>CM018101.1:15135489-17635489 GCA_008658365.1 Alca torda
GTAGAAATGAGGGAAAAGAAAAGCACTTACAGAAAAACAAGATGCAGAACATGGTCAGAAAAAGTGAAGGCAGTAAGTAAATTAATAGAAACTGCCACAAGTGAACAAAGTCAGGATCCAATTCGGCAGGTGGAGACGGTAGTGGAGATCAATGCAGTATATCAACACTTCCTGCCCTATACATCAGAGCATGCAGAGTAATTCTGCTGAAATTCAACTGATTAGGAAAAACACATGATTAGAACATGTGGATATAGTGACCACAAAACCTTCAAATTGTGCTGCAATTCTTAACAACATAAAAGTTAAAAAACTTACAGAGAAAAACTCATAGAGAAAAATGAGTTCAAACACCATTAGAAGTACATTTTCAGCTGAGGGCATGTGAGAATTCAGCTGTAGAACTTTAAGATGAACTGTGTAAGTGTAAAGTCCCTGTGCATCAAGTTGCTAATGTACTCTATGAAGACTGGATTTATACTTCTGAAGGTGTATTGAGGAAGAGAGTGAAAACAGTGAATTCACCATATTATGGGCTCTGAACATCTAAAATCTTTTTTCTCCGAGCATGTATTATTACTGTCAGTCAACTTCGACCTGCATGTTAGCAAATGTCATTTGCAGCAGCGAAAAATAATCTGTCTGTTGTTAACCATTCTGAAGCAGGAAATTAATCAATCAAGAAGAAAATATTTTTACTTTGTCCCTTTCATTTTTTGCTCAAGGGATTGTTTTTGCCTTTTCTCATCATGCCCATGAGTTTTATTAATGTTCTCTCTATGAATATTCCCCATGTGGAATAAAAGCTCAGCTGAACACTTCAAATTAGGCCCCAGTTTGTCTAGCTGAGTTCAACATGTTGACTTCTCTGCTGTGACAACCTAGGGGGCTAGTGATTTACTGGCACCAGAAGATGCCAATGGAAAAAAGGAACCCTCCCAAGTTAGCATTCCATTTCATTCTCCACAACAAATTGATGAAGTGTTGGAAAGCACTCTGACAGTGTTGTGGATTCAGAAAAAGGTCCATCTGACATGATTTATAGAGTGAGTATATTTAGCACCATCAAGATTTCGTGTTTTTCTCAGGTTACATATCTGTCTTTAGCTTGGCTGTCTTCTATTCTTTGCAGGAATGAAGTGGTCACTAAGAACATGAACGAGAAAGTGTGAAACTTTGTTAGACATATGCCCAATATGCAGTGCTTTCACAAATGTTTCTTCTCCTTTTAAATGCTTTTCTGTGTCTTGTTTGCTTTCTGACCTGAATATTTCCTTTTAAAGAGCTGAGAAATAAACTTTTATGAGACCAATTATGAAGCAAAATATGTGCATTCAATGACAGAAGATGAAATTGTTACAGCAATTTATGTCTGCTGAGAGATAACTTTTCCATTTGCAGAAAAAAAAAAAATTCAGATTTCTGAAAACAAGAAACTGAAAGAACCAACATAATTTAAACCGCATGTAGCTAGTGCTAGCCAATGGGAACAGTCTGGAAAAGATGTAGTTAAATTCAGTGTGTCAGACTGAGTTGTCTGAAAATGGTGCTTGGCACAGCTTGGTTGAATCAGGATTATGATGAGAGATAATTTGGAAGATCAATGCCTTTTTGAGGAGAAATTTATGCAAGCCCCTTAATGGCTGCTCTATCTGTGATTAAAGAAAAGGGTTACTTACATCTCTGTCCCATCAGCCTTTCAAGACTGCATTACCAAGACTGTGTGCTACAGGCCCTATTCCGGAGTACCATGCTGTCTAAGTTGAATGATGACTAAAAGGAAGTAGTAGAGATGAAAACTTACACAAAGAGGTGATTGTAAAATTTTACTGATTTTTTTTTCTGTGGAACAAGGCAAATGTCCTGCTCAAGGTAGTTGACAGGTACATCTCAAGAGAAGAATAAACTTGTTTTAAAGTAGCGAAGGTCATATTGAGACAGGATAGATATTAAGAAGGTTTATAAGCCTCCTAATAATCTTGTTGTTTGATGCAGGCTTACTCTTACTCCAGCAGCGTAGTGGATTTGTGACATGCAAGCAGTTCCACAGAACTTCTCAGATTCATAAAAAAAGCGCTCTCTCTGCTACCTCTGAGGTCTGGCTGGGGGTGTGCTTCCTGCTTTTCTCATCGGCTTCGCAGTCTCTCTGGATCCATTCACTCAGTTAAGTGACACAAGGGCAGGGATTGTTCCCATGCCCTGGGCCAAATGGCAGTGTCCACACTGTACAGAGCTGGCTCTGCATCTCCTTTGTGTTCCATGTGGTGATTATGCGGCTCTAAAACATTTTTTGCATGTTTTTTCTTTCAATTTAAGATGTTTAAGAATAGAAAAAGAGCTGTATTCAGGGGTAGGACTTCAGTATATGAATGTTATTGGGAATAGCCTGGCACATGCTACTACCTGAACCATACTTGGGCAGTATTTCAGAGGGTGCTCGCTGGCACAGGCCAAAACTGTACCAGAGTGTGCTAGCAACTAAGCAGTAGCTCAGTGTTGGAGCTCCTCTCCTAAGTCTGTCTCATTTAGAAACAGAAACACAGCCTTAGTGCCTCTCTTTTGCCTGCTCCATTCCATACTGTGGAAAGTGCTGTTTCCCCACCTTTCTGTCTTGCTCCTGGTAAGCACGTTCAGGGGCTCTTCGAGGGGAGGCCATCAAAAGCAGACATCTTCTCTGTTACCTGATCTGCTTTTCCCAGGAGAATGCACAGACAAGACATAGTAAATGGCAACCTTTGCAGGCTCAAGACAGGGTTGAAGAATATTACACTGAATCTGTCAGTGGCTGTTAGGCACTGTCCAGACACAACCACAGGCTCGGGAAGTCATTAAGCTGCCAAAGACCAACAACTAGGACGGTATACCAGGCAGCAGGACACATCGTTCTAGTTCTTGCTAGGCATGTTCCCAGTCCCTGTTAGAGACAGGACACTGGGCAAGAGGTCTTGTCTGCTTAACAGGCTTGTCAGCATGACAGTTCTTATTAAGTGGTCAGAGTAATGTTTTGACCCACAAGGGAGGAGAAGGAAGGGGAAAATATATTCTTCGTCTTGCCTACCACGTTGGTGTTGGGTAGCAGAATGCCAAAAAGGTGCTCTGTCCTGGGAAACCTTGGCTCCTTATTTCACCTAATGGATACAAAATTTAGGTGTAGTCTTATTATCAGGAACATTCTGGGGATTATTTTGTATTTATAAACACTGGCTTCTTAGGAAGAAAAAGTATTTTAAATACAGGAAAGCTGTAATCGTAAATTCTCTGTTATAATCTTAGAATCATGGAATGGTTTGGGCTGGAAGGGACTTTAAAGATCATCTAGTTCCAACCCCCCTGCCATGGGCAGGGACACCTTCCACCACACCAGGCTGCTCAAAGCCTCATCCAGCCTGGTCTTGAACACTTACAGGGATGGGGCATCCACAGCTTTCCTGGGCAACCTGTTCCAGTGCCTCACCACCCTCACAGTAAAGAATTTCTTCCTAATATCTAACCTAAATCTCCCCCGTTCCACTTTAAAACTGCTACCCCTTGTCCTATCGCTTCACTCCCTGATAAAGAGCCCCTCCCTGTCTCTCCTGTAGGCCCCCTTCAGGTACTGGAAGGGGCTATAAGGTCTGCCTGGAGCCTTCTCTTCTCCAGGCTGAACAACCCCAACTCTCTCAGCCTGTCCTCAGGAGAGGTGCTCCAGCCCTCTGATCATCTTCATGGCCCTCTGCTGGACCTGCTCCAACAGGTCCATGTCCTTCTTGTACTGAGGACCCCCAAGCTGGACACAGTACTCCAGGTGGGGTCTTACCAGAGCGGAGTAGAGGGGTATTATTATCTTATTATTTCTAGCTGTTTTGCATATAAAGGATGAGTCAGTTTTAGAAAATCATAGCCTTTTTACAGACAATCCCTGCCCAATGGCAAAATATATCAAAGAAATTACCTGTCATAATTTTTCACTTGGATGCACTCATGCAATGATCTTGTGATTTTACTTGGTACGAGGGCACAGCAGAAAGATGCGCATAAAATCATCTTTCAGCATTTAATAATACATGCATTTATTTTTAATTCTTTTTATGCAGAGATAATCCACCTTTTTTTTACCTGAGATATTTTAAAAAACTGTCACTTAGAAAAAGAAGACATGAGATCCATCCAAAGTGACTTATTACTATCAATTTATAATAATTTTGTCAATATAGAATAAGAAAACCTACACCAGAGCAAGATGAGGTTTATTTATTCTTCACTAGGTAGTTGTACTTCTTTAGCTGCATAACATTAGGCTGCAGGAGTCACAAGTAAAACCTGTGGCTGACATGGCCTGTAAAGCTCATATTTAATACAGGAATTTAACACAATATACAATTGACTTTTCAAAGTCAGAGACTGGTCTTACTGTAAACAGTCTGAGAGAAGAAAGGAAGGACTTAACGTTTAAGAGAATCAGCTGTTCACCATAGGACATTTGCAGACCTTGCAGGTGACTTTCTCTTTGATGTTGACAGATGCAGACATACTGGGACACATGATGGGGAGTATTTCCTTTAAAAACAGGGGTCAAAATATGACACAGTGGGGCAGGGACTGGCTGCAGTTCTGGAGTGTGCCTCTGGCAGGACTCGTTTTTTTCAAAGGCAATGCTATGAGGTACAGACAAATTCTTCCTTCTTGTCCTGGCTGCAACACTGTAGAATGGCCACTGTCCTGCTCAGGGCCACGTGTGCGGATGTCATTGATTAAGGGAGCACAAATGAGGCCAACCAGCTGCACCTGGTGTGTGGAGAAGGAGAGAGGACATAGTGCTAAGCTCATTTCTATGAGAATCTATTGTATAAAACCCGTGTGTATTTCTGTAGTTGGGGGACAGACAGTTAACTGTGTCCTTGATGGGACTGGATAGCCTTGATCCTGCAGAATACACCAACAGTGGCAGAAACTGGGGCCACAATTTTAAAAACATTTTGTTGACTCACTCTCCTGGTCTTCTGTATTTTTCAGAAGGTGCCCATGCACTGAAGGCATTTACCATGCTCCAAGTCTTGTGCATTCTACAAGTCTAGCAGCAAATGTCACTGTCCCTTTGGTTTACTTTCTCTCCTTCTCTCCCATCTCTGAGTCACACCGTCATAGGATTTGCTTTAGGTTTTAGAATTACAAGCTGCAAAAAAGGGAAAAGGAATTGCACTTAACCTTTTCCTTCAACTCTTCATCTAAAATTCTTAACAGGGCTAATGATTAGAGAGGAATAAAAAGCAAAGTTTAGAACCGCAAATAGTGTAGGTGGGTATTTTCCAGATATCATGCCTATCTCCAACACCTCCAGCTCCCCTGCTCTTGTCCCCAGATTATCTTAACCAGAGGTTTGCGAGTGTGCCAGCTGTTTGCTTTCCTAAGAAGGTATGCAGGAGAGAGCCAACTGATAACACAGTTCATGCCACTTGTCAGCGCAGAACTAGAACAACATTTCCAAATACTTCATTATTAATAACTTCAGGTTACCTGGCTGTTATAAGAAATACAAAGGTCATACCACGTTCAAAAGTTTTCAATGGAGCAAGATATAAACTTCAAGTTAAAAGTTATCAACTTTTCTAAGAATCAGAAATCAATTGATTCACCATTGTCTTTTCACTATGAAATAAAGACCTGAAATGACACTGACCATAAACAAGACAGCTGGCAATATTAAGTTGTTGTTTCAGTTATACTGTTCCTTCATATACACCTTCATTTTCTTTTGCCAAATGTTAACCACTCAAGGAGTGTTGCTACATTGTTCTGGTTTGTTCCTAGTTTTGACAAAACACCACCTCCATTCCTGAGAGTAAAATAAGGAGAAAACAGGTTGTATTACATTTAATAATTCTTTCAAAAACTTCAAGATTTGGACTGAATCTTGCAATATGATAATGGGACAATCTGAGAATATAAGACCTTGTATTCTTTCACGAAAATCTGTCCAGATCTGGCCAAATAACAAACTAATAGAAATACCATTTATAGCAAAATTTAGGAACGTTCGAGCTAGGTCTGAACACAATGCAGTGCAACACAAACATGGTTATTTCGGTCCCAGTTCAGTGTCTCTGAGTGGCACTGGATTGTATTTGCACTCTTTGATTATTGCTGCCTAAGTTTCTGCATAAGGTAAGCAAAGCAAGCAAGCGTGCACCATCCTGTTGTACTCCTTCAATCATTTCCCTAATCACAGCTGACAGGGCACCTTATTCTTAAGCAAAAAGTCGCACCATTGATTTAAAAAGCTTCATAAACATGCATCGTAGGGTCAGAAGGGGAATTGAGAGACAGTGCCACTTCAAAGACCAGCTCACTACTGGAGCAAGAAAAGACCGCAGTTAACAGTTGAAAGAGTTATTTCTCTCTACTAAAACACTAACAAGTAGCAATAAGTAAACTGTCACTTCTGTACTCGTGGCATGTTACTTTACTATAGAATCAAGACAGCTCCCTGATCACTCTGCTCCCTGTGAACCTCAATGCGTTTGGACTAGCTGCTTTTGGATGAGCTTAGATGACTCTTAATTATAGTAATGGCACGTTTGTTTATCACATACAGTCCTGAGAATCAGAAAAAAAAACCCCTTACAAACTGCAGTCAGTCATATGATACAATGAACAGTTGTCAATGTTTTACAAAGTTTCTTCTGACTCTAGCTTCTCTGCTTTGAACCTGGTGACAACGCAAGCACAAATTCAAGAGACTGCAAACACAAGGAGGGAAACAAAACAATAAACCTTTTATCACAGCAATACTTAAATTGCAAAGACCTGGCCACGTTCCCCTCAAATATGGGATGTTGAAAAAAGGCTAAGAGGGGAAAAAAACCCTGTTTTTCTGCAAAAAAATGTTCAGTGTAGCTCTCTCAAATCAAGCACCCCTAAAGATTAGGAGAGGCCCTTCATAAACAGCTTCTAAAATACACAGCCTTCTGTGTATTTTAAGTACATGGAGACACCACAAAAATTGCTGAAAACTGCTGCCAGAAGAAAGCGTGAGGTCATCTAGGTCATCTCCCTGCCCATCTACAGTATCTGTGTCACTCAGTGATCCTTGTCTAATTCATTCTTAGATTCATTGATGGGGATTCAACAGTATAATAGGTAACTTATTCCAGAGACTTTACCTAATGCTTCTAGCACGTATCTCCGTTGTTGCAATTCATACCCACTACTTCGTTTCTTCTCTGCAACATTTTATTCCTCTCCTCTTTTCTGCAAATTTGAAGCTGTACCATGCCTCCCCACAGCCTTTCTCCTCCAGACTAAACAACCACGTCTCTTTCCATCTTTCCTAACAGGTCATGTTTCAGACCTTTTGACCTGTGTCTTTATTGTGGTACTAATCACTCAAAGACAATATTCCCTGAAATGATGCAATGCAAATATACGAAGGTTAGGCAGGTTGCCCAGTGGAGGCAACTAGTCATTAGCTTAAAACCACGCTCGTGTGCTGCTGACTCCTCATCCCCAGCCTGTCAGTTTGTTTGTGGCTGCACACCTCCTGCTGGGACTTCCCACGGTCCTTTGTGTGTAGACATCTAATAGCACTCAGAGTTACAGCTGAAGCACTTAGCAGGCTTGACAGGTGCCAAGTGCATCCTGACCTCCAATGGACCTGGATTCATATACTGTTTGTGTAAAAGTGCTCAGCAGCAGTCAGGTGTAAAACCTGATCAAAGGATCTGGGTTTGGGTTTTTTTTTTTTAATAATTTCTCCCTGGCATCTTTCCATGTCTCCAAGAGAAAGCTGAACCTCACTGTTGTGGTTTGTCAAGTTCAACAGCTTTTCCTGCAATCCTTGTCCTTTTCCATATTAGCACACTGACATTTCTCATTATGGATAGAGATCAGAGTTGATCACTGCTATCTGTTAGGTAGTTCTAGTTATGCATGCAATGAGTTAAAAGGGGCTGAAGAGGGCAAAGAAACACACAGAGTTACGAGGATGAAGCATAGGTATCTGCATGATAATGAAAGTAATGGATGTGGCGAGAATGCTGGATTTAGCCCTTTGGTTGGTCTAACAGAACAAATAGTAGAAACTATAGCACAGGGTAGAACCAGGACAAAGCTGGGGTTTTATATTGTTTCAAATAGCACCTTCCGATTCACGTATTTTAGGCTGCCTGTGCATTCAGAAAATGTATTTGCCCGTATGTGCCTTGGAGAGGCTTCTCCTGACCTCAGTGGTGGAAGACTTTGAGATGATTGGAAGAGTAAGTGGATAGAAGATATTTTCACCTCTGTTGCACAGCTGAGATCTCACTTGTGCACTTCTGTGGTCCAGAACATAACTGCAATACAAAGCCAAGTAAAACTGCCCTGACAGTCAGCTTCTTTTTCTTACCAGTCAGCTGCATTGTAACATTTTCTAGAGGGAAGACAGACCAAAGGATAAAAAATGTGTTATTATACATTAAAACAGTGTTTGCTTTCAGTGGCTGGAACAAGTCTTTCCCAGGAGACCTTCCCAGAAGATCTCTTCTCTCTCACAACACTCATTTACTCGAGACTTTCACTTGCTTTGTCATGGAATTTATAAGTGAATTGTTACTTTCAGGTTTTCAACAAAAGAAAATTTGTTTTCAAAGGTGATGTTACTTGAACCCCCAGACTCAGTTCTCTGCTAGTCCAGATGCAAAACAAACTTGGATAAAACTCTAGTTATCCTAAAGGCAAAGGATGATATTTAATATGTTAATATATTGGCTACACCATATTAAACATACTGAATCATATATTGTAAGGTTTCTGCACAGCAGAAAACACCCACTGCTTTATGGGTGGTTCTGAATTACTTCTACAAGAACAATAACCTAGGTGCCTGAGCTTTCCAGAGAAAGGGTATTGAAAAGCTCTAGATGCCTTGCAGGCAAAGCTCATCCTAGCTTTACTGTGTGCCAGCTCTGACAGTCTTCCTTGAGAACAGTTCTGCATGTTCGGGAAAACACCGGAAGCTTTGTGCTTTTGGAGGGAGGAATATACTCATGGAATTGAAGCAATTTTGAAGAACTGTTTCATTCTCTGAAACTTCTGAAGTTTTCTGAAGCTGTTTAAGGGCAAGACAGGCTTTTAGTGGGACATACTGGTCTTCTAAGCGTGCTCTGACTCTCTTGGTTATGGCCAGAAGTGCTAAATTTAATATTCAATTGTGGACAAGGCAGTGATGCTGAAGGACATTCCATTCGGGAAACAAAGCAGAAGTCAGAAATAGATCAGGAACCAAGTAGAGCTGAGAATTAGTACTGGAAACTGTTGGAATCTAATGCACATTCTTACTTCTAAAATAAAAATTGAAATATTTCAGGGTTAACTTTTATTTCCACAATGTAGCTTCCTACTCTCTTACTCCTCGGAGTCTATAGGAAAATAATTTGTGAGTCTCTAAGAATCAAGTCCTTTGTCTTTACCTGCTGAGTGGAAAAAAGGAGAAATATGGCTTATGGAAAACACCAGGACAAGGAAGTGAAACCTGTATTAGTAGCTGATGGAGGGCTCTGATGTGCCTTGGAGAAACCTTTCTGCAGTTGTCAGAAACCTTCAACTGCTCCTAGGCCATTTTCTGGCGCGCAGAGAAGCCTGCAGATATAAAAGCTATGAAGGTGCCTACATGCAATGGGAGAACATGGTCCTAATTATACCTCTTCTCTGAATTTGTATGCAGGCTAGCATCACTGGTATTAGTTGGTCTGTGGTTTCCCTCCTATCCTGCAGTAGAATGGAAAGTGGAATCCAATAGAAGACAAAACAGTCTCTGTTCCATGTGTCTCCCTGGAGTGAGGCATCATGAGCTTCAAACTTTTCTGAAAACAAAGAAGTCCTTTAAACAAAGCCATCTCCCAACAGCAACAAGGAGCTTTGATTCCTCGTTGTGACCTATTTCCTGGGGTGAGTCAGTTAATGTTACTGCCAGAGCAGTAAGAAAAAGAAAAAGGAGGGGGTACCTGCACTTATCAGCTGTTGTTTAATATGCTGCAACAAAACTTGGAGAGCCTCTGATTATCTACAGCCAAAAAGTGCTCCAAGAGATAAGTATCATTATTTGATCTTTCTGCCAATCTCTTTCACTTTTCAAAGGCAATATGTAGAGGCTTGCATTAGTTGTGCTCTAACATGGGATCAGAGCTGTAATTCTTGAACAGAGTGCTCAGAACTACTTAAGATTTGTCTAATTATACTTCAGATGTTTGAAAGATGGAAGTGGTAGTTATCCCTAAATTTTGCATTATGAAATTATTATTTGGCAAATTAAAAGTCCCCCTTCTAGCGTCAAACATTTACAGAGAGATTAAGGCACTGTTATTTCACTATATCAACAGTAGCATTACTGTTAGTCATGACAGTGAAAAGTCTCCTAAGACTCCTAAAAGTGCTTCTCAGAAAAGGAATATTCTGTGCAATTTCTTCCCTAGATTGTGCTGGTTAGCCATAGCTTATCAGGCTTGGAAAATAGAGACACAGAATTGGTGTTTAGCCCAGAAACTATGCAGCCATGCAGCTTTACCTTCCAAAACCCCTAAGAGCTCAGCAAGCTATTGGTGTTCAATCAACTCTGAACACGCAGATGGCAGTCATGACCTTGAATATGTGGTGTCCTTCCTTTATCACAAGTAAGGACTCCATCCCTAGAAACATTAAGTGGGAAGACAGAATGCATTTCTAAGCCACCATCCCAAAAGAAAAGACTCAGTTCAGCTCTAGAACAAAATGAAATATATACCTCAAGGTTTGTTTTAGCAAAGTCTCTGGGTATGGCTTCTCAATACAACTTCAGTGGTTGATATACCCAGGCTGATATGGCACTCTGCAGTTCTGTACAGGAAAAATTAGATTTGACAAGTAATTCACATGGATATTTCTTCAATGTGCTCCACAGTACTATGGAGCTGCTGAAAGCCCACAGAAATCCCACATGTGTGTTGAGTAGCAGCCCAATCCATAAAATGTCCCACTGAAGCCAATGGGACAAAATGGCTTCTATGATACTGTAGAATCCTCACTGATGGCATTAATTCCCTCTATTTATATGGGAACACTTCTGTATTTCAGATGGGCATCAATGGATATGGATTGTATAAACTTGGAGGTAACAGAAATGTAAGTATCTTCAAAGCTTCTCAAAGCTCTAAATGAGGCCAAGGGATTTCAAGAAAACATTCGATTCTATGTTAAAAGCCTGAACTCCATTTTCTCTAACCAGCTGATGGAATAAATTAAATTCCTGCACTGAATCACTCCCTTCAAAGCCAGTCATGATTAGCCTAGAAACAGCTGAGGGATTTCAGCAGGTCCCACAGCTATAACCCTCCCTTCACTTCTCTCTCTGGTCTTCTTGCGAAAATCTAGTTAAGCTCCCCGACATTTACCAGATAGGGTTTTCGGGGTTTTTTTTGCAGGCTAGTGCATAATACTTATCCTCAAATGCTCAATCAATCCTGAAATAGAACAATAGTTCTATTGACTATTGAAAGGTTAAATTGAAATATTATCCCCTTGCGAAGGTCCAGTCTAAAGCATGAACCACTTTCTGACTGTGCCCAAAAGGTTACATCACATCTGCTGTCATTCACAACTTTGAGGCTGATGACGCCACCTCAATCCCCAAGTAGGGCAGCCACAGCCTCCAACAGAAGACCAAGAAAAGGATCATTTTCTTCAACACTAAATAAATTTGACACGATTAAAGAGAATTCTTGTCTTTGTGGACAAGAAATATTTTGCTTCTGGATGCCAAGTCCAAATGATGAAGCATCTTATTGCCTGCAACAGTAAAACTCCACTCAGTATCACTTGCAGCCTAGCTTTGGTATCAGAACTAAGCTGTTGTATCTTCCACATCATGTTCCCTTATTCCCCTTGGCATATCATGTCCCATTCAATACTCTTCAATTCAAAATATATCATCTTCAGAGAATATCAGTAGGATTGGCTATTTTAAGTAGCATTGCTTCACTGCATACAGGCTGAGCTACTGAAGATCTGAAGTGTGGCGTGTTTACTAGCATTCAGCTAAGGCCCTATGAAAGTGATGTATGTCCTATTTACTGACTAGCTAATAACTCAGAGCTAACGTCAGGGATTCCACCAACCTCGGCAGAAAAGGCACTTAGAGAACGCCCTATTCTACCCCAGCTGTTTGCTGTATATGTATGGTACAAGCAGATTCCTCCCAGGTCCTGGAGAAGCTACACATCCCACAAACACCCCTTGCTTAGAGAAGCCTTTTCGCTCCTTTCCCAGGGAATCCACTAGGGTTTTTATCATCTTTCCCCAGGTCATCACTTTCTAACTACCTGTAAAGAGATCTATCCCCATTACAAAGCAGTGTTTTTAGCTCTGCTTACATCTAGCCAGGATTCTGACCATCCCATCCCATCCCATCCCATCCCATCCCATCCCATCCCATGCATTTCTTTCACCAGTTCCCTTCTTTTCTCTTATGTGACAGTAAACTGTTTCTCATCACTTCAAAGGCTGTTCCCTCCTTATTTATCATCCTTTCTTCAGAATCTAAAGGCTGACTAGTTTGAAATACCAGTCTCCGTACCTCTTGCTCAATTTTCAGATGAGTGTTCTAAGCTTACATATGCAACCATGCAAGCCTATTCCTTTCACCTCCTTGCAAATCCTTTTTTCAAGGTCATCTGCTGCTGCTGTGCTAGGTTTACCGTTCACCAGTATGGGAGAGCTTTTCAAGGGATAAGAAATCTCCCATAACTATCGTGTTAGCTTACTTCACTGCTGAAAATGATATTTAATTGTCAGCAATGCATAACTAACACAGCTATAGAAAACAACACTGAATTCTGTTCTGCCTCATGTATCATCAATAAAGCTGTCATCTAAAGCTTTCCTTTGACTTTTGTCCCCGGAGATCATGACTGACCTAGAAGGAACTTAGCTTGGCTTTTAGAAATACTGGTATGTCTAAAGTCATGAAGAAGGGCAGATGGAATGAAAAGAAAATCCCACAGAGCTCTTTTTAGAAAGATTTTTCTAATGACAGCTGGATTTTAACCAAGCCATTGTCCCTGTTTCTGAATGTTGACAGCAGCAACACTTAGCAAGTACCTATATCTGCCCAGATAATGATCTAAGGAACAAATGCTATTAAATTCAGATTCAGCATTAAAAAAAAAGACTGTTAGGTAGTTATTACTCCTTTTTGAGACTAGTATCTGTCCTTCACTTCAGCAGCAAAAGAAAGAAAAAATAAAGCTGTGTTAGAAGGAAAGAGTGCAGGGAAAAGGGGGATGTGCTTAGGATGTAAACACGAGTCTATTCTATAAAGAAGATTTTGTTGTAAAGGAATGGTATAAAAGAAAATGAGATTTTGTTTAAAATCTCCTTTTCCAACATATTTTTATAGACACTTGGCTACTCCCATGCAGGCACCTTTCCTGCTGCCTTCAGACACAAGGAACAAGGCTCGGGTTTTTGGGTCAGGCGACTTCTAAATGTATTTTTTTCTTTTGGAACCACAAGCATTCTTAATCTCTTCAAACTTGAATGGCTCCTTCTTTGGAGCTATTTTCTCTCCTCTTCCCTACCACTGAGTGCTCTCCTGCTTTCAGTCCTTGTAATACATTTTTCAGACCTCCTCTATGCTTTCTTACCAGAACGCAAAGGGAAGTCTCACTTGCCGTCAACTGCAGTTTCAACTAAGTCACAATTTGTCTTTTTTTTGAATCATTTTCTAATATTTCTGTTCCTTCAATCCAGACTTTTCCCAAAGACTCTCTTACAAAAAAAGCAGGATTAGGATTAGGAAGTATCCGGATCTGTGTTGCTGCCCCTGAGTTTCATTGACTTTGTCCTTTGCTTGAGCCTTGTGTGTTATTCTAGAAGAGTGCTGGTTCCTTGAAATCAGTCCAAACCGAGGCACAGAAGAACACAGAGTGACTGTGAAAATATATTTTGTCAGGATCTTCATATAAACTTTATTTTTGTTAAACTATTTAGACGTTCGGAGCGTTACGAGAGATCTTTCAAAAACCTCAGAAACTCAGGAACCTTACATATTTCAATTGGATTTCTCCTGATAATCTCTTCAGATAATGGGAGTGATTTTGGTGTTCCATAGAAAGTTTATAGCCATTTAAAGGTGTTCCCACATTTCTTGGTTTTTTGCAATTACACTGATGAGTAAGGAAGGCCACCTCCTTCACCTAACAATTTGAGAAAAACTGAACTATGACAGTCTGAACAAATCTACCCAGCTCCTGTTAACAGTAAACCGAATGGTGCTCATTGTATCAAGAGAAAATTGGCAAGACTACAGCAAAGTAGTTCCATTAACGAGTTTATCCTTGCGATACAGTTAAGCTGCTGGAATGTGCATTTGTGCTATGTTACCAAAACAAATTACACTCTGGTATAAAAGTCACTATTGTTTTTTTCTGGTATTGTAAAAGATTTAAACACTTCAGAGCTTAATGATCACAGCCCTTTTCAGATAAACCTGTCTTACTACAAGAGAGAAAGAACTTCACTCCAGATCAATCAGTAACTTTCTCTGCAACCTATACTAAGTAATTTAATCTCTTTTCTAGTGAATTTGACTGCAAAAAGCAAATGGCTCAAGTCTGACATCAAGAACATTTCTAAATCCTGACTGCTCCAGTGTAGTGAAGTTTTTTAGGTATAAATAGAAAATTAATTTGTAAATTCCTAAGAATCAGAAGCTGGAGGCTATATATCAGCGCAAAATAAACATTTCTTATGCTGAGAAGAACATAACTGAGCCTTCATGGTCATAACACAGGCAGCCAGTGAAGGAATACTGAAAAAAACAGAGCTTGCAGAGACATCAGCCGGAAGTTCAGTGTCAGGTCTTGCTGTAAAACCTACACTCAATGCTTGTCAGATCTAGTATCAATGTTATTTTCCAAGAACGTTCAGGTCCCACAGATGTAAGTACTTTATAGAAATGTTGTGGGTAAAGACTACGTTACCAAAAAAATCTTATCTACAAAGATTAAAATCGAGATGGAAAGCAACTTGCTCAGGGTCATGTAAGAAAGACAGCCCATATCTCCTAATTAGAGTTGAAGCAAATCCAAAAATGCTTAGTCCTTAAATATAACCCTGATTTCTCCCTCTGTCCTTAAGAAAACACAGGCAGTGGAGAGGAAATCAAAGTATCTGCCAAAGGGTAACAGAAATTGGACCATATTTACTTATTCAAGTATCAGAAAGGTATTGTGTATAGTAGTCAGTACTCAAAAAGTGTTAATAGGTACATTAAAGGAATGGATAGAATTTTTTGATGAATGAAGACCACAATTCCACCGCAGATACACATATGCAGGTGTATTATTTTCATGTTGATACAGGCAAGAAAATTAAGGCGTAGGAAAACAGGAAGTTTTAGTAATGCTGACTAACAAAGAAAGGTTATGTCTGTATGGTCAAAAATAAAATGTGAAAGAAGTGCTTTTAGAATGAAGATACAAAAGAAACTCCCGTTTCTGAGGAAAAAAAAGTGGAAAATAAACATCACAGCCACATGTGTGTTTTTATAATGGGACAAGGAAGTTGCATGGCTTTACATAACATGTAGGACTTGCTGCATAGAAATAGTGTCTGCCTAATACTGTAAAATTAGAAATAAAAGTCAAATCCGTTTCTTACAGGAAGCACTTTAAAAAAACAAATGCTGGCAGTATAATTTAAAAATTAGTCTACCTTTTGCCTTCTGCTATAAAATAAAATATTTTCTATATGCATTTTCCAGTTTTTCCAGAAATAAAAATATAAAAATAAAACCAAACTCTTGTTGACAGTATGTTTCCACTTTTCTCATTCAAGTCCCATATACTAGTCCTGAGTCTCTTAGCTGAGTGCCCACATGCTGCCCTTCAGGAATGCCCACTTAGGACTGCCTTACAAGTACTAATGTGAAAACAGGAAATTCACTCATTCTAATAGGGTCGGAAGCCCAAAAGACTTTCCCTTTTTCTACAAAAATCTCAGACCTACTCTTTTAGCAAGTTTTAAGAGGTTCATAGCATCATAAATCTCTTCTATGGTATGTCAAGGGGGAAGAGCGGCTAGCAGAAGCATTTTGTGACTAATTAAACAAAAGCAAATCATCAGCATGTTAGCTAAGGTTTATGGTCTTGAGATGTGCTGTTTTAAAGGCAGCCCAAGATTACAACAAGGGGCACTTCAAAAGGCAGGCTGCATTTCTCAAGTAGTGGCATAGACTCATGCTGAAAAAAATCTCCACTCTTGGCTCAGCCTCAGAAGAGACAGTAATGGTGTAATCTCACAACTGTTTATGGCAAGAAATGCTGTATCTTAGCGCACAGTGTGCTTAGAAGGAAACGCAAACTCAGTAACTAGAATGCTGCCATCAGAACAGGGCTCTGAGAAGACTTTGCCCCACTGCAACCTCAGATCTGACACACGAGCCCCGAACATTACATGCAGTTCTCCTCCATGTGCTTCTAAAAGATAGCTCCAGGTACTACAGTGAAGAAAAACAGTCTTTAGAAAATCATAATTTTCAAAGCCATTTTCCAAGCATAAAGATTGGACCAATTAAGCACGAGACAAAAGTGGGTCTATGCCACATGCAACTTTGAGAACTTGAGCAGTTTCTCCCCGTTTGACCCTAACCATCCCCTGAGCTGGCAAGATCTAACTACATAGAAAGAGACTGCAAACACTGGCCTTCTACTGGCCTTCTACCTCTGGCTTTCCTGTCTGCCTGTGACTGAACCTTGTGAAGAAAAACTGTGGGGGCTTCTGCCTATTGCTGGAGAGTTTTGTGCTGCCCTACGTATGAAACTGTGATTTCATGTGTACAAATGCATTTTCCCATAAAGCTGAAAATTTGTGTGGATGCTGAGCTAGGTAGCCAAAGAGATGCTGTGCAAGTGCAAAGTATGAGGGTTACTGAGGAAATCTTATTGCAGAGGGCAAGGGATCTCTTCCTGCCTGTTCTTGATTCTTGTGTGACTGCATTGAGTTGCCTTTTTCTTAGCTAAAAGGATAGAAATGCTGCACCGTCCCTGTTGGACTGAGATAAAGACCTGGACACAATTGTCAGAAGTCTCCAGAAGCTTGGTCAAATGCACAGGAATCCCAAGACTGGACAATTTGTGATGAGTCTGCTGAATACACAAATGTCACATAAGATCCATGACTTCTGGTAGCACTGCTCTTCTCTCTTAATGTTTTCAATTTGGAAACAGACAGTCATATCCTGTAGCATCTTTAGGTTCATTTTTATCTCTCCTTTTCACACATGCATACACAGATAAAGATGAGACTTGACATTTGTGCAGGGGAGTTTTACTGCAAATGAAAAATTGAATCATTTCTGGCAGGCCTTACCATGCCTAACTTCTCAGAAGACTTGCAGGTGACCCGTTACACTTCCTTCCACCCTACTCTAGCAGATAAACTGATGCAATACTTCCTGTGTTAGCCTGGGATTATTAAATGCTTGCAGTGCTGATTTGTGGAGAGAGACCTATGGTTATTAAAGTTCAAATTAACATCTTATTTGAGAAGCACAATCAAGATGCTGTCTGTATAGGTTTGGATTTTCAACTCCTGAAGAAAGCTGATCAGCTCTAATATCACTTTCCTTCACTTGGTGTGACAAGGAGGAAGAATTCAGAGAGAAGTAGTAGTATTGCCTCTATATGTAAACTGCTGAGATCAATGTCAAAATAATATATTTTCAAGAGATTCTGAGGAACTGTCAGGCTTACCTATAGAAGGTACCTCAAAAAGTAAGGTACCTTACAGGCTGAGAGAGTTGGGGTTGTTCAGCCTGGAGAAGAGAAGGCTCCAGGGAGACCTTATAGCGGCCTTCCAGTACCTGAAGGGGGCCTACAAGAAAGCTGGGGAGGGGCTGTTTGCAAGGGCATGTAGCGATAGGACGAGGGGCAATGGTTTTAAACTAGGGCAGGGTAGGTTTAGATTAGACATTAGGGAGAAGTTCTTTACAATGAGGGTGGTGAGACACTGGAACAGGTTGCCCAGAGAGGTGGTGGAGGCCCCATCCCTGGAGACATTCAGGGCCAGGCTTCACGAGGCTCTGAGCAACCTGATCTAGTTGAAGATGTCCCTGCTTACTGCAGGGGTCTTGGACTAGATGACCTTTAAAAGTCCCTTCCAACCCAACACATTCTATGATTTTATGAAAAAGGTTTTGACTTGAGGTGAAAATACCTCATACTGAGGGAGTTATTACACCATCATAGGGCCTTTCAAAGCAGCTCCGAACACGGGTCCATTCACCTCTTACTCCCAAAGAATTTGAATGTAACCTGCAAGCCATTTACAGATGGCCTGAGTACCCATAGTAGTGATAACAACCTAGTGGTTTATTCACACTATGCTAACCTGAAGGGGATTCAAAGGACACAGGAAAAGGAACACAGACGAGATCTTTTGATATCCTTAGATTGTGACTGCTGATTGTGACAGACGAAGACGTATTTTAGCCAAAATACAAATCATGCATCAGTGAAACCTCGATCACACAAAGTTAAGAAATTTAAGTATTTAACCCATTAGGTCATACAGATTTTGAAGTCTGAATATAATCCTGCATATCAAAAACTTTCTGGATATAATGAATCTCCTTACAATTGTTAGTTCAAATACCCCAGATGTTGTTCTCACTGTTTGCTGGTCATCTTAATATATCTTTATTTTCTCCTGTCTTTCATCCATGGTTTCCTCCTTGCCCAACATTGACACAACTACAATCCATTTTCACAGCTATATGGTAAGATATACACCATTAGGTAAGCTATTGGGCAAATTTCATAGTAGCTTTCAAGGCACTTTATTACTGCATGTTACCACAAAGAAAACGTGCAGCTATGGGCAACCACAACAGAGTTATCATGATCCTCTGATTCCTTCCTGTGAGTCAAAAGGAGCCAAACCCTGTGCAACCACAAACTCTTCAAAGTAAATCTAAGCATCTACCATCCACTGGATGCTCAAAGGATTAACAACGTCAACTACACAAGAAAGAAATAACTTGTCTCTCACCATTCCTATTCTCCTCCCACATAGGATGTTTGAGATAGCTACAAGATAACATTCACTGAGGCCAAAACAGAAAAACTGGTATCATCAAGTTGTCATTAAAGTATTCTCATGTAGGGTTTATACATTCGTCAGAAAACTTTCTGGGTGAATAGAATTGGTGAGAATGCAGATGAATTGGCACTATGGTCAGAAACAGCAGACAACACAGGTTTGCTGAGGAGTACTTTCCATTTATGTGAACCGATCAAATGAAGAGGTTCTTATTTCTTCTTCTGGGATAATGCTTCACAAGCATGAGTAAGCAAAAGAAGTGTATTTTTTATACAAAAGTTATCATTTCATCACTTGAAATGGTGTAAAAAGGAATTTACATGAATTTAAGGACACTTCTTGATTTCTTCTCTATGTCTGCTAGGAGTAAGAACAAAATATTAGACTTGTAAAGTTATGACCTGGTAATTGGAAGATCACTCAGTGTCTAGGACATGAGACAGAACTGGATAGCGAAGCAGTGGATCGGTAACGACACACAAAGGATTGCTCTAGCTGGTCAGAAAATCACATGGAGTAGCAAAGAAAAGAAGAGAAAGATGTTGAGAGGAAGTGAAAGAAGAGCAAATTTGATGAAAGAAGTTTGATGGCAATCTTAACCTTCTCAGAAATCCACTACATTTCCCACACTCTCCTTTTCTGAGATAAAACCACCTAGTCTCTCAAGTCAATAACCTAGGAATTATCACTCTCTCTTGTCTTTATCTGCAGGTTAGGTCTAAATTTTAAGCATCCTTCCCACATGACATTTCTACAACTTAGTGTCTTCTATCTGTATAGCTAGCTAAAACTCTTCTGAAGACTACTGTCTCCCATGTCAGCCACTAAGAAATTCCCCTCTCCAGCCTTGCCTAGCTTGACCTGCTCCTATCTGTCCAGTATGCTATTGCCAATATTTTGTCTTTGTCTTTCATTTTGGCTGGTTCCTTTTTCTTTCTGCACCATACCACTGACTTCCCTTCTTTGTGATACCAAATACCTTTTCTTTCAAGGCCTTTCATGGACTAACCCAAGCATAGACGACCTTGCTGACCCTTAAAACAGAGGGCTAGGAACCACAAGATACTCACCATATCCCTCAGAGAGCTGAGTGGAGAAAGAGCATAGCTCTACAAAGATGACAGTGGCTCCCCAGGAGACCCACAATTCTGTCTGTGGCTTGGGGTTAAGCTGGGGCCTAGCACTATCTCACAGTGCCAGCTTCAGAAACCCTGCTGGTTTACTTTCTCCCACAGAGAGGAGCTGAGAACATTCAGCAGCCTGTTCCAGCCCAGACCTGGTGACATGACATAGACCTAGAATGGAAGCCATGCTTGAACACTTCGAGAAATGCATGTAGTGTGTTTGTTTCCCTAGGGCACCTTCACACTCAATCATAAGGCTGCTGAAATTTCAACGACAGACTGTCATATAATTCTGCTACCACTACTTATCACATAACAAATCTTGTTTCTTTGTGCTTCCCTTTCTGCATAAACCCATCAGCTGTCTTTTACTTCAGATTTCCACAGCTGTTTGGAGTTTACATTATTTTGTCCAATATTTGTGCAGGACCTGCCACAGAGGAGACTGAGGTTCCAGGAGAGAGCTTCCTCAATAATTTAAGCACTTTTCCTGTTGCTGGCTTTTTCATCAGAGTGCCTTACTACTCAAACTCCAGAATATTTCCTCATGCAGCTTTCTGCATATATCTCTTACAATTACGCTGTACAAAGTGTGTGGACACTGGCTTAGTAAAACTGGCTCAATAAAAATGCCTAAGTAGGAGGTATTTGCTGTGCTAAAGCAGCATCACCTTGGTTCACACTTCTATATCCACCCAGTTTCTTTCAGGTGCTGTTGTTCTCTTGCAGAATACTACTGTTACTTTCCTTCTGGTCTAAACCTGCCAGAAACTGTTCTCTAGTGGTTGAAAATACATAAAAAGCTGGCACAGCTCTGGCAATTTTAAGAGTAGGAACTCTAATAGAAAACTACCAAAGTGGATCTAAACCAGCTCCTTCCTTAACTCCATGATGGGACAAGCAGATTATCCTGGAACAAGTTACAAATATGAGCTGATATGAGCTGTGTGCTGTTATTCTTGGGATTTGTGCAGAATTAGCTTGTTAAGCAATTGCATTTGTAGCTCAGGGCAGAGCCTGGCAGCAGAGAGCTGACACCAATGTGTCTGCACGCAAAGCAGGAGGCTACATCATGCTGAGATGCCTGAAGCTGTCCTATGCTACAGAAATAGACTGTAGTGAAGGGCTTGAATCTACCACATAAAGGTTTTCATGGCCTCTCACTCTCTTCAGTTTCTCTGTTGTCTTCAGTTTTTGTGCCTATCCTGTGTCTCAGAGCAGGCAGGAGATACTTTGCTTGCAGACATTCAGCTCTCAGCCTGGTGTTTACAAAGCATTGGTAACTTCTGCAAGCCATTTCAGGGGTAGAAATCTAAAAAAAAAATAAAAAAAAATAAATAATTGAAAGAAGGAAATGGATTTTTCCTACTATCCATTACTGCCTGGATGCTAATAGCTTTATCCTGCCAGTGGCTGAGAATCTCCTGGAAGGAAGTGAGTACCCTCATTATTTTAATGTAATTTGAGTGCACTCAGTGCCTTGCAAAGGCACTTGACACCTCACAGGAGCAGATGCTAAATGCTCAGTACATTAACCATTTGACTGTTACCCTCAACCTTTCTGATAATTGGCGTTATTTAAAATTCCACATACTGCTGCTCAAATATTGATAACTCCTCTCCTGACCTCTTCTGAAGAATATAAATAACTCATTAATCATCACTTACTTATCTTCTGCAAATAACAATACTTAAGACAGACACTTATCTGGAGCTTTTTATGTAAACAATATTCTCTATCTGAGAAACTAGCAGTCTGCTACAACCTAATTTGGCAACAAAAAATTATTCCATTTAACACTTACTAAGTAGCTTCACTGAACTGTCCAGGTAGCTGTCCTGAGTTTTTCCAAGCAAAACAGCAGTTTTCGCTACTAGACTCAGTTTTTGTTTTCTTTTTTCTTTTTTCTTTTTTTTTAATGCTAAATGGAAGAAGTACTGAGGGTACACTAATAATGTATTTTCAGAAATTTTTCCTTTTCCATGGAGGAAAAAGCTGACATTGAGGATTTCTTTAATGTTTGGTAAGCATTTGGAGACAGTGGTTTACTGGTACACAACATGTATAAACACACCCCTGCAGTATTCAAGAGGGCAGTAAGAATGAAATAAACTCTAATTTTCCCAAATTAGAAGAAGCCAGACCCTGTTTACCCTCAGCTACAGTTCTGCTTGGAAGGCAATGTACAAAAACTGAGAAAAGTATTTATGTTGTTTTGTCCAAAAAGTACCTTGGAAGCTTTTCTATGTGGACTTTTACTTGGATGAGTATGAAAAATGATGAATCAGAAAAGCCACAAAAAAGCAATGAGGTTCTCCCACGTTAATCAATGCATCGATGTGTCAATAAACATATGAAGCTGTGGAAATTTACAGGAATTTGCAGACGTTAAAACGTCTGAAAAACTTTAATGTATTAATCTAGTGCGCCACCTAGCTTTGCCTGGAGGACATTTTCCCCTGGAATCTCTTGTCATGGAATAGTGTATCAAGCAAGAAGTATCCAGTACACACTGAGGTACTTCCCTGGGTAAAACACTCTAGTGTGAGGCTGATAATATTCCTGCTTGTGCTTCTTATCTTGGAAAGCTTTATGACTAAATCCGAAAAGCTACCCTTGTAGAAAAAGACTTGATCTGCAAGTTGCTCTATGTATTTCAGCAGAGAAAAAAATCATCATACAGCTAAGTGATACATGTCTTACCTTGTGTGTGGCTGACAGCTCAGTGCAAACACAGCCTACATCAGCAGAAAAGGCACCGGTTGGCACCATGTATTTTTCTCAGGGAAGCAGTGTGGACAGTGAAGAGAGCAAAACTTTTCTCTAGCATAAGTTGTATCACCAGCAGAGTCTTGCTGATACAACGCTAGAGGTGGAAATGCTGGTGTAGGAATGCCCATAATCGCCTGAAGCATGGACAATACTTTTGAGTATGCTCACAAACAGCTCTAATGACATTTTCTTTGGGCTGTTCCTTCCCAAGTCTGACTCCTCCCTAGTTAATGGTCATTAACTGGCACTATGAGCCACAGAGACCCCAACTTCTGGCACTCCACGCAGTGTCTGATTGCTTGGTGCTCCTAGTCAGTCACTCCAGATTGTGCTCCTAACGCCTCCTCTTCCACAAGCTAGACTTCCTCAGCCTTGCCTAGATGCACTGCTCAACACAACACTGGCTTTGCCAAAGAGATTCTTTGACTCAGTATAGCAGATAGCAAACACTGCCATCAAACCACTGAGCTGAACCATCCACACAATCCAAGCTGCAATTTTCTTTAAATAATACAGCCAGCCTTTTATACGTTACATCATGCATTCACATTATATCATCTTCTATTGTGAATTTATGATGAATTTCTAATTGATTCATTCACTAAATACACATTCAAGTTTCAACCATTCAGTATTCATGGTGTAAACTTAAATATTTGAGAATCTCAGTCTACTGAAGAAGTAGTACACAACACTAATGTACCTAAAATTTCAAGACCTTCTGCATTCCAATTTTTTCTTTCTTTAAATCCCATTAATTTCTTCTTCTTTAGAGCCAGACTCTAAATTTGGGGGGAAGAGGAAAGAGACAACTCATTAATTCTCAGTGGTGGGAGTTCGGGTTTCTACTTCTGGCACACCCACATAACACCCAGCATTTTTCATTTTTCCATGAAATGCATTAGGTTTGTCATCCAGGATGTTTCAACACCTTATAAAGAAAGGATTCTGATTGTTGCTGAAGTATTTTGAGTTATACAGCATCTGAGAAAGCTTACCTCCTCTACTAGAGCTTGATTCTGCTTTCTGTGGACTTTCTACTGAACAAACTTTCCAGGAACAAGACTGCTGAATACAGCAATCCAAAGCCAAGACACAGGACAAAACAAACTTCATTTTTCTCATCTACGTCACCAAAGGGCTTACAAAGCCCATTTCCAATTAATTTTATTGGCTACTGTGAACTGACATATAAGCAGCTATATAAAGGTAGTGTTATCATTTTAAGATGCTGCTGTCACTTGTTTATTCAGCTGAAAAACTTGGGCTGGAATTTTCTATGCCAGTTGTCTCATAGACTGCTGTGTGTTTTTGTAAACTTCGGTCCAAATGACTTATCAGTTTCTGAGAATGGTATTTAAAGGAAATCTGGAGACTGTTTAGAGCTGTTCTCCTGCCCCCAATGCTTGATCCAGTGGAAATCCCCACACTCATTTTAAATAACTAGCAGAGAGGCCTTGAAAGCATCTGGCTGCAGCAAGCCCATTTAGCCTGCTAGTTCAGATTTCTCAACTCAGTCTACAGTAGACATACCCTGGAACTGTGTATAAACCAAATAATTCTCTTATGGGTTAGAATAGCATAGTATGAATTTGTGAAAGTGGAACACCTATGGAAACAACTATTTTTCTTTTTTTAGCAAGTCAACACTCACCCTGTGGCAAACAGTCCTTTGCCTGAGTCTCATTTGTGTAACCATCTGGCAGAGAAGCACGCCGGTTCTCCATCATGTCCTGTCAGTGGCTTGTTGTGTCCGAGAACTCAGGAATGGCCATAGGCTAGTCCCACGCCACCAGAGGGACTTTTGCAGACAAGTAACCTATGTGGCATCTCTTGCTAGCTGCTATCTCCAACTGGTATGCTGCAGAGTTCATTCATACATCCTTGATTTTTGCTCTGCAAATGCTGGGCAAAAAGGGACATCATCCTACACCATCACTGCCTTCTTGCCCCAATGCCTTGTCTGGTTCTCCTCTGGTTACCCCAATTTCATCTGTGCTGAATAATAATAGGTATCAACTAGAGCTCCTTTACTGTTAATGGCTTCAGTGGAAAATACCCGTGATTTCTCCATCAGATACTGGGCAGAAGACTTCACATCTGTTCTTATATCAGAGTGAGTCCATAGCACAGCAAGAATCCATAGGGAACCATCTTCTCCTCCTTCTGGATATGCTCAACTCCATTATACAATCACTGAAAACAGGCTGTTGAATCTGGACATGAGAGACAGTACTGTATATATATATGTATATATGTATATAAGTGCAGTCTAATGTAACCATTAAGGTCATCAAGTAGCCCTATTACCACCATAACTAATCTTCTGATCACACAGACAGAAATCCTGGGCTCCTTTGCATCCTAGCAAACTTTCTCACGGAAAAAAAAAAAGCATGTATCCAGAATATTCGAGCACAGAATTGCAACATATGACAGTGGAACAACTACTTTGTTCCAACACACTGTGCTGTTTGCCCTCCGATCGTGAAATGTCCGATTACACTCTCGACATTTTATGAGTCCAACACTCCAAATACAGAATGTATTTTAACCCATGACTCCCACGGAAGTTTGCGCTAAATGTCTCTTCCTCTAGTTTACCACAAGATGGTAGCAGAGAGTTTCTCCTAAGAAAAACTAATCTGAAAATAACACCATAAGTGTCTCAAATTTGGGACCCAGAGAGTGGATGTTTTTGAGCTTAATCACTTTGGGATGAGCCAGTAAGCCACACAGTCACCTAACCAGGCTCTTAAGCAGAAGCTAATTCCCCCTCTGGAATCCCATCTAGCTATTCATTAACCTGAAACTCTGAATACACTTGACATCTCTTTATTCAAATTCCCCGAGCACCTAGACTTCGTATGCACAGAATTGCTTGACTGTGAGGAGCATACAGCCTGCACAAATGCTTCTGGGGTCAAAAACTAGGTGGGGGAATTCCCAGGAAGTTCATTTCTCAGGGTAGGATTATTACATGTTGCACATATTTGGCCCTCACAGGAAGATGTTGAGGACACCCTATTTTAAAATGTGAGGGCCTTTTATAATACCCTACTGACCAGAGTGCTGAACCTGAAAGCAAAGAAAAGGATTCAGTTCTCTCTTCAGTTGAAAGAATTTCAAATACATGCTTGGAACAACCCCAAAGAATGACTAAAGGCACAGATTTAAGGATGGTGTTAATGGAGACAGCCACTGCCCTCCAGTTAAGGCCAGGTCACTGTTTAGGAAGACATAGCAGCTCATGGGAGTTGGAGAGGCAGCCTACTTGTGTCTCGTGCAAGCCGATGGGAAAGAATAGTTCTGTGACATGAGCAGGTCAGAACTTATCTACTCAGAGGAGAAACTAGGACTTTGAAAAGTACTTGGAAGATGCTGGTGTCTAGACCCCAACCAGCCTCAGGGGTAAATAAGTACATAAATGGTGTAAGTACTCATTAGTTACTGATGAAATTATTACCGTACGTAGCTGAACCCAACTGCATTTCTGATACTACTAGAAAATTTTGGTAGCTTTGGCATCTTTAGTTTCCAACTAAGTTAGGTAGGGAAAAGATGGGAGATTGTTATGAGATTAAATTGATATATAAGTTTGGATTATATGACATCATGGACAAGGACGATAAAAAAAAAGAATATAGAGAAAAAAAATTTTCATCTTCTGAGCTGGGTTTAAATATTTCAGTATAACTAAGCTGCAGCCTTTCCACTTGACAACTGGGAGAAAATAAAATATGGAAGACCTACAGAATAAATGAACATCAGGTATCTCAGTGTCCACTGGGAGATGGACCTTGTGAGTAAAACCGGAACTGAAATAATTAATCACTATATAACCATGTATATACATTAAAAAGTGACTTGAAGTTACATATATTTATTCTAATGTTGATATTTTCTTACATTTCACTCCTTTTTTATCTTAATAACAATTGTTTAACACAGGGATTTTTGTGCAATTATTAGTTAATGGCAAATAACCATTTTTTCTTCAGTAATCCCATAATTTATTTATGCTACTGTGCTTTCCATTTTTTAGAACACACCTACACTTGTTACATATTAGCTAAAATAATTTCAGATTATATATATATAACACCTGCACCATCTCTTGTTAGGAATCACCATCATTACTTGATCAAAGAGATACACCTGGAGGAGAGACTGTTGCTGGAACCACACAAGTTTGTGTACAATACACTGCAGTTCAATACAAGCTCAGGCCTTGCCCTTTACAGTGACCTACCATAGGCACAATGGAAATGTCTACAGAAAGCTCAAAGCTTGTTTGTGTAGGACACTCGGGATGCACCTGGAAAACAAATGCAGATAATTACGCCATTCCACCCTCCTACATTTCATGAGACATTTCAGGTTGGCAGTGAGGAATCCTAGCTTTACACCAAGCTGAGAGGTCTATTGAGTAGCAAAGAATATTAGCTCAGTCCAACAATAATATGGCTATACAGTTTCAATGACTTTCCTCTGCAGCTGTGGGATGACCAAAATTACTCCCAGAGAAACTCCATGAATACTCCTGAAAACCTCTTGGCATTCTGGCTGCGCTAAAAAGTACACCTGAAATCGTTCAGTGCAGTTCAGATCAAGAACACTCCACTACCGTTTGCTCTGAAACAGTATTTCTGCAACTACTGACTCTAAATAGAAATTGTTCCTGGCTAGGAATTAAATCTTGCATGAATGTTTATGGAAAACAATGCTTTGCTTTACGTTGGTTTTGGAAGTTGACACTGTGCAGACAGAAAGCAGTTAGCAGTGGCTCAGTGTTAAGAAGGAACCATGTCTTGCGTGGAGTTGGAAAGATCTGTCCTGGCTGCTGGCAATCAACAATCTGATAAAACAGAAGATGCCTAGGATTTCCAAATGACATGAAGCTATGAGGGATCATAAGCACATCAGAAAACAGGATTAAGATTAAAGAGTATCTTGATAAATGACAGAAATGGTGTTTCAATAGGGAAAGTGCAAGGCTGTTGTCTTAAGCAGAAATAATTAACAAGCAGGAAAAGGAAGAGGTGGCAAGATAAAATTATCTGTGACTTACAGAACATCACGGGTGGATCTTAAATGTTATGTTCAGCTTCTGAGGAAACAGCAAATACACAGACAGGTAGGAACAGAGGTATCATCTCTAAGTAAATACAGCACTGAGAGTGCTGTGTCCTCCGTTTCTTCCGTCAGAACTGGACTTCAAGAGAGATGTGAATAGCGATGACCACGTTCTTTAAACCACTGAAATAATTGAGCTTGTTTAGCCTAGAGAGGGCTGAGGGGGTCCTGTTATTAATCTTCAATATTTCAAAGGCTGCTGCAAAACAGAAAATAATAGCTTGGTCTCTGTTAATTTGTAGGCAATAGTGGGCCTAAAGAGCTAGTAAGTGTTTTTGGTTTACATATAAGAGAACTTTCTACCGCTAAGGATAATTAGGTCCTAGCCAGAGACTACCTTGGAAGGCAGTGGAATTTCTGGCAGTGGAAGTTTTTAAGAAAAAAATATAAGAATCAGGATGTGGGTGTGATTCATTCTGCGTTGGGGCTAAAGGTGTGTGCTTGCAGCCCAGAAGGCCAATTGCATCCTGGGCTGCATCAAAAGAACCGTGGCCAGCAGATCCAGAGAGATGATTCTCCCCCTCTACTCTGCTCTCGTGAGGCCCCACCTGGAGTGCTGCACTCAGCTCTGGAGTCCTCAGCACAAGAAGGACATGGACCTGGCGGAGTGGGTCCAGAGGAGGGCCACAAAGATGATCCAAGGGCTGGAGGGCCACAAAGATGATCCAAGGGCTGGAGCACCTCTCCTGAGGACAGGCTGAGAGAGTTGGGGTTGTTCAGCCTGCAGAAGAGAAGGCTCCAGGGAGACCTTATAGTGACCTTCCAGTACCTGAAGGGGGCCTACAGGAAAGATGGGGAGGGACTTCTTACAAGGGCACGTAGTGATAGGATGAGGGGTTAAACTACAGCAGGGTAGGTTTAGATTAGACATCAGGGAGAAGTTCTTTACAATGAGGGTGGTGAGACACTGGAACAGGTTGCCCAGAGAGGTGGTGGAGGCCCCATCCCTGGAGACATTTGTGATGAGGCTCTGAGCAATCTAATCTAGTTAAAGATGTCCCTGCTTACTGCAGGGGTGTTGGACTAGATGACCTTTAAAGGTCCCTTCCAACCCAACACATTCTATGGTTCTACTTCTGCCAGGAAAAGACAGCTTCCAGAGGCCTTGGCTTCTAAAAAGGTCTAGCAACTCCTAATAAGTTCTGTCAGCTATTCATAATAAAAAGGTGCTTTGAGCTCTTGCCTACAGCTGACTCTTGACTAGGGAGGATGCTAGAGAGAGGCCTAGTGTAGTGCAGCTCACCAGAACGCCAAGATTCTACAGATACAAAAACCTGAATCCCCAAATGCGCTGAAGCAGGGATAGGCAGCACCTGTGTGCATTGGGTTGGGAAATGGAGACTCCCATGATAGTGAAGACTGGAAGGTTGTGACTTCTGGCACAAAGAGGATGGCGCCTTCTCAGCCAGGAGATCTGCAACTACAGAATATGCTCTGTGTCCTGGAAGCAGATGAGACCCTAGGAATTGCTTAACAAAGCATGAGAAGAGCCAGCTGAATCTGTTGTTCTATTAACAACAAAAGAAGGATTAGGGAAAATCTCCCTCCCTTATTGGATGCAGAGGGAAACATAGTCACAAAGGATGAGGAAAAGGCTGAGGTGCTCAATGCCTACTTTGCCTCAGTCTTTAGCAGTGGAACTAGCTGTTCCCTGGGCACCCAGCCTCATGAGCTAGAAGACAGGGAGGGAAAGCCGAATGAGGTCATCACAATTAAAGAGGAAGTGATCAGTGACCCGCAACACCGCTTGGATGCGCACAAGTCTATGTGACCAGATGGGTTACATCCAAGAGTGCTGAAAGAGTTGGCAGATGTGCTCGCCAAGCCACTTTCCATTATTTACCTGAAGTCATGGCTAACCAGGGAGGTCCCAATGGACTGGAGGGTAGCAAATGTAGCACCCATCTACAAGAAAGGCAGAAAGGAGGATCCAGGAAACTATAGACCTGTCAGTCTGACCTCGGTACCAGGGAAGGTCATGGAACAGATCATCTTGAGTGCCATTACAAGTCATATAATGGACAAGCAGGGGATCAGGCCTAGTCAGCATGGGTTTATGAAAAGCAGGTCCTGCCTGACGAACCTGATCTCCTTCCATGACAAAGTGACCCAATTATTGGACGAGGGAAAGGCTGTGGACATTGTCTACCTAGACTTTCGAAAAGCATTTGACACTGTCCCCCACAGAATTGTCATAAAAAAACTGGCAGCTCATGGCCTGGATGGGCATACGATCTGCTGGATCAAGCACTGGTTGGATGGGCGGTCCCAAAGAGTGGTGGTCAATGGAGTTAAATCCAGCTGGTGGCTGGTCACAAGTGGTGTTCCTCAGGGCTCAGTGTTGGGACCATTTCTGTTTAACATCTTCATTGATGACCTTGATAAGGACATAGAGTCTTCTCATCAGTAAGTTTGCAGATGACACGAAGCTAAGCGGGAGCGTTGATCTACATGAGGGTAGGGAGGCTCTACAGAGAGACTTGGATAGATTGGACCGATGGGCCAACGCTAATGGAAAGTGCTTCAACAAGGCCAAGTGCTGGGTCCTGCACTTGGGCCACAACAACCCCATGCATCGCTACAGGCTGGGGGAAGTGTGGCTGGAGAGCTGCCTGGCAGAAAAGGACCTGGGGGTTCTAATTGACAAGAGGCTGAATACGAGCCAGCAGTGTGCCCAGGTGGCCAAGAAGGCCAATGGCATCCTGGCTTGAATTAGAAATAGTGTGATCAGCAGAAGGAGGGAGGTGATTGTCCCCCTGTATTCAGCACTGGTGAGGCCACACCTTGAGTATTGTGTCCAGTTTTGGGCACCTCAATATGAGAGAGATATTGAGGTGCTGGAGCGAGTGCAAAGGAGGGCAACGAAGCTGGTGAAGGGCCTGGAGAATAAATCTTATGAGGAGCGATTGAAGGGGCTGGGACTGTTTAGTTTGAGGAAGAGGAGGCTGAGGGGAAACCTCATCACTCTCAACTACTTGAAAGGACATTGTAGAGAGGTTGGTGCTGGTCTCTTCTCACAGGTAATTAGCGATAGAACAAGAGGGGATGGGTTCAAGGGGCAGCAGGGTAGGTTTGGGATGGACATTAGGAAAAAATTCTTCACAGAAGGTGGTCAGACACTGGAACAGGCTGCCCAGGGAGGTGGTGGAGTCACCATCCCTGAATGTGTTTAAGAGTCATTTAGATGTGGTAGGGGATATGGTGTAAGGGAGAACTTTGTAGAGTGGGGTTGATGGTTGGACTCGATGATGCCAAGGGTCTTTTCCAAACTAAATGATTCTATGATTCTAACCATGCAGAGAGTGAGTCATAGTGGGCGGGTCCATGATATGAGGGACGGAAGCTCTATCTCCTGGTCTAACCTACTGTCTAGGGAGTCTTCTGCTTGCTGGGGGCTTGGATCCAGGACATTGTGGAGGGAGTGCTTAGGCTTGCTGGCACTGAGACTGGGTATCCCATGCTGATCTTCTAGGCACTAAGACTAGTGTCCTGTGCTGATCTTTCATGTGGGCAGCAATGGTACTGTGAGGGAAGACCCTGAGTGTATCAAGTGTGACCACCTGGCTCTGGAGGTTAGACACAAGAGCAATGGAGCTCAGGTGGTATCTCCTCAGTCCTGCCAGTGAAGGGGAAAGGTGCCCTCAGTGAGTGGAGAATTCTGTGGGTCAATACATGTTTGCAAGGCTGGTGACAACAGTGAGGAATCAGCTTTTATGACCAAGGGACACTTGCTGAGCACTGAGGACTGCTAGGAGGAGATTACAGCAACCTGATTAAGTGAGGCAAAAGAATCTTTGCCAACAGGTTGGCCATCATGACAAGAGCTTTAAATTAGGAATGATGAGAGAGATGATGACTGACAATGAAGCGAGGAAGGTGGACTGGGCTGGCAATCACAGGATGCCCACCCCAAGCTTATGCACACAAATACGGAACCTGAAAGGACAGCATTATGGGGGAAGTTCTCATACTTTGGGGGGAATTATCACACCTGGGTGCCCACCTGAAGTGACACTACGCTAATGAACAAACAGGAAGCATTAGAGGGCTCTGTGTGCTGATGCAGGGCTATGATACTGCCTTTAATTATCAGCAAGGAGACTGTAATACTGTGTCCAGTTTTAGGCAGCCCAGTTCAAGAGAGATGTTGAGAAATGGGAGAAGATACAGCACAGGGGTATCAAGATTGTCAGTGGCCTAGAGAACATGAACTAGAAGCCTGGTTAGTTTCCGAAAGAGGAGGCTAACGGACCACCTAAAGGCAACCTACAACTACCCAAAAGCCAACAGACAACTGTTCTTAGTGGTGGCAGATGGCACAAGATAACACGAGGCAACAGTCACAAATTGTGGTTTGGGATGTTCAAGTTGGATATTAGGAAAACGTTGCCCCTAGGAAGGAAGTGCAGCACTACAACAGGCCACCTAGGAAGGTTCTGAAATTGCCTTTCTTGGGGGCTTTCAGGACTTAAAAGACAGGTGAAGTCTTCCTTTGAATGGGAGGTCTATTATGGCCTTGGTGTTGCAGATGGGAGATTTAGACCACTTAAAGAACCCCTGCCAAAAGTACCAGCAAAAGTGGTTTTATTGAAATATGATTTTGTAAAAGTGCGACTTAACAAAATTTGATGGCAATGTTCACTGTTACTTACTGCACAAATGGTATAACAAGGATTCAAAGTTGGCAGTACAAAAATCAAAGTTGGCAATACAAAAATCTTAGTGCACTATATCAGGTTATGCATGGTATCGGTCACTTACCAAAGATCTGCAGTTGGTGGCAGGTCTCTGCCTTGAGGAGCAACCCTGAGATGTGTCCCAACTCAAGCCAGCTGCTAAGCAGGGAGAGCTCAAAGAAAGCTCACTTAGGCTGTCAGATTTATGGAACAAAGTGGTTGTATTGTAGTTAAATTACATGCAATGGGAAAGGTATGAATGAGACTCCTTGTACCAATAACTTTCTTTGTTCCTTGATAAATGAGTCTTGGAAAACTCACCTGCTATTCTTGTGTTAATCACATGATCAGTATTCCAAGCTCATAATGCTCACTGTGTCACTCTGTCCCTCTGGGTTTTCAGAGAACAACTGGAACTAGAGAAGTTCTTGACCTGGTTATGTCTTAGGCCTTTACCTCATTTGGAGCCTGTGCCCAACTAACACAAGTTTGGTTAAGGAGTTGAGTGCATCCACCACACTTGGTCAGTTTGTGCAGGTACTTTTAGCCAGGCATGGAGACTCTGCAAGAATAATATATCTATAATTCAAAATAAAGCAGTTAGTTATTGGCTAACACACAGAAGAGCCATCTAGGGTTTAATAAGCTATTAGACTAAGCATTAGTATACTTGCCACTCATGTTAAGCTACCCAAGAATTGTTTGCTGGGCAGGCAGGCAGGAAAGGGGAAGAGGAAGAGTCAAGAAGGGAAGGGTCACTTCCCATGTTCTCTGGAAAGTATTTGCAGCATTGCGAAGTTGCCATCCTCCACCAGCTCCACCAACACTGACAACACGACACAGTAACTCCCAGCTAGTCCCCAACTAGACTGGCTAGGTTGACCAGGTTTCCCCAGGTGATTTCTCCCTTTAGGATTTTATGCCTTTTCATGCTGGTACTTTCACTCTCAAATCCTTGAACTACCAACGATCTCATGTCAACAGTCCTATTTCTGTCTGTACTTTCAACTAGTTATCTCTCCACAGGTCTCATAGCAGTCTGGATCAAGGTTATGCAGCTGTGCTGTATCAGAGCTGGGCCTCGGATACATGGACACAGGCAACTAAGCACCCAGGACAGAAGGAGGGAAATTCAGAGCTGTGGTTACAGAGAAAGAGAGTCTCAGGTTGGATTGGATGTCTTCTTCTAGGTCTTTTGAAACTACATTGCTATGATTTGGTATATAAAGAACTTTGGCACTTAACTTGGGACTTTTAAATTCTGTAAACACTGTGACACTCAACACACTGCAGTGTCAAGTTTTTTTGTGGATTTACCTTAATTCTTTTCTTTCTTTTTCAGTTTTCCTGCCTCAAATATGAGAAAACTGATAACTTGCTTTTTGAAATGCTTTCTGACCAGACATGAAAATTCCTTATAGACATTATTCAACATCTTGTTAGGTTTTGGGGTACTAATTAGTACTTTGAACATCATTTGTAGATAGTAGTGAGCTCTTAAGTTCATAAGTCTGGAGCATTCAAAGGATAACCTATTACACACTACATTTCTGGAATTTCTGAATTATGTCGATCAGTGTGCAAAAGCAGCAGCAGAGATTATAGCTGCTACCCAAATGGAGAGGCAAGAGAGGGATGGACATCTGTAATCCACATCAGAGTTGAAATGATTCAGAAAATGTTAAATATGCAGACAGGTTTAAACAGGTATCTCCAGTAGAGGCCTAAAAGAAGAAACATTTTCAAACATAGGTGAGGGGGCTCAAAGCAGAAAAATGACTCAATATATTATCTTTAAAATAGTATGTACATGCATAGTATTGAAATCCTACTTTCAAATATAGACTTGATAAATTTCCAGTAAGCTTTTCTAATTATACTGTCTAAATTAGAGAAAAGGACTTATTAGCATATTACAGAGTTGTTAATAAGCATACAAGAAAAATAAGAAAAAAAAAGGCAAAATGTTGGCATCCAATTTTAGACATGTGATTCGCATTTTCAGTAAAACTAAGCAGTTAGATGTACTTTCATGTACATACTCCTCAGAGTTCTGACACAACAGTAAATGTCTGGTTCTAGTGCCTCCAGACCAGTACGTGGGCAATGAAAAATGAGTAACTAGTGACCCTCTGTTAAAAGTTTCTTTTACATGACTCACACAACATGCACAGGAACTCTGTGGAAGAAGTAGATTTAATTCTCCGGAATAAGGCTCTGAAGAATAAAACTATCCTTTGACTAGAGATAATCTGCTTGACTAGAAAGCAAAAGCATCATGAGAAAATGGAAAACCTGAGTAAAGAAGCTGGGTGTTACTCAACTGACAGAAGCATGAGATAGCACTGCAATAAAAAGAGGGGGGGAACAACTATCTAGATAGGAATTCAGAAGAAAAGAATCAAGATGCTGAAGTGGATCACAAGAAAAGTGTAAGTTGGGAACACTACACTGTTACAAAAAAAAAGAAGTATATAGCAGGAGTTATAAAAAGTAAATTAACATGTAAGGCAGAACACTTCCCAGTCCACATCCTTACGAGGAAAAGCAATGAAGCATCAAGAATTTGAGACAATCTAAAGGAGAGCAAGGAAAACAGTGTCTTAATAGGTACATTACGTTTAACCCTACAAACGTTAACTTAGGACAAAAAAGAAGAGACAGAAGACGTCTGTTATGTAAAAGTGGTGAACCTTCACCACGAACACCATGAAAAGGGTAAGTTACAGGTTTAAACAAAACTTTTTCATGGATAAATCTGGTGGAAACAGTGACCAGGCAGCCCGCGGGACACTGTACCTCTCTGAAATGAGGCCTGTCAGATGGGGACCCGCAGCCGACACAGTGAACTCCTCATCTCCCCTCCCGCCTTACAGCCCTACGGTTTTGGGAGCGGAGAGTTTGGCTTTGTCAGCCATAACCTTCCTTAACGTGGTTTCTGAGTGGGATTCTGTCAGACAGCTGCATCGTGGCGCAGCACCAGCCCCATGATGATGGCCTCCACCCCGATCCCTGCTGCAAGCCACCAGGCCACCTCCTCACCCCATCTGCCTTGGTGGCCTGAGCGACCGTCCCCTGCAGCCAGGCCAAGGAGACACAGGAACGGGCCATCACTCCAACGTGTAGTTTCTGACCATCTTGCGACTGGACGACTGGGAAAGCGTCCGTTTGAGCCAAGTGTCGGTTCTCTGCTCCTCGCGGTCCTCTCAGGCTAAGCCAGCCTGTCCTCCTCTCCCTCCTTGGCCATGTCAGGCTCGGCACCGGTCCCTGACCGACCCCAGATGTCGCAGCCCCTCCTGGCCCTGGGGGCACCGGCGCGGCCCGGCCTCCGCCGCCCCTCAGGAGGGGGCAGATGGTGGCGTGGGCGGCGGGCGCTGCCGGGGGGAGGAGTGCGGGCCAGCGCCCGGACCTGTGGAGGGCAGCCAAGGGAACGGGCCGTGCTTCCCGGAGCTGGAGGGGGGAAATTCCCGAGACGCTGCTCACCCGGCCTCCGCGAGGTGGGAGGGAGGAGGCACCGCCCTGCCCGGGGAAGGGAGGGAAGGCCGAACCCGGTAGCTCTTCCCGGCACTGATCGGGGGGGCCGGCACGTCCCGCTGGCGGCCGGGCGGGGACCTGCCTCCCCCCTCCCCCGTCCCTGAGGGAGCTGCTGGTCGGCGACAGGTGAGTTATGCCGGTCTCTCCCTCTCGCGGTAGCCCCTTGTTCCCTCAGCCATCCCCTCTTTTCCCTTCGCCTCCCGCCGGCGGGTCCCGGCTGCCCTCGCTGAGAGGAGCTCAGCCTGCTCCGCTGAGGAAAACCCACCTCTGCCACCCGTTTTGAAACGCTCTGCGGAGTTTTTTCTTTGGAGTTTAGTCCTGCTGGTGCCCGTTGAGCCCTCTTTGCCCCGCTAATCCCCGCTTCTCCAGGCGTGCCTCGGCGCCGGAGGGCTGAGGGAAGGAAGGGAGTGGGGGGAGCCGGCTCCTCCGCAAACAGGCTGCCCCGTTGCTTACCGTTTAAATTAACGCGTTTTATGATTCCCACCCCCACCCCCACCCCCCTTCTCTACTTTCAAGATGTTACCGCTTAACTACAGCATAAAAGCTGCTGGTTTGACCTGAGCAAAAATTGCTGAGGTGAGAGGTGCATGGCGGGATGAGGATGCTGTTCCTGCCAGGTGGTGAGGTTTGGTTTGGTGTGGTTTGGTTTGGTTTAACACCTCCCGTTCCTGATGCTTCCAGAAGGTGTTGGCTTGCTCAGAAACGCAAGCAGTCGTACAGAGGAAAAGGGTTGCTCCTGCTTTCTTTTAAGCAGCTGAAATCTGCTGTTTAATCTCAAAGCGATCAGAGTAAACGAGAAAACATCATGAATTCTAGAATTCCAGTGTGGTTCCCGCATTCTTTGGATTTTGACTCTCTTTTTGGCATAACCTTTTTATCTCTCTTTTTATCTAAATATTGCGTGCCAGGACCGGTCCCTACTCCAGCAGAGTAAACCGGATCCTAATAACGTTACAAGTAAGTCATGAAAACACAGTAAAATTATTGTTCCTGTTGGTATGAGTCATGCCACAGCATTATACGATTCCTTCCCTAAAATTGTTAGCATTTGCCTTCTAATGGGGCATGAGTAGTCTTACAGAGTTTGTCAAACACTTTACATTTGTAGACTCTGTTTTTTGCTATTTAATTGCTTTTTTGTTTGGATTCCAACCTTTATGGGACTATGAAAGACTTAACGTTTTCCTCTTGTGGCAAAGCTCTTTAGAAAACCAACAGCATGCATCAGAGAGCTTTCTATTTATCAAAAAACTAGGTGATAAAGCTATCCCTAAGTGATCAAATGATTACATGCCTATCAGACCTTAATTATAGAAATTCCTTTCTTCCGTTTGCAGTTTTTTAAACTTCTTATTCACCCATTAGATCACAAAGGCTTATTAGGAGCTTTCAGTGTCTTATGCACAATTTGTGCTAAGTGTAGTTGAAACCATCTTTAAAATTGCTTGGGAGAAGAAAGCCTGGGTACAAGAACTAAAGGAAGGGTTCATCTGTGTAAGAATTTGATGTCTCAGCTATCAATTTTTTTCAGAATTCAGAATTGTTGCAAATTAAGTTTTTTATAAACAGTGTGATGTTTATTTTGAAGAGGAATCCATTTAGTTGTAGGGTCCTTTGGCAGATGCTGCTTTACCAACACTCAATAGGTTTCCGGTGGCTTGACACTGCTCCCTGTTTCAAGTAAAGCAGCCTCAGTTGGATGTCAGCTGTGCGCTGTTGATTTTGCAAGGGTATCATATTGGGAACTGCAGGAATCGGGAGAGCAGAGGGACGCTTCAGTGCAGAGTCTTTGCACAAATCATTTGTATCTGGAAACTACTTGCAAACTACCTGCTGAAGGAGGTTTCATCGCTTCCCAAGGTAATTAGCTCCTTTGCTGTCTACACTTCTTGTGTAATTGCTCTTTCATTGTCAGGTCTCTGAACAATTCCTGTTGCTGTTGAATATTATTGCAATTGCCAACAGGTCTCCCGAATGGTTCTGTTCCATTGATGTATCTATCAGTACTGATTAATTTCAAGTTAAGTTGAGGAGTGGTGAATCCATTTGTATCTGTTTTGTCACACCCCAGGTTATATTTTTCCAATGGGAAGAATTATAAGTAGACTATATAGTCATGATTTAAAAAAAATCTGTCAGTGATTCAGGCTACAGACTGACAAGACTAAGCAAGTCTGCTTTATTTCCCCTATAGATGTTGAATTTTTAGAAGGGGGAAGAATATAGGGTAAAATGAAAAATTTCTTGCTCAGCTAACTTCTGTATCTCTGACAGATCATTTTGTGCCCAGTCATCCTCAATTTACGGCTTAGTATTATCCCTCATTTTATAGATCATTTCACAATGTGTCCCAATAACCAGATTCACCACAGAAACTAGAACTACTGTTGTTAATGATGGCAAAGAGTGAGAGCTTAGGGGAGTGATTATTTCTTTCTATTTGGCATTTATGAGGCTGTCTCTAAATTACTGTGTCCAGTTTAGGGCTCATAGTACAAAGAAGACTGACAGACTGGACTGAGTGCAGCGGAGAGACACCAGCAGATTTTGGAGCCTGGAGCACATGTAGGAGTCACTGAAGGAGCTTGAGTTTGCTTAGCCTTAAGTAGAGAAAAGTAAGAGCAGGTCTAACTGCAGTCCTCGCCTAACTAATGGGAAGTTACTGAGAAGACAGAGCTAAGCTTTTTGCAGAGGTGTACAGCAAAAGGGCAAGAGGAAATGGGCACCAATTGTAGCAAGGAAAATACAAGGAGAAAAATAAAAGAAGAAAAATGAATATATGAATATAAGGTGAATATAAGGTGAATATAAGAAGATATTCTCCTTATATGAATATAAGGAGAAAAATTAATATATGAATATAAGGAGAAAAAACCTTCACAGTGAAGGTGTTTAAGCACTGGAACAAATTGCCCACAGAAGTTCTGGAATCTCCATCCTTGCAGTTCTTCCAACAGTTGGACACATTGGTCTTTGATTCTGTGATAGACTAGAGAAGTGCTATTGCGAAATTATCTTAATGACAAAAGCAACTAGAAAGGAAAAAGTATTCAAATTACGTCTCCGTAGTTCATATTCAAAATCACTGGCACGAGAGCTTCTTGTTCTTACCTGTAGTTCATGGAAAAAGTACACCAGGATTCCAGGTTGGAGCATGGTGACAAAACGTGACTTCTCTTAGGCTTAAAAAAAAAGTCAGCAGTGATTCATTCTCAGATGAAGAACTGTGTCTTTCTAATGTGATATTCATATTTTTTCAGATTGGCAAATCTGAATGAAGTTATTCACCAGAACAATGGTTGTGATTGTCACTTTCCTTGTGGCATTTGATAGTTGCTCACTATTTCTCAGAGGCAGTACTTAGCTTCTTTCAGGGTGATGAATTATTTAGATACCTAAAAACCTTCCTTGGCTTCCTGACTTCATTCCCTTTGTTCTTCAATTATTTTCATTTTTGGCAAGGATGTAGTTAATCTATTGTCATCATCATGTTTTTTTAAGTTAAATTGATAATGTATTTTGTACAACTGTTTTGATTCTCTTTTAATCTTTGTGACCAAGACACAGATTTTTAAATGATTTTGTAGAGGTACTTAATTATTGTTAATACAGAATAAGTGTTTGACATTAGTTGGTAGTAATTACTGTATGTGATTAATTTGTTAGTCATAGGCAGAAGTTTCTGCATAAAGACGATTTAAGTCAAAATATTACGGACTGTATTTCTATTTTCTTGAATAATCTTTCATTTCTTTAAATTTACTTCATACTCTCTTCTATTAGAGAATTCCAGAAATTTTCCCATGAAAACTGTTTTGATACCTAGAATTGCAGATATTATCACAATTTATTATACAGTATTAAACTAGATTATTAACAAACTGAATAGTAAAAAGCATTGTAGCTGTCCAAAATATTCTGATGGTCAGTTATTATATTACACTGTGCTTTAGTAGCATAGGGCCAAAAATAAATAAATAAAAGTGATCTGAGCTGTGTCATCAGTGAACTGCAGTGTAAATGACTGGAGAGGGATAGTTAAATTAGGTATTTATTTCAGTGCCTCTTAAGAGAATGCCTCTTAAGAGCAGAAAAGAGTTTGGAATTGTTTTCCAAATAGGAAGTAACTTAAACAAATAGTCTAATATGTCATGACTTCCACAACACTTTTCCACTGTATTTAATGTGGGATTTAAGTGGTAAATGACAAATAGGGCAAATAGCTTTGTGTCCAGCCCCAAAGATGTTTACAAAATCAAGAGTCCTGTGGGGCCAGGTTTTCATCCTGCTGGTATGATTAAGTCAGGAGTTAGACCACTGTACCTAACTGACCACCCTTGTATTAAATTGGTCTTAGAGCAGACAGTCAACTCCCTTAACTTTAAAGGGAGTTTTACTTTCACTTTTTTTCTAAAAATGGGCATGCAAGATTTGGCTTTGTGTCTCAATATTTGTTTTGTATAATTCAAAAGAATAGTAATCTACTGAAGAGTTACCAGAAGTTTTAACATCATCTGCCTTGGAAAAACTTCCTTTTGTGTCACTTACTTGCCACTCACTGCTCTATAACAAAGAGCTGTTCTATCGTGTTTACTACAGGCAAAACATATAAAATGTTTTCCACTTTTAGGTATTAAATTTGATCAGCTGATAAAAAAAATCTAAACATAGAAAATCTATAAAGATGTGAATTTCCCCAAGTCAGTTCTTGGAACAGTCTATCAGTTGCGTGTGGATTAGGCCTAGGTTCTCAAAAATATTCAGAATCTTTATTCACGTTGATTTTAGTGTTGGCCAAATACTTTTGAGGATATTGGTACAATAGCAAGAACGAATGCAGAAGCCTATACATTAGGCAATGTGGGGGCCTCCCTGTGAAGCATTTGTGCTCACAAGGAAAATGTTGGGGCACACTGTAGCAGGGGTGCTTGTTGTGGGTATTGAGCCCTGGGTTGCAGTGCTGCATGCAGGGCTCTTCTATGTTTTCCATGTGACCTTTAGAAACGTGGGGCGGAGCTGGGGTGGGGGGGGGCGGGAAAGGTTGCAATGTTTTCTTTGATCCTTTGGAGAAATTCAGAGCTTCTCAAAACCAATGGATCTAATGCAGGGTCATTAAACTTAAGTGTCTGTAGCTCTGAAGTACTAAATTGGAGGTTTTCTGCTAAGAAGAAATTCTGGAGTGAATTCCTGGCCCCTCTGAAATTAGCAAATGTTCTGTCCTTGGCCTTAGTGGGGAGAGGTCATCCTGGTTATCTGTGCTGCTAAGCAGTTTCAATTTCTGTTATGGAAACAGTGGTAGAAGACTCTCTTTATCAGTATTCTGCAGAGGTCCAGAAACATAAGAAGTGGAAATTAAAAGTTGAAGATAGCTGTATCCATAGTCCTGTTCCTGTTGTTTGGACTCCTGTATGCTCTATGCCCGAATGCTTTTAACCATACTGCTGCTGCATGTTTACCTCTCCCTTCTACACAGGGGAAATTGCAGGTGATTCATGTCTTGGGAGATCTGACATACGGTCAGTCCCTCAGGACGGGGCTGTGCAAGTCAAACAGTTTCATCCTGTCACAATGGGAGTGTAAAACCTGTAAAAGGAATGCTAGATGGTTCTTGAGATGACAATCCTTCTAGGAAAGCAACTTGCCAAGACTTCAATAATATGTATTTCAACTCTAGTCTAACTAAAGCCCTCCAGATAGTGTCCTGGGTGCTGGCAAAGGGCAAGACCATGATTGCCAAAGGCTTTTGAACTCATCAGTCAGGCTCTAGGTGGAGCAGAGACCACAACGCCCTTTGACCTTTGATGCTTTTTTTTCCCTTGTTAGTATGGATATCTTGTTACTTGTACAGGAGGAAAGCCAAAATATATCAGGACAAACTTTTGTTTTAATATTCCTTAGAAATAAGCGCAGGGAAAACTTTAAAGATACTGTGTGTTTTATGTGTTTAGATTAAATTGAACTTTTTGAGTGTAGTGTGTTTTCCCCTATGGTGTAACCAGATCCTAAAAACAAAAGGTTTTTTTCATTCCTTATCTTTCTTTGTCCATTCTTCCTGAATTTCTCTTAAACTACCTGGAGTCTGTGTGGTTGGGTTTTTATTTATTCATTCTTAAATAGAGTAATATTATCTGGACTATTGTCTGGCATGCATTTCTAATTAAAGAAACAAATAAATAGAAATGTTTTCTTTCCTCATAAGTCTTTTGCAGGAAAAGGTGAATGAATGATGAATCACTTCATGGTTCTGTCAGTACTGCTCCCCCTGAGGACTTGCTACACTACATACTCACAGCAAGGTAAACGTCTGAACGTTTGCTTTTTTATTTGGAAGCAATCTACATCAACTGAAGCTTGGAACTTGCTCATTTTTAAGTCTCCTGTGATTAAGCAACATGTTACATGCTTAATCAAATGATTCTTGTTGGTAAGGTGATTAAGCAACTTGTATAATACCTGGGGTTTTGTAATCCCATAATCCAAAATTGCCTATTGAATCAATAACTTGACATGAACAAGCCAGAGTGTATTTATTATCTGCTCCTCCTCTTCCCATATGTTTTTGATCTGTATTCTGCCATCTTCAAATAATTTATTTCCTCTTTAACAACTTCTGTGCTTTTCTACCTCTTCACTTTCTCTTTTTGTGTTTGTCAAATCTATGAGTACTTTAGCACTTCCATTGGCTCTTTTCTGATTGTGCCACGGGATTCCAGAACCAGAATTTTATTTCTTACACTTCACATATGTATCAAAGAAAAGAAAAAACCAAATGGCTGTGTATTTTAAGGTAAAAGTACTGCTTGCACACTTGATACTGACAATAGCATGGGTATGAGTCCACTAAAAGAAAGAAAAACAATGAATATTTTTAATTTACTTTTCTGTGACCACTGTTAAAAAGCAGAACTAACCAGACTATAGTCTGCATTATAGAAGTTGTATTGCCTTAATTAAGTTGGGAAGGAGGGAGAGGAGTGGGTTTTTGCATAAATGTACTTGTTATCATACTGAAGGGAGTAATAAATGTGTTCAGACTTTTTTGCCTCTCTTCAACCTTGAAATCCATTCACCCAAGGTGACAGTTCCTCGGTTTTGAGACTCTTATTACTAGTGCCCCTAGAGCGGCAAAACTTTGGAATGCAGACAAGTCCAAACAGTTACTGCGTTACAGTAACTTGGTCACTTGTTTTCACATGCAGTTGTTCAGGAATAGAATTAGTCTCTGTTGTTAATCGTAAAGCTATTTCTATAGTCTTGAATTAGTTTTCCAGTTAAAACAAGTCTTAAGGTGCCTTGATTATTTAACTTCGCTAGGAGGAGAAGATTATAACTGTGAATGGTACAAGTATTTCTACATGTGTAAATTATACTACAAAAGTTTTTAAGTCCCACATTGTAACTCAGTGGTCTTCAAGATCTTGGATATATCCTTAACTATATTGTTTCTTCTGTTTGTTGGTACTATGTGTAAGCCCTGACTGGTGATCTAGACTGTCTTATGCCAGGCTCTGAGGAAAACAAAATTGCATGAGGTCTGAAGTACTATGTCATCTAACTAAAAGGAGATAGTGGAGGGACACTTGCACAGATGGAGAAAAAACAGAAACTAATGAGACTCTTGTTTTTTTGTCAAATTAATTAAATGTGGCAGGAGAAAAGAGATGAGGTTTTAGCTGGGACAAAAAGAGACACGTAGAGAAGAGAGGCAAGCTCATCATCAATGCAATAGGCATAGTAGTAACAATTGCAATTAGAACTGGCTAGAGAAGGAGCAGAAAAGAGGACAGGGAAATTCAGAAGACATGCTTTTTTTTTTTTAATGGTGCACCCTGAAAAAGTTTCTGCCAGCTGTCCGGCTTTTCTTTCAGGCGTATGCTTCTTTTCCCTGGGAGTCTTACTTTGTGCCTGTGAGTTGCATTGAGAGGCTAGCTGGTTCCCTAAGTTTGTTTATTTGTGCTGGGCCCCTCTGTTAACTCCAGTTGCTTCAGCACAGCAAATGTAACGCACAAGAACGGCAAGGGCCAGAGCTTTAGATAAGCCACATATTTGCATTTGTGAAATGAGATCCCCTCAGAGGCTTGGTACGTGGTGCTTCAGGTAAAAGGATGATGAACGTACAGATAAGGTTGACCAGATAATGAGCAGCTAAGATTACATACTGGAGAGAACAACATTACTGTCAATTCATTAGCATAAGTGGGATTTTAACAGCGTTTATCTTGTTTTGATGGTGAAAGTCTGTAGAATGTGGGGAGATGAAGTGTGTCACTTCTTACCTTCCAAAAATAACATAAGTTACTCTGCTTCCACAATTGATTTTATGGCTCACTTCTTGCTTTGGTTGTTCTGGCTCCTTGCCTGGTCAGTCCTTGGCAGTGAAACTAACATTATTTCTGTTTTCCAGTAAAACCTAAAATTGCCACTTCCTCATCATTTAAGCAAGTGAAATTTATCCCTAGGCCTTCCACTTTGTTTATTTAGTTCCAGACATCTACTACTTGCCATAGGTGCTGGGTTTCATTATGGTAGTATAAAACTGACGGCTGTTATTTTTCAAAAGCAACTGCCAAGCAGCAAGTACGCTTTTTAAGGACTATGTCATAACCATAGCCAAAAAGGAAATTTTACTTCTGAACTTGAAATATTTTTGCATTTACCTTACAGAAGACACTAATGCTGTCAAATTCTGCTTTCATGTAATTTACGCATATTCATCTTTTTCCAATAATTATATAGCAAGGCTGCAGTGAGAATTGATAGAACATACATGTGCATATATGTGTGTGTATACTTCTTCCTCAAAAACTTTTTTAGGATACCACAATCCTGTTTCTCAGACCAAGTGTTTGAACAGTGAAACCTTGGTTTCTCCCTCAAAGCATATCTGAAGAAGCCTATGCTGTAGTTTCCTCTAGATTGAAAGCATATGGTTTTCATTTTGCTTTGACTTCCAGTATGTTTCAAAATGGAATGGATTAAAAATATACCAACAGAGTTTGTAGATGATTTGCTAAAAGAGAAACAATCCTTTCTTTCAGCAGTTTTTTATAAATTGTTACTAATGGTACAATGTATACTTTCCTCCATTTATTCTTTAATTATAGGCTGGACTTGTATAATAACTAAGCTGTCACGTGTGTCACACACACTAAGCTGCTTATATAGTATTATTTGCTTCCTTTGATTGATCAGGAGTTGTTATAACTGCTGCTTCTGTTGAGCCTTTCGTTTCCTACACTTAATGTAAAGATCCATACATAGGGAAACTGCTGCACAGAAGTTAGTGCAGAGCAGGCAGCACAGGATAAATTGCAGAATGGTTTGGATATCAGATCGCTGCCAGAAACCTCTATCAAAATGTAGATTCTCAAACTTAATTTCCTGAATGCTTGTGTTTCTGCCAGTAGTATTTCATGAAAGTCCCAAATAATCATTGGGTCAGTGGGTGAAGCACATCTGGAATAAACGACTGGAGGTGGCAGTTTTGTGAGAAGGAACTGCTGAAGTCTCTTACTGTAGCATGTCCCTGAGGACTGTGGCTGCAGCAGGGCAGGAGCGCCCAGAGTGAGTTCTGTTTTAATAAAACAGACAGTTATTTCTGTGATTTCTTTTCTGTGTCCAGGTCAGTGTAAGCATTCTGTTGTTTGTAACAAGCAGAAGCATCTTGGAAAGCACTGTGGCAAAAGAAAAAGCTAAGTTACTTGGCCATTTCAGTTTCCTGGCTTCGTTAACAACCAGATGAAGTTTAGAGGTTTGCTTGTTTGTTTGTTTATTTTTCAGGAAGGAGAGAGGATGCTGATCAGTGAGTGCCATATTTAATCTCTTCCAAGAGTTAGGGTTTTATTGGGAGGGTTGACTGAGCAAGCATTGAAAAAGAGGGACCACTCATAAGGTGATCTGTAGTTTTCAGCCTTTCCTTTCCTGACACCAAAAGGGACTTCAGTCTGAATTTTAAACTTTATTTTTTTCTGGGAGTTAACTCCAGACCCACAAAAGGATTGAGGTGCCATTGTAACTCGGTGTCTAATTCCAGTAGAAGAATCCACAGCCCTGACTAAAGTACCTAAGGGCTGTGTGCAGCAACCAGGAATGTGCTTAATACTAGACTATCATCTGAGCTAGCTAGAGGAGGGAAACTCTTAACCTGTCCTCTTCAAATACTTTATTTACATTAACTAATTTAGCCTTAATTAGGTCAGAGAGAAAAATTGAACCTAGATTTTCTGCCGTAATGACGAGAAGACTTTCTGGGGGTTGGGATTTCTTGGGATTTAGTCCCTGTTAATACATTATATTGTTCTTCTTCATAAAACTGTAAAGGAATGGATCAATATTCCCATAAACTAGGCTAATAATTTGAGGGCATAAGGAAATGAAAAATAGCATACCCAATGTCATGGTGGGGGGCTATTGAGTAGGTTTAGCAACCTCATTCTAGCCTGCTGATGCCTTAAGATGAAAGATCATCTTTGCTTTTGATACCAACAGTATGGGTCTTGATCACTTTTTTTTTCCTTCAGAACTCTCTGGTGTGGAATCTGTCTTACCTCTAACCACTGTTGTTTCAGATCTGCTTTGTAACTTAGCTAAACATTACTATTTTTGTGTCCTTTTTGTGCTCCTAGAATCCATTGTGTTTCCAGTAACATACCTTAACATTTCCAAGGATTTGGCTCGTCAGCGGCTGCTGGTGGAATGGGATGTTGTCAAGTCAGCACATGATGCTGAGCTAGCAATGGCTTTTGAAATACAAGTCCGTCGATTAGATGAAACTACTACTGTGTGGACAGTAAGTGTAACTTTAAAAAAAGGTATATTAGTTATTTACAATATAAAGGAAGCTAAAGGAAAATCAAATGTTCAGATGCATATGTAGATAGCTTTGCTGTATAGGTTTACAATTTACAGCATAATCTTTACAAAACTGTACTAGAAATACCTCTGTATTTCACTAGGTGCCAGTGTAATGTTATGCCCGATTTTTGTGCAAAAAAAAAAATTGTCTCAGATGAAGAAGGTAGGTATGCAAAGGTGCCTTGCATATCCTTATTGAGGGATTGCAATGGGCAGACGTAGATCTGATTTTGAAGGCATCTGTTTTGCTCTGAAGGCGCAGTTCCCCAGGCGGCCACCCAGAAACATCCCTTCCATTGCTCCGGAAGGCAGTCTTTTTTGTAGCATGACTGCTACCCTTCACTGGGAACTAAATGTTGCTGCAGCTTCTCTCACCTTATGAACCAAACAGTAGTCTCAGTGTGAGCAAAGCCTTTTAAACCCTGTGCTTGGCCCTGTTAGCAGTTACCTTATACCCACCTCTTCCAGTTAAGGAAGGAGTAGTGATGTCTCTTTTGCAAAGTCCCTGTCCTGCTAGATTTCCTTAACACCTAAACCAGCCAGATTTTCTGAAGAGGTCGAAATCGCCCAAATCATAGGCTCAGGCCTGCTCCTCATGTTTTCCCCAGTTCGTGACTTCAGCATGAGAACTTTTGTCTCCAAAGAAAATTTCTTCTCCTTTGGATCTGACAAAATCTTTTGGGAACTAAATGCATGTTTTAGGGATATTATAACCTATTATGAGTCATCTGCTGATTGAACTATGAAAGAATATGAAATGCACATGTTAAAACTGGAAAACTGCTCTAGATCATTTAAAGCTGCTATTTGTGAGAAAGTGCATAAAGCAGAGAAGGGCTTATTTTTCTGAAACCAGAAATCAATAAAATAAGATGGGCGTGTTCAGAATCACAACTTACTCTGATCATTCAAGTTGGCAGTATTTTGTCTCTGAGTTTGAAGAACCTCATCTTCACTGCAGATGAGCTCTGCACAGTTCGGAAGACTTTGACCACTTTGATACATGGGGTTGGATTTTTAACACCCTATGAGTAGATCTAACCCTGAAATCAGAAACTAGGGCCATATAGCTACGAACAATTAAGTGTTTTTTTGGAGTATCCTTCCAACAAACTCTTACTACCTTGCTGGAAGAAAAAGTTCTTTGAATCCAAGGACCTAGTCTGTTCTGTTTCTTATAATAAAAATGACAAGGAAAATAAACAGGGTATTTTGGATGTTACTACCACACAGGAATGTATTTGCTTCTGTGTTTTTCTGAAGAATGTGTACCAATAAAGAAACTCTGTGAGTCTGGTCATACCAAAGCACTGACAGTCTGTATAACTTGCAAAGCAGTGACTACATTCCTCAGTGCTATAACTGAGAAGTTAAATTGTAAACTGATTGCAAGAGTTTTCCTCAGAGTGCTGGTATTATGAAAGAGCAGGTGTTGCTGATAGAAAGCAGTGATGGAGAGCAGTTCTGTAGTTGTCAGTGTGAGCCAGGGCTCTGATACAGCTCATATGAGCAGCACGGATGTATATGCCGAGTGAGAATCTGGTGCGGTTGTTTAAGAAGTACTGAAATACGTGTTCTGTTCTGAAATTTATTCATAATTGCAAGTGGTTAATAGAATTTTTTGAGCTATTTTTTCCTGCTTCTTATGGGCTTTAATGCTAGGAAAGATTCACCTTGGGGTACGTTTCCTTCTGTCTATTTGTGTGGCTACATGGTACCCTGGTTAGTTTGAGTTGCTGTGCTGTGTATTGGTGCAGCTCATTTAGTGCCCAGGTGGGCCTGAGTAGGTACATGCTGAGAGAAATTTGTAGGATATCTTCTCTTAGAGAGCAGCAGAACATTTTATATCTTTTGCTGTGTGTCTGCATTTATATTATTCAATATAAAAATGTTTGCCAAATTACAGAGCATTTAGCTCTCATGATTTGTCAACTCCATTTTATATTTTAGGCTGTCCTTCTGTTACCTTCATGGAGCTCTAAGAGTTTTGGATGTATTTTTTCATGTTTCTGGCATGTGCATATTACAGCAGTCAAGCTTTGGGGAAATCAGCAGATATTTTCCTACTCTGCCTGTCCTCCGATGCTGTGCCTCAGAACTACAATGAGGTATGATCTGCATAAATCCTTACTGGACAGTGCAGATTCCTACTGTAATTTAGAGCCAGGGATATGTAACCAGAGCATTAGACAAGGTGCACTTGGCAGGCAGCAGCATCTGTGCATGCTCATGTAATGGCAGGCAGAAATACCCCACTGAAAGTTTCTGAGAGTGAATCCGTTTCATGAGAAGCAGGGCATGACTCACAACTATGTTGTCAGAATCAAGTAGTCTTGCCAGCACATCAGTCACTCCACTGCTGCTAGTACAGATTTGTAGGTGGCTACTTAGCTTACTAGTTACTTAGTGTGAGATCACATGTACTAAGGGGGATTTCAGAGATGCGTTTTTCAAATGCATTTACCTCCTTTGAGTTTTCTCTCTCTTTCACTTTTGATTGTACTTCCAAATTGTCTGCACATCACTGTGTTTTCAATACTTTACCTTACTGGCCTTTGTTTATAGGAGTTTCATAACGTTACACTTGATAAATCAGGAAAGCCTCTTCATTGGGTATGGGATTCAGACTTACCTTTGGAGTGTGTGTCACATTCAGTGAGAATCAGGAGCAAAGCAGAAGCATCAAAAATCTGGAGTCAGTGGAGTCCGTGGGAGACTGTCCTGGGTAAGCAGAACAAGGCTTTGCAATATTGGTTTTAATTTTTCCAGTACAAAGCTAGACTGTAATTCACCGGTGACTGTAATGGTGAAGTCCAAGTCAAGAGAGACGGCATCAAATCAAGAATCCATTTTGAACTCTTTATCTCTAAGCACTGACCAACATTTTTTGCCATTTTTTTTGCCAACAATAATAGCAGTGCTTCAGCCATTGTTTTAATTTGCAGACTATCTTCCTAAACTAATAGACCAAAAATTTTACAGCTTTTCTTGCTCATACATTAAAAAAATGTAGAGTGGCATTGAATCTTGGATAGGCTCTAGCGTAGCCTATCACCAGGTCAGACACAGCCCTGGCCTGGACTAGGGGAGAGGAAGCTGATAGCTATGGCTGTGATGTGTGTTTTGCTTTTGTCTGGGATTTTGTAGCTTTGATTAGTACTAAAGAAGCAGAGAGAGAGGAGCAAGTCAGCTCCTTATGTCACTTGGAGTGAATGTCTGTGAATTATATGGGAGTAAACAAGGAGTGAACCAATAATGTAATTAATAATATCACAAAAAACTTTTTTACCAGATTACAATGTCCAACTAGAACAGTTTGGTTTCCAGAGAATTTGGTATAAACAAAATATGTAACTAACTGCTTTAACAAAAATGACTACAGTGATTTTGTAAAGAAACACTATTCTTGTTTGGAGCAGCAAGAGCTTTTAGTTATGGGAGACATCATGGGTAGTAGAAGTATCACAGGTCTGTATACTTGGATTGTGGCACGTAAATTGCCCATCTCCCTCACCTTATATAATGTGAAAAAGGATGCAGGACTCCCTTTCTCACTAACCTCAATCTCGGAGATTTTATTTTTTCAACTGAAATTAGATAGGGATCAAAAAATACTATTTCCTTGTCACAAACTGATGCTGCATTACAGACCTGGTTTAGACCTCTCTGAAAGATAGTGGCTCTAGACTTCATCAGATTTTTGGATCTGGTTCTGGAGAGTAGATTTTATTTCCAACCTGTGCAGAAGCCTGTGAGTCACTTAAATCCCACTAATTTTTGCATCCATCGAGTCCAACACTGAAAGCCATAGTTGGCTCATTCCAAGTTGGGTATCCCCTTGCTGATCTGATTTCATTCAATGTTGACTCCTTTTAGCTGAGCTCTGCATGAGCTTCAGAACATGATGTTTTTCTATCTCCCTGCTCATAATCTTCAAGAGCAGGCGTTTTTGCTGTAAGCATCAGCCTGTTCATAGGTGCAGGAGGTAGTATTCATCTGTAAAGGCAGTTCTTGAAACACTCACTCTGTTTCCCCCAAGTGAGAGGCAGTGAGATGGGATTTAGTCTCTCAGGTAACTTTTTGGACTACATTATATGTTTGTGGGTTTAAGAAAAATAAAAATATGATTACACGTGAAGTTGATCTCTGTATGGGGAAGAATACTAAATAAAAGTCCATGAATGGATAATGTAACATTACCAGATTCCTGTATAAATGCTCAGTTATGTGTTCTGGTTGAAGGCTGCTGCCAGGAGCAGATTTTGAAATGGTTTATTATGTATTAATTTGCAGGACTGGACACTTCAAATAACAGTGGAGCACAAATCTTTCCAAATGAAAAAATTGTAGAGGAAGGCTCTGACATCACTTTTTGTTGCATTGGAAGGAAAGGTCAAATCATTAAGAAGTTATTTATAGACCCAGGTGTTGGTGTTTTCAGACAAGCAAACAATCAAGTTGGATTTCTCACTCTGAAAAATGCGTCACATCATGGAGTGCCTCACAGCACTGTCTACTGTCAGGAGTCTTGCAGTGAAGAGCAATGCTATGATCATGCAGTTTTCTTTGTGGGTAGTAAGTGAATGCCTTATTACAGTTCTATTTTCCTGTTGTTATTCAGTCAAGAATGGCTGTGGGGAATGGGAGGAGGAAAAAAAAGCTTGCTCTAAGTTGTCATTGTCCTGTCATGTGCAGCTAACCTGTTTAATGTGTACACTTGCATATAGAAAGCATTAAAGAATAGCATTAAATGGGTTCTGATTAATTTCATTAATTGATCCTAGGACATGTGACTGATTTTTAAATATACCTACCCATTTAGGAGTTCAGCTTCATTGTCTGTGTGCATGCAGTAAAAACTCAGCACAGTACCCCTTTCGAAGGCTAATAGCAATTTTTACAGATAGAAAACAATACAGAGTAAATTAATGAATGTATGAATACAACAAAAAAATAATAACGTACAGAAGGGTTTGTATTGCAATTAATTTATGGTGTTATCCTGATTGTCTCTGCAGAGTGGTCGTTGAATAAGTATAATTGAAATAACAATATCTGTATTAAACCAGACTTTGTATATATCCATTATTTCTAGTTTGTTAATGTAGTAAAACGGTTGATGACTTTTGACTTGACTGCCATGCTGTTGGTGGGTTTTTTTTGGTTTTCCCTCTGACAAGAACCACCTGATACACCTAACGATTTCTCCTGCCAAACTCAAGACATGAGAATCGTAACATGTACCTGGAGCCAAGGAGACACCCATCTTTATGGACGTCATTCACCAAAATACATCTTGTTTGAAGAGTAAGTCTCCTCATTGTTATCTTACCTCTGGCCTGTGCTGTACAATACTTCCATTCCTTTGAGATATGTGGACATGTGTTTTATCCTTATTGCAATTAGCTGCTCCTTTCCACCTCACTGAGCAGCTTATTTAACAAGGTTTGAGCAGTGCAGAACTGCTCTGAATTAGACTACTATAACAAAGTTGTGGGCCCATCAGACTAGCTTTTGCTTGGTAAAGCTTGTCCTAACCATTGGATTAACTTGTTTGGAGATCTTTCAGTAGGTATGAAGACACCCTGCAATCAGGATATAGATAACATAAAAGCATAAGGTAATTATTGGGTAACACACACAACAGACAACTAGGATTTAATCAGCTGGTGGGCTGAGTATTAGTGTGTTCACAATCCATTAACACTAATGCAGGCTCTAACTGATAATCTTCAGTTAGCCTGAGTAGCCTCCCTAGTTCTTCTACTGTAGGATTTTGTAACTTTACATGCTGGCGTTTTCCTTCTTGAGACCTTGACCTACTGACAACCCTATCTCAAAAATCCTACTTCTGTCTGTAGTTTCTCACAGCTCTTTCTTAGCAGTCTGAGTCAAGGCTACACAGCTGTGGCCTATCAGACCTGACCCTTAGCTCCTTGGTTCAGAGGCATCTAAACAGAGAGGAGAAGGGCTTTACAGCAGGGCCTGCAGAGAAAGGGGAACTTATAAAACAAGACAGATAGATACCTCATCATCACAACAAAATTTCATCAAAAGATCTCAGCAGGAGGCAGGTCATTATTGTGTATACCTTCATGATCTCTGCATCATTCGCTTCCATTAAGATATGATGATGATGATTTAAAAATGGAAGGTTAGAAGATGCACTTGAAATTACTGCTTCATTTAAAAGCATAATGGTAGACATGTGAATGGTTTAATTCTTGGCAAATAAGTCCCTAGTTTAGAATTTTCATCAGGAAGTCACTAAAAGCAATTTACTCCGTCTTTAAAGGATAAAGTAAACTTAGCTGTATCTTAAAAGGATAGCAATTTAGCTGTATCTTAAAAGGATAAAGTAAAATTAGACTTTGAAGAAAACCTTCTAATTGTAAGAATACCTATATTCATCCTGCTTCAGCCTGGGGGAGGGAACTGGGTGGCTTCTTGGAGTCCCCTTCAGCCTTATTTTTTTTATGATGTTTTATTCTGGTTCAAAATTTTATTCTATTCAAAAATTTCAACATCCATGTCAACTGTACATTATGGAAAACTGTCTTTCTCTCTTCCTCCCCACTTCCCCCCTGCCTTCTTTGATAGGTTTTCCCAAAAAATGGTTCCGTGCACAGTAAGTTGTTCTGAGCAGTGCTCGTGTTCGTGGGACGTAGGCCAGCAGAGGATCTGTAATATCACAGTGACTGTGGAAAACCCACTGGGAAAGAAAACTGCCACAGATGTTTTTGATGTAACTCACAGAAGTAAGGTCTTTTTTGTGTCTTTGTTGAGGGTTTTTTGTTGCAGGCTTTGTCCTCCTTCTGATCTTAATACTTCAGTGCCCCAGTTTAAAACATGGAAGTCCTTGAGTTTTATCTTTACAGTTTTTATTAGTTGTCTGTCCCTGTGCTATAGTTATCTACTGTCTCTTCAGTTTCAGCTTTGCAAAGTTGTGTTTTTGGTAGAAAACAGCTTCACTCCAAAGGTCAGATTTGGTTATTGAAATGACCCCTTCATGCTTCAAAATCTGCTGCCTTGCTGAAGCTGCTTCATAGCATAGGAAGCCATATGATACAAGGATATAATATGGGCAGTTGAAGAAAAATGTATGTGTAGGTTACTTGGGAATTCAGTACTTTGTCCAGAATGTTATTGCTGATGTTAACTGTCTTTCCAAAATAAAATGGAGATGCACATTTTGAAAAGTGGGCAAGTAAAATCACTAACACCTGTCCAAATGAGAAGTGATACAGATGTAAGCAGCTATTGCCAGGAAAGAGGTGACAGTGCTAACCTGTCTTGGTTCTAATATGGGGTAGTAACATCTGGTGTGCTACTGTAAGGGAGGAGGAGTATTTCATCATCACTGAAATAAAACAGGTTATTGTGTGAGCACTAACTGATGGCTGTGGTTCCTTCTTCCCTGTTGGTTGTGTCCTTTCTCACAATGTGCCCCAGGTCCCATAAGTTCCTACATACACCTGCCTCAAAACTACTGTGTATTTCCTGTATCTCCAGTAGTATTTCCAGTTCTCCTTGTGTCTTCTAGCCCCACCACATCCACCTCAGTGTTCCCAAGGTCCTGTGGCTGCCTTATCTGTTTGATAAAGCAGGAGGCAACATGTGCTTTGCTTAGTGCTGAAGCTGACAGGCTGATGGACGGGGAGGCTGCTTGTGTAACTGCTGCATTCTGGCAGCCCTTCCTTCCTCATAGGCACTGATTACAGTTTTGCTAGGCGTGCTTTTTCATATGACTTGTAGGAACATATGTTAAATGCCTGTCTGTTATATTTATCTCAGAGACGCATGGGAGTTCTAAAAGTTGATTATTTGATTCTTTGGGGGTGGAAGAAATAGAGCGGAAAGAAAGTGGAGGAATACATTGACAGGTTGTAGTGAGACAACACAATATTATAAACTAAATTTTCATGGGAAGTAAGGCTAAAATAGGTTACATTCAATGTGCTAAGTACGTTAAAGTTTTACTAAAATTTTCCTTTTCCAGTTCTAGTGATTATTACAAGTTAAAGAAATGATATATAATATTGATGATGAGTTAGCTTTCTAAATAGTGATTGCTGAAAGTCCTTTATGTTTTCTCTGGACATATTTACAGTGGAATTTTCCTTACTTAAAGGATGTCAGCAAGTAAAGAATAACTGAACTTCATTGTTTCCAATTCTGCCTGCGGTAGCTGGGACCTTCTGTATCAAACACAAGCTCCTTTGAGTCTGGAAGTCCTCAAATTCTAATTCATGGTCCATGAAGTTCTAGGATAATGACCAAAGCTGTAAATGTACCACTCACTCACATTGCCCTGTCTTACCCCTTACGGTTGGACTGTTAATGTGTGAGAATTTGAGATCTGCTGCTCTCGCTGAATACTGCTAACATAGCAGTAAAGGATCTCAGGAATCTTCTGGAAGAAGTAGCATTGGCAGTGTGTACCAGAGGGTAACTACTGGCAGGAGTCAATGTAAGAGTTGTGAATAGAATTTCTGCTGAAGAGGCCGGATTCTGGGGTGTAGAAATGTGGCAAACATTACTCACCATGCTGCATCAGGAGCCTCTGCCAGGCCCTCGATTAGAGAATTTTACTGGATTTGCAATAAAAGTCTCTGACTCTTTCTTTTGTTCATGATGTTCTAAAATATTTCTAAGTCAGTACAGGTTTTTTTTTTTTATCTTGCATAACATTTACATACATTTACAGTCTGAAATTAATTTTTACTAATATATATCTGCTTCTCCTAGACTGGCAGAAAAATCTGTATTTCTTACTTGCTTTTACTACTCAGCTAAAATACCTTAAAATACTTTTGCATGTATTTCATATTTTACAAGAGCTAACTCAGATTTTCCTTTGGCAGTTTATCCTGCGGCACCCTTCCAGCTATGGGAAGAATGCACAGATACAAAAATCACATTATATTGGAAACATCGAAACAAAGGAATTGAACTCTTTTGTCAGACTGAAGTGCTCCAACCTGATGGGAAAGTAGAACTGGTATGAAACCTGAATTTCATACACAAAAACATAGCGAGTATCTTTTTGACATGAGACTAAAAAATAATTCCTCAGCAATATGAATACACTCTAAATCTTGTGAGCGTGTTGATGTGTCTTCTGGATGTGTTTGCTCCCAAGCCCTACACTGATGATGTGATCCATGTGGACAGGCATTGCTGGCACTAATTCATACTCCCAACACTTCCTATACCGCTGGCCCAAGTGTACAGTGTGACAGGTCTGCGTGTGTGGCTCTGTCCTCTGCTGGGTGGGTTCTGGCATTTGTTGAAGTAAATTACAATACTTATGAGCCTTATAATTGCTGGTAGCTATTGCTAATCTTGATTTGTCATGTTTTTACTACTCATATGATCTTACACACAACTGGTGGTGAAGTGTGTTGAAGGCTTTTTTTATATTAGTCCGGGAACTTTCTATGTACTATTGACCGTACTTGATGGCAGTGTGTCTGTTTTATAGCGAGGATACCCCAGAACAGTTTTTATTCCCATCCTCTTCCATCTCCTTGAAGATTATTTGAGCAGACTCCTTGTCTTGTTCCACCTCTTTCACAAATGGTGAGGCTGACTGACTCTGCATACTGTGGTTTCTCTAGGTGTTTTCTTATGAAGGCAGCTTGCCTCTAGCATATTAAAAAGGCATTATGAAGATCAGGATCAAGGTGCATTCTGTCTTAAGGATTGCTCAAGAGCTATTAGATCAAATGGCTGCCGTTGCATTTGACCATTGCAGGGGACAGTTTAGAGGGGCGGCTTAAAAGTACGCTCACTTTTTGACTCACCAGAACTCACTCTGTCTCTTCTGAGGGAGTGAGGGAAAAGGTTCGGGGAAAAAATGGAAAGAAAAGGTAGCTGTAGATGCTGTGCATAGATCTGGAACAGCATCTTACATGACCTGAGTAAGAGACTCAGACTCTGTGAGGATAAGGTCTCAGTGAATTCCCTCCTTGAGGTAAAGACTTGTCATTTGAGGGGTTGTGAGTAACTCCTACTCAAACAGTTACACAGAAAGGGCTTGCAGACCTCTTTTTGGATCTCCCAGTCTGTTGATCTTTTTTTTTTCTTTCTTTCTTTTTCTTTTTTTTTTGTCTGTTGTTCTGTGATTATCTTTCCCGAGTCAAGTTTAACTGGCTATCCTAGGATCTAGAAGATGAACTACTTTTTTCAGACAAAAGCCTCTTGCTAATGAAGCTGAACTGAGCTCTGACTGTTCTGTTTTTTGGTCTTGCAGCACAACAGTTCAGACACGCATCTCGATTATGCCAGCATCACCCTGGGTGGGCTGCAGCCATACACTGAGTACACAGTTAGAGTACGCTGTGGGGTAGCTAATCATTTCTGGAGGTGGAGTGAATGGAGCGAAGCTCGAACCATCAGAACAACAGAATCAAGTATGTCCAGCCTATTGAGGAGGGAAGCTTGAAGGACGTTCTTCGCTGTTGCATGCATAGGAGTAGAAGCACTCTAAGCGAACTTTAAGAAGGTGGCTTCTTAAACAACTCTCATCTTACCTGCCAGTGTCTGCCATTTCATTCAATGCAGTGGGAAATCCAGATGAGGGGGAGGATGGACAGACAGTTACAGTGTTCTGTGAGGGCTGGAGGAACGGTGCAGAGGTGGGAACAAGCGTCTGGGAACAAGCGTCTGGGAACTGCAAGCAAAGAAAGATTTTCTAGGAATATGAACCAGACATTCATTCAGAAAAAAAAAAGAAGGGAGAAAGAAGTTAAAGGGTAATGTTTCGGCAAGACCCTGGGAGTGATGGGGAAAAAGAGGTTTTGAGGGTGGAATTTATTCAAGTAGGAGGAAGCAATTAAAGGGTTTATCCTTTCTGCATGTAAAACATCTTTGTTTTGCTGTATTTATTGCAGCTCCATCAGGGAAACTGGACATATGGAGAGAAATTACACCAGTTCAGGGGGGACGGAATGTGACCTTGTTCTGGAAGGTGAGATACCGGTACAGAACCAAAACCCTTCGTAACGTGGTTGGAAACTTCTCCAGTGAACTTTAACAAGTTTGTGTGCACTTAATAGCAATTCAGTATAAAAATATCTTTTAAGAATCTAAGACAAATATTATATATAACATATTTCAGAACCTATGTAGCTGTATGATGGTATGCTGTCCTGGTATTTCAGACATATACTTGTTTTTCTAAGTATTATAATAAGAAATCTCATTACTGATTTCTGCATTTCCATTTCAACCAGTATATGTATGCATGTATGGAAACAAGTGTTTATATTCTTACAGAAATAATACATCCAATTAGGTATTTGAAGTTCTAAATGCTCCTCTCGTATTTTTTTTGTAAGATTTACTAAGTAATTGGTGTTTACTCCCATAACTTTTTGCCCAGCAAGCACCAAGTTTTCGAGCAAATGGAAGAAATATTTCATATGAAGTAACCTGGGAAAAAGTAGAAGATGGCTCTAAACCTGAAAGCATTTCCTTTTCATCAGTCTACAATAGCACAAGGATTTCCATTGATAACCATTCCTACAGAATCAGTATAATGGCGAAGAACAATGTTAATTGTTCACTTCCTTCCATATTGATCATCCCTACAGCTACAGGTAACAAACAGTAGGAGTATTTTCAGTTAGATTTCCATTATGAGAGCTTTATTTCTCCCTATTTTAAGCGAAGTGATAGTTTACCATCTTGGGGGAATAAATTAACCTGGCCTCTTAACTCACATCACTGCTGTCTGGAAATTATTACTGTATTTTTGCCTCCAAGGGGGTAACTGTATGTATATTAAGCTCAAGTGCATTGATCCATCCCTTACAACAGACAGTCTGTTTTACGCAGGGAGTCTCCACAGAGCAAAACACAATTTAGCCTTAAACTAGGGCCTCAGACCTGCAGCAGGTGCCTCGCAGGGAACTCGTGTGGGTGATTGGCTTTTTGGGACTTTATGACTCCAGGTTTCTGCAGTTGAAGTTTTAGCTTGTCAGCTTTCAGCATATGAAGAGATCAGCTTTCAGCATGTGAAAGATTTCATATGTCTGATAGTTAAGGAACTATTTTATTATTGTTTTAACAGCGTATCATAGAAACTATACTGATCTTCAGTAATGAATCTGAGGTTTTGTGCAGGAAAATGATACTCTGTTTTGTTCATTCCTAGGCACTGAGGAGCTTAAAGAAGAACAGGTTAATGGTACAGATGATGGCATTTTTATTTCCTGGGAGCCCAGACATATTTATGACAGTTACATTATCGATTGGTGTAATTATCCGATGTCACAGCCTTGTGATTTGCAGTGGAAGAGATTTGGGCCCAATACTTCCAGTGCTCTGATCAACTCAGGTGAAAGCTGAACAATTTTTCTTTCTGATTGTGCAGCAGTCTTTCATGCTGTGGGTATTAATTGAATTTAGGAAACAAATCCTGTTGAATATTCAAGTCTGTGCAGTGCAGGTGTAATTCTTCAAAGGCACGTGGCATCATGTTTTGCCTAGCAAATGAATTAGATACCACAAATGTGCCAGCATCAGTAAGCCTTCGAAATCAGCATAGTTTTTTAGAAAAGTCAGCATAGATTTTTAGAAAAGTCAGAATAGTATTTTAGAAAAAACCCCTTCTGAGTAGCTTGTAGTAACATCTTGAAGGAGGATGGTGAGGTTAATGAAGGAGTTAAAAATCTTTTAGCAGAAGAGATGCAAAATAGAGCTCTGCCTTAGACTTAGGCAATTTAGCACCCACTGTGTAGTGAGTTGTTTAGTGCTGTCAGGGTGCCACAGATAACGTGTCTCAGTACCAGTCCTTAATTAGAACCAGTTGTGTGTTTTTTATCCCAATGATGGCCATTAGACCTAAATTCTTCTTGGCTGTGTGAAAGTTGCCCTCGTATACTTCCAGCTGCAAGAATATAGCCTTCCTGGATTCTCTTGAGCTGAGAGTTCTCTTTGGAATGAAAAAAATTTGACTGAACGCATTTCAATATGCAGTAAAGGAAATGCACTTCAATTCATACAAACATATGGGACCCTGCTTCCTTACTGAAGGAGAGAGTAGAAAAAATGTTGTCTGGTTCTTCAGTGGGTTGCACTTGGTTAATCTGGATGGGGGTGGATGTCAGTGAGGATAACATGGAAACCTGATGCATGGGTATGTGTCTACATTAAACGGTCCAAAACATGACCTTTGCCTGTGCCAGAAAAGGAAATGAAATTACCTTGCTCTTTGATGCATTTGGAGTATATTGTGCATTCATCTTGAATACTCCAGGGCAACAAAAATATATTGGAACCCCTCTCCAATTCTCTCTTTCAGGCAGAATAAATGTGTTCAATCCACATTATGCACACTAAGATTTGGTTTATCCTGTGTCTCCTTCAGTTGCTTTAATAGCACAGTAGCACACAAAGAAGGTTTCTAATGGATTATAGACTTCTGTAGTTAAGTAAAAGCAAAACAAAAGACAAACCATAACCTATTTTTGTAATCACTTCCACTATTTTCTAGCTGCTTTTGTTCAGGGGGTGAGATACAACTTCCACATCTATGGATCTGCTGCTAATAGAGCCTCCTTATTGGAGAAGAAGACTGGTTATCTCAAGGAGCTACGTAAGTTGGCAGTGTATTATATTTGGTAAAGTCACCTGTCACAAACAGAATTCCACAGACTTCCTCCTGCAACTATGTAAGAATGTGTTTGCTGTGCTGTTTCTATATCATCAGTGAAGCATTTAAAATATGTACAATGTACAAGGCTCTGAATCGAGCATATTTGACTAGTGCAGTGACCAGGCAGAGTCCACGTTAATTAGAATAGCTAAACAAAGCTGTGATTAGCAGTCAGTGCTTTGTGTACAATGTGGACTGCGAGAAGGCTCTGTGAAGTTCACAGTTTTTGTGGAGCGCTATGGCTTTGTTCAGCTTTTAAATACAAGTGAGATATCAACAGAAACACCACATGGGAATTTAGATGTTTTTTCAAGAGAAGAAAAGCATTCTTGAAGAATATATGGCAAGTTTAACATGAATTTCCTTTCTTCCAGCTCCTCTGCGTGACCCTACAGTGGAAAAAGTTGAACTGACTTCCTATGCAGTAACACTGTCCTGGGATTATCATCTCACAAATGAGTCTGGTTTTGTAAGAGGGTACCATGTTTATGTGTCACCTGTACAAGAGGACTGCAGTTTGAAAGGATCCAAAAAACATGTTCTTCCAGGTAACTGAGCTCTGGGATTTAGGAAGTTGTGCCATTGATACAGGTGAAAGACTATGTGCCTGTTGTTGATATTGCAGCCTCTTAGAAAGGTCACATTAGGCAGGCAAATTGGCTCATTAGACAATATATGGTTTTCAACATCTGCTCTTTTGATTCCGCTCTAATGTTTGAGATGCTAGTGGGTGGAAGTGGGTCCTGGCTTTATAGAGATTTATAGCCCTTGTCCTGTTGTCCGTAGCTCCTTTTAACTCCAGTGTGAGCTCTAGAAAAGATTCTTTTAATACTGTAGGAGCAGTGAAGTTTCTGCCTCCTGTGATCAGAGTTCTGGATGAATTTTGAAAACATCTGTTTGTGGTCTACTTGGATGAGAGTCATAGTTAGTTTTGTTATGATTTGGGGTATTTTAGAAACAGATGGGATACAATTTATTTCCTTCAGAATTGGAGCACTGTGTAAATTCCCCATTTAAATTCTTTTATAGTGAAAGTATTTGTGGCTGTACTCTACAGTGGAGTTCCTTCAGCAGAACTGAGCTGTGGGGTGGCACAAAGCCACATTTAAACTTTTATATCTGATCTTCCTGCTCCACACTCAAAACTGCTCCAGATGACTTTGTTCCGTTGTAATTTTCAGATGTTTCCAACATGTTCAAGGATATTTTTTTTTTTTTCTTCCTTGCCTCTTCTTGCAGTTGGGTCAGATCGTTCTGCTGATTGGACTAGTACTAGGCTGAAAAGCTTAGTTTGAATTGAAGGAGTCTTATGTAGGAGTTCCTCTCAGAACTAAACTAACCATAGAAGTACCAGAATTCTGCAAGTAATCCTATTTATACTTTAAAATGTTTAAATTGAAGATTTCCTGCTTCCCAGTTTGTCTAAGCTAGCTGACAAAGGGTGTGACTGGGAAGAGGAGGAGTAAGCTAACCCTTTTCTCCCTGGGGTCTGGGAGTTGCACAATAGAGAGGCAAAAGAGGTTTTTTCAGGCAGGCATTCTTTTGCTTTTGATTATCGCCAAAGAACTTGACCTCAGCTTAAGGGCTACAGGATTCTGGTGAAACAGGAAATGGGAAAACCCTAATCATTCTGTTAAAAAGCTCTACTGAAGGAAGTTAAAATATTGCAGCTTTTCACAGCAAGTTATTAGGTGGTCTGCCAGAGGATGGGAAATGCTGTGGCCAGTCTAGTTCAAAGGGATATGAGTTCAGCCTAGTGGCAATGAGTCAGGATGCATCATCCTTCTCAGAAGAAAGTGTGCAATTTACAAAGAATGCGGGTTGCAAACATTATGTTATTTCAGTGGTCTAGTTAAGCTTATTTGTAATATTCTGGGGAGATGGTATTGCAACCTTTCACTATTTAAAGAGGTCTTACAAGAAAGATGGATTGAGACTTTCTACCAGGGCCTGTAGTGATAGGACTAGGGGTGACAGTTTTAAATTGAAAGAGGGTAGATTTAGATTGGATATCAGGAAGAAATTGTTTACTGTGAGGTTGGTGAGGCTCTGGAACAGGTTGCCCAGGGAAGTTGTGGATGCCCCATCCCTGGAAGTGTTCAGGGCCAGGCTGGACAAGGCTTGGAGCTGCCTGGTCTAGTGAGAGGTGTCCTTGCCCGTGGCAGGGGGGTTGGACTAGATGATCTTTAAATGTCAAACCATTTGTTTGACATCATCAAACCATTTGATGATCTTTAAAAGCCAAACCATTCTGTCATTCTGTGATTCTATTTTATCTGTTTCTTTTTAGATGGTTCAGTGCTGTGTAAATACACAATTGAAAACCCAGAAGAGAAGAGATACACTGTGAAACACCTATTGCCAACCACAAAATACAAACTAGCAGTTAAAGCATATACAGGTGGAGGAGAGACTCCCATTGTTAGCTTTAGATACATAGATACACCGTTTAACTGTGAGTATTGGCTGTGGAAAATTTCTCTTCTAGCAGAACGATGGGATGATTTAAAAGGCTAGAATAATCTTCCTTTCTCAGGGGAAAACATATAATTCAATGTAACATGCACTTGAGAAAGGATCCAACTGAGAAACAAAATTTGCATACCAACATGACATTTTGATACTTTTAAGTAGCTATGGTTTTCATCTTAGAATGAAAATAATTTTACATCCTTATTTAAGTCTTACATCTTTCTGGGAAATAGCTTAATATATGCATATTTGCATGACTAGTGAGTCCTGTTTGCTAGAATGCATTAAAGAATTGCATTTGGATTTAACTAGTTTTCTAATATGGGAAAAACTACAGACCTGTGTGCAAACAGGTAATTTCTGTGTGGACTCTTGAACTTCTAATACTGATTCTTACTCTCATCAGTCTTTAAATCCATTGCCAAGTTAACTCCTTCACAGGCCAATAAGAAAGGGTTGTTGGCTTGAGCACTGTAGTTTGCTAACCAGGCAGATTTGATCATCAAAGCGGAACAGGAAATCACTTGCCTGTACTTCTGTTCCCTTGGAAATACCACCCAGCAGTTGTGGCTGCGAAACTTATGATCCAAATCAGAGATGCCTGGTTTTGAAAAATAATTTGGGGGTGGAGGTGAAGGGGGAGGGGTCGGAAAGGGTGACGCATTGGCTTACGCGAGGAGACTTCGTGTTTTAGGCTAACTAGTAGAACAGTGTCTAAACCCTGATGGTCCCCTCACAGAGGCAGTTTTGCCTCTTGCATCTGTGTTCCAGCTCCCATTAGCCAGCCTTCTCTTGTGCAGGCACGGGCATTTGTACAGCCACGCAGGGAATCAAAATGAGGGCTTAATTAACCCAGAAAAGATAAAAGGAGAATGTAACACATGTCCATTCCCTGCTGTGGTCAGGACAGACAAACTGGCTGGCACAGGGCAGGAGCTCACTGCCCAGGGCAGAGGGAGAGCAAGCGCTAACTAGTGCTTCCCCTCAGCAAGCTTATTACAGATTGAAGTGCCTGCAAAAACCGTAGCCCAAGGCTGTGTCTTCCAACTAGAAGAAAATACGGAGATTCTTGTGTCAGCATAAGTCCTAGGAGAGCAAAACACTTGTGTAGTGTCTTGTCTTGGTATAGTCCCTCCATACTGGAGGTACAAATGTTCTGTCAACGTCTAACGGTAAAAATCTGTCTTCCTTGAGGATCTGAGAGAAAACCTAAAAAAAATAATTGAGATTATTATTGTCTTAACTTTTGGAAATTTACCCTTATAGTTAAGATGCTAACATGAGGGCAAATTAAAAGCAATCTAGTAATAATTCAATTTTAGTCCAAAAACTTACAGCCGTATCCCAGAACTTCCAGCCAAAGTATCTTCCGACCACGGACCACACAGTTTTACTGCTGAGTTAGTGGCAGGTATCCTCTGTGAGCTTAACGTTAGTTTTGCCCCAGAAACTCTATTGACTTTAACGGGTGAGAAGTTGAAAATAAATTTTTAAAGTATTTTTCTTTCACAGCAAACACGCTGTACCTTCTAGTCCTGCTAGTGGTAGTTCCATCACTGGTAGCAGCTATATGCCGCTGGAAGATGAAGTGGTAAGTCATAACACATTTTTCTGTTGCAGACAGAGAACATAACTAGCGTAATTCACAAACCACAGCTGAAGCTTGTTGCTTCCAGCCTGTTGTAAGGCCCCATTCATTTTTTCCTTTGGCTGTCCAACTGTATGGATGTTGTAAGTATGCGGCTTGTGGCATTTCTGAGACGCTCATCATCTGCTATTGTTTGTGTACACATCTGTGTGTTTCTTCTGCTAGTAGAATATGCTTTGATGAGAGAACAAAAACGTCTTAGTTTTTGTCTCTTATTTCCAGGGTGAAGGAGTGCTGCTGTCCTGTAATACCTAGTCCTAACAAGAGCAAAGCGCTGTCATTCAAAGAGTTTAAGGTAAGAGGGTTTAAGTTTAAGAAGGGTCGCAAAACTAGGAGCACATCCTTATCCTGGCGGCTGTTTGGGCTGCTGGTGTGCACTGAAGGCTGGCACCGGAGGGAGGAGGATTCTGTACAATTCAACAGCCCCGGCTGCTGCCTTCCAGTTGCTCATGGTTCAGACTGAAAACTGCACGTGTCAAAAACCTGGCAAAGTCTTCAAAAGTACAGGGACATGGTTCCTTCTTCAAGGGTAGACATACTGAACTTTAAAAAGCAATTTCTAAATTGCTCCTATAAATTCCACATAAAATACAGCTTCTGCTGAATATTCTGTCCATGTATTTTCCTTCAAATTCTGTTCATTTGAAACATCCAAACTAAAAAAAAATTATAAGACAATACTAGAAGTGCTTGAACTAATGACTTCCTTTCCTTTACTCAGGGCTCCTTTCACCAAGTGATTTTCTTGTTTTATGATTCTCTTGTAGATTGGTTCTGAGAAAGTATTGAAAATAAGTGACTGCATTCCTGACATGCTCGCAGTGGACAGTAAGGCCGAAGCCCAGAAATTACATCCATGGAGCCAGTTGTCTTCGATGCCAACAGAAGATAAGATGGATGGTCACAATTCTTCCTGGATTTACCCTAATGACAATGAAGAGAGAGACTCTACGCCCACACCGACACCTCAGACTCATATTTGGTTTGAAAATTTTGCTTATTCTTCTTATCTTGCAGTTGAATCCGATCCCTATCAACTACCAGAGACAGAAGAAAGAAGCAAGCCGGAACTGCCGGTGGTGCTGTACCAGCCACGATACTACTTTGATATTTTAAATGAAGATGCTGCCTCAACACCCAGAGAAGCAGCTGGCAGAAGGACCAGTCTGAAGTACATTTCACAAACGGCTGTGCACTGCCTAGGGAGGAGGCTTTGATCTACTCTCCTCCGTGGAGTCCATCCTGTGTTTGTTTACGCAATACAAATAAGGATTTCTAAAACCACAACTACTCCTTTTGATGAAGGCTTTCACAAGCCCAACTGCCCTGCTTCTGTTAACGCTGCAAAGCTCTTGCTCCAGGACTGGTTTAAACACGCTGATTTGTGGACAGGACTGATGCGTGCTATGGTTTCATCACAAGTTATGGGCATCGTATAGGACTTAGGGGCTGTTTTGCGGCCTGTGTTATGTAGGAGGTTAGATCACAGCCGTTTCTTGTAGCCTGGTGCAAAGAACTACTATATTTTGCAGCAATTAAAAATTTATCCACAAATAGAGGAGCAACTCAAAGGAGCAGGTGGGTTGTTGTGCCCAGGGAGTGCATTTCACTTGCAGTGGGGTGTGTGTGTGTGCTTACGCCATGCTCTGGCCGCCCCCAGCCAGGGTGTGTGGTGCAGCTGCCCACAGAGCATTTCCCAGCGCTGGTGGCTGCTTCAGCCCCGGAACATCAGGGAGGGGGGTTGTATTATCCCCCTCTCATATGATGTCAGGAATTAATATGGAAGGGCTACCTGCCTTCAGTGCGGCGCGTTACTGAAAGATGAGGACGATCTTGGAGTTCTCTAGGGGTGGTAGGCTGTGCACTGAAATCCAGTGATCGTACTGCTTCTACTTTGGGTATCTTTTAACTACACTGGGTGGGTGAAAGAAAGAGCACAGAAAACAGGTTTTGATAGTTCAGGCCTCTGTTAGGGGGCTGCTGCTCCCATTTCTGGTAACTGGGGCTCCTCACACTCACACCTCCTTCTCTGCCTGGAAGAATGACCCTTTAAAATCCTAAACAAAATCCTCTTAACTAAACAAAGAAGTGGGGGGAGTTAAGCGGGAAGGAGCAGTTTTTCCAGCAGGATGGCTGTTTGGAGAGGTGTTACCACGGCGCTGTCTCTCCACTCCTGCACGCAAACTTCACTTCTTTTGGCATTAACCCCTGCATTTACCTAGCAAGCCCCAAACCCCCAGGAGAGCAGACGCACATGCAGAGGTGTGAATCCCATCTGCCAAGAACATCATGTTCAGGCTGCACATTGGCTACAGCTTCCAACACTACATTTGCATGCATTAAAAAAGAAAAAATTCTATTGTAACGCTCAGCATCCCTACAGTAGGCACCCATGAATTTGGTCTTCCATTTTGATTTTAAAAAATTGTGCATTTGTAATGAAGCCGAATAGTTGGAATTGTAACTGCAAGTCTCATCAGATTAACATCCTTAGTGCCCAAGGAACCCTTTGGTTTTGCTGTATTGTGATGCTGTCTGGAATCTTTCATGAATAAAAGAATTCAGCTTAAAAACACAGAATAAGCAGCTGTCAAGAGGTAAAAAATTGTTTTTTACAATTTGATCTTCAGCTGATTTGTTAAAATGCAGTTACTCATCTTCCCTATGCGGAACTACCTGATCACACTTCATAAAAACTAAGGACCTGCAGAGTTTTGATACTGAGCCACATGTAGGTGTTGTACTGTTGCTTAAAGATACTGTTGTAATGTCCCCGAGCTGTGTTGCAACAGGAAAACCGAAGGAGACCGTACGCAGACTTTTGCTGAGACAAGCGTTGGCTGCGGAGAGCGGGAGGAGTCTCGGGGCAGGCGAAGGTGAGGTGCAGAGGCAGGTACAAACCCAGGGGCGCGCAGCTGTGCTCGGAGCTCCGCAGACGGCACTGCGTCCCTGCGCAGGCAGGTCCTGCACAGTAGAAAAACAGGTGTGGCAGCGCGGTTGTTTCCTTTCAGCCTGCAGACAGCAGGGCAAGGAAAGGTGGCTGGTGTCACTCCGCTGAACTGCGGTTTGGCAGAGAAGAGGGAAGTAAAGGGAGGGGGCTGGGGCCGTGCAGTGGGGACATCCCAGAGAAACTCCTGCTCCCTTTCCCGTTGCTGTCCTTTGAGTTACTGTGCATTTGAAGATTTGATACCACAGCATCTTTACAAACTTAAAACATTTCCTTCTCCAAAGTATTTCGCCACATCAGATGTACTTGCGTATCAAAAGCTTTACTGCTGAAAAAAAAAGAACAGAGAAGGGAGCTGTTTTGCCACTACTGACATAAAACTTCCTCGCTGCGCGTTTCAAGAAAGGCCTGTTTATTTATAAAGATTTGAAAGGTATCCTAAATCAGTCTAAGGAATTGTGATACAGGAGTCAGTGAAAAGTCAGACTTCCATGAAACTTTTTAAAATTTCAACGTGCTGCAGTTCCTCATGCCAGAGGACAGCGCTAACAAAGGGCAAATTCCTACTTTTGGAAAAGCTGCCGTCAGTGGAGCTTGGCTGCAGCAATCAGTGAGCAGAGGGGGATGCGGGCTTTCCTGGTGGTGGGGCGAGACACCTTGGCCTGTTGAAAGCTCCCACCTCTGCTCCCTTCGTCTCTCCTGGGGAGATCCTGCACTGACGGAACTTCATTATCTGGAAGCAAGGAAAGCCGGTACCAGGTGCCGGTTGCTCAGCGAGGCAATGAGAAGTTTGGTGTGTCCTTTCTGCCGGCTGGCCCTGGGGGGTGCCGGTCCATGAAACCACCCGTGCCTGAAAGCACACAAACAGGGGATTCCAGGGAGGATGATGCCTCGGTGCCAGTCAAATGGCACAGTCCAGGCACTAGAACTAGCAATAAAGATTAGAAAAGTATTTTTGCATGGGGGGGGGAGGAATGTATAATTTTTATCTTTAAGACATCTGTCTCGCATTAGTATTTGAATGAGTTCAAAGCTGTAAACTTCTGTCATTATTTTTGTTTGTAGTTGAACTTTCACAGCTGTTGTTGAAATCCTAATGTGTAAACCATCATATAATAGAAAATCACTAATTCTCAGTATCAGCATGCTAAATTTTTAAAATAAAAGTCGGGTACAAACAGTTAAAGGGTTCCCTTCTATTTTTATAAGACATCTTGCAAAACATTAATGTAAAATACATTTTTGACAAAACAATGTTTATTTGGAAAGCTTCAGGTTGTTCTAGTTAATTAGTAACTTACGCATATAAATAATTCCAACCCACTTCTAGTGCCGAGAGGTACATACAAGAGCAGAACAACTGTAAGAAGTTTAAGTACATTTTATTAACAATGCATCCCTTTGATAAGATTACGCTTCAGGAGGCTTTTAATGCCCATTGACATGAACTGTACACACTATTAAAAAAAAAAAAACAGAAAAAAAACCCAAAACAAAACAAATCAAGGTGGGCAATACCATTTTGGGACAAGCCTCTGTTTAAATTATACACAGCTCAATGCAATATTCTTACAGAAAATATATAAATACTTTTTCTTTCTATGTTACAGGTATACAATATAAATCAGATTTCAATGTCTGTTCAGTGACCTACAAACACTAGAACCTCCAAATATGTAGCAGCGTATTACTAAATAAAAAGAAAGACCACACGGGACAGGGAGAATTAAGTCATGAGATTTTCCTTGATCCCTTCCCTCCTCAGAATGATTAATTTAGATAATCTCTTGTAATGCAGTTTTAGGGATGCTGACAGCCCAGTACTGGAACGAGTTTTCAATTAAATCTACAAAATGCCTGCCTTTTACCCTCTTAGACATTGCCTATTGTGCTAAAACACCCTACTCAGTGGCAAAATGGCATGTTAGACTTTTTGGCATAAATTAAATTTCTCAAATAAAATAGTGTATTTTACAAAGCAACTCAAGCAAAATGTGCAATTTCTGCATGCTGTGGCATTGCTGTCTATCTATGTCACAAAAACAGTCCAGCGAAAATCCACATTCTTTACTGAACATACAAATGTATTGAAAGCAAAACTGTCCAGGGAACCAGAATCAGGAATTAAACAAAAGCCAAGGAGATGGGGGGCTTCTCGTGAAATACAGTTTCTAGCATGTTCCCAAAGGTCTTTTACAATTTTCAGATTTTACTCTCACCTAGTATACCTTTAATAAGCACATGATAATAGAAGTGCAACTTAAAAAAACACAGAGTTAGAGGACCTGCTTTCCACTGGCAGCAGCAAAGCCCCGAGTAACGGGACTCCCGTCCAGCCCTGCCAGGAGCGGAGCAGAAGCCTGGCAAGAATCCTGCTGCGATTGCTTGGCCTGAGCTCACGTCCGCTTACACGGTGACACACCAGCCTCCTGCAGCCCAAAAAGCCAAACACCAAGTCCAGGACACAGACTAAGAAGAAACGATGACTCCGTCACCTCTCACCAGGCTTTCATTACTGCCTGCTTCTCCAACAGCCGCCTTTCTCTTCAGGCACCGAAGAAAAGTGCTATAGGTTTTTTCAGCCTCTCACTGCAAATTACAACTCTCCTTCAAGACCTCTACACACGTTTCAAAATAAGCTGACACGATGACGAGCAGGACTCTCACTGCTGCCTTTTTAAATGTTTCCAAGAGCATCTTACCTCCGCATGCCAAGCCTCTGCGCCCTACGCTACCAAATACTCTTAGCACTTCATTGCGTCCTGGGAAAACCAAAAAACCCCAGCGAGAGAACATGCAGGGTACATATGTCAGGTCAAGTAAGAACTGTCAGATGAAGAGAAGCGAATGTTTCAAATACAGCGTGCCAAGGGCCCAACATACAAGTTCGTCACCTCAAAGCCTGACCATCTCCAGCTCCAAGTGAGGTCCATGACATCTGGGTGCAATTCGGCATCTCTGAACTTAGACACTGTCTCCAAGTGGCGGCACCCAGCTGCCTCCTCCCCGCTCATGGGGAGGTAACCGGGATCCCTTCCCTTGGCTCTCTGCCCTTGGGAAAGGGCTCTCCCTTTACCCCAGCTGTAAAAGCGGACTGAGGAGATCAGCCAGCTGATGTAGTAGACTAATTGCGATGGGTTTCACCGCCAGCCTCCTTCCCACAAAGGCTTCGGCCTCAGAGCCGGGTGTTTTGTGTCGGCATGTCGAATCATTCAGGAGTTTTCTTTGCCACAGCAACCAGACTGTACCTGTATATAGCCTAAGTGAACGCTGTATGCGCTTTACCACGTGTTCGACAGCATCACCAATCGTTCGGACCAGAAAAGCACAAAGCGGGTGGTCTGTCAGCTTCCCCTGCAAACCCTTCTAGGAGAAGTGGAAGGATTCTTTATTAGGGTTAATATAAGCACAATTTTTATTTACTACTGTTTTCTTTTGAAGTTTCATCATGAAACAAACCCCAAAATAAGAACTTTGAAAGGGATATTTTAAAAAAGAAATCTACAGAATTAGAAATTCACAGTTTGCAACTAGGCCAATATCGAATTCCTTCAATAACAGTATCCCTTCATTTGCCAATTAAAACGAAACATTATTGAGCTTACTGTAAATATGTAAATTAACTCTAGAAATGTCATATTATATACAGTACAGACTTTACATCCTTGATGCATACTTGTTGAAATCTACTGACACTCATACACTTTTAGAAAAAAAAATAAAAATCACGTTTTCTAAATGAATTTGCAGCCATAATTCATACGACAAGCTGCTGTTGTCATGGATCCCCAAAACAAGCGAGTACTTCAGAACACATAAGCATTTCAGGATGGATATTATTTCAAAAGTATACTGACATCGCTTTTGCTTACCTGTTTATAATCAGAGGCCTTCCTACGGCGCTTTCTACAATAAGTGCTATGGGTTAAACTGGTAACAAGAACAAAGGTGTGTTTTTTTTTTTCTTAAATACAGGTGATAAAACTTGTTTATTTTGCTTAAACTGCAGAAAAATAACATGGAGTTGTTTGATGTAACCCCATCTAGTTACTAAAACAAATCTCTTACACCCTAGACTAACTGAGGTAGTGTTTGAAACTACTGTATAAGATATGCTAGCCCCATTTTTGGGAAAACTACATTATTTCCTTTGGAGTTTATACCACTATTTGGTCTACTGTGATTGACATTTTGGTTTTACAGAAGCATTTATTTTGTATGACCAGAGAAGTCCAATAGTTACTGGTGTGGTATGTTCTCAGAGCATTTCAAACATGCCTTGACACACAGATATATTATTTGTGTCACTGACCACACAAGAGTTGAATGAGTTTCTTTTTGCTCCTTCTTTCAGTGGGAATTCACGAAAAGATAATCTTAGGAACTAAATTTGACTATGAGCAGCAGCTTACAATCTGCTTTACCAGAACCTGACGGCAGGCAGTGCACCGAAGAACTCAGTGAAGTGACAGCTGCAAAGCAGTGCTTACGTGGCAAGATGAAATTTCCAATACGAACAAATAAATTCTACGTTTCACTAGAATCGTGTTTTACCGTTCACAGGACTACTTATTGAAATCTCCAGTAGCATAGCTAGTAAGAACAGAGTTATGAGCATCAGGATAAATTTCACTTATCTTAAGTATTAATCTGGCAATTATAAAAAATGGTAAAAGTGAATGGATAAAAATACGTTCTACTTAGTACAGTCCAGCTGAATTATTCACCTATATCAAAATCAAAGGGTACTCCCTTCTATTACAGGCATTCTAACAAAGGTGGCCATGCTACTGTATGTACACATTTGCATATATTTATATTACCTTCATCTAAAGGCTTCTGAATCTTTAGATCCGTGATAAAAGTGATGGGGATTCTTTTTTTTTTTAGGCTTTCACTCATTGATTTAGAAACCTCACTAGTCACATGACAGAGGTAACTGTTTCAGTCATTACCAGTCACTGTATCACTTAACTTTTGCAACAAGTCTTAAATATCAGTGTAAAGTGACAACTACTGCTGCTCCAAAATTTGGTACTTAAGGCTTTTCACTACAATTATTAGTACTATCTGATGCTTGATCACTCATCCGTTGAAAATTCAAATAAATCTTTGTTTTTATAGAAGGCTGTTTTCATGTAACTCGGAAAACACTCACGTCTTCTCACAAAAGCAGCAATGATTAAATGTCTTCAAGTTTAGTTTATGCAATACTCATTTGTATCTGACAGAAATCATGCTTTTTAAAGGGTTTTAGTTAAGAGTAAGACCAACATTCGTACTATATGAGTGTGAGTGTAGAAACTCCAAACACATGCATATCATTCTGGGAAAAGAATCTGATTTCAACGTTTGAAGTTTAAATGATTGGTTACTTTTTGAAAATCAAACTGTAGTGAAAATCCTTAACTGGTTCAAATAAGATACATGTACGTAAATGTAATGAAATTGGAGAGACTGCTAATAAAATGACTTACAACTACAGCAACATTGAAATAACTTAAAGGAAACCTCAGATTCAGAGGCTTTTCTTTCTGTCTGAAGTTACAAACCCCCAAGTAGTGTTATAAACAGTACAAAAACCCAACAGAGAAGGGCTAACGTTATCCCCTGGTGTCCACGTTTACAGTACGGCTCCCCATTGCTGGCAATGGAATGCACCCTCATCTCTCTGATTCCTGGTGTCCAGGGCTTAAAAAGCAAGGCATCGTTCTGCTTTTCCGGAACAGAATCGGAAGTCACTCAAAAAAAGTTGTCTTTGCGTCTTGTCCTATTTTTTTTTTTTTTTAATTTATGGTAGAAAATGAAATGAAAACTTGTGGAGGTGTTCAGTGCTCGGCTCTTGCATATACTGGTAATTACTATTATTAAAACTATGGTAATGGTTAATAAATCCCCAAAGGGCTCAAAGACTCGGGCAGTAATTGGTTGAGGAAGAAAAAAGTTTTCAGTTCAGTCTTCAGGTACCAGTAGCTTCTGGAACGGTCTAGAAGATGATGCTCCAAGCTTTTTATCCAGTCAGTCAGAGGTTGTCTGAGGATTTCGGAAAGTCTGTATGCAATGCACTGCGTGAGACAGAGGTCAGGACTCAGCGGATGTATCGATTACTGGCTGTTTCGTCGGTGTTGCTAAAATAGCCTCTGCTTCTTCATGCATCTAAAAGAAAAAGACAGATGAAGTATTAATGGTATTAAAGATTTTACTAGAGAGATGTCATAAAATGGCTTCCTTTAAGACATATTTGGAAGCATCTTTTATTCGGAACATGAAACTGGCTGGCACGTTTTGGTGCATTCAACGCATTTGAACCCTCCACTTACTTGCAAGAACTGTACATCTTGGAATAGCTCCTGAATGAACCTTCGAGATGGAAGCCGGAACGTACAATGTGCTAACAAGTAGGACACCTCAGAGTAAAGGCATATGTCATCAAATGCTTGGGGATACTTCTCCTTAATTCTGAAAAACAGAAAAAACAGTTTTCTGAGTCTTGAACAGATTTCCATCGTATTTTAAAAAAAACCTGCTCATCAACATTTTGATTGTCATCATTAACACAGTAGAACTCTTCAGTAATAGGCACAATAAATTCTGGATCTGATGAAGCAAGAAAATCAGAACAGACAACTTTTTTTTTTTGTACCAAACTGGAAGAAATCTGTATCAATGCGATGAAACAGAACAAATAATTTGAAAGTTGTACAGAAACGCTGAGATCACCTCGTCTTAAAATAATAGGTGTAGAAAGAGAACAGTATATAAAAAAGTGGGCATCCACATGTACAGCAGTAATAAAAAAATATGGAAAACCTAACTTAATAACCAGTAAGCATTTTTAAAACTAAATGAGTATTCTGCATTTTCTTTTAGCAATTGTATTTTAAGTTTCCAGTGTCACTAGCCCAGAAACCTACAGGTTTTATTATAACCATTTGCTCCTTGGATTTATATTCCTGTATTTTAACATGATTTTTCCCATAAATTAATTCCACTATTTGTACTCTTGCTCAAAGCAGATTTCTGTTCTCAAGAAGTTACTGTCAGTTTGTTATTTTGCTTGTCTGATACATATTATTTGGCACAAATACTCAAAAATAACTATAATTTCCTTTTTTAAGATGCATGATATACTGGGGTGTGTAATAGAATATCACTACAGTTGAATTACCGATTTTAAAAAGATCTGGGGAAGAGTAGGAATTAAAGACAGAGCAAAAATATTAAAAGGAAAATTCTTTCCTTAGCTTTTACGTTAGATTTAATCATTCAAGCATATCTGCCTGTCAATTATTTGAGAGGTCAGAAATAAGGTGAATCACTATCCTAGAGATCTTAGAGAATACGTACAACTAAGTGTTGCTAAAACATTTGAAATGTATTGAACTTACGTCAAGAGTCCAGTTTCATGGCCCTTAGTCCCTACTGAACTACTCAAATTGATTACTAAGCGTAAGACTTCTTTCCGCAGAAGTATTCTGCACACTGGTGTGTCATCTGGGATTGATTTTACTCCTGGAAAAACAAATTAAACAGTGCAGAGTTTAAACAGAATAGTCTTTGATTGTGCTAATCTTATGCCACATAAACCTGTTTTAGCATTTCATAAACACACACACTTATGTATGTATTCTGAAGTACCAACAAATATTTCCCCTGAAATTAAAACTTAAAAAAAATAATATTGTTTTCAGGAATTTTAAAATAGAAATATTCCGAAAAGGTAAACTTTTTCATAAACGGAAAAACCTCTGAGATTACAGTGCTGCCTCTATCATGAAATCATGTTGCAAACTGGGCGCGAGATTAGCTGGTCTGTTTCCATCAGGTGCTGGGGAAGTCAGCAACCAGCTACTTCGTAAGAAATTATGATAATTCCCAAATGTAAAACACAAGACTAAAAAAGAAGTGTCTTTCTCTTTAGAGAAACTCAGCACTTTTTTTTTTTTAAAACTAACAGCAGTGAGGAAAAAAAGGCGATCAGTTTGCTTGTAATGTTGTATACAGAACTATTTGATAACCTGCAGAAATGCTGTATAGCAAGAGGAGAGCAAATTTAAAAGTATGTTCTCCCATCTGCCGTAACCACGGACAATGCAACTACTTTCTTGGATAACAACTAAATCATCCAAAGGGGGTTTTTTTGGTGGTTGTTTTTATTCTTGTTCTTTTGTTGGTTTTTGGGTCTGTTGGGTTTTTTGTTGTTGTTTTGTTTTTTTTTTTTTTTAATAATAGTGAGCATTACTTTCTTGCAGTATGTATAAATGAACCAGTGTTTTTCCACAATACCTAAAAAACACTTCAAGAATTATACTCTCTAACAATCACAATGCTTTCAAACTTACCTAGTACAAGCTCTGTACTCTTGGTGCTGCTAGCTGAACCATGGGATACTGCATCACTACAGCCTGAAATCCCAGAAATTTGGAGGAATGCACATCTAAGTGATTGTGTATGGTTTGCCCACACCAGTCAGTATACGGAATGTCTGAAAATCTGACACAAACAAGATGTTGAATCTTTGTTATTCGCGCTTTTCCTCACTTCAAACACTTTTATTGTTCATCAATGGTAAGCATGCAAGACACCGATGCACTAAGTACTGTGCATATAAACCAGCTGGAATCTAGACACTGGATTTTGGACAAATCATACTCAACATGTCTGAAATCACCTTTTTCAAATCTTAAGAATACTTGAGTGAAAATAATAAACTCTTTTAGACAGTGACAGAAGCCAAAAAACTGTAATCACACATAGAGCTTTTACTGATACATCCGTGCTCTATTTTACGTAACATAATAAAGATGCTCTTGCATACGCATAAATTTTTTTGCTCGTACAATTATCGGTGTTGCAGAAAGGGCTCTGCCTTCATCAACAGAAAGGTGTGACAAGTAAGATTCTTCTGGGAGGTTTCACTATTCACACCCTTTGGGCGTTTTGAATGTAAAAAGATTAATATAAAATCCAAGCTTTTAATGGGTGCACAGTTAAAAAACACAGAAAAAACACAGAGGTCTGAAGGAATGTTTGGAGACCACCAAGCTGATCAACGTGTTCTTGGCCTCCCATCCTTTCGCTGTGTGCCTCCGGCAAGAGTCTGGTACCGAACTCAAGCTCGAACTCAGCTCTCTCAGCCATTCTTCACACTTTGTACATCATCCCCCTTGCCAAGAGGACTCTTTATGTGTTGTTAAACAGTCAGGATTCCTACCGAGCATCCGCTACTGGATTATCTTTTTACTACAGGCATTGCAAAAGGGCATGTAACTGCAAGCCCTGCAGAGGAGATTAGGAAAAAATAATTCTGAATCTGATCTGAAGCTCAAAATATGAAAAAAGATGACTAAATATCAAAAATTACAGCTTAACTTCAGAATCCTCAGATGTCCTTAGTTTTGTTTTATGGTACAGACTTGCTTTGAAGTCAGACTTAATTAGCTTGATAGCGTCATTTTTTAGGACATGGATTTTAAGTACTAAATAAGGTTTCAAATTGTGCGTTTTGATAAGCTGCTAGAGATATTTAGAAAAACATGCAGGCACCTAGTCATACTAACACCACTAGAAATGAAAAAGATGGGAACGACCATAGAAATACCACTGGCTGCACAATGAGCTTATTAAGGAGAATTAATTTCAGGTCAGTAAGGGAAAAAAACCTTACAGATTAATCAATTTTAAAGATGAACAAAATTCAGTATTTTCATTCTGTTTTATCATGCTTCCCCACAAGGAACACTAACCTGTACGACTGTATGGAGCATTCACTTTGTTGTTAGGCTGATAACCCAGTATTTGAATGCAGACACAGTACAGGCAGTTCTCATCTGTATGCTCCTGTAGCCCTGTATCCTCTGTATTTTCTAAAAACTGAGAGGCATCTGAACGGCTGGTGTTCATTATTTCTGTAGACTGATCTGCTGTCGGAGCATCTGAAAGGGGCTTTGACAACATCACTTGTACCTGATGGAAGACCTATCGATAAGCAATTAGACATCAGAAAAAACCCAACTCAAGCAACCAACATTATTTCAACTAAATTTCCCCTTTTAAGCCTTTAAGGCTGGGAAGGGTGTGTGTGTGTGAAGATCTAGAAACTTTTTTTTGAGTGGTGAAGCTCCCAAGATCGCTAGCATTGGGAATAGACATCACGTTTTAGTCCCAGCTTGTTGTATGTAACAAAACATTGCAAAGGACAGAATTCAACCTCTAAGCACACATACTGTATACACATCCTGTAGGAAAATACGTGGTAACTCCTGACATTATATCAACATTAGTAACAGTAATACCCATTTAACACTAATACGTTACAAATTTTCATAGTATCAAACCAGATAAGTTCAAGAATATACCAGATGTTTAAATGACCAATGAACACAGAAATACAATTAAAAAAAACCCTATGACTTAGTGACATGCTCTTCCCTGGGTGGAAAATACCAACAAACACAATGTTGCACAAGCGTTATTTACACTGAAACTGAGCAACTACTGAAACACACTTTCAGGGAAATCACCTTTATATGTTACATTAACAACACAAAAGAAAGAAAAATTAAAATCAGTAAGGTATGTCTGTTCGGGTGTTAAAAGTGCTTGCAGTAAAGTTCCAGCTAACTGGGAGACAAGACAACGGCGATCCTTCCGGACCAGCTTCAACGCTGCTTTTTCAGTTGACCTACTCAACAGACACACATTGGCACCCTACAGATTTCTGACGACTCTGGAGTAAAAAGGAAGTGTATTCCAGAACAAGCCAGGCATTATAGAGCTCCTGCAATTCTCTTGTACCATGTCCCATCACGTCCACTGACCAACTGTCCACGGGCACACCACGGAGACAAAATTTACTTTCTGAAATACACGGGTTCCTATGAAATTATCACATGTAATCAAAGAGAAGTCACAATGTACCAGCTCATATGTATGTGGCAAACATACTTGATTTTAGCTTAAGTTTTTTACTTTAACGCACTGGCACTACCAGTCTTCGCTCAGCATAAGCTCATATTATAATCAAGATATGTAGACTAGCCTCTTTGTTTTTTAGAGCAGGACCAAGCTTATGTTGCTTTAAAGCAAGAACACATAACCACAAACTAAATAAAACAGGAATTAGTGCCTGCATCCTGAATCCAGAACACAGCTCTCAAAACCAAACAGCTAAAACCAACCTTTTCTGTAAAGAAAACTCGACAACCACAGCCCTGCCCTGCCCCTCAAGTACGAATAAACAAGAGAAAGGTACAGGAGAGGAACAAAACCAGTACCTCCTGCATCAGGTACAAAGACCCTAGCTCCGCGGTCATCAAACGGAGGTGTCGTTTTCTTCTGGAAATATGGAGTTTTCCTTTACCTAGAATATTCCAGTGAAATTAAAATTAGCACAGGTGATAATCATATACAAAGGAAAGACAGATTTTATGAGGAAATAAAATGTTCATTTTTAACTTCAGAAAAAGATCTAATCACAGGAGGTAAATTAAAAATGGACTCCTGAGTACTAAAGAAAAGCCAATGAGAAGAACATACATTTGTGAATGAGTATTTCTTAAGTAAGGCTTATGAACAGTTAGTAATGTTGAAATACAATCGTGTACAGGCTGTAAGGAAACCAGTGACCCAGAAGTGGCTATTAATGATCTGTCTGTCCATGACACTCTGCGCCACGTCTCAGGAGAGCAGTGCAAAAACACCCAGAACATCTAAAATGTTGCTTGTACGATGTTGTAGAGTCGAGACACGCCCAACTCTAAGAGGAGAGAATAAATGAGGCAACATAAATATGTCAAAAAGACTCCGCAGGAGAAAGAAAAAGTGGTCATTTCATAAAGGGGGAACAGAAGCAGGTATGATGGGACAATCTTGCCTTGCTCTAGCTTCAGTAATTTTTGAGATTAGTAAGGAAGTAAGGTCAGGCTTGAAAGGCAAAGACAAGTAAATTAAAGAGAAGGAGGCTACCAATTTACCTTTGACATAGACCATGTCCTGTTTTTGATAACTAAGAAACAGAATATTAAACCCTGTGATACATCAGTATGTTAGATGGAATTGTGTTTTAAGGAAGCAGAAAGAGGAAGGCAATTGATAAAACACTTAAATCTGTTTTAACAAAATATACACCTGTGAGGTTAATAAAGACATATGGTTTAACGCTATCATATACATATAAATAAGTAATATTAATTAAAATCACAGTAGCAGGATATTAACTATGTGATTATGGACATTGTTTATGGTTGACCAATGAACATATCAACTAGTTGGCTAGAGAGGTATTAACAAATATCCACAGACTATGCTAATTTAGTATAAAAGCTACCTGTCAACTAGAAATCTTATGACACCCATATTTATGCTGCCACTGTGTAACACTCTAACCTAGTCAGTGTCATTATTTGCCTAATAATACAAACAGGCTTTTCTGTAAACAAGCTTACAAAAGAAACTTTTTCTCCAAAATGCATTCCTTGAGAGTACCACATTCATTTTTCCTCATTTCTCTAGAACTAATATATTCTGATGGAAATGCAACAGTTGACTGCCTTTTAGTATGAAAATGCAAATGAACTGATTAAGGTTATCACATACATACCTGAAATATTTCATTGATATCCACTGGGAGAGCAAGGCCAATGTAATCATCAGAGCTACCATATGTAGCATTAGAAACCATGGAGCGAACAGAAGAGGAACGCTGAAGTGTGTTTTGGTTAATAGGACTTAATAAATCTTCTTTATCTAACGAAGCATAACTTAAAGCTTTCATGAACCTGTAACATTGAAATAAGTCACAATCTTGGTAAATCTCTCATTCTGGCACATTACAAGTAAGGATGACTGCTGATACAAAGACTATCCTCATGTTCCCCAGAGCTTGTTACTCTGTCAAATTACAGCTACGGGCTCATTGCTTTTTTCCGTCTCACGTTGTATTGCATGGTTTGGCAGTTCCTTGGGTAAAATTTAGCAGGATGGAACTTCTGCTTGAGGGGCTGCCAACCCTGCAAACCACAAATTTTCTCCTACTCACCAGGCTTTGCAGATTTACAGCCCAGACACGGTCAGCCAAGATTTTAGGTTTTTAATCTAACTGCCTTATTTTGAATGTACCTATACACTAAATGTACCTTCCCTGGATATTCACAAACTCTGAGCTGAGCAGGCAACATTTTTTTCCTGTACTCTAAAGGAGCCACCCATTCGGTCACCAAGCATGGAGGAAGAATCTGGTCAATGTGAATGCACAAAGAACAAACTTGGAAGTGCACAGAGAGAAGAGCAGACTGTGACAAACAGCCCAAGGAACAAAGAAATAGGTTGGAGAAAATGAGACAGGAGAGAGGGGCTGGAGAACAAGTCCTCAGTGCTGATCAAAGTCCTGATGATGGAAATTTCACATTTGGCCATCTGTCATTTTACTTTTCACTGAAGACAAAAACCTGTAAATGTTTTCTGCTAATCAACCTATGAAGTTGGTATATATGCAGTGGATTAAAGCTTCCTAACTAAAAGAGGACACACTTCAGGAACAGTAAATGTTTACTATATTACTGCAAATTATGATACATTGGGAGGTGAAGCACAGTAAACCATTTGATTCCTTGACTTTCTGCCTTAGAAATTTTTTTTTCCTCCTCTTTTGTTTAGATGGGCAATTAAAATGTCTCTTACCCCTAACAGATTAATAGATTTATACTAAATTATCAAGGTCTGACCTTATAAGGTCAAGACATTATTATGCAATGGGAATGCACACAGCACAAATCACAGGCTATCAATAGTTTTCTTGGTACTAACTAATTCCAACCAATGCTAATGACACTAGCAGTGGACTTACAATAAAAATCAAGCCAACCTTCAAAAGATGAGAGGAAATGGCCTCAAGTTGTGCCAGAGGAGTTTTAGATTGGATATTAGGAAAAAATGTCTTCACTGAAAGGGTTGTCAAGCATTGGAACAGGTCTGCCCAAGGAAGTGGTGGAATTGCATCCTGTGGCACTGAGGGACACGGTTCAGTGGTGGACCTGTCAGGGCTAGGTTAATGGTTGGACTTGACGATCTTAAAGAGCCTTTTCCCACCTAAATGATTCTATGAGTCTAAACCCCAAAGAGTTACCAATTGCATTAGTATTTCATATAAACCACTCTACAATTACTCTCAACATAAAATTAAAGACAGAATTATTAACCCTAAACATTTGCCCCTGCTTTTCCTGGAAAAGCTAAAAGATGTATCATTAGTAGTGATAAACACTGGTAAGTTTTCATGTAGGCATGTCTGCAGGTCGTAGGGTGAGAGCCACAATCAGGATTTGAGACATGCACATTAACATTTTGGTTGGTCTTTAAAGGACAGAGGTCAGAAATTAGCCTCCCAAAATAATTTATGCAAAGAAATAAGCTTTTCAACCTTTTGAATGAAAAGAACAACTAGAAACATAACAAAATTCAGTTTACAGCTGCTAGTTGCTATGAACACATGAATTTATCAATGAAGCATGAATCAAATTTTTCTGAAGACTGATAGAAAAATAGCCTTGAAAGAAAAAAAGGACAGCAGATGTGTTTCCAATTTATTACTTAAATAGCAGTTAAGGACAGTATTTAGCTCGAAGTAGTAACATACTCTGAAATTAAAACGACCCCAATTATTTAGTGCAGACATTCAGCTGTAACCAGTAAGAAAAACACATATACTAGTTACATCACAGTCTTTCCAATCATTTATATTAGTAACCAACACAATCTGACAATCTCTTTAATATGTACATCTGCAATTTTTTAACCACTTCAGAGATACGAGCACTCCAGCCATTTCAGTTCAACGTTAAACTGGTCAGCTCAAATGCTTGAGCCTAACCACTGACATAAGAGATGAGGAACAGCTAAGCGCCAGGAATACTGACTGTTAATATCACATTGCGTGCAAAGTCTCCGGATTAAGCCCACTGCAGCAAGGCTGCTTTGCATATCAAGGACATGACTGCAAGGAACGGTACAACGTTTACTACAGTCACAACAAAACCTGTACTGACACTGAAATGACACTGATTTGTTCCCGCATTAGCGCAGGAAGCCAGTGACAGAGCAAGGAACCACTTCTGATTTCCAGGTTAGTGCAGCCTAACTACTGAATCATCTTTAATTTCATCAGCACATTCAGTCTCACTCTAACTTAATTGAACAAAGGGACACCTTTTATGCATCTTTGCAGGATCATGTGAATATATCAACAAGTGAACATTGCCCTTAAGTCAGGACAAAAATGCACATTAATAACCAGGCACTATATGCACTTCACTGGGTATGCGGAGTGCAGTTCAGTGCTGCTGTTCTGTGCTGTAAGCAGAGGACTAGTGTACTGGTAGCTTATCCACCTTCTCTCACTGAGAGGGGATGTTTAGGTAATAACAGAGACAGAAAGTGTCTTTTTGCTTTCAATAGTAATGTCAAAATCTAATGCACTAGCTAAAAGATGACCGGAAAGAAAAAAATTGGTACATGAGCTTAAGCATTCACTGTAGCTGTTGGGAACAGTGTCAATGTCATGAGCCAGATATCTTATGTAACCATCCAATTAGTCTTCAGAACATCTAATATTACTCAAAAATAAAGAGGTGACACTGCCATCCAAAAATAAACGCTAGGAGTAAAATCTTTGCTCTGTTGCAGCTAAGCCGCCAAACTGACATTCCTACCAGCAGTACCAGTATCTCATCACTGGCCTCAATGCCACAGCAAACACGAATATAGCATATTGGCAAGAGTCCCTGTCCTAAAACCTCACCAAGTGACATCGAGAAATGCTCTTCTGAAATATAGCTCTGACTACATGGGCAATTCTCTGTGATTGCAGGTTTAGTAATCGCATTTAAATATTGAAAGAGTTAAACAGGAAGCAAACGTGATAAAAAACCATTTCCTTTGTCCCTAAGGGCATTAAGGGGATAGCACAGCTTGAAAGCCAGGCTCCCCCGACAGACTTAAACAGTTGAGAGTTCCCATTCTGTTACATAAATCTCCTAGTATCAGTACTGCTTCAGTGAAGGTATGAATCATCCTGCAAACAACACTCACTTTTAGGCAAAGTCGGAAAAAAATATTAAGAAAGATACTTTTCTTATTTAATTGCTCTTACAGCTTTGAAGTAAGAAATTGAGCACATAATGATTCCTTACCGGCTTGGGGTCAGCCGAGAATCCAGGATGCCAGACTCATGGTAATAGTGTCAGTAAACAGCACATCCTTGCTGGGATGCTAGGGCTTCTGAGTGAGACAGTGAAGGATGCATCCTCTGCTGTTGTAAGCGTTTTAGTTGTAGCATAGCCAAAGGCATCTCGAGAACTTGTGTAGCTAAAGTTATAGTCAGCAAGACTTTTTATTGTAGCAAGAGAAGGACTTTAAGAGACTGGGCTCTCCGGGGAAGTGTGTGAGAAGACCCGGCGGTACCAAGGACACAGAGTTGGATTTGAGAGAGGCAGGTGGTTAGACTGTGGTGTTGACAGTGACTGGTTTAACTGTTTTTGTGCTTCCCACAGTACTCAAACTTCCGCAGTCAGTATCTACATTTGTAGTGTCCACACCTACAGTCTCCCTTGAAGGGCTAGAGCTCATTGAGCTTATGCCACTTGTTGTGGTATCTGTATTAAAACTTAAGCTACGACTCTTGAAATGTGTTTGTGTAGTACCATCCCCTATTAGCCTTTCTCTGCTTGTGTTTTCCCGGTGAATTTCATTTCCAAGACCTTTTGGCAGCTTCAGAATCATTTTCTCCAATACTGGCGTACTATCAGTATCTTCCATGTGCTTACTTCCAACAAAAGAAGTTTCTAATCGTAAAGTCTGGATTTTAGGAACTCTGAAAACAGGGTTGAACTCTTCCCCAGAAGGAAAGTCTATGCTACCGGAAGGTTCTGTTACTGTACGATTTCGCCTCAGGCCTGATTTACTGTCAGACGATGTCAGCTGTCCTCCTTTTGGATCACTGCTGCTTCTGTGTTTTTGTTAGGTAAAGTAAGAGAGTTTAGAATGCGATTTTTCACAAGTTTACTAGAAGAAAAAAAAGGAAAGGGACTACGGTCTTTGTCCTTTGAAGGTCCAGGTCTGTCATAAAATATTGATTCTGCATCTTCAGTAATATCTAGGAAGAATGTACTAGTGGAAGTACTACCAAAACGGTCATCCTCCATGATGAACATACCTGAAATATACAAAACTTCGTCCTGAAAGTGGACATTTCTTCAAAGTGTTAACCTGTGTTGCAAAAAAGGTAAGCAATCTATATAGAAGCCGAAATGGGGAAACTATGTGATTTACTGCAATTTTAATTCAACATTTTTTTCTGCAGAACTTTGTACTGTAAATTAAGTATCTTGAGAAGTACCTGAGCTGAAGGTCTTACTGCCACACTATCTTATTTTGGTGCAAATATCCAGTTACTAAATATGATGTATCTCTGGATTTAAATTTAAATATCCACAGCAAATTAAAACATATTAGATATTCAAAATATACAAGACTTTAAATACAGCAATAATCTGTGTGCGCACATATACACACAGCATCCATGTATTTATATTCTAGAATATGCCTTGAGGACAAACAAACAAATGTATCTTTATACCTAAGCATGCAGATTTCTGCAGGGTATTAGAACAAGCTGCTACGACTTGACATAAAAACTAGTAACTTACCCTGCTGTTAAAATTTCTTACTACACCAAATGTTAACCTCAGACACTGTTCTCTTCCCTCTCACTTGTCTACATCTCTCTGAATGCATATAACTGTCCCCTTGCTTGCACTCTTCTTTCTTGCAATAGCACCTTTACAGCATTTGTCTGAACCTCATCCTGCCAAAAGGTTGGTAAGAACACCAAAATGCTGTTTTGTGGTGGTTTGGGTTTTTTTTTTTCATTTGTTTTCTTGTTGTTGTTACTTACTTGAAGGAGCAGATTCACTTTCACTGTTATGCCTAGAACTAGTGGACTCAGAGTTCAAGCTAAGAGTGCTGGGTATAGAAGAAAGTTCATTGCAGAGCTGCTCCATGTCATCAGGGACCACCGGCCAAGGCTGTCTACGACTGTGTCTCACTGCATCCCAGTTGTGATGCTTCAAAATGTCACATCCTTGTTTAGTTTTGGCTATTAGACCAAGCACGTAGACACAGGTTCTGTATTTAACGTATATATAGAAAAAAGAGTAACAATAATAGCATCTAATTTAACTAAACTTACTTCTCTTCAGAAAGGAAACTGTTTCAAACAATTGAGCAGAAACTTCACAAAACTGCCAAGTAGCGTTTTGTTCATTTTATGTGTAAACCAATGGAAGCCTCAGAAATGCACTAAAATATCTGAGATACGCTATTCAAAATTAAAAAAAAATATTACAAGAGCCTGATAACAGAGTAGAAAAGTACCATTTTTTTTCAAAGAAAACAAAGGACAAATATTAACGCAGTAGCAATATTAGGCAAAAGACTGTCTATTTATACTTTTAAAGACTAAATAAAGATATTAATAAAAATGACGGAATAATAAATTGATTCCAACAGAGCTGTAAGTAGCAAATATTTTAATTGTTTTTTTTTAAATAGCAGAAAAGCAGTATGTATCTTTTTTGATAGGTTTCATTTGCTTACTGCATGTTCTTTCAGACTTCCTATGCAATTCTGCAGTTGTATAGGATTGAGACTGATACTCAGTCATCTATGATCTTTAACAACTGATTTCCAAGTAAGAGCAAAAAAAATAATTTATATTCCTGTAAATTAGGTAAGGCTATTTGAAAACCTATGGCAACTACCATATACATAAATTTTATGTATAAATCAGGTACACATACCCTCTAACAGAGAGAACCTCACAATGTTGGGCAAGTGCCATTATATCAGGAATTACATTCTCCTCTTGAAGCAAGTTAAGGCCCCAGTTTGATGATCCAATATTGCCCTGGAATAAAAGTTTCTCAACTTAAGTTTTGATTTTGATGTGATCTCCAGCACTATCAACATAAAGCTTTCGACATTTTTGTTTGTTAGTAGTACACTTTCAAGACACATCTTCTCAAAGCGACTAGAGATTTGAGCGCCCTTTTTTGGCATTTCTTAGACATGCAAACTCAAAAGACTTGGCACACTATGTATAATATGTAAAACTGCTCACAGTTAGCTACTATTATTCCTCATTTTACTAATTCTACTACATCCAGCAGTACGATCTTGATTTAGTCATTTTACATTCCTCTTACACAGGCACACAGTATCTTCCAGTAAGTCACCTTGGACAAATGTTCCAAAATAAACTTTGGGGAAGACAAGAAAGCAGCAGACAAGCAGTTGAGGTGGCAAAGCAAATTTAGAAGTACAGCTTGGATAGGCACAGACACTAGGTTTTTACCTATCCCAAGTAATAGGGGTGTCATGACCTATATATTCATAGGCATCAACAGGGGCAGCCAACTTTCTTCCAGAAACACTGGATTTTGGACCACCGCAGTAAATACATTAAAATCAGACCATGACAGCTTATACTACAGGTTCCATACTAACATTGTTACTACATGTGGCAACCCATTATCTTTATTTGTTACAACAGAAAAAAAAACCAAAGTGACTATTAAAAGCTCAGAACAAACAAGGTGCAGCGAACTATTTTCAACTGAAAGTCCAGTTAGGGTATAGAATGCCAACTTGGAAAAATCACAGACATTTCATGACAAAAACCCCAATTAATGATTTTATGGGATTTTGCATAGTTATTTCAGAATCAAGAATCATAACGGAACTCAAACAATTGCAAAGAGTTTGTAAATATACTAACCAAGGCCCAAAGGGCTGCTTTCAGCTGCTTAATTCCTTCCCACTTATCCAGCATTGGGAACGAACAGTGTAACTTAGATCTGTAACAATACTCTGAAGGAGAAGAACAGAAGAAAAAAAGACAACATCAGTTGAAAATGAAGAGGAGAACTTGGTCAAACAGCTTCTCTTGCATTTTTATTAAAAAGTAAAGCACTAATTTGATGTGTGCACCCTAAAATGAACAGTGGTAGTTCTGGAATAATAAGCATGAATTAACAGCAATGGTAATGCACTGATTACATCAAGTTAATTCAGACTTTATAAAGATAACATTAATCAGACTAACACACTGCAATATGTAGGCTGTCTCTTGAACTCTTCAACTATCATATTCAATTCATTACATCATCTTGTAAACCCACATTAAAAGCGAATTAATTTAAGCAACGATGAACTGGCTTAGGGTTTGTTTTCTTAGCTTTTCACGATATTAGAAAGAAGATTTTACCCCCTCACCTCCACATCTTTGTATGCATAAAAGGATAGGCACAGTTTCACTTGTCAATATACAATTCACTCTAACAGACTGAAAAATTATTTCTATTGGTGAGTTGCTTTCTATTTCAAGATTTTGCTAGCCACTTTAAGAAAAATATTACAAGGTATTTTTCTGATATTTCCATGTCATGAAGGAACTTTACATGAGTCTAGATGGCAAAGACTGTCTCTACAAGTTTTTGGCTCCATATAACTTAAGAGTTTTAATCAACTTATTTTGCATGACTGTTTAAATGTCACTTCTTATAAAACAAATTTAGAAATGGTTACAGTAATCTTTAAAATCTTTCAAGTTATAAATAGTTATTATTCTCACCTGAGACTCCAATAAATGGCAGCCCGTTTTATGGTGCACCAGTTGGCCATAAAGGTGAACTGGCAGGTAGACGTGCGGTCGCTGTAATCTGTCAGAAAGAGAAGTCATATGCTTTCCCAGCAATTCTGAATTATTACTTTTATTTTTTTAATAAATTGCACTGCAGTGTAATCCAATCAGTTACTCTTGAGGTTTTTTTTCAGACAAAGAGGATTCTTTCAGAGAATTTAGACTAGACTAGAATATTTCAGTTGGAAGGGACCTACAATGATCACCTAGTCCAACCGCCTGACCAATTCAGGACTGACCATAAGTCACAGTGTGTTATTAAGGGCATTGTCCAAATGCCTCTGAAACACTGACAGCCTTGGGGCATTGACCAGCTTTCTAGGAAGCCTGTTGTGTGTGACCACCCTCTCAGTAAAGAAATGCTTCCTAATGTCCAGTCTAAACCTCCCCTGGTGCAGCTCTGAACCATTCCCAGGCATCCTGTCACTGGGTCCCAGGGAGAAGAGCTCAGCACCTCCCTCTCCATGTCCCCTCCTCAGGGAGCTGTAGACAGCAATGAGGTCTCCCCCAGCCTCCTTTTCTCCAAACTAGACAAGCCCAAAGTCCTCAGCCGCTCCGCACAGGACATTCCTTCCAGCCCTCTCACCCGCTTTGTTGCCCTCCTCTGGAGGCATTCAAGTCCCTTCACATCCTTCCTAAATGGTGGGGCCCAGAACTGCACACAGCGCTCCAGGTGAGGCGGCACCAACGCTGAATGCAGCGGGACAGTCCCCTCTTTTGACCGGCTGGTTGTGCTGGGCTTGATGCACCCCGGGATTCGGTTTGCCCTCTTGGCTGCCAGGGCTCACTGCTGGCTCACATGGAGCCTGCTGCCACCAGCACCCCCAGATCCCTTTCTGCAGGGCTGCTCCCCAGACACTCCTTTCCCAGCCTGTACTTGTGCCGGCGTTACTCCATCCCAGGTGCAGAATCTGACATTTGGACTTGTTAAATTTAATCCCATTTATCATTGTCCAGTGCTCCAATCTATCTAGATCCCTCTGCAAGGCCTTCTGTCCCTCAAGAGTCAAGAACACCTCCCAGTTTGGTATCACTAGCAAACTTGCTAATGGTGCATTCAACTCTTGCATCCACATGATTAATAAATATATTGAACAGAACTGGCCCTATAATTGAACCCTGAGGAACACTGCTGGTGACTAGTCGCCAGCCAGATATAGCCCCATTCACTACAACCCTTGAGCGCTGCCCTTCAGCCAGTTCTTCACCCAGCTCACCATGAACCTGCTTATCCCACAGCTGGATGCTGTGAGGGACAGTATCAAAAGCCTTACTAAAATCCAGAAAAACTACATCCGCCACCTTCTACTTCCCTTCATCTGCTGGACAAGTGACCTTATCACAGAATCACAGAATGGTTTGGGTTAGAAGAGACCTTAAAGATCACCAATCCCCCTGCCATGGGCAGGGACACTTCCCACCAGACCAGGTTGCTCAAAGCCCCATCCAGCCTAGTCTAAGTCATACAAGGATATCACATTGGTTAAACAGGATTTTCCTTTGTGAACCCATGCTGACACTGCCTGCTGATTGCATTGTTCTTTAAAAGCCTTTCAACAGTACCCAGCTGGTCTTCTGCCCCACTTACTTGACTGATGACACAATGGGATTGCCTGGTCCTCTGCTTTTAAAAGGTAGTTCTTAAAAACTGACAAACACTCATGGCCTCCTAAGCCCTCAAAAGCCAATTCCCAGGGTACTCTGCTAAATAGCTCCCTGAATAGCTTAAAGTCTGCTCTCCTGAATTCCAGGGTAGCAACTCTGCTGGCCTTTTTTCTCATTTCACTGAAAATTTTAAACTTAACCATTTCATGATCAAGACAGCCTACCTACCACTACATCTCCCATGCATCCTTCTCTATTCACAAATAGAAAGTCTAGGAGGGCATCTTTCCTAGTTGGCTCACTGAGTACTTGCGACAAGAAGTTATTGCCTACAAACTTCAAGAATTTACAAGACCTGCTCATGACAGCAGTATGATATTACCCGTTGACGTCTGGGAAAGATGAAATCTCCTATAAGGACAAGGGCTACCGGTCCAGAAATTTCTCCTGATTGCCTATAAAATAACTCATCAGTGTTAACATCCTGACTGAGGGATTGGTGGCAGACAGCCAGTAGACCACTTCCGTTGTTTCCCATTCCCCTAACCCTCACCTAGAGGCTCTCATCTACGTCACCACTAACTGTAAGGGCTGTACAATCAAACCTTTCCCTTACTCACAGAGCAACACGTCCACCTCACCTGCCCTGCCTGTCCCTCTCGAAGCCTGTAGCCCTCCATTCCAGCACTCCAGTCATGCAACTCATTCCACCAAGTCTTGCTAATACCAATGATATTGTAGCTTTGGTAACTGACCAACACTTTCAGTTCATCCTGTTTGTTTCTCATGCTGTGTGCACTGGTGTACAAGCATTTCAGAAATGCTCCTGAGCCCAGGAGCAGTGTAAATGTTCCCACTAGCACTGCCACTCTCAGGCAATGCCACGCCAACCCGTGGCTTACCTACTGCAATCCTGCTGGTATTCCCTTCCCCCACTGATTCTAGTTCAAAGCTCCAAAGTTCTAGCTCATCAGTCCCACCAGCTTATGCCCAAAGACACATCTTCCCAAACTTACCTTTGGTTGCTCCGACGAACATAGTTATCCCCATCAACAGGTTTGCGGTATGTTGTAAGTGCTTCATTAAGTTGTTCTTCAATCAATTCAACATACTTTAAGTTATATTCCTAAAAGAAGATAGACAAAGGTTGACACAATACACTAGTGGTTTATGTTTTTATAGTACAGTACTTTATAAGGAAGGAATAATTGAAGTACTCCTTAAGGAATGGTGAATTTCTTTATGATCTGAAGGTGGGGCTCACCAAAATTACTGCCCTTCATGTATAAAATGAGTTTGCAGAGTTGACAATTGATTCCATAACTGTTTCAGTGAATTTGTTAAAAATAAAAGGAAAGAAGGAAATACTTCACATCTGACTTTAACCCAAATAATCTCAACACACCACGCATTTTGGTATTCCTTGAGAAGTGAACAGCCCAAGTTATTAAAAAAACCTGCCAACAGGAATGGAACCAAGCACTTAACAATCAATTAGGAAAACAAAATGATGTATGAAGAGTTTTATTCTAGTCATGATAACAATGCATTTTTCTTAATGGCCTTGTATTTCTATTTACTTCCTAACAGCATAAGCTAATTCTATCTTCATGAGCTCTAGATTTAACTTTAATTAGCAACAACCAGAGGTAACAGGAGTCTTAAAAAATAGTATTCCTTTATACATTTCTCTAGATAAGACCTTACACAACAACGTATTTTGGAAAGTCACTACCATCCTGAAATATTTGCCGAACTATCAAAATTATATAAAAGGCCTGGGTAAATCAAAAGCAAGCATGCACAGTGGAACTATGGAACTGTAAGTCCCTGACAACTTTTTTCAGCAAATCTTAAGTCACTGAGGCAATACATGCATTGGCACTAGAAATACACGTATATGAATATGCAATATTTTTAAAGAATCTTTGACCTTCTAAACCTGCATATTCACACCCTTCCTCCTCCTAATATCAAGCATGCTTTTTATTCCTAGCATTACCTTTTGCCACTTTTCCATTTGTTTTGTTACATAACCTCTTTCATTTAGGTATGAAAACCCCTTTGGGATGGACAGAAATCTGCAAAGTAACATCAGACAGTTAGTACTCCTCTTAAAACAGGTCACATAACTTCAATAAAAGCAAACACTTATTGTTTCCACAGTGTAAAGTCGAACAGCACATTCAACATTTACCTTAGGAGTAGAAGTAAACCCTTGTCTCCAAGATGAGAAAGAGCTGGTTTCATTTGGATAAGGGCATGAAGATTGGCCTAAAATAATTAAAAACGCATAAGGAGTATCTGAGCACTGTATAATTCTGAAAACTACAACAATTACTACAATCTGCCAGCAAGGAGGCAGCAAGTTTTTCCACAATAGGAAGTATCAAACAGCACTAACCTCATCCTAATATATGCACTTTAGGTTCTTTCTGTCATTAAGTGTATATTACTTCACAAAAAGTATAACTATCAAAATAGCTGAGTTAGTCTGAATTCATATTTAAAAATAGGCATAATCCAGAAGTCTACATTTTTTGTCATTAATACTGCAGTAATTTCAGCAAGGGGTCTATAAACCATTATGAAGTCCATCAATGACAATCAAGAAAGCCTCTTCCATATTTTTACTTGGGTACTGGGGGAGGGGGTGGGGAACAGCTTACAGAGTAGCACACCCAAAAGAGGTTGAAAAGGGGAAGGATGCTCACCTTGTCTTCACATGCCTCATCTAGAATATCAAGTGCCTCAGAAGAAATAGTTTTTTTTTATCATGTAACTGGGTCACCAGTAACTCAATCCCCCAGTTGCTGAAGAACTCCACATTCGCTCTCAGTAACACTCGTAAATGTTTTGTTGCATACAACCTGCAGCTCTGCAAAAGTAAGGAAAATGCTTTTTTGAATGGAAGAAAAATAGCTAGTGTAGTTAATGATTTACCACTTTAAAAAATACATTTCAATTATATTTTACAGGAAGTAGCTGTGATGCGCACCTTGTGTATTAGAAGTAGTCTATTAGAGACCTATTTCTATCTTATCAAATTGGAAACTGGAGTCTAGATCACAAGTAACCTGCTCACTGCAAGTCTCCTTGGAAAGCCCTTATCAGTCATTCACTATGATAGCACCACACAAAGTCATCAGGATTAGCAATAAAAATACCTTGTAAACAGCCAGTGCAATTGCATATACTTTCATGTATGCAATGTTTTGCAAAAAACCTTAACAAGCAAGTAATAGGGCCTCTGGGGAATTTATTTTAATAAATTTAACTTGTTTCTCAAAGTATCTGACCTTCAAAACTTTTCAGAAGATCTTCTAAATAGAAAAATGTTATTTTCTGTAATAAGTGTTTCCCAACACTTATAGTTTACTACTATGAATTTCTCCAAATGACAGCAGAATGAAGTAAATACCCTGTTGTTTCCTGTACTGTTTCAAAACTTGCTGAATAAAAAGCACAAACTAATTAACAGCCTTTTCTGATAGAAAAAATACACAGACAATAGAAGCAAACAAGCTAAATCTACAAGAATTTGGAGTGTTCTGGAGGGAGCACTGAACAACCCTAACATGTATGCTCACTAGGAAAAGCATCTATATGTAGACAAGCATAGCTGGAAAAGACAAAATCAGGTGCCCAAATCTTTCTTCAGGTCTTCAGTCCCTACACCTTTAAGGCTATGATAGCTATAACCCAGTTTATTTTCTATACATTAAAATATAAACGATTTATGTTGGAATGTATGTGAATATCTGTACTCCCAAGAGACAGGTGAATTGGTCCAGTTTGGACAGCACTACCTAGGTGAACAGTATCTTCTGGATTTATATTTTTCCCTCCAGAAATACTTGGCAAGTAGGACTTGAAAGAAAGTGAGAGTAAGCAATGCGAACATGCACAGTGCATTTCAAAAACCTCGCTATTATTTCAAGTATCATGTGCACTTTTCCACTTATTCAATATAGAGAGGCTTATTTTTTGGAGGGGAGACAGGACATAGCACACATACCAAGACAGACTGTGGAACAGTGATTCTCAACTCTGCCCTAGGCTGCACAAGCATTTTAAAATGGCTTGCATCCCGTTAGTGGTGTGCCTTGTATGTGGAAAGGACGACTAGCAGCATATTTATTAAGGATGAGAACAAGAGCTATTATGCCCAAATGGTAGCTTGGTCTAGATGTTAAGCCTACAGAATAACACAATAATATGAAACCAGAATTCGGTGTCAGGTAGCTCAAGTGTTACAATCTGTCTATAAAGAAATGTTGTTACTGCTATAACTACACTGTGTGACACAGAACAAAAGATAGTAATGTTCACTTCCTGAATATGCCTTAATCTATCCAGGAGCTAGTACAGAATTAGAACAATTTATATTTTCTGTTTGGAGAAGGAAAAGGTAAGAATGAACTCATGACTCTGATGGGACAATGAAATGGCAAATAAAGTTTACTGCAGATAAATCTGAAACAATGAGCTAAAGTGAAAAAATAATTCCAGCTTTACACAAACAACAGGCTCTGAACCAGCTCCTTCTGCCCAGCGAGGAGACCTTGGGGCTAGTACTAGTTAGTTCTGTGGAAGCGTTAGATAGAAGTTCAATAGCAACCAAAACCACTGAAAGTACACAGAACAAAATGTGTCAGCATTGTCACTAGGTAAATCCACTGGGCGTTGACATCTTGGATGCTGTGTACACTTCTGGTTTTCTCACCAATCAGAAAGAAAAAGACGAACAATTAAAAAGGTGTAAAGAACAGGGTTTTAAGTAACTGAAGGTATGAAAAAGGGTCTTTACAACAAGGACTGACTCAACAGGCTATGATGTTCAAACCTCAGACCTGGGGTGCAAGCCACTGCATGCACTGTCAACAGTCCAAAAGTATCCAAGCAGGGCCACAACCTTTGTGCAGCAAGATCACCTGTATGCACTTCCCAGATAAGAGGGGCAAAACCCAGCATAGCTTTTCCAGAAGCTGCAAAATCCTGCAGTCTTTTTACTTTTGGTGAACTGTTAAGAAAATCAGAGGATATCTGAGGAAAAAGACATTCCCCTCTTTCCCTCACGCACGAATGAGATGAAAAACATAGATAAAGCCCTGTACTAAATCTGTCAGAAAAGTCTTTTACTATTAAAGGAATTTGAGACCCTTAGAAGTGAAGAAGCAAGTCAGAGGTCACAATGCTGACCTGATGACATTGAGCTCAGGGTAGATGTAAGGTAAGTCTACCCCTTAGCCACCTATAAAGTAAAATTTTAGGTCACGAACTGCAGCACTTGAGGACACACTGGCTACTCTGCTGTATCTACCTTGAACTGCTAGAAAAGCAGCTGAGGTAGTATTAGTTTGCTTCAGTATGAATGAACAAAGCGCATCTGGAAGTAGGTTAAGATGTGCTTCTGCTTCACTGATCTGCAAGGATATTGGTCTGCAAACGTTTTTGTTGTATGCAGTCACCCCAAAATGCTCCTCTCCCTTTCTAACACTAAGCTGGCTACAGAAATTACTTTTCCTTCTTCAGAGAAGAAGGAAACCTGCCTCACAAGTCTGGGTAGCTGTAAAAGGTATATGAGGCTATAACCTCACTTAACCCAAGAAAAACAGCATCTTCAGCATCTTCGGCATTTCATTAACAAACATCTCAGGGAATTAAAATTTCCAAAGAGAAGCCTTACTGAAGATGGTCTTTCTACCTTAGAAAACACAACTTTTTCAGAAATTATGTCCAGCCCCATACATTTTTAGTGCTTTTAAACAGCATTTAGAAGCCAGAGGTAGCATATAGAACCAAAATCACAACTTGTTTTATGGATTATATCAGTTCTGGTAAATTAAAAATATTCTCCTTATGGGACAGAGCAGAAAGAGGTATAAACTGTACAAAGCTTCAATTTTTTCTTATCATGCTTGCTAAATACAAAGGATTAAATTTTCTTTTGCTGTTGACAATGCTGCTGTTTCAGAATTTCATGTTGTAAAACCCAGAAAATGGCAGATACCTTCCCCTAACATGAAAACCCAGGTACTTCCACATTACTCCTCAGCCAATGGAACTGCCCATGCAAATACCTGTCAGTTCACTATTTCCGTATTTTTTTGGGTATCTTGTTCTCTCGGAATTGACAACTATTTCCTCCTCACATTAATTTTTTAATTTCTGGAAGTGACTTTTTCCAATTGCAGCTGTTCAAAAATACTGTTTATATCAATAAGGATACAGTTACTACCAGAATAATCAAAAGGTTTTATCCTTTGAATTATCTTTTAACACTTTGATCTTCTCTTGGGAGCATAAACACCAGAACACTGAAGACAAACATCTTGTCCAAGAGATAATACCGGCAAAATTGTGTACACCAAGCATTGACAAAGGGCTCTTTGACAGGTCAACGTTTTGCCTTTTTCTCAGTGAAATTTTCCCTTCAAAATCCCATCAGTTGAGTTTCCACCATAGGAATGTATGGGCACACGGTAAAACAGGAGAAGAATTTTTTAACAAAGTAAATAAATTTTATCCAAGTATGAAATCATCCGGTTGATGCAAACGTAGACCCATTTCTGCTGGCTGAGACAATCCATTCTATTTGTGATTTTCCTCTTTTAATGAAGTATACAAAAAAGTTTCCTATGAATTCCAAGAACTTAGGAAAAAAACAGCCTGAGGTAGTCTTACCCATCCCTCAGGGTTCAATGTGTTTCGCAAAGGAAGTAAGGCTCTACTTAAGAGGTTCAAACAGTATATTTTTCTTCTTCTTTAGTATCCTAATAGTAAAAGATTCATTTACATTACTGGTGAACAAACCAGTGAATTTTTTATATTTAAGTGTGTTATCATAAATTCTTTTTTTTTTTTTTTTTTTAAAAAAAGAAAGAAAGTATTGAAGGGATTCTCGCAGTATTCCAGCATAGAAAAATCAGGGTACAGTCTTATCCAGTGCAATGCTGAACTCTAAATAGTAGCATTTACATCCCAACACATCTCAGCTATGAAATTGCCTGGAGTTCACTATGGTTAGAGAGCTGCTATACCTGCATGTATACCTAACTCTGATATTATGTACTATTGACCCACGTTGTGCACGTATGAGAAAGGTTCCACTTTTACTTATAGAGTCAGTGCTCAGCAGTTGAGAAGATATATCCAGATAATTTATATTCTCTTACATTTCAGGAAACTGCCAAATGGCAGTCAGTAACTGCAGACAGTTACTTAATATGCTGCTTCCCTAGATAATGTTGCTAGATCCATGCATCAGTGAGAGACTGTGAAAAGGAAGCATTAGAACTCGGTAGCCATGGGCTACTAACATAGGCTGAGACCTTAAAACACCACAGATGTGAGAAGGTATCAGTGTATCTGGCAAGAAAGATCTCTAACTTTAAAACTGATTATTTAGGTTTGAGCTCCAAAATTTGCCAAAGTTTCCAAAGGTTCTACTTTGGTATCAGTCAAGGTCTGGCATTAAATAGTCAAGGTAATGCCAGCAATCAGATCATGATCTCTGATCCTTTTCACAATCCCAATCAGACCAGAACTGAAATGGGTAAACCTGAGGGCTCTACAAGCTTTCTTAATTTCTAAGGAGTGAGGTCTACCCATTCACGTCCAAGTACAAAAAATTGTTGACTACCTATTGTTCATTAAGCTGAATTACAAATAGGTGGAAATTGTATTTTTACTTATCAGCACTAAGAGCAGCAGTACCTCTCAACTGCTTTCTAGTTTTGTGTAGGCTTGGGACAGTATGTTCAGACAGTATCTGCACCCCACTTTAAGCCAGGCTGATTACAGCTAGTGATACCTGTATCAGAGTTGAATACATTCTGTTCTGGGTTTGTTCGGGGTTTTTTTGCCCCCACTTAGACCAAAAAAAAAAAAAGTAGAAAAGTAGGTCTTTACAGAGCATTTGGAAGGAGATCAACCCATTCCCACCTACATAAAGCTGCTGGTGTAAGTACTGGATGCTTGAAAAACATTTGGAGGTATCTCTCTCCAACCAGAATTTAAGTCTTCATACCTTAGATATCAGCATCAAGAAACCTTTCCCAAACTCTAAATCACAAACACTAATTCATAATATGCCTCAAATTGTAAGCGTAACTGTATACTTTATTGTGGAGATTGTGACAGCATGCCTGGACTTTTTTCTAATTGTTAACTAGCTGCATTTGGAAGAAACTGAAATGCTGGGGTGATCATACTCCATGTATGGTCCCTTTTTATGAGGTAAAAATAGCCGGGAGGTGGTGGAGTGGGCAGTACCATTGACACGAAATCTAAATAGAAACAGCTAAATTAAGTTTCACAGTCTGAACCATTCTTAAGTGACAGTAACAGGATCTTAGAAGTTAATAAAGACCAGGCACGTATCCTCCCAGGATACTGATTTCTGTTTTCTTGCTCGGGCTAGGCATAAAACGACTTTGGAAAAAGGATATCAAAGTCATACTTCATTGAAATACTACTTAATTATTCAGTAAGGAGCCTGACCTCTTCTTTCAATCATCATCCTACTTCATACTTTCAGACTCAATCTTTACCCATAATAACATCACATCTTGACAGCCAACAGATCATCCTCAGTTCACTTCCCTCTCCTCTTCAAAATACAATCAGACATTTAAAGCTAGCATCTATCGATCCCTCTGTGGCCACTCTAGAATATGTTCTGCCTATGTCTGGAAGACAGAGGAATCAGCTATCCCGTGAAGTATGAAAATTCTTACTAATTAGATTTCCACTCAGTCATTGCTCTGACATCAGTTTCCTGTCTGGGATGTACACCGACTGATTCTGAAAATTTCAAGAGTTTCCCCCCAAAGCTAGGAAATCTGTGTTTATTCCACTCCCCTTGATTCAGAAGTACAAACCAGTGTCAGCTGAACACCCCTCCTGCCAGAGCATAGCTTCTACTCATTTCACCCGGCACCCATCATTAAAACAGTATCTACCACTGGAAGGGTAACCGTTTATTACTGCTAAAGACACAGTCTGTTTGGTGAAACACTGCCTTCACGATGGGTGTTTAGGAGATCCCGGACCTAGCCAAACAACGTTCACTTGGTTTATGCATTCAAAGACTTCAACCCCCTTCAACAGATAACTTCTATTTGAAGTACTAATTTCTGGAGCAGGACAAAGCAATATAAGCGTGAAGTTAACAGCATGCAGAAGGTACATGAATAAGGTAATTTCCCCAAATACAAAAATAAAGACCTTTCTGGATATATAATAGCTTAAAAATAACACCTGAATAACAAAATAAATGTTTAGTGGCAAGTAACAATGGAACATAAGTTGAATCAAACTTACATCAGTAGCTGCTGTCAGGATTTTAGAAAGGATGACTCTTGCTAACCCATCCCTGCTGTAATCCAAACTAGAAACAGTCAATTTTAACAAGTGATCCGGTTCTTCAAAGAGCAGAGATTAAGAAGACTGGAGGATAAAGGGAGGGAGAAGAAAATACGAATTATTGAACCCACTCAAACCCATTTATTTATTCAATCAGGAATTTAAACTTAAGTACTCTGAATGAGACTTCATTTCTATAAAACAGTATACAAAGTAAGTCCTCATATGAAATGGAGTAACTTCAAACTGTTATAACTGTTACAGTCAAATGGGGAACAAAATGGACTGAACTGCAAAGGCAAAGACCCCAAACCAACGTTTTTTTAAACTGCTCTGTAAAAATTTTGCCAGTACTTTAATTACTGATTATGAGTACAAAAAAATCAATGTTCATGAAGCTTTGTGGACAATTCCCTATTGTAAAACATTCTGTGTATAAAGCTTGTCATAAGGTTAGTCCTATTAACTGTCTAGATTTTATTGTAAACCAAGTTTTCTGAAGCCAGTAAAAAACTCGCATTCTAGTAATCAATGAAATAACAATTAAAAAAACAGAGTACGTCAAAACATCTGAATTTTGGCCTAGAGTTTACTATATTTAAAATACACTAGTATTAGCCACTAGCAAATTTACTCCCAAAGGAAGGTAAGTTTATTCGTACCTGAAGAGAATTTTGAACTTCACAGCTTCACTCAAATATATTGGACTGAAGTTTATGTACAACATGCATCATTGCATTTCACAAACAGTATGATGCCTGCCAGTTTTTGGTGGTTTATTTGTTGTGTTTTCTCTGGGTTTTAGTTTGGTTTTGGGTGGGGTTTTTTTTCATTGTTTTTTTCTCTCTCCTGTCTTTTCAGTACAGTATCATCATTCCTGATACTGATTTCAGTCAGATAGGTGTGGACAGCAAAAATTAAGCTATTTTGTAACACAATCACCCATATCTGTCAGTAATGACAGACTAAAAGACCCCTTCTTAAAAACCAACCAAACAACAACAACACAGAAAGCCCTCACAACTAGGTATCTTTACTTGGAAGTAACTCAAAATAACTTTGGAGTTTTCAGCTTTACAGACGGTGGTCCTCATGCACAGTTTACATTTTCAACTATTATACCCTAAGCACAAATCACACAGAATAAAAACACTCACCACTGAAACACATTACATTTTTCAAGCATTTTCACTCCATGAGGGTGACAAGAGAGAGTACCAAAAAACAGGAAGTAGTGCTGGCTAAGGGTATTTAGCAACCCATTATTTTGAAGACTACGTTCAGGTTTCATTCCTGATGAAGAGTTGAGCCAATGTACAATATCTTTAACCAATTCCTCCAGGTAACCTTGTCCATCCTAACAAAACAAAGAGTAATAGCATTTACAAGTAACAGAACTGGGTCTCTCTTCTTTACTGAAACCCATAATTATGGTTCCTTAAAATGTACAAACACAATACAGATACAAAATAGAAATGCTGGCTGGCAAACGCAATTCAGAGTAAAGAGAAGGTTCAAGGCAAATAAAAGGAGTTTATCTTGGAGACATCTTAGGACCAATTTTGTTCTTTCCAGGGAAAGGATTGTTCAAATGACATTTTCCTCCCACCTGAGGCCTAAGGGTCTTCAGCACAAAAGAAAGGAGGTAGAGAAAGGAAGGATATACATAGCAAAAGTTAAAAAACCTCCAAACCCTAAGTTGCATTTAATAAAGCTGTATTTAATAAACTGCTACATTAAAACTGCTACATAAACACAGTTGTATTCCTCAGTGTCATATTCAGACAAGTCAAGATTTTAAGTTATATTTCTTAATTACACTGATCATTTTATATTTAACTCCCAAAGTCTACAGAAGTCTTCACTAAAATTAAGGTTTTTCCCTTAAGGTGTGCACAGCAGCACTACTTATTCTTCCTCCAGTCTTGTAGCTGAAAATTTCTTACCTCTTCTGATTCAAGAAGAAATTCAGTAAATTGACAACCCACCACAGTGAGCTGCTTAGCCTTGGCATAGTCCAGATCCAGGTTGGCATACAGTTTACTGCTAGGCTTGTAAAAATACAGCAATCTCCTTACAAACCTACGGAAAGTAAAAAAGACCTTGCTATTTACCAGTATGGCACAGACAGTCTCACAGTACAAATGATGCTGGTAGAAAAGATCTGTTACCATTAAATTAGCTTAATGGAAATAAATTTTCAAAGCTATCAAATCTCTATGCTCTTGGAAGTCATGGCTTCCTTCTCATTCTCATGCTTACAATTTATTCTGCTGTAATTTATCCTGTGGTGAGTTTCAAACACTATGCTAGCTAGACTTATAAAGCTAAAAAATAAACTATGACATCAGTTTTCTTCAGCCATAATAGTAAAAGCTACTATGAAAAAATACATTTTTGTGTTCTGCCAGAGGGCCGTATTTATTCAGCAACAGTACCTTCATTCACCTCACTTAAGCATTCCTAAGCATAACACAGTGACTGCAAACAGACTCTCACTCAGAATTTCTGAAGTCATGGTGAGCAATACAGCTTGAATTTTGCATTGTGGGAATAAACCCTCAGCAAAGAATTTCCCTTTGCCAATTCATCATCAAAAAGTAAACACATGTGTGCTTTAAAATAACACAGAATGTTCTGTCTGAAGGTAGATACGTGAGGCACAAAGGCAAGTTAATTAAAGCTCTGTGCCTTTAGTTAAAAAAGCGAGAGCAGGCCACTATCCTCAACTCCAAACACGACCGATTATAAAGCAAATCTGAGGATTGCTTTAAATTTTGGCAAATGAAATGTATTTTATTTTGCGTTTTTAGCAAAAAGTATACTATATATATAAAACACACGTTTATGTATGTGTATGCTGAAGTGTGTAAATATGTATGTATATACACATACATGTGTATACACACACTGCATTAACTGTATCTCTATGAAGTGAGGCAATCTGTACCAAAAATATGTGGAATTTCACTTTAACAGCTGTAAAGACCAATGCAAGAATACTAACAGTAAAAAATATCAACTTATGGAAGGACAAATAAATTTACTTTACACTTCAAAAATCAAAGTGGCTGAAAATTTTTTATGATCAGCAGTGAAACTAAAGAGATTTGGGGCTTAATTAGCTATAATTAAACAAGAGCAACAGCATTTTAAAACCATTAAAGCATCTAACCGACAATCCTCCAGAAAGCATCAATGAACTGCATAAGTTTTACACTAATTCGATCCTAGATTATCTCAAATTATTTGGAATTAAATTATTTAAGCACTGAACAGTTCTGAGTGCAGCAAAAAATCAGGGTGGGTGTGGGTGTCCCAGCTGGGACTCCAGACACTGCTTTAGAGAAGCAACGTTATAAACTACCAGATTTGAAATACAGTCCTTTACCACAAGGTACAGATTGGTAATTAATGTTTAGGGAAGAAAAAAAAAAAGAAAAAGAAAAAAAACAAATGCAAAATTAAATTATGGCTATGATTATAATGGGACTACCACTTATGCTGGGAATACTATAAAAAGTAGCCTGATTACTTCTAGTGAAAATTTAAAATGGAGCAGCGTTGTTTTAATTTCAGGTTTTTCCTCAAATCCATGTAGAGTAGCTTTCCGTGCTACAAATACAGAACTACACTTCAAAATAATTTAATCAAATCCATTTCTGAAATGCGTGTTGAAAGGGACATCCAAAAACTAACTACCAAAGCTATTACCGCACAAGCACAAAAGTAATGAAAATGTCTTAATGCCAAACAGACATGAAAGGAACCAGAGCTGAACAGGTTCTTTTTGTTTTTCTTTTTTTTTTCCAAATCACACATGCTTCCCTTGACATTAATAGCAACTAGAAATAACTTCCTCTGTTTTTGACAAAAGCTGTAACTATATAACTGTACAACTGTAGACAAGTTGTCAAGTGATGACATCAAACGCTAATGTATGAAATATCACAGAGGTAATACTTAAGGTTTAAAATTAAATAGGGTGTTTGCAAAGTTGGTATGATTCTTAAGGGAATAAATATATGAAGTATCTATGCATAGAAAAGAAACCACTAAAGCTTAAAGATCTGTTTACTTAAAGCAAATATTGCAACCTAATTATCTAGATTTTATTTTTGGTACTTATCTATAGATTAAGTTTTAGAAATGTGACATACCTAAGGAACAGTTTATGCAATATTAAAAACCAGTTTTTCCAAATTCCTTTCTTCAAAGAAAGTCTACGTAATTTTTACATACCTGTGCAATTGTTCATCTTTATAGTTCCTCAGATTTACATTTGGCCACTAGAAAAAGAGCAAAAATAGCATTATACGAAGCTTGTACATTAGTCCTTGATTAGTCACTAAAGTTTAATCATTTCTATTATAGTTATATATGCCTAACAATTAGAAGGCTAAGTTTTCTTGCATCTAATGTTACCTATAAAACGCCCTTATTTTATTGAAAAGCCTACACTGCTTCCCTAGGAGACAAAAAAAAAAAAAAACAAACCCCGAACAGTTCTTGAAGCAAGGACTGGGAAAGCTGATCACATGCTGTGTACAAGGCCACAATTCTAGTGTAAACAGTGAACCCTGAAAAGCTAATGAAAAATAAACAGCTTTGCTCAGTTTCTCCTCTGCAAAAAAAAAAAAAAAATGACATGCATAATAGGGAAATAATTTGTTGTTGTTTTCACTATTAATAAGATTTGTTTTAAAAATAATCATTCTGTTATAGCTCACTTAAATGCTGCTTATTAAAATGGTACTTAAACTCCTCTGTTGGTACTTCTAAGATGTTTTAAGGATCACACAAAGTCATAATACTCTCTTCTGGACCTATCCTTTCTTCCTATTAAATGTTCCTTTGTTTTTAGAGCCATTTGTTGTCTCTATGGTTTCAGATTTATTTTTGTGCTACTAGTAAGTACCTTCTTGGAAGGGATGGAAAAAAGTGCAAACATTCTTCTTCCCTACCCAAGCGATACAGTTTTACATTTCCTGTTGGTATACTAGTATTAGGATATATAGAGCAGTAGTTAATGATCGGTAAAACTGACTACACCAGTAACATTGCCAGACAAAGTATGAAGCTCTACTGTCAATGAGAAAGTCACAATTCCTCCATCTTGACCACTGCCATTTTAGCAGCTTAGACAACAAGCTGGGCAAATAAAAAGGCAGTAAGGGACACATGACATGCATGTAGTGAGGTGTTTAGAAAGGTGATGCTCCACAGCCGTAAGGCTGCGAGAGAGAGAAAAGGGAGGTGAGTAGCCATGTGAGACAGCAAAATCCAACCACTGGAACCTGGATCCTGCTCATTTGTGGACTAAAGATGGGCCACTCTGATAACTTCATTCTAGTTTATGCTGGTGTTGTGCAGTTTAACAGGAATGGCAGTGCTTAGAATTAGAACGGGGAAACATAAACTTCTCATTCTGAAAGACAGAAGTCCTTGATTTGAGACATTAACAACTGTTTCACAGGACACTAGAAAATATAACGTCGGGGATGTCTGAGATAACAGGGAAACCAACAATTTGACCTAAATTTCAGGTAAAAACCCAACCACCTTAGTGGTCAACTACATAAAACTTCCACTATCACAGTATGACACAGACTAAGTAAGAGTAAGATTCTAAAAAACAGTTTCTTGATAGTATCTTTGGTACTGAATCCAAGTAAAAATATCTATGATTAATAATCACAGGTATCTAGCAATCCAGTAAATCTAGTAATTGCAGTAAAAAGCCTGTAAAAAGTGAAATTTGGTGGAGCAAAACTATGTCATGTACATAGGTATATTCAGGTCTTTATGCCAGACAGATTCTTGCTCCCTCAAGTTCATCAGTCCCTGAAAAAATGTACAGAAATATTTAGTTTATTTGTTGTTTGTTTTTTTTTTGTTTTTTGTCTAATATAACCTTGATTATGCTTATCACCCTTAATCCTTTTTTGTTTATAACTACGCAGTAGAGAAGATAAAAAAATGTTACTTGGGGGTAATAACAGAAGGATGGCTTTGATGCAGAGACAGGAGCTATTTTGGTTCAAAGACTATACTGAGTACTCACTCAGAAAGTTCTCTTACTCAAAGAAAGTAAGTTTTCTGCTTAGAAAAAGAGGCAGTCTCTTAAAGCTCTTAAAAGTATTTAGGATAATGCCCTCCCTGTCAGAGATATTTCCTTCATGTTGTAAAAAATTAGTTTTGTAATGAACTTGATACTACATGAGTATTTTTATTAGTTCAATGCATACAATGAGTCTGCATACTGCTGAAGTTCTCGTATGTGGCTCAGTCTAAGTCTCTGAAGTTTGATCTATAACCCATCTCCAGCTTTAACCTTCAGCTCGTGTTAATATAAAAAAATCTGCTATGAAACTGAACAAGGCAGTATAGTTTGTTTGGACTGAAGTCTAAAACTGTGTGGTTTGGACTGAAGTCTAAAGTGTAAGCAGCTTTAAAGTCATCACACACCTAATTCTGCACAGTCTATTTCTATACAAATAAAGTCACATAAAATTTAATACATGGTTGTTAAGAAGTTTGTGAATTTAACTTTTGCATAAAGTGTACTTTTGCATAAAGTTTAAGGGTTGTATACAAAGACACTATATCAGCACTAAATTAAACCCATGAGATCCTAATTTTCTAATTTCAAAATCCTAATTTTGAAATAAAACAGATTGTGGTATTTACTATGGAATTAATATTAGAAAGTCAAAGTTTACATGTGAAATAGAGACTTTTTTCCAAACAATTTCATAGAAATAATATCATGCCCTTTTTAAGCTCACTTTCAGTATGGTCCCTATTAGATTCCAATTCCAGTCAAGGTTCTCCTTATGATTGAGAACTTGGCTGTCTCGAAGATTCATTACAAGTGCTTCTTCTGTATCCTGGAATATAGACATGAAAAACTACAGTAAGTTTCCTTGCATCATTTTTTTCCAGTCTTGTCACAAGATATACTTACTGTTTGTGTAACAATCATTAAAAGGGCTATGCTCCACGGATATTTGCATTTGTAAGTAAATTGAATGGTTATAGTGCTGCATTAAGAATGTAATAGTAAGAGATCACAACTGGTCCTAAAAAGTGTTAAAAACGATTGTAATTTCACTTCTCAATTTCTAAAAATGCCATATAGCATCCACAAGTACCTACAAGACAAATTAAATGAAGAAAATACTACAAAGGAATCACATAAATGTCTCTGAATTAGATGAGAGAGTGAAGCTTGGGGGACAGTCTCCAAAATACAAAGTCAAATTCAGTTTTGAAATATTAGTAATGGTAATACCTTTAAAATAAAGATGTCTTTCTGCACACGGTACTGATCCCTTTTTTGGTGTGTTGAGATCGCTTTCTGAATAATGATCTAAATGGAGGCTGTAAGGTTTAGGTCCTCTTTTCTTCATTTCATGAAAACGTTTTAAGCAGTTTAGTGCAGCACTTGCTCGTCTAATAGAAAAAAAATATACAACCAGTATTTGCCAAGTGTTATCCAACTGAAGAGCGCCACTGCTGTATCTTGAGAAAATAAACATAGCTCAAGAAAAGAAACTGACCAATAATTCCGAAGCAAATAAAAAGAAAATAATTTTCTTGATACAAGTTTTCATACATCCATATGCCTCAGTCTTGTATGGAAATTATACAGAAAGTTATCTTTCAGAATTTCTAGTACTGAAGAATGAGCCTTATTGATACGTTTTCTTCTACTCTGCAGTCAGTGGTGTCTATCACAGTTCACAGAAGATACTGAAAGTTTAAAGTTCATAAAGTATTGTGAGATGTCACAGTACATCAATGTTCTGCAGCTGAGAGCTAAGGGATCTAGCTTCAACTTTGACTAACGAAGTTTCTTGTAAATTCTCTTTTATTTTTTCCCCAGAGGGTGGCAGGATGTCAGTAGTATGTTTCCTGCTCTTTATATCTAAACAGTTGAACAACATCATGTAAGAAGTTTTCCAGGAAAAGACAGAAAGTAATAGAAATATCAGCTGCGACGACAGAAGAAATACTTATTTACAAAATAGTGGTAGCAGAAAAAAAAACCCAAAAAACACCTGCTGAGCAAATAAAATAAGGAAGTCTAAAAATGAGGAGGCAAGTCTACCTTTCTTCCCCATAAACAAAAATTCTCATAGGGTGAGAGAGTGAGGTTTATTTTTATATTATCTTCAAACAAACAAATACCTTTTAATTTGGTCTTTTATCTAATTTACATAAATTTAATCCATAACAGGGTTTACAGTTTTTCAGAGTATGAAACAACGCTCAGTGCTGACCAAAACCAAGACCCCAAATTAAAAAAATACTACTACTACAAAATAATTTTTTTTTCAAACAAAACCGGGAATTTTTACTACTCTATCAGGTATGTCCACAAATGCCAAAAAGCAAAAAACCTGCACGTAATCCACAAAAGTATCCGTTCTGCTCTTCATCCTTCCTCTCATCCCACAGCTTTGACCAAGTGAAATATTTTATGATGTTCAGATATGTCTTTTTTGAAAAGTAACTGTTTTCACGTATCAAAATATTCTACTGACATAAGAAACCTTCAAAACTATAAAAAGCAAAAGGGCACTATGTTTCTCAGAAGCACTCTACAAGCTGCATTTATCATTTCACAGTAGCAGCTTGGAAAGGTTCTGTAACATATCACTGACAATACAATGAAAGACAAAATAGAAAGTTATAATTATCAGAATACTGATCTGACAAGGCAGATCAGGAATGGCAAGAGTAATTAGCAAAAGCATTTCCTATAATTTACTATTAGAAAAAAATCCAACACACTGAATTTAAATGGTCTAAATAGTCTTCTACAAAGAAATGCAAATAAGAACACTGAGTTACAGAAACATATTTCAAAGACAAGTGAATCTATCAAATTATTTGACTTCTTTCTTTGGGAGGTTTAAATTGCAAGATTAATAGATGTAGAGAGAAATTCCAAAAACCTAACTAAACAAATAAAAAAGCCCATAGGTTTTTAAAATCTCAAAATTTGGGTATTTCTACTTCAAAGAGGAATAAAAGCTTCTACGTTTTTTTTTAATCAGATACCTAAATATATCATTTGATTGGCACCATGACTGCCAAACAGTTCTCTAATATTGCTTAACTACTGAGGAATGCTGCACTAAATTTAAAATTTCTGTTCATACATTCTTATTTTTAAATGGAACTGAAAAAAATCATCAGTGCAAACTTCAAATAAAACCACCAGAAAGTTTTAACATTATGGTTACAATCACTATTTTCTTCTGAAGAAAAAAATTGTTTAAAACAAAACAAAAACAATGCAAACAAGCAGCTCCATGCCAATACTACATTTTTTGCTTTTGCTCACACTACTAATGACTCACTGATTTGGCCTACTACTATTTAGCTATAGATAAACAATAACAGAAGAAAAATGTTGGTACAGGTTTTTTAGTTTTGAAAGTTTAATTATATCAAAATGCCAAAAAAGAAGTATGAAACAATGGAGAGGTCAACACACAAACACATCTTGGATGTTGCTTGGTCAAACAGTGCCTTAGAGTTCATTCAACAAAAGTTTTGCGTTAAAGTCTTGCAATCTATGCAAAAGTGTTCTGAAATCTACTATCTTTCATTCCAAATTTCAAAACTGTTACTGTAAACACTTTTGGAATGATGCACTGGAAACTATTTCCCTAGTAAGTGTGGCAGACCATTTCCATGCATGTGCTTGTTTGTTTTTAAATAAAGACAGACGTGGTTCCAGCCATCACAAAACTGCAATGTAGGTTTTCACTCAACTGTAGGGGGGAAAAGGAGATGTAAATATTTTTGCTTTTAAGTGTAACTTAGAATTCTTACAGTCTTTTCTCTTTCATGATGTCAAAAGATGCTGCCATATTCATTAGCGTTGGTAAGCAGTGCAGGTGATGGCTGTGAGAATGAGGAAGAATTGTGTTTGCCTAAAAAACAATGAAAGACCTGTTAGAATAACTTAGTGCAACATTTCCGAGCATCTCTTTAGGGCCAACATTTGAAGAATTTACCACTTTTCACAAAACGTGAGAACAAAACTACTTTTGCATAATGTCAGAGCGGTAATTACACATACCATTTTGAATATTTGATCTAATCAAGCTGAAATACAATTGGAAGTAACTTAAGAGAAATTTATATTTCAGAGCCATCTAATCTAATTGTTTGCTTTAGTGGTTTTTTTTAAGTGGTAGCACACAAAACCATGCAAAGCATCAGCTATCCTTATGTCATGTGTATAGAAGTACTAAAAAAACCCTAAAATCAGAAATGCCATTTAAGCCGATGATTTTTATTAAAAACTTTGCACACAAAAAAATCTGATTATTTAACATAACTTCCTAAGTTACTAGGCATTTAATTGCTTTCATTTTGGGACACACAGGTAGTTCTGCAAATATTTTTGGAAACTAAATAATGAAGATAAAGAAATTACTTCAATCTCTTAAAACTAAATAAAAGTACAAGTATCTGTTCAGTACTTTGATAAACAGTCATCTCTGACTAATGAACCACCTCTTCAGAAAACCAAAAATACCTATGCTTTGCAGCATACTCAGTTGTCAGTAACAGTCACTCCCATTCAGAAGTACGCCGGAAAACAGAAAAATACCGTATGTTATCACAGATTTCTCTCTTTAAACTACATGTATGACTGCATACTCGAGAAATTACACGAATTATTTAAAGAAAAATCCCTGAAGATACCAAAGAACAGATTTGTTGTGGTTGTGACCCCTGCTGATGAGCTGAGATGTTGTAAATCACTGTAGTAATGAGCAATCTTGTATCTGAAGATCGTGCTGTTGCTTTTTAGACCATTCAGCACCACTGAAATGAGTCGATAGTCTGAAGACACAGCTTATGTCTGATAACTCATATTCAAATTTTTGTAAGACAAAGTTGTATTTTGCAATCTTACCATCTCTTATAAAGTAGTTTATTTGGAAAAAGATTAATAACAACCAAAAGAAAGCTTATTAGAAAGTGCTCTGCTGCATGTGCTATTCTTGTCACCAAGAGAGGATGTGAAAAATTAAAAAGCTGTTTTGCATTAAAGGTGAATCGTATCACTTCACATATGACTAGCTCCTTGGAAGGCTGAAAGGTAGCACTGGAGTGAATATGAAAACTCTATGAATATGAAAGTATGAATATGGAATATGAAAAATCACGTCCATACCAAAATACTTTAGGTTAAGAGAGAGAGGCTACTGTAAAAGGTATGTTAGGTAGAGGGACGCAAAACGAAGCATGGTCCCTTCAGCTTCTCTGTAGCAGGGGCTACCACAGCAGTGCTGAGATAGCACTCCACCAGGTTGGAGCTGCCTGAAGGAATAATACCAAGTGCTGCAGTCACATCAAGCTGAACACGGAAAAAGTTTCATCTAACCTAGCCTGTGAGGCAGAAAGCTAAACACACTGCCAGAGGGCTACCATTATTCTAAGAAAAGCAAAATCAGCAGTGGTCCCTTCCCAAACACAGTAACTGATAGGTGAGTTTTCAGGACTCCAGCTAAAAAATACAACTGGCTACCGAGGCAAGGAAGTGTACTGGTGAGAGTCAGAGAGCTGAGGATTATCCTTGGAGCAGAACCCCTAGCGCTTTCAATACTTTCCAAACTGTCTTCCTATTGATTCATACTGTTCTTAATATATGAAGTACCAGAAAGATGTAATATACATCAACCCATTGTTCTAATGAAAAGTACATGTTCCAAGTTTGTAACATAAATTCAAAGCCATAATAGAAAATATCTATTTACAATTAGTTACTAATACTACTTATCCTCAGCAACACTTTTACTTACCATGTGCAAAAGTTCTCCTAAAAGGATAGTTGCTCTAACAGATACATGGTCATCACTACTTGTGATCACTTCAACCAGTCCCTTCAAAAAGTTAAAAAATTATTACAACATTTAATGTAAAAAAAATCTTATTTTAATGTTTATAGTAAAAAGGTAGCAAGCATGTATTCTAACTTAAAGCCATTAGTTACCTCCAGAAGTCCATTGGTAATAAAAGCTGAAAGCACTAAAGCCAAATAATTATCCATCAGATCAGGCCTATGGAGCAAAAAAGTATGGAAAGAGTTTAGAAAGTTCATTTCTTATTGTGTCTGCAAGAAAACAACAAATATTTTGTCAACAACACCGTAAAACAAAAACAAGGGTTTAGTTCATAAAATGCTCACCTTGACCTGGCTCGATGCGGTAATATAGTTTTAGCTTCAGCAGCTACAAAGCCATCAGAAAGTCTCCAGCAGTCCTGAAACCTGCTTGGATCTAGAAGAAGAAAATATGGACAATGATAATCATAACATTGGATTTCATAGTGTTGTTTTAATGGTTGTCAGTAGACAAATATTAGTTCTTGCCAATCTGTTATTTCAGTTTTTAAATTATAGAATACTTTGTCAGAAGAGATCTCTAACAAGCCACCTAATCCACTCCTGAACAAAGCAAGGCTAACTCCAAAGCTGGGCCAAAGATTTTATCTAGGTATCGACCAAAATAATGACATTTCCAATTCGTAAACACATTGTTCCATGGAAAATATCGTAATACCTAAAATTTAAAAATGTACATCCGTATGTTGCAAAGTAGCAAGTTTGCAACAAAGAATGATTTATTTACATATATTCAGAACAAGGATTAAGCTTTTATAATTAACTGCATGACGCAATGTTTATAACCAGAGTTTGGAGAAGAGAACTGCTGGAACATTAACCTTGCTCTAACTTCTCCTTTTGGGGGTCATACTTTTACTCTGCGAGACAAAGCAGAGGATACTCTTGGGTTTACAACTAAATGATTCTAAACACAAACTCCACTAAATGTAGACACATGAAAAAGCATACACTTGCCCTAGGAAAAGTTAAAGCCTGCTAAAGTTTACTGCAGATAGTTAGCAGATACACAATACGTAGAAAATACTCCTTTTAGTACCTCTTCTGTAGCATTCACTAGCACTTCTACATTACTAATGCTTATACTTCAAAGAAGTCTAATTTGTAGTAAAGTGTTTACGCAATCTTTTTACAGCATTCTATAAATGCTCCATTATGCTCCACTGCTGACCTTTTATCAAACTCACGCCACTTCACAGTTGCTAAAGAATTTTATCCAGGACTTCAGAGCACACCATGACTTCAGTAATGAGACAGTTAATATTGACATAAGTTACAATAGAGAGGAGACAGTGAAGGGTTCAAATTTGTGGAAGAGCTTAGTAGACAGAATTCTTATGTGAACTGGTTCTTAATACTTACCTACACTGAGAAGTGCCTCAAAATTCTTCTGCAATAACAGGGAGAGGAAGACGAAATATATCATAGAGCACTTCAAGCAGACCTCGCTAGCAAAACCAAAAAAAGACATAAGGAATTTTATAGATTCACAAAAATTGTCTTTTGCTTACTATTAATATTGAAGTTGAGATTTCTAGAGAGTGCTAAAAATCGGTGAATTTGTTTCAGTGTTTCTTTTCCTGATAACATGCTTATTTGCATAAACTGAAATAATTTGGAGAAGAGAAGAAGGGAAGGGGCTTGTTAACTTTAGAACTGTACCTTATTGTCACTATGAAACCTACAGAAGCTCAGGCTACTTGGGTTACAGATTTTTAAAATAGGTACTGCTGCCACCACCAACTGCTTGGTTTAATAGGTAATTGGGAAGAAACATTTTTATTTATCTCTGATTCAACTCCTGTTATGTGCTTTATATTTGTCTGATTCAACTCCTTTAAACTCATAACTGCATCTTACTGTGAACTTGCTTTGACTTGTGAACCACTAAATTGTTAAAATGGTATGAATATGCTAATGTAAATATCCAATATTATTCTTACATCAGTACTAAATATTTACTACCTACCCGTATTTCCATATTGGTATACAGAGTACCCCAATAAGAGACTGAATCCCAGAATTTCCAGGTTTGCACAGGCTGATAATACCTAGAAAACATTAAATGCATAATAATATTCCCTAACCAAGCAAAAAAAGCATTAGACATTGTTAAATTTGATTTCCAGTTTGAGTACAAGCACAGACGACAAAAAGTACTCATCATAAAGATTTTCACCTTTATAATGTCATCTTTTATATATTTTATCTTTTATGACATTTTATAGTGTCACCTAATTTCCAATCAATAGTAACAAAACTTTCTAATGACAAAACTGATTCCTCATGAAAAAGTATAGCTACTTTTGCTCTTTCTACTGTGAAAAGTATTTTCAAATTATCTGCAAAAACAACATTTACATACAAGAACTGGCACAAAGAAAAGACAAATTCTCAATAAAGAATGAATCTTAAACCTGAAAGATTTGCATCATTGGCAGAACTGTGATAGGTTTCACCATCAAAAGCTGTAACTTAACAAATTATTTGGTTCCTTTTAATATCAGCTGAATTCTAAACAGCAAGTTGAAACATACTTGGAATAACATTCTCTGTGCACTGTTTTAAACCATCTTTTCCCAAATAACCAGTGTTCAGTCTCCAGAAGTTTCAATACAGTATATTTGATTTTGCATAAAATCTCAGAGCCTTGCTTATAATCTGGCCCTTTTGCACTGTATTTTTACTCATTTAGTTTAATATTTCATCATTAATAGGGAAGCTTTCAAATGAGTTATAAATGTTACAGAATACCACCTAAAGCTTACACTCATTTTCAGCCCCAATTTATAATCAGTCTTTTCACTAAAAATGTAGCTGCAAACCTTGCTCATTTCCTTGACCACTTCTCTTAGTACTTCACAGAATAAACTAACAGAAACATGCTATCCAGAAAACAAACAAGAAAAAGAATACAAGTTTGTACATTTTTGTCTAACATATCATAGATAACCCATCACTATTCTTTAAAAATTAATAGAAGATGAAAAACATCACCTACTAATCTATTTTCACTAATACAAATGTGACTTTAATGACACGTGCTTTATACGAACTTGAAGAAAGTCCTCAATTACAAAACTTCCATGTCACAAAAACTTACAACACATACATGTAGCCACAGATGCACTAAGGGCATTTAAGTTAAGTTCCACACTGCACCTCAGAGACCTTTTCGAAGAGCATATAGCGACCGCATCCTAACTGCAATGCAGCAATAGATCTGGGTGCATGCAGTCATTGCTGCATGCCTCAATTTTATCTCTAAGGACACAACTACACATGAGGAAAGGACATAGTTACTATCAGCTCTGAAGAACAACCCAGACTGCAAAATAAGGAGAGCAGAATGGTAGAACACAACAGATAGTACAGACAGGCAAAAAACCCAACCAAAAAGCCAAAAAATACCAAGAACACCCTCAAGCCTCATTTAGCTACATATCCTTTGGGAAGACTGACAGCGTAAGGACATTTTTGTACTAAAAACATTTAAAATACCTCCAACATAACAAGCAATATAAAAAAGGATGAATGTGTAACAGTGAAAGTGCCACGGCAAGTAACATATTCCAAGACAGTTGTTTCTCCAGTCACTTCAGCTTTCAGGCACATGATAGTAGTTCTAAGTGTCTGAGTAAGGGAAGATGCAGCAATACTCCTATCAGAAATTGCTTCCTAGAAGTTTCAAAGTTGTTGCAAACTTCCCAAGCTTCCTCCCCAAACAAGTGGGAATACATGAGAAACTTTTGAAGTTATTAAATTAAGCTTAGTGATTTTCAGAACATTAAAAAATAAAGCAAATAGTCTTAGAAAGAAAAAGGCCTTCTATACAGTCTGAATCTTTCCTAAGTACAGCCTGTAAAAATCCTACTCAAAATGTCGCTGAACAGTCATATCAATTGATTTAGTCTATTTGCAAGACACCATCTTGACTAAAAGAATAAGCAGTCCCTGAGGCAGTATCTTCTTGTTAGATACTGTAATATTGCAGCAAAAGGATTTAGAAAAATGCAAAAACCCTGTTATGTCAATTTGGAAATGTCTTCTACATGAAAAATCCCAAACTATGCCCATGTGCAATTTCTCTTCAGCTACGGCCCCTGGTAAAAGCAGGTGCTAATGAAACTATTTGTTGGTATCTCTTCACAAAGACAAGAAGATTTCTTATTTACAGTGGCAGAACCATCTCAAAGGCAAATTCAACATCCTCTCACTTACCAAATGTCAAGCAATACTATAACATACAACTTACAAGTTATTCGCTATGGGGCGGGAAAAAAAGCTGTCTTGTCAGCAGAGCTGTCGAAGAAAACTATGCATGGTTTTCCAATTTTACAATATTAAAACACATCATAGTAGCATTGTAGGAAGGTATTGATAGAAATTAAGACACAAATAAGACAGATTCGGTGTTTAAACAAACCACTCTCTTATGCTAGAAAGCAAAAGTCCCCTTCCAATCACCCAGCCTCAAACAAACAAAAAAATCTTACCTGCCCATGATCGAAATGCTGCCACTATTCCCATTTTACTAGCTAGGAACCGTGCTTCTCTGTCCTCCCTGTCATTAGAACAACAAATGTCACAATACAGTTAATTACTATAAAACAAACAGTGTTACTAACAGAGCAATAAGAAGTAGTTAACTGAGATTTTAGATGGCAGAGAAAATCCAGAAGAAGAGAAATCTTTCACATATGTATGTATGTGTGTATATGTATTTGTGCATGTGTATACACACACCACAAAGATTAGAGTTTTAATTATTGTTACTTTCTTTTTTCAGGGGAGTTTCCATGGTAACATCATAATGTAAACACCCTATATGTGGTCAGATGAATCCCTCTGCATCTCCATAACAGTGAGTATACAGCAGGGACATAAAGATTTGGACCTTATTCAGTTACCCAGACTTAAGCATCTAATACCATTTGATAATTAAAAAAAAAAAAAAAAGAATAATTCAAGTTGGAAGCAATCTCAGGAGATGACCAGCCCAAACTCATGCACAAAGAAGTTGTCAGCTATGAGACCAGACCAGGTTATACTCAAGGCTTTATCCAGTTGGGTCTTGGAAACTCTCAAGGATGAAGGGCTGCAGTAACCTCTCTGGACAGCCTGTTTCGTCCCATACTTAACTGGCCTCACAGAAAATCCACCACCCCACCCTTATATCAAGTTGAAACTTCTGTTGTTTCAGTTTCGCTCTGTTGCTTCTTGTCCTCCCACCTTTCACCACCATGTAGGGCCCTGACTACATCTTACTGATAAAATCTTCATAGGTATTTGAAAAACTGCTATTCGGGGGAGGGTGTCCTTCAACCTTCTCTTCCCTTCAACCTTTAAAATCTGAAAGGCTTAACAGTATTTTAGGAAGTTGCATTCTAACCTACTGTACTGAAGTTCAATAGTTTAGTATTAGGTCATTGCTTTTATTTTCACTTTGGAAAGAAAAATAGCTTAATTCCAATACCATGAACATAACTGGTAGCACAAGTAGCAGCACTAACACTTACTTGAGTTGTCCTTCTGCTGTGTCTGGATTATGCCTGTAGTGAAAGTCTGTGTAAGGAGCTAAAATTCGCTAAACAAAGAAGACATGCATTACTTTCACATGAGAATACAGTAAAATAGGCCTTGCCCTTTCCTCAGTCCCACTCCAATCTGACATTTTATTCCTGCTTTATAGATCATTATGCTCTTAGCCTAAAATGTTATATTTTAAACAATTTGCACTAACACAGAGGGTGAAATCTGAGATAAAACATTGTATTACTTATGAAAATGTTTAATTTTAATTTCTGTCACTGAACAAGTAAAACTGAACCCACCTCTAATTCTACATCTGCTCGCACATACTGTCGGGTCTTTGGATGATTAATCAGGTGCAAAACTGTAGTTATCAGAGCCTCATTTATTCGGCTTAGCTGACAATCAATCACATTTTTCAAGATGGTACTTAAACCACCCCGAAGAGCCACCACCTCGGGATTCTGAAGTGCTAAATAGAGAAAAACATGTCACTTTGGCCAGTGATAGGAAAGAAAACATTTCACAGCTTCCAGTATGACAAACTTGTCATCTCTTAAGAACATGTATTTTTTTCTTCCTGAACACTGCTGAGGCACATGTAAAGCTTTTAATGCAACTGACCAACAGTAGCAATGAATTGAGATTTTGGACAAACAAAATGTTTGGATGAACAAAAATACTGGTCAGTCAGTCACCATTGTGCAGCAATTTCACAACTTATTTCCAACAAAGTTTCCATACAGTGGTTTATGGATTTCCCCGCAAAAAGGTTTTGTGCTTCACTGGACTGACATGGATAAAGTATTTACGCTAGAATATCAGAGAATAACAAACTGTTTATTTCTTTAAAACAGAAGTTTGTATATTGAAAATATTGCTGAAGTTATTTCTCACTGATTAATTAAAAACAGCTTTAAACATCAGCACCCACATACAAGTATAAACCACTGTCCAGATAGCCTTTACATGGATACAAATACTGACTTCCAGAAGCCAGCTAACCACAGAACCCACTGTAAAAATTTTTAAAGGAAGATGTTTTGTAGTTCTCTGAACTCCTGTACAGTTGTCAGCATCTCATGTATGAATTCTCCCTACTTCCAATCAGTTAGTTTTAGAAATGTCAACTGCAGCAAGAAACATTTTTATGGAATATGAAAAATTGGCAAGTCTTAAAGAAAAGAACAGCACTTGGAATCGTCAGGTACTTCACTTAAGAGATTTTGATTTTAAGTTAAAGCGATCTCATTTTTTATCAAGCTAATGACTAAAATCCATGAAACTGGCACTGAGAACACGTAACATCTGATTTATTACTAAACAAATACCCTTAATTATTTGAATATAACCTATTTAATACGAACCCACAGAAAAGAATCTCTTAGAAAACTGATGACAACCATGTCAAAATTTTTCTTAATTAGCTTTCAGTTATCTTACCTAGTTCACAGATAATGGCTATACACGCTCGAACCATTCTGTCTCTTTCTTGAAGACCATCATTTCCAACTGCTATCAAAGAATTAGTAATAGAACTGGGGAACAATGAAGCATTCACAGTGATCATCTGCCAAAATGAAAGAAAAAGCCCTCTGGTTTCTTCATAATGTTTTTCTAAACATACTTACAGATTCACCAGCATTCTGTTTCCCAGATACAACCAGACAGACCACACCATATAACACTGGATTGTAACTGGCAAATCCTCAAAACTATTTCTTTTGTTCTTGAAATTCTTTGTTTGCCAATTTACCATTCTCTTCCTGCTTCAGTTTTTATATTATTTAATCATAATAGGAATGGTTTAGAAATTACTGTTGCAGAGAGAACTATGCCTACCTTTTTGACATTTTTTTTTTATATTTCTTATTGACAAAGAATGCTACCCAATGACACAGAGTAGACTAAAACTCTTCCAGGAGACTGATTCATACTGCAGCAGGTTCTTCAATACTTATTGAACTGCTTAATTAGCCAAGACTAAAATCTCCTGTTTTGCAGAGAAATCGTTAGATTGCTGCAGACTACAAAAACGGACATTAAACAAAGAAGCTGCTACAGTATTGGAAGGCAACTGCCAGTAACACCCCTATATCCTCTTGCATGGTATCTGATCTTCCTAGAGTTGCAGCGTAATTCAACTTCATCACAAGTCATCTAGCTATGGCACAAAGCACACACACACACACCCACACACACACCCCACCTTAAAACACATTAAAGTGGAAAGAAAAGATGAAAACAAGACCTGTGTCCATTAATCAAGTGTTTCTTCAATTAACAAGAAAGATAGAATAGATGAACAGATTTTAATAGCCAATGCTCACTTACACTACAGAAAAGGTACCACACCATGGAAATCCTCAGCTGCTAGTTCAGGACAATCAGAATTTACACCAGATTAAGGAGTAAGACCCTGTGCATCCACTAAAGGCGAAAAACGCCACCCCAAAACAACCAACCAGTACCACCACTCCTCACCTTCCCCAAAATGAGGCTTTGACTACAAAGGCTGAGTAGCTGTTCACATTTTTTCACAGTTTGTGAAAATTCAATATACATATCTCCTATATGATGGAACATGAACATCACTAAACAGATGTATTACTAAGGAGGAAGTAGGATATTCATCTGCTTAAAAAGGGAACAACATAATGTGTTATAGCCCACTCAACCATGTCAAATATTCTTCTACTAATAAGAGATGTAAAAAAAAATACTCAATATCCATCTAATACCTAAGAACTTAATGATAGTTTTCCAAGGTTTTGTTTAATATCCTTTTTGTTTTCAACAAAAGCAGGCTATCTTCATTACTTTTCAAAATTGTTTTGTCCTATATCCATTACATGGCTCCCTTAGATGTCTTACAGATATTTGTTCAGAAAAAGGAGATTAATTGTTTCACTTTCTTTGCAGAGGATGTTAAAATGAGAAGGGATCAACCATTTTGACAAATATATCGGAACACTTTAACAGGTTTATTTTTAATATGTGTTTTGAGAAACTTCTTGTCATACAGAATTTGTTACCCACAAAACAGGAAGCTTTAAGACAGGACTCTAAAGAAAAAAAAACTCTTCCCCACCCACACAGTCTTTCACTTTACAATGGCATGAAGTAACAAGAATTAGCAACAGAATGGGTGTACCAAACCACTCTACAAATTATAACCTTTTTTCTACTGATACTGACATGTACTTAGTGTGAAGATACAACCAGCCTCTTAAGTCTGTTCTGCTTCATTGTTTTTCTTTGGCTTTAAGACATGAGAAGCAAAGACTTCTTTCTTTTAATATTCAATTCCAAATACATTAGTAGAATAAACACATGCTTTTGCATTTGCTTTCATTCCGCTCCAGGTATTGAAATGCAGTTCTGAAGACCAAGGACAGGTGATACAAGGCTAGCTACAAGCAGCTATGATGAAATAAGTAACAAAGACTATGAATTTGATCTTTAAAGATTCCTTTAAAAAAGAGGAAGAAAGAAGGTGGTTCATATTGTACCTAACCCTGACTTCTGCTTTGAAAATAAATATCCTGCTTATGAAATTATAAAAAAAAATGGTCTTACTAACTTCTATTTCATAGAAGAATGCTTTCTGAAGCAACTTTATGTCATCCTTTTCATGGCTAAAAACACTGCTAAATTGCAAAGCACTTACTAGGAAATGTAGAGATGATTGCAGTCAAAAGAAAGAGTGAGCACTCAAGCCTTCAAAAAAAATCTGAAACCAAGTTTAAAAAGTTTGAAGTTGTTTTTCTTTTCTCTTCCTATACTACTTTAACCTGCACATTTTTAAAATAAGTTTATCATTAAGTGCCTTTTATAAATTCATAAAACAGGATTAATATTTTAAATATTGTTCTTCCACTCTATGAAAAGGAGGAGAAGAAAGTTTAATTTTAAAGTTTTATATCTATGCTATTCTTATGTAGGTATTTTTGCTATAAAAGATGAGGTTAAAGAATTAAATGCAGACTTTGGAACTGAAAACAATAGTTCTGTGACACTGGTGGAACCCAGTTCAGCTCTTCCATGGCTCACAGCAAATTATCTCCTGCACAATGAATTAACTCTTTTTTATTTACCATTTGTTCTCCTCTTTCAGACCTTTATATATTCTTTTAGGAATCCTGGTATCAAATCACCAAGATATTGAGGGAGATGAAGACATATGGGAAAAGGGCAACAGCAGGGTAACAAAAAGACAGTGTGAAAATACAGGATGTGCCACTCAAGATCTGTGTCACAGTATTCCTTGTGAGAGTTTCGCAAGTACTGACTGCTCTATGCCAATGCATGCTTAACTGCTGTAGCCCAGACAGGACCTGAAAAAGGTATTAACTTTAGCGGTAGCTGCATTGGGTGGCTTTTTGTTTGTCTGACGTTGTCTTTTAAGAAAAAAAGGATGTTCTAGGTAGTCAAAGTTAGGAAACATCTTTCATCAACATAGTTCTCAGCATCAAGAGCAGCATCCCTGTACAGCATGTACATTCCATGCATGTACATCCAATGCACATCATCCTTGTACAGTGATGGAGACAAAAAAGCACTGGTGGATCAGCTGTATGATTTTTTTAATACTTATCTTTCAGGACCTTTTTTTTTCAATTCAAACTAATATATTTCTTTCTCTTGCTTCCTCTTGTTTCTTGCAAGCAAGACAGAAGTCTTTGCTCAACTAGGAAATGCTCAAAAAAGCCCAGGAATAACGAAGATAAATTTCTGACCCAAATAAAACCAATTCACTATGAATGTGCTTCCGTTCCACCTTCTGATTTAAGTTACTCTGGCTCTACACTGAAGCTCTCTTTGAAAGTAGATTAGCAAAGAACTTCTATAATTGCAACTTCCTCAAGGATCCATTCCTTTATGGTTGTGTTTTTCATTTGTTTGGGTTTGGGAATGCTGGTAGCGTTTAAGCTTTAAAACTCTCTTTTTGACACAACTGTTTATCAAGTATATTGTCTTTTCTGTAAGACAGAAACCAAGTGAGCTCATTATAAGAAAAGAAATTGCATATCAGACTTCCATATTTTCAACCATATATATATATATATATGTAAGAAGTACACAGAACACACACATATATATGTAAAAAATACACAGAGACACACATATGTAGGTACATATGTAAAAAATACATATACACACAAAAAAGATGAATCACACACAGTGCTCCTGGGAAACCATTCTTCCAACTACTTCAAAGTTTACTCAAGGCTTTGGTAGCTTTTCCTCAGTAGTACTTTTTGCTCAGTAGAAGAACATAAGCATGATAAAGAATAGTAAAGTCCAGTGCAAAGGCAGCATACTATGTTGCCTCAAAAAAAACTACCTTCAGTAGCCAGTTTCTCTAGGATGACTTGAAAATGCAGCTAGCACAGCTTCAAACATCTCATATCCATGGGTACAACAGAGTAACCACCAGGGACTAACTACGTCTTTTTGTGTATCTGAGAAAAGAACTACGGATAACATTAGCCTCTAAGGATAAAGCAATAAGGCTAGAAGCATTCCTTCAGCTGATTATTCCAGCATTAGCAATTTGCCTCTTTTATCAAATCTGCCATCCTTGATTCACAGATGCCTATTTTATATAAACTTTATACAAACTTCATATAAAGTTAAATATTAGATGAACTTAATAATATGGTTCTCATACCCTTGCATTCATCATTGTGGTAAGTTTTTCCCAAATCTTGTCCAGTATGATCTCTCTCAAAGGAAAATTAGCAGCATTTTTCTAGGCCACTTAGAGATTAAAATCAAAACAAGTCTCAGCACTACCCTTTCTTGTCTCTTTTGAATTATCATCTGTAATTTCTTCTCACATGAAAAAGTAAGGTAAGGTATTAGAGACTGCGTGAAAAAACTGCTGATGGAGAAAACCAAGAGACAGCGTAACTAACTGGCATAGCTGATAAAACCATATATAGTTAGATTTTACCTTTCTGACTAATCGAAGTGCTTGTGTTCTTTCTACTTCATTACTCTGCTGTATGTCAATGCACCTAAAATAAATTAAAAAACACATTTTATTTACACCACCACTAACTTTCACCTTAACTGTTAACAACTCACATTAATATTTACACAATCGAATAAACAGAAGGAAAATAACATTATGACTGATTGTTTAAAAATTCTGCCTTTCAGCAAGCATACTCATTATGACTGGTCAATTAGCTTCAGTTTGTATTTTTTACAATTATCTTCATTATAATTAAATCAGTAGAATGTTCTCAAATATACAATGGCAAGGTGTAACACCTTCAACAAGTATTTTCTAAGCTGGCTGCATTTGTCATTTCAAATGAGACTAAACGAAGTATTTGTAACATTTCACATCAACATGTTTTGTGCATGTTCTCAGACCAGAAAAATCCATTTAACAAAGTTAAACAGCACACTAAAACTGACTACGTGTGTATACTTATGAACAGAAACACACATATCTATATTAGTATATAAATCCAACAAGATTTTAAACACAGGAAGCACTTAAAATGCTAATAATTTACACCTATTCATAATGCTGATATACCATCTCATTGTTAGTTTGCCCTTTGGTATTCTTCTGTTTTATCATAGATTATACTGAGATTACACACTCTTGGGCAGGAACTACTTTTTAGCACTGATTTCTACTAGAGGCTCCAAAGCACTGTGTTAATAAAAGAATCAAAACAACTTACATAAAACAACTTAAGATGTGAAAATTCCTGATGTTTCAACCTTCTGAGAACACCATACATTAATTTATAATTAATGGCATTAATGACTAAAAACACAGACATTTTCTAGATTACTCACGGTATATATTAGGATCGCGTTTTATTTGTATTAGCTGGTGTGACGTACCATCCTTCTATTTTTAAAGGACGTGTTCATATTGAAGAAAAATTGCTTTTATAAAACTACGTATCAAGAATGTAAAGGGACATGAAAACACCTGTTCTCACTTTTCTCAACCATGAAAAAGTTATTTACAGTTGTACAATTTACAACAAGAAGGAACAGAAAAATTACCTGGCTATCAAGTAATCCACTTTCAACTTTAGCACCTTCTGGAGAATACTGGAGTCTCGAATGAGATAGCGGAGGGCTCGCAATCCTGCTGCTCGCACCTCTTTTGCTTCGTTTAGTAAAGCTAGCCTCAGACTACAATGAAGAAAACAAGGGAAACAAACAATTATTTACCAGTAGGTAGACTCTACGATCTGACATGTAGCTACTACCTACTCATTTAAAATAACAAGTCCAATTTTTAGAAAGAAATGTTGTACATTAATTTTCTGTTTTTGAGATACTCACTTGTACAGCCTGGAAGGCAAACCTTCCTCCTGCCAGCAGGTGTAGACAATATAATAATCTGAAAAAGCCACAAACCCATTTTTTTTTCCCCAAAGCACAGCTTGTACATCCATGAAATGATACATGACCAAGACCTGCACACAACATGTTATTTGACAAGAGAGCTGAGCACAATATTAGTCCAAGAAAATTAACAAGTAGAGAACATTTCCTCCTCTGACAAAATGCCAACCTGTAAGCATGAGTCCTCAAAGCAACATCTTGACACCAAATAGAGACAAATTTACACCTCAGATAGCAATATGCATCACTCATGAAATATGTTTTATGTACATCTAAACCATTCACTTAAGCAGCCCCACACAACGTAGATTTCTACAGATTTCATTTTAACATATAACTAAAACATACTTCTCTTTAGACAGATTTTTAAGCATTTTTGCTCACACGGAGGTGAGCTTTGCTAAACATAACTATCATCATAATGTAAGTTCCTACATTCATCATCTAGGTAAAAAGAAATGAGATAGTAAAGGCCTCTAAAGATGGAGTTTGAAAGTATTAAGTGACACACTGTGCTTCTGAAGGCCCTCAAAAGATTTGCTCCCTTTCCTTGACTACACAGGGTGGGAAAACCATTTTTTCAGGGATATCTAAGAATGTAAATACCTCAGCCAATAAGACTGAAGTTCTACCTACACAAGTGGCTAATTATTTCCTTCTTCTATACAAGGATTGTCATGCACGGTAATCAGCTACTCCAAGGCCAAAATCTTCTGAATCTTTCTGGAAATTGATGGGACTGTGCAGAAGTGACTATAACAAGAACCTACTTCCAAGTGATATCTAGACAAAGTAGAAAGGCTGTAGTACTGTATGATCTGATAACTACTTTCAGCACCAAGTAAGGAAAGTAGCTAATTACTTCAAGAAGACCATCTTTGCTGTAATATCAAATATTACTCTTCACATAAAAAGTGTGACGCTAATTGCCTTTATTTATTTACTTCAAGCTGAGCTAGAAGCAAATAAGAAACAGCTTCTCAACACTGAGGTTAAGAAAAAAAATATTCCTCTAAAAAAACCCAACAAACTGTACTGGAGGAGAGATTTATTTCTGAAGTCATTCAAGAAAAGCAGACAAGTAACTCTTCCAATTGTGTTCAGTAGATAATAGGCATTCTTTAGATCATGAATCATACTTTGTTTCTAGTTTTGCAGCTTTGCAGAGATGGAAATCTGAGGGATGAGCACGTAAGACTCAGTTCTACTCAGTGGTATTTTTCTATTTGGACTTTTACCTCACAGTACAATTGGTTTGGATATTCCAGTTTAAGAACACTTGAGCAGAGTTTCCTTTTAGGGCAGGAAGTTATCTATTACTCATGCAAATGGTGTTGTTGCTATCCATAACATCTCTTAGTAGTACAGCCAAATACGGCATCTGGGGTTTTTTTGCTCATCAAGTAAAGTACATTTACTTTTATATTTGAGAGGAAAATGTTTCTTGAATGGCAGACCAAACAACCTTTAGATAAACAGTTTCTCAAAAGCAGTCAAAGCTTTGGAAGCTTGTTTTACAACTCACAAGAAGAGGATATTCTTAATTTGCAGATAGAGTTAATTAAGAATTTGCAACAGTGAAACCACTACAAAGGACAACACTATCATGAGATCAACATCCAAAAGCAGACGGCACCAAAAGGGATTTGTCGCTATCTTTAAATAGTGAGAATGCAATGGGAATATACAGCTAGTCAGAAAGGCATAGACCTAAAATAGAGGTCATAAAAACCCATAAAGGTCCAATGAAAGCAATGACATATAGAAGTGCACAGGCTGAACAAAAATCTCTCCATTAGAAACAAAAACTAAACAAAAAGGTCACCAGTCAATGACTGAACTTCAAAAACCTGAGAGAAACCTGATTTTATAATGAACAAAGATACACTACAACAGTCAGGAAAAAAATAGTAGGAACACCTATATGCATGTGTCTGTATGTGTCCATCTGTTCTGACTTCTCTTCAGAATCACAGCTGTACCACAAGGAGAAAACTTGAAAAATTAAATCCGATCCACTGGATAACCCCAAAAGGAAAAGGAGAAGTAATGAAGCAAATAAAAACCGACAGAGATATGATGGAAACAATTTTCTTCATACTAAGTCATTGCTTTAGAGATCTGCATGAAGATTCCTGTCTCGATGTCTTTTTTATTATACAAAATATGAGTTAGACTTAGATGTGAAAATGATGGAAGAACTGGAGGAAATAATCCAGGAAGTATTGTCAGTAGCCCACCAAGCTTACGATCTGTATTTGGAAACAGCATTAACATGTACTGTATTTACTAGCACCGTATCATAAATGGTATGGCCAAGGTGAAAAAAAAGGTGATAAACAGGTCTATACAAAACAGATTCCAAAGGGCAGACAGACTGTTCTCGATTTTATAACAAAATCACCTTAAAGTAAAACTGGTTAGCCATGTGAAGCACCCAGCAGAGGTTACGCAAGCTTTATTCTTCTAGTGTTTTGAAAGACTTAAAACGAGTTATTACAATAGTGTATAAAAAGGCGTAAGGTGTTGCTGAAGATTGTATTAAGGGATATAAAAAGATTACAGAGTGACAAAAAGTAGTTTCACAAATCAAAATCTGTAAAGATGAATTAAAAAAGCAGAGGTGAATGGGGGATTTTATCCTGATAACTTTTTGTCCTGATTTTTATGCAGGTTCACAATCTCCTATGCAAATCTCACAATCTCTCACAATCTTATGCAGGTAGTATTTAGTATACAATTTTTGATTTGGAGGAAGTCAGGTGGGGGCAGAAATACAGAGGGCAATGTAATTTATATTAATAAGAATTATCTTAAAAAGGTTATGAGAAACTTGAAGAGAACTTAATTATGTGTATATATAATCACAAGATGGTGAAGAAGATTGTTAGATGTGACTTAACACACATCAAGACAAAAACTGTGTTATAAAACCATACTACATGACTCTAAAATAGCCATCAGATCAAGAAAATTATTTTGATATGCACACTGCACGTGCATCTGTGGCTGAAAGTGCCAAGAAGACATCATGACTGTGTAAGAGAAAAAATAAGCGCAATACTACTCACCCCGCTATTTTAAGTGTCACTGCAGAAATGAAAATAGCTTTCTAAGACAGCATTGAGACTGATAAACATTAAGACTAATAAAAGTCTGGAAAACCTAACGAAGGAATAAGAAAGGATAGTCACTTCCTATATAGGATCATTCTCACACCTTTTTCTAAAGTATCTCATCCACACACTACAGAACGATAACCATGGTTTTGACGGATCCCTGTGTGATCCAGTAAGGTAATTGTGAATATTCTTAATTTTGCTTCTATGGGCAAAGCCTCTTGGCACATTACTAAGAGACCTCAATTGTTTCTGAGGCTACCAACACTCCATTTTCTTCATGGCTCAAGGCTTCCTCTCAGCTGTCAATGGTATGGTGCTCTGCGAACTGGGAAGACCATCTGGGGTCTGGGAATGACAACAAAACGTGTCACTATTATCTCCATATGCCGGCAGGAAGAAACTCTAATCAGGCACTAACAAAATTTTAAAAAGAGAGTGAGTTCTAAAAGCCAGATCTCTAACTTGAGAACAACTGCAGTTACTGCAGACTGCAACTGTCTTCAGTTTGGGTAAATATCCTATTAAGGTTACTGACCCCAAACCTAGAACTTTATAGGAAATCTGTAATTATTTTGAAATCACCGATTCCCTTACAGTTTAATGCTTTAGGTTAGCCATTCATACATTACAAACGCAGAAAACTCAGGAAGTATTTCTTGCATCCAAGTAAATTTTCATGTTCTCAAAGGGAAAACAAGTTAGTTCTGTAGAATAAAAAGGTTCCCCTATGCAAATCTAAGATAACGTTGGGAACATCAGCAGAGTGAGTTACAGAACTTCCATGCTATTTCCAAAGGCATATGTAATTAGTCTACCTGAAGGTCATTTCCAAAATTTATTAAGAAGTTCAGTATTTGCAAGTTACTCAGAACAGCTGTATGCTGTACAGCAAAATAATCTGCAAACAGAATACTACCGCAGAATGGCTGTAACTCCAGAGAGCAAAATTTTTAAATTTGTCTGAGAAGTCTGTATTTCATTAAAACAATTCATCCTATAAATATTTCTGAAGAACCACCAATCAGCATGATTACGGCTGTTAAAATGTGAGCATTGAGTGATATCCCTGAGTTTGAAAATTATCATTATAGTGGAATAACCTACATATATGCATTAAAAATTTGCTTCTCATGTACATACACAGAGGAACCATTGGACTGACCAAAGTAACACTACTAACCAAGATCGTTTTCCTGCTATACGTCTCTTCAGTTTTTTTGAGAAGCCATTTTGGCATTTTTCTAAGTAGAAGGCTATTTTTCTTCATGTCTCTGCTGAGAACAACATTTTATCTCTTCCTTATTAATATCTGTAATTGTGTTTGGATTAGCAGATCTTTCTGTAACTTCTTCCTATAAAACAAACACTAGTATTTGCATAACCTTTTAAGACTTGTATTTAAAAATATTTGGTAAAGAACTCTGAATTTTGAAGTTAAACTGTTAAGTGATGTTCAGTTCCATCATAAACACTATAATAGATTACATAAGATCAGAAAATGATAACCTATTAAAGCTTACAGCAAAATATGCATTCACAAAATATACTAATATTTTTTAAATTTTTAGTTCTAGCAGAGAAATAATTTCTATTTAAGAAAACAACTTAGAATATTTTCACAAGAAATTACAGAAGTTCTCCCAATATTTTACTTAAAGAGTGACTTTTCTAAGCTTGCTTTCTTAAGTCAGATAACTAAATTGAAAGAACACAAGTCATATTAAATACTAGATCTTAGTGTTTCTGCCACCAATGCTGAGCCTCAGGGCAAATTTACCAACGTCTATGTAAAAACACAGAAGTTCCGGAAATAAGCATATAGTTACTTGTGGCTGTCAGAAATAGCAACAAAATACAGGAAATTCCACTTGAAAGTGCATACACAGGGCATTTTAGCAGCAGGGAAAGCAATACTACAAAGACATATACACACCAAATTAACATAAATATTTATCTTTAAATCCTGATTCTACATTAAGAATATGCTCTAAATTCTGTAGCTGGATATTTTTACCAGAAGTGCCTCCTCTAAGTACTGAGATATTTAGAGGTGTTTTTACATCTATAATGAATATAATAAAGAAATCCATACTTTTAACTTGGAGGTTTTTTCCCCTCTTTGCCCAAAAGCAAATAATATATTTCTGATTTTACTCATTAAATTATTTGTAAGATATATGTTTGCATTATGAAATTTCAAACACATTAGAAATACAAATATTAGCTCAAAAGTACAAATAAAGTTTATTTAATTGCACCTAGAACAATTAAAGTACTCTAGCGTTGCCCTAGTGCTCCTTACTACTTACCATATTATTATGCTGTCATATGTAAAACCTAGCTTTTCTTCAGCATGGCCAGTATTACAAAGAAGCTGAAAATAAAAGAAAATATCTATTATTTTTCATTCTTTTAAAATGACTATGTAAAACTGTACATTTCTGGATGTGCTTTCAAGGAAACCTGGGGAATTTCATTCACAGCAAGGGGATGTGTAATAACTTCAGACTTCCCTGAGAATTTCTGCTGTCAGTATTCTGTTCCTATATACACCAGACACACACAAATCTGTGGCCTTTTATACTGGTCAGTTTTTCAACTCCAGATTGCTCTTCTTGCTGCCTTTAAGCTCTTTTCAGAAGAGACACTAGTTGGGCAATTGGTAACCTGAGCAGAGATGAAAAAGACTGAAGTCAAAGCACACCACATTCAAAAACAGGGCTCTGGTGAGAGTTCTGAAGCAGATTGACACTCATGGTCCACACAGCAAAGATGGAGAAAAATATTAAAAAAAAAAAATCAGAAGGCATTGCCGTGTTAAGTGTCCTGTAACTGACATTCAGCCCGGCCTGCCATCAATTCCACAGAACTTGTACCGCTGAAAAAAATCAGTGCAAAGATTGAATTTATGCACACAAAAAGACATCTGTAAACTCTCACAAATTCTGAACATTTCAACCATACCTATCCATTTTGAACACAAGACTGAAGATTTACAAGTGCAGTTTTTACATCCAAACTAAATCTCAAAAGGAGCAATCTAGTGCGTGCCAATGTTTTAGCCTCTTTAGGAAAGGAAAACAGTCTCTTCTGTAAGAAGAGCAGATGCTGTTCTCCTTTACAGGAGCAGCAAAGAAATTCCTAGTAATGTCATTTACTATCCCTAGCTAAAATGACAAAATACGTTATTATCACATCCAAATTGTCCAAATCCCAAAGCACTTTCCCAAGCACTTCCAAAAACTCAAGTGACTAATACTGATTGCAATAGCTTTGCACTTTGTCCTCTCTTTTCGTAACAGGCATCTGTTCAGTTCTGAGACAGCACAGTTTTAACAGTTTCTTCTCAGTGAGGAATTCAGGAAGTGTTTATGCCAAATTCTGAATACTCCTGCTCTGAAAGTATTAAAATATATCAAACCCTGTGCCACATTCTTTATATGTATTAACTGCTAACAATAAAAAAATCAGTAACAAATGAACAGTTAAATTAATGCTACTGTAAGATGGAATATTTAACATGTTCCATGCTCCCATTCTACTGTTCACCTCCACCTGAAAAAACCAGCATATTGCACAGAAACGCTGCTTTTAAGTAAACCCATTTTATTAGTTTTAAATTCAAACAATACTTTGGTTTATGCGGAATGAGTACAAATTCTTACAAGGATCATGTTACATTTTAAGAAATTATTTTTCATGTTGTAAGAAAAATGCATAGTGATAATGCTGAAATCCAAAGTTGTTACTGAGACAGATTATTAAATTGGCTTGGATCAGCTCTCCACATTTGGGCGCAAATAATCCAAGCTAATTGAAATGTTTTGGATTTCGCGTTTTTCTTAATCGAGATTATAACCAAAGATGATTATAAAACATACGGAAAATTATTACACAACCTCTTTTCCCCACCTTTCAGATTTAAGTGATAATAAAACTAGACAAGTGGTGCATTAACTGGTTATGACAGTATGTCACTTCCTAGCATCAATCTATTTTTATGCCATGTTGTTGGACTGCCTAAGGCCACCACTGCTGTTTTAGCATTTCTATTGACATCTTATGAACTGTAAAAATTGGCTGGCAAAGTGTAAGCAAAACAGTGTGAGAAGATAGAGAGTAAAAACAGTTCATTGTTCAGTTTCAGACAAGTACATCAATAGTTGTTTAGGCTAATCATTTATATACCTAAACCTCTCCCCATTATTCCACCCCAGACACAAATGAGAAAACCTAATTTAACATACCAGATTATCCTAACAGTATTTTTTCCTACTTTAAAAAAAAAAAAAAAACAAACCAAAAAACCCACAGAATTGTAATTCTGATGTAGGAAAAAACATTTTTGAGAAAGCTGGCATTGTGTGCACTAGCACATTTCTGACACGAGCTTCATCACACTTACCACTGGCTTCTATCTTGAGTGGTCCCAAGATAAAACTAAAGCAGATGACGTGTTCCAGGAATCCACCTAACTTGCTGCAATTGCTAAAGAGCATTCACTTCACTGAACCAACATCAGTAAACACTCTTACCAAATACCTATGATGTGGTTATTAGCTCCTCAATACCAACTGTTTTCCTCTATATATTTGTTCCCACAGTGCATACTCTCACTCATGTAGAAAGAAACTTGATCTTACCTTGAAACTCAAACATAGTCATGTAACCTGACAACAGGTAAAACTTTCATCAAGTTTAACAGCTGTGTGGATACAAATTTCTGAACGTGATGATAATCATTATCTAAGCATTTGATGGTGTCTGTGCATACATGTGAAATATCTCTCACAGAGAATGAGCAGATAGAATTAGCTAAAAAACCTAAGCACAAGATTAGTTACTTTAGCTATTAGTTTACTCTCATTCCAATGGGCCACCATTACTTATGTGTTGGCTTTCTTTGCAATTTACACACAGTAGTGTGCTTACCGGATTTCCAGCTACAAAAGAATTTAAAAGATGGACAGCAAAATCAGAATTCAAAGCATTTCAGTGATTTGAAAGGAGTGCCCAAAATCAGTAAGAAAATTCAATTAAATAAAAAGAACAGTGTACCATATCCTTCAGGGTACCGCATGTTAACAGACACATAAAAACTGAAAGGAGTCCAGCAGAGAAGTACAAGATGTTCAGAAAACATTCAGAATGCTAAATACAAAAACAAATTTAAAAAGGAAAGCAAGGTCTGTAAGTTACAGCAAACTATAAACTAAATGAGTTAATGGGATCTCATTCAGGAAAAAAAAAAAAAGAAATTTTACCTTGAAAATACTAGTAGTACTGCATTATGTTTGAAATTAAGAGACTTTTTTTCCCACTTCACAGGCTGCTCTCAAAACTGCATAAAGCAACAAAATTTTGGGTGCCACATTTTAAGAGCAGACAAACTGGAAAAACTGTCACAGAAAAATGTACAAGGCAGCTAGAAAATACACCCATGAAGGATGAGCCATTGAGTTTATTTAGTGTAGGAAAAAGAAAAAAAAAACTGGCAAAAGTAAGGTTGAATTGATATATGTTTAAAAGAAGAAAAAAAGTCATGTAGGCTGCTATAAAGAAGATACTGTTCAGCTGTCTCTATGCTTTGGGTATTTGCTCAGTTATAAATGTCTGGTCTTAAGTATATTAAAGGAGAAACTGCCACTTTCTTCTCATTTCACCTTCAACCAACATTAAGCAGGCCAATGATACTGGCCCAAATGCAGTGATTTTTGTAATGGCTGAATTCCTGAAAAGCCAAGGAACTGTCATATGTTTGACTGTAACATTTAACATGCATATCACTGTAGTATAAGTTTGTAGGCAAGCAGTACCAGAACACTAAAATCTAGTTTTGGCTATACATTGCTACATTTCACTAAAATGACAACATTTTATCATATCATGTAAATGGCTGGAATTATGCAAATACACTTTAGATTTTTCACACATCTCTCTCTCACACATATAAAATGTATTTTTAATATCCACAATAAATTTTTTATATATATATATAGACACACACAAACACAGAGTGTACTTTGCTTGCTAAAACTGCCATTAAGTCTACTCTAAAATTCAAAATTTCTGATCGAATACTCAATGAACGGGAACAGCACAGACTTTTTGAGGGTATAATTTAATACTAGGACAAAATGGTACTTACGCCAGGCAAGACAGTGACTAACTTACAGTGAAGGGTTTTTTTCATGTTTACTGTCAGCTATGAGTTTTTCATGCTACTTGGATGAGTCATAGCAATATGAGTAACACATCAACATGTCTTGGAAACAGTAGCTCAAAACAACAAAACCACAGGAGGTCAACAGCACACACAAGTTGGTTACACACTGAGACCATTCAAATTTATATTTAACAGAACAGTCACGGCAATAGCTAGGTAAAAGTATGATAATATTCTATGCAGCCAAAATGTAATCATTATACTGTGATTTTGAAAATACAGTTTGAAACATCACTGGCAATATTTATGAGGAGACTACTTAGTAGATCTTAGTCTTAAGAGAAGGCCCTACTGAAACTGCGGACACTGGATTTATACCCATTAGCTTTCCAGGTTTGTTCCAGAGCTGAATGCCCCCTAAGCTGATGCTCTGTTTCTATCTGCTGTGTACTTCATCATGAGATGAAGTTCATCAAGTTCTGCCCATAGCGGTTTAGCAACTTGGATGAACGTTACAGTCAGTCAAAACTGCATTCAGATTCTAAGATACTTGCGTTTTGCAAAGGACAGCTGAGACTCTAAAATGACTGACTATGAATCAAAGATGGAATCTGTGAAAGCCTCTACGGCCCCAAATTCAATCCATATCCTAGTGAAATTTAGCAGCATAGTAAAAAGCTAACATATATAGAGCAGAATAGTAGAGCCTCATTAAATAATGACATACTTAGTTTTGAGCAGATTGAAAATATAATTTTCCATATCACTGACGTTACTCAATTGCTAAATTTAAACTAAAATTAAGTTTCATTTTGTCCTTGAAGAAGCACCTTTCTTTTTGAATGAAAAATAGAAATCCCTATAACAACGTCTGTTCATCTTTTTTCTGTTCATTATTTAAATATGCTTTTAGGTTTAAAAGGTATAAAGGATCTCTCAGAGGCTAACAGTGGGATAAGCCTTCTGTAATAAAGGATTCTAAATAAATACTTCAAATCCAAAAGATATTTTCCACTAGGTAAATGCAATTGTACGATTCCTTCTGGTTTGCAGTAATTTATCACTTACTATTTCTCATGGGGGTGGGGAAAACCCCAAAGTAGTAACCATGTTTTGGTATTAATCAGCAGAAGCTGGGAAACTTCAAGGTGCTTGTCTTATGTAGCTGGCCTTATAAATGGAAGATGGGTAATCCCACTCGTTTTACTGAAGCCAAAGGTACATAGTGAGCTTGTAAACTGCTGTGATGTTCACTGAGTATTTATTAGAGGTAAAATCCTCGAACAATTTTCAGCTCAAAATTCAGGTTATCTTAAATAGTGATACAGGTGGTTTGAAAGGAACAGGATTATTTTTGTCTAATACAGATTAGGCAGTACTTCATAAGCTTTTTTTTTTTTTACCCACAATACTGCATCTTTATTTATTAGGACATGAGCAGCAGATGAGAATAATTTCTAAGTCTGCCACTGCTGCAATTCAGAACTAAACGTACCTTGCCATAGCCCGAGTATCACCAGACTGGGAAGGCCAATTTCTTGGAATAAAAAACTTACAGCGCCTGTTGGGCAAGAACAACCCATTTTCTGCAGCCAAAAATCCAAAAACATGAACATTAAGGGTTTCACTAACAAAAAGCACTAGCTAAAACTTAGGGAATGAAATGCTACATTTTGTAAAATACAATGTATACAGCATACATCACACAGTTAAGTAGAGGTGCTGTGGGAACTTGAATGTTAACTAGTTAACACTTCTCTTGAGGGAAAGACAAATTAAAAGGGAGTTACATCTCTTAGATAGACGAGCTTCATACCAAATAGCTGCCTTACAGCATTATTCTTGCAGATAAAGCAACAAATCCAGTTGACTGCTGACCACCGCTGTTTTTTTAGAAATTCATTTGAAGTATTTAACTTCTGCATAAAATCCTGGAGTCTAGTTCAATAATTTTTAAAGGGCAATTACTTTCCTTCTCCTTAAATGAAGGAGGACGGGGGGAATAAATCCCACCTTAAAAATCCATTCCTCTTTCAAGGATAGAAACCTGAACCTAATATACCTCAGATATCTTGAAATTAATACAAAACTTAATGTCTACCATGATTTCTGTCAGGAAAGCCCACATTAACTTAAATTACTTGTCTCTACATGAATACAAACATTTTGCTTCCCCTGACCAAAAAGTAGAAGAATATTTCTTCCAAATGGGAGATTTGCCCAGTCTTTGAAAGAAAAATCTGGGGTGCTGGCGAGCAACTGCTTAGATTGGTGCTGAAAGTGAAATTTTATAGATTTTCTTATTATTTTATCAGAAATATGCTATAAAAAAAAAATCAAAGGTCCTTTCCCTGTCTGTAGAACAAATATCCTAGATAACTAGTAGCCTTTCAAAAATGGAACATAGAACACTGGAATTTAAAACCAAATCAAATTCATCTTTGGTATAACTCCAGGACAGGATACAAACATCCTCAGCTCTCAGCATGTCTCTCTTCCCCCCACTCCTATCTCACAAAAGGGGAACTAAGACTACATCAATTCGTGGTAGAAGACCAGAGTGCAAAAAGGAAATAAAACCATCTCCCCCAGGCTCCAGGCTTTCACTCTTAACCACTGGAATGAAAACATAAGAATTGTTCCAACCACATGGCAGACAATACAATACAATTTGCAACCTTTATTCTATTTTCATAACTGCATTTACCATTCAAACAAAAATAGGAAGAGTTTTCAAAACCAAATGTACAAGTTGTACATTTATAATGCAGATATTCCAGAGAGACAAATATAAGAACATATGCTAAAAATTAAATAAGAGTAGGATGATTCCCTTACACAGGGTCACTCTGATTCAGGATCAAAACCAGGTTATGAACTACAGTCTGTCTTCAAAAGTCATATTTAATTTTAGCAAGTTGCTTTTCACAAATTCATAATTTCTTGCCAGTCTTAAGGCCTATTTATGAAAACCTTCCTTGTGTTTTTCTAAGTATTTTCCATTTTTAACACCAAGTTAAGTATAAAGAACACATTCTTCAAATATTCAATTATGGAATTATTCAATTTTTCAAAACTATCTTTTAAAAAGAATTTTTGGTTCATCCTTTAATTACAGTATGCATATTTACTCATTTACCACATTTGGAGGTGTTTAACACCTCATTTTCAGTGGTAAAATCAACACTGTTTTAATATCCATAGTTCACCAAATACTGACTTTTCACTAGGAATCATCTATCTGCAAACCTAATCCAGCTCTTTAGTTTTAAAGCAACTAGAGAATTTGGAAGCACTCACATTTAGAAGTTTCCAGATTAGCACAAAAAGAAACACAGCCACGCATCAGCCTTTTCTAGCAAAATAAAGGGCTTTCTTGCAACGCAGTCTGGAAGCATCATTTTGTCAATAGTGGATGTCTGACAGACACAATAAGGCAACGACCCAAAGAAAATATTTCAGTGTAAGTTCAGCTCCTTAGTGAATGCTATGCACCTATACGTGCTCTGAACCAACTCAGAAATGGAGCATTTACAGATTTATTAATGCACTAGAAGACAAATTTATTTGCTACCGTGATTTTGTTCTCAGCACTCACCTTCCTGCTAACTGAATCTCATACCCTACTACTGAAGTGTTGTTCAATTTTACAAGGAGTGCTTTTAACAGTGAATAAGCACACCTACTTCAAAGATTATCATGCACATTTGTCCTTCTCATATCAATTGGTCTCCCAAACCTGTCCTTGGGCATTCATTATTTGACTTGAGATTGTCTCAAAACTGTCAAGCAGCCTCCTTACTTAATGATTTGTTACCAGTTCATCTACAATAACAATAATTTAAACCTTACTTTACCCACATTTTCCACTACTACCTTGTTTCTTGGCTACTGCTGATTGCAGGATTCATCCTCTGTCACAGAAACAAGGGTTTCATCTTCAGGCATGTTGCCCTATCTGTGGCACTATCAGAAAAGTGTACAACTTATCAGCTCCTTCTGAGTATCAGTCCATCCATCCAGGTAACATTCACATTGAAGCTCCAAAGTCTCCTAGCTCACTGACTGCAATGCGCTTTTCCTTTGCCTCTACCAGTGGAACGGTGGTCGAACCACAGCCATTCACTACACTACAAACACGCACCCTTTTCCTAACTCCCTGCCCACCTCATGTCAGCCCTCTCTGGTCCTCTCCACAGGTTCCTCATCTACCCAAAAAATGGTACTTGCTCTCCTTTTGAAGGTCTTTCATGGCCTCTTTCTTCAGCCGACACTCTCATCCTGCAGTAAATTTTTAATTCTTGCCTCCTGTCAGCTCACAGTGACAGCTTCCAACGTATCCATCAGACTTTCAGCCAAGTACCTATCACATTCCCATTATTTGGAAGCATGTATTTGGAAAAAGCACCCCAAAAATCAGCAATACAGACTATTTCTAGAAATCGCCCCTTTAAATCTTTTTCATTATGAAAACTGCAGTGAAAGTTGACAGTTGCTATTCTATTAGTGCCCGACCCACTGGATATCATACTCATTGATACAACCCACCCACTCATCATACTTTCTCAGCTTACATCCACAGAGTCTGGAATTTCACAATTTTGATTCAATTCTATGGAGCAGGAACCAATCTTCAGCTCTATTTCTGCAACTTAACTGATTACTGGGAGATATTTCAGGCTTCTAAGCACTAAAATACTACAAAAAAATCAGCCAGTAGGACATGGAGACAAACTTCAGCATAATCCTGCGTTCACATATTTGCTTGTCCTTATTTGCTCGTTTCCTGTCCCACGGTGTGCAGATTTCAAGTACTGTTCCATGATATTAAGCTGTTTCATGAATCTCCCAATGTCTGACAGACAAAATATTTTGTCTATATGATCACTTGTTTTATGACACCATTTGAGCTCTTACCTTAGTAAAATTATTCAAGTGACCTAGTTTTCTCATATTTGAAACGCCTTGTAATTTGGCCACATTTTGGAGAATCTCTCTCATGTTATCACAGGGTTCTGCAAGAGAAAACAGGTTATTAGCAGATACAATTGGAAAAAAAAATCAAAAATCTAAACATGCATTCAACATGCAGTTTCCTAAATATAACAGGTACTCTCCCAGTCTTAATTAAGGATCACTTTCATCTCAAGAAGCATCAATTTGATTTACGCTTAGGAACACAACAAGCCATACCCAAGTTCTCTAGAATTAATGCAAAAGCCCATGGAGGACAGAGACTCCTATTTTAGAGCAGATTTTAATCAATATCTTAGATTTACAATTGACAAAGAAATCCATTTAGCGTCTGAAACTCCAATCCTAACATCTCATAACTGAATAGCTTTAACCTTAATCCCCTTGTAATTTAAAGATAAGAAGTAAACTTAAAGACAGGATAAAAAAGCTAGCATGTTAACTGCCACACCACATGGCTTCTTTTTTTCCCCTCCAAAGGGCTGGTGGGATTTTGGGAAGACGGGACTCTTTTCTGCTCCCCGTATTACTCTCTGTCCACAATCACCCTAAACTTAACAGAGGGCTAGGACTAGGAACATCATCTCCTTTCTTCCTAAGGGCCCACCATGCCAACAGTAAAACTCCAAAACCTACAAACCAGGACTCAGACACCAACTGATGACCCTGCATTCTGCTGGGAAATGGAAAAGGACTACCAAAAATGGTGAGAAGCGACAATATTGCCTCGCCTTTGGGAATAAGTCTGGGAGTTGAGGCAGAGTGGGACAAGCAGCACAGGGTATGGCTGGGCACAGAGAGCTGCACACAGAGATCCTGTAACAAACTGCAGTAAGCTCTGTACGTGGTGGTATTGTGGCAGGACGGTTTTCAGAGGGAGATGCTTGACTGTAGGATTCTCATGCAGTCTTGGATTAGACACTGTGTGATAGGCACTACAACAATACTATCAATAGCACTGTAGTTTGAAATAAATGAAGTATCAAGGCTATGCTGGAGATGTGAATGGTTAGAAAGTATTACATTACCAAAAAAGAAGAAATTGCATTATATAAAACAAAGTCTTCAGAAAAGTCTTAAGAGTCCAAACAAGGGGTATCTGGAAAGCAGCAAAGACAAGGGTTTTGTGTGTGGTTCCCCACACTAACTTCAGTAAAAGAAACTTAGCTCTTCATACCGCAGTATGAACAGCTAATGCTGAATTTGTGGTGTACACATAGAGTCTTTTACTTCCCTGTTCATCCTGAAGGAATATTCATACATTTTTCATTACAAAAGGGAAATCAGAAGTGTCAGAGATGTAAAGAAAGCACCTTCTTCACTACCTCTTACAAACCAAGCTGAGGGTTCTTTGATCACCTTCTGTAGTTTAAGAACTTAAAAAAGCAACAGATTTGGAAAAGCAGACATAACTAGCAACATCACCAGGATATATCCAGAACATATTTGGAAAGACAAGACCCTGCACTTGCACGACCATCATGAACAGAAGATAGTATTTAAAGATTAAGACACCTACAGGTAGGTACCTGAATTAAGGTGTGTAAACCTGTAAACCCACTGTAGTCAATGGAGATCTCATCTATCAGCCAATGAAGCTGAAAACAGTTAACCTGACTAGCTGCAAAGTGCCTACTCAAGGGTAAGGTGAATCAATTGTATTGACTATGCTGCTTATAATGAAACTTTAGCACATGTACAGACAAGCTACTGCCACACCATATAATTGTCATTTTTTTCAGACAAAGATCAGTGAGATTTTGGGAAGACAAGACAGGCTCCTAAATGTGGGCATTAATCTCAATCACGATCAGCTTGATGTGAAATACCGTTTTCCACAAACCTAAGTCACAGCAATAGGCAAAATCAACTGTCAGATACACAGCCACAAGTACAGACAGAGCATAGTGAAACCAAACATCCAGTAACTTTGCAAACTGGAACATATGCATGCACGTTTTTGACCCTCATCCTCCCCCCCACCAACCTAGCCAAAGGAAAAAAAATATCTTTGATACAATCACAAAAATTAGAGATGTGGAAAATCTTACTATATCCATCCCAGTTTAGGATTCCTTTGCATAGTTTGCTTTTCCAGGGCTTAACTCAGTTTAAGAGGTTTGCAATAGCACAGTCCATAGAAACAAGAGAAATACTGAAAACAAGGAGGCTGAGATAGTTATGGCACTACAAATAATTTACATCACAGCCCCTAATTTCAAGGGAAACAGTAGAGGAAAATAATTCCTCATAGTTTGGTTTCTCTGAAAATACAGTTTGGCTGATGTCTATGCTTCGGTCTGCCTTGGATAATGGGTAGACATTTCCGTCTCACACCACTTTTGGACCGATAAGATACCCCATTATGCCACAAGAACGAACCCAGGTGAGCAGCCTTACAGCTCTCCAGAATGTTCCACGTCAATTCCCTCAAGAACAAGCAGCAACAATAACTTTCCAAAATGACTAGAAATATGCTTTTAAATTTAAGTTTTGAAAGTGCAGATGTCAACATACTCAAGGTAAACCTCTACTGAAACTAAACTCACTACATGGACAGGAAAGACCAAGAGATTAGCCCAGGAAACCTCTTCTACATCACTGGCAATGAACATTTCTATTCAGCTACCTGGTAAGAGTTGTCACTAACTCAGATGCGAGCAAGGTGTGATGTAGAGAAAGGCAGCCAATATGGATGTCAGGAAACCAAGACGTGATGATGCTACCACTTCCCATGTTAACAATTCCGTACCAATGGCAGACCTTTATAACAATGCTGCCTAATTAAAATGTGCATTAAACCCATTATACTCTACCTGTGTATGAAAAACTGCAGTTACAGCAACTTTCCCTCACATTGTCTTCTTTCTGCTGAGAAAAACTCTCATTTCTAGAGAGAGAAACGCCATCTTTGTAGTGCTTAGGAGAGCAGCCAGGTATTTCCCAGAAGCTTTACTAGCAGGTAAGTAATTTGAAGCAAAGTGGGGACTCCAATACAAGATCTACAACACTGTGAGAAAACTGAGAACATGGCAGACATTTCCACTATTGAATTCGTAATATGAATACAGCAAGTCAGCTGGCCCACACTGCAATTATATCAACAACACTAGTGCTGTAGAAAAACCAAGACAGTAAAGAAATAAGTACCCTCTAATACCATGCTACCTCAGAAAGAACTAAGATCACAGGAGCCTTTTCGGTCAAGCCTTGTCAGGTCAAGTCTTGTTGTAAACTTCAGAAGAACCTTGTTGCAAAAAATCTCATCCAAAAAAGTTAACAAAAGAATTGTGGAGTATTAACTTCAAGTAAAGACTGGCTATCCTGTTTTTCCTCTTCTGGAAATGTATCATATATTAGAAAGAAGCAGCAAATTTACTTAGTTACTCAAGTGTGACTCATTTTTATTAAAAATAAAGCCAATAGGGAAGGCAGGCAGGCCTAACAGAACTTCACTCGTGGCAGAAGTAAAAGAATTTAAACAAAATAACGTGATTTCACAAATGGATATACAGTGTCTTGGTAGTCTGTCTCTTACATTAAAATGGGCTTGAAAATAGACTAAAACTAAGACATGTGGCTTTCCTGCAATCAAAGACCAGATCCAGCGCTGCATATCTTCCTGTCTCAAAATCTCATGCAACAGCATTGAAGAACATGGATTAGTGCAGAAATTGAAAAAAACATGGCAAAAATCAGAGACCCATCTCTCCCAAAAGAAATATCGCAGCCTTAACATTTCATTGTCAAGTTTAACAGCTCATGTTGGTGCAGACAAGACCTGTTTTTTTTTTTTTTTTTAAAATGGTTCAGACCAGTGCTGCAGACATTCCTTAGCTCCAATTAACCCTTACTCTTTAGTTTTTCGGAAGTTCTTGCTTTTCTATCTGAAAAAAAGACCAAGAAGAGAAGCTACTGCTTATAATTCTAAGACCTTCAAGAGTCTATTCTTTCCTGACTTACCTCATTTATTACTGAGATGCTGACTCATCTCAAGCTGGCGCATAACGACAATCAAATATCTTCACATTCTTTCCCATGGAGCTTCTGAGGGTGGAGTTGTGCAAAATGACTGAGTGGATCTTACAGCTTTCTTCTGCCAGAAGATGTACAACCCCTTCCCTTACTTTCCTTCTCTCTACCCTGTCCCACTGTATGATACACTCTGTCCTTTACACTACTCCGGCACCCATCGACTTCACATTAAAAAAATTCTGCTAACTCAGAGTATTTTTCATTCTTTTGGCTATGTTAGTTTTCTGCTGGGTTACCAAGTCAAACTGAATACTAAAGTGCTACAAAAATCCACGCAGAAGCGGCTGTGCCACTGATCCACTCACAGGTAGAGTGATGGAAGCAGGATGTTTCCTTTCTGGAAGAGACTCATTAGAAAAAAGTCAAACTATCTTGTGGGTTTTTTTACCTGCACTTTTTACACTTGGCAAATTGTCCCGATTAATATAACGTAAAATTTGTTGATCTATACAAAAATTTCAAGCCAGCACATTTATATTCTGCAACAGTTTAGCTTGCTGATTATTATGATCTCGTTTTCTGTGTATGTCTTCTTTTTTTGAACAGAAAGGACATTGAAGTAGCAGGTATCTTTTCTCTGAGTACTTCTGTTACACCAAACACAGTTTTCTCACCCACAACTGTTTGCACAGAATAACTCCCAATACATATAATGACAATCTTTAGCACAGAGTGACATTGGTGTTTTTAAAATGCTAGCCTCAAGAATTCTGTGATTCTCTACGCATTAAAGTAATTCATAGATGCATGTATATTAAAAACCTCCAAAGTTGTGTTGTTGTTTGGTTTTAAACTCTCATGACCTTTTAAGTTTGACTCATTTTTTCACCCCTTCAGGACTGTGACATTGTTTTTCCCCAGCGAAAATCATGATGCATTCTGACAGATCCCATTCTCCAGAGAGAAAGAACACCACAGAGCCCCAGCTACACAAAACAGCTAGCCCTCCATCTAATGCAGGGATGAAACAGGACCAGCAATAGCTATATTAGCACAAGTGACGACTCCTCTCCCCCGGCAGATTTAGCCGCATTGTTTGACCACGTTCAGTATGCTAACACCATGCCAATTCGCTATTCTGTTATACACATGTGAGTAAAAAGCAAACAAAAAGGATAGTAGGCTTTAGCACACAAATAATTCAGTAACTCTGAAGTCAGGCATAATGAGTTAAACTGTGGAGCGTATATTTTATGTGCATCACTTGGTAGATACTAGGACAGTAGCTGTACACAGTAACCAATGTAGGTACAGTAAATAAACTCTCAAATGAGAGACTGCACTAGCAGCTGCTATCACAACCTACTAGATTCATAGTGCCAAAAAGTGAAATAAGAGTCTAAATATGCCTAAGGGCTTCTCTTAAAGAAGGAAGTTGTACTTCACTACAGTTAAGCATTTCATCATTGACTAAGAACACATGAGGTTATGGAAAGAATCACAATATAGATGGACGATCGTGAACTTACTATACACCTCTATGTTTATGAGAGACTTTTAAAGCCTAAGTGTTATGCCGCTGTATATTGCAAAGCTGCTGTTGGCGGCTTGTTAAACTACATGCTGCCAAAACAAAGGAAGTTGAGTGAAACACACACCAACTAGAAACATTAATGCACTGTTCTCCATTTCCACCAAAATAGTCATGAGTTATTGAAAGCAATGAAACATTAGAAATCAGTTACTTAAAGGTGTCTATGTAAGCCTAGACGACAGGTAATCAGTCTGCTAAAACACCTTTTTATCAACACCTTTAATAATGAAATGAAACACCAATGAGAAGGCATATCCTGCCATTATCAGCTTACTGAAGAAGAAAAAATCAGGACAATTATGTAATCTCTCATAACATAAAATATTCTTAATTTATATCTAATTCAAAACATGGAAACTGCACAGAAGAAAAACAACCAAGTTCTGAGAACAATGGAAGAAGAGAAAGCTACATTTAAAAAAAAAAAAGCAAACTGCTTGACACAGAGATCACTCCTGAATTATTCATATTGACATACCAACTCCACTTTGCCAGATTCAAAAAAATTAGCACATGAACAGTTTACATTCTGCACAAAATCACAGAATGTCTTGGGCTGGAAGGGACATTTAAAAGCTATCTAGTCCAGCCACCATATGATTTTCAAAAACACAGTAATATATGTTTAGACTGAAGGTATGTCTCAATTTACAAGGTAAAAACATAGAAAGAACTGTTTCTTTGTAGTACCAAATTTAGGTAGTTACTATTGTTGAAAAATGTACTGAACACTAAGCCAGATAGACATCCTCTATGATCACTGTTAAAATTCTATTATCACACTTGAATCAGTAATGCGCAAAATACTTTGCGCTGGTATAGTGTGATGCAAAAGTTTTGTGAAGTAATTATCATAAATTTTAGATTAAAAACTACAATGTATAACAAATCTTAACAATTGAGAGCATCCCCTAGAAAAGAACAGGTGACCAAACCCAGTGATCTCTGCGGAATGTACCTACAGATTTATATAGTTTGATTATCGTAGCTCCCATAGGTGAACCATACACACAGCACTTTATTCTGAGTACAACAGAGAAGTTTCAGTAACTCCTGTTCATGGAAACAGAAAGAAAATAAGAGCTAAGAACTCAAATTATTTTCACTCTTGCTGCTTAAGAAAGCTATGAATAGATGAAAGTGGCTCAGTAACACAGAAAAAAAGCACACCTCCTCTCTTTCATGGCAGTCAGGAAAGAAAGGAAAAGAACTATTCTTCTTCCTACATCAATCAGGTAGAAATTAATCTTCACATTTACAAGAATGCCTATTAACTAGAAAGCAGTGCAAAAGACAGCATATCCAAGGTAGAATCCAGGAATCACTAGAACCTCACGTAACAAGAAAGGCTTGTATCAGGATTACGCTTAGGAGTCTAATCCTTCATATTTAGCTGTGTAACATCCAGACTTGCACACAGGCCCTTCTGTAAGTAAACAGGAAAGTAATGCTTAAATGCCTACTGTGACTGATTTCTTTAGCAGGTGTGCATAAAATACTGTAAATTAAAGGATTTTTTTTCAAATATTCCTAAGTATGGATAAAGGTGGCAGGAAATACACATTCTGGTGTTACAGTCACCTTTAAGCAATGACAGCAGTTCAAAAGTGGATCACGTTCCAAATTCTTGTCTTCTAATGTTATTTCTAACCAAGTCACTGAAATTACATGTGTAGAAAAGCCTTCCTTGCATCCTCACCCTTGGAATTATGTTAATTATTCCCAGAGTGTGATCTTGCATGGTAATTTGCAAACAGTGTTGCTTTACTGCTAAAAATTCTGAAAAACAGGTTTTATAAATGAAATGGTAACAGCTTTTCTAGCATCTGATGCTACCGTATTACTACTTAAACAGAAGCACACAACAAAGCCAAGAACTGGCCTCATAATTTATTTTGGATTGCAAGAGACAAAATACCTTTAAACTTTGAGCAGAAAGAGAAAACTGAAGGACCGTTCCAAACGATACCTACAATGCTGCTTTGAAAATTAATTACATACAGATTTTGATAAACAAACTATTCTTTAAATGCTCCATGAGTTTCCTCAAAGACCAATTATGAAAATAATATTAAAATTAGGACAACGTAAGTTACCAAGGCAGGTTTAAAACATTGTTACTTTTTAAATAACTGGTCTACTCATAGAAAACAAATGTTGATTTAGTCCTTCATTTAAATTTACAGTTAGGTCCTCAACTCTCAGGAAGATGTCATGTTAGTGCCAAGAATCTTAGCAATCATTCTTGGTATATCAGCCTCTGTGCATTACATATTTCCCACATCCCGCCCTCCCCATGAGAAACATAATGCCACCCTACAATATTAGATACACAACTAAAACTATTGCACACGGTGATGACTAAAACCAAGCTGAGATTATAGTTTCCTAACAAAATTTCTCTCATTACCACTTCACAGTAAAACAGAAATACAAAGTATTTCAGAATATACACTTAAACTCTAGAAAAACTTGTTTTAAACTTTCAAAAGTTTAGATGTTTAAAAGAAAAAGGGAAAGAAAAAAAAAGACAAAAAGAATACAAATGGAGGCACAAAATGCTGGAGGCTGGGCAATGCTCCATAGTGGCGTGACTCCGTGTTTATCTGCCCTGTTGTTCTACTCTCTCCTCTGCATCAATTATCAGCTACTGTCAAAGACAGGACGGACAAGGCTGGAATGATACAGTACAGCTGTTCTTACGCTCAAAAGCCATAGGAGGCTGGAGGATAAGCCTTTCCCAGATTCACAACATTGGTTACATTGGTACAGAAATCAAATTAATACTTTCCAGAATATTATCAATGAATTTGAATGATGAATATGAGTTTATTGTAATGGTTTAGAAAATTATCTTCAATTCCTCCAACCCATTTTCTTCTTTTCTGTCACCAATTCTAGAAACAAATAATTAAGGACAGTCACAATTTTTAGTCGCTTTAACAAAAGATATACTGTGACTGCTTCACATCATGCAACTGTATCGGGCAAATCCCCTTTCAAATCTCCCTTCAAAAGAATTCTGATCGTGTATTTCTCTAAACATTATCAAACTGACAAGCAAGTTAATAATAACATCACTGACACTAGAAGAGAATTTGTAAAAGGGAGAAATACGATCGTATCTAAGAATATTTTACCAATTAATATTCTGATTCTTCTCTGCATCATTTTAGTTTGTTCAATAGCCCAAAAACATTAGTGTTGTCCAGTTAAATGGCCCTTACTGATAACCTCCAAGCTGCCAGGAGGCAGCCACTGTCCCCAGAAATACTGTGTTACGTAGGGTGTCACTTAAGAAGAAAAAGCCTAGCAACATTAGCAGATGTAGGATCACCCGGTTTGCCAATGCAGACATGAAGGGCCATTTGGCAAGACAGGGGAAGAGCAAAGTAGTAACATCCTCAAATTCAAACATTAATAAAGGTACACCATTAGAAACTACAAGTAACTCACAAACAGCACTAACTGCAGCAGGAAACGATGTGCGATGTGATAACTTAGAATGTTACAACCACCCTTAAAGTGCTATAACCAGATTTCAAAATAGTGCACAGACTGATGATGCTTGGGAACTCTAGACCCTCGTACTAGGGACAGGACAGGTCCCATCTCTCCATAGCTGTGACTATTCAAGACTTTCACACTTTCTGCTGAAAAGGTCATTTTCAGAGAAGGGACAGGAAGCATCATTTTTCCATTTCTTTTTTTGTATTTCATGAAAAAAAATCCCAAGTCTACTCATGAGAATCACATATGGTTTGCATAAAGAAGGAGATGACCACATTCTAAATTCTCTAGATATGAGGTTGCAAAAGCTGAATTCTGACTTCACTGATACTCAGGAGGTAACAAAGGAAAAAGATTACTTACAGATTTAATCACTTTTTTTAAAAAGCAGTACCTTTCAGGCAACAACTGTTCTGGATAGTCCTCTGTTTTTATGAAGTAATTATTTCTAAAAAGATATACGTATTTTTATTTACAGTCTGTGTAAACACCAATCTTTTATGCAGCTGAAAAAAACAAACAATATTTAAATTAAGAGATTAATTAAATTATTCTTCATTACTCTTGTAATTATTATATATTTTCCCATAAATCAAGCCCATATTGTTTTGCTTTAAATACCTTACCTCTATGCACATGTACTTTCTACTAATCATTCTGCAGTCTTGAACCAGCAGCTCCAGTTCACTTCACAACGAATAAAATTTATGCAAATGAGGTATAGAGATGTACCTCTTTCATTTTAACCTAACAAGTGCTAACTGACAGTAGCCATTTCAAATATGGGTAAGTAACTGTCCTAGCTCATCTTTACCATTTAGCCATACTTTGGTCTTAGATGCACAAAGTTACTCCAAAGTATCACTGAAACAGCATGAAATTTTGTTAGCTACCCACTTCTGCAAACAAACATCAGTTCAAAATCTTTGTGCTTTTCATTTTACATCTCAGACAATTAAGCATATTTAATTTCTACAAAATAAATTAAACAAAATTAAAAGTAACTTTCTGAAATGTTCCAGGGGCAGCTACCTCAATAAATGGTCAGATGTAGCCAAAAACGTAACAAGTAGCACTTGGCCTAAAATGAGCTTAAAGAAGCCTAGATAGTGAAGAACAAAATCAGTAAATTTAGAAACAAGATCTCCCTTTTTAGTAAAGCTTTCATAAAGGCTTTATCACTCAGACTAATTTATTAATGAACAGTGTTGATTCCAAGGACGTTGCTGTTCAGGTAAAAATTCTAAGATAATTACTTAAAATACTTAGTTACCAAAACCTACTCAGGGCACTGCTGAGATGTAGCTTACTACATTCTGATGAATATAAGAGAAGCGTAAGAACCTGAAAGCTCTGTAGGACTCATGTATGTGCTAGCAGTAAAATTCAGTCCCATAACTAAGAAAATACAACTGTAAGTAGGGTTTTTTTGTTCTTTAGGGCTGGGGGTGTTTATTGGGTTTTTTAATCCATTTTCTCACTTTCTCACTCATGCATCTTTACCAGTGTTAATCCTCTTTCACCAGATGCGAGGATTTGGTGAATACACTCTTCAGTAATCATGCTCTGAAGTTCTGCTAACTCCTACTTTTTTCCTGATGCCTTCTACCCAAATTTTCCATCACCACAGGAGATGGTTGGCAAACTAAAAAAAAAAAAACCATTTGTGCAGTAGACATCAATATACTAATGCTACAGATTTTGAAACTAGAATAAAGCGAAATACATTTTATTGTGAGAGTGAAAGTTTTGAGTGCTCCAGGTAAAATAATTGGTCAAATATCAGCCAGCACTTCCACAGCAGTGCTATGGCACCTTCCCTTCTCTATCAGAAATCATCACAGGAGTGCTGCTCAGTGTGCAAATTCACCTGCTCTACGGTATAAGCATCTACCTACCTGCATGCAGTTAAAAACACTTCAGATGAAAAGCAAACCTCTTATTTTATCTAATCTTTTATGTAGTTATCAAAGCCTCAAGTCACATGCTTATGTCTTAATTGTAAGAAGCTAACTGGTTTTAAGGTAGATGACTCGTGTCATTTACTGTTTTTTTTTAAAAAAAGTCTGAAGCAGGAGTCTCAATTAGTAAGAAAGATAAAATGCTTATCTGATTTTCCAGCACATTCCCCCAAACTAGTCAGCCATCATTTCAACCCCAATTCTCAAGCCATCCTGTAACCCTCTTGAATATTGTTCTTTTCTGCAGTGTTTGGGTTTGTATGGATATAACCAGTTGGAATACAGCAGTCTTCCCACTATCACTGACTATTTCACTTGTTCCACTTTAAAGAGAAAAACTCTACCTGATGTTGAGCATCTCTTCTATGTTATTAGGGACAAACTTCCGAGATTGCTAGGTAATGGGTAAAGTATGCATGAAGATCATAAGATTGGGTAAATAAGTTATGTATTCCTTTCTGGGAAGGCTATTGTTGACAGAGCTTCTTTATTTACTGTAATTATGATGAGGTGTGTTGCTTTACACAGCATCTACACTAGATAGGCTCTGACAAAAAAAAATTCCTTACACTCAGCATTGCATTAAAGTCAAAGGGAGGTGGGGGTGGAGCGGAGGGAAGGGAAGGAAGGAAAAAATCCTGAAGAATATTTATGACAAACACTAAAACATTCATATCAAAAAGGTAGCAGAAACTAGAGATTTTGGTACCTCAACAGTTTCTACAAATCACATGACAGGGAGGGGATAAGGGGGGGTGGCAGAAAGAAGAATACTATCATGTTGTGGAAACATTGCTTAAACACCTAAGAATCTATTTATACCAATCCAAATGGCAGAACAATCTCTTTTGTCAAATACAAATAGAAACCACAAGATATTATAACAGTCATTTTATTCTCTGCCCTTCAGAACAAAAGTGCTGACGTTTGTTGACCAACCTGAACCACAGCAGCAAAAACATGAAGAACTCACCCACAAAAACAAATTTAGAGATGCTGTACACAAAAACTTTAAATACAGATATGAAGGCAGATCTTGAAAGAAACAGTAGTGCCCAGCTCCTAGTTACCTTAGCACTAGGTGAGCAAGTCCTAAGGTTTTAGATTTGCCTTTTGTGAACATACTTCCTTCACTAAAAATGTTGTTCCTGTTTTCAAGAAATGAAAAGTGAAAATACCGTAAACACAAAGCACATAAGTAGTTCTGAGAAGTCTTCAGATTGTAAAAACAGTAATACTGTCGGAAGCAAAGCCAAAGGTACACAAGTGTTATTAATCTAACCAGGTCAGTGCACTATACAATTCCAAAACAACGGTCAACTAAAGCACAAGCGCAGACAGGAAAACTGAGCATACGTCTTAATTTTGGAGTGACTATACTCAGCACCTCGAACTTTCTTGCTTTTAAAAACCTACCAAAAGGTTACATGTTGCCCAAAAAGTTGCAGGCCACCATCACTGATCACTTCCCCTTTGGTGTCCCTATATAAAAAACCACCAATATACAAGAATAACATAGTAGAAAATTTCTCAGACAGCAAGACATGTAAGATCTCACTCTAGCTGTTTTTCAAGTTGCCCCTTTATATCTCAGAAGAACTGAAAAAAAAAGTTATGAATTACCTTTTTGCTCCTATTACGGCTTCTGTTACAGATTCACAAACAAGGAAGCAAAAAAACCAGCTATTGGTCTATGTGATCTGCTCTAACACAAGCATCCTGCTATAGTTACCCATCGCAATGATGGCATACTGCAAAGCAAGGGTGAAAGGTGCTGATTTGGGTATTCTTAAAGTGCTGTTTCTACAGTGCGGTGGAGCCCCACTTCTCCATAGTTTCAAGCCAGACAACATACTGCAAGAGCATGCAAACAACTTAAAGGCTTTCCGTAACAGTCTTGCCATTAGCATTTAAGAACTGCCTTTGAGTCACCAAGAAAGTATACACCAGCTACCACCTATGCACTGATTTCCTACTGCCCTGCTGCAAGCACTCCAAAAGGTTTTTTTTTTTTTCCCTACCCCACTACTTGAGCTCTTGGTATCAGACAGGTGTGCAGCGTCCCTCCCTGCTTCTTTCACACTGATGAAGGAAGCTGGAAATGGTGTGGTCATCAAATCTCAAGCTGAATTTGGAAACTAAATTCATCCAGCCTTCTTTGACTATCCCACAAATAACCCCTAAAAATGCCTGACATTTTTGTGGGCTGTAAACTGCAAATAGCATCCTGAGATGCTTGCCCTGCATGCAATGCATTACGATTTGCCATCTGGGCACATGGAATCAAATACAACATGGTTTAAAGTGACGCAAGCACAGTAAGAAAAGTAATACCATTCAGATCTTGTGAAGTTAAACAAAACTTTTTTATCTTTTATTTTTATGTACATGATAGGAGGAAATGATGGACAATGGAGACAAAAAAAGGAAAAGGGTATTTTTTCAGATAACACTGGCCAATTTTCTGAAACTCACTCTCAGAGAGAAAAAAAGCGAGTTTTCTCAGCTACTTTATTCCTGTCTTGTGCTGTAGCTAGAAGACGCAACATTTACAAAACAGAGAGAATCGGCTGTACAAGAAAAGCTGCTAAATCAAAGTAGTATCTGATAATGCACGTTTATGAATAATAAACGAAAGTACCGATGTAGAAGACAGGTACATTTCAGTTAATTAAAGAGTACGTTATCAAGAAACTGAAGACCGTTACCATCAAAAAGGAGGAAATGAAGACATACAGACATGAACAGAATCTGACCATCAGCAGTTGGCACCCTTGTATCTCTCCAAAGCTTCAGTCAGCAAACAAGCTCTGAAAAGTTCCTAATAGTCACTGCAGGCTCAGAGCTACAGGAATCCAGGAAAACGGGGATCCCTTGAAGGAAGGACATATAAAGGTGCCTGACTACAGATAAGGTACTGCGAGACATGGTTCTCAACTAGGGCAAGTTCTAAACTACTCAGGCCTTCATAACCCAAAGGCAACAGCTGAAACTCCAACAAAGGAAGAAGTGCTGGTCATCCAAAAGGATAAGGCAATTCAGTTACAGAGGTGAGCAAAGAAAGCAGCAAACGACACGTGGATTACACAAGCCCTTTAGAGTACCCAGAGCTTTGGGAGGTATATAAACTTCTGTAATTCAGCTCGGAATACCTATAAAACAGTCAGAAATTAAGATGAATTATGCTAAAAGCATACAATACTTGTACCATGGCTAAAAACACAACCATGACTGGACTCAATGCAAGAATTCCTACCAAATGCACCAACCTGGGTCATAATTCCAGTTGTCCTTTCTGGCCTTAAGAAGTTAGGAGCTTGATTTCAGTAGTCTAATTAAACCAATCTGCCTCATCCCATTGTTAATTCCTTCCAGATGACTGCAATGGGAGTTGCACTGGTGGCAAGTCTGTCCTCCTTTTCCTTTTCTATTCTATTCTGAGCAGGTAATATAACACAAGGGCAAAACCTGAATACTTTGAATGCAAATTATTAATTGCAATTTTGTAATCAACAGAAGACATGACATATGACCTTAAGTAGACAAAGGCAATGAGTCTAACCTGTATCTGCACAGTTTTTTCTTACTATGCCCAACAATATTTGTGCTGGGGACAATTTTTCCAGAGTTGATCATTATTTCAGCAAACTGATTTTCTTAAGAAAATTATTGCCCCAAAAGATTTACTGCAATCTTTTTAAAAGATGGGGTACAGACAGGCTCAGTGTCACAGAAGTTCAAAAAAACCAACCAACCAAACAAAACTCCCAACAACTCAGAAAAAGCAAACTACAGACTTTACATTATCATCTTTAACCAGGCTGATCTTGTACGTAGGGAGTTCATACACTTATAATGCACGATCATGTAACATGCCTTTCATGAACATTATTATATATCATTTTTAAAAAGGCAGAGCACCAAGAAGCTCCAAAGAGTAAAACCCTACTATACCAGCCATGGTAAAAATATGTAAGAGAACATGGTGTCTTCCATGAAAACATGGGCAACCCTCAAACTACAGCAGCAGAGAAGAGGGCTGACAAAAAGCACACAGAGAAAAGTAGATCAACTCTACAAGCAGCACAGCACTCCCCGAGCCTTACTGAAAAAAATCCAGGAAGAAGTAGGACCCAAAGCAGCACAAACAGGGTTAGCACCCTCCCCTCATCTATTATTAGTTCTGAAATACTTAATAACAGCACTGGCCTCTTGCATAGAAAGAGCGTATTTAGTATACAGTCCACAGGTATAGACTAGTGGAGGTCTGACTTGTATGCCAAGTCATGTTCATCAAGCCATCACTAATGAGAACCTGCTCAAAACAAGGCAATACCAATATAATTTCACATGTTTGTAATAAAGAGGCCACTGTAACTAGAAACATATGGCTGAGGCACTGTTTATGGTGATTCTCTACTTTGCCCAAATCAGTTTCTTCACATCAATGAACACAAAGTTCGGTTGTCTGGGGAAACAACAAACTTAGAATATTCTTTTAATTTACTGAAAACGTGAGCCCTGTGGAAGACCGTGTGATGCGCTCAACCCAGTAAAGCAAAACAATGTATTATTAATAAAGAATTAGGGTAACAATTTAAAATATTTAAGTTAATTGCTTATATAACTATTGTAACAGCTGGGAAAACAAACGTTCATTGTGTTCAGTGTGGAAATAAAGTTATACTCTAGCTTAGTTAATGTCTTGCTGAGACTTTTTAACTTTTTACTTTTGGTTTCTATTTAAAATGAAGTTATCACCCGCCATAGCTAGCTATATGATTACTGATCGGTCAGCTGTAGTTTCTCTGACAAAAAAAACAAACCCCTCACTTTTCTGGTGAGAGGTTTACAACTAAATTTAAAGCAGCTTCTTAATCAACTGCAACCACCACAACAAGGTTGGTTTTGTTTTCTTTCTTAAACAGTGACTCTATACAGTCATAGTGCAAACCATCTTTTTTTCATTGTATTAAAAATTTATTTTGCATCTTACCCGAGAGCCTCTTTTAGAAAACAATACGCATGAAGCAGTTATACTGCTACTACTACAGGTCTCATGGAATCAGTAGGTGGCTGAAAACACCTCACGGCAAAAACCAATATCATCATGAGAGTTGCCTATCAAACTCTGAATAAAAGATTTCCAACAGACCACACCTAAAAATTATCACTCCAACATTTAAATTTTGTGTACTGTTTTTTCACATCAAAACACTTCGGTATGCTACACAACATAAAAAAGTTACTAAATCCATTCATTAAAATCCTGATTCTATAAGTTTCATAAACAGATAATACTGCTTACAGTAATAAATGTGTTTTAACTGTTAAGGCCTTTGTCCCACATTTTGTTAACGAAAGTTTCACTTGTTTTAATTTTAAAGACGGTGTCTCACTGAAGCAGTCATGTCCATTTGGAGATACCGTGGGAGGAGACCAAAGAGCCTGTTTCTTTAAACTGCAAAAAACTCGGGTGTTTTTCCCAGGAACTAAAATACACTTGTAAATATGAGGTGTATACACCAAGATAATGTTTAGACCATCGTAAGACTGCTTAATAAAAAAATTCTAAACACAGATCATGCTGGCGGAAAAAAGAATTAGAGGTGGAACTGTTGATACAACCTCTTACTAAGCTGAAAACCTTATTGATGCTTCTAACATTTGTATTTCGTTCACGTTTCAGAGTCCACTTTTATCTTGTAGATTCTGTCATGTCCCTGCCTACTTCCCCATAAAATGGATCTATTCAGGATACCAACAGTCTTGGATCTCCTGAAGCAGAACAGTTACACTGCAAACATCAACTTTATTCCCTCCCCTAGACCAAGATCTTCTGCCTCAGGGATGATCATTGCTTCCAGTGGGCCGGTTTGTTTTCTGTATTTTATTTGTCTTTTTGGGAGAGTCAAATCCTTACTTCAGCCCTCAGCAAGGCAAGATGAACTACACGTTTTGGTAGGAAACAAGTTCCTATTTGTCTGAGACAAAATTAGTTAGTGTTATTGTTGCTTCCTTCCTCTTATCCTTCCCATACATCTGAGAGCAGTGGAGGGCGTTTGGAGCAGTTTAACAAGTCAAGGGAGGCGAGTGCCTTCTGGTCTCACAGCCAGCGGCTTACGGCCAGCACCGCGGCCAAGCCGGCCTAGTACAGGCAGGGATATGCGACAGGGGATGGAGGCAGGACCAGCCGCCTCCACCGCGGAGCTCCCTTGAGGCGCAGCGCCCGACCCGCCGAGCGCAGCCGGGGCCGGCGGCAGCGCCGGCGGCGAGGCCGAGGGGCGTGGGACGGGCGGCCCCGCTGCGGGCCGGCCGCTACGAACAGCCCCGTCTGCCAGCAGCGGCCTCCTCCGAAAACAACCCCAGAAGCGGCCGAGGAGCCTCTGCCCACACGCAGGGGGCTCCTCTCGCCTGTGGCCGGGGCAGGCCAGCCCTGTGGCCCCGGCACGGCGGCCGGCGGGGGTTGAGGAGAGGCTTCCACCTACGGGTAGCTCCGCTCACTACAGGCCGCCGGGCAGCACACCGGCACCGGGCACCAGCAGCCCGCTCTCTTTTCGCCTTCCCCTACATCTCCCACCGAGCCCCCGCGGCCGCCCCGCAGCACCAGGCCGCTGGCCACCGGCTTGACCCCCCCCCCCCCGCCCCGCCTCGCCCCTCCGCCGCCGCCCCGCAGCGAGGGGCAGGCGGCGACCCCTCACCCCGCCGGCCCGTACCTCGGCTGAGATCGAGGGGGACGTTCTCCTCGCCGCTGTCGTTGCGACCTGCGGGGGACGGGAAAAGAGAAGCGCGTTAGGCTGGCGGGGAGGAAGGAGCCCGAGGAGGAGAAAGGGAAGAAGGGGACGGAGGGGGCTGCTGGGCAGCGGCGTAGAGCGAGAGCCGGGCGACGAACACAGCCTGCCGCCGCGGCCTGCCCGGAGCCCCTTACCTCGGATGCGGAGGTGCCTCAACGAGCGGGCCCGGAGACTCACCGCCATGTTTACGGCCCCACAGTCACAACACCGGAAACTTCGCCCGCTCTCGCGAGGAGAAGCCGCCGCCGCCGCCGCCACGGGCGGCACCCCTCCTCCGTTTCCCCTCCCTCCGCCCCGTCGCCGCGGGGGCGGTTGAGGAGAGGCGGGGTGGAGGGTTGAGCGGCTGTTGTTTGGCCGCCGTCTCTCTCCGATGGCTCCGAGGCGGGGCCTACTCAGTCTCCCCGGGGCGGTGGCTGGTCTCTGTCACGCTTCCCGCGGCCGGGGGCGGGCGGGGTGGGCGCCCGGGTGTCAGACACCCGGGCGCCCACCCCGCCCGCCCCCGGCCGCGGGAAGCGTGACTGAAGGAGAAGCACCGGCCTCCTCATCATCATCATCCTCCTCCTCGAGGGCCGCGGCCCGGGGTTCGCTGCGGGGCTTCTCCTCAGGCGGCTCGGCCCCGAGAGGCCGAAGCTGAGGGGAAAGTGGGGGCGGCGGGAACGGAGGGGCGTCTGAGGGGCCTTCCCCGCTCCCTCAGAAAACGCGGCGAAACGCTTCATTTTCCTCAAGAGCCCTGCTGGGATCCGGCTGCCTACATCACTGGTGCGTCGCCACATCTGAAGGTTTTGGTCTGTCAAGTGAAACTGCCTTTTTTTTTTTTTTTTTTTTTTTTTTGAGGTTTGCCCGCTTAGTTTTCTATTTTTTTTTTTTTCAAGCTGCACTTGCCTTGTGATGAGATGGTAATTCACGTGGATTCGGCATGACCATTGGCTTTCTCACCGGATGTTTTCTGGGGTCTGCTTTTTAATGTGTGAAGTAATTAAAAACGGGGAAAAAATACTTTTTCATTGCTTTCTCCAGAGTGGGTCTCTCTGCAGTCTCAAGTGTTGATCTGTTTCTTACCTTGGTATTTGTTAAACTTACCTAATAAGCATATATATATATAAAAAAAAAACCCCTGAAATCCCACTACAAAAACCAGTACACTTAAATATCTGTTGTCCCTTTCAGGCACAAGTTTACATAAGCGGACAACACCTTACATGGTGTCCTGGCGCTTCAGACAGCTGTGGACAAGGCAAGTTCTTGCACCCAGACTTCCCACATTCTCAGGAACAAAACCAGCAAATAATAATCATTGAAGTGTAGAAGTAGCCAGCCGTATAAAAATAAGTTCAAGAGCTCGCGTAATAATTTTCCTGTTTTGTAGTCAATTATTTTCCACTCTGGAGTTTTCACTCCTCTTTTGAGGTCTTTCAATTCAGATCCTGCATTACTCATAGAAATCTGGTTTTATTAAGGTGAACATTAAGTTTCATCTCAAAAATAGTACATTAGTTTTTACAATTGTTAGTGTACTTTAATTAATACTGATTTAGGAGATTCAAAATAATTATTTGTAAAGCCAGAGTAGAAGAGCTTTCTGACATATCAGTTCATGACACATATAAAAATCTTGTTTTAATAGGATTACGTTCAGTATATTTAAAATACCATTTTCAGCAACTTTCCTATTTTTTGCTTATTAAATATGAAGCTAATGTTCTTGAAGAAACCCAGGTTCTCAAAATTAAAAGGTCTAAACAATAAAATCTTGTCCACCCATAACACAGGACCAAGCATATCAAACTTCCTTAAATAGTTTCATCAATATGCCTCAGGGCCGCCCTTTAAAATTGCATGCCCAGGGAACCCTAGATTTCCTGAAAATGCCAAATTGACCGCTGCTTGTGGTAGTAATGTTGTATCCTGTTTACTACAAATTCTGCTGGGACTAATTAATTTCACATAAGCTTTGAAGCACTACACCACTAAGTGTTGGCCCACTATTAAACTTCTGGATTGGATTTGAACTTGTGATCTGCATGTAAAATGCTTTGGATCCTCATGTTGAATGCTAGTGGCATGCAGCACTTACTTCTTCCCTTATAGATACGAAGTCAGAGAGACAACGGTATATTTTAAAAGAACTAGAACATCTCCTTCCAGCAAGGGAGAGCAAGAAAGTCATGTTCAAAACTCCAGGGTATTCTTTTGCAGCTTTGTTCCTGCAGACACCCTTTAATAATCAAAATATTTCACTTAACTCGCTGGGCTCCAGTTTTCTCTTTCTTTCTTTTTCTCCCCCTACTTATATTTGGATTGTGCAGACAAAATTGAGGTTGTTTCTGATAATGACACATAATGCCATAATGTCAGTTACAAGTGGTAACCCACAGGGCTACATTCAAGGTAGTTTAAGGTATAATTAATATTTGCCACAAATGGGAACAAAACCAAAGAACATTAGATTTTTAAGTTTTTGTTATGGTGAAGTGGAAAATAGCAAGTATGCCTTAGCCTTAACTACCACTTAGATATGTGGGAGCTCCCCACAAAAAAAAAAAAAGAAAAAAAAAGAAAAAAAAAACATGCTGCAAAGTGAATCTTGCCCTTAAAATGTCATGGTCATCTCTGGTATGAGGAATCCTCAGCCTGTGAGAGCAGAGGACATTTTGGGATCTATTTTTGAAGCTTTTCCTGTGTTCTGTTCTCCCATTAAACGTGGGGAAAGAATCCCCAAAGTTTAACTAAAAAATCGTAAAGCTTCCTTACCTATGGTATTTTCTACACACTTTCATCAGCCACTGTTGCTCCCGAGTATGCAGGAGGGGAGAAACATGGAGAAAAAGGAAAAGCTATTTTGTCCATTTGGAGGGGGAAGATTAACACCAAAGAGAAAACGAACTTATTCACTGGTGTGATGGCTTGTCTGTGTCACAAATTCCAGTTGATCCAGCGTAAGGCAGCCTCTTCAATTCATTATTTTTGTCTTTCAGTGTCTAAGTTATAAATCATATTACTATAAATCAAATTAAAGAAAAGATGGTTTAATGGCCAAATGGGGAATCAGACTAGTTTGCAATTTTATGTGAGTATAACTTCTTTATATAGACAAGTAAATCTCCTAAAGCCGGGGACACGGTGACAGTGGAGTTTCCTGTGAGCTGCTGGCGTACTTCCTTTCCCACTTGCAAAGCACAACATATGAGAATGTAACAACAAACCTTCAGTGTCATCTGGAGGTTTGCAGAGGCACGTTAACGTTGAAACCGCGTTAAAGTGTTTCTTTGTGTTCGGTGGTTAGATAGGGGCTTCTAAAGCTAGAGCTACATTTTTCTGTGTACATGCGAAGCACTCATGAAGAAACTGCTTTGTTCCATCCTTTTCCGATCAGAAGATTGTCCCTTTTGTCCCCTCACACTTGGGATTTTGCCAGTGACAGCCTTTTTATATGCTGCATAGGGTTCTGCAATATGCCATAGAGGACAATACTATGTGAAAAGATTCAAAATCAAGTATGAAGATCAAGGAGAAGAGGTCTCCACTTCTTTGGGGTTAAATGAAGAAACACAGGGCAGATGCCTAACTGGCTTAACTTGTATGAATTCAGTGGAAATGAATAAGGATGTGCAATTTACACCAGCTGCAGCCTGCCCCTTTTATACATCTATGAATCAAGCTATGTAGTAAAAAGTTAACCTGTTGAATTCAACTGAGCTACAGTAATTTGCAGTTGTTCAGCCTTTTATCTTATCCAAATGCATTTGTAACACCCTTCCTTATTTTGCAATATCATGAAATTGGCTTTAAATAGGTGATAAATCCTGGATGATGGTGGGACAAACAAGAAGAGGAGAAAATCTAGTGAAAAAGTTAAAAAAAAAAAAACATTGCTTCTTTTGCTATCTATTGTTAGCAAGAGTTTTTGCAATCACTCTATTTGTTTAATCTTATTCTTCACATGAAGCCCATCAAACTGCTCGGGAAAGGATAAGACATGAGCTCTGTTTTCTGCAGCCAAGAAATACAGGCAACGGAGGTATAAAAAAAGAAGGTATGAAGAAACCATCACTGATTGAATGGAGTATCTCAGAAGTTGATCAGTGGCCAAATACGACAGATGAACTGGTCTGCACCAAAGATGACTGAAACAATATTTGGACAACCAGATATCAGTTTGCCCATTTGATATTGCAAGAATCACTTGACCTGGTTTTTCTTACGTAAAAAATATCCCAGACTGTAAAAATGTCTGGCTCAGCAGCAGCCCAGACTCAGGTCAAGAACAGGTTTCTGGTGGGCATTTGGTTTAGAAGTTCTGCAGTTTGAGACAATCAAATCCAGCTCATCCACACATTTTTAGCAGCTGGGCAAAGGCGTAATACTAAACTATTGACACTTGTGTGGTTCCAGCCGTAACTCTGAAGTAACACACGGGTACTAAAGAAGACCTGCACAATGCCTGGCCCGTGGGCAGCCACACATAAATATTCTCAGACCTCCGAGCGCTACACGGCGGGTTGTCAAGCGGTAAGAGCCTGTCCACCGCTCCACCATCCAGTGACACAGCAGTCTGCGGGAGGATGCAGCTGCAGCCCCGGGCTTGTGTGCCTGGTGTGCAACGGAAGGCGCGAGGGTCTGCGAGGGAGAGAGTTCTGCTGCAAGATTAAAAAAGCTGAGTCTTCAGAGGATGTGGGAAAGGAAACAAGGGAAAAAGGTGACCCTACTAGCTTGCAGCTTAATCTACATAAATCAAAGTCCTTTATTGAGATTTGTGTTCTGTGTCTCTGTAACATAACAACAAGCAGAATAGGAAAGGTCCTTCCTCCTGTGGATAATATCAGCTGCTTCCTGGGAACAGTGTATCTTTAACGTGGATCTGAGAAAATGTGAATGGGGCCAGAGCTTGGTTGAAAACCTAGCAGAATTTGGGATACTGGGAACGACAGACATCTTAAAACACAAGTGGAATGTGAAAGCATGGATATTGCATTTTACACGTCTGCTTCTTTGGGAATCCAGCTGGCTCCTGAGGTCGCTTGGGGAGGGCACTGGTGACATGGAGATCCTGTAAATACATGATGGCTCTTCTTTGGACAGGCTTGCACCAGTCCTGAGCCAAAACTGTCCAGTTTGGTCAATATGACAGTGAAGACCATCGAGGTCCAGTGCCCAGGGATGTTTGTTCCCTGTGACTCTTTTACGTGACTAGTATGGATGCAGTTTCCGTGCCCGGGCTCCATCTGGTTATAGGCAAAGGGTGAGCTGCCAAACTGGGATGGTCAAGCAAAGAGGACCCGAGTGTGTAGCCACTAGGTTTAGGTGGATGCTGCACATCTTTTGTTGAACTTTTGAGCCACATGTTAGTTTTTTGATTCATCCCTTTTGGTCTTGTGTTCACCAGCTAGCTTAGAGAAAAAGCAAGAGGCAATTTGCAGTTTGCTCCCCCAAGGAGGCTGTTCCCGCTGGATTTGCTTTTTGGGGTGTGATGGCCCTCCTGGCTCCTGGTATATTCCTTACATATTTCTTTTCAAATACAATCCAATAGATGTATTCCTACATATATTGTTTCATAAAAGGAATTCTATAGATAATATTTTAAGTATCAGTAGTAAAGTTTGCAAAAGGAACATGATTTGGCCAAGGAAAACAACAATTCCTAAAAAAATTTTCAGCTCGGTAAATATTTTTTTCTGGAATTGCTCTGATTTTGGAAAACAGCATAATCTAAATTAATTCATTAATATCGTACCCTATAATCCAGCTAGAAATAAAAACTATTAATACAAATCTGAATTGATTGCAACTGGGTAAAACGTTAGTATTTCTTCAGTATCCAGTAATGGAAGAAATGGAAAAAAAGAACATACAGCGCATAGCAGAAAATTATGCAAGAGTAGCAATAAATAGCATACTAAAACAACAACTAGCTGCAAAATAACAGCATGTCAAGTGATACAACAAGTCTTCCTGATTAACTGGGCAGGTTGCTAACTAGATTGTTAATTAGCGCAGCCTTACATTTAGGCACCCATTCATGTAACATTTTTCACAGCATTCTTCGCTGCATAATCCTATTGAAGCTGTGAAAAGCAACAGGTGTTGAGTTTTGGTATGGTTGGCATATTAATTAGACCTGAGGAAAAAAAAATAAATTAAAAAACCCACATCTGTTAAGTGTTTCAGTCCAACTATACTCCAGTAATAGGGCTGAAGCTGTGTGTAAGGGTAGTTTATCACCATCCGATTCAAAATCCACATGGCAGCAGAAACTACTTTTTTGTAATTCTTCATGTAATTCTTCATGGTCTTTTTTTTTAAAAACTGAAGAAGCCCATTAACATTTTCTTTGGGCGGTGGCTGAAGAAGGCTAGCTAACATTTTAGTAGCAGTGCTGTTATAGATCACGGTATCCATACTGAAATACTTGGATATCTGAGATGCTTAGCAGTCAGTGGGTATCGCTAGAACAGACCTCAGTCTCCTACAGGGCCGGTAGCAAGTAGGTTGCTATAAACATTCCTGGCAGTACAGAAAGGAGCAAAAAAAGCGATGGGATAGAAAAGGTAGAAAAGGCATTTTATTTTTTTTTTTTTTAGTTTAATTTAAGCTGGCAGTAGTAAGATTTGCTTACATAAAGCATCCCAACTTCAGTACTGAAAAAAGCTCCCCCAAATACTGAGGGTAGAAGGAGGTATCTTTGGCCTGATTTTAAATGTGGTGGGATAAACAGCGTAGAACGCAATATATAAGGATTGGAAGTCTTCTCAGTGGTTGGTGAGTCATAAAACCTCTGGTGGTGTCACCCACAGAGTTCGGAATCTTGCACGAAAAATGAGCATTTAAACAGAGAAGCTTTTAAAAATGGGATAAAAAATGAAAGTGCCATAGGCAGGAATGCAGAAGTAGGGGAATGGTTTAAAAGGATGAAAAGAGAAAGGAACCAGGAAGCAGAAGAGCAAAGGACAGAACACCATGGTCAGAGGAAAAGGGGAAAAAAGGAATAATTACAGGGAACAAGAAGTAATCGAGAAAGAAAGTAGAGAGTACAGGGAACATCTCAGGCGGTGAAAGGAGGCAACGACAACACAAAAATAAGGATGTCTTTGGATCAATACGGAAGAAACTGGGCTTACCTGTGTGAGCTGGAAGGTGTGTGACGGCATCGTCCAGGGCAGGAGAACATGAAAGAAGGTGAGATGCGTGAGAAGGGAAGGGAGCTTGGCAGAGTGTCCCTTCTGTCAGCAAGAAAAGGGGACGGGAGCCCCGAGTTCTGTGTCTGTGTTTTGTGTACATTTTCCACCTGAAGTGCACCCACATGCAAGCGAAGGAGCAGGCAGCTTTGCCTGCTAAGAACTTGAAAATCAGGAATCAGGCCAAAAAAAGAATTAAAAGGCAGGAAAAAAAGCCAGTGCTTATTTTTCTTTTCTTTGTCTGGCTCATGATGCTTGAGCTGTAGGATTTGGTGATATTACTGAAGAAATGCAAATCATATAATGTTTCTTAAAACCGTTGGTATCCACCTAATTCACATTTAATTCACGTTTGTGTTGACATTTTGCATACTTCCTTTCTGCCTAATAGTGAACATTTTAAGTTTAAGCCGTGTCTGTGTCTGTGTGTTGAGAAAGAAAATAAACATACAGTTTCCCTATATTCTTTTCAACAAGGCCCACAATAAAAAAAGCGTCAAGCAAGGAACTCTATGCATTTAATACCAGCTTAATCCTCTCTCTCAAAGTGCTTTAGAAGGAGGCAAAGAGAGATAATTTAACAAATTCTACATGTGTTCAGGAGCCAGCTAGTTAGAATGAAACACAGAGAAGAAAGGCTTTGTGAGATCATTGTAATTTTTCTTCACTCAGGCAAAGAAGAGGACCTGAGGCTACTGCGCTGCTGCTCTGCAGAAGGCTAGGACATGTTGCGATGGCATTCTGCAGTACCGTGGCTAACCCGAGTGGCACCGGGATACCTTCCAGCTGGTTAGGATGCTGGAAACTGTTTAGGGTGACCCTTCAGTTGCACCACTGCCTCGTTTCCTAGCCTGGCTAAGTAGTCGAGGTGGAGGGCTGGGAGGGCCACGCTGCCATCCTGGGTGAATGGATTCTCATCAATAAGGTAATTCTTTCAGAGTGGGTTTGGGGGTGTAGCCTGGTATATCCCCAGGCCATCAGCGCGCAAGGGTGTAATGCTGGCAAAAGCTGTAGACCTGGCTCAAAACCATGCCAACGAACTTGCTGTCAACATGGGAGTTGGGAGACAGCAAATGATGTAAGTGGAGATAATAATGTAGACCAATTCTAGAATTTGTCCCCAGTTTTTATTAAGTTTCAGTATATAATCTAAACTATTATTCAATTTAAATTTTAATCAGTATTCCCTCTCTGCCCCCTTTTTATTACTGTAAAGATGGTATATTTAAAATATGGTAATACTTTTGCATGGTAATACTTTTGAAACAAAAGGTGTTTTCTCTCTTCTCTTTGTGTCTAACCACAAGTAGAGGCAAAGAAGAGGACAAGAAAAATAGTGAGAATCCTAATCTAGGAATGTACCAAAAATATAATTAATATAGCTTTAGCAGTTTGGGTTTACATCCAGGATTAATGGATATGTGCCACAAATTGTCCTCTGTTTGTGCCTTTCTTTCATACGTTAAAAATGGGGATAAAATATTTTCCTGTCTCACAAGATAAATCCATTTCTATTCATGGGAATCTAAGATATCATTGTGATGAACGCGATGAGAAACGAATAATTCTGGGTGCAGCATAGGCTTGGGAAGATTTGCACTAAATAAAGGAGTGGCCAGAAACCGAATGAACAGGGCTGAACAACTGCCTTTTCTGTTAACTCTCATCCAGCCCATGCACTAAATGAGGCGGGGATCCTGTGGAAAAAAATACTGAGCCATCATGTAATTATAGACTGCGCACACAGTTAAAGACACATCCACACGAGGAGGCAGAACTGAGGCTGTGCAACTACAAGCTCGCTTCTTGGAACCTCCTCACTTTTGAGTGCTTCACTCCATAGCGAAGCTACATGCAAAAGCCGTTCCGTGTAGGATGGTCTGGGGCTGGGTCTTTACAGAAGTCATAAGGGTATCCTTTTAGAGGTCCCTGAGTTTCCTCAGAAGCTGTCTTATGTGACATAAAATACACACACAGAGACGCAGACACACGTGCACGCACACTCATTCTTCCACTGTATCTGTTATGAAGGTAATGTAGTGGTAAGGGGTCATCTAATCCACACAGCGAATCTGGGTTCCTCCAGTGGATTTCCTTCCCCTTGCTCAAGCTCTGATCCTCACAGCCCAGGTGGAGATTATGCAACAAGATCGCACATAGAGGGGGGTTTTGTTTAACACCATGTGAGGAGTAGCCAAGGGATCTGCAATTATGTGGATCGAGAGTATAAACCTCTTAGGCAGGAATGCACAGGAGATCAGCTGCATTCCTGCAGCCCAGAGCCTGCGGTAACAGCAGAGAAATGCTCTAAAGCTCCTGAATTAGAGAAGTCTTTTGTGCCCTCCCAGTTTTGGTTTTGCTTAGCCTGTTTGCTGGGGCAGGGTAGAGGTACAACACAGATGGAAACCAGCCCTGTTTACCTTAACTGGGGTGCTCATGCTGAAGGCTAATTTTTGTGTCAATATTTTGATGTTTTCACTGCTGAATGTTTCAGCAGGCACAGCCAAATACTCCAGGATTATAGACTGAATTTGGAGAGGGAAAAATATCAAGAGGGAGAACAGATTTCCTTTTCTTTCTTTATGACTTTTAAAAGATAATAGAATAAATTACAGGTGAAAAACCCTTAAAACACAGTCTTTATTAAGCTGCCTAAGTATAGATTTTGCTGCCTGGAAGATTTTCTGCTTACATTTCACTTTCTGGATAGTAATTACTGACAAACAAATGCCACATTGTAGTTGTGCTGCCTTTGCAGCAATAATAAAGTTGTTTTTCACTGTCAGCTGCTCAGTGATAATTTTCAGACATTATTGTACAACTACTGTTGTTGTACTTTGGAAGAAGATGGTGTACGCACATTTCTTGTCAGAAAGCACACTTTTATTCAGAAGAAAGAAAAAAAAAATGCATCCAGTGAACAGCATTGGCAAATAATGAAAAGAAAAAAATGCACAATACCAGTAATTTTTCAGTGTGTAGTACCTTCTAAATACATTTCAACACCCTGTAACAATCACATTATATTTGATCTGTGCAAACAATGCACAGATTTTTAGCTTAAAGTACCCTATGAATATTTCTTTTGATGATTTAATGTGTCATAAGACCAACTCAGTCAGTATAATCAGTAAGGAAATACAGTACCTACAACACATCAAGGCTAAGAACATGGAAAAGCTCTTCAAAATATATGACCAAAAAAATCTCACAAAGAATAAAATTCACTTATTTTTCAGGGACACAAAAGAGGTTTGTGTTCTACTGAAGTCCTTTAAACTATATTCAAAAGGAAAGTTCCTTTGTTGGTCTTACTGCAACACATGACGTTGTACTATCGTTTAAAACTAAAACCAGACTTGGCATATATGTTAGAATTTAACACAAACTCTTTTTGAATCAACTGTGTAAAGCATAAAACTATTTATCCCCTTGATAGCTGACAAGTCATTGTGCATTTCTAAATATCTGTGTTCCCTCTCAGTTCTTTGGCATATCACTAATTTGATGCAGATACCCTCTTGAATGCCCCTGAAAAATAAATAAACCATCAGCAGCGATGTAGCCAAATAGCCAGACACATTCATTGTGCTTAATATACAAGGTCATGTTTTAAATTTGGGTGCTGGTGCTGATGTCTACACATAAAACTGGTATTTGTATGCCTGGTTGCTGGTTGAAAAGTAAATATAGAACAGGAAACTCAAGTTTGCATATAGCTTTTCAGTGTATTATCAGTGATTTTAAATACAGTATAAAATAGCTTATAGGCTATTATCTCTACAGTTAATTTTGATATCCCCATAGCATTATACCTCCTTAGAGATTTACTGTATTTTGAACCGTGAATAAAAGGCACTTGTGTAAGATGAAATCTCAGCTCCCCTGAAGGTAAGACCACAACTCACTGACTTCAACAGAGCCAAAATTTTTTTATGTTTATAAGCTAAACTTGCTAGCTAGCTACATTGCACTGGTTTGCACAGTGTGCCTTACTTCCCTTGAGGATTATAGGAGACTTGATTATCAAGAGGTGCCTATATTGATCCAGCCACATTGCTTGTCACAGGTTTTTTATTATCTTGCACTACAGCAAAAGCATCACGTTACAACTACATGTTCCATATTCTGCACAAGCTCACCCTCTTTACTGTGCATTCATTGTAAACAGCTTTTGATTTCCAGTGAGATCTGATAAGTGCAAAGTGATATTTATTATTATGATTCATCCATTCATTTTACTACTCACTTATTCAGAGAACAGGATCACCAGTGATCTTTAGTAATAAATGTTGTTTCTACAGTAGATGAGCATGGAAATGTTTAATTACTATACTTTCATTTAGCCAAGTCTAGTGTAAAATATAGAACTTGAAAGAAAAGGATACTATCAAAGTGATGTGATATCTATACATATATATATTTAGTCTAGAAATTATTTCCCAACAGTTTATCAATCATCAGTTTATAGGTCCATTTTAATGCCTAAATTACTACAGTGACAACAACATATCTTCAATCTAAACAGAAATTAAATCTTAATCTAAATGTTCTGAATATATTTTGAGCAACACTATGCTATAGACTCTTCTATGATTTATATCTCAGAGTGCTGTGTGTAACACATATAACATTGTTATGTTTACTATTGATATTAGCCAAAAAGTACCTAAAAAATGGTCAAATAAATTTTAGAAAATGGCATTCTCTCATTAGTACAACGTAGAAAAAGAAACTTCAGCAGTAACGCTACATGGCTGTATGTGTCAGTGTAGGTAACGCTTTTGCAGTTGGAATGGCAGGTCAGCAATGATGCCCACTTTTGATTTCCTGTTTTCACAACAGGATGTTATCACCAAAGGAAGCATTTCTTTTCAGGATACTGTCCTCCCCTGAGTGGCAGTCTCTGGTGTTTAATAGACCAGAGCCAGAGCAAAACTGTTCAGGGATTTGTTGTCCTCTGTATCCTTCATAGACCTGAACTGGCCTTTTTGGGTATAGCTAATGGAAGAACTGTTTTTACATGGACTTTCCACAAACGTGGAAAGGAAGTGAAAAATGATAACCTTAACTTTAGCTCAAATTCCCTGAATTTTAATTTCTCAGATAATTGGCAATAAAAATGTCATACAAAGCAAGGGATGACAAAGCCCTAAAATTCTAAAAAACATTAATTATACATTTAGAAGAGTGTAACCGATTAACTTGTGATCAGCTTTAGTGACTTCTCTTGCTTTCACAATTAGGAAGTTGGAAATAGATTTTGATCTTCATGGAAGCTCGTACTTGCATAGAATTCTGCATCAGTCGTTATCATAGATGCAATCTGAAATGGAAATAAAAGGGAAAAATATTAGTATTGTGCAGTACTTCTACTCAAGGATAAAGTTATTTGATGTAATTCAGTATAGTTACTGTATTGTTTGAAATGTTCAACATACCATCACCAATATCATCGTAAATCTCTCCATCACTGTAAGTTAAAAAAAGAAAAATAATGTATTTAAAAATTGAAGCATCAGATATGTGTTACTATTTGAATGCAGATACAAAATAGTGTAGCAGTATGGTGCAGACATGCTATCAAGTAATTCAGTTGCTAATTAGGAAAGTGCAACCTTTGTGGTAACAGAACAGTGTTGAAAAAGATGGTCAAAGGATTTTCAGTGAAGGGTAGAGCTGGATACATTTCTTTCTAACATGAAAGGCTTGCTTTATTAAGAGGTTGGGTTTTTTAATTAAGTTTTTAAGTAGCTATTCTATAACAAACTCAGAGATATTCCCATTAAAAAAATTAATACTTACTGATTTTTTAAAATGAAATCTGTAAAAGATTATTAAAAAATCAGTATGCCCTTGAAATTCTTACTTGTTTCTGTACTTGGCAATGCTATAATGGTTTTGGAGGGGCAGCTTCTTAGATAATGAATTTTGGTAATGTCTATAAATGATACATGCTCCATGAATAGGAATTTTCAAAATATGTCACTTAGATACACAAACAGGCCTATGGAAGCCAATAAGGTTATTTATATATCTAAGTTAAAGGTGTGTATAAATGTTTGCAGGCTTCAATTCTAAAAGTGACATCTGATTCGGTATTTAAGGGTCTAACATAAAGCTCACTGAAGGAAGTGGAAAGGCTTTGTATGACGAGAATTTTGGATTAGAACCTAAATGCTGAACTCCATGCAATTATTCAGAGCAACACTGACCCAACCTACTCAATCCGGGTAAGACTGAAATAAAAATAAAGCTAAAGAAAAATTGGTCCATTTTACTTAAACATTTGAAAATGGCATCAATACACTTAATCACATCAATGTGAAATTCAGTAATAGATTCTAGTACCAATAATGCTTAATTTATGTAATTTTTCATGGTTTAAAGCAGAGTTCATAGTTAAGCGATGAGGAAAGGGGCCCTGGAAAATTTCCAGCATGGATGCATGTGACTAATTCTTGAGAAACGTAAACTCTGTAAAAATAACTCGGTTTGCAGGACTAGATGACATGCTAAAATAATCACATTTCACTTTTATTTAACAAACAGTTTAGAACAAAATTGAATGTTATAACAATTTTTTCAAAAAGAACACTTTGTACTTACTTCTGAACTAAATTGCTTCTCAGAACATAGCCATCTGTAAAATTGAAATACATATGTATTTAAGTTAAGCTTAAATATTAATGTTATTTCTTCTGTTGCTAGCACTAGTGATATGCAGTTTTTCTCTTTTAGATATTTAAGACAGAAAGACATAATAGATGGATAACAATGTACAATAGATATGTACTCGAGGAAAATTTTGCTTTTAATATTTTTTAAAATTTTAGTTTTAATTATTCTTATCTGCTTGCTTAGTACAATGTGGTGCCTGAGACAGGGAATCGGAATACTACAATAGCTCCTAGACCAGTTAGATAGCTACTGTGTCAGGTACTCATAGAATGTTATTTCTCTTGTTTCATTGCAATAGTTTCCATTGTGTACAAAACTAGTGCTGAACAGAGAAAATAGTGATACAGGCTATACAAGATTAGGTTTTCATCTTATATTTTAGTTTCCTGGTTGCACGAGAGGGGTGTAAAACAACAGGTATTAACACAAAATATAGTAGTTCACAAACTATAGCACAAAAGTGTGGTATAGCAATAACCACATAATAATATTTATAATAATAAATAACAGAAATAGTTTCCTACAAGGACAAAAATATCTTTCAAGATGTATACACCAATTAATTATCATTAGCTGTAATTGTTTAAAAATTTTTAACTGTATCGCATTGATAAGAACTGTTTATATGTATATAATGGAAATACCTTAGAAAAGCTACTCACTAGAGAATTATTCTATTACTCTGTTGCATTACTAATGAAATCACATAAAACTATACATATTCTTCAATATATTTAATGTCTTGAAAAAATTGGATATCTTTGGTAAAAGATATCTACTGAAATACTCATCAATTGGTGTATATGCAAGCAAAGAGAAAGCCATAATAATAGCTACATATTTGTAAGTAAACATTAGTATATTGGTACAAAATTAGGACAGTTCTAAAGGAGAAACATGATCTTGTGCTATATTTGAAATTCCTATCGAAGTTTCCTTCTTTTATTCATTAGGAGGCTTAAATGGTCACACTAAAATGATAGGTTTTAGAATAAATTTATTAGCTTGAGTTGTAAAGTTCCTTCAACTCTTGGAGGAACCATTATATAGTACAGAAAGTATCACTTTTCTGCTAGTATTTCTGGTAGCGATCCTTCAGGTCAGTCTTGATGAATCTCTAGATCTTACCATTTTACCTTAAGGAATTATTTCCTCCTTCACATGAATTTTTCTTTTCTGATACTTAAGACATGAAAGCATCGTTTCTTTTTTTAAATGCACAGTAATGTCCAACTAAAGAATCTCATATTTTGTGTTAAGCCTTTTTTACATCCAGGCTCTAAGTTTATTCTAACTGAAATTGCCCTTTCCAAGATCTGTTACTTTACTAGTTGGTGAAACGTTCCCTTGTAAATTGGCATCAGACACAACGAACTAGGGCTGTTCTGAAAAGCTGTGGAATTATCACAGTGTCTTCAACGGACCAATGGTTTGATACATAAAAATGTCCTATGATACCTACATGGAATATTGGAACAGTTATTTGACAAGACTATTATCCAAACACTAATAAGTAACTAATTCTTATATACAGCTTTTCTTCATAAAAAAAACCTGCGTAATTAATTTTAACTTGGTATATTTCCATCTTAAAATTGGTAGATATCAGATATTGCTATAAATCTCAAATGTAAATATTTTTTTCCAGAATATGCTGTATTAATTGCTATATTTTAAGTACATTAACGATTTGCTCTGTGAAAGCCATCATACATTAAAAACACTGCATTTTTAAAAACTTCTATCTTGTGCTAGAAGGTTACATAAAAAGGCATTAATTTCATGTGATAATATTTTATTTGACACTAATCTGCTTTAGCTTCTGTTTAAGACTTAACAGTTATATAAATGAAAAAATAGTTCTATGCATTTAGTATTTGATTGCAGCTATATAAGGTAAAATTTGCTTCCTTTGCCTGTATTTATATCTTCAGGGTCATGAAGATTTGATACTTAGATAAATTCTATTATAAGTTTTGCCTACTAAAAATGTTAAACTACAGGTAATCTTCACTAGTCAAAGAAGCCAATGCTGCAGATTTTCAGTCACCTGCCTATTTGCTCAGGCTGATTACAAACCTCAGCTCTGTCTATTCAGGATATTCTTAGCCTGGTTGTCTTTCCTCAGCTTGTATTACCTGGGATAATGGCATGGAAATTGCTGTTTTTAAAAGATGTCATCTTTTAAAAATTCTCTTTAAACAGAGTCCAGTAAGTCCATGAAGTCTCTCACTGGGAATCATTTTAAATCACTTGACTTACCTAATCTTCTCTATTTCTTCTTTTAATTTTCTGAAGTGAAATATGTGAAAGCAAAATTTCTTGGCTTACAGTCACGGTGTGTAAACACAGTGTGCTTGCAAGCCAGACGTGCATGTGCCAGTGCTTCTCCCATTGCAAAGCATAATCTAGGTTCTTCTGATGGTCGCTAGCCCCTAAATATGTGGGAGATCCAGCCTCTGCTGATCTCACACTCTATCAAATTTACTAATCCAAAATTAAACGTCTAAAGTTTCAGTTTCTAACTAATCTATTCATGTTTATGTGGCTTCCATAATAGAGGGTCAGCAGAGGGTCAGCACACTCCATCTTGATTACTTAGTACCACTGAAAGCTATGACACATCAGGTCAGCTACACTGGCAGTGTAAAGGAAGCTTGGCCAGTACACAACTTACATTTTCAGGCACTGAAGTCCATTTATATCCTAATGTTTAAGCAAAATCTGTGAAAGTGAATTGAAGTTTTTTGTGTATTTCAAAAGGTACATAGGTTAGACCAAGCAACAGTAAGAAGGAATTTGAGAAGGTAAATGAGAATCAGTTCCTTGTTCCACTTTTGAAATTTCAAATAATTTCATAACAATTACAATAAGTGATAGGAGAATACATTCCTAAAGATCACCAGCGCTTGCTTAAAAAGGTGGTAAAACTTTATTATAAACTTTGTAATTTTGTTTAACTGCTGGTAGAGCTGTGAAGCTATGGAAGTGCTTTGTAAGTTATCAAATGGAAGAAGAATTCGTGTACAAGAAAGTAATGAAAACATATTTAATTGTTGATTTTCAGTCTATCTGACCTTCAAAAAGTAAAATCATAGTTTCAAGATATGAGGAACTAGAGCAACTAGAGCAAATAAATAAAACTGTCATGCACTTAACTAAAGTAGGATTCAAACTAGACTAATTACTGTGAAAATTGACAGAGATCTATTCAGACGTTTTTAGGGAGGATATTTTTATTTGTTTTGCTCTTTTATGCATAGCAAAGCAGTAGCTCCTGTCACTATTTGAAAGGCTTTAAGACTATGTGAGGAAAACAGCCAACATGAACTACTTTCTACTTTGTTATTAGCTTGATTCAAAAAAATGCAGCATTGAAAGCTGCTCTTTGGGAAGCGGCTTCACTAGTGCAATCCATATTTTGAAAAACGTGTTGTTATGCAAGAAAGTCTTCCTCACCCTGCAGGCCTGCCAGGAAGAAGGCTACACTCCAGACTGCAACAGATGAGTATGGAGGGGAAAAAAATAGAAGGAAAGTTACTGAATCCCCTTCAGGTTTATCTCATTGGGCAGTCTGAGGTAAAAAGTAAAGGTGAATGGAAGGGTGCTGATACTTTGAACGTAGTCTGCTCCTACATAAAGTGAATTTTCATTAGAAGATTTGAGAAGTATTGTAAGAAAAGCACATTAAGAAATCGAAACCAAAAGTAGATAGTCCAGACTTCTCCAAAAATGCAAAAACTTCTGCCAATGCACACCCTGGCCGAGGGTTTCAGAGAAACACTGAAAGGCCTTGCGCAGCTCCCAAAACAAGCAGGCATGCCAATGAGGACATATGCCTTGGATCAGCTGGGGGCTGGGGGGAAGACTCCTAAGCAGTTTCCACCCCAGCCTGTTGAAAAGATTAAATTCCATCTCTGGCAATCCATAGTAAGACTATTGTTTTTCATTTTCCCTTGGCTGCAATCAATGGGCAAGTGCTTCCCAGAGGTGCAGCAAGGATTTCACTTTTACTAGATTCTGTGGGGTATTGTAGCAAACTCTTTTTGGCAAATGGAGGGAGACAGAAGCAACAAAACCATCTGCTAATATTAGTTGATGCAAATCAAGATTTACATAACTACATTGTCCTTTTTCTCACATTTGCTATCTCTTGTGTATTGGATTTTTAATTTTTTTGAGGCAAGCTGCTCTTAAAACACAATAATAACAACAATCTACCTCTTGTCAACCACCAGGCAAGGAATAAGACAAGTATTAGACTCTTCTTTAATATGACAGGGAAGAGGGTTTTTTACATGTCCTGACTCAATCATTCTCTGACAATTTGATTTGTACTACAGCTTTTTAATAAAACTTACATTTTCCTTCTTCATTCCTGCACAGGACCTTGGTATCATCTGTGCTTTCTATAATTTCAAGTGACTCCCCTGGTTTAACTTGTAAGTCTTTAGGTCCCCATCTTCTCTGGGGCAAATCCTGGACTGTGGTGGTAGAGTAAAGAACTTTAATTTCACCTTCAAACTGCAAAAATAAAATAAAGAGATGCTGATTAAAAACCATCAACATAAAGCTTATGATCATGCAGGTTTTAGACCAATATATTCCCATTTATTACTGAATTTTTGAAAATTAGGCAAATAATTGTTTATGCTATGTAGTATGTGCCATGCTTGTCATTTGGACTTACAAATGCTCAGATCACTATTTTTACAAGTAGTAATACCTTACCTTTCAAAGGCAAACTAATGTATTATTTACAAATTAGGGTATGTAAATTAGAGGATACAATACAGGTATTTTAATCTTTATATTTTATGTGAACAAAACTTACTTTGAACTTTTTTCTGAACTCTTTCTCTTCCCTTTCCATCTTTTTAAGCTTTTGTGCATCTTTTTCATCTGGTTTATGTTTTCCAAGGCTTGCTGATTTTGATGAACTATAACAAGAGGTTTACACATAAAAACAATATTAGAAACACATCTGAGGTATTGATGACCTTTCTGACAATTTTAGTGAAAATGCATTTGCCTTCATTTGTCTTCAGTATGTTTTTGTTTCTCTACAATACTTATATGGATAATACAATGCAGATTTGATTTCAAAATAAATAAAATGTTGGTGTCTTCTTTCCTACTTTTAATGAATTCTGATGTTAATATATCTACTATGTAAGTGAATACGGAAAACAATTTGAAGTATCTAGCTGCAACAGCAAGGAGAACTAAAAATAATTTAGGTGAATAATGCCCATAACTTTAGAATCTCTAGGCAAGGAGCAATTTTTGTGAAGTCTATGTATCTTTGGGCGGTACTGAATAATACATGTCCCACTGTGGAGGCATCTGGAACATCTTAGCCTTTCATACAGCAGCTGTGCTAGTCCTGCGTTCCCATAGAAGACCTTGCGACACCAGATAGCCTGCATTACATGACCCATGTCACGTTCGGTTGTTTTTTCCACAGCCCTGATACTGCTGACTTATTCCAATAAGCACAGAAGGCTTTCATGCCCTAACTGCCCTTCTTGATGCCGTACCTGGGAATTTAAAGTCTGACTCTGCTTTTGATCCTTCCTGATCTCTGTAGGAGTTGTGGATGGCAGTTTCACTGATGATGAATGTGTGTATGTGTGTGAATGTGACAGTTTCACTGATGGGGTGTGTGTGTGAAGTAACCTAGATTTAGGTTAGGGGGCCATGTCTTTTCTTATGGATATACAGTTCAAAGTGCTCTCTCTGTTTTAATGCCTCCAGAACAGATTATTGTCGTGCACTCTGTAGCTCCACCTGAGTGGAGTTAGTGGCAACAAAGTGTGACATGTTGCAGTCATCTTCACAGATGTATCTGTGCACATAATACATCTGTGCTCCAGAGATGGCCATAACTTCCTGGTCCAGGGATAAAAGTTTTCCAAGTTGAACTTTACACCTCCAGATGTGTTTCACACTTATAACACAGAATGCTATCTCGTTTTTTCTTAAAATACTACAGCAGCTGGGATCAAGTACTTAACCTAACAGTTCCCAAATCTTGATAGGAAGAGGACTGCCGGCAGAGAATCTACAATGAAGTACCTTTAGGCCATGCATTATTTTCTACCTCTTGTCCATCAGGGACTGAATTTGTTGAAATTCAAAGCATGCTTATTTATTCTATAGTCTAATCATTATTTCAATCTGCAGTGGAGGCAGGGAGCGTTCAACTGCCATTGTCAACAATAGGGTTAGGAGAACTTAAAAACCTGACAACACCAAATAATGCATATGTTAGTAGCAATCTGCCTCTATAAATACTTAGAAAATGTTTCACAGTGTATTACAGATTTCTAATCAGGGGAGTAATTCCTATTTTCACTTGCTTGAGTTCAGGCGGTGGAAGAGGGAAGTCTGAAGAATCTACGTCATCATAAACATCATTGTCTCCACAATCTGAAACAATAGTGTTTAAAAGAATGGAAAATTATTATGTGATCCTTGAGTAGTGAATACATTGTGTTACAGTCTATGGTAGTGTAGCTAAGTTGGCAAGAAAGTGCAGCAAGTGCTGTAGCCATTTATCATCTATAGTAACTGTGAGTTTTCTGTTTTGCACAATGTACTGTGCAAAACAAACAGCAGCCAGCCTTTTCAGAATAAGACTCTTTATTAATAATAATAGGTATTCACTGATATTTTAATCTTCTTAAGCTGAAGCAAGTTTTAGCACATGTTGGCTAATGCAATAGCCTTTAATCTTCATTTTAATTAGTCTATTTCCCACTGTGTTGCATCAAAGTATATTTTTGGGGCTTGATGTTAATGTACACTCAGGCACTTCTATAGCACTCTGGCCAATGCAACGTTGCTTAGAAGTGGATATGAATCACATGCCTGTTAGTTTTTAGGCCATCTTGCAATGCCAAAGCAGTGAAAAGAATTCCTACCCCAAGAATATACTTTGAATCACATTCAGCATATTTGTAGAGAGGAAGCAATCAAATCAATGGCTAGAAAAATCACAGTAGGAGATAAAAGGCTTAGAACTCAGTTCTGGCAACAGCCTCAAAAATTATAAGAACTTGCTTTTTATTCCATGGCTGAGCTGATATTCATGAGTGTATGCTATCTTACAGAGACATTGCAAGTGAAAATAACAACAAGCTTCTCTTTTAACTTTTGAGGTCTTGCATTAAGTTTCTCTTTGCAAGTGTATCTGTTCATACTTAATGCCAAATAAAATGAATTAGTGGAAATCTCACATAGAAAAATCATGACTTCTTTTCAAATACATTAAATTGTTTTCTAGAGAGCTAGCAATGTATTTGTATCTCCTTGTCTGCATCCAAGTCAGTGACAATATTTGAAATTTGCTTGCTAGAACTGAGTAAGCAATGGGAAATCCTGTTTCCTTCCTTGGATGTATTTTTGTGACTAGCATGATACAGAGTAATGTATACAGAAAAAGGATCAGGAATCAATACGGAGGCTGAACAATAGGCTATTAATTACCTTTTCCAAACTGCTTTGTTGAAGGAGACATGCTGAAAAAAAAAAGATGCTCATTAAGTATTTATATCACATTAATAGGCTTTTGCATCATTTAAATCATTTAAAAAAACTTGCAACACAAGGGCTCCAAGGAATCTCCAGACATTTGGAAGTTCCGCTGATACCAGCAATATTCATGGACTAAATGTATTTTTACCACTGGATCAAAGTAGACTGGTTCAGAACTGAATGAGAGATGATGGTGGTAAAAACACCAATGTTGCTGATCTAACCTCTAGCCAAGATGGGTAGAAGACAATCCTTGTATTTTTGTGTTTGGCGTATTATTCCTAAAATTTGGATTAATGAGACTAGATTTACCGGTTTATTTCAGCTACATTGTCCTGATGAGCAAAGTACATTTTAACTGAGGATACATCAAACTTACATCACCAGAATGGCACAAAGATGATGGATTATTTTTAGGATCTTCATAAAAAAATTTTTTTGGTATATTTTAATTACCAGACTTGTGCAACAAATACAGCTTGTTAAGAGAGTAATTATCTTATGCAGATGCAAAGAAAGGAGGTCAGTGTTTTTGCACAAAATTATCATTCTGAGCTGCAATTTGATGCACGATCCATTAGACTGTTGTGAGAACATGTTAGTAGCATGTGATCAATGATTTGTTAGAATTAGTTAATGTGCACTGTGATTTCCTGGCAGAATCTTACAACAAATCTCCATTATCTTCTGCCTCAATGACTTTGGTTGTTTTTTCTCGTACACTTTTCTTTTTGCCATCTTTGACCTTTAACCTCTTCAAGATTCCCCAGGACCAGATACCATTCTTATCTTCATCCTGCGACACAGACCTTTGGAGTATGCATGCAATTATCACAATGTAAAATGCAACATTCTTTTTAAAAGGTCCAGTTTAAATTCTCCATTGATGCACATAATTCTCATTAATGCCAACAATGTATATGTCACAAGGTGAGGACACTTACCTGAAAGCTAAACACTAAAATGCTAAACTAGAAATATCTATGTTAGGTCATTTATAGATATTGAGATAAATTTGTAGGTATAGATATTAATCTAGTGGCTTACTATTTTCAAGTTGTTACTCAACAAGCTAACATTTTAATTTGTTATTTTCATTTCGGAGCTAGTTTGTCTAATTGGGGATTTGGGGATTTTCATGATTGCAGCTGCTTTTGCATACCAAAATTAATTACAGAACAAAACTCTCCAAAAGCCAAAGAACCCTTTTTTAAGATTCATTAATCCATCCCAATGTATACCCACTTGACGATTAACCTAATACTTGCTAATTATTATGCCTAATTCAAAAGTACTGAAAAGTCAAATGAAAATACTTTGTTAAAGAAAGAAATTATTTAAAGGGTATAAAAAACTTACCTAGTTGCATCATCTTCATCATCAATCCCATCATAAATTTCTTGATCAGCAGGAGGAGGTGGGAACATCTCTTTAACAGATCAAACAGTGAATAAATGCATTTATATTTAATGCTGCTGCATAGGATATTCATTACTGACCTCTTAAGTATGTCAGATGTGTGTGCAGGTTGTGCAATATCCTTGGAACGGAATCTTTCTGTAAACCAGCACAGCTTATTTATAAAAACAGTAATTTAGGTTTATCCCCGTTTGGAATACCATCCACAGCATTTAAACGTGGCACTGCCAATCTCAAGGGCATGAATACTGTAAACAAATGCATTTACCCTGTATTCGATGAAATTCTAAATGGCTGATTTTGGCCCAGTTGTTACAAAGGCTGATGACTTTTAGATTTTTGTGTGTGACTCAAGTGATAATTGAAGGTGTCAGAAACACTCTCAGCAAATGACATCTTGTGTTCATCCACAGAAGTCAGAGGCAATGCAATGTGAGCTTCCCATTTTGGTCTCAGTTCTGACCTTTAAGCCCTACCTCCTTCAGTGCAGGGTTAGCTCAGTTTCCGTGTCCAATTCTAGCCACTGGTCAGAGTAATCACTGAAATCTGTACTTAGCTGGCAGCAGTTTCATTCAGCGCTGCCAGGGGATGCTTCTGCCATGACTAGTATCTAAACTCTAAGCTGAGAAGATGAGCTATGCTCTTGTGATCAACAGAGTATGCTACATAAATATATGTGCTACCAAAGAGGAAACTGGGTTTGAATGTGTGTTCTTGACCATGTGAAGCTGATGCAGTCATACTGGTTGGGACTCCAGAGTACTGCTCAAACTGAAGATCCCCTTAACTTGGTCAGCAAAATGCAGCTTTAATAAGTAGTTTTACTGGCTGTTTCAGAACTGGGTATCTCCAGTACAAAACCTCTCGGTCATTTTGCCAGTTACATCTGTGCTGTTTTATGGGATGATTTACCTTTACACAACACACACAAAATTAAAGTTTAGTCATCTTCTGGCATGCTTGTGATTCACAGTATCTGAAGACAAAACTTCTTTCTTGCCCTTTCCATAGGTGGAAGGAAAGTAAATTACCTCCTTGCTTGTTGCCTTTAGCTGAACATTTAGCATGCTTATGGATAATTACTGCATTATTTGGAAGCTGCGGAGGTCTGGATTTAAAGATTAGCAGTACACAGAAACAATTCTCCCCAAAAAGTGTACGTAGAACTTACTTCCAGCTCCACTTTGACCACCACTCTGACTGGAAAAGCAAACGAGAAACATTTTAGAGAAAAACAGTCATCCTTTGGAAAAAGAAAACACCATCATCACCCATCACACTTGTAGTTATTAGTTCTAAACCTTTTGGCTTTGGCATTCATCTGCTTTTCCAACTGACCACTACAAATTCTGCACTGGAATCTCAGGCACATGCTTGTGTGTTTTATATGGACAAGCACTAAATGTGCCAGTTCTTTCTTTCTGTCTGTTTTCACCACACTCACATTGATTTCTTACAGTCAAATAGCAGTTGCATTCTCACTAATGCTAAAGAAAATGTGTCATGTAATTCATAACTGAACTTGCTCTTAGATGAGGAGAGATTAACTTTTAGTACATTCAGGTGAAGCAGGAACAGATACTTCCATATTTTTTTTTGCCTTGGAAATAATTCATTACAAATCAGAAAAGAGTATTTTAAAATACCATTTACAGTCATTCAAAGGGTTATAAGAGAGAGCGTTATCAATACCATCTTTAGTTAGTGTAAAAGAAAAAGACGGTATTTTGTCAGTAAAGCTGTGAAGCAAATTCTCTATTTGCATAAATAAACGCACGTATTTCAAGCCAATGAAGGTGCACATTTTGATACAAGCAGAACATTCAATCCTAATTGTTAGGAATTGTTAGCAACTGCTAGCGATTTCCCATAAATTGTCATTTTCAAGGAAATGCAAACTGATGTCTACAGCTACAATGATTTACTAGATTTAGAATATATTTTATATTCCTGTTGACATCTTTAAACTCAAAGTATGGCTTAGGATCATAGGATAATTCACGTTGGAAGGGATCTGAGGAGGTCATGTAGTCAAACTTGATGCCAATAAAAATATTATCTGACTGAACACTAGAGAGTGCATCCATATCATTTAGAGTCATCCCTTATGAGGGTATTTTCTTGAGATGAAGTGGTAAACAAATGAATTTATTGCTCAACTAGCTTTCATTTGGTGACGCTGTAAACTTCTAACTGCATGTTTCTAGCATTTCAAGGATTCCATATTAGCCCAGTGTACTAACAGTAATCGAAAAAAAACCTGATAGGATCACAGTAACAGAGATTATTTCCAGGTTAGAGCCTTACTTAAATTTATACATCAAAACAAGGTGTTTGTTGAACTCCTGTGCCAAGAAATCCCAAAATACAACAGCCCTTATTAACTTATTAATTTTGGAATATTAACAATACTGCTGATAATGAGATAATACTATTTGGTCAAGAGGCTTTTTTTTTTAGTATGGCATTCTTACAGTGGTTTCAAAACATGTTGATGTATGTCAGACCTTCCAACAATTCATGCTCATGAACTGAACAGAATGCTATTAATCACTAGAGAAGATAAAAATGTCAAAATACAGCTTAAAGGATTTAATGAATCTGAGCCATTCATTCATTGTTCCGAGTTCCTTACGCTGTTATTTTAATATGCAACAGTGTAAGTATTCTTGTTTGCTGTTGAATTCAATAAATTTTCTAAATTCCTTGCATAGAGGTGGTTAATTGTAATTCTTGCCATAGTGAAAAGGATTGGCCAAAGATTCTTCTGCAATGAAGTACTTAATGTTCAGGTTACCTAAAACCTAGAACAACTAAAGCAACTCTTCTGGCTAGATTATGATGCTATGAGACAAATGCGTAGGGGGGAAAATTGACACTGAGCAACTTGGAAAAATATCAGAGGCAAAACTGTATTGGTTGCTTAAAGAATGCCAGCCTGAAGGCAGATCTTTCCAAGTGCTGTTTCTGGATCTCATGGAGATGTTCTAGCAGCTGAGGATCAGCTGCAGCCAGCAGCCAGCCAGCTGTGGTCCCTTTGTTCCAGCCAGGCCTCGAAATTAAGGTACTGGGAAGCAGTAAAAGCAGGTGTAACGTCTGAGTGTTTCAAGATGGTTGTCCTATACGTTGAAATTCTCTACACCCATATGCAGATCTCTTATCTGAATCCCGGGGTATGTATTTCTGCTCATCAGGACATGTAATGAGAACGATCACTGGTTCGTTGCATCACATGACAGAAGCAGACTTTTATGTGAGGTGGGGCAACTGAGGTGCCGCTGTCATGTTGGGTAGCCTTGACTCTTGTCACAAGATCACTAGGATATTTCCCTGCCAGCAAGTTTGATACGCTGCTGGAGATGGCACTTCTCTAGCTGTGGATCTATTGATGTGAAAAATATGGCACATGGAAGTAGAGAGTCTGCAATGCACCACTGCATTGCAAATACATGTGAGACTGTGCCATAGAGGAGAAGCTTCTGAAAAGTCAAAAAAGTATATCTCATACCCAGCTCATGGGATGTTATAGGCCTTATTTTCAGGACTAAACACATTAGCCACACTCTCTTCTGAAGGGCCATCCTAGTAATGCTTCCAGAAGTCCCTTCTCTTCAAAAGGAAAGAGGTATTTAGATTCATAGTTTGAGAGCAATGAGTGTGGCCAGGAGTTCTCCAGAGCAGTGCGTGTTTCCATTGCTTTTAGAGCATTTTATTCTTGCATGTTAGAAGAGGCAGTATGTGACCTCAAAAGACAGAACACAAAAAGAGGTGGACGGAAAAGAACTGCACTTCCTGCAGGTGATTTGTAATCCTCCCTGTTCTGCCTTTTGTTGTCTTTTGGACTGCAATGCTGTCATTTTCCAACAGTATGGATTCCTCCTGAGTATGAGTGCTTATAGATGTTGGATTCCAGAATACATTCTTGGTCCTCTGACTATTTCAGTTTGAATAACTCAGTTAAACGTTTCTGATATAAACAGCTGTTCTTTTGTGACAAGAGTCTGCCTCCTTGTTGTAAAAATTCCCCTGTCTAGGCTGACTGGGGTGAATCATTTGTTCCTTTTCATGCATTCCTCATACATACCTGCTAATACTGTCTTGCTCTCCAACATCATCATACACTTCTTGGTCACTCTCTGAATGTTTCACAGCAGCTCTGGCAGCTGGTTGTTGCTTTCTTCTTAAAGAATCATAATCAATCTCCACCATTGTTGTTTTAATGTATCCATCTGAATGAATGAAATCATATAATTAGGCAGAGATAGTTTTAAAGCTCATCATAAAGGGATGAGTTTAACAGAAGGTTCAGAATCAGCGATTGAATTGTTTTTTATGATCTTTGAAAACTTTCAAAGAAATGTCTCATTCCAAGCAGCCTCAGCTTGAGTCTCCATCTGTCTGTACTAATACAAATCGCAGATTTGTCTCAGATCTCGACCCAAACCCTCCTCTGCTGGTGTCAAGTTAACTTCGTTTTTGCTTCTCAACTACAGGAGAAGAACTTTCTGTGCAGACTCCAGGAATCATGGGGCAAGCTCCCTTTCTTAGCTAACCTTGGGACCACTGCAGTCTCGTGGCATATTTTAGGGCAGTCATAGAATCACAGAATCGTCTAAGTTGAAAGGGACCTTTAAGATCATCAAGTTCAACCATTAACCTAACACTGCTAAAACCATTTCCAAACCATGACCCTAAGCACCATGTCTGCCTGTCTTTTAAATACCTCCAGGGATGGTGATTCAGCCATTTCCCTGGGAAGCCCAAGCGTCCATGGATGGAGACTTCATCACCTCTTTGGGCAACCTGTTCCCTTGCTTGATCACCCTCACAGTAAAAAAGTGTTTCCTAAAGTTCAGACAGAATTTCATGTGTTTCAGTCTGTGCTCATTGCCTCTGGCACCACTGGAAAGGGCCTGGATCCATCTACTTTACACCCTCCCACCTGAACCTTCCCTTCCCCAGGCTGAACACTCTCAGCTCTCTCAGCCTCTCTTCGTATGAGACGTGCTCCAGTTCCTGAATGTCTTTTTACATCCAGTACTACAAAGTGCTCAGCTGCTATTGTCCAATTCTACGTGTGAACTGTCTTACTGAACTTACTGTAATTTAAGTGTCCTTAAAAATCAAGAAAGTGCTTTTAATAGTTTTCATTCATTTTATGGATGAGTCTTTTAATGTCTTTGCTGTAACCCAGATTATCAACCCCTTTACATACTTAGAGATCCACTGATGATATTTATACAATTAGAGAAACATCTTAGATTACAGACAAAATAAAATCTAGAAATCAGTTAGAAACTTTCCATAGGGATAGAAACAAGACAAACACTTATAACAGGACCTTATATTCTCTGCTTCTATTTTAGGAAAACCCATTTCCTTTTAATACAAAGACATAAAAAAATGTGGTCTTTGTTACTTGCACAGAGCCAAGTTGTGACGCTGTTTGAAGGCTGATGTGGAATTACCTCTCAACAGGTCTATGAAGATCCCAACATATTGTTCCTAACTTATTCTGGTGCCTGTAGATGTTACAGGTTGTACAACAACTTCCTACTATGAACTAAGCCTTGCATGCCAGCTAAGCACAGGAGGGTGAGTTGTGGTAATTATTTACTTTGGTGGCCAGTGACCCAGCCTTAGTAAGGCTGCTCCTTGCTGTAATGCTCATGTGTTTGCTCTCATCCAATGAAAACATTTAGGAGCACAGTGAAGAAACAGAACTCACAACATCCTTTTATCCTGCCCAGCCACTTTCCTTCTGGATTGTCTGTGAGGCGAATGATTTCAATCTCATCCCCCTGTTTGACAGTCAGCTCATTCTTCCCTCCCTTGTGGTCAACACAAGCTCGTGCCTGATGAAGGACTTGGATGGGTCCTGTTAACTGCAGAGAGGAAGCAACAAAAGAAATCACAGATGTGGAAAAATTATTGCCCAAACATTCAGACAAAAGAGACAATAACTGTAATGATGATTACTTGTTTCATTGACATTCAAAATAGTCTAGGCAAATACACAGAAAGGCATCAATCCTGTCTCCAGCTACCCGGTTTAAATTAATAATCAGGAATGAAAAGAGAGAGCAACAGCATAGCAATAAGGCAGCTGAAGAAGTGACCAGCAAAATCACAGAAACACAAACAGGCTAACCTATGGAGCCTTTCACAGGAAACATACACGTTTAATTGCAGTAGGCAGCTCCATGTAGTTCCATCAGAACAGCCCATATGAGTAAATGTTCATTAACATAAATAAGTCTACCACATAATGTTCTGTGTTTACAATTCTACTCTATAAACGATCCCACAAGTACACAGAGGAGATGATCACAGTGTTTACTGGAATTCAGGATTCTTTTTGTGCGATCTTTAATATGTGTTATGGAGAAACCACTTTGGATTTTAGTATTGTTGGCTTTAAGATATACGTGATCTTTCAGAGTCATATGACTGTTGGCAATTATAGACTAGCTCAGGAATATCTAACCTATATAGATGTTGAAGAAATGGGAAGGAAAATATGCACTAAAATATATTTGTTTGCATTTAAGAATAATAACATACTTTAACGGCCGCAAGAGAGCAGTCTGCAGCCTGAAAGCATCCAGTGCACTAATGACTATACTTCACAGGAGTGGTCTGAAAAATAGACTTGGGGCTGACAAATGCCCGCTAACACACTATTATTAACTATTAGTATTTGCCTTTAATATTTACTTGTTAACTCATGTCAGTCTCTCCAAAGCAGACCTAGGCCACGATGTGCAAGGATCATCATGGCTTTACTGTGTACAGAGCACAATAGGAAGAAAAACAAAACTGCCCACTATGTACAATGACACTGAAAGAAGCACAGTGGAGCATTGTGAACAGGCATTAGTCAACAGAAAATGGCTGGCAGATTTGTAAACTGTGGTAGCATGCTGACCACCAGCGATATAAAAATGATCTAAACCAGAAAGAACTCCCTCATCATTTAGCCCATAGGCTTTGACTGTGACTGTAGCTCCACTACATGTGCACAGTTCTCTTCCTTCCCATTTAGGCTGGAAGTCCCTTTAGGTCCCTTCAGACCCTTAAGGGCAGGATACTATTGCATCTGACTCCAGTGAAAGAAAAAACACTAAGTAAATGGGATACAATTCCCACTTTTATTAAGGACTTTTGATGCTATTCTAGTGACGTAAATGCTTTTTAAACAGAAAAGTGAAAGGAAATGTTTTTAAGGCTTTTTTACATAGAAAGAACGTGAGAAGAGAATTTAACGAAAACTATATGAGCACTGGAAAAATGTATTTGGCCTCAGTACAGAACCTGAAGTCAAGCACGTGCCAAACATAAGAGGGTAGCTTTAACCTTTATTCAGAATTTATCCAGGTGCTTGAACTACCAAACATAACAAATAAGTTTTGTAGCCAGCTGAAAAGTGTATTTTGAACTTGACAATGCTAAATAATGTTTCTTACATGTCTTTGGCCAGATTACAAAACAAAAAGCTTACTTTGAACTTCTTCCTTATTTCCTGCTCTTTCTTTTCTTTTTCCTTTTGTTCTTTCTTCTCTTGGTCCATTCGTCTCTTTTCTTCCTTGTCCCGCTTCTTCTCTTTTTCCCTTGATGATCTAAAAGTGCATTGCCAGGATTGAATGTAGAGGGGAAGCAAATCTCACTAGAGCATTCTTACGCAAGCTTAACACAGAACTACATGTGATGGAAAAAGACTTCTCCCAGTGAAATGAAAGCTACAGATTCTAAACTCTAGTGTGGCAGCAACAAATAGAGTAAGCAGCCCTTTCTCTTATATTACACGTATAATTTAAAGTGGCTGTCCTCAAGAGGACAGTATGCCAGAAAAGGTTATTTGGAGGTAAGAGACTGGCTCTACATGTGCATGTCCAAACATCTCTGAGCTAATTTTGGCAAGCAACCTTGGAAACTGGTAGCAGTCTAGATGTTGCGGCACTGGCTGCAGCAGTTAAATATTTACCCAGACCATCAGTGGTTGACGTAGCCTGAACTGAAGCCTGAGCTACCACTGGGCTTCTGTTTTAAAACTAACTGCAACCTGTTACAGCAGTCTACACAAATGACAGTCTTCTGCACTGCATCATAAATGTGTCTATCAAGCCAGGGTACATTGCCTGCTGTGCCTCATGTCCTGGATAGTACTGAGATCTGGGCCCTGGGATGTAATTAGGACTACAGCTACAGCTCTGCCATTTGCTGCCAAGGGCTTGGCTGGAAAAGCTACACTTTACAAACCCCATGGAACTGATTGAGCGAGGCTCCCTCCTCTTCCTTTTTTGGTACTTTTGCTGAACCGATAGGCTCAAATGATATTAAAAAAAGACTGAATGAGTATCACTTGTTTTGGTTATATAGTTTTAAAATTATCTATTTTCAAAGGGAATTCAACAATAATTTTTTGCTGAAAGTCATTCTACATCTGAAACAAGGTATTTTGGAGTAGGAACATTAGACTGTTAGTCATTGCAAGGGATTTAGAGCTTTTCTTTGGCTATTGTCATACAGTGAATACCATACATTTAGACATTAGCAGAGGAAGAGGATCCTCAAAGTAAAGGGCTAAATGGCAGAAGAATGACCAGTGCTCATATTCTATCTCTGTAGCTCTGCCAGGGGACTCAGGCCATGAGAACAGTAAATCCATCCTCTCATAGGAGTTCTAAGTACATTTATCTAGAGAGCAAGAAAAACAACCACAACAAAAGATCCATCTGGGACCATAGTACCAAGGGGCTGAGCTTAGTTTTCCTCCTAGGGTAATTCTAAATAGTGATTCAGACGTGTTCCTTATGTCAGAAATCAGACTTCTGTTATCTACATCACAGTAACCACATGGTTTTATTGCAGGAGCTTTTCCAGCCCAGGGCGTGGCAGATCTAAGTTGGACAGAACCTGTGAACAACCTGACTTTCTCTAGGTGAAATGAATGAACACAAGAATACCTGTCAGGGACTGCAGTGGTATAACGCTTCTGTGCCAAATGAAGTAACTTTGCTAGCAAGCTTCTGGTAATAAAGATACAATAGATTACAGAGTTCAAAATTACTACCTGATGTCATTTATGTCTTCATACATCTCTCCATCACTTTCTTGGCCCTATAAGAAAAAATCAGTTTTCAATGGCCTACATACATTTGGAAAGGTGTGAAGAAAACAAACCTACTATGTAAGGTTCATACAAACTATATAAAAACATTTACAGCAAAGTGTAAATACAAATTAATTTAATCTTCCCAAACCAAGTTACTACATTATTCTAACCCACTATTCTTTTTTTTCTGACTTTGTTTTTCCAGTACCACAACTCTAAAGTCCTGGATTGCTACAATCACACTAGCACATCGCTTAATCCAAAGTGGATGTTTTAATTGCAACGTTAGTCCTGGAAAGCCTTTAACTGTGTTGATGATTGCACTGCCATGACGAAGGTGTCAGTGTTAACAATAGTTAAACTGGAATGCTAGGGATCTAAATGGGACTCAGAGTAGGGTCCCAGAGACTGTTTTAGTCCTAATATAGACAGGTACTTAAAGACATGATACAAACCTGCGCTTAACTGAAAAAAAGTGGTTTATTACTAGAATAGAACGAGGCCCTTTTTTCTGGAAAATTTCAGTGAAATGAAATGTCAGTGGAAATAGAAGGGGTGGTTTTTCTTTTTTTTAAAAAAACAATTTCTGGTGTCTAGCCAGCTTTGATAATTAGTTCCAGTTTTCTCTGCTTACCCAGTTTTATTTCTGTCCTTCACAATAAGTAAGTGCTTCTACAATTTACTGTCAATATATACTGGATTCATTCTGCAATTAATTTTCTAATGCGTTGAAGGGATTTTACTAAATTTGTACGTTTGTGCTAAAAAGGATAGGTTTATCATGGAGGATAATACTTACCCCCTCTGTATTTCCATGACCTATATGACAAAAAATAAAAACAGGGTATTTATTTTTTGCTGTACAGAAAACAATTAATTCTAGTATTTACAAACTGCTAGTAATACCAGTGATATTAACTAGAAATATGTGCAGGCTTCTGGCCTTTAATGGGGGTATAAATGCAAAAATCAGAGTTTTTCAGGTTGCTTTTGTAGTATACTGTATGCTGTAAGAAATATCTACAAAATAGCTTATTTCACCACGTATTTTTAAAAGTGGAAAATTTGTTTTAAAGATTCTTTTGTGACATTGATGAACTTACCTATGCTATTTGTTTGCAAACTGCCTATTTGTAAAATAAAGTAATTGTTGAAAACCTAATAAATCCAAACAGACCTCAATGAACTTGCTTGCACCAGCCCAACAGCTGAATAAAGAGGCCAAAGGCTCTTTTGCTAAGCCAGCCTCTGCCCTGGGCTGCAGGAGACGAAACTGTGAACCTCCTGCTTCCTCCTTACTCTGCAGGTAGTTAGGTAAGAAAAGAGCTTGGGCTCAGTTTTAGCTCCGCAGCCCACATTGCTGTACGGCAGGGACAGAGGGATGGCTACTGCTGTACGGCAGGGACAGAGGGATGGCTAGCACACTAAACGATGCATACTGAGCCTGGCACAGACCAAGTTCCTCTCGAGGAGAGATCAGAAGGCAGATAGATTGAAATTCTTTGTGTCACAATCTGCTTCTCTGGCTGCTCCTGGTACAATACAGCGACTCACTGCGTCTTATTGAAGGCAGACCACAAAACGACATTAAAAAGCACAGTCAACAATTTTTTTTTAATCAAATATAGAACAATGCCTGCTTCACCAGAGCACACAACTTCAACCCTCTTCAATGCTCAGAGCAGCATTCATTTTTGGTTCAGATTTGAAAATCTGGTAATTTACAGTCCCAGCATTTTTCTAACCAAAAAAAGTGAGGGAGAGGAGAGATATTTAAAGCCGTTCCTGAGAGTCTGTCATATTAATTAGAGAACAGTTAGTGTTATGAGACAATTATCTTCACCCATAAAACTGTAGAACCAGCATATTTAGCTATACAAGTCACTCATGAATACAATAATAATAATAATAATAATGATAATAATAATACAGTATGCTTACAGCTTCATATAGCTTCTATTAATTAAAATGTATGCATCTTACCCTGTGAAACAAATTCAACATCATCGTAATTTTCTTCATTGTCTGGACTTCTGCAAATATGAAAACGTCGACATGTGAAACCTATGAAGATGTTTTTATGATTGCATTTTCATTCACCATTGTTCTGGTGCTTTTTCTAGCTATTTTATACAATGGCTAGACAGCCGGTTGAGCGCTATACGCTACTTAAGTACCCACCAGATTCCCTCAATTGTTCTTCCTGACTGTGACTTGGTTTTTTCACATGGGGACACCTTGATCCTGAGTATAAAAGGAGAAAATGAGCCAAAGGCACTCAGATGCCAGGGAGATGAGTGTGGTATGAAAAATATAATAGGCAGATGGGCTGACTGAATGGAAAGAATCTGTGGGGCTTTTTAACTGTGGTCACAGGTGCAGGCTTCTTACACAATGCACAAGCAGAACACCAGACTTTTGCACAATGTTAAATATTGCTCTAAGAGTTGTTCCTTGACTTGTAGAGCTTAAAGTCTAAACAAAGGACAAGAGAAACAGTGGTATAAGGTTAGGCCAGGTCAAAGGTCTCTGATGTTGTCAGATTTAAAAGTGCTGTCGAACAGAGAAGCAAGAAATCGAGAATGTAACTAATAATAACATCAGGGACTTTTAATTTTATAATAACTATAATAGCTGAAAGAAAACTAGGGCTGACAGTCATCACCAAAGAGGTGCAATCAAAGAAAGGACTTGAAAGCTGAAAGTGATCTTTTAAAATTGGCTTGGTGGAGAAAGCACCGAGACAGGGTGAAAGAAAACGTGTCAGCACCCAGGCACACATTTTCAGCAGAGGGCGGCGAAGGAACAGGAGAGCAGACGGATAATCTGCAGGTAAATTTCACATGTCCCTGAAGGGGAAGAGGACACGCTTGGCTCCCAAGCATTTGGCAAGGAGGGTATCCAGGGGGGATTCTGCAGAGGCCGCGGGGCGGCCGCCGTCACCCGTCGCTTCGGCCGCTAGAGGGGGCAGTGATGGCAGCGCCCAGGGCCGCCGCCACCGCCCCGCCGCAGCGGCAGCGCTGGGCTGGGGTTGTCACACCATCCGCACGAAAATACGGTGCGTGAGCTGACATACACCTCTCTAATGCCTAATATATTCTCCCTGTGTTCCGTTTGCTGCTATTCGCAGTAACCGCTGGCCGGGGAGCAGCTCTTTATTCAGGCTCAGCTTTTTTCCAGTCAGTTTTGACGCTAGACCGAAGTGCTTTTAACTCTGTTGCTAGGAGGTTCCCCTTTTGTACTCAGCTCTTCAAAGAAAGATAAAGAAAGGAGCCCCATATGCCACAGACGCGTCTCAGTGTTATCACAACAGGCCACGACGTGGCTCCTGGTACAGTTTCACAACCAGCACTGAGCTCAGTACCTCCGGCTTGCAAAGCTGCTTCCTGGGGTATCGACTGAAAGACCTGATCCTCTTGGCCCTCTTCCCCAAGATAAATGTAGGGGAGAGCTTCAGTTATTGATACAGCTGATTTTCTATCAGTCTATGAAGTCTTTGAACCCTTCTGGATTAAAAAACCCAGCAGGACGTCTGTTGCCTTCCCCCTCCCCTTACCAACAGGGCAGAAAGAAGTGTTCTTATAGATAAGACAATTTAGGGAAACAGCTGAATAGATGGAGTGTTCAAGCTAATAAAAACTAATTCCAAATAGGCCCAGGACAAAGTAGGATAAGGAAAGTGGTGTGGGACCTCATTCCCCCAGAAACCTGGGACAATTCCAGCCTTAATCGGCTGCTGCATGAGCAAAGTAACGGGCAGAAAAAGCTGAGAAAATGAAGACCTTGGGGTTTATGTTCACTTACATTGTTTCAGAGCTGGGCTTGATGTTTCTGGGAGGCAGGCTGGGGGCTGCTGGGGACTGCAGGGATGGGTGAGAGGCTGGTGGAGGAGGTGGCAACTGCGTAGCAGAGTGTGGTGGTGGTGGTACAGGTGGGGAGAGTGCTGCTGAGGAAGGTGCTATCTGTTTCAAACCTTCATTTTTTGGGCCTGAAAAAAAGCAGAACAGACTGAATTTATCAATCAGGCAGCTGAGGAAGGAGCCTCGCTGCTTACATGAAGTATTAGGATAAAATATCAGTACTGCACATACCCCAGAGCAAATACATTTTATTGAACCTGCTTCTTAGATATATTTGGTGCCTTATCTTACCAGAGTAGACAGGCTCTGCCTAGAATAATGTACTGCCTACAGAAGGCCTTGACAATGTCTTCGCCAAGACATGAATAAGACACAAAACCATCAGTTCATCCAGTATGTAAGCTCTTGTGCTTTAAATTATCATTTAATTCTACAGTTTGCTTGAAAAGACCAGCTGCAGAGTTTCACATGAGCACTTGCTGGAGTTTTGCTTGCTCACAGACTGAATTTCAAGGGAAGGGATGATTGGCATTGATTAAGAGGTATACAGTTCTCTATACAACTTCAAATACATTTGTAATGTAAGTTGTAAAAGGCTGGACTTAATTTTCTAACAAGCCCATACTAGAAGTGGCAGTTTGAGAAGCTGCATGGAAGCTACACCCTCAACAAACAGGTGCAGCCTTAAAAACAAGATGATGCAGTGCATCATGCACAGAAGCCATAATTACATGAGTGGGCTGGTGTACGTGTGCTGCAATGAATTCATGCTCCGTGTACAAGCCACAACCAAGCTATAGTAACTATTTGGATGCCATGATGTTAAACCTAGAATTTTGTTTCAAATAACATGAGTGGATTAAAAGCTACCCAGGAAGAATTGTCCCCAGATGTATACAGGGAAATCCAACAAAATCTAAGGAAGAGGAGAGCAGAAGGAATAAAGCAAATTCACATTTCAGTTAAAAACAATTACAATTGAAAAGAACCCCCTTGTCTTCTGGAGATTTTCTTCAAGTTCCCACCTGAATTATTGAGATTAAAATGTCGTCAAGAAAAATACTTTCACCACATTTTAAACATAGAACAATGACAAATATTTAGTAATGCTTAATATCCAGACTGAAAGTTACAAAAACTACTGAAAGAGCTTTCTTTAGCTGCTTGGGAGTCTGAAATTCTATCATTGGGATAGACAGAAGAAGGAGAATTGGTAACTATTAGAAGGATCACTCATGTGTCTCACAGAAATCAAAGTGAAATTACCAAGCCTTGGCAGTTTTTCCACTTACTAACAAAGAACTCAAACATTTCTGGATTAATTGGGCTTCATGGCTGCTTGGAGCAACTTCTCAGCACACATGTCAATAGCAGTGCATTTGAAACCTGTTAAGTTCCTCCATTACTTAAACAAAGTACTACAAGTTCCAACACTGCTAATTAGACTGGTGAATTCTTTGGTGCTTTTGTTAAGGAACACTAATCTTGCAAAAGCAGACCCTTACAATTTAAGATGTGCCAAGATTAAAATTGTACAGTATGACATATCTTTTTATTCACACATCTTTTAGCGTTTTATTCAAAAGTATAGGCCAAAAGGCAAGTGAAATAATCCTTTCACTTAGCACTGAGGAGGCTAGAGCAGGGTTAACATGTGCCAGATGGAGAGAGCCCAAAGGAGAAGAGTGGGAATGATTAGACGTCTAGAAAACATGAATTCCTGGAGATATTGAACAAATGGTGGTTGTTTAGGGAAATATTACAAGACTGAGGGAGAACAAAATTAATAACTAAGTCTCTGGCAAAGAAGAAAGGGCTACTTTTTTTCCCCCTTCATTTCCATGGTGGAGAATGCAAGAAGTAATGCGTCTAAAGGCCAGCAAAATTTGTTAAGAGGTGCTTTCTAATAGTGAAGGTGGAATTTCCATGGCTTGAGATCGATGTTGAAGAAGGAGGATAAACTTACAGCATGATTAAATTCTAGAACAGTTTTTCGTACCCTAGACAGAGGGATAGACCAAAAAACTTCTTTACATCCCTTCCAATTCAATGACGACATCCTCTGTTGTCCTATATTTTACAATACATCACATTTAAAATACTTGCCCCTATATTGAGCACAACAGCTAGAGATCTACTAAAATACCCTTTTGGCTAAAAGTTCTCTTCCAGAAAGATGTCCCACTTGTTTGAGGATGAGAGAAAGACTGTACCACTACAAAGTTAGTTTGGTTAAGTTCACTCACTGTTGAAATCTGCATCTTATTATTTTCTAAGTTCATCTGGCTTCAGGTTCCATTACTTTTATTTCTAGCTCTGCTTAATAGATCAAATGCCTTTTTATAACCAGTGTTTTCTACCCATAAGGTATCAATACCACTGAAATTAAGTAATATCTCAGATTTCTTTTTGATAACTTTAAAGAAACAACCTTTTAAATCTCATCTCAAGGCATTTGCTTTTTCCATCTAGCAATTAATTTGTAGCTATTTCTGTAACTCTGCAACTTTTACAGCATTGTAAAAATCTGGCACTGGAATTCTACACAGCATGCACTTGTCTGCCACATGCAGTGATGAAAATTACAAGTCATTCTTCATCTGGCCGTATCTCTACTGATTGCATCCAGGGGGTTTCAGTATTTTCTCTGATTGCCATCCCTCCTCTTGTTTTGAATGTACAGATGCCTGAATATCAAACGAAGGTCCATTAGCGAAAAGCTTTTATTCAAAAACTTTGTAGCTATATGAAGATTCCTTAAAGGTAAAACAGCAAGAATTTAGGGTTACAGGCTGACAACCATTTTGCATTAGACTTTTCTGTCACATCATTGTCCTTACTCAATTGTAGAGTTATTTATGATGTCTAGATTTTTTTCCCAAGGCATTACATTACCTCATTTAGCCAGTATGGTTTACATTTCTTCCTTCTATGTGTATATTTGCATTTGAGTAAAGAGAAACTTTTTTAAAATGAGCCAAGATTACACAGGATTGTGCTTTTGTTGTATCCAAGTCTCTGAGGACTGCGTGTTCACATTTAACTGTTCACAGTCTTTATTCATCCACAGACTTTGTCAGCTATAGTGTCTTATTGTTCTAAAATCCCTGATAAAGATGAATAATACTGACAATCTAAGCATCTATCTGCAAATGTATTCTTTTAAGCAGATTCTAACCAAATAAAGAAACCAGAAAGGCTTTTTTTTCATAAAAGGCATGTTAATTGGTATGAATTATACTCTCAAATTTTTGTGTTTTAACAGGGAATCCTATATCAGTTTTTCTGTGGTTATAGTTATGTTGCCCTAATACAGTGTTGTGTATATACACAACATGCATACATGCATTATGTCATCATACATTGTAACTTCATTGTGATTAGTTTATAAGACTAAGGTAAAAATTCTGCCCAAGTCTCTGTGCATAATACTTCTTTCATCTGATGTCTCTTGAGAGCCAAATCCAGGCAATAGGAAACTTAGCCAGGAAAGGACACCACATGAATTTTAGATTAAGTCCTTATTTTTAAGTATAAGGGCTGAACAACCTGTCCCTTTTAATTTATGTACAATGCTGGAATCTAACAATAATTAAGTGATCATCACAGTAATGAAAACACTGCTTTTTTATATTCTAACTATTAGAACTGACTCTTCCCTGCCTTTAGACTTGTAATTACCAACACTTACACTGACTGAAACTGATGTGGGTGTAAACTGCTTTAATTCTAATACTGAAAATAATGGGATGAGTTAGGTAGGAAGGTGACATTCAGTATGAAAAAAATGTTATAATCAGGCCCACAGAGCCAAAGATATCATAATGTTTCAATAGTGTTTTGTTTCCTATTTTAATGGGGCATTTCATTTTAACTCCTGTTCCATCTTTTTGTGTCTTTGAGACAGCTGGTTCTCTGAGAACATGGAAGAGCTCTGTGCTGGTAGCGGAACTGAAGCCAGCTCCAGACACTCAGAACAAGAAATAAAATTGAAACTACATCCTGGCTTCATATGCACCCAAAGCACACTCTCATCACAGGAAACGGCGTTAAGGACCATTACTGTGTGGTAGCTTTGACCACTAACACCTCAGTTTCCAGATAGCCTCTTTTCTCTTCTTGGGACTGTCAGCTTTTTCACATGCTGTGCCACACTGAAAAAACAGATGCAGAAACTGAAGCTCTTCACAGAGAAATGAAAGAACAGATGAAAAGGAAAGAGTTCCTCAAAACCTGTGCAGCTGTATAGCAGCTGAGAGAAACTTGTCATAGAAACTGTCCATAGAAAGTACAAAATATCCCATTATGCTGCTTGTTGTATTAAACTTCTTTAATCATGCCCAGAGCTTCAGCACATACAGCAGAACTGCACACAGAACACTGCAAACACTTCTCCTGTGTTTTTGGTGAACCTTCTCAAACAACTTCCGTACACACAGCGACATTTTTGCAGAATGTTTATTTATCAGGAAGTTCAGGACACTGAGGTTGTTTTGATGTAAAACTTGTAATCTTGACCCTTGCCATTCCTGGCTTGTGAAAGAGCTCTTTGGTAGCTAACGTAACATTTAGAGAAAGAACCTATCTTCCCTTCATGTCCAGATATTCTGTGTTCAGCAACCTCAGGAGAAATCAACCTGTCTGCAACAGTACTCTATAATTTTGTCTCCAATGTGAACTCAAAGAGAAACGAGTGAAAAACTCAAAATAAGTCCAGCTATTTTGAATCCATGTGCTTTATGTAGTAAAAAGCAAGTTTCAGGGCAGGATGAGGCAAAGATATCCATATTCTCACTTTGCTGAAATCTTCAGTGCTGTCCTGGGATGCTGTATTACTCTGTTCTGAGATGCTAATACCAGAAATGTGCAGCAAACTGAAGGGAAATCCCAGCAGTGCCTGGAGTCCTTATTGGAGGAACACATGCAGCAGGCAGTACTCAGTGGGATAGGAATCTGATGGGAAACAGTACTTTGGTCAGAGCCAGTTCTCCCCAGCCCTTTTCAAAATTGTAAAATGTTTGACTTGTTCAAGGGCTCCAATACTGACAAAGCTGAAATGACATGTCTTTCTTTATCCCCTCCCTAAATACCAGTATTCACTTTTTGGAGGAGAGACTGGCACATAGAACAGTATCTAATTATCAACCTGAGCAAAACAGATGCAGTCAAAATAAAAAAAAAACCAAAACAACAACACATTTTTAGCACTCACACCTGCAGTTCAACATCTGTTGACTGAAGATACAAACCTTGATGATTAATTCAACCTGTACTACAATATAATATGATTACTTAGTACAAAGCTTTTAACTGGTAACAATGACAAATAATAATTTTGATAATCTCCATTGAAGTAGGAAATTATACCATCCTAGCGGGGGTGGGGGGGTGGGGGGTGTGTGTCTGGCTTCAGCTATTCATATTTTTCTCACACCTTGGCTGGGCTACAGCAATAATGTATGCCTGCTCTCAAAGTCAATGGTGCTTAAGAATTCCAATTAGCTCAGAACAGCTCTATTGCATCTTATCAGCAACACACTCTCTTGCAAATGCGTTAGACTGGCCTCCAGCCTCTACACAGTCCAGACTCAACTGCAAAGACAACTGTGAATTATGTTTAAGGTGTCAGGCTGTAGCATCTAAGTCATGTGTTGCCTTGACCCAGGAATTTCTAGTCCAAGATTCCATATCAAACAAAACTGGAACTGAACCGCAATGCATATCACACTGCCTTCCATTTCCAGCTCACTCTGATCGCACCTACTTCACCATATATACATAGCAATATACATATGTAAGAAAATCCCTTCCATAACAAGTCAGTTTCTTGCACATACAGGGGGAAAACCTGTTTTTTCATTTCATATCCTAAAAAGCAGAGCAGCTTTCTTTGGCCTTTGGCTAGTCCTTATTCCCTTTGACCGCTGATGCAGTGAGCTACTGATGAGGTGCTGACCCCTTCTGCTTTTATTAATGTGAAGAAAACCTGACAGTGATCAGCTACTGCAAGGAGACTCCAAACATTCTGCAGGAAAAAATGCCTGGAATTTTAAATTTCATAGTGGATTTCTTTAGTTTTTATAAAAAAGGACTTCAGGATTTTTCAAGCAGTTACATGATCAATTTTTGCATTTTGAAAGAAACGTCCTTTTATAAAACAAAATGCTTTTGAGCTACTCTGCAAATGCAACATTGGTTTTCAGTTTTACTGCAAAACACTTCACCATTTCTACATGCAAGACCTGGGAAGCTTTTTAGGTTTTACAGAGGGTTTGTTAAGAACCTGCAACAACATCTGCAGCAGCTGATCACCCACTTCCTACTTTATTCATGATTTGCAGAGAGCTGTTCTCTGCTCCGCTTCCCTAACCCGCATATTCATTTAGATACAAGCCACAGTTTCAGATTTCATAATTATGCTGCTTTGGAGCTGCTCAAAGTAAGCAGGTAAACTTAGAACATTGCTGCAGCTCAGTGCTTTTGATTATGCTGTTGTCACACATACTGTAACAACAGAGGCACAAAGATTATTGGAGATATTGCTCACACCTTGAAAACAAAGACCACAGAAAGTTTTTGATTATTGCCCTCCTCAAGTCCAGACTCCACTTTAAGAAATGCCAGAGTACAATCTTTTCTTCGTTTTCTTTTCTTTTACTCTCCTCATGTCTCCTGATTCTACTTCCAGTTAGATGGTAAAACTGCTTTTTCAGCTTTGTACAAAGGAGATCACCTCCAAAAAAAGGGGAAATTTGAAGGAAGAGAAAAAGGGAAAATGGAGATCTGGTACAAGTTTCCATCCATTTTAAGACTGCTTTGCTGATTGTTGCTCATACGTCATGAAAAACATGATCAGAGCAGATGGAGAATTGTTCTTTTTTAAGCAGAACTTCTCATGATCTCAATTGGGAAATCTTGTTTCCAGAGCAGATGCAAAGACTACCTCAAGGGTATTTCACATAACACTTAACACTTCTTCTATGCCTTATATTTTCTAAGTGACATAGGGGTGACATACTAAGTCCCAGACCACATACGTGTTAGAGTGTTTTTCGCATTCTGTGTGAGAATGTAGGGACAACCAGATGAAGGATAAACACTTGAAAGTGTGCATCTAAATCTGCATTTGAGGTTGACAGCTGAAAAATATTAAGCATGCACGTAACCTTACTCCTAAAAGAAAATCCCCAGGTTTCATCCAAAATACTTTTGTATGTAAAAGCTTGCAGGACTGTGCCTTATGCTGACTAAATATGAAGTTAGATACTCATAACTCTTTGTCTGGGCAGTGCTGACTGGCATAAGGAAAGGGATAACTGCAGATGTGTAATCATACGCAGAAGCCTATCCTTACCTAAAGGGGAACAGAAAAACAATTCCCAGTTGAAGTATAGGTGAAACTTTTCATTGCTTGATAAAAAGCCTTAATGATTACTTCTTTTTTTAATAAGAAATATTTCTAAACCTGAGCCAATTAATTTTATATTGCATGGTACCATTTCATATGCAAGAAAAAAGCAATTGGAAGTATCCAGGGATGGAGGACATGTAAGATACCAATAGTTTAAAATAAATCTTTGGTAAATCACTTACATTTGAAAGAGAAGGCAAAAGAAAATGTGTACAATGATGCAAAGGCAAGCAAAAAAAAAATGTACTGGAAAAAATTTACTTAAAATATGACTATTTATTTCCCTAACCAACAAAATGGTGAAGGGATTGATAATTTCATAAACCTGTTTTTCAATCTGAAAATTACATCATTACATAGCATGCAATTCTAGTTAGAAATTAATCATAGGTGTATAAACACTGATATATAAAACATTGGTTGCATAAAAAATTCCCATGCAACTAAGCCTTTCATTGAAATACTGGGATTTTGCACATTTTCTCTTCAGGATCTGCAAACAAGGAACATCATTGTTCCAAATGCATACATTTTAGGAGGGCTCAGTTTCAAATGGAAACCAATGATCTCAGAAATGTTCATTACTAAAATGAACCTTTTAGGATAAAATTGTTAGTATACTGTTTCAAAGCTTCCTATCATCTTTACTATGAAATGCTTAATATTTTGTCTTTATTAGCATTGAATATTTACTTTAGTATTTAATAATTAAGATCAAAGCTTTCAGGAATGAGTAGCTGTTTCCTCTAATGAACTATCTGGATGACTAACTTAATTAGTCAACTTATTAGCTTGTGCGTTGTTACCCATGTAATGCAACCAAATTAAGAAGATTCATTAAAAGTGTTTCTTCCTGTGAACCAAAATGGGTCTAGGAAATAAGAAGATGGAAATACTTGCTCTAATATTGTATATATTGTCTCAAATGCAAACATCATGCATACTGCGTAGGGTATACATCTGTGAGCCACTAAGGAAATATTATTTAAACAGTACAGAGAAATGAAGACTTCCGAACTCAAACAGAAATTTCAGTATGTATCAGACTTCAAATACATGAGAAGTACATGCCAAACATTCTTGTAATTATGAGTAAACAGGCTGCAAACCATTGTTTTGGAGCTAGATAAACACGAGACCTTTGGGGTTCAAGATGCATTCTCCAATAATGGTACCAGCAACATGTGCAGAACTTCATCCACACAATATTTTTGCGTATCTAGGAAAAAAGAGTTTTTTCTGGCTTTACCATAAAGCTGTCTGTAAGGTAATGTGATATGCCGGATAAAATCCATTGCTACAGTTAGTTGCAAAGCAGCAAAATATGTATCAACTTAAAGAATGGGAGACTTTCAGACCATATAATTCTTATTGAGCTCTAAATTACAATTATTAGTATAATTTGTATTCACATTATTTGCTGGGATATGGGTGGGTATCAGAATCCTTGCAGTTCTGGTGCAGCAGAGCTACTTGTGTACTGTGACCCATGTAATGCAATCAAATGATGAAGGTTCGTCAAAGGTGTTTCTTCATGTGAATCAAAACAGGTGTAGGAAATAACAAGATTTCAAAAACTAGAGCAAGAAAACATAATTAAGCAGAGAGAATTACTCAGTTCCATCAGTTTTGCGGTTTTTGTCTCTTGCAGTATCCTTTCTGTCACATTCCATGATAAAGTCATAGCTGTCTTTTACTTCCCTCCTTATAAATTCTCCTTTCTAACTAGTGTTCTCAAGACTCCTTCACAAGGACTCTTTTCATATGTGGTGTAATCCCTAAGATATTGTGTTAAGCTCATCCAGCACTGCTGGAGGGTGGGCACGGGTTTCTAATACAGCATGTGTTTCATTCAGTGCTTTGCAGACGTCCAGACCTATTGAGAGAATATATTAGGCATATACTTTGATTCAAAACAGAAGTGGTCTCAGAACAATTTAATCTCCATGTCAAAGTGTATTTGGAATTGCTCGTAAGCGATCCTTTAGTCTTACTCAACAGAATTAACAGGTGTATTCGCATGATTTATCTTCAGAGTCCTAAATTCTACATCTTAGATTCTGAAGTCTCCACCCAGGAATTATTACAGCTGACTCAAGGGGATTTAGCATAGTCAACTACAGGAATGACTCTAGAATTCATATGTAGACTATAACAAGTGTATACATGAGAAAAATATATTTCTGTGCCTCTATACTATCATATAAACAACCCATATCTTATTGTTAATTTTACTAGAATCAGATCACCTGGAAGGGAACAATTGTGCCACATAAGGCCTAGTAAACAAAAATGTAGGCATTTAGGGGAAGATCTATGAATGTGATGATTGTGGAAGTTAGGAAAATTTACAACTGGGAGCTGTCCTCTTGTGTCTTACTGATGGATGCATTTTATTCCTTTTTAACTAAAAATATACATTAAGTTATTTGAAATATATTTCAGACTGTTGTAGCTGAGGACATAATAAAGGGCAATGAGTTTAAATACTAATTTGCAATGTTTTTTGTGTACTTTTGTTTCCTAATGCACAGCACAGCAAATTGTACCCAAACAATCTTCTGCAGGGAAATACTAAATGTTGTTTTCCCTCAAGAATTATTTTATCTATACCTTGGATTAGATCTCTCTGTTTCCTTAGGCACATAAATAACTTGATTTATCTTTTTTCAGTGCTGTAAACTATGCTAGCAGTTTAATTTGTAGTCTTGTCCATGTGTTTTAGCAGAACTGTATGGTGAATCCTTGACCAATTAAAGGTAATGCTTCAAGAACTTCAGTGTGGCAGGGTTTCCTCCATAGCGTTAATATTCTTTGCTGCGGAGGCTCTTAAAAAAACTGAAAAAATTTCTCTGACAGAAGCAGACTGAAAGCGTGTGTCTACTCTTTGCTTATTGAAAAAGTTTAGTCTTACATTCTATGGTTATGGCGCATGTATTTATAGCTAGAGAATTAAGATGTGAGCAAAAAGACTAAGGGAAATTTAATTCAACTCGTCTTTTGGAACTTACAGGTTTAACTATTGAAAGATGGACAAAGGAATAATATTGAAATTAGAAAGGAATTCAAACCTCTTTTTTGAAACTGACTTTGTACCAATCCCATGAGCAAGACAACTCCTTTGGGGTCAGACCCACATGGGTGATGTCATTGCAGTTGTACCGAACTATGTACATTGTCTGGGATTTCATACACTGCGGTGTGATTTTCATGATAAATGCACAACTTTGACTCTATTTCAACTGAGCATCATTCTGCCGTTCTAGGAAGTTAAAAAAATGATTATCCTGTTTTTCTGAGGTGTAAAATATCTCAGTATAATACTGCTGAAAGAAGAATTGTTTGTATTCTCTCACTTTCAGAGGAGGAGAGAGAGGAATGTCCTTAGAGGAAACCCGAAGAGCTTTTACATTCATTTCCACTAAAACTACATACAGCTACTTGTCCAGATTTTGTAGTTGCTTTCAAGCAGATCCAGTAAAGTTAAGTTCTTGGCAGATTTGTGTGATCATAATTTCAACTTCACTTCTATAGTTTTCAGGTAAAAAAAATATGGGGGACCAATAATAATAGACTTCCACATCATGAAATCTAATAAAAGACTAGGTAAAAAGCCTTGAAAATCTTCAAATTCCCAGAAATAGTCTCACTTCTGTACATTTTTGATATTACTTAGAATTCAACATTTTAGCTATATATACAAAGTCCAGGGATTATGTTGCACAAAATTATCATGCTATTCTGAAATTATAATTTTGACACTTTCTTGAGCTGTGCAGGGTTTCATGGTGTGCTACAGTTTACCTGTGCAAAAAAAGGCATCACATCTTTTCACACAGCTACCCCCACCCCACCCTGAACAGTGTTGTTTGATATTATCACCTACTTTTAGTTTCGTTTGTCTTAAAAAACAGATGATTTGGCTCAAGTTACAATTCTTTTTATCCCCTTACACTTTAATACTGAGCTGTTGCATAACTTTATCCAATCTAGCACTGAAGTATAAAAAAGAAAACCTACATTGACCTTTTAAGTCCAGATTCTGCAGTAAACAGTTGTGACATCTTGTGATAACAAAATCCCCTGTGCTTTAAAACTTTGGAAGCTGCTGTTTTAATTTGCCATCAAGTAAGAGCAAATACTGACTGGTTCTAAGGGGCTTTGCAAAGACAGTTAAGACATTTACTGTCCTCGGGAGTGGTGCTTGATTGTTAATTACTTTGCCAACAGTGTGTTGTGAGAACTTTGACAATGCACCTCAAATTTTAATTCCTCCTTTCTCTCTGGTTGTTTTACCCAACTCAAATAGCCATATCATTGTGTGGGTACAAAATCCATCACAGAACAGAACCTCTACAAGGACTGCAACCCTAACCCAAATTATAAATCATGAGAATTTTCTTACATGTTGTCTTTTCTCCTAGATTCAGTAGTTTCCTTTTGTTTCTCCCAGTAGAGCTCAAAATATTCTCCCTAGCTGAAGCCCTAGTCTTGATGGTTCACGATGCATTCAGAGGTGTTTTGAGCGTTAGGAACTCTGAGCCTTCAACTGACTTTATGTGGGTGGCCATCTGTACACGCATGATCCCACTGAGGTCAGCCCAGGTGCAGTTCTCCTCTGAAAGCAATGGTACGGCTGTAGCCTCACATGGAAAGCTGTCTGCAAAATGACTTTGCTTCTCTTCTTTTTTTCTAACAAAGCCCTGTTTGCACTTCGGGTATTTATTATAAAACAGTATCGTTAGTGTCATTTTCTGATGCACATGCATCTCATTGATTCTACGCTGATGTAAATATGATCTCTCAGGGAAAATTGCAGTAATGGGGCATAACACAGGAATTTACCAGAGTGCCATGTATTCACAGACACAGACAGGAATTTCTTAAAACCCGCCTTCACTGGAAAATAGTAATACATCAATAGGCAAATTTTCCTCAGCAAGACACATGTGTCTACAGAAGTTTTATCAAGAAAAATTTTTCAGGACCAGGTGAAAATTTGTAGTCCAAAGCAAGGCCAACACCAAACCAGCATCACTTAGTATTTATGCAGGCATGGTGGACAGTTTAAATCCTTCTCCCACATATAACTATGACGGCTGCATCGAAGGTAAGTCCTTCCGCCTTTAACATCTAAAGTTATTTCATGCCCAGTGAATAGTGATTACGAAAAACCAGTTAAGCAGCTTTCATGGGAAAGGATAACAACCAAAGAAAAAGGGGTGAACTGATACTTCTGAGAAAGTCGAGTTCAAACTCCTGGTTTAAATCAGGCAGTATAGGTTTTCTGCACCGCAGGCACATACCCCTAACACAAGTAAAACAACTGCCATATGTGGAGCTTTTCTCTTCTCAAAGAACAACACAAAGACTAACTTTTTCCCTAGTATAGATCAAGACCCCCGAAGTCTAGATCTCAGAAAGCTTTGTTGGATGGGAAAACCATTTCCATTTGCGTGTTCTTTTTACTCAGCACCTGAATCACAGCAGCAAATTAAGTAGCTATGGCAAGCTGCTGTTTATCAGGACAAAGTAATGAGCAGAAAGAATTTCTGCTGTGGGGGTGGCATCTTCCTGACATGACTTTGATTCTTGAAATGACGGTTTAAAAAAAAGAAAAAAAGAAAACAGTTCAGTTTAACTGCCTTTCCAAAGTAGGTAGGTTTTGTGATTTGAGTTTAACGTTCCAAGAAACCCAGCAGTGATGAATAACTTTGTTGAACTGAAAGCAAGTTTGTTCAGGATTCACTCTAGAACAGCTGGTGTCTCCACCAGACCTGTTCTACAAAGAAATGAGCTGTATTAATTAAAACCAAACAAAACACCAAGGTGTACATGCCAGCTCTACAGGGGAAGGCGGAAGTTCAGGGCCACTATGAACAGCTTCGTACTGATGCGGTTTCTAAATCTTCCAGTCTTGCCCTGACCAGAAGACAATGAAGTAGAGAAGACCTTGCCTGACCCTTCAGTTCTGCTTAGTGTATTTTGCAACATGTTTGGACAACAAGCAGTGCCACCATATTGGGCAGCTGCATCCTTAGCTCATGTTCCCAGTGCCAGTAATCCTGGCTGGTGGCTGCACTAGTGCTGGTTAGTGACAACTGGAGATCCTCTTTCTAGCAAAAGTTCTGGTATTATCCTTACAGCCCTGTTCACAGTAGTAATTTTAAATGCATAGGATTTCTAACCCTTGGTTTTAAAAAGAGGATGAACAAATGCCTTGTGTCTATAAATGCATGGGAAGCAGAAAAAAAGATGAATAATTGAATAAACAACAAACAAACAAATAAAATAATTCCTCCATTGATGACTTAAATAAAATAAAAAATGTACTTTTAAAAAATTAATTGTAGTTTTGGGTGTTTCCAGCCTTCGTCAGGACTTCTCAAAGTTCGAGGTAGCAAAGCTCTGATTGTTTTTCTTTAACCAAAGCATTTGCTGGTGTCATTTGCTGAAAATGCTGCCTTTCCACGTTGAGACTGCTCTGGGCATGCAAGTAAAGCCAGTCATGCTGAACAGTGCTCTATTGAGAAGGGGCAGCTGCTCAGACTGTTGTATATTGGCATATCTCTTTAAAGAGATACACAGATTTACGCCATTTGAGGATCTGTCCCGATCATGGATGTGTGAGAGCATTTCCATAACTGTAGTGTAACACAGGAAAATCAGAATCTAGCTGACAAGAAAAAACATTTTATGTTACGGATATGCTTCTAGTTTTTGAGTGGAATTAATAACAGAATATATAGTTGCCTGCACACTGTGTTTTTAGTGTGACTTTTTTCTTTAGAGAAAGTCAGCTCTGAGCTTTGTCATCTGGTCATAACCCCTTTGAATGTCTTCTGTCTCAGGAAGACCAGTCTTGTGTGCATTGGAAACTGCTGAAGCCCAAGCCATACTGTATTGTAAATACGAAGGCACAAGGACAAATTTTGTATCAATTCTATTACATGACTGTACCTGATGTATTGTACATGCACAGTGTGGAGTTCTTCAGAGCATCTATCATCAGCTATGTTAGGCATCTAACATTAATGCTCTGAATCACACCATTGGGCATCTCCCTTTCCTACGGACTACACTGAAAATTTAAGAGTCTAAGTCTGATCTGTTCAATTAAATATAAGAGAGATGGTTAAGGCAGACTAACATAGGTGAAATGCCCCTCGTTATCGGAAATTACTTATCTGTGTGTACCACCTGACACAATTAGTTACAATTACTTGAGTTAAAATTACTCAAGCTAAAAAATGTACATGAGGATTGAATATATTCTTTGCTTCCTGAGCTCAATGCAGACAGCAGTGCATGAAGAAAAAAAAAAAAAAACAACCAACCAAACAAAACCCCTAAACATAAAAATTTAACACAATAATACATTTTTATTTCTGTCCTTGTTTCTCTTATGCACCAAGACCAAGAACAGCTTTCCTCTGGACCCATACAACCTAAAACTTTGTTTTTAAAATGTGATCAGAATTTCTTACGCAATCATAGTTCCTAGCATCTAGTGCCATAAGAAAACAGAAAAGGCTTCCTTCAGGTACTATAAAACTTGTAATAGAAATACGTCAATTGGTATCACCCACTCCAACTGGAGTGGCTGATTTTAACTTTTTAGAATTGTTAAAGAGTGCCTAAAAGCTTTGGAGGAAAACCTTAACCCAGAAGTATGAAATACAGGTGATTTAGGGGAGAATTAAGGAAATTCACAGCCTCCACAAAACTGATGTCTCCTTCAAAGAAGTGACAGTGGATATGTGGGTCTAACTTTAGGAAACTACATTTTTACATGAGATTTTCCAGGGCATATTTTGAGCGCCTCAGAAACAGCTTTTATCATTGTTGCAACTTGTCTTACACAGTTAAAGGAATCTGTTGAAGCAGAACTCTGCAGGAGTGGAGTCACAGCAATTTTGTTTTTTTCACAGGGATTTTTCTCCTCCCAGATATTTCAAATGTTTTTACAGAAGCTCTCATCACACACAAAACCATCTCAAATTTTACAGAAACCTAGTGACAAGCCTTAATATTCATGTCTGGGTTACGGCAATCAGAAAGTTCAGAGGCTTGGTTCTTCACAAAAATAATGAGGCAGAGCCTCAGGTGCTACTAACTGCCACACTACTGAAATCATGCAAACCTAACAGAAAACACTGAGTCCAGGAGATACTTTTGGAGTCTGGACTCAGATCTGGGTGTAAAATCAGCGCAGCTCCATGTGGGAGCAATCGATTCTGTAATTTTGCACAGCATTCAACTTTCCAAACAAAATTTAAAATACAGCAGCTTATATGGTCACACTGTGATTAGTCATTATGAAAGGCAAAAAAGAAAAAAAGAAAAAAAAAAGTGTGGTTACTACAGGTTGTGGTATATCATTTTGCTGGACCTCAAGCTGTGGCCAGGAAGCTACTGTTGAGAACAAGACACACATCAACATCTCATTTATAGGAAGTCAAGACTTAAATGTCTGTTGAGAAAAATACTTAAACTCCCTGACACAAGTTACAGCTACATCTAAGTAGTTTTGATAAACAAACCCAATACAGAAAGTATTCATCCTACACTTCATCACTGAGGGAGGGAGAATGTAATTTTAATTTCTGTCCTGTACAGAGGAGACACAGGCATAGGTTAAAGCTTTAAGGAGTTGTCTGATGCACAAGTTTCTTGTTATTTCTGAACAGAAGAGGGGATTCCACCTGAAATGAATTGGCTACTTAATGCATAAAAAAGCCAGTACCCAAGAAAGTAAAAACAGAGAGGACTCACTGTCTTTTGGGTTGCTCTTCTGGAATCTTTCCAGGTCCACACTGGGTGGTCTGCTGGGCTTCTGTGGGGGCTGGCCCAGTTTGAACAGTGGGGGCAAGGCTTTTCGCTTGGGGGTTCCTGAGCTCCTGTCCCCATCCTCTTTCTCTTGTGATCCACCTGATGGCCTTCCTGCAGCAAGTGCTGTGTTCATCTTATGGAATTTAGGAGAAGATGAACCTGATTCTTCCTGGATTATTTTGTTGAGAAATATGTTCTTGGCAGCACTTATTCCCTTTTCTTCAGCCTTTTCATCCGTATTTTTGGAGGTGCTTTGAGGTGAGCTGGACCAGTGGCCAGTAGGCTTCAGAGCCATGTTGGAACAATGACTGCCTGCAGCTTCTGCAGCACAGTTACTATTTTCATCCATTTCCTTTGCTGCTTTAAATGAGCGTATATTTGGTCTAGGACCTGACAGTCCTCTTTGAAGGAAAACATTTTTATTAGAAGTGTCTTCATTGTGGGAGGCCTCATGGTTTAGAGAAGGTTTCTGTGCAAGAGGTGGTTTAGAGACAGGAGTCTTAGGCTTGTTTTCTTGTGTTGCAGACATAAACTTTTCCTTAGCTCCAGTTACTTTTGAAAATGCTGGTTTTGCCTCATTCTCCTGTGGCGCAAAATTTGAATTTGGTTTTGTTTCCAGAGGATTTTTTTCTTTCTCATGAGAAGCAGTGTTAAGGAACTTGTTCCCTGCAGGTTTTGGATACAGAGGCTTTGGCTCTTCTGTTGCCAAGTCACTGGTTTTGGTGGGAGGTTTAGTGCCTCCAGCTTTTCCATCATTTTCTCTGTTAGTTGCGTGAAGCTGAACCCCAAACCTTTGTGCCACTGGTTTCAAATATGGGGGCTTTGGATCCTTCTCTGTTTTATCATCAGCTGAAGGCTTGCCTGCCACAGGAGGTTTAGGATGAACAGGTTTGTGAAAGGTACTGGGTCCTGAAGAAGTTGCATTTCCTTGACTTGCAAATTTCTCAAGTGCTGCTTTCCTTGTCTGTAATCCCGTATGGATACGCTGTCCTGGGACTTTGAAGGGTCGACTGATACCAGAAACATCCTCTGTGGGGCTGTTACCCGTGTTAAACTTCGCCATGAGTGACTTCACATCTGTCTTGCCATCCTATAAGCATGAAGAAGAGAAAAAAAAAGAGCAGCAATGAGAAAGTCCCTGTTGCAATGTTCACACATACTGTACTTTAAAGGGTTTCCTGGTCTGAAGCTTGTAGTACTGCTGATTGGCTGTGCAGATATTGTAGCACATCTTCCTGCAGGGTTAGAAAAGCTGAGCATTTTGTTATAGCCTTGCAGTGGTTATACGATCTTTTAAGATTTTCAGTGCAGGTGCTGCCTTTAGAGAGTGGTCATGCATTTCCTTTTGGACATGCTACAATTTCTGTTTATTTTTGGAATTGGGAACTGGACATCTACTAAATATAAGAAAATACATAATACTTTAAAATTAATGTATCCTTAAAAATATGAGTTGTCCTGCGGTGAGAAGCGTAGGCTGTACTAGAACCTGGAATATGTACCAGACTAACATTACTCCTTCCAACTCTTTGGACAACTGCAAGTTCCATTGTGAAAACAGAAATTCTTCTGGTTTGGGGTGTGTGTGACAGTTTTTCTTTCCCTTCTCAGCAATTTTCTTCCCTGCTGCTCCCCCACCCTCGCTTCATCCTTGTTTCTCTTCTCCATATTGTATCTGAAAAAAACTGTGCATGTGTGGTTGGAAAATGAAAATATATGGAGTAAAATAGGAAGAAATGACAACTAATATATGCAGATACTGTCCAAGACGCTTAACTTCTTGGGGTGGGTGAGGGGCGTAAAGTTGAACAATTCCAAGTGGATAAAACCCCACTTCGTTTGCAAATGTTCTAATTCGTTGGCCCTGTTCAATACCTTTCAGGACCAGCCTTAAATATGAACTGAGAGCAAAGCTCAATACATTTAATTCAGTATCATTAGAACACAGCACAGTGAAGGCTGGGGGCAAAGGAGACTGAGCTTGTCCCACTCCACTGGGCTGGGGCCACCTTTGGGTTCCAAGAGCCCTCTGCAGCAGGGAGTCCTTTCCCAGCCAACAGTGACAGCAGGTATGCAGCTACAGCTGATACGCTTGTGTACCTGATTTGCAACTTGTTTAAGTGGGATCTGATTTACGTGAGGGAGTTAAAACGTAAGACTAATGGTATAAAGCAGGTGTGTTATAACTAAGAAGGGCTCTGAATCATTTGTTTGGAAACAAAGGAGTATCACTACAGAGCACATTAAATAGGGGTCTGGAAAAAAATTTAGAAAGAGTTTGAAGAATGAACTGTGTCTTCAGTCAGTACAGTTCAGTGGGTGTTCAGTAAATTTTTTTACTTTATTAACAAGAGGTTCTAAATTGAGGTTTTGCTCCTTTTGCCTTCCGTTTGATTGTATATCACATTACATGAATTGCCTCTCATGTTGGAATAGTTTTACCTGTGACTTCTGCAACTTTCCTAGTCTTTCAGTATCACCAAGAAATTCAGTCTTTCAAAACTGTTTGTGTTATACCACAAAGTTACTTACAATAAATGCAGCCAAAACAAGATAGACATATATGAAGCTTATCCCCAAAGCCCCATATTGTTATCTCTTTTGCACATGTAGGGAAGGGAGGAAGTAGACGTTTACTATGGAGATTATCAGGTTTAAGCCATCTACTGCTGGTTGACGCATATGCACTCACACACACACACAATTACACTGCAGAGATACGTATTATGTATCACTAATCATTCAAGATTTCTCCCACAATACCTCACAAAGCACTGATTTTACCCACTTGAACAGAAAGTTTAACTAATTCCAATGCCAGACAAAATAACAAAGCCTTTTGTTTCTGATCTCTTTTGACTTTGTACTAACACATGGGGTTTTTTTAACCTTCTGTAACAAAATCTAAACCATCAGAGATACTGTAACTTTACCTCAGTGCCTCAAGTCTTCAGAACGTATAAATTACAATCTGATGAGCTGCTTGGCCAACTCAGTGGCTCATTTCTTTTGAAAGTTATCATCTGAAAGGTCCCTTCCAACCTAGACAATACTATGATTCTATGAATAAATTGATTCTTCTGCTAACTTTTCCATTTGAAATTTAAGAAAATGTACTCTGTCAAACTACAGTAATGTGAATGTTCTGGACAAGAGACATTCAGCATATAGACCTTTTGTAAACTGGAAATAAACTTTTCTTATTATGATGTATCATTTCTGAGAAGTTTTCTACATCTGTGCAATAGCAAGATCAATGACATTCACACATGCTTTGAAATGCACTGAACCATTCTCCACTGCCACGTTAGGACTGCCAATGGATTTCTTTTAATAAATTTCTTCCCAGTACTGTGAACAAACCTTGCCTTAGTCATGTAGATTTACAAGCTCTTCAAGAGAGCTTGTGGAAGGGTTTGCAATCAGCAGTGTAGCCTCTCTCATTTACTTAGAGTGAGTAGTAAGTGATAAAGGTAATACTAAGAATCAGAAGACAGTAAGAAATCTTTCTGCTTCTCTTTAATGTACGTCACCAGTTCCTGCTTTCATAAGCTATGTTATTCTAGAAGCCATATTGTGGATTCTAATGCACAGCCTGTCTGGCCATGCGGACAGATGGGGAACTGGGAAAAACAATCTTTTATTTGTGGCCCTGCTCACAGAGTAATCCCCACAGTTTCTGTTTTTCTCTTCACAGAAGCGACAGCAGTTACCTATTCCATTAGCACATACAATAGGTTGTAAATTATGAAATGGGAACTTGAAAAGATTCTGAAGTGAGATTAAGTTCACCCTACCCTTCCCCTCTAAAGGGCAAAGTGGCTGTGGGACAGAGGAGTGTCATTCAAGAAGTACTTGGGTTATTTTCTGAACTTTCCCTTTATCCTCTATTGGGAAACTCAGGGCAAAATATTTTGTCTTTTCAGCTTCTGATTTGAACTGGAAGCAGCACATAAGGTGCACAGTAACATTTGCTTTGACATGTCATGGTTGCATTATTCAAATATGTTTGATCAAATCTAGAACAATACCTGGGTTTAAGTTCCTATGCCACAGATTCATCAAGATTTGTAGATGCAGTACTTTCCCACCCTCCCACTGCCTTCAACAGAGGCTGACACAGATACCAAGATACACTTGTACAGAATTCTTCCACAACTAGGTCTTAATTACATCTCAGTGTAAACAAGTGCAATTCTCCATTATTTACAATATAACTGCACATTTCTGTACAGAAGTACAACATAATGAGAATGGAAGAAATATAAAGGTACCAACTGTATTCTTCCTGAATGTACTGTGAATATTTCAGTCTCAACTAGCAGCCTGATAAATTTATTTTTTTTTTTTTTTAGCATAAGTATGTTCTTATTAATTACTTTTCAGTCTTGGTGAAGCCAAAAGATCATTTCATTTCAGCTTCCCCTTGTGGTTGCTCTTTCTTCAAACAGCAGCACTGTATCAATGAAAGGAAGAGCAGATATGTGTGCATACGATCCTTAGTTAAGAAAATATATGTAACTAACTGTTGACTGTACAAGGAATTGTGCAATTCTTCAAAATACCGCAGATCTGATTTATAAAGGAAAAAACCCTATCTTTTCACTTCTCACCTGTAACTTTTTCCTTTTTATTCCCAAGTGACAGAGTCTAAACAATCCTTTTAAAAACTCATTATCTTTTAACAGAATCAGATCTTGATGAGTTTGCTAGAAAGTAATGAAATAAAGATTATAAAGCTCTCCCTTTAAGAAGAAAATTGTGTATACTCATGACTTCTGTGACAGTGAAATAACCAGAGAAGCTGGTAACCACTAAAGGAATTGAGCACTAACCCATGGACAGGATATAAGGAATAGGGAACTGGACAGAAAAAGCAAGGAAAATGACATATGAAAGTGGTAGAAAAATACAGATCTGAAAATTTTTTGACAACTTCATAATGGCCTGATTTAACTTCTTCTGAAGTCAATGGATTTGAGAGAGTTTAGCTGCTTGTACAAGATGCTAGTGCTATTCTGAATTAATGATAAATTATTGCTTGGCTATTTCCTTTTCCAGACAGAGAGACTTCAGAATTATCATTAGGCAACTGTGTTGTTTCTGGTTGCTTTTCTTCCCCTTGAATCTAGTTATAATTATGAGTTAAAGAAGGCTCCCTTTAATAGTGAGTGTAGCATTTTGAAAGTGGAGATAAGATGTTGCAATACCTATGAATGTAGGTAGTGGAAGTATGAAAAGAAGGCAGAAGGACAGTGTCCACCCAAAGAAAAAGACTTGCTAATACAATGGTTGGTATACAAGAGAAATGAGACCTCATCAGATACTGAAAAATAAAGAGGCAGGCTATTCTGCTGTCTGTTTTTTTTTTTTTTTTTTGAAAGGCAGACCTCTAGGATGGAGAGGATAGACAGAAATCTAAGGAATTCCCTGGTGAAAGGCTGACAACCTCTGTGTTATCCTGAGAGCATCTTTTCAAGCATCTCTTTAACACCAATATGACAAAATGAGCATACTCATGAGGATGTGCAGTTGTCAAAATCAGACAAGACAGTGTTTGAGCCTGATCACACTGTATTGTGTCTTTTTTGTTGCACATTCCTCTACACCTTTTTTGTCCCTCTCTTGTCGCTTTTTCTCATCTTTTACCTAATAATAAGACCAACTACTTCATATTGCAGGAACATGAGATGACAATATAGTTCATCCACTTCAGGCTGGTTTGAGACCAGGACTAGTGAAGGCACAGGGCTTGACCAGAACAGCCAGATGACATCCCAGCGTGGTCCCAAACTATTCCTGTCAGAGCCTATGCACAAGGCCAAGGCCTCTAACCATGCATGGCCCTCTCTTCGTCCTGTGTCCTGATAAGTTCAACACAAAGTTTCAGTTCTATTTTCTTGCCTATTTTTGGTATATGTCTATGTCAAAAATCAGAAAAACTACCAACCACTGGCAACTCAGTCTTCAACAACAGAAGCCTGGCAGCTTCAATTTTCCACCAAGAACTTTCATCCAACAAAAACCAGACTAACTAATATCCCTTTCTGAAAAAGGATTATGTTTTTTTTAACATCGTTTTATATAAGCACAGAGTTTCATGATACTTAATAATTTGGAATTTTAAAATTATTTTTCTCATATGCTAATCAACAGTTTTCAGAATAAAGTAAACTTTCTAGTGAGTTTGCCAAGAAATGAAACAGACCAAACCCTCTTCACTCAGAACCCTATTTATATATACTGTACACAGGGACTGTCACATGAACGTCTTTGATTTTACTCTGGTGATTCTACTAAAGCTCATGTAACATCTCCGAGTCTCAAGGAAGAAAAACTTGAGTTCCTGCCACTGAAAAGTTCCTACCCTTATTTCTAGAATTTCAAGATCCCATATGATTTTAAAGGAAATTTTGTGCAGTACCATTCTGACTCGCTGCTGGGAAGAAAAATATTTTCCATGGCCATGAGAAACAAAATACATACAGTGACATCTCAGCCCAGATTGTGGTATATTAAAAAATACTCCACCCACAAACCAACCACCCACAAATAATGCTAGAAAATAATACTAGAAAATAATTGCCTTTAAGTGATACTATTTAAAATTTAAAATGCAAGGGTAACTTAAATTAGGACTGCTCTTAGTAAAATTCCAGGGAACCAAACACAAAACACTGAGAGAGAAAACTCCATTTCATCACCTTGGTGTCTTTTCAGCTCCACAACTTAAGTAAAATATACAATTAAAATTTCCAGTTATATGAAGTTATATGCAATACCTTATGCTGATTCTATTTCTCCTGGAACTTTGCATGTTTATTTCTAAGACAAACACATACAAAAATTTACCTGGACTCCCCAGAGCTCTCCAATATTTTGATACAGGCAGAAAAACTGGCTCCGTCAATGAGACAATCCACGGGTGTATCACCTCAACAGCCTGGCCTGTTTGCTAAAAGGAGTTCTGCTTCTCAGCAAGGGTTTGCATAAGAATGCTGCTTGTGGGTTTCATTATCATGATCAGTAGAGAAAACTGCTCTCAGGATATTAGGCAAGAAGTGGTGGGGGAAAAGGGAACTAAATGTGTTCCGACTGTTTGGCTGCTGTCATAAGCAGTGTTCACCATGTGATATCTTAAAGTATTGCTTTTACCCTATATTGTGGAGTCCTGTGAAGCTATCTGGGTGCATAAAAGCTTGAGCCTTTACAGAATAATGGCTAATCAAATGTGTGTGGTAATTACAAGTGTAGACAAGAGTGGACCAACCTTTTGCGCCATCAAGTCTCGTCCCCTGCTACCATCAAGAACCACTGCATACATTCCCACTCATCAGCTGTCAGCTAACATCTTTGCTTGCTCCCACCTTTACCAGCAGGATCTCAAGAGATTTGCTGGTCAGTTGTTTAAAGCTTTTGCTATGTGGAGATTTTTAAAAAAAAAAAACTATAATCATACATATCTTTTGCCCTTCTGCCTGTGAGTTCATTACAGAAATCAAAGACTTTGAAGGATGGTATAGGGTAGGAAAACTGATATTGAGAAAACAAGCTTCACAAGAAATTCTAAACCTGTACTTGTGCTGAAGGTAAACCATGAAGGCGGAACACTCTACTAAACACAGCTCAGTGAAGTTGCTGGAGCTCTGCACGGGGACGAGATTGCAGAAGAAAAATTGTGTGTCTTTGAGCTTCATGCAAGGTTGTTTGACTCTTCCTCACTGCCTATCACTTATCCTTCTGCACGACTTTCTTCAAATTTTTTGAAATATTTCTGGATGTCAAAATAAAGCATTGGAGGTGCTTGATATTTCCAGCTTAATTTTACAAAAACTTGTATCTTAGCTAGTTCAGAAGCTTATTAGAGTGCTGGATGGATCTTTTTTGAGTTAAAACCACTGCCACATGCTTTATATTTGCCACTTGTGAATGATAACTTTTTTTTGGTGTTACATAACACTGTTTTTTTTTTTAGTGGGAGAAATGCAGTTTTTTATGCTATTCATTTTGCTAAACACTGTATTTTATTTATAAAATCATGTTTATTTGTAAAAATAAGCAATCATCACTGATGATGAAGCATTTATTATTAATATTAAGGCAGATTAGACTTTATGACTTGCTATTTTATCTGGCGGTCTCTATGACTGTTTTGAGGTGCTAACTGTAGCAATATAGTAATTTCGCACAGGTAAACAACACTGCAAGTGTTTGTGCACAGTATCAGAGCTAACAAATCATGCAATGATCAAAGAACGAGCTCATCTTTGCAACTCTGAATGCTAGACAGTTCCTGTCATCTTCTCTTTCATCCAATACACAGAAATAAATATATCCCTAACTGATAGAATGCTGCTGAGAATATAAATTGCAACAAACACAATGAAAATAACCATTTATGCTGTGAAATTGCTGTGAAAGTCGCCCATCTGCAGTGCCTATCATATGCTTCATTTTACACGTGCAGGTGCAACAGCTTCCTGGGTCGTCTTTGTTTCTCCACTTATTTCTGAGAAGGATGTTTGTGAGTGATTGGGGGAATTAGCTATTTTTAGGGGAATAAAGAATCTGAAGGAATTAATATTTTAAGGAACAGGACCCGCAAGCCTGAAAGCAGCTTATAGATATTTTGCCTTTTTTATTTTTCACAAAAACAACAGCAGCAGCAACAAAATCACAAGATTATATTCAAACAAGACAAGAATATCAGTAATGATAATGCCTTCTCACACATAAGCATGCCATTCCAGACTCTGTATAGGCCAAAACCAGCACCTAAATCCCGCCATAGCAATGGTGTGATACTGTTCCCACGTGCAACTTTTATGACTGCCGCGTTTAAGTATTTTTTTTTTTTATCAGAGCATTTATTCAACTTTCTGTTTCCATGCACCTTTGGGAAAAGTGGCTGCTTAGGAATTAAATTTGTCAAAAATAGAGGAAAGAAAAAAGGGGAGAAAAAGACCCTCCCTGAGTTTCTCTGCTATAGGTGCTAGTCCATCTTTTTAAGGTATCTTTCATCTACTGATGTTGTCCTGTGCTCTGAAATGGTTTGAAAGGTCAGGCACTCCCATCTGAACACCTCTGGCTTTCCAATTCAATGGTCACAAAGAATATCATAGTCAGAATCTTGATACCTCCACAGCTGTGTCAGTACCATTGTTGAAGTGACACAATACAAAATAAAAACGTCTTTTTTTCTTTCCATGTTGTTTTTAACCTACTTCGTTTCACTGATCTTAGTCTATTACAGGATCCCAAAACAGGCGAGACAGCATGACAGAACTGGCCACGAGTGAGGATGGGAGAAGAAAAGGACAGAAATGATTGGCTCAGGCAGGTAATCCTTAAACCATGTATATATAGGGGGGGAAAAATAGTGCATGGGAGAGCACCTTCAGACAGGTGCATTCATATCGTTCAAGCAAGTTTGACAATCTCCTTCCTCAGTCAGAATAGTGTTGCTCTGTTTATGTGTAACACACCACACATGGAGTTGTGTTTCATGTATGGAGTGCTCAGCAACAGAAAGTCCACGTTAGAACGGTTTTTCACTGAAACTTCCTGCCTCCTCCTCACTCTCATAGGACGTTTGCCTCCTAGTGGCAGACTAGCAGCAGCAGCAGAAATGACGTATTTTGCCATTGATAATCTCTTTATATGTACTTGCACAATCTGATCTCGTGCTGCTCCTGGGGGATAACATTTCAAGTATATGAACCCCGTCAGAGGGCAAGGAAAAGACTTAGCAGTCCTGCTTAGCAATTCTGTGTCACTCCCCAGGAATGGGAGTTCTGGGGAAAAATGCCACCCCGCCACCGCGGTGATCCTGTTACAGCATCGCTTTGGAAAGTACCTGGTTTTCAGTAGAAACTTGATATTCCTGTACGCTGGCAGGAGCCTCTGCCACTGCTGTCTACAACTACCTGAAAAGAGGGTGTAGAGAGGTGAGGGTCACTTTCTTCTCCCAAGTAACAGGCGATAGGACAAGAGGAAACGGCCTGAAGTTGCACCAGGGAGGAGGTTTAGACTGGATATTAGGAAAAATTTTTACACTGAAAGGGTTATCAAGCATTGGAACAGGCTGCCCAGGGAAGTGGTTGAGTCACCATCCCTGGAGGTATTTAAAAGACGGGTAGACATAGTGCTTAGAGAGATGGTTTTTGTCAGAGTTAGGCTGATGGTTGAACTAGATGATCTGAAAAGTCCCTTCCAACCTAGGCAATTCTATGATTCTATGCTATGAGAATGAACGTTTCTTGTAGTGTCAGCCTACGTTATCTTTGTGTCTGCAGACAGGGCTAGACTTCCTGAAAAATGTGCTGTTGCATTTTCATTGGGTTGCCATTTGAAGGTGGTTTTAATATTTCTGACAGAATTTGATGTGGTCATGAGCAAATTAGCAGGATTCTCTCGTGTTTACATGCATGGTCATGCTTACAGGAACAACTGGGCTTTAAAGATACTCTTTGTGGACACATACTACACAGGATTCCCTGAAAGCTCCTCAGTCCATGCTGTGGCTCTTTTAAATTGTCATAATTCAATCCCTATAATCTTACGCCCGTTAACTATTATTACTATATTTATATTTGTCTGAATAAGGAGTACAGAAATCTGTTTCCACTATTTATATTTTTCTATATTAGAGAAAATTTAAATTGGCAAATTCAAGAAAGAAGTCAAATGAGGCTGGCAGAGTCTTCTTAACCTGACTATGCTTTGTGAAGGACATATTTCTGTCATGGAGGAAAACTCAGCATAATCCAGAGCATCACAGTCAGGTGTATGTTAAGATCCTGGTTTTCTGCTTGGGTGTACGGACTGTAATAAATCACTCCTTCCAGAGCACAGTCCTTCCCGTGTACATCTAAAGCTCAGGCAAAGGCCATACAAAACAATCTTACATGCAAAAAGCGAAAAGACTGTCTTTTTTTGTGACTTGACCTTAGAAGCACTGCGTTGGCTCAAATCTTAAGCAATTCTTCTTTGAATACAAAGCTTGTGTTCGGGTATTAACTGCCATATTCCCCCAAATTACTCACCTCCACCGCCCTGCACTCCCCGCTCCATGCTCTGCCCCCGGGCTGTCCCTCAGTGCCCCTGCTGTGTCACAGGCTCTGCCCTTCCCATTTTGCTGCAAAGCTCACTCACGCAGGGGGCTCAGATTGAGTGGCTTTTGAATTAGGCTTTTTTGCCCTGCAAACGGTGTGGTTTTTGCTGATGTCGGTGCTCCGGGGTTCAGCAGCAGGAGCTGATGGGGAATTGAAACCAGTGCAGTGGCAGAAAATGCTCCAGACAGACCAAACGGGAACACCAGGCCTTCACTAAACCCTCCACAGGCACCAGAAAACCCTCCTGAAAGTTCAGAGCTCACCGTGGTGGTCAAGAGCCCGAATGCACATAGACACAGCCCTGTGAAGCGTGAGCTGAGAGGACTCACAGAGCACCATCACCCCTCATGTCCCACAGCTTGTGCCTCATTAAGTGCCACAGTTGATCACCAGTGGTAGCTTGACGAGATGTTTTGATGAGCTAAAGCACAGGTGATGTGCATGTAGCTGTCACAGCTGAGTTGGCAACAACCAACTCCTGGCCTGAGGTAACGGGGATGTGTAGAGGACCTGGTGGCCATCTTGGTAAGGCAGGCAGGCAGGCAGGCAGGCAGGCAGGCTGTCTGGGAAGTTTCTAGAAGCTGTGCATGGGTGAAAATCAGTAGAGAATGGGGTGAGAGAGAGGATGGAGGAGCATGGGAGGGCTAATGGGAGCTGGGCACAAGCAGTTATGTGGGGAAAGGAGCTCTGGCAGTGAGGGAGGGTGGGTAGCCTTTTGCCTGTCCTCATGATGTTGTCCTCCCTCAGCCCTGCTCCTCCGTGCCCCTCAGCAGTGGCCATGTCTGTGTCCTGCTTTCCTCACCATCAGCTCATGGGGCCCTGACTCACTCTGTGCCTCCCTGCTGGGGCTCAGCCTGTCATGGAGGGTCCCAGGGCTGGCTGGAGCCAGCACAAGCCTGAGAGCAAGGGGGCAGCCATCTTAGCAGCTGCTGTCACCAGGGAGAGGAGAGGAGAAGAAAGCGAGCCTGCACTGGGGGAAGGGGAGACTGGGTGGGAAGGGAGTGAGGAAATAACTTTCTCAAGGAAGAAGTGGCTTCAGTTACCTCTCCTTATACCCTCATGTAAATAGTTGGGCAGGGGATTATCCACTGGCTGGGCTTCCCCCTCAGCATCCCCCCAGCTGCGGATACCAGGAGGAAGTGGAAAAGCAAGAGGAACAGACAGCTTTAGCAAAACACCCCTGACTTCCTTTTCTCTACAACACATCCTTCCCTGCCTCTGCCTGGGAGGCAAAAAATTGTGCAAGAACATGCAAATACCTTGACAGGAATTGTGCAAACCCTGTGGCAGGGAGAGGGGGATCTCTCTGGACACCCATGCTTTCACACTCAAACTTAACAACCTCCTTTCCCGCCCTCTCGTATGTTAAACCCCCAGCAGCTCTTCAATTCTCATCTGTTTTTATTGCAGAGAAGCAAAACATAAACTGGTATTTCCTAAAAAGTGCCCCAGCTCCAGGCAAGGTCCTGCTCTCACTCTTTGCCCTTCTGCACAAGCGTATGGGGGCACAGAGCTCTTGCAGCTGATGCTTGTGCCTCTTCGGGTATCATCTAGCTCTGTTATCATGAGCTTTCTCTGCGAAGTGGGTAGCAAAGGGCCTTTACCCTTCAAAATCTCCTCCTTAAACCTCTGAAGAAAAGGTTTCAGATGAGAGCAATTTAGGCTCTGTTAATGTCCTATGATTTCTTTCCAACAGCTCTTCAGTCTTTTCCTTTTAATAAGCTGAAGATCAGACCTACATTTGGTAGCTACTGCCCAAATCATACCAGAGGTGATCAGGCTGCTTTTACTTTAAAAAGACGTTTGCTTAGAAGAAAGAATAAATTCAAAACCAGATTTTCATGGTCCATTTTGCTAAGTCAAGCAATCCCTGATAAAGTTAAGACAAAAATGAATTTTAATGAAATGCAATTGACATCTTTCTGTACTTTATATGCTCTCAAGAAAATACCTGTCACGGGTAGGGCTAAATTTGAAAACATCTGAAACAGAGAAAATGAAGGCTCAAGGTAAATTCTCAGTTGCTATGAATCTTTCACCATTTGCCCCTGCACCCTTTCACACTGTGTCTGTGATAATTAGTATTATTTAGTACAATTACAGCTAATAATTTTAGAGTCTCTTCTCATGGTCTTGAATTTTAACTTTTTAGTTACAATATATGCTGTATTACAATTATTTTTATATTCTAAAACACGAAGGGGGAAAGGCCAAATTAAAAAAAAAATAAATTGGCGCTTTACAGTTTAACCTGATTTATAGAGTAGAAATTTTATCTATGTTGTAATACAACCTTCTTGGCTTATTTTGCCAAGTCAGTTTTCCCAGGCAGTCACACAGCTAAGGAGTATGTATTTTTGTCTGTATATCTTTAGCAGATTTCAGAAAATAGATGATTACTTTCTCATGCAAGTGTTGTTGACTCTCTGAAGAGCTGGATAAGGAAGGAAAACTCTCTTCTTTCCAGGCTGGAGCTCCTTTTCTTCTGCTCTTGTGCTAGGAATAATACAAGTGCACCAAACACCATGTTCACCTGGGTGAGGCACCATTTAACACTGATCTCTGATATCATTCTGTAATGTCTCTTTTTTGTAACTAATATACTGCTTTGCACTGAGGGGCATTTACAAAAATCTCTACTACATCCTTAACCTTTTGATGGCAAACTTCTCAACAGATGAGAAATGTACACAACATGAACTAATTTTAGCAAGGCTTCACAATTTCGAGTACAATTAATACAGATTCAGATATTTTTGTCTGTCCCCTAGAAAGTTTTTTCAGTTTCTTGCTCTTTGCATTGAGAAGTTTCTTGAAAAATACTGCTGATTCTAGTAGACCCAGCTAATGTGCAAAGGCCAGAAAGGGAAAGATGCTAAGCATTTTCATGCATTTTGTCCTTCAATAGCATTTGATGACCTCTCTATAGATTCTCTGCTCTCACAGTTCATAAGCAGTGCAAATACATACAGACCAGGTGATGAAAAGTTATGTGTGCATCATCTAGCAGTTTGTGAACTACTTCAAAATGAGATCCATCACTGAGGGTTGGACCAGATGATCTTTTGAGGTCCCTTCCAACCTGGCCTGTTCTGTGATTCTGTGATAGCAGTTACTCTCAGTTTTGTTTGCAGTTGGTTCTGTTGGAACGCTTCTTCCTTCCCACCTGAACTTCAGGATAAAGTGCCTCCATGCAAGTAATTAGTGTGCTTATCACATGGCTGAAGAGAACCTTCACACAGGCAGTTACTACCCACCAGCTGATCAGCCATAACTTGCTGGACTCCGCAGATGGACCACCAGCTCCCTGTTTCTTAGTCTGTGCCATGAGTTCAGTCAGTGCAGAGGCTCTGAGAGCTGACTGAGAGTGAAGGATTGAGGCCAAAGCAGTGAAACAGGAGCCTGTGACAGGATGCAGTATTTTTTTTGGTAGACATAAAGCTATGTTTTAAGGAGGTAGGGAACAGATCAGGATCCCAGTTTGTGTGTGGTCTCAGGTGGGAGGATGAGGATGTAAAATAAGGGTCTGGATTCTGGAAGAGAAGATCTATGATAGAAGAGTGGAGGAAGGAAGACAAGGGCACATTTCATGTCCAGCTGCTGCCACTGTGCAAACAGTTTAGGAATCCCCCGTGTAGGCCTGGTATGCATTCTTTCTTGCTGCAGACCCATTCTACTTATTTATAAATCATCGTTCACCCGTTTGCCACACATCCTATGCACTGTTTCTGCAACTCTTCCGTAAGTCAACAGTTTAACCACATCAGTGGAAAATTCACAATAGAAAAAATAAGCCTATGCTGTCATGGTGTTCAGGCACCTCAACTGGTTGTACCTTCTGAGAAAGTAATACGTTCTCAGTGTTGATGTGGAGCATGGGACACCTAACAGTTACACTTTAAAACTGTTTCTCCAAAAGGCTAGAAGCATGTGTAACGACCTCTACTATTTTTTGCTGCAGCATATAAAGGTGCCTCACCCACCTCCCCTCAGGTTTGCTTCTATGGAAGCTGAAGTCTGTTCTCTATCATGTGCCACTGAAAAAATACAGATTAACAATATTCAAGGGAAGGAAAGAAAATGAGAGAAAAGAAAAGGGACTGGGGCATGGGAGTGGTCATCCAGATTATTTCACTGGTTGAGGTTACAGGACACAGCATTTATACCATCAATACAAAGAAACACAGGATTAGACTAACTGCATTAGAGGAGTGCTTGGGTGAGGAGTCCCTAAACTACTATTGCAGTGGAGGAAAAGGAAGGTAGGAACACACCCTTCAAACATGTCTTTGGGACAGCTTGGTTGTTTAGAGTGGAACAAGCAACATAGAAGCATAGAGTAATTCCTGCGCTACACATGGGCAGAATCCTTCTTGTTCCCACCTCCCAACACTGCCATACTGCAAGGTCTCCCATATGAACCTTTTGTTCTTTTTTGTGCTTTTCTTCCTGGACAATCTGACCAGTCGCAGAACTGGTCAAACCTAAAAATCGCTTTCATGTAAGCAATCTCACATGCTTTAGTGTGAATTTTCTCGTGTGAGCAACACATTTTCAAGGATTGTCAGACATGAAATCAGGCATCTGGAAAAATGTTCAGTCCAGAATATTAAATTTTAATTAAAAATAAATGCAGCCCTTTATATGATTTCTTAGTTTAGTACAATTCGTGACATCAGTAACAAAGACAATGATGTGGCCTCAATAAAAACAAAGAGCATGCTCCCACAGCATAAACATTTCAAAACAAAAAATAACTTCAGAAATGTTCCCATGGGAGTCTTAATCAAAGACAATGAGGTTTAAAAATAAAAACACAGTTTAATCCAAACATCTTTAAAAAGAATGTTTCAACAAAAATTTTCCTAAGCCCTTCTGTCTAGGAGTTGCATAATGCCTAACATCCTTTCTATGGCCTGATCCTTCAGGACTTTTAAAAAAGTTTATTTTGACTTATCAACAATTTTTGATGCCTAATCCGTACCAGGTGATAGCAGGTTGGTCGCAAAGCCTGTTGGCTTTAAAGTAACTGGTTAAACTGTGATATAAACCCATAAACAAAAGAAATTAAAAGTTAGGTTAAATAAGAATGCATTCATCTGTGTCTCTGACAATCACAGCAGAAAACCAGGATCAGTTTCCCAGCTGCTGAGAGTCCTTTTGTAAAGTCAGCTTAGGCAGAGATGTACACAGCCCCCATATTCTGAAGCCTTGCTGGTACACGCAGAGTTTCTTCTTTCAAAAAGAGTACTTCTTCCTTCCTTCCCTACTCTCCTGTCTTTTGCCGAGACTCATTTTTCTGTGCTAACCTCACTTTTCCTCCTTTTATCCCATACTTGGAATGAGGTACCTGGGAAACCTGAGAGGTAAGTGGGCCATGCATCCCCTTTGCCATCATACACCTGCCCTGCTGCCAGATGGATCTCACAGTTCAGCTACTGAGCAGAAGGGAACCCTAACTCATGCAGCGCTTTCTCTACACAACTACTGTGTGCATATGTTTTCCGTGGTGTCATTCCCGGGTGCTCACACAACAGTGACCTCTAATGGAAGAGCCACTCCCATTACAAATCATAGCCTCGGAGCATAATTTAGATAGGGAGCGACCTCTGGAAGTCATCTTGTCCAACTGTCTGCTCAGAGCAGGGCCAACATCCCTAGATTGCTCAGAGCATTCTTCAGTTGGGTTTTGACTGTTTGGATTGTGGTTGTTGCTGTTATGTGTGCTCAGTGCCTGCTTGCTGCCTTGCCTAAGAGGCACAGAAGTTATAGCTGGTTTCTTAACTTTATTAATGCAAATTCAGTTGCTTACCCAGCCTATTATTTGCAGGCACTTGCATCTGCTGTTTATAGGGTATGTACAAATGAGAGGGGGAAATTCAGCAGGGTGTCCCAGTTTTGCTGCCTCCCCACAGAGGCTTCAGGACATGACAGATTAAAGAGGCATCATATACCAGCCTTTCTGCTCCAAGGGCTAAAGTGTATGGCGAAAATAAAATTTTCCATTTTGTTGTTGTGCAGGATCATACTGCCATATTTGTTGCTGGGCACTTCCTAAATTGAAAGGTAAGGCCAGTCTACTGGGTTGGCTTCCATTAAAGAATGGGCCATTGGGTAGATCATCAGTTGCACAGGATACTGATTGTGGAGAACAGGACAGCTACTGACTGTGGTGGGTAGAAGAGTAGCAGGAAGAAGAAAGGCAGCAGTAGTTGGCTAAGGGAGGTCCATATATTGACTGTTCGTTCTTGTGGGCTAGTGCATAAATTTGAGCCCTAGCAACTGCTCTTAGAGGCTGAAGAAAAGAGATTTGATTGAAAACTCATGTCACGTAAGCAAACATTCCGATCAACGGAAACCTAGCGGTGGAATAATGAATGGAGACTGAGGTCCAAAAAAAGATCAAGTGGGACCAGTCGTAGAGACAGGACTACTGGGGAATAAACTGCAGGGCCTGTAAACACATTAAGACATAAAAAGGGATTGTGGAAAGGATTTGGAAAATAGTTAAAAAAATTACTAAGGGATGGAGCAGATCAATGGTTTTGGCTAAACTGTTGTTTTGAGAGGCTTTATACAGGAGAAGTAAGTGAGAGCCTGGGGACAGGATTTCCAAATATTTTTCCTCTCTAAGGAGAATAAGAAAACCAATCTCTGTATGACTCATCTTTAGAATCAAAATGCAGATGCCCTCAGAGGTTTAGAGAAGGGTCATGGCATTGTAGAAGTTGTGACACTTCTCCAAAACTTTGTTACACAAGTGATTAATGGGAAGAAAAGCTGTTAAGAGATGCGTCAGCAGAAGTGAAAGGAGCACCCAGCTATAGTTGCAAATCCAAGTTGAACAAGATCCTCTCATCCCCACTTTTTCTGTCAAAATGTAAGCCCCCTGGCAATGGTTAAAAAAAGTACTTTGCCATTATTTATGGATTGACTTGGCAAATTTCTTATGTATCCAATTTTTAAGGATGTGTGATAAATTGTTCTCATGAATTTTCCACACCTTTCAGTGATGACATGACAAGTTGGGGGCCATTGTTCACAACTTCAGTGCAAGAACATGGGAGAGGCTTTCTTTTTGTACATTCCTGTGTAATTTTTCTATTCTTAATTTTCTATGTACTCCCAACTTTTGCATTGAGTGATACTGCTGAAGGCAGCTGCTATTTTGGTTCATTTCAGATTTTTCCTGTTAAGAGTCCTGAACTCTGATGGAGAATTGCTTTTATTCCTTTTTAGTTTGTTGGGTTCTCTTAATTAGAATACAAAATAGTATGAATGTTTTCTTCATAAGAAAAAATAGCTAAAACCCATGACTTTTTATTGAAATGGACCCATGAATCCTGTCAGGTTCTTAATCCCAGACTGTTGATTCAAGTAGAGATGAGTTACTGACAACTATTAAAACTTTGTACTTACAACTTACAATAACAACAACAAAAAAAATGCATCTTTACATATCCTTGTGTTATTTGTCTTAATCAGGAGACATTCACAATATACTTACATGAGACAGGTCTCAAATAAATGACTACATAATATCAATAAAAATATTCAAATAGGAATCTGTTATGAAAAGAAAAAGGATATTAGGGCATATGTTGCTAATTCCCACCTTTGAGTGTGACTGTGGAGAAAGGCAATAGCTTTAAGAAATGGTGACCAAACACAGTTTTAAGGAAAGGAATCAAGTTGCGGAAGCTTCTTCTTGAAAGCAAAGTGTTTCAGTGTTTTTTTTTTCCAATTCCTTCAAACAACTTTCATGCTTTTAAAAAAGCAGATAGCTTAGCAGCACTGGAGTGAGAGAGCTGTGAGCCCTGCAATAACTTGTGTAACCTATTCTTTGTAGGAGAAGCTGACACATAAAATCCAGCATTTTTCTTGTTATAGTTCAAGTGGCAAAGAGAAAGATTGGGGTAATTTCGTCTCTTAGAGTGAAATAAATAAACATAGTATGTTCTGTTTGAGCTTCAGATTTACATTTGTTTATGAATGTTATTTATCTTTGTCTAATTTACATACCTAACATCTTTTCCTATCTTCGCTTCCTCCCCAACCCAGGAACAGAAAAAACACTAAGGGATGAAAGTCATATGAAGGTTCAGCAAAGGTATAGTTGTTCTGTATTTTAGGAGTCTCTGCAAGTCTGTGTTTTACCCAGGTTGCAAAGTACAGGGGTGGGGAACGTTGGAATTCATTCCATTCTTAAATAGGCCAAGATGTTGCCTCATTCCTGTGTGAGTGGGCTGAGCACAGACATGGCTGCATGTAGCAAGTCCTGGCTTGCCAATAGTTTTCATTAATAACATCATGGGGCTCTCATTCACACATTGCAGTAATATCATGGGGCTCTCAATTGGCAGCAAGACACTGCAGAATAACTAAGATGGCAGAGTTTGGGATATTCTGAGTGCAGTGCCAATCTAGACGCATCACTGGGCACTACGTAGGCACAGAGCATAACTGTCATTGGGCACTGTGGACAATTCGCTACTGTTCCATTGCTTGCCTAGCTTTACCATCACAATATTTTCCCTGCTGTTTTATACAGTGAGCAGAAAAGCATTTTTGGATTTCATTGGGACAGATGTTCATTTATGATGGTTTTTGAAAGTAGCGTAAAGATCAGGCAAAAATTTCTCTCTTGGTATTTCTCTACTTCTTATGCTCCACTTCAGCTTGACAGACAGAAAATTGTGCCTGACTCACAAAGACAATAGTATCCTGAACATTTTATTATTTTAGCCCTGCACAAATCAATTTCAAAATCTGCTGTGTTCCCAGTTACGCAGGGCGCCTGGATCTGCTGGTCTTCTGTGGCTATCTGAAGTCCAGTGAGCTCAGTGACCTTTGCAGGAAGGAAGAGGTCCCTTCACACAGGGTTGCTTGTGAGAATGACCCTTCTGAGTGTGGTTAGACCTTCAGCCTGTCATATAATCAACTGTCATATGTGTTCCTGTGCAGAATCAGTAGGACTCCATTGATACACAAAAGTTGGCTGTAAAATGCTACCCTGAAAGACAAGGACTTTCTTTTTTTTTTCCTTTTTTTTTTTTGTCTGGTGAAACTAATGGTCTTAAAATGTGTTGTGATGGCCTTATATCCTTCATATCCTTGTTTCTGCCCATGCCAGAGGAGAAATAGAGGCATCCCTGTGCTCAGAGAAACGGAGTCCTTCCTTTTTAAAAATGGTTGGCTGCTCTTTACTTTCATTTACTTGTACATAGTTTACAGAAAACACAGCCCAAGGTTTGTGAAACCCACAGCTCTCCTGAGAATTCCCTAAACACCAGACCAAAGGTGATTAATGGTTGACGGTAGAATTTTCCATCTCTGTTTTGATGGTGATTTGCTTTGTGTGAAAGTTGTGAGGATTCTTCAGTTCAGAAAAGGGTAAAACATCTCTCTAGCCTAGTAATTACAGCACTCACTTAGAAGCGGGTAGACCTAATTTCAATGCACTGCTCCAAACACTGCTTAGGTTTTTTTATGACATGACCAGAGATACCTCTTTCCAACATGTCTGCTTTGGTCACTGAACAATTGAACCATTGACATGAAGGTGATGTAGCAGTCCTTTCTAAATGGGCCTGCAAAATCTGATGAGATGGAGAAGATTACCTCATTTGTGAACCTGATGGAATGAGGCAGAAGACCTCTTAAATGGGGAATGACGTGCTGATGGAACGCTACAATTTTAAAATCTAATGTAAAGCATGGGCTGTATTAGAACAGCATTCTTAAACACACAAAATTTTATGCTGCTCCTTATGGAGGTATTCAAACCCTTGGCTGTCTGTCTTATAATGGATTTTTTTTTTCAGTCTAGGCCTTTCCTGCAATATAAGGGGAAAGACAAAGAGAGATTCTTAGAAACCAGCATCTCAGCTGGGCCACTTAACTTGGGCAAGTGAGTTAGCCCTGGGAAAGTATATAAGAAGAAGCAATTTCAACTGACTGAAGACTGATATGCTCTTCCATGCTGTGCTAGATGTAGAAACCTCTCCTCTTTAGAGGAATTTCTCCATTCCTTGTGTTTCATGAAAATGTTGTCCCAAGCCCTGGTCAATGATATATCTGCAGTTAATGGAGATTTTGATCTGGTATAACTCCTTGTGTATCTATGAATAGTTTTGCATTCTGCAGTGTGGACATTCCCTTAAGGCATGCAGAGTTAAGTGGCAGATGAATATCAACTTTGAAAATTCTTCCTAAATGGTGGATCTATGGCCAGCAGGTTGAGCGAGGTGATTCTGCCCCTCCACTCTGCTCTGGTGAGACCCCACCTGGAGTATTGCGTCCAGCTCTGGGGTCCTCAGCACAAGAAGGACATGGACCTGTTGGAATGGGTCCAGCGGAGGGCCATGAAGATGATCAGAGGGCTGGAGCACCTCTCCTATGAGGAGAGGCTGAGAGAGTTGGTGTTGTTCAGCCTGGAGAAGAGAAGGCTCTGGGGAGACCTTATAGCAGCTTTCCAGTACCTAAAGGGGGCCTACAGGAAGCATGGGGAGGGACTGTGTCAGGGAGTGTAATGATAGGACACAGGGTGAAAGAGGGTAGGTTTAGACTGGATATCAGGAAGAAATTCTTTACTAGGAGGGTGGTGAGACGCTGGAACAGGTTGCCCAGGGAAGTTGTGGATGCCTCATCCCTGGAAGTGCTCAAGGCCAGGCTGGATGAGGCTTTGAGCCACCTGGTCTAGTGGGAGGTGTCCCTGCCCATGGCAGGGGGGTCGGAACTAGATGATCTTTAAGGTCCGTTCCAACCCGAACCATCCTATGATTCTATGATCTAGGTGTCTAAATGATCGGCACAGATGCCGAAGGAGACACCTTTCAGAACTAGACTAACAGACTTAGTTGACAAGGGAAACATTTAAAATGCTATTAGATAAATTTTACACGAAAACATCACAGTAGCCAATCTTAGCAAGCATATCAAGAAACAAACACCCATAGCTCTGAGATAACCTTTAATATATTTCTCACTCCTCTCTATACACCAGAATCCTGTGTAAGGATAAGTGCCTTATTCCACTTTTGGCTGTGCATACTTCGGCCCTCTCTTTCAAAAGAATAACCCAAGGAGGCACTTCCTTCATTAAAAAACAGTTGGAGAGGGGTGTGAGTACCTTCCTGGCAGTTAGGAGTATGGGTTTCAGTGTCAGCTCCCAGAATTGCCATATAATGTACAATGTAAACACTTGTGAATAGGAAGAAGCTTTTTCTGACCATCCATTAAAGGAGATCATGTCACTAAATGGCCATGTTTTTTGTGTGACAAGAATTTGATTCCAAAGAATTAATGTATTTTGACTATCCTGGAAGAAGAATAAACTCTTTCCAAGATGAATGCTAGAGAAAAAAAGCACTGAGCCCTGACTGAGTTATTTCAGGGCAAATTATGGTAATGTGGCTCTTCCCCAGGAATTGTCTGCATGGAGGCTTTTTGTCTTTAGTCAAATAAGCTGAATGACAGAGTCTGCCACAATTTAAATGTGAAGTTAGTAACACTGATGAGGCAACGTGAATGCGTTCCAAACTGAGACACCTGGAAAATATGCTGCACCTCACTTTTTAACTGCTGTTCTAGCTCTATCCGGATGTTTTGACTAAATGGATCCCAGCAGTTCTCTTTGCTTTTCTGGGTTTTCTTTAAGTTCTTTAATTTCTTTTCTTTTCCTTTTTTTTTTTTTTTTAAAAAAAACAAAAACAAGAACAAAAAAAAAAACAAAACAAAACACCAAAAACCAAACCAAACCAAACAAACACCAAATGCCAAATGGTAGATTGAAACAGATCAACCAAATTCCTTGGCTGGCCGTATCTACATCAGAAGATTTATCTGAATTGTCATGTCTCAAAAGCTCTTTTGCTTCTTACAGTATATCTGAGAATTACCAGTATCACTGCAAGAAGACAGGCATATTAAGGGCTATTTCTCTAGGTCAGAAATCAACACAGCTTGTCTTGGCTTGAAGCCAAAGCAAAACGCAGCCTTTTTCCTTTGTGTTCATCAGCTTCAGTCTCACATGAAGCTACACCTGCCTAGCAGCTATAATTGTAGTTCTAGTATTTTTTCATCTGATATTGCATCTAAGTGTTTTGGTTTAAAATTGGCTCTGTTATGATGGTTGTAAATGAAATACTGAATTCTATGTTTTGGTCCTCATTTGGATTTTGGGATTCTGCAGATCTAGCTCTGTTCCTTCCATCTCTTCCTGTATGCACTAAAAACAGAGCCAGTCTCATACAGATTATATCCAATATCATGTTCAAAATGTTCATTGGCTTTTTTTTTTGGTCCAATTAAGTTTGTCTTCCCAACGATTCCGACCTCTATCTACTGTAAAAATACCAGAAAACAAACTTTCCTCTGTTAGTCCTCACTCCACCTTCTTCAGTTACTTGTTTTTCTCTCCTTCTACAATTTTTTCCCGTCTTCTCATATTGCTATGATATTAATTTCCACCCATGCAACATCAAAGCAAAGACCAAAGATTGTGATTTGCTTCCTTGGTGAGGGTTCTGGGTTGCCTGTGATGTGGAGATGAAAGCACTCCTTTCCCCATAGTGATATGTAACATTGTCAAGGAAATATAGTAAGCGTATGAATTCATGGTTTACATTACTTTGAATTGTCACTCATATTTGGGTTCAGAGAAAACAAGCTGGATCTTTGGAAAGACTTAAACAAAAAAGTGAAACTGTTAATTGTTGTTTATTTTCAAACTGCATTTGGCAACAGCAGAAGTTCTGTATTCAACGTATTTGCATATTTACAAAGTTTCTAAATAAACCCTTTTGTGAAAGCAGTATCATTCTAGAAGAGTATCTGTGTGTTTATCTTGCAAATTTTAATGTAGATTTTTGCAAATACAAACGCTCCATGTATATTTGGGCCCCTGAACGACTAACTCATTAAAGAATCTCTGCGGCAACCAAATATCAGCAGGCAACAGCTCAACGAGATGCTAGTTTGGTAGAACCTTTGGCCCTATTCAGATCCCATTCATCCGTATGTGAGCCCAGAGTAAGTCAAGTGACTTGAATTAAATTATTGGTGTAAACAAAAGTAGTATTTTGCTCTTTAGTACTTTATTCTACACAGTGGGATTACAACAGAAATAAATAGAATAAGAAATATTTGTTTTATGTTTTAAATATAAAAAATAATACTTATGTAAACACTTTGAGGCCATTGCTTCAGATTCAGGAAGAATTTGATCATTGTGTAAAACAGAAACAAACTCAACTAAAACCCTCCAAACTTTGTGAAGCATCGTTAAGTGTGAACTGTGTTCTGCATTCAATCCTATTTCACGTTACCATTTTCCAAATGCTTCTTGCAATGAGCAAAGTTAGACCTTTTCCCCCATGAAGATATTGAATTCTATAGTTTGGTTCCTCTCTAAGTTTCACGAGATACCTTTTTTTCCCTTGAAACAACACTGACAGCTTCAGATAAAGAATACCTCTTTAGTAATACTACTGTCAGGGAAAGATCACTTTATTTGGGTATTTGTGCCATGATAAAAGTATACAAGCTATTCCAGGAGTTCTAAATTACTTCCCAGAACACATATGGCCTGAAAAGCTATTCAGATTTTATACTTTTCAACATTTATCTGTAAAATCACTTCTCTTGAAATTATTGATTTGAATTATTAATTAAATACTTATAAAAACCAGACACATATATGCAGTATGGTATTTTAAGGAAACTGTCTTTTTAAGGACACAAATTCTACAGATTAGTGAAAAAACCCAGCTATGCTGAAGATTTACACATAAAAGCATAAATGTTCAATGGAGTTTTTTCCCGTTTTTTTCGGTTACAAAGTAATTCTGAATCAAAATAAGATAGTGCAATTGCTTTATGGAAATCTAATTAAAAGTCTTGACCCATTCCCATTTCTTGCTTGGTGTCACATTGACATTTGACTGTGGAATTCCTCTAGATACACAAACTAATTTGTCGTCTTAGCCTTGAAAGAAGCTGTTTTCTCTTCCTTAATTTTGAACACCAGAATCAGTAAGGCGCATACAAACCAGTTCACATGATGAAGGAGCTAAAAACCTAAAAAGTTTCTTCATGCTCTCAAAAGCAGGAAGTCAGCTACAAGGAACTGAATTGAACTATCAGAAATACATATAAAGTTTTACAGTCACATCCACAGCAGTTTTAGTACTAAATCTTTTGTGCCCATGTAATAAAAAGTAAATGAATAGAGCTCTGTACTTACCATAGTTTCAGGCTCTCTGTCCCCACAAGTCTGCTAAAGATTATGTGCTGTACTAGAGAGAGTCAAAAATGTTCTTTGTCCTTCACTGTGCACTTCCTTTTTTGAAAGTGTATGTGGTCTGTCCAGCCTTCACAGGAACAGATATCAGCAAAATCCTTGTTTTGCATATTATCAGGGACCTAACAGAATTTTTAACAGCATTTGTTTGGGATACACTGCACCACTGTGAAGGACGAATGACAGTGAATGAGCATTCATTCATTTTATGACCTCCAAGATTATAATGAAAAACAGGTCTATGCTGCTGAGAAAATTATATAGTTATGTTTTCAGTAATCTTTGTCTGAATTAAAGAGGCATATATATATTTTTTTTTGTCTTTCATACTTGGTTTTCCTCAATTTTTGTATATTCAGGCTTCACTACTAGCTTCATGCACGTCTCCTTCTGCCTCAGTTTTTCATGGATATTTAAAATCTGAAGTAATTTTCTTACTCCAATAAGCTGAACTATACTTCTGTCAATTAACCTTTGATTATTCAGCTCTTCAGAGCTGGCATTATCAGAAAAATAGGGTTGTCCTGGTTCAACAGGATATTAAAGTTCTGCACTGCTGCAGACTTCCTATGCACAAAAATTGAAGGAAGAAAGGGCATATGGCCATAAGCCTCACTGAACTGGATCTAGCAAAAAATAAAACAGAAGGCTTAATGAAAAGACATGAAGGAAGAAAGAAGAGAAGTGAAGTACATGCTAAATGCAGGGGAGAGGGTCACTGATATATACTGGGTGATGTCCAATGACTAAATAAAAAAAATTGCCTGAGTTTTCAATAAGTAAACTTCTCTGTATGATGTAGCGGGGGACAAAAAAAAAAAAGATAGTAAAGTAACAGAAAATACGGTATCTGTATCACAAGCAAGATTTAAACTGCATTCTGTGATGAAATCAGGATTTCTCCATAATCTCAGTACTAGAGCGCTGAAAGGATTGCTGCATTGCTGTAAATCCTAAGCCACTGGTTTTCAATTAAACTTTCAATGCAATATATCTGTATTATCTATTATATAGATAATAGCAAATACTGCCACAGATACTTCTAGTGGCAGTTAGCAAACTTATTGTCTGTTTTCTAAAAAGCAGAAATTTACTAGGGCAGCTACAGGCTTATTTGCTTGAGGACAACGTTATGCAACTCAAAGAACAAATTTGAAAAAAACAATTTGAAAGAAAAAAATATTAGATGTACGGAACTACATTTAAGGTAGGTTTTGTTAAAGTTGGATTACGCCTGAATAACTTACTATCTGTTTTACAAAGTTTAACTGGAATTTTAGGCAAAGGTAATACAATTAACTTGATCTATCTAGATTTAAGCAGAGTATTTAATATAATGATGTCCTTTGTTGGATTTTAAGTGATGAGAATCGAGAGAGGATGTGACCTGTCGGAAACACTGCGAGGTAGACAAGGAGCCCACTAAAGCAACATGAGTTTAGAAGTGGAATGGGAATTCCTGAGTTTAACTGGGATTACTAGCAGTGTTCTGCAGTCATGACTTATTCTGCTCAGTACTTGGGTCAGGAACCTGGTTCAAGAGCTAGGCCTATACCGATGTTATCTGAAGATGTATTGAACTGAATGGTTCTACTAATACTGGAGAGAATCAGAATACTGGACAGAATCTACTAATACTGGAGAGAACACAGGAAGAATGAGACGACTTTGTGTACTGGAGTGGTAGAAGTCAACCAGAGTTTAATAATAAAGTCATATACTTAGGGCTAAGAACAAGAATTTTTGCTTTGAGCCAGAGAGACAGTAAGTATGAGTCACTAACATAACATGCACATGTGAAAAGCACGTGTAATTCAAGAACACACTAGGCAAATGATTTTAGGAGATGCAGGAAAAGAATTTGTGCAGAGCACCGATGAGCGCTTAGAGTATTGTGTGCAGTTCTAGTTAACTATGTTGAGTGACCATGAATTTAAACTGACGCAGATACAGGTGAAGTCTTTTAGTATGAGTAGAAGGACTTCCTAGCTTCTGAAAGGGCACTAAAAGCTTGTCTTGTCTAACTTAAGAAAGTGGACATGAAATTGGCTGTGGCAAGGTCTGTAAGTATCAAGAAAGAATGATTATACTAAAAAATAAAGGATTGAAATCAAATGGATATAAATAGGTTGTGAGTACATTTAAAGTGGGAATTAGACAAAATTTTATATTCATTTGTATTCATTCATATTTTATAATGATCTTCTAAAGTGGACTGAAGAGGAAGGAGATCAATAAGGCTTCCACAGGCTATATGAGCTATTTATGAAAGAGACTTACTGACAGGACAGGGAGGATTCGGATGTTAAGAAAAAAATCTCTTTGTCAGATGTAGAATAGTAACTGTACTGGAAAGATACTTGGTCAGCGTGTCTGGCCACACTGCGGGTTAAATCTCCGGTTATGATAGGTTTTCCTGAGCCTATCCTCTTTTCATTTTTTTAACCAGGAGTGTTTGCATGTACAGCTTCTGAGGAATTGCTCTGCCTGCTAAGGATTTCCTGATTTCTGATAGCTCTTGATGAAGGTTCCTGCTCTTCCCACAGTGAGACAGTAGCATCAGATATTCCACCAAGAACAACTTTATTCCAGGTGCACAGAGCAGCAAAGTACATAAATGTTAGGTTTCAGGCTTTCTGAAATGTCCCAGGAAGACTGCAGGGATGCTAAGTGCATGTGTGCTCTGTCCATTGAGAAAACCCTGTGTTTGCACTCGGGAGTGTTAGTGGAAGTTAGTGGAAGCCTAATTCCACTTCTGTTCATGATGGCAGGAACCAGTCAAAGGCCTTTTTTGGTCTCTCTTTGTAACACAGGGTGTGATTCACTTTCTTTGGTCATCAGTACACTTTCAATTTCTGAATGCGCTCCCACCACAGGGGCCTGGGAAACAGTTCTCTATCATAGAGTCATATAATCACAGAATGGTTCGAGTTGGAAGGGACCTTAAAGATCATCTAGTTCCAAGCCCCTTGCCGTGGGCAGGGACACCTCCCACTAGACCAGGCTGCTCAAAGCCTCATCCAGCCTGGCCTTGAGCACTTCCAGGGATGGAGCATCCACAACTTCCCTGGGCAACCTGTTCCAGTGCCTCACCACCCTCCTAGTAAAGAATTTCTTCCTGATATCCAATCTAAATCTCCCCTCTTTCAGTTTGAAGCCATTACCCTGTGTCCTATCATTACACTCCCTGATAAAGAGCCCATCTCCCCATCCTTCCTGTAGGCCCCCTTTAGGTCCTGGAAGGCTGCTATAAGGTCTCCCCAGAGCCTTCTCTTCTCCAGGCTGAACAACGCCAACTCTCTCAGCCTCTCCTCATAGGAGAGGTGCTCCAGCCCTCTGATCATCTTCATGGCCCTCCACTGGACCCATTCCAACAGGCCCATGTCCTTCTTGTGCTGAGGGCTCCACAGCTGGACGCAGTACTCCAGGTGGGGGTCTCACCAGAGCAGAGTGGAGGGGCAGAATCACCTCCCTCGACCTCCTGGCCATGCTTCTTTTGATGCAGCCCAGGATGTGGTTGGCTTTCTGGGCTGCAAGTGTGCATTGCCTGCTCCTGTTGAGCTTCTTGTCCACCAACATCCCCAAGTCCTTCTCCTCAGGGCTACTCTCAGTCCATTCTCCGTACAGCCTGTATTTGTGCCTGGGCTTGCCATGACCTAGGTGCAGGACCTTGCACTTGGCCTGGTTGAACTTCATGAGGTTCGCACAGGCCCACCTCTCAAACCTGTTTTCTTTTGTGATGCTTGGTCTTTGGTAGTGAATGTCTTCAGGGTCATTTGTGATGGGCAGGACACAGGGAAAGAAGGTTCCAGGGGACTCGTCCAGACTTGGACTGCAAGTATGCAAGGGACTGATCTCATTGATCTGATGGCTTTTACCATTCCTGTGTTTCCAAACCACTCAGCCCTTTTATACCTTTGTTCTTCACTTTTTAAAAGAAATCTGTTTTCTTGTATCTTGCTTCCATGTAGATGTCCTGGTGTCTAGTAGAATAGCTAAGTTAACATTAATAACTTCTCCTCATCAGGGACACAATTTTTATTTTTTTAAAATCAATTTAGCTGCCTTTTTTCATGAAACTTCTTTGAGAACTATCCTTCCTCCCCACCCCAAACAAATTTTCCAGTAACTGTCTGCTAAGTTCAAAAGTCACAGAGGAAGACTGACAGGTAGGTGCAATGAGGTACAGTTGCCTCAGCCTTGTTTCATGTGGAAGTTTTGCTAAAAATATGTGTGGTAATATAACAAATCTTCTATCCATTTGTAATTTGTCTCTGATTTCATATAAAAATCTTTAACACATTGACATAGACAAGATACAATGTCAGGCTATTCAGCAAATGTTGGGAGGAGCAAGAGTACTAGCTCTAGTAAAGCTGCATGTCTTCATAAACACACTGGTGACTCAGGACATAAATTAGATGTAAGGTGTGGGGTTGGAAATAAAACCACAGGGGCATTTTCTGAAGATAATGACTCTCCCAGGTTCTTTACTAACAATATACTGTCAATCAGCTGATGTTACATACATTATTCTGATACTCAGGGTGGACTTGAATTCTTGAAAATCAGTTTGAAAACATACCATAAAGAACTATGAAAAAAACATTGACGAGGGGACACCATTATTCCATTGACTAAGAAAGATAGGTAACGTTCTAATGACGGCCACAGAAAAATAAAAGATGGGACCACATCTACTGCATCAGCTCATTTCTTTTAAGATGTTTATTGGTGTGTTACTTTGTTTTCATTAGTGATCTTTAAGATGCAGGTGCTTTTAAATCATGGCATTCCATTCTTCTTGGGTTGCTAGCTGGCCAGCAGAAACTGTGATTTGTAGAATTGGTTTGGAATCCATTTAAGTTTTCTAAAAAAGGAGAAAAAACAGTAAAGAAATGATAGAAGATAGTAGCTACAATGTATATATTGGTAAAAATTTAAGTGAAATAGCACTGTCATTCACCAAGAACATGATATCACTGTGTCTCAAATATGACTGTAATGTAAAGTAATTCTAATGAAGAATGAATCAGAACATATACCATGATTTTCAGAAGACTTAAGTATCTTACTTCTGCTGGAAGGGTGAGTACTTGGTATGTTTGCTATATCAGGAGCCAAAGTTAGGTTAATTTTTTTAAAAGAGCTTTTACTATGCCATACCAGAGGAAACATATCTGAATATGTATGTATCATGAATAATCACCGTTGTATCTGCTGTCATGGCTGAATAGAATCATGTCAATGATATAATGCAGGAATAAAATTAGGCTGCTTATGAGTGTTTTTTAAGATAAGACCATTAAGCAAAGGCTAACTTGATACCTTGCTTTTCACAAGAGGGCAATAACACTGACCTGGGGTATGTTCAGGAGTAGGGAAACACTTCCACAGAATACTTTACCATCCTGCCAAAATTCATGCTTCAGAGACTTCCTGAGCAAGCACGATTATCTACACGTTTGAGAACCTTCCATTAGTTTGTTTTGAGGATTTAAAAATGCATATTTATTTTTGGAATGCCCACTGTGTGAAGGACCAGACTTCAGTTTGTTTTTAATCTGTCACTTGCTAGTTTTATTTAGTTTTCCAGCTCTGTATCATATTCTTCTCTCATTTTCTCTCTTCCATCTGTGGAATAGCTTATGGATTGATTAGCTTTGATAGCCTGGAGACGTAGTGCTGCATGGCCCATGAGTGCTGTTATGTTTTGCTGGCCATGCTTTCTTCAGAATCACAGAATGATGGGGGTTGGAAGGGACCTCTGGAAATCATCTAGTCCAACTGCCCTGCCAAAGCAGGGTAGAAGTAGAATATTAGATATAACAGAACTCTGCTGAAGCTGGGACAGGACAACCATAGAAGAAATCTTCAAAGAAGAATCTTTAGCCTTCCAGTACCTGAAGGGGGCCTACAAGAAAGCTGGAGAGGGATGTTTTACAAGGGCATATAGTGATAGTTAATGGCTTTAAACTGAAAGAGGGAAGATTTAGATTAGGTATAAGGAAGAAATTCTTTACTCTGAGGGTGGTGAGGCACTGCAACAGGTTGCCCAGAGAAGCTGTGGATCCCCCGTCCCTCGAAGTGTTCAAGGCCAGGCTGGATGGGGCTTTGAGTAACCTGATCTAGTGGGAGGTGTCCCTGCCCATGTCAGGGGGGTTGGAACTAGATGGTCTTTAAGGTCCCTTCCAACACAAACCATTCTACGATTCTGATACATATTTTTGGTGCAGGCAGAGATCGTGTTGCGGGACTTACCATCAGGGTGTTTCAGTGGGAAAACACTAAAAATCCTTCCCCTATCTTGCCATCTCTTTTCTTCTTGTGGCCTCCCAGAAGAGAAGGAACTTATGGTATCATGTTAAGCATAAAACCCAAACACTTCCTCCTGTTCCTGAAAACTGTCACATTCAAGTGGCTTGGAAGCTGCTTGCTCTCAAAAGGTGAAGAAAGTTGAGACCACCTTGCCATTTTATGGACCAGAGCATCGATCCTCAAAATCCTACTTATTTTTTTTGGTTTGCTTTGCTGTATTATATTAAAAATAAATAAATTAAAAAAAAAAAACAAACCTGACAAAACCTTGTAGATAATAATTTTCTTAAACTATTTTTTTTTCCAAGCTAAGTGTTTCACAACTGCTACAACAGTAGCTTTATTGGATTTAAGCATTCTACTTGTCAAGTAATAGAATTCAGACTCCCAAACTGTCTCTATATTTTATTTCTGGAATATATATCTCTTTCCCTTTCCGAAAGACATACCTTTTTTGATGGAGAGTCTGACTGGAAATGAAATCTGAATTTTAAGAGCTGGGTTTTTAGTTTGTTCTTATCCAGAACTTCATTTTAATCTTGGAGTTCTGTGATATAACATTACTTGTCAAGAGTTTCAAACACAAATCTAAACATTCACAAATTTGAGCTACAGGGTGGCTGTTTTTAAAAGCTGTATCAAGTCACAGATTTAAATGAAACATACCTTACCCATCACTTCTTCAACTGTGTCACTGAAATGCCCCAAATACTGTCTGACCATTTATTCTAAACAGCAACAAGAGGCTAATTACCTATTTTTGAGCAGCATAACTGTTATGGTTCTCCACAGGGCCGTTTTTCAATGCTTTCTCCCTGGCATGGTCTGCCACCAGGTTCTGGTGTAGGATTATTACACTGGCGAGTTCGAGTGCTTTCTCCATTGATGCAGGTGGACCAGGCACTCCAGCAGCTCCAGCCTCCATCAGTGACAACTGGTATTAAGACATCATCTTAAGATTAGTCCAGGACCTCTCTGCCTTCCATGTCATGACAGAAAGATCAATTAGAGCTTTTTACTTGGTACTTTTGAGGGTGGACAAGGTAGATCATGATTAAACTCTTACATTCTCGGTTATGGTAACTCTGCAGATCATTGCAGCCTCCAGCATACAACACATCACACAAATTCGGATTTTGAAAATGCCCTTGTCACTTGTGGCATTTGTTAAGAGCCCAGGGGTTTCAATATTTTTGTCACCCTAGGAAGCTGCCTGAATATCAAGTTCTAAGGGCCATTTTGGGCACCTGTGCCTTACAAACCTGGCCACAGAGAATGAATTTACTGCACAGTAAATTTTTTACATTTTCAGTTGCGGAACTATATTCATCTCCCTCTTCCTCTTCGTGGACCAATCTAATATTAAGCTAGCACAGTAATTATGAAATGTGATCATGTGTTAGCAAACAGTGCTTTTGCAGGAAACTGAAGACAAAACAGCTTATGACGTGGTGAGATTGCTTTTTCCTGAAATCAGTTTACAATAGTTACAATCAGTTTACAATAATGATTGCACCATGCTTCAATAATGGTCCTATTTACTTAAATGAACTTGGGGTATTATTCCAAGACAAAATAATGTATGTGGGACAATGAACCCTAATTTAGAGTGCTCTCTTTATGGAAAGAGCTCTGTAACTTACACTAACTTCTACACCATATACCCATGAGGTTTGACAGCAGTAAGTATAAGGGAGTACTATGACATCCTTCTATCCTTATGAAGGCTCATTTTGTCAGGATATTGTTCACAATAACAAATATGCTCATTTTAGTCTGTCTGGAGTATTTACTAACCTTTAATTAATGTAGATCTCGGAATCTGACAAGCGATTCCCTTGAAGTAGCTTGAGCACATGCATGTACAGGCTCCATCTACCAATACAAGGGTGCCTCCATTTTTGCAGGGTTCACATTTGCACACACTGTATTCGGTAATGTAGTCTTCAATTGCTCTTTCCAAATTTTGTTTCTTTAAATATGCATCTCTCATCTTAACTGGAACAAGTGTCTGTATTGGAGAAGGCTGTAGAAGAAAAAAGCCCACATATAACAGAATTTTCTGAAAGTTCTGAATACTTTTGATATACCCATCACTAGAGTAAGCGTCTGAAGAAATTGTCAAGATGAAGAAAATACCCGAAAGTTTATGATAAACTTGGAATCTCACTTCCTTCTTAGAACAAAAGCTTTCAGACTGTAAGAGCCATAGCTTTGAAGAAGTTGTACTTACCCGTTGCTGTATCACTACTGGAGCATCAACCAAAGACTTAGCCCACTGTATGTAATCCTCTACATTAACCATTTTGGATCCTTGCAGTAACATTTCTTTTATTTTAACAGAAAAGTCAATCTTCCCTCCATCAACTAAGGAAATGACATCATCAATGACAGCATCATCCTTATGTTCTGCTGCAGAAAGAGAGAAGAGAGGCTGAAGAAGAAATTTTAATGCCCATATTATCTTGAAGAACAGTTGTCCTTTCAGCGCAACCAGTCCATCTCTATAAAAGGATCATAGAGAGAAGAACTCTTCACTCACTCATTGGGGTGGAATTCAGTCTTTGCTCATACATCTTATGGGGAGGAAATCTTCTGTTTTGCAATTAACTTAGAAAACCGTGTATCTCAAAGGAAAAGAAGGGGTAGAGCAAAATGAAAGACGTTATGGAGACCATAGCCATTTGCTAACAAGCCAAAGATAATACGAGTCATGCTACTGTATCACCTGAGCTGAGTCAGAAGACAGCAGGAATTAGAATAGTAGGAGCTTTTACTTCATAACTAAAACACAAGAATAGAGCACTGAAAACAATTGCCTCTTTTGGTCTCAGTAGTAAATCTCCTTGCCTTTTGCAATTTTTAGGTCATGTGATAAAAGACTCATGCCCAGACGAACAAAGGAGCAGAGAGGACCAATGACAGGCAGGGAAACGCAAGTGGCCTAATCAGAGAACAGGGAGGCCCTGCCTTGACTCCTCCTAGGCCTGTCTCAGCCCCACAGGATGAGGCTGAGGATGAGTTAACAGCAAAACGAGTCAATGGAAAGGCTCTCTGGATGCAAAATAGGGCACTTTGGGATTGCACAAACTCAAATACTTCGAGTATACTTAGGGGAGTGCCATTGAAAATGTAAGGGAGGATCAAAGCGGCTTTAGGAGGAACAAGCATGGGAAAATACAGGGTTAAAGGCCAAAAAGGAGACTGATTGCATATAGAAAAGTGACTGATCAGTGAGCTTGTCTGCCATCTACTGTCCTTGACCTTTGCAGTCTGTTCTGGCTTACCAGTAAATTTCGTTTCTAACTTTTTTCCTGGCTGAGGGGACTCTATTTTATGTACATACATGTGCAAGGAGATCTATGTGCCAACAACTGAAGTTGGACAATGGCTGATAGGGACCTAGTATTTGTGGTGCCAATAACTGGAGTGAGTTGGGATACATATGTTGGTGTGTGATCAGTAGCAAATATTGAGCCAAACTAGCAGGTGAATGGGAGCCAGGTATCAAAGTGGCTGTTAGTCTGGCCTAGGTATGTACATGTCTCTAGAGTGAGACCACTGGAGAAGCTGGCTATTGGAGTTACCAGGGGTTCTAGGCCAAATAATGGAGAGACTCCAAGGTCCTGGGGTTGATTGAGACCTCTTTGTAAGTGACTGTATGTCTGTGTAAGGCATCTGGAGACAAGAGGATCCAAGGGCCAATTGCTGCATAGACTGAGCACCTAAAGCCAGCTACTGCAGGTATCCATTGTGTGTGTGCGGGTGTGTGTGTTGGTGTGCATCAGGTGTTCTCTACCAGCAATGGCAGTGGAGCTGTGGGCCTTGTGGTCTTATATATCTGGGTGCCAGAAACAGGGGAGACTAAGGATCCAGTTGCTGGTTCAATTGAATGTCTAAGGTCAGCTGCCAGAGGGATCTGTATTGGCTATATATGTAAATTAAAGAGGGGCTGAAATACCTGAGGATTGTGTTGCCTGAGGAGAACATCTGCTCTAGCTGACCCTGCTTGAGCAGGGGAGTTGGATGAGATGGCCTCCAGAGGACCCTTCCAACCTCAATCATTCTGTGACTCTGTGATACTTCCCACTGACAGACTTTCACCCTGATCAGATGGAGAGAACAGGATGAAGCCATTGGTGCTGTTTGTGTTTGTCTGAGTGCTGTGCTTTTGTCTATATTGATTGTCTGGCTAGCAATGTGTGTATGTATGTATGCATTATCTAAGAGTGTTTGTATGTGTGCCTACTGGGAACACATGCTCAGCCTGGCTTGACCTGGGAGCATGGAAGTACAGCAGCCTCACCTCTACTGGTCTACTAGATTTGTCCTTTGCCTAACAGCAATAACTATATTTATTATAAAAGGGCAAGGAACTGGAATAATCTTTCCTTAAGCTAAAGATATAATATAAAATAAGGATATACTTACATGTGTCCTTCACATTAATCTTTTCACATTTACCACTATCAATATTAACGTTGGCATGTAAGTTTTCATCTGCAATATTGGCATCTAAGTGATAACCGAGGCATTTTTTCACGTCTTCTACAGTGATACCTGAAAGTGGAAGTAATTAGGTGATTAGAGCGACTGAATGACCATAAATAATGTGATATTATTATTATTCTTGGAGAATAAATTTTAGAGATATTGCAAATGTTTATGGCTTTCTTGTTCCCATTTATCCTCTGCTTTTTGCATTTCCATGAAGTGAATGTGAGGATGATTGTATCTAAAGTGTCTGCACAGAGGGAGGTGAGATCTACAATGATTCAGAAAATACCAAAACCCTGCAAAAAACGATTTCTGTTTTCCTTGATCTAGATGAAAGCAGATGTCCCTCTAGGGGCACTCTTTCCATATATTCTATTGGAATTTTGTCTTTCTCAGCTGATTATCATTTGGTCTTTTTATGTGCTAACTTGCTCAGTCCTCTCAGTCTCTCTCTCCCAACGTCAAACATGTTTCTCCACTCCTTCTCCCAATAAAGTTATTTAAGTCCACTAATATCTTACAAGTACTCCATTCCCATAAATTCTAATCCTCCTCTATCCGCTACTGCCTCCAACACCTCCTTTCTAGTTATGAAACTCAAACATATTGTCTGGAACTTCACTTGTGTATTCAGAAATATTTTTGCTTAAGATTGGTACTTTAAAAAAAATAATCCAGCACCACAATCTCCAGGTGCTGAACAGAGTTATAGTGGGATACATAAGTGACATCTTTGCCCCATGTCCTTTTGCATAGTCTGAACATCTGATAGTAATATTGTTGTTGGTGTTGCACGCAGCAGGTACTTATTTTCTGCTCTCCAAAATCAGCATGAGTATTGCCTTTTCTAACTTTATTCCAGAGTGTTCATTTTAATACATCACAAAACCATATATATCTGAACTGCACGTGAGGGAGGATTAAATTGCTACTTTCATATTTTAACCAGGGCAAGTAAAATTCCAGTGTGAATGTTAAAGTCTATAAAAACAGTTTTAACACACTCAAGTGCACAATGTGATTTCTAGGAAGTTCTTCAATTTATTCCTTATTTTTCGCCACCCCCATACTCTTAGAGTGATTGTACCACAAGAAGGTACCAATTAGCAAATTGGATTTAAAGTTAGGGCAGATCTTCTAGGCATTGGGAATCTCTTGTGAATCATTTCACACCAATTTGTATTGCTAATATTTTGAAGAGGTTTCTTTAAGATTTTTTTTTTCTCAGTTACAGACTTACAATAGAGGCTTCAAATAATTTTAGAAATTACAAAGACCGACTCTCATCTTTGGTGAACTCATGTAATTCTGTGAAGTCACTGGTGTGCCACGAGCAGCACACACTGAACTGTGCTTTCCTCAGCAGTGCTCCACATACACAAATCTGTTCTCATACATCTCTTTGCATGACTGGAGACTTGGTGATAATCTGCATACCATAGTAAGACCGACAAAATGCATACCTAATCGAGACATAGCGTAATTATCCAGCACGTACACAAGTTCATATTTTCCTCCTACAGTCCCAGAGACTGCATAGTGAGTTCCATAATCTTCCAGGAATTTGAAATATTCCCCCTTATCATATTCAGCAGGCAGAAAGTTTAGATCATCAAGGAAACTATCTGTGAGACGGACATCACGACTCCGCATTTGGAATCTTCCCAGCTGAATCTTTCCTTTTATATGCAGAAAGGTTTGGTTCTGAATGCAGGGAAAAGAAAGCAGATGAATGTGCCATTCTACTATGTGGCACAGCAGGAAAATCTGTTCTATTTTACTTACAAAGAAACTGCAGCACTTTTAAACATGACGTTCAATCTAGCATTTAGGAACAGAGACAAACTTGTTTAATTCAAATTAGAAGTTCTCCAATTTAAACTGAGGAAGCAGCAAGACATTTAGATAATTTCAGTTCTTGCAGTTTTGCAGAACTCTCCCCCTACTAATTTCAGCAAGCACTTTGTGATCTATTTGACAAGGCCTTCTCTTTAAGTACACTATCTACCAAAAGTGCCTTTCTGACTTTCATAATGTTGGAAAGTAATTCCATATGGCTCACTAGATAACAGAAGCTTCCCACTGAGGTCAGCTGGAGTTTTGTCGTTGTTTACAGTCAGGAAAGAACTAAGTTCTCTCTTTTTTTGGATCACTTCTCTGTTATTCTCACACTGTCACAGGGAAGGGCAAAGCTCGAATTAAAAACAAAAAAAGAAAGTAACATCATAAAAGGAAAATTTCCCATTGAGACCTTTGACCCATACATACATTCTAGCTCTAGTTTTAGTGACTGATATTTTCATAAATTACACTGCAGATGGTTTTATATCATAATCCAAATTAGGACCTAGCTGCTGCCTGTAACACATGACATTTGTGAAATAGTTGCACTTAAGACTCTAAGCAAACACATGCCTTCCAAATCCAGTTATTATCTGCAGTACTAATGTGACTCCCTTAGCAGTAGTGCCTAACAGGAGGTACATAAAAGGGATTTAGGATCTGACCATCACATTTGCTGGCACCATTTAAAGGATCTTAAACTGCTCACTCGGATGCTGCTTAGGACTGGCAGAAATTTTCAGGCACATAAAATCTCTGTGAGGAAATTTTTGTAGGTGCAAATATTCCTGCCATCCGGCATGTACAAAATCCCTTGCTGTCCTGGTGTCCCCAGGCTGCTCCTGGCTTTAACTTGCAGGTGAGCCCTGGAGGGTTCTTGTCCAGGAACTGCCACTCCAATAACTTGCAGCAACCTGAGTTTACAATGATAGACCTCTGCTGGTGACAGAATATGACTCATTTTCTGAACTGATCTCTGAGCAAGAATTTGAGGCCAAAACTCCTATGACAGGCCACTAGACTACGAGCATCCTGAGCTACAGAACTTGATCTTTCGTGTCTGTGGAGATAAATGCTTTGAGATTTAAATAGTCCATTTCCATCCCAAGAAAACTCATACCAATACAAAATCAGTGCTGTATGTCAGCTTTGCTTTGTAGGACAGACCTTTCTCTTCAGCATGATTTTAATTAATCAGTTATAAAAGTTATCTTAGTTTTCCTTTCTATCCATTTGATCTCCAGAGCTCTGAGGGTGTCCTAGACAGCAAAGCTGACAAGAAACTTGAAAGATTGAATTAGTTGAGGTAGATCTATTCTTCCTTGCATGTGGTGCATTTCAGCATTATGGAGTTGATGTACCTTGTGATGGCATGTTGTGATCGCATACTTTGGCGTATATGGTGGGAAAGGGCATATGACCTGGTCGGTTAATTTCACTAGCACCCAGCTGCTGGATTAGGACATAGTGAATAGGATGTCTAGTATCACTTTTTGTGGTCTCACTATCTTTGACCTCACTAGATGCCAAGGCTACTTCTTTACTAGTAAATAAAATGAGATAGGGCCTTTCCTCTGCCTCAAAGGGCAGGGAGAGTGCTATGGCTTGTGTGCAACCCCCAAATAGGCTTGCTTTCTCCAGACTGGCTCCTAAGAACATTCCCTTCAAATATGCTGCAGGGGACCACAGGATGGGCATTGCTTATGAGCACATGAGAGCTGGCACAGACCAAAACCATGGCAGTATGCTAGTAAAACTAGGGATTATCGTGTGCCAGTGATAATGTCTGTGCCTCTTAGCCCAGGGTGGTTAATTAGTACAGACAGACCTGAATGGCTGAGATCTGCCCTTTCAGTTTTCTACATGTCTATTTTTTGTTTACCTAGTGTAGGTGCACTCAGTGGCAACTTTTTGTCCCAAGACTTGACTTAATTTGTCCACATTGCACAAGATTAGAGCTGCTCTTTAAACAAGATGATATCAAAAGTCTTTGGCCCTTTCTAAAATCAAGATCCTGTTGAAGATGAGGGTGGTTGCTAGTCATCAGTAAACAGTGGGAAAATGAAGCTACATTTGGTTACCCTTTGGCCACATCTGAAATCTTAACCCTAGTATTGCCAGTATTCCATTTTTGTGAGTAAATGACAGAAAAGCAGCAGGCAACTAAAATACTTAGAAGGATTAATCTTGCATTATTCAAACGCCTTGTAAATTTTACTATTTGTAAAACAGTTACATTAAATCCTTTAGCTTGATTAAACTTACCCTTTCTGTGGAGCTTTTCAGGATAGAACTTAAACTTGAATTCTTGCTATAGTGATACTTGAAATTTACTTCTGAACCATTTTTATTACTTCCTTCAGTAGGTGTGTATTTCAGAGACAGGTCAGCATTAAAGTGTTTTTGTTTTTCTATGTAAACCTCTCGTAACATTTTTACACGATCATGGTAGAACACAGACGTGAAGGTTTTGTCTGCTTTTGTCTTAGGAGAGATAATGAAAAGATTGTGTGAGAAAACAAAACAGGCAGTAATAGGAAAATGTAAGTAGCACTTTAAAGTCTTACGTTTTACATAGCTTAGCAATACATTTTCTTACAGCTCTTTTTACTTTTAGAAGAAAACAAATGGAAAAATCACTTCATCCCCAAACCACCTCATCTAGATTAAAAGTGGTTCAAAAGTCAACAGAAAACTGCAGTGACAATATTCAGTGATTGTTAAATCTTAACATGTAACACTGTTAAAGTAATTTATGTGTGTCAACAGTTCCTTTACATCTAAGGAACTCCTTACATTCTAGGAAACATTCCTACATTCTAGGAAACTCTTTCCTAGAATGCAGACAAGATTTGCTAATAGGTCCTGACATCTTAAATGAATCAGAATTAGGATTTTTCTTTCTTTCCTTATAGCAGACAATAGCTAATTCAGAATACTTATTTCAGTGTTGCTTATTTTTGTATACTTCATCAGAATATAGATTTTTAGTAACTGAAAATGGTTATGCATCAAAATCAAATATGAGCAGTTATCTCTGGGCCAGATTTACTCATTTTGGGCAGAATCTGGTTTAAATTGTAATTGTTCCACGAAGTTCCTACTTACAGTGATAGGCAAAGCATTTGGTAAGCAAAATACTGCTTTGATTTCTGAAATGCACTTGACATTGAGGTTTCTAAAATCATCAACATTTTTCATGTTCAAATCTCACTGGAAGTCATAGTCTGAATCTCAAAAGACCATTTGACTTTTTTTCATTGGGAAAGAGGAAGTCATCACTCATTAGAAAACCCAAGCAGGGCCAGAGTGTCATAACATTATTCCTGCCTTTTTATCAGTGCCTTTTGTGTGTCCTTGAAAAAGTAGCTTGATTGCTGCTCTACCCAGTAAAAGGTATCATACTCCTTTCTGTACATCTCCTGTTCATCTCATCCGCTCATGTTGTAAACTTTCCAGAAATAGTTTCGTTTACTAGGCACAGGTGCAGCAAACAAGATGTGGGAATTTCTCTGGCACAACTGAGCTTAACTGCTAAAGCAAATGATAACATAACCTGTTTCTGTCTGGACTTTATTAAAAGCTTGATGCTAAAAAGCTGCTGCTGCCTGACTCAAGAGACATGCTGAGGCTTCCAAGGGTTCAGCATTCGGTTAAAGAAATCCTAAGTTGCACAGGACTTAGACTTACATCGTAAATGAGAACATGCACATTCCACGGCTTGCGGTAGTACGTCCGGGTGTTTCCATCGCGCACTCTTTCACAAAGACCATTGAAAAATTCATTGTCAAATGGGCTGGCCATCGGCTGCATCCCTAAAACATTGATTCTACAAGAGAAATACATGAGAGGTTATGCTTCAAAAAAGGAGGTGTCAGCACCCATAGCCCGTAGACAATGGTGTTATAACTGGAAAAGTCAGATCCTGTAAGAGATGGAGACTGTAGCTGTGGGAACTGAATCTTGCTTCTTCCACAGCAGCTTGCCTCATCTCTTGTGATCCTCTCGTCTGTGTAATGAAGATAACGATAATTCTTTTGTACAGCACTTTAAGGGCCATGTATGAGAAATAACCAAATAAAAGATAAGATATTAAACACCAAACACAGTGAGAATGTTAGGAATGAAAGGAGGTAAAAAACCATTTCTTCCTGACTGATATATTTGTGAGGAGGCATTTCTTATAGGTTTAAAATGGACATCTCAACAGCTATTTTTAACCTGTTTTTTTTTTTTATAACTTATATTAGTTTGTTTGCTGGTAGGAACTTTGGTATCAAGCATGTATAAGATTCATCAAATCTGTAGAAGGAATATACAGCTAGTCCTAGGATTATCTGTTCTCAAAAGGTGTGACCTTGTGGAATAATAGCATTGCCTGAAGCAGAGAAGAGGAAATCTGAACCATTACAAGTCCAGAGAAGAGGGCATATTGGCTGTACAGCTCTATGCTTCTATGTTCTGCTGTACAAAAGATACCTCCAAAAATAACTGCACCGTGGAGGATTCTCTATATCTTTTTTTCCTTTCTATGTCTGTTTCATAGATCGAAATCCTTTCAATATTTCCAATATTTATGTTTGATACATGTCCTATCTGAGTGTAGATACATGTACTTATCTCAGTGTAGAAAAGTGGCTATCAATTCATCAAATTTGCCAGCATCACTTCTGCACATCTTTAAAACATTTTGTCATGGAAGATTTAGCAATTGATTGTAATAGGAAAAAAAAATAAGGTACTTCTAAAAATGCCTGACTTCCCCATGCCACAAGGGCAGCATTTTTACTCTTGTGCGGTAATACTATCATCAAAACTAATGACAATAATGCATCCTTTTCATCTAAACACAAGGTGGTGCTGTCGTACTCTTTTTATTTTCGTTTCTTCCAGTTTGGATAGCTGCCTTTGGATAGCTAGCTCAATTTGTAGGTAAACAATATATCAGACTTTCTTTTTGTTTGAAACGAAAGGAATCCAGCAGGGTCAGAGAAGAGAAAGATTAATTTCTGACGTAGATTAATGAGGAAAACTCCTGTAAACAATGAGGATCTGGGAAGCGGAGAATGCAACACTGGAAAAAAGCCACAGGCAGTGTTGTTTCAGTAAGGCATCCCATTGTATAAATAATCAAGATACTTTTTCTCCTTTTTAGAGATGCATGTTAGTAACGCAATTCATAATGACTGATTGGTTATAAAATATCACTTGAAACATATCTATATATCTATAAGCTTTAAATTTAAATAGTATCATATGTATATTCATGTAACTTCTATATATGATACTGCGTATTAAAATAATAATTGATTTACACTGTCTGTATAAATATTTTATCCTCCCCAAGCAAACAAAATAAACCAGTAGTTACGTGTTCCTTCAAAAGCTACGTAGCATTTTTAAATACAAATGCTAACATGATTCAGCTTTCACTTCTGGGAATGTCAGTGTGCCTCAGTATTTTCAGCTGGCTTTGGAGACAGTCCTATACTCTTCACAAGAGCCAATACTACTTTTTCTTTCATTACATACCCTTGCCCTGCAGTCCTGCCAACTTCAGACACATCAATATCATGGTGACGGCACGGTGATTGTGGATCGGAATCACAGTCATCTTCATCAGAAAAGTCTCCACAGTCATTATCTACATTACATACAAGTCGTCGCTTTATACATCGACCTGATCAAAGAATAAAACTTGGAATGAATGCATTTTTTTTTCCAAGATGGGCTCTAAATGATACCCCCAGCTACTCTTTATTGAGATATCTTGATTGAGGGCAAGAACAAGATGCACATGCAGTGGAAGCAGGGACAGGTATCCTGGGAAAAGTATAGGGATGCTGCCTGGTTGTCTAGGGATGGGGTCAGGAAGGCCAAGGCGCACCTGGAACTGAACTTGGTAAGAATAATGAGGTCTTCTGCAGCTATGTCAGCCACAAAAGGAAGGTCAAAGAAAGTGTACATCCCCCTGGTGAGGAAGACTGGTGAACTGGAAACAACTGAGGAGGAGCAGTGTGAGGTACTCAGCAACTTTTTTGACACAGTCTTCACTGGCAACCTCTCTCCCCACTTCTTGAGTGGATGGTCCACAAGGCAGGGACTGGGGAAGCAAAGTCCCTCCCACTGTAAGAGAACATCGGGTTTGTGGCCACCTGAGGAAACTGAACATACAGAAATCTATGGGACCTGACAAGATGCAACTCAGAGTCCTGAGGGAATTGGCTCATGTAGTTGCCAAGCCACTCTCCATGAGATTTGAAAAGTCATGGCAGCCAGGTGAAGTCCCCAGGGACTGGAAAAAGGGAAACATTGTACACATCTTTAACAAGGGTAGAAAGTAACTATTGACATGTCAGCCTCACCTCTGTGCCTGGAAAGATCATGGAACAGATCCTCCTAGAAGCTATGCTGAGGCCCATGGAGGACAGGGAGGTGATTCAAGACAGCCAGCATGGCTTCACCAAGGGCAAGTCCTGTCTGACCACCCTAGTGGCCTTCTCTGATGGAGTGACTACACCAGTGGACAAGGGAAGAGCTACGAATGTTGTCTATCTGGACTTCTGTAAGGACTCTGACACAATTCCACCCAACATCCTTCTCTCTAAATTGGAAAGATAGGGATTTGATGGGTGGACTGTTCAGTGGGTGAGGAATTGGTTGGATGGTCGCATCCAGAGGGTAATGTTCAATGGCTCAGTGTCCAGATGGAGACTGGTGACAAGTGGTGTCCATCAGGGGTCTGTATTGGGACCAGTACTGTTCAACAGCTTCATCATATAGACATACGTGACATAGACAGTGGGATTGAATGCAGTCTCAGCAAGTTTGCAGATGACACCAAACTCAGTGGTACGGTTGACATGCCTCACAGGATGCCATCCAGAGGGACATGGACAGACTCAAGAAGTGGGCCTGTGTGAACCTCATGAGGTTGAACAAGGCCAAGTGCAAGGTCCTGCACCTGGTTGAGGCAACACCCAGAATCAATACAGGCTGGGGAATGAAGGGATTGAGAGCAGCCCTGTTGAGAAGGACTTGAGGGTACTGGTGGATAAAAAGATGAACATGAGCCAACAATGTGTGCTCGTGACCTAGAAAGCCAACCATATCCTGGGCTGCATCAAAAGAAGCGTGGCCAGCAGGTCAAAGGAGGTGATTCTGCCCCCCTACTCTGCTCTGGTGAGACCCCCACCTGGAGTACTGCATCCAGCTGTGGGGCCCTCAGCACAAGAAGGACATGGACCTGTTGGAACAGGTCCAGCAGAGGGCCACGAAGATGATCAGAGGGCTGGAGCACGTCTCCTATGAAGGCAGGCTGAGAGAGTTGGGGTTGTTCAGCCTGGAGAAGAGAAGGCTCCGGGGAGACCTTATTGTGGCCTTTCAGTACTTAAAGGGGGCTTATGAGAAAGATGGGGACAGACTTCTCAGCAGGGCCTGTTGCAATAAGACAAAGGGTAATGGCTTTAAACTAAAAGAGGGTAGATTTAGACTAGATATAAGGAAGAAACTTTTTACAAAGAGGGTGGTGAAACACTGGCACAAGTTGCCCAAAGAGGCAGTAGATTCCCCATCCCTGGAAACATTCAAGGTCAAGTTGGACGAGGCTCTGAGAAACCTGATCTAGTGAAAGGTGTCCCTGGTCATTGTAGAGGGGTTGACTAGATGACCTTTAAAAGTCCCTTCCAAACCAAAGCATTCTATGATTCTATGAGATCTTCCTCTTTGTATATTTCTATCATAGTCATGACGAATTTGACTCCTACACCCTGACTCCTTCAAATGAAAAATATCCCATACTGCTATATTTAATTATGAGTTTACTAGGATGGCTAGGAAAAGTAGGTGACAGGAGAACTGCTGTCATTTGCAGAAAGTTGTTACTTGCTGTGATTGTTTCTATATTAATATTTGATTATTAGTGATTTTTAAAAAAAATTGTATGAGGACAATACAGGAAAATAGTAATTCAATATCAGCAAATAATTATTTCTGAACTGTTTTAAATTTTTGCTATTTGGGCTATGTTATTTGGACACTGTAGTGTCCAAAACTATAGTGATTTGTGTTCTAAAGCAACAGTGAAGTAGAATTCTCCTGAAGCTGTGTATCACAGGTTTTACAAAGATTGGTGGTTTTTTTCTACAGGATTTAAAGATTTGGGGTAAATTTATCCCTAGCATAATAAACCAACACCTGTTGATATCGACCATCTTACCTGTAAGTGCCACACAATGGCTATGAACCAGTAGTTAGCCACATAGTTTCTCATTCTTCTTTCTCTACTTGCACTTCAGAGTATTTGAAATAAAGACAATACTGATAATGGCTTGGGACTCAGATTTCACTTACCATCTTTCCTTTTCTGTTTTGACTAGTTTTATTACCATTAAACTTTCTTATTTTATTTTGATTTATGATGAATCTTGGATATTACATTCATTCATATGCCATGCATGTATCACTTTAAAGTTTACATCTTACTTTGGATCTATAGGCATTCTGGTCTCCAGCTAGCATCTATCATACTACTTTGGTCAGTGTCCATTTTGTTAAAGTTCCTTCAGTCCTAGTTTTTCCCAGTGATTTTTCATAAAACACTGATTCTGTAGCAGGTGGAGCAGTTATACTAGAAGAAAGGACACTCATAGTATGGTCAGATTTTAACCACAGAGTAGAAATTACAGGAGATTTTAAACTAGATGCAAATTATAATGGGAGATTAGAGGAATATACCCCTTCTAAAGCATTGTTCATGCTGTGGTTTTGGCTTTGTGACTCTGCATCCCACTTGTCTACATACTGAGGAATCTCTTTAAACTCTAGAAATAAAGGTTTAACAGCTTCAAGAAAGCATCCCCAACAAGAAAAACACTGAAGCATATCTTTCTTTTTGTGTATGTATTTTGTCCTCAAAGTAAATGGATTTAACTTCTTCACAGTACTAAGTAAAATGTGGTTTCCTGAGTTATGCAATAACTCACTATGACACAAAAACACAACCTACCAGAACTGCACTGAAAGTCAGTACCACAGCCTGGTTCTGGTTCTTCAGGACAGACTTGGCTGGTTTTACAGCTTTGTGTATCTCCTAAGGCCTCCAGGCATGGTGTTCCACCAAACTGTCCAAATCGTTGAATATATCTAGAGCGAAACTTGGAAGAAAAATAACACTATTAGCATTGCCTAGAGACAATACAGAACTACCAGAACTGAAGGATTTCCAGCTGAACTTAGAACTTCTCAAAATGAATCATCTTTGGTGAAATTTTTGGTTGAAAATCCAAAGGCACAGCTCATGGTATAAAAAAAAGTGTACAGGAACATTGAATTAATAATAATGTCTTAGCAAGCATGTAGAAATATTTATTTTTACCTATTTAGTTATTTCACAATTTTCATTATTTTCAACTGAGGGATGAAATGCATCATATATATTTTGTATGCTTCCAAGTCTTTCATTTTTTTGAAGTGTCATAAGGACTCCCCTAAGACATTAAAAATATGCTTTTGCCAAAAAAAAAGCTTCTTATTTAAAAAGAGAAAATGTATTGAAAAGTAACGTTCTTAATAGAAACATCCATTTGGCCAAAAAAGATAATTTCTATCAACAAAACATTTTTGAATGAGAACTGCTGACCAGTTTTGTACATCTGGATGTAGTCTTTTCTTACTCTTATGACTTCAGATCTGAAACGATTATGGGTTTCACCAAAACACGAACATACGCTATGAAGAGTTGTAATCTGATGTTTTTGCATAACCAAAAGGCAGACAGATATTGTTCCTTTGGTTGTGGCTTTGGAACAAAGACTTCCAACTATAGCTTACCCTTCGATAGGTGCACGGGTCGCAGGGCCCCCACGTGCTCCAGCTGCTCAGCTTACAATCTATCGGAGATGGAGCATTCAGTTCTCTTGTTCCCCTGTGGAAAGCTTTTTCTGAAGAGCTGTTAAACAAAACATTCCGGTACAGTCCTGGGCAGGACACTAAAATCATATGTGAGTTTGTATTTAAACCATAGACTGATATTTTAGAAGCATCTTCGAGCTGTTTTCTTCTTCATTTTCACAACAGTACTTGGTAGTTAGATGTATAAAGAGCTGCCTAATATTAAATTCTTCAGTGGTTTAAAATTATGTGAAAAAACCCCTTGACTTAATGAGTCAGCTCTTTTTCAGGTCTTTGTGTGTACTCATGCCCTTCTGGTGGGTCATGTGATTGAGGAGAATCAAATCACACACAGAAGACATCTGCAGTTCCCCTGTTCAGACAGTGGCTGTGTTGCCCATACTTAAAGCTGAAGACAAAGGCACAGCAGCACATCTCAAATAGACGAGGCCCTTCAGTACACGTCTCTGATTTTTGGAGCTTATTAACTTTAATGGGTGTCGTGGTTTGGCCTCAGACAGCAACAAAGAACCATGCGCTGCTCGCCCGCGCCTTCCCAATATGGGAAGAATCAGAAGAAAAAGGCAAAACTCTTGGGTTGAGACAAAGGCAATTTAACAGAACAGCAAAGGGAACAAGAAAACAACAACAATAACACGGATAGAGGAATATACAAACACAATTACGGAACCACAGCTCACCGACCACCCCAGCCCCCTCCAAGTGGTGAGTTCCTGCCCCCTCCCCCGGCAGCTCAGCATGGGCATGGCTCACATGGCATGGAATACTCATGTCCCTGCTGGAGCATGGGCAGAATTAACCCTATCCCCACTGGAACCAGGAAAATGAGGTTGCCCTTAAGCCTAGATAAAAGTTGAAATGCTTTCTTGAGTTGAAAGCAGACTCATAAATAGAGATATTATTTGCCAATAAGCTAACAAATAGTTGGAAAACCAGACAAGTGTTTAGCTATATAAGTATTCTTCAGCTTGCGAAGTTGAATACTTTGCCAGTTAGGCCTGTATTTTCCAGAGTTGGTCTTCATTTTGATGCCCAGTTTTAAAAACCATGGAACTCCAAGCTGTCAGTAAGTGAAAGGCTATCGCTAAATAGAAATCAAATTTATATGAAGCACCCGCTGTTAGACATTAAAACTGAGGCACTGTAGGATGAGTTGTTAATTTTAAAAACCAAGGCCAATAGTTTACTGGTGACCTTATCTTTGCAGGTAACAGTGCTGGAAAGCAGAGGAATGGAGGAGCACTGAGGTCTAGTTTGCCTGGTTTGCCCTCTGTAATTTACTCTGATTTGGCCTTACATGCTGAGTATTCATCTACTGCGAAGCAATTCTCTCTCTGCATCTCTCCAGGTTAATGCTATTGCCTCTGCCCAGGCTGCTGAGCCCACCTGCCTGGCAGATCTGTAGCTCCTGCAGCATGATGTATGGGCTTTTGTCGCAGGCAGGGCCTTGCCCTTCACTCTTTGACCCCCTCCCCTCGTACAAACGTGTTAGGAGTCCAAACAAACATAACCTGATTCCACAGGATTGAGAAATCTGCAGTTTGGACAAGGAAGATATACCAGTTGGTTCAACTTTCTGATGCCATTTATTCTATGTTCAGGTTACACATGTAGTAAGTTGTTATTGAGACACTAGATGAACCTATGTCTCTTTGCAACTATTGAATCTTAAACAGCTCAGGGATCACAGCGTAGTTGTGCAACCTTTTATGCACTCGGCTGTCCCTGACTGGCTCTGATGCCTCAGACTTTCCGCTGTCACACACACCAGCAGTAAACATGCACCACAGCTGCTGTGGGAAGTATCCGTGTCACGCACTCCCACTGTCTTGCCTGCTGCTCCTAAACAACTCTCTTCCCAGAAGTCTCCTGACCTCAAACTAGGGCCTGCAGTAAACAGATCCTCGGCTGAGGATGTTGCTTTTAACAGGTGGGATTCTTGAAAAAGGAAACAGCAAAAAGCACAAATATGCCCAATAACTATGGATAGCAGAAATGAGAAAAGAACTAAGAATTCTTTCCATACAATAGGCATCTCCCAAACTCTTATCTGGTAGGGAAGTGTGAACCTTTTCTGTGCGCCCAGCACCAGGAATTAGGGTACCTGATAGAGGATGCAGATCCAAGTCCATTTTATACAGAATTCCCTTTCACTAATTCTCTGGTGGTCTCTGAGCACCTAAATGAATAACCCACTGGTTGGCAGCTGAAAGCGATGGGAACTTGGGAGATGGTATTGAGTACCTGCCTTGTTCTTACACTTCTCCCTGGGCATACTTTAATGATCATTATCAGGAATAGGGTAACGTTGCTCTGACCCAGAAGACTCTGACTGTGATTAGATTCATCATGGTACTTTTAATCTGAGCCTTTTCTTCTGCTTTCATATGCCCACTTAGGGGCCAGCTTTCTTTCTCCAGTGCTGTTGAGGTTTACACACCCAAAACGCTCTGCAAGGTACGCTTACGTACATCGGAATGCTACTTCACCCTGGGAACTGATACAGATTTTTGAAATTATAATTCCACCTGAATCTGCGCTGCAGTCACACTTACTCTGTGTTATATTAATATATTTGTAACTCAAAGACAAGAAAGAAAAAGAGAGAAGTATACAGCATCTCTTAGAAATGTCTACAGAAAAGGCAAAGTCCTAGAAGGTATCTGTATAGAGATGGAGGCATCATCTGTTGTTTCAGGGGAAATGCCATCTGAATATAAAAAAGCTCAACACTTCACCAATTGTTCTCAAACAATTAAATGTTGGAATAGGTTACCCAGGGAAATGGTAGAACATCCCTTACTGGAAACATACAAGACTGTTTGACAGGAGAGGACTCCTGGATGACCTAATCTAAGGCCCTGTTTTGAACAGAACATTGTACAAGATCTCCAGAGGTCCCTTCCAGCCTAGACTTTTCAAAGTATTCTACAGTTCTATGAAATTGTGGAAAGTTGTAACGTATTTGCAGTTCAATGTAGCCCCCTGGCCTCTTCAAAAACAATTAATTTGCCTGTAATTAGCTCATCTTATAAAGTTGAAAAGTTGCTGTACAGTATTCTGTTAAGTATTTTTCCACAACTCAGCACAACAGTAACATCAATGGGGGGAAGAAATGAAAATCTGCTGGTCTGACAAATGGATGAAAGTCAGCTCGTTCCTTCCTGTGTCTGCAAAGATGGCTGCATATGTGACCTTTCCATCTCCTTACTTGCGTAGGACTGTAAACCTCTGAGTAACAATATCCATTCAGACATCTTGGGTTGAAAACTGACAGGTTGTCCTTAAAGACAGTAGGAGCAGGAACCCTGAGACACTAGACCTTAAAGATACATCAAGGCAACTAATAGGATTTCTAAAGGCAGATGGATGTCTTATTCCTAGCAATTATCAGGTATTTAGGAAGGAAGGTATTTATTTCAGGAAGGATGGACAGGGACTCTTTTTCAGGGAGAGTAATGGTAGGACGAGGGGTAACGGTTTCAAGCTGAAAGAGGGTAGATTTAGATTGGATATTAGGAAGAAATTCCGTACCGTAAGGGTGGTGAGGCACTGGAACAGGTTGCCCAGGGAAGCTGTGGATGCCCCATCCCTGGAAGGGTTCAGGGCCAGGCTGGATGGGGCTTTGAGCAGCCTGGTCTAGTGGGAGGTGTCCCTGCCCATGGGAGGTGTCCCTGCCCATGGCAGGGGGGTTGGAACTAGATGATCTTTAATGTCCCTTCCAACCCGAACCATTCTGTGATTCTCTGATTCACTGTAGAAATTTACATTGAAATGCATTTCTGAACTTTTAAATTATTACCTTAAAAATGCATCCAAAATCCTCGCAGGCAGTAAGAACTAACCATGAAGAGCAGTGTCTAGGAGGACTGCCTGAAGGAGTGATCAGACTCAAGCTAGTGCAATACTTAAAGATTCTCCCAAAGGTTCCTATAAGTCATTATTTTGAGTGTAAAATAAAAATTCCAGGCAGGAAAGTCTGGGTTGAACTTTTCAATGCAAATGGCACAAGATGGCACAAGTTTTCACATAATCCAAACTGAGCAACTTGTGCAAGAATATTTGTTGAGTGATGTACACATGCCCCTGGGCCCCCTCCGGGTTAGTGTACAAGGTTCACGTGATTTGCTGCAGATCCAGCTTTAGGGTTTTGGATTTACTTGATGTTAGAGAAGAAAAAAAAAAAAAATCAGAAAAAACTCATTGCAAGTGACTCGCATGAACTCTGAAACACCAACAATGCATCCACTACCCAGATTATAGTCTGGAAATTCAGAGGGACACATATGGAAAGAGTATTTTACCCAATATCATTGTTTAGGAAAAACAAAGATATTAGGAAAATTGTCAGGCTTGTCACCTGCACATTAAACCAAAGGAGAAAGGGTTACTAAAAACCATGCTGAAACTAGAGCTATTAAGTCACACAATTTAAATAGCAGTGGAGATAAAGGTAGTTCAGCTACTGAACAATGTCACTGAAGGTGGCAGTTAGGAGCAAGAACTTCAGAGACAAGCATGGAAATCAAAATACCTTCTCTGCTGTCCATTACTGGGGAGTTTTGAGGGACAGAAGAGTGCTCTTTAGAAAGGAAAAGCCTGCTATGGACTCTTTGTAATAATCATGTCTTCTGGCTGGACTGTTTCTAACCGAATGTATCAAGCCTGTGCTTTAATTAGATCTGAATACGAAAATAATAATAACCATCAAAACATAAGGAGAGAAGGAAGCAGCAGTCTTTATAGTTTTGAAGGCTGCTCTTCAAAGTCTGTTCAGGTATTTCAAACAATAATGGCAGCAGCCACCCTCAGGCCTACACACGTGTTCAAGAAGCAATACTCGGTTGTTCAGGCAGTATTCACATGCCTTCACAAAATGCTTCCCATACTGCAATTTAAGTCTTGAAGGAGATGGATGCCAATTTATTCTTAACACACCTATACCTGAGACTCACATTTTTTCACCACTTCATACTGACCATTGTTATAAATGACATATAGACTAGGCAGCTATGTTTCAGGTAGTCTATATCTTCACTTGTTTTCACATGATATTTTTGTGGGGACTAAGCCTTTAGTTCTCCTTCTAGTGCTACTTACAGTGAAAAAACAAAGGCTAGATTTTCAAAGAATTAGAAACCGGCAGCGTAGGAGACTTTAGGAATTGAAGTACTGTCAGATAAAATTGTGCATCTCCAAGTAGGAGACTAAGATTCGATTATATTTTCACATTCAGCATGCAATAGATGAGTTGCCTGAGCTCCACCTCCCTGCACAAACATGGCTTCAGCTGCTATCAGTCACCATGACCGTGCCACATACATCCAAAATAAATGGATAAACCATTGCTGTTTGACTCCTTGAAATACAGCAAGAAGTAGTTTCCTTTTTCATTGAATATCTAAGCAAGCCACCATTAGAGATGTCTGCATTGGAGATTTATGCTCTGAATTAGAGAAAGAAAACAGTACAGACCTCTGCAGAAGACCAAGGACACTTACCTTCTACTTTCCCCCAGAAGTAAGGCAGCCACCTCTAAACTGCACAGTATGGATATAAGCTGCAGGATAACACGCATGCGACTCATTTTGTAGCTGAATAGACAAGAATTGCCATGACTGAAATCATCATGTCTTTATTTGTTCCTTTTGTTATTTATTACCAAGAGAACAAACAAAAAGCAGTGCTTACTGAAGAATGCCCGTTGCTAGCCAAAACTGCCTTACGGTAAGTGCTCTAAAGTGCACTTTTCAGAAAATTTCACTTTTTCCCCGTGTAGAGACTGGGAAATAGTGTAAAGTAGTTTCAAGATTAAAAACAAACTATTTTTGTTTACTAGTACCTTTTAAATACAGGAAAGGCATTTTCTATTTATTAGAGATCAGTTAACTGCCTAGTAAAAAGCTGTCATAGCAGTGACTCATGTACGGAACAAATAGTTCCTAAAGCAGAGCTGTTTACAAGAGCAAGTTCAGTGCCTAACATCTTTGGAATCCTCACTGGAGTATTGGAGGAATAAAGTCCTGAGATTCCTTTTTCCTTCTACCCCCAGCCAATATAAGAGAACACCACACTTTTGTTTTTGTGGTTTTGAAGGAGACTAGAACTCTTCTAGCTTTCACTCTGTCACCAAAACCCAAACCACAAGCTAGTTCTTTAGAAGGGCATTCCTATTCAGTCGTTTGCTGTAATCCAGATTTAAGGCATCATGTGTTGAACACAGTCACAAGGCAGAAGTAATTGATAAATAACCTGCTGTTTAGTGGTTAAGAATTAATTATCTGAATGCAAGCTTAAAATTATCATCTAGTATAAGAATATCGCAAATTACTATAGGTAAGTAAAAAAAAAATTTAAAAAACATTACTTTTAATTTTTTCTGTCCCCTCCTTTTTGTGGGAGGGAGAGGGCAGGGTGTGGAATAGGGCAGGAAATCCCTGCCCCTCCCCCCCCTCCCCGGCATTCAACTCTTAAATTCACCTAAATGAAATTATCCCAAATTAAATCTGATGCAGCCTCAGTCCAGTTTGATGAATCCAGCTGCACTAAACTCATTTGCCGAGCAAGAATGCAAGACACAGACACTTCTAATATTGTACTGTTTCATCATACCTGCTTCAGTTGATGCTATATATACACCACCACAGTTCATGGTTCTTTAAGACAGAGTAAACAACTATTCAAACTAAGCTAGCAGACCAGCAAGCATTTTTGGCCAGCTTATAAGAAGTCCTCCTAAGCAATTCTTAGTGATCATACTAACAGCTATTTCAAAACTCCAGCATAGTAGCACTGTTAATTTTAGCTTGACCAGCAAATGGTCATTTAGATGCTTAACTCAAATGTTGGTAAACATATTCCTTTACTCAAGCACCAAGACAGACAATTGTGTTTTTTTAGTTCTAATGGTATCTTTGAGTACTAAATTACATGTTACCATGCAGCCAAAGGAAAAAAAATAAAAAAACACCCAGTAATTCTCTGTGAAACACCGTAAGACCTATATTTCAAGCTGGATACCAACTCCCTGTCAGTAAGCTGTTTTCAATCCCTTAACCATACCAATCAAACAGTATTAAAAGTACGTACGCAAGCATCCATTCTATTTATTCTGTGATACGTCAAGCTGACAGTTACAGGTCTCTCTCCAGTACTAAAGGCTAGTCTACAACAGTAGCTTTTTAATGGAATTATTCTTTTCAGCCATATCCATTAAAGGAGTTGTAAAATTTGTTCTGAACATGAGCTAAGTGTTTTAATTTAGTTTTCCCAGCATCAGTTTGACCTCCTGCAAAGCTGCAACAGACAAATTGGATTAATGAAACTTCTGAATGCAATGCAATTTAAGTACCTAACTTCCACGCTCCTGCAGAAGGGAGCAAGAAAACTTGTTTAGTAGCAGCAAACTCAGGCTGAGCAGCTAACGGGACAAGCTTCTAGCCACAGTTTACTAGATCAGCTGAGGATTTTATTTTTTACTGTGGGATAGCATTTGTTGAACAGGCCTGATGCAAGAAGCTGTAGAAAGACTTAAGACCTTACTATACGACAGCTATAGTAAGAACCTGCGAGAAAACAATTCTTAGCATGCTCTGAACTCCTAGTGTCAACTAGAACACAAGACTGAGTTATGGAGGACAGAATCAACAGCCACAGTGACAGTTGTTTGGTATGAAGAGTTGCTGTGTTTAATGTCATTAAGTAACATCACTTGAGATACTACAGTTTTATATAACAGTGTAACATCCATAAGTTTCTACATTTCCAGTTTGAGACAAATACTTATATTCATAGTTTTTTTGGGGTTTTTTTTTTGCATTACAGAAAGTGCAAGAGAGGTTTATATACAAGACTAATTGCATGACTGTCTGAATTGGTACTCAGGATGTATTCAAGTTGACTTTCTTAGGTCTCTGGTTCAGCAACTGCTTAGGCATTTGATTTAACAATACTATTTCAAGTTTATACTTAGTATTAACAGAAAAACCTCTGACACATCAGACATCACCACTGGCCAACAATGGAGCTGTTACAGGCAGTTACAACCAACTGCTTAAAGGATCTGTTAGTAAAGAGGCTCTTTAGAAAAGGCGTGGTTTTCACGAGATGGAGGACTACCTCACATTAATGGCACAGAGGTGGTGCATCTGTTCACAAGGAACCTAGGCATGGAGTGAAGCCATGATTGTCTTTTTGCTTTTTTTACCATACTGGACACATGCCACACTACACCATGTAACAACTCAAACTGAGCAACAACAGGGACGTTCACTGAGATATATGCAAGAAGCCTATCTGCTTGTTCCATTTGTCTGCCAAGCCACCTTAACAGAAGAGTAATCCTAGTAGTTTTCCCTCCCCGAAAAGAGCCGTATTAGCACCAAGACAACAGTTAGTGTCCATGACTACCTCAATGTTCTGCAACAATTGTTTCAGCTTATCTGACCCTATAGTGTAGACCCTTAGTACTCAGGACTCCAGCAGTACTGTTACAGACCCCACAGTTAGTCCCTTTATTACACATTTATGGCAGAATGATACTTTTACCTTTAGTTAAATAGACAAGTATTAGATGTCCTTTCCCCCACCGTACAGTTTACGTGTTTGTGGCTCAGAGACCAAGTCATATGTTCAGTCACCAATTAGAACTGAGTAGTGTCCACTTAACTTTACAACTGGCAGCTGTTTTGACAAGAGACAACTGACCAAGTCGTTTAAGGTGTGGAGTCTTAGCTACTAGTTCCATTCCCTTATATCAAAGCAACACTTCTCCCCCAGGTACATTCAGTTCCTATATTTTAGGACAGGAAGTGCTACAGAAAGAGGAATTGTGGTGACCATGTTTACAAGATGCATGACTTAGTGTTGCTAAGCTCTCCTGTGGAAGATTGCAAAGAACTAAAGTAAAGTTAACATCCCCCAGTTTGAATTTGGGTCTCCAGCACCAGTCCAACTCTCCATTTGCTTTGCCCTGAATTATCATCTTCACAGCATGTTCTTTGAGGGTTTGCATTTCAATCCACCTGGACGTACTTTAGATTACAGACATCGTGGAATGGCAGCAAGAGTGGCAGACAGCAAAGTGAAACATGTAGAAAAATCATGGTGAGAAGAGGTCCAGTTATTCCATTTGTCCTTTTCTGGTTATGCCTAGTATGATGAAGAGGACTTGGGGTTAGGTTGACTATAAGATATAGTTTTATTGCTTAAACTAGCTTGCAGCCACTAAGAACAAAACTAAAGCAATAAATAGCAACATTTGTCTTCTGTTAGAAGCCAGACAGTATTTCAGGGGAAGACTTGGAAATGTGACAGGGGAATAGATTTGCTAGTTTGACAGTTCGTGTTCTCTAATAAATGGTGTGAAAGTTTGGGTTACATTAGTTTCTAGTAATAAAAGCTCTCATAAAAGCCCTTATTCTGTTTTTACTCCAATTCACCCAGAGTACATACCTGCAATTATTTAGGGGATTAAGCTTCAGAAAGCTGTATGGGGCACTGTGTGCTAACACTCTCCTAAAGAGATACCTAGAGGAAGTTAGTCAGCCCCTCTGAGTTCTGCACTAAATATTTACTCATTAATTTTCCCCAAAGAAAGAAAAATCTAGATCTATTGTGGGCTTGAGACTTAAGTTGATGGAAGAATAAAATCTTTATTTCTAAGAAAGTGAATCTGGCTAGGCTTAGCCTGAATGCAGCTATGTACATGTCCGAGTAGAGGTACCCCAGCAGAACTGTTCACCATACTTCAGAGGAGCCTACTTTGGTAGTTTTTAGCCAGCTCTTTACCAAAGGTTTTCAGAATCAATTTTGAGAATAAAGTAGGTGTATTATTAGTGAAGTACTTACCTGATCTATGCAAATGGATTACCAAAAGGGTCACCAAAAGGCCCAGAAGGTGGTTTCTGAGATTCCTTCTATGGAAAGAGAGATCAGAGGCTCTTAGTGGATTTCCAGGTTTCACCAGGTTTACTCTGCATGGTTGTATAGGCTAATTCTTGTCCCAAACACCTTCTGGAAAGAATACTGAAGAGTCCCTGCTAAATACACATTAACTGCACTGCTTTAACATGAGAAGAGGGCTCTAAAGCAGTGTTAGCAGTTATCCTAGTCTGAGGCAAGGTATCTTTCAGAAAAGCCATGTGTGCTTACTACACGGTCATTTGGAGCTAAGCCAGCATGGTCATGATGAGATCTGTTTCAGCAGAACGCTAGATATCTGAAGTCAGCATTCTGGAATTGATCCAGAGTTTCCACCAAAGGCGTCAAGTGCTATGTCCCAAATGGAGTGACGTGGTTAAGCCACTTCCTCCCCTGGGGGGGGGGTACTGGACATGGGAGCGTCCCATTTGTTCAGCAAGAGCTGCACAGTCCGCACTGCTCAGTCTGCTCCACAGAAAGCTAAGTAGAACCGAAGTGGAAGACTTCCCCAGCTACATTATTTTTTTACAGTCTTTTGTAGAAGCTCCCAATACTGAAGAACTTCCTGCTAGGTCTTGCAGCTTCAGGAACTGGTTATGGACCCAGGCCAAATGGAATCACACTTTGTTAGCTGTCTTGCAAGAAATGCTCTCTGTTAGTTTAAGTATTAGCCTCAGACATGCAAGAAGTTTTGTTTCACAGCCTCTAAAGCCAGAACTAAGCCAATGCTCAAACACAGGCACCTCCCTTGTTAAGAGGAAAGAAAGGTTGGGTTTTTCAGGTTTGTATTTTTGGGGGATGAGGGGGATTTTTTTTAATTTTTTTTAACTACTTACAGATGAGGCACTGAAAAGGTCTGTTTTAGCTTGACTTTCAAACAGGCCATCAGCTGGCAGCACACTTTGTCGGGAAGCAGGCTTTGGTGGTTCTAAGGAAAAGAATGTAAAGCTGTTAAGTGATTATAGCAGTACTCAGGTCTGCCTGTATAGCAACCTAAAGCCAAAGCTCACCTAATTAGACACATAACAAACCCCCACATGGAAGTAATTTTGAGTGACCTCAAAATTTTATCTCCTGCTTGTTGCTCACTACACTTAAGCTAGATAGGACTTCTAAGATTGTACAGACCTCATTTACCTCATTCTAGTTAAGTAGTTTAGGCGCTAGGTGTCAGTGTTTGGCCACTAACATCGATCAATTCTGTAACATTATTATGGGAGACAGTTCTTCAACCCTCTGTTTCAGTAACTATTAAATCTAACTTTTAGTTCTATCAGAAAAGAGTAGTGATCAGCCCTCCCAATCCCCGAGCAGCTATCCAAGCAAAATAAAAAAAAAAAGATTTTCCCCATCATTTTGGCAGACAGCTTACTAGCTTCTGTGTCATCATGATCTGTACTATCTTGAGGAATGCCTACTTTACTACTAAAATAATTGCTGAAAGCTCCAGAAGCACCTGAAAGGCTTTGCTGCTCTCCTCTCCTTGCTGGTACTGCAGGTGGCTTTGTCAGCTGGAAGTCTTTGAACATTTCCTTGACATCCTTCATCTCTTTATCACCAAGAGGATCCAGAGCAATAAAAGCATCACTTTCTTTCTTGGATAGCTCTTTCTGAGGTGCAGCTCTAGGTGGTGGCTGAGGTGGGCTAGTTGCTGTTGACACGGAGGGCAGCACAGATGGTGTCTGAGCTGGTAGTGTTGAAGATGGGAACACACTACTCTGGAAAGGATTTGCAGCGCTGGATGGCTGTGCCCATGAACTAGATGAAACTTGTGCTGGCTGTGCCCAGAGACCAGAGGACTGAGTGGCTGCTGGACTAAAAGATGCAGGCTGGTTCCAGCTTGGCACTGCATGACTACCAAAGGCTTGAGTAAATCCTTGAGGCTGAGCAGGCACCATAGATCCAGGAAAGACTGATGCAGCCTGAGTGAAGACAGGTGCCTGTGCACTCCATGGTGATGGGGTTACTGGCAAGCCACCTGGGGGGAGATTGTTATTACACAGCACTTCAGTGACCTGAAGACCTTAAGCAGGAGTGTATCAATTCCACTTAGGGTACCAGCAAAACATTTTTCATGTACTGTTTGCAAACATCTGTTGATTTACACTCAAATATCACATCATTTGGTGTGTGGGGGGTGGGGGGATGGGATAAAAGGGGGTTAACATTTTTTACTTTGCTTCATTTCAATCCTGGAAGAACAGAATTGAGGTTAATATAAGAGGAGGAACATAGCCCTAGCGCAGAAGTTTTATTTGCGATATAGTCACTTCTGTGTAAATGATTATTAAGACTTTAAGACTGCAGCAGTGTTACCCTAGCCCTCCAAGTTGTGCTTGGCTCATTTGAACCTTGTGTACCCAAAGGAGCAATCTGCTGTCCAAGTTTAAGCAAGAAACCCTGTTCCAGTTAAGGAAGCAGAGTTTAGACCTCTGTTCCCAGAACTTAATAGTTTAGGGCAGACAGCACATGAATTAAAGGGCATGAAGTAACGGAAAATCAAACCCCTGTTTTGGTGTTAGCAGATATCTTAAACTGGAGCAAGACCTTCACTTTGTAGACTAACCTAGACAAGCCAAAGGAGGTGCTGTGGTAGGATTTGTTTTGAAGAGATCCAGTGACCTAGTTGGCACAGGTCCTGTCTGTGCCACTGAGGTCAAACTAAGGCACTCTGTAGTCGGCACAAAGAAGTCTGAGCTAAATAAGTCATTCGATGAAGTCTAGAGAGAAAAAAAGCTTTGTGAGATGGCATGGCAGAACACATGCTAGTATGATCAAGACTCCCTAAGTCCAGAGCTATAAGCTTTTATTTCAGCTACAGCAGAGCAGGGAGCTTTGATCTATCCTTTAGAGACCAAGTATGAGAGTGTCAAACTTCACTATTTTGTTCAGGCTTACAGAAATGCATGGCATGAAGTAGGTATAATATATAGCAGTCACAAGTCAACAGCAGAAGAATAAGACTTAAAGTCACTGAATTATTTGCTGTTGTAATGAGCTCTGCTCTGTCCCCCACCCCTCTAAACGTTCCTCCTCAGCCTGCAGTGACCCCTGCAGTTTTGGCAAGTTTAGCAAGAGTTTTGCTTTATTTGAGTGCAAGACAAGTGCAGGTGACCCCAAGACACCCCATGTCTAATCAGGCAAGTCATTGAGATTAACCTCAGTAGGCATGTATGGAGAAACTACATATATTTCTGTAAGCGAGTACTAGTACTTCATTATTATGAAACCAGAGGCTGATGGGCATACAGCTATCATAACAGCTTCTGGCATTATATCAAGTGTCAATATATGATGTAGCAGCATACTTACCAGACCTTTACAGAAGTATGGCAGCATTAAGGAAGAGAGTATATAATTTAGTCACCAATGAAGCATTCATGAATATTAGAATTTACCATGGCTGCAGACAGGTTAGAGTAAGCATGGCAGGTAGAGAAGTACATGTGTTGTGAGCTGTTTAGCCATTTACACAGTATGAAGAAAGAAAACCTTCCTCTACCCAGCTTCCCTAAATAAAAGCATGCATAACACCACTAATTACTTGAACATTGTTCACCTTGACAGACCTCCTTCCTCTTCCTGGCTTCGTACTTTGTGGTGGTGGGCTAATTGTTATAGACTCATGTGACATTAGCTGGACATTGCTTTCAGAATCCAGCTTTACTCCATTCTGCAGAGGTACTCCTGTGGAAGGACCTTCCACAAACAGGTTTGGTGGGGCTTTGAGAAAGCCATTCTGTTCTTTTTCTGGTACCCCATTTGGAGTTCCTGTTGCAGGCGACTTACTCTCAAGTGGCCACTGGCTTGTTAGTGCTTCTCGTTTGCCAGTTCTATTAGAAATCTGGTCAAACTGTTTACCAAAGTAGTCGACATCACCATTTGGAGCACCATTACCCACTGGTGTCAAGGTACTCAGACTTTCCTTCTTCTGATCAGCAGATTTTAGAGAATCAAATGATGTTGGTGCAGATTTGTCGGGCTGGGTGAAAGGATCATCACTGAAAGGGTCTGGATTAGGTGTAGGAAAGAAGCTGAGATTGGTAGAGAAAGAACTTTCAGGCAAGAAGGGTGGCTGTGGCTTTGGTTGTGGAAGAGAGGTTGTGATGCCATTCAAGAAGAGATCCTCTTTTGTAAAAGTCTGTTTTGGCTCAATTTCAGAATTTAGATCCACTAACAGAATCTCTTTAGCTTCCTATTTGTTCAGAAAGAAAAATAAAGTTAGTTTTATGTAGGACTCGCTGCATAGTACACAAGCTCTAGAAAAACAGCTGCAAAAGGAGAGATCCTAGTATCCAATACATTATACAAATAAGTATTCAGTGTCACAGTGAAGTTGCACTAGAGCTTCATCTTTAAGTAATTAAAGCAAGCACTGCTGGCTGTGGTCAAATAACAGCTACTTTGTTTCAGAACTCAATGTTAAAAGCACCTGTTTTAAGGTCCCTTAAGTTAAATATCAGATGCTTGTTCTATAGCCTGGAGACTGCAGAGTCATTAAGCACTAATTACACCTAGGCTTTCACTTCAGTCGAGAACCCCTCTTTGAGTTCCAGTCCTTTGTTTTGACAAGTTGTGAAATCACACTGCCTTAGCATGACTTCAAGTTGTAGTCTCAGCTTAGAAGCAAGACTGGAGAGCCAGTGGAAGATGTTAACATGCCATCTCTCCAACAGGCAGGCAGAGAAGGGTAACACTTGGTCACTAGCGAGATTGACAGCACCAGTTTTATCACGGCTGATGGTGGCTTACAGTGTCAGAATAAGCCAGTAGGGTTTTTGGGATCATACTGAGCTATGGCACAGTTTATGCACACTTTTGTTTAGTTAGGCCACATCTTGAGCTAGGGCTACTCATCTAGAATGGCCAGGAGTCCACTCTAAGGGACTTACTTAAGGATTCATTTCCCCATAAAACAAGCTTCAGCTTTAAAGGTCTTTAGCAGAGTTTCTGTAACAGTTCTCATAGCAGCAGAGGCATGTACTGCTAGTACACATTTCTAAGATGTCTGACTAGAGAGGGGGCCCATGCATACCACATGAAATTCAGCAAGGCCAAGTGCAAGATCCTGCACCTAAGTCAGGGCAATTCCAAACATGGATACAGGCTGACTAGTAAGTGGACTGAAAGCAGCCATGTGGCTAAGCGGTTGAGGGTGTTGGTGGATGGAAAACTGAACATCAGCGAGCAATGTGCATTCACAGCCCAGAAAGCCAATTGCATCCTGGGCTGCATTCAGAGAAATGTGGCCAGCAGGTTGAGTGAGGTGATTTTCCCCCTCTCCTGTCCCGATTTCAGCTGGGAAAGGGTTAATTTTCTTTCTAGTAATTGCTGTGAAAGGAATGTCAATAATACCTATTGTTTTTAGTTGTTGCTAAGTGATAGTTACACTATTCAAGGACTTTTTTCAGTTTTCCATAGATGAACAGACAGAATGATGCAATGGCCAGTGAAATATTCCATACCATAGATGTGATGCTCAGTATATAAGTGGGGGTTAGCCAGGGGGCAGGAATCCACCATCACTGCTTCAGACCGTGCCAATTCATCAGGCAGTGCGTGACCTGGCATCATTATTTTTCCTTTTCTGTTATTGTTTCTGTTAAACTGTATTTATCTCAACCCATGAGGGTTTTTTTCCTCCTTTTCCTTCCTTTTTCCCCCCCTCTATCCTCCCTCTCCCCATTTTTAGTGGGGGGAAGAACGGGAAGGTGAGCAAGTGGCTGCAGGTTCTAGTTGCTGTCTGGGGTTAAACCACAGCAACTCTGCTCTCTTGAGACCCCACCTGGAGTACTGCGATCAGCTCTGGGGCCTCCAGCATAAGAAAGACACAGACCTGCTTGAGTAGGTCCAGAGGAGGGACACAAAGATGATCAGGGGGCTGGAGCACCTCCCCTGTGAGGACAGGCTGAGAGAGTTGGGGTTATTTAGCATAAAGAGAAGGCTCCAGGGAGACCTTATAGCAGCCTTCCAGTAACTACAGAGTCTACAGGAAAGATGGGGAGGGACTCTTTAGCAGTGATTGTAGTGATAGGACAAGGGGTAATGGTTTTAAATTGAAAGAGGGTAGATTTAGATTAGATATTAGGAAAAAATTCTTTACTGTGAGGGTGGTGAGGCACTGGAACAGGTTGCCCAGGGAAGCTGTGGATGCCCTATCCCTGGAAGTGTTCAAGGCCAGGTTGGGCAGGGCTCCAAGCAATCTCGTCTAGTGAAAGGTGTCTCTGCCCCTGTCAGGGATTTGGAACTAGATGTTTTCAAGGTTCCTTCCACCCCAAACCACTCTATGACTAACAATACAGGATTATTTCTGTCATGCAGTCTGCGGTGAACTCTGTTGGGTAAAAATGACATTAGCTACTCTAGTTAGTAAGAAGATACTATTACAGCCCTAAGACACTGGTACAGCAATAGCTAGACAGATGGCTCAGTGAAACCAGAAACCAGGACTAACAGAGTAAAAACAGATCTTATTACCAGGACTAAGTTTAGTCTCAAAGCAAGAACCACGAGAGCTAATCTAGATTATACTTACTGTGGGACTGCTCATATCAGGAGGTGTTGACATATCCCCAAACAAGTCCATTTGGTCAACTCCCTTGAAGACAGAAATATTGAAAGAATTGGTATCTTAGAATTCTTGTAAGAGCAAGAATCAAGTATTATGCAAATATACTGTAAACACACCTCTAAATACTGCATTTCCCACACAATGTGGAGACAGTCAGTTATTAATTGCTTCATGACATCAGCATAAAGTTCCAAAATTTAACCTACCAGTTTCATTTTGTCAGCTTGATCAGCAGGTAGTGCTTTGCTACCATTCTGTAATAGATGGATAACAGTGTCAGCAATAATCAGAATATCAGAACTTACCTTAAGCAAGGGACTTGCAGGCTTCAAAGAGCAAGTGATGGAAGGACTTAAGTATGAGGGAGATCACTACTCAGCACTAGTTCTGTAGGCCCATTTTAATCCCTTTTCAATGCAATTAGGATCTTACATTGCCTCCGTAATGCTGGCAGTGTAAACAAAGTCAAAACTAGTTGTGTTGCAGCAGCATGCCTAATCAAGTGAGGCTCAGTTGGAGTGACTTACCTCAGTCTTACTTGCTTCTTCACTCTAAAGAAGAAAACAAGGCTTTTAGTACCTAGTCATCATGTAGAATATCCAAAGTCTCTCACTTTGGAGAGCGTACCAGATCTAGGAGGTAATCAAACTGCTGTTTCAACTACCAACCGATAGCTTCAAGTGATCCTGGATTTAGACAGACCTCAGTGTCAAGTCTTACAAGAGCCCAAAAGCCAAGCCAAAGCTGAAGCAAGCTTTGTTTCTATGCAGACTGATGCAGTTTCGATAGTCTTACTCACTTTTTTCTTGTCATCTTCTTCCTTCTTCTTCATATTGTATATTAATTGGAATAGATCCTTAAGATCAACAACTAGAGGCTCAGCCTGAAAAAGAATGCAGATTTTAGGCCATGTAGTACTTCACAGCTTGCTTCAGTAGAAGTCCAGGGAGCAGCAAGACAAAATTCCCTAAATGGTGAACAGTAAGGTTGAGATAACAGGAAAAGCAAGAGTTTAAAGGACTGTCTAGTCTCCACACAACAGCTTGTGCAGAATACAGGGGTAATGGGGCAAAACCAGTTTGGAACTGTTGTTAATATCATGGAGAAAGTGGGTGTATTGGTGCTAAGCCTGCTATGTTTTTGCTAAGAAGCTTGTAGTGCAGTATTTTCATAAGTGCATGGCAAGTCCTAATCAAATTTCCTCAAAAGTGCAAAGTTTATCCAAGCTCTGTGGTAGTCTCATGAGATGAAAAACATTTTGCATCCATCTGTTTTCTACCAATGCCAACACTGAACCTGGAGAAAGCTTCTATAGCTAATACTACATTTATTTTAAACAGGATGCAAATAGTAAATCAGTGAGGCAAGCATAACATAAGATGATCATCACTTCAAGTGTGCAGAACAGATACCACTTAAAGCTGGTGTCTGTATCAGGATGAAAACTTAGCATGAATTAGAAAGGCACAGGACTCTCTGCACACCCATTAACGAGAACGTTTGAACGGTTGCCGAAACGGTGGCAGGTTCAGCTGTACTGATTTGGAACCCTTACTTGAGGCATGTAGAGCTGTGTCAGTGTCTAGAGTAGGACCAGTCCCTCTGTTCAGCCACTAGCTTTTTCTCAAGCAGAGAATCTGTTGAACAGATCTCATTGTTTACATCTGAGCATCATCCTCCTAATCAAGGGTTTTAAACATGCAACTGCAGGAAAAGGCATTTCAGGAGTTATCAATTTTGACACACAGTATAGCTGCAACAGTCTAGAGCTGCAGAAGTCCTTACTTTTCAGCTAGACAAGTTTGTGTTAAAAACAACTATCAGCAAGTCAAGACTTGTCTACAGCTTGGCCACGTTTACAGGCTGGCAAGCAGCACCCTATGGTGAAAAGCTCCAAGAGAACAGACTCAACTCCAGAGCATACACCCAAGGCTTTTGTACTTAACCTGTGATTCCATTGAAGCCAATACAACACAGGACCCTGACAAACTAATAAAAGAGGCTTAGGAGTGGGTGTTACAGCTGCTACTACAGTAGTAATGTGCTCCAACAAGGAGCACCTCAGTCCCACCTCTAGCGGGTCTGAAGCTGCCCACAGGTTCTCCACAAGGGTAGGCAGGGATGTATATGAAGTTACTAGCTTCGAAATCTTGGCTTGTCAAGTCATAGTGACTATTAAAAGACATTATAATGACAAGCTAATAAGTTATAAGTATCTAACTTAAGTTCAGGTAATTTAGAAAGCTGCATAATACTCTGCAATAATTCCAAGTAGCTTGTTTCCAGCGTTGCTTATGTACATATTCTCTTCAGAGACAAACCCTGTGGACAGGATTTCTGCATGGGGAAACTTATCACAGAAGGATCAGAATTCGTCCCAGAAGTAACTCTAGGAGGATCGGACCTGCCATTCACTGGTCCCAGAAACACTATTGCAATTGAGTAAGTCTGTTTTCACTGCTGCACAAGACAAAGCATCACCAGAACTAACACCATTCCTGTTAATGCTGAGTGAAGCTCTGGCTATTCAACTCAAGAATTAGCAGTCTCTCTGATAGTAACAGGCCACTGTACAGGAAAGCCCATGATAATGGCTCTGTTCACCTCACTAATGACTTCTATGGTGCATGGACATGTTAAACAAGGTTAATCACAGTAAGCAATGCTACTTGAGTGTTTTTATTCTGGACTACAGAGAAGCCAAACAAGATAAAAGCCACTCATGATACAGTCAGTTCATACTGCCCTCCTCTAGAAGAGCCTATCCATCTGTGCCAGTATTCCCCTAAACCTCACAGAACTACCAGCAAAACACCACATCCTTGTCACACGCTAAGTGTCTATACAATAGCATTACTCATAGCAAGTGGAAAAGGGTGACTGATCCATACCTGTTGTGCTGTTTTTATGGCAAAAAATTGGTGCTGGCCTTCTCCCCCACAAATATAGCCAAAGGCACGGTTGTCTGTTACATCACGAGCAATAAAGGAGATTTTATTTACTGGATGCTCATGCTCTATGACCTAGAATTGGGAAAAAAAAAACACACCCTATTGGTTTAAATTGCTGGAGACATAATAGCAGCTCTTCTCTGTAGTTAGAATCATTGAGACCGTTAGAAGGCTTCAGTTCAAGACTCAGACTTATCAGCCTTTGACTAACCGCAATAGGATGTAGCCATCTTTCTGGCAGTAGGCTTCAGCATTACAACCCATTTCAGAAGCCAATTTTTATATGTGGAAGGGGTGGGGTGGGGGAGGGGAGGTGTGTGCGATGCCACTAATGAATCCAGTTCAGATTGGTCTAACTTCCGAACACCTCACTTGCTTTAAGAATCACATTAAGCGAGTAAGTCATATCTTACCCCAGTTTTCTCATCTATTATCTTGATACCAGAGAGGGAGATGTTCACCCAGATCTTCTGTTTGTGTTGACCCTGGGAACGGGCTGCCACTGCCATTCCCTGAATAGGGTGAATGTCAAGAGCATTGATGAGATGTCTGTTAGGTTGAGCTTTAACTTGTTTCCTTACGTTCCTCATAAGCCTATGGCTGTGACTGTACTAGTGCTCATCTAGTTATTCCTATGCAATTGTACAGTTAGAGCAGCATTCCTCTTGGAACATATGCCTGACTAGGTTTGAAGCAATACCTCAAAACTAGATTGTCTTTCCTCTGTAAATGTTTTGGTGCTTTAAAGCGTTTTATCTTAGTTCACAAAACTGCTGCAATAGCAGTATCTTTACCAGTTTTCCTGGCCTGATTGAAGCTCTGTAAGCATCCTGCACTCCAGAAGAAATCACCTTTGCTGCTACAAGGTCTCAATTATTCTTTGGCCTATCTATACCTCTTGGTGTCACTATTACCACAGGATGCCACCTTGAACTTTGAATTCAGTGTTAAATTGCACGGAGTTCCCCCTTCCCCCTCCAAAACCCAATTTCACTATTTGTGATCAAGTTCATACTATGGTCATCCATACTGGATGCCTACAAGAGACCCAAAAGAACATATTCCCAAGCTATTAGAGAAACACTGTCCTTTGAGCAAGGGGTTACTGCTTTAGAAGTAATAGCATCACCATCCTAGATGGATGTTACTGTTATTACTATGTTACCATTAAGCTTTATTTGAAATTGTGCCAAAGTGACCATTGATCTACTTTCTAAATGCCACCCAGTTGTTCCTTACATACCAGCTCAAGCCCTTACCTTCAGCTTCATCATTGAATCCTGACTCATTTTGTCTCCTCTTGCCTCTGGGACATCATCAATGCCAATCAGTTTACCTTTGTATCTTACACCATCACCTTTGAATCTAGCCAAGAGAGATTCGTCTGTCTTTTCTGGCCCTGTAGACAGAGAAAAAGTTGTGTTTTTTTGAGAGAGAAATGTTTATGTCACAGCTTTGAGATCTTTTAAAAAATATACCATGTAAGTCCATACCAAAACTGTCCCTTGAGTATAGCTGACTAACAACCCTTAGTCTTTCCAGTACTGTGTGCACTGCAAGATAGTCACTCCTTTAAGGTCAGAGTGCTCTTGCAGAATCTGGCCTCAGTTCAGAGAGTGTTGCCCAGTGCTTAATATCTGGGGACTTCACAACAATTGTTTGCCGCATAAAAGACTGAAATATTTATAGGCAACATACAAGTACTAGGCAAAAACACCAAGCAGAAATAGTACTTTCCATGGCCATACAGGATGTTCAATAAGCCTTTCAGATGTTAGCCCTTAGTTCTGGTGCAGTCAGCTCTCTTCTTGGTGTGCAAGAATCTCCCAGTTTCTGTGCTAGAACTTCCTATCAGCACCGTAATTTCTACAAGTCCTGGTGCCCCATCCCTGCAACCACTTGGGATTTTAGCTATGTTTGCTGTTTCTGCTGTTCTCACTACTACTTAGAGCTGCTCGGTTTTCTTCTCTGCATGCTAAACATACTCTGAGCACGTACCTCGGTATGTATTTGTGTATGAGGTAATTATACTTTCATGACTTAATCCATAAAAAAAGAAGTTTATTATCTGACCTACAATAGTTCTCATGAAATGAGTTCTCTGGCTTCTCTGGACTAGAATCTGTACCCATGTCAAGCACACCACTCGCTCTCTGGAGTCAGGGGAGGAAGCAAGTTCAGGTTCAGACTGCCAGCTACCAGGATGGTCCTGGGTCTGGTCATCTCCTCAGCAGGCTTTGACTTCTCTGGACTTCTGGGGACTTGTCAGGCTTAGCAAATGAGTCACTTAACAAGTGGAACTGAGAGCTTTAGAACTTAAAGCTAGAAAAAAGCCTGCCTCTGGTTAGATTTATTTTACTAGCTTTTTTACTCACTCTTTCAGCCAGCTTGAAACTTCAGAGTTATTTTAACTATGCTGTCAGTGGTCTTAGTTTTAAGAAAGTGCAAAAGATTAAGGGCACTGATTAAGGGAGGTGTTCAAGAGTTAAGAATTTCTTACCTTTCTTTTTTTCCTTCTTGGAAGGTTGTGCCTTTGGTGGAGCCTGTTGCTCAGGCTGGCTGTTGATAGTAGTAGTTTCAGCTTCAGTAGACATGATGAGATGGTGGTCAGCTATGCTTGCTGTAGGTTTTAAAAATTCAAATAACAGTAAGTAGGCAGATATAATATTTTACCCTGAAGAATAAATATTCTTATTAACCTGGTAGTCCAGTTTTGTTCTGAACACTGAAGCCCTCTAATGCCTGAAAGTTTTAGTGGTGATCATGTAGAAAGTCTGACTCACTGTTCATCTCAGACTACAGAGAATATAAAGTTATGTCCGCTAGGTGATGAACCCTCACCTCAGTAATACCTAATCAGTAGATCACACTGACCTACATCCACAGGCTGTACTTGCATCACCCTGTTTTAATCTGTCAACCTTTAGTTTTTTACCCTTTAAAGCTATTTATAGAACCTCAGATATTTTGCTATATTCTCCTTCAGCACTGCCAGCTGCATCTTCGTAGTAGGATAGGGGAGAATGCAAGAAATGTTTGCAAAGATCTGTTCCAAACACCCATGAAGATGACACCAGAACACACAAAAGAAGCCACTAGATCTTATTCTTGTGTCTGTAACTGGCAGAAGTCTGAGGTTATACCACCCAACAGGTAAAAGCAAATAAATTCCTTAGGCTGCAGACAGATTGTTCCAGGAAAACACAACAAAACAAAACCCACACCCCCATGCTCTTAACAGTAATCAAGTAAACTCATGTTTTTCAAAGAGAAACCCCTGCAAGTCAACAGACACCATGGACTAGTATGACTTAACTTTATGCCCTGAGACCCTTTTGCTTCTGAGATACAACATACATTAGAAAAAAAAATAGTCTGTAGTCACCATGTTTTGTTACTACACAACTGAAACACTGATTCATTCTTACCAAACAGAGGGACTCATATTGTCTTTATGGAGTTCTGAAGGTCACCTATACCCAGCCAGAAAGAACTGGACATTCACTTCTGCTACAGAAACTATTCTATGAAATCTTCTGTCTGGGGTATTGTAGCAGCTTCAGGTAGTGCCTTTAATTTTAGGGTGACAAATGAAGCCAAGAGATTGTTTAGATGATTAAGTAGCTGGGATAACCTCTACTAGTAATTTCCCCTATATCCAAGCAAGCAGCCACAGACCAAGCCACACCTTTTATCCAGTACACATTTGAGACATACAATGTACCCAGAAACAAGTGCTGAAGCATTGCATACCCTCTAGCATTAGGAGTTTGTAATTCTCAATAGCCTGTTCCTCATTTGCCTTAGTTACACCTAATGCTTTATCCACTACTTGGAAATTACTTTCAAGGTTCTGCTCTCACTCCTGCCTTCCCCTCTTCCGTCAATTCATTACTAAATCAATAGCTACAGACTGACTCATCCAGCTTGTCACTAATAGAGTAATGGATGTCAATGCTTAACTGATTCCTAACCTAGAAAGAACACAAAATCCTAGGACTTTAAGAGAGAATTTCATCTCCATTTCCATTTAGCCAGGAGGAAGGCCTTCAGGGAACTAGCTGTTAATATAAGCAAAGTTAGATCTAGCTGCTTACTAGATGGTTTGTGAATTGCATTTACCATCGCTCAAGTAAATCAGAGATAAAAGTGCTCATATGGGAAAGATCTCTGGCAGCTATACCTGTTCTGCTCTGTAAGCAAATTATCTGGCCACAGCTAGGGAACACTTGATGCAAGGGAACAAAGGTGTTGCTGTGAAAATTTCAAGTGGTTCTGAGTAGAAACAGATGTTAGAGGAAGAGTTGATATAGCAAGCCATGGTTATTTAGGAAGTGTTATCACCTGAAGACTGGTTTGTGTGCCCATGTGGACAAAGAAACAAAAAGGGAAACTATTACAGTCAACAGGGACTTTGCAGGCTACTTGCACCAGTACTAAAAAGGAGCATGCCAATTAAAAAAAAAAAGAACAGCACACACATGAAACAGGTAAAATGAAGCCAGCTGAATTCTCCTCTAAAACTAAACTAGCTTGCCTGATGGTATACTTTTGGATGGAGACAGTCTTTAGACTTCAGCATAATGAGCTTCTCTCTAGATTTATCAAGACCTTAAGAAACAGAGAGGAAGGAAAGACAGAGTTAAGGCTGAATCATTAGTTAACCACCCACCCACATCTGGAAGGTTACTATTTAGAGAACAGAAGGAAAAGGCCTGGAGAAAACAGAGCTAAGATATGCTCTCTAGGAGCTGAGTCATAGCTTTAGGACATTCTGCCCAGCTCCATGCTAGAAGAAGAAATAACATCCACAAGGCACTAAGTCCTGCCTGTCCATGATTCTGCTTCCCCAATTTAATTGGTAGAGCTACACCCAGCTCTGCTGGTATACAACCACAGTAAGTGTCTCATTCTGAAGCAAAGTTAAGAGTCAATAACAAGCAAATAACCTAGGGAGGAGTAAATATGCACAAGCAAGACCTTACTTTGGCAACTGTAAAGTGGTAGCAATCCAGATGGGCAGTTGCCATCTTTAAACTCTAGTCATCCATCCATTATTGCCATCTGCCTCCATCCTATGGAAGCCAGACCACTTATTTGCATACAGGCAGATAGCACAAAACCCCAAGGTGGAGGAAGATGGGCAGGGATACACACAAGTCTGGCTGAACCCTTGCAAATACTCCCTAGGTTACTGTGGAGAAGCACATTCTCAGTATTAGCAATGCAAGTTAAGGTTAGTGAGAGCTTTCTGGCAAGTTTACAGGCCATATTCTCCTATCTGAGGACTGTCACAGCTCATCTCATCTGGTGGGAGTTCACAATACATGACAGTTTTTTTATCAGACCTTAGGAGAACTCAATGTCTTTGAGAATCATATCTCAGGAGCAAGAGAAACAAAACTAAGAAGGCAAGCATAGACAAGGGCTGCCTTAATACACATTCATATTTTATATAATGACTTCTTGACATCTTAGTTAAGCCACAAGACTAGCATAAGATCGCCTCAGGCTTTATCTTAAAATTTCACTGAGGTGAGGAGCAACATTATGTAGCTTGAACTAGCAGTAATCCAGCCTGCTTGCGGTACAAGAGTCTCAGTCACAACTAAATTTGGATTCTATGCTTTGTCACACTTAAGTTCAGCTTACCTTAATGGCAAGTGCTGGTGTGCTCTACATGCAAGTAACTAGAATTAAGTTAAAATCTTCTTTGTAGGTCTTGCTCGGAGGCTTCCTTTCACAGTACTCAGTCCCTTAGTATTTACTTACCCAGACTGCAGGAGTAAGGCAACAAGAGACTAGGACTGAATTACAGTTGAATTCCAAGTTCATCTGAAAAGAGCCAGCCAGCAGCGTGGCAAGGTTGGAGATGCATGTGCTTTTATGCAGGGACAGTCATGCCTTCAGTTACACTGGCATAGTGAAGAACAAGATCATTCCCACAGCAACTATGTCAGCAGACTGTTAAGTGATGACTTTTGGATCTTCTCCACGTAGATAAGTCCATTGCTATTGCCACAGCCTAATTACTAGCTATGCAATTGAATGGACCATTTTAAGTCCTATGCTAAAAGCACTATTTCAAAAGTCTTAGACTGCAGATTTATGGATGTTGCTACCCTGTGAGAAGAGAAGCACCCCAAACTCTTGCCTGTGTCAGTAGATAAAGGCCACATTTTGCTCGCCCACTTTTTAATTTACTCCAGAAAGGGCTAGTTAAGACACCACTAATAGTATCTTCCTTCTTTCCCACAGAGACTATCCTGTGAAGATCGAGTGCTGATCACTCCTTAGGGAAAGACCATTTCAGGCCCTCAACACACAGTCCTTGAAGGATGAGCTGTTACCTACTGTCTCAAGTCAGGCAACTCTCCATTCAAGCATTGTACTTCATTTCCACACATCTGCCCTGGGAAAGTCAGTCTTAAGACTTTTGGCATACCATGCTTTTGGTGTCTTCTCTGTACTGCCTTACAAGGAGAGCTGTTGTCAGTGACAAATCATCCTTGAAATACCTGTTTCTCAGCAAGACTTGAAGCACATGCCAAACAATTTTGTTGAGCAACATTATGTTTCCCTTAAAGGATGCTTTCACAATTATTCCCTATTTCAGCAACAGGTGGCAACATGGTAGCTACCCTTAACGGTTATATTTTTGTCCTGTGCACAGGGGATTGAGAATCTTCATTATGGCTGTAGTCTGTCATGGGATTTAAAGACTGGAGACTAATCCTCACCCAACAGGCAGGCTTCTTCCCCTCAACAGATAAAGATAGTTGCCTTGGTTGATGAAAGCTTGCCTGAGAAGAGTTTAGGGACATTGAAAAAGCCAAAGGCAAGGCAGATAAACTAAACATCTGCTTAGCAGTCTAATACTCTGTCCTTTTCACAGCCTGTGCACCTTCTTTGTCCCTTGATACTGCAAGTACATGATTCAGCTTAGAGTTATTGCTTGTAAATATTAACCTCAAATTATAATCCGAGACGCCAGGAGAGGACAAGAGAAGCTTTTACTGCCAAGTCCAATATAGCCTGTTAGGATGAAGTAGTAACCGGAAGCACAGCAGTAGTTCAAGTGCTGACCATGCTTCCAAGGCAGGCTGTTCCCTCAAGTGTGCCTTCTTAAAGGGTTTGTCGTTCTTCTGATTAGAAGGTTGGATCAGGACCTGCACAGTGTATCCTTAGAAATATCTCTAGCCATCAAATTCCTGACAGAGAGCTGTGTTCAGAAGGCTGGTAACAAGCTGTCCACTTGAGTGAATTGAAGACTTCCGTTTTGCAGTCTGGGGAAATAGACTAAAGGCTAACAGCAATACATAAAATGACTAGCAAGAGTCAGAGCTGTAAAGCCATGTACATTAACTAATAATGGACTATCTTGACTAGCAGCATTCTACCCACATTAGAAGTATAATAGTGCATTTGTGTGAGCCCTTGTATGACTGACTGACATTTGCATCTTAACAAATCCCTGTATGCATAACTGACTATCACATTTTCTGCCTAGTTCCTGCTGCAATGGTAGTGCCCTAAGTAGCCTCGAGAAATACTAGGCATGCATTAATAAATCAGAAACACATGAATGTGCTCTTCAGACTTTTGCCTTTTAAACAGGGTCATTCATGCTGAGGAGTCAAATAAAATATCATCTTAAGTATTTTGTTTCATTACTAGAACACCCATTGCTCTAGCATCTGACAGTGTCTAAGAGTTCAAGTTGAATAAACCTTCTGTAACATGACACAAGATTACTATGATTTAGATGGAAAATTCCAGTTGCTTGTTCTGATCCAAGCTCTACCATTAGTTTGTTTTCTCTATTAAAACAATTGAATTAGTCTGTTACTTCCTAACACAGCCAGTAACTAATATACCTGAAAGATACTAGCTTTACCTACAGGTAGGTTAAACCCAATATGTATTGTTCACACATAAATAACAACTACCTGCTTGAAGACAAGTGGTGGAAGAGAGTTCATAGGCAGCTTGGGAACTGTTCCCCTCCAGTTTGTGCCATGTCTAGAATGCAAGAGCAGCGTTATTTGCTAGAAAGACAACTGAATGCAGGCTCCTATACTGCTAAGTCTAACCCAAGCCCCTGTGGTTAGTCTTGTAAGAGAGACAACTGAAAAGGACATTGAACTGCCTTGCCTGACAAGCAAAGCTACCTGTCATTCCCTCAATCAGTAAAGTCTAGATTAGCAGCCTGGTCTAATGGGAGGTGTCCCTGCCCATGGCAGAGGGGTTGGAACTAGATGGTCTTTAAGGTCCCTTCCAACCCAAACCATTCTGTGATTCTGTGTGTGATGCCCCCACCACTCAGTTTCTCTTGTGATTCCTTGATAGCAGGGAAACCAAGACCAGTGTTTTCAACCTAAGTTCAAAAAGCCTGTTTAACTCCCCTGTTTAGGCTGTAGGTAGTTGGAAACATGATTTATGGTTAAGAGATCATTTGATTAGTATCATGGCCTCAGTTAAGCCATGGCCTGTTGGCCAGAATATTTCCAGACTAACAGGATTTTACTTTAGGGAACTTCTTTCATGCAACTCACTTTACACACTGATGTTCTGTCCTCTCACCTAAGAAATGGTTCAATAGTTTGCTGAGGTATTAAGGCAGCCTTATGCCAAGGGCTTCCTCTGCCAAGACGAACACCCTTCAGGAATAAACTACAACTGTACTTACATATTGCAGGATATGGCACATAATCCAGCCATTTTGATCATTACAACCAGTAACGAGAAACAGGGAAGGGTGACATTCATCTACTTAGTGGGACAAAAACGTGGTAATGGACACATCAGGGAATACCTCCTTCATGCTGCTACCTTCCCCCAGTATCAATGGCAAAGCAGATAAAGATCTTAGTACTCCAATTAGTCATGTCAGATACAGATGTTGGCATGTACCATTGCTGGTGCTGGATCATGACTGCGAAACTACACAGACATCTTACCATTTCAGTCAGTTTGCCAACTGCTATTTCATCAGTTGAACGGAACAGTCTGTTCTCATCATATCAGTGCAGCCTCCTCTGAGCTGTTTGGTTTTTAGCAAGAATGTAGAAATTCAAACTAAGTTCCCGAAAGTGTTTTCTGCACACCTGAATCGCAGCCAAGTGAACATCACTAAGTTAGCAGCCGGAACTGAACGGGTCGCTCCGTTCATGTGGTGCAATTGGAACAGTACTTTTTTCCTATTGTACTATGCTTTTGAACACTATTTCTGATGAGATAATTAGTTACTTTTCAACCCAGCTACCACACTAGCTCTATTTTGAATTTTTCTTCCACTTGTCATGGAAATAAATACAGCTGTTGCAGGAATATTAGAACAGAGGGCTCAGGAAAAGTCATGACCAGTTTAAACAAGCTATACCTGACTAAGAAGTATTGCCCTCTGCTTACTTTAAGGGAAGAAAATGAAATGCTTTTCATGAGCTCGTGCTATCTGGTTCCCTGAAGACTTCATCTCAAGCTGAAGGGAACCAGCATTGTCATAGTCTGTTTGATAGTTATTCTTCAGCCAGGAACTTCAGTAGTGCCCAGATCCAATGGCAGTGTCCAGATACCTAGCTGGTCCATCTCAAATTATGATTTGTTCCAGGAATAACGCAGCATTTTGCAACAAGTCTTAGTAGCAGACTTTCCAACATCTGTTCAGCATTTAGCATTCCAACCTATTAGTTCACTTCTTAGATTAAGAAACCCCTTCACTCCTAGTACTAGGAATACCGGCATTGGAATTCCAGATTCTTCTTTTAGAAAGAGATTGACAGATATCCTAGTATGCTCTTTCCCGATAGAGAGCTATTCAGGTGGTAACACAGGCTTATTATTAGTTTACATACTTTGATTATCTAAAAGAACTTTCTTCATATCAGTCTTTCGGAAACACAGCATCCTTTGCAGCATGCTAAGGGGCCATCCCTCTGTACCACTCTACCCACCTTCCAGTGCTACAGCCTCATAATCAGTGGCCCCTGAGCCAGAGTTTAGTTGTCTGTTCCAGCTATTGCTCAGGGAAGTGTCACCTGCCTCCTCACAGGATGAGGAATCCCAGGCAATGTGCCTACAGTGCGTACCAACTGATCTTCTGTCAATACTACTTGTTGAGACTCACTGGATATGCCAAACAACCTGGAAGCAAAGCAGTTGTTAATCAAGGCAGCTAGTGTTTACTCGGATGCAAACTATTCTGAACTAGACAACAGCTCAAACACTTCATTTCCAGCTGTAGTCCTAACACCCTCCTGCCTAGAAGGACTGCTTCTGATCTTCTTGGTAGTTAGTGTAGTGAAGGACTCTTTCCAATAACCATGCTTTTCACCCCCTTGCTCAGAGCGGGAACTTGACACATATTGAAGCTGTTATCATAGGTTATTTCAGCTGCATGCTGTTAACTGTCCAGTGCTGTCAGAGTTATCCCTCTTTACAGTCTGGGCGTGTGCAAGCTGTGCTGAGAGATACTGCATATGTTCTGTGTAGCCTGTGCTGAACTGTAAGTGCTCTGTACCTGTCCACAAATGTATCTCTATGAGCAACAGGATTTTTCTGTATTATTCTTGTGTTCACCCAACCTAAAACGATGTAGTCATGGCCACAGTGTCAAGTACTGCAGTCTGCTTACCCCGTCTGATGATCCCATGAGTAGCCCTGTCCTTAAACACTAATTTCAGCAGTATTTGAGAAACCCTCCACCTAGCCCCCAAATACTGTGCCACTCCTTGACATAAACTGTAGCAGTCATTGTCACGAGAGTCACTCCATACAGTCTCTTGTAACAGATACAAGTTACATTCATGATGTGTTATTAGAAGATAGATGAATATTCTGTTTGCACCTTATGAGGGCAGGCTCTTCTATAGCCGCTTCAGTCCTCAGGTATTGTGAAGCATACTGCTTCATGCAAGGATTACTTTTGCCTTCAAGATTAGTCATTACCAAGGGCCCCAGCTCTCCCTTTTATATACAAGAAAGGCAATGAATAACTAAATAAGACACACATCTAAAAAGGTGGTACAGAAAGATCTATACCAGAGGTAAAAGAGGATTAACCAGGAATTTCAGAGCTACACTACAGCTCCTTCATTAGCTATCCTACTAAACAACTAGTAAAGTTTCACAAATGATGACTCTGCAGGAAGTTTTCCTATTGGTAATTGTAGTTACACATATTTGTGCTGTACATTAGAGCAAGTTTACATTACTGCTCCTAAATCCAGAGTCTAAAGTAGTCCTGATGAGGCTGTCTAAGATTCTATCTGTATGACGGTCTTGATATCATATTATGCAGATGCCCCCAACCATCAGAGGCATGCAAGGACAAGCGTCAGCCTTCAATCCTGCTCTAGAGTTTAAGCCCCATCAGCCAGGTTAACAGCTGTTTGCAGATAGGTCTGCTATTCAAGCTACTACAAAACTAGTTCTTACTCATATAGTGCCCTCCCTTAAAGTACAAGTCACCCTGTTCTGAGAGAGCACAGATGATGTTTGTAAGGTAGACACAGATGTTGCAATATGAACACTGCATCCCTAGTGTTCCCAACTTGTCTCATCCCTTCCGAGGAAGAAAATATCATCCGCAGGCGTTTTAGCCGTAGGGCAGGTGTATGAGAGTTCTATAGGAGGAGACTTGCTGTTGTGTAACATATGAGCATTAGGAGTTGAGTACACTTTGCTGGAGGAGCCATTTCCTAGTTGAAATTGTCAGGAAGCCTCCTGACTGCCAAGGTAAAGGTCTGTTATCCTGTCTCTCAGACCTGCTTGTTCTGTTCAATAGATAATCCTCATCAAGTATTTCACATCTCATCTTATTGCTTAAGGATGCAACATGAACTAACAAAGCAGCAGGAAATTCGGCTCCAAGGCCAACAGCCTGTCCTTAACTGGACCTGTAACGTCCAAGCTTGGAGATTTAAGGTGACATGCACCAGCTATGAAACTTTATTAGAAGCTTTTAAGAAAAACAGAAATCCCACAGATAGCTGCGAGTAAAGGTCTGCAGGACATTTCATCCAAGACACTTCACCCTCAAGCACTCCATAGCATATGCAAGGCACATCCTTTCAGAAGGGGGGGGGAACTGAAACAGTCTATGCCCCCAACCACCAGGACTGACAAGAGTTAGATGGGAAAAGATGCTTTGTTCAGCACTCAGCTGCCCAGCTTGTATAAACAAGCTAATCCTGTTGGAACTGGTACCTCTTGTTTATTGACTAGGCCTGCCACTATGCTTCAGCCAGCTTCTTTATAACCCTGAGACCCTTGAACCCAGATACAGCCTCAAAACCAGGTTTCTAAAGTCAGTTTGTTTTGTCACTTATGGCGCATAGACACCTTATTCTATTTGATCCTTCTAATACAACCCAAAGCTGTATTTCTATGGAGCCTGTGCTAAGGTAGAGGAGTAGTGGCTCCTGCCTGTGTTTCACAGCAGAAGCTTATTAAGACCTCTTAGCATTCCTCCTCCCCTCCCCACAAGGCAGAGTCTTGATTCTACTAATAATCCTTCATTTTACAGGCAAGATCTAGATTTTTCTCTAAAATCCTTGCAGACTACAAGTTACCTTCATGCTATCTCTTAATTTCTTTTGACAGAATCTAGCCAGCAAGCAGCATTTGCACCATCAGTACTGTTTCCAGAACAAGCTGGCTTTCTCTGGATGTGGAATTTATTGCTTCATTGTCCAAGCAAATTCACGCTTCTGTAGTGTTCACATGTTGCTAGTCTTGATGAATAAAGTCCACAAACATTCCCAAGAACTAGGTTAACCCAGCAGGTCACAAATGTCTTAGAAGTGTAAAGTTCACCAGGAGAGAAGAGCATAAATAGGAGAGAAAAATCTTAGGTTCAGCAGCAATACTCAGTGACTGCAGCATATTATGCTCTTTTGTTTACTTCATATCTCAAGCTATGGTTTTTATCCTAAACATCCTGTCCAGACACCAGCCCTTGATTCCCCCTTCCTTGTCACTAGGTACATTTATTCGCTTTCCCACAGCAGTAAAAAACTAAGAACTCCTTTTGCCACCCTTTGCATGTATTATATTCACCTGTTTAGAGTGCTTCTTTCCACATCTGCTTGTGAAGTAAAGGCCTTAAGCAAGCAGTTCCATAGCAGCTAGTGGTCTGCAGTGTCCAATAACAGGGTTATGCAGGCACTTTGACAAGCAATACTCTTCTCAGTGAGAAAGTGGGTTGTGTACTGCAGAGGTAGAGAGATACTTAGGAACATAGCAGAAGGCACATGTTAGAGCGAATAACCATCTCTACCTTCACAAAAGGAAACAGGCAAAGTTTTTGGCATTTGGCCCATCCTTCCAACCTCTGGTACTCAGCTAATAGCTTTGAAGTAAGAGCATAAGAGATGAGAACTATCATAAGTCACAGGACTATTAGAGTAGTGCTCACTGTTCTCCTGTCTGCTGCAACAAACACACAAGACCCTGTTAGATTGCCCTCAAAAGACCCATCTCTTTCTTTAAGACTTGGAGCACCTGGTATTCACTCCATTTTACCCTGAACCTCTGTTCTGATGGTTCACCTGACATTCATTTAGCATTAACAGCCCCCTTACCATATCTACAACTTGGTTCTCCTCCTCTAAAAGCAAAGTCTGGTGAGTTACTATTAATAGAAATTTCTGCTTTAGACTTGATGATGTCCTCAGACCATTCAGAGGATTTTGGAAACCTGATTATACTTCAGGAACCATTATGCTGGATGCAACTGCAGTGATTCTTTGAACAGACGTGATGGATGACTCCCTCAGACAATCCCCCTTTCTCAGCAGAAAAGATTTTCTTTGGATTCTGATTCACCTCTCCAATTAGCCACCTGCTGCCTCACCCATCTCCTGGAAGGTCTGAATGGAAGCTGATCTGAAGGCCTGCTAGCATTGTAACTGCCTAACAGGTCACACACAAGGACAATATTTTCAACTTACCAGTGCCTTATAACTTTTCATAGCCAGGTAGAGTATGTAGCTTCATAACTACTTTTCTCCAGTTGAATCCAAACCTCTATTTTGCCTACTAGGTGTTCTCATCCCTAAGCATACTTATGCCTGTTCCTTAGCATACAATGGGCAAATCTAAGCTTACATGCTCTCAGATTTGGTCCATTTTGGGCAGCTGTGGTTATAGAGGTTACAGAAGACTTACGAGGAAAAAAAAGTTGTAGCATTTTAAGGCAAGCTACCTTCACTAAGAGGAGATTAAAACAGTTTCTTCCCCTCCCCTCCCAAAAAATCAAGTTAATCCTACCTTACCAGTGGCTTTGCATGCTTTCCTAGCAAGTGCTCAAGTAACTAGCCTCAGTGTATCAGAAGGATAGGAGCTCTGATACAGAAAAGTCCAGCTGTATTGGCAACACCTGCATTTATCTTACTGCTAAGAGCTCAGGCCCCACTCCAACTTAAGTGTCATCATATGATGATCATTAGACTTTAAGTCTCACCAGCTGAGAAGTCAGTTTCTCTGACAAGGTGGAAGACTCATTCCAGAAAGTCCTGGACATCTTTAACTACCCATTTACCACAGGCACATTAGCATCCTGAGATTCACCAGCAGACAGAGGGGTCCATCCAAGAAAACAAAACAACAGCCCATCCCTGCTTCACAGCATCCCAACCCTTTCTTCCTCACTGCTACTAGAGAGATTCTTTCATATCAGTTATTTATGTGAAATTTAGTGTTTATATACTTTTTTTCCCCCTTAATTTCCTGCTCTCCACACACAAAAATGAAAATGCAGGTTTATTTCCCTCTGTGCTCGAGCTCCCTGCGGCCCTGCCGGAGCGGGACGCCGGCGGCTTCCACCCCGTCTCAGCCGGGACGCTCTCCCCGCAGCCCGGCTCCCCCTCTGCGGGGCCGGGGCCGCCCCAGCCGCTGCCGGGCTCCCGGCCAGCGCCGCCGCCGCCACCTCGCCGGCTTCGTGCGGCCCCACCTCCGCTGTCTGCCCGCGGCTGCGGGGAGATGCGAGCGGCCGAGTCCGGCGGAGCCACGGCCCGGCGGAACCTGCAGCACCCGCTCTTTGTTAGCCCCCACCGCGGGCACGCACTGCCAGCTCCCCGGGGGAAAGCACACACACCCCCCCCCCCCCTCCCCAGTGACAAGTCCCTTCTACCAACCTCCTCCCCCCACCCCCAGCTTCCCCCGGGGGCTTTGCAGGAGCCGAGCCCCGCTCGCAAAGCTACTTACGGGCTAGATCCGTGCCGCTCCGTGCATGATCTGACGGCTGCTGCTGGTAGCCTGGCTGGGTGCGGGGGCCCGGTTAAATATTCGGTTGTACCCTCGCCTTCAGATTAGTTAGCCACTCACAGCGAGAGATATGGTTTTAATCAGATGCTGGCAGCTGAGGACTACCCAGGAATGCGCTATGATGTTTTTGCTGCTCGGTCCCGGCTACTCCCCCTCAACGTGTCGGTGCTCAGAGGCTTAACCCCTTGCGAGCCGCCGCTCCGGTTCCCCGGGTTGGGGGGGGGGGGGGGGCTGGGGGCCGCGACAGGCGCTTCCCGGGAGGGTTCGGAGCCCCACGGAGGACAGGGCGGGAGGGGAGTGGGGTGGGAGGCCGGGGGACCCCGCGGGGGCGCTGAAGCCTCTGGCGCCCACAGTCTGCAGGACGCAGGTATTTATGCTCCTTTGGCAGCAGTGGGCCTGAAACGCTCTTCTAGAAAACGGGTCCCCTCATGTGTCTGCATGAACGTGGGTGCGGTGGTGGTGTTAAAAAAATACAAGTGCAAAACAACAGCTTTTTTTTTTTTTTTTTTTTTTTACCCAAAACCACTAAACCCAAAATACCACCCTCTGGACCCCAAAATCTGTGGCTAGCTGAACCAAAGTATTGGGTCAGTGCAATTAGGTTTCTGGGTCACATCCAGACCTGACCTTTGGACTTCCCACTCATCTTTATTCAAACATCTATCATGTTTTGTTTCCCAGTGCAGTACAGCTGTTTTCCAACTTGTATGAAAGAGCCTCTGATAAAAAAAAATCACATTTTTGTCCTTGTAGCAGAACTTATTTTTTTTTTCTCAAGGCTGTAAACTTAGCATAACAACTATTTTCTCAAAACAGTGCAAAATATTTCTGTTCAAAACTGTGATATTGCCCTCTACAGCAATACCCAATTTAAAAAGAGCAACACTTTTCCTGCAGTTTTAATATGTTTGATAGATATTTCAAAGTGTTTTGGAAGAGGGAAATATTTAGTACAAAATGCTTTTACCACCGGGGACTTTAGGGTTGAAAACTGGTGGGTGCGTTTGGTCATCATCCACATCCAAAGCTACCAAATGATACAATACTTTCCTTGATATAGTGCCGTACTCTCTTTTTATGAATAGCAAAATCTGTAGGAGACCTGCGTCTGAGGTGACTAAAAGCTGATAGCTGCGCCTCACTTGCCTGTATCTGTCTTTTATTTCAGAAGGGCTGATTCTAACCAAAAAGGACACAACGGATATATTTTTATACACTAGCCTAGTGTTCACGGAAGGAAGTGCATGCCACATAAGTAAGGAGGCATTTGCTACAATTAACAGGTTGCTGGCTATGCACATGTCAGTATTTGGAGGATTAGATCTGAATTCCTTGGGACACTGTTGTATTCATGTTTAACAATGTTGGTTTTGTACAGCTTGCACTGCACTGTACATTGTTTTGAACACCTTGTGCTAGACGCCTACAAGCAGGACCGGAACTTCTTGGTCCTGGGGCAGTATGTATTTTAAAGAATAATACTTCCCTCAGCGTGCTTTGTGGGAGTTACACAGACTGCCTAACATGAAGGATGACATTGTGCCTAGTTTAAACATGGTGCGGCAACAAAGCAACTTCTATAAAGCAGCCCAGCCTGGTCCTAGCATAAACACGATTACCATTTGTGCTTTGCCCAACGCAAAACGCAGGCACATTTCACTGAAATACCTTGACTGGTTGCACTAGCGGTTACGAATATGATTTATACTATCTTTTTTTTGAACTTGGAAGAGGTGAAAGTGCTTCTCATTTTCCAATAGAGAGCAGTTTAAGAGCCCTTTTGAGGTGCAATGAAATTACATCTACTACAGAAATGCCAAGGCATCCTTCACTATCTACCAGCACTTGGGACATCAATAATAATCTCACAGAAAAACTTTTTTACTGATAAATGGTTAATAACTAACTGGAAGAAATTACATTTTTCTTGGAGAATAAAAAATGTCTCAAGTCTTGAAGGGCTGCACTGTCTATTTTGTAATTCAACTTAGAACAGCTCCCCTGATGTCCCACATTGTTGAGCTAAATGCTAAAATTCAGAACTGTTACATTAAACATGTGTAATAGGATTGCCTTCTAAACGTAGGAGGAATCCAGGCAGAAAGCCCCACGGGAATTCAGTTATTTTGTCTATACTGCACTGCAGGACTTAAAGGGCATGCTTTACACTTTATGAAAAGTAAAAGGATTTTTACTTCTCTACAGTGAAACCATAATCAAATGGACAATGTCTGTTACAACTTTAAGTGTGACTATTAAAAGATTATAGTTGAGAGAGAGCACGCTGTTTTCCAGGATGGTGATTTTTTTTTCTCATATTTGTTGTGTCTGATCTTACTATTGCTGGCGTAAGTTCAGTCCCTGCCCAAGGTTTTTTTGTTTTAGGTTAACTGCTTATTGTACAGAACAATATCAGCCTCAACACTTCCCAAACACAAGCCTTTTTTCAGCACACCTAAAATTATCTTGAAGTTACAGCTGGAAACCTTCACCTCAGTGAATTTTTCTATCGCTTTTCCGGACGTTAACTCTGCCCAAACCACAATATGTCATTAGGATCACTGGGATTCTAGTCTGGGTGGAAACTGGGGTGGCAGCGTGAAATAAAAACACCAAAGTACAGAGACCTTTGGAAGACATCAACTTTCATGAATGCCTTGAAAGTGGTATCAATAACAGTTTGTGAAAAATCTGCTTGCAGCAAAGCAATGTGGTAGCTAATCTTGCGATGGCTTGCTCAGGAATGCATGGTTTATTATTAAAGTAACCTTTTAAGATTTTATTGGAATGTGCTTCCACAGTGGTGTTGCTGCCTTTGTGGGCTTTACTATGTGTGTGTCATCTTGTCCATAATTAAACTTTTCACTGACAGACCTGGGACTTTTTTTTTTTTCCTTAAACCTCCCACTTTGAATGCTGGAATTTCATTTGAACTTTAAATTCTGTCCTGGAATTTGCCATAAGGTAAACTGTCTGCTCTTGTACAGTTCTCTGCCCTGCTACAGATGTTGAAGACACACAATAAGCGACTGAATGTAACAGGACTTGCAACCTTGTGTCTTAGTGTTAAAAAAAGGCGGACAGGGATGATGTAGGTGTTCTGATGCTCAGATTGTCCCTACAGAATTCTCGCTTTGGAATACATGGAAGTAAAAATTAATGGAAAACTGGCCTAGAATGTACATTTTCAGTGAAGCTTCACTGCTGTCAACTGGAGAAGGTGAAGTATGTCAAAGGAAACATGAAGGAAGAATTTGTACTTCAGCCTTTGGACTTCTCAGCCAAGTTTCTCATGTGACTTGGACTTGCTGACCACGACTTTTTATAAATTCAGTTAAAGATAAAGTCCACAGAATATTTGAAGCAAAAAGCATCCTTGCTATTTTAAAATCTAGAATTACAACCTATAGCTCATTTTAGTATAGCTCTAGGCATATCTCTGGGAAATGCAGTCCACATGTTAACAACCTCAGTACCCAAATGCTGGAATATCAATAGACCTCAAATTTGTCTTGGAAAGAGCTTCTCCTGGTATCAGCAATAGACTTGAATAATTATTGAATTGGAGACTTGTTTGTTGAGGCCCAAGTTTGATTGTCTCAGGCTTTGACTGCCACAAGGATTTAAATTTAAATTTAAAGTGTCAAAAGAAGCGTGGCCAGTAGGTCGAGGGAGGTGATTCTGCCCCTACTCTGGTGAGACCCCAGCTGGAGTACCGTGGTCAGCTCTGGACTCCTTAGCACAAGAAGAACATGGACCTGTTGGAACAGGTCAAGAGAAGGGCCACCAAGATGATCAAAGGGCTGGAGCACCTCTCCTATGAGGACAGGCTGAGAGAGTTGGGGTTGTTCAGTCTGGAGAAGAGAGTGCTCTGGGGAGACCTTATAGTGGCGGCCTTCCGGTACCTGAAGGGGGCTTACAGGAAAGATGGAGAAGGACTTTTTACAAGGGCACGTAGCGATAGGACAAGGACTAATGGCCTCAAACTGGAAGAGGGAATATTTGGGTTAGATATTAGGAAAAAAATCTTCACTGTGAGGGTAGTGAGACACTGGAACAGGTTGCCCAGGGAAGTTGTGGATGCCCCATCCCTGGAAGTGTCCAAGGCCAGGCTGGATGGGGCTTTGAGCAACCTGGTCTAGTGGGAGGTGTCCCTGCCCATGCCAGGGTATTTGGAACTAGATGATCTTTAAGATCCTTTCCAACCTAAACCATTCTATGATTCTATGAAATTGGTAATATGTTCAGCCATTTAGAAGAGATTGAGCAGGAGAAATGTAAGAGCTATTGTCATTCAGCTGATGTACGCCAGCTCTCTCTCTGTCTTAACCAGCTGCAATGCGAGGTGAACCCAATTATTTTAGACTGCCTTCGGTGGTATTTGCTAACAATTAAAGCTAACCTCTCTCTCAGTTGATGACTCTAATAAATGGCTGAGAAAGGATGACTTCCCATAGTACTTTATACTCTGCTATGCTTCAGGCAGAGATACTTCAGGAGGAGATGGTGAATTTTAGGACTGGGAGCTCATGCCTTGCCATTATAGCACAGCGTATCTCCAGGCCTAAGGTTCTATCCAATGTGATCACCCAGCACAACGCAGGCTTCAAAACAAGAGACACATTGTGGAGTCATTCAGCAGTTTTTCATATCTCCTCTCATCTGCAGCCATAGTGTGCCTCATGCCTGTCTGTGGATGTGTGCCGGCATGGAGGGTAGGCATGCTTTTATATCACATAATATGGTCACAGTGTGCAGCTTATATAGTGCCTCTGTTCCTAGCACAGCTGTGCTTGGCTCAATGGCCAGCAGATTTTAGTTGAAGCAGAAGTGACATTTCCATCACTGAAACCCAGTGCTTGGTCAGTGGTATGGTCAACCAGGACCATGAATTTGTCTGAGCAAAAGATAGGCTGGTAGGCAATGTCATCTCATTTGAAAGAGTACACTGCCCCCATCCATGTTACATAAATAAACACAGTATTTTGTTTGGCAGCCATCAAGATGAAGAAAGGTCAATATCCAAGCCACGATCTCTGACTGGGAGGCTACTGTCTAAATAGTGGGAGGTGACCACTTTCTGTCTTGAAGGAGGAATAGTCAGTATCTGTAGCCCGGATGACAGTGGATGTGCACATGCATTCCTGCATACAGGAAGGGATTTTGGCCATACGGTGCTTCTTCTCTGGAGAGGTTCTATGACCAGAAGAGAGGGAGAATTTCAGACACCTCCCTCTTGGCAGTGTTTCACGTTGGCTGGCTGTAGCTCCTTCTGTTTGTGCACGTTATATATTCTGGCTCTGCTTTTTGAGTCCACAGCTGGCACCTGACTTTTGGGCTTCATAATATTTAGCATCCAAACATGTGAGCCCCTTCTGGGATCAGGTCCATCATTCCTAACACGAACAGATAGTTAACCAGAGTTTGACAGTTGACCTGCTCAGCTGTGTTTGCAAATTCTTCTTGAAATGCCTTGATTTTTAGGCATCTAAATAGTGTTATAAAGCTGGTACTACTCCTTTCAGCCAATTGAAACCTGTCTTTGACATGCTGCATGTTTCCCTGTCTATATGTGTCAACATGGAAGCTTGTCCTTAACCCTTGTGATATCTAAAGTGAAGTTACATAAATTACACATCGTATGCAATTTAGATCTTAGCAAATCCAGAACAATGTATTAAAACCCCCAGAATCTTATTCGATGTAACATAATCAGGTGTAGACATGGATATGGGTTCTACTGCATTTTCCAAGATTGTCTTCAGAGTCATAAAGTAGATAGATTGTGCAGAAGGGAATCTGAAATAATATAACTTTGAAATTCCAAGAATTAAGTCTCATCTTTGAATTTGGCCAAGTAAATGAGTATGTAACTGAGGAGCCCAAACAAGTATAAACCAGTGCCCGAAAGGTGTCAGCTACATCTACATGAGATTGTGACATTAGCTTTGTATTTAGCTCAAAAATAATCACAGCCAGGAAACAACACTGTTGGGCTCAGTCATCCAGAAGAAGGAACACACATGGTTCTTTTTTCTATTGTCTGTAAAGAAGCTGCTTTGGTTACAGCCTTTCTATGTTCACATACTTTCAGAAATCTTCCTCAAATGGTGTTTACTATGTAGGTTAACTCATTGGGATTCAGTTAGTGCATCCTGGAGTAGTATTCTGTTCTAAAAGGCCAACCCTGGCATATTTATGTAACAATACTCAAAAGGTGGTATAAATGCTTTCAAAAAACATTTTTGGATGAAAATAGGCAATGCAGTCCTGTGGAGAGTTTTGATTTAAACAGCTTTGCTTATCTGCTCTTCTTTTTCCTCTTAGCCCATATACCTTGTTCCCCTAAGTTAGAAACACATAACACAGTGGAATATATTTTGGTTATTTTCTGTGGAGCTCCAATTCCATCCCAACATAGATCATAACATTTGTATTTTGTATTCACAGAGCGCTTCATAAGTAAATTGCTTTAACTTAAATTGGAGTTTGGAGGTGTAGTTTATGGTACAGAGTGACTTAACATTCAAAGTAGGGTTAGAGCTCAGGTCTCCTACGCAAATACTGAAATCAATCTGCTTCAGCAAAGACTTTTACTTGTTTGCTAACAGTGCCCTGGGTAAATTGTGTTCTTCCATGCTCTTCATGCTATTAACACCCTCAAGGTAACAGAGGTGATAACTCGTAGAAAATTAATAATACATTTATGGTATTTAGATGTTGGTCATGTGATACATACTCTAGGCGGAAGTATCAATCTTTTTTGTGCCCTTTACCTTTCATTATGCTTTTCTTCTCACTTTGGTTACTTCTCATCATTTCTTAGAACTATTCTTGCTGGTTTTGGATAAGAAAGATGGACTGCCTTTGCTTGTTGTCTGGTTCTCTTTTTCCTAATTCTCTGGAACTACCTCTCCAGGAAGGATTTTCTGGTTGTCCTTCATTCAGATTTTCTAGAATAGCTTTTTCTTGTAGGAGTTCCCTGCCTTCTTGGTAGCCTTGATGCCTTATTGGCAACTCCTATTTTGCATCTTCCTTTTCTACCTTGTAATTAGCACATCACGAGGAAGGCAATGAAATTGTTGCCCCTTCTTTTTTGTTCTTTAGTTTGTCAGTCTCTGCCATCAGCTCATCAAATGCAAGCTTTCACAAGGCTTCATGAGCAGACACATCTCCATATCCATGACAGCTGCACATTCAGAGGCCATCTGCATTGATCCGTCTCTTCCCATGTATGTGTGATTTCATTTATTCTAAAATTTACAGAATTTGGCTAATAATATTTTTTTTCAACTTGACCCATCCGTACAGCTGTCTAAAGTTTTTTTATATTTCACCCAGAGTTAATACGTTCGGTTTTAGTTAACAGAAAGGGACATAGAGGACCATTATGCAAACTCCTATTACATGTTCCTGACCTATACCAGAAAACAGGCTCAGCTTTGTGATGCTTTGCCTATGAGGGACAAAGAGTGACCTTTGTTGTTCTTATAATTGATATTAACTTTATGGGACCCCATCTGGGCCCTGAAGATCCAGGCTTGACAATACGGGGTACAGAAGACAAGAAACAGAATAGTTCAATGTGATAGCTGTCAAATGTTCAGGCTCCACAGCCTCACTTAATGAGGTCAGCTCATTCTTCCCATTTTGTAGGTTGAAAGTCTGGAAAGAACAGATCTTTTATGACTTGTCTTTGGGGTACTGAGCTTTAACAATGCAGGATGATTCCTGTTTCACCTGAAAAGTTTTCATATTAGACACCTGAGGTCTTGTAGCTTTGACACTCACTTTGTGGCTTTGACCATGTCAGTCTGCCTTAGCTTTACTCAGACTGGCAGAAAAGCTGGGGCAAAGACATTTTCTGAGTTCGAACTAGATAAAGTTTGTAGGGTATTTGTAAGATCAGCATCAGGATATGACTCTTACTTCTCTGACTGCTCATTCCTGTAAGCTTCCTGTTTGCTAAGGGTTTTTTTTCATGAAAAGCTTCCTCTTGCTGCTTTTCAGATATTTTTACAAGTAAAACTAGGCTTTGTTCTTCTTTTTGTCATAACTGATGCAAAACACTGTTAAAAGATATTTGCAATGTCATAAAATGATTATGATTTGAAAAATCTGAGAACACTCAAATTTGATCACCTCTCCCCAGCTGCAGCATTCCAAGTAGCCTGGAACATAAGAACACACTGTTTTTATTAGGAGACAAATGGTTTGTAAAAGGGATTCAGAATTTTCCTAGTAAATGCAAGTTACTAGACTACTGCTTTATGAAATAAATTTGGATTTTTAATAAACAGTGTAAAATATTAGAGAAACACGGAACAAATTCATCTGCATATATCTGACTATAAAAATGTATGAGGTTTAACACAATTTGCTTCTCCTTGGGAAAATGATTACCACGTATACTGTAGCTCATGCTGAGGAAGTGATGCTATAGACCGTAAACTACTATATCAATGATCTCCCTACAGCGCATGGCACTAAATACTCAGAAGACAGCTTTGTTTTCTCTAACTTGGCCTAGAGGTAAATACAAAGATCATGGTAGACTTATATTCTATACTAACAGTCACAGAATTCCTCACAAAAAAGTTTGCTGGCAAGAAGCCTCTCTTTCCTTAACCCCCTTCCCATACTTGCTTCAATCAGAGCTGACAGAAGTTATATTTTTTAAGAGGGGGGCATCTATCCAAGTTTTGTCACATCCCATCATGCAGCAGTATATAAAACTGATTTGCTAGTATGAGAGGCCCTCTTTTTCTTTAGATCGCCTTTGTTTAAAATATAAATTACTGAAATAGCCCAGGAATAATCCCTGTGTTACGAGTGTTTGGTAAAAATGTGGCTTCATTTTATTTTAGTTTTCTGTAAGGAATGTTCCTTTAAGGGTTACTATAGCAATGCAAGCTGCTATTGAGACTGTAAACATTAATGATGACTTGGAAGTTGACACCCTGCAAAAACATTTCAGTCATTCTAAGGAAGACTTCCAACAGCACTGCCATAATATGCAACTCCTACTGAGAACAGCAGGATTCAGAGTTTTTTAAGAAAATAGTCTATATACTAGACAGCAAAACTGCAATGAAGGGAAAATAATATACTCTAATTTTGCAACAAACCAAAGTTCCCATTTCAGCATATTCTGATGCCATATTCATTATATTTTGGGAGGTCTGTCAGGCCACTTTTAAAGCAACATTTGCCTGCCAAGTCCAAATTGGCTCTACGTCTCCCTGGAATCAAACTTTTGTTGCTATTGTTGTTGTCTTTCTTTTGCAAACGCAATAAAAATACGTACTAGGTTACATGTGACCATGGATATCATTTATCATGTAGGAAGCACAGAAAGAAACCAACCGCCAACCCAACCAGATGCTCACAGGATATTTTGAGAGGGCAAAATCCAAATTTGGGCTTCACTCCAAATTTGGAGCTTTAAAATAGAAAAGGAAAATCACAGCTTTGTGTCTCAAACACATTTTCTGATAGGTTTTCACAAATACAGTTTGTAACATAAGCTGAAGAATGCTGTCTTCAGTTGCTACTTACAGGGAAGGACACCAGTATAGTACGTATCTGTATTTAATGTTCACTAATGCACAGCTCCCTTGGGAAGCAACAGAGTAGTAATCAAAAAAGCTGAGAAAAAAAGGCAAATAGTTTTAGGGACTCATGGCTATTCAATTTTATCTTCCTAATGAAATATAAGATTTGGGCTTATTTTACAGCTAATTTTAGGTATCTAGCACAAGTGGAAATTTATTTAACTAACAATTGTCTAATCAAAAAGGCATAACCCGAAAAAAATTCACAAAATATTCGTCTCCCAGGAGCATTGCTTTTGTAGAGGCCAAAGATGGAGCTGGATCTTTCCTGCCCTCTTCCTGTGGTACACTAGAGTCTTTGTGGCTTTCGGTCTTTTGCACCATAGGTCGTAGGCTTGTTACAGGGTGTTGGGAAGTATTTTGAGGTTTGTGGGGACCCTTCTGGACTAAAGAACTCTTTTACATTGCTGTCTGTGACTGTAGGAGCCTGGACTTATGGTCCTCTCCAGCACTATGATTCTAGAAACTTTGTTTTCATTTACAACAGAGTTGATCTCAAGGGTAGATTGTGTTCCCCTGCTGAGGTTGCTATGTGTGGACTCTTGTAAATACAGCAGCCAGTAATTTTCTGACTTTTTCTGGTGTTACACTACCCTTTCACAAGACTCCATGTAGGGGCTGTGCCACTTCAGCCTTTGAGAATCCCCAAATCTGGAAGGTACGAGCTGTTTAGCTTTGGTTATGGGTTAAAAAATTGGAAAATTTCAGATTTTCACAGAATCACACAGAATCACAGAATGGTTCGGGTTGGAAGGGACTTTAAAGATCATCTAGTTCCAACCCCCCTGCCATGGGCAGGGACACCTCCCACTAGACCAGGCTGCTAAAAGCCCCATCCAGCCTGGCCTTGAACACTTCTAGGGATGGGGCATCCACAACTTCCCTGGGCAACCTGTTCCATTGTCTCACCACCCTCACAGTAAAGAATTTCTTCCTGATATCCAATCTAAATCTCCCCTCTTTCAGTTTGAAGCCATTACCCTGTGTCCTATCATTACACTCCCTGATAAAGAGCCCATCTCCCCATCCTTCCTGTAGGTCTGCCTGGAGCCTTCTCTTCTCCTGGGCTGATCAACACCAGCTCTCTCAGCCTGTCATCATGGCATAGGTGCTCCAGCCCTCTGATCATCTTTGTGGCCCTCTGCTGGACCTGTTCCAACAGGTCCATGTCCTTCTTGTGCTGAGGACTCCAGAGCTGGACGCAGTACTCCAGGTGGGGTCTCACCAGAGTAGAGTAGAGGGGCAGAATCACCTTCCTTGACCTCCTGGCCATGCTTCTTTTGATGCAGCCCAGGATGCGGTTGGCTTTCTGGGCTGCAAGAGCACATTGCTGGCTCACATTGAGCTTCTCGTCCACCAAAACCCCCAAGTCCTTCTCCTCAGGGCTGCTCTCAAGCCATTCTCCACCCAACCTGTATTTGTGCCTGGGCTTGCCATGACCCAGGTGCAGGACCTTGCACTTGGCGTGGTTGAATTTCATGAGGTTTGCATAGGCCCACCTCTCAAGCCTGTCCAGGTCCCTCTGGATGGCATCCCTTCCCCTCCAGTGTGTCGACCGTGCCACACAGCTTGGTGTCGTCAGCAAACTTGCTGAGGATGCACTCGATCCCACTGTCCATGTCACCGACAAAGATGTTAAACAGCACCGGTCCCAGTAGTGACCCCTGAGGAGCGCCACTTGTCACTGGTTTCCATGTGGACGTTGAGCCATTGACTGCAACCCTTTGAGTGTGGCCATCTAGCCACTTCCTTATCCACTGAGTAGTCCATCCATCAAATCCATGCTTTTCCAATTTAGAGACCAGGATGTCATGTGGGACAGTGTCAAATGCTTTGCATAAGTCCAGGTAGATGACATTGGTTGCTCTCCCCTTATCTACCAATGCTGTGGCAACATCATAGAAGGTCACCAAATTTGTCAGGCACAGTTTGCCTTTGGTGAAGCCATGTTGGCTGTCACCAATCACCTCCTTATTTTCCTGCCCCTAGCAGAGTTTCCAGGAGGATATGCTCCATGATCTTGCCAGGCACAGAGGTGAGACTGACCAGTCTGTAGTTCCTGGGTCATCCTTTTTTTCCTTTTTGAAAATGGGGGTTATGTTTCCCCTTTTTCAATCAGTGGGATCTTCACCAGACTGCTATGACTTTTCAAACATAATGGAAAGCCGCTTGGCGACTTCATCTGCCAGCTCCCTCAGGACCCATGGATGGATTTCATCCAGTCCCATGGACTTATGCACCTTCAGGTTCCTCAGATGGTCCTGAACCTGATCTTATCCTACAGTGGGTGGTTCTTCATTCTCATAGATCCTGCCTTTACATTCTGCAACTTGAGCGGTGTGGTTGGAGCCCTTGCTGGTGAAGACTGAGGCAAAAAAGTAATTCAGCTCCTCAGCCTTCTCCATATTCTGGATGACCAGGTCTCCTGTCTCCTTCCTGAGAGGGCCCACATCTTCCCTGGTCTTGCCTTTACCCCTAATGTACTTACAGAAGTTTTTATTGTTAGCCTTGATGCCCCTAGCCAGATTTAATTCTATCTGAGCTTTAGCTTGCCTAATCTGGTTCCTGGTCACTTGGACAGTTTCTCTGTATTCCACCCAGTCAACTCATCCTTGCTTCCACCTTCTGTAGGCTTCCTTTTTGCTTTTCAGTTTGTCCAGGAGCTCTTTGTTAATCCACGCAGGCCTCCTGGCATTTTTGGTTGACTTCTTCATTCTTGGGATGCACTGCTCCTGAGCTTGGAGGAGGTGATCCTTGAATACTAACCAGCTCTCTTGAGCCCCTCTTCCCTCCAGTACTTTTTCCCATGTTACCCTGCCAAGCAGGTCCCTCAAGAGGCCAAAGTCTGCTCTCTTGAAGTCCAGGGTAGTGAGCCTGCTGCGTGCTCTCCTCGCTGCCTGAAGGATCGTGAATTCTACCATTTCATGATCACTGCAGCCGAGGCTACCCTTGAGCTTGACACTCTCCACCAGCCCCTTTTCGTTGGTAAGGACAAGGTCCAGCATAGTTCCTCTCCTTGTTGGCTTCTCTGCCATTTGGAGAAGAAAGTCGTCATCAACACATTCCAAGAACTTCCTGGGTTTCTTGTGTCCCAATGTGTTGTCCTTCCAACAGGTATCGGGGTGGTTGAAGTCCCCCATGATGACCAGGGTCTGTGAATGTGATGCCCCTCCTATCTGTCTATGGAGGGCCTTGTCCACTTCGTTGTCCTGGTCAGGCGGCCTGTACCAGACCCCTACCGTAATGTCAACTGCCCCTGCGTTCCCTTTAATTTTGACCCATAAGCTCTCCGTTGGGTCTTCATCCATCCCCAGGTGGAGCTCCATGGACTCCAGCTGTTCATTGACATAGATGGCAACACCCCCTCCTCGTCTTCCCAGTCTGTCCTTCCTGAAGAGTCGATATCCATCCATTCCAATGCTCCAATCATAAGGGCCATCCCATCACATCTCTGTGATGCCAATACGATGGTAGCCCTGGAGGCGTGCGCACATCTCCAACTCCTCTTGCTTATTTCCCATGCTGCGTGCATTTGTGTAAAGGCACTTCAACTGGATGCCCAATGAAGCTCTCTGGCTGGCTGGAGCATTTGCTTTTTCTTCATCCTGCTCTTCAGATGATCTTCCTCTGGGCTGTTTTACCTGTGACTTCCCAGTTCCTATCTCTTCAGGAGCCCCTGGCTCATCCCCATAAGACTTCGAGTATGCTGCAGCATACCCAGCACATCTCAGAGCAACAGGTTGAGGGCCTTCACTAGTGACCCACCCCTCAGACCTTAGAGCATCGTCCCTTGGCTTGTCATGAGCAAGCTGGGTAGCATCCCCCTCCCCCAACAATCCTAGTTTAAAGCCCGGTCAATGAGCCCTGCTAGCTCATGAGCAAACACCCTTTTCCCCCTTTCGGAAAGATGAGCCCCATCCAATGCCAACAAGCCTGGTTCCGTGTAGGCCATCCCATTGTCAAAAATCCCAAAACTGTGGTGGTAACACCACTCACAGAGCCACACGTTGATAGATTGCACGCATCTGTTTCTTACAGTGTCCCTGCCTGTAACTGGGAGAACAGAAGAAAAGATAACCTGCACCCCAGAATCCCTTATTAACCTTCTCAAGGCTCTGAAATGTCTCTTGATTGTTCTTGGGGGCTATGTGCTGCCACGTGAAAGAGCAACAGCGGGTAGTAGTCCGATGGCTGAACCAGGCTGGGAAGTTTTTCGAGTGACGTCCCTGACCTGGGCCCTGGGGAGGCAGCATACCTCCCTGTCAAGAGGGTCTCCTGGCATATTGGGCCTTCTGTTCCCCTCAGAAGGGAGTATCCTACTACTATAACCTGCCTCTTCTTCCTTGTAGAGGTAGTTTTTAAACTAGGGGTAGGCCTTACTGTTTCTGGCATCTCATCTGGTGTAGCCAAACCATCTTCCATACCATCCATAGGTTGGCCTACCTCCTTACGAGCCTCATACCTGTTATGCAGAGGCACCTGGTTAGGGGATGTGGGATCTCTTGCCTCTCCTAGTATGGACTAGCCTCCATTCACTAGCCTCCTTTTGTCCACTGCCTTCAGTCTGGCTGGGGGAGGGTATCAGATCTCCTTCAGCTCAGGGTTTTTTTGGTGGCTCTTCTGTTTTTTTACTCAGGGAGGTCAGAGTCTGATTCCATCAATCAATTTTTTTCTCACTCTCCCTGATGCTCCTCACCCTTTCTACTTCCTCTTTTAGCTCTGCCACCAGGCTGAGTAGATCATCTACCTGATTGCACCTCACGCAGCTGTCTCCTCTTCTACCATCCACTAGCCCTTAAAGGTTAAGGCACTCCCTGCAGCCAGTGACCTGGGTGGCTGCATGCTTCCACGGGAGCTCAGTTTGTACAGCTATGTCTGCTCTGGCAATTGCAGAAGACGCAGGAAGCTGCATCTTTTGGGTAGAGACCGGCCACGGCTGAGCTTCCCTCCTGAGATTTTTGAATGTCTGTTTCTTAAACTCTTTTCAGGGACAAACCTATAATATTTAAATAATTAAATTCCAAAAGTAAACAAATATAAACATTTTCTAAACAACAAATAAATATTTGTCTTCCACTGATTTCTTACATTGAGCTGTCATTTGAGATCAGGCCATCTAAGCCAAGTACAAATACCCATGGTCCCTGTTCTCAAGATCTCACAAAACCAGTAGTCTTGTGAATCAGAACATGGGAGGTGATGAAGGGCACAAAGAGTTTGCTGCAACAGTGTCCCATGTAGAACACACCTTGTTTTAGTGACAGGACAGATATTTTTAAGCATGTCCATCTTCTAGAAGGATAGAATTTCTCCATAATTTGGAGGAACCTGATAATCAGAATTTGAAAACTCACAGGAAGGTAACTTGGAGTCTACTGATACAGGTCCTATAAGGAATATTGTTTAAGTATGTGGGATAGTAAGGGGTGATAATGCACATATTAACATTCTTAGTGGTTGTTAGAAGACCCACTGTAGGAATGGCTCTGTTACCTGGTTGAGGAGAGCTATGCTTTCAGCTGATCCTATTAGGCCCCATTTTGAACCTTTGTAGCCTGTGCTGGAGGGAGATCTTCCCCCATTGCCCATACACACCTTGTTGTGTACCGCTCCAAAGGATGCAGCAACTGTGTACCACAATGCTCTGTCTTAATCTCTTCCATTTTTTTTTTTTGCCTTCTTTTTCTAACCTTCTCTAAGTATGTACTTAAATGTTTCACAAGCCATTTAAACAATCTGGGTACAGGACAGCATTAGACCTGAGAAGTTGCCTAGCTACTTGCCACTTAAAACTTTAGAGGCCGTACTGACAACATACTGACTCAAAACTGACCATACTGTTTTGAGCTTAGAAAGCACCTTCCACATCAACTTCCATGCTCCTTTCATAAGTGTCATAGGCTTTGTGTATTATTCTTAACAAAAAGCACCAGTAGAAAAATATATTTCAAAACAGAGATTTTTTAATATTGATATGCTTTTAATTTTGTGTGTTGGTTGAGAGCTCTTATCCTGTTGTTGTCTGGATCGTGAATGTAGCTTTTACAGAAAAAAAGTAGCCAGAGAATAGTAAACTAGTAATACAAATTATGGAGAATGCATGCATCTACTTCCTTCTAGGAACGGAGTATTTTCTGAAAGACATCTCCCAGCAGGTTTCTCTAGTGCAGTTGTGCATTGGTGTATTAGACATTTTTCTGTACATTTTCAGGATATTGAGGATATAGTTTGGGATTCAGTGGGGACATTGCATGGAAATAGCCTCTATACCTGGTCACGTTTCTACCTTTTTACCAGTGACAGGCACTGTGCTGGTGATATTGCAATTCCAAACTTCTGTGGCATCAAACAAATACAAAACTATCAGCCTGGCCGGACCCCAGGGTCTAGTCTTGTGCCCCCATTAGTATCACCCTGCGTGGCCCAGGCCAGCTGCAGAGTGTGTGTGGGAGCAATAATGAAAACTAGAAAGCCCTCAGAGATAGCCTCCAGAAACCTGCCAGGGTGTTGACTGCACCACCCGGCCCTGAAAATTTTCTCTCCCATCCTAGGAAGCTGCACTCAAGGTCAGCTTTGATATGGTGCAGCTGCGCAACCTTGGATCAAGCTGCTGCGAAAACAGTTGATAGAAGTCTGGTCTGGGGCGGCTCTTGGCTTGGGAGCCGTGTTCAGGATCAGGCCCTTGCTCTCAGTCCTTGCCTGAGCTGCACTGCAGGTGTGCCGTGCTGGCCCCCGTGCCCTCCTCTTGCTCCCCTTGCTTCACCAGTATGAGTTTTTGGCTTGACCCCAGACCTGCCTTACCCCTACAGATGTGTCCAGCAGTCAGTGGGCCATGGCTGGTGCCCCTGGACCTGCTCTGTTCATCTTGTTTGGGTGCTGTAGGAATAGGCCCCCATCATGAGGCTGGACTCCTGCTTGCCTCGCCATCCCCTTAGCTCCCTGCTCGCCTTCCCACGCATAGCAGCCCCACTATTGTATCTCCCAGATAAAACTCTAGGGATGTGTAAAAATGCTATGATATTTGGATTTGCGTATGTGGATCATGGTGGGTTTTTTTCGTTTTAGTCTCACCAACAAAAATACAGCTCCCATCGCAACTCCCTAGCTATCTACTTACGGTTTTATTTTGATAGGGACTAGAGAGTTAAGCAAAGATTGGGACCTCTTGTTGCAGGCAGGATAAAATGTTTCAAAAAACCCTTCATTTGCTGCCGTCCATCATCAGCAAAGTACCTCTGTACCCTGGCAGCAGGTCCCTAGAAATACAGCTAAGTTTGAGCAAATCTGAAAGTAGGACTCCCAACATCTCAGTATGCAAAACTGAATAACACATGACCAGGTAGAATATGTGGTACAAATTATGGGCAACAGAAATGGTACATGGATGTTGTTCAGATAGGAAAGTAAAATTTCAGTCAGTATAAGGCCAACAGCAGAGGGGAAACTAGAAGAATTGGGAGGTGCAGAGAAGGCTAAAATCCACAATACTTATGATAAGATTTGAAAAGCCATGGGAGTGTGATGAGAGAGAACAATACAGGACATGGGTTGTCAGAGCTGCCATTAAGTGGTACAATAATTGTACCCCTGCAAACTAGAGAGATATAAACTGCACCCATGTCATAGTATAGCTACATGAGCTCAAAATGGATCTGCAATTTAATTCACCTGGCATTCATATTCAGCAAAAGCTGCAGCTTGCATGCATGTAGCCATCTAGAAAGTTTGTGGTAGCCAAGGATGCTGGGGCAAGACGAAAACTGAACCTGAACTACACTGCAGGTATGCTGGGCCGGCACACTGACTCAGCTGGGGAAAGGTCCTTCTTGAAAGATGCATTTGCTGCTGTCAGCTGCAGGCTCCATATGCCAAACACTGTGACTGGTCTCAGTCTAATTCCTATTAAATACTCCCCAAATTTGTATCAGAATTTGTGCTAGTGAGCTGTAGTTCCAGGAGAGACAACACCACAGAAGGACTATGACAGGCAGCATAGACCTCCCTGGTGAGAGGTGATGTGCACTTGCACGTTGTGCTAAAGGAGCTGAATGTGTCTGCTCTACAGATAATGCACTCTTTGCTGTTTGCTGGCCAAGTGAAAAATTTTGTTTCAAAGAGTGTTGGAAGACTTCCTTTTATTTGTTGCCTTCTTGCATGAGGTGACAAAACCACACCAGTTCCCTTCCAGCTTTCTGAAAAGAACATCCAAGTTCAGTGCAGTAAAAATATCCTGAAACCCAATTACCAGCTTCTGAAAATGGGAGTCTGTAACTGAAATGGGGAACTGGGAACAGAAGTTGACAGGGGCTCCTCTGTTTTATATATACAGCACAAAGTCCAGAAGTACAAAGACTAAGGGAGGGAAGCGTGTTCTCTATCTAGATAGCAATTTTACACAGTGAAACTGCCTCAGCAGCAGCCCATGTCTTGCACCCCTGCCTGCTTCTACTTGGGTGTCAGGATGGAAAAGCAAATTTCTTCACTACATGGGGTAGTGAAGACTTCGCAGCTGCTCTAGCCCATGTCAGAAGTAAAGGGAAAAGAAGAATGGGGAGTAAACTGGCCTTCCATTTACTACCTCTACTTAGTTCTTTCCGGTCTACTGACTTGAGAGAAGCACTTCCACTCCTTCACTGCTGTCCAAGTCTCTAGTAATTAATTCCATCAAAGGTACAAGATGAACTCTGGGGCCTCATGGCTTGTCTGCACAGAGAAGTGAAAGTTAAGTAAGACTTAACGTTGATTTTCTGCTAAATCAGTACATAGTCATGATGAGTGATACACTTGAATTCTTTTCAAAACCAACACCAAAAAAGTATTGCAATACCACAAAGTATTGTGAAACCATTAAACTATCTATAATTGGGGTGAGAGGAGGCTGTGGGTAGGCGCAAGGAGGTTTTTTTTTTCCATTATTTCACTTATTCCACATTATGTCCATGTTATCAAATCATACGATTTTGTTGTGGGACCAGAATTTGCTCTGTGGGACTCCACTATCTCTTTCTCTGGTTTCTGGGGCCCCAACTCAGACCTCCTCAGCACACCTCCCTCCTTGTCCTACCCCTTCTTCTAGGGACCGTGGATGGTATGTACATGGCAGGATTTTTCTGTTGGGGACCTGGAGGACCTGTACCAGATAAGGTAATGGAGATGCGTTACCTCCTGCTAAACTTTTCCCACCACATTGCTAGAGTGGAGGAGCCACATTCAAGGTTCCCCTTGAATGTTTCCGTGCCCCAGTGAGGACAGACCGTAATTTGGTCCAAGATAGTTAGATTCCACTCTTACATGTGCAGCTTTATGAATGTGAAGTGCAGAGTGACTCACGCACCACTGCCAGGACTGAGACTAAAGTTGAATCATGGAGAAGTGAAAATTGAGTAAGATAACTATGACACAGGGGTATTTGTTCATCAACAGTTCAGTGTTACAGCTGTGGTAAAGTGGGGAACTGAGCATTCTGAATTTCTGAACCATTTACCTTGTGAATATTTTTATTTTCTTTTGAGGAGAATTGACTTAGGCAATACTGATTGTAGATGGGCTATTTTCAGTGTATTGCAACTCCTGTTTCTGCTTGTCAAAAGGTGCATTCCTAACAGGAAAAAGAGCCTGAAGAATATAACTGTATGTTTGGAAACTCACATTACTTGAAGTGATGTGACTAAGTGGAGGTATGCAAGTATTCATGTGTACATAGAGAACTATAGTACACCTATGCAGATAACGAAGACACATTAGTATAGCTATACAAGGAAGATGTATTTGATAGTCAGTAGGATTTAAACAAGAATCAGTGATCTCAAATATAAACTTCTATTTGCATAACAGGAAAGCAATTCTTCAAATGTATATAATTAGTGACTGAAATTCAAAGCTAATGAAGTAGATTAATATTTTTTTGTAATAAACCAAAATAAATTTTGTTAACTGTGTTATTCTTCCTATGTGTTGTCTATCAGGATGATCTTTTCTTTGTGTGGCAATGAAGATCTAATCTGCATTCAGTTAGTAATGCATACAGAGAAGTAATTGACACACTGCGAGGAAATCCTGCTATAATCTGATGTAATTGGAAAACAATGCAGAAGTTGCATAAATGGACCTCATAAAAATTAATCAGTATATGCTATGCCACCGAAGGAAAAAAACCCTACAAATTAAAAGTGAATGGGGTTTGGACAGATGTGGTTATCCATTTGTGTCTAACTATGGTAGTTGCCAGGGCAAAAAATACTCTCTGCCAGCATGCCAGTGACCCTCATTGTTTAAGCACAAGTTACACTTACAGACACCTGTGTCTATAGGTCGTGTTCAGGGACAGGGTTTAACTGTTTAAGTGTCTCCCTACAAAACCTTTGGAATAAAAGATCAAAGAAAAATTGGCACATGTATTGGTAAAGGAAGGGTTAAAGCCATCTGCAGCCTGAGAAGAAGAGGGGGACCTATTGCATTTTGTGGCATGACTGACTCATCTGGAGGGTGTGCCTAAATGAGCTGTATTCCCTAGAGTAAGGGTGGACCAGTTTATCCATCATGAACACAGTAAAGCAGCATTAGTGTGATACCTATTTACCTGTGGCTAGTTCTAGGCCCTGTGTGCCTGTGGGAGCTGCTTGAGCCTTCTGCGCAGCTTGTGGAGCTCTGCAGTAGATGTTGCTATGATAGAAAGGCTGCAAATCTTTGGGTTTTCTTGCAAAGTTGGAGATTTTTTTTGAGGTTTCCTCATTTCTCTCTGTATAGGATGATAAATCCATCTGCTTAGACTAGATATTGTGGCAAATCAAGCTTCTTTTGCAGGGGGTGTTCTGTGGATACAGTATAAAAAGCCTCTGTCTTGGGTAGCAGAGCTGTAGGGATGTTGCTGCCTCGTGGGCTTTAGTTTGCAAAATTTCATAGAATCATAGACTGGTTCGGGTTGGAAGGGACCTTATAGACCATCTAGTTCCAACCCCCCTGCCATGGGCAGGGACACCTCCCACTAGACCAGGCTGCTCAAAGCCCCATCCAGCCTGGCCTTGAACACTTCCAGGGATGGGGCATCCACAGCTTCTCTGGGCAACCTGTTCCAGTGCCTCACCACCCTCACAGTAAAGCATTTCTTCCTGATATCCAATCTAAATCTACCTTCCTTCAATTTGAAACTGTTACCCCTCATCCTATCATTACACTCCCTCATAAAAAGCCCATCTTTCCTGTAGGCCCCCTTTAGGTCCTGGAAGGCTGCTATAAGGTCTCCCCGGCACCTTCTCTTCTCCAGGTCGAAAAACCCCAAGCTTAATCTTCCTGTGGCAGACAGCTCTGTGGCTGGTTTGCAGTTATAAGTGTCAGCGCCCATGCAGCACCCTTCTGTGGGCAATGACAGGTAGGAAAATGTCTCGTGTAACAGCAGCATGGTGGGTACCTGCAGCTGCACCCCATGCTACATGTCTCTGTTGATGTCAGAGCTACGTTGAAAATGACAGCATTTTTAAGACTGTCATCATTTCTACTGCATAAGAGGCAGGTATCATATGGCACAGATGGCATTCTCCTTGAGGGCATCTCTGAAGTACTACCAAAGTTTTATCTGCAAGTGCCATGCAGCCAGGATGGTGCCAGTCACCAGCTGAGCTGAGGGAAAATCTTTGTGAGATAAGTGTAGAAATAAATCCTGATGAATGCAGCTGGGTGGATCGGATAATACTTGGGATTATTCCAAAGCTTTCAGTTATGTATCTCTACAGCTAGATAAAATGTGTCATCTAGGGTGTAGTGTACAAATGGAACAGATAATTCTGTGCTTGCCATAAATCTGGGTTAATTAGACTACTACGTGCAATTACTTAGCTTACTAAAAGACAGTATGATAAGACTCAATTTTGCAACTCAGTATTTACTGATGCTTAAAAGCTTTTTGCCTGAGGAGGTGTTGGCAAGTGCAGCTGAAGGAGTAGTGTGGGGTCCAGTTTGCTCCCTGCAGGCAGGAAGAGTCAAATTCAGCCCTTCTATGTTTGGGTGTAGCTGTCCTTGACTTCAGCCTGAACACCCACCACTGGTACATGGCAGAAATTTTGACCTCAGTCAAAGTGTTATTTTTGAGGCTGTAATGATGTAATTGTATGGGTATTGGTTTCCTATACTGCACCAAATTAATCTGCCTGTGCATATGAGAAACTGCTCATCGTGAGTTCATGCGGATTGTGAGAGATAACTGTACCCTGTCATCCTGGAAATTGTTGGGGGGTTTGTTTCCTTTTAATGCGTAAACTCTTCATTGTAAATGAAGTTAAATCACACTGAAACCACAGAACAGAGCTGTTATTTGCCTGCTAGAAAAATATAGGTGTATTTGTTATTCAGTAAGCCTTTAGAAGCAAACACAGATTCTTGTAGACCAGCTCTAAGCATGTACATTTGGTCAAGGAAGTTGAATATAAACATGGTGGAGTCAGAGGGCAAAAGTGATGAACTTCCACAGGTAACTGAGGAGAATTTACATTCAAGGAAGAACTCCCTTCCCAGACATGAAGGCTACTCAATATTTAAAATTGTGCATCTCTTGACATTAAAATATGGGAATGTCTTAGTAATCCAGCATTCTTTGGTGCAGAAAAGAGATGGCTGGGGAGATATGCTAGTGGTCTATGAAATCATAAAAGGCATTTGAAGGGTGGAAGGGGCTCATTCTTTCCTTCAGTAACAGAATCAGAGAATTTTAAGTGAGGCTGGCAGGAAGTAGGTTCAGACAAGAGAAGGTGGTTCTTTACACCACAGAGCTCCTCATCAAAGGACAGTATGGTAGGTAGGAGCTCTCCTGGGCTCAAGTGGTGATTGGACAAGTTCAGAGTGGAAGAATCCAGTAAGAGTTACTAAGTACGCGGAAAACACAACCATAACAGGAAGACCCTGAGGTGAAAAGTGTGCGAAGCTAAGAGAGTAGCAATGGGAAACACTGTGCACTTGTCTTTCTTTTATACTCTTCCTCAGCCATCCACTTATGGCTACTGTTGGAGATGATAGGCTAGTGAGACCTTTGGGCTCTTTCAGAATGGTGATGCTTCTGATGATGATGACAATGATGGGGTAAGTAGTTTGTGGAGTAGCCAATATAGTGGTAAAAAGAGTCCTGGGAGTCTGATAAGTCATTTGGAACACCTTACAATAGAAATAAAAAAATAATGAATGATCACTTTTCCTCTACTTGTAAAATGTAGGTTAATGTAAAACAGTCTGTGATTCTTGAAACCATTGGAAGGAAAGAAGAAAGGTTTTCCTTTTTTTTGGGGGGGGGGGGGGTTGGGGTTTGGTTTTTTTGAGTGGAGAGTGCATCTTTGCATGATTTATGAAGTTGGTCTGAAACTTTAAGGTATTTGTTTTGGTTTGAAAGCTATTTGATTTTTGCATATGGAAAATGCAGTGGTGTCTCTAGAAATGTCTCTAGTTTATCAGACTGCAGAACTAGAGCAGCTTTGGTGTCTTTTAAGTCAAACAAGTGAAAGAGGAAATAATTTTAGTGAGAGCGTTCAAAAAACACTTTCCAAAAATACAGAATTGGCAGAAAATTTAGGAGAACCAACTGAAGACTCTATTTCTGATTTCAAGTGTTTAAAAAATATAAGCAAGAAGTAGAGGGAGCAATCTAAGAAACACAGACATTCCTCTCTACCGTCACTGTGAAGAATAAAATAGTACAAACTCTGCAAGTCACGCTTCTTAAATTCATCTCAAATGATCCCAATTTGTCATTTGAAAACTGAATTGACAGAATATGAAAGGTCTGGCCTAGAGTAAAGACAGTCATCTGTTGATTTCAGCTGCACTTGTGTGTTTTCTAGAAAACATCACGTGTTAAATTGCTGTAGTTCAAAGAGAAAGACTAAAAGACAACCAGGGCTTAATTATGAAAAATACTCAAAGCCATGTCACGGTGCAAAAATGATAGTCAGATTTGAAGGTGAACAGAATGAAATCCCAGCTCTGGAAGGACACCTTTGCACTGCTTCAGATGATGCAGCTAAAAGGCGGGTACACAAAACAGAGCAAACCACGAAAAAAACTTATGGGTTTCAGGGAAATTGAGGTGCAGCTCTAACCACCTGCGCACATGACAAGGGTAGTTTCAGCATGTGGGCACATATGTACCACAAAGAAAAGACAGGCTACATCAGAGCTGTTTGTCTTTCTAACTGAAGAGGAAGAGAGTAGCAAACAAAACCTAATGAAGTAGATAAAGGGAGAAGAAAATACATTTTGCAAAGTCGAAATACATTGCAAAACATGTAGGCCTTGGCTTACATTTTTCTTCTCCTTTTGTCATGGTTTCCCATCATTCATCTCTTACTCCTCTGCTTTTATTGTTTACATGGCTTTTCTGTCTCATATGCTGTGTCTCTTCAGATTGTGCAAGCACTTACATTATGCACTACTCATTTCCTTTTTTGTATATTTAAGGAGAGTAATTTTTATTTTTGTAGTAATATTTGTAATAAAGGAAGTAAAAGTATTTCATGGAGAAACACAAAGCTGTGTAGAAAAAGTCATCTCTTTGTCTGTGGGAGATGGAAGCTGGATATTATGTGCTTCTCTTTTGTGAATGCCTGTGCTGATGAATTTGTTATTGGGATATTGCAATAATAAGTAACAGGGAAACGAGAGCACCGTAGGATAACCTGAAATGGAAGAATTACTACTTGCCAGGCATGACCGATATTGGAGCAGTTACCGAACAAGCTGTATTGCACAGATACTGTGGGACACAATGATAAATTCTTCCTGTGAAAAATGTATTTAACTGAGTCTCCACCATTGACCTTTTGTGTCATTCCAGTCACTGCATCAGAGAAATCTTCTCAAAGTGCATTGACTAACTCAGCAAACAACACAGTACTTTTGGGAAGACTCTAGCTGAAGATGTCTTTGCATAAGATACATCTATTTGCTGTTTTCCTCCTTACCTTGTGTCATGTGCAGCGGTTCTGTCAGACAGAAACATTTGGCAAAAAGTGGACTGAATTTAGGCAGGATTAAAATGACCTTTAGTTGCGGTCCGAGTCCTCTGTATCTCACACTCTCATCCAAACAGTGACTTTATAAAGCTGACAAATTGTCTTTTCTATAATAAGTACAAATAAATACTGACATGCTGCCACTTGTTGAGTCCTCTAGAGAGCAGCTCTCCCTAAAAAGGGAAAGGAATGGGTCCGAAGTGAGAAATGTGTCATTGTCTTAACAGAGATGTTTATTGCACATGTGCAGAAATGGAGGGGGCGGGAATGGAAGGGAAAGAAATTGCTGAACTAATCCAAGAATAGCTTGCCCAATATCAGAGGAAGATGATAACATGAGACAGATTTCTCACATTTCCTTATTTGCTATTGTGCAAAAATAAGCAAGTGTGATAATCGTCTTTGTACTGACCTACAGAGAAATTCCTTCCAAAAAATTTCCATTCACTCTTCATTCCACATAGTGCTTGGAAAATAGATATTGTTTGGATCCAGCATCTCTGGGCTGTGTTCAAAATGCCTTATGCCTTTACTTAATAATGCTGTTGTTTTCCAAGGAAGTGAGGTCCGTGTGGGTAATTAGGCCATGGAATAGTTATGTGAAAGGTAAAAGCATTCTATTGAAATTCAAATTTAGCTCCACAGTGTAAATATTACGAAGTAAATGAGTTCAGCTGAGGGCAACATTTCTTTAATACACCCATGGGCCAAATTCTTTGCTGAGTCACAGTGCAACTACCATACATTTAAAATCAAAGCAAGTTGCAAGTTGGAATGAAAATCTCTGTGGACACTAAATCTCAGATTTGAGTTGGACTGTGGTATTAAGTGACAGGGAGTCTACCCAAGCTTAATTCTACCGTTGTAAAGTAGGCATGGCTGGATGCAGATACAATTTCAGTATTTAATGGACAGTCCAGTACTCAGCACTTCCAGCAGTACTTCTCTTGCTTTATAAGGACTTTAATGCATTTTCTGTAAATTCCTTTAATTCTTCATGATTTTATTTTTGGTTTGGAACATTAAGTGGCTGTATGTATTGCCTGTATTTGGAATAAAACAGAAACAAACCAAAAATGGTTTTGGACCACAGCAGCGGGGTTTATATCCAACACTAAGATGCATAAAAATTGGCATAAAGACTCTTTCCTTTTGCCTTCAGTGCCATGGGATTTAAAGGAAATAGCTTTAATAGGCAGCTGCAAACAATTAGTAAACTTTTTAATGGAACTTTACAATGTTATGAATCTGCTCTGCTTCTTCAAATGTGCTGATTTTTATTCTTTGGAAATAATCCCTTCCCTGTTCTTACAAGTAAATCCTGTGTACCCGATACAGCTCAAAGACCAAAGACCACTGTTTCTTTCTGCAAGGCTGGGGTTTTCAGAAGCCACCATTACATTCAGATTTTGTCTTAGAGGCAAAGAAAGAAGGAAAGCAAGAAACTGTTCCCCGATATGTTTTCATTTCTGCTCTTCAAAACATGTTTCCTATTTTTCCCCATTTGCTTCAGTGTTCAGAATTTCAAAGCAGTGGAAACTGGCTGCTGGAGTGGGAAAGAGGGAGAGTTGTGTACTTTCAGTAGGAAAATTTCTATTCCTACAAACAACACGGTCCTTTCCACCTGAAAGGAAATGATTGAGAAACACTGTCTCTAAGAGGTCTTCTGATCACTGGGCTGGGGAATCCATGGCTAGGACTGAGTTCACAGAATGATTTGCTGAAAACATTTAACCCCTTACAAAAGTTTGTAAAACCCAGGATTTGGTAAATGGATCAGGGAACAGCAAATCAAAACAAACCAGAAAGATCAGCATAATCTGTCAAGAGATAAAAGTGTTTTGGGGGAACATGAACAGCAGTAGTCTGATTCCTCACAGAGCCATTAATGACTTCGTGAAAGAGAAGAGAGGAACTCACTGCATTCCAGACATGTCTGTAAATATTACACTAGTCTATTTATTACTCAGTGGCCTAAAGTCACATTATATAGACTATTGAAGGTCAGCAATTATAAAGACTCCTAGTCACTTTTTAACTATTAGCTTTTCTTTCATTGCTACAGTAAAAGAGTAACTTGGACTACTGATTAAGCTGTGCTAGGCACAAGGGTCTGATAGAGCAGAAATGACCATGCCACTAGGGACAGCAGATTGCAAAATGCAGACGGAGGAGGGAAGGGAAATAGAAGAAATAAGCCAGCCTCTTAGTCATTCCTCTTTCTCCTCCCAAACCTCCTCCTACAGCTGAGCTAGAGAACTTCCCAACTTCTTCTAGGTGCAGATGTCTCGTGGAATTTTTGTTTCCTAGCTCTCCAATGGGCATTTCTCAAAACTTCTAAGTTTTATTTCACTGCAGAAACAAAAACCTTCAAACATATATCAAAACCCTGTCTTTCTCATGAAGCTTAAGTCTTCACATTACAGCTAGTCACACAACACAAAACAATTGGGCAGTATATGACATGAATACTGAAGTATGGGACCAAAAACCACCAGACATGCGATCTCATAAAGCACCAGAAATCCTTAGGCAGTGAGGATTTTGTGTTTCAGTTGTTGTGGGTTCATGACTAAATGGTGATCAACAATGAAGGCTTCTGTATCCTCTTATGAAATTAATGTAATGATAAGCAAAAATACCTGAGGACAGTGAGGCAAGAAGGGATGGGTTTCAGGGTTTCATCACATGCTCTTTTCTGACAAAACAGGTCATATACACAACTTATGTGACTGTTTTCATAGAGAATTGACTTCCTACATCTGCCTTGTGTCACAGTCCCTTCGTTTTCAGCTGGTGAAATATAATGACCACCCACCAGAGTTACTTGAGACACCAAAAATCCTCTCTCTAGTTAAGACCAAGGAAGATACAGGTATTTCTCCAGCAGTTTTTGCCACCATGTCATTAGTTAATTTCTGTTTGCATGGGTAAATGTCTAGTTTGTGGTAACTGTCATCCCGAGTTCCTATTGTTCTGAAAATCTATGCCCCTGCTTTTGGTTCCAGTATCCAATTAGAGTTCAAGAGTGTGCTCGTAGCAGAGAATATAACTTAATTACAAAAGCTAAAAAGCTCACTTAAGATAATTGTTTATTTATGGACACTGTTGTCCCTGATTGGTTGCGGTGCAGCAATTTCCTTTCAGTCAGAATATATGGCATAAATCTATCTGTCTGGATATGTTTGTGGTCTCTTTGATACACAATCACTTTCAGAAATCTCTGGGATGGATCAGGCATGTCCATACTGCAAAAAAGCAAAACTGCATCTTAAAGGCACAATCTGACCCCGGGAACTTGGTGTTACACAGTTACTCACTGGGCTAGTCTATATTTGGAGAAATCTTTTTATTTTTTTATAATAGAACTGCTTATGTGTACAAAACTGATTTATATAGGGCTTTAGAGGTGTGGAAGTAGTAAGTTCTTATACTACAGGGCCAACTTTGATAAGATAAGATCATAGAGAGCTATATTACATGTATAATATAACAAATAACATAATGTATAGAAATGGAAAACATCTCAAATTTCAGAAATGAAATCATCATCTTTGCCTCAATATTTATTTTCCATAAATGTCTCAGCTTTGCCCAATCCCATTCATATAGCAGCAGGAGTCTATTATCTCATAATAAATAATGGTGAATCTCATGGTCATTGTCTCTTCATTTATCGTGCTCACAGAACGTGGGTATTATTTGTAACAAGTTGTGTGACAAAACTCTTTAACAAAGAACAATGAAACAGTCTTTTTTTATCACTTTGATTATGCATAAATGTTCTAAGTTTTTTTTTTTAAATTTATATTTTCCTTTTTATTAAATATAAAAAGAAAATACTTTCTGCCTAGAGTTATTTACAGTAAAACAGATTTATGCCTTTTAAATTGAAATTTATGTTATGAAAATGAACAATTGCTTATTTTCTGTTTACAGACTGCATGATGCAAAAAGGTCTTATATGAAATTTACACACAAGCATTGCATAAAATAATTTCTAAAAGAATTTTTACATCGGTTTATTACAATATTTCGACTCCTTTGTGTGGAGATATAATACTGGATTGCTAAACTGAAGAGTAATCAATCAGTCTAAAATAATTTACTGTTACATCTTTGTCCCGTGATTCTCATTTGTCTGAACTGAAGCTGTTTGAAACACTCAGTTTCTGTGTGTAGTCTATCCCCGTGGCTAGAGATGATTCAGACTTAGAAAGTAAAAGACCAAATGAAATTGGTTTTGTATTTCCATTGACAGGTATGGTGGGCAGACAAAAGTAAAATTTGGGGTTGCAATTCGTGCTTTGCAAGAGATCCATTGTCTGAATTAGGGCACATCCACCCACAGTACCAGACAGTGCAGAGGTTCCTGAGTAACAGCTGTCCTCAACCAGGGACAGAATAGCAGTCCCAGGGTGACATTCAGACAAAGTGAACTGGTCTAAAATCCCTGGGGCTTCTGGGCTCCTTCAGGGTTCCTGATGAACTTGTCTCCCGGAGCTCTTCTCTGTGAACTTGCTTCTTCCCCTCCACCACCTCTCTGGGCAACCTGTTCCAGTGTCTCACCACCCTCATTGTAAAGAACTTCTCCCTAATGTCTAATCTAAACCTACCCTGCCCTAGTTTAAAACCATTGCCCCTCATCCTGTTGCTACATGCCCTTGCAAACAGCCCCTCCCCAGCTTTCTTGTAGCCGCCCTTCAGGTACTGGAAGGCCGCTATAAGGTCTCCCCGGAGCCTTCTCTTCTCCAGGCTGAACAGCCCCAACTCTCTCAGCCTGTCCTCAGGAGAGGTGCTCCAGCTCTTGGATCATCTTGGTGGCCCTCCTCTGGACCCACTCCAACAGGTCCATGTCCTTCTTGTGCTGAGGGTTCCAGAGCTGGACACAGTACTCCAGGTGGGGTCTCACCAGAGCAGAGTAGAGGGGCAAAATCACCTCCCTTGACCTGCTGGCCATGCTTCTTTTCATGCAGCCCAGGATACGTTTGGCTTTCTGGGCCATCCGCCAAGTTAAATGCATACAATCTTTCTTCAGAAAAGGAATGCAGCTCTATTTTTTTTTCTTTTCTTTTTTTTCTTCTTATAAGAACACTTCCAGAAGAGGAGGTAACATCAGTCATTCCCCCTGTAACTAGGCAGGGCTTTCACACAGGTGTGAGACATCCAGGTGCTAACTCCTCTAATTGATAGGCATTGGAGTCACCTCTTTTTGCAGGAATGCATTCTGTGTAGGATACAAGGAACTGTTAAGTGGAGAGAAGGGGAGAGATCAGGTTTAATCTCTTCCAGTGAAGCTCTTTCACTTGCTGTGGAAAAATGAAATTCCAGGAAGCAGTCTCTGGATTGACAGAAAGGGTGTTTATCTGCTGTGGAAAGTGTGGGTTTGATATTTTGATTCCTCCGGTTCAGAAAAGGAATCTGGGGCCAGGCTCCTGCCTGAGTGCTCTGAAGATGGAGCCTTTGGCTGAAAGTGAATCTCTGTCCCGTCTCTTTCTGGCCATGTTTTATGCAGAATCTGATTTTTTGCTGTGTTCAGATCATGCCTAGGTTAAGGTTGGTGAATGAAAGAAATCTATGCTTATGAAGATTAGTGCTGAGTGACTCAGACTGGTTGAGGTAGATGTTTCTAGGCATGCTGAAAAGCAGAACTTTAATTTCCTGGAGTGCATCAGCGTGAAAAACTAGATCAATTACAGATTTTAGGTGTTTCTTCATTTGGCAGCAACTAAGTGTGGATTTTGAGGAAACTGGTTTTGGCATTGGGGCTTCTCTCTGCAGAGAAGATGGTACAAAGCAGATTTCTTGCACACTAACTAATGGCTCTACTCTGATTTCCCAGATAGATACAGCCGGCGCATTGTAAGCGGCCCTAAATTTATTATACACAGTGGCCACGGTCTCTCTGGGGTTTCCAAAATAGGTTGCAGTTCATGGACACAGCAGAATGTGCACAGTGAGTCCCACCTTTAATGAAGACACTTGCAAAGCCACAGAAGAGGGAATGGTAAGTGGGGCTTTTTAGAGTCGTTGGCAAGTATGACTGATTCCTGCCAAACTTGTCTTATTGCTGTCCTTGTCTTGGGAGATGGGGCTCATGCCAGTGGTCTGGTGAGTACGCAGAAAGTCTGGTAACTCCTGGAAGACAGGCTTGTATAAAGGGCAACTGCTCATGTGTGAGAGTTAACTCAGTTTTCGGATGTGCTGCTTGTTTGCAGCCTTGTTTATCTGCACAAGCTGTGTACATGTGTCCAGGTCTTACACGTCAGACAGCCAAGGCAAACATCTGCAGATTCTGCTAGTCAATCTGCCAGCTGCAGAGATAATTAAGGCAGTTGAAGTTCACTTTGGAAGTAAGATGCTACAAAGCTACAAATGTTTGCAGTTGTTGTGAACCAACAGTCTTGTCTTTGGCGAGGCTGGAGTTCACTTCAGTGCACAGTTCCACGCCGTTTCCCATTCAAGTTATTCCGTGGAGAAATACACTACTGAGATATTTTAAGACTGGCTGCTAGACTTTAACTACTGAAAAAACCCAAGAATTAGAACATAGTATGATGTAGCTCATTCCTTCCAATTAGGCCATTGTCATTAGAAGAATGTAATTTATGACTTTGAGATCAATTCTATGGTTTTGGACGGAGCAAATTCCCCCTGAAAGTAAAAGCACGAATTCTGAACTCAACTTGGACTATTTCAGCTCTATTGTCTGTTAGGATAAATAAACATTAATTTAAGGTTACACGGACGCGTGTGCCAAACTGCCTGAATCTCTATGTACTATACAAACTACTTTGACTTTTGCAATTTAAAAAAAAAACAATCTCTTTCACTATTGCTTGTAACTTTAAATGTGCCCTTGTCAGACACAAGTATTCCTGATGAGGAGAGAAATTATTTGTAAAAAGTGATCAGACTAGCAAGCAATCCTTTTACATCAGACAGTTCATATTTGCAGAAAATGCCTTAAAAGAACCCTTCCAAAAGCAAATGTATTCTGCAGAAAGGAAACAGCAGAAGCATCCTGTATTTCACTGCAGTTCAGCAGTACTCATTGCCAACACCAACATCATATACTTCCAGGGCTATGTTTTTCTTACTCGTATGCTGTGCTTTTTGAGGTTACATCGGGCAAACCAGCTTGGTATCAAAGTCCTCCATACACGTTGGTGATATGATTTTGGATGTTTTTTCTTCCTTGTTTGTCCTTGGCAAAGCGATTGCAAAACCTTTATCAAGTTATCAGTCTTACATGTAAAGAAAGGGACATCATAAACCCTCTTTTTCGTCTTTTCAGGAACTGAGGAGAACACCATAACATTCAGGTAGTAGAATAACAGTGTAAGAAATCATTTACACACAGAAGTAACTAATGGCTGAGAAGTGACAATAAAATGTTTCTGCTGTGTGTGTGCTGCTTGTTTTGGTTAGAACGTATTTTGAAATATGTTTTAAAGATCCCCCAAGGGTGGATTTGTTTTTGATGTTGCAAGAATCCTCCGTGGCTGCCCTTTGCACAAGAACCTGATGTATTATTGATGATGGGAAATCCTTGCTTCTGAGAAAGTCTTGAAAGGACATTTAAAGTGTTTGGGTTGGGTTTTTTTGCGAAATTAGAGTTTAGGTCATATGACCTGTGGAACATCTCTGGCAGAAAAGGCAGGCTTCAGAAAAGAGATGAGCTTGCCTCATTTGCGATGGCATTTTTCCATTGTTTTACTGGTTTAATTCTGTTGAAATTATCCATATGACATTCAAGTAACAAAATAGCTAATCAGATTGAGTAATCCTAAGAGATCTAGATTTATATTGTATGCAAGTAAAATTACAGCTAGTGATGAGATGAAAAAGACCAGATAGGGAACTCTTTAAAACTAGGATTCAGCAGTGTATTATGTGAATTTGGTGGGATTATTCTCAAGGCAGATTCAGGGGTTTAAAATTCAATGCAAATCCTCTTGGTTTTTATCTGTTCAGAAGCTAGCTACTGATTTCTAAAACTATGACCATCACAACTAATGCTTATTCAAACTATTTAGCTGTTTATTTCATTTAGGTTACAAATCAACAATTCTTTTTAGCTGCCATCTCAGAAATTTAAAATAATTTTCCTTGCATTGGTTATTCAGTCATGTCACACTGTAATAGATCTACTTCCACATTTTCTATTTAACAATAACTACTACAGGACTAAGGTTTTTAAAAAATTCTTTCAAAATTATACCTGTGATATCAGGCTATTGTTTTGAGGGAAAAGAGAAAATACTTTAAGCCTACCTTTAGTCTTCTTTTCAAACTGCTCCAACTGCATTTACTTCAATTGATTCTGGATTAATACCAGACTACCTTGGAGGGTGTTAGAGGTCTTGGCTAACTTGAAGTTTTGTTGGTCATGAAGATTCATTGTCTCTTGAGGCAAATATTAACCTTGCCTTCATCCTGCATCAATATTTACTTTGTAAATTGATAAACCTTGATGTTTAATCACTCCTGTTAAAGTCAAAGTCTGTTTAGTATCTCATACTACACACCATTACTGCCAAGAATAAATTTAAAATCTCCTTTTTATTGAAATACTGTGATGAAGTGTCTTTCTGTGATGTTAACAAATATTTGGAGAGCTTATTTACAATTGCTCTCCAAGTGTGTGCTACAGCTTTACAAGTAGGCTTCATTAGTAACATTATTATTACTCTGCCAGCTTTATTTTTCTGGAGTTGATGGGGCATGATGTAAAGACTCTTGCTGTGCTATAGGGATGGTCAGGTTTGGTAGCTCCAGGTGGCTGCCTGAAGGGCATTCGCTAGGGCTAACCTCAACTTAGCATCTGACCCTCACTGAGCAACTCAGAGGTGACACTGTCAACTTTGCTCTCGCTTGGTGGTATGGAGGGCACTATGGAAGCTTGCTATGCTATCCTTAGCCTTTGCAAACACTCCCTCTTTGCAGACATCCTAGTCCATCATGGATGTCAATTCTGTCATCACTACCAACTAAACTAGGGCCCAAGTCTGCAAAACATTCATGTACTTGCACGCCTTGTGTAAGCACCAATATTCAGCCACCAGTCAGGGTGCTCCTTACCGTGTGCAGTAAAAAAACCCCAAAGTTTAAAAAAAAAAAAAGAACTAAGGCAGCAGGTCCTATCCAGGCAGTCACAATTTAGGTTAATAGCAGGGCATAACAGATACATGCATCAGGAAATGGGGCATTTATAGGAATGTAAATATGAGGGAAAACTGTGGGAGAATTGCACAGAAATGTAAACATAGGCTAGCCATTAGAGCCCATTCTGCTTTAACTTTTTATCTCCTTCAGGGTATGTTTATCATTCTCGTAAGAACAGATCAAAAAAGCTAACTCAATGCTGTATCACTTCACATTTTATATAGGTGACCACCACTTGGTATTGTATGGATGGGAATAAAAAGCTGTCAACGTAAAATATATTTTAATGCAATGCATTGTACCCATAGATATAATGAATATTTGTTCAACCACAGATAAGACTGGAGTTGGTATATTTCCTGACAGTACAAATGGAAACTTTTGGGGCTGCACTTTCAGTGTGAATCAGCTCCATTTCATTCAGCCACCGATTTCAATCAAATTTGCTACAAGTTCTGCCCTTCTGAAAATAGTATTTTTATTCTAAAATAGAATAGAAGACTAAAAAGAAGTCATGGCCCCCTTGGCATCAGGCACAATGTCTTCTTCTTTAAAATCCCAAATGATATTTGAAAGGAGACAAGTATAATTATTTCCATTTTACAGATGGAAAAACAGAAGGAGATCAATTAGATGACCCAAAGTCTCCCAGCACATCCCTGAGAGCATTTCCTGCCTTCCAGATATAGACCCAAAGCCTGGCACAGTCACAGAACATTACTGTAATCATCTTGCTGTTTGAGACACCAGCCTTGTTTTTCTCAGGTCTTCAACCAGTTTCTCTCCTATTTTTAAATCATTTCTACTCAGATGTGAATAGTTTGTGTCATAAAGGCAATCCAAGGTGTCTGTTTCATCATCAGGTCAGTGAGAAACATGGTAAAATGTGAAACAAATTTTTGGGTAATCTGAAAAACTCTTGATCTTCTTTTCACTTTTTTTTTTTTTTTAATTCTCTCTTCTTGATTGTATTTTTAAAATTCTCACTTTTTCAGTCTTTGTCTCTGTCTCTCTCCCTCTCTCTGTCTCTTCCTCCCTTTCTCTCTTTCTCTCTTGAGGCTAGCGTAAGTATAGCTGTTAAAAATAATACAAGATTTGTTTTTCTAAATATTTGAACAGGGATTCTTTCCAGTAGACACGAGGAAGAACACTGCCTACAGGGCATGTTGTGCCAGCTCTGCTAAGACATTCCTTGTTATTTTTTAGCAGCCAGCATAATGATGTTGTGGTTGAATAACATTAAATGGAATAAGAGAAATATCACTGTCCTGCACTCCTTTGTCTGAATCACAGGATCCTTTTCATGACAGCAAAAGGATTTTATAAAATTCTTTTAACTCTTTTAAAATAATGTGTGAAGCAGGTGACTATTTTTTCTGCTAGTTACTTCTTATGGTAGCATTTTATCACTTCTTAAGGATACTGTACAAAAAGTTCCAGAACTTTTGTGTAGAATCTGCAAACACATATAAAAGCACATACAAAAGCAGCAAAATTACAAGGTGCAAACTGCCATTTTGAGAGGGAACTACCACAGATATCAATGCAATTTTTTTTTTTAATGTTAGAGCAGTATGCTAATGGTGTCTTCCTTACTGAAATACCTGTTTAAGTCTTTCAGTAGCTGTACTGTTAAGTTATACTACTACAGGTGAACTAAAAGAAAATCCTGGGAAGTATTGAAGCCTGGGTCTTCTAACATCAATGCATAATGAAATGATGATGTTACCCTAAGGACATATATGGAATTATTCTTGATTTTAGAGCATCCAGTCATCATTCCAGTTTTAACTTTTTGGTTACCTCAGTTGCCTTGGTATCAGGCTAAACTGGGACCTCACACTGATGTGAGAGACTTCTCTTGTGGTAATGCCTGCCTCCTGTCCTTGCCAGGAAGGATGAGGAGCAGAGCACTTGCTCTCCTCCTGTGTCTTCCATGGCACTGGTAGAGCCCAGTGTGCTGGAAGGGTGGCCAGGCGCTGCCAAGCTGAAAATCTCTCCCTCACCATGTCTCTGTCACGGCAGGGAGCTCTGCTGGCTCCCAGGCTGCTTTCATTCTTTGCTCTGCAGGCACAAAATGGAAATGCTTTACTGTTTCTGCTCTTGGTGTGCCGTGATTCAGGTTTTATTCTGGCTCTTCAGTAATGGTAAAGTCATCTTCTTTGCTTTATGGTATCTACAGGTTTTTTAGACCATTCAGACCTGTTGTAATAACATTCCTCTTGCTGAAACTAGTGGAAACCTTTCTGTCAACTGAGAGGAGGCTTGGGCCAGTGGCTTCCTTCCTGCACTTCTGTTTTGTTATCTTGGCCAGTTACTTTTCCTACTACTGACAAATAGTCAGGTCATGGTAGTAACCTCAAAACCTTTTTCAGCACTGGGTAGTACCAGTATCTGCTGTTGTTTTAAATGACAATGTCATAATATTCAATAGTGACAAAAGGGAAACTTGGTTGCCTCTTCTTTCCTTGCATTTTCTGCTGATGGGATGACTAAAGTGCTAAAGTCTGAAAGTGTCACAACATCCTGGTGTTGCTGCCTTGCTGCCTGCCTAAATCCGGCCTGTTTGCCAGTAGTGAAGAAGGCTAAAGGCAATTTTGATGACTCAGAGGACTTGGGGGTGGATTGGACAGTGGAAGTGGTGAGGAGTGAGTATAATGGCTGTGGCTCTAGCACCATCCCTGGGATAAAGCTGGATTTTTATTTTGCTGTAATTAGCACCAAGGGGATGGAATTGGACGAAATTGCCCATCTTAGCACCATTACGAGTTCTTTCCAGCCTCTCTAGAACCCTGTGCAACTTCAGCATCAATTTCTGTAGTGCGTTTGCTATGTCAATGAGTGTCTCCAAAACTAACAAAAGAGGAGTCAGGGCAGGGAAGTGGAGGAGGAAAAGGCAAGCAAGAGAACCAGCTGAGTATTCGTGCCAAGTTTTGCTAAAGCTGTGTGGCAGGCTCTGTTACTCAGGTCCCATGGCATTTTCTGGTGGGCTGTAGTAAACTACAGGGGTTTAATTATTAGCACCAGGGCACCGGGTTGCTGGATGACCATCTGGAAAATGTAAGTGAAATACTAAAAATATATCAATTAGTTTATTTTTCTCACCAAGGGACTTTCTGACAGATAGGGCATGTATTGCAGGCTGGAATCAGAACAGGCCGTGGTGTTCTTAGTAAGAGAAAGGCAAAGATGAAGAAAAGAATGTGAAAGTGTGATGGTGCTATCATTCGGTGCTCAGTGTTTGGGTTCAGCAAAACCAGCCATGCTGTAAGGGAGGGAGGTGATGAACAGCAGAAGATATATCTGACCTCTGCCTGTGTCCACTGACACCATCTGAGGTGAAGGGTTGGCAGGCCTATGGTGGTGGTGACTGGAAGAAGTAAGTGTCGGGCAACTGGCAGCAGTCTGGCAGCAGGAAAGGATACAGGGGCTGGAAGGAGCCAGTGGACAGAGGGGCCTGGCAGCACCGTGGGCTGCACTGCGGAAAGGAGCTGCAGGGGAGCTTGAGCTCCGACAGCAGCGTCACAGTCCTGTCCTCCCTCTCCACATTCCCTGCACAGGCAGGCAGCAGCTTGCTCCTTTCTCCTCTGTCCCGGACTCCTGCACACAAAGCTTCTCTTAGCTGGATATACTCCTGCCTGGTTAGTGCTCTCATGCCACCTGGGCTCTGGGGATGGGTTTCTGGTGTGTAGGCATTTCCCAGCCCCTGTCACAAGGTAAGTATATCCTGACCCTGGTGCCTTGACACGCTTCTTGCCTTGGTCTGCAAAGTCCTGATAGAGATGTATTTAACAGCTGAAACACAACGTGTTCAGATTTGTTTACGTAGATCTGAGCAGATTTTTTTGGATAGGTGTAGTACTTTCCCTATGGCTGGGAAAATATTTTCTTCCATGTCCTAGTTTCCCTTTATTATCTTAGTATACTTTATAATTTAAAAGCACTAGTGTGCAGGCAGAAGAATGTCATGGGCAGGGGAAGGGGCTTCAAGTTTTGAAAGCCTCTGCAATATCGATCCCTTCTACACCCTTTCTCTCATCTGAACTCCCCACACACATCCTGTCCCTCCATGCCCACTCTCCCTTATTGTGTCTTGCTGCAGCAGCAAAATTACTCTGTTACCACTAGTATAAAGACAAATTGTGAATAGTCAGGCTGACCCAAATTTGGGTACTATTATTGAATGTCAGCCTTAAGCAGACCAAGAAAGTATGATGCTGTGCTGGAAACTGGATTGAGACCAGTGACTGCGTCCTATGCAAATCAAAGCCTCCAGAGTGGAGTTTGCATTAGTGCATGTGGGTGAACCTTTTTAACCTGTCTCCTCTGCAGGTGCCATTCCAGCCCAGTGCCCAGAGGAACACGGCTCTCCTCGCTGTTGCCCTGTCAAGTTCTGAGTCTCCAGGCAGGTGTACAACCAGCCAGCAGCTTCTCCTCCTGGGTCCACCAACTTGTCCTGCTATCTGAGCCCTTTCAGCGGTAGGTACCCCGGTCCCAAAGCCCTTCAGCAAGGCTCATAAATGTGTTCTCACCTTCTCCTGGTTCCCTGCACTTCAAAATGATCTCCCACTTCGAATCATCCTGTGGCAATGTAACGTACTGGTAGCTGAATGAAGTGTGTGTAAGTCCATGTGCTTTTGTTTCCAAGATCACACCAGTGCTAAATAGGCTCAAGAAATAAGCAAATACCATCACTGATATGTCCTTGCTGCACTGCAGTGTTACATGTAAAATTTTCCTTTGCGGCCTGATCATTTAATCTTTCTCTTACCCTTTTCCCTATTAGTGCTGATCAAGCAAAACCGCTCAGACTGTCAGCAAGAGGAAGCCACCATTATTTACATTAAATTTTGACCAAGTGAACGCCCTGATAAACCAGGTCACAGAGGACACAGATCCTGCTTGGTTTTTCTTGCAGGTTCTCTGCTTTGTTGTAAAGGACACTTACAAATGTACCGATCCTTCTACATGCAAATGAAATTTTAAACTAATTGTTTTAAGAGGAAATATTTAGTACCAGACAGAGGAGATGGTGGAGATTTAAGTGCCAGTTCTTAGTAGTCCGTTGGCTATTAATAACTGTTATGGCTTATTCCAAATAGCTGCAGTATTCCAAATAGCAACAGTAAAGGTGATGCGGGCATCCTAGAATGGCAACATCATTTGCTGAAGGAATAATGGGCATTGTTGTGACAAAATTAAGTCTTGTAAATTTTGCAGTTAAATGCCTTGTCAAGCTCTTTTCTCTACAGAGATAATTGCTCCATACATGTCCTGCGCTAATACTCAAATGTATCTTAATTACATTTTTGCCTTATATGTATATTTAGTTTAAAAAAGAATATTTAATATTTCACTCCTTCAAGCATTGTCACCAAATTTGCAGCACAGACCCACATCTTCACATCTGTTGAGCAAAACTGAGAGCATGGACCACAGAATGGCCAGTGCCAACCCCATAACCTTGGAGGTGCTTGAAGTCCCAGATGTAGTAGCAACCTAGGGCAGAGCTGATCGAGCTGTAGGTCTCAGATGGCCGTTTGCTAACAGAATCCTGATGAACACAAAGTACAGAATAATGTATTTAGCATACGTACCCTCTCTCCCACATCTTAGGAGAGTCTGATGGAGAGGGCTAACTTGATGATCAGGTTAAAAAATTAGAACTGGATTTAGGGAAAATATCTTCCATGTTGAAGGTTTGTTGCGGCATGTAGGGTTGTTACAAACTGGTCCATAAATTACGTTATGTGACATTCACACTAGAGCAGTGATGGGGAACTCTTCTCTTTTTTTCCTGCCCTGTCTTGGTACGGGGAAAGACTTTGGCTTTGGCCATAGATTTAGGTGAGGCCACAGGGAAAATACCAAACCCCACTAAGATCCCAGGCAGTGTGATATCCAGGGGTTTTTCATCTTGAGGCAGTCCCTGAATCCCAGAGCTGTCACAAGCCATAATCTGTGACTCTTCATGATTTCCCAGTGGTTAGGGAGATCTCTGGTCACTGACTTTCTTATCAGCCAAAATGCAATGAAAAAAGGCTAACCCATTTCATCAAAAAATGGCATGCAGGACTTTAAATAAACAAATATTTTAAAGTGAAAAGCCTGCTAAAACCACATCTAGAAATCTGAAATACAGCGCTTTGTGTATGCAGTCTGTGTGCATTACTTTTAAGAAATGTTCGAAGTCTTTTCTGTAATTACATGAGAATAACTTTATTTTCATCTTCTCTCCACAGAAAACTGCCTGTTAAAGGATGATCTGAAAAATGCTTACTGCTGTACATGAGTGAGTAGACAGCTGAACTAAAAAACCATGTGAATAAGCTTCTCTCCCCTATCCCTATTATTAGAACATCACAAATCCAAACACTTTGGGACTGCATGACCATTTGGATAACCGAAATGTTTCTTGTGGCAATGCTTGCTAGTGGAATGTGGATTGTTCAAATATGCTATTGAGATTTTCTTCTGTAAACAAGTATTCTGACAAAATTAAGAACAGATAAAACAATAATTTCAAAGTTATCCCTTAAACTTTTCTAAGCAAAGTAGTTCTGAAATGGTGATGTGAGCAGGAGCAGCAGAACCAACTGCAAATCAATGTTATGTTCACTTATTTGGATTAATGAGGTTGGAGCAATAAGGTAGCATTGTTTTGTCCCTGAATTTAATTCCTGAATACTCCCTGCATTTATTTTTCTTGATTTTGCAAAACTTGTTCTAAACTGCAGCCCTTGGGGATCAGTGATCCAGAAGAGGTATCCTTTGTAAACACTAGGTTTCTGCTGCAATAGGAATTGTGTCTTCTCAGGACTTTTTAGAAAGCACCACACAACAGTAAAACCTGAGGGTTATTTTATATATGTAGAACCTCTATGGGCTGGTTTAGTAATTCCCAGTCAGTTCTCAAAGGAGAAATACTAGTCAGTTTCTTAGGAGAAAAAACATCTAATACACATCGAAAGCAGGCTGTGATTTCAGAAAATTAGGTCTTTGGCAATTATACTAGTTTAATTATACCAGTTAATGCATCACCCCTTCAGATGTTCCAACACAACGGTTTGTGCAGCTGTTGATGAATCAGACCGAGGAGATCATCAGCTTCAGAAAATAGTTTTTGGGAGGGTTTCTAAAAATGTGGTCTGTTTATAAGCTGGTTCACAGTGCCTTACGGCATTGGTGCACAAGCAGCTGTGCCAGCACAACTGAGGAGAGTGGCTCAGGGTGGTAATATGTCTTTGGCATTAATGCCAAAGACTTTGTCTTTTAACAGACAAAACTTCGACTTTGTCCTTTATAGTCACACAGTAAATTGTATAGGCATTGCAAGGTAGTCTGAAGAAAGTGAAGAAGATATAACAAACAAGTTATTGGAAAGCAAATTTACTGGTTTTCCTTATTCTGCCTCCTCCAGTTTGTTGCTGTTGTGTGTATTCAAATACATGATTTCAACATCACATTTATACCTTTGTACTTTAGCACAAATACTTACACCCCCCACTGATCTTTGTCCAGAGCTGGTGTCTTATTCTTCACAGTATGTCCCAGACATGTTGTATTTGTCATTATGGACTGCTAGGAGCTTGCAAAGGTCTCATTTTTTTCCCAGTCCTTCAGCTCTTGGTGACAGACACAGCCAGCAGCATTCCAGCCTCTGGAGTAACAGGTCAGCATAGCCGCTGGTGACAACAGAAATCTGTAGCCTATATTTGAAGTGGAGCAGATAACCATAAAACATCCCTAGATTTTGTGTAAACCATTCAGTCTACAAAGTATTATTTCCTCCCTAAAATACATCTTGTGGGTCAAGCATTACTTCAACGAAAACTATCTGCAATAAGTAACCCTAGAGGTGTGACACTAATATAGAGGTGCAACAGTGGCACAGATTTGGAAATCCAGTTTACTATTGCAGGTACATGTGTTCCTGCATTAAACAGCTGCTTTTACACACACACATGTGCACACACACAAACATATGCATACATTTCATTCTTTCTGTATTTGCAGTCTAATTGGCTTGGGTGAAAGAAATTATGCCGTATATGGCTTATGGTAACTACATAGGTGATTTCCACATCATCTACTGAACATGTCTGATAACTGCCACTCCCAAACGTATATCTTGCTGAACCTTCCTGGGTTGTTAACTCTGCCTTGCCTTTCATCATATATGCAGAAACACAGAATATCTTAGCACCCACACATCCTCCTTACTGCTTTTCTCTCTTCTGTCTTTGGCCTAATGTTAGATATTGAATTTTATGTGGATTATATACAGAGAATGAGTATGGCAGTTCAGGAAATTTCCCCTTCCAGAAAACAAATGCATCGTAATCCCTTCCCTTCCCTTCCCTTCCCTTCCCTTCCCTTCCCTTCCCTTCCCTTCCCTTCCCTTCCCTTCCCTTCCCTTCCCTTCCCTTCCCTTCCCTTCCCTTCCCTTCCCTTCCCTTCCCTTCCCTTCCTTCCCTTCCCTTCCCTTCCCTTCCCTTCCCTTCCCTTCCCTTCCCTTCCCTTCCCTTCCCTTCCCTTCCCTTCCCTTCCCTTCCCTTCCCTTCCCTTCCCTTCCCTTCCCTTCCCTTCCCTTCCCTTCCCTTCCCTTCCCTTCCCTTCCCTTCCCTTCCCTTCCCTTCCCTTCCCTTCCCTTCCCTTCCCTTCCCTTCCCTTCCCTTCCCTTCCCTTCCCTTCCCTTCCCTTCCCTTCCCTTCCCTTCCCCTCCCTTCCCTTCCCTTCCCTTCCCTTCCCTTCCCTTCCCTTCCCTTCCCTTCCCTTCCCTTCCCCTCCCTTCCCCTCCCTTCCCCTCCCTTCCCCTCCCTTCCCCTCCCTTCCCCTCCCTTCCCCTCCCTTCCCTTCCCTTCCCTTCCCTTCCCTTCCCTTCCCTTCCCTTCCCTTCCCTTCCCTTCCCTTCCCTTCCCTTCCCTTCCCTTCCCTTCCCTTCCCTTCCCTTCCCTTCCCTTCCCTTCCCTTCCCTTCCCTTCCCTTCCCTTCCCTTCCCTTCCCTTCCCTTCCCTTCCCTTCCCTTCCCTTCCCTTCCCTTCCCTTCCCTTCCCTTCCCTTCCCTTCCCTTCCCTTCCCTTCCCTTCCCTTCCCTTCCCTTCCCTTCCCTTCCCTTCCCTTCCCTTCCCTTCCCCTCCCTTCCCCTCCCTTCCCCTCCCTTCCTTCTTTCTGTCAGGAGAAAAGGTAAGCATCATTTGGTTTCAGCATGGGAGATCAGAGACTGCAGTACTAAACTGATCATTTGTTTCTCAGTTTGTTCAAGTCTCTGGTATTCAACATGTAAAGAAATTAGCAGAACCGCACCTGCTTTCCAGAATGTTTTGACCTGAGTGCACTATATGAAGAGAGAAATGACAAATTGACACTACAAAAAGGAGATGGAAAAATCAAAGCTGGAGCTGAAGTCTTTAAAAAAAACATTAGAACATTTCCTTAACCAAAATAAATGTGTGAGCATTTTTTTTCCAGTCCTGGATGCACTCTAATATATATCTAAATTACAGGCACATGTGTTTGCTGCATTCTCTTAAATATTTCCACTATGCTCTGAATGAAGTGTCAAGCTCTATAATGAATTGGTTTGTTCTTTAGATAGCATTGGACATGCTTGTGTTTGCCTGAACTCAATGTGTGTGGGAGGTTCAGCCTCTCAGGTGGTGCTGAACTTCTTGCAAGATGGGGGCCCCAGTTTCTGCTTTAGATGAAGTGTGTGAGCTACTTTAAAAATATATTTTTAGCTTTATGCAAAACATTCTTTCTGTGAGTCCGGTTATGTGTCAGCCTAATTCCCACAGATCTCAAACAAAAATTACCAGGGCAGCAAATACATGTTCAAATTCCAAATATGCCTTAGTGCAGCACAATGGTTAAGAATTTCTTTTTTTTTTTTTTTTTTTTTTTTAAAGCTAGTTAGTGCAGTATTAGGTAGGTCACTCTGGCCACATTCCCAGAATTTAACAGTGGGGGCCTTGTGGAATGCTAAACGATGTGTATAACAGCATTCAGGCTCTCCGTGAGCCAATCCGTCAAAACATTTGCTGCTTTGAAAATGTGTTCTTCAAAAAAATGGGCATATGGAACTTATTAGACTATTTGGTGGAGTTCAGGCAGCAGAGCTCAAGAGAAGCATAAAAACATTTGAGGACACAATTCTACCTTAAGGTAATAGGATCTCTAAACTGTTCTTTTGCAATCAAATACACACAAAATACAGGCAAGAAACATCCTGAATGGAGACGTTTGACATTCCAAAGAGTCACAAGACCTTAAGTAAAGAACTTGTAACTGTAGTAAAAAAGTAGTGGTTTGATTGCAGCAATGGCCAGTATGTTTGGTTCTGTTTCCTCGGCAGAGTGTATTGATTCTTGGCTCTTTAACAGTTCAAGTTGTATCGAGGAGTTCTGACTCATGGTTTCACTGCAGTGGATTTCTGTGTTTCGGGTGCATTGGCAGTGAGGATCAATGTCTCCTTGGAGATGAAAAAGGGCAGCACTGCAGATGAGAGAAGCAAATGAGCTGCCATTTTCCAGCACCTGCTTGTACCTTCGTCCAAGTGACTCCTTGTCCCTGTTGCACAGCGAGCACAGAACGACCCCAGACTGAGCAGACCTTCCCCTCGCAGCGCTGAATGATAAGGCAAACTGCACAAATGACTCAGATTGAATTTTGGCTTTGGCAGCCATGGCAAGAGGTAGCACTGGGTTTTGCTGCTCCACGGGTTGCCCTAGAGCAGACTATTACACAGAGTCCTTCACTGGGGACAGAATTAGACAAGAGTGGGGAAACCTGTGCAGCCCCTGTACTCTCTCCTTGACACACCTCTGAGCATGAAAATGTGGCCTGTTCAGGGTCTTTACGCCACACTGCTAGCTTTGATCACTACTGCAAAGAATTAAAAGGACACTCTGTTCTTGTGTGGCCTCTTTCATACAACTGGGTGTTTCAGGCCAATGTATTACCTATGGACTTCTCACCAACCTTTTCTGTCCTGCAAAAAGGCTGAAAAGTTTGGGACTTTATTTTGTTGATGTATCTGTACACAAGGATAGTTCTCTTTCTGCATGGCTGTAGCGCAAGGAGACAAAATGTGATAATGAGGCATTAAAAATGGATTGTTACCTTCTCAAGTAGGGTTGGTGCCATTTGCTGCTGTAGTGTGGAGTGGTTTTTGTTAACCTAGTGTTTGAACCAAGAGCTGAATTACATAGCAGGCTTTGACAGCTGTGGCACTGTTACACAGAAACTCACAATTACTGTTCTTAGCAGGAGAGCAAGTTTGTAGCCATTGCAGGAGTAATGGACAGTAACCCCATTGCATATAAGTACTGTGCTATCAAGTCATGCTGAAATTATTTGCCATTGATATTGCTGAGATATCTGCAATATCAGTCATGCGCCTTATCTTGCAATTCTTGCCTTGGCTTGATGCAGCACTGACTTATGCTGCCTGTCCCCGCAGTGTCCCTGTTTTCAGGCTCCTGCATTGCTTCCTCCGGGGCAGGACGCTGCTGTGTGCATGCTCTTTCTTCTTGGGGAGCACGGAGAGGGAAAGGGATGGAGATGGGCAGCTCTCTCACTTGCTGTGCTCCAGCAGGCAGCATGCCTTTCATTCCCTTGCAGCCAGGCCAAGCTGCTGCCCATGTGGTGCTGCCGGGGGCCTGTGGGGAAGGATCCTGGCATTGTCAATGCTGCGTTTTTTCATCCGTTACAATTGAGTAAAGCATCCCAGAAAATAGGTCTCAGCCCTGAGACATTGTAATGACTGGGGAACAGAGAGCAAGGAGGTAGAGTGAAACATCTCTGCCTTCCATCACAGCCCCCCGGAAACCTCAGTGACCCTTGTCCAACAAGCTTAATATGATACTTGGCAATATCGTGAGACTTTATTTGTTATCATTACTACCGGGAATTCAAATGGCAGTGCCCCTATCTACTCTGAAGAAATGCTGTATTGTTTTGTTATGCAAAGGTCATTGAAATAAGCCGCGGCATCCAGCTGAAACTTTCCTTTTACTTTATTCCCTGTATTTGGAAGAGACTCCTGGGACAGAAAAGCTTCCTGGGAACTGGACACTGCTGTATGAGTGGAAACTTTTGAAAAAAAGGAAATTGCCTGTAATGGTTTGTGGTTGCCTCCATTACCAGGCTGCAGTGAATGAGTAAATCAAGTCAAACTGCAGAGGTATTTCCAGACCCCTTTGTCAATGATTTTTCCCACCTGAGGGAAACCAGACTGCCACATTCAAGAGCTGAATTTTCACATGGCAGAGTCACGACACTGGAGCCACAGTTCTGGAGCCAGGGCGATATTTTTGCCTGCAATGCGGGCAAGAAAGAAAATATCTTCAAAACTGCCTGGATAGAAACTTTAGAAGTGCTGTGCTTTGGCCTTCTGCCACTCCTTTTGAAGTCAGGGACTTCTCCCATTGTGTTAGATTTTAACAGAGTCAGAACAATGTTGAACTCCTTTAGAAAAATCACACCCACTATTTTCGGTGCATTGTTTTATCAAGCCAGAAGATTTTGGTGCTCGAAAGCATCGTGGGATTTTGTAATGCCCAGAGGTGGACTCCCTGATGCCTTCATGTTAGCCTTACCCCTTCAGGGTGTCTTTGAGCCTCTTCCTCACACTGTAAAAGTAGTGTTGCAGCTGACCCCCTGGTGTTGCCTGCTTCTCATCCCACCATGGAAAAATGTGAGGAGGCACATGTTAGGGACATGGCTCGGTGGTGGATTTGTCAGTGCTAGGTTAACAGTTGGACTCAGTGATCTCAAAAGTCTTTTCCAACCTAAACTGTTCTATCATCCTATGATTCTAGAAGCAGCACTACTTCCAGTAGCTGCACTGGCTGTAGGTCTACTAGGATGGGTGGCAGTGTGTCCTGTGGGATGGTCCCTTCCTTCTGTGCTGTCTTCCTTCTCTTTTCTGATGTCTACCACTATAGTCCCAGCTGCTCGTGGTTCTGTGCATGAGCTTTTCCAGGAAGGTTAGTCATGTAGTGCTGGCTTCTGTCTCTGTTTCTAAGGACCAAATTGCTCTGTTTGCTCCTCCTTAGTGGCAGAGTGCAGCATCTGGCCTTAGCTCACAGTCTTATGGACAGGTTTTCTTTTGTTACAGCAAATATAGGGTTGTGTTCAAGGAATTCAGATATCACACCTCCAGCTAAAGTTCCCTACCAAGCTTTACAAAGCCTTTAAACTGAATTGGGTTTTCTTAAGTCTCATTGGTTTACTACTCAAAGTTCAGTCCTGGAATAAGTAAACAAATGAAACGCTTGGTATTGAGATCTGTCCCTATTCTGCTCTCTGTTGTGACTGATATCTATTGAGGCATTAAGTTTTGCTCTGCTCAAGTTATTTTATTTATATAATTTTAATTTATTTTACTTTGGTATTCTATAGCTGCTTCCTAAGGGATTTGTGCCTGGAAAAATTAGAAGAATGAGCCATGTAAGTCCATGAGAGAGGTTATAAAATAAACATTATACCATGTGTGGGGTAACATTTTTTACTGCAAGTGGCTGCTCTCACTTTCTGGCATTCATACACATGGCCATCTGTTTGAAGGCTGCTTGAAGTGGCTGTATTCCAGCATTTATGTAACTTGCCTGTAGAAAGGAAATGACATCATTGAGTTTCCTGAAGAATATTACCAATGCCAGAACTAAGGAAATAAAATCTACAATAAATAGAATATGTATTTTTAAACCTTCTTCCCTTTTACAGTAGACCACCTCTCCATACTGGTCTGACTACCCCTTCAAAGCAATGGCAAGCCCAGGAAATCCCCTTAATTTCACATGCGTTTTCACACATGCTGCTAGCAGTGGACTGCAAACCACTGTATCCTACATGTTTGCTGAAATGAGATCCGGTGAGACAGGACTGAACTAGTACAAAGGCAAAGCCTTATAACGTGCCTCCATTGAAAGCTATAGGTGTAAACTAACAACAGCGACTTCATAATTAGACTGGGTGAAGCTTCAGCGCTTTCAAGTGACCATGAAAGAGCAGCAGCTTTTTGTCATGCCTGAAAAAAAACATGCAGCTCCATTAATATGAGCTAAGCAGTTTAATACAAAGCCATATTAGGGTTTAAACTGAAAAGAAAGTTTGCATTATTAGAGTCTGCATAAGGGCCATGTACGTTCTGAGACATTTGTTTTAAATCTTCACCAAACTATAAAGGTTCTCAGCTGGTGATTTTAACTGAGCCATGTTGAGTTACATCACATGGGGCCTTCCTCCTATCTGTCCTGCCAGGAACTTTTCAAACTTTTGTCTTGGCTGATAATTCCTGTTTTACTCCTGCTTTGTCTACAGAAGTAAGTTGTCAAGTGAATTAAGGACTACTGGATCACCTAGCTAGCAGCCCAAATAAAGTAGGAAGGTCATTTACTTGTTATAGTAAGTTTTGGTTGGAGTTCAGATTTGATTTTCTTTGTGCAAAATAGACAAACCATACTCCCAAAAGGCCAACTTTGACCAGCAGAAGTTTGGTCGTACTGCTGCAGGTATCATTTCAAATCACTTTTACAGTTTCGAGGTACTTCATGTTTAACACTAATATGAACTAATAACAAACAAATTGCAATTTCCAAAAGTTATGTTATTTCCTACGCTTGACTGTTGTTTGTAAAAGGGCTTTTTGATACTGTTCAGTCTGTCCCATAAACTACAGTGTAGCCAGACTTTAATCTGTGACTAGTTTATTAAACAGTTTTGGGCTGCCTGTGTTTCACATTTCTATACTTTTGAAAGTTTTTCATAACAGAGTCGTTATTCCTGTCAAAAGGAAATGGAAATGAGGAGAAAGGTTAGCTAATGATGACCCTTAATAATTTATGGAATTCATATAATCTGCTAGTTTGTGTTTATGACTGGCCTTGGATATTCTCCAGAATATGTTGAAATCTGAGAAGCTGTCCTCATCCATTTTAAAACAGTACAAAACTGTACAAAAATATATTGCTAAGCTTTGTGCCTCCATAAGGAAATTAAATCTACTTAATATCAAGGTAGGGATACCTGCTAGCTGGGAGATATTGGCTAACAATATATTATAATAGGAGAGTCTAATATAGTTACAGAAATGAGAAACAAAGGAGTTTATTTCTATTATTTGATTAATTGAACAGATTTTCTAGGCTGAGTCAATAAAAGCTGATGATTAAATGCCAAATCTAATGAAGGCTTTTTTTTTTTGTATGGATCAGCTCACAGCAGGACTTGAGACCTTTGTCTAGTTGAGTATTTATAAATGAAGTTAAACATGTCAATGACTTCCTCAATGTAGATATTTGTCTAAATTAAATTAAATTAACTGAACATTACTAGCCATGGAATCGCTGATGGTTTAGGCAGCACTTAAAACAGTGTATTAGAAAGGAACAATTTTAAATCCATTAGTTAGAACTAATACAATCCTTGTTATCGATACAGGCTGCGGGATGATGTGATATAGAGCAGCCCTGAGGAAAAGGACTTGGGGATACTGGTGGATGAGCCAACTCATCTGGATATCTCATCTTTGGACATTTGGATGTCCAAAGCCGGACATGAGCCAACAATGTGCACTTGCAGCCCAGAAGGCCAATCACATCCTGGGCTGCATCAAAAGAACTGTGGCCAGCAGATCCAGAGAGATGATTCTCCCCCTCTGCTTTGCTCTGGTGAGACCCCACCTGGAGTGCTGCACTCAGCTCTGGAGTCCTCAGCACAAGAAGGACATGGACCTGTTGGAGCGGGTCCAGAGGAGGGCCACCAAGATGATCCGAGAGCTGGAGCACCTCTCCTGAGGACAGGCTGAGAGAGTTGGGGTTGTTCAGCCTGGAGAGGAGAAGGTTCCGGGGAGACCTTATAGCGGCCTTCCAGTACCTGAAGGGCGGCTACAAGAAAGGTGGGGAGGGGCTGTTTGCAAGGGCATGTAGCGATAGGACGAGGGGCAATGGTTTCAAACTAGAGCAGGGTAGGTTTAGATTAGACATTAGGGAGAAGTTCTTTACAATGAGGGTGATGAGACACTGGAACAGGTTGCCCAGAGAGATGGTGGAGGCCCCAACCCTGGAGACATTCAAGGCCAGGCTGGATGAGGCTCTGAGCAACCTGATCTAGTTAAAGATGTGCCTGCTTACTGCAGGGGGGTTGGACTAGATGGCCTTTAAAGGTGCCTTCCAACCCAACACATTCTATTTTCTGTTTCTATTTTCTAATATGAAAAATATAGTGATTATTATGGTGAATTTACCCTTACGGATTCTTAGCATGGGAGTGCTGCAGTAAAATTAGCATTCCTTGCAAATGTTAATTGTATTCCTATAAACTAGCAGTAAGCGTCCTGAATCATCAAGTCTCCCAAACACTCTGATTTTTAAGGGTGATCATATTATAGTCTTCAGGTAACGTCTGAAAGCATGAGCTCCGGTTTGACCAAATCCCCAGAAATGAATGGCTGGCTGAATACAAGTCTTTGCATTTACTCCCATTTATAAATACCTGTGGGGTAGCCTAGTGAGTCTGAAAAAGCCAGACATGAACAATGAAATAATAAATGCAAAGTCTTTCAAAGACACTTGTTCAAAGGATTATAATCTGTGTCAGACAGGTACACTTTAATTCCTATTTTCAGATTCTCCAAAAGCTCCCTGTATGTTCACCATGGAGGTCAGATATGGGTTTCATTTTTAGGAGGAGGGATATGAAGAATTCAGATTCTGCCTTTGGTCCCTACAGGTGCACTGTCTGTGTTTATATCAATCACATAATATTGCAGTTGCTGTGCAATGCAGAGCACCAGTTTCACCCCTGATTACATGGAAACTGGATCAAGCTGTGACAGCCAGCAAAAAAAACAGCAAGGAAGCGTGGCAGCAAAAGATGATCCCTTCACATTGGTTTGTTTTTTTTCAAATCAAGAAGTTTCATATCTGGTCAAAACAGAATATGGATTTTCAAGAAAAAAATGTGCTGTTTTTTCATCTACAGCAAAGAAAAAAAGATGTGAGCAGCACAGAATGGATGGAGCTTTTAAAAAACCTATATAAACGGTTCTCATACCTGCTTATGCTGTGTGTTGCTGTGACATGCTGACAGACATATTTGTTACAGTGTAGGACACTTCCAGCTTCAAAGTTAGCCTTATATGACCCCCTTCTTCTTAACGTAGTTTTTACAATCGAAGCATCAACAAAGAAATGCACCTAAGAAAAACAAAGAACTGTTGTCATTGTAACTGTGCAAGCACTGAAGTAACATCAAGGCAGGATCCAGCCGGCCCCTATTTGTACACATCTGTAGAGCACTCTAGTTCTTTATTATTCCTGTGCTCCACATTGGGGGCAATAGAATCTTGGAGACTCTTAGGCCCAGTGAATGGGATTATCGCCTCTCCGTTACCACTGTAGGTAAGGACAATCTCCACAAAGTCCCAGGTATTTATACAGCTGTGTTTAAAGTAGTGAGAACTAGAGGGAAAATACACTGCCTTTCTTTTCTACCTAATGTACACAAGTTTTTAGCTAATCAATTTTTCTTAAAAATCCATATCCTTGTCTGAAGCGAATAATTTCTGCTTAGCCAACAGAGATTTGCAGTCATTAATTTTAGTTGTGTCTCTGATTTTCAAGTGCTCTATGTACCTGTTATTTTTGTGGAACAACATGGGCAATTCCAACTTAAAATGGTGGAACCCACTGGGTCCCAGCAGGTCCTAAATATCAATGCATCTGCTTCTGTAGGTTTTGGCTATTTTTTTTTCATTTTTGCTCAATAACAGCAATAAAAAATACCCTGCAGATTTCCCTGAAGTCTAAAGCATATAAGCCATGAAGAGGTCGATCAGCATTTCTTGTCCTTAGGAAATGACAATAATTAAAACCCCCAAGTTTATTGGAAATGGTGATGTCCTCTTCAGAAAGGAAATCTCTGAGTTTTATAATTATGGCTTTAAATATGGCTTTATTCACCTTAAATCCTCAGCATGGATATATTTCAGACATGAAGATCTATCCCACAGGAAGAAGCCTTAGTCCTAGTAGCATCAGAGGAGTACTGGTAGAACCCTCTGTCTAAAAGAGCAGAATAAAATATGACTGTAGGGTAGAAAAAATGAAATGAAAATGTGAATGCAAAACATGGTGTGTGACTTCATTTCCAAGCAGTCTCAGCTGCATTTCTGCAGTGTTTATACAATTTAAAGTTTTCTGTAATGATATTTGTGGTATGGAGGATTTACTATTGCGAAATTTTGTTTCATTTAAGCATGGGATGAAACCCCAAATGCTGAAACTGACAGTGAAGGAAATAGGGCTCTAGACTTCTGTACTGCTTCCAGTCGTGAGCAGGAGAGCACAGTGGAAGCCTAAATTTCTTGCCTTGGTGATCTGCAAAACAGGCCAGCTGGGGAAAACAGTGTTATGGAAGGACGTTTGTGTTTGAAGGCCTCAGCTTCCTAAATGCACAGATCCCTTCCTTGCTCATCTTGTTTGGCTACTCTGGGATGGGACTGCTGTTGCCACGGTCCTGTCTGCTGCACCATCCCCTCAGCTCCCAGCTTGGCCTTCCTTGACAAGCAGCCTGTCCAGGCTGCTCCCAGAGAAGCAGGGAACCTTCTTGGGAATTCGGCAGTTCCAAGGCCCTGGCAAGTGCCTCACTGGGTGTTTGCAGAGTGGGCAGGTAAGCTGGAAGGAGTTGGGACATGCTCCAGTGTCTGTCCCATGGGAAGCAACCTCTTAGATTCCTGTTTGGGTTCCCTTGGAACAGGAATCAAACTGGTTTTGTGAAATTTTTCATAGAATCGTAGAATCATTTAGGTTGCAAACACTTAAAACACTTAAGAACGTCAAATCCAACTCTTAACCTAGCACTGCCAAGTCTGCCAATAAACCATGGCCCTAAGCATGACATCTACATGTCTTTTAAATTCCTCCAGGGATGGTGACTCAACCACTTCTCTGGGCAGCCTGTTCCACTGGTTTACAACTCTTTCAGGGAAGAAATATTTCCTGATATCCAATCTAAACCTCCCCTCGAGCAACTTGAGGTCCTTTTGTCTTGTCCTATCTCTTGTTATTCGGTAAAAGAGACCGACCCTCTTACCTTGCTACAATGTCCTTTGAGGTAGTTGTAGAGAGCGATAAGGTCTCCTCAGCCTCCTTTTCTCCAGGCTAAACAACACCAGTTCCCTCAGCTGCTCCTCATAAGACTTGTGCTCAAGACACTTCACCAGCTTTGTCTCTAGACCCGCTCCAGCACCTCAATGTCTTTCTTGTAATGAGGAGTCCAAAAGTGAACAGAGTATTTGAGGTGTGGTCTCACCAGGGCTGAGTACAGGGGGGCGATCGCTTCCTTAGTCCTATTAGACACACTATTTCTGATACAAACCAGGATGCTACTGGCCTTCTTGGCTGCCTGGGCACACTGCTGGATTACATTAAGCCAGACACCCCCAGGTCCTTTTCTGCCAGGCAGCTCTCCAGCCACTTATTCCCAAACTTGTAGTGTTGCAAGGGGTTGTTGTGACCTAAGTGCAGGACCAGGCATGTGGCTTTGTTGAACCTCGTATCGTTGTCCTCAGCCCATCGATCCAGCCTGTCCAGATCCCTCTGCAGAGCCTTCCTACCCTCAAGCAGATCAACACTCCCGCCCAACCTGGTGTCATTTGCATCTTACTGAGGGCGCGCTCCACGCCTTCATCTAGATCATTGATAAAGGTAATAAACAGAGCCGTCCCCCAGACTGAACCCTGGGGAACACCGCTTGTGACCAGCCGCCAACTATATTTAACTCCATTCACCACCACTCTCTGGGCCAAACCATCCAACCAGTTTTTTACCCAGCAAAGAGTACACCCATCCAAGCCATGAGCAGCCAGTTTCTCCAGGAGAATGCTGTGGGCAGCAGTGTCAATGGCTTTACTGAAATCCAGGTAGACAACATCCATGGCCTTTCCCTTGTCCAATAACTGGGTTGCCTTGTCATAGAAGGAGATGAGGTCAGTCAAGCTGGACCTGCCTTTCACAAACCTGTGCTGACTGGGCCTGATTGCCTGGTTGTCCTGTTCATACAATTTTGATATCAGAAAAACAATTATGTTGTAACTAGAAAAATAAAATAATTAAGATTTTTCTTATCTTCCCTGTATTTGTTTTCCTTTTTAAATGACTATTTAGATAAAAGCAGGAAGAACAAGTGGTAAATATAAGTAATGAAAACAGCAGCAAATGAAAAATTCTGGTGAATTTCTGGGTTCATTAGGGTTGTCCAGGAACAACATCCAGAAAGTATTTTTAAACACTTTTGGAGAACTTTAAGTAATTTTCTTCAAGTAGGATTTCTCTGAAAACAGTGTAGACAGCGAGTGACACATGCTTACTCTACAGAACAGTTCCTGACTTTACTGAATATGTGCTCACTTTGGCAACATGTTTTGCACTGTCAGCCTTTCAAAAGCAGCAGCACTGGCTTCCCCTTTATGTGTGATCTGATGTTCTCAGAGCATGGTTTCGAATTTAACAGGCATGTGTTTTATGAATTGCTTTATGAATTAAGTATATTTGAATCTGGCAAAGCACAAACAGCTAGGTGTGGAACTGCACCATGCTGTATTTCTTAGAGGTGTGATGAAGTATTTCACAGAGCTTTCTTCTGCATTCTCCAAAACACTGAACTTGGTCTGCGAACACATGGAGTTGGGAAAGCATTTGTGTGATGCCAAAACTTACTGAAAATTCTTATTCGGCAGCTTGAACACTGCTTACAGAGTTGAAATATCCTTTACACTAACACCACAGATCTCTAAGTAGCTTTCTATTATGATAGTGTTGATTTAATTCACTCCTGCCCCATCTGCAGCCTATGCTCAAGCCCACTTTGGGCTGTCATTTTGATAAATCGGACTGAAGACTGCATACAGCTGGAAAAAAATACACCCCAAACATTAGGGGAACACAATGTGTGTGTTGTGTGTGTGTGTGTGTGCGTGTGTGTGTGTTCGTGTGTGTGTGTGTGTTCAACAGGATCTACTGAAAAGAGTTACACAGATGTTTGTAAGAGAAAAAGTGGCAGGGACTGCCATGGCCCCAGGACTTCTGACAAATTAAACTCCATACAAATTGACGGTGAAAATTGGCCTCTAATATGTCTAAGGCAAAAGTATCAGCCTTAGTAGGCATAAAATCACATTTACACATCTCAAATAGCATTTATATGCCCCTAGAGGAAGGTTGATTGTCACCTCTGGACGTGTCAGGGTGTTTGGGCAAGCAGCGCGGCTCTGTGTTCCTGCTGCCCCCAGCCCCGGCAGTGTGGCTGAGAAGGGTATTTATTATTCTGTAGGCTTCAAAAACAGGAAGTGACATTTCAAGTAACTGGAGATTTACTGTGAGCCCGTGGCTGGTCCTTCTACATTGTCCTCACTTTCCTGTTTGAGCTTGGAGGAAGTGGCCAGAGGGATGGGGGAAGGGAGACCTCCCTGCAGTGCTTCTCCAACTGCAGCCTACATTACTTAGGGGAAGAGTGACGAAAAGATATTCAAACCCTTGCCAAAGGCTCACAAGAAATATTTGACATCTAACCTATAACAACAAGCAGAAGTTAAAGGTTAAATCACACACTGCCCAAGCGTTTGGGAAAAGGATATGTTTGTATCATCAACTTCTGTCGGGTTGTGAAAGAACATGGTACGACAGTGGAACGGGCTCTAAACCATTAGGAAAATACACTGTGGCGGAGGGCAACTATCTGTGAACATGAAAAGTGCCAATTGGTTTTATATACTTATATTTTCATATCCAAATGCCCATTTCAACTCTATCACCATTCAGATGGTTAAATGGGGAATGCACAGGGTGGACACCACTGGCTACTTTTTTTGCCTCTGTGCAGGTACTCATGAATTATTACACCAATACTCTAATTTTCCATGTAGTATCATTTCTTGTGAGGAACTGTCACTTAGGAATTAGACAATCAGTGTCGTCCATTGCTCTCATGTAATTTATGGAGCTAGAGAATACAAACTAACAATGTGTTTTCTAAGATAATGTAATGCTATTCTGCAAACCAAATAAAGGAAATACTAACTTTGTTGCTAAGTGCCAAAACACTGCAGAGGCTACTTCAGTCTATATATATTGCTAATATTTCAGTAGTGATACTTCATGAAAAGTGATTCTGCTAGCTATTGCTTCTTCAGTCTGATGAAAAAGCAGCTGAATTTGGGGGGATTTGCTCCATGAACTCGAATAAGCTTCTTTCTCATTTAATTTCTAGTCATACTCAGTGGGAATTTACTGGATGAAGACTGATCCTCAAGAGAGACAATCAGTCTTATTCCAAGGTAATCAATATAATTTGTATGTGGTTACAGTTTTCCGTTGGTATATATAACACAGCCATTAGCTAGCTGGGATCTATCTCATCTAGCTTTAGCAGTTTAGAACAGGTACTCAGAACGAGTTGTTTGCTTCACAAGCACTGTAGAGGCACAGGAACTGTTAGAATAAAATTCACCTTACAAGGCTTTTTAGATGGATACATCGCTGATCTATCCTCTACTCACTTCTCTGCCCCTATTTTGCTCTCATGAGTTCCCACCTGGAGTACTGTGTCCAGCTCTGGAGCCCCCAACATAAGAAGGACACGGTCCTGTTGGAGTGGGTCCAGAGGAGGGCCATCAAGATGATCAGAGGGCTGAAGGACCTCTCCTATGAAGACAGGCTGAGAGAGTTGGGGTTGTTCAGCCTGGGGAAGAGAAGGCTCCAGGGAGACCTTATAGCCCCTTCCAGTACCTGAAGGGGGCCTACAGGAAAGCTGAAGAGGGACTTTTTACAAGGGCATGTAGCAGTAGGACAAGGAGTAATGGCTTCAAACTGGAAGAGGGCAGACTTTGATTAGATATAAGGAAGAAATTTTTCACTATGAGGGTGGTGAGACACTGGAACTGGTTGCCCAGGGAAGTTGTGGATGCCCCATCCCTGGAAGTGTTCAAGGCCAGGCTGGATGGGGCTTTGAGCAGCCTGGTCTAGTGGGAGGTGTCCCTGCCCATGGCAGGGGGGTTGGAACTAGATGGTCTTTAAGGTTCTTTCTAGCCTAAACCATTCTATGACTCTATGATTATAAGGGAAGCTATATAAATGATACTAAATTTCTGATTTTTATATAGCTAGTGTTAAGTAAGTAGAATCTTGCTGTAAGAACTGAATTTCCTATATTTTACAGAAATAAAATTAAAAATAATTTTGGGAAAAGAATTAAAGGCCAGTGTTAATCCTCTGTGAATGTGTCCCATTCATTAAGAAAAAAAATCAGCAGTGCATAATCATTCATAGTACTCAGTATTATATGCCAACAAGTTGTAGCATGAGTGTAAACATTGTGCTGGCAGGGAAAGAGTGACTTTTGGAAATTTTCCTCTCAGAACAGGCAAAGCTGCCAATAGCACCTGCAGAAAACAAAATAAAGTAGAACAATATATTAAATTAGTCTTGCAGCATAGGCTTTCCTATTCATGTTCTGTCAGGCTAGAGGTTATCAACGTTTATTTAGTTGTGTGTATCAGACAATATGCCTTAGAGGCAGACATTGTGCCGGTAGTCCTCATTTATAAAATGAAACAGTCTGGAAGTTATTCTAGGATGCCTGATTATTTTATTTTTAGACAAGTCCTTCCTCATTGTTGGTGCTGTGTTCCTTGGTTCACTGTTAAAAATATTTTGGCTTAATGATATTTCTTTCTTGCACTTAAGCAATTGTGATTTGAGTCTCAAAGGTCAGAGGCAAAGACAGAGGTATCACTGAGTTTAAAGACCAGATCCAGATGGTGAAAAGAAGGAATGAGGATGGCTGATCTGATGTCTATACACCATTCTTTCCCTACGTTAGTATCTCTTCCCCCTTATGCCTACCGGGCTGGCTCCTCAGTTATGTGTTTGAGTGCATGGGTGTCAATGTCACCATGGCATCAATTGTCACCATGAGCTGGAGCCTTCCAAGACAGCTGGGGAATCTGAGTTTTTCAGACTGGCATTTCCATTTTCTTCTCTTATACCTCTTCTGAATTTCTCCCTTGCTTTTTCAGTCTCTTATTTTGCTGTCCCTTCAATGGGAGGACTGGGGTAGGCCCTACACTTCATACTACACTGTTTAAAATTTAGGATATTTGTCTGACAAGAAATCAAAACCTTCCTCCAAGCTGGACAGAGGAGATGTGAACCTGTTCATATACACCCTGGGTGCTGCTTTAACCACTGGACTTACACAGTGTGGGAGAGGGAGAGGAAGACATGGACAGCTGGTAGGAGATTCTGAAAGAAAATGTTTTAGCAAATATGCAAAAATCAAAACCAGCAAAATAGTGTATCTGTTATCAGAACAGACCCATTAGTTACGTAGGCAAGATCTCCGTCTTTTTCACTATATTCTTTTGGCTAAAATCACAAACTGATCCTTCAACATCCTTCAACATCCTTCATTCCAGGTGTTAACATTGTAGTTGTGTTTTTTTCCTTTCCTCTCTTCATTAGCCCCTTGTGCCCACTCAGACGAAATGGAAGCAGGGTGAGGGTGCATGGCAAGGGAAACTACTCGCAGCAGACTTGAGTCTATGGAGACAGGCACTTAGTGGCTGAGAGATGTTGGCTGGGCTCAAACTGTTTCTGCACGGACCATCTCACTTCACTGGTTACTCAGTTTCCTTCTTTGCTCCAAGAGTCCTTGACAAATATTTTACAGGACTGAAAAAGGAGCTGGAATCAAATACAACAGTTTTGCCTCTGGATTATGAGGAATTTGTGTCATGTGAAGTGAATAAGCATGAATTGAACTTCATCTTTCAAAGACAGCAATGCTTTGAAATAATCAGTGCTGTAAGACAGGAAAAGAGGCTGTGCAGTGAAGAGAGAGGTCTCCCCTGCCCTTCTCCTTTTCTTTGCAGACTTCCAAAACCAGTGACCATGGGTCTGTGATCCAGGAACATGTGTGCCAGTGACCTTCATAGAAACATACTTCTGCCCACCAGCTATAGATCTGGCTGAACATAATCAGTCCGTATATTTTCAGTGGAAATATAAATTCTCAAAGTTCATATAGAGCATACTGTCATAATTTTACTCTATGCTATTAAACAACTGATGATACCACCACATCGTGCTCAATTATAATTTTATAATATATTGTTAAATGAAGCTTCAATGCCATCTAAAATACATATTGAGGAAATGATGTGAAATAAACCCCCTATTTTTTTTCCCAAACAATTTCTTTTACAGACTGCTGCTATTACAACAACAAAAAAAAAAACACTCTTCAAATTTTTGTATGGCTGCCACTTGAAACTATTTTCTTAACATGCTCCATTTGGAAAAGTGGAGGCGCATGTCTCTGCTTTGAGAGTGCTGTCAAAGCCAGATGCACAAATATTACTCCTTACAATAATATGTTTCAGCTAAAATTTGAAAACCTGGATTACAAAAATCATTGCCATATTATTAAAAATTTGTTTTCCCCAGAACAATCTGACATACAAATGTTGAGGTTTTTTTTCTTAGCATTGTAGCCTAACCATGCAGTCACTCCTTGTCATTGTGGTATAATTTTGGAATGTCTTACAAGTTCGATTCAAGCACTCAGCTTTGATGGGATACAGACATCAACTACTCTGTCCCTTGAACTGTGACCTTAAACAACCAGGCTTTTTCCTTCCCCGTGGGAATCATGTGATTGCACTCTCAGCGGATAATTTTTCCTGGATTCTTTTATGGTATTTCCTACACAGGAAAACCTGTTATCTCACTTTAAAAGATTACTAATGAGCATGTTAGTTGTTTTTTTCTTTTTCTTTTTTTTTTTTTTAATTGTATGTGTCTTCTTCCCTTTCATTGCTTATCTAAAACCACATGCTTTAGAAGGAGTAAGACAGGATCACAGATGTTTTTTTTTCACACAGGACAAAAAAAAAGCAGTGGTAAATATGATAATGCAGCTGTTAATCAAGAAACTTCACTATAATATATATATAAAAAAAATAGTTAAACAGCAAACTTGGCATTTTGCACCAAACCAGAAATAAGTCACAGTTTAAAGTCATCACAGAAAATGTTCCGTAGTTGCAGGCCGTGAATTCCAACAGGAAACAATTTTCAGGAAGAATTTGTGTTCTTTTGTTCGTGCAGTCCCTCACAAGGACACAGCTAACATGCCTTCATAGGCTCGTAGCTTTATGTTTCTGCAGTTACGTTTTCTTAAAACAATTTAAGCAGGCTTTCCAGAGCTCAAGAGTTATCTGAAGTTCTCAGAAACAAAAGCATGAGAAAATGAATACTGCTCTCAGTCACTTTGATTTGTAACTGAAGTAATCCTGAACTTATGCCACTGTATCTGATAAAATAATCTGACTCAGTATCACTCACAGTTGCTGTGCTACAGGAAGCAGGCTGCCTTATTGTAGAATGAAAATCAGTGGCAATGTCAATTTAGATTTTGCCTGAAAAAAACATGGATTTTTTTGTATGCAGAGACATGGTCCATTCATCATACATACAGTGTACTTTTAAATGACATGTTTATAAATAAGTGCATCTTCCCTGTGTTGAAAAAAAATCATCTGTATGAATTAAATATTTCTGTATATGAACAAGAAAGGCCTCCAATAAATCAAAATTCTGGTTTAAATGAATTTGTAGTTCTGAGAATATATGTTCATTACTCTTTCATTGCTTGCAAAAGTGATTATTAAATGAGTAGCTGCTGACATACATAAGCCAATTCAAACCCCTCATTCCTGACGTAGCTTTCAGATCCCAAGAGTGGGAAATTCATGAAAGAAAGTGTTTCTTAAAAGATTTTCCTCTGTGACATCCACAAAAGACTGCTTTCTCCTATGTTTTTCCCCTGTGGATTATGATTGCTTGTGTTTCCAGGCATCTGAGTCTAAATCCAAGATCCTAGGGCTCTTTTACAAGTCTTAAACTGAGTGACTTCATATTCTTCTTACATGCCTTTGCAATTCTTTTGCTATAGTCACTCTCTAATTCAGCTCCAGGGAAAAATAGGACGTTTTAAAGAATGGTAGTAAATTTACCTCACCAGATCTCAGGGAAGTAATAATACAGGTGGGGTGGGATGGTTTTGCCATTACTGGAAAGGTAACAGGACTTATTGGTAACTTAACATTTTGTTTAACCAAATCCCATGTTTTCAAAACTAGGACAGAAGGCAAAAAATATTCTTTATTTTTTTATTGAAGTATACACTTTTTACTAAACTATGGAAACACTGTCTGTCAGAAGGATCTTCCTTTGATACTTATGTGAAGTACGAATTTGCCTCTTGACTACTTCCAGCCACAAATCCATAGAAGATTTTGAGTTTCCAACAGAAATTTAGAAAGCAATAAATGTTTCAAAAACGCTGTTTTTCACAAGCTTGGAGTTCAAGTCATTTTTTCCATGTACTATAACCCTGAACGAACAGATTGCATCTTTCATGATGTACCATGCTCTCACACGAAAGTGTCTGACCTTAATGGAAAGTTTTCTGCCCCACCTATTTTACAACATCTTTTGAACTAGCAAAATAAATTGAGCTTCGTCAATCTTTCACCATGAATCACTATTGCAGGTCTATTTAAAAAATTTCCACATTCTCAGCTTCCTTATTATAAATAAGTGTTGATAGCAGATCTGGTAAGATTATTCCAATAAGAGGCTCTCTAATTTCTCTATGAGATTACTTCCCTACTCCCACCTTCAAGTTTCCTGCTAATGCATCTGAGAATTGCATTTAGCTTCTTGCACAGGCAACATATGTTCGAATATGCTTTTTAGTGTTGCTGCTTTCCAGGATACAACCTTCTACCCTAACACTGTGCCTTGCAGCCTGTGTTTCTAGGTATGCGACATAGCATTTAGCTGTGTTAAAGTGATGTTGCTGAAATGAATATATCCTAAGAAGTCAACCAGGCCAGCCTATATCAGTTGATCAGCTCACATCTCATCTACCTCTCCAATGAATTATACTGACAACTGCAGATATTGCTAGGATCCCATTTCTCCTTCACAGATATTTTGCTGATATATTGGCTACCTGGGGCTTCCATAAGCCAAGATTTTTTTCATTCGTTGTGTTATAACATTGTAATACTTCTCTGATGGAACAGTCTTTCCATGAATTTGCCTGTGGTTGATGTTAGCTTGTCAGTTTGCAAGTTTACAAAAATGCAGTTTACAGAGTGTTTAAGAACCTCTTTCGGGAATAAAAATTGTGTCATTTTCACTGGAAGATGAACTAATTACAAATTCAACTTCACTCCAAGCTTAATACAAAAACATTGATCTATAAATCATTCTGTTGGTGGCAATCACAAGTTAACATGCTCAATAATTTCACCATATTTATAACTATTGGCTAAGATTTTTTGTCTGGTAAGTTCAAGTAATTCCATCCTTTCATCTTTAATTTTAACAGCCATGCAGTTTCAGTGATTTCTTTAGCTTCCCCCTTCCTTTATCTGTGTTTTTAACCAATATTATTCTTTCTGGTGGCCCCGCGTTTTCCATACCCACATACATACTCAGATGTTACAAGTATCTTCAGTCCTCTTTTATAGTTACAACTACCTTCAGTAATGGTTGTCAATTTGGAGCCTTTAGGAAAGCCTTCTTTACCAATTTCCAATTACCTTTCACATTTTTTCTGGTATCCCAAAGAAGGTTTGAAGGATTTCTGATCAGTATTTGTTCTGGTTGTTAAACCAAACTGTATCAGTCCCAGGATTTCTACTGAACACCTTGTGGTGCAGGAGGTATTTTATTCTTTCTTCATTGTTTATAAGCTGCAGAAGAAGGCAAAGAGTGCCTTCCTATAAATACCTTGTAACTGATTACAACTAGAGGAGGGATATTTGGCATGGTGCTGTTAGTGTTGTAGGCCTTATAGATATTTAATATCTTCTCAAGTACTCAAAATTCAATTGACCTCCAGATGATGAGTTAAGAAAGAATTTCCACCCATATTAGGCTGGCAGAAACCATCGCATTTTTTTGAGGCCTGTAACATTCACCTGGGGAGGAAGAATGTCAGGCACCAGTATAGGTTAGGGGTGGACCTGCTGGAAAGCAGCTCTGAAGAAAAGGATCTGGGGGTCTTGGTAGACAGTAAATTATCCATGACAAGCAATGTGCACTTGCTGCCAAGAAGGCCAATGGAATTCTGGGCTGCATAGGGAAGAGTGTGGCCAGCAGGTCAAGGGAGGTCATTCTCCCCCTCTACTCTGCAGTGGTGAGGCCACAACTGGAATACTGTGTCCAGCTCTGGGCTCCCCAGTTCGAGAGACAGGGAACTACTAGAGGGAGTCCAGCATAGGGCAACAAAGATGATGGAAGGATTGGAGCATTTCCCTTATGAGGAAAGGCTGAGAGAGCTGGGACTCTTTAGCCTGGAGAAAGAGAAGGCTGAGGGGAGACCTTATTAATGTTTACATGTATCTAAAGGGTGGGTTTAAGGAGGATGGAGCCAGACTCCTTTCAATGGTTCCCAGTAATAAGACAAGGGGTAACAGGCACAAGCTGGAACATAGGAAGTTCTGATCAAATATCAGAAAAAACTTCTTTACGGTGAGGGTGACAGAGCACCGGAACAGGCTGCCCAGGGAGGTTGTGGAGTCTCCTTCTCTGGAGACTTTGAAGACCCGCATGGATGCAGTCCTGAGTAATGTGCTCCAGGCAATCCTGCTTTAGCAGGGGAGTTGGACTAGATGATCTCTAGAGGTCCCTTCCAACTCTGAAATTCTGTGATTCCGTGATTCCGTGATATGGAGTAGGTGGAGTAGACGTTTTTGTGAAGCATGCTCAATTAATTCAAGAACATGGTTGCTGTGACGCTGGAAAGGCCATGCAGCAGCAGAGGTAATTCCTTCCAGTTCTTTGTACTTAAATATCTCTTTCCATTCCATTTTTGTCTTCAGCTTTGAGAGACTGGATCTTTTAAGGCACCCAGTAGGTATATTAATCAGAACTGTATTCTATTTCCACATGGAGAAAGCATCAGTATAATTGATTCTACTTGATCTACTTGTACTTTCACAGCACCCAAACCTCCTAAATTGACATTCTGTGGCTGGACACATTTTTTCCAGAATGTTTTAGCAAACAGGGGGACTGCTATTTCTATTTTATCAGTCTATTCAATAGCCTGTTACATTGTCTTAGCATTATCCCATTTTGTGATTTATAATTTAATACATGAATTAGTATACAATCAAGGTCTTGTCTTTCTGAATCTTTTGTAATTCTAAACCATATAATATCCCTGCTGCCTTTCTTAAATAGTCTGTAACCAATGACTTTAATATCCAGTCATGTGAGTCATACCTCTGCAGTTGAGTAATGCCAGCTAGCTCAAATTTCTTTTCCTAAATTTGTATTTCCAATTCCTCTGAATCTCAGAATGGTTGTAGGAAGAAAGATTGTTTTTCTCATCGCATTTCTTGACGTTTCAGTCTTTTTACATTTGTTCTTATGTACTTGCAAGTTCTTCTGCACAGACTAGATGTTACTTAGGTTGTACTTTCTTTTTTACAATGGTGGAAGTACTTCAAAAGCCATCCATTCTACCTTCCTAGAAAAAGTGTCCCTGGTATCTACGGTTTTCCAGAGTAGTTTTGCTGAAATAAAGATAGTCCTCCTCATTTATATTACAGGCAGCAATGACCCTGTTGTATGGGTAACTCCAGCAGAGGATTAAATATAGGTAGGGAAGATACCTATGCCTATGCCTAACCTCTGAGTATTTATATTTTCCTTTATGGCTGGCAGTATTCACCTAGTGCAAAGAAAACCTTCCCTCCTGGATATAGGCAAGCGGTAAATAAGATTTCCAATTTATGCCTGGAACAGAAGCAAGAAGGATCCCTTGAGAAACCAAAATTTTGTTATAGTAACAAGGAGACAAACATGTCTTAAAATAGCCAGACTGGTGAGTTGGGATTAATAATAGTCTTTTTCCACCTGATTTTCAGAGAAATGCAGTTCAAATGTATCCATCTGGCCTGCTCAGCAATGTTTCAGGTCTTTTGGCTGTTAAACTGATATTTTCAAATGTTGTTCCAAATAAGAATCCAGAAATTAATATTTTTGAATAAACCAGAGTGGGAGAATATGACTTTGTTGTAGGGAGCTGGTGGAGGGCATCGATTGCTGCATTTTCTTTAAAAAACCAACACCGTAAATTTCTTAAAACTAGTACGTTTTATATTTTTGCTGTAATCAGAAAATCTAGCTATGCTTTACACTTCTTACTGATCTAATAAAAAGGCTGTGCTTTTGCAGAGCCATATTGTTCTGTTACTGAGCCAAGACATCGCATATGGGATATGCTATGTACTGAAGAGGTTTAACACTTTGGCAAAGAGGACTTTCCCTCTTCCTACTCACAGGCATGGTCAGTGAGAGCTCTTGGGCTCCTTGGTTCCCTCCACAGGCTCATTCCATAGGGGCTACTGTTGAATTCTGAGTTCTTTCTAGATGTGCTAAGAATGTAGATAAAAGCAATGCTGCAACAGAACTTAAGTTCCTCGTGCAAGCCTACCCGTGAAGGAAATTGCCTTTGATTTGATGCATGACAATCATGTATATGTTAAAAATGAAGATACATAAAAAGATGAGACTTGGACTCCCCCACAGTAGGGATTCTGAAGCTGGTGGTGAACAGAGGAAAGAGGTGTTCCTGTGGTAATACTGCATAGACTCTCTGCAGGCCCAGGGAAGCAGAATGTGCGCATATACATGGCGGGGACAAGGACGACATGTGCTTTGTCTTTTATGGAATGCCATGCAGGAGTTCTCCAAGCACTGCAACTGAAGCAGCCAGGAGCAGCAAAACAAAACCATCTTTCTGGTGAGCAACACAAACCACATGGGTGATATCTTGTTCACTGCATAAACGGAAAGGGAAAGGAACTAAGTGTGAAACGTTCACTCTATAGAAAAAATGAACACCTTGTGCACAAAACAACATTTAAGGAAGATATTTATATGATACAAAAATACAACACCCTTCTCTGTGTACATGTTGCTGTATGGAAAGATCTGTTATTTTCAGGAGGAATTTTTTTTGGGACATGTATTAGCTGTGAAGGTGAGAAATGCAGCTCTAATGGATCACATACACAGGATGTTAGTGCAAATACATGATCGGAGCTAGTGCTGAGGATCAAAATATCATTTCATTTTGTGCCTGGTGGACCCTAGACATCTGCATAGTTATCGGGAGAGCCAAAGCATTTGTAGATGTGCTTCCTCTTTCCTTCTGTCAATGATGAAGATTATTACTTGAAGGAAAAGTTCATGGGAGCCCCTAGTAAGACAGTTCAACAGTGTTTCCTTGGTCTTGGAGGTGATTCTTGAACAGAGATGTATTGAAGATCATCCCTTCTTTGTTCTGTGTGCGTACATGATGCAGCTTTAAAAGCAGACTTTTCTGCTTTGCTTCCCAAAGTAATAGCATCCTTGTGATACAGACGTGACTATGGTACATGAGCACACTCTTGTTTAACAAGGCCTCTTTCTTGCAGCTGGAATGCATAATTTTTAGGAAAATACTGATTTTGGATCTAACCTTCAATTTAGTTGAGTAATAGCTACATTTGATCAGAGTTTAATTAAACTGTGATAACTTCATAAATCAAACTGGACTGAGTTGTCCTTCCTATGTGAATGTTATCATGAGCTTGCATGAAATGTCTCTTCCTTGATTTTGTGCTTCATAAAAAATAATAACCCAACTGTAATTACAATAAATAACATTCTTCAATCAAGGATCAGGTTCTGGTTGCCTTACTGTTGCTGAGTGGCATCTTTACAATACAAATTTTGTTGCTAATATTTAAGTAATACAAGTAGAAAAACTGGTCCCAGTTAGACCAAAAGCACTCGTACCTTACATGGACTATAAATACAGAATTTGTATTACTTTGTGTCCCTTCCTTTTTTTTCCATCCCTGAGAAGAATCAAACTCCACCTTCTCTACACCTTCCCATTAGAGAGCTGTAGCCAGCATGAAGTGCCAGAATGGACTTTCTCAAGGCTTAACAAACACATCTCCCTCAGCCTGTCTCTGTATGTCCTGTGTTCTAGGCCCTGACCATTTTGATAGCTGTTGCTCGTCTTGCTCCAAGATGTCAGTGTCTGTCTTGTACTGCCTCCAGTTTGGGGCTCCTCAGTACTGCATGTGTGGCCTGAATGAGGAGAATAATGACATCCTTGGCCTATTGACTGTATGCTTGCTCATACAGCCCAGTATGCAGCTAGCTTTCTTTGCTGCAAGGGCACACCACTGACTCACATTCAGCATTTTGTCCACCAAATGTCCAGGTCCTGCTCTGAGAACCTGTTTTCTGTCCAGTCAGTTCCCAGCCTGTACCATTGTGTAGGCTATTGCATCCTAGATTCAGGACTTTGCATTTCGCACTCTTTCTGTTAGCCTCTCTGTCCCACCTGTCAAGGTCACTCTGAATAGCAACCCTTTCCTCCAGTATCTAAAGCGCTCCTCCTAATACCCTGTGAACATTGCTGAGAGTGCCCTCTATCCCATTCTCCAGCTCACTAAGAAAAATGCTAAACAGTATCAACCCCTGAGGAACTTGCCTCATAACTGGCCATCAGTTTGCACTGCTGATCACAACCCTAAGACTTTGGGCCCAAGGAGCACAGCCATTTGCTAACTCTCTTTAATTCCACCTGTCCAAATAATTTCTCAACAGGTTGTGTGTCATTACACAAAGATACGCAGCAACAGCATATTTCAGAAGTCCCTAGCACTCTATTTCTGCACATATATTAGATGTATGGTTCATGAGAATTTTTCCAACTTGATCATTTGCTTTATGCATGACTGTAGTAGAGCACAAGACTATGTTCACTCTCTGGCTTTATCAGATTAGTAGGATAAGCTTGAGTTAATTGCTTATTCTCAATTTTTCAGTCAATGCCTTTGATCACTACCTCAGTTGCTGGCTGCTCACCTAAGGCATAGTAAGGGCTGAGATCAAATATTTCAGTGATGGATTGAAATGTGGTCTCTGTGAGATGGCCCAAACACAAAAGCCAGAATGTGATTCTAACAGATGATGGTTCTGTCCTGAAAAGAGAGAGCATCACTGAGGACTTGGTGAGACTGAGCTTGGAATCCCCACTCTTTGGTGAGGATTGCAAAAGCATCCTCCATGTTGTCTTTGTGGCTGACGTGCAAAAACCTTCAACTTCTTATAGGAACAGTGGATTTGCTTTAATTTTAAAGGAGTCTTGACTTGAAAACAATCAAGAGTTTCTTTATTAACTGACCATCATCCTGTTAACCCTGGTGATTAAACAGCAAAGGAGCTGCAAAATATGTACAAGTTGAACTTAGGCTAAGATGTCCTATGTGGATATAGGAGTTACTTGAGGCCTTTACCAAGAGATACATAATGCATTTACCTAGACAGAGCCAGCTGCAAGATGTGGCATCTCCTGAGAGCTTCAAGAGTCAAGGAATCTGGTTATAAAATCTAAGTATTTGATTATTCCACTAGAAATCAGGGCTGAAATCGCAAAAGTAGCATTCTTTGTTCTACTGTTTTATTTTCAGCCAAGAGTGTGGTTTGCTGAGCTTATTTACTTGCCGCTGACCTTTAAATGCAAGCACCTGTTGGTACAAACACATAACCCTCCTGTCTACAAGCTCCATCTGCCTCCTCTGCCTATTTAGTAAACACATCAATCCAGTGAATTACCTAATACCCCGTTTCTCAGCAGCAGGTCCTTGTCACCAAATGGGACATTTCAGCTCTGTCTCCATTGTGCTAATGATGGGGTAAGCCTAAACTGTCCGGATGCTTGTGCTCAGGTTGAGAGTGTAGGCATCACTCCTTGTCCTTCTCTTTGCACTGGAGAGATGCTGACCACAGACATGCCTGTGGACAGCAGTGCTTTGGACTAGAAACCCTATAACAACTGGTAGATGCATAGTCCTGTAGCTGACTGTAGCAGACAAGTTGCCCTGCATGCTGTAGCTATAGCCTCCACGTCCATGTTAACCTCCCTACTTCTTTCTGAGATTCCTTCAAACCATCAAGCACTGCACGGTGACCCAGCACTTCACTTCTCTTTCCTCCAACCATATCTGAAGCAGCAGGTGGGAGAGGTCATGCTTGCTACGCATATCAGTCCTTCCCAGCCTCTACAGGAGTGTTTGAAGGCCAGAGATACTCTGCAACGCACTTTCCCAGCTGCTTGCTGCGGGAGGCTGAGTTATACTACCTCTCTACTTACTCCCTCATTTTGCAGCCCTAAAATTGCCTGTGAGAGTGGTGTAGGAGGGTGCTCAGATATCTGAAGGTTTTTGAGAATGCTGGTACACCTATCTTTGTATGCTTTTAGGCAACTAGTTGCTATGATTTTGAAGAATATTTCTCTCACAGTCTCTAAATATTCTCACAGGCCTGGCCTACTGTGGCACCTGTGGAATGATTAATTTACAAATTCCAGCTGCTGCAGATAGTGATATTTTTTCCTGTAGTAAAAAGGCAAAGGCTCCACTAAGCTTGCTGCTTTCCCAGGTGATTCAAATCAAGAGCATGAATTATAGGATGATCGGCACCCTGTTTTTTTAAGGATGGAAAAGTTTGTGGTCAGTGTTGATGATGTCTGAGAAATAACTAGACTATGCTATGCTGAAGGTAGCATGTAAGTATTTTGAGCAGATGGATTTCTTTTGGGTAGTTATGTAATCATCTTCTTTCTATTTCATTTTGACATTCATTGATTTGCAGCAAAAGGAAAGTAAAAAAAAAATGAGCTGGAAGATGAAAAAACCTGCTGCACCACCTAGACACATACAAGCCTATGGGGCCGTGTGGCATCCACCCAAGGGTACTGAGGGACTTGGCACTTGTCCTTTTTGAAACTCATACCATTGGCCTTGGCCCATTGGTCTGCTTGTCCGGATCCCACTGTAGAACCTTCTTACCCTCAAGCAGATCAACACTCCCGCCCAACCTGGTGTCATTTGCATCTTACTGAGGGCGCGCTCCACGCCTTCATCTAGATCATTGATAAAGGTAATAAACAGAGCCGTCCCCCAGACTGAACCCTGGGGAACACCGCTTGTGACCAGCCGCCAACTATATTTAACTCATTCACCACCACTCTCTGGGCCAAACCATCCAACCAGTTTTTTACCCAGCAAAGAGTACACCCATCCAAGCCATGAGCAGCCAGTTTCTCCAGGAGAATGCTGTGGGCAGCAGTGTCAATGGCTTTACTGAAATCCAGGTAAACAACATCCATGGCCTTTCCCTTGTCCAATAACTGGGTTGCCTTGTCATAGAAGGAGATGAGGTTAGTCAAGCTGGACCTGCCTTTCACAAACCTGTGCTGACTGGGCCTGATCACTTGCTTGTCCTGCATATGCTGCATGATGGCACTCAGGATGATCTGTTCCATACCTTTCCCCAGCACCAACATCAGACTGACAGGCCTGTAGTTCCCTGGATCCAGCCCTTCTTGTATATGGGTGTCACATTTGCTAACCTGCAGTCAGCTGGGACCTCCTCGGTTAGCCAGGACTGTTGATAAATGATGGAAAGTGGCTTGGTGAGCACTTCCACAGCTCCCTCAGTACCCCTGGGTGGATCCCACCTGGCCCCATAGGCTTGTGTGTGTCTCAGTGGTGCAGCAGGTCGCTAACCATTTCCCCTTGGATTGTGGGGGCTTTGCTCTGATCCCCATCCCTGTCTTCCAGCTCAGGGGGCTGGGCACCCTGAGAACAAAGGATCTTACTATTAAAGACTGAGGCAAAGAAGTCATTAAGTACCTCAGCTTTTTCCTCAGCCTTTGTCACAATGATTCCTCCTGCATCCAATAAGGGATGGAGATTCTCCTTAGCCCTCCTTTTCTTGCTAGTGTATTTATAGAAATATTTTTTTATTGTCTTTTGTGGCAGTAGCCAGATTAAATTCTAGTTGGGCTTTGGCCCTTGTAATTTTCTGTCTGTGTAACCTCAAGACCTCCTTGTAGTCCTCCTGAGTTGCCTGCCCCTTCTTGCAAAGGTCATAAACTCTCTTTTTTCCCCTGAGTTCCAGCCAAAGCTCTCTGTTCAGCCAGACCAGTCTTATTCCCCCTGGCTCATCTTTGGGCCGCCTGCTCCTGTGCCTTTCAGATTTCCTTCTTGAAGAATGCCCAGCCTTCCTGGACACCTTTGCCATTCAGGACTGCCTCCCAAGGCACTCTGTCAGCCAGGCTCTTAAGAAGTCAAAATCTGCCTTTCAATGAGTCTCTATGAAAACTAAAGATGGCAAAATTTAGCTATGCACTTACACAAAGACAATAGACAGCTTTTACTCGTGGTCTGGCGTGTACCCATGTGTTGAGTCCCCTGTCGCAGCCCTAAGTCCTATTAAATGGAGAGATACTCTGACCAACACTCATCTCCTGTATACAATCGCACTTTATAGAAACTAATGTTGCTCTCATAAGGTGAAAAGGGCGTTCCAAGTGGCAACTAGCTACTTTCCTGATGAGGGAAGCCGGTAATTCTGTTGCCTTCTTTGTGATGGCCACCCCATTTAAGGATACTGGTGTATCTGTCAGTGTGTATTAACGGCCAAGAGCAGCTACGAGACAAAGTGTGAAGAGGTAAGGCAGCATATAGTGATGTCTTCTTAGCAGTCAGTGACTTGTGGTCCTTCTTGAACTGGAGCTAGCACATTTTCAGACTGCAAGTATAGTCAAGCTGGCATGCAGATAAATGCTTCTTCTCTGGAATGAGTGTTTTTTCTGGTGGGATATGTCACCCGGATGCTGGAGTCACAGCTGTGCCATACAGAGGGCATGCCTAAGGAAAGGCAGTGTCATTGCATGAATTGGCAAGCCTGTTTGCCACTCTCCCCCCATGCCTGTGTAGCTGTTGTCAGTCGGAAGCTTTGCCTCAGTAGATTCAGTGAGAACGGACAGGTCAGTAGCACTGTTTAAGCCATGTATATTAGTAGCGAAAGTGAACAAATTAGTTGGTGTAGTGAGGTTCAGGTCCGCACCCATGAACTTTTAAATCCTTACTGTGAATTAAGGTAGCATATTGGGGTTTTTTTTTTTGGTTTTTTTTTTTTTTTGGTTTTGTTTTTTTTTTTTTTTTTTTTTGGTGGGCTGTGTTGTATACCATTTCATAGTTTCCTAGAAGAAACAAGGAATGACTCTGGCCAAACAGCTGCATAACCTGGACAGAGTGTTCGAGCTAAAACAACTTACTTTTTCATATAATCTCTGTTAAATTACTTTAGAGCAGCAGAAATTTCTTTGGAAGCTGTTTGTAGCAAGCTATAGAAAGCTTTCCTTGCAGAAACAGAGAACCTACAGGCTGTGTGAGAAAAACAGAGAAGAGATTCTGGTATCCTGGATTAATCAATCAAGAGCCAAAGGTCTTGAGAGTAAGGAGGTTTTGTTGGTCTTCATAGAATTACATTAAAATAAATAAATACAAGGATGTGTGTTCAAAAATTATCTGTCAGAACCTTTGAAATACATGTCCCCACCTTGTTATGCTGTAATGGTTACTAGGAGGCTTGGAGAGTCAAAAAAAAGGGGAGATTCTGGGAGAATTGTGAGGTTAAACACAGGTCTTGGGCTTGGCACAGCACCTCATGAAGTTTCATTTCTAAGGGTTGTCTGTTGAGAGATTCTACGACACAAACATTCAAACAGACCAGCACTTCAGTTCATCACTTTCTGAGATGGATGTAGCTCAGGATCTGAATCTGAAGGATTCAGCACTTGGCTCGTTTGGAGAAAGGGACACAAGAAGCTGCAGGGCATATCAGCATGAGAAGTCTCCGTCCATTCAGTTCTGTGTAGGTAACTCACACCAGCAACATTTCCGATATAAATATTTTTGGATTAGGAGAGACTGTTGTAAGTCTAGAATCAAAACTCTTTGACTAGTACTGCTACGTCTGTTTGATCTGCCTCAAAGCGAATTTACGGACTATAAACTGCAGTAAAGTTACTGCGACTACTGCCGGCAGCCAGGCGGCGGCACTCCGGCCCTGGCGCTGCTGCCTTGTGGGATGCTGATCCGTGAGTACCCTCTGCGGGTACCGCTCGGCAACTGCAAAAAGAGCAACACCGAACAGCACACATGAAAATGAGTTACAAATTAGTACACCACTGCGGCTGCCACAGAGCTGACTGTATATGCCGTATCCCACAGGTTCAAAAGATGCCCCCCAGCAAAGGGCAGGGAGCCACGTTTTGACCCCTTTTCACCTCCAAGAGAGGCTGTCGAGCCCCCCCCCCCGCCCTTGCTGTCGGTGTGCTGCTGCAGAGAGCTCCCACTGCTCTGCTAAAAAACAGGTGAACTCTGGGCCTGATATTTCTGTAGCAGAAGCTGAAAAAAACTGAAGTGCTGATCTGTTTGAACGTTTGTGTCACAGAATCTCTCAAGCTGGAGGCCAAAAACCCTAAGCCTACGGGAAATTTTTGTGGAAACAAGCTCTTCTGTGATTTATTCTATTGCTTCTGCTTTTACTTCCTGTTATAAATACAAAACCAGCTCACCTGAACTCTTTTTCTGTCGGGGGTTGTGGCAGTATTTCACAGGAGCAAGAACTGTAGGAGAACAAGCCCTAATATTTTTGCAAGACATTTCTTCATTTTGTCTCAAGTTTTGAATGGTTTCTTCAGTTTGAGTAGTACATGACAAACAAGTTGCAGTTCTTGATTCATAAGTCAAAATACTAAGATATTATTTAGGTTTTTTCTCTGAATCTATAGAAAATTAAGTCTATTTTGTAGAAATGAGTATTCACTTCCATTCAGTGAAAGAAAGGTGTTGTACATAGTGAAAGCTAATTAGTTTCCATCTAGTAAAGGAATTTTATAATTACAAAAAACCTGGGTACATACTCTTTAAATCTCCTAATAAATAAAAGTTCTTCCAACAAACAGCCATCTAAATATTGGCATAAATGTGTAGTTAAAATTTCCAGATAAGGGTAGAAAATTTAATTCCAATCTCCTTTATTGCAGTAAATTAATATATACAAAACAAGAATCTATTAGTGTTCAAATCTATACACTTTAATATAAACATTTATTAAACCAACCTGTTGAAATGAGAAACGCAAATATTTCATTTCAGTATCCAAGATGCATAACTGATCTTTGTATTAACATTTTTCTGTCTACTTTTGTACAAACCTGTCTTGTTAGAGCTCCAGAGGCTATTAAGTTGTTGTCCTTCTGTAAAGCATTCTTTAATGATGAAACCTGTGTAGTCTGAAATTACTGGCTCTCCATTCTCATCACAGTCCATAAGAAGAATCTTACTGCTAGCTCTGACAAGAAAATCACATAGATTCATGGTAACCTGTAATTTTAGTACAATTCATTTCTGCACTGTATGAGCATAATGCATGAAGTTCCAAATAAGAAAGAGCAAGTCAGTCACTTAAAGGCCCATTTAAGTATGTAAGTGATGAAACTCAGTCTGTCTGGAAACTGAACACATGAAGATACTACATCACCTTACTGAAAAACAATTTCAGCAGAGAGAAAATCAAACGGATTAAAAAAATCAATGGTCTGAATGTTAACAAGAAGAAACAGGGATTTATATGTTCTTTGTAGAACCAGCTCAGATTCAGGCTCTGCAATTGGAATTACTCCCTCCAAGGTCTTGCTTGTAGATGGATTGCAAATCTAGAATGAAAATGAAGGATCTGGAAATACAACACAAAGAGAAGAGACTTCCTGGATCAGCAGTTCCAACCTCCATCTGTCATGGATAGTTACATCACATGAGCAGTTCCAGCTCCATTTTAAAGCTAGTTAGGGTGTTTCTTATTCCACTCTACAGGAAGACTATCCTTAACCCCAGTCCTCAGAGGGTTAGACCCATTCGCAGCTCATAATGCAGTCCTGAGTGGTCACTTGCTATCATTCTCCTTCACCCTTAACAGCTTTTCTTCCTTCCAGGTTTTCACACCTCTGACATGTTCTTAAAGAGTTACTCTACACCATAATACTGTTATTTTTGATACTAGTATTTATTTCTACTTCTGACATCATCCTAGTCGCACCTGCTGCAGATAAAATTAACATTTTCTTGACCAGTGGTCAGAATTGTATGCAGCTTTTCAAGGTAATTTCTACCAATGCCTTTCACTGTTTTGAACATTGTGCACTCTACTGTCTCTGAAAACAATTTTTCCATCTTCTGTGCTGCACCACAGGTATGGTTTAGTCATCCTTTGATTTAATATACTTCAGTGTATTTTCTTTATTTCTTTCTTGGTCAATTCTAGTTGATGATTTTCCTGCTTTTTGCAGGATTTTTTTTTGGGGGGTGAGTCTTCACTGCAAATGCTGTTTAGCTTATCCTATTTCCACCAATTCAACTTTCGAGATCATGCAACTTCCTTTCTCATATTCCAGTCTTTCTCTACAGTGACAGTGCTGTCTGCAAGGCACCAGTTCTGTGAAAACTTGAAGACCTGCATACAGTTGTGCTATTACCAAGTTTCATGAGCATAATCACCCTTTTTGTTAAAAAGTTTGAAAATTGAAACTAAAACCCCAACTTTTTCTTTCAATGGAAATTGTCATATCATTTTTCCAGGTGTGAATCCATTTCATAATTCTCACGTCAATGCCTGTTTTCTCCAGCAATGGTAATTTCCTATGCAGTATGTATCACACATTTTACTGCAGCCCTGATAGGCAAAATATTGCGGTTTTTGTGTGTCTGGAAATCCAGTTACTAGATCAATCTGGCGCAATCCTCTTTCAATCAGTCCACATTGAATTCTATTCCAGTTTTCAATTATCTGCAAGTTTTCTTTTCAAAATTCGATATAAAGATCTTAAAACTGCCGCGATTGGACTAGCAGAGCAGTTTATAATGTCAGAATACATTGACTGACATTCATCAGCTGCTTAATGTTTTCAGCAGTGTGTTTAAACAAATCTTTTAGGGGGAGTGGGAATGATTGTTTCCCGCTCTCTTCCTTGAAATTGCATTGGTACTTAACACCACTTTCATATGGAAACCATCCTTCCCTCAGGTGCCACTGATCTGGTACTGTAACATGACTGCTGTCAGAAATCCCATGGAGCTTCCAAAATATTCTTGTGCTATGAAATCTCTTTTGCTGGACAGATACAGATAGCATGGTATATAGACTAAAACTCTTCTACCCTTTGACCTAGATATTGCAGTTACTGCTTGTATAACTATTTTTATTCCACTAGATGGTACCACAATCATTGCAGACAGTGGGATCTACATTTTTGTTCTATAATTTGAGAATATCAAACATTTTTTGATATCACGTCAAAATTTTAATATTTTCACTTTGGTCTTACAGAGTAAGAACTGTTGGGAAAGAACTGAGTGAGAAGGGTGTAGACCCAAATCCTATGGAGACTGGCAGATGTATATATTAAGAAAATCATCATTCTTTAAGAGGTTTTGCCCTTTTATTCTTACTGCTTAGTTTCATTCACGTCAGTGGAATTTTTCAGAGAGCAAAATCTTAGGCTGGTTAAAGTCAATTGAATACATATGCAACCTCTGCAAATTCGGCATCTCCAGCACATACTGAAATAGTCAAATCCCACAAAACAGTAAAGATCCAGCCCTTGCTAGTTAAAAGTGCCCATGCTTGTCCTTAAAGCAGGAAGGTAGGTTTTTTCCACCAATCCTTGTTGTCAGGGATGGAAGTGTACCTTGCGTATTGGCGTAAAAAGAGACAGATGTTTTAGGTTGGGTTTTTTTAAGATACAAAAGGAAAAATACTTTTTCTTCTTTTTGTGAATGCTCCCTCTCCTCCAAGTTTTTAAAAATACTTAGTTCTTACTGAGGAATAAACACTTCGTTCTTATTGAGGAATCATTGCAAATTAGATGCTTGCAGCCACTTGAAAAGGTGAGACTACCAGGAGGAATCAAGACTTACATTTTTACTGGCTCTGATTCAAGACTAAAGGGTCAGTAAGAAATACGAGAAAGCTTTAATGTACACACCAATACTAACAGAATCGGTTACAAAAACATATTAGTCTTCCATCTTCTTTGTGGTTAGCCATAACTGGCATTGTATTGAGAAAGATTTTAGATATTTCTGAATTTCTTATTTCCAAACAAACTCTAAACTTTGTTTTGCCTTATTGGGAGCTGAAGTTTTAAAGAGATCGTTGTAAAACTAAGATTTTTCTGTGCCCTTGGTACAAAAAATGGGAATAAAATAAATAGGAATATATATAGGTTTATTTAAAAATAAAATGCTAATAATGTTTTAAATAAATGTTTGCATGATTTAAAAGTTGCTCATATGACTTTTCATGGTCCTCTTAAAAAAGAAAAAGAAGAAAAGGAAAAAAGAAGAAAATAAGAAAAAAGAAAAAAGTCAAAGGAGCAAATAAATAATAAAAAAGCAAACATTCCCCATTGCCCATCACTTCATTTAAACAGGAGAAACTTGAGTTCCAAAGTACTTTTTTTTTTCTTTCAATGAAATAATGACATGGACTTAAGTTGAGAATAATTTGTTTATACTGTTTTCCTCACTTTGGGCAATCTATATTCATTCTCCTTGCTCTGTGGACTTCACAGATGTGGCTTTTTCAAAATAACGTTTATTTTCAGGTGTACTGTAATGAGCGTTTCATCACCAATAATTTACACTGTATTTTGTGGTTTGTATAAAGTGGTAGTTCTTGATTCCATCTGGACAAAGTAAGTTTTAGATCTTGGAAATTTTTGCACGTAAATACTAAATCTCCTGCCCTAAGAATTCAAATATGCAAGGGATCTTATCATTAAGATTTCTCCATCATCTTTACTGGAAACAGGACCTTTTCTACACAGAGAACTTTTGTGAACAACATGCTGTACTGGTACCAGCCCCAAGACTGGCTTTCTTTTCTGGTTTTAGGTGGAGTGTTGAAAATTTATATTGCCCATAATTGGGGGATGGGGGGCCAGGAAGGGAAGATATGTTTCTGTGATTGTCCTCTCTCTGGTCTTCAGTTACAGATTGGATGAGGCTGTAGTACATTATAGTTAGAAAGTGCTTATGGCAACAGAGCTCTGATGAGGCAGGGAGCCCTGGTCACCTGTGGAGCTGGAGAGTTTCTTGAAGCAGCAGGGCAAGATGCAGTTGCACAGTTGGCTTCCAGAGGTGGGTGCTCTGCTGTTTATCCCCCTGCTATCTAAAAGGCCCCAGGAGCAAGCAGCTGAGTAAAGGAAGGGGAATAGTTTTGGGGTGTTGATGTATTTGAGTATATCTGAGCTGAAAAGGGGAGGGAGGAGTTCTTAGCTCAGGCTGGACAAAACTTGCATACAGCAGGCAACAATGAAGTTCAGCTTCATGCAAATGTCCTCTATTAGCTTGAACTTGAGCCACTAGCTGATATTAAACCTCATATTTTCTTACTTTCCCTAGGTTTTAGTCAAGAGAAAATATCAACCACAATCACCAAGCCCCAAAAAGAAAAAAAATATAAAGCAGCTTTCTTCTTTGGAGTATAGATATACCCTGAGCTCCTGGGGCTGTGCATGTTGGTTTGATGGATAACTTGCAGTGATAACTTTATCCAGAAAACACACAAGAGCAGCCCTTTTTTTTGTAAAAGAGTGGTAATTTTGTTAGACATGTGCCTTGCTATTTAATTTGCTTAAAAAAAATGGCATTAGAAAAGATAGACGTGCAAATAGATTAAAATCTGAGTTTGCTTGACTTTTTGGAAAAGTATCTATCATTCTTACATGGAGACGAGGTAGAACTATGGCACAGGAGTAATTATTAACAGTAGCTTATGTCAACATTTCCTTCAGAAATGGTCTGCACTACTCTGAAAGTTTCGGGGCTGCTGTATTCTTACCACTTTCTATGATTATGCAAATGTATCAAAACAGTTGTAGTTCTGTGACTACTGAATCCTTCAGTCTGTCACTGCAATCCTGAAACATTGATAATGAATCATTAAGTGCCTGAATATATCATCTATTTATGCATAAAGCCTGGAAAAAAAAATCACTTTTGGAAGCTAACCACATTAACAAATTTTATGACAAATATGTCCTCTCAAACCACTCCATTGACACAACACAGGCACAACTAACATACCAGATTGCAGAATGTTGTATTGAGATTCTTGCTAAACTTTTTTCTCACACCTTTTAATTTAAACCCTCCTTACCTCATGGCTTACCAAGCCATGGGACCTCTTGCTCACCTTGGCTAATCTGCCCATTCACCCCAGCAGGAGTTGGGAAGTTTGATGGAGGGGGATGCTTGTTCTCGTATATCTCTGTGCAAAGCTACATGAGGTGGCATTCAATGGCTTCATGGTTGCCTTCAGGAAGTACTGTGCACTTCTATGGGTGCTCTGTGATGACTTCAATAATTCAATTTACCCTTTCTTCCCCTGCCCCACTCTTGCTCCTGTGGCAAGAAAAAATTAAACTCTTGTATTGCAACCTACCTACACTGTTATAAAGCTTTCAGCTGGCTTATATTTTTAAGTCAGTAGATCAAACCTGACTTTCTCTACCACAGGTGAGATGGTAGAAAAATGCAGAATAGGCTTACTCTAATTAATTTCTTGGTAAGAATGTTTTATTATACCTCACCATTTCTGAATGCAATTTGTAATCCATGGGGGTTTTTTTAAACCCTGCAATTGCTGGTCCTATTTCTTCAGGCTTGCATAGTCTTCCGTAGGGCACAGCCAAGCAACAAGCCTTAAAGATGTAAATCCTCTGAAGTGCTGAAGCACTGGCAGAAGAAATCTGGTTATCTTCTTAGCAGTAGTACCTACAGACTGTTAGTGCTGCCCAGCAACAAGTGATGTTAAACAGGAGGGAAATACAGCCGGTGTGAGTAAGAACAACCAGAATCAACTGGCAGTGGTTGTCTGCAAATGGACATCTGCCCTTTGCAGTGACCACACTTTCTTCTCTGAATAAGTTTCTGTCTTAGCATATATCTATGTTTTCCAGTGAAGGGTTGAAAATAAGATAGAATGCCTGCCAAAGCATTGTAACAGTTTTGATAGGGTAATCTTCCTAGGCTAGTTTAGGTTCCTTCTCAAGCTTGCTAATACGGCTATGTTGTTTTTGGCACTATAGTATGGATGTGCTTTCTGCACTCTTTGAAAAGGCTGTAGTCTTTCTCCTCTAGCTTCTAGTCCCCTTTTCCCCACTGCAAATCAACCCCTTCTGACAATTAGTTTGCTTAGCTGTCTATCTTTTGGAAATGAGTTTTGAAAAGTGGTTTTTCTGACTAAGTATCCATTTTTGTCCATCTGAGTCAGTGATCTTTAGTGCTTGGGAATTCTTGTGGTGTTAGAGTACCAAATCAGCTAAACACTCTTATTCAGCCAGGTAGAAAGGGAGATAAAGCACAAAACTATCATCTCAAAATTGCACAGGGAATACAGATGAACAGAATTTATTAGCCTACTTGGAACCTGGCCATAAAGCTGGGATAAAGTCTCTTATCATTAAACAGAAATGAAACTTTATTTCTTTATGTACTTAGTGTATCTAGTTTGTAGATAGGAAAGGATTTTACATCAACACCTAGGCACGGATGAAGAAAATAAAAATGTTTGTGAAGACCTCAAATGCAGCTTCTTTTTTAATCTAAAGCAGATTTTACAGCAACTGCTAGAGTCTCACTGAATCGGGAACACCAGAATCTCATGGCATTCAATGGCCAATAAGGGGAATCTTTTCACAGTCATTTTTATTATGGCAGTTAGCTCTTTATAGGCTCTTCAGAGAGGCTAACTACATGCTCATGTAATTAGAGAGAAGGTGATGAACACTGAAAGCCGAAATCACTCAAATTTAATCAGAGATGAGGGATTATGGTTGAGAGGTTTGGATTGTTCTAACATTAACTAATTTGTCAAAGATAACACTAACTGTCTTGTGCTTACTTCCTTTATTGGTTTGAATGATGGTATCATAATTTGCTGTGCTACCTTACGTCTAATCAGTCTAATCTGGATTTGTTTGACATTTATGGATGTCTTTGCTATCATTTTGCCCAAGCATTTGTTTTCTTTTAGTCTTCCCAAAAGATATGGTTTGAGAGAAATTCTAATGCGTCCCAGTGATTTATTTCTCGGTAGTTAGTGCTTCTGCTTTCCTGACCTTCAAATGGGCTCTGAGAATGAAATATTTTCCCTACCAGTTCATGTTTTTTCCATTGTGAATAAGGAAAAATATTTAAATTTAGTCAATTTTCCTCTTCAAGGTCAAGTCTCTTTTGTATCATCATTTCCCATCCACAAATGACTTTTTTATGATCAAGGCAAGGGGAAAATTTTTAGCTTATATGTGCATAATCGTGAGATAATGTGTCAGGTTGCTTGTAGTGGATGTTTGTACGTAATACAAACTATTAGAGTTATAGTTAGAGTCAGTAGGAAGCCTTTCTTTTAGGGTTACTGCACTCCTTGCCTTCATATTGCCAAAATTTAACTATGTTGAAAGAAACTTTTTCCATGTCTGACCTCTGTTCTAGCCTGGCTTTATTTTGACAACTGACGGAAAGCTCTCCACTGGTTCCTGCCCTGAATCATTATTTTGTTTGACTGCAATAAGGGTAGCTATTTATTTTTGCCTCCCCTCATCCAGTCTCAAGTTGTTTCTATTTGAAGTTTTTGACAAAAGAGTTCTGTCATTCAATATTGGATTGTGTGGATTAGCTAGAAGTAATGCGAAAGAAGATTTATTTGATTGGCAGTAGTCTACAGTTCATACCTTGGATACTACTCAATGAAGTAATAGTTTGTCTTGGGTGACAGTGGTTAGGTTTGAACCATTCATTCAGCTTCAGTTAAGGTGCATATTGGAAAATATTAGTGTTGCATATGAAATAACCTGTGATTTCTGTTACAATAAAATGCGTGGACATAGGCGCCTGTAAAACATGAAGGCTGCAAAAGAAAGTTTAGAAATATTGTTAGTGGGAAGCTTAGGCTGCTAGGCTTCAATCTCTCAATGTCTTTAATGACAGAATATGTTTTCCACAAGAATTATCTCTTGCTTGGTGTGTGAAATGGGAGTTAATCAAGGGCCTTTTTTCCAGTGGCTTTTCAGGAGTTCTTGGTTGGTTAATCACCAGCCTGTTGTGCTTTAATTGAACTACAAAAAATCTGTTGCACATGGTCTGTTTTTTCTGTCATCCTCTGGGGACAAGATTTATTATGGCAGTTTTGTTTTGGAACATTGTAATATACGTATTCCTTTATCTTAGGGAAGGTTGGTCAAAGATGTTTGCCCTTTACTCTGTGTTGAAGTTGAGCTTTACAGTAATTCTTAGCTTGATGGGAACAACTCTAATCTTTGTGTCTAACTTTGTAAACGTCCATCTGAACTTCAGACTTGATGTCACTTGCTTTTAATATGGCAAGAGACAGGTGAAGATGCAAAGTGAAGAATATCTTGTTGAAGTACAACTGAGTGTGGCAGACAAAATTGCCAGGATATTATAAACCATGGAAAAATGCTAGGATGACTGTTAATAATCCACCAGCCATTCCCAACAGCCAAGTGTACCCTGATCTCTAGCCTTCTATTTTAGCTATTTTATTTTTTTTCAGAATCTAAACCTTCTCTATTCCTCCTCTTTAAACAATGTAAGTAATCTGGTTAATTTTGTCTTATGAAATCTGATCAGGAAATGAGTTTCAAACCAATTCTGCCTCAGTGAGGTTCAACAGGGAGGAAATTCTTTGAAGAGAGCAATTTTAAGGTAGTAAAATTCTACAGGGGAACTGTAATTTACATCCTGTGACATTTTCTGGCGATTGTAGGAGAGAAAGTCACAGATCATGTCATGGTCAACACGGGAGAGAAGCAGTCAGAGCTACTTCATTGGAGAAATATTAACATCTTAAAGTAGTATTAATACATAAAATAGCAATAAAAATCTTGAGACACATGTTTCAGTTTGGACTTGGTCTGCAGTGGCAGTCAAAGCATGGGGCTGATATGCTTGGGTTTTATGTGTATGTATATGTTCATGGTTTATTTATTATATAGACTTTGTAATATTTGTCTTTATTTTCATTATCTACTAATTGGCTTCTGGGTATGGTTCTTTGCAAATTTGTCAGGGCACTGCAAGGGCTGGGGGCTCCCTGGGGATTGCAGGGACTTGCGGGGGACATGGCAGCCTGGGGCTGTCCCACTCCCCAGCCAGGGAGCTGGGCAGCTGGGGGGCAGCCCCAGCCCCGGGCATCAGCCACCTTCTTGGGGACAGGGTCAGGCTGAGGCCAGGACAGGAGATCAGCCTGCAGGCTGGGCTGTGAGGAGCTGGAGACCAGCCTTGCTGCTGGGGCAGGGACTGATGGCCCCGGAGGGGGTTATGTTGGGTCCTGGGCCCATGGAGGAAGCCCTGGGGGCAGTTAGTCAGGACAGAAAGGCCTAGAAATGCACTCAGGGCCCTCAAACAGCTGATATAAATGTCTCCCACTACAGCTGAAGATGAGCTGAAGATGAAACTTCCAAGCTTTAAGTTTTGAAAGGCTTGTGACAAGGACAAACCCCATAAATCTGGAAGGGCCTACAGACCTGGGGTATCAGACTAGCAAGAGAGGTTAAAATGGAGAGTGTTTGGTCTTAACAAGGGAGGAAAGGGAGCTCAAGATGGAGGGAGATGCCATCTGAGGGAAAATGTTTCAGCTTTACCCCATTTCTGTCAGCCTGGGATCTGAACGGTAGAGTAAGTTAGGTTGGTAGGAATCTCTGGAGGTCAGCCAGCCCAGCCCCTTGCTCAGAGTAGATCTGATGAGATCAGGGCAGTGTCCAGTTCTGTCCTGAACAGCCCCAGGGATGAAGATTCAACAGCGTCGCTGGGCCGTGTTGCAGTGTTTGGCCACCCCCACGGTTTACACAAAAAATAAATCCTTACATCTAGTTGGAATTCCCCATGCTCCAACATGAGTTTGTGGTCTTTTGTCCTATCACTGTACACCTCTGAGAATAATCTGTCTCTGTCTTCATGTCTTCTGATCAGGCATTTATAGACAACGATATGGTCTCCCCTGAGCCTTCCTTTCAGAAAGCTGAATGAACCCAGTTCTCTCCACTTGTCCTCATATGTTGTGTGCTTCAGCCCTTGATAATCTTAGTAGTCCTCCACTGGACTTGTTACTTTATGTCCATGTATTGTAGATGATAGTCCAAGGTAAAATCTCTTTGCTTCATGCTGTATTCCAGATCTTCCAGATAACAGCAGCTGTATGCCCTAATCAACATGCTATGGAGTCATTCTTTCTTCTGTAGATACCCATGACCTTTATATAAAATGGAACAACATGACTGGGAGAGGCTGACCACATTTGATATCGCTGCCTGAACCCTGACATTTACATGAGGGTGTTTTTGTGGTAAGTGAATAGATGACCAGGTAATTTAGGTTCTTTCCAGATTGAATATCAACTAATTAGCAAGTCTGAGGATTGAAACTTTAGGCTTGGGTTCTAAAAATGAGGTTGAGCATGTCTTTATGCACATGCTCAAATTTGATCTCCATTTCACAGCACAAGCATTTGCTGTTTACAAGAAGGGAGCCTGGAGGCTACAGATGAATAGATTGCTGGAGTATGTTCCATTACGGCAAACCTCAGTGTATTAATAATGATATATTTGCTTTTGGCTGGCACAACTATTTGTTTTGAAGGTGGCCATGACACCAAGCTCTAATCGCCAAGATAATAGTGGTGTATTTTTTTTTATGTCTCGTTTATGAACAAATGGACAAGAAATTACTAGTATGGAGCAGGTATTAGGTGCATAGTTAAGTGTTCTTCTGCCAAAAACCAGTTGGAGCAGTAACTTTTTTCATATCAGGTAAGTTTGCGGAAAAAAAGGTGGCAACATTCATTTCCAGAAACAAGCACAGAATTGACTTTGGGTTCATGCGTAAATATTATCTAAATGTTTGGAGCTCTGTACCTGAATTGCATGAGAACTCTATTTTGCACTTAAGAAAATGCAAATTTCTAATTGTTATGGTTTTGTTAGAACAAACAGGCCCAGTGGAAGCAAATGCTATCTGCCTGGGTCTGGAGGTGGCTCTGCAGAAGCTCAGTGCTCTCTCATCTCAGGTGGTTATTTGTATCCGGAGTCATAGTATGAAATGAGTTCTGCAAGTGTTCTCCTACAGATAAGACATGCTTGGTGGGAGTGCACTAGACTGTGAATAGAAGTATTGGAGTTTTTTCTTGTACCATATTTTTCTCTTTAGAATGGATTTCTGCTGTCACTTTTGTTGGGGACACATGCCATTGCTTCTTCTTCTGAAGACTGGATAATTCTCCTTTACAAACGAGGGCTCTAGATCCTGGGCTGGCTGTGGCCAGTATTACTTGTACCAAGACAGGATCAAGTGAAGCACTCTCTTTTTCAAGCTCAGAGCTGGCTCAAAACTTCTCACCAGGCAAAACCAATTCTGTGCTAGTGACATGGTGGGGTTTTTTTTGGAGAGACAGGTGAGAGAAGGGCCTGTAAGGGCAGTCATTAGAGATTTGAAATATACTGCGTGATTTTAGGGATCCCTGAGAGGAAGCATAGGAGTGCATATTCTCTGTTTTCTGTGAATCTATTTCTTCTGTTGCTTCTGTTCTCACCTTCTCATTCACCTTGTATTTGGCATTCAAAAGCACCTTATAGCTGTCTACATCCACCTCTTCTTCCTCCAGCAGGTCTTTCTCCTGTTTTGAGGGAATAGGAGAGAGGGCTGCTCTGGGACACAGCTGGAGGAAAGTCCCAGAGAACCAAACTTACAGATCCTCCCCTTGCCTTGCAGAAGATAGCTACTGTCTCTTCTGGGAGCTGAAAAATGCTGCATCCTCTGACTCTCTGGCGAGAAAAGCAAGAACAGGGGCTGTGCAGGCAGCCAGCTGTTCAGACTAGACACCAAGCCACATGCATGCAGAGCTGTCAATGTGTTTTACCTTGAGGTTTGCCACACAAGACAGTCTCTAGTTCCGTGTGCACTGATAATGGAATTGTAGTAGGATACTGGGATAAATTTGGATACAAGCATAAATGTGATCAGATTAAAATCATGTTTGTCTTGGTGGTGATTGTTTGACAGTGTGGTTTAACTAAAACAGTTAGCATTTGACTAATTTTAATTTTAAAAACTGCCTGGACTGTGTGAGAGGTTGGTTTTTGCTTTTTTTTTTTTTGTTTGTTTTGTTGTTGTTGTTGTTGTTGTTGTTGTTGTTGGGTTTTTTAGAAAAAATCACACTACTCCATGATATAGTTTAAGTAGCAGAATTACAGGAGACTTGGGAAGGTTCTTCTTAAACAAGAAAAGGGGGTTGGGATGAATAAGAAATCATATAAGAGGAGGAAACTGTTTAGAACTAATAGGAACCAGATTAAACAGATATTAAACCTCTGCCAAAATACTAAAAGGATTTTTGTTTGGTTTTTTTTTGTTGTTAGTACAGAGTAACTTGATTTATATAATATTAACTTTATTTGGAAACAGAAACCTTTCTTTTTCTAAATATGTTCATGCTTCTTGCACTGATTTTTGTATGATCTCCATTCTGTGCAAAAACCAGATAATTCAGGTAAGAAAGATACTGAAATGCAGAATGGTGTCTGTCTGGATGGATGGCATGGTGCAGGGACACACGTTTATCAGGATCAGCAGGATTTTTGTGAGAACTCTTAATTTATAGAAAAATGCAGTTTTACTTCACTAAAAGTATCCACGTGCTTCAGTCAGTCTTGGGTGGTAATTTTGCGCAAACAACCTCCCTGAAGTTTCAGCATTCCTGAAATATTTTCCCTCTATTTGTTTAAATTCTTGATACTCAGCTAATAAACTGGTTTTTCTGCTGCTGACAAAACTGGCAAAGAGAAGATGGTTCTTGTACCCATCCTTGTGCTCTAGAATGCTTGTGGTTAACAGTGCCCTGAGACTGCTTTACAAGAGATCTCATTCAAATCCCCTGAATCAGAGAGGGCTTGAAAATGATATATCCCATTGCTCAGAAAGTGCGGTAACCCCTAGACTACGTGGCATGAGCTAGGTACAGCCAATACCTCCTCCAGGGGCCCACTGGGAAACTGAATTTTCAGACAGAAAGATCCTGGAGTGGGCCTACTCATTTCAAATATTAGGTTATATCCAAAATCAACTTTTTAAAGCTCTTTTTCTCTCATAATTTTTGGCAGCAAGTCATTTTAGGTTGAATAAGAACATTTTAATAATGAATGAAAATGAAGAGCAATGAATTGTGTACAAGGCTCACGACACCTAATAGCAAAAGTGACAGATGTAATCAGATTTGAAACAGTTTCAGTTCTAACTCTGTCTCTGGTTTGGTTTCCCAGGAAATCTTGCCTCACAGGAACATGCTATAATACAGACATAGAGGATAAATAGGATTTTCAGTGTAAAAAATTCATTGCACATATTGAAACGTAAACATTTAATCAGAAAACACTGTCTCATTCTAACTACCCTTTGGAGAGCACTAACAGGCATTAGTTTAGATTTAGTTGCAGAAAATCAATGAAATAAATAGCAGATGGATATTATTCAATGTCTTCACTAGAAACCATGACCTAACAATGAAAGTGTGTCATTCTTCTGGACAACTTCAAGGCCAAGGAAGTAGACATTTAGCACATCAGTAAATCTCATGAGATATCACTTGAAAGAGCAGAAAGAATATATATACATTAGGTCAAATGTAACTAGAGAGCTCAATAAAGATGTGTGAAATGTCCTGGAAAATTTAAATAGAGCAGACCAAGTCACTAAGTAGGAAAAAGGTTAAAAAGATAAGGGAGACTATTAAATGCTCATGTTTAAAAAAGCCAAACAAAAAAATCCTGATTAGCAATACTAATATGAACAAACATGTATACAGCCTAATAAGGATAGACAGAATCTTTTTAAATAGCTCTTATTCTTTAGGTACTATAAGATGCCAAATTTTGCCTTTCTTTATAGTATTTGTTGATTTTTAACTAGCATAAGAAAGAAGAGAATTTGTCCATATGCCTAGTACTATAAGACAATCTGATCCTTCAGGCTTTGAAAGTCAGTTTGTAATCTAAATTACTAAAAGAGATTTAATTATTTTGGTATTCTCACACCTTTGGGTTCCACTGAAAAAACAGTACTTACTTCCTCTAAATGGAAGAGGAAATGAAAAAATTAACTTCCCAGAAAGATTTACAGAGACCCATGTGACCAGTTTAGCCTTGTCTACTTTGAATTTTTGTAGACCATGGGTCCAGTAATAATACATTAAGTTAAATAGCTAATTCAGGGTAAGTAGGATAGGGAGGTGTATCTTCTTTTGCTTTGGCAAATAGCTTTTTTTTGCTTTGCTGATAGCTTTGGTGTGGTTAGTGAAAAGGTCATTTGTCTTGACTGTTGATAGTTGCGGTTTGTTTATGCCCCTACTTCTGACTTTGCTTCACCCCCCAGCTCTTTTACCTGATGTTAACCAGGTGCAAATGATATGTTCTGCTGACACATCGGACTTGCTAAATGAATTAAATGTTCATTTAGGGTGCAGGCTACAACTTATATCCCCTGAGTCTCTTGTTAACTTCCAGGAGTTAGGTTTGCAAATCTGCGATTGAGCTATAGCATAGCTCTGGTTTATTGTGAAGCTAGTCTCTTAGGCTACTGGCTTGACTCACAGAGACAAAACCAATTAAACTTTCGTATTTTTCCAGTCATTTTTTTCAAAGCAGTGAATTAGGGCATGACTTCAGTTCAGCAGTGATTGAAGTCAACAGAATCTAGAAACTAACATGAAAGAATCTGGGATCAGACCAGTAACCAAAATGCTCAGTCATTTCACCAGGTAGTGAAGTGCACCAGGTACATTTGGTTTCAAAAATACTAAAGCTGGAAAGCGGGTTTGGGATAATAATTCCTTCAGACAAACTTATATCGCCTAAGTTCATCAGACTTGCCACTTTGAAATATCTACTTGATCTATCCCGGTCATTTTCTGAAGACAATAGAAAACAGGTATATTTTAATGCAAAACCATAAGTCTGATCTCAATAACTTTATGCTAGTTTATCTCTGGGTCTAGTGCCACATATGATTTGATTCATGAGAATAGCAAATGGTAAACTGGAAAGGTTACTTCCTTATCCATCAGGAACACTGGAAAGATGCTTAGCTGAGGAAGTTCATACTGATGTTTCACTCTGTTCTTTGAGTTACAGTAAAGGAAGCGGTCACATCTGGGTGGGCTTTATTTGGACCATGATGGGAACTCTGCCAGGTCACAAGATCTGTTTCTGTTAAAGATGCTGGGTTCATCTAATTCATTTCAGAGAAGTCTTTCATAATTAACTGACTCATATACTAACAGTATCCAATCCAGATGAGGGGAGGGGAAATGGTGAAATAGCTTGCAGAGCTACAGCTTCCCTCTCCGATTTCTTTATTAACTCTTAAAAGCCCCTTATTCATTACGTCTCTGCACATGAATGAAGAAGCTAACTTTAACTTTGTCTTTAACACACTAAATTTGTAATTTGGAAAGGATTATAACTATTTGTTATCGATTGATTGATGTTACAAGAAATGTTTTGCAACTGGTTTAAGTGTTTAAGTAATGAGATGACATCAGATCTGTTGGGAGCTTAAATGATTACTTTGTTAACTTTATAAACAAGTCATTATACAAACGTGTGTGGTATGTATTCTATGCCTGCATTTTATCTCAGGTTTTTTATTTTAATCAAAATTCACATAAACTAAAATTAGATGAATAAATACAACAGACTTCCTAAACATAATCTGATTCATCAAATCCAATTACAATTTTGGTGGCCTTTTACAACAGTGTTACAGCATTAGTAGATAAGGGGAGAACAACAGGCATCGTTTACCTGAACTTATGCAAAGCATTTGACACTGTCCTGCATGACATCTTGGTATCTAAATTGGAAAAGCACGGATTTGATGGATGGACTACTCAGTGGATAAGGAACTGATTAGATGGAGGCACTCAAAGGGTTGTGTTCAACAGCTTGATGTCCAAGTGGAAACCAGTGATGAGTGGTGTTCCTCAGGGGTCAGTACTAGGATCGGTGCTGTTTATCATCTTTGTTGGTCACTGGGATTGAGTGCACCCTCAGCAGGTTTGCCAATGGCACCAAGCTGTGTAGTGCAGTTAACATGCTGGAGGGAAGGGAAAATAACAAAGTCCTGCACCTGAGTCATGGCGATCCCAGGCACAAATACAGGCTGTATGGAGAATGGACTGAGAGCAGCCCTGAGAAGGACTTGGTGGTGTTGGTGGATGAGAAGCTCAACATGAGCTGGCAATAGGCACTCGCAGCCCAGAAAGTCAACCACATCCTGGGCTGCATCAAAAGAAGGGTGGCCAGCAGGTCAAGGGAGGCAGTCCTACCCCTCCACTCTGCTCTGGTGGGACCCCACCTGGAGTACTGCATCCAGCTCTGGAGTCCTCAGCACAGAAATGACATGGACCTGTTGGAACAGGTCCAGAGAAGGGCCATGAAGATGATCAGAGGGATGGAGCACCTCTCCTGTGAAGACTGGCTGAGAGTGGGGGTTGTTCAGCCTGAGAAGAGAGGGCTCTGGGGAGACCTTATGGTGGTGTTACAGTTCCTAAAGGCGGCCTATAGGAGAGATGGGGAGGGACTCTTTGTCAGGCAATGTAGCAATAGGACAAGGGGTAATGGTTTTAAACTGAAAGAGGCAAGATTTAGATTAGATGTTAGGAAGAAATTCTTTATTGTGAGGGTGGTGAGGCACTGGAACAGGTTGCCCAGCGAACTTGTGGATGCCCCATCCCCGGAAATGTTCAAGGCCGGGTTGGATGGGGCTTTGAGCAACTTGATCTAGTGGAAGCTCCCTGCCCACAGCAGAGGTGTTGGAACTACACAATCTTTAAGATGCCTTCTAACCCAAACCATACTATGGTTATATGATCAGTGGGATGTCAGGTGAGCCACCTGGATCACTGGGCATGCTATATCTTCCACGTGGTGTGGTCCCATTAGTATACTGATGACCTAGGTAGCTCATCTGATATTTCTGTCTTCAAAGACATGGTCTGAGCACAGTGAACTCTGAAAAAGTGTATATAAGTTCTGATGGATAATTCTCATCAAACTTAGTAGAAGCAGAAGGTATTCAGGTAAGTCTCTGGGTCACCGCTCATTCGCACTTATTCATGGGTCTCCAGACTGATTTAGATGACCCTGTTTCTCAAAGAAAGGAGCAATACTATAGTGGGAGATGTCTGCATAATCTCTGGTATGAGTGGAGTTTCTGGATCCAGAAGTAGGGGCTCCTGGAAGAAAGAAGAAATGTTTCATACAGAAAGAAATGAGAAACTGTCATAACTATTGGCTTCCACAGTTGTGGTCCAAATGACACCAGAATAGTACAATTCTTTTTAGATTCCTGATGTGATAGCCCTAATGACTGTCCTTGAGCACCACTTAGCCCATGCTATGTGCCATGCATGTGATGCTACTAGCTAAGAAGACTGTGTTGCCTCTGTAAGTTTAATAAGACATCTGGCTTTCTCAAAAGGAAACGGAAAATGGAGAAATCTAAGCAGCAGAAGTACTGCTGGGACAGTAACTGTGGGAAGCAACTATGTTTAGGGAGAAAAGAATAAGATAAATTTTATAATGTTGTTATTATTAACATATTTGTAAAAAGAGCAGTTATTGAGTTTTACTGCACTCAACACAATTTGTGGCCTTTACCAGAAAAGATAGTAGCCTGCCTTGGGCTGAATGGCCACCACATATTTTATTGTTACTAGCTAAAAAAGAGGCTGAGGACATGAGAAGGTGGAGCTAAATGGAATCTGTCCCACTACAGTCTCATCTTCAACCTTGCATAATTTAGTGAGGGTTTTGTTCCTTGGGCAGGCCAGCGTCAGTGCCTGAAAGTAAAGAAAAAGGGGAAGGCATGAATAATACGGTCATTGCAATAAAAAAAAAAAAAAGCAAAAGACAGAACTCTCTAAATTGCAAGACTTATGAAAGAGAACTAGAACACATAATTCCTGGAAGCTTATATCTTGAAGACAGTCACTTGTTCTGGGGTCCTTTGATGTCTGAACACCTGAATTTAGCAGATAGTATCCAGCACTTTCCTGCTTTCTATCTGACCACAAAAGACCATAGAATCATAGAATAATTTGGGCTGGAAAAGACCTTTAAAAGTCATCTAGTCCAACTCCCCTGCAATGAGCAGGGACATCTTCAACTAGATCAGGTTGCTCAGAGCCCCATCCAACCTGATCTTGCATGTTTCCAGGGATGGGGCATCTACCACCTCTCTGGGGAACCTGTTCCAGTGTTTTACACCCTCAGAGTAAAGAATTTCTTCTATATGTCTGGTCTAAATCTACCCTTTTTTAGGTTAAAACAATTACCCATTGTGCTGTCACAACAGGCCCTGATGAAAAGTTTGTTCCCAGCTTTCCTGTAGGTTCCCTTTAAGGACTGAGAGGCCACAATAAGGTCTCTCTGGAGCCTTCTCTTCTCCAGGCTGAACAACCCCAACTGTCTCTGCCTGTCTTTGTAGGAGAGGTGCTCCAGCCCTCTGATCATTTTTGTGGCCCTCCTCTGGACCCGCTCCAAAAAGTCCATGGCATTCCTGTGCTGGGGGCCCCAGAGCTGGATGCAGTACTTCAGGTGGGGTCTTACGAGAGCAGAGTAGAGGGGCAGAGTCACTTCCCTCAACCTGCTGGCTACCCTTCTTTTGATGCAGCCCAGGATGTGGCTGGCTTTCTGGGTTGTGAGCGTACATTGCTGCCTCACGTCCAGGTTTTCATCCAGCAGTACACTCCAGTACACCCTTCATCCCCTGGCCAGTATCGATAGATACTGGGGGTTGCCCTAACCCAGGTGCAGGACATTGCACTTGGCCTTGTTCAACTTCATGAGGTTCACATGGGCCCACTCCTTGAGTCTGTCCAGGTCCCTCTGGATGGCGTCCAGTCCCTCAGGTGTGTCAACCACACCATTGAGTTTGGTGTCATCTGCAAACTTGCTGAGGGTGCACTTGATCCAACTATGTCACTGATGAAGATATTGAACAGTACTGGTCTCAATATGAACCCCTGAGGGACACCACTCATCACTGATCTTCATCTGGACATTAAGCCATTTTCCACTAACATCCAACCAATTCCTCATCCACTGAACAGTCCACCTATCAAATCCCTATTTCTCCAACTTAGAGAGAAGGATGTTGTGCAGGACTTTCCTTACAGAATTCCAGGTAGGCCACATCTGTAGCTCTTCCCTTTTCCACTGATGTAATCACTCCATCAGAGAAGGCCACTAGGATGGTCAGACAGGACTTGCCCTTGGTCAAGCCATGCTGGCTGTCTTGAATCACCTCCCTGTCCTCCATGGGCCTTAGCACAGCTTCTAGGAGGATCTGTTCCATGATCTTCCCAGGCACAGAGGGGAGGCTGACAGGTTGGTAGTTCCCAGGGTCCTCCTTTCTACCCTTTTTAAAAATGGGTGCAATGTTTCCCTTTTTCCAATCCCTGGGGACTTCATCTGACTGCCATGACTTTTCAAATCTCATGGAGAGTGGCTTGGCAACTACATGAGCCAATTCCCTCAGGACTCTGAGTTGCGTCTTGTCAGGTCCCATAGACTTCTGTATGTTCAGGTTCCTCAGGTAGTCATGAACCTGATCTTCTCTTACTGTGGGAGGGACTTTTCTCCCCCAGTCCTGCGTTGTGGTCTATCCATTTCAGAAGTGTGGGGAGACAGGTTGCCAGTGAAGACTGAGGCAAAAAAAGTTATTGAGTACCTCAATCTCTCCTTGTTTGTTGTTACCACTTTGCCAGATAAAACACTGCTCTTCCAAACACAAAGAGAAGATAGACATTCCTCTATTAACTATTTCTCATGCTGTTTGTACTTTTTGTGTCACTCAGTTCCAGGGGAACAAAGTTAAAGACTTTCTTGGGTGCTTAAGGGTTTGAATTAACTGCTTTTAATAAATAGTTTTTAATTTTACTCACAAAGCCTTTTCTAAATCGTGAATTTGTCTTGCGTGGTACCAGGGTAAGAGAAGGATATGCTCTACGACAAATTCTACAAACTGCTTCTAAGCTGAAGTATCCTGCTTGTAAAGAATTGCAAATCCCTGTTTCAGAATAAAGATGCAGCTTGAAATCTCCTAGATTAGTTGTCTTTAGGCAACAGTCTGTTATTGACTCTCCAATGTAAATGCTTTTGAAGTAAACAGAAGAGCAGGACAGCTGTCAAACAGATGTGGAACTTCCATCTTTAAATAACAAGCAAGTGTTCCCATTGTACGGGTCCTAATAATTGGTATATTTATTCCCTTTTCTTCTTAAAAGTTAATATTAAAAGAAAGCTAGTGTTTACAGATTGTCCAAGAACAGAGGACAGTCTAAAAATAAGGGACAACAATCTAATATAATCAGGCATTGTTTAAAACATCTGCTCCCATTTAGGCTTTGGAGTATCCTACATATGGTTTACACAATTTTTTTTTACGTAATTGTTTCCCCTATTCAATCTTAAGTAAAATTTCTGATTTGTGTCTGACTATACTAGTTACAGAGACATTCACCTCAGTATTAATGCTGTGAACCATAAGATTTTAGAGATCATGAGTCAGAAACCTTGTGATCTTGGATCATAAAATTTACCAAATTTTATTTTTGTATTAATTTTATTTTTTTCACATTCTTTAATAGCTTTCTCAAACTGTTCTGTATCATTAGGGGTATGACAACTGTATTAAACATGAAAACTGTGAATTTTGTATAACCACAGGTTGCCTGGTAGTCAGGTTTTAAGAAAACTGTCAGTTAAACCAGTATTTTAACAGAATGACAAAATCATTGAGTTGGAAGAGGTCTTTGGTAGATTGTCCAGTCCAACCTCCCATGCTCAAAGCAGGGTCAATTAGAGCACATTGCTCTAGTCAGGTTTTTAGTATCTCCAAAGATGCTGTAAGTAAAGTAGGAAAGTTTCAGTGTGGGAGCCAATCCATTGTTCTGTGGCACTTGCACAAGGTTGTCTTTATTTGGTACACGGTCCCAATTAAAGAAGAATGAGATCGGACTTGTTACTTTAGCACTACTCCACTAGCACTGCTTACTCCTTCCAGCACATGGCATTACACCATTCTTGTTGTTCATTTTGCTCTGAAGGCAACCTTTTTAAAAGTGATGTTTGATGTCAGCTTAACACTTGAGAAAAACATCGAATGGATACCTTACCTTGGCCTGCCTTTCTCCAAAAGGATGAAGGAGCACATTCTACAATCTCTTAAGAGATGACTGTTTGTCTCTACCTGCTGTTTATTGGCACCCTAATGACCTATGCTTAAAAAGTATTTTTATCTCCTCCCCTTTTATTTAATTTGATCAGTTACAGCTTTCTACTAACATATTTGGGTAATCTGCTCTGTTTCCTCACGTCTGAGCTTTATGATTCTCGCAGATTTATTTGGTCTCTTCATACTTGTCTGGCCCTCTTGCTGCCCCTGAGATGATACATGCAGCACAACAGGGTTGCAAAGCACGTGTCCCGGAAGAGCAAGCAAATGGCCTGACTGGTGTAGACTGGCTCATAAGGTATTGTCTGGAATAGTAGGGCTTAATATTTTTGGAGGGGGTCAGTTGAGATTAATTTAGCTGTAGCATAATAGGTGAATAAATTAAATATGAAAACGAGCTAGTGAGCTGGAGCACCAGGACAACCTACAGAGGTATTCTTTTCTTTTTTTTTAATTCTTGATAAGAACTGATAACTCAGTATTTGAAAGTCTCAGCATCATTTGCTGGTTTTGAAAACATGGTCAGAAGACTACCTCTCTCTCAGCATTTACTGGAAATATACCCTAGAGGCAACAAAAACCTCTCAGCTCCCTGAGGAAAACTGAGCAGTTCTGTGTCAGAAATGCTTTGATGGAGTATTTCCTAGAACACTGCGGCACGCTCCATGGCACATGCTGGGTTTCCTTTGCGTGGGGAGGAGGGCTGGTGCCAAGCTTGCCTTTTCCTCTTAGTCTGTAGCAGCCCAGTCAGGCTCAGTGTATAAAGTTACAAGTTGAACAAACACTGAAACATTCCTGACTATGCTATAAAAACATCCACAATGAGAATATAAAGACCAAACATGCTAGGATACTTTTAAACACATTTAAAAGATTTGTGCTACTTGTTAAAAAAACCTTATGGGATCCAGCAGCGTTTTGGAAGCTTGCTGGACTCTTCGTATTATACCAATATGTTGTTTCTGGGAACAAGTGCAGCACTGACTGAACTGCGTCCAGAGTTTTCATGTGCACGCAAATGTGGGGTGGGTGGTGGTTGCCTAAGAATTATTTGTGCTTTTCAAGAAGAAACACAAACTTTTAATTCCCTGTGTATCTTTATATCCATTCACATGCTGCCTTTTGGTTGGAAAAGTATAAAAAAGTTATTTAAACAAATAATAAATCATTATTCTTTACGAGATCTTTCATATCAGAGGTCTGGTATTATTTCTTTTTTTTAAAAAAAAGAAATAAATTCTGAAATGCTAGCTTGGCGCCTTGAACACAGCTGAGTTGCACTGCAAACACAAAGGAGCAGATGTATCTGGGATAACTTTAACGTAGCAGTACCATGAAGCTAAGATGTCTTAATGAGAAAATCTTTACTTGATCTGGTTAAGCTTGAAACTCAAGTTCTCTGACAGTGTTGCTGAAGCACAGCTGATAACAGCTTTCTTCAGCTAGGAGAGGTGCTGCTTTGTATATGCCTGTGTATAATGCAAAAGCACGCCCTGAGCCTGACAGCAGTCTGGAAGTAGTCAATACTCTTGTGGCAGGCAATGACTGCAAAATCTGCTTCTGTAAAGATCTTTTTTTTTTTTTCTTTTTTTTTTTCTTGTAGATAGTGATTTTTTTGGGTATGTCCAGTGCTTAGACATACACTGGTTCATGGGTTTCAGTGACCAATATATTGTGCTTACAAATTCTGAGGTCTTAATAAGACACATTTTAAATGCTTCTCCAAGGTCACAGCCAAAAATTTTGCCTGCTCTCAAGTGTCTTGTAAGCAGAAAATGAGTTAAAACCATGACAAGTTTTAGAGTTCTACTTAGTGTCAAAGGAACTCTGTGGCACAGAGAAAATTTCTTGGCTGGTAAGATATGCTCTGAAGGCTGGTGTAGGCATCCTTTTTAATCTGGCATTGGTAAGAGCAAAGCCCCAGTGAATGCAGTGCTGGTCTATTATTGATTCAGACTGTTGCCCTGAAGAAGCACTTTCAAGATCTGACCTGCTATTATTGTGTCTTGTCTTAGTTTATGCTTTTAATTTTATAATTTCAATATATGTGCTGGAGAGTCACATTTTTTGCTGAAGCTACTCAGGAAGAAGTACAGCTACTCTAGTAAATAATTTGTAAAACGCACTAGGTGCTTTATATTATATTAAACAGCTGTTGGCTTAGAGGGTTTTTGTGTCACGAAAATTGGGAATGAACTTCTTAACAACAATGTAGTCATAAGAAGCAGGCATTATTTTATTTGGTGCTGGGGACATGGGGGATCTCTCCACCTAACATGTCCACTGAATGCGAGATTCACAGGGCTTATATCGTACAGAATACGCATGGTCATTACATTTCCCAGCACTCATTGCCATATTCATTTTGTTTCCAGAACTCATTTCCATATTCATTACATGTCAGAACTCATTTCCATATTCACATCACCTTGGCATATGTGCATTTAGTTTGTTAGGGGGTTCATGGCAGGTTTTGGGTGGTTCCTAGTGGTGTGCGGTGGCTGGTTTGAACTGATAATTGAGGAATCTCTTCGTGTGGATTGGGGAAGATAACTGCAGAAGGTTTTGCAACTCCCTCATTTATTTTGTGAGCTTGTTATTGGTCCCTCCAGCCTCTTCAAGGATGTGTATTCTTCGCTGCTGTTCTTCACAAGGAGTTACATTTACCTATTATCAGACTCTCAGTCCCTGGTTGTAACATTAGGAGGTAAAATATGATAACATTTAAAGGAAGTACTTGTACCCAAATACTTCCCCCAAAACACAGTTCATACATATAAACTAGAAAGTTTCTGCTCACATTTTTCAGCAGGTATTTCGAGTAAGACTGAGTGTACTCCAGTTTAGGGTGGTGTCCCACCTACCAGTCTTCTCTTCTTGATGGAATTGAATAATCCTATTGTTCTATAAGCCTCCTTAGTCAGGTTTCTTCTTGTGGAAGATGCTGCCTGTCACACTTTCCCCTCCCATGTAACGAATGTTCATGGTCAGTGTATAATCTGTCATACATTACCATTTTTCCTGCCTTATCTCTGGAAAACAGAAAACAGACCGTCCTGACCACCAGTGTTGTATGTGCTCGAAAGTCTATGTGAATTACATTTGCATATTATCTGAATTAGGCTAATGCACGTCATCATATTTCATGGCTTTTACTTGCATCTAAGTAGCCAGAAACTTGCATTTTTAAATGAACTGACTTTTTGATAGAAGGAGACAAGAAGACTGAGTGAGATGCCAATATGGGATATTGGCAGTGCCAGCCCTGAGCAAATTCAGTTTGTGAGATGTGGAATACTTCGTAGCGTTCATAGCTGGTGTGGACCACAGTGATACTGCAGATACTGGGAGAAGCTTAACAGCTACCAGGATTTAGTGTTTCAGTTGATTTGCTAGCTCTTAAGGCAGGTAATTTTCCCAACATAAATAATTTTGAAAGTTGCTCTGTAGTGTGCCAATGCCAAAAATAATATCTCAAAATAATTTCTCTCTGCTTTAAGGAATTGTATTACCACTGTATAAAGATGACAAAATTAATTTATTAATTAAAATATTTAGATTGAAATCTCTTTTTAAAGATCATAACTCAATGGTCCAAATATACCAATAGTGTGGATGGACAGAATTCTATTGCAGTTAATGAAATTGTATTTACTTACAGATTTTGCTCAGTTTCTAAGTCAATAATATTTAGCTACTGGATAGAAAAAAAGCATATATTTATTAGAGAACAGAAAAACAATAGCTCATCTTGCTTATATTTATTTTGCTCTGTCTGAAATATGAATGTCTTCTAAGAGGCAAAAATCATATTTATTTTAGGATCAAAATTCGTATTTTCATGGGGCAATGAGCACTTCAAAGACTGTGTGCTGTTTAAGGATATTTGTAAACACTGGCCTGAAATGGTTTGCGTCAGTATTTTTCACCTGTGCTGCATGTGGACTGTAGAAAAATTGCACATTGGACCATGAATTCTGACCCCTTCTCTCTCTGGAAGACTACATGGAATTATATGGGAAAGAGTAAATTGCACAGGCCAAAATCATGCCATTTAAACATCTACAGTGGATGCAATACCGACGGAGTCAAACAGCATGGGAACCTCCATATTTGGAGCTTTCAGAGGACAGGAGAGGAATTGACATCTAAACTGCAGCATCAGTGAGACTTTATGCATGGGATCTGATATACAGAACTGGAGCCCACAGGTCTTCACAGACATTTGGCACTTCCTGAGAGGGAAACAGTGGTGGCTTTCTGTCCTGCAGCAGCAGCGCGCTGACATGTGTTGAGTCTGTGGGGCAGCTAAGGGAACAGCACAGCAGCCTGGGCTTCCCCACACATGCTCATGAAAGAACCTCTCTTTTCTTGGTCAATCAGTACTGTTTCGTTCCTTTTGCCATTACAAGAAATCTCATCCAACCTAGCTGGTACTGCTGCATGAAATTAGGTAATTCTGCTTCAGCTGCAGTCTGTTTCTGTTTCTGTGTTTTCTTTTCATCTTTTTGCTTCTTTCTTCCCAGACCTCAGCTTTAAGTGTTAATGGAGTTACCTTTTTTTCCAAGAAGTTTTTTTTAGTTGCTCTTTCGCTGCTCATAAAGAAGTGCAGGAGTCTGAGAGGTGGCTGGATATACAGAGAAGTAGAGGTGGTCTATTCAGCACTTCTGGTCTGAGCTTGAGAATACCTCACGTTCAGCTCAGAGACAGAGAACATTGTGATTCTAGATCCTTATTCATATAGGTACATTCATCTGGAGGAAAAGGAGCTAAGGGTAATCACAAGACATTTGGTCACCTCTCACATAGGGGTTCCGGAACGTTAAAACAGCTCTAAGAAAACAATGGAACATGTAGTTTTCTGACACACACCACACACACACACACACACACACACACACACACTCACAAAATAAATCACAGAACTAGCATTTCTAAACTCATTATAGAAGCAGAAGGACTGAATCGAATTTCTGTTATGTTAAAAGAAAACAAACATACCAGTTGGTTGGTACACATATGAATAAATATTTTTTTCATTACTTTTGTGTTGCACAAAAAGTAAAACTGCCAAAATAGATTTGAATAAGCTTTAATTTTACTGAAAAAAAACCCAAAACCAAAACACCAAAAACCCCAACAAAAAAAACCCCTATTTCAATACCATTTGTTATTTTAGTCCCTTGTTCGTATCCTCTTTTATAATCTTCAGAGGTAAATGGCTTTTCCTTCCTTGTTACTCATCTGCTCATTCACAGTTTGGCAGTAGTCAACTTATGTTTGCTTTTTTCTGAGTCAGACTTCAAAAGTCTCCACATGAATCCAGTCTATAAATTTTCAACTACTTGAGTAAAACCCTATGTGATGAGAGGAGGGTTTGAAGTGGTAGTCATAACCAGCTGGAATATATTAGTTGTCCTATTGAACATGTGCTAAGGTTGCTTGGGTTATAAGACATTTTTTCGTCCTTCTTGTTCTCAAGAAAAGAGAAAATGAAATTACATCTGTTCAGTATTGCTGCCCGTCATGCTCAATGGAAAATATACCTCGTGTTACTTGGGTGCCATCGATTCACAACACTTACAGCATTGGTTTTCTACTGCTTGTGTGGCAAAGGATGTGCTAGAATGAGCCATATGGCTGCTGTCCCTTGAGAGAGAGAGAGGTTTTCTCTGCTGCTTGCACGTGCCACTCACCACTTCCAGCAGCCTGTTGGCTGTCCATTTATTGAGCTATACATCAACTTTAAGCTCTTTGTTTTGTGTTCAAGGCTTTGTCTTATACAATCTGTCTTACATCCTGGAGGCGGTCATTAGAGGAGGAGAACTGTTACACTTCTCTTGAGTGTAATGAGATTATATGACTTTTCAGTGACTAAGAACTGGCCTGTTATCTTATTTTTTTTTCCCAATCCATCCCATATTGCTTATGAACGCGCCATGGTGCACTCATCGACTCTCCAGTTTTCATGTCTTCTTTTATTGTGTTTAATATTTCTTGTTCTTCATGATGCTGCAACGCATTGCTACCCATAACCTCCATATTTTCCTCCTACAGCAGTGTTCCAAAACACTCCTGTAGTACTCAGGGAGTGCTTGCTGTACCACTGTCCTTCATGCACAAATAACTCAGTAGCAGCAGAAATCTCATTCAACAGAAAGCCTGAGTTTTGAACTGATTTCCACTCTGCTTTGTGCCATCCTCATTATTGATCTTCTAATTTTTCTCATGGTAAGTCACAAAAAGCCCCACTAGCAGTATTGTTTGAGAAGTCAGCTTCCATTTTTTCAGACATTTCAGAAGTAAAATGTATATATGTAGGAAAATGTTGTAAGTATACCATTCAACACCTATGGCTGCAGACCAATCTGTTTTTAATACATCCAAGGATCAGCTGAGAATATTTTGATTCTAAGGACAAGTTGTCATTCTCCAAGGGTGAGAGGAAAAGCATTCTTTTCCTTTTAAATTTCTACTTTAACTGCCAGCCTTTCAGATGATACAATTGTTGTCATAGCACTCAATATCCATAAAAAACTCTGCTAATTCAAGACAGTGGTTTCTACCAGTCCAGCCGATCTCTGCTTTGATATTATTGCAGCACAAGGAAGCAGATTTGGCAGAAAAGTAGCCAGTACTGATGAATATGACATCCCCTCTTCAGCAATTCTGAAATGATGCAGTTTATTAAAAACAATTGCACAGGAATACTACCATGTGGTGGTAAGAAAATGCTGCAAATATGTGTCCAGACAGTGGTGCTCTGACCTCAGCTGCAGCAGCACAGTCCTGTTATTATTAATCCTGTTGCCTTGGGGCCCTGGCAAATTCCTGTCTTAATCTTCAGCCTCACCTGGAGACACACCCCCAATTTGCAGGCAAGGAGTGAAATTTACTCATGAGGAAGCAACTTGAAAACATCCTATTTTAAAGTGAATGCAAAAGAGGACAAGAGGATGGGATCTGCCTTACTATCAAAGATTAAAATCAGATGACTGAAGTTAAGTTGCAAAGATAACATTACTGGTTTAGTAAGAGTGGGAGTTCAGTTATGAATGAGCGCTGAGTTGCTCCTCTGCTTTTGCTGAACACTACCTTGAGAGATTTGGCAAGTGTAAACTGTTATGTATGAAATTGCCTTCATTTAGCCATCTGCAATGGAAGTCACAAATGGGGACAGTTCCTAGATCTGTGTAGTCCACCTTGAAGAAATTATTTTGAAGGTAGACACTGAAATAGTTAATCAGAATTTTACTTGAATTTGTTCTATCAAGAGTTATATGTGTAGTATTTGGGAACTCACAGCCTTTTAATATTTTTGTTTATGTCATAACCGTTCATGCAGTCTTCTTTCTCACATGCTTTTATTATTTGTGGCTGGTTTTGCCCCAGATTTGGGGTAGCAAGCTCTTTAGGAAAGTCCCATTTCTTTGCTCCCTTCTTCAAGCAGGGTTCTTGGCAAATTTATGGTTTTGATAAAATATTCTAAAATGTTAGAAATAGCCATATTAAACCTGATGAGTAATTGATAGCACTTTTCCTCAAATATAGCAGAAGCATCGTCAGAATCCTCTATGTGTTTTAAAATAAAAAGGCCACATTTTCAAGGGCACTGAGATCAAGAGCTCTGTTCCTGCCTTGAGGCACTTCTGGCAAATTAAGATTTGTTCAGGGCTTAATACCTGAAATGACCTAATCTATACTTCAAAATTAGCTGTCGTTAATCAGGCATTGTAACCTCAATTACCATACCGGCTGAAGTTTGCTGGGCGCTAGCTTTCATGCCAGTGACAAGGCACTGTGTACGTGTTGTTTTTTTTCTTTTTTTGTTTTTTGCTTAGAATCTGTTATTTCCCAGGACTTATTTTGAAATTGCCAGCAGGGTTTTATTTGAGACAACTAGTGGAAATATGCACACTGATTTTGATTAGAACCATACTTTCTTTTTGACCCCAGGTCCTGCTTGTAGACAGGGAGACGATGAGAGAGAGAGAAGAGAGAGAGAGAGGGAGAAGAAGGGGGTGTGAACTAAGCTGTCATACTCCAGTATGAGCATGAAGCTGGGTCTGGTATTTGTTCTTTTTCAGAAGAGATATCCATGAGAGCTACCTTTCTCTCCTTGTCTAACCATTCCTGCCGTGTTCCCCAGCTAGTTAACCTACTGCATTACAGTGAAATGCTGGAACATGACTTTAGATCTAAACAATTGCTGAACTGACTCATAACACTAATCGTTTTAGGTCTGAAGTAATGTTCTGTTGTGCCATAATGAGTGACTCAACACAGTTTCTCCATGGGAGAGTATTTAAGAGATAAACTGTTTACCCTTAGAAAGTTTTCTGTACTTTGCTCTTATTTCTTAATTTAAGTTCATGATACAAAAGACATGGAATTTAAATGAGTGTTAGTGTTGTGGGTTTCCTCTATCCAACTATTTACAAGGCAGAAAGAAAAAGAAAAAACAAAAAAAGGAAGTCGAGACACCAGAAAGGCTGGCCCTAAACCCTAGGAGTACCTTACTTTTTCATACTGGAAATCACATTAAGCCACTCAGATTGCCAGTGTCCTTAGAGTCCTAATCAGATCTGCAGCAAAATGTTATTATCTCATGTTAATAAATAGCCACATCCACCCTCATCCTGTCCCCTTTCAGTGAACCAGAGAATCTTTCTTAACTACAGGCCTTTCGTTCTCAGCTGTGAAGGGAGAAAGTTAAGAAAGGATGGGGTGTAGCATGTTATCATATTCAAATGAATTTTAGTATGGGAGGTTTTGGATATGCCAGTTGATACTCGTTTTCTAAGAAGTGCAACCAGCTCTTGCAAGTCTTTGCTTGGCTCCAAGCATGAGGTGCTACCCATGGCTCATGGTAGAGCAAGGCACCATGCATCAGGGGAGTAGAGAGCAAACACTTTTGTTCCGAAGACCTTGCCTAAGATTCAGACTAATGCTACAGGCCACTCCCAGTCTCTTTGAAATCCTTAGAAGCTGTGACATTAGTGGCACTGAAACCTAACCTTTGGGCTTCGTTCTGCCTCTCCTGATACTGTGAGCTTGACCTCCCAGAAGTTGGACACGAACCTTTCCTGCCCCCAAATTTAGGACTAGTCCTGAATCTTTAGACTAGGATAAGGAATCTTTATGCTATTGGTCAGCTGGAAGAAATATAAAGCCCTGCACAATCCAGGTGGTCATCCCTACAGGCATTTGTTTTCAAAAGTTTCCTTCCACAACTTTACTATAACCATTCCTTGTTAAATAAGACAGCCTTCGAGAATTTAAAATTGCCGTGTGATTTCTTACCAGCTTTCTTGATGGGAAAAATCAGTTTTCCAATCTACTCATTTTCATTACTGGTAGGCATATGTTTGTGTAGTGTAATCATAGCTTAACTCCACACTGGCTGGCTTGCTGCTCCCTCACTTGATACTGTGTAGAGGATTCTCACACCTAATAAAGCTTCCCTGCCACTATCAGCTAAAATTTTCCCACCTGTAGCCTTGTCAGAATGAACTACCTGTGGAGTACACACATTAAGGGCCAAGTCTGCCTCTGGAATTAACAGGCAAACCCTGTTTATGCACTTTTCCCCTTCCAATGCCATGATTGGGGCACAGTGTCTTTCTAACTACTGTGTAGACTGTTCAAGCACAGGAATAATTTTTTTACTCTGCACGAATACAGCATGCCGAGCCCCTGTGACTTTAAGCGCCTCCTAGGTGCAATTGCAAAGACACAGAATCTGTAGAACAGCTATCACAATAATGTTATAATGAAAAAAAAACCAGGACTGTGAAGGTATAACTAGATGCCATCAAAATGGAGAGAGATGAAAAAAACCAAAAGTCTGTGTCAAGTACAGCTTGGGGAGAATGAACAGGAGAAGGGATATTAGAGCACAGACAGGCTGAGCTGCATTCTAAGGGAACAGCTTGTGGTTAGTTTGGGTTCTGATGTAGACATATTCTGTGTGTCATGAGGTGTTGTGGTAGCTAAGTATAGTCTATCTATTATTAACTAAAGATGTTGTAGAGCCTTGTAGTGAAAAGGCTATTTTTCCTATAAGTAATTTCCTAGTATGTGATTTATTTCTCATAATTGTCTTGTCGCCCACTAAGGTAAATTCCACTCACCACACTGCCCATGTTATCTTTCAGACACATGGAGACAGTGATTAGTTTTAACTCAAAGTACACTGTTTTTCCTTGACACAAATTAATATGGGAACTTGGACATTCCTGTTTTCTTTGATTATTTTTTGCTAATGTCAAAATCTTTAGTTCATGCTTCATCTGTTTTATTCACTTTTGTAACATTTATAGCATCAATCTTACACTCTAGGTGTTGCACAGCATTGAGAATAGTTCCTTATAAAAAAAGCAGAAACAAGATGAACTTCCCTTCATTACAACTGATGTTGTTTCCCACATGCTTGCATTTTGACCTAGCACATCTGCTAATTCATTGTAGGCCAGTTTCCTTTCACTCTTAATCCACAGCCCTGGTGAAGTGCAATTTCATGGGGTTAGAGGACATTCTCCTAGAGGGTGTAGCAACTGCTGTAATGGCTCATCTGTCCCTAATCTCTTTTTTGCTACATACACAGAGCCTCCATATCCATGATGCAGATGACTGCGACACATGTCCCCTCTCTTTCCTTCTAGCCCCTTGGCAAAAGAATTGTGATTATTTTCCTTAAACTGACATGGAGCAAACCTCGAAGTAAGGGCTGAAGACATTTTATTTCAGCTCAGCTGTTGTGAATCTCCTATCTTTTTATTTCCCTGCTTTGAACTAAACCAGAAAATGTTAACTAGTGACCAATGCAGTCACTTTTCATACAATATCCTTGAATTATAGAGTGCTTTGTGCTTTATAAGTAGAACAGGTTCCTGCTTTAGGGAATTTTATCATCTTAAGTCAGATAGACAGATGTGATTATGGCCAGTTAAAAAAAAAAAAAGAAAAAGAAAAAGAAAGCAGCACAACATGGAGCTGAAAGGAAAAGCCTTGCAGAGACATGCTTAGCACAATGGATGCTCCAGGATTGCTCCCATGCTGTACTTCTGATTGCTCAGTGTTCAGACCTGTTCTTCTCCAACAAAAACAATATGATTTGGTTGCCAGCTGTGGTTCTGGGATGTGCAGAGAAAACAGAGAGCCAATGACTTTATATAGGCCATGAAAGAGCTCCAGATGATGAATAAATTGGGTCACTACCAATCAATTTTCCCCATTTAGAATATTCCTAATCTCGTGCCCTGGCCAGTTCCTCTTCATTATGTTTTTTTCAAGTAATTTATCACTTGCTCAGGTAGATTAAAATACAGATATAGAAAAGTTCAAAAACACCAAATAGCTTCTCCACCAGAACCATCTGCTTAAAGATAATACTCTAAATTAACAATAATGAATTTTATACACATTTAGCATTCAAAGCATCTGACTTGGCTGCTTGATTCAAAGACTCTGCCATTTGTGTCTTCTAAAAGAGAATTTGTAGTGTACCCACAAGGTTTACAAATTCCACATCTGGTGGGCTAAAGTGAGGAGTGATTCAGAAAGTGAGATACCCATAAGCGTGGTGTCATTTATGTCTTTAGAAAATAGCATGTCCAGTGAAAGCTACACTGCCTAATAATAATAAAATGTAAATAACTGAAATACCTTTAATAACATATTAAGTAACTTAAACATTTTTTAAAATGTGTAAGAATATTAGAAAACTGTATGTAGGATGTTAATTTTAATGATATGAAAGCCGGACTTCATTCCCTCAGTACTGTAACCATCAAAAAATTAAGGGTAAGTGTGATGAGTTCTGCTGCAGTGCATTCTGTAACACATCATCCGGCAACTGTACACCTTTAGAGGTCTTTACCAAATGTGATAAGTAGCCATTTAGACTGATGACATTTCCCCCTAAAGATGCATAAAAAGAATGTCATAAAATGCTCATTAAGACATGCGTGCTCCGTGAACACTTAGTTGCACTGCTGACAGAACTAATAATAATTCTTTGGCCTCTTTCTAGTAATTCAAATTAACTTGTTTAGATTTTACTCAATGTACAGGTATGCTCAGGTACTGTGGAAATTTTAAACACTTAGCCCATCTGAAACACGAGTTATTCTGATATACGTAATTAACTCTTAACTTTGTAGAATTCTAATGATTGTCATTGTTTCTGTGGAAAATGACTCTTTGTCTTTGTACACTCTTGTATGTCTAAATACAGCAGAAACCTGACACAGAGAGGGGCACCAGAGACCCAGAGATTGGAACTGTGCAAAACAAAGTCAATTCAGGTCAAACACCCGTCAGATATAGAAAGATCCATAATCCATATGGTGCATCATTTAGTATGAGCATTGCCTTTTCAAACAGAGGTAATCCATCTATTCTGGTTTAGAAATCCAGGGAAAATGGAAAGGAATAATAAGCTGAATATGCTGAAAAATAATAGTGAAATAAAATAAGAGAAGCTGAAAAAAACAATAGCAAACTATCCTGGGTTAATGCAGGATTAATTGCTTTTTAGTGCATCAGAAAACCTCCAAGTTCTGGATTATTAGGCAAATTTCCAGAAAATAGCTTTTAGGAAATAGAACAGCATTGGTTGTCAACCTGACTTCTGTTTTGATTTTACCACTAAACAGGCATAAGTTTAATTTGGAATTTTTAGCAATGTTCAGTGTTCAATGGGTCCAGTTACGCTTTTGTGGTCAGTGGTGTCATTGGTACAACATAAAACCAGTATGGAGAATTCCAGAAAGTACAGTTTTCAGCCCTCCTAGTACTGACTTTTAAGCTTTTAAACTTTCGTCTTTCGCAGCATTTGCTGTTACGTCTATGCACCTATGAAGGTGGAGATAGTAACATTAGCCTTTGTGGGTGTTCTTAATCGAAAGAAGTGTCCTGACTATTTTATCTGAACTGGCATTCTTCCTGCCTCACATCTAGCCATGTCTTTTTTTGTGTGTGCCTTATGTCATTTATAACTTTAGCTTATAACTTTGCAGAGGACTTAAGACAGCCCATGAAAAACTTAGCATTGTTCTGGACAGGGACATTTGTCTGGATGTGGTTTTATACACATCTTAATAAAATATTAATTACAAAAATATTCCCCAACTACAATTTGTAGAGCATGCCTTAATACCATTAAAAGACAGAGATGGGCCGCTTTCTTAAGCTGACTGTATATGGAGATAAAATTTATAATCACTGTGATCAAGCTAATAGAAACAGTAATTGGTTGAAATGTGATACTCACAGAAATCCCACTCATCAGGAAACACGTGGGTTTATTATTCTTCCCAAGGGAAAGAAAAATATTCTAAAGAGCAGACTCGAGGATAGAGACCTGTCAAGTGTGCAATGCCTGACGAAAGATCTTTAAATTCTACAGGAGTTTATAAATGAGCATAAAATGTACAACAGTGACACTGCCTTATTCCACCGTGTGGCCAAAGGTCTGCAGCATTACAGACCTCATCCAGGCCAATTTTGTGGCGCTAAGTGGGCAAGGTGTTTCTGGCCAGCTGTCCTCGTGGGTTTCAACAGCAAATGGGGTGGATGGCACTGCACAGCTGGGTAGGGCAGCTGTCATGAATACCTCCACCACAAGTAAAGGGACATGGGGTGAACAGTAAATTACCTCAGGCAGGGGTAACTGATAAAGGAAATGAAGTCCTTGTGAATCTGGGGGTGTTTAAGAAAGCCATAAATGTGTTTTGTATTGAAGCATGTTCTGCTTTATTGAATTGAGGCTAAAGAGCAAGGGTGGGAGCTGTAGGCGAGCTTGAAAAAGACAGCGTTTGAAAAATTATTAGATATTTTCTTCTTTTCTCTACTTCTTCCCTAGTGTTCTCACACATTTTCCCATCTATTCTAGAATGAAAAGCCTGTCCCAAGGCATTGAATTTAGTGGCAAAACCCATGCAGTTAGTACTGGGATCCGGATTTCATTCTGGATTGTGTCAGTATTTATACTTTCCAGGAAATAAGACCTCAATGAGTCTTGTAGAAATCCTGACCAAATCTTGCCTGTATTTCCTGCTCCCTTTCTTCTGTGTTAACTCACTGACTGAGCTCATAAGGGACAGCTTCAGCATCATCGGAATGTGATGCTTTCAGCATAAATGCAGTCTGGAAGTCACCAGGTTCATGAATGTGTCTGAATGTTTTCTCCGTTCCTCAAAGACCTATGGAGGGTTTCCTAAACACAAATCCAGCATGTTCTCTGGTGCTTTGTTCTGTGTTAGGGAGTGGTATAGGAGTGCAAGAGATTGATAATATTCTGGCTGTGCTTCCCCATACATCCCCCAACGTCCTGCCCTTAACAAACAAGACTTTGTGAGAGAAATGCTGCAGAATTCTAATGAGCAGCGTATGGTCAATTTGTAAGCGAAATAAATATTATTGAGTTATGTTGCTAAAAAAAAAATCCAACCAACCAAACAAAAAAAAACCCCAAAACAAACAAACAAACAAAATAACAAAAAAAAAAAACCAAAAAACAAACAAAAAAAAAAACCCAAAAAAAACAACAGAAAGAAGAATTATATTTGTGAGTTTCAAGACCTTGGTGTAATTCTGTCCTTCCAAGTGATTAAATAGTGCTTATTTTTTCAAAATGGTTTTATACTTTGTCTGTATTTTGTCTAACGGAACTGCTTCTGGAGAGAAAGAGTGAAGGACTTCATTGCAAAGTTCTGTAAATATCAGAGCAACATGTGAATTTCTGTCTGTGACTGTCCAGAAAGTCAGAATAATTCAATCAGCTAAATATATATTTTAAGATAGTGAGTCCTTTTACAAAATTATAAATCAGTACATTTTCAAGATCAAGACAGAACAGGGTGTGAGAATGCTATTACTGTAGTCCGAGTACCAAAAGGCAAGGAAGCCTGATGTGAAATGCACAGAATGATAAGATAATTCTGTGGCAGAAGAGAAATCTGCCATCTCATTAAATGGAAGGGCCACACTGACCTCCTAAGTGGTTCATTTCAAGCAGGTTTCTTTGCAAGATTCTTAGACCTTGACTCAGACTTTTCTGGCTGTGGCATTTGTTAATTATCTGAAAGGGTACATCTCTGCAGCTGGGAATCAGCAGGTACCACATCCTTATCAAATGAAAACACTGATGGTATGGTAGGCAGAAAGACTCTCCATAATTGCTATCCTAAGGTGTAAAGGATAAAGCCTATTAATGAGATTTATTTACATAATATCTTGCACCTTTTCAAGTGACAGCACTGATATTTTCTCAGATAACTTAGTAGGCACCAACTTAGCAAAAATTTATGAACTGAGAGAACTAAATGATTCTCTATCTAAACAGACTAAGCAATAGAAATGTTTGGGAACATTTTAGTATGTTTCATTCAAGAAGACAATCTATTAAGGAAAACATTGATGTAAGACCACAATAAAAGAAGAGGAAATAGTACAGTAATTAGATGTTGCAATATATTTTCACACTATCTTCAGCCCTTTAATGAAAGGTTTCTAGACAACTAGACACCCTGTTGACACAACAATTTAATTCAACAGGGAACAGCCATTGCTTAAAGAAGAGATACATCATGTGACCAGACGGGCCCACTACTACATCAACAAATAGAGTACTAACCCTGTGCTGGATTCACCCTGCTTGCTACGCTTTTCATAGGAAAAGAACGTGTGGTGCAGGTAGGTTACAGATTCCTGACAGCATTCTATCTGGAAGACTATAATTTAAAATAGATCTATTTCTGTTTGCCCAAAAGGGAATGATTTTATTTCTCCATAACTTGGAATTTGAGGCACTTGTTTATCAGCAGGGTTTTACCTGCAAAGATGGAAGATCTAAAGAGTGAGTGAATTCAGTACTAAATGATCCAGGAGCATGGGAGAGAGGCAATGTCAGCATCAAGACTCTTAGTAAGATGTATCCTTTCATTTTGTTGTTCCTTAATGGTGAGTTGTTCCTTTATAACTCAGGATGACTAGTTCATAAAATCAGTGACTTGACCATGATTTAGCTTGCTATTTACCTTATGCATCCATATAATTCTTCAGTACAAAGCCAGGGGTGAAGCATAGTTTTTAATTAGTGGACAGACTTTGGTTAGTGTACAGACTTTTATTTAATGGACAAGGCAGGGAACCGATGTGCAACTTCAAAATTATTTCATTTAAGATGGCAAAAAATGTTAATTGAGTTTGCCAGGTCATTTTGTCCATCAAGTCAGTCAGAGGCTGTTCTGTGCTAATAATCCAAATAACCATGTTGTAGGTCTCTAGCTAGAGTTTTCTCACTGTAGAAGTTTTCAGAAAGGTTAAGGGCTGAGCGTGTAGATTACATTTTATGGGGTTTTCCTGTTTATATCTGTTAGCTTCTTCCTTAGGTAAGGAGTTGCTTTTGAGAGATCATGTGGACATAACAGATGTATCATCAAATGCAGGGAATGCTGGGAACTAGAACTGGTTCTTGTCTTAAGAGATATGATAGACCTGTCGTACTGTTATACCATAAGGCAGTAATAGGCTATCTGTTCTACATAGCAGGTGCCAATATATTCCACCCATCCACTGTATTGCTCCTAATACTACATGTTCACCAAAACACATCCACTGGAAGTGCATTCAGTCCTGGTTAGGACCCTGCCAAAAAGGTAGAACAACTATGCCAGTAACTGATACTTGTACCAGCAAAAGTGTTTGCAGGTTACAATTTTTTGTTTGCAGCTACAGCTGCACTGTTTTTTCTCTGTCTTTCGCTGTTTGGTTGATACTACTGAAGCTGTTTGTATGCTGTAATGAGGACAGCGTTTTTTTGTCAAATGGAAGAAATTTTTTAATTTATTTTTTCCCACATTCTGTGGCAACTTTTTAAGTTCTGAAAGTTTTTATAGGTCTCTTCCACAAGTTTTTCAGATCTTCAGCATGGTCCTGAAACTTGGACACAAGGCTGAGTGTCACACTCTAGCATTAGTCTCATGGCGGAAATAGAGACAAATTTATGTCTTTATTCTTGTACAGTACCTCTTGATAAGTAGAATCATAGAATAGCCCAGGTGGAATGAACCTCAAAAGATCATTTGTTTGAACCTTTTGTGGTAAGGAGAGCCTAGATGAGATTATTTACCACCATGTCTAATCATATTTTGAAAACTTCCAGCAATGGGGACTCTACCATGTCCCTGGGGAGGTTGTCCCAGTGAATCATCTTATTGTGAAAAATTCTTTCTTATGTCGAGAAGAAACACCCCTGGTGCAACTTGTACCTGTTCTTTGTCTTCTCCATGTGGCTGCTGTGAAGAGAGAGCCTCCATTCTCTTTGTAGCCACCTTTTAAGTACTGGAATACTGTGATGAGATTCCCCCTGAGCCTTCTCCAGGGAGAAATGAACTAACTCCTTCAATCTTTCATTGTAGGACAGGTTCTCTAGCCCTTTCACCATCTTCATAGCCTTTCTTTGGACCTTCTCCAGTCTGTCTGCATCTTTCTTGAAATGCGGGGACCAGAACTGGGCACAGTACTCCAGGTGCGGTCTGAGTAAAGTGGGAAGATCACAGCTCTGTCTCTGCTACTAATGGCCCTCCAGATGCAGCCCAGGATCCAATTGGTGTTTGTGCTGCAGCAGCACACTGACTCATGGTTCAGCTTGTCCACCAGGACCCCCAGGTCCCTTTCAGCAAGACTGGTCCCCAGACACACAGATCCCAGTCTGTACTGGGCTCTTTGGTTATGTCATGCTGGGTGCAGGACTTCGCACTCATCTTTGTTAAACTTCATACTGTTGCTAGCCCACTCTTCCAGCCTGTCCAGATTTCTCTGACAGATGGCTCCCCATTCTGACATGTTTGTCTCACCACCCAGTTTGGCGTTATCAGCAAAGTTGGTAGGAGTGCTTTTCCGCCCCATCATCTAGACCATTTATGAAGATGTTGGACAGTGTGGGACCCTGGGCACCCTGCTTGTGACTTATAGATCTGAGATGCACAATGTGGACTTGTTGTATGCTAATGGAGTCACCTGAATATTTGTATGAGTTGCAGGTACATTGAAATCCCCAACAATAAGCACTTTTTAGAATTGTTTTTACATCCCTATGTAAAAATACATTTTTTTTTTGCAGTCTTTTAATGAGCGTCCGTTTTATTTTTCTGTAGATATAAACTTTGTAATGTTTTAAGAACATTCCTGGGGAAGATTTAATTATTCTAAAGTATTCTAAAATGTTGCTGACTTTGCCTTTCCGTGCCAATCTGCTAAATACTTTTTCCATACCTGCAGGTGTATATTCTGGGAGACTGATATACAGATGTCTTTTTTTCTCCCTTTTGATTTAATGGTGAACAATAACTTGTGACTGTGAAACTGAAGTTACTTAATTTTGCTTTGAAACTTCCAATGAAGTGGAATCTATAACCTCTCTGGGAAGCTATAAGAAACTTTAGTTACTCTGATAGTTATCTGACTGCATTTTCTTTCAAAGTTAGACTTCTTTAACCTCAGTTCCGATCGTTGAGTTTTGTCTTCATTAGCAACTTTTCTGTGTCTAAACATCTCATACAAGCTTAATGAACTGTTCATTATAGTCTATTATAACTGTAACACTGTGTTTGCTAACCAGTATTTTTCAGAAAAAGAACTTTAATATCAAACACCAAGTCTATTTTCTTCTCCACAGTGTGTTTAGTCTCATCTAGACTACAGTAAGCACTTGAAATTTAAGCACATAGTAAATTTTATTTAAAAGCATTTAAAATCACTCCTTTTTTACCCTCATTTGATCTTCATCTCACATGCATGGATGTCATGTTTCTATTCACCAGTGCCTTCCTTCTTCTCTTCTGTAACTTCATGATCATTGTGAGAACTAGTGACACACTATTAATACCAAGTAGTTGTGAAGGAAAGAATGAGAACGGCAGCAGAAGGAAGAGGGGTTGTTTCTTCAGCCTGGAGGTTGTTTTCTTGCCAGTAACGGTATGGTTTAGTGCTCCACGGTACAAATCCATAAAAGTGCTAAAAGAGTGTTCTTTATCCCTGGGAGGCTGGTACTGCTCTTGCTTCTTGTTGAAAGGCAGTTAAGTCAATTTGTATATCCAAGTTTCTTCCCAGAGAGGAGGAGGATTATATAAAATCTGTAATGCTTGAAATGGTCTTCATTATAATTGATAAGAATTTTATTGATTTAATGCACTATGGTATTGCTTTTTAAAAATAGATTTAAAATATCGATTTAATACTATGAGGATTAGCAGAAATGCATTTTTAAAGATTGTTGGAGTTTTAGGGCATTGTATATAAAGGAAACCAATTAGCTGCTGAATAAGAGTTCTGGCAAACATTTACTATCATGAGGGCAGTGATTTACTTTGCCTCCATTTTTAGTTTTATCCCTTGCTGCCTTTATTTCATTAAAAGAAACAGGCAGACTCCTGAGGCAATATTTTCAGATGCAGCTGTCCAGTCCTGCCATAGTACCCATTAGTCTGAATGATGCAGAACAGAAGGTGGAACAAATGGATAAATACTTTGTATTGTAAAATACAATTAATCTAGATTCAGACTGAGACAGGGAGATTAACCTGAAGGAAATAAAGAAATATAAGAGTTCACCTATTGAAATTACATTTCAGTTTGTAATAGCAAGTGAGGTAATAAGAGATCCATGCACAGGCCTGTTTTCTACAAATGATAGGACAACAGCTAGTGATTACTTCTTTTTCTAAAATATGCTTGATAAAAACAAAGCTATCATTCTCATTAGCTCATTTGAGCCATTCTGTTTTTAAGAGACTTGGCAGTTACAAAGGTTGGTTTTAAAAATATTTAGCCAAGGCACATGCCAAAATCTTGTGTTCATAAAGCAAATTCCGACCCCTTCTTTGCAGTGAGGAGACATGGCCTGTGGGAGAGAGATGTAGTCTGGCTTGTCAGCATGAGGCACCCAATCAGAAAAGGTGCCTAATAACAAAGTCTGGAAAAGTGTGTTTGCTTTTCCTTTTATTGACATCTAAGGAACAAGACATGTGGCTTGTTTCTTTCCTCCTGTAATGCCTTTTCCCTTTTAGAAATAAAAGGTACAATCCCCCTCTCAGGAGGACATCTATAAAAAAATGCTGTCTTGGGGTAAATATACTGTGCCCTTATAGTCTGGCACAGCTTAATTGCAGACCTGAAGACCGTCCTGATTATAGGATAGTTACGGATGCAAATCTGAAAGTTCAGACTGCAGCTCAAGGAGATAGACAGCTAATGTGCAGTAACTTGTTAATATTTGAGATAAATTTTTGTGCATGGAACTCAAAACAGTCTGGAATTTTAATGGAATTGATATACAAATTCCTTAGACCGATCTGAGGAGAGATATTGGACCTTTGGGTAATTTACCCACAGGTGACAGTCTGGAAAGCAACCTTATTTGCAATAGTTCTTCCCATCATAAAAAGTCAGGTTGCAGCACCAGTGAGATGTGTCTTGACATATCTCCCAGCTGCTGTGTGGAATAGTTGGCAGGGTGACATCCTAGTGTCAGAGCAAGCTCGCAGAGCCACAGAACGAAGCCTTCTGACCGATACCCTGCTAGTCTCATTTCCGAGACTCCTTACGCTTGTGGTCTCAGGGTGACACAGTTGTTTGCACTTTGCCAAGTAGAGTAAAACATTACTGGGTTGTAGCTCAGCATTATTACCACTGCACCCATCTTTATGACAATGTGCTTTTATTGGCAGAAACATTTGTATTTACCACCAGATTATTAATAAAAATTCTGATTATCATTGGAGAACCACAGTGCTTGCAGTCAACTAAGAACATCCCCATTCCATGTTTATTTCTCAGTAACATCTACTTTGATGTCTATCAGTCAGCTTTCTTAAACTGCTTATTTGGCATATTAGGGATATTGCATAGTGTTATTTTAACCAGAATGTTGTGCAGTACCAAGTCAAACAGCTTATTGTAACTCCAAGCATGTTGCCTCCATGTTATACCTCAACCAATCTGCAGTCTGATTGGCGAAAGCAGTTTCGTTTGACAAGATCTATTTTCTGTAACACGATGTTAACAAGCAATAATTATATTCCCATCCTTTCATCTTTTATCTCTTGCATTCCATATTACTCATCTTCCTGCTTCACCTGGACTAATCAGGTGGTAAGTATTTAGGTCATTTCCCTGCTGTTGTGAATATTGCACATTAGCTGTCAACCTGTTCCTGGTTTGTATGATATATTTAAGCTAATATAGTGTGATATTCTTGGCTAGCTCGTTTAGGGATTTTTGAGTGCGATTTAAGAAATTTATTTACTAATTTAAGAAATTTATTTCCAAAGATGTGCAAACACAGCATCCTCCTCAATAACCCTGAGCTGACAGGACTTTATCTCCTTTCCTGTACCTGGCTGTTTTTTAAACAGAGATACACAAAAATACCACAAACAAATATAAACTGTTCTGCCTTTTCTGCATAATTCCTGCTCAGGGTATGACACCACTGTACATTTTTTTTCCCTAAATACTTTACCTGCTCTTATCCCTCCATGTCAGGGATTTGCATGTGACTTCTTAACGTCACTCCTGAATTTTCACCTCTGAATAGCCATTTTTTATTACATTGCTTTTTTTTAGTTCAGATTTCTGCTTTTACTTTCCTATTTTACTTTACCATGAGTAGCAGGCATTTTTCCTTTCCTGACTGTACTCAAGCCATCTAATCAAGTCATATTCTAAAATTTTATTTCATTTTGGAACAGGTATGCCTCCACTTTTCACTCAGTTTTATTGTTTTTCCTCTTTTTTTCCTGACGTCCAAGTTTTTCATTAATCTCAATAATCTATTAAATTTAGACTGAAATCCAAATGATCAAATTTCAATCAAGATTTTGTGGTTTAACTCTTTAATTTGAAGACAGAGGAAGAACTGGGATTGAGATTTTGGTATGAAGGTCAGCAATGCTTGTATGGGTCCATGTCATGTATGGTACTCTATTTTCCATTATAGAGTAGACACGGCCTAGGCAGAAGTAGTTTTTAACAAACATGACCACGTAGTAACTGATTATGTGTCTCTCCCAATCTCAGTGCTGTAGCAACTCTGGTGTGTGCCATAACCTGAACGTTAGGTGTCTGATCTCTTCATTTGTACTCAAAGGAAAATGGTAAAAGAGGCATTAGAAATTCTTAGTTAGATGTTTTCAGGCATTTCTTGTCCTTGAAATAAATTTTGTTTTAAAAATTCTGCTCTATTATTTACATTTCTTTATCCTTTTAATTGATAAAAGCTATGTCGTATCCTCTCCAGGTGTCTGGGCCTTCTGATCTGTGGTAATACATGTCCAGATAATGTGTTTACATGTCTTATTATTTCTTTTTCCTTTGCTGGTAGTTTCCAGTTTAAGATTGGAGCTATCAGGATAAGACATAGAATTAAACAATAGAATTTTATTGACCAGTATTCAATTGAAGAGTAAAATAAAGGAAAATAAGGATAAATGGTGAGATTTAGGTCCTAGATTAAGTTAAGTGTTCTGATAATTGCCTTATCACATTACAAAACCTTTGAAAACTCTGGGGATAAATCAAAGCAATGATTTTCCTGGAAGAATTTCTGAACTAGGAACAGCACAGCCCAGTGATTTGTTGATCAGATTTAGGAATATTCCTTAACAAATGAAAGATAAAATTAAAATTTTTCTGATATAGATCCTTTCACTGGCTGAATTTCCTAGCAGGATAGCAGCTTAACTCTCCTAATGTTCTGTTTCCTTCTTTATGCAAGTCTTGTCAGCTGAAAAGTTGTGCTGCCTTATAATACATCCCATTTCTAACAGGGGCCTCCCGGGGAGCTGTACAATGCAGCAGGCTTCTCCCTGGTGACTCACGATCCTTTCCCAGCATTGCACCGCTGCTCTTTTCAGAGCAGAGGCTCTCTGAATGGAAGAAGGAGAGCTGGATTATCCTTTCTGTTTTGCTATTAGATGTAGCCCTCTGGCTCTTGGTGAACTGCCAGTGGTGGATGTTTGGATTTTCTTGCCTTAGCAGGTACCGGGACATTTTTATGTAGATGGGAAGGTCTTAAAGTCCTTCTGGCTGAGTCAGGGCCACTCAGCTAGACATAAACTCAGCGGGAGTCGCATGTTCAACAGAGAACATTGTCTCTCCTGAATTTCAGATTTATTCATAGAGCCTTTTTATTCAGCTTCAGCCAAAATAAAAACAAACAAGAAGAGTCTACCTCCTGCACTTTCCCTTCCAGCAGCTTCACAGTCTGTAAACAACAGAACAAATCATCAGTCTACCGGCTGTCTTCTTTTCTCTTGGTAGTGTTCAAGATCTCATTTCTAGTTAACAAATCCCTGCCTGTTCCCTGATTCACAGCTCAAGCCACATGAGATCAGCCTGAAGGAAGGAGTGGGGAATGGAGCCTCCTCCTTCCTTTTTCATGGAAGTGTTTCCCAAATGGGGGAGTAAAATCTAATTCAGATCCACAGCTGAAACCTACTTCCAAGTAAGTATTCCAGTTGCCAAGGTACATCCAGCATTAAGGTCTGCTTCTGTGGCAGACTTTCCTGCTCTCATTTTTTCTCCTAGCTTGTAGCCAGTGCCTAGTAATGGCTTACCCCAAGCACTTTACTGTTAAAGCCCTCCAGATCCCAAGACCAACCTCAGGAATTCTGTGCAATGCTTAAAAATAGTAATTTGTGCATCTAAGTTTCTTTTTTTGTTTTGCTTTGTTGTTTGTTCTTTTGCTTGAAGATACTCTTTACATGTCCAAAATTTTTCCTAAACTTTTTAATCCTTAAAAAATAGCAGCTGAGATTACCTACTCACCTGCTCAAAAATCCTTCAAAATATCAGTTACTGGGAATTTTGCTGACACCTACATTCTCTTTATTCCAGATCAGGAGTCAGAATGAGGCTCCTAGGCTTTACCAAAAAAAGGCAAAACTGTGTAATTTATTTAGAGATAAGCTAGACAGTTTCTATATCAACTAAACATTGACATGTTTGTACACTCCTGACTGACCTAGGAAACATGAAAAATTGCCGGCTATTTGTGTATCCTTGATTTCTCTTTTCTCTGTTTCCATTTAGCTTCCTCTTGTCCTTGTGAACCCTTTAGCCCAGGTCAGGGACACCATCATGCTAAAAAGAATTACACAGACTAAAAGATATGTCTATCTGTAGCCATAAATACTATTTTCCCAGATCAGCAATAATGTGAAGAGTCTGAAACCGCTCTCAGTGTAAGCCAAATATTCTTGTTAAACCTGGTTCATGTTGTATTAACATTTACTCAAAATTTCAATGACATTAGAAGCTCTTGGGTATCTTCTTTAGGCCTTCTCTTGCAATTAGACCTGATCGCTTACTTTTTGGCAAAGATGTGAACAGAAATTTTATATCCCATTAACCATAAACAGTCCCCAGTCATGTGGATTAACATTTTTATATCTCTCACAGCTGGTAAGTGCTGACTTAACTGGCTGACCAGAAAGTTCAGACTAATTTAATATTTTTGTGGGTTTACTGCAATCTTTTTTTCTATTTTAGGTGAAAGTTTACTGTTATCTTCCTGTGAGAAGTGGGATGAAAAGTGCATTTGCATATATATTGTGTGAATCCTCAGAACATACATAAAAAGTACATTGATAATGTTGCTAACACCAGGAAATCGCAGTGCAATTTCAACTACTCTGTGGTGGTCTTGAACTCCATGGCTTCATCCTTTTCAGTTTTAGTGCAAGCGAATAAAATCTGCATTTATTAATTTATCAGCACATATTAATGTATTTTCTTCTTGCATCTGTGTCAGCTTCTTCGTCAACTTCTCTTCTGGGTTATGCATACTCTACTCTGAAGGCAAGTGTTCAATTCTTCATAAGTATGATTCCTGTCTCTTCCCTTGGAAGTATTTTTATTTAATAATAAATCTTTAAATAACCAGAGGAATCGTAGAACTGAAGATGAGGGATCTTTCTGTGAATGCTATTTATGAGAAAACAAGACAGCAAAGTACGAAAAGAAATCTGAGGTAAACACTCTTTCTTATTCACATGTGTAAAGGCATCACTAAAGCTGAATTTCAGGGCCATGGACAACTATGAATCTTATGGGCAACCCATTTTGGCCAAGCCCGAAATATTGTGTATAAATCGCACATACAAACATTTTGAAAATTGTAGGTTTACAACAACTACTCCATATCTAAGTCAGTACTTGAATTTCCATAATAAATTTCATGACATCTTACCCCCTTTGGAATTAACAACCATTCTCACTATTCCCATCTATCCGTCAGTGAAAGAAGTAATTATGCTGACCTCAAAATTAGTTGTTTAAATACAGAAGTAACTGGAACTTGTCTGCTGACTCTAAAATGAGTAGGAATTCCTGAACCATAACATGTCTACAGTAGAGTTGTTCAGCATAGGTATAAAATTAATTTTTGGTTGGTTTCTTTTACCATTTTGGAAAATGGGAATAAAAAAAAAGGTGAAATTTAGTAGATACAGAAGTGAAATGTTATGCCTGTAGCCAAAATATCGACAATTTTAACAATAATTATGAAACATCATTCAATTTAGACTAATGTCTATTATCACAGACCACAATCCCTGGAAGTTCTAGCAAAGAACATCAAATTATCTCTGGAAAGTTATGTTTCCCTTTTATTTTTTAAACATTAATTCCTAGTTACGTTTCTAGGTAAAAACTCAAGTTCATACTTCTCTGAAAGTCTCATTGAAAGATGGTATTGTTAGTGAAGAGCTTCACAAAGAGTCTTCCCCTTCTGCAGATCCAATGGAAGGATTAGAAATATTCCTTCTGCTTCTTCCAGAAGTCAGTGAGGCATACACTGCTGGGATAAGACCTGGAATAAGACGCAAGAGTGGATAGTGAGTTTGGAGTGTTGAACTCTGCCTAAACAAACCATAAAATCAGACCCCTTGTGCAAGTGAAGTACAATGCAGTGCCATCTCACACCTCTTCTAGAATCAGGTTTTACATGGAAATGCACAAAAACAGTGGCTTCTGATGGGTACCTTCTATAAATTTCATACAAGGAAGGGAGGTTTTTCAAAGCCAGGATTATAGTCTTGTGTACAGGCTCTCTGAAATGGTTTAGCTTTATCATACACTTCTTCAGTTTATTATAATTAAAAAGGGTCTTCAACTCATCCTCTGGAGACACTATACCCACATATCCTTCCTTGACATACTGACATGACCACAGTGTGTTACGATGTTGTATATTCTGTTCCAAAACCCACTAAAAATCCCAGGAAAATAAAGTTACAGAATCACAGAATGGTAGGGGTTGGAAGGGACCCTTCAGAGATCATCTAGTCCAATCCCCCTGCCAAAGCAGATTCAGCTAGAGCAGGTTGCACAAGATCGTGTCCAGTCGGATTTTGAGTATCTCCAGAGAAGGATACCCTGCAGCCTCTCTGGGCAGCCTGTTCCAGTGCTCTGGCACCCTCAAAGTAAAGAATTTTTTCTTTATGTTCAGGTGGAAATTCCTGTGTTCCAGTTTGTGCCTGTTACCCCTTGTCCTGTTGTTGGTCACCACTGAAAAGCATCTGGCCCCATCCTCTTGACACCTGCCTTTAGATATTTATAAGAATTGATGAGATGCCCTCTAAGTCTTCTCTTCTCCAGGCTAAGCAAACCCAGCCTCAGTCTTTCCTTATCAGAGAGATACTCCAGTCGCCCGATCATCTTTGCAGCCCTCCACTGGACTCTCTCCAGTAGTTGCTTGCCTTTCTTGAACTGGGAATCCTAGAACTGGTCACAGTACTCCAGATGTGGCCTCAAAAGGGTAGAGTAGAGGGGGAGGATGACCTCCTCGACCTGCTGGCTACACAGTTTTTAATGTACCCGAGGGTAGCGTTGGCCTTCTTGGCCACAAGGGCCATTGCTGGCTCATGGTTATTTTTTGTCCACCAGGACTCCCAGGTCGTTTCCGCAGAGCTGCTTTCCAGCAGGTCAACCCCTAACCTGTACTGGTGTGTGGGGTTATTCCTCCCTAGGTACAGGACCTTACACTTGTCTTTGGTTAATTTCATTATGTTCGTCCCTGCTCAACTCTCCAGCCCATCCAGCTCTCATTGTATGGCAGTACAGCGTTCTAGTGTACCAGACACCTCCTCCAGTTTTGCATCACCAGCAAACTTGCTGAGGGTACACCTCTGTACCCTCATCCAGGTTGTTGATGAATATGTTGAAACAAGACTGGACCCGTACTGACCCCTGGGGAACACCACTAGTTATAGGCCTTCAACTAGGCTCTGCATTGCTGATCACACCTTCTGAGCTCTACTATTCAGTCAGTTCTCAGTCCACCTCACTGTCCCCTCATCTAACCCACACTTCCTATGGCAAGATATTATGGGAGAGAGTGTCAAAAGCCTTGCTGAAGTTGAGGTAAAAGCCACTGCTCCCCACTGATCTACCAGCCAGTCATGCTGTCATAGAAGGCTATCAGATTGGTCAAGTATGATTTCTCCTTGGTGAATCGATGTTGACCACCTCCTGATAACCTTTTCCTCCCCATGCTTAGAGGATGACAGCCAGCATGAGCTGTTCCATCACCTTTCCAGGGATGGAGGTGATGCTGACGGCCTGTAGTTCCTGGGTTCCTCCTTCTTAGCCTTTTTGAAGACTGGAGTGACACTGGATTGTTCTCCAGTCCTCAGGCACCTCTCCTCCACGGCCGTTCAAAGATGGTGGAGAGTATCTCAGCAACAACATCTACCAGATTTCTCAGCACTTGTGGGGTGCATCTCAGCAGGGCCTATGGATTTGTGGTGTTGCGTTTACCTAAATGATCTCTAACCCAATCTTCCTCAACGAAGGGAAAGTCTTCCTTTCTCCAGACTGTCTCTCTCTTACGATCAGTGTCTGGGGATTCCTGAGGGCTGGCCTTAGCAGTAAAGACTGAAGAAAAGAAAGCATTCATTAACTCTGCCTTCTCTGTATCCCTCTGTCACCAGGTCACCCACTTCATTTAGCAGCAGACCCACATTTTCTCTAGTCTCCCCTTTTGCTGCTGATGTACTTGAAGAAGCCTTTCTTGTTGTCCTTGACATCCCTTGCCAATTTAATTCCAAGGGTGCCTTAGCCTTCCTCGTTCCATCTCTGCATGCTCTGACAGCATCCTGTATCCTCCCAAGTGGCCAGTCCCTTTTTCCACATTCTGTAAACTTCTTTCTTCCATTTGAGTTTTTCCAGAAGATCCTTGCCCATCCATGCATGTCTCCTGCCTCCTTTCTTGATTCGTACTCATAAGAATGGACTGATCTTGAGCTTGAAAGAAGTGGGTGCTTGAATATTAACCAGCTCTCTTGGATGTGTGCCTTCTAAAGCCCTAACTCATAGGATTCCTTTAGTAGGTCTTGAAAAGACCAAAGTTAGCTCTCCTGAAGTCCAGGTTGTAATCCTACTATTGCCCTGCTTCTTCCACACAGATCCTCGACTCCACCATGTCATGGTCACTGAAGCCAAGGCTGCCCCCAATCTCTACTTCCCCAAACCAGTCCTTCTTTGTTTGTTAGTACAGGTCCAGCAGCACACCACTCCTCATTGGTTCCTCCACCACCTATTGTCAGAAAGCTATCATCAATGCTCTGCAGAAACTTCCTGGACTGTCTGTTCCTGGTTGTTTTCCTTTCCAGCAATATCAGGGTGGTTGAAGTATCCCATGAGAACCAGGGTCTGTGATCATGAGGCTACTTTCAGCGTCTGTAGAAGACCATATCAACTTTCCTCTTCCCGATCAGGTGGCCTGTAGTAAACACCCAGAACAGTGTCACCCATATTAGCCTGCCCCTTAATTCTTACCCATAAGCTTTTGACTCTTTCTTTATCCACCGGTGGGCAGAGCTTGATATATTCCAGCTGCTCTTTCACATAAAGAACAACTCCACCACCTCACCTTGCTGGCCTTGTCTTCCTAAAAAGTACATAGCCACCCACAACAGCATTCCAGTCATGTGAGCTATCCCACCATGTCTCTATGATTGCAATGAGATCATGGCCCTGCAAACCGCACACAGATCTCTAGTTCTTCCTGTCCCTTGAAAATGACCTCCCATGTTGGCAAAAGTATTTGATATTGCCATTACAAAGAAACCTGTAATAAAGTAAAAAAGGAAGTAGCTGAAACGAAACAACCTGAATACCGAATCATGTGAATTTCCATAGCTTTGCAATTTCTTTACGATCAAACTGGGCCCATCCCTGTGGGAAACAACAGTCCAGAAATGGATTTAATTGCTAGTTCAGGGCACAAAAGACTAAAGGGCATGGAAAATATAGTACGTTGTTGTTTCTAAGCAGGTTAAGAGTTGTTTCTTAATCCGAGAACAAAATCTCTTACTCTGACTGCTCAAGAATATGTAACAGTCCAAAGGACAAGTCAAAGTTTGATACTTTAAACAATTTACCCTTTGGATCACAAATATATTTTTTACAGATGTGAAGAGAACATTAAAATAAACGTCATCTTAGAGGGTTTGGGAAATGCTGTTTGTTTAAGAATTGTATATGCTTAGGCATATACATTAGGCTTTAATTGGAAAAGCACTAAATGTCTAGGATTTGATTTTTCAGGAAATGTTATTCTTTCTGTTGTTTCCCTGGCATTTGGGTTGCTATTCTGGGGTAATTTTTTTTCTTTAACAATTAGTTTTGATAGTTGCTGTTACATGAGAAAATATACTGTCACTGAGAGGTCAGAGGTGGAGTTGTAACGTACCAACAGATGAAAAAATCTGGGATTGACTGGAGGGGGAAACTGGGGCACCTTTTATAATTGAAACTTGTCCTTCCTCATCTCCTTATCTTTAAAGACATACACTAAATTGACTACTTTTGTGTCTGCATATGCCTTATAATTAATGAGAATCTGCTTGTTAAGAGAGATTTCATATAGTCTGGTTCCAAAAAGCAGAAATTCTTCACACAAACAAATTCTCCATTTAAGACTCCTTTACCTCCTAGCTTAGCTTCTACTTAGTAGAAAATACGTTGCTGAAGTAGATGGGTTTTTTTTCTGGCTTTATTAAATCTATATGCATACCTCCCAGAAGCCCAGCATCATGAACAAAATCAGACCATCTGGCTCCAGAGCTCATTATATTGTATACAAACATAAATATCAGATATTCTGTATTTTCAGGGTGCACACACTCTTCAAGTTGGCAGGGTAATGTTTTCACCTCCTTTTAGTCTGACTTTTTTTTTGGTTACAGCCAGACATAATTATGTTAATGAAATATCCCCAGGCAATGTACTATTTCAAACAGAACACCTAGTTAAGATATCTTTGTATTTTTATTGTTATTCTGGGTCAGTGGTTTTTGTGAGCTTGTCTTACAGCTAGATTACCTACAGGTTTCAACACATTCTTTTGCTCAATACCAAGAATGTTAATTGAACTAATAAAGTGTTTATTACATATTTCATAGATTTTTTTAATGTTTAAAATATAGGATGCCATAAACTCACTTTATTGTGGACCTACTTTTTTTTTTTTTTTTTTTTTTTTTAAAAATCTCATAGGCCTGCTTCTGGGCTATTTACCTCTATTCTCTTGATAGGCTTTTTCTTGGTTTTGGACATATTTATAATGAACTATTGGCTGGATTTACAAAAATGGTGTTGATATGGGAGCACTGGGTCCAAACCTTTTTGAGTGGGAAAGATCTAAACCTACATATGCCTCTCTCTAACCAAGATGTCTGACCTCAAAGTACTCTGCAGAGGAGTTGTTCTCTTCCTCCTGGGAGTTCAGAATTCCAATTGCATGGAGGTGCTCTGGTGCAATCCTGAGGCAGTGGTGCATATCATATTTAGTATTTCCTAGTTGGCATATCTGTGCTACTCCCTTAAGAGCACTGAGTCCCTCTCCAGAATTCCTAGCTTTTTATATAGTCAAAAACAGTCAGGTTGGATGCCTCCATTTAGTCTTTTCCAAGTTTGGAGCTTAAACAAGGCTTCATTATAGTTTCATTCCACTGCCAAAACGGGCAAATCCCACTTAAAATCTTTTAAACTTAATTTCTTCATGAACTTGACATTATGAATCAGACACCCATTTGCTACTAGTACTACTCAGACAATTAGCGATGCACTGTTAGTTACATACAGCTGGAAACAAACACTGCACCAGTACTACCCTAGCCACTTCACTGTGAATGCAGTGAAATCATTTCATGGTGGAAGAAGTTTTCCTGGTACTCCAAGAAAAACTCCTATTGTGTTATTTTAACTCATTACCAAACCCAAGAAAATTAAAATCCCCTTACTACTGTATTTACAAGTGTGTATTCCATACTACTGTCATCGTAATTTAGAAAACAAGAAATTAGTGTCTTTGTAGCAGCAACCTCTGTAATTTAAGAATTAATACCAAAAATATTTACTGCTTGCTATAGAATTGAATGATCATATTCTCAGCTGTCATAAATTGACACTAGCATCAGTCTCAAGGATTTACTCCACAGGTAGGAAACCCCTCACACTGGGTTACATAAACAGCATTGCCTGTAAAGGATTGGATCACATCAGGTCCTATGACCCCATTTATTGTTTAAAGTACAGTCCTAGTACTTATCTTGATTCCTGATATATGTGTATCAATATTATATCAGCACCATTTTCTATATTGTATGAAAATACACTGTTACAAGGAATAAGGGTTTTGCCATGAAAGTGTTTTCTCTGCAGCTACTATGTCTTTATGTACAGAGTAGTAATTTTAGTGAGGAGTGTGCACACAATTTGGAAGTAAGGGAAAAAATACTAATTTTTGTGTGTTCAAAATGCATAAACATTTATAAATTTTGTTATATTCTGGTGGTTTTCATTAGCTTTGCCTGTTTCAGCTGATGGACACAAGTCCTTTGAGAGAAGGAAAGAGACTTTTCTGTAATGTTTACACTAGGGTACATTATGTTTCATTTTATCAGTTTAGTGAAGAGTAAATTCATCACAAGTAGTGGACTAAATACACCCCATGTGCTAACAGTAGCTGGAGATCATCTGGCACAGGTTCATTACAGTTTTATGTGGTTTCAGCTTTGATCTGAACTGGGCTATTTTGCCTTTGCTATGATATTCACGCTAACTTTATAAGTACTGCAAAGAAAAGCAAAGAAATTATAGAGCTGATAGTTCTTTGGTTACATCAGAGTTTCAAACCTGCTTTAACACGTGTTCTCTATCCCATAGTCCTCCTGCAGCTTCTCCACACATGGGCTGGGAGCACACTGGCATGGGGGGAGGAGCTGGCTGTGTGCACACACCGGTGATGTAGCCTCTTTCCTTGCAAAGCCCCCAGCACTTTCTGGTTCCAACTTCTTTGCGTTTACCAGGTGTGCATGAAACATCTCTACTTCCTTTTATTAAAATAAATTAGCTCAGCTCCAAGCCTGAAAGATGCATTTGTCTATGAAAACGTTACAAGAATGAGGTATATTTTTTCTTTCATCTTAAAAGCATCCACTAATTTCCTAAATAACATGCTCATTAATGACAAGCTGCCAGTCCTACTGCACAGCCAGAGGCAATGTGTTAAACAGGGACTGGAGGGCAAAACAGTTTATAGTTCACTAAAGAAGAAAACAGGAACTGCTAAAAATAGTCAGATAACAGCAGCAATGCCTGTTTTGTGAAGAACAGAGCACTTACAACCCAGAGAAACATCCACAAGCCTTTGTGGGGATTGCTGTCAAACACTCTTTTGCTCTGACCTAGGCTTGGTGACTGCAGAAGAGCCTTTGTCTTCCAGACAGTCTGAGACAAGTTTGATTTGTCCAGTAACCTGTGCCCAGAGACTGGATCAGTGGACCCTTTCCTTTTCATTGTGCTTGTTTAAATGGGGGCAACTTCGTACTTTAAAGATATGAAAGAGAGCTTTCATATTGACTGGTTGATGGAACTGCTCAAACTTACCTCCAACGAAAGTAATATATGCCTTTATTTCACTGTGTAACACATTTCATCTGCCACTGAGATCTATGTAATTCTGTGGCTGAGCATCTGCTGGCCACTGATGTCAAGAAAAAGACTCCTGTTATTTCCCATGTGTTTTGGATCAGATCCAAAACTGTCCACTGGACTAAACAGATGTAGTGTGGCCTAGTGGATAGACTACTGGCTTCAGAATAAGAGATCAAGGCCATTTATGACTGCAACAGGTTTTCTGGGGCATTTTGGGGCAAATATTTAAAACATGCAACCTTCCCCAGTCAAGGAATTATTAGGGCAGATGAAGTGAGTGTAGACCTTCCTTCCCTTCCCTGCTCCAGCACTGACCCTTTTGGAGTCTTTTTGTATTCCATGCTGTCTTATTTGACCCGCTACGGTTGTTTGTATGCTTTTGATGTATGACAATGAGAGTGACATGCAACTGTTTCAGTTTGGAAATACACCATCGGTTCTTCAGATCTGATGGTTCTAAGTAAATGTGAAATGTGACTTCTAGTAATTTCCTATGGTAGCTGTGAGTTTTTGAACACGTTGGAACTCTACTATCTTCATTATGAAGAATCATGGGCATGCAAGATCATGAAAAATGATCTGAAATTTGAAAACATTTGGGAAAATTTACCAAGTCAAAAAGAAGCTCAAGTAGCTTTTTTATCTGTATTAGTTTACCAACTGAAAATAAAATATATGATGCCGTTTAGTTTAGTAAGGTACTATTGAAGTGTGTCATATTGGCAAAGTAGATGAGTCTGTATTTACCATTGTTTGAGTTTTCATCACGTTCTCATGCTTGACTCTGAAGCTCTGCTCTTTATCTGGAATGATATTTGATGAGATTGCACTAGGAATGAGGAGTGGCACTGAGGAGACGCTGGGTTGTGCCTCAAATATTGGTATCTACAAAGTTTGCTTTACTTCAGACTGTGCTGCTAATGACTAACCAATCCCTCTTTCTTCCTTAGACTCATGATTTTTGTTGCACAATTATCAGACCTTTTATCTTGTTTTTAGTTGTTTCCTTTTTGATCTCTTCCTTCTTTCGTGTTATTTCTTCTCCTTTAATGGTCATCTTTACTGGACGCTTTTTCCCACTCCCAGAAATGAACTAAGGGTAAATTATGTAGAGCTGGCTGGGCATGTAGGTATAGGAGGCAGTAGCCTGTTTGATCCTCTGATGTTCTGGATCGGTACTGTGAATTAATGAAATTGACAGCAGTTAAATAAAAAAAACAAAACTATTTGATATTAAATGAAGCTGAGATTGGATTTACATTACATCAAATCTATAAAACAACAATTTTCCCTCAATATTGGACTGGAATTAAATCTTCAAGTTAAATAGTTAGATTAAATAAATAATAGTCCATCCTCTCTTACACGTTGTAGAAGATCTCGGGCTTTTGGTGTCTCTTACCTAGCTAAAGATCTGGAGCAAAGCCAGTCTTATTGGTGACCAGGATTAATTTGTATCAGGAGGGGTCCAGAACAGTGTATCTGTTTTCAGTCAAATGGATTAGTAATCTGGCATGTTCTGTCATCTCTTCACTACAAAATTAACTCTTGATTTATAAAGTGAAAATAGCGTATTATCTAAAATCTAAACCACAAGTTAGAACCAATTATAAAACGTCCCCTCTTACTCCTTCTTACTCCTACTTACATCCCCCTTTCTCCTTCTTCTAAGCATGGTGTAGTACAGATGTTTCTGGTAACAGGTATTCTCTAAAGTACTGTAGGTGGCTTCAGGACTCATAGCGTTGGAAGTCTAGGACATGAATGTGTTCACAAGATAATATTTAGGCATGCTTCTCCTATACAGTCCCCAGGTATATTTCGGAAGAGTATTAGCATCACAAACACGAAGAACTGCACTTTCACATTCTTAATGAACGAATGTAAAAAAGGACAGACATGCCACAGAAACGGACCAGAGGGCTATGTAGCATTGTGAGAAATATAGTTATTCCCTGACTTCTGCTCACACAGTAAAATATAGCTCTGAAATACAATTCCTATAGTGCTATACTTGCGTTCTTGGTATTTCTTACACAAATCTCCAATGTTTATGTTTCATCATGGTGACATCTGGATTATGATTTCAACTACAAAAGCAATGGCTATCTTATGTTTTACCACCTTTCACTTGTATGAAAAACATAGTTTTGAGGAAGATTTATGGTAATCTTTGCATGAGTAGCTGTTAGAATCATCATGCCCTCAATGTGCAGTCTCACCTGTACTTGAAATGCTTTGCATTTTCATCTTTATCAGTATAAATAACTTCCATATGCATTTAATCCCCTTAAAATGCATGTAAAGTTCAACAACCTAGATGATATATCTGTCCTCTTTTTCTTACCTACCATTTTCCATCATGTATATCACAGAATCACAGAACCATAGAATGGTTTGGGTTGGAAGGGACATTAAAGATCATCTAGTTCCAAACCCCCTGCCATGGGCAGGGACACCTCCCACTAGATCAGGCTGCTCAAAGCCCCATCCAGCCTGGCCTTAAAACTTCCAGGGATGGGGCTTCCACAGCTTCTCTGGGCAACCTCTGCCAGTGTGTCACCACCTTCATCGTAAAAAATTTTTCCTAATATCTAATCTAAATCTACCCTCTTTCAGTTTAAAATCATTACCCCTCATCTTATCGCTCCATTCCCTGACAAAGAGTCCCTCCACATCTTTCCTGTAGGCCCCTTTAGGTACTGGAAGGCTGCTATAAGGTCTCCCCGGAGCCTTCTCCAGGCTGAACAACCCCAACTCTCTCAGCCTGTCCTCATAGAAGAGGTACTCCAGCCCTCTGATCATCTTCGTGGCCCTCTGCCGGACCTGTTCCAACAGGTTCATGTCCTTCTTGTGCTGAGGACTCCAGAGCTGGACGCAGTACTGCAGGGTGGGGTCTCACCAGAGCAGAGTAGATGGGTAGAATTACCTTCCTCAATCTGCTGGCCATACTTCTTTTGATGCAGCCCAGATGCAGTTGCCTTTCTGGGATGTGAGTGCCAATTGCCAGCTCGTGTTGAGCTTCTTTTCCACCAAAACCCCCAAGTCCTTCTCCTCAGGGCTGCTCTCAAGCCATTCTCCACCCAACCTGTATTTGTGCCTGGGCTTGCCATGACCCAGTGCAGGACCTTGCACTTGGCCTGGTTGAACTTCATGAGGTTGGAAAATAGTGATAACATAAACATGAAACAGTATTTGGAAAAACAGAGATTGCTATTTTTGCACAAAGGAAACATACTTTCATTTCTTTCTAGATTTATGATCTGTTGGCCTACACCTGATCTTAAGTGCTTCTTGAACAATGAAACCAGACAGTGTGATGTCCATTGGATCTGAAACATACTTCCCCCCGTGTGATTAATTACCATCATTAAAATCATGCCCTGCAGTAAATTTCATGCTGCCGACGGAAGTGTATGATCCAGTCATTTTGTATTGGGATTTGGCGTTGTCTTTTGTGTGTCTGCTTATACCAGTATCTGTAAGATGTCAAGATTAGAATAGAGAGTGGCAGCTAGGTAGTATATGTCCTGAAATACTTAATTTGAGCAATAGACTTATGGAAACAAAGAACCACTTGTTTTCTTTAAGCTTATGTGTTCAGTGCAGATGGAGATTTTTTTCTAAAATTGAAGAATTCTTGGGGCTTTTAGCTGTAGCTTCTTTTTCTTTTCAGTCTAGAAAGACTCTGTTTCAGTATGTTTCAATATAGTAGGGGGATTATATGTCATGATTCTCTTCAGTTACAAGAATGGAACTTGATGTCCAGCATGTCCCATCCAGGCCTGTGTGTTCCCAGTTTAAGCAGACCAACCTTCTCTTTTCCTAGTTCCTGCATATCTGCCCTTCATCGTATCCATAACTGATTGGATAATATATAGTTAGTGCTCTCTGACAAGTTCCTGAAAAGGGAATGAATGCAAGAAGAGCTAGAATTGCATTAGCAGGTGTGAGGCTGTCATGGCAATTTGTGTTCAGTCTAAAAATCTTATATCCTTAAATGTTCCACCATTTTTAACATCACAGGGGAATTTTAAATGAGATCCGTAACAGCCCGTAAACAAGATTCCTCCTGTATCTTATAGCTGGATACATATCTAAGCAGCAGACTATTGGAGATCAGTTATGCCGGGCTGTTATTCTGCCAATGGAGGAGCCACTGGTTAAAACATAGAAATGTAAATATGATAAGTAGCTTTTTTTTAGTGCAAAGGCAGTCTTCCTGAAAGTCAGCGTGCCTAAGTAGTTTACCTACTGGAGACAGGAGGAAGATGATACTCACATTTTCTTTACCTGTCACTATGGAATCACTTACTTGGAAAGGAGTTGAAGATGAGCAAAAGCAATGAACCTATGGTAGTGGTGGAAGGTATTGCTCAATAAAAACAACTCTGAATACTGTAGACAAATAGAAGAGACTAGCTGTTTTTCTGGAGATCTGGTTTAGCCTGGGAGAAATGACTGTGCTCAGTGCAGGGGTAACTGAATGTAAACTTGACCTGTTCTAGAAAGAAAGGAAAAAGAATTATGTGGTAGTTCCTGTCATAACATGTTTTATTAAATAAATGGAAGCAAGTGGAAGAGTTGAGTTCAGAAGGCTTGCTGGAGAAAACATCTGATAATGTCAACCTCCCCCACTGGGTTAGTCACCTTGTGCTTCTTTATACTCAGTGGAGAGGGATAGATAACAGTTCTGGAGCTTAAGTCATCTTACCCTAAAGCAGATGTCTAGAAATAGGTCAGCTGAATCACTCCACCTGGGAGCTGAGGACAGCTATCTCAGAAGTCATAATCTATGCTGCAGACATCTCAATCAGTGAGATGATCCCACCTTAAGGTCTCGGATCCAGCTCAGTGTCTTGCACAAACAGCTGTCTGCCTGGGCAGTTTCAGTTGTTCATCTGATTTGGCAGGACATGAAACAAGTACCTTGAGACACAAAATGCCCTACCAAAACTGACTGTGTTGGGAAGATCAGCAATATGGTAAGAATGTCAGCGAATATACAGTGGCCTTACCTGGACTACAAAAAGCAAGCTTCAGCATTATCGCTGCTCACAACAGAGTAAAGTGGGGCTGTTAGTGAGGGACTAAGCAAATTTTTGGACCTTATTATTGACGAGACATGGATTCTTATTTATAAGTTCTGCTGGCATTTCATTAGCTCCATGACAGGTCCAGCTATGACTCTAGGACACTTGAGTAGGTCCTGATACAGTACTTGAGTACAGTACTGCCACTGCAGTAGTAGTTTCCGGGCTGACACTTGGTAAGCGACGGGGCAGGAGGGTTTGCCAAAATTTTTGAGTACAGACTTTTTTAGAGTAGAAACTTCTGCTTCAAAGTGCGCAAGTCCAAAACATGCAAGGATATGCAACAACTGTTATTTGAAGGAGATGGAAAGCTCTCTGAACATGAGCGTAATGTCACGCCAACTTATTCCGCTAAAGAAGCCAAAATGGTCTAAAGCAGTGATTAGTTTCCTGAAACAACTCTCAAAAGTGTCTACAGCAGTAAACCAACTGATGTTCCTGATGCGTGCAGCTATGATACCAGGTTCAACCCCCAATTGTGGTCATGTACTGTGTGACATACCACTGAAGTGAAGCTATTAATACTATTTATATAGAAAGCAGTATTTTGAGGCATATGGCTAGAGGACATCAGACAGTTATGGCTTTTAAAGCTTAAAGCTGGTATAATCCATGTGGAATTAGTGCTGTTGAATGTGTGACAGTGAGGATGACAAATCTGTTTATCTAACTAGGAAACAGAAATAGTCAGTGGAAACCCTCGCAATGGGATGGCTGAGCAAGCATTGTCTGCTTACATAAGCACAGATGTGGGGGCAAGTGAACTTCAGGAAGGTGAATATTTGATGACATGGAAAAACAGTATTTCAGCACACTGTGCTACTGATCTCCGATTGCTTGAGCAATAGCTGAGGAGCATCACATCTGGAAAACTCCTTCTGATAACTTCAGGGGTTTTAATCAACATATGCATGGTGACATGACAAGTCACTGAATCAGCTCTGTTTATTTCCCTGACGTGCCAACTCTTTTTTCTTCCACAGTGGTGTCATAACTGCCCCAGCACAGTGTTTCCCATTTTCTCTTCCTTTTTTCCGTTTTTAAACCCATCTGAGTTGTAAGCTTTGGTTCAAGTGCATGCATGGCTTTAGTTTCATTAAGAGTGTCTGAGTATACAGTGTTTTCCCTTTCTCCTGTTACTTCCTATTATTGTTAAATCCACTTATCACTTACTCATTGCCCATTATCTTAGAGCTTATATTGTTTTGTCTAGGAGCTAAAGAACAATACAAATAAGAAAAAAGACAGTATCTAATAAGGCTGAGATAATTGTATTTAATCTCTGCTTAAGGTTTATTAGATAAATATCTGTCTAAAGTATGGGTCTGGAGGGCTGTTTAATGTTTGCATTGCAAGCGGAGTGCAAGTGAATGTATTTCCAGCTCATTAGGCACGTAACATAATGTTAACTTTTGTTAGTCTAATAGCCAAACTGGTGGTTTGCTGGTGTCAGAGGGGAGTATTTGTCATTGACTGATGACATAAATCTCCCTGCAAAAGGGTTCAGGAAAGGCATTTAGCTTCTTTGAACAGGTACATTGAAATGGTGCACAAAGCAGCACATAGAGCATTTAAGTGTTCCACTTTTAAAGAGGCCACGTTTTTCCACACATGAGAAGCAGCTTGAGCCTGGCCTTGAGCTAACAGAAACATGTGTCACCTGTGAATCTAAATGGATAAACACGATCAAAATGGTGTCCTTTCTCTTCATCAGTTCAGGTCATATTGTTGCTTTATTCAGATATGTACATACATATATCCAGTTCCATTTTGTGTCCAGGATTCAAGTTGGAAAGGATTAAAAAGAAATAATTTCTGCTTACTATGCACAGCCACAGCAATGGTCTCACCCACATCCCAAGTCAGCAGTGTTTTGTGTTTCTAGAGAATTTAAAACTGTGTGACAGTCCCATTGTCTTTTAATTGGTGGTGCTACAGGATGATCACACCCCAAGTTTGACTGAGATTTCTATGAGTCTGGTGAATAATAATATTAGTGGAACAATCCCATGAGAGAAGCCAGGCTTCTCTCAATCAGGCTCGTTTCTTTGGCTCATTTCTCTGGCATAGCTGTCAGGTTTCACTGATATCAGAAGTGAGTATCCAGAGATGAAGAAATAGCCTTGAAATCATATATTTTGGGGACAGAACTTTCTGTGAAGAGTATAATATCCTAGTACATTTCTAATGGATTTTAAATTGTCACTTTAAAGTCTCAACCTGTGTTTGTTACTGTTAGTCTTGGACTACTGTATTTTAAATCCAAAGATCATATGCCTCAGCATCTGAGGAGGTTTATGCCAAAAAAAGAAATAGATTTGAAGCTGTTTGTTTGCGAAGTAAAAGTTTGAGAATAGTATCTAACACACGACACCACAAATGCTAAAAAAGGGATAAGCTTTCATGTTAAAAATAATATATGGATCATGATATATGGATCATGACTTTAGAACGTCTGGCTTGGGATTTTGGGATATTTGCCATGGATGATAGAGTTAGAAAGAAGTATTTCATCCAACACGGTAGTTTACATGTAAGTAATGCTGGTATTTGCAATGTTCTTTTACTAGTGTAATTGCACTATGGATTTTAATAAACTTATCAGTGGACAAAACTGAGTATTTGTAGTTTTAAGAAAAAGTCTAGGATTTTCTCTGTAAGGTCAAGATTTTTCATGATAACTTGTACAAACACTTTATTTTCTTTTCACAAAATGCTGTATTGTGATAGCAACTCTCTTCTTAGTCTCGTTCATCTGGAACTCATGAACATACTGACACTTCCACAGGCTAACAGTAAAGCTGAATGAGTTTGAAAAACATTGTGATAATCAGTAGAATACAAGGCAGTTGTCATTTAGGTCAAACCAATACCTGTCATTTAATTCTGTTTAATGCCCCATGCTGTCAGGGGAGGAAGGATTGTTGTGCTTTCATGCGTGTATGGTTTTCATTCTGTTGCACTTTCCACAGTCTTGCAGTATTGCCAGAATTAAAATGAAATTTCTGCTCCATTTCAGATAGAACAGTTTTTCCAGTCAGATACATAACTGAATATCTATCTTGAAGGTCAGGATTACTGTTTTACTGTATTTTGGTTTCTTTTGGTTGTATTCAGTCTAAGAAAGGAAAGGATGAGGTCTTTTTTCCCTTTCTGTGAACAAACTTTTTTGCTCCTCAGTTGGAGAGGCAGGCATTCTGACTGCAGTGTAATCACTTGAGATGATGACGATAGGAACGACGCAGAATAGGTGTTTATTTACATTTTGTTATCAGTATTTCTTACCATTTTTATTACAATGGGTCTTCAAGAGTTTACACGCTGAGGTCAACCTGTGGAATAAATGGGACTACTCCCATTCAGAAATAAGCTGATTCAAGAGCAGATTGCATGAGTATAAGCCAAAGAAACCAACAATATTTCTGATGTTCACCAGGAGATGTGTTTACACTTCCATGACATTTGATCAGGTGTGATAACTGCACAGATAAGAAGCACGGGTGTAGGTGTGGGTGTTTGTATAGAAGCAATTTACAAGATGATCAGAGGAGAGACAAACTGTCCAATGTATTTTTAGCTGTGCTTTCTAAGTAGATGGTGAAACAAATGCTATCTTAATGCTGCTTTGGAGTTAGAAGCAATACAAATATGACTATGCTAACATACTGCTGTCATTGTCGTAATATTAAAATCATCCCTTGTCTTTGAGTGCAACTAAAATACCACTCTCAGTTCTGAATGAGCAATCATAAATATTTCAGAAGAATATTTGGTTCAGATGCCCTATTTCTCTACAGCGTCTGTTAAGCAGTTACTGAACTAAAACTAAAACGTGACTGTTAAGTGTGCCAATAAGAAGGAAACTGGTTTGTTGATTGTTTGTGTCTTTTCAGAAGCATGACATGACATACAGTTAAAGCAAGATGGAATATAGGACTGGGTCACTTGACAACACTTCCCATAGAATCAAATTTAACAAAGTTTTTCCTATTATGGCTACTCTTTCAACATTTACCCTGGGGTTTTTTTCTGATACAAGTAAACTTAACAATTTCTAATTTCAGTTTTATTCATGTTCCACCCATTTCTGGCTTCTGTTCACAGTGTTAGAAAAGTCTTGTTTAAAATGGCTTTTGCAAAGTATGAAATTAGCACAGAAATGTACAGCGCAGCCCAAAATATGGAACTGATATTCATCTTCTATATCTCTTTGTCTGCTATTCACAGCAAGCAGCCATAGTAATAACAACATAGTGGAAAGTTTCCTATTCTTTTTACCTTTGTCCAAGGAAGAATTACATCTGTATTTCTTTTTTTCCAGTAGTCCAAATTACATTTACATATATTATTGCTGATTAAGTCCGTGACTTCTCATTGCTTTCAGAGATGGTGTTTCAGATAATAATACATGACGTGTTTTGCCCACAAGCTTGGGAAAGCTTACCATGTTTGTTTCAAAGTAAAAAATATTTTAGTCAGTAACATTTGCTTAAAGTTGAGAAATCCTATACTGTATTAAAATGTTTTCTCAACATGATAGTAATAATTCCATCTTTTCTAAATCTCACTGGAAGTGACGAAATAAAATTTCACTTGCTTTTCTGAAGTCTTATATAAACACCTTCACATTTTGTGCAGGCAAATTTGTCATGAAGACTAATACCCTTTTGTTCTGTGTTACGCAGTTCTATAAAATGACATGATAAACAGGAATATTCTAAAATTTCCACAGAAAACATCCTCAGTAATTAATTGTATAATTTTAAATGTGATTCAATATAAAAAAAAAGTTAAATTTAAATAAATTTTAGATTTAAAATGTGGCTTCAATCAGATTAGGAATTTTTAAGGATGGAAAGAACTCAAGGAAATTCCAAGTATCTTTTCATACAAATGTCAGTATGATTTGATAGCCTATGATATACCTTAGAATGGAGGTATAAATGATACTGAGCCAAGGGTACTAGTAGTTCATACCATAGCCTCGGCTGTGAAAGTGAGCTCTGGAATGCCTTTACTTCATTTCTTCTAGTATTTCATGTAACTGGATATTGGCAGCTGCAAGAGTTTGTTACACAAATATGTGAAAGCTGGTTATTTTACAAGTAATCCTTACAATGGCTGCTCTGAAACTCACTCTGGAACAATGATAGAAATAAAATTTTAGTGAACAGTGAATTGGTGGGAAACATCCATAGAGGGAACAACAATATGCCTAAACCACGTGATATTGCTTGGGTGCGTGCAGTATGACTACTGCCATGATGTGTACCAACATAGTAGAGCTGAAAATGAGAACTTTAACTAAAAAGTAAAACATAATTGTTATGGTCTCTTGGAGAACAATTAAAGTATTTCAGTGCTAGCAAGGACATTCCTAACAAAGGACATTCCTAATCATATCTGCTTGTGCAGCAACATCCTCTGTCCTTGGATTTGAATTTTTTTTTATCTCTGCTGAATTCACATCTTCAATCACCATATCTGTCATTTGCTATCATACCTACCAATGCTGTATTTGTTAAGTTTAAAGAGCACAGAAGATCCAGCAGGTGGGGTCCCCTCAGCCATGTCCTGAATTCCTGGAGGACTCTAAACTGAGCATCAGAACAGGCTGTTCTTGAATTTCCTTCTGACCTCCTGGCTGCCAGCTCCTCATTTTATACCTCTCCATTGGCTTCGTTCATCGTGGGTTCCAGCTGCTCCTTCACTTCTGCTGTCTGTTTTTCTGTAACTTACCTGGCACTTCCTGAATCTCAAGACACATTTCCTTTTTAAATGACACTTCCTTTATGTCCTTAGTCTTTGAAACGTTAGTAGTGTTCTATTTGAAGATGCTCTATAGAAAAACAAGAGATAATTTCTCAGGTTAAATGCAAAATGGGAAACCCCAGGTTTTCCTTGCTTGTCTTAATCCAGTCACTTTATAAGGCTGATTGAGGGTGTTTGTGGTGTATTTTGGCCCATGCTATTCCCAGAACAATTTTCAGAGTATTTCAAATCAGCTGGTTACACGCATGGCAAAATGAGAAAATGTTTCATCTTGGATTTGTAGCAGTTAATTGGTTGGTAAACAACGGGCATTTTTTTGTCAACAATAAATTAAACATTCTATAGCCTTTATACCAAGGTCAAGACTGGCAATAACGTGTAGTTATGATAGTCATAATCATAAAAGAGTGCTAAAAATCTGATCTGATTGTTTTTGTTCCTCTGCGCTTATTGAAAGACCAACAGAAGAAAATGGCAAACACAGGATTTAAAGGATTGTTTGTCTATTGAAAGGAAATGAGACAAAGATAATAACTTCCCTATTGTTGCTTAATAAGGCATGGTAAATGGTAATAATAATAAAGAAGAATTATTGGGAAATAATGAAGAAATAATAGGAAAAGCCAGAATTAAGGTTTCCCATGGAACTTCTATTTTTCTCCTGATGTGGATACTGATTTATTTAATACATTATATTACAATAAAAAAATAATCCTTAATGATTGTTAATTAACAATTAACAAATGGACCATCTCTAGGAGAATGTATCAGCGTGGATACCTCACATGATCTAATCATTTCTGAGAGGTCTCTGTCCAGTTTGATGTGAATTCAGTCAGGTTCAACACTTCACCAAAGATTTGAAAGCAACCATAAAACCACCATTCAAAATCTTTGCAGATATTTTATAAGGTTAGGCAAATAGTATATAAAAATGATTGCTTGATAATGAAGAAATATTAAAAAAGCTTTTTCTTATAAAGCCAAATGCAAAATTAGTCATCAGGGATCAAGGATTACATGTCATGTTTTTCTGAGCTTCGTCCAAGTTTTTTGTCTCCCATTCCTTCTCTCCCTGCCTCTGTAAAAACAAGAATTCTGCAGTCTTGTTTGTTGGCGTTTTAGCACCTTTAAATGTTACTTTGGCATTTGAATCAGCTTCTTCATCCATTTTTCCAGAAAAGAGGACTTAGTGTGCACAGAAGAATTTTGCTGCTTTTTTTGCCGCAAAGAAACTGGGAGGAGCCTTATACTCCTGACGACCTTTGGCGATGGTGAATGTTCTGGTGAGACAAGATTACACGGCAGAGGTATAAACCTCACAGTAATTATTGGGTGCATATGAATTCAGATTCTACAGAGGCTTACAGTTTTCTCAAATATGGGTGTGTTTTTACAGAAACAAACAAACAAATCTGTCGTGAAGAAAGGCTAACACTTCCTTAGCAGTCTCTCTAAGAATAAAGTTGCAAGGCTTTTTCACAGAAGAGGTGTGCATATTTTTAACAAGGGAAAACATCTTTCCTTGTCTCATTAGATGTTTCATGAGTGAAATTTTGACAAAATATTTATTATAGATATGGGAAATTTCAGCCCCTGTGGATGAAGTTTAGCAAGCGTGTAAGGAGCTAAAACCAATATTTTATTAGAAAAAGAAGTTTCAGGCAGTCATAATCCTATAAGAGATTAGGAAAACAGCTTCGTGAAGCTCTGCATGAGCCACTAAGCAATTAGGATAGTAGACAGAAGAGGCCATCATGAGGTACTTGCAGCTAATGCATAGACAGTACTTCTTTCTTTCCTCGTCTGAGTGGAAGAGTATTTCAAATTACCATGTACTCTCCCATGTTCAATTTTTGAACCCTTTCTTTCTCTCATCCTGGATAGTCCTGGATGTGTGTGTGAAACTATCAGTGCTGAGGTACCTTCAGAACACAATGGTGCTCTCTCCAGCAACACATTACCGTGAGCGTGTTAGTCATAGCCTTACTCTTCAAACCAGTTCCCTGCTGAATTCTGAATCAGGTTAAGACCTCGGTGTTCACATTCGAAACCTTCCTAAGCCTGAGACAAAATCAGGAGGAAAACCACATCCAGCTGTGCTCCTGTAGCACAAAGTTAGGGGCAAGATCTTACCTGGGAGTCTGAGGAACTCCTGGTATTCCTGAAGACCACTATGCTCATTATGCCTCTCACTCTGATTCCATGAAGCATTACTCTGACCTTGTGTTTTCTGTTGTAAACACATAGCAACATGCATGCTAAACAACAAACAAACAATGCAAAACACTCTACCATACCAGAACCTCCCCTACGTCTTCCCTTGGGAGAGAGAAGAAAACAAACAATATGTGACAGATGTTAGTCATGTTGCTTAAGGCAGGAGTAAAGACACTCAGATGTCACGGAAGCGACCACGACAAAAAAGACATAAAATCACAGAATAATCGAGATTGTAGGGAATCTCAGGAGATCTTTAGTAAAACATCCTGCTCAAGGTAGGGTACAGCTGTGAGATCAGAACAGGTCACTCAGGCTTTGTCCATTCCAGTCTTGAAAACTTCCAAGGACATACAGAGATGGGTCTGATGAAGTATAGAGTATACAGTGGGTTGAATGTACTGGAATCCCCTTCAGAAGGTCTCCTTAATTCCTGAATTTTATTATATTTAAAGAACCGTGAGATCACCACTAGGAAAAAAGTGTGGAAAGTGAGAAATAACATAGTATGTTTATCATAAAACTTAGTCATAAAAATAATAAAAAAAACCAAAAGAAGGAAAAATTAACACTTTAGAGAATAGTACCATTTAAAGAAAGCACAGTAATCTTTATGTCAGGAAATATAAATCCTAGGTCATGGGTCACAATGGATCAAATAAATAGGTTATTGAGAAATGTCAGGGACTCCTGTAAGGATTGCTTGTCTATTACTTCAAACAAACTCTGTGTATTTGTTTTCTAAAATGCTTTATTAGTGCTCTGATTCCTGCGTAGAGATACCTTGCAGAGACTGATGAGACTACAACCTCAAAGTGTCAGCTCAGCCCTAATGTATAGGCAGCAGAGTTGCAAGTTCTCATTTGCAATTTACAGTGCAGTATTTTGAGGCAAGCCAAAATTAGTGATTGGTTTTACTCTAAGAGACCTTATGGTAAATTAAGATGGTTCAACTGCTGCTATCGTGAAGGGCAGGGAAAGCAATGATCTCACCAGCTACTCCTCAATCTGCTCACCCCAAACCATGGTCAGAAACCTCAAGCTCTCAGGGGTGCCTTTAGCACCTGTTCTTTGACTGCTTAGAGACAACCTGTGACTACCAGCAATGACATACGAGGGCTGTGTATTTAAAGGCAATGCTACAGCTGTAACAAATTAACTCTGGTTTTTGGGAGCACTGAAGCAGGATGGATCAGATTTGGAAAACCTGGTGGATTCAGAGGAGTTTGCAGCCAGCTGAGACCATGTAAATCTGATTCACTTCCAGCATCATCTAGATAGTGATGAAATTGGTGGAAACTGGCATGTGTTCTGTGCTTAAAACCTTGGTTCTAGTGAATATTGTTCTGATGGCAAATAATGCAGAGAGCGGTGCCTATGGAAACAATCATTCTTACTGCGCAATTTGTTCCTCTTGGGAATTAGTTTAAGTAACCCTTTTGCCAGTATAAACCACATCTCTGCTGGAAACAGGGTGGGAGAAATAGCAATCTCTGTCTTCCACCAAAATTGGGACAGCAAACCAATTTCAGTGATGACTCCTATAGAAGACTTGCTGTTATTTATTGAGTACTTTTTTTTTCTTCTTAATTATTCTAATTGGAAACACTCTGTTTTGAGAGGTTTAATTGGTTATCTAATTATTTGGCACTGTAGACATCAAAAATCTGGTCATACAGTGGAGAGGGATGTGTCTGTGCTATTTAAGGCTGGTTGATTTAATGCACCGCTGTTTATATGTACCTGTCATCCTAAACAAAATACTTGTTGTTAGCTTCAGCAGCTGCACAAGCTGTGCTAGAACTGGTGCTTCTGGGACCTTGAAGGCTGGCTGGCTGGCTAGCTCTGCATGAGGAGCTGGCCCCATGTGGTCTGACACAGATACGCAGTTGCCCCCCGGCCAGCAGATCTGAAAGCCACTTAGCCCTATTAGATCCAGCTGGGAGGGGGGTCACAGGATGCCCTGGAGGGACGGGAAGTGTGATTATCTTCCTCTGACTTCTCTGAAGAAGGAAGATACAGAAAATGGCCTTGAGCATCCCTACCCTGCAGAAGAGGGATGGAGAACAGCTCAGTCAGGTGGAAGCCTCTTTTCCTTTTGCGTCTCTGCAACTGTTCCATCTCAAAGCTTACTTGGAGGAAGGAAGGCAGGAAGGCCTGAGGGAGAGAAAAGCAGAAACCCTGAGGCCGTAGCTGTTTCGGCCTGAATGGTGACAGGGAGGATCATGTTAGTAGGTCGTGGATCTGCACTGCTATGTTTAACTCAGCTTGGGAGGGGAGATGGTGCCTTGCAGATCAGAAAAGGGAGACTATAGTATTTTTTCCTATTCCTTTTGGACAAGGGGAAATGGTAGAGCAAAACCAGAAAGGCTTTCTGGTGCGTAAGATATTGTCTTTCCCCTGCAGGAGCCTGGGCAGCTGTTGTGCCAGGTGAGGGTGTGGAGCTAAGGCTGCAGGTAGGGCCCTGGGACTCTGCTGCTGTGGGACACGTCCTCCAAGGAGGAAGGTGAGCTGTGACAGCACAGGAAAGCCTGATCTGAGACCTGCTCACGAATGAGACTTCAACCCTCTCTCTTGCTGTAGCTGGACAGACAACTTGGGAAGGTTTTTAGCATGGAGCGTGACTATAATGTTTGCTCTGCCTCAGGTCCGTGGTGACTGGGTGCCAGCCTGTCTGTGGCATGGTGTCAGAGAAGGCAAGGGCTGGCCAGCCCTCAAGGGCTGTGTGTTTTCATTATAAGAAGGCAGGGGGTATTAGAAATCTCTTCCATGACATGAAGTCAGGCTGCAGAAAGAGGACTGTGTCTCGTGGGAGGGTGGCAGTGCTGCGGGGCCAATGACGCCTCCTGAGAAGTCTCATCTGCTCTGCAGATCTGAAACACAGTGGCTGCTGGCTAATGTTCTCTAGCCTGTACAAACATCATGGATAGTTAAATATTAAAAAAGTGATAAACTTGGTGATACATGGAAAGGACAGTAGTGGGGATGGGATTTTTATCTGTTGTATTTTATATGTGGTTTCTGCATTTGCATATCCTTTCAACCTAGGAAATTCACAGCTTGCAAATGTCAACTCATTTGATCTCCTATTTTGACAGATCCAAGTTTTGTGTGGTTTTAATGTCTATGGTTTCAAAACTGACTTCTTTTTCTGAGAGCCCTGACCTCTCGTATCCAAAAGGACACCACATTCCAGCTTTTTAAGAGGCACCAAACTTTTCATTCCAGCAAAAGCTAGTCTTTTGACAGGCTAAACTTCAGAAGCCAATTCAAGCTATTCTGGGCTGACCCAGAGTGCAGGCTGACCTCTGAATCTTGCAAATGGGATTTATATCTTCAATACTTCAGGCTTCTTCCTGCTGTGCTCAATGGGAAGAAGTATCAGCTGGTCTCTGGGTCAGCACTTCTGTTTCTGACTGAACTTCGTTGCCAGAACAACTGATAAAGATCTGGTTGGACATAAAAATGTCATGAATCGTTGTGAAGATCCATACAAATCACGAACTCTGTATTACCAAATGACTCAAAAAAAAAAAAAAAAAGTTTTTGAAGTGCTTCATTTTAGTATCATAGTACCTATGCTAAAAACCAGTCCAAAGTTACTAAAATTCAAAGTCCTAAAACAGTGTTCAAGTTATAGCTTATAACTTCCAAATATGAGCACACTGCATGGCTGTCTGTTTCCTTGTTGGTTCAGAGGATGCCTTGCTAAATACTGAAATGTTTAGTTAAGCCCCGATGTTCCAATAATTGTTCTTTATTTCTTGATGCTGAATCTTGTGGTTAGGCATTGCAACATCATAATAGACAGTAATTTGTTTCCCTTAATTCCCTGGGAATGGATTTCTATGCTAGAAGGGGAAAATAATTTGTGAAGTGGTATCTGTGAAGGAAAGAGAAGAAGAAAAAGGCATGAATGATGTCTAAAATAGTTAAGTAGTTGTCTATAATGATATATTTTGGGCCTAACCAATGTCTATGGAAATAAGCTCTATCGATACACCTCTGAGGCTGGGGAGAGGGTTCAAAGCTTCCCATCCCCTCCAGGGGGTCTGTAATGTGAGCACAGCCCTCTATCATTGTGGGACTGTGGGAGTGAAAAATCATATTCTTTGGGTCTGCTCTCACTGCTGGTGCTGGTGAGGTCCAGCTAGAACAGTGCCTGTCTTTGGGTCTCCATTTTCAGAGGAATGGGGGGACAAAAACCAAAAAGGCATTGGCAAAGGGGCAGGAAGTTGGACAGAGGTCTTAAGAATGTTCCCGTGAAGAGTCTGAGGGAGCTGGATTTGCTTAATGTGGTAAGGAGGACACTAAGGGGTGATCTGATGGCTACCCTCTTAGGTAAAGATGATCAACTAAACATGGTAGTGACAGATGAGGCAATAAGGGACAGGTACATCAAATTACAACTTGGCTGGTTCTGCTTGGATATTCAGAATAACTCTTTCAGCAGGAATGCAGTGCAACTCTGGAACACTTCACCAATCCAAAGAGGTTCTGGATGTCCATTGCTGGAGGTTTTTGGATTATGGCTCATCTGTTGGTAATAGTCCTGTCTTTGGTAGCAGTTTGGACTAGAGAACTCCAGAGGTCCTGCCAAACTGGTATTTCTGCAGTCCTCTCTGTTTTTACCATCTCTCTGTGCAGGCATGCGCGTCAGGAATTTGGACAGAAAAAACTGCTGGAACCTTGGGAATTTTCATGCAGTGGTAGATAGGGAAAAGGACGACTCAGTCTGGTGCATCCAAAGTGGTATCTTTCCATTCAGCTCTATATGCATTCTGTCCAGTCTTCATGGTTTACTCCATGTTTCTTCTTTTCCTAATTGTAATGAATATAGTAATTATGCTCCTTTACTATGACTTTGTTAAAAAGCACTGAAATTAGTGGTGATGATGATGTAAAGCATTACATTGGAGAGTCAAGTTGTTTTTGTAAATATTAAGTTCGGTGTGATCAGATTAGTGTTGGCCAGAGGTGAACCGGGCAATATCCTGGAAGAACAAATCTGTACGTTGAGGAAAATTATTTTCTGAAGTAGGCTGCTTACAAATATTACCAGAAACAGCAACTTTTTTTTCTCTCCATTCTGACAAAGGAAGGAAATTATGATCTTCTGACCTCTGGATCTTGTCACCTGCTTCAAATTAGGTTCTTTAGCATTTCTAGCTGAATTCATTGGCAGGACATAAAAGGTGGGCTCTCAAGAGTACTGAACATCTACCAGTGGAAGATGTCCTTAAAAGTCAATGTCAACACTGGGGTGCATTTGTGTGTGTTGCAAAATTTTCCTCCTGCTCTCATTTGGAGAAAGAGAAGAAAGCACAGAACATGGAGGGCCTTTCTAACCATGATTCTATGAGATCTGAGGCTGTGAAAGTTTGGGAAATGTGTTTTTTACCCCACTGTCACTTCCCACTCTGAAGTTCCAAAACACATAGATTCCTCACTCTGACTCCACAGTTTGGCACATCTGGCACATTCGGGAAGGAAAAGTGGAGAGATTTGGGAGCTGTGTGCTCAGGCAATGATGCTCTGCAAAAAGCCTTGTGTGGTTCCAACCAGCACTGCATTTGGCTGAAGCTGTTGCTGCAGTCACGGTTCGTATGAACATTCAATCTCCAAGTTTTTCACAAAATGCACTGACATCACGCAGTGTTTTCTCAACACAGTTTGATGTTATGAGAACTGAAAAGTAATAGTCCAGAGGGTTGTGTTGCTGTGCTAATGGCTACTTTTATTCTTGGCAGATCAAAAGAAAGAGAGAGTGCTGAAGTTGATGGGATGGGGTTTAAAAAAAGCAAAGGGTGAAGGGCAGGATGTGACATTTTTCTGTAACCAGAATTGACATGCAGAGTTTTTCATGTGTTCAAATCAACCTGTTTTTCTGAGGGAAAGGAACTGAATGCAGATGGGCAAGGTAAACACACATCCTGATCATGTTCATGTGCAGCACTCTTTGGTTTCTTTGTACAGAATGCTTGAGAAATTGACTCAAAGGCAAAGTAGTTGTATATAAAGATGAAAACCAGTTGGAACCACTGGATATGATTCAGAATGAATTAGTGAGTCAGCAGGCTGGAGAACTGGGAATAATTTGTAGAGTAAAACAGCAAGACCTCAAGTCACTGGAGCAAAAGACTTTAATGCAAATAAACCGTAAGAATTCCTGTAATTTGAAGTTCCTGTGGTTTGCTGTCCAGCAATATGAAATAGTCAAGAGAAAGAATTTCAGCATGGGGCACAGGGAGTACTGTTGGCAGCCAGGGTGTAATTTATGTTGCTTACTTGCATTGTTAGAAAATGACAGGGAAAATCATGGCTGCTTCCAGCAGCCTAGGCTGGAAAGGAAATACTTCAGGTGACCTACAAGGGCTTGTCCCAGACAAACCTAGTAAATTTCCATTTACCAAAATGTAGTGCTGGCATTTCACCAAAAGTCATACTTGAGATGGTAATTGCATTCAGATTTTTTTAAAATTTAAAGCTTTCTTCTAAATCCAGTTCTTTAACATGGCCCTTTTGTTGATAGGTTAAAAAAAAACCCAAACTTAAGACAATTAAGAGAAAATCTTTCTCTTAATTATAACAAACAATTTTATTTAGGCTTTTAAACATTAATTTATCAACTTCTATACTAGGATGCTACTAAAAGAGAACACAAATACCACAAAACAATGAATACTCAAGCACTTCTAGCTTCTGAAATCTATTTTGTGGAAAAAACATGATTCTAAAGGCAGTTGTTGCTGTTTACTTGGTGTACTGCTGAAACCTGGGTGGTTATTTAATGGTCAGCCCTGTTAAGAGTGCAGATCTGAGTCACTATAATATGTTTGGAAGAGTTCCTGAAAGGTCTTGCTACATTGCACGCCTTCAAAGGGCAGTGAGGAATGATGCAATGTCTTCAACAGATCACACGGCAGCAAGTTGATTAAATCAGCATGGCAAGTTTCACAGCAGTTTGAGTTGGTAGCAGTGCATCTTAAAATGCTGTATTAATACTTTCAGTTCATTTACTGAATCCAGTGAGGATAAACTAATTGAGTCATAATGCCACTAACATACTACAGATGGGAGATCCCAAGAATTGTTATCTCCTTCAGGCCCATTTTCTCTTTAGGTCAGTGTTTAGTTAATACTCCATGGCTAAATTACAAATGAAATGGGCTACTAACTACCAAATAAGTAACAGACCCTGGTATTCTGAAGACTGGCCCTGAAGAAAACATCGTCTTGTTAGGGTGGGATTTTAATTTGAGGATTGACAACATTTATATATTTTTACTACAACAACTTTGCTATAACATATTCTTCAGTCTTGGTTGGTGCACAAAATAACGTAATAGGCATTCATCCAATCTTTATGCTAAGTGCTAGTAAACTTAAAAAATATTAGGTTTTTTGTTTTCTTTTGAGTTGTTTGGGTTTTTTTTTATTTTTATTTTTTAAACACAGCTCTTTCCTCAGGAGGTTAATAAAGAGTGTACTTCATTTGGTAGTGTGAAGTGAACTATGGATAGAGAATCATCCCATTAGGTGACATGGCCCTGTTGTGGATAGCACACATGGCAGTTCACAGTGGAATAATTTATGTAGTTAACAATCAGATGAGTACAATCTAACTGGGAATGGGGTAGGGTGGGAACACCAAAGCACCTGTTTCCATGGTAAGTGATGTGGTTGTAATCAAGCAGTTGAGCAGGTAACTGTCTACTCTGTCCCGCACTGGTGTTAGGTATGTGTTTGATTCAGCCCTCTGGTGTGTAAAAGCCAAAGTCAAAGTGGAATGTTGTCCTGTAGTCTGACCTCCTGTGTAACATCTATGGAGAGCAGCATTTCTCAATGTCTGTTTAAGTAAAGTTTTCTTAAATTAAAAAAAAACAAAAACAAAACAAAACAAAACAAACAAAAAAAACCCAAAGCCCCAAAAAACAACAAAAAAAACCATTCTTGACTTAGTTTTGATAGGTTTAAGCTTTAAAACAATAATAAAAAAACACCCTGTGGTTAATTATTTTAAGCAGATACACTTTATCTTCTGCTTGTTAGGACTTGAAGAGAGCAGGAACTAACCTCTCTTAGAAAAGCCTGGGAAAGTAGACCTGGCAATGTGCCCTGATGCTCAAGTAATAACGGGATCTACGGGGCTAGTAGGGTGGGGATCAAATTCCAGTAAGAAATAACAAAAATACTTCTTATGGGGAAATTGGTTGCTTCAATGTCTGAATGCCACTATGCTTGTCTGGCTTGTGTTGACTTCAGACCTCATGTGCCACCATGTCCATGATACTTTCCACTTCAGACCTCTCTTGTGTGAAATATCCAGTGTTCTTGGTCTTGTCGAGGGTGACTTTCTCTGAAATGTTTTGGAGTGCTACTGTTCTCATTGGAGGTCTATGAGATAATTAAAAATTAAAATACCCTCCAGTAATAAGTCAATAGCCATGTTAACTGCCAAGCTTTCATGCATTTTGTAATCCAACTGAGCTTCAAGTCCCCCCTCAACACTTGGTCCTCTTTGGTCTTGCAAAACTTTTGCAGATGTTCCTCACTTTTAAAAGAAAGTTAACAAATCTCCTAGCAACATTACTACAAAGAGTTGCTATTTCTTGTTTTCTATGTGTTTCCTCAAGAGGAATTTTCTTCACAGAAACTGTAATTTCTTTTAAAACCTTTTCTTGATACTTTGGAAGTACTATGGAGACAGACTATACAGGGGAAATGTGAGGGCAACATTATTTGAAAAAGCAGAGAAGAGCAGTGCTTGGGAACAGAGCAATCACTTTCCCATACCAGGATTTTTACCCAACAAGACTGTGCTCTTATTGTTCATGGTGGGCAGCAACAGATGTTTGCAAACATTCCTCTGATAAGCAGCTTTGAAAAAAGTGCGTACAAAAGTATCTTCCTAACCACAGGAAAAACTCTCACTTTTTAAGCACAAATAATAGTTCTTCCAACTCAGACTGTTCTAGAACCACAAAGTGCTGGAGGCTGACGGGAGGAAAAAAACAAACCACCCAAACCCCTAGTCAACCTTTTTTGGGGAGCATGGGGGAAAAGGACCATTACAGTGTTTCTTAGCCCTTCCCTAAGCATGATTTACTAGCCCCAGTATAATGAGTTAGGTGGTACTCCTGGTCTGAATTAGGACATTGTGTGTGTTCTCATCCTGTATCTTTTTGTAAGAGAGTTCTGGCAGTTTCCAGACTTAAGGAGGCCTTGTAAGTGTAGTGCAGTAAAAGTGGCACTGGAGATCTGTTCTGAATCTTGAGGACTAGATACAGACATAAATAAGTGAAGAAACTTAATATTTTTGGGGGGATTCTTGCTGAGATGTGTGATCTTTAAGTTTGTATGATGCTAGTACCAACTATATGATTTTTCATTTACCTTGAAATGTGTTAGTGGCAGGATACAGACAGTCTGAAAGAGGCACAGTTTTGAATTGCCCTGATGAATGTTCATAGTGCCCTGAAACATGGGAGTACATGACAAAGTTATCAAGTTCTATGTTGAAGCTCAGTGATTTGATGGCTAAATTCACCATCAAATTTCTGACCCAAGCTTATTCATGATCATCTTAAGTTTTTGCCTTGTCCTGAAGCTTTAAGACTAAGGCAAAGATTTTTATTTCCTTTCTTCAGGAAGTAGTACAAGAGGAGCTGAAGAGCTTTCTAACATATTGGTTAGATTTGAAGTTACCTCCCTTCAACACAAACAACTGGCCCTGTAAGAAACATTCAGTGAAGCCTCACCAGTATTTCCTAGTTCCTTCCTTTTCTTCTGCCTTTCATCATATTTCACTGCTGTTCTACAGAGGACATTTGCTCTTGGCTGCTGCTAAGGTTGGAGTGCCCTGATAACTTTTTCCTCTGCTTCCCACATATTGTACTACCAAAGTTCATAGGAAGATTTTTTTTCTTAGTATATCCAGATTTATATATGCTCCTACTTTGAGCTTAAGTTCTGCTTCTCAAGTGGGAAACTTCAATGGGCTCTATTCTGTGTGCCTGTCTTGGTGCTTTTAAACTGAATATCTGCACCTTATTGAGTCAGAGCTGAAGGAATCGTCTCCATTATGCTGCAAGGACAGGATAACAACAGTGATTACACTTCCCCCTTGCAGACTTTTTCTTTAAATTTGAAGAACTATTTTCTGCTTAGCACTCTGTGAAAGCCCTTGAAAGCCCCACTGGAACTTGATTTCTTGATATTTATACTTTCCACAGATGTAAGTTGTACTCATCAGTCTCCTCCCAAACTTCACATAAGAAGGCTGGAGTATGGTAGGTTGAGGGTAAAGTGAAGTGCTTCCTCTGAAGGAAGTGTTACCATTACCCTTGCATAAGCTCTAACCGTTGTGCCACTGAGGGCTGAGCTGCTTTCAGTCAAATCAATGAACTGAGAAATTGCCAGAAAAATAGTTACTGTTCAATGGATGCATTAGTCAGCCTCCCCACTCAGTTTATGAGCGTGAGAGTTCACATGAGTGGAGGATGGGAGCTCATAGTGGGCACTGCCTGTTTGTGAAATTGTAAGTGCAAAGAGCCTGGCCAGTAGCAGCACCCTGTGGATTAAATCTTCAACCTCTGATGTCAATGGAAGAACTCATTTTCACTTACTATATGAAGCCCTGGTGCCAACATCTTAAAACTTTTGTGTCGTAGCTCAAATTGTCTGACTGAACGGCAGTAGGAGGAGAAGGAGGCTTGGAAAAAAATAGCCCGATGCTGCCAGGATTTGTAATTTATCTGATCTAAAATGATTTTTTCCTTAAAAATGTTCTGTATGAGTGAACATGCATGAGCCGTTTTCAGTTGCTTGCCCTTTTTGAACTCTCTTGGGTTCATCTAATTGACCTCCTTCTTTCCATCTTTGTGGTCACATCCTTTCTGTAGTCAGCAGCAGCCGCTGCAACTTCTATTCATTATATCAGCCATCATACTGCTGACAGGGCTTTCGTTATGGAATAAAGACATATTTCTCCCTAGGCATATCAGCATGCAAATCATCCTCTTTCCCGTGACCTTGTCAAACATCCTCATTCAGCCTTTCTTTTTCTGACATCTGTAAATAGTAATGACTCTAATTGACTCCAAAGACCTGATACTACATAAAAATAAACAGTACCATATCTTTGTTTTGGCGGTGTGTGGGAAGGACGTGCTTTGATCTCAGTTACATCAGTGTAAATAATGCTGATCCTTGTTTACAGTGGATGGTGTTTGTGCTGGTATGCCTACGAGCAGGACCTGTCAGTGGGGACAGAAGTGTCAAGGAAGTGGCATTTGACAAGAGGTGTTGCTGACGCATGCCAAGTGTATGGCTTGGCTTTGTCTAAAAGCTGAATTAGGTGAAACATTTGTTCAAATCCGTGTCCGCTTGCTAGTGGCTGGTTGGGACAGTGTGCTGTAGTTGCAGTTATACTTTGGCTGGCAGCAAACAGCCAGCCTTCGCTGCAGGAGCAGAGGGCAGTGCTGCACACAGCAGCGTTTTGCTGCTTCAGGCTCTGCAGGAGTGGGTGGCTCCAAGAAGATTCTAGAAATAAATGTCCAAGGCTGTGACTAACAAAACCCCTGAGATGAGATCCACACTATGGAGACTGTGGTGACTAAATAGGGAGTGCAGGCTTCTCATTTAGGGCAACTAGCGTTGCAGGAGAAGAGTCAGAGATCACTTACTTAGACAGATTTGATCTAGTAATTAGTTTCTTGAGTTCTAATCACTAAATTTAGGAATGTAACATATTGAATCTGTACAGATGGATTGGTGGTCAATGCTATTTACTACACTTTGTTAGTATGGGATACAAAGATTATTGCAAAAGCTTGCTATATTTATCTTAAACGTTACGTGCATGCCAAAAATGTCACCTACTAACACATCGATGTCTGGTGTCACATAAGGGATCTCTCAGCCTTGAGGCATAACCTTGAGAAGCATCCCTGCTGATGGGGAGATCACCACTGTGCAGCCAACTGCTATGGAGGAAGAGCTCAAAAGGACCTGATGGCTGCAGACATTCATAGCATAAAGTGGTTGATTTGTAGTCAGATTTTTCTCTTGCATTAATGCAGTTTCCTCTGCTTTTCATCCCAGTCTCCAGCCAAACTGTTTTTTTGGGATTTGGTATTAAGTTCTCACTAATCCTCACACAATAGGATTAACTTTGATTAGGTCTGCCTGGACCAAAGTTCAGGTATTTTGAGCAGGAGGAGTGCGTCTGTCACAGCTAACGAAGAAGACAGTGGAACCAGTGAAGCCAGTTCACAGTTTTCACACTACTCCTTGCAACCTCTTGCTACTTCTCACAGTTCAAAAACAGTATGGTAAGAAGTTCACAGAAAGAAATGCACTTTACTTCACACCCCATGTGAGCAACCTGCAGGACCTCAGAAGGTGTGAATGCAAAAAAGTCAGGTTTTAAAAGCTATTAGTCTCATCAATGAAGCTTCCTTCCATGAAGGCATAGATACAAAATTCCCTTGGCCATAAATTGCTGGAAACTTGGTGGGTAGACAGAGGAGAAGAGCACTTGTTCTCTTCCTTTTTTTCTTCAGGCACTTGCTCCTAGCCTCTCTCGCCAGATGAAATGAAATACCTCTGCCCATTTGCATAGTTTTCTAATGTGGAAGTTCCCCAAAGCTTAGTGCTCTAAACACAAGGAACTGGTGATAAACTGGCAAAGTGATAAACACCGGAAAATGAACAGAAGTCCCTGTCCCCTTGAGCTAAGGGAGATTTTTCATTCGTGCTTTCTGCAGCTGAAAACTTTGACCACTGGAGAGCCTGTCCTGCAGTGCTCTTCTTTGCGTGTTTGGCTTTCCTGAAGTAAATCCTTAGCTTTGCCCTGAGAGATTAAATGAGCTGGGCCTTGAATCAGAAAAAGTTTTTAGAATGTTGCCTCTTTTGACTCCTCATTCCCACAGGGATCTGGAAAGAATTAGGTTCCTAAATCCTGTTTCAGGATCTGGACTGAAGATGATAATAGATCTTAGCAGTGCCCCAAAGCCTGTTTCAGTATCTGCTGACCCCTGCAAGAAACCCCTTTTGCTGAAATCTGTGGGCTTCAGATGAGGTTTTCTGTGGTTATAGAAATACTGGTATACAATAACAATGAGGTACGATTGCTTGGTTTCTAATCTTGGAAGTTTAGTGTGTATCAGAGTTTTGTGCCTTTAATTGCTTCATGATCCTCACCCATAATTTACTCCTCAGTGGTGTATGTAACTATTAACTAGATTAAGGATATTGGCTTTCTTTGATCTAGTAATGATACTCTCTCAGGTTGCTAGAGAGCATTTCAAAGATAGGGGAAAATGAGGGTGTACAGCAAAAATAGATATCCTGTTTTTAGCATCCTCCTATGTAAAAAGGGTAAAACAAGTAAATCAATACCAAATATAGAAGCAAAGCTTTTAAACATGTAGCTACAGCAAGTGCTAAGTACTTGTTATGTTTGCTTGAATTAAAGGTAGAATCATAAAATTTTATTTTTGTATATCAATTGGGAAGTCTCTTCTCACCTTTTAGACACTTGAAAGTAGTTTAGAGAACATATGTGTTTTTCCCTTGCTCTGTTGCATGAGCTTATCTTTAATAGTGCATCCAGTTGCTGCAAAAGCTAATGTTTTTCTTCTTAGCAGGGATTACTAATGTAGGCTGAGAGATCAGAGAGGGATCAGATGAACTCATTAAATAAAAATCTTGTTCTCATCCCCATATCCTCCTAAGTAGAAAATATATGAGTGAAAAAGAGCATCAGGGAAATCAAAAATCACTTAAAAGCAAATTTCTCTTAACTAGGAGAGTTTCCTCAGGCTCCTTAGAGATATTGGCTGCTCTTTCTGGCTCTGGTTCAGAAAAGCGTTCCCGTTCAATTGCTTAAGGACACACTTATCTCCTCTTGAACCTGATGGTGCTGGAGTCTCGGGAGGTCTCCTCCCACGCTCGCAATGGAGGGTATTGCACGGGGCTAGAGGAGATTACGCCGCATGCTGAATTGCCGCATGTTTTGTTGAACGTGGGAAAGAAGCTTAGTCCAGGTATACCCAGAGAAAGCTTATTGCCTGCACTACTTATCTCTCACCGCAGCATGCCTGTAAGTGCGTTACTAAATTGCATTCTCGAGTGAAGATGCAAAGCTGCAATGATCCAGCTTAAAGATTTATCTAAAGGATGATCTTTGTTAGCAATATCATTTCCTTATTCAAGCAGCCTGTTGATTTTTGGTTCCAAATAAATAAATTCCAGAGAGGAGGTGCTATGACAGTGATTTCCCTTCCAGTACATTTGTACTTTGTAAAGATACTTGGCCATGTCCAGATTCGCACGAGGGTCAAGTGTCATCAGTGTAGCTTGAATGTGGTCGGCTGGAGGGCATTGCTCGTCCCTCTCACAGAAATGCTCCCACTGACAGGCTTAAATCAACATTCACAGCAGTTCACTTAGTAAGGAACTCGTAAACAGACTTTTTCTCCCATGTTAACAGACCAGTCATATAAATAGTACTGTGCAATTCATCGATTTCTTTGATGTGGTCGGTGAGCTAAAATATAAACTGGAAAGATGTCTGTGTTTCTGTTACACTCCTAACTGATACTACCTGGGATACTTGTGGATCTAAACAAACAGGTTTGGGTAGAACAGGCTATAACATTTTTTTTTGTATAACTGTCTGTTTTTCATTAAAGGAAAAGGGGTGATCCACAAAACTGCACCTCTGGGTTTTGTACTCCTTACCCAGCTTTCAGTAAGTTTCAACCTGTCTCTACAGACATCTAAGTATTTTGTTTTAAATTTGCTGATTTCTTTTAAATGAGACACTTACTATAATACAACTCCAGGAAAAAGAAATATTTCCAAAATGAAAAGGTATGGTTATGGAGCAGTAAGTCTTTAAATTTTTCTTTATTTCTGTGCTTCTCCTACTTTACTGTTTTCTTTAAGCCTCCTATTGAATACTATAAACCCTTCTGTCTCATCAGCCTGAAGTGAGTAAATAAGACACTTATTTCATCTCCTCTGGAAGGTCAGTTTGGCATAATGGAGCATTTCACGCAGCATGCTCTTCACTTTTCTGCGCTCGGCTGAACTTGCTGAGCCTGTGTAAGCAGCTGACAGGATTTTAGTAGGAAATCTTTGATCATTTTTTTTTGCTTGAAACTGGCAGTATATTGTTAGAATCCAACACAAGATCAAAACTTTTAAAATCCTGTGTTAAGAATAAGAGCATTCTGGATGTTTGTATAAACCATAGCATTTTGGTTTGCATTTGTCACCAAGTCATATGTTGACTGTCATATTGCAGGTAGATCTGTTATACTCTTTACTGAGTAACAGTGTCCTTTATAAACCTCAGTTTCTATTGCCAGTTTCAAGGCAAACCGATATTACACTTGGGTAAATGAGGTAGCATGTAATTGTGTGTATTGAGGGAGAACAAGAAAGAAATGGTTGCAAGCCAAAGAACATATCAGCTCCTCCACCAGGAAAGAAGCAGTAAAAGTTCTTGTAAAAATAAAAGCTGAAGCAGTAAAGAGTAACAAACTCTTAGTAAAAAATAGGAATGATCATGATTTTTTTTTTAAGAAGTCAGCTACTCCATTCCTGTGTTCCACTGTGGGGAGTAAGACTAACACTGGAACAGAAGTTGGAGTAGCTGTGGGAGTCGCTTTTGTCACTTCTTTACCTGCACTGTTACAAGGTAATAGTAAGGAAGCATGCCAGTTGAAGGATAACCAAGGGTAAATAGTGAAATTATTTTAAACCCTTTAGAGGCTGGAAAAAATAAAAAAAAGGGAAACTTGCAAAGAGAGTTCACTTTGTCATCATAGGGACAATATACGGTCCCTAAAAATTTTAAGGATAATATTTTCAGGTGATTTATCCTCTCCATTATGCAGTAGTCATTGCAGATTTCCGTACAAGATACTCCTGAAATAAATCAAGCACCATGTCATTTGGTAAAGGACTTGGACAGCACAGCTTCTCCTCCTTGATATGCACTATAGCAGTACTCAGCCATGAACTGCCCACTAAAAACTGTGCTCAAGAGCCATGATGAATAACTAGAAAGCAAACAGCAGAGAGAATATGGTGCTCTATGCTAGCCTGATGTGTTCAGAAATTAGAATTATCACAAGTAAGACAGAGCAGGGTGTAACCGGAGGGCTACTCTGTGTTTGGAGGAAGAGAGAGGAAAGAATATTCATTTACATCACGATTGAGGATATACTTTTTATTTAAAACAAGAATTTTGTGGAATGCTATACTGCAGGGATTTCTCCTATCTTTCTCCCACAGTGTTTGCGTGAGGAATCCCATTGTATAGAAGGAATTTATAAAAGCTGTCCAAAAAACTCTCTGGGATGTTACTGCTAATTTTTAGTAAATCTTAGTAAGGCGTGGAACAGCCAAAGAAGAGAAATGAAGAAGGTTAATATTGCACCAAACTCTAGGAAATGTTAACAGGCTAGCCAGAATAATTAGAGCCTACACTATGCCAAGTAGATTAATGAAGCCTCAGACAACAAAGAAGAATAACGTAATTCCACCAATCAGCATAGGTTTATGGAGAGTAGATATTGCAAAACAAATGTAATTTCTTCTGCTTTAATGAAAGCTTTGGTCAACAACAAATAGGTAACACTGAGCTTCTGAAAAGTATCTGATGTAGCGACTGCAACATTTATTTATCTTTGCAGTTTTCTAGTTTCTTAGTATAGGTAGGTTAAGAATTAGATTATAATTGACCTTAACACTTGGATATAACTCAGTGAGGAACGACAATAACATTTGTATTTTAATTCTGCGGTATACTAATATCTTACTAGGAAGAAAAAAACAATATTGCTACTGATAAAAGTGGCTGATGACATGAAGACTAGGGCATGGGGAAGAAGATGATGGTTGATGGAGGATGCTGTGGACTGATTTATAACTGATTGAAAAGAAATACCATGTGTTTTAATAAGACCGACTTTAAAATCTTTCTTCTGACAAAAAAGAACCACATCTCTGAAGAGAAAAGTCATAGCTTTAGAAATATGGATTCTCTCTTGTGGAAAGGCAGCATGAAAAACATAGTTGAGTATCATGGTGGGCAACCTGAGCAGCCAGCATAACTCTGCATCCCGAATGAGTCATGCTGCCTTTGAGCCTGCCAGCAGAATTGGGGAAATTTATACCACCTTGGTCCTTAAAACTTACTGCAAGTGTGATTGGAATGCTGTAACTGGTTTTGATGTCAACAGCCTCTCAAACTGTGGGCAGCTTAGAGCCTTTTCCTTGAAAAGCTGCTACTAAAGAAAATATCTTCTGATGAAAGGAAGAGGGAAAAAAGAAAAAAAGAGGAGAAAAAAAAAAGTCAGGGGCTCAGTTCCCTCAGTTCAAAGTGGAGTTACGGTCTAGGCTTTTGACTGTATGTATCAAGCTAGAAAGACCACAAATAATTTTATTTGCACCTCACAAATATTGTCAGATGTCTTTAGTATTTGCTTGAGCTTTTGAGGTTTCAGTGTTGCAGTATCTAAAAAATGAGATATCTCTCAAGTTGTAGATATTTGGCATTAAGTGTGCATTCTCTCCTAGGCAAGACAAGCTTACCGATCACTTCTCAGGAAAGACCTGAGGTGAAAAATGTGAAACTTACTTTACCTTCTATGACACTTCTAAGACATTGATAACTATAGATCACATAAAAATGTAGTAGAATAACTTATATCAAACATACTTTTTCTACTAAAAATAATTCTTGTGTAATGAACAATTCTAGCTTGGGTTTAGTTTAGCCAATGGATGTCACTGTTGTTCCACGGCTTGTCAGATGCAGTAAACATCTGCTAGTACTAAAAAATGCATCTATGCTGAAATAAAACAAAGTTGAACAGAAGCTGCAGGTAGGACACTCTGCTGGTAGAGACAGAGAGGTATGAAGAGGTAGTTTAAAATATGGCATAGAAGAGTCTACTTCATCAGCCAGGAAATTTGTGCTGTTCCCTCAGGAAAGCTGTTTTATTGCTATCTAAGTGTTGATTGCACACAATTGTTGCGGCCTGATGCAAAACTGTAAGACAGGTTTAGGAGAACAGGATTGGCAGGAGAGGAAAGAAGGTCTTGCATCATTTCCCAGGAAAGTTTCTATTTGCTATGAAGCCCAGGAAGAATGAAAAGAGGAATGTCAACTGGCTTATGGGAAACAAAAGAAGTTGCCGTGGAATTTAGCCCTGCCAAACTAGTGTAATAGGGTGGTGAGGCTAATGGTGTTAGTAACTAACGGTAGCATGAAAAGGGTCAGCTGGTACTGGGTGACTGACTGCCTGGAAAGCAATGCTAAGGACAAAACCCAGAAGAAAATCAAATTTTTTGTTTTGCTTTTTATAAATGTAGAGGAAACTATTGGAGTGGATTATGTTCAATTTGATCCTACTAGGGAGGAAAATCTGAAAATGGAAGAAAATTTTAGGAGGAAGAGAAAAAGATGGAGTTATGGGAAGTGAGGAGAAAGCAGAGCAAGAGCAAGTCACTCTGACTCTTCCCATCAGTTATATGCTCAGTGGTAAATTAAAATGGGCCATCCTGGGTATAAGAGTATGAGTACATGCAGACCCTGTCCACCCACATTGCACCAGAAAGCCTCAGTGGCCTTGTCTGTACTGCCTGTCAGCACAAGAGGAGGTCTGCTCCCATTCCCTGAAGTGCTGGGGCAATACTGGTTGGCATAGGCCAAAACTATGTTGAGAGCTGTGTTAACAGTTACACTGTAGTTGCATGTCAGGGCTTGAGCCTTAAACCTTGGCCAAGTTTAGTTTATTCGATTAAACTCATACGTGAAGGCCAATGAAGGTAATGCCTGCTGGTCTCTGAGGTTAACAGGCTACTGAAGAGCTATGCAAGCTGTAACCCAAAATACACTTTGGTCAAGTCCAAAGCAAGACTTGAACTTATACTTTGAGAGCCCTGCTGTGAACATATTTGACTCCTCTGCCCTCCAAATGCAGAGCAAGGCCCCAGCAAACTTAGGTACTTTGTTAGTCAGATCTTCTGTAAAAGCTTCTGGTGGAAGGTTATGGGGTTCCTATAAACCCTGAAGGGGCCTAGGTTAATGACCGCGCATGGTGGTTTAAGTGGCCTTCTGCAGAGGTTTCCAAAGAGGTTGATGTTGGATGCTAGAACCTGGCTAGACTTGGCACAGTCTGCCACAGCATGCCATCCCAGATGGAGATATTGGAGCAACTGCTGTACATCATCTCACTCATCAAGGTGTGTGGGGGGACCTCCTTGGGCCACCTCTCTCCTTCCCCTTACAGGTGACAAGCTCTCTATAAGACCTTGTAAGTTAGTTCTCCATGTGATGGCCATGTCCACGGGGACTTGCTAGAAGGGAGAAAAAGAAAATATGCCTCCTTGTTAACGCGCTGTAGTGATGCACCATCTGCCTACAGCACTGAGCAGGACGGCTTTGCTTGTGCTGTGATCTCAGGAGCTATGGGCTGGGAGGTGATAGCAGTCTCCTGACTGTGTACATCTAGCACAGAGAAAAGTAGAGAGGCTGTGACGCAGTGCTGCAGAGTGCGAGGGACACAGGCCTGGCTTCAACATGCCACACAGAAAGCCTGCAGAAAGCTTATTCTGAATCTCACGCTCAGCACGGGGAATGCGATCATCCTGCTGGATCTGACCCTTCCTTCCTGGGCCCTTGCTTTCTGCTTCCTCCACTGGGCTCCATGAGCAGAGACGATAACATCGTCCGTGTCTCCTTAATGTTGCAGAGCTGCTCATCATGGAGTCGGTGGTGGTATTTTCTCTCTTCAGGTACGAGTCTCTCTGGTCTGGGTTTGACGAATTTTATTGAAGATTAGCGGTGTGCCACTGTGCTTTGGGACATAGTCTGCCCTGATGGAGAGGCGTGTATACATACACGCTCCAGGAAAACAGAAGTTTAGAATGAAAATGCTGCTTGTTTTTTTGGAAGCAGCCCCTTTGCCGTGCTGGATGGAAGAGCACTGCTGTGTCTGAAGGCTGCGGGGAGGGGGGAGGCATGCAGGGTTTTTTCCTGTTCACTGATGATGAAGGTGCGGTTTTTATTTCCTATCTGAGCACCTGAATTGGCACAGCACCCTTTTGTGCTGTCCTGTGGAAGGAAGCCAGCGCTAACCCTGAGCGGGGAAGCCACCAAATTACCACTCTGTCTTACAGAGGCCCCATTTTCCCCAGAGACCCATTGCCAAGTGCTGTTTCGGCCAGACCTGCTGAGCTGAGGTAAAGTCTAATGGCTGAGCTGTGGCTTGAAGTGGTTATGTGCAATGCTGAGAAGTCATAAACAGCTCTTATGTAAATGGTTTATGAGGGAGTGGGGAACCTTTAGCCATGTTAGATTTCTGTAAATCTGATCTGAGCTGATAACTTCATACCACACTGTTCTCACAGATTATTTTCTTTCATAGAACAACAACAACAAAACAAGCCTTACCCTCCTTTCCCCCAGCTGGGTGCAGGGGTGGTAGGTTCTGCTGGCCTCCAGGGATGAGAAAGATATTCACACATGGCTGAAGGGTTGAATTCAGCAGGCTGAACAGGGAGATCTGGACAAAGACCTGATGTCACAAAGCAAATCACTGCAATCCCTGGCATAGATCCTGCATTTGATGTAGGTGTGCTGGTGGGTAAAACTGTTTCATTGTATTTGAGAGACTTAAATCAATTACTAGCAGTCTCTAACTGGTAGCAAAAGCAGAAAGACTATTTTTTAAATACAAATAATGCAATTACTTTCTTGTTTAACTTGTGCTGTACACAGTTTTCTGAGGGAAGCAAAAGGTATCTGCTCTTGCCCAACACATTGAGCAAGTTACAAGAGCAAGGTAGAATCGAAGGCTGGTATGATGCAAAGATACTTGAGACTGTCAGTCTTCCTAGGAATTATTTTAGAAGTCTTGTCTTATTTTTTGCTTTACAAACTTCATTTCTAACATGGCTTATTTGCATGAATTGCATTCCTTTGCTTATAACACAAGACTGAGTTTTCATGGAGACATAGCTGTGGGAACAAAAATAGCTTTTTAAAAGCTAATTTTAGGAAACTTGAATTGTTTGTGTGTGCAGTCTTTTGGCAAATAGTTCAGGGAGGTAAGAAACTCAATGACTTCCCATGCAGGAGCCACAACTTGGGAAGTCTTAACATAGGCTATTTTCTTCTTGTAAACTTGAAATTAACCTGTTATATTAATCCTGTTTTTTTCTGTAGACACAAAAAAACTTACATCTTGTTCAGAAAGTCAGAATGGTTTCAAAATTCTAATTTGTTTCCAGATATAGTGGTAGTAATGAGTCAAACCCCCCTCAATTGCACTTAATTACTCCAGATTTCCTCCCTTCTCCCTTCCCTCTTTCTGTTCAAAAGCACGCGTACACCTGGTAACTGGTCCAGGAAGAAAAATGCTGTAGGACCTTGAATAGCAAAAGGTTCCTGTTCAAATTTAAAATGCTATCCCAACTAAAGAACTGCAAACATCTGCTGAACAGTAGCACATAGAGATGACCAAAGAAAACTTAAACCGGTAAAGCTAGAAATCCTGATAGTGGGCAAAGTTAAGCATGAAGTCTCAGATAAGTGCTGCTAACAATCTGAAAATGGTACACAACTTATTTAATCTCTGAGTTGTTTCACTTATCATTGTTTTTAATATGCATATAGCCTCCTTGCTTTGTACCTATTATTATTTTACTTCTTCCTGTGTATGTATCCTCTTTCTCAGATTTTTGATTTTTCAGTTTGGACACAGTTTTCTTTGCTTTCTGCTGGATCGCTTCTGTTTCCTCCCTTTGGTTTCTTGCAGAATCGCAGCTGACAACTAGTTCTGTTCTTTAACAGAAAGATCAGAAATCTGAACTGATCATTTGTTGTTGTAAATGATGTCTCCAGACCAGCTAAGTTAGTTCGTTAGTGGGTGTTGTTACCTTGGCCTGGCAAACTAATGCAGATGATACCCACACTGCCTGCACACACATAAACCATAAAAAGTTCCTCCAAAACCCCCAAGTCCATCAGCTGGGTTTGACTACAGCAGTCAAATACATCTGCAGGCTCAACTTACTTGCCTGAGATTAATGTGGTCAACAGTGTCTGGCACTCTAGAAAACATCAGTTGCCATGGTAAAAATGAGATTCTAGTAAATAAAAAAATCCTGAAGCAGGGCAAATTCTGAGACATGCTTTACTGATGTGACTGTCTGTTCCATTGCAAAGGCTTGGACACCCACTACTGAGCTATTGAAAGGCCTTCTTCCAAATGTCTGGAACAATTTCTTCCTAAAAATACTGTTTCTAGATGAGCACATTCAGCGTGTCAGACATAGTCCAGAAATGGAAATGCATCTGCCTTTAAGTCAAACTATAAATCATGATGTATTAAGGCCCAGACCCAAGAGCCTACAAAATCAACTTGGCAGCTTACTTTGAGTTCCCAGATACAGACAGCTACAGATTCATCCAGGGCTTTAGCTGCCTGCCTCTCCAGAGCAATTGCCATTGCAGCACACAGTGGGATGCATCAGCACTTACAGCTATGAACTTGTGGCATAGTAACCCTTGCACATTTAGATCAGAGCTGTACCATCTGCCCATCTGAAGGTTAATATATCCAATATATTTATGTTATGCTAATTGCTGTAGAAACTGAGCACGTAATAAATGCATAAGGCAATTTACTGATTGTTTCTTGCTCCTTTGGAGCATGGTGACTTTTCATTTTTATATCCCTCCTCCCTCTTCCCCCTGTCTGTCACCATATTCTCTTAGCGTAGATAGTTCTTTTTCCATGTCTTTCATCATGTCACAGTGGTGTCACTGCCAAGTTCATGGTTAATTGCCTCTTAGTGGGAGATTTTCTCTTGACCCGGCCAAATGCAGAGATGATGCTCTCTCATGAGACCACTATTGTCCTTGACAGTTTTATTGTTCATGATGAGCAGAGTTGCCATTGGCAGCTTCTTGTCCCAAGAAGGGAGTTGGAGACAACACACAAAAAAGGACTTGGTTCAGCTCTCACATTTCCAGCTACCTAAGAAGACCACAGGGTGAACTTTGTTCTGTTCATCTTCAGCACGTGGAAAAGGCTTAACTCTTTAGGATCCATTTGTTGGGTAGGGATCTACCCAAATGAGGTAGGTACAAAATGCTGAAAGTTCTTGGTTCTTAGCTTCAGGGGAACTTGGGCTTTTGCTTTGGTGTGCAGGAAACATGTTAACCCCTTTACAGCCAGCAACTGCCTTCATCCGCTAGCTAAGGAGCTGGAATGTCTCCCTGGAGGTGGCAGCGGACCTTTTGTCTGAGCTTCCTACTGAGGAACTCTGAGTATTGGCCTGATGGATATTCTGGCATTTTCTTAGTTCTTCTTACTGAAGCACTCTCCTTTCTGCATAGAATAATTGTCATTAGCCGAGACTGAGGCCAGAGGGCTAAAGCCTAACATTTATGGTATTGCTGTGAGTGGGCAGTATTTAGAGGGCCTGGTTTTTAAACAATGATGTCCTGAGAATTATGGGACAGGGCTGGAAGAGTTTTTTAGATTTAAATCTCCTCAAACCTCAGCGAGTTCTGTAAACATGGAGCTGGTAGCAAACCTTGGGAAGATGGGGGAAATATGAAGCCTATTTTTATGCAATGTGAGTCCAGCAGAACATCTTTCCCTCAGTAAGCTGAAAATCCCAGAATGAGATATAGAGAGTTCCAGAAATGCCTGGGAAATCTTACTGGTGGCTTCTGGAAGCTTTTCATAGCTCCTCAGGCAAGATTACCATACATAAGTAATACTCTTTTTCACGTCCTTTGTATAGCTACTGTTAATACTAGTACTGATAGTACTAGTTGTTCAGCATACACTGTAGAGAGCAGCTTTATAGCTGTAGTTTTGAGAAGCCTTTACATTAGTATGCATAACACATGACTGGAAAGTGGTATCCAAATATAAGTGTTGCTGTTGTCTTGTCTATCGTACATTTTGCAGGTCAGTAAAGAATGGAGGTGCAAATAGTTTGGAGGGAGTCCCCTTCTCGGCCTGCAGCTAGCTGAGAGGACTGGGTTAGATTAAGTACACTTCCGCAAGCATCTGCTGACTTCAGCTGAGGTTGCAAGTGGTCAGCTGGTAGGGGAGCCCTCCCTTGCCACTGTCAAATAATTATCACTGGAGTTGGACCTAATGTCAAAGGGCATGTGCTGCCAAGATAAATATGTGTTGTCTTCATTAATTTGGGTTAGATTCCATAGGAGGAACCGGTGCACAGCTGAACTTTCAGGACATTTTCTGAGTAATCTACACAAAGTTAAATGCTTGAGATAAAAGCTTGCTTCTCTTACTCTTTGCTGCCTTTCCCTTCCTCTATTCTAATCCATACTTCAATTTTTTCCCTTAGTTCCTCTTTTTTTGCGTACTTCAAACTTTTCTTGGTAATTTTCTACTAAGGTGAACTGAAACGTTAGCAGAACATATGAAAGACGACTACTTTGTTTCTTTGAACAGAGCCTTTCACTCAAATCCCACCTGTACTCAGAGTTAGTGTTGGGACTCTGGTCAGAGTTTAAAAAGAAAAGTAAATGAAATGAGGAGATTCAGGAATATTTTGCAACTCTTTTCCCACTTAATTGATCAGCTTTTGTTACACATTTTATGAGCAAAAATTTTTAAAGAACTAAAATTTACATTGCTTTTCTCAAATAATAGCTTTCTTTTCAAAGTAGATATTTAATATTTCTTCAAATTCATATTGAATTACCTGTATCCTCTAAAGTCTCATAACCTGGAATCATCTCCAGGAGCTTTCCTTTCCACACATGTTTTCTTTCCTTATGAACTAAAGCAATGTTAGGGGTTTTTTAGGGTTTTGTTTACTCTCTACCTGCCCTCCATACCTCTGCCCCAAGTCAGGGTTGGATATGGCATCCTTAAATTGATGGCAAGTGTAATCACTTTGAACATGGGAGACTAATGTTCTAAACTTTCAAGCCAGAGTGTGGAGAGGTGGGGGATTTGTAACCTCTCTTACATCCCGGTATGTTCTGGTAGAGATTTCTCACAGCTCAATTATATTTTCATTTGAGTGAGAAAATGGGAGCAACCGTAGAGACTAGGGATCAGGGAGTACCTAGCATGAGCCCTTCATTTTATTTCCTATTTCATCAAAGATCTCATTTAAGGCAAATTATTTAATGCTTGTCCCTCTGTTAAGGTCCTAGCCTGGGACAGGCAAGAGGTGAGGTGCTTTCCTGTCAAGGTGCACGACTTTAAAACCACTGATATTCATGAGAGAGATGAACCTGAGTCTCCAAAACACATGTGCATGAATCACCTCACCACTAGAGTATTGTATACACAAGGAAGGAAATTCCTCCTTATCCAGATGTTTTATGTTGTGTTGCATCAAAAAGTCTGCCAGATCAACTCTCCCAGAGCAAGATAAGCAGACAAATTCTTATTTTCTCTAACTGTGTCATAATTTGGATTTAAGCTAGATACCTATCTTCTCAAGACCTGTTCATACTTCATAGTGTGTACACCAAACGGCAGCAGAAAGTGGAAGAATGTGGCTTGCCAATGTGCCTTTTCAGCTGTGAAGGCTAATTGCTTATTTGACTGTTTTAGCAAGAGTGTAGCCAGCAGGTTGGGGGGTGATTATTCCCCTTTATTTGGCATTATTTGGATTTCTGTCCCCAGTTTTGGGCCAGCAGTATAAGAAAGGCATTGATGGTCACCTGGATGTGGAGCATGGTGTACAAGGAGAAGCTCAGTGGACAAGGTTTGCTTAGCGTGGAAGAGAGAGGGCTTGGTCAGGGGAACCGGACCAAACCACTCTGTCTGACTACCTGATGGAGTTTATAGAGAAGATCGAGCCAAAATCTGCTCAGAAGAGCACAGCTATAGGACAAGAAGTAACAGTAACAAATACAAGCAAAGTCATCCTATATAGATATAGGAAAAATTCTTCTCTTGAGGGTGGCTGATCCCTGTACAGATTCCCACAGGGGCCGTGGGATGTTTGCTTTTGTAGGTTTTTAAAATGCAACAGGACTTAGAACAACCTCATCTAAATTTGAAGCTGGGCCTAGTTTGAGAAGGGGGTTGGATGAGATGACACCAAGCCTCCTGTTTTACCTGAATTATTCCAGGATTCTTACCAAGGAAATTTGTGTCTGTGAAGTTAGGTGGGATTTGTGCCTGCCATTCCTAAATAAATGCTGGTCAGAGGCATTCCAAAAGATATCTGGCACCAAAATTGAGCCATATATCTAGCCTTTCCAGATTATTTTTATTTTTTTTTTACTATTTAACATTTATAAATGAAGGCCAGTTGTGGACTATTCTCTATTCCTTCTAGTATCATCAGGTTTGCTTTTGATTCGAAGGTTGGCAACGGCACCCAGCTATGCACAGATCCAACAAACTGGATTTACTGTTTGAACACAGGAGAATCTGCAGAGCACCTCCACTCTTACTGCACATACGATGCAGAGTCTGTCTTGTTGCACGTGGGTGGTGGGTGCTGTACCCTGTGTAGAGTCATGACATGCACTAAATAGTTGGCTGTCTGAGAGCGTTGTCCATTTAACACTGCTCAAGCACAGTGATCCCTGAAGTTGGACTTCTCTGCTAATAGTCCAACTAATAGTCCAGCTAATAGTCCAGCTGCAGACTAAAAGCCTGGTCATTACCTAAATCTGGAGTAGCGCCTGAACAGGCATTAGTCGCATTGCTTGTCTGCAGCAGGCACAGTATTCCTGGCATTTACCTTCTGTGCCATCTGTGGGTCTCTCTTTGAACTCCGCACCTGGGATATAGCCTTATAAATTGTTCTCTCTCCCTGTTAAATCTCTAATGGAATAGACCCAGTGGCTAGAAAGTACTATTACGTCTAGTAATCTGGCCTCTTGCATAACAGAAGCATATACTTCCACCCAGTCATTCTCTCAGATCCAAAGCTGTGAAATTTAAGTGTAGACTTTCAGAGGGGGGGAATCATATACTCAGGTGTTGATGGCTTAGAGCCTAAATTATAAATTAACTTATCTATAATTTCCATAAAACAAATTACTAAGAACTAATGATTAATTCTTGATTTATGATATTATATTAGTTCTAATTAAGTTTATATTAATAGTCTTATTCATCATGAGTTGAGGAATTTAGATGAGGTATGATTGCCTGAGAAGCCTATACCACAGTAACCCATAAAATTCTTTAGTCCAGGTTTTTACAGTTTAGTATTCACAAAAAGCTATTTTGTGGTTTTCTTTTTAAAATAAAACACATTTTCCTTCATTGCAATTTCACTCTTAACTATGCAGAGTTAATGACCTGATACACTAAACTTTACGCTTATATGGTGCTTTTTTTTTTGTTTGTTTGTTCCTTTTCAAATAGTTCACAAAGTAACTTAGGCATTATTTGTTCGCCTAGTGCCATATGACTTTGGGCAAAGTTTATAATGTATTGGTATTGAATAATACTCTATAATTACAAATGCAAATACCATCAACATTTCTGCTATATTAGCTCATGTCTCATGATTGCTGAATCTGTATTTTCTTCTCAGTTGAGCTCAGTTTGGTGATTGGTGCATCAGGACTGAAATACCTGCATCTATTGGAAACAAGTATCAGCTGAGAACATAATGTGTGTATCTATACAGTACTGCAGAAAACGCATTATATAGAGTAGTGCAAGGACAGGAAAGATGCTTAAAACTGACCAGTTCTCTGGCCTGTTTCAAATTTAGGGGTTTGTGTCTGTTTCCATTACTGCCCAACTTGATGTCTTGGCTGGAGTTCCTCAGTGTTATTGGTGATCATTAGTTCCCTGGCATTCATATGGGACTGCATTTTGCTGGTATTGGCAGCATTGACTGTTACTGACATATATCAAACCTCCTTGTTACAATACCTTCATATTAGCTTACTTTCAACGTGGTCAAATATTAACATTTTAGGCTAAAATTTACCATTGAATGATATTGGGCTCACTTAGTTTTTTTTTTCCAGAAAGTTTCAGCCAAAACAGTTTTGCCATTTCCAAGAAGATGCTGGAGAAAATACATTGTGTTGCAATGTTAAAACAACTCTGGCAACCTTTTCCTTGACTAACTATGTACTGTCCATGCTTTGGAGCAAGGAGTTGACATTTGGTCAGAGTGCTGTGGCCTTTCTGTCAGGAAAGTATTCCTTCCTGTCCCCGTGAAAAATTTTGACATAACATATTGGAAACTCTGAATCTACTTGTGCAGAAATTTGGCTTCTTGGAATTGGGCAGCTAAAATCAACTTAAATTATAGTCTATCACAGCTTTGACTGCACACATGCTCTAGGCATGCAATGTTTCATAAAACCACTCTGTATACCTAGAAAATACATGCCCACACAGCAAAATTTCATCTCCACTGTTCCTTGCATGTGATGGCTGGTACAATGTGAGCAAAGGGGATGACAACTGTTTCAGAGTGGAGGGGGACACAAAGACAGGAGGGAAATTGTTGAAACAAGATGGACAAAACCAAGATGAAAACAGGATAAAGATAATAATCTTTAGGGGTGATTTGCAGAAGAGCCAGCACATGCAAACAAAAACTGTGTGCTGAAGCCTAGGAGAGAAGGCAAAGGAAGAAATGTTTTCCTCATAAACTGCAAGCCTGAGTACAAAAGGGGTTCATTTGAAACTTCTTGCACTCATGCCACCTTCAAGGCATATTTTCATGTTAACATTAGTTTCTGAATCTGTGTACCATTTTTGAGAGGACTCTGATTCATTCAGGACCACTTGTTTTCACTGAAAGTAACTGAGCTCTGTTTTATTTGCTGTCCACTACTCAAGGTAGGTTCAGTATATGATGTAATCACAGAATGGTTGAGGTTGGAAGGGAACCCTGGAGGTCACCTCAGCCAAGAGCCCCTCCTCAAGCCGGTCACCTAGAGCAGGTTGCCCAGGACCATATCCGGATGTCTTTTGAAGACCTCCAAGGATGGAGATTCCTCCATCCCTCTAGGCAACCTATTCCCATTCTTGTCACCCTCACAATAAAAAAGAAGGGTTTCCTTATGTTCAGCAGGAACCCACTGTGTTTCACTTTGAGCTATTGTCTTTTGTCCTGTCACTGGGCACCACTGGAAAGAGCCTGGTTCTCTTTTTTTTTACAGCCTCCCTGCAGATATTTGTACACCTTGATGAGATTCTCCTTGACCCTTCTCTTCTCAAGGCTAAACAATCCCAGCTCTCTCAGCCTTTCCTCCTATGGGAGGTGGTTTCGTACTTTCATCATTTTAGTGGTCCTGAATACATGCTGCCTAGTCCCAGTTGTTTTCTTCTCCTCCATGTGCCTGGAAGTGGTTCCCAGGATTACCTGCTCCATCAGTTTCCTAGGGACTGAAGTGAGGCTGACTGGCCTGTAGTTTCCTGGGTCCTGCTTTCTGCCCTTTCTGAAGATATGAGTGACACTAGCTTTCCTCTAGTCTTCAGGCATCTGTCCCAAATACAGAGATCATTGAAAGATAATAAGTGTCCTCAGAGTGACTTCAATCATCTCCCTCAGCACTCGTGCATGCATCCTATCAAGGCCCATGGACTTGTTCAGTTTGCTTAAGTATTCCCTAACCTGATCATCTTCACCAAGGGGAAGTCTTCCTTGCTTTAGACTTTCCCTGGTATCCAAGGCTTTAGATTTCTGAAAGTTGGTCATATTAGTAAAGGCTGAGGTGAAGGCAGCACTCAGTACTTAGCATTTTCTATGTCCTATGTTACCAAGGGACACTGCTCCATTTAGCAATGGCCCCACAGTTTTCCTAGTCTTCCTTTTGCTACTTAAGTGCTTATAGAAACCCTCCTTGTCCTTGACATTACTCCAGATGGGCTTTGGCTTTCTTAACTGTATCTCTGCATGCTTGGACATTGTCTCTCTATTCTTTTCAGGTTACCTGTTCTTGCTTCCACTTTCTGTATACTTATTTTTTTGTGTTTGAGTTTTGCAGGACCTCCTTGTTCATCCATGCAGGCCTCTTGGTTTTTTTGTTTGACTTCCTGCTCATTGGAATGGAATGTTCCTGAACTTGAAGAAAGTGATCCTTGAATATTACTCAGCTTTCCTGGGCTCCTCTTCCATCTAAAGCCTTACCCTATCAAGCAGATCTTTGAAGCAGCCAAAGACTGTTCTCCTGAAGTCCAGGGCTGTTGTCCTGTTTTTTGACCTGCTCCCTCCCCTGTACCACCTCATGGTGACTTCAGTCTCCACATACCCGAATGAGCCTTTCCTCATATGAGATCCAGCAAAGTCCCTCCCCTCATTAGCTTCTCTACCACTTGGGTCAGGAAATTGTCATAGATGATCTCCAGGAACCTCCTGGACTGCTTATGTCTGGCTGTGTTGTTCCTCCAGCAGATATTGCTGTGGTTGAAGTCACTCATGAGGACCATGGTCTGTGAATATGAGGCTACTTCTAGCTATCTGTAGAAGCCCTCATCTACTTGTTCTTCCTGACCAGGTAGCCTATAGCAGACACCCAGTGCAATATCACACATATTTGTCTGCTCTTTAATCCTTACCCGTAAGTTCTCAGTCGGGTTACCGATCCCCACCCAGAGCTGCACACACTCCTGCTGCTCTCTCACATAAACGGCAGCTGTCCCACCCCACCTTCCCAGCCTGTCCATCCTAGAGCCTGTATCTCACCATTGCAGAGTCATTCTACCATGTCTGCAATAGCACACAGGTCTCTAATGCCTTGTGTTTATTCTCCAGGTTGGATGCATTAGTGCACAGGTACTTCAGAGAGACACCCCAGCATCTTGATTTCCTGAAAAGGGTCTGGGGCTTTTCCTGTAATGGTGCATTGCAGGCACATCCTTGCTTACATGCAAATGTTTGAGGTGACACCACTTAAGCTCTGTTTCAATTATGTTTTCCGTTTCACTTACATCATCCTAGGCTATTTGTTTGTAAACCCTGTCCAACACCACCTCCCAGGTAGTTTCTTCCCTGTCATTTCTAGTTTAAAGCACTTCTTACTGGCTCAGTTAAACAAATACTTTGATCATTTACACGGACATTTACTTATGTCACTCTAAATTTTGAGTGCTGAGCTCTGCAACCTTAATGGGTTTTGCTCGCTATATGAAATTAATTTACAAAACACTTAAAAATTGAAGGTTCTGTACACAATTAAGTAAAAAGGAAGAAGCATTAATGTTTGTTTACACAAAAGACAGAGTGCTAGGAAGGAAGAAAAGACTTTACACTGCAGTTCTCCTTGTGTAGCTGACAGATTAATATGTTTTGGGGGCTGTTGCCCCAAAATTCCTACTGCAACTCACTCTGTTTATGTTGTTTGGGGCAACCTCAGGAAAGTCACTGGTTTTTTACTATATTGCTCAGCATTATATTGGTTCTGAAGTGTTTCTATAGGGTGCAAGTAGGATTTCTGAAAGCTGTCTTAAGCCGAAGACAGGCTTTGGAATTCCCTCCACCCTTCCCCCTTGCTGACACTGATAACCCTGGTCAGTTGTGAGTATCTGGATTTGGTGCAAATTTTAGTTTCGCCTTTTTTTTAGTTACTTTTTCTTGTCAAGCTACAGGTATAGCTTGACTTTTTCTGATGTCAACATGTACCCACCAAAAAAATCACTTGAGGTAAATATAATCTGAACACTTATGATGAATATTCAGATGCAACTGTTTGTTGTGCTTACACAAAATGTCTGAAAATACAAATAAGAAATGGAATCCTGAAGTTCTTGATTGCAGACATGGCTCTTTTATACAGATTCTAATTTGGGTGAGAAACTTTGGAACAAAGTTTGAAACCTTTTCTTGAGTGGCCTAGAAAACATCACCTATAAGGACAGTTTGAGGGAGATGGGCTTGGTTTTAATCTGGCAAGTAGGAGGCTAAGGGGCAATCTTATGGCAGGCAACAGTAACTTGAGGAAGTGTTATAAAGATCGTGCTGCTGGACTCTTCTGAGAAGGGGCAGGCAGAATAACAAGGGACAGTGACCATGCACTGTCTGCTGTTTGGGAGGTTGGCTATTAGGAAAAGGGGACGTGGTGCAGTTCTGGAACAAGTTGTGCACAGGGGCGTGGACACTCCAGTCTTGGGTCTGTCATGGCTTTGTGTAGCCAAGTCTCAAAAACCTCCAGTCTGGTGTTTTTCACAGACTGACTTCAACCAGCTTGTCCTGGATGGCTTCCAGGGGTTCCTTCAAGCTGACATTTCTATGATTCTATGTGTCTATCTGCTTGTTAGCTTCTGCTTTACATCTTCTAGATTTTGACATGTGTAAGGCCAGAATGTCAAAGTTATTTAGATGCCTAACTTCTGTTGAACTAAATGGGTGGTATGGAGTCTTTTACATGGAAGGGGAGGCAAAAGAATAAATTTGCAAGGTGTTCTTTTCTTCATCTTAGTTCAGTTAAACTAAATTTACCTTTGTCATGGTTTAGCCTCAGACGGCAACAAAGAACCACACGGCTGCTTTCTCAACCCTCACCCCTCCACGGCCCTTGGGGAGAATCAGAAGAAAAAGACAAAACTCGTGGGTTGAGACAAAGGCAGTTTAACAGAACAGCAAAGGGAACAGGAAAACAGCAACAATAACACGGATAGAGGAATGTACAAACACAATGACTGTGGCCACTGGACACCCAGCCTGCTCCCAAGCGGTGACTTCCTGCCCCCTCCCCCAACAGCTCTTGGCTCCAGACTGGGCATGGCCCACAAGGGATGGAATACCTGTGTCCCTGCTGGAACCTGGGGAGAATTAGCCCCATCCCCACTAGAACCAAGACAGCCTTCCCTTGGGAAAGAGGAGAATCATGCAATAACAGTGAAAGGAAGAGTGAATTAAGAAAATTTACTTTCTTGTATCTTTGTCCCAAAGCCCACATATTGCTAGGGAGTTTGTGTGTTCAGACTTGAACTTCTCTGAATGGGAATATAGAAAGCAGGCCAAAGTTGATAACTTTCAACACCCTGAACATCCATTGGAGAGGACACGCTTTGCAGAAGACCGGACAGCCAAAGCCAGATAACTAGTGGTAAATAAATTATGGGGTGGAAACAGAAGGATCCAAAACCACCCAGAGTCCAGATGCAAAAATTTAAGGACTGCACACAGCAGTCTCAGCCTTTAAATAATTAAAACTATTGTCTTAATTGGGAATTTTGCTATCCTTTAAAATTAAGATCCCTTAAAATGAAGAAAATGAAGGCTCTCAAAGTTTATTTGAATTTCTGTGTGTATGCACACACATCAATGTTTCACAAACACATCCTCTTCTTAATAGATTTGCAAGGCATTCTTTAAATATCCAATTTTAGAAGACCCATCTCTTCAGTTTTAAATGTCCTCTGTCTGTTCTAGAATGAAGTGGCATGTCCACGCTTGAAATTTCAATGAGGTCCTCAGTGATGGCCAACTAGCATCTGCACAGCAAGTTTCTTACCGTAAATATTAAGTTTGTAGATTTTTAGCTCATGGCACAAAAGTTTATTCTTAGCCAAGTTGCAGCGAGATTCTAGGCCAGGGCAGCACAGCTGAAAGTGAAATCAAGTATTTTAAAGTATTTTCATTTGCTAAGCTATAATTCATTTTTACAGGCAATGAGTCCTTTCCTATTTTTAATATTGAGAAAATAGACTTGTTGTTAAGCAATGGCAATAGGCTTGCAACTAAAGCATTATAAATGTGGATGGGAACCGCACGCTATTTGAAGTGTATCCCGAGGTCAGACATATTCATTCTGAGGAAAAATACAAGTTGAGATGATATAAAGAAACTTCAGTAAGTCCGTGGCTATTTTTCATTTCTTGGCGGAAGATACAACTGCTAGTTGCTCAAAAACAGGGGTCAAAGCAAGAACCTCTATCCCTAGAGAACAGATTACTTGCAGTTGGTTCCCAGGATAGTTTTGCCATGTTTCCCACTCTGAAATTGGCACAAAACTTTACAACATCCTCAAAATCGCTAAATTAAAAGTAGATGGTTTCTTTTATACAGAATTCAAGGGGACTGCGTGTGTTAGCTTATCTGCACACTCGCTTGAGAATCCAGGGAGAAAGTTAGTATTAGGTAAATAATAATTCATATAAAATTATTTTTTTCTTTTCCTAATGGTGATCAGGTTCTAGAATTTTCTTGTGATTAACTTTTGGAAACTTTTAGTTTACTAGCTTAAAGTGAAAACAAATAGCATTTATGTTGTTTGACAAATTTGCATTGTTTCTTAGCATATTGTCTGGAAGAACTCAGAAATTACTTAAAGTCTGATTTTCATTGTTGTTGGTCCCATTCTACTTGAATTATGAAATTACTGTCATAATATTGGAATGAAGTAATTTTTACTGTCTTTGTGCTTTAACGCTCTCAAGGAACCAAAATAAAGTTATAGTTAAAGGGGAAAAGAAGAAAAGTGGCCTTCTACATGCGGTCTGGAATGACAAGTTTTCCTCAAAACTGATGTTCAGTGAGACTGTGGATCTGATAAGTAACAGACTGAACTATAATACCTAAAGAAAAAAATCTTGTTAGGCCTCAAGGATAGTCTTTAGCTTTATTAAAAATCATTTTATTGCAATTCAAACTCAAAATATTAAGCGACCTATCTTATAGAAGTAAGTATAAGTTTATGGGAGAGTTGAGAGCAAATTATGTCAAAAAATCCAGTATCTTTTTTCTGTTATCAGCTCCTTGCTTATAGTCTTCAGAATTCTTATATTTCCCTGTATGAAGAGAAAAATACATATGTAAGGATGAACTTAGTTTCTGTTGAGCAGGTATTATAAACTGCATTATTTACAAAGGCCCTTTTGCAAAATAGATATGAAAGGGCCGTGCTGCAAAAATTATTCACTTGGGTAGTGTCACACAATTGTATGACATGGTCCTTAAAATGGGAATTTCTAGGGGAAAACTGCTAATCACAGGAAACAGGGCTAGAGGGGACCTCAGGGCTTCATTTAATTATGCTTCTGCCACAGGACAAGATCAACTGTACTGAAGTTATTACTAAGAGATGTCCTTAAAGGCCTCCAAAGTCAGACTCCATAAGGTCCCACACAATCTGTTCCAAAGCTTCATTGTCCTTGCCATTAGAATTTTTTCCAGAACTTTTTTCCTGGTTTTTGGTTTTGCTGTTTTTTGTTGGTTTTTTTTTTTTTTGTTTTGTTTTGTTTTGTTTTGTTTTTTATTTATCTCTGCTGCTTTTTCTATCACAGTGAATATAGGCAATATAAAAAAAAAATTCTCTATTGTAAAGGTAATCAAAGCAAATTCAGTTCGTTATGAGTGTATTTTATCTGTGTCAAGATAGGAACAATGATTCCAAAGCCAGGATAACTCTGCTTCACTGACAGGTAAGAAAGTAGAGGTTACAGAAATATCTGTAAATGGAGAAAATGTAATCTTAAATCAGTGGGAGAGGCTGCTTCCACACACCACCCCTCCCCCCCCCTGCTTTTTTTTTTCAAGGCACACCACTTTCAGGCTTCATGTCAGGTTTAGCTTTGTTCTTGTAAAAGTTGAGAAAGTCTCTATCATTGAATTTTGTGAAACAATTTCTAAGTCCAAATGTTTATTTTTTTTAATGGGCCATGGGAAGACCAAATGGCTGAGTTCTGTAGCAAGGGTAAATCAACAAATGTTGTACAAACCAACAATGCCAGTTTTTACTTCTAGATATTGTATGGCTTTTGGAAGTTATGTAATTGCCAAATTTGCTATGACAAGCAGGATATTGTAACTGCAATGCAACATAAACATGCCTGACCAAACTAAATAACAATGAAACCAACAGATTATTTAGGTGTGAGCGTAGTATATGGATTTAGAAAGCTTTGAGTACATCCTTCCAGGTCAGCTGCAATTTAGTTGAAGGATGTAAAATTTTTTTTGTATGTCCGAGGTAACTCAAATGTTTTTGTCATTTTTGAATATTCTTGACTTCTTTGTTCTTTGCTTTGTTAATAGAATGACAGGACTTTTGTGTACTATGGTAATGGAATTTTGGATTTCATTTTTTAAACTTCATTATTACTATTATATTCAGGTATAATATTAATTGTTATATTGTTATAATAATATTCAGGTATATAACAACTAATGATAATAAACCACTTCCCAGAGGAAGTGGGAAGTGGTTTTCTTAGTGTTCCTTAGTGGAACAAGAGCTCAAAGGATGAAGAAATAAAGATATCACATGATACCTAATGTAAACCCAAACCAAAGCTCCTCAGCAAAATGTAAATAGCCAGCAGGTTGTCTTTTACAGCAAAGAGTTTTATCAAAATAAGGCTAATACCTTCCTTAATGTTGTTCTTGCTCTTTTGTTGTTTTTGGGAAATCATGAGTTCAGCTGTAGGAGCTTTAGACTGTCTAAACTTGCTGCAAGTGTACTGTACTGTAAAGAGCTACATTCCAAGTTTTCAGTCATGCAAAAAAAAAAAAAAAAAATTCCAGTAAGTATCTCTTTCAAGGTCAGCTTGAGTTCATCAGTGAGACCAGATAGCCAGACACATTTAATACCAAAACCATTTAGTATGACTGAAATCCTTGGACACTTAATACGTGGGACCTGGGGACACCGAAGTCCAAATTCTGGATCTTCCAAACTACTCACAACTTGAATCTAGCCCAGGAGGCATCTGGAGTTATGAGGTGCTTGAAATGTTTCTGTTTCTATGGAACTGTTTGAGTGCAGAAGCTGTAAACTCTTCTCTGGAGTGCAGTTTTCCTCAGAAAGTTACTTATTCTTAAAGCAGAAGTTTTGGGAGATAGTCATCCTCTTTGTTGAATGGGGTAATACTGGGAAGAGCATGATGCTTCCTAAAGACTTGCTTCTTTGTGTGAAGCATAGGCAGAGTGTGGGAGGGGAGGTAAAAGTAACCCAAGGAACTCATGTGGGAGATTCCTGCATTTTGGGCTATCAGTGCAATCACAACTCTGATAAATGGCTCAAATTCTTACTTTATCTGCATCCAGAAAGACGTCTGCAACCAAATGTCATTACCTCAGGTCATCTTTCTACTGACTGCTATTTTCTCTAAGTTCTCAAGTGAACAGTGAGGTTTCTCGTGTGTTCTTTTTTTAAACTATATCTGTCATGTCAAGGTTAAAAAGCTGTGGGTAAATAAACATGCTGTTGGTATTAGGCAGAACAGCTAATCTAGAGTGAAGATGATTTATATGTTCTAAATTGTAAAATACTGGAAATTCTCAAGCAGAGATCCAGGCTGTGATAACACAGTTGCTCTTACGTTGCATAAAAATAAAGATCTCCACGCTAATGTAAAGAATAAGATTTTTCTTATTGGTTCATTAACAATCAGCATTTCATCAAATATCCTAAGAGTCAAGCTCATCCTGAAGTTAGTGCAGTCATGAACTCTGGAATTGCATGACATATGAACCTGGCCCAATATGTTTGTCTCTGACAGTTCACTATTTCAATTTGATATGTCTCATGGAAGATAAGGGGCAAAGGAAGCTCTGAAGCATTTGCAGGGTATCACATGAAAGTAGTTGCCAAGTTCACAGCTACATTTATCCTACGCTGACATCAATGGGAATTCCTCTCTAGAGTCTCTTTGGAATTTGGATAAAGCTTTTTTACTTTTAAGTGAACAGTTCAGCAAAAACTCATGACCTCAATCACATCCTCTCATAACAGTGGGAGAAGGCACAGACTAACACACTAGTCAGGAATACTTCTATTTGGATGACATCTTAAAAAGTAGTACATTGCACTGTTTCCTCCATGTGTCATGACAGATATTTTTAAACGTAAGCACCCTGTACTGTGGGTGATGTTCTTATAACCAGTTTCATTATTTTAACATTTGTGTGTATGAAATCCTATGTCTGTATATGTGTATATATATGTGTATATATCTATATACATCTGCGAGCTGAAGGACAGAACCTGCATTGTTTTTATCCATCAAAAAAAGTTAAGGCATTTCTCAGCTCATTCACTCTCTGAACTTAGTCTCATGTTTAAAGATGAAAAAAACAGTAAAGGAACCATAGCGTTAAAGATGGATGTGTGCACTGATCTCATTCAGTGGTCATGTTCATCCAGAAATAATTAATTCCCAGAAATTATTTAGAATTATTTAGAAAATGATTTAGAATTTCCAGAAATAAATAATTCCCAGCTGTGAAGGGAATATACAACTATGCAGACAGTTGTAGAATTCTCTGTGCTGAATAATCCTTAAACTGGTAAGATCACTGGTGTGATTCCTCTGTCCTAGTTTGAGTGAAGTCCAGTTCTATGAAAGAGATATTTCAGGAGAGGCTCTGATATGTGAGTGAAAGGGATGACTTCAGCTTCCTTTAGAGCATTCATTAGTATGCTTCTAGGTAAATTACAGCTGGGTAAGAAGTGTGGTAACAAATTTTGGACCTTGGGGGTTTTTCCTGTCCTTGTTCCTGGTCTGCTATGTACTGTCTATGGTGTCTTTGGAGAAATCGCAGCAGGTGACACCAAGACCTGGATGAGGTGATGAGGATGTATAGCAGGCAGGTGAACCAAAGAATTAGGATGTGTGTGCAAAAGATCACTTTCACTTGCAGAGATCAAGTGAGAAAGTTGGGCTGAATGGTGAGGGCCCTAGTTGTGACTCCTTAGTGTTAGTGCTTGTTTTTTCAATTGCAATCTTTGTACGGCCCTGCAGTAGGGATTTAATCTCGCGTTTATCACATCCTGTGACATCCCCAGCATGTACTGCTCCATGGGCTTGTCATCCCTAGAAGAAAGAACCTCAAACAGGTCTTGGACACCCCTACCCCGGTGCTTGGAAGGGGGAGGCTGTGACAGTATAGAGTGAGGTATGATCTGTTGCAGCATTTATGTTAAATAAAATCACCGCGCACTCCAGGAAATCCTCCCCTCTGGATTTCCTGTGTTGTTGAGACAATGTTGGAAAGTATTCCCTGTAATGGAATTGGTTTTCTTTGGTTTTGAAAAAACATCCTGTGAAAAACAACTGGGTGTTTATTGGGTTCTCTGAAAGGAGAGCTGGACATGCAGGGGTGGCAGCGCCAGTGTGTCATGGTGGATTTAGGCTTCATCTGCAGGGCTGACCATGTGTTCCTGTATGCTTGGTGGGGTTCGTGCCCAGGAATAGCTGGGTACAAGAGCCTGCTGGGAGGTGGTTCTTGGGGGCACTGGAGCTCTGCCACCCCTCAACACTCCGTCACTCCCTACAGGCATCCTCCTCTGAGCTGGGATCCAGTTGTTCATGGCTTATCTGGCCAGGATATATTACTGCCATGGGGATCTACTCTGGCACCTCTTCCTAGCCACATTCCTCCGGCAGCAGGCAGGAGATCTATGTCAGTCCTCTTCCTCCTCATCACCTGCTGGCAGCACCCACAGGACATGATTGAAAGGCATCCTGCAAAGTGGGCTCACAACTCTCATCGCAGCCCACTGCTGGATGCAGCAAAGGCAGAAATGGAAGCACAAGGCCATGCAGGTTGCATTGTTGACTTCTCCCGGGCAGACGGGGCATTTGGTTGTCTTCTGACGCTGGTTCCCTCTGGCTGTCATGGCAGAGCCACTCTCCTCCAGAGCTTCCTCAGCAGCTGACACCAAGTCCTGCGAAGGCAGATTTGCAACGTGCCTGAGCTTTTCTCACACTAGGAAGAGGAAGCAAAGCAAACCCAAGCAAGCAATGGGACAAGGTCTCCTCCTCTTTGAGGACTGAAAAGCAGCAGCTGCAGCAGCAGCCCTGTGGCACAGCCAGCCCCAAGGGCTGCCCTCCACACCTGTCCCCTTGGTTCCCCCCTGGCCACACCAGTCCCAGACCCCCAGACCCCAACATTAGTTCCCAGATAACCAGCATGGCTTGAGCTAGTAGCGGGTACCTGATGCAAGACGTGGTCAGGAAAGGCAGCAGGAGTCTTCATTGGGGTCTGCGGCTCTGGGACAAATGTTGTGCAGGACCCTGCAGCCAGGCAGTGATGAGAGGAGCAACAGGAGGAGCAGCCTTAGCTCAGCACTCGGCTGATTGCTCTCCCCAAAGTCAAGTCTCACACACAAGCCCACAGTCCTGCTCAAGCCTGCACCTGTACGCTGTGTATGTGTGCCTTCAGGAGCCCTGGGCAAAACGCGTGGGGACAGAGTCTGCAGCTGTGAAAGAGCAGTGAGGTCAGGGCAGTCACCGTGCTTCATGGTGACATCTCCACAAAGATGGAGAAATCCTGGTGACCTCTTTAGCGCCAACAGTACACCCCAACTCTGATCCTCCAAGGCCTGTTGGAGTAGAAGGACTTGTGCCTTGTTACCTGGCAATCACAGAATGGCTGAGGTTGGAAGGGACCCATGTAGATCACCTTGTCCTGACCTGAAGCAGGTCAAGAGCCTATTGGCCAGGGCCATGTCCAGACAGCTTTTGAAGATCTCCAAGGATGGAGGCTCCACCGCCTCTCTGGGAAACCTGTGCCAGGGCTATGCCACCCTCACACTAAAAAAGTGTGTCCTCATATTCAGGATGAACCTCTGTTCTCTGGACTTTCTCCATTTCTCTGTTGTGCTGGAGGGCCCAGAACTGGACACGGTACTCCAGATGTGGACTCACCAGTGCTGAGGAGAGTGGAAGTATCACCTTCCCAGCCTCTTGGCAACACCCCTCCTAATGCAGCCCAGGATACCATTAACCTTGAGGGCAGGGTCCTGGCTCATGTTCACCTTGGTGTCCACCTTGACTCCCAGGTCTCTTTCTGCAGAGTTGCTTTCCAGGACATCAGCTCCTATTTTGTCTCAGTGCCTGAAGTACAGGTGCATGACTTTGCACTTGCCCTTGTTGAACTTCGTGAAGTTTGTGTCAGCCCATTTCTCCAGCCTGTTGAGGTCCCTCTGGATGGCAGCACGACCCTTAGGTGTCGTAACCACTCCTCTTGGTGTTACCAAATATGGTTAAAAGCATGAAAACTTAGTTAATTAGTTTTTTATTAACTAATTAACTAGTTTCAAGCTAGTCCATAGTTTGTTTCATGCAGTTGTGTGGAGCTGTGGCATCCTCCTCCTAGTACTTTTTAATTGACCTATCCTCATGGTTTGTCGTAAATATGCCTTGGCTTTCTATGTGTATAAATTTGAAGAATACTAGATTGTTTCCTTCCTGTGTTATATTTAAATTAAATGGAGATAAATATGGATTTTTTTGTTTGTTTGTTTTTTTTTCTAGAGAAGAATAAAGTATAAATGCAATTTTACAATAGTGTTTTAAAGCATCCAGACAACAGACTAAGCAAAGAAGTGCTGTGATCACTACCCTCTCCCCTCACACAACAGACAAAAATGTCACAAACACATATGTTTGTTCTTTTTCTCCTCTAGAAAAGGAAATAATTTGTTGTTATGTCAAACATGCATAAGATATCTGGAGCAATCGTGCTGCACAGTGTGACAGCCAGGGATAATGTATCTGGCTGTTTCCTGGAAATGTGTTTATTAATTTTATCTAAAAAGAGAGGCTTTATTAAGCTTTTTGTAACTGCTAAATATTTTACAGTTATAGTGGCTTTGCCATGTTTTTGTATAATAAAACATCAGGCATAAATTTAATAAATAAAAAGTTGTGTACTACAACCATAAATTACTTTTTAAGCTTTTTACTCTATTTCTATCCAAAATAGACACTCTATCTTAGTGATTTGCCTGTACTAAGACTTTTTTATTACCAGTTTGATACTTTGGATTGATGATTGCAATTACTGGTGTGTAAAACTTAATGTGTCAGTCTTGTACCCCCAAATCTCCTTAGCTAGCTAATTTTTCTTCAAACAAATACTTTTGAGGACAACAGCTTGAGAAAGAAACTCAAACAAAATCACAGTTTACCTAAGATAACAGAGGTGAAACCAGACAGTGAGTGGTTTCTAAGATGCCGTGTGACCTGTCAGACTACATGACTTGTTACTCTCATGTGCCAGCTCTGCTGTGTTTTCATCTAGGACTTCCCTGTCAGTTCAACATCATCGTCTTCCTGCTCAGACCATCATCCCACTTATCATACCATTTTGATTTGCTCTGCTTATGCTCAGTTATCCAGAAAGCTAAGTTATTTTCATCTCCTCCTTCAAACTTTAAAATATAATAGCCTTTGCTGCCTAATCACTTGTTTCTTTATATTGTTTTGTCAAAATGTTGAATAATTTAAGTAACACCTGGGTTGAAATTAATTTTTGAAGTGTAGCATTATGTTCACCACTCCAACTGTCCTGTGTTTTTGTAGATGGCTGTAAGGAGGACAGTCTGTGGTCTTTTGTGGCAATCATCAACATCAACTAACTGTAAATGAAGACACTTGTTTCTTCAAACCCTAAATACAGATATTTCTAGCTAAGGATAACTATGCATCATCTACAGTTAGGTATATAAAAATGAAACAGAAGCTGCAGAAGAAAGAAGAAAATTCCTCTGACATGTTGGGAACAGGTAATCCATAAGGAAAGATTTACAATGGATGAGAGGAGTTTTGTTAGCTCTATAGTATGTCATCATATGTTTTAGCTGAAAGAAAAATATTTGCTGAAATGGAGTAAAGTTTTTCTTGTTTTTCAGCCTGCGTTGGGGAAAGAAAAAACTTCCTTGTTTTCAGAATAAAATATTTTGTATTTCTTTTGTCATAGTTTTGATAGATTTTTTTTTCTTTAAATCTGTACTATAATGCAGAATTTCAGAAATCTATAAGATTCTTTTCTGTGGGAGCCTGAAATTTCTAAACGAAAATGTCTTTATTTACAGAGTATTTTTAGATTTTCATTTTCATTTCAAAGAAAGTATATTTAAATGCCTAAATCTCAGATGCCTGTAAAATAATATTTCCTTCAATTTAATCCTGCTAAAAAGCCTTACCAGCAATATTTTAAGGGTATCTTATTGAATACATTTGCAGCCACTTTTCTTTCTTATGACGTAGTGTATTTTGAAATAATATAACGGAAGAGAAGTTACGTGGAGTTGCATGAAAATCATAGACTATTATTTCCTCTTGTATTTTATTGAGCCATCTTGCCGTAATGTAGTTATGACCTTTGTAGTAGAATTGCAAAGGTTTTGATATTTCTTGAGTTTTTGGTTGCTGTATTCATAACATGTATGTTTGCCTTACCCAACCCCAACCAACCAAACTGGTTTTTGTGAGCCTTATGTTCCATAAGAAAAAGAAAGATGACATTGACTCCTCAAGCTGTGGTTTAGAAGCATGATTTCTGTCAATTCCCAACAAGTAAACAAAGAACCTGTTTTTATGGAACAGATATACTTTCTAAATGGTATTTAAGTTGTATTTATTGTGCCTGTCACTGAAATACTTCAGCGAAAATTACATGTTTTCAATACGATTTGAGAATACTTGGTTCCAAAAGATTTATTTTTAACGTATTCCAGCCTGTGAATTTCTAATGTACAGGGGAAGATGGTTCTTCTACAAATGGCCCTTTGGAGTTGAGCCTAAGGTTCATCCAAGGTTCAGATGCTTCATTACCACCAGGCAGGAAATGAGCAAGTTAGACTTTAGACTAATATTGCTCTGCAAATAGCAGGAGAAATTGCTGACTAACATCTGATCTCTGATTCATCACTTATAATTAACATTGTTGTTATTCCAGACAGCTAGAAGCATTGTAAACACCAGCAGTAAACATTTCATTTATGTGCTAGATAGCCAAGACAGTGTATTGAGGCATGGGTAGAACTAGGTAAAGAGAAAAGGTCAGGCAGCGAGAGAAAAGCTCAGGCAGTAAGAGAAAAGGGGGGAGGGCGAGCTAGAAAGGAGATTGTCAGGATCACAGAGAAGCTATGCCATTACAATGTTACTAATTTTTAATTAACATGTGCCAGTTCTTTGATATCTGATCAGGATTGAGACATCACTGTGTCCCAACATGAATATTCCCATGATTTCTGCTTTGAATTTACACTTTCAGTAGTATCTGCCTGGATACAGGTAAGGCTTACTTACTGAATAAGCACCTTCAATCTTTTGCTGGGTTCTAGACAAGAGGACTTTATAGACCCTGGTCTTAGAACAGTTAAATGGGAGGCAGAAGCATAAATCTCATGGAGCATGAAGCAAGCAAGAGATGGATGGCAGAAAGAACTTCAAATGAGAACAAAATAAGTTTGACCTAGTTGTTGTTTTCTTCCTTGTCCTGCAAAACACTTCATCTGACTTGCACTATTAAGAGCTATTTACACAGTTAAGCACAAGAATAGCTGTATTTACTAAATCACTTTTTCTGTAAGAATCTAAACGAATTCTAACATCACTTGTTTGAGTACAAAGTATGACAATTTACTAAATAAAGGCAGGAGAAACTTTATTCATTTTTTATTTCTATGGTATATTTTTATGTTTTGATAATTAATGCTAGCTTGATAAAATTCTACGCTTATTCACCTAAAATTACTTCTGGAGTGGCATTAAAATTTATTCCATCTCTTTTAGTTATTCAGCTTTTATTCATGTTCTACCATAATCTGCTTCTGACTGTTCTGGTGTTCAGGATGAGCTCAATGTTCAATACAGACTCCTAATGGTGTTTGAGTGACTAGAAATCAGTGGGTTGATGTGTAGGTGGAAGGATCCATCACAATACACTTATCCATGGAATAATTATTACCATTTTTATGATCTGGAATACTGAACTAGAATAAAACATGACATTAATACCAATGAAGAGTTATCTGTACAAGGTAACTGTAATCTAGTTTGAATAGCGCTGGTTTTCTAGCTCTGTATATCTTAAATTTCAAATTGTAAAATTAAGTAGAAAAGATGTAGACCATACATAAAGTATAAAGAATCTGGTTTGGGAAGGTTGTGACACATGAAAAGAGTATTCTAGTGACTATTCAGCTGAATGTGACCTCCCAATGAAAAGCTGTGATCAGGTGGAAGAATATGATCCTGAAATGTGTGAACTAGAATCTCAAATGTCACATACATTCCTTCTGTATTTGACAGTTGCAACACATAATTTGTGAATTTTATGTCCAGTTTTACCATCAGTTTAAGAGGGCTACCAATCATCAGAGAAATGCCATCGTAATAATGATGGAATTGGAAAATACACCTCCCACTGAAATGCTCAGGAAGCTCTGCCCTTTGTATTTTAAAAAAGGTTGAATAATGAATAATTGATTAGTGTATGTTAATAAGTATTTGGCTGTGGAACATAAATTTGGTTCTGGAACTTAAGAGGGCTCTTCAATCTATTAGACCCAAAGTCCAAGAGCTGTAAATTGCACCTTGACATTTACAAAGGAAAAAAAAAATTGACTGAAATGTTAAGTAATCATTGGAAGAACTTGCTAATGGTGTTGGGGGATCTTTGGCAATCAAGAGTAGATGTCCTTTTTGTGGGGGAAAAAATAGTTCTAAAAATTTGGTTAAATTTAAGACACGTACTGTGCAAAAGACCAGATTTAGACAGTGTTCTCTTTTGGTCTCATTTTTCTATGATTGTTGTATATCATACAAGAATACTCTATATAATTACTTGTACTATGTACAACACTCAATCAGGCTCGAGTTACCTTTCTATTATAGATTATATGTGTAACTATAAAAATGTGTTCCTGTAGACTTGTCTTCCCAAGAGTTCATTCCACTCAAAACACCATTTCCCATATACCTAGAACCAGTGAACCCTTAAACTCAAGGGAAGCCATCCTGAAGTCAGTAGATGTGTTTATGTATGTTGATCGTTATGATGTAACCTAGGGAAGTAGAGTCCAAAGGAGAAGTGAAAAAGCTAATTTCCTCAATTACTATAAACAGACTGTTCTAAATGTTCTAGGATGTTTTAGGGCATAGCTTAAGGACATCTAACAAAGCTGCTTTTCTTTTGCCAGCTATTTCCCATAAACATGATTCCCTTAGTCAGCTAGCAAAGTTTGTATGTAACTATTTGAAAGACAGGATACAGTAGGAACATATTCTTTCCTATGCAAACTCTAGGAAATATTTTAGTTACTAGGTGGTTTTTTTTAGTAACTGTAAAAAGTTACATACGTGAAAGCAAGAAATATGTTATTTGTTATTGTATTTTACTTCTGTTTCACACAGTATCAGATATAAATACATGCTGGGAAGTGAGAAGGACCATCAAAACACTGCCAAAATTCATTTTACCAGAAGCCTTAGGTTTTAATCATCTAGGCGCTTACTGTGACAAGCAGTAACGCTTGATCTCTCCTTTCATCGGTCTTTCAGCACTCCCAGAAGCAATAGGCATTCTGGGGAAAGTATAAGAACAATAAATCAATAAATCAGGCTACTCAAAGTTGATACAAAACTAAGTGAGCGCTCAACAGTTGCAGAGATGATACTCAACATGGTAACTCAGAAGAGGAATGGAAGAGTTGGTATTGCATCCCAGGGCCCCTATCATTAAAGTCCATATCCTCTCCTTGTTAATTTCAAGACTTGCATTGCCTTGGTGTTAGCAAATCCTGCCACCATCTCCTTTGATATGCAGACTTTGGCAAGTCTTGAAAGAGTGCAAACAGGTCCTGGACATGTGATTCTGCTAGCTGAAGGTAAAAAAATTCAGTGGCACTTAAGGTATCCTATTATATCTACCCTATTATAGAGGTTGATCTCAATTATCCTGCCCTCTTAAGAATGCAAATACCAATCTCACTCAGAAGCAAAACTCCTGTATTGACTCACTTTGAAAGCTGCCTGTACTGCAGCATGTGTCACATATGCAGCTCCCACTGCTTAAGTATTTGTTATCTGATAAATCCTTTTTATAAATGTCTGTGTAATATGTGGCCATTCTTATGCCTCTGGGTTTAGTTCTGGCAGAATCACAGCTGTGTAGATGGGCACCTCCAAAATCATGTCTCTGGCCCATGATAAGTCTTGTTTCTTGTTGCCATCACTGAGTACATCAACCAATTTCTTTGCTACTCCAGGAATTTCTTGCATGGCTTTCCTTGCTGTTGCTCTTTACTGGGGCTGAGAGGGGGAGCAGTCTTTAGGGGCTCTGGAAGAGAAGGTGAGTTTGGAGAAAAGGACCTGTAGAGTCATACCCCAGCTGGGCAGTCCCTTGTAACCATTGGAAGACGTTGCTGCAGGCCAGAGGTGTTTCAGGTGGCAACTTAAGAAGAAAAAAACACTAAGAAATGTATGTTCTGTGCTTAATGCCTATAAGATGGTGTCTTGGCCAGTTTATTCATTGAAGAAAGCAGGGCTGGTAGAATGATCTTCTTAGTAAGTTATTAAAGGGGGCTAGAGGGATAAGCAAACAAAGTTGGCATATGTACTCACGCAAAATTCCTGTGAGTGAAGATGAGAGAAAATACATGAGGGGAAAAAACTGTCTGGCATTAGGGAAGATTTTTCTCAATACCTGATAAGGTTCTTGTAGAGGAGCTAACTATCTGTGTGCAACCCTTGGCCACAGGGGAGATCCTATCAATGTGTATAAATACCTGAAGGGAGGGTGCAAAGGCAACAGAACCAAACCCTTTCCAGTGGAATCCAGTGACAGGACAAGAGGCAAAATTCAAAAGCCATCTGGACGTGGTCCTGGGCAACCTACTGGGTGGCCCTGCTTGAAAGAGGGATTGGACAAGATGACTTCCAGTAGTCCCTTCCAACCTCAACCATTCTGTGATTCTCTATAAAGGCAACAGATATTTATTTTCCCTGTCAGCAATAACAGCAATGGTGGTGAATGAAAGGAGGCACAGCCCCTAGTTTTTTGATTTGAAGTGTGTCTGGAGGCCCCAAAGCCTTCACAGAGGCCAAGCTACAGGGCAATGGCAGGGAAGGCTTTCCTGAAGTTTCATGCTTGTCTCTGAGTCCTGGAGAGGAGATTTAAATCCATAGTAGGCCAGGACTTCTCCCTAATATGTCTGTCAAGACTGCAGCATGGCAGGTCATGATAGGCATATCCTCCTGTGTGAGAATGGCACAGAGGAACGGAAATAACTGCCGTTTTCCTGGAGAGCCACCAGCCATGAGAAGAGATGGTGGTGTATGAGGTAGGACTGGTTTCAGCCATGAAGGTCCCCTGTCCAAGACAGACAGACAGACCTGCTTTCTTGGGAGTATTGGGCCAGCACAGTGTGACTCAAGTTATGAGCTTAAATTATTGCTTGGATTCCATAAAACTGCTCATCCTGTCACTATAAAAGAGTTCATTTTGTGACAACTATAATTATGAAACACACAGGAAATAAAAATATCAGCAGTGTTATTTCTCTTTTAGCTAAGTTAGTGGGAAGAGTCCAAATCCTTTAGGTCAGCCATTCCAATGTGAGAAAACTCTCCACTCTCCCAATACCTGACAGACACATTTCAGTCCAGTCTGGATGCCTCGTGACTTCCCTAGGCTGCTACCTATAGCCTCCTTTTTGGTCTTCATCTTTCTGGGAATAAGTTAGATTATTTGGTCTTTACTGATTGCCCTCACACTATCTGCACTGCAGCCATCTGCCTGCAAGTCATTCTCCTATTTTTGGATTGCACATTTCTCCTGGCAATTTCTTATTTATCTCTGTGGAGGAGGAGATGTCCCTATGCTGTTTAGAGGGCTTTGCTTCAAATGTTTGAATTCCTGAAGCTGTCTGCTCATGTTGCTGAAGTGCCACAGAAAAGCTGTGCCTGTCTTTGGCAGGTCCGTGTTGGCCACAAGGGCTTGTTTCCAGCATCTGCTCTGACTTTGGATTCAGGCTGACATTGAGCCAGATGTGCAGCAGAGCTCTGAATCAGTGCGTGCAAATATGAGTGGGCCTATTTTGTAAATAATGACCATATCATCCTTAAACAATTCAGGAAAGCAAATGGGACAGTATGGGACACGTTCAAAGCATGAGAAGAAGTTGAGATATCTATTCATAATTTGACAGCTATGTCATTAGTGGTTTAATAATAACAGCAGAAAGCCATATCCAAACTGACAGGGAAGGAGCTAGAAGTAGCAGGAAAGGTTTCACAGTACCCAGCAGGGGTGAAAACATCAGGAAACCAATAGCAGAACTCATGCACACACTGAAGAACAGAGATTAGTTTTCAACACCCATAAAACAGGGAAGTTTAGCTGCAGAGGGAAAACCTTTACGGTATTACTTAAGTGGAAAACAGTCAGTAATGCAGAACGCAAGAGAAAGTGAAATAATTGACGTGTGAGTTCAAAGAACTGATGAAAGCACTTAGCAATATGTCCTGCATGGTTGTATGAACCTCCTCAAAGGTCGAGAAGATTTTTTCTGAAGCCACATAGTGTTTTTTTTTTAAAGTTCCCTTTGCAGGGTTTTGGGATGACTTTATTGCCCCAGAAGTCTCCATTTTTGTTTGAAGATTATTGCACTCAATAACCAACATCTTAGGAAAAGTAGTTTGATTATAAGAATAATGTTTTGCTGTATGAGATGTGAAGACATGATAAAGCCTGCATTTGGGGGCTGAGCAAGGGAAAGTTGCTCCTTACTGAAAGTTTGCTCTAATGTAACTAAAATTCTTGAAATATCATCAAAGGAACTGGAGAAGACGAACCCACTTGATTTTACGGATCTTGGTTATATAACGACCCTAGAGATGTTATCCAAACTAATAACCAATATAAAAGTCTAGACACTAACCCTGGTAAATCAGCACAACTCATGCCTCTGCATTGCACAGAATGAACGTTCAACACCACAAAGTTAGAACTTCTGCTTCCAGGGCCAGAAAGCCAATCTTTTTTAAGAGTGCATGGATAATTCATATTATTCAGAGAGTTACTGGCTAAATAGTAAGACATGCAAAAAGGCCAAGACTAGAACCTAACCTCTTCTTTGTACCGCAAACCGCATGTGGAAAAGTAAGGTTGCTCACAAAATAACCAACAGGAATGCTTTGCAGCTATGTTTGGATAATAGATGTCCTAGTTTTTCCCATGACTTTGTTACCCTTCACAGTCCCATCTCCTCTCTGATATCATGAAAGACCGGGTTCAGACTTGCCTTGCTTTTCCTGGACTGTTTTCAAGAAGTAATTTTGTTTTATATTATTCCTTCCTGATCTATTTCTTCTGCATTGTAAACTCTTCTGTAAGTTTAATTAAACTTGCTTGGGGCTAATGGTTTTTGTTTTTAAATATGGGCATGATGAATCTGTGGTTTTCCTAGGCTGTTGCTGATTTATTAAAAAAAAACAAGACAGTGGGGTTTTCAGGGAGTTTCTGGGTTTTTCAGAAGGTTACAAAAATGACTCATTGCAGGCACCTGAAATCCACATACTTATATCTGACTTTCAAAAAAGCATTTCTGAAAGTCCCAGCCATAAATTATATTTTAATGAACTAATTAAAAAAAAAAAACAAAAACAAAAACAAAAAAAAACCCCCATCATCTTAACCACTTTCCCTAAAGAAGCAAGTATAAACACCACCAAAATGCTTAGTTTATGCATCTGGAACTGCTATGAGATTTATGGTTCTGAAAGATGCCAGTGTACTGCATAATGATGGCAATGCACGCGTTACCAGGCCAATGCGGGCAATCTTCTCAGGCGGCTGCTAGATTAGGTTTTTCTTTCATAACTTAGAAGTGAAACACGTGTGAACAGACGTTAGATGGTGCTGAGAGAGGCAGCATGGCAAAGAATCCAATTGATCATCGTACTTTTCCTTTTGCAAAACATCAGCTTGAAACTCACATTGTATTTGGGATTCAGGAGTTGTTTCTTCTCCCAGATGCCTCTCTTGGGATGCTGTTGCTTCCAGCTTTGGCTTGTGGCACTCAGAAGCTGACATACTATGGTGAGTAGTAGCATTTTCCCCGTCGTTGCCTGTGCTTGGACTGAATAAACTTATTTATAGTTCGGGTCCCTGGATATTCTTCTCAATTTCAGGTGGACAAAAGAGCATTAAGGGAAGAGCAGCAGTTGCAGAACATACACATTAATGTAGGAGTGGCAACTAAACAAAGTTTATGCAGCTGCTCCCAGCTATAAATGTCATTTCAGAAAAATATATAAAGGTTTAAACTTTAAACTCGCATAGCAGTTATAAACCCCAAACTAACTCAGTAAAGAGGACTGTTTGTGGAGGAGAAGAGGATTTCACCAATGTTAGCAGACAGCAGAATTCACCCACTGGCTGCCATATTCAGCTAAGTTTGGATAGCGTATTGTTTTCAGCTGCTTTTTCCTTTGGGCTCACCTCCAAACTCCTCGGGACTGACATCAAAGTGGGAGTCTTGAATGTCAGTACTCTCCAGTAACTGGTATGAAGCAGCATGTCCAAACAGCTCCACTGCTGGCTGTTGCCTTCCCACTGGAGGTTATTTCCTCAGCTTTGTGACTGAGCTACCCTCTGCTTCTCTGGGTGTTTCTGAGCCCTGTGCACTGCAGAAATGTTTCTACAGTGTGAGAAGGATTATTAAGCTGAAGCTAGCAGGTAGCTGGCGTGGCCCACAGCTGGGAAACGAACTGTGCAAACCATTGATTCCTTTTTTTCCCATGAATGGCTTCCTTCAAGGCTGCTGTCTGCATTCAAATCCCCATCAGTCCACTGTGGATGCTACATCCACCGTTTGTGCTGCGATGCTGGAGACTCGGTAAACAGCACAGCCTGCATAGATATGTCAAATGTGCCACCACCGAACAGAAGTTCTTTTGTAAGCCAGTGGCCATATTGCTAAAGCTGCTTTGACTTCAGTATTTGGACCAGTAGCTGGAGGTACTGTAGTAGAGGTGATCCCCTAAGAAACAACTTCATGTGGACTTGGGTTCTACTAAAATGCCATGAGGGGGTTTATTTCAAGATATAGCCCAGGTAGGGAAATGTGACATGACAACAAATGTCCTTCAAACCTGAAAAAGCTGTAGGGGTAATGTGCCTTAATCCCTTGTGTATCGTCAGTTAGTGTAAGAGCAAGAGCCAAATTCAGATGTGTGAAGTGGAATAAATTTCAAGATATTTTATGGGGAAACAAAGTAAAGGGAGCTTCTAAATCTGCATACCCGATCCATCATTCGTGGTGTGTCCTAGTGCAACTCTTGGACTGTAGCCTGGGGCTGATGTAATAAATGGGTATTTCAGTGCAGGACAGGCGATGTTACTGAAGTGCTCTGGAGATCAAAGGCAGATCTGTGTGTGCATATAAAGTGCTGATACGTTTTTGCTGTATTGTTCCTGGATTTGTAGCTCTAACTGTATTTTTTGTTGTTTACTGGACATAGTTTGTATGTACAGCAATATTTGTTCATCTTGGATAGAAAGAAGAAATGGAAAGGTAAGACACAGTTCAATTTTCTGTTACACCCTGGAGATCATAAACGCTCTCTCAACAGTCACTGTCTCAAATGCATAGCAAGGATTAGTTATATTTCAGTCTCCATACCCCCTTTTGTTTAAAGAAAGTTGAAGAAAATACTATTTTCAGCATATTCCCCTTTTTGAACCAAGTAACGCATTAGCCATTGAAATGGGACAATAAAAACAAGGAAAAAATGCATGCATACCATAAGATAGAAGTAATGAGAACTAAATTCCATTCTATTATTTACAGATTTCCAAAGCAGTAAAAGCAGATTCTTTGCACCATATTTACCACTAAGTAACAACAGTAATGAGTAAATAGTATAATCACATGAACCTGAGCTTTTGCCACAGTTACACGCGTATCATCCACAATAAAATGCAAGCACGGATAAAATAGTGCTGTACATTAACAATAACTTATGCAATAACTTACATTCTATTATTTAAATAAATATAACTTTTACATTCCTGGGGCTTTTTATCAATTCGCACTTAATCACAGTCATTGTCAGATAACAATTAAGAAAGGACCTGAGGAATTGGTTTGCAGTAATGGAATTTTACTTTAGTTTCTGTCATGATAGAAACACTTCAATCTAATAGCAAAAACATGTCAAGTAGAGCAATATTATTTTTCCAGTCAATCTAGATGTTCAGTTAGGATAATGATTTTCATTGAGTCAGAAGTACTTAACAAAAAAAAATATGTTTGCTAAGCTTTGTCATCTTTTAATAATATGCGATTAAAATATTGAAATGAGTGTGAATTCTAAGGATAAATCAGAGAAATAAGTAGGATTACTAATACATTTCATTGAAGAAAGTTTGAGAGCCCTGGCAAAGCTGACAGTCTCTGCCATAGTCACTTTCATTAATCCCAATTAATGAAGGAAAAATACTCAGTTCACTCTTTCTGTCATAGAGATTGAAATGAAAACCTCATTAACCCTAAGCAGAAGGAACCTAAAAATACAGAAACTCCATATAACTACTGTTAGAAGCAAGACTGTGAAAAAAACCCTGTGGAAACACTTATTGTACTTTCTGGCATGTGCACAAAAAGTACATAGACCTCACTGAGGTGACACAGCCAGCAAATATTTTATTTCCTTTCCTATATAAAAGTCACAGGCTGCTTAGGGCTTTGGTCAGCCCCCATTTCATTTTGAGTGGAGCTGCTACTCAGCCCATCAGTTCCCAGCCTGCACCAACTCACAGGGTAATTCTGCCCCAGTGGCAAAGATGTGCATCTTGTAACTTCACAAGGGTTTGCTCAATCTAAAAGTTTTTATGGGCTGTCTGTATTATTGCTTTGCTGTTTTAAGTCAGTTAATTGTGAGGATAAAAGTCTTCAGTGTTTTCTGTCCACTTGATTTAAGGCGACACATCAATAGAAAAGTGAAACAGCACAGATGTGTGATTACATTTACTTTTAATAGTTATGGTATTATGCCTTATGAATACTGTTCCTTTACAAAAGAGAAATTAATGTCAATGAGCTCGATTAAATAAAGTATGCTTAAAAAGAGGAAAGATTTTCAATAATGGTCATATTTGAATTTCTCTTAGTATATGAAATCACAGCCATAAAAGGGAAAACTTCTTTTCTTTTTTTAATAAGGGCACGCTGTCTTGCTCTGAGACCATAGGTGTTGGATACTTCATATGATAGATAAAAAAAGATGAAAAATATGAAAATAGCATACTAGTTTGTTCATTTTAAATAGGTCTATCTTGACAATCATATCTTACACTGTGAACGACATATGGATTTCCCCACTGTGATGTGTTTGTCTTGGCAAAATTAAAAGCTGGAACGATCCTGAAATACCTAATTGCCTTTCAACTGCAAGGTGGATATTGCTGTTTACGATCTAAACTGCATATTCACTGTCTCTGGGTACAGGAATTAGATTGTGCTATATGGCAAATATTTAAACAGACATGCTTTTGACAGCCTGCTATATAACCATGAGGTTATATAGCTGTGCTCTACCTAATCTGTATCTAACACTCCCAGGGTGGGTAAGCATACCTTTGACATATCTTTTTAACCTCTGGTATACAAAAGATGGGCTGGGAATAGGTCCAGTTTCCAATTGGAAGTAGATTCGTTCATATATTACTCAAACTTAGCCTTAGTGACAAAGCCCCAAAGATTTGTTCCCGTAATCAGGAATAACAGTCTTATCGGAAAGGCTTGTCATTCCCCTGGCCACGCCGCGGTGAGTCCCCATCTTCGCAGACCGCGTTCCCAGCGGCGACTCCACTCCACAATCACTCACAAGCAGTCCCCTCGCAGGCAGTTCCTTTTGCGCAAGAGCTGGAGTGAGCTCTGCCTGATCTCTGCACTCAGTGCGGGGACCAGAATACTTGCGCTCTGAGAAAACAGAAGAAGAAGTGAATCACGATCGTACAGACAGAGGGTGATTTAGTTGGTCCACAGAGAGGGCCCGTGACATCCGTTATGTGGAGTATTTCGCTAGGAATGTGAAATGGCTGGGAAATCATCTTTCATCTGCATTGTGAGGATATTCAGAACATGAGCTAGAAATTCAGCATACACTCACCTCTATAGATAGTCCGAAATGACAGAAAGTAAAAGAGCAAATTGTTCCCACTGTGCTTATATACTGATGCTGATGTTAAAGTCTAATCATGGTAGTTGAAATGCAATTATTTTACTTCCGATCAAAGAAAGAGGAAGAACAGCCACATTGTGTAGGTCCGCAGTGTCCAGTGTTATGATATTATCTTGGCAGAATTTAGATCGTGGACAAAAACTTCTCTTACTTTTGCTTGATGGATTTTTTTAATTTTTTTTTTGTTTTGTTTTGTTTTTTTTTTTTTGTGGAGTACAAATGAGGAATCTTCCTACAGTCTTACGGAAGGAAAAGACACATAATAATCTATCAAATCATATATATAGCCTAAGAAAACACTGTATTGAGATTCATACCTAATTTTAAACTGGGATATTTCACAATGTTATGATATTATTAATTCCACACAATAGTTTACCATTCAGTTCCGTATCTCCACAGTTACTTTATTCCAGTTAACCAGAGTTCCTCCAGGAATCCCTGCTGTCAGGCAAAACTTCTGGCATATGGTAAAAAAATAAGGAGTTGGTGATGAACACTGCCCAGAAACCAGTCATCCTGTACTGAGTCTGGAAAAGAAAAGGCGAGTTGTGAAAAAAAATGGTGGAAGCAAGCAGATTGCTTCTATAAACTTCACTGATGACATTAAATACAGGAAGGGGAAGACTGAGTAAAGGAGGATTTGGCATGAGACAGAGGAATATTGAGGGACAGCAGAATGCACAGAAAAGAAAAAGAAGTGCTAATATCACATGTCTTGGAAAAGGCTGCAGTTAAGAAAGAAATAGGCATACCAATTTAGAATAAAAAATTGGGTGTAGTCAGTAGAACCAAAACATTTACTAGTGCAAGGAGATCAAAGGAAAAAAGAAAGGAATTTCAATTATCTGAAAAATAATATATTAACTCTGAAAAGATAGCAAAGACATGATAGCCTAGTGGAACTCTTACTATAGCTAGAAAACCATCCCTGAATAGTACTACCAGGAAAGACAAAAAGATACCCTGATATCATGGGATAGTTTTGGAGAGAAGAAAAGTGCCATTACAAATTATGACATCTGTTCCCCAGAAAGGCTATTTACAGCCATGTTCCCGCTCTTCACTCATAGCCTCGTCACTAAAGCAGTACATTTAAATTGCCTTAGGTGAACACAGACAGGCTAGAAAAGCAAGATAGGGAGTAAAATCTTGGACCATGAGTAGATTCACAGAAAGAAAGCAAAATAAATCTGCAACAGAAGTTCTTAATTTCAGAAGGATCTAGTTTGCACTAACTATACTGAGGACTTCTAAGATGTGAATATAAAAGGTGATTGTAATTTCTCTAAGTCAAAGACAAAAAACCATCCAGAGCACGTACCCCAAGCCAGAGGAATGCTTGAAAGTAAATGCTCCAAATCCAGATAAGTGAAGATCTACCTCAAAAGATCTGCCTCTTTGCATTAAGAAAGGAGCTTATAAGCAATGTGTAAAGGAGTAGGCTAGGTTAATTTGGAGAAAGATTGTTGCTAATGTGACTGTACATCATTTGGACCAGAGCTGGCTGGACAGACTAGACCTGGACCACAGATATCCAATTTTGAACATGGGAAAATGAACTTGCATATATCTGGTTACACATACCCTGCAATGCAAACAACTAATATTCTAATATTAGTTCATCCAAATTCTTTACAAAACTTTATTTGACTGCTGTCCTGGTGAAACACTTTAAAACAGAACAACACTCTGGTGGGAACTGTTGTGACCTCCCAAGTGACAGCCTTCATTATGCATAGAGTTTTGCCTGCTATTCCAGTGCTGTTCCTATTAATAATGCATTTTACTAACTAGACGTGCTTTTCTGTTTGGAGTTTGTTTTATCTTCTTTGGTAACTGCAGCCTGTGCTTTGGCAAACTGGTGCATAAGAAACTACCCACCTCACTGACAGGATGTGCACTTTTCAAAATATTAAAAATTTCTTTTCTTTCTTTTGATTAGTCTTATGGTGGTAAACCGATGGAAATAAAAAAAAGTATGAAGTAATCTAGGTTATCTCTCAGCTTGTGTGCTTGTGTAAAAATATATCCAGAAAGGAACTTTGCTGTGTTTTTTAAATTTGCTTTTTAATGATGGAAAAGATGGCCTGTTCATAGAATCATAGAATGGTTTGGGTTGGAAGGGACACTAAAGATCATCTAGTTCTAAGCCCCCTGCCATGGGCAGGGACACCTCCCACTAGTCCAGGTTACTCAAAGCCCCATCCAGCCTGGCCTTGAGCATTTCCAGGGATGGGGCATCCACAACTTCGCTGGGCAACCTCTTCCAGTGTCTCACCACCCTCACGGTAAACAATTTCTTCCTAAAACCTAATCTAAGTCTACTCTCTTTCAGTTTAAAACCATTACCCCTTGTCCTATTGCTACACTCCCTGACAAAGAGTCCCTCCCCATCTTTCTTGTAGGCCCCTACAAGACAGTACTGAAAGACTGCTATAAGGTCTCCCGGGAGCCTTCTCTTCTCCAGGCTGAACAAACCCAACTCTCTCAGCCTGTCTTCATAGGAGAGGTGTTCCATCCCTCTGATCATCTTTGTGGCCCTCCTCTGGACACCCTCCAACAGGTCCGTATCTTTCCTGTGGTGAAGACCCCAGAGCTGGATGCAGTACTCTAGGTGGGGTCTCACTGGAGCAGAGTAGAGGGGCAGAATTACCTCCCTTGACCTGCTGGCCACACTTATTTTGATGCAGCCAAGAATGTGGTTGGCTTTTTGGGCTGTGAGCCCCATGCTGGCTCATGTTGAGCTTTTCATCCACCAACACCCCCAAGTCCTTCTCCTCAGGGCTGCTCTCAAGCCGTTATCTGCCCAGCCTGTATTTGTGCCTGGGATTGCCGTGACCCAGGTGCAGGACCTTATTGAAATTCATGAGGTTGGCACAGGACCACTTTTCAAGCCTGTCCAGGTCCCTCTGGATGGCATCCCTTCCCTCCAGTGTGTTAAGCACTTTACACAGCTTGGTGTTGTAGGGAAACTTGCTGAGGGTGCACTCAATCCCATTGTCCATGTTGCCAACAAAGATGTTAAACCATGCCGGTCCCAATCCTGACCCCTGAGGAACGCCACTCATCACTGGTAACCACTTGGATATTGAGCCATTGACTGCAACTCTTTGAGTGCAGTCATCCAGACAATTCCTTATCCACTGAGTGGACAATCTGTCAAATCCATGTGTCTTCAATTTAGAGACAAGGATGCTGTATGGGACAGTGTCAAAATGTCATTATATAACAGCTAGATGTGCTTGTCAGCAACATCATAAAAACAGTTTGGATGGAAAGGGTGACAGATGTACCCTTGATGTCAGCTGACTGTAAACAATTCAGGAAGAATTTGACCCTTGGTGACATATGGGTTATTTCCCTTTCTTCTGAGCTTGCTTTGCCTGCTGAAGGAGCACTGAGTGCCTCTCCACAGCTCAGCAGAGATGTACTACATAATGGAAATATCCCAAGCTGGGAATAAGAAGCAGTTTGGAGAGGTGTTATGGCACCTCTGCTGAGCTAAGTTGCCCAGCTGAGAGATGGAGATGAGTGGCTCAGCTGCAAGGCCATCCTGACACAGGTTTTGTATTGCTCTTGCGTGGCCACTGTATCGCTTTGTGATGGCCTCAGAGCTTGCTCACAGTGTCACTATGTACCATCAATCTGCTTAAACCTGCCTGGTGCCATCTGCAGTTCTCAGTGACATAGTTATAATCGTTATGATTTTTTAAAAGTTTTTACTGAAGGTGTAGAACTTCATATTTGAAAAGCAGCCCCTTATACTAGTGCCATGCCAGATCATGGCTGCCCAGAAGAAAAAGCTCCACTACAGAGACTAAGGAACTAGAAACCTTGTTTCCCCTTCCTGACTTTCTGTGGAATGTTTCAAGGTGGTCTTGAATCTCCACAACTTGCAGATCTCCAGTTTTGCTGTATCTAGTCACTTCGTGTCAACTCTCTCAGTGACTTCAGATAGAGCAAACCTAATCAGACTTAGGTTTTTGGCAGGGGATCAGATCATTTCAATCTGAAGGACGTCTAAACCATTTCAGGGTTTTTCCTTTTTTTGTTGTTGTTGTTTTTTGTTTTTTAAATTTGGAGTAGAACAAAGGCATTCTAAAAATCATTAATATCATCAAATCTTAGGAGAAGTCAAGCAGGCCATATATGGTTTGATCTCTATTTAGACACAAGAGATAGTCCTCTTTGCATCTTTTAATAGTGGTGATATTTTATTTGAAGCAATGTCTTTTGAACTTTCCACACCCTGTATTGTAAGAAATACACCAGCGTCAACATTAACACTTATTTACTTTATAATGTGATACTGAGGAAGCTTGAAGATGTATGGGCAGCTGGGGAATCACATTTTTTTACACAAGATTGTAATAAAACTTTCAAGGCATTTTTCCTCCAGCAGCGGCTGTTACGATCTTATTGCATTGTCATGACCTGCCCAGGTAAGAAGGGCTGAAATACATCAGTAAGTTTTGTCTTAGTCCCATGTCCTGGCATAAAAGCGTGTTAGGGAGAGATCTGGGCAAGGTGTTAGGAGCTGACTGGTAGCCTTGTAAATTATTTTTGGCAGAAGCTCACATGTTTTTTTGACAAAGTAAATTGTATTATGGGCAGAATTTGGGGAATGTTTATTCTAAGGTAGTGGATATATAATTACCAACATGGCACAATGCGATGGTTTTGGTGGGTGTCCTTTCCCTCTCTGAGAATTTATGTTGTGAACCCATCCAAGTCCTGTCTCTTCTGCAGATCACCCTTGAGCAGACGAAAGCAGTAAGCATGTGCATGGGTAGGTAAAGGAAGGGGGACAGATTGTGTGCATTTAATCTATAACATTCATCGTATCTTAATTTAAATCTATTTCCAGCTTCACCTAGCAGTCTGCCTATGACAGACATTCCTATTCTGGGTCCTAAACCAAGAATAACCTCTTGGTTGCCAATACTGTGGCATCAAAGTAAATCTAGTTTAAGAGAGAAGCTTGATTCTCCCAGCGAGAGTGGTCTTCAATGCAGTTCTTGGAAAGAAAGGAAAATTCATTTTTACCTATAGAATCCAATGAAATTTCAGTTCGGCTCTTTTGGAAGGGGAGGTTGCAGAGCCCCAGCACTCAGGGACTGAGCAGCTCTGGGTGTCTGGGAGGTTGGGGGCTGGCAGAGTTGCCCCTTGGCGTCCGGCTGAGTGGCAGGCAGGCAGGCAAGCAGGCAGGCTGTCATTGGTGACCTGCAGCCTGCTTGCAACACTAGTTCTAATGATAATCCAAATTTCTATTTTCCCAAAGAATTATGATACATTTGGAAATATACCCCCAATGCTACCTTTATATTTGGTCACAGCTTAGACTGTAAAAAACTTGTTTCTGTTTGCTTGTGGCAGAGCAAGGATGCAGATGCTGGTTTGCCAAGACTTGTGCCATAGTGACTTGGGCAAATGCCTTGTAGTGATGGTTGTGGTGGACCAAAGTAGGATCTCTGGTGTTCTTAGAAGCATAACTTTTTTTCCCAGGCTTAAGATAAATCTGCTCTTGCTGTATTTTCTGTCTGTTGTTGTGGGTTATTACAATGTTAAAAAGAGTTCTTGTGAAACCAATACGCAGATGACCTGCCGACAGTGAGAGGTATAATACACACAGAGCTCTCAAACTGTCAAAGAAATAGAAGTGCTATTGAAATAGATAAACTGAGTGAAAGCATATTGTTTACAATGCAGAGAAGTGGGGGGAGGGAGGAGAAAAGAAAAACAATATTAATGAATGTATTCCCTGACGGAAGGGAACAGATATGAAAATAAATAAAGTCTTGTTCAATTAACAACCAGCTTGAACATCTGCAGAAAGATGTCTAATCTATCAGGAAGGATATGTACTGGTACTTGTGACACAGAAGCACATCCTGCAATGATGAGCATGATAGGAAAAGATGTTCTAAACTTCACACACTTCATATTCAGCACTTAATTAAACATAACTGAGTCAAATTACACCAACTAGTGTGGAGCCACGTCAGAGATGAGACATTGTACTGGGGAGACCATGCAGATCATCATACAGAGTTGTTTTCACATTGAAAGAGCTCATCATGTTGAAATTGTTTTCTTGATGTGGAGAAGTCTTAATTTAAGCATCAGTAAAGATGTGGGCTATGTCTGTGTGTCTGTCCATGACCAGTCTTCAGATCATCCAGGAGCAGTGGGAGCTCTGCCTATTTTTGGTGAAGAGCCCAAGGACTACCTGGGGACAGCCTGCCAGGCATGGTTGGCAGTGTGCCAGCCACCAGGCAGTGGTTGCAGATGCATCTGCTCCACCAGACCCACCCTTTGCACAGCCTGGGTGAATGATCCTTTCAGATGACGACCATTGTGTCTGCCCCGCTTCTGCAGCACAATCAAGCCTGATGGGTTGCTGCCTTCCTAGTTCGCCAAGTGGAGCACCTGCTGGAAGCAGAAGAATTATTCTAGCTAAGCCTCCTGAGATAGTTGGTAGTTTTGTGATAAAATGCATTGTTTTTTGGAATATGATAAAGCATTAAAATGGTGGTTAAACACCTCTGAAAAATCTCAGTGCTCTGGAGGTATCTCTGGTCAAAACTGCTGTGCCCCTTGCCCTGACTAGGCCTACTAGTACTTACAACATCAATTTAGGCTGTGGGTGATTGATAGAAGTTCAAGCTGCTCTTTTATCTGGCATAGAAACTACAACCATCAGCTTTCTAGGATGGACATTACTGCACTAACCTATGGGATTGTGAGAGCATTTTCTGTGTTCTTTTCTGCATTCAAATTATCAGGCAACTCTTAAAACAGATATCTGGTTACCCAGTGTTGCAGGAAAATTGATCTTTGGCATATTGAATCATTCTGTCTCTCAGTGAATAGTTAATGAACAGCTCTGGTAGGCATAACTGGCCTAATGTGGGCTACTTTGGTATTTTCTTCAGAAATTTGACATGTGGGATCAGGTAAAGCCATGTCTTGGCTTCGTTCTGTGTGCCAGCTGAGGGCACTCATGGCTAGGTTATTGTCCAAAAGAACTGTTGCCTCCTTTGGCTGGATGCACTCCTGTCCTGTTCATGAAAAACTTCCAATAGTTGTCATTTCATCATGTAGAAGAAAAGATGGCACAGGAGATATATAGTGGAAATTCAAGATGTTTTCCATGACAGGAAAAATAATTTACATCCTCTTTCAAGTAAAGTAGGGTCTTGCACTACAGAAAAGAAAAATAATGTTTTCTAGAAATTGTATCGTTTATTGCAAAATATGTGGCCATTGCCATAAAACGCTGGCTTGCTGCAAAGCTCTTTCTACATTTACAGTGTCTCTTTTTTGACATTAGATTAGAATTGGTTAATTAGTTATAAGCCGTTAAAAAAAAGCTGAAATAGCATGTTATGTGACCCTTGATTTTGGCGTTTTATGTCAGACCATATCATAGGTTACGAACAAAAAACATTCTAAGAATGAGAGGACTTGACAGTCATTAGGTATAGAAATTAATTATTACTAAAGAGTAAATATTTAAAAGAAGCCTCCTAGCTTGTTCCTCCAAAAAGTTCCCTTTTACCAAAGGCACAGGAGCAACCGGTAACTCTTTGCAAGTGGAACACCAAGCGATAAATACTAATTGCAAACAGTAAGAAGAAAGAGTCAGAGCATGTTGAAATGAGGAGACATACAAGGCATCTGATACAGAACATACAATATGGCCAGAAGACCAGAAGTTTAAACTAAGAGAAACTATTTAAACTCAACTTTTTCCTATGGTAGATGAGTAATTGTATGATCTGTTTTATTGGCTTGGCTGAGGGGTAATAGCTTTTCTCTGGCAAGGGAAATATTGTCACATTTATTTTTTGGTACAATCTTAATGCGGGATCCTCTTCTGATCAGTTTGTTCAGCCTGATAGTCTCCATTTTTTTATGTTATCATGTATTTTTGAGAGCACATAAACTTTTGTGTTTGCTCAACCCTCCTATTTTTAATGAAGTCTATGAGACTGAATGAAACATCTATGAAAGACTTGATTCTATTAACCACTTACAGTGTCCCACTTGCAGTAAATTTGGATAATGATGATCTATACAAATTGTTCAGTAATGCAGATTTATGCAATTGCTAAGGGAAAGACAAACAGAAAACACACATGGAAAGAATAAACCCAGCAAGGGTATTCAGCTGGAGTCAACAGATCATCAACAGATAATCAAACACAGATGGTATATGTTCCCATACTAAATTCATTCCTAATGCAAATGGATCCAAATATCACTAAGACTAATAGGAGTTGCTGTCATAAAAAGGTGGACTCAAGGCTAATAGGAGTTGCTGTCATAAAAAGGTGGAGTCTGCCCATCTGCTTTTAAGAGAAGAAAAGCAAATAACCTAATCAGTAGCTCAGTTGTTCAGAATCACTTTTCTTCCTCACATGCTCTGTCCATTAGTCTACCAGTGTCAAGCTCAGCTGATGAAAGATGTGGGGAAAAGTGGTAGGAAGGAAGTGATGATGCATTGCCACTAATTGTATTTAGGATGACAGAGGCTCTGGAGAGAAAAATAACTCCCCACGAATTCATCGCTTGTGACTTCATCACTTGAAGTAGATTATTTTTAAAGGTTATGCACTATTCAATTAACAGTTTGCCTGTGTCAGAGCCAAAGGTGCCCAGACTGCCATATACCTTTATTGCAGTCCAGGGCAAGGCAGATCAATGAGAAAACTTGCCATCCCTTCATTCACTGCAATGCTCCCTGGGGCTCAGATACTGTTGGGGGACTGGTTTAGCGGAAGAAAAACCTGTTTCAGTCTTATCCATACCATCTATTGGAAATGATGCCCTCTGGATGCTGTCCTCCAAACTTTTCCTGGGCATTTTTTTGGTAAGTGTTGGTTAGCATGGGCCAAAATTCTGCTAGCAACTATGATAACCAGCCAGATGGACCATCATGAATACAGTACTCCAGCTTGTTCCTTAGTCCTCTCTTGTTTAGTAGTATATACCTCGCCTGGTGTTTGGGGCAACCCCCATGAACCTTTCTAACCATGCGAAAGGAAAGACCACAAAAATATGTTACTGTTGCATATTTTCTCATGTGTTTTCTCCTATATTCTGCGATACCTCAAAGTGACAGGGGACCCACTGTAATCTCCATGAGTTTGGACACCAGGGTTCTTAAAAATGATGGAAAAGTGTAGCAGAACTGCCCCCCATCATGCCTGGGAGCTGCTGAGAGCTCCAGTGAAAGAGACCCTTTAATTTTGTTCCCACTCTTGAACACAAATTAAATAGCAAAATTAAATAAATTTAACTAAGCAAGCAGTTGGGCCTGCCTGATCAATAATTTTGAAAATTTTGGACTCTAAGGTTGAGAGTAAAGATGTTTCTAAATGTTAATGAGAAAAAGACCACCAAGACCGGCTACAGATTTTGATGATATGAAACCTTTTGTTCTTTCTTAATGGGGACCCAGAGAAAACTCTCTTTCTCTCCTTACCTTTCAGTTTTACCCCTTCAATAAGGGATCGTAGAGTCTGAAATCCCACTGTGATGTTCATTAGACAAGGGGACAGGGACCATTATTTCCTCATTATTACTCAGTGTAAGGTTTTCTCTTTTTAACATGGTAGGTAGCTCTCAAGTAATTGTAAAGGAGGGAGTCAGTAGGGAGTGGCCTTTAAAGGTCACTTTAAGCGAGTGTAATGTAATTAAACGAACTACTCAGAAACATGTTTCAAAATCTCATTAACCACATTTATATCTGTCACAGGAAAGTTTACCCAGATCCCAATAAGAAATACACTGAATAAAGTCTTAGACTACCTTCTCCATATTGCAGTCCGATAAACTGAGGCAGAGAAGTGCACTGGATCTTGCCAGGAGAAAACCAGGATGAGAGACTAAACTGACATCAACAACATTTCTCCTGTTGGTGACTTTAGCAGTGTGTCCCACACTCAATATTCTGTTGATGTTCAGTGTGGATTTTCTTAAACGTCCATCATTCCCATCGTTGTGTTTTCTTTTTTCTATGTGAGGAGCTCAGCATTTACTTTTAATGATGGAAGTTATTAGCTTTTATGATTTTAAAATAAAACTTGGAATCACATGTACATGGCACAAACAGATGGCAAATAAAAAGTTTCCTAATTGTACCATGTTTAGTATATAGCAATGACCTTATGATTCTTTGGGATATGAAATAGGATTTTTTCAGTGTTTGGCACAGGCATACCGGTACAGTGACAGTTATGAAAAAGTAATCCTCCAATCAGTTAGGGATATATTATAGGGAAATAAAATTATCAAGTCTTCTAATGACAGCTCCAATCATGTTTGCTACATTGACACGTAGAAGTGCTGGCTACTGCTTAAGGGCTCTTCCTATTTTCCAGAGAATAAGGGATTTGTGCAAAATTTCCTGCCCTGGAGTCAGCAGGGGTAGGGCTACAAGCAGCAGTACATGAAAAGGCGCTGGTTAGTCCCTGGTATTGGGTGATGTTGGTTAAGTGTTTTTGGTTTTTGTTTTTGCTTTTTTTTTTTGCTTTATATTGCTGTAACATACTTCCCTGCTGAGCAGACCTGATGCTGCTGCTGCTGTGTGTTTTTTTTTCCCACCAGAATTCTCACTAGCTTGCAGGTATTAGAAAGTGGACATATCTAATCAGAAAAAGCATACAAATTAAAAGATAATGAAGTTATTTGGTTTTGTTGTTTTTTTTTTGTTGTTTGGGTTTTTTTTTTTTTTATATGGCAGCTTAAAGTTGATGTTTGGAATAGATATGTATTATAAAATCACTCTGGAAGGTGGAGTTACTTTGCCCAAATGACAGCTTCTATAATTAGCCAATTTACGATCTTTTAGAAAAGTGAAATTCCATCTCTACCTCCTCTTCATTTCCTTAACTCTACAAATAATCTCTAAAAGGCAAGGACATCAGCAGAGCTGGGCAAATATAGTCAGTGCAAAAGAAATGGAGAAAAAAAAAACAGCACAAAAATCTTTCAGATTTTTTTTTAATATTCTGGGGTTTTGCTTGCTTTTTTTCTTTTATAGCACCATGGTCTACATCCCTACTTATCAGCTAGCCTTCTCCTCAAAAACACATAATGAGCAGAAGGCAGAGAGAGCTGTAACCCTTGAGCTTCCCTGAAGAAGGGATGCTGAGAACTAGCGCTCCTCTTAATGTCTTACTGAGAGAGGAAAAATGAAGTGATGAAACCTTGCCCACCCTGAATTTGATCTCAGGCTTCTTAGGATGTCAGGAACTGTTGAAAGAGGGGATTTCTCCTTCCCTGAGCCAGCAGAGGAAAAAAAAAAAAAGGGGAGGAATCAACAACTCAGTCCCTGGGGAAGAAGGAGAGAGATGACCCTGTCATACTTGCCTGCGCAATGCCCTGGGAGTGTGTGCCATGGGGCTGATGGGATCAGTTGTGCCTGTGCATGTGTATGGCAAGGTCAGCAGAGCCCATTAATCACTCCTGGAGGAGGGAGTGATATACTGCTTCCAGTTCATTATGGTAAACAGATTCTTAATCTTCTCTTTCCCAAACTATTCTGAAAGAGAAGACAACTGGGAGAAGCTTGGCCTTAGTCCTATCAATACAAATGCCTTTTCCCTGGGTTGGATAAAGCACCTTGCCTGTGCTGCGCAGGAGAGCAGATAGGCTGTGTGGGCTACTCGAGGGGGAGGATGCCTACATCCCAGACCCATCCTTCTCCCTCTGAACCTCAAAAGGGTTCAGATGGCATCTACTCTGTTTCGGAGCTCCATCGATATATAGGTATCTACCAGCCATATATCTAAAATATATCAGGAAAAAAACCTGTATTTTTCTAAAAGAAAGTTAATTTGCTCACATCTACATTAATTTAAAGAGTTCATTTAATAGCTAAGATTAGTTTCATTCAGTCATTCCTAAAATTACTATGAATAGTTGGAAGAAAAATTAAATTAGTGGTTGAATTGTTGACTGCTTGTCTTCGTGCTCTGTATCTGCTGTGTGTATTGACTCTTTAAGTGTATATTTTGTTCTTTAAGGGCTGTTCCTTGTTCTTTAAGCTTTTGCGTCCAGCATTATTGAAATTCGCTTTGTCTATGTGTTTGTGCATCTTCACTACTTATGAAATAGAATTAGGAAACCAAATCTAATCTTAAATTATGCGACTTATGAACCAGCTGTGAATAAATGTGGCCAGGAAATTAGAGTGATTTTAGACATCACATCTTAAATAGCCTTCTACAGGAGTGGGGATAATTTATTTACCAATTTTGAAGTGGAACCTTAACAACTGTATGAACAAGATAGCATGGTATTATTGTCTGCAGCCACACAGATCCCTTCCTATCTTGCATTCCTTAACCTAACTGCTGAATCAACCTCAGATATTGAGAATTAGAGGTGCTCAAATCATTACAAATACAGACATTAAAATCTATGAATTTGAAAAAAACACTTCAAAAAATAGATTTCACATGCATAAAACTATAAAAAATACCATGAAGCTTCAGTTTCACTATCTGTCTGAGTGTCCACATGAAATTTAATCTGGAAACGCCAAGGTTATTAAACCCTTGGCTCTAAAATATATTTTCCGTTTAGTAAATTACAATGCAAAATACGTTGTGTTCAGTGGTAAAGTTTCTTAACTGCTAGTACTGAGGGTTCACTTAGGGTAAAGTCACTGAAATGACACACTTCAATTGTGCTTGATATCTCACTAATTAAAGAGGAAAGCATGCTGTGAGAGACAACTGCTGCTGTCTCTCTTCTCAGACCATTTCTCTGCCACTGAGCTAATGGAGCAATTCTGTGTTTCAGTCCAGAAGCAGACATTCTTGTAATTGTCTGTAGTCTCATACTAAATGCTTCATCCAATAAATAATTTTTAGCTTTAACTCATTTCCTCCACTTCAATACACTGTGTGTTCAAAGATGTAATTAAAAACTAGTGCTGTTGTCTAACATCAGTTTAGCCTAGCAAACAATCATTCGCCATCTGGAGTCTAGGCTATAAAAAAGTTTGCTATAAATCAGGAGCAATTCTACTGTATACTCATCATAATTGTATATTACTATATGCTTGTATACTAATGTGACTTGTATGAATCTTGCTGTGCAGAAGAGAGGAAAAATGAAAAGCAAGAAAAAGAGAAGAGCCCAAGCCCTTGTCCCTTCTCTTTTGAACTGCTCTCTGTAGAAGCATCTCTTCTAGCCAAATGATAATAGAAGGTAAAGCTTTCCTCAGCCTGGTATAATTGGGCAAGGGCAGCACAAAAAATATTTGGCTTGCTTCATCCGATGGAAAACAACGTAGACCAGAAAGAGCATTCCTCTAAACTATGAGTTTTATCATAGGTCTCATGATATTTGTCTTCATCCTAAAAAAAAAAAAAAAAAAAAAAAAAGCCAAAAAAATTGTATGGTTTCTCAAGGCCTGTGAAAATCTTGCCTTTGTTTTGTTTTGTGTCGTTATTAGTTCATTCCTGATGTTGGTAGGAAAAAAACAAGTGGTGAAATGAAAAGCACATTCTCAGAAGGCCAATAAAAGAATGCATGATTTTAAAATCTTTTTATTTTTTAGCCGAGATTGTGGTTTTAGGTCATGGTAGAGGAAGTGATGTATGACTTTTATATGCTTTGCTCTGGCCTTACTGAAATGTGCAACTTCAGAGTTAAAGCCCCTGGGGAGGTGATTAGGTGTTAGAGCTGGGCCAATCTCATGGCTCGCTGCTGCCAAGAGGCAAAAAGCCTTCCCTGTTTCCCATTCCCTCATTCCTGCTGTGCAGCCCTGTCCCTGTCTTTGCACAGATTTTGGCACGTGGTTGGCCAAACTGTGAGCTGATTTAGCTTGCTAAACCAGGAGTATGGACTTCACTCTCTTTGCATTGGATTAACTTTCTGACACATTCTCAGGCTGAACTGGCTCACTGCGGGGCTTGAACATTTGGCTTGAACTAGGGAGTAAAGTGGTAAGAAAAGGAGCTTTCTGGTTTTGGTGGTAGAAAGCCATTAGATTCAGTTGTAATAGCTAACTTCACCTTGAGAAGCACAAGTCATCTGACTTGAACAAAGTAGTATGATCAATAAACCCTTGAGGCCTGCTGGTGATAAGGACATTGGTAATTTGGGACTCTGAGGGTTTTCTGGCTCCTTCTGAATTTCATCCTTTTTAAATGAGCCTTCTGATGTTTTTTCTGCTTGTTCACATACATCTCTCAGTGAACGTGCTTGTAGAGTTGCTGAGCAGTTTCTCTGATTTTTTGATGGTTTTCTTTTCTGGTGCCCTTTCTATATACAGCTTTAATGATAGTTGTATAGTTAGTAAGATTATTGCAAGAGAAACTTTCTATAGGGTTATTGGTGTTTGTTCCCATGAGAAATAGTTGTGCTGAAAAAAAAAAAAAAATATTTGTAGGTACTAAATAAGGAACTCTAAGGAAACATCTTACAATGCCAAGACGTCTTTAATTTTGAAACAAGATTATTCATGCAAAGTAAAAGAAAATTAGCGATAGATTTTACACGCTCCTTGGCAAAACCTCTGTCAGATATAGAAACTGTGTATCTCTTTTAGTTCAACACTTAACATTTTCTTTCCTGTTTATAATTTTCTTAGAAGAAAGAATCCTCTAAGTATGGGGGACGCCTTGGAGATGGACTTTTCACTTCAAGAAATATGAAAAGCACACTTGTAAACATTTGAGTGACCTGGAAAATACTTTGATAAAAAGAGAGCATCACTGCTATCTGAGGGTTTATTTTCAGCTGCCTTGTCAAGTTGGGAATTGCAACCACTAAAGCAACAGTACAGTTTCAGATCTCATTTCAAAGGCATTCAAATGAAGCAGTGCCAGTTGTGACACATGCCCTTTTATTATCCTAAAAGTGATTGATATCTTGCTGGAGGCAGCAGTACCTGTGAAATATTATGCACCTTTTTAAAAATTCCTGCTGTCTCTGCTTTGAATAGTATGGTACTTACAATGGAAAATGGCCAAAGAACAGATGACTTGTTTTTCTAATATCTCATTCCTAGATATGTGGATACTGTGGAGGTCTCTTCAGGATGTACTGCACATACAAACACATGTATACATATAAAAATATGTGTATATACATATGTACGTAAAGTTGCTTAAAAACAGCTCTGTCACGACACATACATTATAGAGCCTAACTTGGAATAGATTTTTTATAAAAAGTCTGTAAAGAGATAAGAGAAAATCTGGACAATAGGTCCAAATGGAATTTTCCCTTTAACATCCCTAATCATACTACTGTAGATGCATGAGGGAATGGACCACTGGCAGCAATTAGGCTCATATGTTCTTCCTAAATAACATCTCCTATTGTCACTGTCAGAGGGAGAACATTGGATGTAAATGCATCATTGATTTGACACAATAAGATGTTTCTTATGATGGGAATTGAACCAAGACTGTAGTTAGCTGTATGGGGTAGGAACTTAAAAATCAGACTGTGTCAATTACTTTGTAGGAGGGTGCACACTTTTATTTGACACCTCAGTTTCCCTGTCTTAAGTAAGATAATTTAAAAATGGTTATCTGCAAGAATATACTTCCTGAACTGAAAGAGATCAAAAAACATTTGAAAAATTAATGTTCTTAATTCTTTTTCCATATACAATTATGGAAGGAAGGGTCGTGGGGAGGGACTCTTTGTCAGGGAGTGTAGCGAAAGGATGAGTGATAGCGGTTTTAAAGTGAAAGACGATAGATTTAGATTAAATATTAGGAAGAAATTCTTTACTCTGAGGGTAATGAGACACAGGAACAGGTTACCCAGAGAAGCCGGTGGATGCTGCTTCCTTGGAAGTGTTCAAGGCCAGTTTGGATGGAGCTTTGAGCAGCCTGGTCTAGTGGGAGGTGTCCCTGCCCAGGGCAGGGCGGTTGGAACTAGATGGTCTTCAAGGACCATTCCAACCTAAATCATTCTATGATTCTGTGTTGTCCATGTGGAGGTTGGGGCAAATTTGCAATACCTCCTTGCCCACATGAGAAACTCAGATTTCAGACAAATATTTAAAAAATACCCTACAAATATTATTTCTGTTATTATTCTTCCATAAAGGTGATGGACAATCATACCGTATTTAATCATGTTGCGCTGCCGTTTGGTTTGAATCCATAGACGACTACTGTAGTAGCCCTCCTTTTTTAAAGCCCTCTTCACTACCACAGCAATCTTTCAAATATTCTAGAGATTAACAAGAAAGCCACAAAAATTGTAAAGCTAGCAAACCACATTATTTCTTTCAAACATTTATTAGGAAAAAAGATTTTATTTTAATGGAAGAGATCCAGCTTCTAATAAGAAAATGAATGAACTCAAGAGCTCATTTAATTTTGACCAGTTGAAGCTGGGACTCCCTCTCTTGCTCTGTCCTCAGTTGAGGCGTATGAACTTATGTTTCTCACCTTGTAAGAAACCCATGTGAACGAGTATGCTTCCATTTTCCCCTGAAAAATACTTTGCAATATTGGAAACAGTTCCAGGACTACTGCATTCACATTTTTTCCCCAAATGTATGATCCTCAGTATTTTTTTATTTATTCCAGATAATATATCCATAAATATCTCTCTAAAATTAAGCCTTTCAATGAAGTTTCACTATTAATGTATAGCTGAGTCTGAAACTAAACCTAATAAACACAGGATTAGTTAATTTCTGAGTAATACAGTTGTTTTTTTGCCAGACAATTAATATAAGAAAAATGCCTGATGGACTGTACTCTTTAATGGTGTTGGCCTTTACCATCCCTGCCAAATTAAAGGCCATTTTATAGTCTGCACTTCTAACCCAGAACACACATGGTGGCCTAAACTTTCTTGAGCCAAGAAAATGTCTTCAAGATTATTTGATTTGATTTTAAGAGCAAAAGTGGATGCTTAATGTTTACCACATGATAATTTCTTAAGCAATTACAAGCAAAACTGATGGAAAGCTGGCTCAAGCTGTGCTCCATTCTTTGTTGAAGCATGTTTTACTGAATGGGAAAGTGTTTGGAGATTTTCCACTAGAAAATAGAGGTCTTAAAATGTGGGGCTCTTGAAAGTAGAAAATTACAGTGGTTTGAAGTGCCACTGACTATACATTTACACCAGTGAGAACTTCTTGTTTTGATTTTGAGTCAATGCTGAATACCAAGGCAGAGGAAAAAAGGAGTGACATGGGAGGAAATCATGGTCACATGAAGATTATTTACATTAAGGTAATCTCAGCTAATTGCACTGTATTGTATGTAAAATGCTCTTTGACAGACACTTGTGAACAGAGCAAGCTCATGGCAAGAATATGGAGTTCACTGCTGACTTTTATAACTTTTCTCCAGATTAATCTGTTGTTGAAATTAGGCTTTTTTGTTATCTGTACTATCATTTTTAATACTGGCTTTGGTGACTCCAGACAATGCTCCTGTCAATGGTTAAGATGCACCTTCAGTTTTCAAACAGAATAATAGTTTAAGGTTTTAACTGAAAGTTATACATGCTTTTGTACAAATGGGTCTCTTCCGCTTCTTCATGTCATTGTGAAGCTTCACCACGAAGATCAAGATCTTGTAGATGAGTTCTTTTCACAAATTTATTTTATTTAACATAGAATTGTCTAGTGAATGAACAACAGAGAGGGAGCTGAATGACTTCTATTGGGAAAAGAAGAGCAAAAGACGTTTAATTCTGCTGCGTCTGAATGCTCGGGAGTAAGGCTGAAGCAATCAATTTTACTTTAACAAACTGCCTTTGATAACTATTTTTAGTTCTACCCCACAGGCAAAGTAGATAGAAACACATTTAGAACAGAAATATTTCCTTCAGGTGTAAGGCAAATACCAGTCCTGTGAGAACCTGTTTAGAACTGGCTGGAAAGTTTATACATACTGTGCCTGTGCAATTACTTTTTTACTACATTTTGAAAGGATAACCGAAAATGAAATGTCAACAAAAACTCATGTGGAATTTTCCATCCCTTTTTATCAGGTCTTCTGTTCAAGTTTTGTTGATAGGTGGTCTCCAAGACAGTCTCTGCTACTCCAGAAGAGCAGATGATAGGTGAGTAAGGGACATGTGCTGTGTTGCAGGCAGAGGGACTGACATGGGCCTCACTGGACCTCACAGCATATGCACCAGAGGGATGCTATATGCATATATGGTGGGCATTTGAACCGTCAGCTTCTAAAAAGCTGCTAGATCACAACACAGCGCTACAGCCAGCAGCCAAACCAGTGTGACGGGCAGGTCTGAAAATGTAAGCCGGTGTGCAGATGTAGGCAGAGTTCTCCATGTGGCAAACTCGTGAAGGATAGACCTATGAGAACAATGAGGTGTGGAGGGTGAGGAGTGCTGAGACATGAGAAGGGTAATGAGACAGATAAGGAGCTACAGAATGGAGGGAGGCAAAAAAAACTCCATTAGTTTTGGGGGAAATGCATTACAGTCCTAACCTCTTTAGAACTAGGTTTCTCCAAAGTATGAGTTATTTCCTTCTCTCCTTTTTTATAATGAATTCTTGCTTTCCAATACCATACAGAACAGTGGTAACAAAGAGCTATTTATAAATACTATGTGTGCCTTATATGTAAAACCCCATTTGCAACCACTGCCACTATTAGAATTGAGGGATCAGACCAATGACTCCACAGTAATGATTTTCAAATGGTGGTCTAGCGTTACCTTCTGTCTGTCGCTTAACATGTAGATATAACAAGTAGACAAAAGTATACACTTGTCTTTGCCACATCATCAACCAAAATCTTAAAGAAGTTTCACCTTCTGTAGTATCCATGCGATGTAAAAAATATTCAACAAGAAACATAAAATCTGCAGGATCATGTTTTATGTTGTATAGCACAATTTGAACATTCCCAAGGTGCTCATATTATTGTGAAACTGCATTATATTCAGGACCAGGAAGCTGGTTTTATCAAATTTATACAAATGGATAGTGTAACTTCAAACTTTATAGACCTTCCTGCGAGATCAGTAACATATTTCAGTATGGTACTTAGTCAAACTGCCTGTTCAGTTGCTAATAAAAATGAATAAATGTTTTTTCTGAACATAGAACTGCACTGCCCTGACCAAGAAATTAGGTTGATATGTAAGTTATATAGCAGGTTTCAACACTCTCTGCCTGCATCATCTAAGACAAGGGTGCATATCTTTGCTAGTGGCTTGTTTAAGATATAAGAGTTGAAAATGCAATCTGTTGCTAAAATAAAGGTGAAAACGATCCCTACTTTCTTAGTGACTAGCTATGAGTTTTGGAGGAATGGAAGGGCATTACAGTTTCTTTTCAGAGTGGTGAGAAGGCTCCGAAGGACTGTAGAAAATGATCAGTTTTGCTTATGCTCCTTACGCATAACTGTCTTGGAAACGTGGTAGGGATAACATAAAGTTTCTGAGTATTTGGTGCTACCTTTTGATACAGTTGAAGCTTCTTCAACTAGCTAGACTGTCCCATGTCTATATAAAGATCTCGACTAAGCTTTTAAAAATAGAATGGTTAGACACTGTCCTGAGGGGTTGAAAAAAAATGTAGGCTGAACATGCCTCCACAATTTTTCCCAAAGCCTCTGGTTTGCATCCAGCTTTGGAAAGTACAGTCCTAGCTTTTCTACCATTTTTCTCTGGTACTAAGATTCCAGATTGCCTTTGCCCACATAAACTCCATTATAATTTTTCTCTGCTAACAGATCTCAAGTACTTCTAACTTCTCCCAGTTAATTTTCAAAGGCTGAATTTGTCTTCACTTCAGATTTGCACCACTGTTGTTGAGGTTTGTTTGAGGCCATATTCTAACTATATGCATATTCATATGAATGTAATATGTATAAAACATCAGAGGTTCCTTCAGGAATTTAGTATTATTTACAAGTTTGGGGTCAAAGCATATTATCATAATCTTCCAAGATCAGATAATGAATGATTAATGAATTAATGAATAAATTTAATGCCCAAGTACGGATGGGTAAATAGTCTATGTAGGAAATTTCCTATGCAACAAGCAACTGCCATCATAGATACCAACATTTATCACTCTCTTGAGAGTAGAGGTATACCTGGATAACGCTGGTACTCTGCCATCTTCTTTCGAGATGATGCCATTTCAAGTCATGCCTTCTGGGGTTTTTCGCATAAAAAGGAAACATTTGAATCTCTAACAGGGAACTAGGAGTCTCCAGCCCTTAATAGGAAGCCACACAGAAACTGTGATCAGTTCTTTGGAGAAACGTGGCTGAAATGTTGCTCACAGCTCTTTCTCACAACAGATCTAGTGTTCTCTCTTGTGTTCTTAGTGAGGAGAGGTGGGCAGGAAGGAGCTTTCTTCAGGATCTATGGTTTAAAAGGAGCATGTCTTTTCCTGGTTTTCTACCCAGTGTTTAGGGAACATTGACATTTGGATCTGTTTGTGGATTGTAGGCAGGCTATGCCGAAGCAGAATCTGGTAAAATCTGCTTGACTGGGTATTCAAATCTGGTGCCTACCACCACGCTTTAACAGGTGTCCAAAGGATCAGATGAACATTGCAAAACACAGGTAGTATTAGAAAGGCACGTGCAGACCTGTGAGACAGTCTTTTGGAGGCTGCCAATATCCGGAGACATGGGGGTTCTGGCTGGCAACCCAGGGCATTGCAGGAGGGCACCAGGATGGGGGGAGGAGGGATCACTGCCTTTACTGTACTTCCCGGACTTGCAAGAGTTGTTTTTATACTATAGATTTTTAAATTTATTATTATTATTATTATCATTTTTAACATTAATTTGATTGGCTTCAAAGAGTTTAGTTTGTCTACTTTCCAGGCAGTTAAACTTTCCCATGGCCTGGCCTTACATTCACTGCAATTGAAGTTGTTGTTTTGTTTTGCTTGAAGAAGCCACTGCTCCGTGAGGCTGCAGCAATAGCACAGAAGTATTTGTCTGCCTTAGTTTTTTGAGAATTCACCCAGTGTCTGCTTGGATAGTGAGTAGTTTATGGCTATCCTAATGAAGACAGGATACTTGTGGGTTTTTCTGGAGTGGGGGAGGAGAAGATTAAAGAACGAGCAGAAGTCTTTTAGGGGTTAGTTCTCCAAGGATTAGTTAACTTTCCCTTTGACCTCCATAGTGCTTGGACAAATAAGCTCTTTAGTTTTACAGTCTAGGAGCAGATTAGCATGTTCATTAGGCTAAGTCAGGTCATTTAGGCCATCAAGTTCGGTTTCAAAAGGTGCCGTTGCCATAACAAAGGTTTATGTATAGGACTGTATGTTCGGGACAGACTACTGTTAAGCCGGGGCAGCCTACCTGTTGAAAAGCAGGGGTTCACATCCACTGCGTGTGTTGAAAAAGCTGCTAATACTGCATGCTTTTCAAGGCCAGAATGAAGAAGAGAAGCCAGGGGATTTGATCTCTGTCACAGCATGCTGGAGCCAAAGAGTAGTTGCAGGAGGGAGGTAGATGATGGCATTGCAAAATTCTTTATAGGGGGTGAGGATGGCTGCACAGGGCAGCATTCATCATAATTTTTGAACTGGTTTATTAGAATAATCCGTAACATTTCTGCAGGGATATATTGTAGTATTTAAAATTAGAGCTGTGGGAACTCAGTGGGGAAAAATCCGCCTGGCACAAAACTTGCATTTGTTTTGGTTTTGTTTTTTCTTTAAGAAATTAAAAACCTCTCTTAACTTTGTGAAGCTGATCATAGCTACAGTAAAGCCCACAGAGAATTCAGATGCCAAATTAAAATATCAAAACGAGCAATTGCACGGCCAAAGAGTGGGTCTTAATATTTTTTGTCATCATCGCAGAGGGGATTATATGCAGTAGAAGGGATATGGGTATTACAGGTCATGATCTTTCTTGCCGGTTCATTTTTTTTCTAGTACGAATCTGGAACTGCTTCCATGAATGTCACAGTTTTGTGTGATATTGGCCGAGGCTAAGTAGAGAATGTGGAGCAGGGTTTTCTTGCTGGTGAGTGAATTTTTCAAATCAATTGCCCGCTTCCGCTGAGTTGTTGCTGTATTGAGCACTTTTCCATGACGAGCCTTAATTTAATTACATTGTTTAAACTATTCAATTCTATTACATATTGAGTCTTTGCCAAATAAGGATGCTGGTGCTGCATGTAAAATAATTTGATAGTTTCCATATCAGAACCTCAAAGATCTCTGAGTTTTCAGTTCATTCATGGATTTTGCAGTGATAGGAAAAGGGGTAATGGTTTTAAACTAAAGGAGGGTAGACTAAGACTAGGCATAAGGAAGACATTTTTTGCGATGAGGGTGGCGGAACACTCGAACAAGTTGCCCAGAGAGGTGGTAGATGCCCCATCCCTGGAGACATTCAAGGTCAGGTTGGACGGGGCTCTGAGCAACCTGATCTAATTGAATATGTCCCCGCTCATTGCAGGGGGGTTGGAACTAGGTGACCTTTAAAAGTCCATTCCAATCCACATAATTTTCCAAACAATAGAATCTAGATGCAGAAGCCAATATATTTTATAAAGGTAGGCAGCAAATAAAGCTCATCGTGTGTTTTCTTTCTTTTTTTTTTTTAAAAAAAATGGGAGAAGAGGAGAGAAGAGAAACAGAGGTTTTGTTCAAAGTCACAAAACTAATCAAGAATGGAAAGAATTACTAGCAGCATGTAAGTGTCCTGGATCCCACAGCCCAAGAAGGCTGAGTGAGAGTGCTGAGTGGGTTAGATATTTCTCAGATAGAGGCAAGAGGTTTGTGGTGTGTATACTTGCAGTTATTCCAGTTGCAGAACAAGCACAGGTATCCCACTTGGGTGTGCATCACACAACCTATATGAATTTACCTTCCTAGGTAACAGAGCAATCTGAAAAATGTGTTTCCTTGATACCTCGTTCCATTGGTTAAAGATTTAAAGGGATATTACAGAAAAACCCTACAGGATCCCCAGAGACACATAAGCAAAAATGCTATATTTATACAGCCGTGACGGGGTGCACCCTACTCAGGCAGAGCCCTGGCTGTGACATCTTGACCATCTGTGACTGTCAAACCAGCCTTTGAAACTCTTAGTACTAGAAGTCAAACTGAAACGGTTCACAGCACAGCACGTAGCCTGGTCAGCCAGACAGACATATAGTCATGCACATTTTCCCCTGTGGCTGTCCATACTGGCTTACAGAATTACAAGAATGCAGACCTTTTGAAATCTCTGTCCTTGTGTTCAGGTCTCTGCATTGGCTCCAGTGAAATCAGATTTGTCCTTCAAGGCAAAGATCTCCCACAGTGTAAAACAGGGTGAAAACTGAACTCTCACAGCCATAATATAGTCTGATACTTTCTAATCACCTCCAAAAGAGGCATATCTAGGAAAATATTCTTAAACTGATATTCTTATATAAAAATACAAACCAATGAGAGTTGAGCACTGTGGTGAAATTTAATTTAGTCTTCTAAAGAGGTATTACAACAGCATCTTTAAAAAGTGATAAATACTTTTTGCATCTTCAGATGCCTTTAGATGAATCACAGTTCAAATTTTTATGACTTTGGAAAACACAAAATCTGAACAAACCTAGAGAAACCCTTTCAGAAAAGCATTTCCATAACTATAATCTCAAACATTTCTTGAAGAATTGATAAATCTTCACATCATGTAAAAATATGGTGGGTCACCATGAGCAACTTGGGTGCTCCATTCACAGTGCTAGCACAGAGCAGCCTATGCTCAGTGAATGCTGTTGTTTGCCCACTTTTGGTTGTTGATAAACAGCTCAACTCCAACAAGTTCTCAGAGATTCATCACTCACAACAGATGAGCACTACATAAAAAACGGAAAATAGAAAGTGGAATTTTAGACACATTTATTTATAATGTTATATGCTAACATGCTCTAAATCATCTTTGAAATAATTTTGGCAAATTTACTTTTGCTCAATATTCAATAAATTTTGTTTTCTCACACAATTAAGTAGCATATTATGACATTCACAAGAGGCAAGATGAGTTTGCCAAAGAGGAATCAGACATTCAACGGCAGCCTTTCTTGGGCCATGTTTCGGAAGGGCGTTTCTGCTGGAGGAATAAATTCAGCGTTGTTTTGTCAGATCCACGCTAATGTAAAAAATCTGGCTCATGGAACCATGGTGCTTGCTTGCTTAATGCCTAGTATGGCTTCCTAGCAGTAGATTAAAAATAGCAGAACTTGGCTTTATATATGGAAATACAAATTGCTGCAATGGAGGGAAATCTTTTTGCGTTGGCGGTGTTATTTTGAATAGATTCTTTTATTAGTGTTTTTTTATCACAGCATGAACCTCAAAAAGGCGTTGGCCTTTTATTTTAAGGGGAGGAACTGAATTGTAAATGGTGATACCATCTAAAACTGCTGCAAGCTGTCTGCTAAGTGAAGGCCAAAACTACATATGCAGGCTTCTAAAGTTAGACGCATACATTCCCATCTCTGTTTTGATGTTTTCATAAGTGTACTCACATTCAAAGTGCCGAGAGCCTCCTGAGCGCACTAAGATAAATGGAAACTGCATTTCTGAATACCAACGCTTACATGCCAAAATGTGGTTGCTCTGTCCTGGCTATCTGCAGACAGAAAACTAAGGTTGATAGTCTCTTGGTAGAACTTGAAAATAAGCTTATTTTGCTGACAGAAGGATTCAGCTTTAGTCATGTAATCTGTTGCCTGTGTCATATATGTATGAGTCCAGTAGGTAATGTTTTGAATCTAATTTTTTCTCACAGTACTGGGGCCTGGAACAAAATGAAATTTACACTGTGTTCTTGGAGAATGAATTGTATTCCCTTTCACACTCAGAAAACTTCTTGTGTAGTAAAAACCTCTATAAAATTTTTCTAACCTCTAAAAATAACTGACTGCTACCTAATGCAAAAATTGTGACATGATTTATTACAGATCTAGCCCCTTCATAATATGTTGACCTAATTAAAATATATCAGCATCTTCTAACAAAAAAAGGGGTATAATGTGGCTATATTAATTGTTGAGAATGTTGTTCAAATCCATTTCTATCAAATAAGCATGTTAAAGAACTACGGCAATAGCCCGGGATTTCATATTTGCTGTTAAACTCTTCAGAATAAACACTCAGGTAGTGAAAAGAGAAATCAAACTCTTCTCCTACTAACAGTGTTTTAAATGCTTTAAAACGAGAATGTGTTTTGCTAAGTTTAGCGAGTCAGCAGTTTTGTTTCCATCCTACAGAAAGTTCTGGGAAGGGAATATGCAAATATCCTAATTTCTATATTCATAAAAGCTCCCAGGCATGCAAAGTGGCTCTTTCTGCCATCAGTTTCCTGTTTTGTGGTCTACCACCAGCTAAATCACAGATACATTTTACCTCAACCCTCTGAATAAACATTCTCTCCACACTTGGTGGGAAGAGGTGCCAAAGAGACAGTGTGAGACTGGTGTTGATGGAGGTTGGAGGGTAGTGAAGAGACACATTCATAGCCAGTAAGAGGAACGTACAGTGTCTAACTGAAAGGACCAAGTTAAGAAGAGGGTTCCTTGGTTTCCTGAGTCTGTACCAGATCCAAATGGGCTCCATCAGGCGATTCAAGCAGATCTGACCACATCACTGTCCCAGCTGCCTTCTAGACAGTTCAACCACTACCCATTGACTCAATATGAAGAAACTTGATGTCCACATCCCTTGTCTACCCCACTGAAGGTTTGTTCAACGAATGCTGAATATTACTGGTTTTAGAATCTTCCAAGGATGTTTTTGGTGTCCTTTTAGAGCACTTTGCTGAAGTTGGACAGGAGGTATTTTTGGGGTTGCAGAGGAAACTCATATACTTCAAACTAGAGCCTCCAAAGAAAATATGAACGGACTGATTTGATACGTGTCTCCTGGGCAATATTCTGCATGGCTCAATCTGTAGAATCCAGCACGCTTAACAGAGTTGCAACAAATAACAACTAAAAAAGATGAAGTATTTCTATTTGTACATCTTTTTCCAATCTCCTTGTCCTCTGTCATCTCACTACTGTCATACAAATGTTAGCTTTTTAAATAAAATGTTATAAAAAGTAAGACTTTATACTAGCTATGCCCATGCTGAGAAAATAGGCATTAAAAGTAACCTTTGACTTTTTGAAAACAGTTCTTTCATTATATCTGAACAGTCTAATAAATTACTGTCTGTCAGGGAACGGCATTTTGGCTTGGAAACAATGACCTTGCAGACCACTCTACATAAATTAAGGCCTGAGAGTAGTTTTCAAACCTAGTCTTCTGCTGTGCCCAGTTTATACCTCTGATCAGGAGATAACAATGCAAGTGTTCCAGGCAAGCACAAGAGAATAGTGGAAAATCTCTGCTTGGTTCACGGCAGTAATAACAGATTGTACTACTAAGTATAATAGGACATTTTGAGATTGAGTGAGTTGTTGCTGAGACACATGTGAGTCGGAACAGAGACTCTTAGAACAGCAGAAGTAGGAGAGGTGTAAGAAAAGAAAATGAGCTGTGGAAAAGCATAAGACATTCTTTAATGTATGTAATAGATGATAACATTTTTCTGTGTGTATTGTATGGTACACAATACTTTAGCAAGGTTGCTGGGCACCAGACTGGAAGACGTCTAAGCTAGGAGGCTCTCTTCTCATCCGCTATAGCATATTCAGGTTGTCTGGGTGGGTAGGAGGGCCTGTTATAGCCCAGAGCATAAGAGATGTTACTGACAGGGAACCTACACTGTGATATGAACGTGACCTCATTCTACAGATATGCAAGATAGAAACAAATTACACTCTAAGAGGATCCCCTTCTGCTCTTTCCCCAGAGAAAGGCTCTTTAGTTTCTTGAACTTCTCTCCATTTTCAGAACGTAATTCCCTCATTCCCATGCAACCCATTGTAGAACATCCAACCATGCAATGTGTTGCAGGAAATGGTAAAACATTGTTGTTCACAAATGGGTCTCCAGTGTAGCAGAAATGTTCATGCACTTCGTCTGCTCTCATGCCCTAAAAGATTTCTCCATTAAGGTGTGCTTTAGTAAAGTGAAAAATTATAGCAATAAAACTCATTAGAAATGTTCCTACATGTCATGGAAACATTTAAAAGAAGCATAGGCATTCTGCAGATATCTCCATATTGTTCCTAGAATAGGACCCATAGATGTTAATAGATGAACAGTAAATATATATTCTTCATATCACTTTTCAAGGGTGTTTCTGCAATTATGATCAGAAAACATGCATGTTGATAGCTTTACAAAGCATTCTGATTTGAGGTGTAATTCTCCATACTTAGTCTTTCCATCTCATGAACTCATATCTGGTTATATTTGAGTTGTGCGGTCAACCTTGACATCATGATGCAGAACATGGAAAATGGTATCTACTGGTCTGCGAGAATGTAGAAGAGTATAGTTCCTTATTTCCCATCACCAACCAGGAAAAGCAAAGCTAAGTTGCATGGGTGGTGTCAGGAGTGGATGTCCAAGGTTTCAAATGCTGTAGAGAAATCTTCTACCATGAAACGAAAAACAAGAGTGCATTTTGTGGTTAGCTCTTCCAAGTTCAAACTCATGAAAAGGAAGTTATAGATAAGTAGCTCACAGGGTCCATGATGTCCATCCAATTCAGATGGATTTGTGGTCTGAGAGTTTTTCTTATTGTTACTGTTGTTTTTGTAATGCTCTATCACTTCTGGCATGCCTTCAGAGTGCACAGCTGGTTCTGAACCCAGCAGGAACAGGAAATGTACAATTTTTGGATACAGTAGTTGAGACACAGTTTGCTTAGTGCTCAAATTCCTCTGTATGGTATATGTGTTCCATCTTGCAGTGTAGGATGTTATTGCATATCATCTATCAAGACAGCATGAATGTATTATTTTTTTTTTAGTTTTTAAATTACTGGTATAAATTTAGAATTTGCTGGATGACAGAACTTTTTTTCTTTTTCTTTTGTAGAAGTGGTTGTCCCCTAAGGGACAATTTAAAGAAGTTACCTGGAAGAAAACATGAGTGTGTCAGCATGTTTATCCAAAGGCACTCTGAGTTCTCCTCTTGGCAGTTACTATGATCAAAGAAAAACCGGAGGACAAGTTACCAAATGCCAGATCTTGTATAAAGCTGAATCCTGCAGACAATTTCTTGTCTTTGGTTGAAATGATTATTCTGAAAGGGAATCTTGAAGCTTATTTTTGCAACGAAATCAAAGAGATACCTGACTAGAAGAAAAAGTTCAGATTCTGTTTTCATTAAGTAAACAAAATAGTCACCGAGAGAAACATGCAAATGTGCTGTTTGCTAACAAATCAGTGAAAGTTTTGCTCTGTTAAGGATCTATTTGTTCACTTAAAATAAAAAGGCAACTATGTAACCTATTATGTACCCATTATAGTCACTGCATAGCTCATCTTATCATACTACTGTTTTTGCTCCTTTGTTAAAATCAATTTATGAATGGAAAGAAGCTGGGTGAGCTGGGCCTGAGAAAATTGCATTACATTGGTGGATTGGGCAGGGAAAACATAGAGAAGAATTCACAGCCACATAGCAGCATCCTTTGGTGGAAGTGTTTGTCCCTGCTTGGTCTGTTCAACCCAGAGTTCCCAAACTCTCTGGGGCTGTTGCAGGACACAAAGCCCTTGCATAATTCTGTCAATGAGCAAAGTGATGTGGTATCTTTCCCTGGTTAGACAATGACCCATTCTGGCTCTCAGTGATCCCTCCTCATTTATTCTTGCTTCCATCACATCTTGGCTACATTGCAGCAGCTGTGATAACTACAGTAAGAACTTACAGCTTCCTGTAGGAAGCTCCATCTAATCAAGAAAATTTGCAGCTTTTCTTCTCAAAAACAGAGGTATAGATCATAGGTTCTGTTTTTTTATAGTTGTGTTTACTAGGAAAATACCTACTTGCTTCTTCTCAAGCAAAGGCATGTTTCATGAAGTTTATCAGCATCTTCTTCCCTAACAAAATGATTGTGCTAATGATAAACATACAGCAAATTATTACTGGAAAATAATATTTTCCAGCATTTAATTACCCTCAATGAAGAGTTTTTTTTCCAAATACATCTAACAGGAATTTCACAGGTTGCAACTTATGTCCATTTCCCGTCCTTTCACCAGGCACACCTGAGAAGAGTCTGACTTGATCTCCTCTATAATGTCCAACTGGGTAGCTGAAGGTAGAAATTAGGTTAGCTCAGTTGAACAAACCCAGCCTTGTCTCTCAGCCTTTTCTTGTACATCAAATGAGGGAGTAGAGGAGGCACTGGAAGGGTGCCTGTACAGGTGATAAGGGGGAAGGGTCCCTAGGCACATGACATAATACACTGAAATATCTACCTAGGTGCAGCCAGACGTTAATATAAATAATAATTCATGGTGGTAGTAGTTTATGAAACTCCAAGTCCTTCTTGCCATTCACAGACAAGTGATCACTCAGTTTGCCCATGCAAGTAAGGTTTTTTCTGATAAAGCATTTACAGAGGGTAAATATGAGCAAATAATATTGATAGAATTGGCAGGTGAGTGACTGCATATAAATTACCTACAACAGCAAAACTGCATCTGAGTGCTTTATAAAATCCTTCTCTATGCCAAAAAAAAAAAGCAGATGAGACTCTCCAGAAGCACAGGCTCCATTCAAGGAGCTGGTACTGTGGACTCCGGTGATTTCCAGTCCAGTTCCTAGGGTGTTGACCATGATGGCAATCAAAAAGCATGGTGGAGACTTTGGGAATAGGAAAAACCTCAGAGAAGAGACTCATATGGTGAGATGCTTTCTGTAGGAATTGAATTCATAGGTCATTTGTGTCCAAACAATGAATAAATAAGTTCCTTGCCCTAGGTTATAAGGAAGCCCTCCTGTGTTGCACTTATTTACTTGGATTTTGCATGTTGGAATGGATTTATCTCTCAGACACTGAGTCGCTGTAATAGATGGTCTTTTGGTCCTGCAAAATGAGAACTACCAAAACAAAGAAAAGTTATCAGAAAACAGTAGTACTGCTGACGATTTATTTTATGCCCCATAAGTGATAGGAAAATCAAACAATGAAAAATGTAAACACCTAGAATTTTGCCCAATATACTCAAAAGTGTTTCTTCAATGATTAAACGATTTTAAGGTAAAACATATTTTTTAACAGAGAAATGCTCAATCTGACAACCTGCTTTTAACATTTTATTTTGCATCATTTTGAGTGGTGAGACTTCTCTCATGTCAGGTGTGTTTTGAGAAACAGCAGGCACTAAATACGAGTTTTGAGTTAAAAGTGATATGTTAAATTGAGATAGGCATCATAATGGTTTTTTGATTCTCTTTTAGAATGCAAAAGTTCCAAAAAATCTAAATGTGAATTTTTACTGATCACAACCAACTTTTAAAAAGTCTGTTTTCAAGGAACACTTCTCCCACCCATCATTCACCAAACCCAAACAAGTTCTTTACATTTGAGCTAATATGTTGTGTCAGGCTATGGTCCAATGTAAATTCTGTCAAGTTATAAGCCTCTGGTAAGGGGCTTAATAACAAACACTGATAGAGCCAGGAGTCATTATATTTAATTCTCATGCATTATATAACATCAAAAGGAATATCTGGATTCTTCAACAGAGGCTTTGTTTAAAAAGTATATATTATATATGTGTTTAAAGGAATCTTTTATCACTCCTCAAGAACATTACTTTGGCTTTGGAGGAATATTTGGCAGGACATTTTATTGGTTTAAATGCATACACGACTGACATAAATTACTATAATAAATGTTCCATCATTTCCCCTCTGGTTATAGGGGAAAGAACCAATATCTTTCTCACTCTGTGGCATTATATAAAAAATCTGGATAATCACAAATGGATGTTGGAACAACAGTTTGCAGCACTGGTGCAAGGGCTTGCAGTACTCTGCTGCCTTGCATGTTGGATTCCCTGCAATGGCGTTAGGGCAAGGGTTGGTACATGAGCGCTACGAGAAAGAGCCCCCACATTTATTCCCCTCCGCAATTACTGATATGCAACAGCCATACTAGGTATTAATGGTAGTGCTGAAGAGACTGCCCTGATAGCTGCTGAGCTCTCTAAACTTGTTTCAGATATGTGCCTACAGTCAAGCTGAGGAGTAGGCTCATTGACTTAGCTTAACTATCCTGATGAGCAGGACAGAGCATCCACAGAGCTCAGGCAACTTGCACGAATTAGATGTTCAATAAAATGGTTATGAAAAAAGACAGGAGCAGCCAGGAAGAAAACTCAAGAGGGGACAGGAAATCAGCTGAGATTTGGCTGATGTAGAGTCGGGATGAAGGTAGTTCTGATCTGAGAAGGAACAAGTGTTGGGGAAGTGACTGGGAAACTATTGGTACAACCACGCAATGTGAATTGTGAATGTAAACGTGGAGCTGCTGATGCCTGAATACATGGTACCGTATGTGTGACAAAGTACAAATCATCACACTGATAGGAAAGGAAGCCACTCTTGTGACAGATGAGGGAACGCTGACAACTCACTTTTAATCTGCATCTCATTAAGATAGCCTATGTTGAAAGGGAAAGTATATTTATAGTTTTATTTCCATAGAATAATTTTCCTGAAAATTTTAATGAGGACAAAACTTGACTAGCTTCCCTGGTATTTAGGACACGTTTGATTTCTGGGGCGTTGGCTCAGGCGTTTCATGGGGTAGGAACTTACATGCCAGACTGAATGTGTACGGTAGGAATAGTAAACACACAAATAGTAACACTAGGTATAGTCTCATGCAACTACACAGTCAGCCTGTTCAGGCAGTTCAAGTGGCTGAAAAGTAGCCCAACAACAATAAAAAAGGAATCAAATCAACACCTTAACTTGGTTTGTGTTGCAACTACATGAATGCTGTTGCTGACTTGCAGGGAGGGTGCGGCCACGTGGCAGCCCAGGCTTAGCTTGGCTTACACTGTTCTGTAATGGCAATAGCTTTGGTGACAAACATGTGGTTGAAATAACAGACAGTCATGGCATCACGATCATCTGCAGAGATAAAAAGTTGAATTTCAGAAATGTATTTGGATGTACCGTGAATTAATAATGCACAGTGATTGAGAAAAAATGTACATGATGCCTTATAACTGACACCAGACATTCAAGAGGCAATATAAAGACTTTCTAATGAGATGGTTTCTTATGAAAGCAGAGTACTTGAGGTGGTTGGAAACTAGAATTTCCATTCTGTGGATAATTCAGACAGTACAAAAATATTTGTTCCAATTTAAATTGGAACAGAAAGTAAAGCTCCAGTTAAGCAAAACCTTTCAAACATTAAAATTTATGATTCATGGAACATTTGATGTTGAGAATGTCACATGATGATTATGATGCTGAACAATGAAGTTTCAGGAGGATAAAAGCTGTTCATGCTCATTGTTCAGATGAATTAAATTATGCGCTGTGGGTTTTTTGCAATATTATGGCAATACAAATATTAATCAATAGTCAACTTTAAATACTTGTATTGTCAGACGGATATATTTTCCTTTACTGAGACAGCAACATTATTGTGATACGATTAGAATGAAAATGTCAATCAGCATGTTCCAGTGAAATGTTTCATTTGCAATGAAACTGCTCTTTCCTGTGGGGAGAAACTGCTTCACTGAGTTTCTGATCGTCCGTACATAGCAGAGAGCAGCTGGAGCATTCACTAGCATGTGTGCCCTGCTGCAGACACTGCCAAAGGAGTGACGCTCCAAAGCAGGGCATTTAACGGTCTTTTTGTAGCTGTTCTATTGTTACCTTTTAGAACTCCTGTTAGGTTGAAACTGTACCGATTATATTGCTTGGTCAAGGTTGTGGATTTCTGCAGGAAAGTTAAGAAAACACTAACTTAGTGGTCTATCTTTCAACACTCAAACAATTATCTTATTTTAAAACTGGGAATACATAAATGGCAATTCACAAATGTAGCAGATCACAAACCAGTTATATACACATTGCAGTTAGATACACGTTGAATGGAAGAAAACAGTGGACAAAAGACATGGAGTGACGGTTTGAATAGCCAGTCTCCTGGGGTCACAGGGAAGTGTGCCTTTTAGCCCAACAAAAACTTCTTATTTTTTATTTTTTATCTCAAAGCAAGTGAGAACAGGGAGCCATTTGATTCCCGTTTGGGCTTTGCTCTTGGAAATATATATGTGAACAAGGTGGAGACTCCCAGGGAGATCACCCTCACATCACTCACATCATTTGAATTACGAAAAAACCTGAAATATGAGGAAAAAATGGAAGAAAATGGGATTGTTTAATGTAGGGAAGAGAAGACTGAGACAAAATATATGAGGTGTTCAGAAATACGTAGAAGACTGGGGGCGGGGGGGGGGAGGCAGAGCGGGGAGAGAAGAGATACAGCCTTCCAAGTAGCCTTGGGGACCTGACTGGATGTGATAGGCCTAAACTGTGGCAAGGGAGATTCATATTGCACACTGGGAAAAGCTTTTGGAGAACAGAGCAAAGCAGCAGAATGTTTTTGGGTTTTTTTTTTCTGGGGAAATTGCAGAGATTCCACGATTGAAGATTTGTAAGAACAGGTTGGGCAGACATCTGGCCAGATGCTGTGGACAGGACCAGGCAGCCCCTGCAGAACCTTTCCATTCCTTGTCTCTAAACTGTAATTCTGTGATTCCAGACTACAGGTGTGGCTTCTCCTAACGTTGCATATGACCAATGTACTGAGGCCTTTTTCTTCCTCTGTCCTCGGTCCAGCTCTTCAGCCAAAAAGTCATAGACAAGCCATAGAAAAGTCATAGAAAACAAGACAAGACCCAGTCAGAGATGGATTTTGATGTAGAGATCAGTTTTAAAGGGCATATGAATGAAAAAAAATGAAGATATGAGAGACCAGAATAAATGAAAGTTCAAGCTTGCTCAATGTGAGACTGGGAAAATGTAATCATAGAGTCATACAATCATATAATCATAGTATGGTTTAGGCTGGAAAGGACCTTAAAGATCATCTAGTTCCAACCCCCCTGCCATGGGCAGGGACACCTCCCACTTAGACCAGGTTGCTCAAAGCCCCATCCAGCCTGGCCTTGAACACTTCCAGGGATGAGTCATCCATGACTTTTCTGGACAACTTCTTCCAATGTTTCATCATCCTCACAGTGAAAAATTTCTTCCTGATGTCTAATCTAAATCTGCCCTCTTCTATGTTGCAGCAGCAGCAGCAGCTACAGCAGGAACATCAGGACTGATAGTTGAGCATAGTTGCAGTCAATTTACTGCAGCTTTCATGAGCTGCTGTTGCTGCTTATGCTTTGATTTGGGCTCTGAACCAAACTAGAGGGCAAATTGCCACCCCTCCTCCTGGGGCTTAATCACCTTGTCTTGACAGCTTGTGTCCAAATAACTCATGGTGTATGGAAAGCAGGTGTGGGGCTGGACTTACGCTCTGGTTTTGATGTGCGCTGCTTTAGAATCCCATTACACACAAAGTGCTGGAGACAGAATTTTTGTTAGTTGTAGGGTATTTTTGCTGATTTTGTGGGATAGCAAGATTTCTGTTTAGGAGATTCATCACCTGTTTAAATCCCTAATACGATTTGTAAAATGTTGTTACTGTTATCTTGGGTAGTTCACTGTGAGCTGGGTGGTATCTTTGGCTTTAGGAGGCTGGTATTTTAGGCAAGTCAAGTTTCTTTTTTTTACTTCAGTTTCACATTGTTTTCTCTGCTAAATACTGTCCCTGTAAATTAGAATAATCTTTATAAAGTAGTCTACAATGTGTAGAAAGGTTACTTACAAGATTTTATTTTTTTTCCATTTTATTAGTCAGAATATATTCCATTTAGCAAGAACGCAAGATTTTATGGAGAGAGGATGTGAGAAGGAACGCTTTATTTTCACTTCGTAACGATCATACAAGATGAAAATTTCCACTTAGTACTTGGTAATTAGATACACAGACTCTTTAAAAACTATTAGAAACACTATGGGAACATAAAGATGCTCGAGAGTGAAAATGAACCTCTCTAAAGGAAGTCACGTGGTGAGGAAGGCCAGATTTGATTATTAATCAGAAAAATTATGTTAAAATATCCAGATTCCAATAAAAGGAGATTGATAGCTACTGAAGAAGATTCCTGGAGTATCTGTATTCCAGGAAGGTTCGCTATTGGTCCAGAAATTGTGGTGGAAGTGCTTATCTCTTTCAAGATTAAGAGCTAAAAAGGCGCATGTTTGTTACTTTAAAGCACCTGATCTTTATGCCAATATTTTGGAAATTACTGAAAGAATTAATTCTGGAGGAAATTATGTCAGAAGCAACGATCTGGTGGCACATGGGAAGGAAAGTTTTAAGGGTGCCAAATAGATATACAGGGACATATTTGCTAGGCCGGTAAACATTTGCTTACCCCTCTCAACGCCATCAATTACATCTTGATCAGCATTCGTAGCCCACAAAGCAAAAATGCCTACAAGGTGGAATTTATGCTTTCAAAGTAGAAGAGTTGTTTTAGGTGTTTGTGCAGCCATGTAGGTACCGCTGCAACCAAGGGCTTTACGGAATGCTACACCAGACCGCGGCTCAGGGAAAGGCTGTTGTGCTGCAGGGAGACCAGGGCGGGCCTGGATCATCATCTATCCGCTTCAATATTCAGTGCAGCTGAGCCAAGTCAGTTTCTTTGCATTCCAGTCCTTTCATTGTTTTTAAATGTCCTGATTGTACAAGCCAGCCTGATGAAGAGAATCTTATTAAATCATTAGAATAACATTTAGAAGCTTAGCCACAATTCAGTCTCATCATAGTGGTTTAAATAAACACCATTTTCCTGTTTCTTGCACTCCAGCAGTTGGGAGCAGGTGCTGGTTCTCTGCAGGGACTCGTAACCTCATTCCTTCTTGTGTTCTTTATTTCTATTGGAACAAGTATAAGCTTTAATCCTGAAATAATTCATACAAAGCTGGAGGCTGTTCTTTGAATGTACAGGGCCTGAAGATTGTCTGTGTTTTTCCTGATACTAATTATTTTCTCAGTTTGTCTTGGCACTTTGCTGTGGTAATGAGTGTTTACCCTGAATTCCCTGCTGGCTATGCTGTGGAAGGAATAGGCTCACAGACAAGATAGCAGTAGCAAAGGAAATACATCAAACTGGCTACATTCCGTCAATAAATTAATTTCATTAGCATATTAAAATTACTGTGACTCAAAGAGAAATTGGCCTGATGAGTTTGGATCTGATTTTTAAAACCCCAATATTTATTGTTTGACAGATGGGATATTTTTGTTCATGTTCCATACTACATGGTTTTATGTCATGCATGAAACCTGGAGCACATTTTGGTGCCAGATAGCCATACTCAGCCCAATTTTACCAGTCAATTCCCCGATTCTGATCTTTTCACTCACCTTTTTCTTTGCTTGTGTGAAGACAGAATACATGAATTATTCAGTCATGAAAGATCGTTTTTTTCTCAGTCCATTATCTTGATGAAATAAGCATAAATAGGAAAAAGAACATGTATTAATATTCTTGAGAAGTCATCATTTTTCTGTAGAAAATCCATTATATAAAACATTTTTGCTTGCATTGGAGCCTTCCCTTTTCAAAATAAAATTTATTACAGCTATTGATACTGTTTTATGTTTAAATAAGGAGACTAACATTCATCTTTAAAATATGATGGTTTCTTCTTTCAAAGTAGGAAGTATCAGGCTCATCACAGATATATTTTCCTGTATTCAGCCAGTGTACTTCTCTAAATTACCTCCATTTATGTAGAACATCACTAATTTATAATTGCAGTTTACAGATTGGATTATTACATTGAAATGAAAAGTGTCAAAGTAGGGTTTGTAAGATATTCTATTTTGTGGCAATGTTGTACAGACAGTAATACCTAATATGATTTAAAACCTCAGTCAGCAGACATGCTTTTTAGATCCCAGACTGAATTTATTTTATGCATAACAGGGCCCTATTCCTTACTCTGCTTGTAGAGCGCTGTTACAAAAATGCACTTACTTCAAAGGTGAAGAGAGAAAACTTTATATTTACTATGCTACCACCTGTTCAGCCATGAATCATTTGCACTAGACACTTAACACAATGGCAGAGAGATGAAGTGGCAAAGCAAGAACCAGAATCTGTAGTAAAATCACAGCCCTATCAAAGCCAAATGGAGCTTTACTGAATTTTATCCCTTTTTCCTTGTTTTGTCTTGAGTGGCAAGACATTTTGGTTGATAACGTAAATATGCCAAGCTAGAGAATTACCAGACTCATCCTCCAGAAACTCCATCCGAGACAGATTTTGACAGGAGAGAAGCTCAAGCACTCTAAACCTGAAGTGACAGTTGTCTTGGATGCACTGAGCTGCAGTCCTCTGTTGACTAACCACTTCAGGGTGATGTAAGGTGTGAGTTTGCCTTGGGTACATTTACATCTACCGACAAAAGCAGAGCATGGAATTGCTTAGAGCACCAGATGGAGCCAAACAGGGATTTGGAAACTGAACACCTAGCATCACCTCCTGAACTCAGCACAGGCTCCTTAGGTCTTCCCAAACATAGAAGGAGAAATGGAGGCAGACAAATACAGAGGCTGATTTCAGGCCACATCATAAATTTTACTTAGAAGCACCTGCACTGTTTTGACTTGCTGCTTCTCTCTTGAACAGAGCACCACTCAGTTTTGGTAGTAGAGGTGCTGGTGAAGCCACGTTTTCTCCGCCACAATCCTTATATTAAATATGGCTCAATGATAAAAAATAAATCATTGAAAAATTTGGTACAGCTGTGAGAATATATGCTTTAAAAGCACTGCATGTGTTTTCGAATTGGAGAATGATTCAGATGGAAAAACTTGTTCTATAAAGATGACTGCTATATGAATACACAGAGATCTGAAAGCTGTTGAAAGAAAAATCGAGAAAATTTTCTTTCTCTGTTGAATTAAACACAGTAATGGCATCAAATAAAATTATACTCTTCATAATATTTCTTCATAAACTGAGGTTTTCTAATGATTATAATCACTGAAATACTCAAACTAGGAGCTGCAGCCAGACCACTGTGCAATTTTGAACTCTGAGATGATGCCTCACTTGTTAGATTGTTCCTCTAAGTCCTTCATTTTGAATGCATTTGAAGGTGTACGTCTGTGTAAAATTAACTGATAAATAAACACTGAAGAAATGAAGGTAAAGTGGTTTAAATCAACCGCTGGGCAAAGGTCTGTAAGTTAGCTTAAGACTGAAGGAACAGCAGTGGTGCAGTTTTGTCTCCCTCAATCTAAAGTTTGCAATTTTTCGTCTGAATTTATGAATCTACTCCCATAGCAGCTGTGACTGTCTATTGCAGGCCAGTTTGTTAACAGGATGATGCCATTTGACCTCAGAAAGACCTGAGAGAGGTCTTCTGAGTTTCAAGTAAAAACAGACAACGACCAGGTTTCTAAAATCGTGTCATTGAATATGAGATACTGAATGCCTTCTCTGTAGTACGCTGGACTGCATTTTTCCTGTTTTCCCATTTCTCTGTTGACTAAAATATTCCACAACAGTGCTCCATTCAAGTCGGGCAGCCACCTCCAGAACTGGGTTTCTGCTACTGAACAGAGTTTTCGTGGCCTGTCTTCTGCCGTTGAGCATGTCTGAAAATTAACAAAGGGATACTGGGGGGAAAACAAACAAACCAACCAACCTATTTTCAGAAACTGCTTATATTATGATGTTTGCGGGATGGTTAATCAACATTTATATGCTAACTGCACCCAACTGTGTAGCGGGTAGTCATATTAGAAACCTTAAAATAACCTTTAGGCATTGCAATTTCAATTACTTACTAAAAAATATCCACTCTCTTCAGTACAATGGAAAAACAGCCAGAAAAATTCATCCTCAGCCAGGATAACACTAAATTCAGAGAAGTGTTGAGGATATTTTCAAACATTTTTCAAAATGCTGTGGTCTGGAGAACTTTAGATTGTAAAACTGTGACTGGCTGTCTCTGGTTTGAAATGCACTGTATAATAAATGCTGTTATGTGTTATGTCTGGTGCAAGAAATGCCTGATTGTCTTGCCTTTTTTTTTTTTTCTTTTGTTGAACTACGCAGCTGAGCTTGGGCAGAACTGTGACTGTCTGGCAAAATAGCATGGCAAAATACCAACAATCACTTATATGCTGATATTGAAGTGGATATGCTTTTCAGGAGGTATGGAAATAATGTTCATACTGATGTAGTAGCATTGGCAGTTGGGGTTATGAAGCGAAAAAAAGCAGATAAAACTAAATCAGTCAAAATTGCTTTAGCAGGGATGTAGAAGAATTTCTGCTGGAATAAATGTTTCTGGACTCAGAGAGATGGCTCAAAATACTCCTCAGATTCGTGGAAGGAAGACAATGATTGGAAATGTCACTTTGGGAGGTCAAAACTGTAACTCTGGCATATGTATTCATTGGAACAACCTGCTCACTTATACTTGGTTTAGGTAAGTAAAGAAAATCTTGTCTTGTCATAGGAATCTTGGGTTGAGTGAATACAAACTAATTTAGTTCAATAAATAAAATAAAGGATAAAAATAGGATGTTAGCTATGGGTTTGTCACCCATTCAGACAGATTGGAGTTTCAACTTCTCACTCTGTGATGCAATTGAACATGAGCCAGTTTCCATCCAGAAGCAGCATCACAAGGTTAGTGTGGCACAGCGCTGGAGGCAGTAAGATCTACTACGGACCTGGATTGCATTGGGCACATGGGAAAGTAAGTTAAATAAACACTCTGAACCTTACCTGTGCCTATAGCAATGCCAGACTTGTCCATGATGAACTCTGCTAATTGCAGCCCAGATATTGGTGAGGTTCTGTCTCTGCAGTCTCTGCTTTCCTCCTTTCCTTTCTATTTCTTACCTTTTTCTTCACTTATCTCTTCCCCTACCCACTACATTTTTATCTATCCTTTGTCTGCTTCTTTTTTCCTCTCACAGATCCAATATGCAGAATGTTAACGCAATACTATTTGAGTTTGCAGTAAGGTTTCACCTCAGACTTGATTCTAAACAGAATCAAGAGAAGGCCAAATCTGTGTAATAATCCAAAATGAAAAAAATCACAAGGGAAGGCTCCAAGGTCTGCCACTCTCCACTTTTGAAATCCTTCCTGACATTGTGGTCACTGAAGCAGACATTGACCTGTCTCAGTGATGAGCATCTTCAGCATTTCTGTCCTTTTTGTCAGTACTTAAGTGCTTTGCTGGTTCCATCTGGTTCAGAAGGAAGAATACTCAAACCAAATTGGCTATGCCACATATTTTTAATATTCTTTCAGCAAGTTACCTTTAACTTATTGACATCTGAATGCTAGCTGTAATCTCTCCCATTGATAGACTGATCCCTGTTCCCATTGTCTGTATTATATGTATACAAATATAGTGCTTGAAAATATTTTTACTTAGTTTTGCATAGCCCTAGGAGTGGAATGACACTGGATTTACAAAAAGACAGCAACTCAGTCATAGCCTCACTTATATGTGGGAAGATCAGAATATACGACAAGCTATGTTAGAGTAGGAGTAAAGGAAAGACTCCAGCTTTGTAATTTGTATGGATACACCTCCAGTGATTTCCCAATAGTTTGATAAAGGATGGGGCAATACAAGATGAGTTTTCATACATGACAACAGTGGTGAACACAGAATAGGTTGCTGTTGACTTCATTTTTATGTATCCCAAATCAAGATATTTTAAGAGACATTTACTTCTGGTCTTGAGAAAAACAAGTTATTTCTTAAGGAAAGGTTTTATTTCAGATCTGTGGAAGATGGCTATGATAATTTGCTCTTCATCTCTAGGGAGAAAATCCAGTTCTACAATCCAGGATTTGCTATGGTTCCCTTTTGGATTTTGGTTTTGTTGTTTGTTTTTCTTGGAGGTGGAGGGGGTGTCTTTTTCTGGGGGTGGGATTTTTTTTTTTTTTTTTTTGCTTTACTAACTCTCTTTGGTGATAAATGATAGTAAATTTGGAAAACACTGGGTGATTAATGGTCCACGGGTAGGCGCTGTCTTCCACAAATGCTTCTGGTGGCCTCTAGGAAGCCATAGGATTAACATGCCTGTGTGGTACCATTGGGGTGTTATTCCCTGTGGCACTCATGCAAGTAGACACAGGCTGGCTGGAGCTCTCCTCAGCCTGGGAAGATGCCAAGTGGGTGAAGCTTCTGTTTCACCTCCTCCACAGATGCTCTCTGCATGACTCATCTGGCACCAGGGCTGCATCTACAGTCTTTTACATCCATCTACATTATTCAGAAACAATGGGCATGCTGAAAAAGAATTTTAATCTTTTCTTCTAAAAATATAAAGATAGATACATATTGTGCAGTTAAAGGTTAATAAAATAGAGCTATATAGTGTATTTATAACCTTTGAACTGCTATAGATTGGAACTTGGTATCCTTTTAAGTAGAATATGAATACTGTTTGATGGCATTGCATTCTTCTGCAAAAACACGTCTTTAAAAATATTCATCATTTTTAAAATTTATTTTATTGCAGTTTTGTTATCTACTGGCTGTTATTTCAAGACACAGAAAACAGTGTCTGGAACACACTGTCTTTAGTGCCGATGTACTGAAGAAATAGTTCCTAATTAGAACAGGACAGAAAGAAAAAAAAAAGACACCCCCTCCACCTCCAACTTCAGTAGAAATACAACATTTAGGGGGGGAAAGACCAAACAAAACCCCAATTCATTTTCTTTTTAAAAACAGACAAAACCTAGTGATGGTGATAGGAAAACAGTGATTTGTCCCTCGTGACAACTGATGAGATTGCTTAAGAGAATATTCTTTTAACAATTTGTGATTTTGTTCATTGTTAGCATGAGACCTCATTCAAGTAATGACAGGAAAGTTAAGTAAGAAAGAATAATCTTTTCAAAAGAGCTGAACTCCGTAAATCCCAAAAGTGGGTATAAGCCTCTGCAGGCAGAGGAGAAGTTTGGACCAGAGCAGCCGCTGTGCTAGGGAACCCCGTATCCACCAAGTAAATGTGAGAGCATGTCGTGGTGCTAATACAACAGTAAAAGTAACTTAAAAGAGCAGAGGTTAATTTTGAGGAACTCAAATGGGGTGGGACTAAGTAAATAACTGCTGATTCATGCATGGAATCAGGAAAACACAGCTGTTCCTCAGCAAAATACGAAACATCCTGAACACAGAAAAGTGCAACATTTTTCAGTCGTCCCTCCATGGTGGCTATTTAGAAAAGAGAGATTCTAGGGGGAAAAAAAAAAAAAAAAGGATTATCTGTTTTATTCTTCCAGTCATGTAATCTGTGTTTCTGTCATCATGCGTGAAGGGACTGGACCTGAGTTCGAGTGTCTGTCTCCTGTTAATAGTGACAGTCATCCTGTCAGACAAGTTCCATTCTTACTCCTGTCTGTAGCAAAGTTCCCATTGCAAAAGTTGTTGAAGAATAAGGTTGTTAGTAACTGTTTCTCTAGTTTATGTTACATGAACTTTTAAAGACAGGTCTCTCATTTTCCAACATTACTTCTGCTTTTGAAGGTTTTTTGGTGTGGAATGGTATCCTAAAAAGGAAGCTAACTGAGAACTAAAACTCATATGGTAAATAAATGGCATCAGACCCCTTTCTATAAGGAATATCCGTGAGCATTTATTTATAAAATACTGTGTTTGAGTAAAGATAACACCCAGGGCAATTTCTAAACCTATCACATTATCCATAACCTGAATGATTAATTATTATCATCTAGAGAAACGCCACCTGTACTTAACCCATTATAAAATGAGAAAACATAAAAGCAGATGGATGTACTGTGATAACATCTGCCTGAGAAATACCTATTTGTACACCCTAGAAACATCAGGACAAATTTTATTCTGAGATACAGTAGCATAAACTTGCAGCAGTTGTTCTGTGAAAAATATCGGGAAGAATACATAAAAACATCAGTTGCAGAAGAAATACTGTAAATTATTAGGTTATGGATCATATGGAAATGGCTGTCAACTGGATGGCCTGAAGTCAAATGATTTAAGTAAATCATCATAATAGCAATATTCATAAGGGTTAAAGGCTGAAAGTTCACATGGTTATTATGATCACTAGTGATATATGGTACATTGATGATAAGAGATTTTGTATTTCTCCATCCTACACAAAGATAATTCAGGTGAAGATTTTGATCAATGTTATGTAGGAAGGTTAGCTGATTCATTAAGTATTCATTATTTTTTTTGCAAAATACCACAAAATACATCCTGTATGTTTTCTTATGACCCCTTTCCTGCCCTATGTCTTTGTATTTTTCTGTCTCAAATTTTAAAACTGCTTAATTGATGGTTAGTATGACAGTTCAAATGCCCTTAAAATATGCTGTTTGTTGCAAAAATTAAAAGCGGATATTTTCTCTATTGCATTTAGTTAATGTCACTTAAGTTGATTTTTCAGTGTTCAGAATCTGCACGCTACATTTTAAATGTTAAGTTGGTAGACTATTTTCTGTCATGCTTTGAGAGAATATCCCAGGCTCCGAAATAGCTTGGTGCCGTCACATGGTGAAATCTGTGTGGTACTCCACTGCACTGCACAGATTACATTAGAATAGAAACTACCACCTGGCTTTGAAAAAGACTGAGCACACAGGATTTCCTGGCTTCTCCCTGGCAGAACACCTGCACTGGTTTGCTAAATACCCTCTCAGGATACATGCCAAACTCTGCAGGGTTAGGGCATGAGCACCACAATGATGTTTTTCTTGCCATCAGTGTGCTGCCTGGAACGTCACTGGCTGGTACCAGCTTTCCCTGATGATGTTGGCATGCTGTTTGTGGGACAGCCTAAGACCAGGCAACTCCCAGAATGGAAAAGGAGCCATATGCTTGGGTCAGGAGGAGAGTTTAACCATACAGACATAAGACGGTCAGTGTTTTGTTCAGAATTAGTTTGCTGGTGTAGGTGAAGTCTAAGTGTATGAAGATGCACATCTCGGCCCAATGGATCCTGCTAAATAGATGGTGCCAGGGAGCAGTCCCTGACCCTGAGGCTGAGTGGTGCAACTGGTCTGTATCCATGCGGTTTAGGGATAACATAGGGCTAACACCTCCTGCAGCTGTTACCTGTGTCCATGCAACATAACCTCTGGATCTCTCCTGGGCCCTGTGTGATAGCTTTGCAGCCCAAGGAATTATTTAATATGTGCTTTTCCAGTTCAAACTGTCTGAGAGAACATAAGAACTGTGTTGCAGGCCACCAGAGCGGTGGCGTTATAGGATAAAAAATGAGCACACGTATTGCATACCCCTGGGCTGTGGCATAAGGGAGCATGGGAGCTGTGAGGGATCAACGTCTGCCCAGATAGAGTTGAAGGAATGTGGACAGTGTGGTAGAGGGAGCCAATCTCACAGTCTTCATGCAACCTCGGAAGCAATCCTTAGGGTGAGCTGTTATCAGAAACATTTCCAGGCTTTGCAAGGGAGAGAACAAAAAGGGCTACCAGCTAGTCAGTGTGGACAAGCAAGGCTCAAGGCTGTTTGATACCACCTCTGACTGACCAGCATAGATATATCCAAAGTGACTGTGTTGCTGCAGAGTAATCACATGTATTGAAAAAGGGTATGCTCTTCCATCTAACACTGCTTCCTTCACATAGGATTACTCTTTTCCCAAGTTGTGTTGTCATGTATCTGAGTTTCACAAGACCTTTTTCCCCGGAAGACTTTGAAGTTTTCACTTACTTACTGAAGTGCACAGTGGTTGTGTCAGAGCAATAACTTTTTCCTAGCTGCCAAATATCTGCTCTTGTCATATATATCCACATCAGTTTGACAACTTAGCTTACATAAAAGTGGAGTGAGTTGGATGCTTCCAGGAAACACTGCATCTGCAGCTCAAGTGCTGAACATATTTGCATACACAGAGTCCTCCCAACAGGCCTTGACTTCCAGCAAGTGCTGGAAATCCCAGACAGAGCCATGATAACCCTGTTTTCAGTGAGATGGAGCATGCCTGATGCCTTAGTCTTTGCGTATGTTGGCTGTTTTCTGTTTATCTTGATGTAATTAACCAAACAGTCCCCATATTAGTTCATTTAGTGTCATGAGAATTGGTATCTTCCTCTTGTATCTATTGCAGCTGTCCTTTCCTGACTTGCCTCCAGTGCACACACTGTACTTCTTGCAGTGACTCATATGCTGAAAAATGTCGTAACCACATGAAAACTCAGAAGTGACCTAGAGAAAACACACAGATGCATTAAGATACGTGAGTGGTAAATAATACTTAACACAGACCAAAGGAGCATGGAAAGCCAAAAGGCCTCACTAACAGTGGAAATGAATGGGAGCAAGCTGAACTATTCATATTAACTAAGAATAAATGACCTGACACACGTAGATCCTTCTGGCTGCAAATTATTCTAGGAAGGAGTTTGTAGTGAGGGGGATGATGTTCACAAGGGTTTGCAGTAAAACAAATTCAGATGTATTTTATCTGTTAGATGCTTAAAACTTTCCCTCTTCATCATCCATAGGAAATAATACACACTCCAGTGGCCCATGCACCATCAAAGATAAATCTGCCAAATTTTATCATCAGTTTTTCTTGCCTGAAAAGTTCATTTGTATTTTCATATCACAGGCATCCATTTAGAAACTGAGGACTAGCAGGTGATATATTTCTGCTCCAAATGGCCAAACAGTCTCTCCACAGACATTCAAAGCTGCTTGCAGATTCACATCTCATGCAACTCAGCCTACTGCACTGTGAAACCTCATTACAAACTATAGAGGGCAGGTGAGGATTGTAAAGCTGTGGATGGACTTGTGCGCTCAGTTTGAGAGCCTGAGAAAAAGGTCTTTTCTTATATGGACCCAAGCCAGACGCTTCCTCCAGCCGGTGACTTGCACTGTCTCCCTCTGTTGAGAGATGTCTTTTTAATTTTCAAATATATTAACGAGTTCATAATTCAAGATAAGAAAAAGGAAACACAGATGAAAGCTGCTTTGTAGATGGAGGCTAGCATCAAATATTAACAATGAGAGTTAGTTAAAAGAAAGACTGTTGTATATATTTCTCCCTTTCTTTTGTTCTCCTGCTACCAGAGTTGAACTGAATTAACAATTCAACTGTTCACTCCTGGCTGATGCATGGCATACAGTTTCTCTCGGTCTCACCACAATGTATTGTGTTTTCTGGTGCTGCCTTCATATTTAAGGACTGAAAAATGCAGAACTCTACAGACAGATGCAATTAGAGTGCTGAGTGGAAAAGCAGCAGTGTATATACATTTTCCTTGCTCTTTCCAAATGGCTAATGACAGTTATTTTGGAATTATTACAAACACTATATTCAGGGGAAGAATGAAATCGTAATAATCATTTGGGTCTCATATAAGCACTTGGCAACAAAACATTTAGTTCAGTAAATAACTTCTTCCCAATATAGAGTTGAAAAAAAAAAAGGGAAGTGCAGACATTTAGATCTTTTAGATAACAGAGAAATTCTGATGCATAAACTAACTAGTGCAGTGGGTGGAACAAAATCCCAAAAGAGAGGAAAAAAGAAGTTAAAAATATACAACAGGATTTTCAAGCAGGTATCACAGGGAAGGTGGTAATGGTGTAGGAACGCAGATTTATCTATTTTCCTTCCACTGCATGATGTCTTTTTAACAAAGACCATAGCCAGGAAAAATCTGCCTGGTTTGGAACTTTTTTAAGACTAGTAACTTTCTAAAAAGTTTGAGGAATTTTACAAAGAACCATAACCAGCTAAAAGGAAATGTTTTCATCTAAACTTTCGATTTGTGTAAACTAAGAATTAAATTTCGAAAGTCCTATATCATTATTCTTTAACACCTTTAAAAGGGGGAAGGAGGAAGGAAAACAGTAATGAAATCTATTCATGACACTTAAGCTTGTGTTTAAGATTTTTCAGCTATATAAACAGAATAGAACATTGACTCAGGTAGATCATCTTATAAAAATGTTTACTTTCTTAATTTTTTTATTACTTCTCAAGTCTGTGATCATCAGATAACAACCCCATTTTGCGATGAAAACATGAAGTGAATGACCATTGCAGAAACCAAATTTGGTTTATTATCTTCACAGATACAATCTGACCTTGCTAAGGTTTATCCTCAAAAGACAGCATTTTCATATCAAATGCGTGTCTATTTGATGACTGCTATAGACAACGTGTCAATAAATTAATAGCTTTATTTTCTAAGCGCAGAGCAATGCATTTCCAGACACGTAAATGTAACCATGTATTTACTGCAGATGGTAAATTCCCATGAGTGAATTCCCAAAATGACGAGGGGAAATATTAAATCTTCAGAACACATGAGAACAAAACTGGGTTTTTTTCCCAGAGTTTCCTTCTCATTATTGACGCTGAGATACTAAACTCATGCACACGTCCATACCAGACTGTGTACATAGACAGCAAGTCCCAGTGCTTTGAGAAAAGACATTTAGCAGCTACTAATATGTTAATCAATTGAGTATTGGATTAGCCCAGCAGTTCCCCGGAGCGAGTACATTACTGAGAACAGCAAGTCAATTGCCAACTTGCTTAATTTGCTTCTGTAAGAATTTCATAACCAATGCTGTGAATATTTATCTGATTTTTCTCTCAGAGAATTGATCAGTTGCCCAGGTTGAAGGCATAGGTTTACTGATAATTCATGAATGTAAGAGTATGGGATTTCTTTATTAAACATAATTTATTTACTATCAAGTCTGAAAAGAACCTTTTCGTCTTTAGCCTTTCCCCAAGAATTACAGATAATAGCCAGAGTAAATTTTTACCCTCTGAGCCTACACTTTGTGTTTGGCCTTTGTGTTTAATACTTTATACTCCTGAGAGAGTACAATATTGTGAATAACACAAACTGAAGCATTCAGAGTTCTTCCTGAGACTATAGCATCTCTAAAATTACCCAAGACTACCATTTCTTTGGCTTTAAGACATATTAGAAATTATTTTTCATTTGTGCTGAACATCCCAGAGTGCAAGACAAGGATGTTATAGCTCCTCACCAGTGTCTGCTGCTGTTTTTCAAGCACGGCACCAAACACCCCAAACTCTGAACTCATTAAGCAGTTTACCAAGAAAACATTCTCTTTTCTTTCTATTGACATTTTATGAGCATTATCTTCCCTCTAACACCATCCTTCTCTGTCTGTTTTTTTTTTTTTTTTTTTTCTCTTTTTCCTTTCACTGGCAAAAAGTCACAGAGAGGAGGAGTTGAGAAGTGGTGCGGGGCAGTGCATGTACAATATGGGACCACATCAGCCCGTATGCCTCACAGATTGAAATTGCAGACAGGTTCCCTACCCACAGCATTGACCAACTAGCATTGTTCTGACTGGGGAAGAAAAGCTTCCTTCTTGAGAGCATATCCTCTGCTTCTGTAGCCAAAGGGAGCGGTGAGCTCTAAGCACAGCTACAGTTCGCAGGCACAGGTTGGGAAATGAGCTTCAAACTTGTATTTCTGTGATATCTTAGTAAGTATAGTAAAATATACTTTAAAACCAGAGTTTTGCTTGCTCTGGAGGTTTTCCCAGTGAGAAAGCAGGGATGAGAGGCAGGAGCTTAGCTTTTTCTTGACAGCAGACTGCTAATTGAATTTGTCTCATCTTAAGAAATTCTAATGATAATATGACCACTTTGCTTTGAAAACTGGGTTAAAAAAATCACAGGAAAACACCCTTGTTTAACCTATTTCAGTAGTGCTTCTGTTTGTAATTAAAGGAATACAAGCATTGAACTTGACAATAATTTTAAATGTTATAGTTATTTTCATACCTTGAAACCACTTAATTTAATTTTTTGTCCAAAGAATTAGATCAGTTCTTCCTGCTTTTATTTTTACTCAGGAAGATTAGTTTATCTCTAATAGAGACACATTTATGACAAGGCAGTGGAAAATTGCCTTAAGAAACACCCATGTAGTGTTTTAGAATAAATCCTACACTGCACCATCCTTGGGATTTCCACTGCTGCAGGCAACATTACCTTCGTCTTCTGTTTCTCAGTGAGCAAAATAGTATTTGGATTTTGGTAGCTTTCCGAATCCCTTTAAGATTTTAAAGGATCGAAGTAGTGTCCAGTGTTACTGTATGTATGCATCGATCTGATCTTCTTTACGTGGAAACAAGCCTGAACTGATTCCTTTGAAATCCTTGAGATTGCCGCTGTATGGAAACCAGACCAGAATCAACCCTTGAGGTTATCAAGATTGCAGATGGGGAGTGGAACAAAAGACTGCATTGTTTAATGTTAGCTTTTAGCTGATTAGCTGAGAGATGAGTCAAAGCAAACTTCTAAATTCTTGGGCGCTTCCTTTGACGCATTTGCTGTAGCATACTATTGAGCACCAAAGTAAAAAATTTCCTTATTACCCAAACCATTGAAATGTTCCTGTCTTTATGATGGACAAGAGTTAGCAATTCTTTCAATCACAGGGCTGGGGAGCAGGCCAAGATGGGGGTGAAAATGGGGAGGGTACAGTTGAAGGCATAGAAACCTTCTTTCCTTCCCATGAAGGAAGACTGCAATGAATTGGGACTCTTTGAATTGGGAACTCTCCTTACCTGTATTTTAGGGTAGTGAAGGAAAACCATAAAAAATCTAAGTAATTAAGATAAAGTTAGGTTGCACAGGCTAGTGCCCATGAACAAAAGTAATGTTGTAGTTGTTTATTGTTGTAAATGGTGGTTTGATACATGGGTCCAACAAAAACTTAGTTTGAATTAGCAGTGTTTATCTAAAAAGCAATGAAACATGAAGTTTACGTCTGAGATAAGCAGGGAATGATGCTTAAGTTGCCAACATAATAAGGCTTTTATACATGAAATAATGAGGAAATCTCTGCTAGGAAGTGCTTAATTCAATTGAGAGGCAGAATTTGTAATTGGTGCAGAAACCTCAAAAGTCCCATGGTAGATTATGTAAAACTGACAAACCCACACACACAAAAACCAACCAAACAAAAAAAAAAACCAACAAAAAACCAACAAAACACAAAGGGCAAAAGGCAACAGGGAAGGTTAGAAATGTACAGACAAGTACTAACAGAGAATTAAATTGAATATCTGACAGATTGTGAGGGTTTAGGATGTTTTCTCTATAACATCTGATTGACAAACTGAATTCCCAGAATGAGGATCAGCTAGGGAGAGAAGTACCTTCTGATGAGCAACAGTCTGGCCAGCCACATCATCACTGAGTGTCTAACAGATTTGTGCCCAATGGCACAGAACATGAGGTACTGAAAATTGGTGTGTCAGGAGGGAAAGGTTCAGTGTGTCTCCTCCTTATGTATCTTAATTAGGAAAGATCAGATTCCGTACTTTGTTCACACTCATCAACATCTTACTACACAAGCAGATGTCAGTGGGACTGAATGGGAATAAAGCTTCAGGCACTGGGCAGAACTGCTGAGCAGCATGGTGCTCCCTGTCATTACCTCAGTGATCCTTTTAAATAAATAGTTTTTCATGGCATGCATTTGTTTTACCCTGTTGCCTATTAAAGTTGTGTTTATAACCCTATCCTCCTTGTTCAGCCTCCTCAAATCAAGCATGACTTCATAAGTTTGCAGCAAAAAGGTCAATGTGTTAACGCGAAAATTTTATTTACAGTTTTCTATTTCAAATGAACTGATACAAAATAGGAAGTAATTTTTAAAGTGTCAGAGGGAGGTTTAAACGACAGAGATAGGCTATGTCTGACCACCTTCTTTTTTTTCAGTCTACCTTTTTACTTCCAGCTGAGAGCAAGGGTGAGCTGCAATAGTGCTGTCATCATAGACTTTGTCTCCTAAGCAGTTTGAATTGCAAGTGAAAATTATATAGTACCTGTCTGGTGAACAAGTCATTTTGTGATGTGGTCTGCCCCTATGCTCAGATGTTTTCTGGGAGCTTGGTGCCATATATTATATCTTCAGATAAATCACCAAATCTAAGACACCAATAGATATTTAAAACTATTTTGCAGTAACATTGAGATGGTCTAGGTGATTTGAGGGAAAAGTGGGGAGGGCAAAGGGAGGCATAATGCTTTTCAGTGTTGTAAATGAAAAGCAACCATTTTACTTCAGATTTTAAAAGTGAAGTTAAAAGACACGGAAATTAGAAATTACTTATCATCTCTATCTTCAAAAGGGGGAAGTAGACAGAAGTAGAATCAGATTTTCAGAGGTGCAAAAAATAGCTGTGTCTCCAAATGTCAATGATAGCTGATAAAAATTGAATATTTAATTTCCATGTCTGCTTCAGAAAACCTCTCTCTAAATGACTTCCCTGACCATGTATGGACATGACAGGTCCAAGAATCAACACCAGAACTCTTGGAGACTGTGATTAGACGAGCATTTTTGTCAACACCTTGCTGCTAGTCTAGATCAAAGCTCTGCTGAACTATGCTAACCCAAAACGGAGAGGAGGAGGAGAGAGGTGACACCAAGCTGCTAGGTAAAGGCTATGTTGCTCTTACGTGACTGGCAGGGTTCTCTTTAGGGAAAATGTCTCTGGAGAAATTTCTTGGCATGCTGCTGTCACCCACGTGCCAAAACTTACTCTATCCCTGCATCTCATCCCAACCCCAAAAAACATAAACCTAAAACTTTCAAAATGTCCTGGACAACATAAAAAAAAAGTTGTAAAAAAGGGCAACCTCCAAGCACTTCTAAGTCCCAAAGGGATTTTCACGGCACCAGTCTATGAGTTTATGAGTTTCAGAAACTCCAGAAAGGAACCATTTCTTTTAACTCATAAAATCTGACAAAGTATGGAGATGCCCACACTAAGACCTAGGATATGTCCTCCAAGTCCTATTTCAAAGGAGATTTTTATTCAGCAACCCAGGCTTTTTATTTTGCTGTGGTCTGAACAATACTGAGACATTTTAACCTTATTGATTTACTGGTTTATTTTCAGTGTTCTTTCCTGTAATACATTAAGAAAGAGTCTTTTTTTCAGTCATGGGATAAAGTTAACTTCAGTTGTGGCAACCTATTAAGGAAAGAGTAAGGAGAAGGAAAAGACTCTGGGAGGGCAGAGCATTTATCTTTTTTCCTTTGGACCCTAAGAAGACATTCTAAAAACATAGAAATGTTAAAAACAAGTATTGAGAGAACTGAGTCCTGCCCAGCCCTGGACAGAAACCTGAGGCAATAGTCAAGCCTTGCACTGTAACCGGAGAATCAGTAAACTTTGTCTCTGCCAAATTTTGGCACCAGTGAATTCCAGGTTAAGGGCATTATGCTGTCAGTCCTTTGCTTCCCAGCTGCACATAGCTCACTGCACAGGCTCTACCCTGAAGAAACCTGACTAACCATAGTTGCTGTGGTGTCTAAAAAAAGCGAAGCTGTTTCTCAAATAGTTAAGCTATAGAAAAACTGAAGAATGGCAGATCGAGGTCAACAACTGAGTTGCCACCAAATATGCTTGTTTTATGCATTAATACCAGGTGTCTCTACCTTTCCCACTTAGATACAATGACATTTTTGCACCAGTAATTACATTGAAGCTGGAAGGATGCTGTTTTTATATCCCTACTTGCACACCAGCCTTTGAATCTCTCAGCTCCTTGTGGAAGGAAAAGCAGACCTGTGAGGAAATGTAGAAATCTCCCCCCAGCAATCAGGACACTTAGCAACTGGTACTGAGCCAAACTGGTTTAGAGAAGCTGACACTGATTCAGATGGGGGGCTGGGTGGTGGGAGTGACATGAGCCCCAGATCTGACTCATTACTGAAGAATTTCTGAGACTGAAGTTGCTGATAGCGGAAGTGTGCTCATGGCTGGACAGCTTGGGTGTAGAAATGAACCACTCTCAAGTTTCTTGATAGTCTTCAAGAGAGTGACAGAGGCTGTTTTCTTTAGTCAGGTTGAGTTTACGTAAGCATGTGCAGACTAAACACAAAAACAACTGTGGAACATTTTAGAGTGTCAAATAGTAGTGGGTTTGTGTTTATAGATAAAACTACTATCCTCTAAAGTCCTAAGAGAGAGATCTGAGGACTTACATCACTCTGGAAGTATGAAGTGGATGGACTCTGGCCTGGAGTTGCTTCATTTAAGATGATCCCTGGAGGGTTAGTGCTGCCTTCTGTAGTATTCTCCCTGTAGCCTTAGACAGATGGACATACTGAGACGTTTGCAGAAGTGATTAGAAGTGGATTTCAAACCAAACTGCCTGTTGCATACTTGTGCATAGCCTTTGCATTAGTTGATTTGTGCTGTCGGGGATGTTTGCGCTCCATTGAGCTTACTCTGTGGACAATGAGATGATTTCAGTAGGAGGGGAAGCAAATTCAGGGGATAGGGCGAGGCCTTTCGTGTTCAGCTCTAAAAATGTTAAGTTGGCAAGTGTATGTCTGAATTCTATTTCTGTATATTTATTTCAGGAAATAATAAGTTTCAGAAACAGCAATTACACAGACAATTCCCTGGTGTTAATTGCCTTTGGTGGGTCAAGATCACGTCAGGCTCAGGGTCAGGCTGTATCCCAGAGTGCCTTCCCAGTGCTTTTGTCCTGTACACAGCAGTTCACTGCCAGGTGGAAGCTGGAAGCTGGAAATAAGTTAAAAGCTAGCCACTTGGTTTTCCTGTGCAGTCTGTGGTGTTTCTGAAAGTCATCCTGCCAGCACTTTGTCCAAGGTCGTTGGGTGTAAAACTTCACAGGAAAATTCTATTAATATTCTAAGGCTGTGTGTATTTGTCCAATTGGGTTGACAGCTTGGCAAGCAGTTCAGTACATGTTAATGCTTGTTTTTTCATTCAGGTTTCATTAGTCAGTGAAAGGATATCTTGTATAACATTTGTTATGCTATGTGCATTTCTTTTTGAGCATTTAAAGAGAGCTAGATAATTATTCTCTTTTCACTGTTAGCACTACAAATGAATCGGAGAAAAGCAGTAGATACCAGATGTGATAAGCGACTTCTTTGGGGCTGTTCTTGTGATGAAGTTCATATATCAAGCTGTGGAAATTTAAGTTTGAAACTTTTCCCATTCCCTAGCCTTTAGAAATTAAAAGGAGTTGATATGTTCTGAAGACAGATAAGTCAAACAGATAGTTATATTTAGCTCTTTGGATGCAGATTTCTTCACTCATTTTTTTGTTGTTCAGACTTTTTTAGCTGTTGTAAAACTTCTCTCTTTTTCCCTCCTAGCATACAAGGGAGTCAACAGGGAACAAGAGAATCAGCTAATTTATTTTCAAACTTAAACAAAAATGTTCTCCTCTAATAACAACTGTAGAGGAGAAACAGCAGGGCAGCGGTTATAGTACAGTGCATTTTGCAAGAAGTGTTTAGAGTGCAAGTTTGGCAGAGAGATCTGCTATATATATAGACACTGTGACAGGGTAGTCAGTTTTGATTAATGGAGGGCTCTGACATTAAGATATATTTTTGCTGGGGATTTTTCTTAATACACATCTGTAGTCAGGTGATCATGAGAGAATCTAGGTTTGTTTGCTTGAGTGCTTCCAGCTCTTGCTGTTACAAGACTGAGAGTTCAAACTATGTGCACTCCAAAGGCTTAAAATAAAAATTCACAACATGACAGTCCTTAAATGTACTAGACAGTCCTTAAATGTACTATTGGTTTTTTTAAATCAATTTTCAGAACACTTGGAGTTGAGTATATTGGATGGGTGTTTCATAAAAATCTTGCTGATACATGTAAGGCTCTATTCCTTAGAAGACACTGTCTATCATATATGACTTAAACTACAATAGCCATTGAACACAAATGTTCCTGGGCGTATATTTGGTTCCACCTTCCAAAAGAGGGAACTAGAGCGCTGCATAGCCAGGGCTTCCAGCCTTTCTCCTCTGCTGCCGTCCCATGTCCCAGCCTTAATTTGTCCTTGAGCCAAGAAGGAGTGGTGAAAACTTCAAGCTGACCGTTACCTCCTGCAGAATGGCTGCGCCAGTTCACCAGGAGCACTCATCCTTCCCTGGATGGTGTGGAAAGCCAGCCCTGCCGCCTCCGCTTGCCTTGCGGTCCCAGCGCAGGGAGAGCTCTGCTCAACGTCAGCAGGAGCATGGCCCGCGAGAAGCACAACGCTGCGTCCCCAGGTCACTCCCTCCTTTGTATGCCATCAGCACAACATAATGCCTGGATGAATTTTTCCCCATCTGTCTTCTGTAAAAGGTTTATTGGCATTTCCAAGCAAGCAGAAGTGACTTTGTTTCTAAACACCAGCAAGACTGCTGAAGGCAGATGCCTTTATTGAAGGCAGCTGGCACAGTGTGTCTTTCAATGTTCTCTGGGAAGGCGATGTGGTAGGAACAAGCAAGCATTGTCACCTGTAGTAAAACTGTGGTAAGGAGTCTTACCTATGGTAAACAAAAGCTCTTGTATAGAGAAGCTGTGGAGCAACACTAGAGCTCTGCTTTGAATGTACTTTGTGACTTTACTCCTTGCACAACTTCGATTAAGCTTCAAGGATGATTTATACAGCATACCATTAAGTCAGCAAAGATATTCGCTGGGTGCCAAAAGCCAGGGCACTGCTGTTCCCAGGTTAACATGTCTCGTTTCTGAAGAAAGCTAAGTTTCCTGGACGCGGTGCCACAGTGGCATAGCCGGTTGTAAGTCCAGCCAGAGCTGGCTTAGGCTTGAGGCAGCCCACGGCAAGGCGTGGTGGTAGCACGTCCCTACGCAATTGTAGGTGCTGCAGTGCATATATTTTACAAACCTAGACTCCAAACAGAGGGCACAAAACTCAGTATTCAGGAGCTTTGGCTCCATAAAGAGTGCCTAAAGATGATGAGGCGGCCTAAGAAAGTAACATAAGAAATCCAGTGCTGTGAAGGCATCTGGCTACAGTGAGGTAGCAAGAAACACATCTAGGGCATCTCCCACCTCTCAGTGCCATCTGAGCTATAGCTATAATGGAGGCAATGGCGTCCATTATCATTTTTGCCTTCAACTCATCCCAGACAGTAAGCTTTTCCAGTGACTTTTGAAAGACCCAGGCTGGGCTCACCCTTTTTCAAGAGTCAGTAGCACTGTGAGTGGCCATGTCTAGTATAATAACCACTGAGTCAAGGTGCTTGCCTGGCAAGTGGGAAGCCAGAGTCCCAGTCTCTCACAGCTGGATAGATGTGTAAGCCCAGCTCTCAGCTCTTATTGCTTGGAGCTGGAGTGCACCCTCTGAGCAAGGACTTCTCAGCAGCAGGAGCAGGGGACTCCATCCATTTTGTAGCTGCCACTTGAAGCACATTAATGCAAAGTACAGAGTTAAACCAAATTTTCTTAGACACTCATTAGACTGACTACCTTAATCCTCACCTTTTTTGTCACATCTGAATTCAATGAGGAGAGTGGTTTCTGTGTAGCAATTAAGCAAGGCATCCATTTTCAGGAAAAGGTCCAGGATGGAGAGATATCCAGCCTGGAGTGTTGTGCCAAAGCCCTGGAGAGATGCAGTGCCTCTCCTCTGTGCAGGCCCTGGGCAGAACGTACTCTGTCTGAACAGATCTGAAGAAGCTCCCTGACCCCCACAACAGCCATCATGAAGCCCATTTTGAAGTTCTTTCCAGGCTTTGCGTAAAGTCCACCATAGCACCAGAGCATGGATTCTCCTTGGGAGGAGCAAAGGGTGAAATCTACTAAGAATTTGGCTTTTCAAGGCATGACTTCTAGAAATGTGTATTGATGATGTGAAAAAGTATATTGTGTCAGGATCACACTACTTTATTCTGAAAGCATGTATATCTACTTGAAGATACAGACATGAAATTCTCATCCGTTGTACCAGGCTGTGCAAAGCTTTTGACAAATGTTACTGTTAGATTGAGCAATGAAAAATAACCCATCATTTATTTCGAATTATATCAGTGTCAAAGAACTGTTTAATAGAGAGGTGAAATTTTTCCATGGAGTCACCTCAATATAGCATTTTCTTATCAGAAAATGTATTTGATTACAGTCCTTCTAGGGTAAGTCTATTATATGATATTTTGTTATTCATAATGGACTTTAGCCATTTCAGAATAATGCACTAAATTGATCCCAGATGGCACAAATAAATGGTCTGACTGGTGGTGGCAAGATTCTTGTTCACAGATATTAACTTAGTGAAATAAATGAGGAAATGTAAGGCAAATGAGTTCAAAAGAGCATAGATTCTTTAGGTGACTGGATGAAGTATAGACATTATGCCACATAGTCTAGGAGCTAAAGGACATGAGGTCAATCAAAGAGTGTTCAGAAAAAGGAGGTAGAAGTTATTTTAAGACAAAAATCTGAAACATTCCTTCCCATACAAGCAGGCAAACAAGGATATAGCTTAAATTAGCTGAGATTTTGCGGTTGTGAATAGTGTTTACTTTGAGTTCATCGGTAATGCTGGGGAACATTCCTGATTGCTGTAGGGTATTTCTCAGTCCGTAAATGTCCAGGAAATCCCGGCACTCTTTGTATTTATATATGCACCTTTGTATTTGGTGCAAAGACCAAACACATGCTCAGCCAGACAATCCCTGAAAGAAAGTCTGCCAGCAACAGCCAGAGTCACCAGCAAGCAGGAGCCATTCTGAAAACAGCCTAGGACAGAAATGTGTGCATTTCAGTAACTTCCCTCTTTTTTTACCAGATAATTTTTTTCTAGATGATCACAAAACCATGGTGTTTTCTTGCAAACCCCCTTACTCCAATACCCCTTCTCATCTGACACTGAATCTCTTGGTACACTTAGACCATAAATGGTGCTGGGCAAGGACTGCCTGCTCAGCAGATATCATATGGGCTCAGCACACCATATCCCACTTTGTCATCCTACAAGAACGAGATTCAGATTTTAGGTGATGTGATTTTTTTTTTTTTTTTCCATTAGAGGATTTATGAAAAAGAAGCAAAGTTTTGAATACCTGGATAGAAAGTGGTACTTTATAGAGTAAGAAATTTCCTACTGGTAAAATTTGAAATTAAGTATTGTTGATCCAGGCCATCATACAAACCTTTTGTTGTTTGAGAAATTATCTAATTTATATTTTGTTTACCCTTACAACATTTTTAGTATTGGTTAAATAACCACCTCCCAAAAAATTCTAGGGTTTTACTTACTGTAGTTTCAAGTGCTTTGGTTAGTACATGAAGTAAAGATTCACAGGTTGCATATTTTAATATATAACATACGTTGACTGCTTAAAGTGCAGGAAAAAAAAAGGATTAATTTGACATTGGAGAAGTCTGAACAAGGTAAAAAAGAAAGGAAAGGCGAACAAGGTAAACCATGAAGAAGGGACAAATGGTGGGAATTTTTCTTGCTCCTCCAGTTCCTAATGTTTTTACGTGAAATCTCATTAAAGTATATTCACTTCCTTATATCATGCTTGATATTAATGCTAGTACTTGTTTACTAAAGACTTGAACAAGCACCTTGTTATTGGGCAAGTTCTTATTCTTAAACAAATAAAGGGGTTCCAAGGTTTTTGAAACAAAGACTGATTCATGGATGAAAAAAGAGGAGGTAGGGTGCAATATAGGATCCTCAGCATAATAATTTCAACATAATATGGCATTATCCTGACAGTCAACTTCTTCACAGCCAGACATATATGTCGTTATCTCACAAGAAAGAAACTCCTGTGAAGTGACAAGCCAGGAAACCAAGTAGAAAGCAATCAGTCTAAAAGCAATGTGCTAATCATCAAAACAGTCTGATTTACCATAAGCCATTAAAATGATTTTAGGACGAGGGTTGTTTGTGGGAAAAACCTCTCTTAGCAGGGTAGCCTCTGTGCCCCCGTGGTTGAAATCAGGAAACAGAATGTTTCTGCCTTTCACTATGGGACTGGAAAAAAGATCGTTATTATCATTGACATAACAACTTCTGCTACTTTAGCACAAGATGTTCTTAAATGAAACAAAAAATTATGTTTAATATGCCTACAACAGGAAGCTCTTATCATTGCAGTTCCAAATGATTTTATTTCTGTGGTTGGGAGATATGTATTTCAAATGGAAACTTTTTTGTCTTTTATTTTGTCTTTTACTTTTTCATTTGTAAAATCAGCAGAATTGAAGTTGCTGTTATGCTAATGTGTTGTTTTCTTATTAGCAGTTATTGCCAAGAATTTATTCCAGTATACTTTAGACTGAAGTTTCCAAAACCAAGGGATTTCAAAATGATAGCTGGGGATGACAGAAAATTATGATTTCATAGAACCTGCCATGATGATTTTCCAGCAGAATTTTTTTTTGGTCCTTTCTGATCATTTTGTGAACATCCTTGCTGTTTAGAAAGAAACATAAAACCAATATTAACTTTTCTTTCAGCTCTTTACATCTGCTGCCTCATTGTAGCTGACAGGCAGAATGTGTACACAGCCCCGCCAGGATGATTGCCTTGCCCAGCTCTTAGAAACCTGGCGCAGAAACAGCTCTTTCGCAGACCCAGGGGAGATCTGGAAATACAGGGGAATGTCACATGTGTGACAGCAGAAGCATAAGATGACATATTGGTAATCTGTTCAGATCACAGTAATATCCTTTCATTAAATGTATTTCGAATTTGCCACTGTCTTCCCAGAGAATTACATAATAGTCCTAGATAATTTCTCATTCCCATTGAACTAATTAAAGACATAGTATATGACTGCCTGATTTTAATATTTCTGGGGTTTGCGTGGTTTAAACTCTTTAATGTGTACATTAAACTACATCTTCCACCCATAACACAATACTCAGATAAGTCAAGCACCTTCATTTTTTCAGAACTGGTCTTCAACATCTGCCGAGATGCTAATTAAAATATTTTGCCTACAAACACTGGAAAATTTCTAGATGAATTTGATTTTCTGTGTTGAGGAAGTCATAATAACTAGCACAGTGTGATACAGCTCAGGTATTCAGATCAGCAGTTGATGACAGGTGCCTGGTTATTGACTAATATATCATGCAAAGATAGCTGCGTACCGCCTTATCACAATTACACAGATGCTGGAAAACATCAGAAATAGGCTGAAGTTCAAGGCTCCCATTGATAACGTTTTCAATTAATAAATCATTACTTAAATAGAAAACTACAACCGCCCCTTCTTGTACTAAAACAGCTTTCTCTTTTCACTGTTTGTTCTTTCATTTATTTACCCATGACATTCTGATTGATGTGATAATGCAGAAATAGCCTAGTCAGGTGGTCACAAAACCATTTTCTTCAAGGAGACCTCAGTGACAAAGCATGGGAAGTTTAGCTCCTGACAACAGAAAAGCTGTACTTGAGCAGGGACTGACTTCTACTACAAAGTATTTTAGCAAAAATCTGTGAATCAAAAAATCAAGCGTTTGCTTTAGGGTATCACTAAGTGATATAATGGAGGTGTTACTGATAGAGCTGTGAAAAATCAGGCTAGATTGAAATTAGAAACTTTACTACATTTGAGGAAAACATGATTTCAGGACAAAACAGCAAACTGGTTGGCTCAGCAGCCTCTTAGCAGAGAGTTTCCATCTCTAATACGTTGTACTCAGTCAATGTTGAAGAACATTTATTTCTTCTAGTCATGTACTTACCCAGGCTAGTGTAAGGAGAGTACGTAACTAACACAGGCGCTGGATTAAAGTTATATTAATGTTTGTTTATAAAATGCTCTGAGATACTCAGAAGGGAGAAACTTTAGAAGAGCAAAGCATTTCTATATATGAGGATGATTTGGGAAACATCCTTTGCCTTTCTCTGCCTTGGGTTTGGTACAATGCCTGTCTGTAAACACCCACCTGCAAAGTACTTGAACCCCAGAACTAAACAGAGTACCATTTTTCCGAACAGTTGCTGCAGTGCTTAATAAGGTTTTGCTTTAAAGATTAACAATGTCACACTTTAAAATGTTTGCTTGTTAAAAGGGCTGTGCACCCTCTTCAAGCACAGGTGACAGACTTGGAGATGAAGACGGTAAAAAATGAAGGTCTCAACCCCCCCTTGCTGCAGTTGTGGTGCCAAGAGATGTCCAAATTAGCAGGTCCCTCTTGAAAGTGATGGTGATAGGAACCAGAGCATTTTCTTTGGAGGGATAATGGCTGTTTCTTGCGGCACGTTGCTTGCGAGTAGTAGGCTTCTTGCATCTTGGCATTACACCTGGAATTCGTGAGAAGGTTTCTTCATATGAAACAGCCATTATCTTGGCTAATGTGCTGGGGTTTCGAGTAGGACGTCTACACTTAAGTTAGTAGAAGAGCTGAACTCACCTTCTGGAGTAACAATAGACCATATTCCATGTAGAGCAACCAAGGGAGAGAGCTGAACTGGTGATAAGTTCTCTAGGGCTCAGTGAAACCCCAGACTAAAAACTGTGTGGTCTTGGTATGGCCCTACTAAGAAGGGAACTGGATTCTTCTTTCCCTCTTTCACCTGTCCACTCATCTAAGAACAGGTTTTCAAAAAGGGTAATCAGACAGCAGTCAAACATTATGTAATTATTCTTTATTTAATTTTCTTTCAAGGAAAACTTGAAAAAATATGTTAATTTCCAAAAACTTTAAGGTTTACTTAAAGTATGGACCCCAGCTATCTTGCAATTTCTTGAACCTTCCCCCATTAATCCCATTTATCTAAAGCATAAACAATTCTAGCACAAAAAAAAAAAAAAAGGAAAGAAAAGGTAATGTCTGTTTATTTTAGGGCCTAACCTTCTCTTTTTGATGCCCATGAGGATTTCCTTTTGGCTTCAACAGGACGGGGGACTGTAGCCCTTAGGGGAATCATCTGTCCTCTCAGGATTTGCAGATGTGCTCAAGGCTGCAGGAGGAACGTGGCACTTGTACCTGTTGTTTGTCTTTTCTTGTTCTCCCAACAGGTACATGTTTTTCTCTGTCTGCAGGTGCCTGCCTTTGTGGAGGAAGGCCAGGACAGAGCTCCAGCTCCTCCTTCCATAGGTCTTCAGCCAGCTGCTATTTAAACTAACTGCACTTCAAGGTTTCTAACTAAAGACTTGTTGGGGGAGAGACTTGAAGGCATCAATTTACTGTTGTCAGCAATATTACAACAGAGCAAAACCACAGAGTCCCACCATTAAAACAACAGACTTTATTTCTATGGCATTGATTTTTTTCAGTCTTACAAACTCAGGTGAGTTGCCTTCCACTTTCAAAACTGACAGAGAGAAACAGGATTGTCCCTTATTTCTCTTGTCTGAAAAATGAAGCCTCTGCACAGTTAAAAATATTCAGCAAAACCCACAGACCACAGTTAGAAGCAATGAATTACTGACCCAGAAAATACTTGCAGAACTGACAGTGGTTTTTGTGTTAACAAGTACTTATTATCAATTACATCCATCTAAACTACCATAATCTCTATCTCACAATCATGTTTCCTTACCTTGGGCGTGATTCTGCAAGTTTTTGCAAGATATGCTTATCTGTATACACACAAGTAGGCTCAGGAAAAGCCGTAATACTGTGCTTAAAGATAACCCTGAAAGCAGTCAGGTATTTGATTTTAAATTACGGTTTTAATAGTTCAACACAGACATGCAGGGTATTTTTCAGTGGTAAAGAAGCCCTCATTAAGTGGACTCATTACAGACAAAGTTTGTTACCCAGTGTGTTTAGCTGTAAATCTGAAGGCATGTATTTTTAAAATTACCCTTTTGTAACATACCAACAGTGTTTACAGAACAACTTTATACTTTGTCAGGAGGGTGACTGGGGTTTTACTGATTTCTCAAACCAAAGACCACGCTGCTTCTAAGAACTGTCTTATTTCTTCACATTGGAGTTGAGAGAAATATTTCTACCTTTCAGCAGATGCCACAAAGTTTGGAGACATTGATCATAATTATCCCTGTTGATAAGTGGCATAAAAAGACATTCAGAGAAGTGAAGCAACAAGGACAAATTGGCCACATTATCTCTTTTCTGATGCCTGACTTAGTACAACAAAGGGGGTCAACTGTGTCCTCTATAAGTTATCATATCATTGGCTCTACAAAATCTGACAGCTGCTCATAAATGTGCGGTATACCCAGACTTATGAGATGTCTCACAATAACAAGAGATTGAAGGATCACTCAAGGAGAAGTCATTCCTAAAAGATATGCCAACATTTTAGGCAAGTAAAACCTTTTGCTTTTTTTTTTTTTTTACAGACTCAGGTTTCAAACAAATAATCATGCTGCCTTTGTTCCCTCATGTTATTATCTGTTTTACAAATTAAGGTGTCTGTTTATCAGTAGTTGCATGATTCTTATAGAGAAACTGAAAACAAATGCGTGAAAAGAGGGCTGAGGAAGATTTCAAGAGGTTATCTTTCTGTCCTGACGCAGGATCAGCTATTTCTGAACCACTCCTGATGGTTTAAAACAAAACATACCTAAAGCATCCCTGACTCTGTTCTTACAGTTGTTCACAGAGGAATTTGGCAAATTCCTAACATAACCTGTTCTTAACTACCTTCACTGTTATAGAAAATGACTTTGTGTCTAACTACTATCTGGCAATTTAAGCCCATTATTTTTTGCTCTATCCACAGTAGACATTATTACCTCCCCTTTTGCAACAACCTTTTGCATATTTAAACACTGTTATCATGTCTCCCCACAGTCTTTCTTCTCTTTGAGAATAAACAAATGCTGTTCTTTCCTCATGGGTCATGTTCTCTAGACCTCCAACCTGTTTGCAGCTCTCCTCCGCACTGTCTCCACTCGATCTGCATTTCCCTTGGGAAACAACTGAGAACTTTTCTGCAGCCCATGAAGTGAAACGATTGTTCCTTCTCCCTCAGATATGAAACTTCTGTTTGGGCATGTCAATAAGTTTGGCATTTGTTTTCTGTTTTGTGCGCAGTTTATAATCAGCTTTAATAACCAGCACCTTGTCTGAAAACCTGCAGTCTAGATTAATTTTGCAATTATTTCTTCTGAAGCATAGTATTTTGTAACTTACTTACATCAATTTTCATTTGTCAGGAACGTGTTGAATTTGAATCCTGGTTCTCAAAACTGGCTGGCTTGAAATCCCAGGCAAACTCTTTTGAAATCCTGCCTCATACATAACTACACAGTGTGACAGTAAACCCTCGACAACCGCACTCTGGGCTTTCCAATTAACACCAGACCTTGCCAAACGATTATCGTACCTAAGCTTTTTACTCATGTAGGTGGTGCAGACAGAAGAGGTCCTCCCGAATTTAGTGTAGTACACACCTCTCCATTTCTTAAAAGCTGTCATTTTGTCATAGATACAAATCGAATTTGTTTGATTGTTCTTGACAAATCAACACTAGCTGTTATTTATTTCTGTGTTATCTTTGGGATGCTTATAATGGATTGATTTTTTATTTTAGCATTTTCCAGAGAATTAAGGTTAGACTGACTAGTCACCACCCTCCTAGTTGCTCCCATCCCATTTTTCAAAACCGGCCATTCATTTGCTCTTTTCTATCATCTGGAACCTCAACCAGCCACAAATCATTCCTGAGGGCCTTGAGATGATTTCATTCCCACTCGACCCAATTCAAATATGTAGTCCATATAAACAGCCTCTGCTTTTCCTGATTCAGGCTTTTTCCCCCTTTGTCACTCATCTTAATTGTATCAGTTTTCTTACTCTGTCAGTCTTCTTCGTGAAGGCATAACATATGTTTGCCTCTGTTGGGTTCACTATTGTTAGCATTCCCTTCTGACTTTCTTCTTACCAAAAATGTGATTACAAAACTTTCCTATTTGCCCTTTAAATTTCTTTTTCTTTATTTTGACCCCACTTGATGCTTGAACTATTTATTGAAAGACTCTGAGCTTTAGAAAGGAAGATGCATGGGCTTTTGCAAGAAAGCCTTTCTATCAGGAGTCTCCTGTTGGTTGAACACTACTTCAGACATAAATCAGGACATTTCATGGGTCCTTGGTTTCTTTTGCAGCTATTTAGTTCCGTGGCCTAATAACTCAGACTCTACAACTCCATATGTGGCAGAACATATGTATATGTGCACACAAATATAAGCATCCATTGCCAGAGGGTACTCGCTGTGGCTGCCGCTTACGGCTTATGAGCAGACTGAATGCAATTTCTATGCATTAGGAAGCCCTTGAGCATCAGGAAGCAGTGCTCCCTCAGGGACTGTCGTGTAATCCATACACCTTGCTGTGGAAAAATATGAGCAAATAAGGGCTGCTAAAATACAGATCACAAGGTTGCCTTGTTTCCCATTTACCCCAACCCTGTCTTAGCAGTATAATATCCAGGAGGACTATTATCAACTTTCATCACTACCAATGCTTGCTTTTTTGACTCTTCAGGGAGTATGCTGTGTGTCTCGGAACTCTTAGCCATCAGGTATTGGTGTGCAGCATCGACTGTCAGGAATTTGTATTTGGTGTAAATCCCTAGTGACATTTTTGAAGGCCTTGCATAGGATGCACTGGGTTTAAAGAAGGTAAATGCAAGGGTAAAATAGCCATGGAACTCCCTTTAAATCATATCATACTACAAGTTTTTGAAATACAGGATTTCTGAGTATTTATATCATGCTAATAGGGTACTGGCTGATAACAAATAGCCAAATCTTGGAATAAGAAATTCCCTTCTGATACAAATGGGTATAAAAAAGCAATATTTCCATGGAATATTTTTTGAAAAATTGCTGAAACTCACTGTTTCAATAAAGTCAGAGCACATGATTTTGACTTTACTGCTATTTCTGATTATTCCAAGTGGTCATTTGTGTCGCTTCCATGGAAAATTCAACAAACAATGAAGACATTTAATTTTATATTTTCTTATTAAAAAATGTTTAAAACACATATAGCCAAATTCATTTGAATTTTAAAGTGAAATAACATAAGAGCACTTGGAGTTGTTTACTCATGCCATGATCTTGTTTTTAAAACTTACCACAAAGACTTGGTAGGAGAATAAATAGGGTGATTTATAGTTCTATCGTCTGTGATCCATCACAGGTAAATAGCTATCTAGAGGAATAAGTAAGTCTTTACATTATACCAAAATCTGTTGTTGCAATGCAGAAATAAGGGCAGTTTAAACTGCTTCCAGTCTACTGAGCAGATATTTCAGCATACATCTTCTGGATAAAGGTATGCATAAGGAGTATATAAAACCTGTAAGATTTACGATCTTCCCAAACTAAATGTTAATAGTTAAAGTGTCTGCCTGATATAATAAAAAACAATCCCAGTTTGCCTGGTAATTTTTTGCTAAGAATATTTGATACAAAGCCAGACTATCAAAATGTCAGCAAACTTCTAAGTACTGTTGCCCAGACTCCTGATAACTAATTGAAGATAGGCATGTTCAAAAGTGTGTGTGGACATGCACATCTGCACGCACAAATGATTCTTGTGGAAGTGTGGCACTTTGTTTGACATTAATCTCAAAACAAGTATATCTGCTTCATTTCTACAAACCTGGTTACTGGGCCTTTCAACTTGCTTTCTATTTCAAACAACATGTCAGATGTTGCTCCTTTCCTGCTGGAAATGGAAGAGACCTCATTAGCTACTTTGAAAAAGTGAGTGTGGTCTTTTCTCATAAGCTGCATTTTCAACAGTGGCCATTACTCATATTGTTCAAACATGCTGGAAAAGAGATCCCAGTGTCTAGGTCTGTTCTTTATACCCAGGTGTCACTGAATTACTTCCATTTTCTGTGGCATGACTTCACCCCAAAGCGTTTCAGCTTGTACTGACTGGCAAGGATCAGAATAGCTATGATATTCCTATTCCTGTCTCTATCTGTGTTGCTCCCACAGAGTTTGTGAGGGATTCAGATTGCTGTTCACTGATGTAATTCTCAAAGGACAGTGGATATGGAAATCACCCCTTACACTCTCAGAACTGCACAGAAACACAGATTATTGACATGAAAACTGGAATCTAGTTTCTGGTTTTAGTTAAAAGTGTCTTCTCCACCTTTGCTTTTCTTCTAATTAACACAGTCATTTACTTGTAAAATCCTGTCTTGGAAGGCACTTTAAGGAGGAAGAAGAATACAAAAAAATAAATGCTAAAGTCTTTAGAAGGATGGAGGAGCTCTAACAGCTCTTGAGGAAAAGAAAAAAAAAAAAGAGAGAGGAAAAACACCTCCAAAAAGACAGCAAAAAATCATTGGACAAAAAAAAAAAAAAAAAGACAAGACATTGGCTAGAAGAGAGAACTGAAAAGAAAGCAAACTGCAAAGTTCAGGAAGGGTTAGAAGAAGGTGAAGACTCCTTCAGCAAACAGTAGTTTGTACAGCCAGGGGAATCATAGAGAAATTCTGCTTTGGCTGAAGATAAATGCAGGAAAGAAGGAAAGAAAATGTCAAAAACTTTGCCAAAATGTTGCTCAACTTCTTGTAATTCAGGGACTTGACTTGCAAAATATCAGGTCAGTTGAACAACTTTTTTTTTTCCTCCAAGAACTGTATAAAGGAACCACAGCAAAAAGGAATGAATAGAGCTTAACTCTAGAGTTTGGATACAAATCAGGATGTGGTGAGGTCTGTTTATCAGCGTCTCGGATGTCTGATGTTCTCTTATTACATTAAGGATATACTTGAAGTAGCTACCATGTAAGGATTGTGCAATGACTGGTATGAGGTGACCTTGGTGATCTCCATCCTGTTCCTGTTAGGTCTTTGTAAAAAACTCCCTTTGTCCCATTTGGCACTTAGTGGAACCAACTTGAGGTTGCATTTCTCATGTCAATCCAACCTCGTCTACTGTCAAATCTGGGCAAGCCACTCGTGAGAAGGGCATCACCTGGGGCATAGGTTGATACCTGCACATTTTGCATGAACATATGGGAGAAAATGAAAGGAAGTGGCAAGTGAGACTGCTGTTGGGACAAGGTATCAGAGAAGGTAGCAGTGATATGATGGTGATGAGGCCAGGTATAAATTTGCTTTCTAATTCTGCACCTACTTATAAAGCAAGGAAGACAGATAACTTAAAAAGCTTTTCTGTGGTTTGCCATGTCTGTCCTTTTTTGATCAAGATAAGGTTGAAATCAGGCACGCTAGTTAACAAGAAATATTGTTTTCAGAGATTTGTGGGGTTTGTTGAGAATAATTCCTTCCTGATTCAACACCAAGGGTGTAATTTTGGCCTAATTAGAAACACTGTTAACAGAGGGTCATATCTGGTTATCGCAAAATGCTTCCTGCCTCTTCACTAGAAAATCTCAAGAAAAAGCTCCTGAAAGCAAGTCCAAACAAACGTGGATAAACTTGTTGACTGACTTAAAAACTAGAGACAATAAAGGAAGAGGCAGAAGTTAGCAAAAACGTTGCTGGTTGAAGTTAAAAGACTATTGTTTCTATAGCAAACAAAAATGACAGTTCTGCCCTTTAGTTCATGCAAGAATAGATTTACATGGGGAGTTGGTCAGCTTCCGTTGCAAAATTTCTGTCTCATATTTATAAAGCTGTGAGTTCAGTAGTGTCTCAGAATTTCATCACGCTAATAAATTTATGCCCACAAATCCACTTTAGCAATAAGATTTAGTATTATTCTTGTTTTACAGCTATCACAAATTATATGATCTAGCCAAACTCACAGAGCATACCTGAAAGAGACCAAGAAGCAGTGTCTGAGAACCTTGCTATCAGTCCTGAGTGCTTTGACATAAGTCCATCATTCTATCCTTCCTCAGTGCAAAAAGTTTACTTGAAAGAGGCTGTAACAGCACAATGTGGTCTTAAAAAAAAGCTAGCAATTTGTCATGAAAGCCATGGAGTGGGCTCTGAAATGTGAGGAAATGCAACATGAGCCACTGTATCTGATATGCAATAAGTTTCCTGCTCTGGAGGCTGATCCACATCAGACCTACACCTGCCAGCTTGTCTGTATAAGATCAGACTGCAATTTTATTAGTTTATAAACCAATGGTTTATTTTTAGAAGCTGTCAGCAGTCAGTCAGAATAGCAACAAATATGACCAAATGCAGTATGGTTAGTAGGAAGTTGTTACTTGCAGTCCACCTGTTTCTCAATAGTTTCCTTCATATCATTATTTCATAAAGAACAGAAAGACCCTATCGCATGACTTACAGGTCCTGTGCTTGACAAAATCCCAGAGCCAGGGGAACACCGGCTTCCCCCTGGGGAATAGCTGGAGTCTGTGCAGTACCGTCTGTGACTGTTTATGACAGTTTGTAATGAAATACATATATATAGATAGATAGATAGGTATAGATATAAAACTCACTCTCTTTCTCTCTGTCTGGTATTCTCAGTCCTTTCTGTCTCCTGTATATATGAAACTAAAATTGAAACATGATCTGTAAAGACTTCAAACAATACAGCAGGTTTATTGCTTCTCTGGTGTTTTAGCATAAAATGTAATAGAAATCATGGGTTAAAAATTGTTCTCTGTATTTGAATGACATTGTCTTGCTTTATTGTTTTAAATAACAGGGTCACAACAAAGCCTGAGATGCTATTGTTTTTCTCACGCTTCAGTATGCAGGATGTTCCCACCAATTTTAAACCCTTTTTACCTGTCAAATGGTGGTTGATAAATCCCTGGTGGATTAGGGCCATGCTCTACACAGGCTACTTTCTAAGCACTGTAGAGAACAAGTCTTAAATTCTCATGAGGAAGAAAGAGCTTTGATTACTGAAGGATTAAAGAATAAGAACGTTTTCTGTAGATCTGACCACACTGTCTGGGGAAGCCGAATGTCAAACTGAGATGTAACTGTATGTTTGCTATATGCTAGAGGTTTTGTAATGTGTGTGATTTGAACAGCACACTATGCAATATCAGGAAAAGTGAATACTAGATATTCAAGGAATTAACTATCTGGAAGTGTCAAAAAATTGTTGTTAAGAAATCATCACTGAGTAGAGAGATCTCCAAGTGGGACTACAGAGTCAGGTGTGTGTTGTAGCATTATTCCAGACATACACCAATGAGGTGGAATTACGTACGGAAATCGTAGAAAATAAGTCCTGATCTCTCAAGAGGTCAACACTTCCAAGCCCAAACCAGTGTGCTCTTGCTGCTCCCTACAGCTACTGCCTTATCCCCTGTTAACATGGGCATTCTCCTCTGCTCAGCCTGTCCTCAGCCTCCATAGACAACATGCCCTAATGATGCAGGAGATTCATGATGCTTGGTCCTACCTGAAGTCAACGTGGAAAATGAGTTATTCCCTTCCTGCTGGCTTTTCCATATGCAAAGACTGTTGTCACCTAGTCGTCTGGTGTTCTCATTTCTAGACTGAACACGGTTGACATTTTCAATTTCTTCACATAGGTCATATTTCTAGATATTTTTGTTTTCTAGTCTTTTTTTTTTTTTTCTTCTCTGGACTGTCTTCATTTGCTCCACAGTTGTTTGAAAAGAGGAGGAAAAAGAAGGAAGCAGGAAATACCCTAGATTTCTCCAATACAGACAAGATGTTTGAGGTGGAGTTTTATCAAGCCCAAGTAAAATTATTTTGTGAGTCTTAGAGTCTTCCTGTTCACAGAGCTATTCTTTGCCTTTTTCACAAGACCGTGACACTGTTGGTTTATGTGTGTTTATGACCTGTTGTAAGGCCCGGACCTTTTTCTTCTAAACTGTTCCCTAGACCACTGTACTCCACCTTGAACTGGTGCAGTTGACTGTCCTTGACAAAGGAAGTCTTATATTTAGAATAAATAGATTGTATCTGATCTTCTTTTCTCAGGGCATATTGTTTTAATTTACCAAGATAACTTTGCAATCTAATACTGTCCTCGACTGCAGTGGCAGTCCCTCCTGGCTGTATACATGGCCAGTTAGCCCTGGGTCTCATGAGACCTTGATGAGAACAGAATAATTCATAAGGTAGGGCACAGTGTTATATTCTTTGGGGTTTGTTTTTCTCATCTATATGAATAAATTAAACACATGCAACACCAACTGCATAGAGTCTGTCCATATAACCAAACTCTAACACGTGGTACCTACATCCAAACTGCACGTTTATTGTGCCTGACTCGGTATTAGGTACTGACCAGTATCTGGGGTTCTTCCGAGTGGGTAATCTTTATCCCATCCAGAACTGTGCCAGAATGACTTAATTGTCTGGATAATAAGTTCCACTGCCTGGGTTTTCTGTTTAATTTACTAGCTTTTTTTTTGAGGTGGTATTAGCAGTTACGCAAATCTAACCAAAGCTGTTACACATGCATCTGAAACCTGATGGCAGGGTCTCTGCTGCGTGCAGGTCTGTAAGCACTGATGTTCATGTTTGAAAAGAGTCATCAAGATAAGGAGAGTTCCACTTTGGCATTGTAAAGGGGATGTCTACCTACCTTCCTGCTGATGTAAAGCAGTAAATGACCTTTTAGGCTTAATGTGAACCAAACCCTTTCCCGAGTGAATGGTTTAAAAACAGGTAAAAATCTAACAGAATGCTACAAGGAGAAAAACTGCTCCAGCTGAATGGCTCGCTGATTCCAATTACAGCACACATATCAGCATGTACAGAAAGTGTTTCAGTCATTCAGAAGAGTCTGTACCAAGTAAAAGGTGAACTCCCAGGGCCGGTGAGAAAGAATGGTTTACGCTCTGGTGTATTGGGTATGTTGTTCCTACTAGGTGTACCACTTACTTCTGAAAGATTACGTGAGTGTTTGTCAGCTGAAGGACAGCACAATATTTCTTCTTTTCCTTGTGACCAGTCATTCATCGATGCATTAAATGCAGTACAAGATTGGGCATGAACATGTTTGGCAGCAACGGGGCAGTTCTGTAATCCCCAGTGCTGTCATTTGTTGGTTCATTAGAGATGGAGGACTGCTCTGTTTATCCAGGTTCTTGTACTGGAGCCTATTCTGGAACATTTCATGTTATGCAAGCACTTATAGACTGAACAAAGCAGAATTTGATAAACATGCATTTGTAGGCTATGCAAAATGCTTTAGCCTTTTTTAGCCAAAAGGCACCTGCCCCTGTGGTGCCCAGGGACAAACTCTAGATTCTGAAAATACCATTCAGTAACCATGAGTCCTTGAAAGTGCATAAAGATTACTGATTTTGGAAAGCACCAAGAACCATGTGAGGGGTAGGAAAGCTCCCAGTATTTCCCTCCACCTTACCTAGATCCTTTGATGAACATGCGACACTGTGTATGTTACAGACGATTTGACTAGGTTAAGCATTAGTGCACAGCCAGACGGTAACTCATGTCACCCATTATATACCCAGGAGTCAATTTGCTCTTGATGCTTTGCTTATCTCATGGAGAACAGGATCCTGGAAAGCTCTGCCTCTGAAAAATCTTAGAGATGACAATGGATAGTCTCCCACGCTCTCAGCTGAAACCACACACAAACTCTTTGGGGCTGATAGGGAGTGCTGACTAATTCCACCTCTCCTACACATGGTAGTTCACAGGTGTTTGTGAACTCCTCACGTCCATTCTTTACAGCAGGGCTGTTCAGTGATTGCTGCTTAGATGATATTTTATTCCTCTTTCAAACACTATTTCTTTCCAGAGACCTGGGCACTGAAGAGCTCTGATGCTGAAGGACTGTCTAGCTGCAGGAAAGCTAGCCAAGCCTCCACTGTATGGGATACATGGCTGCAAGCTAGTGCTCATCTCTCCTCTTGCTATGGATTCAACTCCAGCTGTTTTTGTGTTGTTTTGTTCTTTTTTTTTTACAACTGTGATACAGTCATTCTTTTTGATTTTGACTCAATACAAATTATTTGTCTAGGTGGACAAGGGAACAAGTTCACCAGGACGGATGGAAGGAACCCAATTCTGACACAGTTCTGACACAGTAGGGAGGAAAATAAAATCTTCATGGGGACACCAGTGTAGATCCACATAGGCAGTGGGAGAACCTCTCTGCACCCTGTCTGAGGTGTCTAACTACTGCCTATTTCCCAGAATGGGACTATCACACACTTCCTTGGTTACTTAATTCTAGGCTGGAGGTCAGGAAGCTGAAGCTTACAGAATCAGGAAAGAGAAGAAAACAGTGTAATGCAGCACAGGCGTCCGCAACCTAGGATGTCCATACTTTGCTCCACATGGTCTGCTTTTCAAGGACCTGGCAGCTTGCTTGGAGATTGTTTAGGATACTCTGCAGCCTGGTCTGTTCTGGATGGTCAAATCATTCACTTCTAAGCATTTCCCACTAGTTTATTTGGGTGATGGATTGTTTCAGTTTCACTGGATGTTACTGTGAGATGTCTCAAACATATATATACAGACTGAAAGCATACTTTGGAGGGAAGAAATCCTGACTGGGGTCAAGAGCTGAACGTGTCTTGCATCTAAACACTGGAGTGAATCCATGACTTTTGCTTATTACCAGTTAATAAACTGTTTTTCATCTGAGTCTGTTTCCAAGTTTTGTAAAGAAAAGTGTTCCCAATGTAGCAAGGGGGTCACATACTTTCTAATGGGCTTTTATTCTACTGAAAAATTCTGGAGAACATCAATATCTACCTGTCAATTAATGCCAACTAACAGAAGGGCCAGTTTCCCTGTCCGATCTTCTGTTGCTTGGTTACTTATAACCACCCTGGATTATTTGGTGTTTAGGGAATAAAAAAGTGTGGGAGCAGGTCAATAAATTCATTTCTTACTCTCTCAGAATCTTCCTGGCACCATTTTTGGTTGTAGTTTCTATTTTTTTTTGTTTCTATCTGGAGACAATTTCCCAGCTGTGTTTTGGTTTCTTTCCCAAGAGAAAACTATGTTTTCTGTCCAGCTCTGCTATTTACCTGCAAAGTAATCAAGAGACAGGAAGATGCTGGACCAGACTAGCATCTTGAAAAACATGAGTCAGGCTCTAAAGGAAATAAGCAAATATTAAAATAAAATTCATAGTTGACCCTTTTTTTTTTTTCTTCCACGCTTTTGCTCATACATTAATACCTTTGCAGAAGTTGGTTTGGAATATATTTTAAAATGAAGTGTTTTGATTCGCCCACAGCAGGATTACTCCAGGAGGCTACATATAAATCAAGAAATATGCCATTACCACAATATAATAGTTTTCCCACATTTGTTTCTTCATTACATTAAACAAGTGGACTTTTTCTTCGCTGAAACTAAAGCAGTCAGTGACAAAGGTTGACTTGAATGCCTAGACCTTCTCATGCTCTGCCACTCTTCAGAGTCCTGCCTGTGCCCAGGTTTTTTTGTGCCCTCCACAAGAAAGAAACATCCAGAATTTTATGTGTCAGATGCAACCATTTTCTCCCACTATCTTGTCTAAAGGGACAGAAGCCTGTATGCATTCCTATTGCTAGTTCTTTCTTTTTCCTTGCTTCTTCCACAATTCACAGCTGACTGCATGGTAGCCCTCTCACCTGGTCCTTCCTTTTGCAAAAAAGAATAAAAGCTCTTTTCTAACCTTGGACAGACCGAACTTCTGTAAGATTCCTAAGTTGTGTTATGCATTAAATTCACTGTGTTTCTAAATCTGCGTTAGTGGCTGCTTTAGTGCAGAATCAGCTATGTGCTCGTATGAACTCATTGGCAGCTTCGTTTGTTTCCCAGGTGAAGTTTCATTTGTTTATTGTTATTTTCAGAGTAAACTGAAAAAGCATCCAAACAGACAAAAGTTTCAGTACATTCTAGGAGAGAATTGTAAATAACACCTGAGGCATGAAAAGTTTACTTTAATCTGGAACATTGACTTTAATAGACTAATTGGATGCTGCTCATTTTTCAATTATAACAGCCAAAGCTACTTCGATGCACAATGGGAGAGAAATCTCAACACCACATCTGTACTGTAGATAGCACAGCCAGTAAAATGCAAATGCTCAGGAACATTTTTAGGTTGTCCTTTTTAACCAATAAATAACTGAGTATAACAACTTGTAGAACAGGAATAAGGAACTAATTAAATTTATGTTAACCTGCACTGAACTTTTTTTCATCTGTATTTTAGTTAGATATTTGTTGAATGAAAGAAAAAAAAGACAAACTATACAAATTGCTCTCTTAACTTCAGGTCTCTTCATGTATACACAGACAGTATGTGGAGTTTATTTGAAACCTCTGCTGATGCTTGTAAACTACCCCAAAACACAGAAGTACTTGCAAATAGAAGATGTTAAACCCATGACTTAGCACGAATAGGTTTGTCATTTGTTTGTTTCCAGCTGGTAGCATCAAAACTGTTCTGATGTAGTTTGTCAGGGGGTAAATTTTCATCTCTCATTTGTAGGTATGCGTGAGAGCTACAGACAAGTATATAGGCAGAGATCATCCATCTGGGTTTTGGAAGAGATTCCCTTAACTTATTTCTCCAGAGAGAGGGAGTAAGGGGGATTCCCCATTCAGAGCTGTAGGATAACTGGGGCTTTACCTGGAGGAAGTAGGAGGGATATATCTGTGTCTGTAATCATGCTGCTGAGATATCTTGCAACCTGGCTTGGTTCTCTTTGCTTACCATGGTTAGAGCATTTGCCAAATTTGCTCTTAATTCCTGAGTTTTCCCCAGGTCCAAAAGGCAAGGATGACTGAATGTGGGGTTTATTTGCACTTGTTTCCCCTTTGCGTGTCATATAGAACATAGCCTGTACCACAGGTTTATCAGGGCACATTTCATGTGGGCATTCTTCTCTATTATTGCAAAGGTCCAAGATTTTGTGGACCTTTTTGTGAACAGATACAAATTATGAGGCCTGGGGGAGGGGTTGAAATATTCCATATATTCCCTAGAAAATGATGTCAGGTATTTTGCGGCTTGCTATCTGTGGGAGTTGAGTGAGGTGGATTGTCAGTGACCCTTCTTGACTTAGCACGGTTATCTGCAATTGTTGTGTCTAGACCTGGTGACTCTGCTGGCACCTTCAGTTGTATGTGCCAGAGCAGGGTAAGCATCGGGTTGCCCATCACAGGGCTTCCACCATATGGACAAAGGCACGGACTGAAGTGGAGCCGTGCTTTGGGCACTCAGACCCTCCGTCTCCCACCACCGAGATAAAGCATTTTGCACCCGGCGGGTTGGACGGGGATGCCCGGTTGGATGGGGATGCCCTGTTGGACAGAGGCTGGGCTGGGCCCAGGACACCTGGGACACATCATTGACAGAGACAAACTGGTGCATCCCCTAACTTCCATTTTGCTTTCTCCTTCCACAGGGAAAAAGGACTTGAATTTAGCCCCTGAGAGAGTCAGTTAAGGTGAAATGATTTGACATATTTAATAAGGGATCTGGACAGGCTGAACCGATGGGCTGAGGCCAACGGTATGAGGTTCAACAAGGCCAAGTGCCGGGTCCTGCACTTGGGTCACAACAACCCCATGCAGCGCTACAGGATTGGGGCGGAGTGGCTCAAAAGCTGCCCGGCAGAAAAGGACCTGGGGGTGTTGGTGGACAGCCGGCTGAATATGAGCCAGCAGTGTGCCCAGGTGGCCAAGAAGGCCAACAGCATCCTAGCCTGTATCAGGAATAGTGGGGTGAGCCAGACTAGGGAAGTGATCATCCCCCTGTACTTGGCACTGGTGAGGCCCCACCTCGAATACTGCGTCCAGTTTTGGGCACCTCACCACAAGAAAGACATTGAGGTGTTGGAGCGTGTCCAGAGAAGGGCTACAAAGCCGGTGAGGGGTCTGGAGGACAAACCTTATGAGGAACGACTGAGGGTTGTTTAGCCTGGAGAAAAGGAGGCTGAGGGGAGACCTTATCACCCTCTACAACTACCTGAAAGGAGGTTGTAGAGAGATGGGGGCTGACCTCTTCTCCCTGGTGACAAGAGATAGGACAAGAGGAAACGGGTTCAAGTTATGTCAGGGGAGGTTTAGATTGGATATTAGGAAACATATTTTCACTGAAAGGGTTATTAAACATTGGAATAGGTTGCCCAGGGAGGTGTTGGATTCACCATCCCTGGAGGTGTTTAAAAAAAGAGTAGATGTGGTACTTAGGGACATGGTTTAGAAGTGGTTTTTGTCAGGGTAGGTTAATGGTTGGACTTGATGATCTTGAAAGTCCCTTCCAACCTCAGCAATTCTATGATTCTATGATTCTTTGTAGGCATTTTTTTGTGGAAAAGTTTTTTCAGCCCTGTGCTAATAAACTCACAAAACTTTTGGACCCAGAAGACTATGTATGCATCTTGAATTTCAGTGCATTTCCCCTTTTATATCCCCCTCATTTCTAGACAGATGCTGGTCAAACAGGGTATGCATGTGCATGCACACGCAGTGCTGCAGCACCTTTGTATTCCCAGGATAGTCAGTATTTTCTGACCCTAAGTCCCTCCACCTGTGCCCAGAGCAGCAGCATGCAGCCCTGCAACATCACAGCATCCGGACTGGGGAGGAAAAAGTAAAAATATTCTTTCTGTTGGGAGTCGCAGTCAGAGAGAAAGGCAATGGACAGGCCAGCTGGCCAATATGTTTTTAGATAAATCAAGTTGCTGCTGTACGCTTAGGGACAGTAATTAATCCTGTCTCTGGGACTTGAACTTGTTGCCTTTTGGAAGAACTGGGAAATATGTTACCCTTGCCAGCAGATTGGAGTAGGTTACAGGTTTGCCAGGGTATGTTATTCTGTTCTTTACTTCTCCAAAACAGATTGAGGGCCTTAAATAAAGAAGAAACGTGGATTAGGAGAATTCGATTCAAGCTGCCATAAATTATCCCATGACAAGTATCTGGTTCCAGTCTGGCTCTGTAGTGAACTGGGGATGGGTGAAGGCATTCCTCTGAAAGGCTGGGGAATGGGAGTGGACAACCTTCTTCTGTCTCCTCATCAGGGAAGGTGGTGGGTGTGTTAGTGCATTTTGTGTGAATAGCGTCTGAAAGTTGCTGCAGACAAGCCTGCAGAGAAAAAAAAAATATTACCAGTATGTTTTGTACAGATTTGTAACTTGTATATCAAACCAGACAGAGGAAACTGTTTTTCCATGAATAGCTGTGAAAAACAACAGCTTGTTAGCCTTTTTATGCTTTAATAATTCTAAGCTTTCGATCACTGGAAGGGATAAAATATTTTGCCTGCTTTCCCTTGTTCTATAGAGTCCCTTTTATTTCCTTTAATGACCTGTTCCACTGATATTTGTCATGGCCAACCTCAGGTGCTGGAGGTCCCAGTCACCACATGCGGGTGCGAGTGCAAGTAGCTGGTCTAATGCTCAGGCATGGTACCGCTCCACGCTGTATGTTTAGACGATCGTACCTCTATGTTATTGCTACAGGATATGTTTTCTGTTTTATTGCTATTTCTAGAATGAGGGGCAGGGTTGACTGTATGCACTAACTCGGTATATCATCTTGCTGCAGGGCTTTGATCAGAGGACACCACCAACCTGTTATTAATCTGTTTGTGCCTGGTCAGGTTTATTAGTTTGTTGTGACACTACTTCATGACTAATTGTTTATCTCCTAGTTGATAAATTTGAGTAAACTAGTGAGTATAAATCTGTCCTGTGCCTTCCAACGTAATGATCTTTCCTTACCACCTTCCTAATCTGTTCTGATGAATGTGTCAAGCTTCATTTTGCAAGCCAAAACATACCATTTGTTTGAAGTGCTTTTGACATTAAGAAAGGAGCTTACCTCCTTTAAAATGTATTAAATTTCTTAAAATAAATTTTGTAAGATCGTTGCAATTTTCTGAGATTGCCTAAATGCTAAACACATTAAGCTGAAAAAGCCCACCGGCGCTTCCCACAAAGAGTGCAGTATCGCGCACTGCACGTTCCCCTGTGCACTCTCTCCAGCACACCCATCCCCTCAAACTGGCTGTCCAGCTACACGTCCCCAGCTACACTGAAAGGAGAGACTTACCAGATAGGAACAGGCTGAACAATATAAACCTCCCGCCAGTCAAAGCCTATCAAGTAAGGTAATTCAGGAACATTGTTTACATTACCAGTGTACCTGAACAAAAATCTCTACTTCGAACATCTGAAACTGGGACTTAAAATCTATGTTTGGATTCAGATTTGAGTGGTTCATTGTTAGTCATGAAACACGAAGTTAACTCCTTCCTTTCACTCTGTGGTTCGTGTCCGTCTCTGCTCCTGCAAGTTAGACCTATTTGATTGGATTACTTTCTGAAAAGATTTCTAATCTGTGTGCTGTTATTCACCGGTTAAAAATAGCTCCAGAATATTTCCTCTGAAAGCTTTAAGTACTGGTTTCCACATGCCTATGGATCATTCTTAGAACTAGGGAAAACTTGTATTCAGAAATTCCTGGTATCTATGCACCTGGTATTTTAATACTTCAAAGCAGTGATTTTCCATCATGGGAGAAGAAATGTGAAGTTTGTCCACTGGAATCTACAGAAAAAGATATGCAAATTAATGGGATACTTTCTTCCCACCATTGAATCCAAAGATCTTTGTAGTCATCATTTTGGGTCAACAACAAAGATATGTATCATCATTTCTAGCTTCAAAAAAATATTTAAAATCAAAGTATTTGATCAAATCAAATGATTTGAACATTTATCAGGTTCATATTCGGCTGTATCTTTTGGAGTATCAACCTGCATCTCAGCCTCAGCAATTCTAGTTAGTTAGGACTAAATATTATGAGAAGTTTACATTTGAGCATTTCCAATTAAAGAAAAAAAAAAAGCCAAGCAATGAAAAATGTGGAATGGCTTTATTATGCATTACTCCCTAAAGATAAATATTGCTCAAGTTCTTTGCCAACTCCTTTGGCAAGTTAAATTATTCCAAACAATAATAAATGCATACCAGTAGCTTTCCACTTTATTTGTGTTGAATGACCACTTATTAAATATTTTTTCCCAACAGTTTCTTTCTTTCCAAGAATGCTTAAAATATCTTCAACTACATGGGAAATAGTGAATTGAGAGCAGGCTGACAGAATCTACTTCTCCGAGAGATATATGATTATACTACTTCCAAGAAATGTGACACTTAATTAATGGGGTGGCTCTCTGTGTTTTTGAAGAGGTCAGTTCATTGAGAAAGCAAGCATCTGAGTGTTCGCAAGCATCAGATAATAGCTCTCTGTGCTATACCTGTAACTTGCTACACAAGCAGCACAGAACTGATCTGAAAAGCAGTTAATTTGATTTCTGTATTTATTAGAAGGAAATATTTTCAGAGGATGCTAAGAACAGCCAACGAAGAACAAAACTAATGGTGACAGTCAATACAAGATTATATAGTGCAAGTAAGTAAGGTAAATGTACAGATGGAAAATCTAGTGGAGGGAAGCGTATGCAATGTCTGAATGAAAAAATGCATATATTTTTAAGTCATAAAATGATCTGGATGAAATATGTACGTGTTTATAGTGTGGCATCTGGCATGTGTAACATGGCTAGCTTTGTTTGAAGAAACTCTACCAGTACTGCACTAAGCCAAGTCCCTCCCAAGATTAATAAGATCTGTAGTTCATAAAAAGGCAGCCTACATGCTGCCAGTTCAAGTGCTCTGAGAAATGTACTCCAAAATGTCAACAGTGCAGACTGCTGTCCTTGCACTAGTGCCACTTGTGCAGGCAAAATCTTTCCCTGTTTGTCTGGGCATGCCTGCGGCACATCGTCAACTGCCAGCACTACGGTCAAGTTATCAGGGATGTTATCCCACAACTTGTACCCTCATCTGCCTGCTATGAATTTTCTCTTTGATTTTCATGTACATGTGAGAGCAGTCATTAAGAGTAATATTAATTCTAACTTGAGGCTTCACCTTGGCTGTACATCTAATCTGTACTGCACAGTTCAATTTTGTTTAAAACAGTACTACATCAAAACTGATATTCTTCCCCCCAACCCCAACGCTGCTTTTTTGAAGTCAGAATGAAATCCTGAGACTGGAAAAGGATATATTCTTTCTTTGCACTTTACTGCTAATAATAACTTGCTACTCCATTTCTTGGGTCAGCATCCAGGTGCAAAATTAAACCACCCCTCCTACTTCTGAATGTGATCATATACAGTAAACATTGTCTTGCACACTAATGAATACATTCCCTCAAGTCCTGATTTCAAATTGCCATATACTCTCTTTCATGCAAGAAAAGCAAGTTCTGTAATAGGATTTTCAGCAACAAATTAAGCTTTAAGGGAAGTTAACAATATTTATAATAGTTCATGTTTCTTGAGAACTTCAGCCGTTTGGGGAAGGAAGGGTGAAGAGGTTGCGTTTTTCTTCATTTCTTCTCTCTAACTATTAGCTACAGTGTATAATTTATGATTCATCAGGATATAGACCTAGACCTTTCCTATAATCATCCCCTCTTGGGGGAGGTTTGGGACAGCCCAACCAGTTATTTTTATCAACTCCTCCACTCTTTAAGATTCTGTTTTTAAAAGTGCTGGAGATAAAGGCTTTCAACACACTAATCCCAAAACTGAAATTGTAAGCAGTGCACCTTCCAAGCTTGATATGAGCATGACATAATATGATTGAAGAGGAGCACCTGGGGAATTAAAGGCTTGACATTTCTTGTCAAGCCATATGACCCTTAAAATCATATATTAAAATAAAGCAGCTAAAAGAGGACTCCAAGCTAAAAGCACACTTCATGTTCTGTAATAGACATTTAACAACTCTCCTGAGACAAGACACTTCTCCCAAGTTCAGGACAATTCACTAGGAAAAATTAATATATGCAGTCTGAAAATAATCTTTGGCACACTAATGTATATTCCTCCACCATACCCTTTAGTGCTGACCTGGGAACTTCTCTGAAGCTTGTGGATACGGATAGGAATCATAGCACTAACTTTCCTAGGGTCTGGATTAAATCTGTAAACATTAGACTGGTTTTTAAAAGGGTACCCAAATAAGATGCAGTCACATCCTTCCTTATTTGCCTGAAATTGAAGGATAGCTCTTCTCAAAGTGTTATCCAAAATAAACTTTCCGTTTCTCTTAATCCATCAAAACAACATGGTCATTCATACTCTATTCTGTCAGTCATTTGTATACACTTTTCATGTTCTGTTTTACAAAACAATTTACATAATTAAACTAAATAATACCTTTAGACTTGAATACACAACCTGGGAGCAGGTCTGAACTAGAAATTTTGTTCCAGTATCTCTTTATAAGCAGTAAACTTACAGTGTCCTCATACGCCACTGAGCAAGCTACTTGCTCCACTGGCATGCCTGCCACAGAGTTGGGGCACTGAAGAATTTGCTGCTCCTTCCCTTCTTCTGAGGGGTCTCCAAAGCCTCTCAATTTCCCCCAGACAGGCAAGTGTCCTGTAAGCCCTTTTCCTCCGCATTCCCATGACCAGCAACTGCTTCAAATAACTCCACAACTTTTTAAAACAGAAATATTTTTTTTCTCCTGATGATTCCCATCGAGCAGAAGAAGAGCACAAACCAGAAAAATGCTTAACATCGTGACTTACCTGCGAGTTTGGGATAAATTTCCCTTGTCTTGGACCGCTACCTCTGATACGGAGGAGATGGGCTACCCACACACAACTCTTGTGGCACTTCTCTGACAGAAATGCAATAGCTTCAGCTTGCCCGTTCTTCCATTCTTCTCAGCTAATTTCTTCTACCAGTACAGCATGCTCTTGGAGCATGGATTTGGCCTTGGAAGAAATAAAAATCTTGCATGCTTCTGACAGCCAGGTGAGGGAAAGTCCCTTACAACAGGACCCCCCTACACATACAGGTCCAATAAAGCCAATGTGTAAAATATGCTGGGGTACAAATGCACAACATTATGTCTATTTCACAGTTACGTTGATGCTATTACCCCTTAGCAGCTGCAAGGTAACTAGTTCCTCTTTCTTGGCCATACTTAGGGCATTTGTACAGTCTACACGTGAAATCAGCCTCTCTGCTGACGGTAGTCTATGCTATGCCATTGACTTCTGTGATCCCTTCCAAGTAATACCTTCTGATGATCTGATCCAAAACCCTCTTAGGTGAGAGGTTATTTAAGTCTTGTCTTTTTTCGCCCGTAGTTATATCACTTATGTCCTTCTTTGGGAAAGTTTTGTATCTCTTTTTCATAGCTAACATGCTTTAACCATCCTTTCTCTCTCCTAACCGTGACTGTGCTGTCTTCTTACGTTGCCTTATAGACCTCAAGACAGCCCAGGGTTTCTGCACTGTTGTGTGAATCAGTGCTGCCTCTGACATACCGTGGCCCCGGGATACATTGCACACACCCTTTGCCTGGCTTGAGAGGTCTTCACTGCAAGGGTGGCTCATGGCAGCCTTCCATATGGCTTGCACTGACATATCCTTCTCGTAAGGGGTGGGATTTTAGGGCTTCTTTTTTTGCTCTCATTCTTCTGCCTTGTGTGAGAAGGCTGGGCTGGTGAAAAGGCTGTCATTCTCTGTGGTGCGTTGCTGATGCTGGCTGTAAAGGCAATGCTTAGCTGGTGTTATCACAGAGTTGTGTAAGGGGGCTCCAATTGCTCTGCGTCACCTGCTAATGCCACCCAAATCTCAGAGCTCAGCTCACCAAAAAGAACAAAACCAGCCACAGGGGACTTCCAGGCAAAGTGAGTAGAAGGGATCATTTAGTTTGCTTAGGACACTAGTGGATAATGAAGCATGAAACGGATGTTGAAGGCTAAAAGGAGAGTTCTGTTTGCCAATCATCCAGTATCACTAAGTGCGTTCTTATATAAGGTCCCATTGTACAAAATCTAAACAGGCAATTCAAAAAATATTGTACACTTAATCAATACTAATGACACCCTTCTTAATCTAGTTACAACTGTCTGTCCCTGTGCTTCCAGGGATAAAAATTTTCTTCTGAGGCATTAGTGACTGAACAAAAGCAAATTCTGGAGCTTATCACATTCTTCTGAAATATTTATTTATCTGCTGCCAAAGGCAAGATAGTGGATGGAAGTGGCCTTTGTGTGGTCCCAGAATCTGGGTGCAAAGCACTGCCATTAAAAGCTTGTTGCAAAAAGGTATGTACTCCACTGCTCAATAGATGCTTAAAAACATTAAGATTAAAGTCATCATAAGCAGTTTTAGACTGAAAAGTACATGAAATACTCTAAGTAGATCATAAGGAAATTAATTTTGAAAAAACACCTTCTTTAATACAAAGCTTTACAAATCAACTTGTGTCATCACCTATTCATAAGGAATTTGGCAGGCATGTACGAATCCAACTGGTATTTTTTATAAAGCCTTTATAAAGACAACCAATACATTTTGTTAGTCTAGTCTTTGGCTAATCAAAAGCTATGGAAAACCAGGGTTAAATCTTCTTTTCTTCTCCTTCCCCACCACTCCCAGAAAGCTTCTTTGCTCTAAACTGTCATTTCAGCAAATTTTAAGTGCCACAGCCTTAACTTGTGATTTTATAGCAAACCCACTCAGCATCTTTAGCACCTCTGAGCATGTCCAGAACTGCCCACCATCTTGACAGGGCTGAGGTGGCTAGCACCACCATCATACCTAATCCTGGTTGTATTCCAAACTTGGCCCCCTTCCTGCAGAGATCCCCATGGGCCCAAACTCAGGCAGCTTTCCCAGGCGGCACCTGAGATGCGCCAATGGGATCAAGCTCCCTACAAAAGCTATCAAGGGCAGTCATTTTCTGTTTTTTTCTTTTACAGTACTTGCAAAAGGAGAAATGCTTATGGTGTCCCTTTTTTTTTTATTCCTCATTAAGATACTAATCTAGTAATTGAAGGATTCATGTAGGAAGGAGTGCAGGGCCTTAGATTCAACATCTACTCAGGGTGAAGTTGTTAAAATTCGTTATCTCCAAGTACGACATGACAATTGGTTTGAGAATCTTTTTGTAGAAAGCAAATTCAAGCACCAGAGCTTCTGATAGCATTAGGGTATCAGGTACAGTTCTCAGGAAGCATGAATCAAAACATTTTTGTAGTAATCACCCATTTGTAGGGACAACTTCATGTCTTAAGGACCAAGATGAGATGCATTAAAACATGTCTTTTCCATTGCTAATCCTTCTCATTGCTCATAGAATGAATCCCAACAAATTTCATCAAGAAAACTCACATTTAAGTGTGTAGGATGTCAGCTGATATCTCTAATATTATTATTCTTCCTCTGCTTTTACTGAATTCTGGTCTTCTTTGCCTTATTGAGGCAGCCGTAGTTGTATGGGAAAATGCTTCATCACTGCTCTATTATTTTGGAAACTGAAAACTTTGAGTCAAAAACATTTCCACTGAAACCAAGAATTTCTATTTGGGAAGGCTGCCAGGCTGCCTCTTGCCCAAGTAATCTTCTTGTCCCATGCCACCGTATTTGTATATCCCTTCATAGGGGAGGGGCGTGCTCTTCATAGGGGAGGGGATGAGGTTTAGAATTTAGCACAAGGCGGCATCAAAAAAGGCAAGAAATGTATCTTCTTGTATTTTCCTGCATCTTCCTCTGTTGTCTGACTGAAGTCCACAGAGAGGTGGAGTGGTTCACCATGAAACTCTGGAAACAGTGCATCAGCCTTCACCTTCTCAATTCCAGATGTTGTTGTTCAATGCTTGCTGCACAGGCCACCTAAAATCACAAAGGACTTGATATCTGGCTATCTCCTGGCTATCTCCTGGCTATCTCCTCGTTCAAGTCAGAGCTACTTCTCACTTTTTGACCATGGTCCAGGGAAGGTAATGAAGCCCTGGAAGGAGGCCTGCCCTAGTTTATTGTCAGCACATCTCTGAGATCAGAGGTAAAGAATTTTCTGTCTTAGGCAGGAGGAAGTTTTAAAACGTCAGTGAAAAATGCCATAGACACTTTAAGTATTTTTTGCAGTGTACGACACACCTTTATAGTTTCCAGAAGTTACTGCTTGAAGTTACAGCTCTATCAGCAAGTGAAGAGCTAAAGAAAAGTCATAAAAGATCTATTAGTATAACAGCACTGCTAGAATTTGGACCTAGATTTCCCCAATAGTTTGACTCTTTTAATCTTGGAATACAATTGAGGTTTTGCGATTTATTTTGACAGAGCTAGAAGCTGGCCTTCAGACACATAGTACTTGTCCCACTTGTTCCACAGAGGCTATATATGATTTTGATCAACACTCAAAGTTGAAGTTCCCCCCAGAGCCAAGAAAATGACATTTACTGAGCCATAGCCCATCAAATATTTATGAATCATAACACATTAAATAAAGATAGAAAAAGAAACTGTGAGAGAAAATAATGTTTAGATTTTTTTCCCTCTGTTTAATTCCCATCTGAAGTGAGGTCTTCTGGCATTCTGCTTAACTACCATGCCACATTTTTTCCACACAAAAACATCCCCATTTCAAACTAGTTATAAGACATCGCAGTGTGCAGCATAGGGATGTGCAAGGCAAAACTGATGACTAATACTGAAGGCATTATTTATTAACTTTAATTCATAGTATCTCATATCCGCCTGTCAGTTCACTCCTCCACTCCTTTTTTATTATAGATGAATGAAACTGATGCTTTTACATTCTTTTAAGCCATTAAAATATGTTTAAATTATTTACGGTGAGGCATCACAATGAATAATGAGACACATCCCTGAAGTTTTCAGCTTCCTGATGCAGCAGTTTCTCGGCTTAGGCACTGTTTAAAGCAAAAGAGATTAAATGATACCAAAAAATAAATTAAATAAATAAATAAACAAATAAAACCCCATGACACTTTTCTTCAGAATTTTACCAGGCCAAATTTAAGGGAGTCAGTAATTGTCAACTCTTATACTTGGGCTAGTCTTCTGAAACACTATTACACTAGTGTATTCTAAGATTATATGTAAATATGTGCTTTCAAAAGCTGTTTTATCACAGGAAAAAAGTACAGGAAATGGGAAGGGCTTATCTGTTGATATGGGCTCAGAATGCAATACTGATTTCAGTGTGAAGTCTGCATGAAAATAATTATTGTGAATATCTTTAGCTACAGTAACTAAAACCCTTAGATTCAAATATATGTTGCAGTCCTGAACCTTTAGGCCTTTTTTCTCTAAACCTGAACTCCAAACCTGGAGGTCAGGACCCAATAAACCTGTATATGCAACCCTGTGCCTGCTGAGAGCACCTGCCTGTTCCAGGCCAGGTCAGGAGCACTGATTACTTGGGATCATGAGCTGGGAATCTACTCCTAGGGCAGTATCTTTGCTCTAAAACCCAAAAAGGGCTCATTTAAAAAAAAAAGATAGTCACAGTGCCTTTAATATTTTATAACAAGGCAAAGACTTAGAACCTTCATTTTGCAATGGGGAAGATCCAGCTTCAGCTTCAGCTTTCTTTCAGTCTGTGGGAACTGAAAACTATTTCTGCTTTTCCAGGAAAAATATTGCACTCTGTTAGGGAGGAGTATTTGTTACCTCTTGCTCCCCTTGAGTATGTGCCATAGTGAGCAAAGGGCTGATAGTTCAAAATGTCAGAGAAGAAGAGTGTGAGTCTGGCTGTGATCCTGCAGTTCCCTGACGTGGGTGGTCAGGATGAGCAGGTACAGGATTGCAGACTGTCCTAGAAAGACTGCAGCAGTATTTTAGCATTTCTGTGTGTATTGTCTATCTTTCAGTAACGTTGCAGAAGAATGAAGTGGCCATGGCTTCATCTACAAAGAGAATCAACATCTCTCGCTGTAAGGGCAACAGAGATCTGTATGTAACCTGGGTGAAGTGAAGCTTTTCAAGGAAGTCTCCATGATTACCCAGGCCAGATACAGGTTTCACCGTGCAGATGCAGCCTATGCACCTATCACTAGTTCGCCAGGAAGAAGCACATTGCGTGTATAAGAAACACAAGACTAACCCCTTAAGGTTTAGACTTTTTGTAGATCACAACTACTAGTTATCAGTTTTTTAATTTTTATGGAATGATACATATCCTGTTGTATGCACCAAAGCAGGCTGAGAAACTGTTTCTTTTTGTTGTTTCTGATACTTATAGTCAGCCTAAAGGATTTTTTCATCTCTTTAGAGTGGATGAACTAGAGCAAAAGAAATGGAATTATTTGGATCTGAAAGTTATGAATCAACTTTTTGGTGTAGAATGACTGGTTCTTGTCAGTCTGCATAATGCGAGTTATGTTAGCATCACGGGACAAGGATGGATGAAGATTTTATCCCCTTCCAATTACATTGCAAGTGTGAGAGACGTGATTCATGTCTATAAGGTACTAGATGCACCAAAGAATTAGAAACAGACCTTCTGTATCTCTAACAGAGAAACCAAGGATTGAATCCTGCGGCTTCAAAAACATAATTATGTGCAGATGTAATAAAACCAGTTTAATAGTATTTAAAAAAAAATATTGTGGAAATCTCTGACTTGAAGAGGATAGAAATTAAGGCTAGGAGCATTTACTTTGGGATAAAGGCTTCTCATGTTGTTGTATTTAATCCCTGGAACGATGTCCTATCCCAACCACCCTACTTGTGCATATCATCAAGTATATCTTCCAACTGCAGAGCTACGCACATAGCCATATTGTCAACAGTGATAAATCCATGAAACAAGGAGAAGTGCGGGTCCTATTTGAAAGAAATGTCTTCACACTTCCAAGTCACTGCATTCAGGAAGAGGTTGTCCTCTCCATTGTGTCCTGAGCAGCCAAGTTGCCATGCTGTGAAGAATCCCGTAAGGAGGAGAGGACATCCCCCTGCACTGTGTGCACACAGTGGCCCCATCTGCAGCCACATCTGTCACAGAGCAGCATACACTAGTCTTTCCCTGGCCTGAGTTACATTTGTTCAGCTGAAATGGGTACAAGTTAGACCTCGGCTTCGACTAAGACCTTGCCAAAACTCCAGTCCAGTCTTTTACGTGAGTACAAACCAAATCTATATTGTGTTTTGAGGAATGCAAGTATCGGATGGGTAATTTCCAGAATAAGGAAAATGTCACTTTGCTATCCTACATTTTGTAATTGCAGCAAGAGCTGGGCATAGATGTGGTTGAAAGTTCTGATGGAAGCTGCTGTGACAATATTTCCAGGCCTGTAAAATACAGGAAATATCAAAAATCTTTGGGGGATTGGGGATGATGATATAAGCACATTAGTTTTATCTATTTGTAGAATTCAGAGAATTTGGGAAAGACTTTCTTGAGTTTATTAAGGAAAACTGATCGTTAAACTTCTGGAAAATCCCACTGTAGGTTCTCATGAGCTGAACTGCCAGGGCTCTCTGGCAGGAGAGAGTTATTATACGTCTGGACGAGATGTGATAGTTTCCAACTTCCTTCATAACAAACCAAAGAAAATCTTTCACTTCACTAAATGATTAGGAAATAAAATCGTTTTATGCTACAAGAATTTTCTTCGCATTGCCTTTCTATACAAACTTTGAGTAACTTTAACTACTGAAATTTTGAGAAATAGTTTGAGGAAATCATAGCTATTCATTACACAGTCTCTTCTTAAACAAGGTACCTTGAGAAAATGTATTGCCCAGAAACTGGAACAAACACGTTTACCATTGTATCACAAAGTTAATGCTTAGCTGAATAAACTCAGTTTTAAAGCAATAAATATTTGTGAATAATGTTATTATCAGCAGCTACAGATATACTTCTTCACATTTCTAGCAGGTTAGTAGGCTGTTCAATCCATTTGTTATGAAGAGTGGTTACCAGCTAACAGAAAACCATGAAGTACCTCTTTGATGATTTCATTTGTTTTGGGCTTGTTTTTTACCATGAACTCTTCCTCAAATTCTTTACCAAAACGGTGGAGTTCTTGTGGGCACGGCACATCTTTGGTTGCATTACACCATGTGACTATGTGGATCAGAAAGAAAAAGGGGCGATTTTTCCCTGTTTGTCTATGATGAGCCTTGCCAGGTCTCTGGGTCAAAACCCCCAAAGCTTTAAACCCATAAACCCCAATTAAAACCCAGATCATCTAGTGACTCTCATCACATTAGTTGTGTCAGGTGGCACTTTACCTATGGGTAAAAGTGACTTGGAGTCACCTATGGAGCTACAGAGTCCAGAGAGACATCAACCCCCTGTTCAGAAAATCATTCAGAAACAAAGTGAACACGGGACTGTTGGCACATGGAGCACCCATGCACTCAGAGCAAAGAAATGCAATGGTCCCAAACATTTGTCAGCTCAGCTGATTTGCCTCTCTTGCTCCCTTGATTGTGTAAAATTTCTTTGTATGTGTGAGATGTTAGTGGGACTGTTTGTGTCAGTAAGAGCTCACCACAGCAGGGAAGTGTTGCAACATCTGTCCCCCTCTTGGGGAAACCAGATAGGAGCGTCTTTGAGGCTGTGTGTGGGGAGCAGAGGGCAGGGAGGGGAAGGGAAGTCACCACTGGCAAAATATCTAGAATTTAGTTTTCCTTTTTTCCAATTTCTCTCTTCCCATTTATTATTATTATTATTATTCAACTTCTCTGCTTTGTATTTATTTATTTATTTATTTTTAGTTTCATTGGTCCTTCTTCCCTGTTATTTTTTCTTGAAAGTTAAAAAGACCACGTGCCAAATTATAAATGAAGGCGTTTTGGTATGGAGTCACTGAATGCTTTTCACTGGCTAAATATCTCTGTCTATCCTAAGTGCAGGTTGCCCTCACTTTTACATTAAAGCAAGTTTTTATAGCTGTTCCCAGCCAGGCACTGAAGCTCCATGTGCTGTAGCAGCAGTAGGGTCTGAAGAGCAGAGGGGATATTTCACAAGCAAGGACACATTTGGACAAGCTGCTCTCGCTTCTTGTTCTGGCGGTGCTCTCAAGTGACTTCACTGGGTAGGCATTCCTCTCGGAAGACTTGGGGATTGTTATCCTGAAACTTGTGGTGCGGTAGTAAAATTCAGCTGCCGTACCTCAAAATTAACAATTTAGTTGCAGGATTTCAGGGGTTTTAGAAATATAATAGAAGGGATTTCTCAGTTCCTGGGCAATAAATTGTTTAATAATTTTGGGATTAATAATGGGTTTTCCATTGGAAGAATCTATGAATGGATACTGCGAAGTCAGAGTGGCGTAATCTAGTCCAAGGGAAGAGTATTAAATGGCAATGAAAGAGGGAACTTGCCAGAAAGAGGTAATATGTTGGTGATCATAAGGATTTCAGTTGTCTTTTCTAGAAGGGTGGCAAGAGAGGCAACTTCCGTGCAAATTTCCCCAGGCTGCTCCTTGGCCTTGGTGAGCTGCTTCTTGCAGGATCACAGAAGAGTTGTGCCAGCTGATGTGCTTCCTCTGGTGGACATGCCCAACCTCTACATGCGGTGTCAACAGCTGTGTTTTACAATTCCATACCACTGAGGTAGAGGTGAAGGTCCTTGTGTCATTTAAAAGTGCTAAGTAAAAAACCTGCACCGTGTATGCAGGATAACCATGTTTTCTTCATTTCTATCCCTACCAACACCCCTACAAAGTCCTCACTGGTCTTCTCAGGAGAGAGATGCTGTAAACCTATTGTAAATAAATGAAACATACTTATGCTCTGAGTCTCTGTGTATATGTTGTATTTGTGGACTGTTGCATTTGTCTCTTTCTCAGCTGCTTAAGAGTTGATGTAAGAAACTAATTTAAGACGAGTAAGTACAAGGGGCAAGAATTTACTCTCCCTTAACTCACTCCCTTTTTTTCAGTGGAGTTGGTTCTTTTTTTTTTTTTTTTTTTTGCTGCTGTGAGATCATACAGAGTTCTCTTTTCCCAATTTCTATGTGTAGATAGGGATTAAAAATCTTTGCTTGGGAACAGTACATGAAATGCACTTAACTCGGTAGTGTTGATTTCTCTGTTTGAGTGTCCACTTAGATTACTGGCACTTTCATAGTAAAAGTGGCTGAAGAAGGTAGTGAGGAATTCCAGAACTTGCAGATATTGTTGTTTTTTTTAGTGCTTCACAGTGCCTTCTGGATATCTGGATGATCTTGTGTCTTTTTAAACTACATTTGTGCCCATCTATCAAGATGATTCATATCTACAAGAACTGCTATAGTAGAGCAGTTTGGGAAAATGGCCACAACCATTCAAATAGAGTCATTTTGTATTCATTCATTTATGAAGTTTTCCTAGCACCTGGACTAGTTTTTGCTATCAGAGTTTATTTACTGCAAATGCCAAAAGGTAGAGATGTGGAGCTGAATCTTCCACTGTAAAGTCTTTAATGAATACAAGCTGCTTGGCAAAACTTAGACCTGATTCCCTCACAAATCACTGTTGTTTCAGCAGACCCATTTTGAATTTTAAACAAACTTGAATATGGAAAGGCAAATTTGATTTTATATCAAAATTATCAGCATCTTTCCCCCTTTTTTAAGCCTCAAAAAAAGCAAAAATTTTTTGCATTTGGTTTGGCCACCCAGAGTGAAGGGGCCTAATTATTAATCATATATTGTATATCAATTTAATATTTTATATTAAATAATATAATATGATATATATAAATATTTTATATGATATTTAATATTTTATATTAGCCTGTAATCCCTTGCGAGGGTTACCAGTTTGTGATGCTGCCATTCTTAGCATGTAAGCAGCCTCTGCTCTGGTACATGCTCCCCTCCCACCAGTTGCTCTTTGCTCCACTGGCAGCTCTGACAAACTATTCCAGCTTTCCTCACAGATTCTGTTATTTTAGCTCTTAGAAAGAATGTAACATTGTGAACTGAGACACTTTATTGCACCCAGGATGACCTCAAGTAAATTCTTCTGAAACTTTGCCCTCCTGAGACTCTTAAAAAGATTTTTATACTTCAGATCTTACAAGAGACAAAGTTTTGAGTATTTTTTCTCTTTCTAAGCTGTCATCTTTTGTGTCCCTGTGCTAGAAGTTATTACTTTGTATTGGGATGATACTCTATACAACGGTGATACTCGTCCAGTTTTCTATACACCTTTACAACTAGAAGTACCTCCCTGATTTGTGGTATGTCTGTTTTTGTAACCAAAAAAATAATAAATTGGCATGCCCCATGATTCTTAACGTTGAATCTCCATTTCTATCAGACATCAACTGATTGATGGGATCTTCACCACGTTCCTCCCATTTGATCTCACCTCTCTTCAAAATGTCTAGAGGATAAGTTGCAGCGGGTGTTTTGTTCTGCTTTCGCCTGTAAGCATCATACTTCAGAACGAATCCTACTCATTTCCATGGCTTTGTCAGGGAAAAAACAAACATTGGAACATGGTCAAAAGAACATTTTACTTATGAAAATGTGCAGTTTTGGGTAGAGCAGAAATATTAGTGAATATGTCGCAAATTTGGCAGCATCATCCGAAAGTAAAAAGTTGTTCTAACTTTGCTTTCACAAGCAGTTTTAAATGATTTCCTGCTGCTCCCCAAGTGGACTCCAAACTAGTATACTGGGTTCGTGAGGCCAAGATAAGTTTGCACGGACAAGTTCCATGTCTGAGAAAGGGATCCCCAAAGGGCAATACATTCAATAAGGTAAGAGCGACTGATAATAGGTCACAGAAAGAAAACACCAAAAGAAGGGTAATTCAGACACCTGAGGCATTCATCTGAGAAGTGAGAGCCCTGGATGCTGTTTTCTACATGCAGACTTTACATGCAAAAGACAGCTGCTGTAATGCATACGGGGTAGCTAAAAATCAGCACCAGCACATACTTGTAGCCCTCTATTTAAAACCAACATATTTTCTGAGTTAATTTAAGGACCTACAGGATTCAGCACGTTCCTGCAGAGGATATCTGGGTTTTTTCCAAATATTCCTTTCTGGACCCCATGAGCCTTTTGCTCGGCAGCACAACAAGCACCAGCAGGCGTATGTATAGAAAATACCCTGGCCAAGATCACCTCAGAGACTGATGTAGGACATCCTTCTTAGGTGCAGGACAGCAGGCTTGAGCCTTTTGGGTCCACTAACAGGACAGACACCCCAGGCAGCCTCCTGTTATAGAAAAAATGGGTGTGGGTGCTGCTGTCCTGCTTTAGTGCTTTCAAAGAATAGCTGTAGGCATTTCCTCAGAAAATAATGCTATGGTCTGCATCCCACAGGGAGGAAGATCTTGGATTCTACAGCCACTTTAGATATCAGAGGCTGGTGTTTAACACCAGAAAGGTGGTGTGACATGGCACAGCCCCATCCTCAGCCTTTACTGCTGGCCAGCTCTGGGCAACTACCTGATTAATGCACAGATATTTGTATTGCCGTCCTCAGGCAACACGTTCTTGCTGTGGACACCAAGCATTGAATCTGGGACCTTAGATTGTACACCAAGAACTCTGTACCTAAACCAGAGGTACTTGTGTTCTGGTTTGGATTTGGCTTCTAGTTGCCATATTGATTGAAGATCAGGATGCCCAACACACAGAAGATCAGCATCGTAATGACTCCTTACACCTAATCATTCAGTTGGTTGTATATTCACAACACATATAGATACACACATGACAAATATACAACCTGTCCATGAAGTTTGCTATAATTCTGTGATTCACATCACAATTCACAGTATGTTTTTTAGACCTAGATTGTCTAAATCAGCTAAACATTAGGTTTTCAGACAAACACTGCAAAAAACTGGAGTGGGGGAATTAGCAACTATTCTTTGACTTTCTGTTTAATTAAAGCTTACTGTGACATTTTCCTGCAAATGAATGAAATTCCTTGTTACCTACTGATTAGATTTGAGCTGACTCTTCCACAACAATTAATCAGCCAGGCATTTTGACATTATACCAAGACATGTAGGATGTTAACATACTCCTGATTGCGCAAATAATTCCTATTAAAAAAAACCAACCCTTGAACTGAAGAATAAAATTATGCAAAAAAAATTCTAATGAGTAGTATTGTTTCAGACACCAGTGCAATCTGACTGACAACGTCATCCTGACTTTTCTTGTATACCTTTTTAAAGAGATATCTAGGAAGTGAAGCCGGTAACAAAACTGGAACTGATTCAGAGGTGTTACTGACTTTAGCAGAAAATTTGCTTCTTGGTGAAACTTGATATTGCATTATTTATTTGTGTACACAACAAGAAAATCAGTATTTGCTGAGTCATGTTACTGCAAAAATTCCAGTGAAGGGCATCATGAAAATAAGATCTGAAACAGCTGTTGGATATCTACCTACAGAAACCTAAAGTAAAGTTGCCCTACTCTTCCCCAAACACAGCCTTAGCAGCCAAAAGCAGAGATATCTGTGACAACACTGTGAGTTATAGTCCAAAACGCTCCCTGTGGGCATGGAGTTAGGACATTTGGAAAAGAGACATTGAGGGAATGGTAGGAGTAGGACCTGCACAAGTCTAGCCGAGCATTTTGGGAGCTAGTTTCCCCCTTCAGCCTTGTAGTACATTTCTAGACAACACATCACAACAAAGAACTTTCTTTGGCCAAGGAATAAACAAAATAATTGTGGCCCATGTTCCCCTGCTTCAGCAGTGTAACCTGTAGCCCATTCCCTCACACGTTATACCCTCACCTCTTTGCCTCCCCAGCCGTGCTTCCCTTTGTCCCTTGTATTTCTCCAATATGGACACAATATGTCACTGCAGCAGCAGCTGCAAACACAATGGAAGGCTGGAGGAAGCTCAAGGGGCACCAGCAAATCTTCAAAGAGGCAGTGTGAGAGGTATCTGCCCTGTGCACTGTGTGGTGGTCAGGGTAGCACAGGGGCAGATACTCTCTAGCCCACCAGTTACTGCTGTTATGCCTAGGGGAAGATCGAGATTCCACAGTACCTCCTTTCCCCAGCCTGACTGTCAGGATCCTGCAGTCCTGCTCTGTCCTCTTCTTTACAAGAACAGGCTGCTTCTCCCTGCACTTGCCTCACCTGTCTCTTGCTGTCCAATGTGCTCACAGGCAGGTCTGCAAGCAGTCTGCTCCCAGGTTGCACTAGGCTTTGGAGAAGAGGACAGAACAGGGCAGAAAGCAGAAAGCAAGACAACCATGTCCCTGCCTTTCAGAGTGCAACTGCAGGTGGTCTGTTCTCTGGGTATCAGGGAGGAGTTTCTTCCTCCGATTTGCCTTGTGCCCATCATGGACCCCTGAGTACGTCTTACAAGCAGCACTGAGCTGCAAACCTCCCACACAGAAAGATAGAATCATAGAGTGACAGAATATCTTGATTTGGAAGGGACCCATCAGCATCATCGAGTCTAACTCCCTGCTTGTTACAGGACTACCTGAAAGTGAATCATACGACTAAGACTGTCTTCCAGACACTCACTGAACTCTGACAGGCTTGGGACCATGACCACTTCCCTGGGGAGCCTCTTCCAGGGACTGACCACCCTCTCAGTGAAGAAACTTTTCCTATTGTCCAACCTGAACTTCTCCTGGTACAGCTTCCTTCCATTTCCTTGTGTCCTTTCATAGGTCACCAGAGAGAGGAAAGCAGCACTTCCTGCTCCACTTCTGTGAGAAAGGTGCAGGCTGCCATGAGGGCACCCCTTGGCCTTCTCTTCTCCAGGTTGAACATGCCAAGGGCCTCAGATGCTCCTCTTAGGTCTTGTCCTCAAGGCCTTTCACCACCTTGGTCATCCTCCTCTGGACACACTCGAATGGTTTGATGCCCTTCTTACATTAATGTGCCCAAAACTGCATACAGAAGTTGAGGTGGGACCACACCAGTGTGGTGTAGAGTCGGACAATCACCTCCCTTGACCAGCTGGCTGTGCTGTGCTGGATGCACCCCAGGACATGGTTGGACCTTTGGGCAGCCAGGGCACACTGTTGACTCATATTCAATTTGCCATCAACCCAAACCTCCACATCTCTTTTCACGGTGCCGCTCTCCAACCTCTCATCCCCCAGTTTGTACGTATAATCAGGATTACCCTGTCCCAGGTGGAGAATCCTGCATTTGCTTTTGTTAAATTCACAGTTGGTGACTGCCCAGCCCTCTAGTATATCCAGATCTCTCTGTAAGGTCTCTCCACCTTCAAGGGAGTCCACAGCTCCTCCTAGTTTAGTATCATGAATGCAAACTTAATGTACATTTTATTCCTGCATCCAGATAATTTATAAAATGTTAAAGAGTACTGTCCCTAAAATTGAGCCCTGGTGAATCCCAGTGGTGACTGGCCACCAGCTTGATGTAACCCCATTTACTCTAACTCTTTGAGCCTGACCCATCAGCCAATTGCTCACCCAACATATTATGGACTTGTCTAGCTGTGTGCTGGACATCTTGTCCAGAATGATACTGTGAGAGACAGCATCAAAAACTTTGCCAAAAACCAAAAGCATCTCATCTGCTGACTTCCCTTCATCAACTAGGTGGGTGACCTTGTCATAAAAGGAAATTAAGTTAGTTAAGCAGGACTTTCCCCTTATAAACCTGTGCTGACTATGACTAAAGACTGTGTTGTCTCTGAAGTGTTTTTCAATAACTCCCAGAAAAAACTTCTCCATAATTTTCCAGGCACTGAAGTGAGATTTACAGGCCTGTAATTACCAGGGTCTTCCTTCTTAACCTTCTTGAAAATTGGGACAACATTTGCCAACTTCCAGTTGATGGGGACCTCTCCAGACTCCTCAGACTGTTGAAAAATAAAGGAGGGATGTCCCACAGTGACATCAGTCAGCTCTTTTAGTACCCTGGGGTGAATCCTTATGTGCATGCAGCTGGAGCAGATGATCGTATCTGTCTCGCACAGGGTCAATGACAAATGGTCTGAAGGTCTTGAAGGTTCTAAGCATAGGGTTGCAATTGTTCACACAGGTTGCGTCATAATTGACAGGGATGGGAACATTAGGCATTTGTCTTCAATGTTGCTGTCAAAAATATTTCCGCTCCTCACTGTGACAGCTGTGGCCATTCTGCCTGTGCCACTATTGCACACATGTAGCAGTCAGCGTGGCATGAGTGGCTGGAGACATGACAGACAGACAGGCAGCTGTTGAGGCTGCAGATAGGAAGAGAGGAGAGTCAGGGGTGAGTGGGATGCATCTCTGCTGGCTCTCCATCGCCTTTGAAGGAGATCACCGGTTGTGCACAGGATGGGTCTCTAAATGTGCAAGCAATAAATTAAAAGCTAAAGCTTAATTAAACTCCCTAACAACAGATGAAGCAAAGAACTTCTATTCTGCTCTTCCCTTATTCCCAGTTCTGTCAATTTAACACAAAACTGAAAGCCTCAGGTTTCATTTGGAAAGGATTAAGGAAAAGCAGAATTTGTTCATTCTTGGTTCTCCTAACTTTTGGCTGTAACATAGTTTTCTTGCCTTATTAGTCACCATATATCAAGTTCAGAATGTGTCTTTAGATCTGCTTTAACTTGTTTCTTCCTAATTGACATAACATTTTGCTAATAACACCTTGAATCTTTATGAACACAGATTATAAAGTCCCTACAGGGAACTGGGAATATATTTACCTGCATCTCTACGGAATTTTCTGTTTTGCTAATACTTAGTTTTCTGTGTATTTTAGTTTTACTGGATGTGTAGAATAAAAATGCCTGTATGGCACATCTTTTGCTTGGCTTACACAGGACAGGTTTTTCTCTGTTATCTGGACCTCTGGGATAAAATAGCTAATTATTTTTCCTCCGTATCCAATAATCATTATTTATATGATGTCATGCTTAATAGGCAGAGTGTGCCAGAAACATGCATCCATGGTCTGATGATACTTTCTTCCAAGGAAAGTTTACTGTGAATTACAGTATAGAGTGTGGCCTTCCTCACAGACATCTAGGCAACTAGTCCTATATCCCATTAACCTGTTTTGATCATGAGAGGCTTTCAAAATGCATAATTAGAATTACTTTCATGATGTTGATGCCAGGTCAGATGCCTATACAGCCAAAATAGTAGTCCTATAAATCTGAAAATACTCACTATGATTTCTGCGTCATCAGAGTGAAGAACAGACGTACCTAATTTCAGCTGATCCCAGTTCACTTTAACTTTTCTGAAAGAATACCTACATGAGGAAAACCTGTGATGAACAAAAAAACCTTCACACCCGGAAAAGATTAAGCAAATAACTGGATTTATCAAAAGGCAGAGACAAACACAATGTTTTGTTTAGTCCTCATATTGATTTTTTTTCACTTGAATTAACATAGTTGATATTGTCTCATAATCCATAATATGGTTTATTTAATGCAAGTGGTCTCTAAGAGATAGAGTCTCAGGAAGAGACTGCAAATGTAATCTCGTAGATTTGGGCTAAGCATGATCTTAATCTAATTGGGTCCTTAGTCTCTTCTCCTGTAGCTAAAGAAAAGGCACCATAATATTGCTTTATTTCATTGCAAGCTCTTCAGTATCTTCCTCTGTGTTTGTACGCTGTCTAGTGCCATGGAGACTTCTCCCTAGTTAAGGCCTGTGGGTGCTGCTGCAATGTAAATAAATGAGAAAAAAGGGAGTGAAATTAAAGAAGAGGTTGCTATAGTCATTCTGTGTGTGAAACTGATGTTCTCCCCTTCTAGCAAAAAACAATCCTGATGACAGAAATGTAGACATTTCTGTAGAATATCTTGGCGCAGAGGAATAATCATCCTTGTGGCTGATCTCGCTTTAGGAGAGAACTAGAAAACAATTAGGCTGAGAAACGTGCTTATAGCTGAGAACACTCCAGGAACATATTTATGGCATGCGCTTGCCCTTTTGTCTGAAAAGCCATAAACAACCATCACGAGAAATGGCAGAGTCAAGGAGGGTTTAAAGGTTGGAATTTATTAGAACAATGTTTCCTCATACCTAGTGCTAAACTTTCCTCCACTGAATGTTTATTTCATTTCCTCGTTGGAAACAATAAGAATTGCTCTCAAAAGACCACCTGTCTCATCCCACTGTCTTGTCTAGAAGTCTCCTGCAGAGCCAAACCTTGTATTGTTCATCTGGAGTTGTGGGCATGGGGGAACATTCATCTGCAAACAATAATACAGATGAGACAAAGCGTATGTTAGTCTGAAGACCTATGGAGTTACTTTGAAAAACAACAGGGGGAACCAGACTCTGACGTCCTCAGAGCTCTGTAAACAAGGTGCAAGTTTTCAAACTAGAAAGCTTGGAAATACACTTTTCAGCATCACACTTCTACTTTTACCTTCCAGTGCAGCTCTCGTCTGCGCCCACCCTTAAAAGCCAGGTGGGTCAGAGCTGAGCCCAGCGCAGCGAGGTAACGCAGCCGAGCAGCGTGGCTCTGACTTTCACGGTCCCCTTGAAATCACCCAGGGCACCCCCTCTGAATGGAGGCCCCAGTGGGGGCAAACAGAGAATTCTCTTTGCTCTAAGTAGATTTGCGTAACCTTTGCAAACATATACACTGGCAACGTTATTTAAACATCCCTTGCATTCCACAGTCTGCTCCTAATACAGTGGAAAGAAAGGCTGAAGGAGCTCCCCAAAACCCACAGCTGGTGTGTGGCAGACCTTGCTTTAAAATTGTATCTCTTTTCACTCCTAGAGCTGCATTTCATCCCACACTGCAGGATCCCCTCCGCTTTATTTCATGTAATCTGCTGGTGGGCCTTAGGACAGCTAGAAAGAAATACCCACGCACCTCAGGTTGCAAACCACTTTTTGCCCAAACAAATAAATAATTCAACCATATTTATCTCAATGATGAATGATTTTCCTCATACACTGCCCCTCCAATATGCAAAGGCTGTTACTCAGCAATAGTCCTGTGACACCTAGTTTACATTTTTATACCACTGTGTAAATATACTACTCCTCCCCATGCCCCTGTGGGGTAGGGGAGTAAATGTTTGATTTGCTCTTCACAGCCAGGAAAGCTGGCTCAACCAGGATGTGAGAGTGCGGCACAGCTCTGAGCTTCTTTGGTAGAGCAAAAAATCACAGTCGTAGAAATGTTTGTTGGCAGGGAGCTCTGAAGGACATTTAGTCCAACCTCCGTCTTTAAGCAGGACTATTTCCAGTGCAAGATCAGGTCCCTTGCAGCTCTATAAAGGTTAAGTAACCACTGAGATTGGGACAGATTCTTCAAAATGTTACAAAATATCCATAATCTATCATTTTGGACTGCTGCCTTGTTTTTTGGTTTGGTGGTTTGGTTTTTTGGGGGTTTTGTTTGTTTGTTTGGTTGGTTGGTTGGTTGTTTTTTTACCCAAATCACAGATGCTTGTTTTAAAAATGCAATGGAAACAATTAATGTTTATTTGGCTGCCACACATCAGAGAAGCTATCAAACATTGTTCTTTGGTAGGTTAAATCCTATTTATTTTCTGTCTGAACGAACTCAGAGGCACGTAGAAGCACTTTCAGCAACCTCCTGTAACCTAAGCACATAATTTCTTCTCATCCCACACACCATGCCAGGTTAAGAGGTGTGAGCAGTGAGAATCACTGTAAACATGAGTCTTCTTTGCCTAATGGAATATGACAACTAATAATTTTAACTGTTTACTCCCACCCCCAATAATAGTTTTGTCAGATTTAAGCAAAGCGTGTACTTCCAGACCGAAGGACTAATCACGGATTCCCCTGCTGACCATGACACAGCTTGAGGAATTGCCTGAGCATTGCATGGAAATGTGTCAATGAACATGGTGTTACTGCAAAGCGATCATCCTCCAGACCTGAAGTGAGCAGTGCTGAGGGCAGTTAGTAGGAAAAGGGCTGATACATTATCTAAGCTACAGGCTTGTTGCCCATGAATATAGTTTTATGCTGTCCATGAGATACCTGGAATTCCTTGGCAGTCCTCTGCTGCCCTGGCGAACATTCTTCACCCGTTCTCCATCCCAAGATATTTGAAACCAACAGACGATTTTACAAGTCATCTGTTGCTCCTTTGAGAAATCAGGAATAAAAATGGCAGTGGAGGAGCAGCCAGGGTCATACCAGAGGTGGCAAGGTCAAGAGGACTGCTTGCTCTCACTGGACAACTGACCTCCCGAAACCCTAAGGAGAGAAAGTATTTCCATTAACCACAAAGATGATAAATTAGATTTGTTTTGTTTGGCAGCAGGACGATGGACAGCCATGTAGCTGTGACAGCAGGAGTGGAGGAAGCCATAAAGCTGCCTGGATGGATGGATGCAGCACAGACCCATGACCCTTGTCAGACACGCAAAATATGTGAAGAGGATTTTCCCTGTTTTAGAGGTTAATTTACAGTGGAGAGTGGGCACACTGACTCAGTTACTCTTAGCTAGCCATGTCTAACCACCTCACACTGCCTCTTCTGCACAGACTTTATTGCCCTCTGTGATACAAAATCTTTCTGCTCTACCTGCAAGGCTCTTGATCTCACTGCTATCCCAGGTACCTTTGGAAACCCAAATGTATCCAAGTGGCAACACAGGCAGATTTTGCTCCATTTAGAACACAAGGCATCCTTGATAATTGCTGCTTCCTTTAACAAAGACAGTCTCGTGTGGTAACACATGTAGCCATTAACAAATCCTTTATCAACTCGGTTTTGCACTGATTTCACTGTGAATGTCAATGAAGGTTCCTGTGCCTCCATTTTACTGTTTTACTCCACTGACACTGAATTCAGTAGAGAAGCTCCTGCTTTGTACTGAAACTATAGTATGTCACAGTCATGGCTGCATTACTTTTTTTTTTTTTTTGTCTGGCTAATCTACCATATGATTATTTTCATCTTCTAGTAAGCAAAAGAGAAGAGCCAAAATAGTTTACAGAAGCATGTAAGAGTGAAAATTGTAGCAAATTATGATTTCTGAGTCTGCAGTCTGCTTACCTGCAGCTTTATGTCATGTCTAACTGGTCAAGGGATGTTTCTGCACTTATGAAAAGATGAAACTTCCTTTCATAAACATGCATGAGATAGTGTACAGGAAATGGCACCCTATTAAATTTTATGGCACTTAGATAATACTGAAGCCTACAGTAAGCTGACTAATAAATTATCAAGCCAAACAATACAAAGCATCGTACAAATAAATGACGTCTCTTGCTGGCATCATAAATGGTAGAATATTGACCATCAATAGCCCCAGTATAAATTTGAGCCAAAAAAAGCTCAGTATCAAGAACAAGAACAAGGAAGTTCATAGTCCGTTGTCTGTCATGAAGGAGCTTGGTCTTTAAGAGATGTTACAAAACAAAAGGCTGCCTGAGTCGGAATACTACCTGTCTTTTTGAAAATTGAAATGTATTTCCCCCAATGAAAACAGAGATTTTAAAAAAATCCACATTAAAAAAAAGGAACAGACACTGCAAGGGGAAAGCTCTGTTGCACTAGAAGTGATCTGCTTTTCCAAAGCTAACCTCACTAGAACAGCATTATGGGCATTCACAAGAACATGCAGGTCTTTTGCAAAGCTGAAATTTTCACTGTGCAATGAACCAGAACTGAAACACACTCTGGAGTAATCCGTTGAAAATATTCAGTCAACAGGTCCAGTTTGTTTCAGGTAGACATCTTTCATCCTTCTGCCAATTCTGATTATCGTGCTCTTTCTCCATCCCTTCTATTCTTCAGGAAGGTGGGGAGGGAGGAAAAGGGAAGGGAAATAAGAGAAAAAAACAAAGGAGAACGAAGGAAAAGTTTAAAACCGAATGCCAAGAGAAAATTTGGCACCTTCATTAAAAAGTTTCCTGAAAAAAAAAAATCAGCCACTCTACCCTCCCACACTATTTCCCAAGCTAATTTATTTTCAAAACCTCTAGAATTAAAATTACTTTGATGCTGTTTTTGTACATTTTTTGCGTGTGATTGGAACAACTTCAACTTCCATCTGTAACCACCACTGAAAGGTGAATAACAAAATCCATAGGGATGACCTCTGAGCTAGCCCGACCAGAGGAGATGACAGACCTTTGTTACTTCAAAACTGGACTGCAATTTCACAATACAGCCTCAAGAGGAAATATGGAGCTGAACAGCAAGGAAAACAGACTTTCAGAATTTATGGTGTCAAAATTGACTTCTTGCTTTCTCCTTTTTCCAGATGAGTAGAAAATTGAAGTACACAAACAGCTGATATAACCTTCACCATTTTACAGAGCTTATGACAAGCATCTTTGCATTTTTCTGCTCTGAGCCATTTCTACAGCAATGTGCTACAGAGGAACGCTCTTACTATGCTGAGGGAGCAGTGCTTGATGTCATAAACAAGTAAATGGTCTTAAAATTATATTTCACTGTCACTGAAAAGAAGACATTGCCCATGCCTGGAATTCATGGACTAGAAATTTGTTGTTGGAATTTGGATATTTTTGAAACTTGGATAGCATTAATCCATTTTCAGTGTGCAGGATTTTTTTTTTTTGTTTTTTTTTTTTTTTTTTGTTTTTTTTTTTCCCTGCTTACTAGCTGCAATTTTTGATTCACTAATTACTTGATTTTGCCTTTAAGTTTGTGTATAATATTGTTTCATCTAAGAAACACTAAATCTTTTCAACTCTTCATCTCTGTTCAGTTATTATTTAGCCAATTCAGCAAATGCAAGGGGACGTCTGCTTTTCAGCTGCTACCTTTTTTTTTTCTATGTGGGATTTCACATCTTTTTTTTTTTTTTTATATTTCTGCTCAAATCCACTGCCAGCTGAGTCGAAGTAGAAATGTTTAGTAGAAGTGTTTTGTTCATTTGCTTCTTTTGTTGCCAAGCTCTTCAAGAATTCCCTGACTTTCAGCGCAGTTCTCCTAATGTTGAACCATATATTTTCAGAAAGAAAAGAAGAACCTAGCTGCTTCCTAAATTCCTGAATTTTCAGAACTACCCAGCATGCAGTAGGCCACTCAGCATATTGCATAGGACAGCCTCCAATAACGTTTTACATTTTAAATGGAAAAAAACCCAATTACTGAACTTTAATACTAATATAGAAATTAATCCAGTTTTGGAAACACTGGTAGTTTGGAGCTCTATTCATGTAAAAACTGCTGCGTAGATCTGCTGTGTAGATACCCTTCACTATTCTGACACAGACCTTCTGAGATAGCCCTATACCATTTACTAGGATACCTACACTAATAAATTAAAGAGCTCCAGAAAACACTAACCCCTTTTTCCATATTGTAAATCATCTCCATGACTCCTGAGGTGGTCTATCCCAAAGCAATTTGTCTCCAAGGAAATTCTTGTACAATCCAAGGCGACAGACACAATGGAGACCACTCTCCAAAGGCACTTTTGACGTGGTCCCCTTCTACAGAGGATAAAGGCCAGAAAGTGACCCTTGGCTGGGGCTGCATCCAGCCCAGGCTGGGGCTTTTGGGGTAGAGAAGATAAGGAGCCCTGGGAAGAGACAGGGCTTTACAGATGAGACCTGCTGGAGACCTTTCTGCAGTTTGCTTTATGATCACCCACTCCTCTTTCAGGGCTATGAGGTTTCTTTTATGCCTAAAACAAGTGTCATTCCCTTTGCTTCTCTTCTTACTCAGCCCCAGATTTTGGCAGGCTGACTCCCATCTGTAATGTCCCAAGTGGTTTGACAGGGGCTGAGGCAATGTCCATTCTGAGTTCTTTCTAATTACACACAGTAAAAAATGGTGCATATAGACTATTCAGACTAACGCGTTCAATCCAGGAACTTCATTACTTGAGGTGCCTTCAAATTGTGGTATTCAAACGATTCCCCCAAACTACCTGAAAACCTTCAGAGTTGCATTAGACAACACTAAGGGTTTAATTTGGCTGGGGTTGTTGTTGTTATTGTTTTTTCCAATTCACACTTGAGCCACTAAGTTAATTACCTGGAGAGCAGAAAGACTTGTAAAAGGCACTGCTCCCAGAGCAGCTAGACATGTGAACCACTGTCTTCAGTAATTGTCAGAAAAAAAAAACAGGTCCTGAAGTCTGCTGCCAAAACCAGGTTTCAGTTCACTTTTAGGGGATAACATTATGAGGTGAAATAAAACAAGTAATTTCCCTGTATGCCAGGAGGATTGCTTACCCTCTTAAAACATCTACACAAATAAACTTGTAACTTCCTGGCAACCTCTTCTCTCTTTCCATCACCACAAGGGATGCTGCCAACGTGTCAAAATTACAAATGTGAGATTTTTAATGTATTCAGCACTAGCTTACTTCTCTGTCCCTGGATTTCAGTGGGCTTTTGCAGGCTGCAGTGGAGCAGCTAGGGCAGAACTTTCCATACTTTACAAAATCCCACCTGTTTCTCTCTGATGAACTGGCAAGTTTTTTTCTGCAACTCAAAAAATTTATGTTTTCTGCAGCACAAAATGATTTTCAACATGCAGCAGGCAGTGATAAATGTCACTTGAAAATGTTTACATACAATCTGAGCAAGCAGTCTGCTCTCCTTCCTGGTGCTCTTAGAGAAAAAAAAATGCTAAATTTACCACTGTCATTTCATGCAGCACACATTATCCACAAGTAACTCTCAGTATATGTAGTGCTTTTTCCACAGTAGTCCAGTTGCTTTTCCAATTGATGGAGAAAAGTGAAAGCGATTGAACAAATGCAAATTTCAGTTCAAAAGTCAGCCAGAAATTCCAAATCTTTCTTGTTTTCAGATTGACCTGTGTAAAACCAGTAAGTTTCATGTGCTGATTGCCAAAACCCCATGAATTAGTTTATGAATCTTATAAATGCCATTCTACTTGAAGCTTTCCAAGAAGTAGTGCTTATTCATTGTAAACAGATAAGAACTGCAAATCTGAGACTGTCTTTACTGAATTTCAGATTTGTATCAAAAATGAAAGCAGGCAAGCCTCATTTGCTTTTAAAGTTAGTGTTATGAAAATTTCAATAGCTCTTTTATTTGTGATACCACAAATTCTTTGCAAGTCCAGCACTTTAGTGCATGTCAACATTGCATATACTGATGTCCACATAAATTGGGAAGTTTGTTGAATGAGCAAAAATTCACAGAGGTAAAAGCTGCACTGTTATTGTCTTTAGAATTTGGCACTTAAAGTTTATACTGTGCTAAAGAAAGGAAGTAGACAATGAAAATAGCAAATCCTAGTGTTAAAAAAAGATGGGAAATGTTAACATTCTTGGATGTCCACCTAAGCTGACCCTGTACATAGGCAGAATGAGTCACCAGAACCGGCCAGACTCCTGCTAGTCCCTTGGGCATGGTAGTCAGCTGTGTTCAGCATTTCATTGACTCAAGCATATCAGTTCACCACTTTATATGCTTTCCTATTTTGCCAAGTTGCCTCCTTTCTGATATCCTTTTTCCCTGATGGTCAGTTCGGGAATCACTGTCGTTTAGTGCTCACACACTGAGCACTTAGTCATCTCTGTGATGGCTTTCTTATAGCTATGTGAACTTAGTTTTTGGGAATACAGTCATTTTACTCTGCTGTTCAGATTAAGTGTGAAAAGCACACTACCTTCTTACAGTTTGAGTTTATTTGATTTTTTTTTTGTTATTTTTTTTACTTAGCCTCTCTTTTCTCAAGGTAATGTGTTTGCTCCTATTTGTGCAACACAGACTAGTCCAGATCCCAATAGGATCTGGTCCTGGGTTGGGAATTATTTGCATCTAGTTCAGTTAAGCTTGGAAAGCTAAAAATTTACTTATTTGTATCAATTAGGATGTACTATGCACTTTTAAAATGAAACCAATTTGAGCTAATCACAGCAGGAGGATTGGAGGACACCTGTGTCATCTAGTCCAACTCTCTGCAACTCCACAAGCATCCGAAGAGGCATACACCAGAGGTAGCCATGCGCCAGGAACCATGCCCAACATTGCCAAGGACATTTAAGACCCAAAAGCTACAAAAACTACATGACATAGGCATGGGGAGACCAAGAATTTTGTTTACCCCTTAGGTCCCTGTTACAGAAGGGAGTTCATTACATGAAAATGCCCTGGCTGGCAAAAATAAATGTTGGCTTTGGGGAATGAGATAGAGAAATGATAGCCATACTTTCACTTCCTCATCAATTAGTGTACAGTCCAAGTGGTGACATCTGTCACACCCAGATTTAGGTTTCTGCTGGGCTCAGTGCTGTCTTGGACATACAGACAGACTCAGAGGCACAAGAGCAACATGTCTAAGTGAAATGATTCTCATAACAGAAAGTGTTATTTGGAAAAAAAATTAAAAAATGTGGTTTATCATCAGAAGATAGAAAAGTCAGCCAAAACAAACAAAAAAAAAAGAGTAAAATAAAATTATGTTTAGTGTTTGAGGGAAATAACTAATTAAAGCAGAACAGCTGGCTGATCTGAGACTACACAGTTGGGTTTAATGACTTGTTAACATCCCAGAAGTGGAACGTGTGGTCTGAATTACAGAAGGGTTGAGTGCTTGAGGCACTTCACTTCAGAGCAGGTAACTGATGCTCACTACATTTGAAAACGGAATCAGTGATTTTACCTAGGATGAAAAGTCTTGTAGGTAGTTCTGATAGTGAAGTTTATTTGGGTGATTCCCTCTTGCTCCCTTCTGAATTTGGCATTTCCAGATTGAAATTCTTTATAGAAGCTGGTATTCTGGCGTCTCTTCTGAAAAATCCAGACATTTACAGATGTATAAAATGAAGCATTCTGTGAAATATGAGGTCAACACATGTAAACACAACTGTATTGACTGTGGTGGGAGTTCAATCTGCTTACTCAGACGTCAGACATGACCCAAAGAAAAGCTGGGGCTTGCCCAGGGTCATGGTGAAGAGTCAGTGTCAGAGTTCCCAGCACCTGAGTCATGTACTTGGCTGACTCACCCACACCTCTGTCGGTACATGGCTTCATCCTTTCACTCACTGTTTGCTCCTAATTTAAACTGAGTGATCTCAGGAGTGCATCATGCTTTCTTCCTTTCACTCACTCTCGGTTTGCTCCTAATTAAACTGAGTGACCCTAACATTTACCGTGGGTTCAGATTCATGTCTCTCAATCAGCCTGGTTGTCTCCCTCCTTGTTCCCCTTTCCCATCGTTCTGTCCCATCCAGGATTTGTGTCAGTGGCTCAGCCCTTTCTCCCAGTTTCTATAAGGAACGTTGACTTAGAGCCCATCTCCCTTGTCATCCACTCACCACTCTTCACTTACCTTGCCTAGGAGAATGAGGACAGCAGAACCACTCCTCACCTGGAGGAAGACTACCATGATTTTCACTGACCAATCCAAGAAAAATCTTCCCTGAATTGTAATCATGACATTGTTCTGTGTGGTCAGGAAAAAAATTACTGGGTTTACAGTCTGTGGTGGTCTTCATTGGCAAATTGGCATAAGATATAGGTACTCAGTCAGTGTTGTTTAGCCTGGCCCCTGTCTTCAAAACTCTTGCTGTCAACTTGCACAGCCTTTACCAGTAAATAGCACAATGTCTGTCCCAGACAGATCCAATCTTGTGATGCCATAGGTCAGAAACAAGAGTGTAATGGGAGAAAAAGTATATTCTTCAAAAATAATTCCATGATCTTTAAGTCATCTCACGACTTGGGACATCACTGCCTGTTTGGAAAAATGACAAGTACATTTGGACAACAGTCTTCTGCTTTGTGTGTCTCAGACAATTACAAGGGAAGATTTAACAGAGGCATAAAGTATTTAATATTCTCAGATTTAAAATTCATGCTAAAAGGATTGCTCATCCAACTGCAGCAATTGTTACTCATCACTTATACTGACAGTCACAATATTAAGAAGACCTATCATCAAGTCGAATAATGCTGTAATATAACTACAACACCCAGTCCTCTATGAGGGAAGTTTTTACTTAAGTTTTCACCTGTTTTTGACAGACTAGCACTTAAATCAAGGCTGTTGGTATCTCTGTGCAGACATGCCCAAGACAAATGGACATGCCTATTAATGGGCAAAGAGCAAACACGGTTTTAAAAAAAGAAAAACAACAAGCCAAACCTCCCGAGTTGCTCAGATAATCTTTGGAAAAATTACAAGAATGGACATTTAATATATTGAAGGTCATGTAAATGAGTCTTCAACACTACCAGCTGCTGAATCAGGATTATCCCTATGTATGAATCAGACACAAGAATCATCAAAGCTTCCTCAACACTCTCTCTCTTAACCTTTTGATTTATAATTAAAAGTCCTTAACGTTCTCACACAAACAGCAGTTTACTGGATGGAGCAATTTATATTCTCAGAGGTCATAAAGCTCTGTCCAGTTAAACAAAAGAAAACAAATGAAAATAGGTGCGGTAGCTTTTAACTACATTGACCAGCAGCTCTGTGAGGTGCCCGTCTGCTGCGGGGAACAGGCAGTGCTGGAAGCCCTGGCAGCAGGATGCCAAGCCCTGTGCACCGAGCAGGGCTCTGCCAGGGCTGGCAGCAGAAACTGCTGAGCACAGGGGTACCTCCAGCGCCACGTCCTGCCCTCAGCCTGGGACACTGTGCTCGGGCTGCACCTTCGGCTGCTCAGGGGCTACAGCCCTGACTCCTCTTGTGAAGGCTGGTGCTGATATTTTTCACTCAAAGGACTAAATGGGATGTGTTATTTTGTTTGGAGACAGTCAGCGGTAGCCTCTGTTTTGCATGATACCTGGGTCCTCGAAGTGCCTGGGGAACTGGGAAGCCTGAAGGGATTACGTTCCCAGCCTGGGGAGATTTAAGTCCATCCCTCTCACCTCCAGCTGATCAGCTCAGCCACCCCCATCCTTCCCCAGCCATCTCTGATCCATTCAGTAGCCATGGAATGTTACAGGAGCCACTTTGGGAAGCACCAAATCTTGCCTCCTCACCTCTTGTGTGTTGAAACTGCCAATCCGGAGGCTCATGCATTTTGTCCCTCACTCTACACAGGGACACAGCCCCCATGGGAGGTTTGAAAACTGCGCTTACACTGTTTTTTGAATCCCTGTTCAGCTTGGGCTCCAGCCTGCCTGGCGTTGGAAACCCTGTGCAGGCACAAGAGCAGGATTGGGGGCACTTCAGGAAGGGCCAAGTTGTACAGGGAAGTGCTGTGTGAACTCGGGTCCCGGTACTGTTGGGTTTCCACTGAGGGCGACTGGAGCTGGTGTTTCAGTTAGATGCTTCAGGTCCACCAAAGTCCTGTCTTGGATCTGTAAATCCCTAACTGGATCCAGTACTGAATTCACAGACTTTCTAGCAATACAATCATGGATAAACTATAGCTTTAGTCCAGCTGAAGATAATATATATATCTGAAGTGTTTGGCTGCATAAATAATTTTAATAAATCCAGGCCCTCCTAAACTGACCTTGTTAGACCATACCTTCAAACGGAGTTTTATTGTGATATGCAATGGCAAACACATTGAATTAAAACATCCCATTCAGATAAAATACAGCACTTTCACGTATCCAATCACACTGGATTCTCCCCTAGTAATAAGAAACAATAAGAAGAAATGTATTGATATGTTCCTCAGCAGGAAAGTAACAGTGTTTGCCAGCTCTCTGTGTGCAGCTTGTCAGACTGCAGTATTTTTGCCCAGCAAGCATTGTCCTCTGCCTTTACCTGCCAAGGGGCAAAAGACAATCGTGTAGCAAAATGTCAGAACAGATTAGTCACTCCTCCTCCAACATTTTCTAACTCTTTTAATCTACAGATGGAATAGGAAATTAGAGGAAGGATGAAAGGATGTGAAGTTGTGGGAGTTCAACAGTTGGGTCTTTGTTATTTCATTCAGCTCCTAACTTCAACAAATCTTGTAACTTTTATACTTGTAAAGCATTTCTATTTTGTCATTAATTCCACCATAGAGTATGTTGTTTTGCAGGTGAGAGGTTCAAACAGATGGAGACAATGGAGATATGTAAAATATAGGGTGTACTGCTACAAATATAAGACTAAATCAGTAAGGGAGAGAGCAAAATGATCAACGAGTACAAGTTACCTGGATAAAGAAATACAAATCATCAGAAATTATCTGTTTCCTTCATTACAAAAGACAAGAGGGATGATTAAAGATATGTGCCAGACAGGTCTGGGCATGATTTCAGTGCTGATTAGGGAAGGAGTTGCACAGCTTCTCCTCCACTCGGCGATGATGGATTATACTGGGTAGTTGTACTAAGGGGGATTTAGTCCTATTAGCCTTCTTCCCTCTGCCCCATAAATCTTTTACTGCTAGGAACAGATTTACTTAGTGCATATCTCAGTGATTTACTAAAGGTAATGAGCGATGAAATGGTTTGATTTGCAGCCAATCTACATTACTGATATCTTTAATGTGTTCACAGACTGGCCTCTGTTGGAAGAGCACTTTGTACAGCAATTATCAGAATTATCCTCAGTCTGCTCAGGTCCTATTGCTCATATGAGTTTCCCTCAGAAAGGTCTTCAGGCTTTGCTTTGCACCTTGCAAATTTGCATATATGTGAGTCTGAATAGGTGATTACACTGACCCTGGCAGGGCTTCTTCATCCATTTTTACTTTTTCAGCATTACATCAAGTGGCTAATGGTTTTATGGGTCAGATTTTCAAATGCCCTTCACCTTACATGCTTACAAAACAAACTCATTCTGCTCAGAAAATGTCTATCAGCCTCATGAACCTCATACCTCCCTCTGTAAAGCAGCCTGTGCAATCATGTCCTGCAATTTTTCTCACACAGAAGGCCTGGTTCCTGCTTAGATGAGACTGAGACAGAGAAGTAAACTAATCACAAGGGAATCTTTAACCGAAACCTTCAAGGGACAGCCCGAATTCTAGACATTAATGAAATTAATACAAAGCCAGTTCTCTCTCTGTGAGAGCAAGGTGAGAGCAAGAGGAAGAAGTGGTGATCAGGAACCTCCAGCATGGACTTTCCAAGGGCAAATCATGCCTTACTAACCTGATTGCCTTCAGCCAGAAGAGTCTGTGGACAAAGGGGGAGCAGTTAACTGGAATTTAGGAAGGCTTTCGACATGCCTTTCAGTGGGGAGGTATGGACTGGATGGGTGGACTACCAGGTGGGTAGAAAACTGTCCAATCCACCAGACTCAAAGTGTAGTGATCAGTGGTTTGAAGTCCAAGCAGTGACTCACCACTTGTGACTGGTTTTGCCTAGGGGCAATAGGGGTGCGATACTCTTTAAGATCTTTATGAACCACTTGGACTTAGGGACAGAATACGCCCTAGGCAAAGGTGCAGAGGATATCAAAATGCACAGCATGGTCAACACAGAGGAGGGCAGGGCTGACTTTCAGAGGGATCTTGATAGGTTGCAGAAATGGACAAACCAAAACTCATGATGTTCATCAAGAACAAATGCCAAGTCCTACCCTTGACACAGATCAGCCTCATGCAGCAGTTCACCCTGGGGGCCATCTGACTGGAAAGCAGCTCAGAAAAGTTCCTTAGAAAAGAATCTGAGGAACCCTGATGGAGAACGAGTTAAGGATGAGCCAGCAGTGTGCCATTGGAGGATTGAAGGCTAGCAGCATACTGGGCTGCATTAACAAGGATCCAGCCATCAGATCAAGTGAAGTGGTTATTCCCCTTCATGTAACACTCTTCAGGTCACACCTGGAATACTCTGTTCAGCTTTGATTTTCCCAGTAGATAATCACAGATAAGGACAAAACAAGGAAGGTCCAGCAAAGGGCTACTAAGATGATTAGGGGGGCTGAAACCCTTTTAGGGAGAGGCTGATAGAGCCAGCTTTGCTTAGTTTAGCTCTCTTCTCTGCATAAGAGAAGACTAAGGAAAGATCTAATTGTTGTCATCAACCATACAAAGGCAAAAGGGAATTTATAAAAAAGGAGGAGACAGATACATCTCAGAAGTGTACAGCAATAGGACGAGAGCTATCCCTTTAATCAGAAGTTGCATCAAGGAAAACGCCATTTAGATACAAGGAAAAAGAATATTAACAGTGAGCATGGTTAAGCAGGTAAGTAGGTTCCCCAAAGAGGCTACGGACTTGATCCTTGGTAATATTCAGAACTTAACCGGAGATGGCCCTCGGCAGCCTGATCTAACTTTGAAGATAGCTTTGAGAAGGATATTGCACCAGACAACCTCCAGAGGTCCTTTCCAACCTAAATTATTTTATAACTCTGTGATTGCAAGTCAAAAAAGCTCAGTGGTTTTCCTACTAAAAAAGGACAAGTGATGTAAAAATCCAATTTAAAAAACACCCAGGTTTTTAAAAGAGAAACTCTCAGTGAAACCCAGAACCATTTGCTTTCTTGTATGACCTCTGAGAAAAACCGATGCCTAAAACTTGCCTTCAGAACAAGCAATGTGCTGAATTTTATTCTCAGAGAGCAGTCACCCTGATTGAGGATGTGATGAAAACTGCTGAGGTCAAGATACTCATCTGCAGATTTCCTGGGAAGTGACCCAATCCATGCAAATTCGCACACCAGATTTCCTCCCAGTGTAGGCACCGCTAGTCTTCTTTTCAAAAGTCAAGCAGTGCTTACTCTATTCTACTCTTTTCCAGTGCAACATTCAGAAAATTCTTACCTGCCTTTGTTTACAAATAACAAATTGCCCATATTTTGCCAGCATTGCCACATGGACTACATAAGAGACTACTCAAATAAAAGCAAGTACATTGAATACTATTGACTTATCAGCCTTATTGTAAAAGCATTGCAACTGCTACAAGAGAGGTTTGTTTGGCATTTCTCCTATCTTGTCACCTTTACTGAACATCCTAGTAATAGATGAAACATTGGTCTGAAATACCCAGGGGTTGCTATGGGCTCTTCAGCTCCGTATGTTCAACTGTCCAGGAATATGTCTTAACTAATATCAATTTCTATCTATTCTGTCAATTTCTATCAATTTCTTCTGGAGCAGGAGTGAAGGACACTTCCTGGTGAGGCTGTGCAAAACTGGAAAAAAAAAAAATTATAGCATACCACTGGTCACTATAAGAAAGCGTGTGTGTGTACATGTGTGAAAGAGCAAGAGAGGTTGTCTTGCTTAATAATGTATTCAGTCAAGAACAGAAGAGCTGAATTTCAAACACAGTGAGGTCTTACAGTGACAATCTCGGATACCTTTGTCAGGTGCACAGTTCTGTTACTGTCCAAAGACCTGCTGGATAAATTCATTCAAGACCTCAAAGAAGATAAATGCTTCATTTTGGGATACCCCTTAAGCTTGGACATTAATTACGTTCCAAGTACTTAGTGCTGTGGACGCAACTCGCAACTGCAGTGTTAGGATGAACAGAGATGCAATTCTATGCATCTAGACAATGTTACGGTCAAAACTAAGGTAACTACAGAGTTAAAAACTTTTTACTTTAGATGGCAATTAAATGAAGAGTTTCCAGACCTCTATGCCATATGTAGGCATCTAATTCTGCTTTAGTCCTACTTTGGGAATCTATGCCTTTTTTGGCACTGTATATTTTAATGTTCAAGCTAATTTGGTCATGGAAAGTGAATGGAAAAAGTGCTTTAAAAGTGCCATTTAAATTCCTTGGAAAAAGATTTAACATTCACATAGGAAGTACTTTAAATAATTTTTTGGGGATTTAAAGAAGAATATACATACCAAGGGAGGTGGGGGGAAGCTTAGCAGTATGCATAGGCAGAAAACCAGAAGCCTTGTTCAATCAAATGCCTTTGAGAGAGCAACACACTGGTTTTGCTTCCAGATAAGAAGTTGAATCCATAACTTTATTAGGATCTAACTGCATTTCAAGTTCCATTCTCAATGATCGTGAATTTAGTTGATTACCTAAAAGATTGCAATAACTATGAGCTTAAACAGACATTTATGTGTCTATTAACATCATTATGATTAGCTCTTTGTTCACTGATTAGAAAATCATTCCAAACTAAGCTACGAAAATCAGTTATATAGCTGCTGTCTTCTCCACGCCTAGTGCTGTGTGACATTCCTGAAATTTAAATAGATGAAACAAAGATCTTATATAATTTCTTTTTAGTTCTTTTCATATACACACATTTCCTGTATGGTTTATATTCATATATATGAACATATGTATAATTTCTATACCCTATATATTGTAACATTGACAATGTAGTAGATCTTTTACAATTTATGTAGATTGCGGCCTATGACATCATTTAGTCACATATCTCAGTAAGCAGGACTTAAACCACCACAAATTCTGAATGGGTACTGGCAAAACAATGGTCTTCTTTCTTAAAGTCTGCATAATATTTAGGTAGCTCCTGAACACAATTTACTCCCGTCTTATGGCATTACTGCTTAAGAATCCCATGAACCCAAAAAGAAGCCATGGCCCTACCAGCCATGCCTTAATGGCCACAAACCCAAGACAGAGTTTTGCCCTCCATGTAGGCAGGAGGAGGGGTGCTGTTGGTGTTGCTGGCAGGACGTCCCAGCAAGCCCTGCACTCTGACGGGGGGACGCTGCGGGGGCCGTAGGACAGCTCATAACCAGAGTAACCCAGCCGCGTTTGCCTCAGCAGATCTGGTGGGGTCATCTTCTGCCACTGCCAAGAGTTTTGATTCCTCAGCAGTATCTATGCCAGACCTGCCGTTTGTCTTGTGGTGTATCCCTGGCTTCCACACCATAGTCAAGCTGCTCACCAGCCCCTTGTGACTCAGAAGGCGTAACCCCTCTGAGCCAGGGTGCACAGCTGGCACAGCACGACAGCCGCCACCCAGAGAGCTACTGATCTGTGACACCTCCTGCCTCCAACCTGTGTCATCCTCAACCACTATTCATCCTTCAGCTCAGTTCCCCCTCCCCAAACGTATGAAACAGTCACAAGACAAAGACACGAGGAAATGATCTGCAATTATGCAGTCATTCCTTTGATTTGAGAATTTCTCTTTCCTGCCCTGATTTAGAGCCACCAGAAATGAAGTAAAGTTAAACTGAGTATCAGCTGGATAAGAAGGATAAACTGAACTCTTACTGAGCTGATACTACTGCACAGTGGGTGTTTTTTAGTAGATTAAAAATGCTGAGCATATTAGCAATGACTTAATCACATGATATTTGGAAGGCAATGATTTAAAGGCCTGTCAGCCAGGAAATTGAAATAGAATGTTTAAACTCAGAATGTATAATTTTAGTCAAAGCTTTCTATATATTAATATATAATTTTATACATACTCCTGAGGATTCTTTTCCTCATGTTCCAGGTAAGTCCACCAACCCTCTCTGCTATATGCTCCAGCATGAGTCAGGCATAGGGACCGATTACCTCTCTTTCCAGGAAGAGCCATGGCCTCTGTGGTCCTCCCCTAACCCTCCTTCAACACCAGGCAGTCTTCTCTCCTCCACAAGCATTTTTCAAGGAGCATTTTGGCACTACCCTGCTTTCAAGCCTGGCCTGGGTTAGTACAGCCATTACACTCCTAATTTATTTGAGTTTACAACAGAGTTGATATTGCTTGTCTATAACAGCTGTAAACATTAAAATACTTTCTTCAGAACTGAGATTTTGGGTTCAGTGTTGGTGGCTGCTCCCATTTAAACTCTGTGAATTAATATCTTAAATCCCTTTTTTGGGCCCCAGAATTTTCATTATATGGGAGCTGTTCTTAGGGATGTGTTATCTCTGAGCATGGGGTGTACGCTTTTTTTGAAATGCACTATAAAATACAGGTGAGAACTATCTTATGGTAATTTTATGTATACAAAGATGACATCAAGATGTCATCAAGATGGCATCAAGATGACATACAACACTGCCTGCAATGTCACCCATGGAAAAATGGCTCACTGGTGTTGTCAGTCACAGCTAAATACAGAAATTAGTCTAAATCCAGTCTGGTGATGGAATTCCCTAGGGCTCAACCTTCACGAGGTACCAGAATCTTTCCACAAGCATAACTTAATCAGATTAGAGTATATTAGCTTCATGCTGTGCTGCTCAGTGGTTTTCTTTTACCAGAAAGTGATTTGTAGTTCATATGGGCAGCAACAGCTCCAACTCTCTCAAACATATTCCCACTGCAGCTGGCTCGCAATGGACTGTGTCTCACCTCAGCTCTACATAGAATGAAATTATATCTTCCTATTCTGTAGGACGGACAGTATCAAATACTTCATGTGGTTTATACAAGCACAACTTCTAAAACAAATATGTTGAAAGAGAACAGCCAAGAACAGGCCCATTCTCAGGCTAAGACCTGCATAGGACTGTGCATTCACTGAAGGCCTTAAAATATGTCAGATGTGTGATGAAGGTCCCTTTCAGTGTATTGTTTGTTTAAAAAATGTGAAGTCTAATGATTGCTACTAATTACATAAATGCATACAAAGAAGGCTACAAATTTCAAAGGGAAACATTAATGCTTAAAGTAGCCCACAAGAATATGTGGTTAGAAAGAACAGCTGAGGTTTGAGTCCCCTAATATCTTTGAACTAAAGGATGAAAAGGAAATGATTCTGAAGTTCTGTTTTTTTGTAAAATGCTTTGTAGAGCTGCTGCTGAGGCTGCAAGTTATAGCTGTGATCACACTGAAACTTGTATTCCTCTTCGTGTATCTTCCTTTAGTGTAGTGATTGAGGTCAAGAGGACAGTGGGATTCAAAAAAGACCGTGATTTATATACAAGGTGTGAACACTATCAACCTCAGTTGAGGGGATTCCTTCCAAAAAATAATTTTAAAAGCTGTTACCCCCTACACTTGAGGGTATAAGGCCACCTCGGATTAGATAGATGAGGAAGAAATTTCTGCAGTGATAGGGACCCTTGCAATTCTGAAGCACTTGGTAGCTGATACGCACAGAGATGAGATGATAAATTACTTGGATCTTTGAGCCCTGTGTCCCTGGTTTGAAAACAAACCACATGTCCACCAGCAAAGAGCGTGAAGGAATGGTTGCATGGGATCAGCCAAGGGCTTACTTAGCCTTCTGCTGTTTCAGTTAGAGGCCAACAAGAGCTGCCAAGGGAAAAATACAAGAAAGGAAGTATGCAGTTCTTTGTTTTTGTTGTTGTTGTTTGCCTATTTGTGTGTGTGTTTTTGTTGTTTGGGGTTTTTTTAAGTGCTGGGAATTAGAGAGAGTTAGTATCACTGATTAGGTTTAGGCACCTAATTTAGAATTGCAAGTTAGGAGGCAGTCTCCCCAGGTTCCTGGATTCCCTGCGGAGGGAGGTCTCCTCTGCTTGTGGGGAACATATGTGTACCTAAGGACAGCAACGTCTGCATCATGAGATGTTCAGCTGAAGTTTTGGTACAGTGCTATGGACCTCCTGTTTACATGACAACACTTGAACTCTGGCGTGAGACCCCTGAGTGCCATCACGCACAGCAAACACCACGGGTCTCTGCCACCACCAAGGGCTACACCAGACCTTGGGACTTACAGCTGGATCCACACATATGGACAGCATGCTCAGGTTCAGTGATCGGAAATGTGAAAAATGATATATGCTGCCTGTCTAAAGGTGTTTGACACCATGAAGAGCATTCAAACTGTTGGGATGTATTGGTGGAAAGCTTTCTTCTGTACAGGAGGGTGCTGAGCGGGTGTACCTAATGGTGAGCAGATTTCAGTGACTAACTTAGTGTGATTAATGGCTTCTGATCTATTAGAAAGAATAAGCACTTTAGCAGTGCTAAAGAAAGTCATAAAATAAGCTGCTTCTCAACACGCTGTTGTTGTATTTGAGCAGTATCATCCCTATGTGGGAAAAGACGATGATAAAAGCACTCATATTTGACCAAATAATTGAATGGAAATTATGAACTATGTTTGTGCTACCCAGATGTGTCCAGCCTTTCCTTAAAGTAGAAAAGGATTCTAAGTTTATAATTTTTAGGTCATTAACTTAAAGTCCTAACCCAAGATGCTGTAACACTTAAAGATTGCCATTTTATAAGCATGATCACTGAGATTTTGCTGTTTACTTTGTCTTAGAAGTCACTAGAATACTTAATGCCATATACTTTTACTTTTTATTTTATTTTATTGAATTATAATGTTTTGCCAAGGCCCGCATTTTGCAGAGGTGTCACTGGGTCACTACAGTTTTCAACAGCAGCCAAGGCTCATTTTCATTGAAAAAGAAAAAGAAATTAAGGAAACAGACCTTTTCAATTTAGAAAGGAGTGTTTTCACAGAATTCCTTTCCAAAATGCTTGCATGGTTTCTTTTTTCATTCTAACCCAGAATAAAAACAAATTTTGAAACTTCAACATTTTGTTATGTACTGGAACTGCCGCCCACTAGCCAACTCCACTTTTTATTGAATCCTCGTGTTCCGACTAATGAGCACTTTGTACTGTTTGTTCCCAAGTCAGAGATGACAGAAAATCTGACTACTCTTATGAATATATAATTCTTTATAGGCATTTTCTATAGAGTTCATATAGGAGGTATCCCTCTGTGGACTGGATCACCAAAATACAGTTTTGGAGTTTTCGAAAAAAACCATTATTCAAAAAAACTACCTGAAAAGAAAATAGTTCAGCAATGATAGTGTTTAATTAGAGTTTGCTTCATATGCTATTCTCTCTATTTGTGTATAGAGGTTTTAGCACAGTAGCAACATTTATGAAACTTAATTAAAACACGTGTAGGTGATATAAGTATACATACATAAAATCATAATATGTAAGTTTTAAAAAACTTTTGAACTTCTGCAGAATCTCTAAAAAGTCCTTTTAAAATCTAAATTTAAACATGACTTTTTCTAGCATGCATATAAACTGCACATGTAAATTACCAGACTGCATCTCACTATTTGGGGTTTTGGTTTACAGATCTCTAGTTTGGGGACAGTTTAATAAACAAGGATTGGGAAATCCTAATTACGTCTGTATGCCATTTATGAAGTCAATAGATCTACTTGTATAATGTTTGGCCTAATCATGCGAATTTCATTCTGCCCAAAGTATTACACTCATTTATATAACCACCCCCTTCATTTCCTGTTTCTGTATTCAGTGTAAAAATAATGAAGCTCTTGAGACTGCTTAGCTTGGACTCTTTCATTTCATTGCCAGCGAACGGATTTGGTTATGTAGAATTTTTTGATGTATATTTTCAGACAATCGTAGCTCACTTTCATCCTTACAGAGAGAATTTCTTGAAGATACATGATATGTTTAGTTATCTGTAACATCATCTTTACCATCCTATTTGAACAATAATAATACCAACAAGAAAATTTTGAATTTCTTTTCTTGATAACTTTATTTAGGAACTGTGATAAGCATGGCTTTTGTAGAATCAAAGGTAATAAACCATGAGGACTTCAGACCAATAGAGATTAAACAGAAATAAAATGTGTCTTGTGAGCATTAGGTGCAAGAATCAATTAAACAAGTAATTGCAGTAGTGTAATTCATAACAGTTTCATATAGAAAAACAATGTAAATAGGATTTAATTGAAAAGCTATGGTTTCAGAAAGCATTTTAAAATACACTAGCATATATTCCATATAAAGTATTTACCATCAACTCTCTGAAGAACTGAAATTGCATTATACTAATGCATTGTTAAGTTTTACGTGAAAACGTATAGTATTCACTAACTGCTCAGAGAGTCCAATTCAATGAAATGTGCACTTGCATTTTATATTCCACATGTTACATTGTCTGTAGTGTGTTACTTAATATATTTACAGGTAAAAATATAAACATGTTCTCTAGTGAATCACAGGCAAAATGCTTGTGCTTTTCAGGATGCAGAATTTCTATAAATAGAATAATCTAGCCCCACTAAAATGTCAATTCTTTCTCATGTTCAGTTGGATAATTCGTTCCCATATTTCCAAAATAAGAGAGCATACCTTATGAAATCATATTTCCTTAATGTTTGTCATCCAGGAAACAGAAGGGCTGGACTTATTTGAATAAATACAGGTTTCTCATTTCCCTAATTATTAACTAATATTGTCTGCCCTCCATCATTACAAATTCATTTCTGAAATCATAATTAAATGACTAATAAATATAATATTTTGTACTTAGTAGAGGAAATAACTAGGCAATTTCCTACATTTGATGCCATTCTGGTCTATAAACATTATATGATCTCATGTTTCCTGATGCTGGCATCGAAGCCTTCTTCACAGCTGTGCATGTGAACAAAGGGCAAAACTGCAGGATTTTTTTGTGTGAGAAGTTTGATTCACTAAACTTACAGTCAAAAAATTGTTCAAAATGCACTTAAGAATCATTTTCCTCTGAAAAAGAGGGAACGCAAAGGAGAGGGCAGAGTCATAGTGATAAGGTCCTTCTGCAGCTGAACACCAAAACACAGAATATTTGACCCAAAAATTTACCAGCAGTAAAGATGAATTGTTACTGATAAGTTTTTGCATTTGTAATCAGTTGACTACCAGTGGGGAGTGTAGTTACACCTTTTCTTCTTCTTCATATGAGCTGTTATAGGAATTCATACATACAAGAAAGGTCACTATGTGCAAACACTAGTTGGGTATCCATCAGCAGCTCTTGCAGAAAACTTCTAATGACAGAGGGGAAATGCAATTGTGTGCATAATCTGAAATTTTAATTCTTGGTAGTGTTAGTTGATGAAGAGCTGAAAAATGTGTGTGTTGTTGGTAGGGACTTTTATTTCCTTTATGTGGTTTGCAGGAGAACAAGAAATGCTAAGCCGGCACTGGGAACCACATTCTGAACTCTTCTTGAAGTCACATTAAAGACATTATAGACTTAGCAGGGTTGGAGATTTTTAAGCTGTATTAAACTCTTTCTCAAAGTAGGGAATAACAGAGGGTGTCTTGAGGGCCTTTCTTTATTGTTGGCATTAAACGTTACCTTCAGGCAGTGACTATATTTGTACATTCAATTTCTGCAGAAAGTGCTATAAGCACAAGTACTGATAATTCAAGTCTCAGATGCTACTGTTCAGAAAATGACACATGAATGTACTACTTTAAGATATTTACATGTGCATCTGTATTCACATGGTTACATTAGAAGTTTTCCTTTTGTGAACTGACAGTGAAGCCATGGGAGAGTGTAAAATGTATTCAGTGTAATAAGATATAAAATAAGAAATACTCTCATCCAAGAAGGAAAAGAAATCATATCTCATAGCTTAGGGGCCACTTTTCAGAAATGAATCATCCAAATGAGGTACACATCCCACCCACGTCCATGCAAGCCGTGTGGGAGGTCTGATGGGGGAAGGTCTAGCCTGTGTCCTTCATGCCATACCCATGCTTACAGAGCTCTCTTTACTCAGGAGAACAGCAAGACCTGGAGAGCCACAGCAGCCCCCCAGGGTTAAAGCTACTCCCCAGGATATACCTGGAAAAGAGGGACCATTTGTTTGAGTCAGACACATCATGATGCTGTGGATCTGAGCAGTGCAATGAGCACGTGGTTGAAAGTAAAGGGACAGCTGAAATCTTTCCCCTACACAACTACCCTTGTGACAAGCCCTGGCAAGAGACTAATAGGACAAATGGAACTAACTACTGAACTCTGAGACGTTATTTTCCCACACTATTAGCACAGATGAAAAACAAAATGGATAATCCCGAATCTGCAGGAAGTCTGCATATTATAGGAGACTATGGCTCATTCAGCAGGGCCTTCAGGAACTCATTGCCAGCAGGTTCTCTAGCTGTTGTTTGTGAAGAAATTAATTCTCCTAACAAGAAAACACTCAGACAAAAAAATCTGCTTAAGAATGAAAATTGTAGAATAACCATGGCCAAGAAAAGCTCAAAACAGTCCTCTATTTGTTGCAAAAAGAGCTTACATCTTTGAAAATTTAAAAGTCTGACCTTGACATATTCCTGAGTTCAGTGTAAAGGAGGGCTGCTCCTGACAAGAAAAGTTGGTTCAGGAGAATTAAAGGCTGTTATGATGTTTTTCTTCTAACCTGTCTTCAGAGAAAGGACAATCAAGGAAAGGAGCAAAAGGTTATTTAGGTCTATGTCATACAGGTGAAGTGCTAGACAGAGATTTCTCAAACTACTGCCAACCTGTGCTAGTAAATCTTCCTGGAGTAGTACAAAACCCCAGTTTATGTACACCAGTTTATGTACACTAAGCCAACTTGTACACTTCTGTGCCCAACCTAATAAATTTGGGAGGGGTGATATTAGTAAGTCTTCAAAGAAGAGGCACAGAGACCTGAGATCATATCTATACTATTTCAGATCAAAGGTGGTTTGCATGGAGACAGGTTACTTTTCTCTACACTTCTAATACAGATGTATCCAGAGAAAATGAGAGCAGGTGGGTTTCTTTTGAAAACATCTCTTGGGTCAGAGAGGGAGTAATCTTCTGAGATCAGCTGAGAGAAAGAGATGTTCCATGGTTCACTTGACCTATTTCAGATTGCCCATTTCAGGAAGAAATTAATTGTTCCCAAGAAGTGCCTGATTTCCCTCTGAGCACAGTCTAAAAAACAGCTTTAGAGGTAGACATTTTTGCTGGAAATGTCCAACACATGAAAATGAACCCTACCTTCTGCATCTTTCCAGAGTCTGCTGAGTTCTAATACAGGTTTTTGAACAAGGCCACAGACCTGGGTGTCGAAGAGATGGGCTAGGAGGGTGAAAAGGAAAAGTTTTAAGGATTGTTCTGACCATGGAAGAGAAGGGGTTATTTTATTTTAATTTTCAGTATCCCATCAAAGGTAGAGTTTTGGTCTCAGCAGAAAGCAAACATCCCTCATAAGTGAAAGGGAAACTGAGTCTGCCAAAAAGCCATGCCAGAAACTGGAAGCCAGCAGATGCAGGTTACTGGAAGATGCTGGTGTAGGACCCAATGAACAAAAAAGCTATTGAGGTTGTCTTATTGCCTCACATTCAAGCTTATGCAAGTATTTCATTACTCTGTATTTTTGTCTAGTTGGTCTAGATGCAGGCTCCTGTTTCATGACTTCTTTGGATATGAGCACACAGCACTGTGGTCTATCAGCAGGGCCTCCCACCTCAGGCTCTGCAAATGCAGCTGTACCGTGGCCAGCCCCGGCGAGCAGAGACACACTGTGCTTGCATTGAGTTGTTGGACCTACAGCTCTAGTCACTGCTGGCTGAAAGAGCCATGGCACCACACAGCTTTCCTGCAGGCCTTTTGTGGCCTGTTTTGAGAAATCTGCTGTGATTTTCAGAGCTGTAATGCAGTATAAAACCAAGCCAGTTTCATATAGTTTCAGGTTTCATTGCTAACCTTCCAGGCAACTCCTTGAGTAAGATGCGGGCAAGCATTTAATAACCTTAATTTCCCATATGGTTGACTCATTATTCTACCTCCTGCAGTCAACTCTTGATTTCTTAATGTATTTTCCTTTCATCTTCTGCTCATGGCTGTCACATTGGTTAGAAGATATTGCTGCTATTAACACTAGAAGTACTGAGGTAATAACATTCCCTTTCTCAAAGCAACTGGAAATTTTTTGGGAATGATCAGCACATCACATGCACACCCATGTTTTTTTACGTCCACTGACATACATAAATAAGTAAACTACTTTCACTCCTCTTATTTAAAAATTCCATTATAAAAATGCCAGAAATCTGATTATATGTGTATGCCTATATGTGCTCCTGAGTGTATACTTTCAACACTGCTACAGCTACACCAGAGATACTTTGGTGCCTTGTGCCTTGCATTTCACTTCCTCCTGAGGCACGCGGAGCCACAGTCCCAGCTGCTGCATGACACTAGCTTCCTTCCAGTGCCCCCAGTCAGAGAAGTCTGATCAGCAGGTAAGGATGAGCTGCTTCTTTAAGTCCCATTCCCACTTTGGGACCACTCATATCACATTAATTCCCCTCCACACCAGCAGCATCCCCACCTTTCCTACCAAAAAGCATTGCTTTTGCTTACAGCTTCCATCATTATTTAGACTTGGTATAATGACAGCACTTTAGAGCCATAGACACCAACAAGGACTCCCACATGCCAGGCACTGCATTAAGCAAAAAAAAGCCCACCCAGGAAGGTTTACAGTGACATCAGCCTTGGTTCCTGGCATGATGGCTTCTCTCAGAGGGAATAAAAATTACAATGGCCAGCTGTCATTTTGTTAACAGATCATGAGACTGAAAAATGTAAGAACAATGTCCAGTTATTTTGTAGAATTTTTTTAGCCTCTTTGAAGAGAATAGCACCACTAGAAACATTAAAGGAATAGATAATGGATTCTCAGTGCAGGGGCCGTGAAGCCAGTTATGTTCATCAGGCATTAACTGAAGAGGTCTTGAAATTCTTCCCTGCATAAGTGATAATATAAGATATCTAGTTCCCTAAAAGAAGACTCATAGCTCAGGACTTCCACGTAAGAGTAAAGTCACATTCCAGAAAAGTAACTAATAAATCACTTTGTGAAGTAGAGCAATGATATTACCATATCAAGTAATGGGTAAATGGGACATTTGGCAAAAAGGAACACATGTTTTCATACTAATTATCCACAGCCATTACTGCAACAATTTTTCTACTTTGAAAAGATTTTAGAAACCTGTTGTAAGGAACACACTTCCTTAATTAAGAGACCTTCATGATTTGATCCTGCTCTTGTTGACTTCCTTGACAGCAGAAACAAGGCCAAAATGTGTTCTCCTCCAGATAGAAGACTTTATTCCCTTACCCATCCCCAATATTTTTTTTCAAATAAATATGGATTTTTAAATCACTTACTAATGCTTATCAGCACAGGCAAAATTCACTAAATCTCATTTAGCTGGGAGCATTTACTGGAAGGAAATGCCCCCTGGGAAAGCCAATGAAAGTCAATAATGGATCATATTATTTTCAATTAGCCAACAATTTTGTTCATTTCTCTCTTCTCCATGTGCTGGATAAATCCACTTAGAACTATTAACGGTGTATTTTAAACAATATCAGTCAATACCAGTCCTGTTCTTAACACACTCAGTAGTTACATGGTGACAAAACCCACTCATGGGGACAAAGTGCTGTTTCACTTTTGCAGTGGAGGACTCATTCTAGCAAATAATTCTTTTGAAGAAAAGATGTAGCCCAGATACTTCTCTTTATGCACAAAAATACTTCCATTAGGCAAATTCTGTGCTGTAAATGGAGACAGGAAAATCCCCCAAACACGGATTGCCCTGAGGAGAAGGTGCTGGTGGATGAGAAGCTCAACATGAGCCAGCCATGTGCGCTTGCAGCTCAGAAAGCCAACTGCATCCTGGGCTGCATCAAAAGAAGCATGGCCAGCAGGTCGAGGGAGGTGATTCTGCCCCTCTACTCTGCTCTGGTGAGACCCCACCTGGAGTACTGCGTCCAGCTCTGGAGTCCTCAGCACATGAAGGACATGGACCTGTTGGAGCGGGTCCAGCAGAGGGCCATGAAGATGATCAGAGGGCTGGAGCACCTCTCCTGTGAGGACAGGCTGAGAGAGTTGGGGTTGTTCAGCCTGGAGAAGAGAATGCTCCGGGGAGACCTTATAGCGGCCTTCCAGTACCTAAAGGGGGCCTACAGGAAAGGTGGGGAGGGATTCTTGATCAGGGAGTGTAATGATAGGACCAGGGGTAACAGTTTCAAACTGAAAGAGGGGAGATTTAGATTAGATATTAGGAAGAAATTCTTTATGGTGAGGATGGTGAGGCACTGGAACAGGTTGCCCATCCACAAGTTGTAGATGCCCCATCCCTGGAAGTGTTCAAGGCCAGGCTGGATGGGGCTTTGAGCAGCCTGGTCTAGTGGGAGGTGTCCCTGCCTATGGCAGGGGGGTTGGAACTAGATGGTCTTTATTGTCCCTTCCAACCCAAACCATTCTATGGTTCTATGATGCACAAGAAAAGGGATGTTACTCCAGGGTTTTGGTGAAGGCTTAAGTACCTACAGCCTGAAGAATTAGCACTCTTACTACAAGTATTCCTCTTTCCTGTTAGGAGATCATTAAAAAGTGGCAAAAGGTATAAATGACATATAAATCAGGGTGGGAACTGGTGATCTGTAATATAACAAATCCTTTTTGCATTGATGCCTCTGCAAATGCCTCTCAGTTCATTCCCTCACTCCTTGTTAGCATCAGTGCTCTTGTGCAAGCCTAACTCCACACTCTTTTCCCTTGACACATGGAAGTGTTTCAAAGGCCAGCACTGGGTGAATTGTGTAAAACAAACTTGTCAGTGTTTTCATTGCATTGTCACAGCTCTGAATTTTGCTGGATACATGAAAAAGAATCAAACATTAGCATGAAATACTGCATTACACGCCACTCCCAGCAAACCCAAAGAGGCACTCCCAGGGTAGTCACATCTTCCCCTGACAGTCTCCCAAGACTGTGCAGCTCAGCTGGCAGCTGCGTGGGAGGGTCCAGCATGTGGGGGACCAGAATTCACTCCTAGATAAATCACTCCAATGAACAACTATTTGCGAAACATTGTTGTTTTGCAGCCAATTTCATGAAAATATGTTCAGATATTTTCCTTTCTATGGCTATCTTTGCATTGGTATCAGTTTCAATTAATTCAGAGATTCAACAAGTTGTGATTAAGGTGTGCAGAGCAGGATTTTGGCACCAAATATCTCGATCTGGACTTAAAACTCTGGATGACTTCTGTAAAACTGGTGAAAATTGTATTCCATGCATTACAGGAAGTTATTTACAAATAAATTAAACAGGCAGTGAGGTGATTTGAACAATGCAGTGTCAGGAACATGTACATGCCTCAAACCCAACAGATTGCATGACTGGAGTGGGAATGGTCATTCACTGAAAATAACTGGTAACAGTCCATCTCAATCATAAAAAAACCCCAACAAACAAACAAACAAACAAACAAGCAAAAAACCCAACCAAACAAAAAACCTCATGAAGTCATAAGAAAGGCCTGAGAGATGACAAGAATAGAGAGAAAGAAGATTTTTCAGGCACAGTATTTATTCTAAAAGGGATGAGAAGATTAAGAGATGGTGTACATGATGCAGTAAAAGCTGAACAGAATAGAACAGGTCATAAACTTTCATCCAACACAGTACTAGCCAGCTCCTCTCAAACATGCGATGTTTTCTGGAAGAAAAGACATTTTCTGCTGAAACAAGTAACATTAATTTTGAAAAATGAGAATGACTAGTGTTTTACTCAGCTGTAAAACTTACTGAGCCAGAAAAAATTGCTTAAAATATATATTTTTTTAACCCTAAGTATAACTGTGTGCTGTGAGACTTCTGAAGTATCATGCACTACACTACTCCACCTCCCAAACACTAGATAAGAAGGACGATGCTTTTTTCTTGTGGGGCAGTTTCTAAATTCCTTTATCCTTTTTTTCTCTTGCTAACTGCCCTGTGAACTCACGAAGTCTAATGTCCTAGTGGTGAATCATTATTCTTTGATTATGGCTTCGTAATTATAGGGAATGACATAAGCTCATTGTGATGCAGACTTGGAAATTTCAAAGGGGTTTTATCCTTTTTACTTATTCTTATTTATCGCGCACAGATCCACTTATAACTGTATTAAGGCACTCTGGGCTTACATTACCAAGCCATTATAACACTTCTCAAGTCCCTGACAAGGCACTGCCTCTCACTTTCTGTCTTACAAAAGAAAACATTTTTTGCAGATCACAGAGAGTATTCTTGCGTTTCTGTGTGGAAGTCCTACACATTTGCAGCATGCCTTTCAAAGTGGGAATTCTGCAAAGCTACAAATGTTTTTTTTCTTAAAGTTTGGTCTAGGAAGCAAATTGAAGTTATCTAGATCTTAGCAAACAGAAGCCCTAATATCACACGTGTGAGATCATTTTACATAGCTCCGCTGTGTAATACATATATATTTTAGTGTGCTCTGTCTACCAGCGACAGATGAAAAAACTGCACTAATTTTTCTGACTAGACTGAATTGAGAGAAACTGGCGTCTTAATTTAAAGAGACTGTAAATGAGGAAGAAAAAGGGAGAGAGGAAAAGTAATCTAATGAAAATCTACATCTAAGAGCATATAGTGTAGTGAACTTGGCCAACGTGTTTGAGATAGTAATGCAATATGTAGAACAAACATCTTGTTACAATAAAAAACATCAGAGTCCTTCCTACTTTTTGTTTCTTCTCATGCTGCAAAATTCATATGGGTTTATGTTGATTTGCATGTTAGAAATCTGAAAATTATATGAAGTTTTCTGCATGCCTTCAGAAGTATTTATCTTTCTGCAGACTTTTTTTTTCCTTTTTTGCTTCCAACCTTTCCACTACCAGCCATTCTTAATTTGGCAAGATTAACAATACCACAAGTGCAAGGAAATATGGAAAATCACAGAGAAAACAAATCCTAGGCAACAGCCAAATGAAGCTACTGATTAGTTAAACATCCTTAGTGAAACGTTATTCTATTCTATCAGTGAAGCCACAGCTCCTGCTGTGGATGTGACGTAGCTCCCTACCGCTAGTCACTGTGACAAGAAAGAAGACATCAGGGAACAATGTATGGCTCACTTTCAAGAGCAACGCTGCATCGTCTTTTATTTGGTAGATGTAAGCAGAAAGAGAGCACAGCTAGATGCGTGCTAAGGAAGGAATTCTTTTTAAGAGAAGTAACTCACTAAAGCAACATACATGTTTGGATTGGATCACATGTATCTAGGAGCGGGTGACAGGAAAATACCGTGAACTTTCAATTACAATACTAACTTCACAGATTCTAAATGAAGAGTGATATTTATTATAGGTGTAGTGAATTAAGGTGCTGGATGAACTCACGCTCACCTGTGATTGTTTCTCTCGCCAGGCAGTAGCTGGGTAACAGCAGGCCAACAACAAGCATGAAAATCCCAGGTTTACATAACAAGTCACTTTGATTGTTTTGTGTTTTATCTGTAACAGATTTGTTATGAGATTAATCAGCTGCTGTCTTGGCTAACACACTGTGCCACTGCGTATCAGTCCTATGACCTCTTAAATGCCTGTATGCAAAGTAGCGCTTTTGTCTCATTTGTGGTTCTAAAAATTACACTTTTTGTGTCGGGAGCATGAGGTTCACATTTATCAGGCACTGCAGTGACCATGCTTTTCTGGCAGTGCCACTCGCAGTGCTGTTCCGGGTGACAGTGCAGTGCCCGAGGAGTGGCAGTGGCAGCACGATGCCTCCGTGCTGCCTGGACTGCACAGGCACCACGCACCGGCCAACGGGGAGCTGGGGACCCTTGCCAAGAGTGGACCAGCAGTAAGCCCAGGGAAGGAGAATGCTCCGGGCACTTGCTGAGGAGTACAAGGCACATGTATGCCCCAACTCAACCCATCTCCACACAGAAACACACTAGGGAGATCAGGAATAGCTTGATGGTAACTCAGTTTTTTAGTGTGCGTCACCAGCTATAGGTTAAGCTGTGCCTTAACTGCGGTCATGGTTTATCAAGCCTTGGACAGAGCTGTGACATGTCAGATATGTAATGTGCCAAGCAGAGTGCTTTTTTTTGATACATAAGTAAATCGTACATGAGAAAAGGAAATTTTTTATATAAGGACGCTACCGCCAAGACCAAAGCCATCACTGTAGCCTGGTTATAAGGTATTTTATTGTTCAGGTCTGGTCAGGCCCCTGTTGATGAACGTTTCTTCTCTTTCCAGAGGTCTGATTCAGAATCAAAATCTCAGGGTGGAGGCACCTTTGGTCCAGTTGTGGCTATGCATAGAACATGGCCATCAGCAATCAGATTTCACTGTCACGATTTATCAAGCTACCGTTTTGCTGGCTGAGCTGGGGTAGCTGTGCGTGTGGATGCTCCCTGCCCCAGGCGGAGGCAAAGTAATTCAAATTAGCTCAGCCTCAGTGAAAAAAAAAGCCGAGCTCATATAAATTCCTGTGCATTGCCGCAGACAAGGAGCACTCACACGGATGTGGTCGTGACACAGCTGATGTGCAGGAATATGTCTGAGTGCAAGTCCTTCCTCTTACAAACCAAATTGCTATAAACATCATTTTATAAGGAAAGTCCTTTACCAGATCAGTCTTGTCCTATTCCTCTTCCTGACAGTTGCAAAATGGTCATCATCTTTAGAGGAATGACATCAGGTGCCTAATTGTCACTTGACTGCCATTTAACTTGACTTTAAGCTAAGCACTTCACCACTTTCACTGTGGTCAATTAAAGCTGAATATTCTGTTCTCAGGACTTTAAAGAGATAGTATGCTATTTTGAGGGGCAAGGGTTCAGTACCCTTGATAACATAGTTCTCTAGGAGGGCATTACTAATGAGAATCTTACGGTAAATGCATGGCAACATGGTGGGCTGGTATGTTATTGTTTTATTCACACAGCATCTGGAATTAGTAACAAGGGGAAAAAATGTTTTAATTTAAAATGGATACTTTACTTAAGCTTGGGGGGAAGGTCAAATGATCATTACAACACAAATATGAGCAGCCTTTCGACCGTGTGCTTCTTTTGAGCAAATAATGGAAACAAACATTGTTTCAGACCAAATGCGCTTGAAGTGGCTGCCCTTGGGAAACAGTTATACTTTTAACAGCTCTGCTGGTGGATATAACTTTCTGAAATGCAGCCACTGATAAAAATGGAGAAGACCGAACATCTGCATTTCATTATGATTAGCACAAAAAAAGGAATTTTATTTAAGTCTCTCAAAGCACACCATCATTGTGAAGGAAGGAGGCTAGAAAGATCACTAGGGTTTATAAAGCTCTTCTACATGAGAATTGAAACAAGAAGATGAGAGACAAAGCTGGAAATTTAGATAAGCATTGTAATGTGTATACAGAAGAACTCTCTACCCGCATAGGTAAAAACAAATAATATTTCTAATCAAATACGCCATACAAATGCACTAAAATAGCAATTTCACAGTAAAGCAGTAGTTTGCAGAGCTCCTCCCTTTCCATTTTCTCACTGATGACAGAGCGGTTTGGAATACCGAGTTTCCCTCATGGGTCGCTGCCCCGTGTACAGAAGAGGCTCAACATTAATCTGCAAACACTTCTATTTAAATGACTCACTCTGATTGTAAGATGAAGATTGTAAATCAGAACAACTCATTTCTCGCTAAGATGGCATGGTTTGTGTATAGTATTAGAAGCCCACAGAGAGAGCTTTTCCATTAATCATTCTCCTGTAATTTCCATCAAATTGATAATTTTTAATGTTTTTACATACAGTCAGGAAAGTAAGAAAGAGGCGAGAACGGAGTGGGGAGGAATTATGCATGCCCAGCTCCATACACACCAAGAAAGCAAAGAATACTTTTGGAAAGTGTATGTCATTCTTCACTGAGCAGTGCCATCTTTAATGACTTTCTCGCAACTTTTGCATTTCTGACACTTTACAGTTATTTGATGAGTACCGGAACACTTCTATTTGTAGCCTCTTTTATGGCCTTGTGTTTTCCATTTTATCTCCTCCATCTTCCATCATTTTGTGCATCATGTGGGCTCTCCTACCAGCCAAGGAATGAACATGGCTTGATCCCAAACCCCTCATCAGCGAAATTCCTGAGTCACCCAGAAGGGTGGCTGCTGGGCAGGGGTCGAAGCTGTCCCACTCCGAGGCAGCAGCGAGCGGCCACCCGCCTTCTCCCCATAGCTGACAAGATCTCATTTTCTAAAGAGGAACAAGTGTCTCCTGACTGCAGCAATCATTTTTGCAATGGCTCCAAACACGTTACATTTTCTCATTCAAGAAACAATCATGATTTCCTTTAACAGAATTGTGCAAAAAGCAGGACCCCCAAACTCTGGAGAAAATAGGATTCCTGAAGATCTGGACTGGCTCCTAAGTTTCTGCTAATATTTTTTCCCCCAAAAGACATCTGCTTCTATTTGTGCATTTCTTCAGATACTAAAGATAAAATTGGAATAGAGAGATTTTGGTGTTAAAATTGTAAGCACAGATGTGCTGAAACTGACATAGCCCTTTTAAATGGTCATGCTTCACAGAGACCTGAGAGTGACTGGTAGAGATCAGTTTCCCACTGTGAGCATAATTTTGAGAGTATGAACTTTAATATATCAGAAGACAGTGCCAACCACTGAAATATGCTGCTAAGTTTCTTAACAGAGCTTCTAAAATTGTCACAGTAATTATTTTCAAGGTGTTTTCCCAAACACTCCACTTTAGGAATCTGTTTCTGTGAACCCATTTCTGGGAAGGTCTTGCATAAGTTCCAGGTAAAACAGTAAAAATGTAAAATTCACTAAAATGTGCTGAGGCAAGCACTTTACTAGCTTTCTCCCTTTCTACAAAACCAGCAAGGCAGATCACAATTATTGCACCATATGGTCCCCCCGTCCAGGCTTCTCTTGCTCATACCTAATAAAGACCTTAAAAAAGTTATATAAGATCACACTTTTGAAGTTGGTTGCATCAGTTTGCCATTTTAACTGCTTATAGCAGTTCAAAGCTGTTTATAAGCACACAGCGTTCTCCTAATCCTTCAACTGTTCTGTGAAAATCTGATCTTCTTAAATGGAGCATTAAGAAAAAAACTCAGACACCAGTTTTGAAAGTGTGGATTGTAGACCATGTGCCTTTTTTGCTTGGTCTGGGAATCTGCAAATTAGTATCACATTTCGATCAGAGTCAGATGGAACGTGGCTTTCCAGCACGGAAGGACAGTTCGACTCCAATAGCAGCAGTCCTACTCAAGGTCATGCAAAGTAGCTCCATGAACTGCCATTTGAAAATGCCCAGATTCCAGAAATCACAATTATATTTCATTTCCATCTTTTTGAGAAGTTCAAAGCTTATAAAGCACAAGAGCCTGCAAATTCCTAGACGAGGTCCACAAGATGCTGACATGCTAAGTTGTACACTTGGGACCCCTGGGCTCTGGGACAAATCGGCTAAAGACAGGAGAAACCTGACAGTGCTTAAGAGGCAGCATGATCACAGTAACATTTCCAACATATGGCAAGAGATAAGTGAAATTTGGATGTTCTAATAAACACAGACACTGCCTGCTTTCCATGGAGTTCTGTCAGTTCTGAACAAGTTCCCACAAAGTGTTTCCATTTTCACCAATAATATACTATATCGAAAATAAAGTGGGTGAAAAATCCCCCAATGTTCATTTTTAAACCCATTTTTTGCTTCATCTTTCAAAAATGAAATCTCTTTAATATGAAAGACCACGAAAAAGCAAGTGGTAAACCAGAACGTAGTGATTGCCCTCAGAAAACTATCCCAGTTCAAATGAAGAAACTAATCACATCATTAAAACTGCTCACTTATCTCCTCTGAATAAAGGGAGGAAACTGTGGGGAAGAAGTCTGCCAAAGTTATTATAGAAAATTCTCTTTTAAAAAAAATGCTTACTAGAGTTTCTCATGTATCCCATACAGTGCATGAACCAGTGACCTTGCTCTTACAGAAGACACAGTGGTGAAGGTTTAGGAAGAAAAAGATTAAGCTGGACACCAGGAGATGTGAAAGCATGTCAACGTGCCCCTGATTGAGATTGTAGCCTGCAATCACTTGCATCTCTTGAACAAAGGGCAAGATTCACAGACTGTATTACAGTTTGTGGTATAGCACATACTAATATAGTCCAAGCTATGTAAAGTGGAACGTGAGGTCCTTGGCACTTTTTCAGAAGCTACGCAGAGGAAAGGCCAGTTACTTTCAGTTCAGAGAAATATGAGTCATTTATCACTGAAGAACCCCACTAAACGCAAAGGTCCTACAGAAACCTGTAAGGAGTGAGAGTGTTACCGGAAAGCACCAAAGCATCTGCCTTCTGTAGTAGGCTCCTAAAAAGACCAAGACATCTTCTCGATACTGACTCTGGTTCCAAGGTTGAATCTTATCTTAAGAAGTAAGTGTATAAAACACTCCGGTCCTCTGTGTGTGGCAAACCAACACAATTCTGGTGTTGGTTTGCCAGTGAAATTGCACATGTGCAGGCAAAGCCTAAGGTGAATGAATGGTCTGGGTTTCACTTAAGGCAATGACTCTGTAGCAAAGGGTTTTTTTGCACTCAATATGTACCAGGAGTCTGCATCCCCCTCTGGCCCTCTCACACATGTCAATCCAACATCTTCTTGCTGCTGAGCATCACAAGTTGATAACTGGACCCTCACTCCTGCTCTGAGTAGAATTGTGGAGCAACATCAACCTTTATTCTGAATGAAGCTTGTTTGTGGGGCTCCTCTGTAATGTCTTGAAGCGAGCAGAATATCAGGGTGCTCCTGCTCCTCCACAAAGAGACCAGGACAAGAAAAATAATCCTAATAAGGAAAAGGAAAAGGAAAAGGAAAAGGAAAGGAAAAGGAAAATAAGAAGAAAAAGAAAAAAAAAAAAAAAAAGAAAAAGAAAAGAAAAAAAAGAAAAAGAAACAAGAAAAAGAGAAAAGGAAAAAGAAAAAGAAAAGAAAAAGGAAAAGAAAAAGAAAAAGAAAAAGAAAAAGGAAAAGAAAAAGGAAAAGAAAAAAGAAAAAGAAAGAAAAGAAAAAGAAGAAAAAGAGGTCATTCATCATTATTTTAAGTAAACAAAAATTGTTTACATTCTACATCTTTTTTGTATAAGATGGAGTGAAATAGCTGATCCAATTATTAGGTCAATCTTGCTTTTCCCTTATGTCCACTGAAGACAAAACTATCAGCCACATCAAGGGGTGTTCATCCCCCTGCAAGTGATAATATAAATCAGTCAAGACATGGGTAGCCAGTGCACGGGTACATTAGCACTGACTTTTCATTCAGTTGCATTTATTTTACCCTTCAATTTGGTAAGCAAGCAAAACAGATGAGCCAAGTTTTCAAAAAGGGAACTGAAATGAGGAGCAGCTTTATAAGCAGCACTGCAGTGATTTGACCTTTGCTTTTGGCCAGGATCAGTAGAGGAGACATAGAGCTGGTACCAGTCCCAGCATCCCAACAGAACTAAGGTCTGTCCCCTTCATAAGGCCATGTCTGAAAAGCTGGATATGTCTCAAATTATTTCTTTCCTGTGGCAGCTGAATTACAGCATTTTCCTTTAAAAGGGCTGCACTGAGTACCAAAAAAAGCAGCTGTTATGGATACAGGCCTGTTTCTGGGGGCTCCTGCCCCCGAGGCAGCTGAGGGAGTGTGGGTAATGCTATGGGCTATTACAGGAATGGGGAGACCAAGGAGGAGGGTTTCTAGGGAGCCTGGCATGGTTTCAGATAGACATTTTTGCTGCATAATTGAAGCAGTTATGGTTGACACTTTCCTTTCTGCCTGCCACATTTCTCCTTCTTGGCCTTTGAGGGGCCCTGAGTCCACATCAGCTGTGTGTGAGCAAATGCCCCTGAAGTCACTGGAAACTGCTCTTACGGCATCTGTCCCCGAGAGTACTCATGAGTGGGATGTTGTTTTTACTGTTTACCGCATCTCTATTTCGGACCTCTCCTTGTTCGTGTAAAGTGCGTACATGTGTTTATGAACTGCTTGTTGCAAAGATAAGGGAATGTGGGGTGCCGGCCAATCCCTTTTTCCATTACTCCTTTGCTTTTTTTTTTTGTTTCCTACTCCTCTTTTCTGTCTCCTATTTTTGCTTTTTTTTTCCATCTCCTTCCTTCTATGGCAATGAGCAGGGTTTGCTCCTCAGCACATGGCAGTCAGGCCCTGCAGGCTTTGCCCCCACGGCTCAATAAGCAATTTGGTTTTTTTTTTTAAAGAAAAAAAAAAAAAGAGAAAGAAAGAATATTCGGTATCTAAAAGCAGCTCATATTAAGCCACACAGAGACTATGCTTCATGCTCTAACATTAACTTAATGTGGACCTTAAACCTGAGATTGAATCAGAGTTGTGCATTTTGAGGACCATTACACCTTGGCACTAAAGCAACCATTTTGGATGAGCACCAAACAAAAGCACATCCCGCAGACTCCTGGTACAACAGACCCCAGTCTCTAAATACCTCTTTACAATTGAAAAAGGTCATGATTATGCCTTTGTAGTTGTTTCAGATCCACACCGTGACAAGCAGCAGGCTGGGATAGCTTCCATTGGGCTACCTCATCTCCGTGTGCTGGCACCAAATGGGGGACTTTGCAGAGAGCCGAAATGCTCACAAGGCCACCGGCCAACATCTGTCCTACCCCACTCTGTGAGATGCCCAGCACCTCCAACCTGGTGGGTGGTGCACGTGATGCATCTCTAGAGGAAACGCAGATGTTCAAGAAGTGATATTCATATTTACGGTGTAGCAGGGTATGTCTCTCTGCACTGGCAGAGCTCAGATGCTTCAACTTTGCTGAAAGCAAGTGTAGAAGGCATTACTCTGGTGTCGCCTGAATATTTTTGAAAATCCCTTCTGTTTGAGATGTGAGTTATGCTCAACAAAATCCTTAGGAGTCTCACGACCCAAATGGATTTTACACGAGATCTAGATTAACTCTGCAGCTTCTTTTGTGATTAAGTTGAGCAATGTAAATCCATTTGTTTCTGTCTTATTACCATAATTATTTGCTTTTTTTCTTCACATATGAATATGGATTTTTTTTCAGAAACTTAAATTCCATTTCCAAAAAATACTATGACTATGGTTTCAATTTTGTTGCAAAGATATTTGTGTAAACACATAGATCTATTTGGAAACTAAAGAGAATTGAGAACATTGATGGAAAATACAGAAACAATTGGGGTTGTATAAAAGGCTTCTTTTTACGAAAGAGTAAATTTACTGTCAGGGCTTTTTGGGGAGTGTATTGTTTTTCAGGTTGACCTGATACACTCTGGATATCTTACATTACTATGAGACAGCATGTTGGGTATCAGAGTAAAGAGCTCCCCACTAGAGAAATCAGTACCATTTGTTGCAGTACTTCCCTCTGGGATTTCTTTATTTTGCTGCATTTGTTGGTGTTGTTGTATGCTTTGGTTTGTAGTAGAAACAGACTTAAGGTTGTTTTCTTAAATCAGCCTTGATGATTCATAAGCTTGTGCTAGAAGCAGTGTTATCTTGGATTTTGGTAAATACAGCAGGCTCAAAGACAGTGTTCTCAGTGCGTAAATAGCTGGATGGGTGAATGCAAATGTGCTTGGATTTGGATAAATGCTACAAAATACAGCTTAAATGTCAAACAGCTGAAGCCGGTCTGCACAGTGAGAACATATGCCAAGAAGCTGTGTGGGGCTAATGGTACTTTCTAAGCACTGAGATCTGACATGGGATCAGGCCTGACTCTGCTCGGAAGTGGGGAATGGGAATCTCACTGACAGTTTCGTGGAGAGCAGCAGCAGCTCCCTGCCACCACACTGCCACTGAAACCGTCCTCAGATAATTGTTCTGGGAATAGACAGTTTAAATCTGGCCTTTGAAAGCACTCTGCTGTGGCAGCAGGGAACAGAAGGTTACTTTGGTGCCATTCTGATTAAAGAAACATTAACAATATGTGACTCAGCATAAAGGTTAACATAGTTGGAAGAAAATAGCTTTAACTCATTTTATTTTTCTCTTAATACCCACAACAGCAAATGAAAGTTCAAAGCGCGTGTCGAAGAGCTATCCGTCGGAGTTTCACGTGAGGATCCTGTTTGCTGTGCATTAGGTTTCAGAAGGCTGCATTCCGGCACTTGAAAACAGGATGTTTTCTGTCTGATACCCACTGGTACCCGAGCACAGGTATCACTCTGAATTCTTTTCCTTCCGTCTTTTATTAGAAATGAGAGTTAACATAATGCCATAAATGACTGCTTTCCCATTTATTGCTTGCATAGGGATTTGAGAACTGGGCTGATTTCATACAGCTGACATAGCTGAGATCTGGCCAGGATGGACTTTGTCTGAGCTCACACCAGGTCTGAGCTGGACACAGTAAATGTGGGATGGGAGAGCAGTAAGAAACTACAGGCGCAGTGCTGTTACTCTTCTCTGTAACACCTAATTATTGGAGCAGGGCCAGTCTCTGTTTGCTTGGCTTATCTGGCTTAAGCCCTGGAGACATACTGTTGGCTGCTTGAAGCTTTCCCAGTCTTATCCCCAGGATATTGGCTGGCTCCTGACAGATAGAAGCATGCAGCGATCTGTCTCCTCTCTTCCCTGGCTCAGACACGGCTCACCGAGAGAGGTCTCTCTGGAAAGAGTTCTGTGGTTTGGGTGCAGTTTCCAGCACAGTGCTCCTTCCCCTCTTTCTGTCCACCTTTTGCTCTGAATAGAAGAACGTGCAAGCCCTTTTCCGTAGACAGCCCTGGTGAGATCTTGGGACTCTCATCATTTTCTGATGGACTCCATTTCCATGTCTTCACACAAAACTGTACGTCTCCTAAGGATATTTTCCAAAACAAAAAAAAAGAATCCCAATCTTTTCTGGTTTGTAGACTAATCCAGACCCACCACATCTTGCAGTCAAAAGCCCTCTGGTTTCTATTTCATCTGTTAGATTTTTCCTGACAGAGAGGTTCTTTGTATAAATTAAATCTAGTGATTGCCTAAATACAAATTCAGCTAACACGGTCTCTTAAAACATCTTTAATTAAAAAGAAGGAAACTACATGCCCATCAGCTTCTGCAGGCTGAGGCCTCCAGCCATCCCTGTCCCAACTGATGAAGAGAAGCGGAGGTTGTTTCCTGGCACTGCCAGCGTCTGAGACACCTCAGCCCTGCCTGTAACCCAGGGTTTTCATCATCCTGGTTAGGGGACGCTCATATCCTGAAGCTTTTCTTGAGTAGCTTGAGTCACTCACCTGGCACGACACAGAGCCAGGCAGAAACTCCTGAACTGGCTCTAAATGACTGTGCTCAGATACAGCAGCAGGGTAGTTATGTTTATGTGAAGATTTATTACATTGCCCTGGACTTCTGTTACGTGTTCTGCTTCATTTCTCCAAAGATTTTGGGTGGATCCCTAAGCTCAATGCCAGCGTCTCTCAGCTCTGTTGCTGAAGTGAGAACAGGGCTTTGGCCGCACCTCTCCAAGTGCCCATCCCTGGCTGCAGCCACCAGCTGCTGCCGGTGTCTGCATCACACTGAAACAAAAGGCAACCTGCTTCCTCTATTAAAGAAGAAACTACAACGCTCATCCTTAGCCCAAGAAGCAATCAAAAGAAGTCACAGGACATTTATTTTCTGAACAGTAGGGACTCTGTAGTGCTGTCAAAGATAAGAAACTAGGAATACCTTGATATGCTGTGTTTGACTACAGCTTAATAATGGCTTCTAAAACACTCAAAATAGATTTTTTCATGGTTCAAGGAACAGATGTATCTAGAATCAATTTGCAGTGAGTGCCAAAGATTAAAAAAACAAATTAACTCTGGGATTTCTTTCCTCTGTTGTGCTAACAACAGTGACCTTTGGGACATTTTGCAAAAGCCATCTTTTGTTTTGAGCGTTTGCTTTTCCTCAACTCTTCTTATAACTTCTTGCCAGTTATGTTTTTTCTTTCACCTCTGCTTACACGTGTGGGTGGCAGGAGTATGGGAGGCTGCCTACGTCTGTGACAGTCAACGTGAGCTGAAGACCTTAGCGCCAATCGCCATTTCCAAGCAGTATGTTCAAACACGTCACTCCTGGTGCCAGTAAGGAAAGGCATAAAGGAAGCATCCTCTGCTTTTCTAGCATCCAACAAATGCTGACCTACTAAATGGCCATATTTGTCTATCTTTCACGGCTTTTCCTGGGATACAAATGGGAAATGCATTTGTCCCTGCTGGAAGAACTGGTCTGTGCTGGGTTCCTCGTGGTTTCACTCCAGCATGGGCTGTCTCACCTAGACATGATATGTATTTAAGGCATGTAGGTTGCACTTCGAAAAGAATAAGGTATTGCAGCTGTTCAAATGTAACTTCAAAATCAAATTTATTTGGCCGCCTGGGCATCGACTGAGTCCCTGGTGTCTGTTCTGTTTGAAGAACAGCCTTTATCTTCAACATAAAAATACTTGTACCTGGTTTCCTATAATCTTATACTTGAACATACCACTTGCTTCTCCTCCCAAAATCTTTTGTATGAATTTTTTAAAGAACATCTGCAGCAATACATGTGGTTTAGTGTTTGTCTAGTATTGCCGTTCAGCTTTTAGCCAGTGGAGTCAAGTTCTATGTGAATTTCTCCTAGATCCTTTGTTAAATCAAAAATTTCCCTTTCAAAAAACAATTCAGACATCTAGGAATGGATTTACAAAGATATTTAGGTGTCTTAAGACATAGGTACATACCTACCAGATTTTTCTGAAATATCTGAATGAGGTACATAACTCTTTTTTTAAGGCATAAGGAGCCTTGATCACATTCAGTAACAGAAGTTTAGACATTCAAATTGGTCAGAAATTTTACCGAAGTAACAATGAATGTTAGGGTGAGGGCTGTCCCTTTTTAAGTATAGTTTTATTTAATAATCAATTTAGATTGATTATTCTTGTCTGGGGATATCATAGTCCAGGACTTTTGGAAACTTTGCCAACTGAGTCACTGTCTTGAACTGTTTGCAATTATGTGGATGTTTTTCACAGCTTCAACACCAAGATTTCTAGATTGAGATGAAATATTAATAAAGCGATGAAATAGGAAACTTTCTATTTCTAAATAGGTATTACTTAGGTAGATATTCCCCAAATAATCATGCCTTGTTTTAATTACATTAACTACAAGCTGGATTTTAAAGTCATACTCTCCACAGTGATAAAAAGCATGACAGCATGGCAGAGAAAGGATAGGGCAAAGTTATTCAAGGTAATGAAGTAATTTACTGTGTTGCATGAAAAAGTAAATCCTTCTCTGACAGGTATGCTTACATGTGTATTTTACTGCACACAGCTGGATTATTTGTCTCCCAGTAACATTTGTATTTGGACAGCCTTAAACTTTAAGTGGATCCAGAAGGAATGTTGCTGAAACCAAACTGCCTATTCACCCAGGAAATTAGAAGTCTTTGCATCGGCTCTGAGTCACATGTTCTTTAGAAGCCTGCATTTACAGCTTCATAACTTCTTATTTTGCCATTGGGATGTTATGACTGAGACTGCTGTCTCAGTGGTCTGGAGACAATACTTGGATTCATATTGTTCTCACTAACAAAAGTAATAATGAAGACATTCATCCTGACAATGAGAGCCTGAACTCAGTCTTTTCAGACCGCTTTTGCTCAGGTGGTGACATTTTTTGAACAATGTCAACACTGAGGAGTTCCATAGAACTCGTATTGGTCTAGACCAACGTGGAACCATTCTTAAAAAGATAATGATAATAAGTTGTGAAAAGAAAGTGATCTAAGCTTTGAAAACACAGAATTAAAGAATTATTTTCATTCACTTGCAACATATCTTGAAGATCTTGAGCTTATGAGAGCATTGTAATTGTTCTCAGTGTGACCAACTATACTGCTTTTCTGAAGTCATAAGGATAGAGCAAATATAAACCGTTAGCAATCACTGGACTGCTAAGCAGTCCCCCGGCTCATAACAAATACACATAATACCAATTTACTGAGCAAAAGAGAAAAACAAAAAAAGAGGGTGGTGACCACAATGGAGGATTTATCCTGGTTCTTCAGCAGGATATCAAATATCAGAAAACTATAGGGAATCACAATCATAAAGATCACATTTTTACAGAATTTTTTTTAACAAACGTATAAAATGTGGTTTCAATACTGAACCATGGGATGTGTTTTTGTGCCTTTGAGAATACATTTTTACACCCATTTTATAGCAGCAAGCAAGTGGAAGACATGCCAGGGTTGGCATATCTGTGCAGGTGACATAACCACTCACATGGTGGTGCTAGGGCTGTCTGCTCCCACATTCTCCTGCCCATGCTTCCTGGACCTCAGAAACCAACGGCACGACACTGCTGCTCCTGTGCCTGGTCCTGCCGACTGGGGAAGAGCTGGTTAAATGTCTTGCCTTTGCACTACCCTGGTCACAGAGGATAATTTGCTCAAAGAGCTGCTAGACTCTGAGTCAGACACCCTAGTCAAGCAGCCCTGTGCTGAGAACGGACTTACTCCTAGCCCACAGCATTTTCTAAATTCATAGATCCTGTATTTCAAAGCTCTTGAAAAGGAATTTCAGGTTCATGGGGAACAGGAATGTATGGAGTGATTTCTGCCTGTAGGGCCATACTAAATCAGGCTAAAAGAGTGGGTAGAAGAAGTATGAAAAGAAAAACACTCAGAAGAAGAGACCAACATTCTTTCAGATCAGCAACAAACAACTTCTTTGAGTTTAACTTTTCTGCAAATGCAAAAGGCCATGCCTTAGATGAGAGAAAGAGAAGGGGACAGGTCACTGGGTAAGGAGATGGGCTGGAGAAACATCAGTCTGCTGATATGGGGACGATAAGGTTGTGAACAGGCAGCTGTTCATGGATAGATATGGCTCATCTGATGGGCCATATCATAATTTGTCATCTTTGAAACTGTCAATGTGATGAGAGAAGTGGGTGATGGATGGACTGAAAGTCATTCAAAAACAAATTTCAGGTTTTTCAGGTGTGGACAGAGAGATGAGAGGGCTGGGTGATGCAGACAGCAGATGTCCATAACAGAGGGATCATAAAAAATAGGATAGGGAAGGATTTCCATCTGACACAATCAACTACCACAAAGCCACATAAGCAGATGAAATAACTGGGAGAGTTGACTGAGGCTTCTGGATAGAAGGGCAGCAGAACAAGGATATTTGGTAAAGGAATGAAAGCAAGACAAGAGTGCTGCTGGAGAGGAGTTGACTTGGCAGCAGAAGGCAGGAGCATGGAGGAAAGGAGAAAGGAGCTGGATGCTGTATTCTTCAGCAGACATACGGGACAGGGAATATTAGAGAGGAAATGACAGCTGGTACAGCTCAAAGAGAAGATACCGGGTTGAATGCTAGTGGAGTTTCTCATGCTCAGCCACATGACTGAGATGATTGTTAAATATTTACATTGACAAAATCAACTTAAAAGGTAGGAGAGTGCACAGGAACAAATGACATTCTTTACTTCAGTAACAGATGGGAGGAAATTAATTATTCCTGGGACATGTAAGGCCTGGGAATAAAGTACACGACCAAAGAAGGGAGGTTTGTGATCAGCTGGGAAGACCTTGAAAGGAGAGAAACCCACAGATATGAGCTGACCACAGGATAACAATGACATTTCAAAGTAATGCATTTGTAATAAAAGTCAACAATATTCCCAAGATTTAATTAGAGAGAAATATTTTTTTTATTGTGCAAGATATGGATGATAATTTGTTTATTTTTTGCTCCAGTCATCTATGTTCAATAAAGATTCAAAATAGACCAAACACAGAGACTGGCTACTAAGGTGGTAAGAGGACTTCAACTCTCAGCCTTGACTAAGCTAGGAAAATGAAAGTTGAATGAACATTAAGAGTACACTTACTGTCTATAAATTTCTAATGAAGGGGAAACTGATAGAGAAAAGGGCTACTTCTGTTGGCACAAGAGACAAGTATTTAATCTGGTCACGTAGATATTTTGGCTGAAAACTATGAATACAAAGAAGTGATGGTGCATAAAAAAAAAGGTCCTTCAAGGAGCAGTGGTCAAAAAATTTTAAATTTTACTAAAATATAAGACCACCCTTGATAGGGTGCTCCTAAGTGCTTTAGATCAACAGATGTTTTAATTCTTATAGTGTCTGTGTGGAATTTTCCATTTTTACCTCCGCCATGTATTCAAATCTCATTGAAAAGTCACCATTACCTCCAGCCTACATTCCCAGTTTTCAAGTGTTTTCTTCCGTGGGAGATATCCCTTACTTTTCATACCTAGATAATTTCCTTCAGGAAACTCTGTAGCCAAGCTTCTGTAGCAATGTTTTTTATTTGCATCCTCTTTCCTCTGGCCATCTTCTGCTGTCACATTATCTGCTAGTTTTATTTGCCTAGTTTCTACGCTTAAAGAAAAAAAGATCGAAAATTCCCCAAATTCTCATAATTCTGATCTCTGTTTGCAGCTGGCCTCTGAGGCTTTGGTCTAGATCAGCTCTGTCTCTTTGTTCAGGCTTGGCAGACACTGCCAATCTGCAGTGATCAAAGGCCGGAAGCATCCAGCACACCCCCATCCCCAGACTTCTGGCCTGGTTGCAACATAGTCCTTGAACAGTCCCTGAAATATGGTTCCCTGGGCTGTCATGTATTGTACACCCACACAGAGGCTTGCTGACTTCACTATGTCTCTGCCCATGCATGATATCTTGTTTTCCTTCCATAGTTAGGGGACTTTGTATAGGAAAAACTTCATACCATTTGGAATTCTCCAGCGGTAGAAAAGAGTAAGAACTGGACCTAGGAAGCCTTTTGTGTCTTCGCAACACACAAAGCTATTCTGAAACATGTTGGTTTTGTTTTTGTTTTTTCCCCAGACAAAGACAAATCTTCCGTTTACTTGGCCTGTTTTTTTGCAATATAAATTCAGTTTTTGTCTTTCTTCCAAGACTGTGTGATGACAGGGGAACTGCTGAATGATGATGTCATGATAGACTAAAGAGAATACAATTGAGCAATTTGACAGGAAACCTGACTTTTGTTTGGACTGTGCACAATCCTTTGTTTTAGACTGTTTAACCACTCCAATACTATGACTGACATTTTTGCCATTTCAACTAAGGCATGACAGGTCACAGTAAAATTCCTAAAAACTCTTTAGAGTTTCTCACAGTGTAAGAAAGGGAAAACAAAATCGAGTGTCAAAATGGTTCAGAAGGCGATAGACTCTCACGTCAATATATAACATGCTTAAACTGACCTAACTGAACAGAAACCCATTTAGGCTAAAATAATAAACTAATGTCAGGTAGTGAAAGACCTAACAATCCTAGTATTTCCAAAGTAAAGCATCAAATAGAATAGTCTTCAGTGTTAAAAAATGACAAAAAAATGAAACTTTTAAAGACCCCTTCAAGCCCACTTTTGAAATACTCTGCAGCAGATCCTGCTTCTCAAACTATGTTTCTAGACATAATTAAGAAACAGTGTTTAATATTATGGAAGATAATATGGGTGGCTGCTTGCTGTTTCTGAAAACTATACTTTTTTCAAAACCGGAAAAATAACTTGGATTTTATTATTGTTTTATTAGAGGAAATACATTGTTTGAATATTCTTCCTATAAAGTACTACCACAATTACAGTTTCTAGTCTGATCACAAGCTATTCATTAGTAAGGTAGTGATACCAAACCTAGCAAGACATATGATCATAAATTTTCAATGTGAAGCCACTCAGCATCCAAGACAGGCCAATATGTGTTAAAAACATTAAGCTGTATGCTGATAAGTGTACATTCTTTTCTTACTTTTTCCACGCCAATACCACCTCTTACATTTTTTTTACTAATGTCGTGAGTATTCCATTGCAAAGTCTACTGCAAGTTCTTTTGAAACATTTCTGTACTTAAGCCTTTAAGAACGAAGTACTAACATAGCCACTATTCTGGACTACTTACGCATCTCTTCTTATGTACCCAGCCCTGAGGACTAAAACTTACCTATTGCAGCAAAGGACTCCACAGGCTGACCATTTGTGGCATAAAATGTATTTGTGTGTATGTCTGTGTGTGTGTACATGTGTGTGTGATTTCATTTTCTGTAACTTAACTGGATTGCCACCTATTTTTGTAATGGCTTCAAAACGAAGTTGTAGTCCTGGTAGAGTCTCAAAAAGATTTCTCTCCCTGTCTGTCATGGGAAAAAATGGGCAACTGAGTCAACATGAAATTCCTGTAGGATCTAAAATTTATTTTAGTTTGATTTTCCTCCTTAGGGGAAGAAAATTTTAAGTCTGACTGCATCATTAAAAAGCAAATTTCCAGTTTTCATGGGAGTCTGTGTTCCTTTTCTGAAGTTATTTATGCGTTATGGCAAATCCCACCCAAAGTGCATGGTTAACTATCCATGCATCTCTACAAATATTTTTAGGTGTTTATACTGTAATGATGAAGTCTCAAATTGTCCATTGTTCTATTTTTTATGTCTATGACTATATGATTTTGCTTGGTCCTGTAGGTGATTCCTAAATTTCTTTTTTTTTTCCCCCATTTTGTTTATATCTTCCTTCCATTTTAGTTTTGGAAGTCAAGGAAATCTCTGTATCCAGTTTTATAGGACTCATTTATTAAATTGAAAAGATTCAAAGCTAGACATGAAAATTTAGATAGCTCTGTCTATTCTCTATTTTTTTTCTATAGTTCTTTAAAGCGCTTGCAGTTCTGTCATGAGAGTTCTCTTCTGAGAAAATCTGCACACAGGTGCCTGTGTGCTTTTGATAGCTGAAATGTTGCTTTTGAAGACAAAATATAAATTGAAGTTCTTTTGTACATGCAACAGCACTAGAGAAATAAATGAGACACATCATTAAACTAATTAAATTGTGTATCCTTTCTTGTCTTTTTTGTCTTCCTTCCCTACTACAATGTAGAACTGAAGAATATCATAAAGTCTAGTTTGCCATACCTTAATATTTTCAGCTTAGTATTTTGTTCTCTGCAGTCTACTGAGTATTGATATTCCTGCTTGACCTTATAAAAGTATGTATAAATCCTGTTTTTCTTGCCGAGCTACATTCCACCTCAAGAGAGGCATGAGGATGATAGTTTTTTTGCAGGTTGAGTAGATAGAACTACTGATAGATGAAAAATGGAAGCCGTCATTTCATCCTGATCATTAAAATATCCCCAGATTTTTAATTTCCCATAGAACATGAAGTCCAAATATACTAGTTTTTAAAAACTTTGAGGCATCTGCTTTTGATGTTTCATTATGGTGGTTTGTAAAATATTTATCTGGAAGCGATGGATTGGTACAGGCAGTTCAAACTTTTCTGAAATACTTCCTTTTATAATAATCCACACGCTCAACCTTTCAACTTGCAAATTTTCTCAGAACCAGAGAGAAGAAGAACGCAAGGTTAGACCTTGTCTCATGGCAGCTGTATATATATCCTAAGATGGGAAATGAAGGCTCTGCTGTGGGAGAGCTATGAACGAGTGTGTGAAGAGAAAAGGAGCTATCACCTCACACCTCCATATCTCGCTCCTCTTTTGGAGGAAGACAGACAGGGCATTTGTCTGCCAGCTGCTGGTTGGGCTGGTGCCAGGGATGCTCATTGCAGCAGTGGAGGAGATGCAGACAGTGCAGAATCAATCCGTGAGGCTGCAAAATGCCGTAACACGAGGACAGCCAAGTCCCTCTGGTGGCACACTGAAGCTGTGGGACCAATGGGAAAAGATGGAAAAAGATGGCTTGTCTGTGTGTCTGTATGTCTAGATAACAGTCCCCACTAAGGTGCACAGACACTTCCCACAGCCGAGGGAGAAGAGAGACCAATAGCGAAAAGGCAGCTAACTGGAAATAACACACATTGCGTTTATCAAAAAACACAGGCTGGGCTGTGTGAAAGACCATAGGGAAACATAGCCCAACAAACCCTGAAATCTGATCAATTGAAAGTTAACTATAATATACTATCCAGTTAAACTCTTTCCAAATAATTCAGTTGATTTAATAAAATAAGCTTTTTTTCTTTATTGAACCACATTATTTTGGGAGAAAATATGATTCAAATTATTAATTTCCTCCCATTAAGCAGTATCAACATTATCCGCTTCCCAGGATCAAGTTTCTATTATGTGTATTGGATCAAACTCTTAGCTTAATTGTCTTTGCTGGTCTTTTCCTTGCTGATAATTTGGCCCTCTATATTTATTTGATATGACTAAAAAAAAAAAAAAAAAAAAGATTCTTTTGTTGTTTTTCCACTGCTAGCTAAGACTAAACCTAGTGGATGAAAATAAGCTTGACTGTAGAGAACAGAGCAAAGTACCTGAGAACATACCTCAAAACTAGTGCAGCAATATGTGATTAGAGGCTTGGTCAATGCCTACATGGATATGTTGTACTGTTCTTGAGCATGCTTTCTGCTTTCAAGCACACAAAATGTGCAGCAATGCAGGTACTGCATGTGAGGCCAGCCCATTTTTGTGTCTATCATCTGACACACTCAGGTGGATATTAAACCCAAACTTCACTGCTTCACAAAGAATTGAAAGGATCAACAGAATATTTCTGAGGACTTTTTGACTGAATTTATATAAAACACACTTTCCACTCCTGGTTATATAGGTTATCTTGTACTTACATTTCATGCTCAGAGACCGCTGGCAACAAACATCAACCAGAGAGCAGCGCAGACGCATGGACGGGCAGCCACGCTAGAATCCACAGAGGCAGCAAGGTCTCAGTTTCCCTGGTCTCCCTCCATGTATTTACATGCCAATGTAACGCAAATGAAAAATGAGCTGCTGTGCACTGTCAGAGGGCTGAGGGAGAAAGTTTCGTAGTCAATGCCTTGCATTCTTAGGTCATGCTTTGAATAAGTATATTAGAAATTGTCAAAGAGTTTAACAGTAGAGATGGATGAACTGAAGAACCAGCAGAATCGTCAAAAATAAGTGGGACCAAAATCATGTATATTCATCACCTCTGATGTCGGACAACAGATTGGATGACAGATGGGCTGACTTCTTGATTGGACAGTTACATGATAGGGTGGGATGAGGAGACGTTCTTGCTCAAGAGATGAGTACTGGGTACTTTCTGTGTCCATTTGCAGCGCAGTGAGGAGGACGCTGGTGATGAGTCGTGATAAATGGCAGGTCTGTGTCCTGTCATTTGAGTAGCACCAAAGCTCAAAATTTAAGTTTGAAGTGAGCTGGAGGTTTTAACATATGGGAGCAAAATGTGAATCACAATTTAATGGCCCTCTTGGTGCTCAAAATTATGAACTCGGTATATGAAGGCACAGCCATTTAGTTAGGTATGTTTTAAAAAGAAAGAAATTAAAAAACAAGCAGAATTTTAAAATAAAACCTCCACCTCCATATAGGAAATATAGCGGCCAACTGTCCAGGCAAATTCACTTCTTAGTCATATTTTGACTCTAAACTGTCATGTAACAGTTGCCTGTGAGAAAGTTAGGAGAAAGATACGATCTGGAACTTTTCTACTGTCACATCCACTGATATTTCCAGAAGGTGCTATCTTACAGGTGAAAACACATTAAAATGTATTCTTCTTCCTTTTTGGAAAACTCTAGGCTCCTGTTTGAGCTTACCCATTTCCATTTTTTACTGGAAGTCTCTGCTTATTTAAGTCAATTTAAATGATCCATCAAATGAATCACTGTATTTTAAATGCTGGAAGGAGGGGCATTATGAAAGGCACCAGTTTGCTTAAGGTCCCTTAAGTACGTAGTCTGCAAAAACAAACTCCATACAATTTCACAAGGATAGCTGGAGTGCAAATGATTGAGTAACGAAGGCACTAAAAAACCCACAATAATTTGGCTTCATTAGCCAGCTCCTTCTATAACAAAAAAACCCATATCCATAAATGACAAGGGATATGTATTTTATTATTTGTATTCCTTTCATCATGAATTTGGGAGAATATAGAGCAAAAACTACTAGACTTCTTGTGCTTGCACCTCACATACTGCAGCAGTCCTGAGCGGGTTGTGATACTGAATATCCCCATGATGTTGCCACAGCACTGGTGATGGTGGTGTGGAGCATTCCAAATTTATCAGCTGCTGCCTGCCTTTGAATACCATTGCCTCAGCTTCGTTAACCACCAGTTTCCCTGAGCACAGCCTCACTTTCTGAGCTGTGTGGGCAGCTCTATCAGGTTCCTGAGCTGCTTCTGGTAACAGGTGGTTACCTTCTAACCTTCTAACACAGACGGTAGTTATTTTCTCCAAGAAGGCTCAACCCCAAGAAGGCACTGCCTAGATTATAACAGAAACACAAGAAGTGGCAACCATGGTGAAATCAGGCCGACCTGCAGTAAGAACACAGCAGACAAGACCCTAAAGGGTCAGGCACCAGGAATTATCATCCTAGTTTTATTTATGTCAGGTCCCATCACAAATTAGAGCCTGCAAGGAGCCGCAGGCATTAATCCTACTTGGATGGTTTCTTGTAAGTGTGGTTGTTAAGTTGCATGTCCTGCATGAAGAACAATGTGTGAAATGCTATTAATAGCTTATGAATATAGCCTGGCCATGAAGAAAAGTTCATAGATTATAAAGGTGGATGATTTATTAATTGTTTAATAAAGCACAAGGGCAGTAAGAATCCTGTCATACGTATGTCCAACCTATCTCCCAATTAAGAAAAGGAATATTCTTTTACTTGAGAAGAAAAAGGTTTAGAAGAGCAAAGGATATGCGTCTGAATGAATCCTTGATTAACCCCCAAAGGGACTGGGTAGAAAATGTCCTCTTCCTCCTTAAAACTGTAGTTTTCTTCATTGATTGCAAGTTTAGGATTTAAAGATTGTAATGCATGCCACAGGTTTGGTGAGTGGCTAAACCGCTTGCTAGCAGTTACAAGACAGCAAGGAAAGCCCTGGAGAAGTAGATATATGCACGGTTTACTTTTATTTCTAGTCATCCTTGTTCATAACTTCTGTAACCATGTTGGCTATGCTTAGATTTTGTAAATAAAATGTTTCCACTTGTTATTACCCTAACCCTAAGTAAGGATGATTGGATGATTTCAAAGCATCTGGCAAACATCAAAGCACACCACCCGGACAGGCACATGAACCTTCGCATCTGCTGTTGGCTCACTCCTGCAGAGTGAAGTGCTCCAATACATTTCTCCAGGATAGCTAAAACAGGGTACAAATGATTCCCATTAAGATGTAGAGGTGCTATTGGAAGTTAGTTTCTATGGCATGGGCTTTGCAGACTAGAGAAATAAAGATAAGTTCTGGTCCTGTTGGTGTCAGGAAAATTGCTTGGGCTGTACCAGCTGAATGAACCCACAGCCTCCTGTTAACCAGCCAGAGACTTCAGAAAGCAAACAAGATCATCCCAGACATGTTTGCCTTACTAGTATAGAAATAAGTATGGGGTCTCAGGTATAATGCTTTACATCATCACACTGGGATATTTGTATATTTGTATTTGTGTGAGTTGCTGTGTGAAAGTTGGGAACAAATTTTTGTGGGTTGGTTTCTTTTGGTTTTCTTTCTATTGTGATTTTGCTGGTGCTAATAACTCAGCATGAACGATAAGACTAGAGAAAGAGTGCTGTGGTGGGTTGATCTTGGCTGGCTACCAGGTGCCCACCGAGCCACTCTCTCACTCCCCCTTCTCAACAGGACAGGGGAAGAAAATATGATTAAAAGCTCGTGGGTGGAGATAAGGACAGGGAGATCTCTGCAAATTACCATCACAGGCAAAACAGACGTAACTTGTGGAAGATTAGTTTAATTTCTTGCAAATAACAGAGTACAATAGCAGGAAATAAAACAAAACTAAAAAAACCTTCCCCTCACTCTCTCCAATTCTTCCCAAGCCCAACTGCACTCCTAACTCTTCTACCCCCTCGTCCGCTCCCTGAGCAGAAGAGCAGGATGAGGAATGGGGGTTGTAGTCAGTCCATAACACTTTGTCTCGGTTTCCCCTTCCTACTTACACTGTTCTTCTGCTCCAGCGTGGGGTCCCTCCTACAGGGGTCCTTCATGAAACCCTCCAACACAGGTCCTTCCCATAGGCTGCAGTTCTTCATGAACTGCTCCAGCATGAGTCCCTTAGGACATAGGACTTTGTCCTTCAGGAATGGATTGGTCCAGCGTGGGTCCACCATGGGACCTTGCCAGAAACCCTGCTCCTATGTGGGCTTCTCTCCATGGGCCACAGCTCCTGCCAGGAGATGGCACCTGCATGGGCTCTTCATGGGCCACAGCTTTCAGGGCCCATGCCCACCTGATGCAGCATGGGGTCCTCCATGGGTTGCAGTGGATGTATCTGCTCTGACATGGTCCTCCTTGTGATGCAGGGAGACAACTTGCATGACCATGGTCCTCCCCAGAGGCTGCAGGAGAATATCTGCTCAGTGCTGGGAGCACCTCCTCCTCCTCCTTCTTCACCGACCTTGTTGTCTGCAGAGTTGTTTCTCTCACATTTTTTCACTCCTCTATCACACAGCCACAGCACAGTGTTTTTTACCCTTTCTGAAATATGTTATTGCAGAAATGCAAGAAGCGTTGATGATGGGCTCAGCTTTGGCCAGCAGCAGGTCCATCTTGGAGCTGGCTCTGCCCAACATGGGTGCAGCCCCATGTCTTTTTCACAGACCCCACTCCTGCAGCCCCCGTGCAATCATGTAAACTCAACACAAACACCAAGAAAATTAAATCCTCCAAAGACTCTCTGCAGTATCAGGGCTGGAAGGTCTCTAATCACAGAGTTTACTTGCCTGTGACTTATGAGGTCCCAATTAAAGTATTAATATATTCAAGAACTTTCATCAGTTTTAGGGCAGGCTGCCGTTCTGATAACATATATTACAAGTCAAATTGCTGCTCAGAAATCTCGATGTTTCGGTCATTTGGCCAAACAGACCAAACCGTACCAGTGTAGTTCTGGTAACAAATCACGCAGTCAAGTAGTGAACAACAGATAGTCAAGGTAAGCAAGTCACAAACAATTTCATAACCACGGAGCTGCAATTGCCATAGCAAACCCCATTTAAAATCTCTAGCTGTGTCAACTAAATGAGTCAATGATTGTTTAATGAGAGTGCGATTTGTTAATAATGATGAGTGATAAACACACTCTGTTTAGTGGTTCATATTGCATAATCATCCCAGCTCTTTGGTCAGCCAAATTGGAAATTTCATGAGACACTTGAACCTCTTGTAACATTTTCAATGTTTTGTGCTTTGGCTAAGTCAGAAATATATGAAAATAGCTCTCTGCTGCTGTTTTGGTACTTCTCGTAGTAAGTGCCACCAAGAAACGAAAACCTAAAAAGACATGGAGGTTGAAGACCTAACTAAGGGAAAGGAAAAATTTTGATTCAGCTCAATGGATGGTTAACAGTATAACATTAATAATTTCATCTGAAGTATTATGCTGATTTCAATAAGCCCTATTTCCATATTTCCAATGTAAAACTCTTGCATCACCCTTTAAAATATGAAGAGAACATCTAGAGAACCAGGTGATCTTATCTTGTCCAGACACTTTTATTTCCTTTTATTGAATTTTATCTCCAGATCGGCTTATGTATCCAGTTTTCCCATCCATAGACTGTAGTGTTCATGACTGACGTTGCACTAGGATATACGACCATTAACCCGTTGACAAGATGATCTGAGGTGTCTGAGAAGTTAAAATTCAATAAAAAACTTTCAATATCTTTCAAATATCATGGGTGATTGACTGTTGTTTTATATGAAGAGGGGAATCTACGGTTTCAGTTTGGGTTGATTTTTAGATGCTGTCTGTCAGAACACAGCTGTACAAAAACCAGCATCTGTTGCAGCTCATGTAGATTCAAACTACCTGAATATTCTTCATCAAAGTCCACCAAAGGAAGAAAATAAGCACAGAAATGAAGCTATAAAACTTAAACTATTTGAAAGCTTTTGATTTTTTTTTTGTCAAATCAAATTGGAGAGTGTAAGATTTTTCTTAGAGCCTGTGGAGAAAACAGTTCTGCAAACATATTTGTTCCAAATACTAATAGATATTCATAAGCTTTAGCGAACCTGACCTGAGTTTTGCATTGTAACTCACCCCTTACCAAGCTGTCTCTTGAAGGAAAACTGCATGCAGAACTGTATTAGCGAGCACATAGCTGGCAGATTTGTAGAAGCGATTATTCCCAGCAGCTCAGCTTTGCAGTCTGTGGCACCTCTACACCTCTGCCTCTACAGCACGGTCTATTTCAGGCCCACAGTGCAAGAGAGACATTGAGAAACCACGGTGATGCTGGTGAAGGGCCACTAGGCTGGAGCCATGCCATGCCAGGAGACACCAAGGGATCTGGGCTTGCTTACCCCAAAGAGGAGGGCCAAGGTGGGACTTCACTGTTGTCTTCAGCTACTGAAAGGGTGGCTACAGGGATGACTGAGACAGATTCTTATTAGAGGTGCACAGGGAAGGCAAAGGGCAATAGTTGCACCTTGCAACAAGGAAAATTAAAACAATTTTTACAGTGAAGTTGTCTTGGCATGAGCAGGTTGCCCAGGAGACTGTGCAATCTCCATCCTTGAAAATATTTGACATTCACCTGGACAAGGCCCTAAAATAACCTCAGCTAATTTTGAAGATGGTCTTGCTTTGAGCAGAGAATTGGATTAGAGACCCCCAGAAGTTCCTGCCCAGCCTAAGTTACTCTATGATTCCATAATTTCATTAGAAATTAGGATTGTAAACTAAAATGTTATTTCAGAGCCTCAATAAACGTGAAGAAAAAAACTTTAAAAACTTGAAGTCAGGACCCTTTCTTATTGATTCTTCCTCTCAATTACAAGACATGCCTCAGCAAAGCATTCAAAACTCATTAGCATGATTTCATCTTCCCCTGAAAAAAATCAGGAAGTGAAAAAAAAAAAGATTGTTTGTTATTTGTCTTCTGTATTTTTGGCAGTGTTTTGGTGTGTTTTTTTTTCCTTTTGCATCACACTGCATGATTAAGTTCTTTTTTACAATCCTTTTAATGTTGTTTCCAGGGGGACTTTTCAAGCAAAATGCCAGATATTGCAAAATATCATAATAAAATAAAAGCAACACTGAACCATTTTTTTTCCTCAGGTCCCTATCTTTAATTGATACTACAATTCATAACTCATCAGAACATTAATGGGGAAAAAAAAAACCATTGAAGATCGAGGTGGCCTCAGTTAGCTGTGGTAAGGAAAGGTTTCTTAGGATTTACATACCAACATTGCGTTACTGGTTGCTATGAAGTACTTCTGAAAATCCCCTTTAAATTAAATTATTTTTTCTTCATATGTAGTTCCCGTAAAAATATTATATTTCTGCACTGGCTGTGGAAAACTGCTGCTGACATTGCTGACAGGTTCCACTTAAACGGATGCATGTGCATAAATATTTAAATGTAACCGAGGAAATAATAGCAAATAGTTTTCCAATGCCTTATATTGTTTTATGTAATTTAATTTAAAAGCAATGTCAGACAGATTTTTTTTTTATATTTTACCCATAAGAATACAACTGTTAACACTTAAATACTCAAGCTCTAATCACCTTTAAAAACAACCACAGTCCTTTACTATATTAAAGTGAAAGGACATAAATAAATACAAATATAGGCTGCTAAACTGGGAACGCAGCTAAAGACACTTGCTAAAGGTGAGCCAGGCTGTTCTGGAATGAGCGCATGAAAACAATTGTCTGAGCAGGTAGTATCTTTTTGCCCAACACGAGTTAGGATAAATAGAATAGTGGAAATTCTGCAGGCTAGCTCTTGGAAAAGGCCCTCCCTTTCAGGCTCTCCCTCCTTCTTTAGGCACCTTGAAAGTGCTCCACACATAATTTATGAATTACATTTTATTTCCTCCCACTGCCCCAAAATGTTTTGAAAAGCAAGAGTGAAGACTGAGTATATCTCAGTAGCTTTAGCATTATTTTGGTATGATAACTATCTCCCCCCAAATTAAACTACTCTCTCCCCCCGCAAAAAAAATTAATTAAAAAAACAAAACTTTAGACTTAAAAAGCAAAAAAAATATTGAGACAACTTAGGGGATGGATGTGTGCATAAATTTAGCCAACTTTGTATTTTGCAGTAACTGCTTAGCAAAACCATATGGTTGTGATTACTGCTCAATACATTCTTCATTCAGATTAGATGTGACAGAGTTCGAAACGAATAATCAATGTTTCTATGCATCTAAAATTTGTTCCCAACTTTAACACAAAATTTTGAAGAGTATTACTTCCTACTCACCCTCCCCTCCAATTTATGGCTTTTATCAGCAAATTTACCACTAATAAAAATAATCGTTCCTCTCTCAGCAGGTTTTATGAGGTTTAAACCTTAAAAGCACACCATTTGAGGTGCAGAGGTTATATGAACTGAACCCTGTGGTGCCACCTGAACAAAATTATCTTTAAGACTAGAAACCAGCAGCTGTCGCACACCAGACACTAACCATAGGGACATTGCATCAGTCAACATATGATAACAAGCACATGATCTACTAAAGAAACATTGCAAAATTACTTTCTTTTCTATTTTTAGCCTTCTGATACACCAGGATTTAATAGCAGGCATGTGACACCTGACAAATTCATGCCCTCTGTTCAGCACTTCCTCATAACTACTCAGCATACATGTGCAAAATTATGACTTGATTTCCCTTTTCCTATTCCCTGTATTTGAGAGGATCAGAAATCTTATTCTAAAAGATAATGACCATACATTTTTATGAAAAGCAATGTGTTTGACCCTATTCCCCTTCTGTTCAGACTGTGTCTCATTTTGGAATTTTTATTACTCTGTCCAGTATTATCCTGCAGCATTTGGTTAAAGAGGGTTGATACTTCCAATCGATTTGCCTGAATTTGTGGCATTGTTCATAAGAAATTAATCCAATTTCCACTGTATATCATGGCTGCCCAATCGAACAGATGTTCCCTCTTGTAACCCTGATACTTTCTTTGCCGCACTGTCATATAGGTGTCAAATGTGATACGGGACATCTGAAAAGAACATTTCTCAGAAAAATACAGTAAAGCATGAACTACCCAAAGAGTACTTGGAACACATGTGAGAATTTTGTCATAGATGGCAAAAATAGTAGCTGGTTGTGAGACTTTTCTGGTTGCATCCTAACAGAGAAGAAAACTGGGTCAAGACTGAGTCAAAAATAATAAAATACTAATTTTAGGAAAAGAAAAAGAAAGAGAAATAGCAAAAGAAAAGGAATGGCCTCCAAGAAAAAATTTTAAAAGGCCAGGGACTAAGGCTAGAGAAACAAGTGTAAGGGGGTAAAGAAATTTTGAAGAGTTACTAGTCTTCTGAAGAAGTGGGAGCAGAATGAATGCCCCATTACACAGGAAGGATGCAGGAGCAGAGGGGCCTTCCAGCAAGGTCAAACACAAAAAGGAAATATGCAGGAAAGGGAAACTAGGACAGATTGTTAAGGACAAGTATAAATAAGCATGCATGGCTAAAACCAGAATGGGCAAGTCACTAAAGGAGATATAGCTAACAAGGGACCTGAAGAAATTTCTTCTGGAAGCAGAAAGAAGACCGGGAGGATCACTGGCCGGATATTCAGGAGGAGGGAAGGTTATTGTCAAATGATGCTGAGAAAGCCAAAGCTCTTAATGTCATCTTTGTATCAATATTCACTAAAAAAGATCCACTGGAAACATTTTTCTAATACCAGTGACAAAAAGGTAATATTTCAGACTAGAATCATTAAGAGCAAATTAGGGTCTAGATCATGTACTTCAACAGATTTTATTTATTTTTTAAACCATGTGAGCCTGATAAACTAGGATGCAAATAATAACTGTCCAAAGCAATCTTAGAACTGGTTACTGATTAACACTGAAAATTCTTGGACCAAAACATTGAAAAAGGGCAATACTGGGCTCTTTATAAAAGTTGGAATTGAAAATCACCTAATTTAATTTCAGTTACTGGGTTGTTACACACATATATGTATATCCCCAAAGAAGATAACAGCAAGATGAGCAACAGATGGTTGTCCAAGGTCCAGTCCTGTTGAATATTCCTACTGGTGACTGGGCAGGGGAACAGACAGCAGGTTTATTACAGGTGCAGTGAAACAGCCTGGCAGTTATCACTGCCATGTTGGAGCAGACAATGAGAAATCAAACAGAGAAATCAAACAGAGAAACCAGAGAAGTGCAGGGTACCATATGCAGACAAGAATTGTCAACTGCATGGGGACAGGAACAATCAGCTTGGGCAGCAGTGCTGAAGAAAAGGATCTAAAGATCATTATGAAGCACATGCAGAACAAGAGTCACCATCATGATGCTGTAAACAAAATACAAACTCCCAACTGGACGAATATAGCCCACCAGATGAGAAGAAATTCTTCTGCTCTACTTAGGTCTGGCAGTGCCCCAGCAGCATGTCCCATTAGGGTGCTGCATCAGCTTTCTGTGAATGAAAGGAATGCAGAGGAGAGCGTTCAGATACTCAGAGGGCCACAAAACATGAGCTGCAGGAACAAGCTGCAGGACATGAAGTTGGTTGGGCTGTTGAAGAGAAGCCTGAGATCTGGCCCATACATTCCTTCAGCTACAGAAAAGAATCTCAGGAGAGGAAGAGGATAACAGACCTTCTCTTCAGTGAATGGGACAAAAAAGTGCCATGCTGTCACTGCCATGAAAACTCAGATAAAACACAAAGAAATGATGTCTAACTTAAAAACAGTTAAGCATTGGAATGCAAAGTCTGCGCACACTGGAGAATCATCACCACCACCAGCCTTTAGGAAAAGATTAGGCAAACATCTATAATGATTGGCAGAGATACAGAGGCAGAGTATTTGTGTTTTGAGGTCCATTCTTTCCCTGCCTTCCGGTGGTCTGTAATAGCTATCGCCATAAGAGACCAGGTAAGGGCAAAAAAGTTGTGTGGTTTCACACAACTTCAAAAGTTGGGTGATTTTATCAACAACCATAATTCATTCCTTTTGTCTGTTTAAAACAACCAGGTTTTGAAAGTATCCCCATGAAAGTTATTTTCCTAAAACGTTCACTGGAAAGCAGAAGTTGGAAAAATTGGGGGAGTAATTCTGTTTAGAAGCTACATGAATAGTTCACAGACTCAGGAAAGGAACCACTTCCAGAATTCTGACTATGGCATGAGTCACACCTCAGCTGTGTTGGAGAGTTATTGCAGGCAATTGCCAGTGGCACCTTCTAGGAAATCAGTTAAAATCCACCTGCTGACGTGCTCTGAATGGGCAAATGATACCAAGCAGCAAAAGTGCCTCAATGCTGAAGGTGTGATGGACACGTAAGAATCCAGGTATAAAATGTCAGAGACAAACTATTAATGTAGGTTGCAACTTCTGTGGGCTCTCATGAACCGCATCAAATTGGCTTCCAGGTGCAAGCGGCCCCTCCAGGCACCAGTCCCAGAGCAAGAATCCCTAGATCCCTCTTATAAAATGGATGTAAGAAAAAAATCAAACCCCTTGCGTCATTATCAGATTTAAATAACATTTTATTTTCTTACTATTACATTACAAGTGAAGATGTTTCCCTGATATCTGGGAGCCTACAGCACCTGATGCCTGCTCTAAAAAACCTCTTTTTTTCCATTGCTTATCATGCTTTCAAGCACAAAATTTCTGCAATAAACTTTCTCACCTGCATATCTGCCTCCGGTGAAATTTGTGTGTGTGTGTGTGTGTGTGAGAGAGAGAAAATTTAGGCAACATGATTCAGCCATTTCCAAGCATAAGACAAAGAAAAAATACATTGTTTTGCTCATATTAAAAATCTTGGCAGTGCTGCTTTTGTAATATAGCTTTACTTGTGTAAGACACAAATTTTAATTGAGGCCAGCCACTGACAGAGATGGCAGCAAAAGTCAGAACTGACTTGTTTGCATTTTCCACTACTCCGCACTGTGCTGTTTTCACAGAAGACACTGCTGAGAAATTCCCGTAAGTATCTCAGGAAAATAAAAAGATATTGTGCTTTTAGGTCAATGAGGCCACACCGTTTCAAGTGGACTTTGGAATCAGGTGGGTACACCAAAATAAATCAGCATCAAGAAAATGAAGCTGCTCTTGGCCCTACCCTTTGCCTGTCCCCTCTGAGGTGTGGTGCTATGCCTGAGGACATCTGAGCTCCTCATAACTCACACCAGGCACCAAGATGGTCAATGAAAAGGAGCTGAAATTGCAGTCAGGACAGTCCATAGCTCTTACCACTAGTATAGACCAGAGGCAAATGAAGTTGATCTGTCCCTTAGAGGATGTGGGAAAGTCATTTGTGTTTATTGTCGCAACCTGGTTGTGGGTGCTGAAGAGGTGAGCACTGGAGAAGGAGCACAGCAGTATCTTGCTTGTACCTCAGCAATGCTGGCTGCTGCCTTGGCCCTTCACCTGTTACCAGCAGTCACCATCTATGAAAGCTTATCTTGCTTTAAGTTGCGTCCAGGGCTCATTAGCTGCTTTTAGAATATTGCACTGGAAATGGTTCTCAGGGTAGGACCCCCAGCTGGCACACTCAGTCAGGCGATGTTTGCTCTTTCATACCTGATAGATCATAAAGAGAACATTTTTGTATTTAGTTTCTGGAGGAGGTATCAGAAAGAAGAAAGAAGTCTGAATTGGAAAAAAGCCTACTAATTTTCCACTGCAGAGGGATCTCTCAGTGTTGTAACAATTGAAAGAGGGTGGAGAGCATCTACAGAAGTAGCAATTCAATTGCAACTATCATGTATTTTTTCCTGAAAAAAATGTTCTAAAGGAAAAGATTTTTATTGGAGGTACGTAGTTCCCAGTGGTATTCTGCTAAACAATCTCACTTTGTCTTGAGATTTCCTGGGCTGGATGTTCTACCAAGATGCCATCATACAATGATCCATTTACAACAGTATCTTGGGTTATAAGATGTACCCAGATGTTGTGTGACTCACTATCACACTGTCTCAAAACAACAAAGTTGATTTTTCTGAAGAAGATAGCTGAAAATAACTGATTATCACAAAAGTTTAATTTACGCAACTCCACTTTTAAGAAGAATGCAGGAATTTTTGGTGAGACAGTGTTTTATTCTTAACATTTCAGGGAGTAGATTAAGCAGTCCAAGACAATTCTCCAGAGCAACTAGGCATCTCTTTTCTTGTTCCTGTTCATACTCATTACATCCCATCTCTGGTTTTGGCCATTGGAGGACACAATGCAGGTCATGTAGCTGTAACCCCGTTCTTCCACGGGGGATGACAGGGAACAGTTCTCTCAGCGTTTCCACTTCATCAAACAGCTGAGGGCAGGATGCACATGTTCTTTCTCACTAACCCATGGGGTTTATTTCCACAGCACATTCTCTTTGTGTGATGCAGGTACATAGGATAATAATTAAAAAAAAAAAAAAAAAGAGAAGATAAATAAAGATTTTACCTTTTTTTCAAGCTACAAATAACAAGAAGCTAGATTTTCCTTGGTCCTTACACGTACACTCTTCTTGTTTACTTTGTAAATTCAAATTTTGTTGCTGTGTTCTGAAAATTGGTAAAATGATAATAGAGTGTTTATATAGATGAACCTTTCCAGATAAAACAAGAACCAGCATGTACTCCACCACTTGTCCTCCAGGATGCAAAAACCAGGAATGAACATTCCTCTGATCTCAAAGTATTCTCTGTAACATATAATTTTATTTTCATTAGTCTGTCAAAATTGTACCCTGCTAAGGAAGTCATCTTCTCAGGTTTATGAATAGCTGCAGTTCCCCGATGAAAGCAGTGCTGCATGCTTACCATCACAGGGAAGTAATCTTTATGTAGAAATAAGAAGTAAGACTCAAGCCTAAGTGAGCTAGACACCCCACTGTTACTTGGTTCAATGGAATGTACATTCCTAATTCTCATTAACTTCTTCTGAGATTTCCAGGCATTCGCTGTGTTGGTTTATTTGCTTTATTACAATATTTTTCAAGGTGGCAATTAGGTGAGCATTTTACAGTGCATGACTAAATTTTAGCAGATGTTTTACAAGTTGGTTGCATGAGCTTTTCTTTCTTTCCTCCCTGTGATGAGCGCCTGTTTTGTAAATTTCTTGACCCTAGACACAAACTGAGCAAAACGTGCTCATTTCTATTTCTGTGCTCTGTGTAGTTCTGTTAGGATTTGTACAAATTCATTGATTTGTGTACCACAGGTAACAATGAGAATGTAAATTCTAGTGATTAGGAGGGAAAGAAATAAGGCATGTCTTTTGAAGTAGACACTCTTTATTTGTTATTTTGGTTTTAACCCCTATGATATTACCAGTGTTGCCCTCAGAGCACAGCAGTGGATTTCATTCTTATTTACAACTCACCGAAGTCACTTGTGTGCTCTTTTCTTTGCTGCCAGTAAACTGTGATCCAGACTGTTCACGAATTAAATTCCTGTTCATTTCATCTCACCTTTCCAAAGGTTCCCCTCCACTTTTGAAGAATTTTACTGACACATTGAAATTTTTGGTGTAAATCAAAGTGATTTTTACTTAGCAGCCTCCATCAGCTTGCTTGGTAAATCACTTTCTAAATGAAAAATGCCGATGTTAAATATAAGGTGAGTTTTCATGGGCTGAAAAAACCCAGTCTCTCAACCCCATGCTGTTGGGCTGGGTAAATAAATAAGTGAGGCTGCTACTGGGAAAAAGAGCAAGTGCTCCTGTCTTCTCTTCTCATTTCCATTCATGAATCACATCGTGCACTGTTCCAATAAGAGTGTTGCTTGAAGATAAACATCATTTGCAATTATTATATATTACTGAGAGAATCAAGTGAGCACACAATCACCAATACAAGCCGCATTTGAATTATGTGTCATCCTTCGCACACAAATTAGCAAGCTGGGGGTGCTATCTGATTGGAAATACGACTTAGGGAGAGTTAATTTTAAGAATTTTAAGTTCAAACTTGAAACTTTACTTTGCAAACCTCCAGACAGACTACCAAAAACACTCTTTGCATGTAGCTCTCGGTTTGTTTGGTTTAATTTTCAGTAACCAGTTTAACTCCAGCTGCTAGGAACTGGTACACATTCTGTCACTGGAACTACTGAGTCAAAACACATATGTCTTTAATGGGGCTTTTGGCAAGCATGGCATAGATGCTATTATGGAGGTTGATACAAATAAAACTAATAGTTTATTTCATGCTTTACAAATAGAAATCAATGTTTAGGAAAAAAAATAATGCAGTTTACACACAGTAAAAATACTTACAGAGATAAATCAGCTAATAGGTGCATTATACTATTGTTCATTACATCTATGCTGATAAATTACAAGCTAAAGGGAAGGTGGTTGACAACTACCCATAATGCTCAGAAGGGGATAAATTTTTAAAGGTTAATTAACTCAACATGGAGGTGTCGATCTTGCAGTCTGAATGTCCTGATTTGAACAGAATGGGATTTCTAAATCTTGTGCATGCTACAGCTTTATATTAAAAATCGAAACTTGCTACACCTTTCAAATTAAATACATTTGGCCTATTTCTAGCAGCTGTTTGGCTCCAAGTACAAGTTTCTTATTTCAACTGCAACCTCAGAAGACACATCATAAAAACACTTTTAAATATTGGAAATTCCTGATTTAAAGGATTATTTGTAATGTCTCTTCTGTGGAGGAAGATGAGATACTTTGTTAGATAAAGACATGCCTGGGGATTAACAAACCGGACAGTACACAGCCAATCTCCCACAGATGCAAACCATTTCAACACACTGTGCTGACCGAAAGCTAATGTTCATAACAGTTGACAGTAGGTTTCAGATGATTTTATGTGAATAATTTTAATGCAACACTTTTTCCATTCAAGCATTGTCTATTTGTTCAAATTTGTTCGGCATTTCAAAGGAACTGACTACGTGCAAAGTTTTTAGAGAGAAAGAAAGGACATGGCAAAAGGACACAAAATTAACACATTTAAGGGATCCCATTACTGTTTTATGCTCTAGCCTTCCCACTGTTTTCACACTTGTGGATGGACTGGAGGAGTTCAGACCAACTGTGGCAGCCATGGGGCCTCTCCGCACGCGCCCTTACTCCTTGGTGCCCGGCCCCTGCAACCTCTGCTCTCCAGCAAGGGGGAACAGGCACCCACTGTCCTGTGCTGAGACACACAGCTGGTTGCATGGACTCCATGGTGCAACAGGGAGTCTGACTTGAATTCAAACGCAGCAATAAGCATGTTACTAGAAGGACTATTGGCTTTATGTGGCTGTTAGCCCATGTTACCTGGTACAATTATACATTCACTAAAGCCCTAAACCAATACTATAGAAGTTGATAGGAGTTTCTCCTCCACATCATATAACCTTAATTATTTTTTTTAAGATGGTATGTCTCATGGCTTATTTGCCACTGATCGTTTCAGGCTGAATTTTTATCCCTGTGTGTAGTTTTAGCTGGAAAGAAAATCATGAGTGCTAGACCTGTAAGGATATTTATCTCCTGAAAGCTTTTATTTCAGATACTTTTCAAAAAATACATTAATAACTGAAATTGCACAAAACTGGGAGAAAATTCACAGTAATGTCTTAAACAGCACATTAAAGTCACTAAATAGAGTTTCCTTGTGATGTCCACGAGGTGTTGGAAGGACCCTGCAGACTACTGAGGCTCTGAGATAATTGAAGAGCTCCATTTCATTGGTTAAAATTACTTGTTTAAGGTCAGGACAATGTTTTATGGGAGTGACGAAATTCATTTGTGACATACTTGGTATAATTTCTGTAAAGAAAGAAACAGGATATAAGGAGTCCATGTGAAGGCCCCAAAGTTCACTGTGATGAAATAGCTAGACAGGGATACTCACATGCTGTGATAATATGTGTGTGTTTTACGTCAATGTGTGATGAAGCTAGTTCTGCAAGATACTCCTGCAAATCAGTTGTTGCTCTTTTAATTTCTTTGTGTTGTAAAAACAGCTTCAGGCTTAACACCCACCACACCAGCAACTGGACAATGACTAAGAAAGCAAATCTGGTTCACTTTCCAAGGACTTTCCTCAGGGTAAGATGAGTAGTTTGAAATAATTGGACTGTTTAGGTTAGAAAAGCTGAGAGTAAAAAGAAGAAAAAATCCTAACACTGTGATTATGGCATTCAATTGTTCTTCATGCCCACTGGCAGTAGGAAAAGAATTCAATTTAATTTGTTCTGTAAAAAAATGTTGCTTTCAAGAATAAGTTTTTAACAATAAAGAGAGTCTAGCCCTGAAAAACACTACCTTCGGTTGTTGGAGAAAGTCCTTCGCTGGAGGATTTTCAAACAGATATCTATTATAGATGGTCTCAATATAGTCAATCCTTTTCCAAGTAAGAGGATGTCTTCAGCAGATCTCTTGAGATCCCTCCCAGCCATGCATATCCAAGACACTTGGGAAACAATCTGCAGATAAATCTGGCAGCTTCGGAGAAAGGATACATGTCAAAAGCATTTGTGTAGTGACTCATCATAGGGCGAGGTAAGCATTTGAATGGTTATTTACTATTGTTCTATTTGTCATTCAGATTATTTTGTTACTGGAGAGCTGGTACAAACTCATAGACTTCAGCTGCCTGGCATTTTCTATTAGAAAAGATTTTCTGTGCTTTCTTTGCAAAGCAGTTAAATTATTTGCAAAGTAATTTCAGTAGTCTCCAGGCAAAAGTCTGTAAGATACAAAAGCCCTTTTATTGTCCCATGAACTTTCATTGAAGGTAACCTAGGCTATAAGATAGGAAAATGGGCTGTACCTCAAGAAAAAGATGTTACCCACCTCAGTAAATATCTTTTCCAATGAGTAATGATAACATAAAATACCCTAAAAGGTTAGGTTCACACTAGACTGTGAAATATCTGAGAGTTGCCAGGGCAGATGCAGCTGGAAAGAAGAAAATCATAAATGTTGAATCTGTTTGTGTCTGTGCTTGTGTGTGTAGGAAGACAATTCGGGCGTGTGCATACCAGGTTTGCAGGTGGATATATATATGTAGGTGTATATATAAACAGACACTGCCAGTCAAATTGCAAGTATATTTCATTCTGTTACACCTATATAGCACTATATATTACCTATATAGCACTAATTTTCTCAAGATCTGTCTGATGTATTTAACCAACCAACACAAATCTAACATATTTTGGCAAGCCAATTCAACATTTAAAATCATCTTCCAATAAATGGTTATATCAGATTCAAATATATTTCCTTCACATATTCATACCAGGAAAAAAATTCAGAGATCATGGGAAATGAAAGGCTTACAAAATCATTTAATGATATATCATTATTACAGTTAATCTTTGCACCATATTTTCTAACTCTTTACTTCATTCTAGCAACACTATTGCTCGTCTGAATTTTGTTGTCTTGTGAAATTTGATTCCTGGTCTGGAACAGAGTTGCTGACAACTACCACCTTTATTTCTTTTGTGAGCATTGTTATCTAAAACCTCTTTGTGCCTAACTCTTTAGAACAGCAGAGTCTAGAAAAGGACAACCTCTCAAATAAATGCAACGTCAGAACTGTGGGACTGGTTAGAGTCTATTCAGCAAACACGATATCTCATGCTAACTTTTCCTTTATGTTTAAGACTATTCATGAGGTTTTTCAAGACTATTATTTCACCAATTTCAAATACTTTATATGTATATAGCCATTAAGGGTACAATCTGCACAACATCTTCATGAGGAGTCTGTCCACAATATTTTGCAAGCTTCCTGGTCAAATAATGGTATAAGACTTAGCAGTGACAGCAACAGAGGGTAGCAGTGAGAGCTGCACAAGGAAAAGAGGTAACATCAAATGAGCATATTTGGTACTTTAAACCTAATTAGATCCTAAACATGCTGCAGCTTAAAGTGACTTTCTGTGCCTTAAATATATGCTTGAGGTAGGAGGTGCTCTCCAAGTTCACCTGCCATAATATCAGACCACCTAAAGTAAATGAAAAATAAAGGGCCAAATCCTACCCTACCTTAAAGCTTACAAAAAGTCTTTGAAGTCTTTTTCCTTGAAGTTAGTGAGTTTGGGCTAGACAGAAGAGGCTGAGTTGAGTTTTGCACTGATAGCAGTTCCACCAAATATGATTTATAGCTTTGGTTCATTATGGCCTGTTTTGAAACTGATACTCAGAGCAATGGATTTCCTTTCAAAAAAATTAAATGTTTTTGAAAACAAGCTTAGCTCACTGCCAGGTTTCAAAGGAAGCTAAATAGCCCTAACTAAGAGGATGGGTCCCTTTGGGTGGCCTGGAAATATGGACAGTGAAACTGGAAAAGGAAAAGCAGTTCACAGGCTGTTTATAAAAAGCATGAAAAAAAGCACTATAAATGTTCTAAGCATTATTCCAATTGCAACATCAGTTTGGGGGGGAAATGGTCCCTGCAGGATGCAAATCAGCCACAAAAAAATGTGGGATTTGCTCACAGCAAATTAAAACCAGATCAATTGATTATCAGGGGACAGCATTCAGACTTCTACCCTGCTGAAGGGAAGTGCCATAAAAGCTGCTCTGTTTCTCACGATATGTACAATAGGAGTCCAAATCAGGGCCCAAGTGTGAGCTCAGCGAGATGCTCACATCACTCCAACCTCTAACACTGCAGATAAAAATTAAATGGAGCTATGTTCCTACATGTTTTGTTCATTTAGAAGCACTCATTTTCATGCCACGCTGTCTGAGCCCAACGAATTACTCCTCAGCAAAGGTGTGAGAGGTAGGGACGTGCCACTGCCCCAGCTGCATGGTCAGGAATGTTGAAACACAGGGGCTAATATTACCTGAGTAGAATCTCCACCGTCTTAGTCACTTGTTCCCATTTACACATCTTCTTAACCACAAGATTACCCTTACCCATAGTATTACAGAGGATTGGTAGCAACACAGTTTCTGCACTCTCCTCAGACCTCTCACCACGATGGGCAAGTTTATGCCTGAGCAATTGGTCCTAAAAATATCAGTCCTTTTCCAAACAGCCCCATGACTAGTGCAATGGGTGAAGAATAATGACTCGGAGAGTTTATAGATAGATGGGGAGCAGACAAGATGAGGGAAACCAGGGAACATGGCTCTGCTGCTGGATGTATTATCTGCTGTTTTCCCCAACAGCAGGAGCACAGAAGCAGGAAAGGCTGTGACAGACTCAGGACCACACCGCGCCATAGACAGGGACCCTCTGTCACCAAGGGGAATCCAGTGCTGTCTCCCTCAGGAGCCCTCTGGCACCAAGCTCAGCAATCTGGGCTTGGCCAGGATGGGAAGCAGAATTAGTCTCATTTGTTTGGCTCTAAACAATGCTAGAATAAATAGCTGCTCAGCCTTCAAGCTGAAGCACAGATGTGCATCAAACAGTTCCAGTTTGTTTTACGAATCTGTTTCTCTTTTCTTGTTTTGAATACAAACCAAAACCTCCAGAAAGGAAAGATAAAGATTGCCCACAAAAAAAAAAAAAAAAAGCTATCTATGACCCTTGTGGCATACTGACAGATCTCTGAAAAACAAACAGCTCCATGAGCAGCAGCAGCACAGATGAAACGTGATTCCCCACAGCTTTGTGTCCCAGGGTTGCTTGGTAATGTCCTGACTACAGCTCTTCTCCATAGCCTGTATTTACATTCATTTTACCTCCTGGTGCAAGACACAAGCTGTGACGTGGGGAGACATGGTCTCTGCACAGCTGGGACAGCTTTGTGGGCAGCACAGGGTCCCAGGTTGGGTATCAGGTTGGGTACCAGGCTGGGTACCATGTTTCTGGCAGACACGGTTGAACCTGGCCAATGGCTAAATAGTCGTTGGAAGTGGAAATAGCAGCAGCACGGCACAAATGAACTAAATTCTCTTCAAAAATGGGATTCACTCTCAAGAAGTGCTGCAACTCATCTTCCTCAGAAGCACATCTCCCTGTTATCTTAACAGGCTGTGACAGTGTTTTAACTGCCCCTAAGGATTTTAACCCAGGATTCTCAGGAATTCCCATAGCTGTGTCACACAATTTTTCACAGCAGTGTTTTCTATTGGAAAATGCATCGTCCTTTAACCCATATTGTTACAGAAGACTGAAGTTTACTGATTATTGGCATTGAAATCATTATTTTGCATGAAACCATTCACAGCAGAAAATATTGCAGATAGTTCTACATTGCTTCATTCAGGAAGAATAATGTTTACCCATACCAATTAACTTTAACACAGCAATTAAATTATTCAGAGAAAGTTAGGATCATTATGGGAACAAGAGAAATCTTCACTCTAAATGCCCGTTTCAAATTTTTCTCAGTACTTGTTTATCCTGAGCCATGACTGTTCTGTCAGTGAAGTCACAAAGTATTTCTGGGCCTGTTTAGAAAGAAAACTGTGGTAGCAGATCTGTTATTTTCCTTTTAAAATCTATAAATATGAGCTTGGTAGTTTTTAGCTATCCCCCTGCAGCTGACATGCTGATGATGTCAGGAGAAATGTCAGAGGTTAAACACATACAAATTTAATGTCTCATTCCTATAACCGAAAAATCTATGCTGCTGCTTTTCTGTGTCCATTCTGTGACTAAAGAAGAGATTTAATTCTTTAGGCCTGAGTCTCGGTGTTTTCTAATACAGCCAGAAAAAACCCTCACGTTTATGCCCCGCCAACATAATATTCTTCGGAGGCAACTGTCAGGTAGAAGGTCAGTAAAACGCCAAGTCAGACAGCCACTAAGGATGGTCTGGCAATTTCACAGTTAAATATCTTATAATCAGAGACTGTCAGAAATACAGACATGGAAAAGATCTGTGGCATGGGAAGAGAGAGAAAAACTATGTTGTTCATCTTTCTATCACTTTTTTGTATGCGGTGCCATTCTTCCTCCTTCTTTCTCCCCATCACCCTCATCTTCTCTTCCTAAACTTAAACCCCTCAGTTCATTCCGTTGTACCTTGTACATCCCTGCTCATTATCGTTGCTGTCCTTCATAATGCTTTCAGTAAGTCTAAATCTTCCTTATCTGTGACAGCTAGTAATCCAGCTGAGGCCTTAACCATGCTGAGTAGAGCACAAGGACAGCTTGTGCCTTGCTAAATGCAGACCAGTTTGGTGCTTATCTCTTCACAGCAACATGATATTGATGTTCTTTTTTAGCTCAGGATCCACCACAATCCCCAGATTTAAGAAACGCAATCTCAACAGCTGGCCTCATCCTTCATTCATGCAATTGATTGTTTAAACATAAGTTTTGCATTTGTACTCATAGATTTGTGTCCTGATCTTTATGACTACATCTCCATCTTTTCAAGTTGAATTTGGATAATAACCCTGTCATCCTGTCATCTAACTGCTTCTCATTGCTCCTAGGGAGTTTGTGAGAAAATCCTTAAGCAGACACAGAGTGAATGAAAAAAAGCAAAATTGTCTTAAGGGGAGTCTTGGAAACATCATTTACCGCTACTGCAATTAAAAACTCCATAAGCTTTATTTTACTGTACTTTGTGTCCCAGATTTGAATGGTGTTGCACAGCATATAGCAGAAAGTGCAAGTTGGCAATATTGTCTATCGTGAAAATGAACCCCCCAAAAAAATGCCCAAGCTTCTTGGTGATACAGAGATGGTGTGTTTGGGAGAAGAAGCTACATGTAGAACAAACATTTGCTAAATTAAACTTGGTTTGCTAGTTCCAGGATGTTTGTTGAACAAGGCAGCTGGATAAAATATGGTTACTCAGTTCATAATCTGGCACTGTTTTCTAAACCGATACAGAGAAATATGTTTTTACACTTTGACAGCTGCTGCTTAGCTAAGTGGCAAGTGAAAACCCACCATTTCATGTACTGTCAAAAAGAAATCTGTACTGGATTTCTGAAAAAAACAGGCCAGTGGATTTAGTACTAGACTGGACAACAGAGACACCTGATTTCTTCCACTGGCTCGTTTCAAGTGACTCAACTAAATCTATTTTAGAAGCATCCTGATTTGGAGAAACTTAATATTTAGCTCTCTATCATGCTTTCTATCATGCAACTACTCTGAGTACAATTTTAGGGGTACTGAACCTCTCTGAAAATACAGTAGTCATTGTGGATGTTTAGCTGGTTTGAAAGTTTGAAAGATCATCTACTGAACCCAGAGACTCAAATACTCGGTATAATAAGATGCTTCACGTTTCTTTATGAAATGAAACTTACTACAAATCACACAGGAATAGCTAAATTTTGGTACTTTGAAAATGTTGGCTTTAACTCATGTGATATTCCTCATCTTTAAAATAAAAATAATGGTCAAGTTCCAGTAATAACATCAACTACTCCCACAATTTTGAATGTGACTGTATGAACAAATCCGAGGACAAAGTGTGAGTTCATTATTCCAAAATCTGTTCTTCAAATTTCATTTACAAATACAGAGGTAGCAGCTGTAAAATAGCAAGCAAATTGGAGAAGCATTTTTTCTGGAAAACATAGTTAATATTTTGTATATAGGATCCCATTACAGTTTCACAAAACCTGCGTGACCCTCCACAACATGACAGCTTCTTATCACAGAGAACAGAAACTGGAGATCAGCTGGGAAAAGTAGGTACTTTTGTACCCATAGAGTACCATCCTGAAAACTTCTGCCTTTAACTGTTAGTCTATGCTGTCTAGCAGGCAATTGTTTCCAACCTTCCTAAGTTATTTTGGCACATTCTCTTTGCCCTCCAGTTCATAAAATGCTGCAGGTTCATGCAGGGTACTTCCTCTGATTTTCCAAACGTTCCATTTTGTTTCCACATGATTGTGACAAAATTTACTCCGTAGGCAAAATAGTAAGAAACACCGCAGAGGAGAGTATGCATCAAAGTGGAAAGACACACCAGATCTCTATAATTAGCACATTAATTGTGCCTCAGCTTCTCTGTAGCCAGCCACCAACTGTGTGGCACTCACTCTGCAGTCAACAGGAGATCCACAAAACCCAGACGTGTCGCATGGAGCCTTCTACTTTTAAAATGTTGCTGAGACTATGTTTCCTGTGTGGAAGGACTAGTGTTAAATTTAGTTTTTCTCTTTCCTCTTCTGCAGTTATCTTCATTAACATTTTCCACCCATGGGATGTATATTAAGTTTAAAAGCTTATTGTTTTACACAGACATGAACACATGGAGTTGCCTTTCCCTCTTTCACCTCAGTATTTTCCTACTCACCAGTTTGTATAAGAGGTGGCCACTCACGTCCAATTCTGGTCATTCAAAATGAGAGGCACCTTACTTGGTGCTGGTTCAGCATCACCTGAGAGACCCATCATCTGTTCTGGGCAGCTGCTGAAGCTCCCCCTACAGTCAAAGGAGAGAGGTCAATATCTCCCATGAACAATTTAGAGCATCCTTGGAGAGATATCTAAGGTTTGGGAGGTAGATCACTCCCCTGACAGCACTTCTTCTGCATCCATTGCAAGTCAGCATTTGGAAAATGAGAAATAAGTAAGATGAACTTTGCATGGGTTGCTATGGCATTATCCCTGTGCACAGGCTTGCTAGTGTTAGGACACTTTAAAGGGAAGTTTAGGACTGAAATTATGATAACCTTTAGCACAGAACAGCTAAATCAGCTTCATGGTGTTAGTAGTTCAGACGTATATATCATCTTCACCTGTGAATACATATTTATCCTAGTCACCAAGTGGTGTATCCCATCATGATGTACGATAGTGGCTGAAAATTTTCAGGGAATGGTTTGCAGGAAAATATAGGGCATAATCAAATCATTGTTTTATTATTTTTGTGGAAAACAGCTCCTGCCATTCTGAAGTGTAGGGGTAAATTTCAGATCTTTGTTCAAAATGTAAGTTTATTTCTATTTCCCTCCGCCACAAAATCACAGACAATAATTCTGTCTGGGCCCTGATTAAGTGTACACACTGGATGGAAGGGACTGACGTATATACTTGCGTGGGAAGCAAACGGGAGTCTGCTTGAAAAGAATCTTTTTTGTGAGGAAGAATTGAGAGGCATGGAAAGCTGACTGCCTCATTAGGCTAATTTTTGCAAAGGCTCCATCCTTCAATATGCATTTTGAAAAATTAGATTTATAGAATCCATTTTGATTGTTGAAAGGCAAGCTTCTTGCTCAACAGATCCACTCTTATACAGCTGTTCCAATGAATAGTGATCAACAAGACTATTTTTCTCTTCCCTTCAGTAATCTACAAACTAGTGCCTTGATACTATGTTATATAGAATAAAGGAGACAAGGTAAGGACTGCTAAGGTAAAGACGTTTCTTCCATGCATCACTGACTGAACTCAAATCATTTGCACCAGACATACACTGCAGTTACAATTGATTTATACAGGAGATGTTTGTTTCTGGTGGCTTTTACAAGATTAATAATTTTCAGATCCTGGTGGAAACTAAGGGTGTTCAGAGTGTGTTGTTAGAATAAGGATCAGGTATTAGGATAAGAGTGTTTTTCTACTTGCAAACATGAAATCAAGGTAGCCTACGGATAAGATTTACTACACTTTTACATTATACTTTCAGAATATTATTCTTCATGCTGAACAGTATATAGATTAACTCTTTCACATGATACTTTGTCACCTGGGGCTGTATTCTCATCCTTTGGATTTTTGTCCTTCTGCTCTTCTATGAATTTATTTACAGAAAACAGACCTCTAAGGACAAAGCAAGGCAAAACCTTCTGATATCCTTTATTAATTAGTACCTAAAAATAAAAATGGTGTTAGTCATACAGCTATTTGGGGATTTTATCTAGGTCTTGTGAACATATCATACAAATCAAATCTTTCCGTTGACATTTTGTTCAAGATTAGATTACATTATACATCCTCTATTACATTATACATTATTACATTATACATTCATTATGCATCTTTCTTTAAAAAAAGAGCAGCTTTAGCTTTATCCATTTACTTATAGCCAGATTAGCACATAAGGAAATGGATCATACAGTGGATATAAGACCACTGGGAGATCGTGAGCTTTTCATACAGGTTTAACACCTTCTGCAAAAAAATCCTTTATGTACTAAAAGGTTAACACTTCCTGCAAAAAACCCCACCCTTATATACTCAAAAAACACATTTATGTATAAACCTCTTCACATAGAAATGTAACAAAAAAAGAGGGTTGGGTGTGTGAGTGTGTGTGTGTATGTGTGCAGTTTCCAGTGCTTTAAGGTGAACATCTCTAAGCTCAGTGGGAGGCAGAGGCCAACTCTCCCGCGCCAGCCACTGAAGCAATAACCTGCTCATTCACACACCCACGCATGGGCAGACCTGGCGCAAGGCCTGGACAGCTATTCCAGAAGCACGCAGTCAACAGAGAGATAAAAGGATCCTGGCACTAGTTCCTCTAGGATGGCTGTACCCTCGGCAATGACTTCATTTATGACCTCTTAAAATGAGTTAAAGAGACAAATTAGCTTGGCAATCAAATTCTTCTCTGATGGCAAGGAGAAAAAAGACAAGTCAGTGCAGGCAAGTTTGTCTGTCTACCTGTCGTTTTCCTGCACATTCGCGCAAACTTTGTGTTTCTCCCACGTCTTCATGCAAGAATAAAAGCCAGAGGCCTAGGCAGCAGCCCCTAGGGTACAATTCATAGAATCACAGAATAGTTTGGGTTGGAAGGGACCTTTAAAAGTCACCTAGTCCAACCCCTCTGCAATGAGCAGGGACATCTTCCACTAGATCAGGCTGCTCAGAGCCCCGTCCAACCTTGACTGTTTCCAAGGATGGGGCATGTACCACCTCCCTGGGCAACATGTTCCAGTGCCTCACCACCCTCGTGGTGAAAAATTTCTTCCTTCTACCTAGCCTGAATCTTCCCTCTTTTAGTTTAAAACCATTACCCCTTGTCCTGTCGCAACAGGCCCTGCTAAAAAGTTTGTCCCCACCTTTCCCGTAGGCCCCTTTATGTACTGAAATGCTGCAACAAGGTCTCATCGGGGATTTCTCCAGGCTGAACAACCCCACCATAAATAATAATTACTCCCACCTTATCTCTTTTTGCTTTACATGAGAGCCTGTCCAGTATCTGGGGTTATCAGACACCTAAGACTTCTCTCAGCTATGCACTTTACGCCTAAGGCAAAGGGAGGCTTGGCAGTGAGTCACTGTGCCAGGCCTGCCCACGTGTGGGTTGCTCTGATAACCCAGCACCCTGTCTAACTTGCTCTCCAGCCCTGCTGCGCCCAACGGCACAAAAGAAGTGCAACGCAGCTAAAAATCTGGTCTCAGATTTTCTACACTTTTGCTCTACTCCTCTTCACTTAAGAATTTCCTAGCCCTGACAGCATAGCTGATGCCTAGATATGAACTTAAATGTTTCAAATGTCAATGTTTAGAAGCATTAGGCAGATTATCACCCACTCCAATGGGGACATACAGGACTTGATATTTTAGTAGGCCCTTACTTCATTTGAGTAAGGAGTGACCGAAGGTCTCATATTACAGTAAATTGTCATGAACACCTGAACTTCTGAAATATGTGACATTTCAGGTGGATCTCTAATACCTGATAATAAATGGTTTTAAACCAAGCAACCTCAAAGACCCAGAGAGGATGCATCTGAAGATTAACTGGTTGGGCAAGTGTTCGTACATGTCTGCAATGCTGCCACAAAACTTATGTGCATTTGTTTCATTTGACAGGCTATCCACATCAATGCTGTATAGATTATTTTGCTAACATAATGACAAAGAGCACAATTTCATCTGCCTTTTGATGGTTAACTTCCTTGCTCTTTGGAGACCACAAATGACACTGAGAGAGAACACAGTGAACTCCTACAGCTACTTCAAGCATGGCAGCAATATTTACAGCATATTTCCTTTGCACCATTGTTATTTTGTTTACTGGGAGTCTACATCAAAAAAAAGAAAACAAGAACATATTCTGCAGCCCTGAAGTCAACAACCTCCCATTCCCCAAATCAGCATCTAATTGAGATATGTGTGTCTGGCTTACGATGTCAATTGAACGTCATTGTTCAGTGTGTTTTCCTTTTCAACTGACACCACAAAAGCTGATGCACATTGTCAGAGAGTACTGTTTAACTAAACCACAGTGACAGGAAAAGCCACCTACAAATGCAATGCTTAATAAAACTACGAGCATAAAAATTGTACTCCCTCACACACCTTAAAGATCAGATATGATGGAGCTCTTACCACAATATTACAAACATTTTATAGATTATTATATTTTTACTTCTCCAGTAAGTGAAGTAAGATACCACAGTAACAAGTGTCGAATCATAGAATCGTAGAATCATAGAATGTGTTGGGTTGGAAGGGACCTTTAAAGGTCGTCTAGTCCAATCCCCCTGCAGTAAGCAAGGACATCTTGAACTAGATCAGATTGATCAGAGCCTCATCAAGCCTGGCCTTGAATGTCTCCAGGGATGGGGCCTCCGCCACCTCTCTGGGCAACCTGTTCCAGTGTTTCACCACCCTCGTTGTAAAGAACTTCTCCCTAATGTCTAATCTAAACCTACCCTACTCTAGTTTAAAACCATTGCCCCTCATCCTATCACTACATGCCCTTGCAAACAGCCTCTCCCCAGCTTTCCTGTAGGCCCCCTTTAGGTACTGGAAGGCCACTATAAGGTCTCCCTGGAGCCTTCTCTTCTCCAGGCTGAACAACCCCAACTCTCTCAGCCTGTCTTCATAGGAGAGGTGCTCCAGCCCTTGGATCACCTTCATAGCCCTCCTCTGGACCCGTTCCAACAGGTTCATGTCTTTCTTGTGCTGAGGGCTCCAGAGCTGGACACAGTACTCCAGGTGGGGTCTCACAAGAGCAGAGTAGAGGGGCAGAATCACCTCTCTGGATCTGCTGGCCACACTTCTTTTGGTGCAGCCCAGGATGCAATTGGCCTTCTGGGCTGCAAGCGCACATTGTTGGCTCATGTCCAGTTTTTCATCACCAGTACCCCCAAGTCCTTTTCCTCAGGGCTGCTCTCTATCATGTCATTCCCCCAGCCTGTATTGATAATGAGGATTGTCCTGACCCAAGTGCAGGACCTTACACTTGCCTTTGTTGAGGTTTGCTTGGGCCCACCTCTCTATCTGGTCCAGTTCCCTCTGGATGACATCCCATCCCTCTGGCATGTCGACCACAGCACTCAGCTTGGTGTCATCGGCAAACTTGTTGATGGTGCACTTGATCCCACTGTCTAAATCATTGATGAAGATATTGAACCGCACCGCTCCCAGTACAGATCCCTGAGGGACGCCACTTGTCACCCCTCTCCATGTGGACATGGAGCCATTGACCACTACCCTCTGGATGCAACCATCTAGCCAGTTCCTTATCTACTGAACAGTCCACCCATCAAATCCCTTTAGAGGGATTTCAGATAAAGGCTTTAGAAGAAAAAGAAAGCTGTAAAAGCAGGTAGATGTTAACCAGAAAGACCATCAACAAGAGCTCTGCCACCCACAGTTGAAATTTATCTTGTGCCTTCCTGGAAAGGAAGCACTTTTCCAGGTTCTATCTCACACACTTCTACGACACAAGTCAAGACCTACCAGAACTGCTGCTGATCCAGACCTAAATTTTGCCCATCCTAGGCCCAAGGCATTTTAATTCTGGAGGGAAACAGACTGACATGAGTTGCAGGAGCTGTTTGAAGTTGTTTGGGGGGTTGGAACTCCTGTAACGGTTCTGCGGAAGGTAGACTGGAAGAAAGAGTTCAGGTAAGACTGTGAAAAGGACGATTAATACCCTTCATTGCCTGGCTTTGGTGTTTTTCTCAAAGGGTTTTCTACTGTGTACACAGCAGAAAATACTCACACTGGAAATTGCTGGAGACATGAGAAGAGTTAGCAGAACTGAACTTGTGAGACTGAGGCAAAGAGAAGAAATAGGGAAAGAAGGAGAGTGTAACAGCATATGGAAATTCAGTAAAAAAGGTGAGAAAGATTCACCAGGGGAGGAGAACACCCTTAATCAACAGGTCGTTTGGTTTAACTAAACCAAGCCTCTGTCTCATTGGAGATGTCTGAGACTCCCATGGACTTTACGGCACAGTAAGAGCTTAGTCAATTAAACAGTGTATAAGCTGATCATTTGTTAACCATCCCACCTTTCTGAGACAGAATTTGAGCTCAGATTATTTTTAAAAGTGAATACTGGCAGTTATCTCTTTTTTCACCATCCTGTAGCTACGTTTCTTCTATGTGCTAGCCCAGCACCTTAAGTTTCTGGTAGTTAAGAGAGGTTTTTTCCTTGTCTTGATCTTCACAGTAGAAGAACCAAAAAAGCTTTTATATTTCAGCAGTGTAAAGATGCATGAAAATGCAAGTTGCACAAGAAATCTAGATATCCAAATACTATTTGCTATTCAAATATCCCAGTGATTCTGTACCATTTTAACACATGTATTTGCATCTTAGCAAAAATCTCAAGACACCTCTATTACTTTTGGATAATTCCCCACTGCTATGGTATTTGACATCTTCATTCAGTTGATTTTTATCTTCAGAAACTTCTCAAAGATCTCTGCTTCACAGTAATTAAACAGAATCCCAACCAGCTGCCAGATCCACACTGCATGTCAGTGTACAAAAACAGTGGAAGAAAGCAAAGACCCCAAAGCTTACTGTCTAAGCAAACTGGCAGATATACAAGCAAAATGAGGCCTGGCTGCAAATGAACTTGCAAGACAGAGTTGCATGAGATGCATCAGATCAAAATTTTGGAATCTTTTGAAAAAAAAGTGCAATCCGTGCATTTCAGCAGGGTGGAGTAAAACGGTATTTTTTGAAAAAGGAAATTTCCCTTGTAGTCTAGCTTCCTGAAGTGCCTATGTGACAAGGTTAATGCTATAAAAATACAGGAAGTGGTTAGACTTTGAAAGCCTTTGCTTCGCAGCACGCAACATTCTGCAACTGAAACTAGAACTTTTGCTTAGGAAAGTACTGTTATTTTCCACACAACTTTCTGGTATGAAGCAAAGTTACATAGGTCTACAGTCTGTCTCCATTAAGACCTGCCTGTGTCTCACTTTGATTCTTTTGCTAAGAAGCCATTTCTACTGTAAAGAAGAATTTTATCATCAAAAACACATCCACAATTTTACCTCATAATAAAAAAAAAACAGATATCCATAAAGAAACTGGTTTTGACTATCCCCAGACATGCTAACTTCATGAACTACACTATAGAGTAAGGTTAACAAAGTCTTTTTTCCCCCCAATATCTTTAAAAGAGCATCCTAGTCCTCAATATTCTTGCTCCATTGCTGTTTACAGAGTGTTGATAGTTTTCCCTTAATCACAAGATTAATCTTATGACATCAACACATCCGATGTCAATGAAATGAAAATAAAAAATGCATTTGCAGTTGTTATAAAAAGGATTAATAGTTTGAATTTGGGCATTAAATATGTGTACACTTAAATAATAAGCTGCTTCATCTCTGTATGAAGTCAGTGAGCATATTTTGGTACTCAGTAACTCTGGAAACAGCACTGCTTAATTTACAGGGATTTAGATAATGAACTTTAGATGAAAACTTCAGCTGTAAAACCTTTTCTTATTAAAGCAGTGAAGTGTTTGCTTCATTTTAAGCACATTTAAATTAAACTTGAGTGCATGAAGTTTAACCCACAGAACAAGTATCTAAGGCTTGTACTTCATTGAGCATATTTGGAATCTGTAATAAACAGAACTAGTCTAATTCTATAACAGAGATATTGACCTTGATACCACAGTCCCTTAAAGATAATTTACAATAATATCAATTCAGTGGAGTTATTTCAGATTTATTCCAGTGTAACTGAGAAGGAAGGTGCATCATTAATAAAAGTAAAAATCCAGAGACGGAAACGTTTTGGAAATGCTCTGACTGGGCTTCTGCAAAGCCTCCAGCAAGTGCTCTGTCTCTCTGTGGTGCTTTCCCCTGCCACCTGCCCCAGTGCATACCTACTTATTTTCCTGTTCCCACTACGAAGCAAAAGAGGTGAAGACTCCACATGAGTGCTGTAAGGACACAGGGAGCAGTTCCCACTCCTAGTGTAATGGTGGCTGTCATCTCCCTGCCTGAAAGTTTGACATCGCAATGCCCACTTTTCCAGAAAGGAGGCTAAAAAGGCAGAGATCCAGTACCTCCACCCTGTAGACAGAGTACAGCCTAAATCATAAAATACATTATAAATTATAAAGGACAATATGTGAAAGGGAACATAGAGGCATTAGTAATTAGCATCTGGTCGCTTAACTAAAAGTATTGATGCAGATGTCCAGTGGGGGACAGTAAATCTCATTTCTCAGGCACTGTTACTTTTGCTATGGTAATACTAACTTGTTCTTTTATCTAAAACAAATTCCTTGTATGCTACTAGGTGATAATAGTGTATTTTAATGAATACAGGCATTGTACAAGAAAGGTGAATTACTGTTGCCTCGGGAATATTAAAACAATTGTCATCTACTATAAATGTACGAGCCTGAAGATTTATATGTGCCATATTAGCAGACAGTTGAAGGGATTTTTCCCTTAATATGCTGTAGCATATGAATTTGAAGTAACAGTTTTCTCATTCAGTTCTTTGGCATTTTCTGTAGTGCATTATTGGTCTTTCAGCTTAACAGAATCCAAGTTCTCAATCACAAATGAGACTAAAGTCCAACTCCTGACTCTCTTAAACAGTAGCCAAAGAGATATCAACTCGTGCCTACACTGAATGTACATTTCCAAATGACGGATAGCACTGACGTCAATCCCAGCGCAAGGCCATGTCGACTGCACAGCAATCTTTTTATTTGATCTTTCCCACTGACTTCGTGTGATACTGATTGCAAGGGTTACTTTACCCCAGCTAAAAATAGCAAAAATCATATCAGTATTTCCTACAAACTTGCAAGGACTGTCACAGTTTTAGAAGACCACATGCCTTTCTTCAGTGTCATCATATCAAAAAGAAGTCAAGCTTTCTTCTAAAGCCTTTTAACATAGACAAAGCTGGGAGCAGTTGAATGGAAATGCTCATAGTTGTAGTATACTATGTAGGTGTGAAAGACCTGCTTTTGTTTTAGGTCCTGACTTGGGAAATCTGTAATTTTTAAGCATCCGTTGTTTCTACCTTAAGTCCCATTTTAGACTCAAAAATGTATAAATGTGCAGTATGGGAAGGGTCATGTAGCTGTTCTTACAACTATATCGATCTGAGGAGGCAATGCTTTATTCATATGGGGACTTTATTCATACCTGAAGTATTTGGAATCAGACATAGTTTATTGAAATTCTTGGTATTTGCAGAAACTTCACCTTTTCCTTTGGCTTTAGATCCTGAAAAAATGGAAAAAATATATGTAAAACCATGCAGTTCTTCATCAGCATGGCAAAGACCTGCCAGCACTGTGAGACCTTCTTGTCTCTGTGCACCTGCTTTCATGGAAGTGATTATTTATCACAGGGATTTATTTTTCACCTAAACTGCAATTCTTTCTTAACTATGTCAGATCTGTAGCCATGGAAAATGGGCAGATGCACACGGAGCTCTTTTCTGATGAGGCAACACAGCCGCATGCCTGGTCAGAAACTCCCTTTTATGGTGAGAGGCACGATGACCTTCGAGGCTCCCGCTTGTGAAACACCGGGGAATAGGCACGAGCTCAGAGGGGTTCAGCTTGCACTGTAAGCCTGCTACACTGGGGGAGCCTCTTCCCCAGGTGCAAAGCTGTGCCTCTGTAAAGTAGGAAAGAAGAGAATTCATAAGGTAGAAGAGACCGTGCAGGAGGATGTGCAGCCTTGCAGTCCAGCAATCGGTGCTTTCTCCACAGAGAGGGGAATCCCCAGGTCTCGCTCACTGCTCCCAGGCTGATCAGGGATTGTGCAAAATCACAGCAATGAGTCTTGGAGCCCCAGGATCCTCCCTTCTTCCCTTTCCTCTCCTAAGGGGTGTTAAAGCCTGCATCACAGTGCTCTGTGCTCCACCAGACCAAGGGAGGCTTCTCTGGGGAGAAATCACATTTTTACACCACTTAGAACATTGATTTCTTCTTCTAATTGTTCAGCTATGGTAACTGGCACTTTTCTTTTTTTTTTCTTCTGTGCTGCAAGACAAACCTTCAAGTCTTTTACGCTAACATTTAACCTTAACTTCAGTTCTTCACCATCAACATTTGTCAGCCAGAATATTATCTTCTATCCCACCAGCCAGCCTAGGATGCACATCCCCACTCAGAGAGACTGGGGGACATATTCTGCATATATGATTTTGTTATAAAATAAATCTGAATATTATTCCATTCTGAGGGACTCTACTCCACAGAAATATTTGAAAATGTAGCTGTTATTATTTCTAATGACTGTCATTTTCCTCATATGAAGAGTTGGCCTAAGTACAGCTTAAAAGATTTTGTCATCCTTTTAATAACTTGGTTTCAGTATTAAAAACTACCCCTCTGGTATTACAATGGGCCCAACCAGTGTGACAGGTTCCTGTGCATATTCACGGAACTTGTAATTCTTGTTCCTTTTCCTGGGTTTGCTCAGTTGCACTTTCCCTGCTCCCTGAGTGATCCAAGGAATTCGCAGCTCTTTGAGTAATCGATAAGTAATAGTGGTGATTTCTGGAGAGCTACATCTTGCCACTCACTGCCACAGTGCTGGCATGAAGATCTGGGAGTGGAAGAGTTAACGTGACCGAGTTAGCATGTCCTTGGGCATCCAATCTCAGAGACTTTGAGACACGGGCATGGTATTTAGCTATTCTTGCTTTTCTTCATTCCACTCCCAAATTTCAAACTCAGAGGAACTCAGAATATCAAAACAAAATGATCCATTTTACTGTAAAACCACAGACAGATTCTCATGAACAGGGTAAATTTAAAGCACAGAGCTAACATCCTTGCTGTTTGCGGGTGGCCAGCATGCAACGTGGGGCACTTTCGGTTCTGATGCCTTTTTCTATACTCATATGAGTCAACATCCTAGATGCACATATGCCAGAACAGCAAGAACACATTGACAGTTCTAGATTCAATGTGCTACATTCTTATCCCATAGTTTTTTATGATTTTCTGTATGAAAACTGACATCAATCCACCCCATTCTGGCAGTGAAATTTTTCAGGGCCATGAAGACTACTGGTAGCTGAAAGTCAAGCAGATGCCTAAACATAGATTTAGGGACCTAAGCGAAACATACATCTATATCATTTTGGTCACATTGTTTAAAGTGCTTCCAGACAAAGATTTCCATATAAAAGTTTAGACGTTGTTTATTGTTACTGTTAAAGAAACCAGACTGTTGGCTTCTGCTGGTGGGCTACATAAATCTGGTTTACTAGGCTACACAGTAGCATATATATGATCACATTTGTTTTCTCCATTTTAATAATGAAATTATTCCTGTGCTATGTGTTGAAAAAATGTTGCACTGTATTGCCACACTTACAAAAATAGCAGAATAAAAAGGTGTGAAAACAGTGGTGTTCCATTTTGTGATTTGTTTTAAATAGCCTTTTTTTTATTTCTGGCTGATGTAAATGTTTAGCATTATCTAAAATAACTACTATGATTCATTATCTTCCACGGGCCTGAAAGAGAAATTATGTTTGGTCAAGACATCTATCATTTAATTAATTCCTAAAATTAATTAAGATTCACGTAAAAAAAAGCTACCTCATCTGCTTTATGGATAAGAAAATATAGGGGAAAAAATGTGAAGTATAAGGAGTGAGAGCTAGAAACAGTGACAACCACCCTTCAACTTAATCCATTACTTTTCTACTTAGCAAGAATTGCTGAGATTTCAAGGCATTTTCTTCATACACATAAGACCGAATGTTTCAAAAAACTTTGTCAGAGGGGAAGGTGTCCTGATGGTTCAGGCACCGTCTGCAATGCTGGAAGGCCCAGACCAGACATCCTTTTCAGCCTCATCTAGAGCAGGTGGTTTCACCTAAGGAATTTCAACGGGATTTCATTGGTAGTGCCCTGAAGATCAGGAAGATCTGGAGTCACTCTCCTTTTCCATCATCAGATAAGACCATGGAAATTACACAGAAGTTTTTTACAGCAAAACTTTTCCAACTCATCTGTGATAAAGAATGGAAGAGGAAAAAAAAAAAGAAGAAATTAATATAAGGGACATTTAGACACAAAACAATTACAAAATTGTAGTAAGCTCCTCTGAAATCAAGGGAAAGTGTAATTCTCTTAAATCAGTTAACAGGAAGAACAACATTTTTGTGTACATGTTCTGAGCTGAAATTTGAACCTAAAACAACTGTACATAAATTAAGGGGTGAGTGGTCCTCCCTAAACACTTAAAAAGAAAGGCAGTACTGTTCTCAGCCTCATGTTGTAAGTGGTAACAGTTCTCAAGTCCTGATATACATTCTTATCAACATTGTTATTTTTACTATTAATCTCAGTCTATGTACATCAATCTTATGACTTCTGAGGCCAATATAAGTAACAGAAATTGGCAAGAAGAGTATTATTTTTGGGAAAGTAATAATAATAATATTTTAAAAATAAAAATAAAAAACCTGAACGGTCGCTCTCTTCCAAGCTGATCTCTCGTTATTCCTTGAAAATGAAATTGCTGTCAATTACTTTCCAGTGTACAAAACTGTCCTGGGTTCAACTGGGATGGAGTCAATTTTCTTTCTAGTAGCTGCTGTGCTTTGGATTTAGTATGAGAATAATGTTGGTAACACATATTGTTTTAGTTATTGCTAAGTAATGTTTATATTAAGTCAAGGACTTTTTCAGCTTCCCATAGATGCTGAGGGGGAACATAGACAGGACAAGGTGGCCAAAGGAGTATTCCAGAGATGTCAGGTATAAATGGGGGCTGGATGGGGGAGGGTGGGGGGCAGCAGGAATCCATGGTCACTGTTTGGGATGTACTGGGCAACTGATCATTGGTTGGTGAGAGCAACTTGTGTTGTATCACTTTATTTTGTATATTTTTTTACCTTTCTTTTTTTTCTTCTCTTCTGTTAATGTTCTTTTAAGCTGTCTTTATCTCTACCCACGAGTTCTTTTCCTCACTTTTCTCTCTATTCTCCCTACCCTACTGGGGACGGGGCTGGGGGGGAGTGGGTGAATGGCTCCGTCGTCCTAGTTGCCAGCTGGGCTTAAACCACAACAAAACCAGAAGTATCTTACCGTGCATTTAGCTCAAAGCAGATCGATTTTGCATATGCAAAATGCACATCATCTACCATAATGACACTGTATTTTTAATGTCACACATTACACATATATGCATTTAAAACAAGTAGATTAATTTCTTCTTCATTCCTACATGATTCTGTAGTATGCTGTACTTATTATGCACTAGGATGTACTAGTAGACACAGAAAATCAAACGTGTGCTTTACTGATTCCTAGTAAATGTAATTGAAGTATTCTCTTTATCTGAAAAACTAGAATGCAAATAGCCATGTACAAATCAAGCCTACAGAGCAACAGATTTTCAGCAAAAGCCAATAGCACATTGAGAACAGATAAATTAATCTGGTATAAAGCTGAGGACTTCCTGGATACTGCTGACCATCAGTAAACATTACCCATTTGGATATCCTCAGAAACAGCAACATACAAGAAGAATCCAGACTTCTACAACTGGCATTATTCTTGTGTTTGAATAAACATTTCCTTTTCTAACCGCAGTCCATTCATTTATTTGCTTTTGGAATCTCTAACTGTTATGGAAAAATCCACAGCCAGAAGGGAGGCAAGAGGAAAAAATGGCAAAGTTTCCACATAGAGCTCTGTCACTGGTATGGCATGTTGCAAACCTGTGGGTCTCCCTAGAGCCACCACTTTCAACAACATCAGCACTATCTGTGGTATTTGTAGCATGCCGATCAGTATCTCGGCACTAAAGGAAACATTTTTAAAGGAGTAAAGTAGAGTCAAAATCATCTCTAGTATCGTCATCTTTGCAGTCAAGCCCTAAGACTTGGAGACTCTTTCTCCCTCTTTCTGTAATCCGATGTGTCTCCTTCTCTTTCAGTTTTTACTTAAAGTCTTTGGTAATAAGTTTATGGTGGAAAGAAATCGAATTTGCCATTAGCTCTGGAAAGAGACAGTCTAGGATTTGTCCAAACCTCCCTGGCAGAGATGCAGTAGAAAGCCCTTATTGGGAGTTCTTTGGCTAATGCAGGGTTGGGAGTTTTGTTCTCAAGGGAATTCACCTCATCCCATCACATTTTATAAACTCATCTCAAATACTTGCAAAGAGTAAATATGTTTTGAAATGGTAATAATAATGTGGACTTCATATCTATTTGTATGTATGTGTTTGTGTGTTTTATATGTTTTCTCATAGAAGAAAAAACTGCTTTCTCCAGCTTTCTCAAAACAATCTTCAACTTTTTCCCATGCATCACATCCTAAAAACAGCACAATGTGCTGAACAATTACCTCACTCAGAAAAGTTCTCAAGAAGATAATAGAAATGCTTTTAATGCAATTTGGCTTCCCAAAGGATATTTCTACAGGGATAGATGCTTTCTGAGGCAGGCTGGCCTTGAAACAAGATCCATCAGAAACATCTTGAAAAGATGTTCCTCCCTAGGCTGAGCTCCATTATGCTGTCTCCTGCTCCTTACATATGGAATTTGCAGCATCATGGTCCAAGCAAACGTCTTTTTACAGTCTTTGCTATTGTTTTAGCACACCATTGTTTTACAGTAAAGTGTAAGGCAACAAGACTCCTTGCAAATGTCTTGTGGAAGTTTTCCTCTTGGTACCAGTTATTATTGTTGCTGCAAAGACTATGATTGTCATACTGCACTGAAAGCAGTGTCACTAGTGAGAAAAAATTTTATTAGGTTGTCCTAATTAGTATTAGAAAATCACTAGTATGATTTTCATAGTGTGAAGATCAAAGCTCATTCAGAAGGACAGATACCTAAACCTAATCATCGTGGAACAATTGTGTCATGGGTGTGTATTTCAAAATATTTGTGTCTTACTATGCTTTAGTACTTAAGTAGCTCACCCAGAAGGACTGGGTGAATTTCTCATGAATTCTTTTGTATTTCTTTTCTTATGATGGATAGCTCAGATTCTGGTGAAGGAGACATGAAGGTGATATCTCTGATGTGATTTCAAACACAACAGGCTGGTCACAGAGAGAAAGACATATTTGCTAGAGCAGAAAAACACTCCTCATTGAAAAGGAAACTCAAAGCTTTTTGAGAGTTTCTCATATGTCTAGTTAGAGCCTTTTTTCATATTCTCAGCGCTAAACCTGGAGGAAGTATGCCTCCAAGTCCAGCTGGCAGCAAAGGAGAAGGCAGTCATGCATCATTCTGAAGTGTACTTGCTCATTTCCTAGGCTCCTGAGGGCATTTTCACCCAAAAAACCCTTTGCTCTAGCAGGACTTGGAACACTGGATTGGCAGTTACCTTCCCGACTCCCCTCCTTTGGCAAATTGCTTTACTGTGACTTTTGGAAGTTAGTACTAAAGGTCTTGACTTGTTAAAAGGCTTCAGAAACGGTTTTGTGAATAATGGGCTGCAGAAGGCTGTGACGCAAAACAAACTTTTCCAATGTCTGCATGCAAGGCATGGACCCTTTCGCTGCTGGGACCACTTTCAATCTGATGTTACTATTCCAACTGGGACACTGTTAAACAAAGCGTCCACACCAAATGCTGACAAGCGTTAGTGTCTTGTTAGTTGAAATAAGTTAGCTTTGCAATTCAAGGCCTTTTGGTTACGTAGACAAATTCCCAGTGGCCAGAGGAGGCAGAGGTATGCTCTGAGGTCTGCAGTCCCTAGAAGATGGCACACATCAGAAAATGGCACAGTTGCTCTGATTGAAACACCAATGATTTTGATCTGCAGTTTGTGTATCTTTTCTCAACCATGATGAAAAGAAAACTGAGTCATCTTTTTTGCCCTTTGCCCCCAAACTTCCCTTTTATTTACTGTTTATGACTATCTGAAATCTTAGTTGTCTTGCTCTACAAAGAGCAATTTATGCAGTCCTTAGAAAGACCTATTGTTCAGGAGTTAGTGATAGTGTTTCCTGAGACTGCCAGAACAACATGCAATGTTCTATCCACAGAAGTTTTATTACTTGTAAGACAAAAGCACAACAGTCCCATCAAACAGATGGATCAAGTGCAACCCACTTTAAATGAAACCATATAAACCAGGAAATCTGGGATTTTTACAAGGCTAAGCTGTAAACGAATTTAGTAGAACAACATACCAAAGTTTAAAGGTATAAAACATAAACATACCCATGAATTCCAGGATAGTCTTTGGCCTCAGCTGGCATCATTAGTGTGTTTGTCATTGAAAGTCTTCAGGAAAAAGCAATTTTTCCACTTGTCTTAGAAAAATTGTTACCACCACCATTGTGCCTGGCAATGTACATTAATGCAATGCATGGGGTTTTTTTTCTTCTGAGTGGAGTAAGAGCTAACTAGGCCTTTGGACTTGGAAATCTTAAAGAACTTTCCAAATGTCAGTTAGTGTCATCATACTCATAAAGTGGGGGAAATCTGAGGTTCAGGGAAATGATGGCAGAATAGGAGTAAATTTTCATTTTGATTCTCTACGTGGGTTGCATCTCCCTGCACATATTCCGCATCATTGACTCTTATTTGCCATCCATATTAAGATGAGCAGAGGAGAGACAACTGATTGGAATCTACACCCAGCGTGATTAACAGCCTCTTGCCACATGAAAAGAGAAGTATGCACAGAGGAAGAAGAAACAAAGTTTTACAGTTACAACAGTTCAAAGCTGTTAAAAATGCAAGCACTTGGGTTTTAACTACTTCTCTAGAAGCTTAGTTCAGCACACCACAAAACTGAAAATCTGGATTATGAACAATAACTCTGTGAAGAGTTCTTCAGATAAGAACATCAGAAATACCTTTTTGCCCCAAAAATATTAATAGGACCTTTTAAATGAAAGTCACAGGTTACAGCTGTTCTGGACAATTAGAAGAGCAACTTCACACAAATTATTGGGAGAGGAGGGAGAGCCAGGTTAAAACTAATTATTCCCAATGTACAGTTGTTATTGTTATGGAAAAAACGCTGTTTCAAAGGGTGGCTCAATGCAAAGAGATATTTTGCTCCTTTGCTTGGATTACACTGCTGCTTGAAGAAGCAGTACCTATGTCAGAAGTACATGAACAGCCAGACATCCACAAGTAAATATTGTATGGCATGTTCAAAAGCTTCCTTTTTGGACAAGGTCCCATGCAATGGGATTCAAAAGAGGTGCTTGTCTTAAAGCTTTGAGTCAGAACTACCATTTTGCACATGCTTCTTGTGACGTCCTCATACAGATAAATAATATCAAAATGAATAGGCCTCTCCTGTCCCCCACTGCATTTAACTCTGATGCAAAACATTTCTGTTAGGATACCTAAAATGGCAACTGTTCTGAGGGCTCTCTTATACCAAAGTCTACAAAAGAAATCAGCAAAACAAAACTGTGTCTAAATTATAGGTCTTTCCTGAATCAAATGTGGACACGTTTATCTACATGCACCTTTAGAAATACCCTTAAAATTAACTTAACTTATATAGTCATGTATTTGAAAGACCAAACTGTCAGCAAAAGATACTTAAATTGCAAAGTCTTATTTTATAACAAATTCTCCCTGGTGATCACAAAATAACATGTTGGGAATTACAGAATACTTTAAAAGGGTCATTGGGCAGCTGAGAATTGGCAGTTCATCAAGTTTCAGGTGTGATGAATATGGGTTAAAGCCCTGACATTTTGCAGCTCAGAATCAGTGTCAGAAACTTCCAAGATCGTCTTCTATCAGCTTACTTCAGGGTCTACTTATGACGAAAACAGTACAGAAAATTTTATTTATTATTTTACCCTCAGCAGCTGTAAGAACCCATTTGTCAAACTTCAGAGAAATCTGCAGGAGACAGCAGCACAGTATGTTAGCTTTCACAGCAGTTGGCAGAAGCCAGGATATTCATCTGCTGTAAAAGCAGTTTTACTGAAATCCTACAAGTTGCTACAAACAAGTTTGATTACAATATGAAGTCACTGTGAGGTCAGTCATAATCGACAGCAAACCCTGCCTGTTACTAAGTCAAGGTAAATAGCAATAAACTGTGTCTATATTAGGTTTAATTTGAGGTTTAGCTAGTTAATCTTTCTCTAACCTCACCCCACAGCCCTAAAATAGATTTACACCAAAAGTCTTTCGAAAACTTTTATAGGATTGTGACATACAAGGCAGTAATTTCACCTTGCTAGTATTCACAGGCAAAACTTGCTCTTGTTCTCTGTTTCATGACAACTAGTTACAATTTAAAAAAAAAAAAAAAAAAAGAACCAAAATTTAGAAATCTTAATTTCTTTTGTTATGCCTTGCAGACATATTTTAGTCAAATCTCACGGTTTACAAAAATTACTGCAAGGAGACATTTCAAAATGCTAGAATACATCAAAAGAACAACATTGCATGTAATTCTGTGTCTCGCCTGGCTCCCTCAGCTTACAAAAGTTTTCCAAGGCCTATGCTTTCTAGACTTGACTTAATAACCCTCAATATTTCAGGGTTGTCAACACTTCACTGGTGACTTATCTTGTCCATCTTGAATATCATGAAATTCCTTAAGGGTTGCTGGAGTGCCACGCCAAGAGTCTTCCTGCTACTACCTTGTTCTGCCAGGACAGCCTTCACAGTCTGACAGTGAGCAGTTTTATCTTTTCAGGGACTACATTTTGCCAACATTAAAGCCATCCTAAAGGTAAATCAAACTGAAGACCCCAAGGAATCAGGTAATGATTAATACCCAAAAGGTTCCATAAAAGTTTAAAAGCTTTTTTTGAAGAAAAGGACATGGATGAAAGTAATGTATTTACTGAAAATAGATCTGCATTATCAGAAGCTTCTGATAGGAATTGCTGCTTTTGTTTAAAAGGTAGAGCAACGAAATACCATTGAAAATGTTGAGCAATAAAAGATTATTGATATTGCTATCCACAATGTCCTATTTGCATATCTCTGAAAAGCTAAGCAGTCATTTCTTCAAAGATAGGAATGAAAAATATTATAAAGGGATCCCTGGAGCAAGAAAGCCCTGCATCTTTTCCTCTGCAGTTTGTATGCCTCTACTACTGTTTGTAATATTTTACCAAAAAAAAGGCTTGAGGCATCAGATGAAATCCCTTGGCATTCATCGGCAATTCAGAGTGTAAGGCACAGTTCCCACCTTGAGGACCTGTCAATCTAAGCAGACAACACAGACAAAAGATAAGGAGAAAGGAGAGATTATTATTGGAAGGTTAAGGGGAAAGTCTAAATATTTTCAGGCCCTAAAACTTAGTGTTAAATACCCTTCTTGTATTTGTAAATGCATACCTCTGTATAACTCCTACCTGTCCACAAATGATGACCATAGGTGACTTGGCCAAAGTTATAGAGTGTCTATAGCAGAACCAGTTGTTGCACCTTAGTTTTAACAGTGTCAGTCAGCCTGAATTATTTCATTGCCTTTCTGTTTGTTGACATCATTATCCAGCAACCACGAACTGTCTATTTGTATCACAGTAATGTGGGTAAATCCTGTCTAGACCATATCTTCATAGGAGCTTCCATCTTCCCCTGTTCCCCAGCCCCAGTCCAGGGTGGCAGCATCTGAATAATTCAGTTCCATTTTTTACAAAAATGTTGAAGAGTCTCTGGGTGCTTTGATCTCCTGAAATTTGGGTCTAGTTATGACTGTGAGACATACTGAAGATCTAGTCTTTCACACATAAGACAACTGCCCTAGCAAATGAGGGAGCTTAGGAGATGTGTATGTTCACAGAGTGACTAGGAAGAAAGTCATGGGGACTAAAGAGGAGTGGTGCAGGAGGCCAATCCAGAATACAACAGTTCATGGGCATTTCATTTGTACTTTGCTCTGGTTAGAGACATGAGGGTAAACTAATTAAAGGCTGAAAGGATGAGGATGGGCAAGAAAGCCAGCACCTTGGGTTTTGAAATATTTTGAAAACAAAAATCATATTTGAAATCTATAATTTCCAAGGGAGGAATTAAATTGGTTGGGTTTTTTGTTTGGGGTTTTTTTTTTTTTTTAAATAAGCATAACTAGGATGGTATTTTTCTTTGTAATTTGTGTTATTACAGGATATTTTATGCCTGCATAATAAGAAAAATAACAAAAGCTCAGAGTGACAGATTCTATTTTATTGCTTTTCGAGAGATTCTCTGAACTTACAAATGACCCTGTGAAGGAAGGAAAACTATCTGAATGGTTTGCTTTGCAGTTATATTTATCTTGTAACATTAACTCAAGCTCCCTCCTAACATGCATAGTAGTATCTCCGTAGCCTCAAGCAATGAAGCCTGCTACTCTGGTTTTCAAAGGTCAAACTGAAGGATTTTGTGTATTTGCTTTAATATGGGCCTTCCAACTCAGGCATTTAGGGAATGATGCTCAGAGGTCTTCCAGCAAACCTTCCACACCTTGGGAAGGGCTAGTGATGGAAAATAATACTAATGAAATTTATGTGCATGCTCCAGGCAGAAGAAACACAGGTGCTATATACAAAAATAAGAATCAAAATGTTAATGTGACAAAGGTGGAATTTAGGTACCTACACCCTGTTGCAGTCCCAGTAAAACCCCTGTTCATCTGCAACAACAGCATAAATTGGTACATGCAGCGTATGCAGCAGTGCACCATTTTCCCTGTAGAAAACCGCTGCCGGAAGTGTCCCACGCCAAAGAGGACAGGTAAGGACTGCGCAGGCCAGCACTAATCCCATGGTGGGGAGGCAGCTGGTAAGAGTCTGACTATATTCCTAGCAACACACACGCCCTGAGGTTCCTGCAGTCTGCAGTTGCCCTTCTGACTGACTTTCCAGCCCAGCGATGAACCAGGATGAACCACCAGTAGTTTGCTGCCTTTTGCAACTACCTTTCCCTGCCTGTGCCAAAGGGAGACCAAGTGCCCTCCTTTGAGCTCGGGGTTTCCCACTCGGGCACAGAAAACTAAAAGCCAGGCTTGGCAGCTTGTACATTTTGATCACTGTAATCTCATCTAGGATCAAGTCTTACACATCAAATGGGCAAGACCAGACCAATCTACAACTGCCCAAGTATTCCTTTAGGCAGCATTTGTGTACGCACTTCCAAGAAAGCATCCAGACAGCGTCCTTCCCAGCACCAGCTGGAGGAACTATAGCTCAATAGGCAGCAAAACGAAGTGCCAATGCATGGTGAGAAGCACTATCTTTCTTGGGACTGGGTGTTTAACACTCTTCTAAACGCTGTCATGAGCAATGGTCCAGACAGAGAAGTGCCAAAAAGTTGGTTTTTATAGAGCCCTGTGATTGCAGCAAAAGCCATGTATCACCAACCTTCAAAAAAACAAAAAAAAAACACCCTCCATGCTCAAGATCCTGAGTAGAGAGAAGAGCCTTGAAACCAGCTCCAAAGAGAAGTGGTGTAGAATTACACCTGAACTTAGGTTTTAATTGGCAGTCATCAGTGAATAGTGTTTACGTATCACCCTTCAAAGGTATCTGAGGCAGGTGGTAGTCTGCATAGCCTTCCTTGTAAACGTTGTGTACTCCTTATAAACATTGTGTACTTTTTCAGTCTTGCAGTGTTTACATTGAGCATCAGAAGGCGATGGTCTCCTAACATCTCATTCATTGTTTCTGCAGTCTTGATCCCTATGTTGTTTGTTGCCCTGACAGTCATGCAGCATTATGATGAACCCAGAGAAAATGGTTTGTGTGACATGTCCCAGACACACCAATTGCTTGTAAATGCTGAAATGTGCTGTTCCCAGGAATCTCTGGGGGAACACATTCCTAGCATCACATAACAGGTCTCTACGTGACAGGTAAGAGACTATAGCCAGATTTCAGGGAGCACAGATTGACTGAAAAATTACATTTTTTTCACGCCACTGCAGGAGGTCTGAAGCAAATGACATTGGGACAGCTTAGGCCTTCAAATTTAAGTGGCAATCAGGAAATATTTTGCCATATAGATAAGACTGAAGCACACAGGAGAACTCAAGGGCATTGGAATGCAGCCTGCATTTCTGCTATTCCATGCAGAAAAGCCACCACAGGCCCTGAAAGCTATTTTGCCATATTGCCAAATAGCCCTTATTCCAGTAAAGCTAATTAGTTTGGATCCAGCATGATGCAGACTTGGCTATACTTGCCAGTTGTTGGACTGGATCCTTTGCCTGCTGTCTTAAAAGTCCATGCACTGGGTTGTACCGTAGGCTTCACATAGCCGAAGAATCTTCTTCTCTCTCAGGCTCTGCTAGAACAACCTTGATGCCCTTAGAGAGGCTGCCAATAGATAAGTAAGGATGACACCATTGCATGATTCATGTGTAGACCTTCCCACAATCACCTTATAAAGCAACAGGATTAAGAACAGGAACCCTGTGACTCCATGAATCCAGTTCTGGTATGCATTACCAATATCATTTGCCATGCTGCTAGGTGTTCTTCCTACATGCCACATCCACCCTACACTGCCGTCAGGAGATTTTAAAAAATTTTATTGCCAATTAAATTTTAATAATGGCCTGAGCCATTATCTATCATGCCCGATTGACATACTTCTGCTGGCGTACCTACACATGTGTGCAAGTGTGCATGCTATTCTAGGGTGGGGGCTAATGCTGAAGAGGGCATCACACACCCAAAGAGCTTTCTATTCGTTATTTAAGTGGAATTTCAGCTACAATTGCAAAGGATGGAAGACCAAGCACTAATAAAAACAAAACAAAAAAAACCCAGAAAAGTGCTGTGCCGCCAGCTAACGTCTTCTTGCAGATTTTTCCTTCATTCTGAGACTCTCAAGTAAAAAGAGTATTTATCTAAAAGAATGCCTGGACCCAATTCTTCACAATACTTTGTTCTTAATTATGGCTGTACTATCAAGAGAGCTTTTTTTAAAAAATAAAAAATGGCCTCCGAACATTTACAATTCATTTAAGCTCACTATGGTAGATGCATAACAAATGACAAGCCAAGCACAATGTACAGTAAAAGGCTTCAATGCCAAAAGAAAAACTGGGGAAGAACTGAAGCATTAACTCCAGATTTACGATCCAACAACACTACCACCCCCCTACACACAGAAAGCTCTTCCTCATGCTTAACACTTTCTTTTGGCTATCTCTTGGCAGCTTATGGGGTTTGGGATATTATTCTCAGGCACCTGGCTGTTCTCACACACTGTGCAGGAAGCTTGAGTACATAAGTACATCTCCATCCAGAATATCACTGTGGGAGCCAGATGATGAAGAAGTCAGCTACTTTGGCACCAGAGCTGTGGGTATCTCAATTTCATACTGGATCTAACCCAAAATTCTCAGATGCAGTAAAAGAACTTAGCACAGTTAAAGCCAGAAGAGTTAAGCTGATTAACACTGGCTATACAACTGGTCCAAATAGTACAATATATCATGTAGAGCTTTTGGACGACAAATGGAGTCTTTCCATCGAATTCAAAAGACCTTGAATCCCAAATTCTGTGAAAAGAACATTGCCAGGTGTATTTATAGCAAGTATTTTCCTTTCTATTATTTAACACTATCATTAAAATCTGAATATATTTTTCCTTTTCAAATACTGATTTCTTCCCCTTCCCATTTCTTTGTTTTTAAATATGGTTTCTGTCATATCCTAAAGTTTGTGGAACAATGACTGTGTTTTTATCAGTTTTATGCAGTGAAAAGTAGAGTTGACACTTGCCAAATCAATTCTGGCATTACTGTAACTCCTCTCAAGAGTCATGACTGGCACAAGGACTCAACTAAGGGCTAATTTTCACCACAGAAACAGAAAAACAAAATGTGCTCACGTTTTCAAAATGGTGAAGCAATCTAGCAGGGTGAAAAAAAGGATTTGGGAAGAAATAATCAGATAAATAAAACACTGTAGATTAATGTCCATTTTCGTTAGAACTCCAGTTTTTCCTCTGTCAGTGTAAAATGATCACACGACGTGTAGTCATGTGCTTGTCCTTCTGTGTGTGCTACTTTAAGAAGTGAAAGTCATTATTTCTGCTGCAACATTTGCCTTCTGGGTGGGGAAGTCCCCGGACTTGTGCTGATGACTCTGCTCTCTGACCGCTGGCTTTCTGGGGCACCCTGCAGTCAGACTTCTCTGGGGCTAGGTTTAAGACTTTTTTGTTCTCCTTTAGGCTTACATCATAGGAGTAGGTCACAAATGACCTTTGCAGACACGTGGTATGCCTAGCAATATCTTTTACTATACATAAGGAGTGACTGCCGTACACTTCATCAGTTGTAATCATTACGCTAAAGAGTTTTGCCTTAGGCGTAGGTGTGCTAGGTTTAAAAGGCTTGACTGCCATACTTGAAGAAAACTGGCAGAGCACACCATAAACTTGTTCACTGCTTTTGCTCTTCTTTGCAGGGAAATCAGCCTGTATCTAAGCTTATGCTGCTGTAAACAGATATGTGCTGTATTGAATAATATTCAAGTGAGCATCTTTAAAGTCAATTCTAAACTATACTCCAGTTGATAGCACAGGGCTTGACAGAGGTGGTATAGCTGTGTGGTGAGTGGATGGTGGAGAAGAGGGAAGGGAAAATCTCAAAAGGAATGTAGGATAAAGACAAAGAGGAGAAAGCTGAAGTACTTGGGGTTAACAAAGTCAATAAAACATGTAGATTTAGATCACTAAGTCACACTGAGAAAGCACCAGTTCTCTGCAACTCAGACATCAAACTGCTCTTCATTGCCAGGGTTGTCCCAGCTATGGGTTATGTTCTTTAGTTTCAAGTGATTTTCCCTCTCTTGTACCACTGTTCACTCTCCATGTCCTTCCCTCTCTCTCCACTGCTGGACCCTCTGCACAAGGACCACTGCAGTCCTTCCCTCCTCTCTCTGTGATTCCAGCTGTCCTAGATAAGGAGGGAGACAAGGCCAGGGTCACCCTCCTTCATGTAACAGAGAGTACACCACTCAGACACATGATTTTGCAGTCTGAAGGAGCAAATTGGTGCATGCTTAATTGTATTTAAAGTAAGCAAGGGCAAGGGCTGGAGGAGCTTTAGTTCACAGGATTCAGGCTGTGGGAGCTGTCAAGGTGAGTTTTTGCTGTTTCTGAAAATGGACTTTCCCATCTTGCTTGATTTCTGTTAATATGGGAAACAATAGCATAGAGTCTTTATCTAAGGGCAACACATTTCATATGAAACAGAAGTTCTTGTTAAAGCTCTCTACTTGGCACTGCATTGTACCAAACAGCCTGGACAGACTGTCCAGGGTAATTGTCAGTGCTGTAACAAGAAGATGTGTAACAACATGTAAATATTTCTGCATATAAGAAATTATGTCATAACACAATTGGCTTGGCTTTTACACAAAGTTCTGCACCTGAGATGAATCATTTTGGTGCGTAATCTAGTAACGTTCTCTCTTTATGCAGTTGTGTTATATAAATGCTTTTACAAGGTGCGGCTAAGCCAGGAACACTGTGAAGGCGGAATGTCCAGGACACCTCAGCATGTTGTGCTTCACTGAGAACGTGTGCAAGTAAAAACAACACCTTGTATTCCAGCAAAGACTTATTTGGACTCAATCAAACAATGGGATAATTAGCAAAAGTTAACCTCAGCGTGATTTTAACAATAAAGGCTGTGTAGATCTAGGGATGGGCAGAGCCCTTTGAACAGAATCAGAAAGCATGTCTGCATTGTGCAAGGGTGTACAAAGCAGAGATCCTGAGCTAGCACATACCCAAACTGGTCTGTCTACATGGCATAGCAGAGTGCCAGGTTACCAGCTCGTGTCTTGGAAGCAGGATAGCAGCATCAGTGTGATACCGCACCCAGGTAATGAGCTTGGCATCACTGTGCTGACATGGCCATCCTCCTCCGGATTCCAGGGCTCCATTAGCTCAGGCATGCATGCAGCATGCTGCATGGCACAGCAGGGATAGGCTCTGAGATACATGGGGCTTTAGATCAAGTGTAAAATGAAGCCTTTGAGAGAGTCAAGAAAAGTATCCCCTTAAGTATGGGAAGAACGAGTGAACAGGGTTAGAGATGACTTTGAACAAGGAAAGCCAGTGACAGACAGTTTATCAAAATCTTAGGATGGGGAGATAAGTCAACTCTGCAGTAGGCCAGCGTAAAACACATGCACATAAACAGCAGCTAAGTAATATCTGACCTTGTGCTGGCTTACAGCACCAAGGTGAGTTTCATCCCCAAAGAAAAATTAAGTGAAACCATCAATAAGTCAGCATATTTTAAGATATCACATTTGAACTCAACCACTATGAGAAACCTTGGCTTTATTCCCTTCTCTATTGCTCATTCTTAAATAAAGTATTTGCAATGCTACCTCTAAAAAAAGTTTTAAAAATGTGTCACGGAAGATCTAATTTTTTATATAACATTTCAGAAGTTTAGGGAACTTGGAACTCCTAATTCTTCCCTGCCTAATGCTGAGCATCTTGTTTTTATGAAACCTAAGATCTCTTACATAAAGCTACTTTAAAATGCTGTAGCAGAAAATAATCTCGCGGTTGGTGTGGTTTTACAAGCTGATTAAAACCATATTTAGATTATGGTGCATCCTTTACGCAAATGAATGACAGCGCACCCAATGAATGTTGGAACGTTTTGTCAAAGAAGTCTTGGTAGTCACTGCTAACATGCAGTGGGACAAAACTATCAGGAATACAAGTTGGTAGTTCCACACAAAAGGAGAAGGAAAAATTCCCTCGCCATTTGGGCTGGAAATCAAATACCAATTTGTTGGCTGTCAAGTAGTTAGCACCATTAGTTGAAGCAGGAATCTTATGACTTAATAGCTAGAGGCTTTGGTGTATGTATCTTATTTTAAAATCGTCCCTTTCCATAGCATCACAAACAGCGTGAATACACCTCAAAAGCCTAATTGCTGTCCTCATGTGTACAGGAATAAACATTCCTATGGATTTAAACATCCCTGAGGATTAGAGAAGATACAGGGTCATACCCTCAAGTCTCTTCTTTGCCAGCCACTTAGAGGAATCAGGAATAGCCAGGATCTTAGTGCATCGCACATTCCCTGTCTCCAGCCCAGCAAATGTAGTGCCAGCACAGAACCGATGCACCCATGTGACAAAAGTTGAACTTTTATTGAAAGGGGAAGGGCTGCTCTCATTGAACTCCCTGAACTACCTTCCAATGAGCTGGAATCTCCATATCCCTGCGAAGCTTCATATGGCTGAACTGAATCTGCTATAAGCAGGGATCTGAATATGACAAGGTCACTCCATTTTCTCCATTAATGAAATCAAAGTCTGGGATTTGGAAGTCATTTGCTACAAAAAATGTTAAAAAAGGGGAAGAATAGAATCTTCTTCTGTCTGCATTGTAACACTTCTGTCTGCATTGTCCCCTATTTGTCACTTCTCATGTTACTTCCTCCTGCCATCTATTTATAACTTCCTTGTATGAGCTGTCATACCACAAATTTATATGACCCAGTTAACACGTATACAATTGCTTCAAAGATTGCATTATTAACCATCTTGGTTTTCTAGGTCATAAATTCAGATCCTATTTTTACATTTGCCTTTGTCCTACTTAGGAAAATGACCGGCCCACTTGAACCAGAGTGCGTAAGCCACACAGATGGCTGTAATCTGGTTTCTGCATAACCTGCAGTGTTTAAAGAGAGTTTCTGAGCTCTACGTTGCTTCTCTAAACATAGTTTCTCTGCCTCCTCACTTAAAAGGCAAAACCAAAGGAACATGTTGCGGGCAAGACAGAAGTTACCAAAGATAGCTGTAACCAAAGCAGAGGGTGGAGGTCTTGTTACGTGCTCAAGCCAATGTAAACGGCTGATAGATCTGGCAAAGTCACATGTCCACAGTCAGGGGGAAACTTTAGCAGAGCAAATTCTTCTGTTGACTGGTTCTAGAGGTCCCTACAAGGTTTCCACCATCAGTCTCAGTGCCATCTTCTCAAGTTTCCATTCAGACACCCTGTAGAAAACCTGGCTTGATGTGCATACGTATTATTGAAATGTACTTCGAAGGCTGTGCTCAAAACAGTATGTCATAGTGCTGAGCCTAGCAAAGCAAAAGGAGTTGCCGTATTCAAGGCACCCCTAGAACAAAGAAAGGATACAAAGGGCAGTTGTGTTAAAACAATAAGACTTATGTCATAATGTATCACTCAGTTATAGCTTTACTGCATCTTTTACAGTGCAGTAGGAAATTCAGGCAGTTGAGATGCTTTTTACAGAACTCATAACTCTGTTTCCGTCATGAGCTTCCAATACATCCCTCCATTGCAGCAAGAGGTTTTGGGCTTTAGAAAGTGTTCCTTTTCCATAGATTCATCTCTTACTGAGCATGGCAGGATCCAGCACAGCTCAAAACAGATGTCAGTCAGCAACGGTCAGGTGAGTTACCCCACAATAAACAAAACCAAGCACAGCTCATGACAAATACTCCAGGAAACAGGGTGTGAGCTGTGCCTGCTTTCTATTTTGGTGGTGTTTCTCTCTGTCACAAGTTGACACGTGGTGCTATGCTTCACTTTATGTAGCAGCCTCTGTGTGTCCCTGGCAGAACAGGTAACTTAGGAGGCAAACTGGACAGCATTAACAACACTGCCATTTAGATAATCATGGAACATCTTATCTTGTAGTGAGCTGTACTGAACATGTTGTGCTGCATACATGCATTATCCAGAAACACATTTTCTCTGTCACTGAGATTGTGAGCTACTTCTGTTTTCACTGATGAGAATCACTGTGTTTCCGGGTGGTATTTATTAATCTCATCTGAATTTGCCATCATTGCTCCTACCGAGGCACCTTCTGACTCTAAACTGAGTTTAAGGAAAATGAAGAGAGCTTTAAAATTATTATTTTATGAGCAAGTACTTCAAAAACAAGCAATCTCACAGCTTTGTGAAAATGAAGAGTGAAATTCTAAATATACTAACACACAGTTAGAACAGCATTCAGCATTTGACAGCTTGACTGTAGACTGACTTGCTTCTATGTGCCTACAGAGGACTCCTTTCATTCGAGTAAGCATTGCACTTGAAGCACTCTGGAGTCTGATTTTTAAAGTTCTTTCCCACAGAAATACGTGTCACAAGCTCTTCACAGTTGTGTGACACTGCAGAGACAGGCACGAATACACCCACACCCTCACCCAAGCACACAGGAAGAGCCATCACATATTCTCAAGGTTGCCCCACGCTTTCAAGTGCTGTTCTCAGCCTGGGACGTATACAGCAAAGCACACATCAGCTGCTCTCCCAAAGTAAGGTAAGTACGACTAAGAGAAACTCCCAGAAAATGAAGGGCGCCTTTGTTTTTCTTCACCAAGGAAAGTCACGTTCAACCAGGTTTTCCTCATAAGAAGTCCACATGATCCCGGTCACTATCAGCAGGGCAGATTAAAAATCACAGGCATTTCCAGTCTCTGAAAATGCAGTACTCTCAATTTTATTCTATAACCAACCATTTAACCAGGTACTACGTGACCCTTAGCAGAACAATAGTTGAGTTTTAGCGGCCACCCTGTCACATTTCCTGATTTTTAAAAACATTCATGTTTCTGTTTGAGACCTGAAACGAACTTCAGTTATATCACCGTGTATGCAGTACACAGGGGCTATGGTTCTCTTCAATAAAGTTTCACAGGGCATTTTTTTCTTTTTAAATCTATGAAGCATCAGACTGTAATTCCATCTATCTGTAAATAATGCACCTATACAAAAGCATTTCTAAAATCATTAATTTCTTAGAGTGGAAAGGTCTGTCAGAACTGCTAAGAAGAAGCAGACCTGTCCTTCACTACAGCCTCTTTCTGTTGTCCAAATTGCTTATTTTGCAGGCTTCAGTCTTGCTCTTATCTCCTCTCCCAGCATTCAACAAGTGTCATACCTGCCTCTGTTATTCATTTTATCTTTTGCGATCTGCCTTGCTTGTGCCTCCCACAAACAAAACCACTTTCAGGAAAAAATGATGATGTGGTTATTGTTCTGAATATTCTTTCGTAAGTCTCATTACCATGTGGTGTTTGAAAGCCTAAATATGTTACAACAGTGGATTTTTTTAATGTGCACAGCAAAGTTTAACTTAGACATGCATTTTCTTTTCTGATTACATGGGTCCAGTCCAGCCCTACTTTCAGCATTTGAGTCTTCGCAAAGTCACAGTGTAGGGGCAGCAGAACTGCAGAAAACTTCGGAATGAAAATATCTTGAGGCAGGTTTTATTCCAATTGAAGTTAAAAACATATGTTTTCAAACTTTCCAGAAATGGGACATTGTCTAAAAGGGCTTCTTTTTCCAGAATAATCAAATTATTTTGGGGTAATATTTTCCATAATCAAATGCCCTGGGCTACTTTTGCCTCCCACCTCATCCTAATCAATACAGAGTGCAGAATCATGCAGACTTAGGTTACAGAGAATCAGGGTACTTCAAACAAATAGAGGTCAGGAAGGATTGACTCACAACTCTGATGGCTAAAGCACAACACCTATTAATATAAATATAAATATGGAATATCAACATAAAAACATATATTAAGATACAATCCTCAGAGTGTTTACAGTCAAAACAGACAGGAAACCCTTCAGGCACCAGTCTCATACTTGTAAACCCTTGTTTTCATACAGTATTGTGTTTTGGAAAGTGGTAAGGTAAATATCTTGAGATCAAATAACTCTCTGGTGAATCAAAACAAAAGGCTGGGACAGCATGACCCTTAATTTAATCAAGGAATTTTATAATACTATAAATGCACTTACAAGTCCTGATTCTGCTCTCAGATGTATTAACTTTGAAACCATATATTATAAATTCAGGACTAATGGAATGATAACAGCTATGGTCAGGCTTGTTCTACTTAAGTAAAATCCATCGACATGTATTTTAAAAGTCTTGCATGATATGCATATATTTGATAATGATAAAATTCCAAGCATAAGGACAACACAGGGCAAGTAGGTTTCAATGCTAATTCTGTACCTTATGGAGCTATGTAGAAGTTTATTTTCACAAATGATTTATCTAATTTACCTACCCATTGCGCACAGCTCCACATCTATTAGCAGCTGTTACAGCCTTATTAATGTGAGCATTGTCTGGATGATATATTATTTTGCTCAGTCTGCCAAAGCAAACATTGTAAACCAAAGTAGCATAATAACTGAATATACTTCATAGATTTTTCAAACAGTATAAAGAAATCCTGATTTAAGAAAGACAAAAATTAGTATTTTTCGAAGAATTGACTGTAAGACAGAGCTAATATTTGTGAGATGACCACATGACAGAGTTAAGGTATTTATGGAAGAGATATTTGGGAATTATTCTAGATGATACATTAATTACCCACAAGACATGGATGTTGCCAATGGAAGAACTACCCACATTTATTTGGAGTGTTTGAATATAACACTTCTCTTAGCTATGCTTAAATGTTTATAATAAATAGTTTCTCCTCTTTTTTTTTTTTTTAATTTAAATCCTTCTTAATTACATAGAAAGAGATTTTTCATCCACTATCAATCCATTTCTCTGCTCAGCAACACTCACTGAGTTTAATAGCGGCAAAAATGGGAGAACATCTACCTCATTTCATACAGACTGGAGCAAACACTAGATATAAGTGATATGCTGTCATGCTAACTTACCCACTTAGAGTCTCTATAAACCTCTACTGAATTTCTGAACTACGTATTTCTTTATGGTATATAACTTTTAATAAAATAAGTATTTCACTTCCATTACAGTCAATTTAAGTTGGCTTTCGCAATACAAGAACCTAGACCAGTTAAATCACAGATAGTTGAAGTAAAACTTAACAGTATCTATTTCATGTCAGTGCTGCAAATATAACAAAGCCCTTTCTGACACCAGCAATTTTTTCCAACATCCACATGACCAGAACATATCCTTCAGCTGAACAGCAAAAAAATACGATTCACACTGAGATAACCCTGATGGAGCTGGCTCAGTATAAAAACAGCCCTCTTGGAACAGTAGAAGTGTTGCTTACATGGGTGCAAGCTAAATTAACGGAAATGTTTTCAGAAAAGAAAGCTACACCAATCTGATTAAACCGTATTTCATATTGATTTACTTACACCTCTTTTTTTGAGAAGTATACTGATTTATTGAAACGATATTTTAAAAGTATATCATAGCTCCAGTGTCTGACAGCATTATAATGATGTACAATACATTTTTAGACATGTTTAAACTTGCGGGTCATAAAATGAGCTGTCAGTCATATAGCTCTATTTTAAGTTTGTTTCTAAAAAAAACCACACAAAACCCCCAAACAAACAAACAAACAAACACACCCAAAAACAACAACAGCAAAAAAAAACACCACAACAAAACATACTGGGCAGAGCACAGGCAACTGGAGCCTGAAATAAGCTTGAGTGCAATCAATGTCAGCCACCAGCTCAACAGATCCCACTTACTGGTACAACTGCAGGAACCATCAAGGTGCATATAAAATATCATCACTGATTTGGGAATTTTTTTTTGTATGAAATGTTGATTATTACCCCTTTCTGAAACAATAACATGCACCTTAAGTTTCAAAAGTAGTCATTCTGGTTAATTCTCACAGAAATCACTACTTAGACAAAGGTATAATTCAGTGAAAACCGTTGTGAAATACCACATTTTCTATGTCATTCCTTCAGAACTGAAAACCGTATGGGCTGCTCACAAAAGGTTAAAATCTCTTCTCATTTACACCAATAAAAGTTAGAAAATATTTGAAAGACAAAGAAGGAACTGAGATCACCTTTCCCCAGACTGAAATAAAAGCGAAAGCCAAGTCAAGAATCCCACTCATGATGCTTGTTAATTCCTGTTGAAAATGCAAGTGTGTTTCCAAAACCTGGGACTGGTGCAGATTTCTGAAATGTTTGAAAGAAAAAAATCCTTTAATCAACACTCATATTTTATGGGGTTTTTGATATTATGAAAAAAATGGTGTTTTTTCTAACAATAATTAAATAAGCAATTACTTTCAAATATTTAACCTCCCTCCATTTTTAAATGAATTATTTCCTGTATTATTAGGACAGGGCACTACCCTTCAAGTCCCAAACAAGAGCTTTATAACATAACGTCAAGCAGATTTACACAAATCTCCAAAATCAAAGCAAGACTATTCATTTCTGTAGTGGTCCTATAACTTGTGTTCCTGTTTTTGTAATTGAACTCTTCTTTGGGTTTGATTTGCAGACTTTGTCACATTCTGCAGACACTCAGAATGTCATCAGGCTTTTAAGCGAAGTTTGGAACTATTCACGACATAACTGACATTGTCTGAAATAGACAACGCGGATAATGATGGCTCCAAGAGGTTAAGACTGCACGCTTTTCTCTGCTTGTTTACTTGTCCGTGCAGAATGGACATTTGCACTTCAGAGTAGAAATGATGGCTTTCTTTCAGCCTGTAAAAAACATCTTGGGACGGATTTGAAATGGTGTCCCAGTTTGACAGCAACACATTGATAAGCACTGTCAAAATGAGTATCAGTTGAGCACGTGCATAGGCTGATTTCATCTAGATTGTATTTCCTCAGCTTGTTTAAAGGAAAAAAGACTATGGATCACGTCAAAATCAGACTACACAGCATACCCTGTTTATCCTTTGTCTATTAGGTCTGTTAAAAACGGAAAAGAGAGACTTTGAACCTGATTTCTACTTCAAAATACGTATTAGTTCCTTTTGTTGCCTGTTTTGGGGGATATAGGTTTGGTATCTATCATAGGGTTACAGTGAGGTTCTTCCAGACATAAATTCCAAACAACTAATAGCAAAAACAGCTTCTGTACTTGGGCATGTAGGGTATGAATTCATGCATGCAAAACAAGGTTACTTTTCCTTTGAGGAAGAAGGGAAATTGCTGCACAGCCTTTGCACAGACACTTGTAGTTAGATCACCAAGAATTATCACGAATGGACTCAAGTCTAGCTTTGGATCTCTGACAGCAGCATGGCAAAAAGTCCATGTGAAAGAAAGGCACTGCTGTGTTGTCCTTGTGAGTCAAACAGTTTCTTAAAGACACTTAAGCTTGGGCTTTGATGATTTTTTTATTTTACTGTGGGTTTGAGGTTTTTTCCCCCATTAGCATTGTAGACTGATTCTTCCTCCAACTAAAGGTGCAGGCTTTGTTTTGCTGCTACTAATCAACGGCAATTTCTCCTGAACCTTGTCAGATTCATTTTTAAACTTAAATTCTTAACTAAAATAACAGAAATACTTGGAAAAAACACTTCTGTTTGCCATGATGAAACACAGCGAACGATGCTGTGAAGCTGTGCAATAAATACGGAACATTTTCTTCCATTTGTAGGTGACATTGTCTATGTAGACACATACCACAGCAAATCTAGACATATCCTTCAGCACACACAGTGCACAGCAGCAGAGCAGACAGACCTCGGTTCTTATTCCTGCTGCATATTTTTTAGATTAGGCAAGGCCCCGAGCTTTCTTCAATCAGTATGCTGTGGTTTGGGTCCTACCCCAGATGACTAACATCTTGGTGGAACTATTTTCAGTCAAGGGATTATTTGTATACTCCCTCCTGAATACTGATCCTACCACATCCACTTTGTGTCACAGCCCCAAACAAAAGGAGGGGAACTGCTGCCAGCACTTCTCCTGTGATCTTTGCGTGAGCACCCTGTCCAAATTACTGCCCACTCACTCTTCCTGGCACTGAAAGGCTGCTGTGGGAATTGTACAGCCATTGAAACGGCACCTTCACACACAAACCAAACACGGCTTCTGTTTCCTCATGCCTTATTTCCAGCATCATCCCAGTTGTTCGTTATTTTTCTGGGAAGAAGCCCCTTGGCTTTCCCCTGCCACTAAAATACTTAAGGAGTACATAAGACTTAAAGCCTCTGTTAATAAGGTGGCAATGCATTCAACCAGCAGCCACTCTAGTGCCATGGGTACGCAAACTGACTCAAGGGAAATAGGAAGAACACTCTGTCTCCTTCCATTTCAGAGATATAATTAATCCTTTTCTGGACTCTGAACTATTAGAATATATATTATTGTTGTTTTTACATTCAACAGCAAATGACTGTAGCCACACTGCTGTCCTCAGACTTTCCCACTTAACGATGCATATGGGTCCCTACTCAATGTGCTGCTGTGTTATGAATCTGACTTTGAAGAACCTTGTGCATTGCAGAGGGAATTAAGGCCCACTTTCAACTTCAGACATTTGGAGATTATGTGCCTAAACACCTAGCACTGCAAGCCTCAGCATTGCAACACTTAAATTCCTATTTGGACGTAGCCCTAATTTGCTGTACAGCTCCTCAAGCCTAAAGTAGTGCGTTGGTAATGCCTTCAGAAACACTGACCAAATTGCTATGTTTGACAAATACATAAAAAACAACTCCCTGGGAGAACAGTCTGAACCTTCACATACAGAAGAAACCCTGGCACATTTTCACTGTTCGGGATTCAGAGTCATACACAGATTTTTTTTTCTGGACTTGATGAAGGTAAGTGGACCTAAAGAAGCTGACTGTCCTCCTATTAGCAGTGGGAAACTGTACGCAATGTCCGTGTTTATATGGACAAGGCAGAGGCAGAGTAACGTGCCTTGATTTAGAGCTGTGGGTGTTGTGCTACATGAGATATTAACAGCACTGTGGCCTTGGTGCACACTGCTGTCCTGGGCTGAGGTGAATATCTGCAGAGCATGCTGGCTGTTATGGATGTCATGCTTATGTATCTACCTCTCTCCATTCAATATATGCAAAGCCTCAGAGCCTAACCGAGAGTTAGAATGCAACCAGGTAGCAGAGTATGATGGCCTAAATGTTCCCATCTAACTGTAGGCACCTACCTAAGGCACATACACTGGCAGACTAGTCACTCTCCACCCTCTGCGCAGCCAAAGGAGTCAGCTAAGGGCACGTGCAGGGGATCAGCCAGATCCCAAGTGGGCTGAATTACGTTCTGGAGGTGCTTGCTTCTCTCTAATTAGACATGAAGGCAACATTAAGTAAGCTCCTAGTTTAGATGCCTCAGATAAGTGCCTCAGTTTAGACAGGATGAATCTGGGCCCGTGTCCTATATCAGGAGAAGCTGCCGACACACCCAGCTCTAACGTGGAAATGCAGAACGTTGTGCATGGTTTGTAAATCGGGACCCTGTCGCCTCCTCCCCTCTGCAGCTCTGCACTAAAGAACTTGATTATGATTTACCCCACTGCAACAGCTGCCAAGTCCCCATCCAGATTGCCTTAATTAAAAGCAATCGTCTTAGACAAGGACAGGTAAAGACACATCAGATAAAAGAAATCAGACAGAAGGAATAATTTAAATATGCCTCAGGTTAAAATTACTCTGAAAATTGCTAAGTAGGCTAAATATTGTGAATTTCATTTTTATTCTGCCTGTAATATGATGACAAAATTTTAGTTCATAGCCCTTGTCTGAGAAAAGTCACCTTCTTCCTTTTGTCTGTCTGGCACCCCAAGCGCTTGGAGACATTTGTCTTTGGTAAGCTCCTTCTGTGCTAGCTACTTGAAATTGCATTTAACTTAACATTACTTCTGTGTTTCACACTGGCTAGCTTTCAAAAACAATTGTAAGGGTTTAGGAACATTTCCTCTAACCAAACCAGTGCTGTTGCATGAATAACTGATTGTTCTCTTTTTCCTCCCCTGAAAGTTGTTTGCTCAATATAAACAAGCTTTTCTGAGAGACTTCCATGAAGAAAGTTAATTTGGCAAGGCTCTGTAGTGACTGTGTTGGAGAAAGATACCCTGGCCTCCCCTGTGTGAGCTATGCAAGCTAAATCTCCCAGGATAAAGCAGTTACGTATCTACACAAAGGCAGGGATTCAGGCACCCCAACTTTGTGGGGCAAAGTTCAGTTGTGCCTCCAAAACTGAGGCATCTCAAGGCAACTTTATCTAGAGGAAGTCCATTTATGTAAACGTAAAGGGAGAAATGAAGTTTTAAGATTAAAATCAGAGTCCAGAGCTAGATCCATGAGCAAAAGGGAAGAGTCCCTATGGCAAAAGATGACTAAGAGCCAGAAGAGGTGTTGTTGAGGGTGACAACTGCCTACCCAGAAGGAACTCAGAACAGTGGCATTTCAAAGGCGTGAACAAGGAAATTTATGATTTCAGAAATTACTAGGCTAAAGCAGAAATAGGGATTATCAGATGTGCAGATTCAATGTCCTGATCCAGGAGCTGGAGACAAAAATACATGGAAGTCCTTTGGGAAGGTGTTCAATGGACTTCTCCCTCTATGGACTTGTGTTGCTCCAAAACATTTGGAAAGTTTATATTGCTCACTGCTTCAATTGCATAGCATTAGTCTAAATGTTATTATCTACATCCATGCAGGTGCACTCACCTTAGAACTCCGGTAGGCTGCCTGATTAAGTACAATTACGATACAGCTCCTGAATTTCAGAAATAATACAAAGATCTCTACTCAGCAGACAATTAAAATTTGAATATATGCAGAAGCAAGCTGTTCTCAGACCTGCAATTAAATAGCTAACTGGATTAGAAGACTCTGTTTCTGTGAACAAGTTCTTCTACTGAATCACATTGGCTTTCATCAACATGTCATAACATACAGGGTTTCGGAAAACAGCATTGCCTGGGAAAACCTAGCCAAAGCTTACCGGCTTTCGTACAAGAAAAGGGTCAGCCTTCCTAGAAGAAGGTTGCGTGCAGAGATAACTATTTTTGTACTGAAATGTTTTATGACTATGGAATGAAACACATGCATAAACATTACATAGGCAAATACATGTCCATTTTAATGACCAAATTTCAAGTTTCGCATGTGTGTGAACTGAATAAACCCAACTTTATTGCAGTTAACCATAGTTACCCTCCCTCTCTTCTGTATTTGCTTTTAATAACTTAGGTCCAAAGTAGCATGTCAAAAGGGCTGCCTTCCCAGCTGTGGGTCAGGCACATCTGACCAAATATTAGCCATATGAAAGGTATACATCCAAACTACTGTCTTAGTTAACAGGGGAGAGACTTCCCAAGAACAACACGTCCTGCTTACCCTAGATACCTATCTTACAAAGGTATGAATTGCCCTCTTCCGCCACAGACTATGGAGATAACCTAAACAACCACTTTTTGACTAGATGACTAACTTGCTGGTGACCAAGATGAATCCCAGTCTATGTATGCAACTGATAGAACAAGAGGCCATATTTTTAATGTGATTACTGAAAAGCAATAAAACTGATATTTAGAAATCCAAAAGGGTAGAAGAAACATAAAGAGGTATTATTTCACTTCTGACATGATAATTTTAAAAAGTCTTTCATGTTTTAGAAACTCTCTAGTCTTTCTCTAGAACCCACCAAGGAACTATTCTCCCATGCTACTTCTTTTTAAGGACTTCCTGTCTGTTTCTCCATAATCTCTCCACATTCAGACCAAAACTCTGCTTCTCTGCAGTTAATATCAATTTTAAAACATTCTTATCTGCATTTTTATTGCTTTTCTAACCAATTTGAAACCTCGGGAAACCTCAGCTTCCTCTGAAAATAACTTCTACCAATAACTTTTTTCCTTCTTGTTTGACAATAACTCATAATTCTTCTCTTGTTCCAATACTTTTAAGAAAATTTCCAGCAAAGTCCATATTCTTGTGAGTAATCCATACCCAAACAAATATTTCCATGCATTTTAGTGAGACTAAGGATGTAAACAGGACTGTTTTGAAAATGTGTTTTTACAAATATATTTTGTTACAGTTGATTTATCTTCACCTAACTCAAAGGTAATTCAAATGCTGATGAAAGAATCTGGTCTCTCCAGATCCAGTATCTTTGTAAGACACTGTCTTTACAGCAGAACAGGTTGATTTTGTATCATATTACTGTAACTGATCTGTTGATTCTTAATTTAATGCAGTGGATGCTGATCTTGCTGTCAATAGTAAAACCTGCAATGAAGCAACTTCCACTATAACCTCTGGGTTCATAGAATCATAAAGTCATAAAATCATCCAGGTTGGAAGGGACCTTTTACATCACTGGGTCCAACCATTAACCTAACACCACCAAAACCACCACTAAAGCATGCCCCTGAGCACCACATCTACACATCTTTTAAATACCTCCAGGGACGGTGATTCAGCCACCTCCCTGGGCAGCCTGTTCCAATGCTTGATAACCCTTTCTGTGAAGAAATTTTTCCTAATATCCATCCTAAACCTCCCCTGGTGCAACTTGAGGCCATATCCTCTTGTCAAATTACCTGTTACTTGGGTGAAGAGACCGACCTCCACCTCTCTACAACCTCCTTTCAGGTAGTTTTAGAGGGCAATAAGGTCTCCCCTCAGCCTCCTTTTCTCCAGGCCGAACAACCCCAGCTCCCTCAGCTGCTCCTCACAAGACTTGTGCCCTAGACCCCTCACCAGCTTTGCTGCTCTTCTTTGGATGCGCTCCAGCACCTCAATGTCTTTTTTGTGGTGAGGGACTCAAAACTGAACACAGTATTTGAGGTGCGGCCTCACCAGTGCCAAGTAAGGAGGACAATCACTTCCCTGGTCCTTCTGGCCACACACAAGCCAGGATGCTCTCAGCCTTCTTGGCCACCTGGGCATACTGCTGGCTCATATTCCTGTTCTGAAACTTTTAACTTTGGGTTGAAAACATCCTCTTTGTGTCAGTTTGTGGCCAATTCATATAAAATTAATTTCAAAATTTCTTTGTAGTAAAGGCTGATGCTGGAAACCTGAACAAGGTCTGAAGCTGACAAAGCACCACTTTGCAACCTTAGAAATAAAGATTCCTTGAAGACAAAAGGAAAGTTGCAGATGCCACGTATCCCTGACGTCTGGTACAAAATGATTTTTTATAATGATACAGGGTTTACCAAAAGTGCCACAAGATGACCCAGAATTCATAACAGTATTTATTCCTTGACAGTCAGATTTTTTTAAAGGAAGGTAACTGGAATTTCTCTAGCTTGTGTTGAATTTACTGCTGCCCTTTGGGCTGTGCTGCCTGAGTATGTCGAGCAGGGTCAGAGTGCCATTAACAGACTGTGTTTTCCATTTTGTGATGCTTTTCAGTGTTCCTTTATTTCAGAAGGCCACAGAGAGGAATAAGATAAATGTAGATTCAAATATACACAAGGCAAATCTTCAAGGATTCTCTTTTTGTTTTAATATTTCTCTGAATGACCCAGTATGGCAAGGCTTATGTAGTGATAGCCAGCCTCTTAGCCAAGGCTTCTAAAGGGTTTTTCCACTTTTGGATCCATGACTTACAGTCGGTCTATCTCTCATTTTAGGCATCTACATTCTCTTTTAAAATACGATCTTTGGCCATAGTCCTCCTCTTCTAGTTGTCTTCTGTGACAAGATATCTAGTATACAGAAGTAACGTCTTCTTCAAATCATTGTCAGCCTTCATAATCTGTAGGATAAATTACATTTGTACAGTCCCACTTCAAGCCAGAGTTCCAGAGATATTTTGTATTTAAGGCAGTAAAAGCCTTTTACTGTATATATTATACAGCAGAAGTAATTTAACACCTGCAACTTTTTCTTAAATGATGAAATAAATTTAGTTCCTCAGTGGCCTTAAATTTAGCAGTAGCCAAGGTTTTTCTTACAATAAACATAGATACTCATCTATGTCATAGTCATTTTATACAAAATTGCCATGTTTGTCAACATGATCACTACATAGAACTACAAATTAGTGTATCAATTTATAAGAAAGATAAATGGAAAGATTTCTTCATGCTTTTAACTTATTCCTTTAATTTGCTTGGTTTTTAGAATGTTATACAAGCATTTTTTTATTTTTTTTTTAAATTAGTACCTCTGTTGTAGTGGTTAGTATTTAACTAGTAGTTTAATACAATAAATTAGCTTGTAATAGTTTACAAATACAGTCACTTTTAGGCTAAAATCTTTAGGAGCATATTTGCCAGATGATTATCTCATATTTTATGTTCCTTGGTGTGAGCAAAAGACACAAGGAAAAGATAAATTTTATTTTTAAATGAGAGTGATAACAACTGTATATCTTAGCATCATGGTAACTTTAAATAGTGCAGTATTAATCTTTACATTTTATCTGTTACTCCTAGTCAGGAACCTGAACAGATGATATCCTGCAAGACAAAATATGCAGTAAAATTGTTTGAACAAACACAGTAGAACTTAACACCTTTTTTTTTTTGAAATAGACAAATATTTTGAATCACGAAAATTTGGGGGTCTCAGCTTTCTCCTTCATGGAAAGATATTAAATGCTTCCTTCTCAGAAAAGTTACTAAATTATTAGTTAGATTAGACACATCATATCAACCATGCAGTGCCCTTATATTCAGCCAAAGGGTTTCACAGGAGGCTAAAATATTTGGGGGGATGAGGGAACCCCACTATTCAGCAAAGATGACTATCACAGCTGAGATAATTTGGTTTCCAATCTTACTGTACAGCGCTTAATTTTTTTTTTAATGTGAAGAGGTTTGTGTTTTTTTTATTTTACTGCATTTTGGCCTCAAGAAAACATTTTAATTATGGAACTATTTGCTTAGTTAATTAGTCCTCTGACACTCCTTGTCAATAAGAGAAGTCAACACACTAATGGAAAATAAATTACAAATCAGGAGAGTAATATTTAAAAAAAGCACACCAAGTCCAATTAAAAGCTCATTTGTACTCCAGTTTCTGATGATATAAAATACAGGCTGACAAGTTGGGGGAGGGGGTGGTGTTCTGTTGTTGTTTTTTTTAACGAACAATTCCTTTAAAATCTGTGTCAGCAGATCAAATTTATCCAAATTCACCAGCCTCATCAGTTATTGCTAGAAAGAATGAAAATTCCTTTATTCTTCTTGTTTGATCCTTCAGGATCAAAAGCAAAAGAGTGGAATACAGTATCCAATTTTTATTTGTTGGTTAGCTCTAGAATATATTTGAAAATATTTAGACTTTTATTTAGTGAAATTATAATTTTATACGTTAAAAAATTATAGTTTTATGCAAATAAGTATTAATCTCTTGCACTTCATTCACACAGCCAACATTAAAACTATAAAAGCAACATAGTGTAAAAACTGTTGATATAAAAAGCAATAATTAAACCACATATCCTTATTTTAAATGTATAAATACAAGAATAAGTGATTGCTAGGTTATCAACATAATGTTACTTTCTGAGCTGCCCATTAATAACTTTAGTAATCACGAGGTATGCAAAGTAACTGACCCACTAGTATTAACTACCATCAGCTCTGTTTCCATATTGATCTCTGTCCTTGGAAACACACATTTTCCACATATTCTGCTTTTATATGGGATTTTTCCTGTTTTTTCTTGTATGGGGATATCTTACCAATTGAAGATGCTGCTATTCAAGATGCACTTTCTATACAATCCTAGCTCACCTCTGTGAGTTGCATAGGACAAATCAATTTTCTTCTCATTTCCTCACTTTCCTCATTTTCCTCTCATACCTTAATTCATTGGAAGTAGTTTTCATTTGACTTTGCGGTTGACCCAGCTGAGATTTTTAATTTATTTAAACTTTCCTAAATGCCTGCAGATATTGAGAAAGGTCTGATTTTGTCATCTTAATAAATAATACATAGGTCATTTGTTCCCTGAGTTCTAAATTGTATCATAATTTAAACCCAGGCTGACTTTTAGTCTCAGCAACTAACAAAACCATGTAAACCTGCAAACAGACACTGTTATAAGCACGCATAAGTACGAAACTGTAAGGAAATACTCTGTAGCTTTAAATATTAAGCAGTCTTGCTGTCCTGCTCTCAGAGTAAATTCAACCCTTTAAGCAACACCATCTGGCAAGTAAGCTATGTTGACAAGGTTTGCTCATAAAGGCTGAGCTCGTTTCCCCTCTTCCTTGTTTCTCAGGCTTTGACTTACCATTTTCCCTACAGCTGAAATACATCAACCAGCTGAAATACTGGGCCAGATCCTGAATTCTTTTGAGATTTTTTAAGTTGCTGTTTGGCAAATGCAATGGAAGAGGAGAAAGAAGTGGTGGTGGAAGCATGGATTAGAGGGAAGTTGGTAGCGTGAGGGCCAGCAGCGGTATCAGACTGAAGTCCAGCAGAGCTATAGCTGCGGTGAAAGAAACCTGCCATATCTCTCTTCATCAAGGTCTAACGTGGCAAGTGCCTATGGACCAATTGATAATATTTATTTTTGTATATAGAAAACCCTAGCAAATTTCTTATTCAAATTGAAAGTCAGGACCTACAGCAGTCGATAGGAAGATAAACAAGATCCATTCAAATGGGATCTTCCTCTGACACTAGAATTACAAACTTTTTTTTTTCTCCTCATGAACAATTTTTGAACCTGCATGAGAGCAGAGTTAAGAGAGTTTTCACAGGTCCAGAGAAATATAATTGCCTGTTATCCTCCCACCATTCAGTTCACCAGTAGAAGCTCTCCAGTTGTCATGAATCTAAGAATATACAAAGAAATAGAAATATCTGCAATTAGAATCTTAGAATGATTTAGGTTGGAAGGGACCTTAAAGATCATCTAGTCTCAACCCGCCTGCCATGGGCAGGGACATCTCCCACTAGACCAGGTTGCTCCAAGCCCCGTCCAACCTGGCCTTGAACACTTCCAGGGACGGGGCATCCATAACTTCTCTGGGCAACGTGTTCCAGTGCCTCACCACCCTCATAGTGAAAAATTTCTTCCTGATATCTAATATAAATCTACCTTCTTTCAGTTTTAATCCATTACCCCTTCTCCTATCACTACATGTCCTTGAAAAAGGCCCACTCCAGCTTTCTTGTAGGCCCCCTTCAGATACAGGAAGACCACTCCAGGTCTCCCTGGAGCCTTCCCTTCTCCAGGCTGAACAACCCCAACTCTTTCAGCCTGTCTTCACAGGAGAGGTCCTCCAGCCCTCTGATCATCTTTGTGGCCCTCCTCTGGACCTGCTCCAACAGGTCCATGTCCTTCTTGTGCTGAGACCTCCGAAGCCAGAGACCTGTGTTGGGATTGCTCTTTTAATATTAATAAACTATACCACTAGCAGTGAATGCAAGAATTATCCAAGCGTTCTTCTGCTTCTACTTAATGCTTTTGGGCTCAGTGTGCACAAGAGAAATGTACCAAGAAGAAAAGGTGACACTTCAATGTACCATGTTGAGATTCTTTCTCAGAATCTGTAAAGAGCTTGGAGCAAGGCCGTTTTTACCCAGGGATTATTCCAAGGAATAATTACCCATTCCTGTTACCCAGGATTTATTACTTGTTATTCCAACAGCTCATAACTGTCACGTTCAGAGCAGCTCTTCCTGGAAGGGACTTGATTGCACAAATGTCAAGGAGCTGCAAAACTTCTTTCTACTTCCAGATGCTTTGAATCATCAGCAAGGCTTTCATCCTCTAGCCTTCAAAACTTATAGTGTGCAAACTGCATCTTCTGAAACAAGCTTTTCTAGTGAGTCCACCTAATGACATTTTCCTTATGGAAGCATGCTCTCCCATTTTCTCATTCTTGTTTTGCATCTAAACTGAATCCATTTTCCAAGCCCCCACCTCCTTTTGCATAAATACATGCATTTTTCTTATTGTACACTACTTCTTAAAGGAAACTTGCCAGGAAGAGAAAAAAGAAGTCTGGTAGCAAACTCTTATTCAAATATTGGCAAAACATCTGTGAAACAAATCTCTAGCTGGAAAAGAAAAGTACACGTTATTTTAAATGAAAGACCTCACATTGTGCCTCCTGTTCCATTAAGTCACTCTAAGTTTACAGGATATCAGCTCCCACAGCAGGGCTGCAAGATTAAGCTGGCATTGAAAAGCTGTCATGGTAAATGAAATGCAATCTGAGAAGTGCCCCAAGATCCTGGATGATGTAACCATTTCTTCCCACCTTCTATAATATAGTGCATTTTGAATTGGTAACCTTGTTTTTCCTACCTGAGTCACCAATGATGTCTTTTATTTGTCAAATGGCATCATTTGTTCTAAGAGATAGCCTGAAAATGGAAAAAGGAAACAGTCACACATGTCCCAGAGGGCCTCATTATCTGACATTCTTTGGACAGGCAAAGTAACATGCTGCTAGCTTTATGTCCTTCCCTGAAATCCTGCTGTGAGGAGGTGGCATCTCCCTGGAATTAAGTCATTATGGCAGAATCTCGGCTAGTGTAAACTCTGTGCATGCTCTGCCCAAAATCCTGGCCAACAGTGAGAGGCAGTCTGACCAGTAGTCTGTAGAACAAAAGTTTGCAGAAAAGGGTACACAAACTCTTTTTCTCTTTCACGGGGACCTAGTACCCACTTCCTTTTCCTTAGGAAGCAATATCAAAGCTGAGTGCATTAAATACATATAGTCTGAGACTAAGAAGCGATCTTTGATGTTAAATGCAGAGCTCTGAAGACCAGCTGCAAAAATTTCAATGCTCATGCTAGGGCTTCTCCATGTGTTTAGCCACATATGTACCTCCTATAAACACTACCACTGGAACTACGCGTATTTTCTCCCAGCTATTTTTAGTAGGAGCTGATCCTAAATTCATAGCTTTCTGAGGGTGAGAAACAGGAAGATATGAAGCTTTCTTCGGGCAGACAGTTAAATAATTCCTCAGTATCTTGTTTGGGGTGCTAGAATAAAGGTATACCAACAGTCTTCTATTTATTTTTAAATTAAATTTAATTATTCAATTAACGTATGTACGTAAAGAAACTAGCACCATATTTATTTTTTTTTATTTTGAACCTGGGCACATACTTTTGAGAGGAAGATGAAGTGATTGTGGACAAGAATGAAGTACAATGGCTGTTTATGTGTGCTAAAACAGCATCCAAAAGCACCAGTGAGGTTAAAGCATTTTTGCTTGTACATACGCTCTCAAGACTGTGTCAAAGATAAGGCAAAGGAAAGATGGGAAGGCATGAAAAGACTTGTCCAAACTTACACAAGTTCCTGGAATAACTACAAGCAGAGCCACATCTGCAGAATGCCAGCCTGGTGCATTAAGTAGGAAAGAATACTGCTTCCCATTTAACACTTACTTTTTGTAAATGCTGTATTTAATTTCTCTATCTTTCTGTCAACAAATAGTAAATGACATATTGCTCATAGGAAATTATAAAGTATATTTGTGTATTATGTGTACATAAAGTACATTAAACACCATAATTTAATGTTTGCCGTTTAGTTCAGCACGTCCAAGAAACAGGGCAAGTGTTTTACAGCAAAGCCAGCTGAGCAGGAACTCCATAGAAGGTGAACTGCTCTCCAGACAGGGAAGTCTCTCTGCCCGCCTTCCAGAAGGCACTGAATTCTCGCTATTATATATTTCCTTCAGCTCAGCTTTCAAGTTTATTGATCACCTGCACTAGAAGTTTTGAAGTAAGCCCTGAACAGACAGATTCAGAGTTACAGAGCAATGTCATACCTGCTTTATGTAAACTGTACTCCAGTTTCTGGACTCTTGAAACGTTTACATTTTCCATGTCATTTTCACCACATTCAAAATGATATCAAAAATAGAAAAATAAAATCAGAACTTTTTATTTTCTTGGTTTTATATTTTTTTTAAACTTTTTCTCAACATAAGAAAATACCGCACTGTGGTTCCACCTAAACCCTTTCCTGGTAAGGATTGGTCACGCATGATGTTTCTGATTAACAACATTCTTTGCTTGAGAAAAATTTACTTTTTGTGTGTGTATGTATGTGAAAATTCATAAAATCTTAAATCAACAGATAAAACATGGATTTGATTTTGTTCTGTCATGCTTCAAAGATTGGCAAGCGACTTTAACATCAGAGTCAAAAGCTGTAGTGATGAAAGTTTTCTTTCAACTACCAGCATTGCAAGGATACCTACATGTGAGACATTTCCTTTGCCAGAGTTACAGAATTCTTAACATGAAGGTCATTACTTCTATTTCTACCTTCCAACTTGTATTTTAAAGCTATAATTTAAGTGTCTATAGCTCCAAAAAAAAAGTAAACATGGGAGCTGAAGATGGAAACAAAGACAAACAGGCTAGCTGACTAACTTCCAGAACGAGGCAGTATCACATACCTATCTGGAAAAGTCTACAAGAATGAAAGTTGCGTTACACAATATTCAAAAAGACATAGAAGAAACAGACATACAATCTGATGAGAACATGACAAATTAGCATTAATCATAAACAATGTGGACAAATAGTGCCTCTCAACCATGTAAACTCAGAATGGAGTAAATTTTGTAAGAGATCTACTTACCAGAAACTATGATTTCCACAGCACCTTTAAATTAATATTATTGCAAAAAATAGAATCACTTCATACCAGTCCTCTCTATGTTTTAAATTCTGTTCTTATGATTCAAGTTTTTTTATTCTCTATTTAACAACAATTTTACGATTCAACAGTAATTCAAAAATACACTCTTCAAGCAAAATTGTACTGTGCCATAATGTAAAACAGTTCTTTCCATTTTCCTTTCCAAAAAACAGTACAAAAGTTTTTATAAAATACTTTCAAAGCCAATTTTGACCTTTTTTTTTTTTTTTTTAATTTAAGAATTCGCAACTAAAACAAGGATCGGAAGTTTTACTGGATAAAAATCAATCATTTCTGTAAATGCAGATTATTTATATAAAACAATTAATTAATCAAAAAACAACCTTAAGAAGCAATCCGTGACCAAAAGTGCTCAACCCATCTCAAAGTTAATTAGTAAATGCTTTGTTGAGCTGGTGGCACCTTGAGGAATCTGAGCATCTTGTGAGATAATAAACTGCAGCAGGACATTGGAAAGTCCCGATCTTGCAGGAATTGCTCAGATCCCAGCTAAATAATGTTTTTAGATCACTTTAGATCACTTGGCTTTGGGTTTTGTTGGTTCTGTTTTTATTAAGGGAGGATACTCTAGAGCAAGTCACTGATGTCTTAAAGTGTAGTATTCTTTTCTGTGCTTCTCTACGCCAGAAGACACTCCTTCAGGGGTTTAGGTCAATGCATGTTCTTCTTGCGATTTCAACACAAGCCAGATAGGACGCGCTATTTAACAGAAATAAAAGTGATAATATTTCGAAACGCATTTCTAAATGCATTTCTTAATTTTATGAGTGGCACAAAATCAATAGGAAAAATAGCTGTGGGGAGTTTAAGTAAGCAATACTAAAAGTTGCTTGAAAACTCTGGAGCTGTAGATTCTGTAATATTCAGCTTACAGCCATTTAGAAATTTATCCTGCAAATTTTTGTGATTATGAGCAACCCTTACTTACTTGAGCAAATCTATCGATGTCAGTAGCCCTATGGACATGTATAAGGATTTACAGGATCAGGGCCCAACATTACAATTGGTTGTCCTCTCTGTAACCCCAAATATAAAACAAATATTGTTATGCAACATTTAGTATAGCCCAAATGAAATCACATATTTTGTTGGGGGTTTTTTTTGTCTGATTTCAGTGGTAACAAAGTCGGGCCTTAAAAGCTAAAATAAAAAGATTAAAGAAATTGCATTGAAGAAAGCTAGAGTAAACACAGTGATGTTTTGATATAGTTATCAACTTCCAAATAACTGAAATGCACTCAGATCACTTGAGAAAATATCCACAATGTCTCACTTTACAGTTTCTAAGCTACTGCCAAAATAGACAGTTTATTATTGACACTTGTATTAGAAAATTACGTTTTTTCTGGGGAATTTGTTTGCTGTCAATTATTGTTTTGCTTTTGTTTGTCCATTTTATACAATCTGTGCCTTATTTCCATGTACAAAATAAAATAATTACATACTTACTAATGGGATATAACTCTGAATCTGTCACGGTTTGTTCTTTAACAATATTTATTGATGTTAATTATTAATGTATGAAATAAACTGTTCTGCTGCTCTAAATATATTCTGTAGAAATATTATTGTGTGGCAATATGGAGAAAAAAAAATCTTTGGAGAACTTTAGAAGACATATATGCATAGAGAAGAGGGTTTGGTCACTCCCTAGCATACATCAGTAACTTCTATCCCAGAAATTTCAGAGGCCACAGATCTCAGTTCATGTGGTCTTTTGTACATAAAACAGTAGATTTCCCATGGACACAGATGCTTCTAGACCTGCTTTCTATCAGAAGAGGAGGTTCATGTATGGAGGACCACTTCTTTTATGGAGTTCTTGCTATTCCAAACAGTGAAATACTTCAATGTTTGCAATTAGTATGGCAATTACGAGATACAGCTGTCCTGTTTGCAATGCTCAAATTAAGTGCCAGTTAGTCTCTATCAGTATCTTTAAATGAGTTTAACTACATGGTTTGCCAGATAATTGGGAGAAGTTATGCCAGATAATTAGGGGAAGTCACACAGGAATTGTCACTGTGAAACAGAGAAGAAAATTAAAAGAGGAAATGTGCAGAGTACCTTCTTACTGGTATCTTTATGTGGACTACCTAAATGTGATACGCTTACTTGAAGTCATGTGAACATTTTTAACATTAATGGGTGATTCATACTGAACCTAAAACCTTCACTGCTCTCTGCAGTTTATTTTTAACTTCAGTTTAAAGTTTATTAGTTTAAAGTTTCTAATTTAGTCTAGCTAATCCCCAGGCTATGGGATTTTTCAGCTGGCACGAAAACGCCACCTGGCCTCAGTTGCCATTCCTCAGCGTCACAGTTATCTGTGGACATCCTGGGCAACAGGACTCACCCACCTGTCATTGGGGAAACCCTGATATCAGATACTCAGTATGATCCATTGCTCCCAAATAATTCCCAAGCATGGATCAAGAGTTAGTACTGCCCATTCCCAACAGGCATGTTGCATATGGGTAATGCGTTTTGAAAAGAGTTCAATGCCATGAACATGGGCTGTGTGTGTTGGCTGAACCCTAATGCTAGAAACAATCAAGGGAACATTTTATTAATGACAATAGATGTAATCTCTTCTTGTTACTTGAGGCTGGCTTTGAATCCCCTCTTTGTTCTGGCCAATGTAACTCAATGCTAGGAGAAGTGCTATTTTAGCAACATAAAGGCAGAGTTTATATACCTATAAAGATACACAGAAATTGAATACAGAAAAACAATTAACATCCAAAGTCATAGTCCTTTTTGGAAAGTCTCTAAATGCATAAATAAATAATTGTCCATAAACTATAAAATTCATGAAACAGTAAAGGCTGGCGGAGTTAAGAAGAGATTAAGATTAACCCTCTCTTTGCTTTCTAGCCTTTAACCAACTTTCAGTTCCTTAAAGAACCCCTCATCCAACCTTTTGTCAACTTGACCTCTTTAATAATCTATGGCTTAAATCCAAATAAAGTGCACCCTTGTCTCCCTTTTATCTTTGTGCTTATAGATGCCCTCAGAGAGCTCCAGGGCACCCATGAAAGAAGACTTCTCTTTGCAGAAGCCATGCTGACTGCTTCACAACAGGCCATGTTCATTCATGCACAGATTGATCATATTCTTTAGACTTCAGCATTTAGTCAGGTATGGAAATCAGATCCACTGCTCTGTAGTGGGTGACCCTGCTCTGGAGCTGCAGCTGTTTGTGATGACCTTGGCCAGCTGTTCTGCAACTTCACATTAGAGTTCCTTCAGTGCTGTCAGGAGAATGACATCTGGTCCCGACACCCAATTTAACTACTTTGTCTAACAATTCCTTCACACTTGCCTCAAATTCACCTAGCTCCTCTGACCTATCTGCTACAATAAATGTGCTGCATGCAGGAATCTTCCCAGCTATTGCCTAGCAGTGAAGTCTGCATGGTAGAAAAAGATCTAATAAAAATATTGTCATGATGGATGGCAATTTTCCTGTGATTTCCCCTCTCACACATTCAATTAAAATTTAAATCTGGGCACAAAATTTTATTGCCTCTATAAGGAGAGGAGTATTCTAGGGAATGTATTAAAGTTTGACTAAGTTCACACCATGGTAATTAAATGCAGAATTTATGCCTGCATGCTATTTTAATATAATCAGCATATACGATTACAGATATCTCTACACCAGGAAGAATATAGAAGCCACATTTTTAATGAGTAAGAAGAAAGCTTGCAAGACTAATAAATGGACCAATATTAGTTTTGCATCTCCTGTCAAAAAATTTATTAGAGTCTGTAACTAACAGTTCAACTTGTCACACAACATCCTCCTATTCCTCAATATTGCTTCCTGGATTCTTTCTTTATATTTGAACTGCCAAATAGTATATTGTTTCCTAGCTGTGGTTTGCCAGGAAAATAAGCATAACAAGAAGAAACAGACTAGACAGCTTAGATGATGGGGTGATCTGAAAAGATGTACTTTTTTCTTTTTGTCTCAGATTCACCAAGCTTTTTCCAGGATTTTCAATTTAAAACAGAAAAAAAAATCCTCTCTGAATTGAAGGAAGATTGCATTTGAAAGAGTCGGTACACTTTTCCTGCAGAGCTCATTTTGATTATGTATTTGCCAAACAAGAGTTTGACTAGACAAACCTCCTCTCCTAAGTCATGAGAAAACCAGAGTCTCTTGGGATGAACACAATCATGGATAAATTCTCTACCCATCATAAGTTACCTTAGAATCCTACTTTCACCATCCAGGATATGAAGGCATAATTTTACTCTCTTAATTAAAAATTGGTCTTACTATGACTTTGATAATAGAATTATCAGTCTCAAATTACCTCAGAGCATTCTCTATTAACATTATATAAATACAAATAATCAATTCAGTACTTAAAGCTTATGCCACCTTTAGGTCAGGAAAGCCTGGAAAAGCTAGCTGAACAAAAAACATTATATTAGCTTAAACAATCATAAGTGATTGTTTCTGTACTTTCTATATATTTTCTATATATTTGGAAATGTTGCCAATAAAATTAGTACGTTCAAGCAGAAATTCTACTCTTTTCCAGGTTTACTATTACTTTTTGGATCAGAAATTTTGTATCTGTAGTTTTGTATCTTATCTAAAGTTAAGGACACTAACTACCCAAATCTACTGTGTTGTTTTGAATGGTTGAGTAAATCCTTATGACCTCTGAACCTACCTGCTGATTCTTGAAAAAAGCAGGATGTTAGTATCCAGATGTAAAGGATTTCTTCTTAGTAGGCAATTATCAGTCTGAACTGACGTTGAATTAGCTGATGAGGTGAACTTAATAACTCAAAACTAATAATATGTAGGGGCTTCAAACATTTCAGAAGAATGCCCCCAGTGTTAGTATTGTTATTCAAGATTAAGGTCTCACATCAGAAAACTATGTTTGCGTGATAAGTTGAGTCTGTGCTTGTTTTACAATTGTTTACAATTTGTTTTACAATTACAATCTGGGATTTTATGGTCAAGTAAACACACAAAAAGGATCTTCCTGTTAATACTCCCAGCACTATCCCCAACCACCCTGTCTATATGAAATGAAAATAAGAGCACCTGGAGATCATAAAATAAAATATTTTCATTGTTTTTTTCCTATTCTTGCTGACATTCAATGTAAAGTGAGCATGAATCTGTAAAAGTCTGCATGTGTATAAGAAATGTATTTTAAAACTTAGCTCACATAATCCTGGAGAGATTGAAAAGGGAACTCTAAATTCTGAGACACTTCATAGAACTTGAAAACTGAAGTGCATGGGCGCCGTGAGCACAGAGCTCTGCTAGCTTTCCTCATAGGATCAATACAGCTCCAAACTCTCACCAGCTCTAGAGATTAAAGTTCTAAACACCTTTTTTTTTAAGTCTGAAGCCTGGAGATAGTGCTGTAATGAGATTTAGTATGATTGCTAAGAAAGGGAGAAAATAAAGAGAGAAAGAAACAGCTGGGTGCCTTTTAACTGCACTGATTGCCTTCAGGGTTCTACGTGAGGAATCAGGTCACTTGGACACGCTTTTGCGGACATCATTGCTAATGATATATAAATACTCAAATCTTATACTTAAGTATAGATTCTCTGATAGAAAAAATGTAAAAATTAAAAAGGGCACATGTTCTAAAGTTCCCCAGCTTTGTCTACAGTTTATGCTGCTAAATTGTACAATGTTCTCAGAATCACTCAGGATGAATTCTTGTGAAAGGACAGCTGTTAATTTACCGGTGAACCCTCGAAAATCTGTCCTGCATGCCAAGTACTGTTAGAAACCTGTTACATTTGCTATATATTATCTTTATGCATTTACTAGACGTTACAGGCTTCCTCAGCTTGTTGACATAAGAAGGAAACGAACCTAATTTAAACTACATAAGGTGAAATTGTGCAAGTCTCACTGTGAGTAATACAAATAGCAAACCTGCAAATAGCCCTGTTAACTTCAACACATTTATTTGAGGGCCGAGGTCTAGACACACAGAAGGATTTACCCAACTGAACCATCTGATTGTCACAAGAGCTTCCTAAATCCCAAACTGAGAATTTTTGGACTTTGAACTCCAGTCCTGGGTCCTCTACCAGAATAGTCACACAGCTGACTGCTGTTGCACTACGGAGATGTGCCTAAGTTCAGACAAATACTAGTATAAAATGAATCTAGTAAGAACCAGGTTCAAAATTAAAAAAAAGCCTGTGATTCCTCACAAAACAAGTAACTGAGCCATGGAATGGCTTGCCAAAGGATGCTGAAAGTTTAAATGGATTTAAGAATCACCAGACAGGTTTACAGACTACTACATATATATACACGTAGCTCATGGAGCTTCCAAGCTGGAAATGTTTAGTGGATGACAGAATGGTAAGAGATAGTATCAAATCTACCCACCTCGTTCTTATACTTTTCTGTCCTATACTCAACGTGTGGCTGCCACTGGGGCACAGCATACACTACGTGAATAGGTATCACGTTCATAACTGAAACTTCTCTGTCTTGCTTCTGAGAAACATTTAAAAAACACTTTTGGGGGATCCATACACTTAGTAAGTGCAGCTGGAAGTAAAGACAGCATTTCCTCCTTTACAATGGACTAAAGCACTTCTCTCATGTGCAGTCAAACCAGGTTCAATTTCCTTCTGTGCCTAAGGGGAACCAATTTTCCCTGCCGAGATAAATGCTCTAAGCATGATGATGTAAAGCTGTTCTCATGTGCAGCTCCCTTAATCCCATCTGAATTTTTTCAGCCTTCTAAAATTGAATTAAGTATTCATTGGTCCAGTAAAATTTAGTTCCACCCCCTGTTGCAATGAGTATTTAATAAGCCTTTACTGAAGCAGGCAACTGAGACAGTAGGATTTACAGGATCTCTTACGTTCCCTCTTTCATTAGTCATTCAAATCCTGTTGTGCACTTTAACTACCGCTGTGGATTTCCCGAGAGAGCGAGGTGCTGCAATGTCCAGCACTGCAACATCCAAGTCTGTGAGCTCTGGGCGACTACTGGGCCTGAGCACCACCATCAGCCTCACCAAGGGCAATGACAGCCGTACACAGCCTCCCGTCACTCGACTGCCATCTGGGCTCTCCAAGCTCCGCCTTGCCACAGTACAGCTTGCTGTGCTCAAATCTTGAGCCTGTATTGCTAGGAACCTCCGTGTGTGCAGTTGTGGCAAGCAGAAGGTCCCAGGCCTGCATTTTTCTTGCTTACTATAAGGAAAGAGTGAGCTCTGCAGAAACTCTGCTTGTAAAGCTTAGACTACAAACATGTGCCTGTTTTCCATAGCCCATTGCATTCCCAGGCTTTCAGGAAAAGGAAAGGCTGGAAAAAGCTGATCAGCTGCCAAACTCAGCACCCTTACTAGCACCATGCCTTCAGCAGGCAGGGTGGCATCCACTTTGATAAATTATCACTCTTCATAAAGAAAAAATAATGCTTGTGGTGTTGTAGCGTACAAGGACTAAGTAATGCTACAGACATTTGACTCCTGTACCTGACCTGAGAGAAGAACATTCTTTTCCATTCAGTACAAAACTAAACACCATCAAGATTTCCCATGAATCAGAAGCTTTCTAAGCCTTGAAGTGAAAAACTCAATATATAGGACTGTCTCATATAAGATTATCCTTTGGGATAAACCTTGTTTATGTGTTTTGTCCAAGAACAGATTATAGTGAATCACTAGCTGAATATGAGTCAACAAATTAATGCTCTTGCAAAAAAACAGACAAAAAGGCATACTCAGATGTTTATCCACAAGTATTGCTTTCTGCTTTACTGATCGCTAGTCAGGCCTTTGATGGAATAATGCATTCAGTCCTCAGAACAACCCTTCAAAAAAACTGTGGACTAACTGCACAGGACCGACAAGAAACGAATTAGTACTACCAGAGCCATAGAAACAGTAAGTGTGAGAAAGGACATAATTATGATTGTTTAACCTGTAACATATCACACTGCAGGTGACAACAATCTTTAAATACATACCATACATGCAAAAAGAAAGGGCACAGTATGTTTCCATGGTCACATTAGACAAAACAAGAAATAATTTGTTTGAAGAAAGATTCAGGTTAAATACCGTGAAAGTCTTTCTAACACTGGGGACAATGAAGTGTTGGAATACGTTGCAGAAGGAGATATTGGAATTTTTGCTGCTGGTAGCTTTTAAAAACAGAGTATAGACATTTCTACCAGGAACACTAGACAATCTCTCTCCCTGAGGTCCCTATCAACTTATTTTCCAAAACTCTATAAAAAATACGTAAGAATTTCTTGGGAAAGGGCTCAAAATCCAAGTTATTTCTCTTCCTTTCAAGCCAAGTGACCACTTGGTGACAAAATAAGAAACCGTTTTGGTTATTGAATCTTGATTTTTTTTTTTGATGTGTTGTAAAGCATCTCCAGGTGAGCTGGAAGGTTATTACACCCTGCTGAGGGGTAAGAACTGCGGTTTTAACTCTTTCCCAGAAGAAGAAGAAGTTATAGCACCTCCCATACTCTGTAGAAGCATGAATTCTAGCCCGTTGCAGTTTAAATAGGTGGGGTTTTTTTAAAGTCATTATCCTAAAGCACCAGTGTGAAGCCAGACTATAGCACACTTCCTTGAAGCCCAGCACACAGCCTTCTGCCTCTTTCCTTTAATGGCCACTTAATAGCAGGTTTGCAGCAGAGATCATCTCCGTCATACACAGAGCAGAAATCAGTCACCTCCTCTTCCTAGAAAGGAAAAAAAAAAATATACTTAGTGAAAAAGAGATCCTTTTTACTCCAGTACCTCAGGATCCGATTCCCTGCTGCCTTACAGGTTACAAAGTTTGAGTCTTAATAGTTACAGCCTGGAGTTAGAAGGTCCCCAGGACAAAGAGTGGGTCAGGAAGCATTCTCCAAAGTGTCTCCGTGAGCTTTCAACTAGGTAAAGTGGAACTGTTGATGTTTCTCGAGATGGGAAAACGTGCAGCTTTGGTGCTCTGGGGCATGGCCTTCACCTGCAGAGTCCTACTCACTTCTGCTCTGAAGAAGTGTGGGCTGAAGGGAAGGAGGCAGCACATGCCGCAGTTGGCCTGGTCCTTTCCTGGGCAAAACTGAGCAGGTAAAAGGAGCTAATTATGTTCTCCTACCCACACTGAGCATCTTTATAAAAGCTCGCACTGTCTAGACCTTACAAGCCTCTCAGCCCTAGTCTGTGTCATGCTTAATCAAAGGCAAGAAAAATAACATTTGCAGATGTTTTTATTTGATCAACAATCTTCTGTTTTATTAGCTGTGAGGTTGGTCTCACGTTTCCTCAGATGTGTCATATTAATTCTTGCCATACTAGATTGCACAAATCATACCGGGTTGCTGGATCAGACACAAAGTGAAGTGGCTGCCCTAATTATGTGTAATATCTACATGGTCTTCCAGACATTTAACAGACTGAGAGCTTCAGCAACAGCATAACGCTGCCAAAACCATGGGGAAAAAACATTCCGGAATGCTTTGGGTTTTTCTTTGAATCAGTGACAATTTCAGGGATAATAAAGGAAGATGGAGTCCCCTCAAGTTTTAGCTTTAACAGTTTCCATAGGAAGGTATTATTTTCAAAACTGGAGATACATGGATCAACTACACACAAAGAACTCATCTGCAGAGAACTTTGCTGCTGCTTAGATGGCACTCCATCACGAGCCCATCCAAATGATCTTTCTGTACTACTGTGTACAGTTACATCGCTGTATAGTCTTGGGTGTTGTCTGTGCCATAGGAAATGGCTTTTTGGCTCTTTCTGAGAGAATTCAGTCGGTTGTACACTCCTAGCAGGAGCTGGATCTCCAGTGGTGACTGGCCATGATTTTTGAGGCAGCTGCTGCAGCTGAGAATTCCCTTCCTGCACCTTGCTGTGTTTCACAGCATTTTCCTGGGAGCAAAGCCATTTCACTTGTCCTCTGTCCTGCTTCTTGGGCATTGCTCCAGCAGTGATCAGAAAGATCAGATTTAGACAAAGCCACACAAGGTTATTTGCACAAAAAACCCCTAATAGGCAATAATTGCATATAAATCAGTGCATCCCATATTTAAAGATATAGAACTGGTTTTAAAAACAGATAAAAATCCAAGCCCAGCAGCATTTGTTTACAAAGCTAGTGTGTATATCCCTCAGCCCAACACAGTCTGATTTACTAGCTGGGGAGAGAAACACTGTCCTTTTCAAAAGATTGAATCAAATGAGTCAGCAGGGCAGGTCATTATGAGATACACAAAGAACGTCTTCCAGCTGAGACAAGCAAAGAAGCAGTGACTCAAGCACAGCACTCAGCAGGAGTACCTGCTACACTAAGCAGAAGATCTCAGCCTGATACAGTAGCTTCAATGGGATCAATAACAAAATTAAAAAAAAAATAAATAAAACTAAAAATTAAAAACAAAAATAAATAAAAAATAAAAAGTAAAAATAAAATTGACATTAAAATTAAACAAAACAAAAAATGCAAGTGGATTATGAGTGCCACTGCTCCACACCAGTAGTACGGCTCTAGTTAGAAATGAGTTTCACAAGGTCACTCTTCCTTACACTTGATTTGCTAGAGTGACAGAGAAGGTACGGCTTCTGAACCAGACCCGAGCCGAGTCTCTGCAGGCTACGGGAGTCCACAGGGAACTCTGAGGCACAAGCAGCACTTTGCTTATGCCACATTTTCTGCCCTTCCTGCTCTCAATTAAATCCCACCTGTGATTAAAGAGACTAGCCAAAGACTGTATAAATTTAGCACACATTGTGCTGGATGCGCTGTAGGAGATGTGTGCTTGAAGCCACCTGATTCCAGATCAGTAACTGTTTCTTAGACATGCTTCCCTGCTAAATCTCAACCCTCCTAGCCTTACAGGGAACAGAGCTGGCATGACAGAGAAATTCTTCTTTAACACAGCTTGAAAACATAAGGGCTTTATATGTCACTATCAAAAAAACAACACAACGTGCACATAGACCCTTGATGTAATTATGTTAGATATCTTCTATATATGTTATATAAGCATAAGGATGTATATGTGGTGTATAAAGGGTGTAGGAAGACACAAACTTTATATTGAGAAAATGCACATCTCTTAGCCACAATCGACAGGAAAGTTTTTGCATTTTAAATGGAGGAGGAGGGGTTTAAAATTGAATTAATTAATACAAAAAGACATGGTGCTTTTGACCAGATTTCTGCAGAATCTGCCTAATTTTAATCTCAGTCACTTAACTGACTCACTGGCCTGAAGTTAAGCATGTGCCGAATAGTTATTTAAATCACTCTAATGTCAAAATCCTGATTGACGTCATTTGTGAGAGTTCCTCTACTTACGTTCTCCAGAACTTGATATATTGTATTGATTCATTGTTCTTTGGCTGACTGTGTGACCCAGACTTTGGCTGGGAAAATCATTACTGCTTCAAATATTTTCTTCTTCAAACTCTTTCCTAACAGGGATAGATTCTCTGTTTCTTGCCTTTTTGAGCTTACCCAAAGCTGCCTTCTGTAGTTTAAACTGCTTTCTTTTCTGTGTTGCCGCTGCGGGACATTTAGCTTGCCTGTAATTCTGTTTAACATAAGTTAATAATTACTTTTCTGGTAAGTCTCCAGTGCTGATACGACTAGGTCAAATGCCAGAATCCATTGCTAATGGAACAATTTTAAATAGCTCGGAGTGGAATTCAGGTGTTAAACAAGAGCTTGGTCGTATGGTCAACATGCATGCTCATAAATTAAACGGCTCCAGTGAACAAGCCCAGGAAGGGTTCACTTGCCTGTACTGTTACTGTCTGGGCTGTTTCATATGAGCCAGTGCTAGAGAACAGTCCTAGCACTTTAATACACTCATACACATTTTTGCAACCACAGACTTACTCATAGCAACCACGTATTCACCCGACGCTCCACTACAGTTTACAGGCAAAAAGCAAGGACTAAGCTTGTAAGTAAAGTTCACATAAACTTGGACAGTGTAAACATTAACGAGTGTACAGACATATTATCTACAATTTTGTTTGCTAATAGGACAGACCATGATGGGTATAAAAGAATTAATAACCTATCTCATTATTATTACCCATGCAAGATGTACATCGTAATGATTTATTAAGTAGCAAATAAGATTGTGTTTTTTAAATCTCCCAAGCAGACAGCAGAATTACTAATGCTATTTTACCACAAGATAACTGACAAGGAGTTATGCAGCATTCAGAAGTATTTCAGAGTGCCACTGGAGATTATAAAATAATTTCAATGGTTACTGAAAAATATTGTGATTGAATTTTCAACTCATAAATCAATAACATGACAAATAAAGCAAGCAGATGTAGATTGAAACAACCTACAGTAAGAAATCATACGAAAAAAGTAGTATTTAAAAATATTTATTCCAGTTCTTCTTTTCCTGTATTAGGAAAATGAAGGAAAAATGAAGTAGGTAGAAGAGGACAAACGGAATGGGCGGTACAAAAACACACAGCAGTGATATTTAAATTCTGCCCCATCTTGTACCTAATGAAGCCCCGGTACTAGAGCACTGTTAGCTATTCCGCTTCACACTGAGGGTGTTGTAGCACTTGACCTCTCAGTAAAGCAGAGTCCTAAAACTGACTTCTGTGGATTTGGAATCAGTTCCAGTTAAGAAACAGTTGCAATGATGTGTAAAGCATCTTCTTGTCTTCCATTAGTTTCTTTAGGGAAAAAAAAAAAAAAAAGCACACGCACACAGACAGTCTCTTGTTACACATCATGCTTTGTTCTGCCAGGACAAAACCGTGATGTGCCCAAAGAGTTTTCCAGCCAAGAAAACCGTAACACATGCATTACCACTTGTGCAGGAGAACTGGTTCCGTACTCCTGTCTCTGAGGTCAGTGGATGATACAGCAGAATAATACCCCTGGCGCTTTATGCAACAGTGTCTCCGCGAGTTCAGGAATGATTCCAGCCAAAACCACATGCTCTGCATTCTCAGCCAATGAAACATCGTAAGTGGGGCTGTAGCACAGCAAGGCTGCCCATGCCGAAATAAAGACAGACGGTGCCCAAGGACCTGGGGTATAGAAATGAGAGCACTTGACTTTCAATATGGGTTTCTGACAAAAGAGTGTTAAAATATCGAAAGGAAAAAGACTTTTTTTTCTTTTCAATTCCTACAGGGATTTGAGAAATAAGCATACACAAAGCATTACATTTAATCTCACAGACCTGCAAAATACACATCAGTTTAAGAATGGCTGTTTAAAGCTATTTTATGCAACTGCAGTTATAATGGGATTTAAAACATTAACTGAACTACTAGAAACCAGGCTTGTGAAGGAATTACTTAATAATTCTTGAGAAATAATTCTTGTAAACTGATACCAAGAACCTAGAAGATGACAGTCAGAACATATGGAGTTAAACTTCAGCCAAAGAACTTCTCGGTTGCTTAATTTTTGACAAAAATATGGTGAAAAAAAGTGACATGATGCAAAATAAAATTCAAACCTAAACAACACAGTAGCAAGGTTCATTTCTGAGGAGATTTCACTGCTGGAAAGAAAAGTTCAAGATCACAGTAACTTTTCTCCAGGTGCAGTGAAAGGGAAGAATGAAAGAGAAGCGTGCAGGACAAGCACAGAGTTCAGGAAGAATGAGGAGTTTGTTTTTCTCATTAAAGTTTCTCTTACCTTGTGTAATAAGTTCATTCACTAACAAAATAAAGACTGCCATAAAAATCATGCTACAGTGACAAGTGTTTGACACTGAATCTTGCCTGAGCTGTGCGAGAATGAACAGCTTCTTAAGTTCCAGATATCGTTTTCAAACTGCTTCAGGAACTGACTGAAGAATTTAAATTATTATTATCATTGTTAGCATCTCTGGTAACATTTCACTTTTATGTTTTTGAAATTTTTCAAACCTGCTTACATAAACAGCTATGCGTGTACATAATTGGATGGATGGAGAGAAAATTCTGTCTGGAATTTCATGGGAGTAACATAAAGTAACACCCATAGGACTGGGACTCAAGCAATAAGTGTACTATGTAACCGGAGAGCTATTTTCAGTCAATTCATCTCACCAGGATTTACTCTACCTTTTTGAATTCCATCTTGTATAACAGCCTCGTATCATATTGCCCCTGCACTCAATAACATAAAGGGATATGTTTGCTTAATACCAGAAGGCTGTCGTATACAATAGACGTGTGCATGAAGTTTCCTACAGCAGTTGTTGCAAGAGACCTTTAGAACAGAAAATACTGTCAATCAAAAGACATAGACCATCCCTACCATATCTGTATATGTGACTTCATCCTGAAAGCCATGAGGCAAGAGGATTTAAAATAACCTGACTTCTGTTTAACATGTTTTGTGCGTCATTAAAACATTTAACACAATTACAAATGGCTACTCATAATTAAGTACTTTTTAGGTTCTTAACTATTAAAATGAAACTTTGGTGGTTAACTATAATATTTATTAAACGAGTTTTATAGTTAAACAAGTTAGAAATACGTGCTCCCCAATTATTATTTATACTACGACAACAGTGAGCAACACTATCTAAAGCTGTGAAAAAGTAAGTGAACACCATTTAATGGAAACTTTTCTTCAAGAGTGTTATATTTAATCCAAAGCATACAGAGGTCAGCAGGAGCCTTTCTGCTGCATTCAATTAAATTGCTCTTAGGTGTTTTTCTACTTATGCAGCATCTTTATGTAGATGAAAATTATATATTGTTCTTTCTGTTCAGTTCTACAAGTTTCATTCTCATAGGCGAGTATTTATTTAATAAGGGCCTTTCTTGCTTTCCACAGAAACTCTTTGGCTGCCCTCCTTTGTAAACCCCAAAGAATTTGGATTCCTTGTGCACTAGGCATGAAAGGATTTCCTTCCAATACTCCTCCAAGAACAGTTTTAATAGCTACTCCTCACGTTTACTGGGAAGGCCAATTTGGTCTGTTAGGTTTTTAAATTCATTACTGGTTACTTTTTTCTCACTCTCTGTGCTGCCTGCTATAATGGGAATGAATCTCAGTTAAGATTCTATTCTAGCACATATCTTCTCCTTTTTGAGCTTCTCATAATTAAAGTGTCTTTGGCTGCCAGGGTACAGAATGATAAACAGATACAATGTCAAGTGATTTAAACTTTGCATAATCCTCTCTGATATTGATTTCTGCCAAATATTTGCTTTTCCATCCATTTCAGCTGAGAAAAATGCAAATTAATGGTTCAAGAATGGACTCCTTGTATCTTTACCAAGATTAAATGTGTCAGAGTAAAAACATTGACATAAAAACTTAATTACAGTTAAAATTATGAAAAGAGTATCGATTTTATTTCTTTGTATAGTGTGTTAATTATTGATTTAACTAAATCAGTTTCCTAAGAGTTTAATAAAATATTTTCCTATCACATACAGAACAAACACGAGATGAGCTTTGTTTATCTTTAAGCACTTTAATTGTATACCAAGTAATATATGTATTTTACACGGAAAATGTTTATTTCACTTGGCATTACATCCACAACCTCTAATACATACTCCATGTAATTCCTTAGGACAGGTGTTCATAACACAAAACCCACTGCTGATAAAGCTAGCAATAACTTACTAATTATGAACTCTAATTGATAACCAAACAAGGAACAAATGATATTTGTAAACTTCCCAGTAATCCCTTATAAAGAATTCCTCTGTTTCTTCCTGTTTATTGAGGTATATTGACCTGATCCTTCTGTACTTGCAACCTAGACTTCCGTTTTCAGTATCATTAGTTAAACGCTTTGAAATTTAACTCCTGAAAGTCTAGAGTACTCAAATCCGGCAAGTTTACACATAAATAGCTTTAAGCCTCTGATTAGTCCCAGTATCACTTATTGGAGTATCACACAAAACAAGGTTTTCCAATTGAGCATGCACTTAGGCTCACTGCTGAATCAAGTGTGTCCACTCATCCGAGGATCAAACTTTAGAATCAAACCAGTAAGCAGTGTATCTACTTTAAAAGTGCACAAATGATGTGGGAATGGACACCAGATTGTGATATATTTTTTGATCATTCCAATTTGTTTACCACATATTGCTATGTGAATTCCTCTCAGTAAGATACCAGCATTCCTCTTCCACCTGGCACGATCAGCTTGTCTCTTCTTGATACCTGTGGGCATCTCAATAGAAGACCCCAATCTCTTCCTTGAAAATACTGGCATTACATGAAGAAATGCCAAAGGTTATGAACTGATCAGAAAGGGAGGAAGAAGTTTAGGAGAGTTCCTCTGCAGACGTATAGGGACATTTGCATGTTTTGTCCTTAGGTGGTAGATATAACTCCCCAGCTTTGACTGAAACATGGGCAAAATTTGGATTTAGGTCTGGCTGGTACCAAGGAAAGGGCTAAATCTTACACTTAGAGATATGGTGATATAGCCACAGTCTTCTAAGGCTTCCCTTAATATGAAGATTACAGCAGGAACAGTTGCTTTATTTCCATACTCAGATGTAAAAAGAGGCCACAGTTGTTTTGTTAATCCTGCTTGAGGTTAGTGCATCAATGAAGAAGGAATCATAGGTGGTTTTTTTAAGCCCAAGATGCCAGTGATCCTCAGATGACAATCCTTAGTCTCCAGTGTGTGCAATCTCTGTGGTTTGTTTCCAACTGAGGGACAGACAACATACCACCTCTCCACTCCAGCAACAGTGGGAACACTTGAAGGGTATAGAACGTTGCAGAATCAGGGAAAGACCTACTTGGAGTTTGCTAGGACATCCTCTTAGGATAAGAGGAAATCACTTGCTCACATGGAAGAACTGTAAAGGTAAAAAATTTTGGAATATAGTGCTGGATTAGGACCAATCTGAAACTGAAAGTACTATGTCCTTCATGCACTTGTAAAGGAAACCATCAGTGCAAAATTCTATTGCTTTAGGCAACAGTACTGACTGTTCAAACATAGAAAGGTTTCTGGATTTAAAGGCTTTTTACAGAAAGTTATTACTTAGTTTTGAATAACACATCATCAATGTCAACTACGTTGATTAAAATTTACGTTTCATTAGCACTGTGGCAAATTAATTTCTCTCTCATTTTAGAACTGAGTCTTCTTAACCTTTTGTTTCACTTCAGATTCAGTTTGTTCCTCGTGTGCATCCTAACTTTGTTCCAAGAACTTATCCAAATGTTAAGTATCAAGCATAGAAGTATTCCTTAGTGCCGTGCACAGACCTTTCATTTCATTAATATGGAAAAATCACACACACTCATAGTAGCACTCAAGCATTATAGGATGTAAGTATTACAATATTCAATTGAGTCATACCTAGTTCTGTGCAAGTTTGCCATCTCAGAGAAGCAGGTGATTCTGCGCAAAGAATTTAACAATTTAACTTTTTGTGGCGAGTTCTAGCTTTCAGAATGAAAAAGACAATCTCAGGAAATCAAGAAAGGAACAGAAAGAGAGGAAAGAAGTTACAGGGCACTGCCTTTCAAATAAGGGAGCTATACAGGTTTTAATATGTACTTTGTTTATATGGAATTGAAGTTAGAATCTCTGAACAAACTGATAGCTTAGGAATCTGGTCCAGAGACTCTTCAGTTCCTCACCTCTCACTGTTATCACGGTAAAAAGCATTCAAAGTCACGACATGGTAAATTTCTTATTGGCACCTACAGATAGGGATGAATTATTATCCAGCCTTCTCCTACAGTAATCCTATTGAAGAATCATATTCAACATTTATGGAAAATATCCTCCATATTCAGTGGAAATTTCCATTTATGGAAAATACCTTTCCAAATGGAAAAAAGATGGCTCCCACATCTCTTGTCAGTCTCTGTCATTCAGACTGTCTAACTTAAATAAGGCACATCTCTTGACAAAGAAAAGCAAAAAATTTAACTTCTTTGGGTTAATTGCAAATCACTTAGTAGAAGTTAATCATTTACAAAGGCTGACAGAGGATCTGGGACCTCTGTCTTTACAGCAATTTTGATAGATCTACAGCTAATTGGTCCAGAATTGATCCGTTCTTCATTATGAGAAACAGCCCCTATCTTCCATTTACCCATGTCCACAGTGAAATACTCCTTAAACATCCCCTAATACCATTCTGCTTTCACCCAAGCACTCTGCTTTTTCACTTTTTACAGGATTGCTTATCTTTTCCGCTCCACTTCTTTTCTCTTTACTTTTTCAGCTGTTTAGCTGAATGCCCAGTACATGCTCTATCATCATTTCAGTTGTGGATAAGGCCTCATTGTTTTCCACTCAGACAAAAATTACTTTCTGAAAACAGTTTGCATTTGCAGTCTCTTGCAGTCCACTTTAGTATTAAAATTTCCCTTACTCACTGTCTTCATGTGGTTTTTCTCCTATAGAAATGACTATTGCCGGGTCTCAGGAGAGCGCAGTTGTGCCGCAGCACCTTTTTCAGCTTGCGTCACTAGAACATCATAGTCTGGAACCAGTTTTCCATCTTGCGGTTCACCCATTTTATTTCCTCTGCCCTCTCTGAATTCTCAGCAAGGAGATTTTTTTCCTTTCTTAACTGCAGGGCTTAAGGGATCACAATATGCAGTTATTTGTGGCTTGGCTTTCTCTCTCTATTTCTCTCATCTTACAATGCTGCTCTCCCACCAGTTCAAACTTCTAAGGTAGTTAGCTCTCTCAAGTTATGAAGCCAAGAAAAAAAGAAAGAAAAATATTTTCTTTCTACTACTTTCTGTTCTCATTTAAAGCTAGCGTAAGTGAAGTGTCATTGTTGCGTCTGGCAGTTAAAGAGATGCAACTACATACTAATTACCTCTGTTATCTGTAAGCACAAAAAATTCAATGGTCATGGCCCTTTCTGCCTACATCCAGCTTATCATTAAGGCTGCTAATGCATTAAGCTTTTGTCAGTGACATTTGTTCTGCTCACTGAAGTCAACTTTATCTCCTGCGCTGGGACTGAATTTAGACTTTTGTCAACAGCATCATCTGTAGAGAACATTCCCCGTGTAAGAAGGTAGTATGGAGATAAATTTTAGCACTTAGGCTTTTTAAAATGTATTAATCTTTACATACCATTGTTATTACATATGGATTACATTTTTACATTACGGTATTTTTACAAGAGCCTATTTAAAGAAATTCTCCACCAACTACTAATGCAGAGGCAATCCCTATGTCAGGAAACTCCCCAGCTCTACTGGTTTTAGTATAAGTCTTGCATTTGTAAATTATGACTGAATACATTCCATAAAGGTAATGAAGCTAGTGCAAGTTTCATGCATGCCTGTTCCTTAATGAAGAGTTAATGTTCAAATGCAGTGACACCTCTCACCCCCCCCTTACTAAAACACTAACTATAATGCATCTGAAAAGTCTAGTTTTGACTTGCTAAAATTAAGAGACACCTAGCTTCACACAGCTCCTGGAGACAATACCGTCTAGAACAAATAGAGCTTCAGCTGTTTTGGCAGCATTTCAGCGTAATTAGAAATGCTCATGGGAGAACAACATTAGGTGAGCACCAAGCCTGTGGAAAGCAAATCCAAATATCGACTTCTGTAATACACACATGTTGAGCAGTTTTCAACCTAATGATAAATAACTAACTGTGGAATTGCTTTTATGCATCTTAAAAGCCTCCATTATTGCCAATGTACTACTGTAAACTACCAAGAGTTCTAGTATCCTGATCTTATTTTATATGTTATATATAAAATGTATATACTAATATATTTTATATATATAAAATAAATATAAATAATATATATATACATATATGTTATATATGTAGGTGCTAATACACCTACATTACTTTAGGATGAAAGATACACTCAGTTTGTTGCTCCATTTTAAATATTAAAAGCTGTGTATCTTATGGTGGATTATAATATTTTTTTAACAAGACAAATGTTCTCCACACTTATCTGAAGCATACAGGCTGCTTAGTTGCACAATTAAGAATTTAAATTGAGGCCTTTAGAATGCCATTCTCAAAGTGGACTCTCAACTAGGCTTTACCCTTGGAAACATATGCGCTCATGTAGTTCATATATGGCAATAAACCACTTTCAACCAGTCACATTTCTCCCTTGGCTTCAATGACGGTTGGATCACATCCTTAAAGATAATCAATTACAGAAACTGGAGTCTATAATCTTGAATAATAACAAGAAGAAAGAGTACAGCAGGGATAGCACTACAGACCCAGCTGCTCAGCCAGTAAGAAAGACTCTGTTCCTTCACAGGGAGGAAAAACACATGCACATCTCCTTGATGAATTGTGGGACATTGTTGTCATTTCTTGCAGGAACAAAATGCAGAGGGCACAGTGACTGCTACACCACAAGTAAATATGAAAATAATGATTATCTCATCACCAAAGCTTCTAGTTTTTTGGCTTTTAATGCTTGCACTCTTTAAAATGCTCTTTAAAACATTTCACTCCATTTTCTCTCTGGGGCCTCAAATGATGCCTAGAAAAGGGATGACAGTTTTTTCAGTCTGGAGATTATTTCCTGAATTCAGGTAAGCTGTGAATTATAATAAATTTAAGAACAAAAGATAAGAACACAGCTACCCATTAGAAGGGAATATGCATAAACAAACAGCATGTTTCATATTACAATTTTTATTCCTTGTTTATAAATCAATTTGTCAGGGTTAGAGGAAGATATTCTCTCCTACAGGATACTAAAATTTTCCAGAGACCTACATACTAAACTGCATGCCAACTTTTCAAAAAGTTGCATTGGATGCACAAAAACTGTGAAGGTGTTTCAGAATAAATTAGCCCTGTTGTGGCATTTCTGTTTTTAAAAGGCAGGACAAACCTGGCATTTTGTATTACTATTTTGACTTTCCCATATTCGCAATGCATGCTGGTGTCAGAACGGGGGAAAAGAATACCTTTCCTTCCAATAACCAAAATCTTTTATACCTTTGAAACCCATGTTTTCCACTTCACTCAACTTATTTAAGAAAGGGCAGTTTGATATTGCCAGTTGTAAATCAAAGTTTATTTCATGGGATTTAAAGTTGCTTAACCATTTGTCAAAAATTAGAACTGAAAGGGATAATGGGACAGCACTGATCATCACTCAGCAAGCTTTCCCATTCCCACATTGTACCACATGCTCTCACTGTTTTATCAGACTGTACTCCACCAGCCCTTTGTACTGGCATAATTTGGTACTGCTCCCAAAATTGACTGACCTGGTCCTTCCGCCACCTACTCCTTTCGAGCTGCATGCCACCTATTCATCTTCATTACAGCACCAGTGTTTGCACATGCACACAACCACAGACTGGATAATTGATCCCAGATGAAAAGTCACCTTTAATTTTTGCTAAGGAAGAATGAACACGGGAGAATTGGCAGAGAATGGGACTTCCTTAAGTAGCACCACTGGCTCATGCCAGACTAAAATGTTCATGAATTTATAGTACCTGTTTTCTATTCTGAGAAATATTTTTGGACTTGGTACTAGTTAAGCCACAGCTGTGAATTTTACTTGCTCTTAAAAGGCCTTTTATGTATGACAGCAGATCAGCACAGGAGCAGGCAACCAAAGATGTTGTGGAAGCTCCATCCCTGCAGGTTTTTTGGACTTGGCCAGACAAAGTCATGGCTGACTTAATGTTAATGATAGACTTCCTTGGAGCACAAACTTTGACTAGAAACCTTCAGAGGTCCAACCACATTTCCATGACCTGTGATGTAAGGTACTGAAATAAAGATGGTAAGTACCCAGTTAATGAAAACAAATACTTATAGGATTGTCTACACTGCCTGTGTAGACTGACAGTCTTGGCTTTTACCTCTGAAATCTACTCTATCCTGTCAACACAGGTTTTCAAAGCACTCCACAGATAGATAGCAAAGGGGAAAATCCTTTATGAAGGTAAGCATACAAAATTGAGATTATTTCAAATTACATTGCCTTTTCCTAATACTTGAAGGGCTGGAGGGCAGAAAATTGGCATTCTACTTGGCCTCACACTCTAGCTAACCTGCTTTTACCTATTCCCCAAACACCCACTTATCAGATAGCTTCCTCCTTGTGAAAGCCCAAACCTAAAAGCGTTATTGGGAAGAGGGACACTGAACAGATCATTGCAAGGGGCCTGGAAGAATATAACTTCAGTGGGGAAATGATGACCCAGCTGTGTAAGGATGTGTAAGCTGTGTAAACTAAACGTGGTACAAGGATATGCAGGATGCAGTCTAACTCCATAAGGACCTCAAACTGTGTGCTAAGAAGTAAAGGGAATCCATGGGGAAAACAAAAAGAATGGGTCACAGATAGAACAGGATGCATAAAGGCAGACCTTCTATAAGATGTTACTAATACTTACAGAATAAGCCACTGTAGTGGATCTCTTTTGACTCTATAACTGAGGAAGTATTAGATTATTTCTAGTTTTAAATGCATGTAAAGATTATGGCCATGAGATAGGAAAGTGAAAGTTATTGAAGTGTTCGTGAATGTGCAGGAGATTTCCTCAGGAGTCTCTTTTCCGGCTGTATGGAGTCCTGCGCAGTATCTAGAAACTATGGTATTTAGTTGTTTGGCCAATGCACAAGCTTTCCCAGGTGGCAAGCCTGTAATGCCTCACCCATTAAGGCCAATGGAATGAAGTTCATTAACAACCATGAAGTTCTAAGCCTCATCCTAGCCTTAGAGCCCTAAGGCTCCAGCTAACAGCTTGGAGCTTAGGGCTTAGATTTCCATCTAGATCATTTCATTAACATAGGAATAACTTAAAGCATCTGAGCAGTCCCAGTGAAGTCCATGCAAGCAGTGACTTAGATGTTTGCTTGAGCTGAGTCACACAAGAAGACCGAAACTCTGAGCAATTTAAGTACTGAAATAAGACCCTTCCCTTAACTGTGCTTTTTAACAGTTTTCAAAATACCACTACACAGCATCTTTTAAAAGCTTTGTTGAATAAATATCTGACAAAGTTTATTCTGAGCATTTTCTATTCATGTTATTTTTCTCACAGTATACTAGGCAAGTTTACTGACACTCCATTTGGTTAAAACAAGGTGTTTACCTGTGCATTTGCTTAACAAATATTAAATTATACATTTCTCTAGATACCACTTAGGCCACCTCACCTAAAATTTTTTAGCCTCCAGATGTATCAGCTCTTCTATCATAATAAACTAATACCTGGATATATCCAGTGTGCAATTTGTTAATGACACGAGCAGAAAAATTACGTAGTACACTTTGCAGAGCCCTGTCAAAAAGATTTAGAACAGTTCTTCACAAATACTAGATTAATGTGCTTAGAAGTTTCAAAACAGTGATTTTCTTATCAATATTCACTGTTGGGAAAAAAGAGCAGGATATTATTTCAGCTGATATTTTTTATCTTCTTTAAGTTTAGCATGCTATTTAAAGAATAAATCATACGAACCAGTTCATTAAGTCAATACCAACTCCCAGCAGCTCCAAGTTAGTAAGTGTATCATTACTCTCATTTTGACTAAATGGATTTACACTGTTGTGCACCTAAGCTGCTAAGCAGGAAATATATACTGAAATTTATTCTAAAATATGTTACAAAGTGACCCTGTATGTGAGAAACAAACTTTAATTGCAGTAGAAGCAAAGTGTTTGCAGCAACAACAGCAAAACCCAGCAGAAAAAAAAAAACAAACCCAACACAACAGCTCCTGATTATTTTAAGATTCTTTCTTAAGATTTCTTAAGATTATTTTCCTGGTAATTTTAAGAACCATAGTAAAAACTGTCTGTTAACAAAAAATCAGTCCTGTCCAACTAAAAAACTGCAGTAGGAATTAAGCAGCTTGCAAACACCAAAATATGAATGCACTAGTGGTCCCTTGAGCAGTGGAACCAACATATCCCATTTCTCCAGATCTCCCTCAGCCAGCTGGGTTTCTGCAGTAACACCACCTAGGAACTGCGTATTGTAACACATTAATATAAGAGCAGTCATAAATATAATGGCCTGTTGTGGCTCACCACAAAAATTTCTGACCAAAAATACTAACAAATTACTAAAATAACTACCAAAAAGTATTTTTAAAACTCCACACCTTTTCTTACCTAGTTAAACATAGCTTGACACTATTAATGGAAATACTTCCTTCTGATCTTCCTCCCACCCAAGGAGCAGCGTTCACAAACACCACTGTCAGACTTTTTACTGTCAGATTAATAACTCTGCAAACTCTGATAACAAAAACTAGGATTGCCATGAATTTATGCTACAGAAAGTAAGTCAATTGCTGGAGCTGTTAACAAATTCATGTTCCGGTTATATTTTGACTCTGGTCTGCTCTCAAATACTCCAAAGAATAATTCAGGTGGCTCTCTTTGACTTTTCAAGGATTTTACATAAAATACGTTTCATAAAAATGGAGCATTTCCTCTGTTAAAGTCAGAGGAAGGTCTTCTGCTGGCTTCACTGGAACAACACCAAACTGCATTCTTAAAAATGAGACTATGTATTTGCCAAAAAAACAAAAAAACAAACAAAAAAAAAAACCAAAAACACAAAACAAAAAAAAACCCTTGCTTACTTAATTCGTCATTAGTCCTAAATAACGATCTGATTTTAAATGATCCTTCTTGTCCAGAATTTATCCCAAAACAGTAACAGTCATATTATAAACCTCTGGGAAAACAGATGCCTAAACAGAGAGCTCCTGTATCGATCGTCTGTGGGAGTCAATGTATGTAGGCTGCTAAACCCTTTGATTTCAGTAGCATTTCACAACAGCAGAGAACCTGGCCCATGTGCTTCCTAATGCAAAACTGGAAATCTCTCATACTTAATTCAGGAATCCACATCCTATTATATTGGCCTTAGTAATGAATACTCGGCAGAAGTTGTACTTTGGCAATACACGTTTGCAGAAACAGCAAAGTTTACATATATATTCAATCTTCTACTTGTTTAACAAGTGGGCTTAGCCTGAATGATGAGCCCTTCCAATATGCAGTATTATAAAAGTCACAGTAAGACACAGAAGTAACCCTGCTTGCTAGAAGAAAACCACTTCTTCAATGTAAGGGGTTCTGTGTGGAAAAAACGGTAAAAGTAGTTTTTACTCCCAGCAAAAGAGAGGATATGAACGCACCAATACATTGTACTTTAAGAAAAGATTTAGAATATTATTTAGCCAATATTATTACATTAATTTTAGAGCAGCCATAGCCCTAACTAGCACATTACAATCACAGAAATTGCACTTCCTTCTCAAAATAAATACAGCCTAATTTTAAACATGACAGAAGCAGTGAGTTTTCAGAAGACTGAGAAAAATGAAGGTGAGGGAAACAAAAGTAAGTTCACACTACTGTGCAATACAATATGAAGAGGCTAAAAACCTGTGAGATTGATGATTCCAAATTTATTTCTTTTTATGCTTTATCCAGAAATCTGTTATTGCTGAGTGCTGTTCAAACCAGTTACCTTCATTGGTTGGCTCAAGTGGGATTTCAGAGCATTGTAAAAATGTTAAAGGCTTATGTTCCTCTGCCTGGGGAGAAGCACACCTACTGAAATAATTAGAATTAAATTCATGTGAAAGTTGGTAGATATAGAAGGAGGTTTTTTCTATTTCTTTAGACCTTGGCCATTTACACTCTCTTCAGATCTCAGATTGCTTTCAGTATGGATAACAACCAACTGATTCTGATAAACAGAATAAACATATCTGTGAGGCCTCCTATGCACTTTAACGTAGGTAGATGCTGGAGCTACGTGGGAGTATGTACTCATGAGCTTTATACCTCATTATTTGTCTCTTAATCTTTTTATTATTTTAATTATGCAACTTCATCTCATATTTTTGGCGTATGTTCAAAATACTTACACTTTCTTCAATTAAATGTACAGGAAACCAGGCCTACTTACATAGCTAAACTGTACACTAGATTTGACCCAACTAGATGGCATCAGCTTGCTGGTTTTCTTTGTTTCAGTACAGCTAGAACCAAACAGGCATGACACTGGCAAGATAAAACCTAACTACAGAATCCAAAGAGATACTCATTATGTATGCATTTAAATATGAGTGATGCCTACTTAAGGAATGAGCTGAGAAGCTAAATTCCTCTGTAGACTTGTTGTTATTTGCCATGCAGAAGAAAATCACTGTAGAGCTCAGGAAGAGCTAATGGATATAACAGAAGCCTATCAACATTCTGGAAGAAAGACCGTTTGCATAAAGCATGTGACAGCAAGCTCCAGTCATTGTTCCATGCAGTTTAAATCAGTTTTACAGAGGCATGTATTACTACTGAATATTCAGCTTATACTAGCAATATGTCTAGTTGGTGTCAGGACATATGGAGAGAGGATGTTCCTAACATATGTCAGGAGCAAGGGGGACATATGAACCTGGCAATAATATAAGTTAAAATAAGATGACTCATGGGCCAAAAAATGGGACTACCATCCCCTTTGCCAGTCTGTAAAACCACTATACCCCAGCTGCTTGGTGTCTTCCAAGGGCTTGGTGTCTTAAACAACATAAGATCCTGCACATGTCAATAATATTCAGCTCCCCCCGTTCATGCCCTTCTGCATTCACACCTGGTGCGCCTTCTACTTGTAGAAGGTAGTATCAGTGCCACAGTATTTCAGAAACTGCCCTTTCTGGTTCTTCATGAACCTGAACAGCTTCCACAAGGGCTGTTTCTCCCAGTTTGGCAAGACCATCTTCAGATATGTTGTCAACCCAATTTCCACATTGTCCCCAGTTACTACTGTAGTTATCATTACGTCATCTGAATTGTCTATTACCTGGAATTGTTGGTCACCGTCTCATGACCAGTAGTCTAGCATCACAAGAGATGTCAGCACAGATATCAATGAGCAGATCAGGATTTTTTTTCCCTAAGGAAGGATTAATATTCCTGACTAAGAAGAAACTTCTTTTTTCCTGAACTTTTGGCTCGTCCTCAGCCCCAGACCTTGTCATTCCACTTTCTGAACAGATGGTGCCATTTGTATAAGTGAGAAATTCTGCCTCACATTTCCAAATTAGTCTTACAAATATGGACATCTGGCTTAATGAGAATAAAACAAAAGAAAAAGCATCCACTCAGCCTGATGACATGAGCACAGTAGTGCAATAGAAAAGGAACAGGCCCAAGAGTTGAATTGATTTTGTGTGAGCTGTAGTCATCAAAAACCTAAAAAAGCAAGGATATTTTCATTTGGCATCATCATGGAACACATCATAGCAAAAGGCATGGAGCTGAAACAGTTATTGCTCAAACATACAATTTTTTGAATGGATGTTTCTTATCTTTGACTACTTTTGTAATGAGATGTATTTGAGTTTGCTCCTGCACCATACAGATGAACTTTATAGCATCCTCATCTTAAATATTTGCAGAAAGATCTATCTTGGAATATGCTGGTTAAAAAATACTAGCAGCTGAATGGATTTTGCCCAAACAGAATGAAATAGCTAATACACATGACGGCATAAACCCTTTTCCACATACCCACACGATTTGAAAGGAAACAGACAGTAACAAAAGTTGGGAAGAACAGACTGAGCCAGGGATTAAAAGCAAGTTTAGCAGAGAGGTACAATAAGTGTGTTTATACAGACAAAGCAGAACCCTGTAAAAAGAAATGAAGTGCCTCCACATGAGCCAACTCCAGCACTGGAAGCAGCATACTGCACTAGCATGGTGCTTTTCAAGGCAGCATGCTAATTCATAGCAAGCTGGTAATCATGGGCATTGCCACACTAATGACATCCTAGCTAATGTCCTTTGATGTATCTTAAAGTACCTTTGCCCAGCACTGCCTTGTGCCACAATTACAGAGGGCTCTTAGTGCACAGGGGTGAGTTTTGAGAAGACAGCTGGACAAGGCTAGTTGCTGAAATCCAGTTGTAGGAAGGGGAAAAAGAGGGAGATCAGCAGACTCCCTAAGTGACAGTCATCTCCTGAAAAATAAGTGTTGAATACCTTGGGTCATGTCCTCCGCAACTGCAAGCTGGCACAGAGCCACTGGAATTTCAGAGCTATGCAAAACGCTAGCGGCTGGGACGTGGTCATAAAATTAAATCCAGTGCTGAGCAGTTACTTCTGAATGTGTTTACCTGTGCATTATGCACCGAACCCTCCTTTCTTAATTATAGTAATCACCTGTGTATGTGCCAAGCTGTGTCGTATAAGTATGTTCTTTAGGCATTAATGTCCCCTTTCAGAAAACATTGTCCTAAGGGTGAGAAATAAATATAGACAGCCAAAATTCACAGATGTTCAGACTGGTGAAAAGTGAGAGAATTTTATCTTTGAAAAGGCATCTATGCATTTTTAGTGGGAGCTGATAGGTGATAAAAATCAATACTACAGTTAACACGACTGGCAGGGTATGTTTAGAAAAGGGAGTGGAGACTTATGCACAGAAAACCAAGGACGATGAAGCTGTCAGGTAAAATAATTCACTGATTCTCAGACAGCCACATCACCTAACTATGCAAGAAGAAAAACAGATGGCAAATGTTAATACAAATGGTCTTATAAATAGCATATCATAATGAACAAATATGCACTGTGTAGCATGTGCAAAGGACATCTAACCTATATCACCCAGGCTGTACCAGGAATACTTTAGGTGTAATACAATTCTTAGACTTTACATATTCAAGTGGTGTGAGCAGAGGTATGTGCGTGTCAGATGCAGTTGAAATGCAAGAAATGGTAACTGCCTAGCCAAGTTTATGCATACTACACAAGGCCACGAACAGATGGCAGAACCACAGTACAGACTTTCCAAAAATAGCTGCATAGTTAAAAAAAAAATATATTGTCCTAATGGAAATCCTCTGACAGTGCTATCGAAACGCTACATGGTATTTAGACTGCATTTAAAAGACTGATTACAGCTTAGGTACAGAAACTAGCTGGCTTGGAAATAACACTAACTGGGGTAGGGAACTGCATCGTGCAGGATGGTCATTTGAGGTTTATACAGTTTTCCAGACACACATTGCATTGCATGCTCAGCTCCACACTACCACAGTTATGTGGTTATCACCACCAGAACTACTTAATTCAGGTTGGGCACACTGGTGTGAATTGCTGTCATACCTAAGATTTCAACGCAGATACTTCCTCCTCCTCCTCCCTGCAAGAAAGCCTGAAAAACAGTTGGTGAAACTTTAGAACCTAGGCTAATTAACCTCTGGCAATCCTAAAATCCTTTTCAAGATCTGAATGGCAGCAAAATACTAATTCTGTAAGTAAACATTTAGGAAAAACTTTATACGAGTCATCAGAAGAAGCTTTCATACAGACTCAGCAGCTGATAACACACTGGCATGGTACAGACAGAATCTGAAAGAAGCACACAGAGAAAAACAAGATATTGCTAAATTGAAGGTGGGACATCCAGTCTTCCATACTAAAATGAGTCATTCGAGAAAACTAACAGGCAATGTAATACCAAAATCTGCAGATGACACAACAGCATTGCACATAATCGAGATCAAATGCTGTGAGAAGTATCAGAGGATCTTTACAAAGCTAGCGAAATGGGGAGCAACAAACAAAATTCAGGACTGTGCCATCCAAAGCAAAGATGGCCTAATCCGAACATTTTTTGGTTCTCAGTTAGCTGTCATTCACCAATCATCATTTAGTTAAGAATGCTGGTCAGTGTGTAATTATGTCCCAAAAAGGCAAACAAAAAAATCAAGGATGTTCAAATAAACATTATAAAATCCCTGCAGAAAGCAGCACTGCACTCTCACCTGCAAGACACTGTTCAGTTCTATTCACCTTGTTTCAAAAATTTAAAAAATTACGAGCTGTAAGAGAAACAGAGAAAGTTCAGCAAAGCCTCATTCTTTTAGTTTCATCCTTACTGTGTGGGACAACTGACAGCTGTGGCTGGGCAAGGGCTGGTATTCCTCTGCAGAACACCTTTGGACAGCTTGATAATGCACCCAGCGGCTCATCATGCGGGATCACAGTAGCATTCTATCTTTGCTTTATTCATTTAACTTTTTCCTGTGGGCGCTGCTCCTCCAACACTGTTCTACAAACTCTGCCTCTTTGCTGTCCCATTTCTCCTCTGTCAAAGCACAATGTGCTCCACAGACAGCACAGTATTCATACTCGCAGACCACCCACTTGAATTATAGGACTGCTTTAGCTTGTTTGATTCAAAAAAACCACACTGAATTTCAAAATTACAAAGCCAAAAATACAACACAATCTAATCCCCTTCCTTCTGATCTGTATCACATAAAAACAGCTTTCTCTACCACAATTTGCCCACTTCTCTTCAAAGGCAAACTTAATTGTGTTGGATCTGTAAAGTAATTGCTATATTTTCCACATATTTCCTGCATTTCTATACAAAAATATAGCAGGTTTGTCAATAACTGTAGTCTAGTTATTTATGAAAAATTTGAAAAAAGTTTAAGCAGGTGATTTACACAAGTGAAGGTATGGGCCCAAGATTTTCCTTCTCTACCCTCATCGCCTCCCAAACAAAAAGGACAAAGAATCTTCCCACGAAGAACACAAAAACAGACTCATACTTTTTCATAACCTCATCCTTGAAAGCTGTTAAAAACCCAACACAGCTAGCAAAGGCTTCTCACAGACTCTTTAACACTGTGTAGAATGATACTGTAGTCATACTTCAACAATGAAAACAGCAGCTGGGATGCTTAAGAAAATCATAATGTAGAATGCCAAATAAAAGTAAGCAAAGCCAAACTTGCTGAGGCTGTTCATGCCACCTCTACCCAGCAAGCACACTTTTCATTCCTGATCAGCAAAGTCCCAGGAGACAATTTGTGTTTCAAAGATGTCAGCTGATGACAGGTATCTGGGAACATCAATACTGGAAGCGCCAGTGGAACAAACAGCAGATTTGGGGCTCTCCTGCTCTTTGACACTCAACAATGGTTTTGCTTTCTGATGCTTGAAGCTGCCTTCCTAAGATAAGCTTTATGTGACTACCTCTTTTGGCTCTCCTCAGCGTTGGAAAAGTGTCAGCTTTGTCCAGTCTGTGGAACTGCATTTTACAGAAGCTGTATATGAACTGGAAATGGTACAGCATGGTAACAGTACTCATCAGAAACCTAGATAGCATGATCTGTGAAAAAAGATTGAGAATGTTTACCCTAAAGAAGAAAAGAGTGAAGGTAAAATCTAAAAACAAACTACAGATACTCTGATAATGCAAAACAAGAGGGAATCATCTGTCCTCCATGTCTTTGATGGACAGGCAAAGGAGCCATTGTTTTAAGTTTCTGAAGCAGTGATCAGGTTTCAGTAACAGGAAAGCCTTAAAATATTCAGGAAAACTTTGTAACAGGACAGGCTAAGGTCTGACACAAATGGCTTGAGAGGCATCATCAGAGGTCCTTAAAAATAGGTTAAACTATGTAAATGACACATTATTTACCATACTTTGCCCTGTCTCCTGTGACTGTCACTCTGCTACTAAACTGCAAGAACTCAAGACCTCTTTTCACCACTGAAAAATATGAGAAAGGAGTGATAAGTAGAAACAGAGATTTTTTCAGCAACAGTCTGAGAAACTAGGAGTTCCTGTGTTATAAATCAATAGAGCACAGAACGCGTGAGCTGGTTGGCACCTTAATTAAAAAAAAAAAAAATAAAACCAGACTTCAATGAAGTCCTTTTCTCAGCAGAGAAACAGCATACTAAATACGTGAGCAGTGAAGTATTGTCATAAATTAAAATTGTCTAAAATACAGAAATAAAAGTGCAGTAATAAGTAGCCAAATTTCTTTATTGAAAAAGTAAGTTGACCAGTACAAGATCGAGATGTTTGTTTCTTTTTTAAGCATAACTGAAACAAAACTGGAACAAAGGCTGAGTACTAGGCAAGAAAAACACTGCAGGTGCTTCAAAGTTATTCAGGGTGGTCAAGTCCAGACAGGACTGTGAGAAGTTTACAAGAGAAACCTAAGTAATCACCAAAATGGCAAATGAAACTCGATGTTAGTACATACAAAATAACCCACATTGGACAGAAGAAAAAAGGAAGAGCATACTTTCATCATCCTAAATTAACTGTGCGAACTTGGAAAAATAGTCTGGTATCACTGTAGAAAACTCATTAAAGGCCTCAGCTCAATGCTGAGCTGTGGTAAAAAAGCAGACATGATGTTTTGAAGGATAAGAAATAGGATGGTGAATAATACAGAAAGTATTGTAATGCCATGATATACATCAGTGGTGGAGTCTCATCTGGAATGCTGTATGTGCTTCTGATTACCTGGTCTCCAAAAGGATACTGCAGAACTAGGCAGGATTCAGAGAAAAGCAATGTGAATGATCAAAGGGCTGGAAACCTCACATACAACCATCAGAAAGGATGAAAAAAAAATTACTTAGCTTCTGAAAGGAACAGACTGTCAGTGACAACTGTGCATTATGATGAAGTACGGAGAAAGCAAATAAAGTTTTTCCTTCTCCCTGCCTCGTGACACAAGAATGAGGTTGTTAATTGACACGAAAACAGTACAAATTTAAAACAAAAAAGGAGATACTTCACATGTAACAAATAATTACTCTATATAAAGCATAAATCTGATTAAAGCCAAGTACTTACACATCAGTCATATTCTTTCTATATGTTATTAAGCAATTAAAAAAAAATAAAGAACTACTGAGTGCTGGCAAAATTTGGATGGAACAGCAAACCAATTAGGGATAAGGAGTAAGCCAAATCTAGGAGGCAGATTACCCTCTGCTTTACAAGCAACTTCTTGTACTTCCTCAGCTACCTGGCAATGGCCAAAGTTGACTGCAGCTTGCTGAACTAAACTAACCATAAAACTGATCTTATTCCGGCCCTTTCCCTCCATCTCTGAGAGACGAAGGAGTGAAGTGCATTGTACATCTGCAACGGAGACAGCCAAGACAGAAGCCATTAGGAAATGGCACACCACCACTGGAAAGAAAGAGTGAAAAGCAGTTTATAAGTGACTATCAAAATCCATTCATCAAAGCTGAGTTTAAGAATGATAGAAATGCTAAACTAAAGTTGCTGACCATGGAAGGAAGAAGGATGCCCTGAACACAACTATAAAATCTAGATGAATAGGGAAAAAAACTAGATTTACTAAGGCAGAGATGTGAATATGCAACTGGCAGAGGACAAGCTTAGGTAAGGAAGCTCATTCTAGGCCTCTCATAGCATTAACTAACCTATTTAAGGTGAAAACATAATAAATTATGCTTTGTTTAAAATGGAGTATATCTGCATAACAACAAAGGTGTGATGGCATAGGCCTCAGAAAAGGCAAAATTACAAGCTTTAAAACTGAGTTAACATGTTATAAACAAGTGGAAAAACAGAAACTCAATCCAAAAATTGACTCTAAGAGTGTCTGTAGTTTGATGCTCAACAAAGGCACTTAGAAAACTAAGATGTCAAAATGTGCATAAAAGTGTCTTTTAGGCACAACTTTCAGGGACATTAACAGGAGCTACACTTTTAGGTCCCACTGATACTCAAAATAAATTGCTAACTGCGTATGCAGCTTTGCAAATCTCCTCGTGATAGGACTAAGATTCATTCGCTATATGTATGTGTGTCTGTTTGTTTGTTTGTGTACACATGTATTATGTATGTATTGGCAAAGCAAATGCGGCCAGGACCATTTTCTGACACTGAGGCCAACCGGCAATGAACTGATTGGGTCTCTACTACTAAAGTGCCTTAGACTGCAAAACAGAGAAGGCACAACCTAGGAATGGGTGTTTGGCAGTGCCGGCTCCCAAATCCTGCCCAGGAATTGTCTGGGAGAGGGTCAGCTGCCTGGCCCAGAGCACAGCGGCAGCTGTTCCAGCAATGCATCAGCAGAGAAGACCCAGCTGCAGTGCCGGGGAGATGCCCTAGCACTGCTTGCTAGCCTAAAGCAGCTCCTGGACCCCTGCCCCTGATTACCAGCACCCGAGCTGTGTTTTTTTTTAAAGTTTTGGTGGTATTTTTCTTTACAACAGGAGGAACACCAAATAAAATACAATTCATTATTATTATTTTTCATTACTGCCATTACCTAAGCCCCAAGTGGGTACATATTTTTCCCTCTGGCAGAAAACCTTTTTCTTCCCTTCTAATGCGCTTAGTTCACACAAAACGAAATGCATGTGATATTCAGGTGACATCAGAGCCGGTACATGGCAACAACATAAAAGCCATATATGGAGAAGAAGGTAGACTGCCGCCTTCTGCTGCGCAAGGAATTATGACAACATCACACTGCGGGATTTGCATGACTAAAATTAGGCAAAAAATATTCCCCATGAAAGAAAGGCAAGGCAGTCTATAAGCAGTAGCCAGAGGCAGCTTCAGACGTGTCAATTCAGCTGTGTAAAGAATGTGCCAGTCTCACTGTTGGAATAGTTTCCACACCTAATATACAGAACGAGTCATTAAAAATGAGGGGGAGTAACATGAAAGGGTGAGGCATATGGCACACGCTGTGCTACCACAGCATACCATATATTCCAGATAACAGTGTGCATTAGAAAATGCATTTACACTTTCACTGCTGACAAGTACAGCTACTGCCAATTAGTCTCTCTCTCCACCTCAACCTCAACTTCTGTTTCAAGGTAAATTCCTGGCCCTAATGAATCAACAGGAAATTTGCCATAAAAGCTAGTAGCAACAATATTCACTTGTTCGGGATTCTGCAAGCGTTTATATTCCCCTAATTCAGATATGTATTCTTACTACATATTTTAGTACATACCCCTTGTTTCTCCTCTCCACGTTACTGTCCTCAATTTTTTATATTATTTCGGAATAGCAAAGGCTGGAAAACATTCATCCACCCAGATTACTATTAGATTCAAAGAAGCTGGGTAGGAGTTTAAAAGGCAGAGCTCCTGTCTAGGAGGACACCTCATTCCTAGTTCCAGTCCTCCTTAGAGCTTTGTATGAGCGGGTGCCCTGTAAAGCGAACAAGGCGAGGCATCAGCAGCATCAGCCAGTTCAGTTACTGGAGGTCTGTGAGGCACGAGTTCAAAGCTGACACCACAGGTGAAGGATTCACTCAGTGCAATGACAGACACATTCTGGTAGCTGAGGGCCTAATCCTGCTCCATGAACATCAGTGCAAACCTTACCATCAGCTTCTCCTGTAACAATACTTGACCCTGGATTACAAGTGACGTCCCACTGCTTTCTTGAAAAGAAAATAGGAAGTATTCTTCATTCACATGTCACAACATTGGTAACCTAAAGGATTTGAACAGATCAGTTCTAAAACTATATGAAAATGATAATATTCCATTCCAGAGGGACTGTACAGTTCGCTCTTCCATACACAGACTGTACGGATTCATGTTGGTGACTGATTAATATTGATATTCAGGAGCTACACTCACCATTTAAAGTATTCCAATGCAACAATAGATCACTTTGATCCATTACACAAGAAAGTAGGTCTGAGCTCACCCAGGAAAAGGGAGAAAGATCATGCAGAAACTTGTTTCAGTTTTGAGGTTGTTTGAATGAATATTGTGTTACGCTCGTAAAGGCTCTGGGTGAACGTACAGCTACCGAATGAACTCTGATGAAATTGCCGATACGTACACACGGACTTCCTGGCATAAACAGGTGAGCACACCATCAAGCCGCACAGAAAAAAAATTAACTTACATAATACACCTCTCAGTGTGGGACAGTTTAATTTTGCCAGAAATAAATGCTAAAATACTCCCCTTGAATAAATCCCGATGGATCTGACTATTGGGAAGCCCATCTGCACAATGCTTCCTGAGACTGAATAGTCCCATTGATGACAACGGTACTATCCACACTATAAGGTACTGTTCACTACAGGGAATGCTATGACTCAGTTTGGTCTGCACTTTTTATTACTTTTAACCATAAATCTTACTCATAGAAATACAATTGCATGAGCTATAATTTCATAAACAGAAAACAAAAGTGCTTATTTTATTGCAGTTAGTATGTAAAAGACCACAGGAAATCTATCCACTCCAAAATAACTCTACACATCTTCAGATTGTAAGTGGTATTTTTAATTCATTTGCTGCATGAGATTCTGCTATTTTGGAATATTAAGTGCTGATATCCAAAACCAATCCACCTTCTGGGTGAAAAACCTTTCTTTAACAATCCATAGCTCTTACATACATTCTCTAAGCAAGAGGGAATTTTCTTCTATACATCACAATATAGATTTGTACAGACATAAAAAATTCTTAATCCACCTTTCTGCCTGTCATTAATTAAAAAACAAAACCAAAAAAATCTTCTGATGTTATTTTGTTCTTTCCAACTTCTAAGCATGAAAAAATCTTCATCTATGAATTAATTAGTCTCGGGCATCTATACATTGTTTTTCATGTCCATGATCACATTTCCCTCAGTGCATGAATAAATTCAACTACATGTGCAGGAAGGCTGATGCAAAGACTTCTTGCTGAGGGTGAGGGGACCAGAGGGAAGATCCAAGGCTATAGTGCTCTTCCTAAAATGTAGACTTATAGAAATTGTGGAATATAATGAAAATGGAGAAGGGATGAAGGGGAAATTCAGACATATTTCCAGGGCTTCAACCTAGCGGAACCCATACGTACTTACTTGAAGGTAATAGGCAACACAAGTGACTTCGAGGATGCAAACACCAGCTGTGCTTGTTGAATCAAAGCCTACAAATACATTTGTTTCGTTCACAAGAAACATTTGCTATAAAAGGAAAATGGAACAAACAGCAGACTTGTCTGAGTCAAGTGCAAAGTTTATATACCTGATGCTTGTATGGGCTTTATTCAGCAATATTCTTTCCATAGCAGTTCTCCAAAATGAAACACCAATGAAACGATGCTAATAAAAAGCTGTTGTCCAAACAAGTGGGGCCATCAAAATACATTCATCTTAGTTAAATTAAACTAACTCATTCTTTATTGTATTCATCTAACTCTTTTAGTATGGGGACACTCATCCTCAGTCCAAGCTATTAAAAGAGAAAAATTTGAAGCAACACAGCTGTCAAGTGAAACAATAATCTGGTAATACTACTTTGTCTCAAAATAGCCCATTAAAAATGGAAAAAAAAAATAGTCCTGCTAGATATAAACATATTCAATGATTTGTACACTTTTGTACATCTGAGATCACTAAGAATGTTACCAGCCACAAATGGCACTTACCCAGTATAGATCAATGACAAATACCCTAATCATAACTGAGCCCACCAAAGGCAATCATGGAAATCATATAATTTAAGCTAGAGGTGAATGTCAATAGTTTATTTCTAAAACAGCAACAATAACATTTTCTTCTATGCAGCATTTTCCATATTTATCACGTGCTAGAATGGTTTATAAACAAGAGAAGTACATATCAAGAACGCTGCCATGCAGCTCAAAGAGGATGAAATATATCTCTGGAATGTTCAGGTCCAGAGCCAGACTAAACCGTTATCTTTATGTTCCACTTAGGTCCTTGTGCTGATCCCTAGTAAAATTCATTCTGAAGAAGAATTTTAAGATGGTTTTGTTCTAAGTGGGAATCCTCTTCCAAGAGGATGCTGATGTCGAAATCTTGGTCCCATTACAGTTAACAGCTGTAGCAGCTGTTGACTTCAGTAAAACCAGGCTTTCAAACAATTTTTTGTAAAGATATTTCTACCTGCCATCAGAAATAGAAAGATAACATAGACAACGGCTGCTAACACATCACAGATAAACAAGAAGATAAGAGCTTCAAAAACTAAGACTTTGAAAATGCAGTTGCAGCTTCATGGATGTAACGCAGCCAGAAAACATCTCCTTAATTATAAACATTTTTGCATCTTGAGATGAAAATAGCCATTGCTGGAACAACTATCTTGCAATGATCACACATACAAATGTCATAAGGTACAAAACGGTAATTCACTCTGGGATTTAATGAACTCACCTTCTTAAATGGCATAGAATGAAGCAGACAGATTTTCCACTATCAAAAAAACAAGAAAAGAATTCCTTCTTTCTTCCACAGAACAGTCACACACTCTTTAGTCCCATTTGAATCAATGCAATTTCACACGAATGAATAAATGCAGTCTAAATGGTAACAGTAAATTGGCCCAGCTGATATTGAACAAGATGACCAAGAATTCAGGTTTTGTAGATAAGTTTCAGAAAATGTGATTTTTGCAGAGCCAGTATAAGTTTTTTAAGAGTTTGGACAAGAAAGATTTGAATCAGCATTCCCACATGCGGGACACATATTAGGAATATTGTCTTCTGATATTGAGATGATGTTTTGGTGAGATGTGTTTAATAACAGAGGACACTGGAAACAAAAACTAAGAACAAATCATCCCTATGTGCCTTGGCATAGTCCTCGCAGTGTTGTATCACTACTATTATTTTAACTTCACAGACTCATTTTCCATTATTTCATTTTATTACCCAATGAAGCCTCTTTGTTCTTTAGTACGGTGAAAATAGGAAGCTCTATAGTAGCTGTCTTCAGGTCAAAAGCATGCTTCTTTAAGCCTCTGTTTTTCCTTTATTTTGTTTCTCCAGAACGAGCAGTTGAAAACAAGAGCCAAAGCACACACAGAGAGTTTACCTCCATGGTAAAAAAACATCCGGCCAGAAGAAACGTCCATACAGAAAGTTGCCCAGTCTATTCCTTTTCTGTTTCTTGGAATAGGCTTGCAAGCTAAAGCTGAAACTCAGTCCCAGCCACTGACTAATGAGTAGTATCTTTATACTGCTCACAGTATAAGAAAAAAAGCCAGGTTTTCTTGCAAATGACTACTGTATAATGCTGTTTTAGTCACAGTGACTGAGGCACTGTCACCTTCCTACTATGGTCAAAAAAGTATTTTTTCCACTGAAAGAAAGATTGTTTGCAAATTCTTCTTAGACAAACACATTGCAGAAAAGAAACCCACAACTTTTCCTTCTATTTTCTTCACACATCTTGCAGATTTCTGAAAGCTCCTGGGGAAAGATTAAAAGTACCCAGCTGGGAAAAGAAACCAAATTCAGTGGGGAAACAACAATAAGAAACTCAAAGACACTAAGGCAAAAACAGGAGCTACAGATATCTGCACTACCTTAGCGTAGTGTTTTCCCAATCAAACCCAAAGAAGGTAATACTAAAGGCACTGGATGCAGCATTAATACTTTAAAGATAGAGACTACAGGCTCAATACAAAGTTTGACACAAATTTTCTGTTAATTTCATGGTTTTATTCACCTGGGTAGCAGTTTGCAGAATCAAATCCATTCTCCACAGTTTCATTGGAAGGAAACTTATATTACAATAAAATCACAATTTTTTTTTGCGCAACATGATTTTTTAAAAGATAAATCAAATTACATAAGATAAACAATGAAATTAATCAAACAGATTTCTATAAATACAGTGCTTTCAGTTGATTCAATTGAGTTTATTGTTGCAACTCAGTAGGGTTATTTTATAGAATAAAGTTGCAAGCAACAAGTGATATTCATCAGCAGATATGGCAGTAAAAGCAGATTCTTATTTCACTGAAGTCCAACTATATTCCTTATGACTGCTTTGTATTGTGAATAGTATTTTTCAGCCAAGAGAGAGCAGCAGAATTACTGTATAACTGACTATAAGACAGAACCATCGCAACTGACCCTTCACAAAGAACTCTAAATATAAAAAAGAAACCCTCCCAACAGAGAAGAGAAAATGAAAAAAAGGAACCTCCCAACTAAACAGAGAATAAAAACATTTTTTCTATACAGTTGTTTTTAACGTCTTGTGCTTTTTATAACAACAACAAGTTTAGGAAATGTCATGGAAATTGATTTTCAAATTAATGCCGTTTTCTTACAGGTATCTGCTCTACCCATATCCTACCACAAGTCGTCTCTTACATAACACCATGCATTAAAACACAGAATTTGGGAGCAGGATTGATCACGCTTGATTTTACCATTTAAGAATAAAGCATGTTGTTTCAGTGAGCTACAAAGATTCCCTCTCTGTCAGAGGAGACAGACAGGCACCCACAGAGGACAGCCCTACATGCTCTCAGAGGAGGTGTCTGTGGCACCTGAAATACTCTTAAACTCAGGGTGCGGCTGCTCAGGTTCCTTCCTCCTACAAAGGAACATACATATAGGCCTTTGTATGTTCTCATTCAATGAGATCAGGAAATAGAACAAGGTGAAAATTAACCTCCAAATTCAGGTGAAAGCACTCCAGGCAACAATCTTTCAGAAACTTAAAACCCAGAGTGAGTCAACAAACACCTACAGAAAGAAAAAAAAAAAAAAAAAAAAAAAAAAAAAACAAAAAACAACAGTATATGGAAAAAAGCAAAGTCTGCACCCAGTTTCACTTAAAATGGTGATAAAACTCTAGCTTAAAATAGGAGGCAGTTCCAGACTGCCCCTTCATTACAGAAGACACCTAGACAACGTTATAAGACTAGTGAAATTATATGAAACCTGCTTAAATGTCTCTATTTTCCCTGCAGTCTATAGAGCATGGTTATGAGTTTTTTCCCGGAGTGCTTGTGGAGCGAGCTTCTCTATTACATACCATGCAATTGTATTTGCAAAACTTTTTTCCAGTGAAGATGCAAACAAGAAAGTGAGCCTCCAAATGTAAGATGCTGTTGTCCTTGCCTTCATGCATTAGTGCAGCCAGCTATACCCATCTTCAAAATTTCAGAAACTAAAATCATAACCTTCATGTGCAACTGAGCTCCACCTTAGAAAGTTTCTGGGTAACAATTTAAGAAGACTTCAGATTGCTTCTACAGAATTAACAGTTATGGAACCTGAAAGCTGCAGAAAAAAAAAAAAAACCACTTAATGACTACTGTATAGAATTTCTAAATCCCTGATGAGTTGTTCCATTATTTTATTTTGTTAGAACTTCAACTATTTGTAGTATTATTAGTTCCTAAATTTGAAAACCCTGAAAGCTGGTCCTGCAGGATTTCTAAGCACAATGAGGCAATCTCCATGGATTATTTTTTGGAAATAACTCCATACCTGTGGTACAAACAAAAATGTTATAAATCAGAAAGTACTGAAAATAATATGTCCGAGTAAATCAGTATGAGGGTGGCTGAGAAAATACAGAAAAAATGCTATACAAGGCTTTGTTAATGCCAAGGTCATACAGGTAGCTTTGCCAAAGGAAAAATTACAAAATTTAACCCTCAAGCATACTAGACGACCATGAGACCACAGTGCATCAAGACTGATGCTGGCATAAAGTTCTTGAAGGAAGGCTTTTATAGGAAGATTTTAGCCCCCGCCCTCTACCCTCACTGTCCATTCTCCAGCGCAACAAGTCTCTAGCTGCCAGCAAACATATAAGGTATTAGTATTATCTCTTAAACATATATCTGAAACCTGTTTTTATTCCTGGGTCTCAGTATTGCTGTTTTAGATAGATGTGCTCTTTCCCAGTTGAATTAGTCCAGATTCACATGCTCAATATAGCCCCTCAAATAGCTGGCACTCTTACATGGTAACTTCCATCCGGGAGCCTCTGATATCCCTCCTCTTCTTTTTGTCCCCCCTGCTCACACATGTTCAATATTATGCAGTTAAAATGACAATCCCACCTTAGTCAATTGGGTTGCTTTCACTTCTCTTCCAGGATGTTGTCCATTGCACTGATTACAGACAAATGGCATACTTAATCTGGTAACTATACTGGATTTTAAAAGAAATACTTTATCCTAGAAATATGATTACTGAGTGTTTAGAACTGTATGTTCTCCAGTTCTCTTAGGAGTACCTGCCTCGTGATTTTAATGCCAGAAATTAACTCATGGCACACAAAAAGTCTTAGCAATCCATCTTTTTCATCTGTTCAAGTCTCATTCAGGAAGGTATAACTTTGAAAAAAATCCACAGCACTACTGTTTTTCAAACAAAAGCTACTATAAGCAGTGTATATATAGAAAACGTTTACATTAACAAGTAGTGTGGCAATAGGAGCAGGTCTGTATTTGCAAACATGAAAATGGAAAAAAAACAAAACAAAACAAAACAAAAATCTCTAGGTATTTTTCCTGCTTTACAGTGTCCAGGAGAATGGAGATCCAGATGATCAGGGATACCAGAGACATGAGGCAAACCCAAGAGGAGTCAGCGTTCACAGAAGCCCCTGACAAATTAAGATATTTTGACGCAAAAAAAAAAAAAAAAAAAAGAAAGAAAAATAAAAAGAGCAAGAGAGAAGGCATTACTCGGAAGCAAAAGGACAAATAAACTTGTGGGAGGACCTTATAATTACCAAGGAAGTGGTGAAATGGGTAGTCCTCTGACTCAAGAGAGAAAGAGGGAAATGCTGGATTACCAGGAAAAGATTCTTGGAAAGCAAAGATGATGCTACCTAACAGAAGAGTTATATCAAAATGTGTCTCTTTCTTTCACTGCATCGTTGAAAGACCATACTGAAAAGAAGCAATGAATTTCCTTTCACATACTTTTTCAGTCTGTCATCCTGAGCTAATTATCATGCAAAGTAGGTTATCATTGCTATCGATCCCTACAGTATAGATCAAGAAGTATAGATCTGTAAAGATCTGCATAGAGTCATTATTTGGGTGAAAAGCCCCATTTTGGTTAGTTTTTTGCAATCTAATCTCTATGGACACAAAGGTCTGCCTTTCAACAATCAAGAGCTGAAAGGCTTAAGTCATCAGCATAAATCAACAAGATAAGACTTTCTGAAATGCAGATTTCAGAAGGACACCAAGTAATTTCTTTGTTAAAGTTTTCTTAAACTGCAAGTTATTTTTAGCAAAAAGAAAGCATCCAGCCATCATGGCAAAGGCTCAGGAACAAGTTGAAGATCAAATAGCAAGAGCAAGTTGAAAAGTAAAGAGCAAGGGAAGGGTATACTCCCACTGAGAAGAAAAATTATAGTAAAGTCTGAGCTCCCTTCTAAAAACAAGCAGCATCATCTGTCAGTGTGCTTTTTAAAGGTGCTTCATTAAGGCTTAAAACTCTCAAAAAATTACACACCCTAGTAGCCCTCCAATCCTGTGGATATAATCTCCACAAGTAATCTGCTGAGTCTATTACGTCTACTGGAAATAAAGCTGCTCAATTGTTCATTTCCCTAAACTGTTCATCTGCTGTCTGTCTAAATCTCTTGTGCAATATTTGAGCCTTACAGTTACTGTAACAGCAGTTTTAGCTTTCAGAAGGCTTCCCCTTCCTCTTAAAGACTGAATTCGTTTTGCAATTCAGTTCATCTTATTTATAAATATTTAATTTTCATTTCCCTCCTTAAAATTTGTTCTGAGTGGATAGTAACATAAATTTATTATGAAGTGTATTTATCTTTCTGTACCTCATTAGTGCTCAAGAGTTCTGTTGCCTCTACTAAGTACTCTGCTAAACAAACTTCTGGAGGCTGAATTCAAGCACACGGATGCAGTTCTTTCATGCCCCTGTGCAATCCTCCTCAAAACCACATGCCCCACTGGAGTTCAGAAATGGCACTACGGCTGGTGATATGAACACAGGAGACACGATCTGAATTAGTTTTAACTCTCCTGTTCCCTACACAGATTGTATCAACATTATTTCCAGGAATATCCCAAAGTGACTGTTTCAGGGATTAAAAACACAGACCCAAAAATAAGAAAAAGGGTGAAAAAAGAATAAACCTTTAAAATGAAACAAGAAACTCTGAGTCAGGGCTTGTAGTTGTTATCCAGTATTACTTCATACTAGTTGTTACCCCATATTACTTTATATTAGGTTTACTCACTGTTCAGGTCTCTCTGAGACGTGAACACAGCTGAATGAACAGACAGTTCAAATAGAATTTGAGGCTGCTTAAAAAAGCAGAAGTGAAGAATGAAATGAGGAACACAAAAAGTTTTCAGATTAAAAAAGAAAAAAAATCAAATGCCTAACACACAGCTTGTCAGTGTGCTGACAAATAATTGACAAAAAAATAATGGAACTTTTAGCCCACCTGTGCATCTCACCATGAGAATGGCTGATGACACCTTCAACGTACCTTCAATTCAACTACAGTGAGCAAATATTCTGATAATATAAGTATCCTGAAAACACCAGGCAGGAACAGCAAAGCATGATTTCAATCTGTTTTGACTTAGATGCATCACTACAGTTTCACAGAAACAGGCCACAATTAATGGAATTTTATTTGTCATTTTAAAACGTTTATGACGCAACTTTCTTGGCTGGCTACCAAAAACTCTGTGACCTCTTCCCTGTTAGGGGGAAATTAGAGAGAAGTTAGTAACTGGGCAATTCCAAGCCTATCTGTATACTTTTCCCCCTAAGACCAGCATCACAAACACTTTACGTTGTATTGGTAAGTTCACAAAGGGAATCAGATTTTCTCATTAATACTAAATAGTTTGGGAACTGCAGAGTAAAAAAAATGTAGAAGAGTTAATTCAGTTTTGAATTATGGTATCAGAAATCATTGCAATGCTCAACACCTTGAGTGCAGTAACTGAGTATACCAGTCTGAATGAAAACCGTATATTATACTTACTATTGTTGGCTTAATGCAACACAGAGGAAAAAATGAAATAACACTGCAAACATTTAACAAAAGTATTAAAAGAATAAGTGCTTCTTCCTCTGCCTCTGTACAGATAAAATGGCCAGATAATGTATGTTGGGACTGAATGAAAATACTTTACACTCTTTAATCAGTGGGAAAGCATATAGTCAAAACTACCTCTACTGGTGCTCTTGAAATGTCATGATGATCCATTTTCTTTAAGATGGACTGATATTAATATCTGAGTGTACTTCAGACAAAACAACTAGTATTTTGAAAAGTTCTTGCTGGTCTACTAAAATAGATACTGCAGTTCTCCATATCACTAAAATATCCATTAATCTGCCATGCTGTGATATTTCAGACATATAAACAAGTTTCCGGTTACTATTATAATGGACTTCAGTCTGAGTTTTATGGTATATAAAAGATTAGGTATTGCTCTAACACATTCTCTTCTTATTCCCAGACAAAACACAATGCTTAGAGCTGCCAGTAAGGTCCCACAATAACAGACACTCTTTTTCAAAATACTGTTCACTACAGATGCCTCTGGCATTTAATTTTCCTGAATAGGAACTAATCCAAAAATTGATGTCTACAACATCAGCTTTTGTATTAACGATTTCTAGATACTAGACATGTACAGAAGTCACATATTTTATTACAGAAATTTCCAGGTTTATGTGGGGTCTTCTTAGCCACTGGGAGAGCCTTACCAAGCACACTATTTATTAGCAAAGCCTTGTAACAGTGAAAGCTAACTACCATAACCAGTTTAGTCTTCTTGAGTATTTCTGGATTCTGCTAAAAAATGTGGTTTACAGTAAAGTGCTAAGTTTAACACCTACCACAATTTTTAAGATTGAAGTCACTACTATATGCTTAGTACATTACAAGTAAAATCATACCAGATGACAGCTTGAAAACACTATTAAGTTTTCATCACAGTTCCTTCTGAACCAGTAGTAAAACTGGAAAAAAAATTGTATTATTTTCTTGATGGTCATCATTATTATTAGAGAAATAGAACAAAGTCCTATAATCTGCACAGTTCCCAAATGTTGGAAGAGTCCAGATCACTGATAAAAATGTGACTGGTACAGAACATTTCTACTATTTAAGTCATTATAGGTTTGTACAAGATACTGCATGAGCCATTAATCTCTCAAAAGGCGACTACCAGTGACTATCCAGTAAAATAATCAATAAAAACTAGGATAAAAATTAGATACAATAGATTGATTAGTTCCTGCAGGAAACAAAATGTGAGCAGAAAGAGCATTGATACTATCAGTGTGATACATTAGTCAAGTTGGTTAATATGGTATCAGGAAGCACTCCAATAAGGAAGTGATGAAAGCTAAAAACAACCTGCAGAAACTATTGGTAGAAAATCAGCTTCAAACAGACACATGACCTAGTTGAAAGAGCAATTTTAGACATGGAATCCAGAAAAAAGAAACTAAGAGATTCTTGCAAGAATAAGTGGCAACATATATGGAAATGGGAAGCCATGAAAATGGGAGACACAAATAGGAGGTTTGAGAGATGCATACAACACAAAAAGGATCAAAACAGTGATAGCAGCACAAGGGGTTACACGGGACTTTAAAAATACCTTACATTTTCAGCATTGACATGCATGGTTAGATGTGCATAAGCATATAACCTACAGGTAGGATTTAGATGCTTGATTTGGTGCCTAAGTTCTAAAATTAGATACTCAGCATCATCACTGCTACCTAACCCTGAATATCAGCACACTCAGCGGCTATTCTATTGCTCAAGACAGTTGACATCTTTAGTACCATCTCAATTTTAATCAGTTTCACCTCTGTTCATATCTATGGATAGTTCCACATTCCTCTGCTTCCCTCAGCTGTGACACCCTAATCAAGGACATCCTCAGAAAACCAGGCTGAAGACCGACAACAAGTCTAATGACAAGTGTTCCCTGGAGCAGGGGTTAAAACCTATGTCTCTCTACTCCCAGATGTGTGAGCTAATCCGTAAACTGATCTTCTTTTGCACTTCCAATTAATATTTAATTATTCCACGCAAAGCAAAACACCTTCAAAAGGAGACACTGCTACCATCCCACCTCAGAGTATTTTATAGCCAGGATACTTTCCTGGAAGATAGGAGACACTGATTAGAGCTCCCTCAGGCAGAGAAAGGAACTAAACGCAAGACTGCTGCCTTTTAACTGCTGAGCTAGTGCATAGCATGCGTTGGGAGTGGCAGGCAAGGAACAGAACAGTAAGAGGTTTTGAACAAAAAAGGCTATACGGCTAATTTCAGGAAAGGCATCCTGAGCTGAAGGAAACTATGGTTTCCCAGTCCCAGACAACGACACTGCTTAAGGCACTCCCCCATGTGAAGTTCTTTTCAACATCTCTCCCAAGCAGCTCTCCATTCATTTTGTTGGGATTTGCCATATAACTCTCCTTTTCAGAGGGGCTGCCTAAACAACTAATCTGTTTACACTAAGCACCTAAAAACAGTAAAGCTCAAAGCTGCAGCAACTGTGCTCTTCTCTGTGCGTGTAGTGCCCAGCAAGTTAGAGAAGAGATCCAGAAGCAAGATGTCACTGCCAGAGTGGGGAAATCCGTTGATGACTTGGGCAGCAGCACAATTCTGGGTGGAAATTAGGCAGCATAGTTTAAAAGCAAGCAGCCCAGACTGAGAGCACTGACTAATTCAACAGAAAGTCACAAGGAAATGGAGCAAAGTAAACCTTTTGAATATACAAACAGTGAAGTTCAGAAGGAAAGAAGCGTACCTACAAAACAAGTCTTCTCCAACTCTACTTCTCTACATGCTGCTGTTGTGTTCCTGTCTTCCATCATTTCCAGTCTTATAACCAAACCTCCCACAATTTGTAAGCCACACCAGCTGTCTTCTTGAAAGCTACCATCTTTCCACAGCCTTACAGATAATATCCCTTCTCTCATCACACTAATAAAATTAACATGATTAACCATTAATCATTAAAATAAAACATTCTATGTGTATCTCTCTCCCTGAACATATATAAAATTATTTTAGATTATTTGTAACACAGATTGTAATTTCCCCTAATTAGGGATACTAGGTTAGATTCTCAGTTGTGATATGAATCAGTACCTTTCCAAGAAACTATCTGATTTACATCACATGAGTATCTTGGTTGTCTAATTAATATGCATCAGGACTTTATGCAGGAATGCTTTCCACATGGCATACATGTCCATGAACTGAGCGATACATCACACGCATTCCTTCCAGATCTCAGATGACAGAGAGGGTGTCCCACAACACTGCTATACTTGCACCTGTTCAGGTAGGTGTGGCTGAAGCTTTACTGCAATAAGCATATTACAGATACACATGCAGGAAGAAATTACAAAGGAGATGGCATAAACCTTTGAGATTTCCATAGGCCTTTATCATCCAACATGAAACACTGCTCCTTTGTATTGTTTTCCTTTTTCTTTCTTGTCTGCATGTCCCAAGAAGTCTCCCATAGCACAGAAATACTTGGTACAAAACTTAATACATCCTGAGTTAGCATTTTTCTGAGAACTGCACAATCATTTCCAGGATTAGACAACACATCTCATGCATGTGAAAGTCAGTTTATCTAAGAAAAGATGGGAAGCACACAGACACTTTATAAAACAAACAGTCCTAAAGTGCAATCCTTCACACGGCATGATGGCAGCTTCAGTCTTCTTTCTTTCTTCCTCCTCGGATAAGGACTGCAGCTATTCCACTTCCTAAATCCATCCTCAAGTTCCTAAATAAAATAAAAAAACACCACCACAACAACAACAAAAAACAACTGTGAAGCACTGTAGAGACACTGTAGAGCACTTAAGTTTTTTCGTGCTGCATAACTAGGAAAGGATCATGTAGTTTCTTGAAAATGTTCACAGCTCAGCAACTAACAACCTTTTTAAAATTAATACCAGGCTCAGCAGCACTGCACAAGATATCACAAGCCTGTATGATCACAGGTAATTACTCATACTCAGTGCGATTTGAGCTTTCATCACAATACCAAAACTGTTACAGCTGCATACAGTAGCTGTAGCAACTGAATGTTTAGTCAAGAATACTTTCATTATCTAAATGTCTCATCTGAAACATGCACACATGTAAAATCCAGCTACAATTTAGTGATATACATACTGAAATTATATAGAAAAGAGCAGCAACAATGCCAAAGTACATAAACCAATGTTTATCTAGTGAAAAGTTACGATTCCTGTTGACATGTGGAAGTTCAAGCTGTTGCAATCAAAAGGCGTGTTTGCAACTCTAACATTTATAATTACACAAACATTCCCCCACCCTTAATGTCAAACACACGGAATGCCTTTCTGACAGTGAGAGGCTTTTCAGCTGGTGAAGAAAACAGCACCAGGAGCTCAATTTGTGTCTTATTTAAAACTATTATCTATCTACATTTCTAAAGACAACGGAGTTCATTTTTGTTCCTGTCTGCTATAATAATGGATAGGATATTTAAAAACCAGATGTATGTATGAAGATTCACTTACAAACTGCTCAAAAATACTACTAAGCTAATACATACCTGTAATAAATGGTGAACTGTTTATTATAGAATGCAGTGGTTCAAAGTTTACTTATGCCTATTTAAAGTATATTAATTGCTAACACATACAGTCTCAATTAACTAGACATTAACCCTTTGCAAACTGCTTACCAGTGAAACAGTGTAAAGTTCAAACTAAAAACATTAAATCAGCTATAAATGGGTCTGTCTCCTCCAGACAAAGCTATTTCCACTTTGGAAGGCAACAGAGTCAACTGAGATTGCAAGGGACAGGCAAGCAACAATTCTGGCACTAACCCTTTGTGTGACTTTGGAAAAGCTGTCCCAGGTTTCTCCACCTTCTTTTGTCTGTCTGGTGTTTAGACAACAGCAATCTTGGATTGGCACTCAGGCCTGGAAGAGATTAATTGCCTAGGCTTCTTGTATAATTGGTGGAGAGCGTGACATTAATCTTCTACTGATCCATGTAAGAGCTTTTCTGTATTCTTTGATCGTGTAGAATATGGATTTAAAAATGTAATCAAAGTAATTGGTTAGACCTGTATTGCTCCAAAAAAAAGAATTTGGAAACATTATTAATCCCTGATATAGCCTGTGGTTTTTTCCAATACGTAGAAAGCATTAATATGTCATTTCTGAAAGCATATTCAAAACTAGAAAATGGAGAAAAAAGTTCTAACACGGAGGGATATAGCTAGATTTGACCTACAGGCCTACCTAACTCAAAAATATATTAAAAAAAAAAATTTAAAAAAAAAAATAGAAGTCCACCATACACCATGGGGGGGAAAAACCCAAACCTCTGTGATAGTAACACCAAGATCAAACTAGCCATGGGAGCCATGGACGTGATTGACACTAAGCATATTCACAGGTTTCTTAAAGAAGTACTGTTTTTGGTTTTTTTTCAGAGCAAATGATACAGATGTTCAAAATTAAAATACAGCATAGTACTGATTAAATTAGGCTTCTACCTAAGAATAAAATTATATATATTAGTTGCTGTTACGTTATCTACTATTCAATTAGGTGTTTTTTCAAGGGCTGTGTTGAAAACTTCATGTACCAGCTGCAAGATCTGCAGAAGTCCAAAGCAGCCTGAAGTACAGACCCACACTTAGTTTTCCTCGTGGGGCTCTCAGAGCCCTGCCTGTTCCTTCCACAGTCAGTGGACCAAGCTAGTCTTTCTAGAAAGCAGGTAAAAACACTAATATCCATGAGGAGGTGAAACGCTGCTTTGAATGGAAACAAATCCTGACTAGTAGGGCTTCATTGAACCATGGCAACAGAATAGCTGCGGATCCGCACATCCCTCCTGTTATCCTTTCAAAGAGTCAGCAATCACTGCGCTCCCTCATGCTCTCACATCAGAAAAGCTTCTGCTGCCCTTCAGGACTGACAGACACAGAAGCTTACTGGCAGGACTGCTCCCTGACGACTGATTTAAAATAAAGTATCAGCGGAGAACTCTAGAAAACAGTATCCTCCTAGTCACCACACAGTATAGCAGAAAGTAGATGCAGGCGGGTACTATTACGGCAATCCACAAATGTATATTGTCCATAGCATCAGCTGCTCCAGCAGTGAGTACAGTGGCAGAAAGAAGAGTGATAGATACCTCCACTAGCAGAACGGCTCCAAACTTTGTACCAGGCTTTAAGTGGTGGGTGTGTGTCTCACTGCCACAGCTAAGATACCCTTGCCCTGGAGTAAAAAGCTAAAACCAGGCACAATTGCATCAGTCCAGATCCCAAAGAGTTTTTAACAAGGCGAAGTGATTCTATGCATTTGGCATAAAAAATGTTTCATGTTGTATCTACTTTACTAGCTGACAAATGAAAGTCAAGTAGCTCTTAAGCATCAGGCTGATAATGCAACTGTTCTCAGCGTAAGCAAACTGCAGTAATTCTTACAGGGCAAATGAAGCGCTTGGTAGCAGGACAGAAACGGAACTACTGTTGAATTTGGCTGCCTTTTCCAGTTCCAGCCTAAGAACATACCGTAGCCTAACAGTATGTTTCAGCATTTGTTAATCTGATGAGGTCAGTCTGTTAAAGTTAATTTTTATTGCCCTATCTCAAATAAAAGGAAATGGGAATCATTAAGTTACCTTTCCTGATCATTCCTTCAACATACCTAGCTTCCTAGAGGATAAACTACCCTCTGCTGGAATAACAGAGAATTTACAGGCAAGAAAACATTTCCTGAAAAATTTCTTGCAGACCTTCTTAAAAGGATTCAGCTGCAAATACAGTTTGTCATTTGCTGCAGGCTTACTAAAGCTGGGGTTTATTCCAATGATTTTGCAGCCAGTGTCCTATTAATGAAAGATAACTGACTCACCTTTTACATGAATCATTCCCACAAAATTAGCCTTTTTTCTATGAGCTTAAGTAGATTTTTTCTAAGAACCAAGGTGCCGATTTACACGTAGCATCCAATAGCTTGTTGGTTTGCATTACCTTTCAGAATTCAAAGTTTAATGTGATGTAATTCACCCTATACAAGACTTGATTACATACAGTAGTTACATAGAGTACAAAAAACTTTCTGAATAATTTCTGAATAATTTTCCTTTATAAAAAGCAAAAATCTTTCCCAAAGAGCCCAGCCTCGAGATTTATTAGGAGAGTTCTTCCACTAGGCAATGAAAGAGCCATTGCATTGCACTACTAATTGTTAATCCATCCTGACAGCTGGAAATGCTTTCAAACCCAGCCCCATAGTGGGCAGGATGGTACAAGAAGAAACTTCTATTAAACTTTCAGTTGATCATAACTCACATCTAGCCTCAAATCACATGCCTGAGCCAGCCTTCATGCTACAGAGGTAGCATACAGCCTCATCATATACTATAAAGGATTCTGCCCTCTTTCCAAAGATGGTCCAGGTACCTTCACAGAAGAAAACAAATTTCACCTTAAAATTACTGGCAATCTTTTTGGAGTGCTTCACCAGGACAGAAACAGAGAACACAGTTTGCACAGAGGTGGTATATTTTCCTGAGAAACGTCAGTTTCTTTTACAAGGAGGTGTTGAAAAAAAACCAAAGCCAAGTATGACAACAAAGAAAGGAATGCTACAAAACCATATAATGAGTTAAACCATTTCCATGACTGCTAATCTGGCTGCAAAAATCACAGGTGGCTTTGGTACACAGCTTTTAACACTTGATAAAAGTTTCAGCTTTCCAACAGAAATGCACAGCTTCAGTTCTTCCTTCAAAGCTATGGAGTATGGCTGTTTAACACATTCCCGGGTCTCATTATCACACCTCAAGGAAAAAAAAAAAAAAAAGAAACATAAGACAGCCTGTCACTTTGTTGAAATTTCTGGCACACAGATACCATCACAGAGTTACAGTCAGAATCCATGGAAAGAGCATTCAGTCTTCAGATCTTGTGGAAAATCTGCAGAACAGCTAGGCTTGAACAGCACATAGAATCATCAAATCATAGAATCATTTAGGTTGGAAAAGACCCTTGGGATCATCGAGTCCAACCATCAACCCCAGTCTATAAAGTTCTCCCCTACACCATATCCCCTAACACCACATCTAAACGACATGTCAGATAACTACTTCCTGTGCAATGCTGGGTTGTTTCTGCTCCCACCACAGCCATCCGTTACTGTACCTCATCACAACAAAATGAACCACCACTCACAGCCAACTGCAGAAAGTGAAAACAATACAAAAATTACTAATAATTCCTAATATTTACAAAGTATATTCTAAAGTTCCCTATAAAACCTATCCAGCATATGTTCTAAAAAGATAACTAGTTTACTTCAGTGAAGGTGCCACAGTTTGTGCCCAAGAGGAATTTAATTCATAACATTTTTTTCTGCATAGGGTCTGACTTAGCTGTCTACTTATAATTTATCAGGTGAGACCTGAAATAGGCAAAATTATTTTAAGGGCTCTAAATTAAGAAAATGTCTTGACAGCTAATTATTAGTGCCCTTCTATGAACTTCCCTTTTATGCTGTTGACCTCTGAAAGGCAAGTAAGAACTGCCAAACTTAAAAAAAAAAAAAAAATTAGAAAAAACAGTATACGCAACAGTTGAGGAAGAAGTTAATATAATCTATACTGCTCCAAAGAAATGGGTTGATAAAAATAACTTTAAAGTATTTTAACTGTTAATGCAGACTTCGTAACTGCTAAAACAGAACTACGTACCGCTGCAGTGACAAATGCTATTACAGAGGAAAAAGTCATTCAGTGTACTATAAAGATTAACAGCATCGTTTAAACAGGAAAAAAACCCCAAACTTCAGTAGCATGATTGACTAATATGGAACACATGACTGTGGAGTAAATTATAGAGCTGTGTTTTTTGGCAAGATAGCGTCCTGCTGGAGTGCCGAGGTGCCTCGCATGCCAGTGCACCATCAGATCCACTGGCAGTGGCGGTTTGCAGCTCTCTCCTAGAACGTCACGCCACGACAAGAGCGGGGGGATGCCTGCTCTCACTCCCCAGAGAATTCCCCCGCCCAGGGAAATCCCCTATTCATCAAGATGCTTTATCAGGTACAGCGGAAATGTGCCAGTAGTACTAGTAATACTGCTAGTCATACTAGTAATAACCAGAACTCCTAAAATAAATTTAATAACGTTCCTTTCTGTGATGATTTTATATGAAAATATGCGGGCAGGGAAATACTGCACACTTTAAAATATAAAATCTTCTATCTACTTACAATGCTATTTGTATTCATAGAATAGAATCATAGAATGGTTTGGGTTGGAAGGGACCTTAAAGGTCATCAAAATTCCCCACTTGCTTTTAAACATTTTTTTCGACTTACTCCTTGTATATTTTTTCTTTTCTAATGATTAATTAAAGAAAGACTATTATGTAACATTTGGTTCAGTCTATTTCCATTATTTACTAATAACGATTTTGTTTTGGCATATAGAGTTTATTCTGTTTGTTTTTTTCCTGAAAAACTTTATGTGTCAAAAGCGTGACAGCTAAACAAAAATTAAGCAAAAAAGCAACCAGAAAGTTTTCCTATAGCCAAATTGCCCACCAAAGGAGAAAGGCTGACAAACTATTGAGTAAGTCAAGAATGCTACTGAACTTCAGATATTTAATGGGAGTTTAACATGCAAAATGTTAAGAGCAGTCCAAAGTTTCCAAAATTGGCTTTATACCCACTTTTACTGCCCACTGACCACATAGCTCCTCTGGAAGCAGAGCTCATAGAAGCACCTCCAGAAAATACTCATCAATTCAGATGCCTACATAGGGACTTTGGTGTTAAAATCACAGTTACATACAGCGGGGAAACCTCTGCATAATTTATTTGTCTATATTCCAGCTGGCCCTGAGCAATGCAGGTAAGGTTTTGGAACCATCAGCTGGCTAAAGGAGCTTTACAGGGGATATCACGCCGCAGGTGAGACATGCTGAATAAATATGAGCCTCTTACCACACCATGAAAAAAGAAAAGAAAAGGCCAAGTATTTTAATTTGAATTTTTCACCAAGCTAGAAATATAGCCACATTTAGTTAACAACTCAACTAATCAAGCTATAGTAGTTGGCTCCTGTATTTCAGTATTAATCTTCTAAAAGTTGTAACATTAAAGTCAGAAAAAGTTTGCTCTGAGGCAAGTTAAAGTTAATCCTTATCATTTTCAGTGTCCATGTTTTCTATCTACTACTTTTTAAACAAATGGGGTTTTTTTCCTAACATGATTCCATACATAATCCAAAACTTTCATTTTTTCTTTTGTGATATTTTGACTTCTCACCTAAGTGGTTTCCACACAAACAGAAGTTCTTTGGTGGTTACTTGATGCTACAGCGTGGGACATCATTGCTGCTATGACAGCATGACTACCCACGCTGCAAGTGGAATTTCTTCAGTTTTTCAGTTCCCCTTTAAGTCTCTTCTTTGCTCTGAAGACTAAGGCTTTTGTGTGGTTGTGCTTTTCATCTTGACCAGGAGTTCTAGGTATCAGAACCATTAGTTCAAAGGGAAACTCCTGGAAGTTACTGAATTCTTCTAATGACTCTAAAAGTTTTACACAATGGGCAGATACAGTAAGCTCACATGCAACCTGTCCCACAATTCTGTGACTGATTTCTATCATATCCTCTACTTAAAGAACTAACGCCGTTTCACAAAACTGATATGGCTATCCTTGCACTCAAAACTACACTTTTGTTGTTTCTTTATGGATTTTCCTGGCTTCCCTGCATTTTTGATTAGTTCTTTAGAGGTATCCATCATAAGACCAACCTTATAGCATGAAAAATAGCATTCGCTCCTTCACATATGCACACACGTACGCGTACCCACAGAAGGACATGGGCACCCTCTACTAGAGACTGAAGCTTTTGAAGACACACAGTCTGTTATGAGAGGGTCAGAATACTTTGTAAGACTGGATCTGTAGATACGAAAAAAAGTGAAAAAGAGTCACCAACAAAGAAAAACAAATCACTTCCTCTGCCCTTAGTCATTAAAAACCTTTGCACCCCTTCAGAGAAGCAAGGTAATTTTCCCATTCTAGTAATGACTGCTGCACCTGTGTTAACTTAATCCCACATTATGGCCTCTAATACCAGAACACCAAATTCTCAGTGTCGGAAAGAAGGACTATTGAGAAAGCACATGCAATTACACCACCCGAATTCAGTGCCTGCTCTGTACCTGGGTCAGCTTTCCTGGAACAGCCAGAAAACTGTTTAAAATAGAAGAAAAAGCAACCTTTCTGTGGTGCTTTCTTTTGGAAGTATTTTGAAGTGCTCATAATTTGCTTCTGACAATTAGGCAAACCTAACTGAGCAACCTCTACTCCCACATGTAGCTCTATGCTTCAATGGAATGATTTTCCAATTCTGCAAAAGATAAAGAGCTGTCAATACTAGCAAAAGTGTTTATTTCCTCTGAGCAGATCAAACTGCCACCATTGCTATCATTTATCCCTGTGTTATTTCACACATAGAAAAAATAGGAAGCTATTTTTTCTAAAACTGCATTTTAGTTTTCAAAGCGGTTAGAGAACAGTACTAAAAAGCTGATCATATACAAAATGGCTTTTTTTTTCATGTTTGTTCACACAGCATTGAAAACTGAAACTCTTTCCCACAGTTCACACTTGTTCTCTCTCATGTATTTTGTTGTCAGTACTTTTGCTGTCAGTATGTCATGATACTATCATAACTTTACCGAATGCTAGCATGTCCACAGGCATCACTTTCACAGGCTTAAAAGAAGAGAGGGGGGCAGACAGTAACACTGAAAAGTGATCAGATTTTTACAAGACATTTTGCCTTTATGACAGAGAAGAGGTTCTTGTAGGGATTCAAACGTCATGCTTCAGGGTACAGGTTGTGTCCCTTGCGGCAACTGATGTCACCTCATGTACAAGAAAGGGTGTTAGACCAGCTGGATCCAGGTCCGATCCAGTATGATGGTGTGAAGCTTCATCCCTGACCCAACAGCATTAATACGGATCACTAGGACTTTCCCCTCCACCAGCAACGCCGTGCACGTGCCTGTCGCGTGGTAGGTTTCCATGGGCATTTCTGGACTAGGGACAGCACCACCGCTGGGGTGAACGCTGCCACACAGGCACCGGGTAACAGCGACTGCTGTCCCTCCATCAGCCCGGCTGAAGACTGAGGCACAATCCTGAGGCTTTGCAAGCGTAACGTGATCGCGTCACAGTCAAGACAAAACAAGTTCTCGAAACAAACATACAAACACTTCCCTCGAACGTACACACACCCTTCCTGTGTTTAATAACCTCACTAACAGAGGCCAGATACAGGCAGTACATCAGTAGATCTTCCCTTCCGCCGCAGCCATGCCCGCCCGATGCAGAAGGGTCCGCTGCCAGCCGTCGTGCCCGGTGGTGTCACCTGCGCTTCTCTTTGTGACACACGTCCCGGCCGCGGCCTCTCCCGGCTGGAGAGAGCCCAGCGCTGCCGCTCTCGAACCAGCAGCCGGTGAAGGGCTCCCTTCCTTCCCTGTGACAGGGAGGTGACACGGCCTCACCCCCGGCGGGGCCCGGGCCTCCCGTCCAGGCCCCCGCGCTGGAACATGGCGGCCCCTCAGGGCGCGCTGCCCCTCAGGTGAAGGTGCGGGGAGCCCTCCCTGCCACCCACCACCACCGGAGGGCGGCCCGAGGGGCCTCCGCGACACGGCCGAGCGGGCAGGTGCCCCCGGCCCGGCCGCTGCCCGCCGTCCCCTCACACACACCCACACCCCCCTCAACGGCCGCCGCCAGCGGCCGCCCCGCCTCCCCCCGCCGGCAGCCCCGGGCGGCGTCGCCCGCGCCCGGCCCCGCTCAACCTGCCCTCCGCGGCGCGGCCCAATGGGGCGAGAGGGCGGGGAGGAGCGGCGGGAGCTGCCCCGGCCGCCCCCGCCCTCCGCGGCGAAACTCGGCGGGAGCGCGGCGGGGCGGCAGTGAGAGCGAGAGCCGGCGCCCCGCACCGCACCGCACCGCGCCGCACCGCACCGCCCCGCCGGCTCGGCGGGAGGGAGATGAGCGGCGGCCACCGCGTTCCGGCACCTTCCCGCGCCGCCCCCCGCGGCACCTGGAGCCGCCGCCGCCCGCCCGCCCAGGGCCGCCGCAGCGCCGCGCTCAGCCCTCCCCTCCGTCGGTGCGAGAGGCGGTGAGGCGGCCGGGCTCCGCTCCGCGCTCGGGCCGCCCCGACCCCCCCGGGCTGGGCGGCAGAGCGCCGCGGTCTGCGCGGGGAGAGGCGGCCGCGGCTCCCCCCGCTGCCGGACGGCACCCCTCTTCGGCTCCCTTTTTGGACCTTTTTTTCCCTTTTTTTTTTTAAACTGAAACACACCATCTTTTTTTTTTTTTTTTTTTTTTTTTTAATTCTCCCTCATTTAAATTTTTATTTTCACACCCCTGCCCTCCCTTACTCTGCCTTTCCTTTTCGGACCCGCTCCTGCCTTTGTCGCTCGGCTCCCCGGCGGCAGCGCAGCGCGGGCACCATGTCCTTCGACCCCACCATCATGCCACCTGCGAACGGCTCCGCCAACGGGACGGCCAGCGGGGCCGAGGGCGGGAAGCCCCCCACCATCCCCACCGTCATGTTCATCTTTGGCGTGGTGGGCAACCTCATAGCCATCGTGGTGCTCTGCAAGTCCAGGAAGGAGCAGAAGGAGACCACCTTCTACACGCTGGTCTGCGGGCTGGCGGTCACTGATCTCTTGGGGACTTGCCTGGTGAGTCCGGTCACTATTGCCACTTACCTGCAGAACCACTGGCCGGGAGGAGAGGCGCTGTGTGAGTACAGCTCCTTCATCCTCCTCTTCTTTGGACTCTCTGGCCTCAGCATTATATGTGCCATGTCTATAGAAAGGTACCTGGCCATCAACCATGCCTATTTCTACAACCATTACGTAGACAAGAAGCTGGCAGGGCTCACGCTCTTTGCCATCTACGCTTCCAACGTGCTGTTCTGCGCCCTCCCCAGCATGGGGCTCGGCAAATCTACCTTGCAGTACCCTGACACTTGGTGTTTCATAGACTGGCGAGCAAAGGAGGCCACCCATGCGGCATATTCCTACATGTATGCCGGCTTCAGCTCCTTCCTCATCATGGTCACCGTGATCTGCAACATCTTGGTGTGCGTGGCCCTAATTCGCATGCACCGCCAGTTCATGAGACGCACGTCCTTGGGGACAGACACCACCTCCAGCCGTTTATCTGACTTTCGCAGACGCCGGAGCTTCCGTCGGATGGCTGGAGCAGAGATCCAGATGGTTATTCTGCTCATTGCCACTTCCCTGGTGGTGGTCATCTGCTCCATTCCTCTGGTGGTGAGTAATGTGCAACCCTTCTTCTTTTCCATCACCCAGACCACTGAGTCTTTTCTCCTCCTAGTCTGTGCTTGTAGGACAGGCTTCTATTTAGCTGGTGCTGCACACTGTTACAGTAACAAAAAGGCTGTTAGGATACATGCATGGTGAGAGAAAGTTGTGTTGATTTGTTTACAAGAAAAGCAACACACTTATCCCAAGTCCTGGGCTCCTTTGATTGGTTAAATTAGAGCGCCAAAAATTCTCAATAATTTTTCCGCTGTTCAACTAGAATCTACTTAGCCAAAATCTCACTTCCAAAATTAATTTGTGATGAGTGAGATTTGGGTCTGGCCTACATTTCTGGATGTTTATTGTGTTTGAAAAATGTGCACGCTGTTGCTGAAGGGTGCAGCAGTCCTTGATGCGCAGAAGGAGGAGAGAGCTCTGTTCGCTTGGCACCAGCAACATGCAGAGTGCTTCACACCCAAAACCTGAGCCAAGGTTCCCCTCCTGAGGGATTCACCCATCATCTCTGGGGTAGATCCCACACAGACATCCCTCCAACAGGTCCCCGCTGTGGGAGGAGTGAACTCGGTGCAACCACCCATGGGTGTAATGCTCAGTTAAATGAGAGTTGGAGGAATCTGGCCCACATAAACCTAGACATCATACCGAAATGTCAGACAACATTACCACTAACCATTTGCTAATTTTCTGACACAGATGATCCAATTATTGTAATTGAATTGAATGTGCAGAATCCACTTATTTATATTCCTGCACCTTATCTCCAAGGAAGACAAAAAAACCCCAACCAGCAGCTGGAGGCTCAGTTCTTGCTTGCCACCCACCATAATAAAACTTGGCGAACTTCTCTCCTCTTCTGGCTCAGAGACATTAAACAAATAGCTGGCTTGCCTTATTCGCCACCTTCCAAAACATGGCGTAGGGAGCCAAGCAGTGGTTGTCAGACAGAAAGTGTTTTTAGAAGGTTTGTTTTAAGGGGGTTTATTGTCGGTAGGGTGATCCCTCTGTTGTACCGGGGCTACAACATATGTGAAATGCAGCTGGACAGCTGGGGATGTGGAACAGATAGTGTGTACCCCGGTAAGGAAGTTTAGAGAAGTATATGTGAGCAGGACTCAAGAGGTCGGTGAGTCCATCCCCCTGCTCCTGAGGAGCTGTAATTGCAAGGGTCGGGCCAGTTTTGCCACATTACTGACATAAACAGGAGCCAGTGAAGTGTGGCTGTGCTGGAGCACCAGCGCCCCGGCTGTCACCAAAGGACGTGTCCCGTCCTTTGGCGCTGTCACTTTGCGCTGTGCCGTGGCACGACCGAGCACAGTGCCGCCTGTTTATTGCTTGACATCTGAGGGATGTCAAGAGGTGCTGCCTGAGCTGCACGCAGGGTGTCTCTGGGAGGTGCACGTACCTTAGATGGAGGAACCGCACACAACCTGCCATGCAGTCCAGCTCCAGAAACCGCAGGGGTAAGCTGACTTGCTGCACCAGGAGGCATCAGGTCACAGAGTGGCCAAAACCCTGATAGTACCGTGGGTTGACAGTACTTAATTTGATTAATCTAGTATTATAACAGCTACTTCACAAGAGAACAATATTGCGTTTTCAAAAGAGAAGCTGGTAAAAGCAGAGAATGTGTTCTGGGAATTAAATAGTGTTGTAACATGATACAGGGTACGAGCTGATGGACTTCAGCAATTTCAGAAGAAAGCCAAACCTTATCCGGTGAAGGAGCAACTAGAGGAAGGCTGAGAAGTCTGAATGTAAAATGTAAAGTGAAATTGTTCATATTCATTTGAAGCTAAGCAGTCTTTTACAGAGTATTAAAAAACAACCAAAAAAAAGGGAAAAATCAAGAGGGAGGGGTTACCAGAAAGGGAATGTGAGTCTCAATAGTTAAAATTAATGAACCTGGGTGGGGCAAAAGTTTTATTATTTAAACAGTAACTAGTGAAAAACTTGTACATGGCAGAAGGTATGTGAAGGTGCAGGTGATGAAGATGTGTAGCTCTTTCAGACCTTGGTTTCAGTACTTATAAAAGCACAGTGTATAAAAGCACTCCATGCCTTGGGAATGTTCACATAAGAGCTTTTTCCTGCTAAAGCAGCACATTTTTCCTATATCTGAAATGAAGTAAGAGGCTGTCATTTCACTTGAATGACTAAGAAAAAAAGAAAAGGAAGCTTTCTTTTAAAAACAAAACACAACCACATATACACACATCATCACAGCGTCCAGTGTGGTTAAATTTCTTCATTGTTAAGTAGCTTTTATAAGTTATTTGCCTCCTCCCTGCGGGAATAAGCTATAGCCACATACGCTTCTTCGTGCCACGATGCACTGCTGTGTATGCGTATAAGCCCTCTGGTTGCATATAGACTGGGCTTGAGAATTGAGATACAGGCTCAGAGAAGTGACACCTTTTTGCTATAAATCCCTAGAAATAGCCACCAGCAGAGAGAGGTAAATACTATAGATGTACATTTTTCATGACCTGGAGGAGTTTTAGGGGGCCCTCACCGAGCGTGAGGCTCATCTATAACAGGACAGCCTGGCAGTCCCCAAGAGCGTGCAAGTGGCAAGGTGGTGGCGTGTGATTCTAGATGCACAAAGCAGGCTCAGAGACTGCTTTGTGACTCAAGTTTTCTGATGAGCGGACTTCCTACTGAAGATTTCAGCTGAATAAACCATCACTTAAGTCAAAGTAAAGCATCTTCTGAAAGAGGGACATAAACCTCTAACATTTTAGAATGAACACTTTCACAACATAATAAAATAGCAGACAGAGGCAGTCCAGCAGGCTGCATTTATTAGGGTTTCACAAAAAGTTTTCAAGTCTTAAAATATTAAGTAGTCCTGAAATAATAAGAAAAGGCTTGTCTTGATTTAAGAAGTGGTTAAAGAACAGTAAGCTGAGTCACAGAGAACAGCAGTTTTTAATAATGAGCTGCTACAGCACTCAGTTTACAAGTAGGGTTGTTTAGTGCCTTAATGATTTATTAATCAAATCAGCAAAATTTTACAGTGACAAGTGCTGTAACAAAATTATGGGGGATTGTGCGAAGTGCTGAATGAACTTGACAGAACTGAAGGCTGATCAAATTTATCAAGGAAAGAAAAGTTGAAAAAAAAACATTAGTGAAAGGAAACTTTTGATATAGCCTGGTGTCTCAATGCACGGAAAGTGGCGTGAAAGGCACGAAGAAGCATCTGACAATAGTTTAAAAATGAAATAAGGAAAATACATGAACTGTGTGCTGGGTCTTGTCTGCACTGCACACTGGTTATCTCATCTTTTAAAATATTGTGTTTTTAGAAAAAAGAATTGGATAGAGTTAAAAGTAGGGAATAAGTTATATTAGCAGAGAATTTGTCAAGAGTAGAGTAGAAAATATTATCCAGCCAAAAAACCCCTAAACTCTTTCAAGAGTATATAGGCACACACTACTCAAAGTCTGTAATTCACTCCAGCAGTCTGTCAGATACTCCTAAGATTTTTAAGGGCATGATCTTTTCCTAACAACTGAACGTTGTTGTTAAATTACGGTGAAGTGGAAAATAAAATATAATGTGTCACGATGTACAGCTAGTTGATTGCATTAAATAATCAGAAGTTTCTAACTTAATGTTTAATTAATTTAAAAGCTTAGATTTTCTTTTGGCTTGGTTGGTTTTGACTTTTCTCTTTAAATATCAGGGACTGTCTGCAGCCAACAGCAAGGTCACAGGCATGATTTTTGAGCAGTGGAGTAGACACCAAGCAGATACCAAGGCCTTGAAGGGCAAAGGTTATTGGCTTGTAGAGCTGAAAAACTTGTTTCTGCTTACTACCGTACGGTTTTTAAATTTATCTTATCAGTATGTGGGGAGATTTTGAGGGCAGATGGAAGCTATGAAGACAATTACCAGTGTGACTGTAACTACAGAAGTCACTTTACAGTACTTCATAGGATTAGAAATCATGATTTGCGTCTGTTGTTAGTAAAAAGGAAAAGCAGATGGCAGATGGGACTCTGATCCTGCAAGTACCTATCACTTGAGCATGAACTCAACATACCTTGGAGCTATGCGCTTCTTAACAGGACTGCAAACAAACTGCTAGGACTTTTGAGATACGTTGTTGGAATTCTACAGCTACAAAGCTAACATGACAAAACTCATTCTTTTGAGAATTGAATTGTTCTAGTTTGCTTCTTTCTTTAATTAGGATTTCAAATTGCACAAATTCAAGCATCGGATTAGATAAGTTAGTAGTGGATTCCACTTACTCGGCACTCATGTAGAAAATGCAAGGCAATATCCTTTATCATGTTACCTCCTGCAACAGAAGACTTGTAGCCAAAACAGATACATCTCTCGCTGTTCTTGTAGATGATTCATTAGTAAATGTCGTTTCACAAGTGTGTAAAGAAATGATAAAAACTGACATTCCAACACAGATTAATTTTTACCTTATTGTGATTAAGATGTAATCCCAGCAATAGATCTGAATTGGTAAATGCATTGGACATTCTGGAGGGTTTCTAATAAAAGACGTGAGACCTTCCTAGGAAGTAGAAACAGTTTTGTACAAACTAAAGTTTTCACTAAATACATTCATATAACCTATATGTGCCGTATATCAGTCAAAAGGAAATAAAGCGTAGAGGGTAACATAAAGCAGGCTGCACTGTGCAATTAGTGCTTGTCCTTTTCAGCCACGGAGTCAGCACTTAAAGACATTTTTGTCTTTACATAAACTCTGCCAGGTAGACAGAGAAAGGTGAAGTAGGTACCTGAATTTCATATGCTGCTTATCAAAAGAACAATCCCACTATTAAATCACTGATGTGTAACTCTATCTACAAGTTCAAAAAAATAAAAAAAGCAACTCAGGTCTCCGAAGTTGGACTGTGTACTTGTTCAGCTGTCTTCAAAGTGTGCCTTCTGGTTCTGTGATCTGGATGAATTTATCAGCAAATACCCCTCCCTGTCACACCTCTAATCTTCCCGGTAATGACTGCATTTAATTGCAGGAGCTGCCAGAAGGCCTCCACTCCCACGACACTGTCCTTTGGATTCCTGGCTCTCAGGGCACGTATCTGTCCAATGATCAATCGGTCAGATACACAGACCAGCATTTACACACTCAGGGTGTATTCCCCTGCATAAGGAAATCTCAGTACAGAAAAAGAAAAGGAGCATTTGGAAAGAAACGTCATTATGGCGTGGGTTAAATCCCCTGAGGAAAATTTGACCTTTGTCTATTTATACATTTGACCTCTTATCATTTTGGAGGGGAAAAAAAAAATCTCACACGAATGGCCAAGTAGGTATTTCAAGAACAGATTTTAGCCGATGCCAAATAATGTTGTGTCAGCTTATTTTTCAGCCTTCCCGGTTCAGGAATTCCGACTACTGCGTTTCAACTCCAGCGCCGGTGTGGCTAATGGCAGCTTTGCTTGCGCAAGCTGATAAATTGAGCCACAAATCTCCCCACCTGCCAGTTTAGCCAGCAGTTGCCCATTCCCACACTGGCTGGCCTGCCGTGGGATGCGGCTCCGCGCAGGGCAGGCGGCAGAGCTGCTGGCAGCCTGGCCTTGGGGCGCGACGCCGTGGCCGTGGGACACCCATGCGTGGGACACCCATGCGTGGGACACCTGTGCCATCTAGTGGTGCGCTCAGGGAAGGTGTCGCCGAGTCCGATGAGACTGGCTTCCCTGTGCCACCCCCCACACCAGCAAACGGCAAGAGATTTTAATTGAGGGCATTTTTAAGGAGTCATCAATGAATTCCAGCCAAACTGTAGGTATTTAAAAATTCTGGCCTTTGGAGGGGCTGGTCTGGTCTTGTCTCAGCCAGTGATAGGTGGAATCATAGAATCATAGGATGGTTTGGATTAGAAGGGACCTTAAAGGTCATCTAGTTCCAACCCCCCTGCCATGGGCAGGGACACCTCCCACTAGACCAGGTTGCTCAAATCCCCATCCAGCCTGGCCTTGAACACTTCCAGGGATGGGGCATCCACAGCTTCCCTGGCAACCTCTTCCACTGTCTTACCACTTCTCTCATCATGTAGTGATAGATCCTGTATAGGAGGCTAATATTAAATAAATAATGAAATAATTTAAAGCAAGTGAAGCTTAATAAGAGCTTAATAAAAGAAAAGTCCATGAAAATAAATTAAATATGTATAGAAGTACTCTTTGAAGTACTTGAATTGCATGTTTGGCTTCACAGAAAAATAAGGTCAATAAATTAGTTGTCAAAAAGACATCTGCAGTGTTAGAAATCGTTAGGAAAGTAACTGAGAATAAAACTCAGACCATTATATTGCTGTATAAATTGCAGATTTTCCCATATTTTGAATTTCATGGGCAGGTTTTGTTACCCATAAACCTAGAGAAAAGTACTGAGAAAGAAAACACAGGCAATCATCAATTTGACAGTCAGTTTGAGGAGACTATATGCATAGTACTTCCGAAGAGGGACTCTGCATTATTTTAAACATACTTCACTGATAGCTTTGGAGCACACTCAGTATCTGAATTTTGACAAGCCAAATGCAGGAAAACTTCTCCAGACAGAACTGTGAAATTTTTAGCCAGACTTCTGCTTCACACACAAAACTTCTAATAAAAAAGACTTAAGAGGGCTGTTCTAGTTTGGCTCATTTATTTAAATGCTTGTCTGCCTCCTTGTCTGTAGCCTCCTAGCTAGGCAAGACTTGATTCATTTCAGGAGTCAAGGATGAGATTTTAAAAACCTTACGATTTTGCTGCTCTATTTTTATTGTAACAGATAAGATAATGAAGGGATTTATTTTGATTTACCTTAAGGAGTCTGAAGAAAACAGCATCTTCGATTATCAGTTCTTTTTGGTGGTTTTCCTGGGCCTTCCTGTAATTGGACACTGCACAGGTCTTGCTAAAATGGAGAACAGCTATTTGACAGTGATCAACATATTGCAGGCAGCAAACAGTTGAGGGTATACAAACAATTCCAGTAAGGACAGGTGCCAGCACAATGCATTTCTAAACTTGGGAATTGACAGCTCTGGACTTGTTTCCGGAGTCTAGCATACTTGAATTATAATCTGTGTTTCAGTTTGTTTCTAAATAAACAAATTACTAGACCTTTGCTGGAGGAACCGGGTCTCCTCAGTGGAGTGAGATTATCTCTCTGCAGGTAGCATAAGACTTGAAGTATACCGCGGAAGCAGGATACAAGTCTATATCTTTGCTGCTGGGTTCTATCAGGAGAAAGGAATTTTTAAAAATATCATCCAAAAGTTGGAGGTTCAAGGATTACTTATGAGCAGAAGGAGAGAGAAAGAGCCATTCCTTTCCTACCTGTAACAAAGGCGGCCAATTTACAGCAGACTTTGTGATTTTTTTTGCTGTTTTCAACAATAAACGCAGAGCTGCCAATCTGAGATGCCTGCCTTTGCCAGCTTCTTCTCTTGTCCTAGCTTACAGCAGCAAATCTAGATCTCTGTTTTGAAATGTGAACTTTGATTTCCTGATGAAATTGTATAATTGTGTCTTTCTCTTCCCCAATCTCCTTGGGCAGGTCCGTGTCTTCGTGAATCAGCTGTACCAGCCGGAATCAGTGAAGGATGTGAGGCAAAACCCTGACCTGCAAGCCATCCGGATTGCCTCAGTGAACCCCATTTTGGACCCGTGGGTCTACATCCTCCTGCGCAAGACTGTGCTCAGCAAAGCCATCGAGAAGATCAAATGCCTCTTCTGCCGCATTGGAGGGGCTCGGAGGCAGCACTCGGGGGCCAATTTCAACTGCGTGGATGGCCGCCGGACCTCCTCTGCCATGTCAAGTCAGTCGCCCTCCTTCATCTCCCGCGAGCTGAGGGAGATCAGCAGCACCTCACAAACGCTGCTCTACCCACCGGAGTTGAGTGAAAGCAGCGTCGGGGGTCGTGTGCTGCTTCCAGGCCCCGGTGCCAGCCTGGCTCAGTCTGACACCACGTCTGTAAGGACACTGCGTAGCTCGGAGACCTCGGACTCTTCACAGGGGCAGGACTCTGAGAGCGTCTTCCTGGTGAATGAGGTCAGGCCTGGTGGCGGGGCCAGCTCTACATCCAAGGGCAGCCCTCTCCAGGTCACCTTTCCCACAGAGACATTGAATTTATCAGAAAAGTGTATATAGATAGCCATGAAAGGCTTCAACCCTGGGGATACTTCCTGCTATATTGGAAAAACTGGTGCAATAGATAGGTGTTCGGCCTATTCGAGGGGAGAGGGGTTCAGCTGTGCTCCAAAGGGCTATTTTTTTCTTGCCACGTGATGGGTACGTTTCTTTTAGACTACTGAGGACTGTGTGGAACAGACACTGCACTTGGGCCCTGCCATCAGAAATGGTACAAGGCAGGTCTAATGGGACTGGAAAGGTGAACTGCTTTATCTTGTTTGGGACACAGGAAAGCTACTGTGCCTCTGGAAATAGAAAGACCCATCACTTCCTTTTTTCTTTCTTTCCCTTTCCAAATCTGGTAGAACTGTGTTTTCTCTCCCCATGGTTGCTCAGCTATCAAGAGTTTAAGCTTCTGGTACTAGAGCTGAATGTCAGGCAGCTGCTAGGAACTGGACACAGCTACTCTGAGAGCTGCCTGGGGCAGGATTTTAAAGTGTCTCACTAAAGCATGAAAATGTGAATTTTTACCATTGTATATATATCAATCAGGATTGAAAATATTTAAAAGTCTATTCTTCTCTATGAGAAAGTTTTTTATTAATACAAGGTATATAGTAACGATTGCCAGCCTTCTCTTCCCCTAGTATTTCCTGCTGATAAGACATTCTTGGTTTAGAGTTGTTATCCAACCTAGATTCACAGCTGATGAGGTAATTCTCTAGCTGAGAACACATAAGCACTTTCTGAGTGAAATGGGAATATCTGCGCTATTTAGGTAGAATAAGAAAACACATCCTTCCAGTTAAGAATATTTCTTTTCAGTATATGTATATACTAAAAAGCCAGGTTTTATTTATGTGCTGAGAATGTTTCTCTGTGTAACACATCCGTGCCTCTCCGAGTACTTTGGCCCACATTCTGCACACACTTAGGCGCACACTTAACATCACCATCAGAGCAGTCCCCTTGCTGCCAGGGAGACTCCTTACATGTAGAGTTAAGGACATATAGAAGTGCTTTCAATATCAGGGCCTAAAACTTTCAACCCCTGGTTAATAGTCTTAATATTCACTTTAGTTAAAGCATCACTGATGTAATAAAGGTATTTTTTCATAACATTTATCATTTTACTTTAAATAGTAAATAGAATTTTATGACTGTGTAATCTGATACTCCATCAAATAAATGTACAAAACCATGGAAGCAGAATCTTCATTTAAAAGTATAGGTTATATAGAAACATATCCTGGTCTTGCGGCCCTTGATAATCATTTGTTCCTAGAGTTTTAATGGCAAACACATCACCAAAACCAGCTGTTAACCACTGACAAAAAGGAGTTTTGTGTTTTATGTTGTAAGGGTTAGATCTTCTTCCAGAAACACTGTTTATCAAAGTAATTCTGTACAGGTATTTGGAGGATGTTTTGTCAAATACTAAGCATGTTATGCTGCTTAAAGTGTTTTCATGTGAAATGCTTTATTGTAATCTTGAGCCTTATGTTGGTATGATTAAGCAGTTGTACTGACCAAAGTAATTTTGGAGATCATGATTAAATGGAAACGTTCTGCTTGATCTTAGAAGTTTGTATGAGTCTGCTATTCAGTGCCAACTCCTTACCTTAACAAGCCTCCCATCTTGGAACGCTTTGCGCTCAGCTGCTTTCAAAACATATTTTGTTCTGTAAGTTTCCAAGTTTCCACAGAATGATCACCATTGGCAAAAGGCAGCCATCTTTCAAAAATGTCCCCAAGAGCACTGACACAGAACCATGAAAATTTTTCATGCAAACAAACAAAAATAAAAAGCTACACTCAACTAAACCTCAGTCCTGCTCCATTACTGTCCTTTAACAGGGGATCAGCTGAGCTTATTTGCCTTGATGCATGTAGAAAGTGAAGTTAAATCTGTACACAAATATTTGCAGCAGTAGCTGCTTTTCCACCAGTTAAGCTGGAGAACAGTATTACTCAAGTTCCTACTGCAGCTCCAGATAAAGATCTGCCTGAATTCTTTGCAATTAAACCACTTAACTATGGTCTGTTGCTTACTAGTGACCAACAAATAGAATACACTCATCGTGCTTCCCAAGACAGGAAATAGTACCTGGTGGGGCGGGAAGGTGGGACTGTCACCTGCAGATACACCACCTGTACCAATACTGGACCACACCTTCACAGCTGGCCCGACGCAGCACACCATTGGTACTGTACGCAATGACAGAATGAAGTATCTACAGTGTATAATAAGTATTTAAATAAGCAAGGGCTTACTATTTTTGTTTGTATTTCATTATTATTTTACAATTATTTTATTATTATTTCTCATCATTAATGAGAAATACATGTGGTCTGGAAGAACTTTAAGCAAGAACAGACCATCTTAAGTGGCTGACCTTCTAGCTGACCTTAGCAAACACGTACTACAAGCCTGAGGTGTTCCTCCTGCCCACAGCATGGCTGGTGTGTCAGCAGTGGACTGGGCACAACATCATCACTGCTGACTCCCCTCAGTGATGAGCTCAAGGATTCACAACCAGCCCACAAAGTCTCCGGAGCAATATGGGGACTGCCTGCCACAACTCAATCGCAGCGCGCAAAGATAAAATGGGAGCATCTCTACTGCCTAGCTGCAAACACAGATGGGTGTTCAGAAGCAGCCTGGCTAAAAGGACTGGGCAAGTGTGCCTTTGTTTAGGGTGACAGACTATTATTACCTCTCCCTCACTTGCCCAACACTCCCGCTCAGCTCAGCACCCTCCATCCTGACCACAAACACATTACTGAATTATCTTCCTCGGCCTCCCTGACTGTGACAAGTCTCATAAAATAAAGCTACAACTTTATAGATTAGTTTGCCACATGGAAGTTAAAAGAAAAGGTTATTTTCCTCCTAGGTATCAGGAGTAGTTTCCGTATGTTCAAAAGGGCTTCCCTTCTCCTACCTAATGCTCCCTTCCACTCCTGGTGCCCAGAGATCCATACAGCCCCGGAACAGCCTGTCTCCCACATCTGTATCCACCTTCCCCAGTCCTCTGTGTTCACAGAAATTCCCCATACCAAAATTATATCTCCCTGACTCCATCCTGCTAGTCCTGCGACTGGCAGTCCCGCTGCCTCACTTCCAGCATGCGCATGCCCACATGTCCCAGACCACCAGGAATTGGCTGGATGGTCACAATTCAAAGAGTTGCAGTCAACGGCTCAATGTCCAAGTGGTGAGCAGTGACAAGTGGTGTTCCTCAGGATCAGTATTGGGACCGGTGCTGTTTAACATCTTAACATGTCAGCAACATGGACAGTGGGACTGAGTGCACTCTCAGCAAGTTTGATGACGACACCAAGCTGTGTGGTGTGGTCGACACGCTGGAGGGAAGGGATGCCATCCAGAGGCACCTGGACCTGCCTGAGAGGTGGGCCTGTGCAAACCTCATGGAGTTCAACCAGGCCAAGTGCAAGGTCCTGCACCTGGGTTGAGGCAATCCCAGGCACAAATACAGGTTTGGTAGAGAATGGATTGAGAGCAGCCCTGAGGAGAAGGACTTGGGGGTGTTGGTGGATGAGAAGCTCAACATGAGCAGGCAATGTGCACTTGCAGCCCAGAAAGCCAACCGCATCCTGGGCTGCATCAAAAGAAGCGTGGCCAGCAGGTCGAGGGAGGTGATTCTGCCCCTCTACTCTGCTCTGGTGAGACCCCACCTGGCGTACTGTGTCCAGCTCTGGGGCACCCAACATAAGAACAGGGACCTGTTGGAGCGGGTCCAGAGGAGGGCCACTAAGATGACCAGAGGGATGGAGCACCTCTCCTGTGAAGACAGGCTGAGAGAGTTGGGGTTGTTCAGCCTTCAGAGCTACTAAATACCACCAGACCTTTCCACCACTAGGCCTTGTTCTAGACTTGCCAGCTTTACTGAACCTGGAAACCAACTGAAGTCTAAATCACCTGCTTTCTGAACCCAAACAGTCAATGTATTCCCCACCTCTAATCTTTCCCTTTGATCATTTACCCTCTACAATCCTTAGAGCTCCTACAGTTCCAGCTCTTAGAAAACCAGCCCTCAAAACCAGGCCAGCACATCTGGCAGGATCCAGACATTATCCGTGATCATAAGCTCCTCCCACTTCTATAGTAGCCCTCTCTGGAGAGACCACAGGCCAAGGACCCCAATCCATTTGAGAACATGATGTTAACGTGACACTGACCTACAATAAACACAGGGTATCTGCAACCTGCCAATAAACCGAGCCCACGTGCTTCTGCTTTCCTGTGCCCCAGTTATAACTATGCTTATTATAGTCTTATAGCTATTATATGACCTCAAAATAAACTAAGAGAGCACCTGCCCTCAATATTGGTTCTGACCTCCTTCCTCTTCGTTTGAGGATCTGGGAAGCACTTATCTTGTATGGCCAGGTAAGTTTCCAATGCTACCTTGCTCATCTTGATCCCCAACACCAATAGATACTCAAAGACAAGATTCAGGAACTAGAAGAGTAGAGGAAACTCTTACACTTGCATTGTTCCCCTCCATAACTACTTTTAAAATCCAGTCTCTTAGGGAATTATCAAATTGGAGTCACTGTTGTGTTATCTGATCCACACTTTTTAGCCTCTAGTATTGTAGAAAGGACTTATTCTCTCTCAGTATAATCTATGTTTAGTTTTTTAAAGATACTTATCTCCATCTATAAGTGTGGAATTCATCTGCCCTGCTTCAGCATTTGAAGTTAATGCCAGTCAGTCACCTTCAGGTTCCTTTGTAGTCAAGGGAAATAATTAGGCACCTTGGGAGGCTGATTCAGCTCATGCTAAGATACTTATCTAACAGAAGTCAAGTGAATGGCGCTATGAGGCTGTATTTCTTTCCACTGGATATAAAGGGATCCAAAGGGAAAAACCATATTTAAATGTTTAATTGTAGATTTTAAATTAAGCAAAATTAATCCACCTAACCTACTGTTGTTGTTGAGATTTCCTGTTTAATGACATTGCAAGACTTCAGCACTTTAATATATGATTCATATGGAAGGCAAACACATGGAAGCTACTGCAGCCTCTGCCACTAGTGGTGATCAACAGCAATAAAAATAAATTCCTGCTGGCAAAGTGTGCTTCATAGATATCCTATTTTTGATAACAAAGGCTTTCTCCTTTGGGTCTCTCATTTGGATACCCCTGAGAGGTTTAAAAGCACTCAACACTACCTTGTATTAACCATTTTTCCTGAGATGATTTTTTTTTTTCACTAAAACACATTACCATGTTCAGCAGAAGCGGAAGAAGCCAACTGATTAAATAAGTAACACTCTAAAATGGCCAATGGTAACCCTTATTCTTCTTATAACCAAAAGAATAAACATGCATCACTAAGCAGCAGAGAAGTCACTTTTATTCAAAAGAGATCCAAAAAATCCCATACATGCAAAACACGCCATGCTGTACAAAAGACAATGTTGAAATCATCACTTTTTGAATATCTTCCCAGTTTGAGGAGAACAGTGTCACAAGAACTTATCTGCCCTACAGTGCTCTACAAGACACCACAGTCCCGACAATACCTAGAATTCATAACCGAATCTAATCAGAAGGAAAATGAGTTTAATACAGGGGATGGAAACAAACACCCCTCAAACCTGGCACGGCCGTTCTGCCTGATGGTGTGGCTGCACACCTTTCCATTAGCTTGGCCCAGCAGCACTGAAGCCAACAGGAGTTCTGTGAATCATTTCACTGGAAACTGATTGTGCAATAACATGTCCCTCTGAAAGCAGGGAGGCAGCCCTTCCTGCATGAGTAAATACATCGCATTGGCACAAGCATAAAGCGCAAAGACAGAAAAGATGTGTTGGATTACAGCTGAGCTCCTTTCAAAATGAAAACATACCTTACAGCTCCTCACTCGTTTCCTCTTCTAGCCAGGGAGTGTTTCTTCTTTGAAGAAATCTGCTCAAATCCTTCTCATACTAACTCTTCCTATGGCTCAACAGATTGTATTACTTAAGTTGTTATGAAAAAAATAAGATTAAGAACGTCTTCAGCTGGGACAACTGAAACAGCCATATCTCAACCAAATGCCTACTCAGTAAGCATTTAAGATCTACTTCTGAACTGAACGAACGAATAAAAATGTAGCATGGCAAAGTTTTATATTTCTTAATATATTTTAGTCGCTGTAATTATAATTATTTTGAACACTCAGGAGATGTTAAGAAGTGTAAATTTTTTGTGTGCGTGCATGCCAGCACAGATCTAAAAATTCACATATACACAAAAATACATTCAGGAATAATCTTGCAAAAATTACTGAAAACTTAGTAAGTAAAATACAACAATTAAGTTTTTGAAGGGGATAATTAATTTCAACAAGAAGACTGTAAGTGTCCTCTAATACTCAACTGAAAGTATGATCTGAGATAAATTTTTCTACAATACGCTTTCTGTTGCAAAAATCACTATGCTTCTCAAGCAACATTATTTCCTTTCAAAATGTGATATTTTGAGAATAGATATGAAAAAGGAAAAGACGACTGATTTCAAAAGGTTTCACTTGTCTACAAAACTATTACTCAAATGTCTCCATCATGCAAAATATTATAAAGTAGAAATGACGTGTTCCCAACCCTGAACTCCCCAGGAATTCCTCTGTTGACTATTTTTTCCAGTCCCGTTAGGAGGTGACCACGTCACCAAGACAGTGAAAAGAGAACATTCTCAGCACAGAGCGCAGCAAAGAAACAAGGCGACTTCATTTCGCTGAACTGCCCGTCTGAGGACCAACAGCCACATTCCCCTAAAGAAAGATGAACATTAAACAAATCTCCTACTTTATGCCTCTAAGTTAACACAACGTGAATACCCACCACAGCATCCAGAATCCAAAAACGATAAAAAGGGAGACTCGGGCAATGCTGTCCTGAAAAACTGGTTCACTAAGAACACACTTTAAATGGCAGGTCGTAAGAATTAGGAAAAACAAATTGACTCCCTTTATCAGATTGGCCTCACTGGGAAAGAAAAGGCTAACCGCAATACACTTCAGACATACCTATCTCCAGCTCCCACCATGTTACTTTTGGTGATGTCTGTAGCACAGCACTCAAGATAAGGACAGGCCAGTTTCAGTCTCAGCTGAATATTCTTTCTCCTGGTGAAACATTTAGTAATAACTAAACATTCAGGGGTGTTTGGTATAGCATTTCCTTTCACCTAATCAGAAAGCTTTTAACCCATTAATCTGTGAAAGCAACATACATGTCTCTACTGATTTCATTTGATTACAAACCAGATGCCAGATCTATCACACACACACACAAGCAAAATAACAATCCATTTCTGCTTCAGAGGAAACTTCCTCATAGAAAAAGTAGTCTTGATGAAAACAAAGACTTCTGATAATGGAGAACAGTTCACACTTTAAGTGGAAGATAAATAATGTTAACAAATAAAGACTGAAATAGACTTTTTTTAAACTTTTTCTTTTACAGTGTAAATAAAAGCTTATTAATTACTGGGAAAATGTAGACACTAACCTGTAAAATTATGAAATACATGAAGATGAAAGCAGTTGTTAGAATGTAGAATGCATTTTAAATTACATTTGTTCATAAGATTTTTAGAATCAGCTCTTGGCTTTCTTCTCCAAAAATATGGATGGAACAACAACTCTGGTCATTGCTTTTTGAATTTACAAAAGAAAAATAACTTCCAATTTGTCAACTTTTGTAGGCCCTGCCACTGCTTAAAAAACAAAACCAAAGCAAGCCCAATACAATAAATAACACCAGTTCTTAAAATAGCGTGGCAGCCCCTAAGGCTGCCCTATCGGGCTCTGATGTAAAGGGTTTCATCAGGAGTTGCAGGACAATCCTCTTTCTCAGTAACAGTCTCTACTGTGCCTGAAGCAGACACAATCACTACTGTTTTAGCTGCTGAAAGAGCCTTCTCCTTCTCTGCGATGGCAGCACAGACTGCCACAATTTCATCACTTTCAAAGTCATAGTCTGGGATTGACTCTTGCGCAAGCTCTTTCTCGTTTGCCAGTGCTTGCATTGCCTCAGTCTTTGTTGCTTTCTGCTGCTCATGTAGTTTTCTTGCCCAGGAAAGGTCCTCTTTCCATACTTCAGGGTTCATTGGAAAGATGTGTAAGGACACCTGGAAACTTCGGATTGCCTAAAAACAGAAAAGGGAAGACACAAAGATTAGAAACTTTAAAGCCTACATATTTCATCACAGAAATTACAACAACAAAACAAATAAATACATACATCATTCAAGCAAAGACAAAAGTGATCTAACTCCAGCCTGTCTTTAGTGCAACCATCCTCCCTCAGATGTAAATTCAACAGCAGCATCACCCCCTAACAACTGTGCATAAAACATACCTAAAAAATACCTATAAAGGCAAAAGGAAAAATAATTTGTGTTTTGATGGTTTTCTATCCCACTTTTCTCCTATCATCAGATGTACAGGAAGGCAAAAGCAGACAGATGAAGGCAAAAGCAGATAGATGTAGTTTAAAGAACACAAAGAAAAGGGATGACTGGGATTTTAAGTATCACCAATATTGCTGCTTTTAAATTAGCATGTAGTCATTTCACAAACAGCAATCCTAGCCCCATGACAAGCAATTTCTGTAACAGGTTTGTGGTTGCAAACACACTTACCGAAGCAGGCAAAAGCAGACAAACTCCCAACTTGGAGCTGCTCTAAGAAAGAACTCCAATAATATAAATAATGTAATATTAATACAAGTAGGTATAGTTGATATTGCTTCTCCTGCCTTTCAGCTCAATTGGGAAAGGTCCCACAAATACAAATACTCGACACAGAAGTTGTTACATATAAAAAGAGGTGACCATCTAATTCAGTAGATGTGATATTTGGCAACAAGAAGAGATTGCTAAAATACTGGAAAAATGCTAGACCAAGAATTACAACTGTGTTGTATTTATAGTTATATTAACAGTGAAAAGGTACAGACTTATGTGTATGTACACACAGGCAAGTGTGTATTTCACATTTATGACTGTATGGTCAGTTATGGAATGGCCACCCAAGTGACAAACTCTTGTGTGACACTGTGCAGAAGCCTTCCTGTAGGGTGGGAAAACAGTGATAATATGGATTTAGATTATATTTGGGAAGAGTTCTAGCAACTTGCATATAAAGACTTTAAAGACTTTAAAGACATATGAACAACCATCAAATTCCATATCCTGTTGGAATTTATAAATACTTACAGCATGCAAATTAATGTGAAAAATCACAACATTTCATCTGCATTGACAGAAACTGCCAATTCATCCTTCTGCTGGCACAGATTAATATACAAACTCTATATGACGTGAACTCAGAAGACAAAGAGATATAAATCAGATTTAGGAAATGCTGATTATGCTATCAGTATTAATGTTGTTGTAATAGCCAGTCTTTCAGTTCCAGGGAAAAAAACATAATACTTTCTTATTGGTCCACAGCCAGCTCTGAAGTGTAGGAGCATGAACTTTAAACAGAAGGAGGAATGCAGTTTAATTCTTGCAAAACAGTGCTGTTTTATTCAACTTTGCTAGCCTTTCATTTACAGGGATAGATTAGCTACAAGTAAACACTAAATCCCCCTTTTTTGTATTTCTGTTGAAAACAAAATATAAACAAACACTATTGGCTTTTAAGCTTTCCATGAAAGAGGCTCCCTAATTAAAACCTATCAATATAGTTACGGTCATGCACAATAAACGACATTAAATACAATAATTAAATATAAGGTAAAATTTAATAAGCTTAGAAGCTGCCTAAATGATTTATACAATATAGCATAAAACGATCATCTTCGTAAATCTATTGGAAAAAAGATCCTGTATGTGACAATTTTATAAATAAATAATAAAAATACAATAATAAAGTAAATTTTAAGTGCTGCAAAAGATCAGAGGGATTCATTTTAAGGCAGCACTGTGATACTGAAAAATACAGAATTGACATCCACATAAAATTTCATGTTGCCACTGTAACTGCTTCCACAGCCATTGATTTCTGTTAGGACAGAAGAAAAGAAAGTAACAGTGCTACTTTTAATTCTCCCCTTGGCGGACATCTAAGTCTCCTTCTCCAACCGTCTGTCTGGCATTATAGGAAAATGTGGTGGCACTAGATAAACTTGGTATTCCTAGCCTCATTTTAATGGGCAGCTGTGGTCTTAGAGACCCTGCACGTAAGGACTGTGGGATTTTAAATCAGTGTGTAGTCACGTATCTGCTTTTGCTCTGTAAGGAAGACTACTATAAAATCTACTGCAAGATGTTCTCACTTGTGGAATTTTAATCCTTGAAGAATTTGCATTTTAAAAATATTTTACATTTCATATCACTAGAGGGTATTCTGTAGCAAACAACGTTTCAGTTGTCCCATGAGCAGAATTCTTTCTGCTGATTTGCAGAGTCTTTAAATACGACAGGCAGTTTTGATCAGACTTCACTTTTTATAACATGCTTTCATAACACATGGACCTAGTAATTGTCACCACACAATGAAAGGTTGTAGGTAAGAATTAGAGACCAAGGCAACAAAGGTAACCTTGTGGCTGGTGTCTACTACAGGCCACCCCATCAAGAGGAGGCGCCTGACGAAGCCTTCTTACTCTAGCCACAGGAGGCATCATGCTCACAGGCTCTCGTCCTACTGGGGTACTTCAACCACCCCGACATCTGCTGTCTGCTGCACGGCGAGCTGCAGGCAATCCAGGAAACTCCTGGAGTGCATGGAATGTAACTCCTTAAGCCAGGTAATAGACAGCCCTACCAGAGGAGATGCGTTACTGGGCCTGATGGTCACCAGCGCTAATTGGTGATGTCTGGAGGCAGTGTGGACTGCAGTGATCATGCACTGGTGGAGGCTGCAGTCCTGAGGGATATGGATCAGGTGAAGAATAAAGTCAGGACCCGAAATTTTAGGAAAGCAAACTTCCAGCTGTTGAAGGAGTCAGTCAATAGGACCCCCTGGGAAACTGCCCTCAGGGACAAGGGAGCAGAACAGAGCTGGCAGATCTTTAAGGACATTTCCCATAGAGCTCAAGAACTCTCAGTCCGTAGGTGTAAGAAATCTGGAAAGGAAGGCAAAAGACTTGTAAGGCTGAGTTGAGAACTGAGGTCAAACTAAAGGGCAAGAAGGAAATGCCCAGGCAGTGGAAGCAGAGACAGGTGTCCTGGGAAGAATATAGGGACACTGCCTGGTTTTGTAGGGATGGGGTCAGGAAGGCCAAGGCACAGCTAGAGCTGAACTTGGCAAGGGACGCAAGGAATAATAAGAAGGGCTTCTACAGATATGTCAGCCAGAAAAGGAAGGTCAAAGAAAGCGTACGCTACCTTTATGAGCAAGACCGGCAAACTGGTAATAACAGACAAGAAGAATGCTGAGGTACTCAACAACTTTTCTGCCTCAGTCTTCACTGGCAACCTCTGTCACCGCACCTCTTGACTGGATGGACATCAAGACAGGGACTGGGGGAGCAAAGTCCCTCCTACCATAAGAGATAAGGTTCGTGACCACCTGAGGAACCTGAACATGCATAAGTTTATGGGACCTGATGAGATACATCCCAGAGTCCTGAGGGAACTGGCTGATGTAGTTGCCAAGCCACTCTCCATGATAGTTGAAAAGTCATGGCAGTCAGGTGAAGTCCACGGGGACTTGAAAAAGAGAAACATTGCACCCATTTTAAAAAACGGTAGAAAGGAGGACTCTGGGAACCACCGATCTGTTAGCCTCACCTCTGTGCCTGGGCAGGTCATGGAACAGATCCTCCTAGAAGCTAAGCTAAGGGACATGGAGGACAGGGAGGTGATATGAGACAGCCAGCGTGGCTTCACCAAGGGCAAGTCTTGCCTCACCACCCTACTGGCCTTCTCTGATGGAGTGACTATATCTGTGGACAAGGCAAGAACTATGGATGTCATCTATCTGGACTTTTGTACGGTGTTTGACATGGTATTCCAGAGCATCCTTTTCTCTGAATTGGAGAGGTATGGATTTGATGGGTGGACTGTCTGGTGGATGAGGTTGGATGGGCACATCCAGAGGGTAGTGGTCATCAGCTCAATGTCCAAATGGAGATCCATGACAAGTGGTGTCCCTCATGGGCTCATACTGGGACCAGTACTATTTAATATCTTCATCAATGACATAGACAGTGGGATCCAGTGCACCCACAGCAAGTTTAAGGACCACACTAAGTTGCGTGATGCAGCTGACAAGCCTGAGGAACGGGATGCCATCCAGAGGGACCCGGACAGGCTCGAGAAGTGGGCCCATGTGAACCTTATGAAGTTGAACAAGGGCAATAGCAAGGTCCTGCACCTAGGGGTTGGGGCAATCCCCAATATTGATATGGGCTGGGGGATAAACAGATTGAGAGCAGCCCTACTGAACAGGAGTTGGGGTTACTGGTGGGTGAAAAGCTCAACATGAGCCAGCAATGTAAGCTCGCAGCACAGAAAGCCAACTGCATCACGGGCTGCATCAAAAGAAGCGCGGCCAGCGGGTCAAGGGAGGTGTCACCCTCCACTCTGCTCTGGTGACAGCTTACCTGTAGTATTGCGTCCAGCTCTGGAGCCCTCAGCACAAGAAGGACATGGACCTGTTGGAGTGGGTCCAGAGGAGGGCCATAAAATGATCAGAGGGATGAAACACCTCTGCTATGAAGACAGGCTGATAGAGTTGGGGTTGTTCAGCCTGGAGAAGAGAAGGCTCCGGGGAGACCTTATTGCAGCCTTTCAGTACCTAAAGGGGGCTTATAAGCAAGACGAGGACAGACTTTTTAGCAGGGGCTGTTGCAACAGGACAAGGGGTAATGATTTTAAACTAAAAGAAGGCAGATTCAGACTAGATATGTGGAAGAATTTTTTTTATGGTGAGGGTGGTGAAACACTGGCACAGGTTCCCCAGAGAGGTGGCAGGTGCCCCATCCCTGGAGGTGCTCAAGAGCAGGTTAGACGGGGCTCTGAGCAACCTGATCTAGTTAAAGATGTCCCTCCTCATTACAGGGTGGTTGGACTAGATGACCTTTAAAGGTCTCTTCCAACCCTATATATTCTATGATTATATGAAATAAAATGGCTGATCTGAGGATTCATATTGTCAAGGCTTGATTCCTTTTGCAAAATGCAGTATCACACTTAAAAACCGCACTTAAACTACTAACTGCTTTGTAGCAATACAGCAAATCATAACCTTCAAAACATCAAAGAGCACACACAATTGGTTCACATTTACACACCTGCCTGGTTAACTTTGTAATCTCCAGTCCTCCAGATTTGACACAGTGGCCCCAGCCCACAACGGGATGAGCTTAAGTGACAGAATCACAGAATGGCTGAGGGTGGCCGGCACCTTCCCAGGTCATCTCAGCCAACCCTCTGCTCAAGTAGAACCACCTGGAGCTGGCTGCCCATGACTATGTCCAGATGGCTTATGAATTTCTCCAAAGTGCAAGACTCAGTCACTTTCAGTTGGTCTTTTTTTTTTAATGCTGCTTTTGTTGTGGTTTTTGTTTGTTTAATGAAAGTGTGGGGCTCACTGTCTCATGGGAAGAACTGCTCTAATGAAGATATCAATGTGAAATTGTTACTGCTTAAGTTGTCAACACCAATGCTGTATCATTTGTAAAAACAAATATTTACAACCAAATGAGAGAAATATTGCAAGCCTCATTACATTTCTACAGTTTCTACATTCACATTGCAAAGTTAACTCAGGTGTAGCATTGCAAATTGATCTGTAGAATTTAAGGAATTTCTGCCTTTACAGAAAAAAAGTTCTGCCTGCTCACGTTTAAGTATTACTGTTGGATTACCCTATGCAGTAAATTCAGAAAAAAGAGCAAACAGCCTTTATAAAAGCTAAATAAAAAGAGCCTAATTTATCTCACTGTTTCTGTCACAAGTTCAACAAAACCAAACCAAAACATCTTTGTTTGCAAGAAATTAGTATATTACACAGCTCATAGCAGAAATTACATTTGTTTCAAAGCTGTATTTTAGACCTGGGAAACTTGAAGTTAAAATACAGTAAATTATTTTTTTCTAAGAAAAAGTGCACCATTCATTGTGAAGTAATAAAAATATGTACAGCAGACCATTTGACAGGATGTGGGTAGTGAAGACAGACATCGGTGGAGGAGAAATGAAACAAAGAAACAGAAGAAGCTGCTCCTGAGAAGGGCAGTAATTCCCAAATCTCAGGCATGACTAAAAAGCCCTGACATTTATGTTTTATTAACTTTTCTCTGTAAAAAATATAATGCAGTGAAAAATAAGAAAATCATGGTAATGAAAGGGTAATGGGAAAAGCACAATTATGACTTAGATCACCTGGTCAAGAAGCCTCCACAGGTTCAATAATTATTAAATCATTTATCATTGTAAGATCCCTCCAGTCTTAACCTTTTAAGGTTCCTTAAAAATTGCTTGGTTCAGAAATAAATAGTGAACATTACATGCATTTTAGATTAACTCCCCAAGTTAGAACATATTCTCTAAGTGAGAACATATTCATCAGAAGGCAGTTCAATGTGCCTTATAGACAGAAAGGCAAAAAAGTAGAAATGCCCAGTACTAAGGCACCGGAGACACCACCAGGAGCTTTCCCAGCCCTGGGCTCCCTACTCAAATAGGGGCAGACAAAAACATTTGGAGGGCAAAGTACCTGGTGGTAACTCCTCCTCCCTCTCTCTTCACAGACTGTAAGGTCAGTATAACAATTACAGGAGCACACATGGCAGTGTTTTGTTTCAGATGAATAATGTGCTGTGATGCAGATCTCTGACTGTTCCCACTGAAAATGCTTTAGTTTCCATCATGGAGTAGGCTCAGACTACATAAACTAGATTCCTTTCCAATTTAGCTTGACAATGCACTCCAAGACAGCACCTGAAGTGCTACTCTGAAGTAAAACAAAACTAATATAGTGTTGATCCAGACAGGACAGACCATCTACTCTTACCTTCTACACCACAAAAGAAATGAAATATCACCCGTGATGTGATGTGATGCAGATATGCATGGATTTATATTAAATATTTAATATTATGAAATTATTTATATTACTGCACCAACATAAGGTAGCACAATACACATCTGCAACACACAGCTTTTGTGTTATGTTATTCTCATCGTTTGGGGTTTTTGTTTGGTTTTCGTTTTGTCTTGTTTTTTAATTCTGCTCCTTACTACATTTTAAAAGGAAACTGGTTTTGCATGATCTGTTAGCCTCCCTCCAAGAATCATTATTTTTTTTTATTCTTGAAAATTTTCGGCCCAAACATTGTAACTTTGCAAAAGCACTCTAAATTGACAACAAAATTATTTGTATTGAACCAGCACACAGCTACGTCTATTAGAAATAAAATCACAGAATGGTTCGGTTTGGAAGGGACCTTAAAGACCATCTAGTTCCAACCCCCCTGCCATGGGCAGAGACACCTCCCGCTAGACCAGGCTGCTCAAAGCCTCATCCAGCCTGGCCTTGAACACTTCCAGGGATGGGGCAGCCACAACTTCTCTGCGCAACCTGTCACAGTAAATAATTTCTTCCTAATATCTAATCTAAGTCTACCTTTTTTCAGTTTAAAACCATTTCCCCTTGTCCTGTCATTACACTCCCTGATAAAGAGTCCCTCCCCATCCTTCCTGTAGGCCCCCTTTAGGTACTGGAATGCTGCTATAAGGTTTCCCTGGAGTCTTCTCTTCTCCAGGCTGAACAACCCCAACTCTCTCACCCTCTCCTCATAGGAGAGGTGCTCCAGCCCTCTGATCATCTTCGTGGCCCTCCTCAGGACCCGCTCCAACAGGTCCATGTCCTTCTTGTGCTGAGGACTCCAGAGCTGGATGCCGTACTCCAGGTGGGGTCTCACCAGAGCAGAGTAGAGGGGCAGAATCACCTCCCTCGACCTGCTGGCCACCCTTCTTTTCCAGCAGCCCAGGATGTGGTTGGCTTTCTGGGTTGCAAGCACGCATCGCCTGCTCATGTTGAGCAAGCAATTCACGCTTGCAGCCCAAAAAGCGAACTGCATCCTGGGCTGCATCAAAATGAAACCAGTACCTTTTTTTATCTGAGAGCTCACATTGAATTATTTTTCTAATGGAATTTTGTGAATGTGTCTGAATTAAAAAGTTCACTTCCTATGTTTCCTCACTAACTAGAAGAAAACTTCTACACTATATATGTTACATTATTTACAGCATATAGCCTATATGCTGAGAGTGATCTGAGATGGGGGAAGAGTCTCCCTTTGCATCACATCATGTAGCCATGACAGCATCACAGCATACAGCTGTACCTAGAGAAAGGATGCACTCCAGCTGCTACAGAGCTTCCCAGCCTTTTTGCTGTCTTATTAAGAAAAGAAGCAACTTCAGCCTCCATTTGGGGTCAAGGAGGCAGAAGGAAGCAGGGATGAGAACACATGATTTGCTGCACCTGAAGCAGGAGTGTAGGAGGCACATAAAACAAGATAATAGAATTTTATTAGCAGGCATGTATAAAACTGAGCCTGAATATCAACTGGAACTTCACAGTACCTTCATCTTTAAACTATGGTGAGCTGCGCTGTAGCAGCACAGTACCCAGAAGGTAGTATGTGCAGTTATGTCAACATAATTATTACATTGCATAAAGCCGCCACATAAATACAGTATATAACACAAAAGGCTTTGGCTGGTCTTCCACAAGCCCAGCAACAAAACCACATGGGAAGCATTTGTGAAAAACAACAAAGTGGAGGGAATACTGGACATAAATAACAACAACCTTTTCCCTTGCTTACTTTCAGGTTACATAAGGATATTCAGTTATCTTGGTATTTCTGTACTTCCATTCTCTCTCTCACACACACACACACACACACAGAGGATGTGGCTTACAAGTTTAGCATATTAATGTTGTCCATTTTCCTACCAGTGCTATCTCTCCTAATCCAAGCTGGGCACGCCCCAAAGTCTGCCAGGCATCCCAGGAACGTGGGTTTCTCTGGACAGCCATTTCTGCTGCATGCACTGCTGGGAACATTTCATGTAAAGACATCAGGACCTATGATAGAAAAAGAAAAATAAGAGGAACAGGAATAAGCAAATTTGAAAACAGATTTAGGTTTTCTGGGATTACCCAGGCAACCACCATTATTTCATTAACTAAGGACAGGTTCATTTCACCTAGCTTTTTCTAGTTTAAAAGTTAGTTGTCTGATCACAGCGAGTCACCCAGAATCACTGTATAGCCCATGGAGAGAAACAGGTTATGATAGAGGATGATTCATCTGAACTATTTAAGCAACTCTATCAGAAGCAGATTAATCGCTTCTGAAGATGTCCCTCCCTCTCCCTTCCTCCCTACAAACACCATACTCTGTAAAAGCCTAACAGAATAAACTGAAGGACAAACACATTGATAATTAAATACAATAAATAAGCAAGTATCATTGAAAAACTCCTGGGTTATATTTCTCTTTTTTAATAGAGGACTGGAATCTACCAAATTCAGTTGCAGTGTGCATGATATAATTATAGAAACAATCCTGGCAATTCAGCATGGAAACAACCCTTAACAATTACTATTGTATTTGGAGAGTAATCATTCTGCAATAGCAGAACCTAACTTAGACATTAAGTCACCTACACTTAAAAAAAAAAAGTGGTTTCCGAATGTGGAAATCTCTTTTACTCAGCAGTACAGCTTAGTGTCAGCCTGTCACCATAGTGTTCTATTCCTTGCATTGAATGTCCATAACCAAGCCCATAAATCATACTCAACGATACATAACATAGCTCAAACCTTGCTGTAATTTTCCAAGACCACCATGAGTGGCACATTACCTGAAGACCTGCATCACTCTGAGATCATGATTTCAGACACCCACACACCAGGGTGATAGATACCAGTGTAAGAAACAAATGACAACCACATTCCTACAGTATGATGAGAATGTCAACCACAGGAGTAAGACTCATGTGTGGGCAACCACTTTCATCCCAACTGACCCGCAAGCATGATGAGTAATATTAGAACATATTAGGACTACTGCTGAAGTGCAAAAAGCATTTATTTAACCTTACTGCTCTATGATATATTAAATGGATAAATATGAGTGTGGATTCAGGATTCAAATGCAATAATCTTGAGTATTTATTAACATAAAGTACCTGCACAGCACTGGGATTAATACCATGGAAGAAAAAAAAAAAAGCTTTACTACAGAAAGTAAACCTGTACCCAAGAAATACAGGAAGCGTAGCTTCCAATAAGCCCTTTGGATCCACACTCCCACGGTTTTAATAAGACTAAATTTTTTCTAAAGATTAGTCTTATGGGTTCTCTCTCAAATTTGATTTAATAGACTGTACACTGGAATTTAGAAGTACCTAAAAATCTTTTTAAAAGCCCCCCATAGTTGTATGTCCTGTCATTTTTCCTTTTTTCCTCAACAGTTCTCAATGACCATCCTTTGTAAGCAATGTTTGGTACGAATGCTACATATTTTTCCAAAACTTTCAGTTGAACTGCATTTTTCTATGCACCTTCTCTTGTCTGCAGATCTGTGAATGGAATCAAACTTGGAAGCGGACAGGTATACATCCTATAAAGATTAAGTGATTCTGCATCTATCAGATAGCTTTTACATTAATCTATTAATGTCTTTGATCTCATAAGAGGAAACAAATCCAAGTAGACACTCACCTGAACATTTTTATACATCCTGAGCATTCAGTATTTCTTACCAGTGCTTTCTACTGCAACATAATTCCAAAACTTCTACGTAAGTATTTAAGAAATCTTTTGTAGTTTTTAATGAATTTTACTGCTTTGTTTAGGGAATTGTGACCTCACTAATAAAAGACAATTATTCCACTTTCATCTGTTTGTGAGCATTGTATGTACTAATTTAGACAGCTGCTTTAAAAATACTCTTCCAGATCATGATGGTAACTACTGTGCTCCTACTAACCATAGCATCAGTTTCTCAAGGTACATTGAAACAAACACCGCTATGAACGTATATGCATTTTGTCCAGCACAGGTGGGTTTTTTTCGGTTATTAATAAAATGACTCAGCTTTACTTGTCAGTCATTATAAAGGAATAAACTTATTAATGCACACTATTTTCCTACACTTTCATTTTCAGGTGAAGAGATCATCAAAATGAGCACAAAATGGCAGACCTGAATGTGTGCAGCCTTACCTTGGGTTACACTACCTGTGACATTATCACCACTTTAATAAAATACCTCTGCATGGCAGATACCACTGCTACATGAAAACTGAACCAGCAAAAACTCAATTATTCTACATCTGGAAAGCCACGCTGAAAAAGAACAAAAACCACTGCTAGCATAAAGTTTTCTTCTGCACAGCTTTGACAAGAGGTGCTTAGTCCTTTTACTGGGACAGGCCACACAGACAAGACAAAGCCAGAGAGGAACCACGTGTGCTGTAGCCCCCTTTGTCGTACAACGTGCCTGTCACACGCTCAACATGTCATCACGTCAAGCACCAAACCTATGTGTATGTACATCATCCCCCCATAACACACAGTCCAGTGTGGTCTCCACTTCACTAATATGGTAAGGACCCAAAGGGTTATTGTCACTCCTCACACGCGTGCCCCTTAGGGGGCATTCAAAAAGGGGGAAGCCAGGTAGTAGATCATAGGAATTATACGGGTGGCCTTCATCAAAACATAGATTTCTCATCCTGACAAAAACTCACAATCATATTGCTAATTCCATAGATAGCACTTCCTGCACAACATATACTGTTGTATTTATATGTTATATTTGTATATACTGTTCTATTTATATCAAGTATTTATATATACTTGAATAATATAATAATCTTGCGTTCAGCATGGCAATGCAAGATGTGAGGCTTATCTTCTAGGATGCAGCTACTCTGAAATACTTCCATTGCATTTCAGATCTTCTTGCATAACTCATCACTAGTTTAAACATACCTAGAACCGAACTCATTGTCTCCCTCCCAAATCATCTTACTTTCTTTTATCTGTAGTGCTGTCATTACCACAACAGTATCATTTTTGGATTTTTCTCTTCCTGCACATAAATTTAGCCTACCGTTATGCCTTGTATGACAGCAAGGTTATTTTGCTATCTGCAAAACTGTTTTTATTGTCTTGATTATGTTCTCTTTACTGTCGGTTTTCTTGATCCCTACATACCACACCGCAATGGACCAAAGTCCATTTGACTTAATAAAAAGACAATCACTGTCTTGTTCAAAGCCTTGCTCCTACTTTCTACTGCACACAACTTGATTTTCTCCTCTTGTTATAAGAATCCATATTGCTTATTTCCTTTTATTTACCTCTTTTTGAATAATTTACTCTTATTTTCTTTGCTCCAACATGGCATCAACATAATGGTCTATTTTTCTGCTTCTTACAAAGATACCCCCAGGTCTTCTTTCATTTCAGCCCATATGCTTGAAATACTTGAGCTGATCAGGAAAGTATTATCTCTTCATTCAGATCTGTGACTGAAACATGAACCAGGAAGCCAGTAGCAGTCCCTACACCCAGTCTGAGCAGAATGCTTGCTGCTGCTCTTACCTTTGCTCAATTTTATCTGATTGTCACAGTCATTTATTTTCTTTGTAAGTTTGTTTGCACTGAAGACATTTAAATTCAGTAACTGTTTTGAAACAGTTATTCTGTAGAAGACAGAATAAACAGAATACACCCCCAAAAGCTCCCTCTAAAGTAAGCATGTTCTCTTCAAAAGAGTAAAGTGAACTCTGTGTGGGGAGTGTTTCTTGTTGGGAGCTCTATTGTACTTAATACAACAAACTCTTGACCCTCTTTTAATCTTTTATGGACTACTTCAGGACAATTGACTCTGAACTGCAAGCCATCATCAGCATCAGTCCAGACCTGCACAAAATTACATTAACTCATCAGTAATTTTCTGCAATCTCTTTTGATTCAAATTACATTCACATTGATTTCAACGTGGTTTTGGTGGGGGGGTTTTGACAGCAGAGATAATTATCACCCTCTGCTAGTTTACTTTCTGCAAAACATTCGGATTGCTAGTAAAAGCAGGAACAAGCAAACATCATTCTAAAAAGGTCACAAACCATTATAATAAAGTAGCATGCTCACATGTAATATTTCTTTTTTAAACAGATGTTTACTTTTTAGAGATACTAGGATATTTTTCAATGACCAGACAAATAGCATGATGCTTCACAGACAACTATCTATCACTGAAAAGTCCATTTAAATGCCCCTTCCTCAACATTTTAGCATCAATGTAACGTCTTTAGATGGCCATGCATTCAGAAAAAAGGACAAATATAACATTGCTTTTGGGAGTATAAAAATATTAAGCTTTTACTTATCAAAATTATGCTAGGGAAAACTTCATAAAAGAAAAAATCCTACCTGCAAAATAGATCTTTAATCTATATTGACGCAAGCTTGATGCAATTTTGACAGAAAAAGGCTATCTTGCCAGAATCACCTAAGGTAAAGATGAGGATGTGTGTGTTTGCTTATGAACACCCTTTTAAGAGCTAACACACTAAGATTCTATTCCTTTCCTGTTGCTCTCAAATTAATTTCTCAGATGAATTTTCTTTTGCAAACTTCATTAGCAAGATGGCACTCAAGGTTCACAGTTAAATAATCTCATTGCATATTTGATTTATTTTCCAATTATAGTGATAGCACTTCATTAGAAAACATTCTTAAAACTAATCAAATAATTAGAAAAAAAATTCTTACAAAACAGAAAAAACATCTCAAGACTCTCACAACTCAAGACAATGCACATATATATAAAAAATGACTACAGGGCAATGTCTTACAAAGATGTTCAGGAAGTGGATTTTCAGAACTTAATTTATTCCAACATAGACTTACCATTATCATATCACAGAATCACAGATCTTCAGAGCTGGAAGGGACCTCTAGAGATCATCTAGTCCAACTCCCCTGCTAAAGCAGGATTGCCTGGAGCACATTACTCAGGACTGCATCCAGGCGGGTCTTGAAAATCTCCAGAGAAGGGGACTCCACAACCTCCCTGGGCAGCCTGTTCCAGTGCTCTGTCACCCTCACCGTAAAGAAGTTTTTCTGTGTATTTGAACAGAACTTCCTATGTTCCAACTTGTGCCCGTTGCCCCTCGTCCTGTCATGGGGAACCATTGAAAAGAGTGTGGCTCCATCCTCCTTAAACACACCCTTTAGATACTTATATGCCATAAGGTCTCCCCTCAGCCTTCTCTTCTCCAGGCTAAAGAGTCCCAGCTCTCTCAGCCTTTCCTCATAAGGGAGATGCTCCAATCCCTCAATCATCCTAGTTGCCCTTCGCTGGACTCGCTCCAGCAGTTCCCTGTCCCTCTTGAACTAGGGAGCCCAAAACTGGACACAGTATTCCAGTTGTGGCCTCACCAGCGCCGAGTAGAGGGGGAGAATGACCTCCCTCGACCTACTGGCCACACTCTTTCGTATGCAGCCCAGGATTCCATTGGCCTTTTTGGCGACAAGGGCACATTGCTGGCTCATGGATAATTTACTGTCTACCAAGACCGCCAGATCCTTCTCCTCAGAACTACTTCCCAGCAGGTCCACCCCTAACCTATACTGGCGCTTAGCATTCTTCCTCCCCAGGTGCAGGACCTTGCACTTGCTTTTGTTGAACCTCACTAGGTTCTTCTCTGCCCAGCTCTCCAGCCTGTCCAGATCATGCTGGATGGCAGCGTGGCCCTCTGGAGCGTCAGCCACCCCTCCCAGTTTGGTATCATCAGCAAACTTGCTGAGGATACACTCTGTCCCCTCATCCAGGTCATTAATGAATATATTGAACAAAATTGGACCGAGTATTGACCCCTGGGGGACACCACTGGTTACAGGCCTCCAACTAGACTCTGTGCCACTGATCACAACCCTCTGAGTTCTGTCACACAGCCAGCTCTCAATCCACCTCACTGTCACCTCATCTAGCCCACACTTCCTCAGCTTCCTAATGAGGATGTTATAGGAAACAGTGTCGAAAGCCTTGCTAAAGTCAAGGTAGATGACATCTACGGCTCTCCCCTCATCCAGCCAACCAGTTACAACATCATAGAAGGCCTTCAAATTGGTCAAGCATGATTTACCCTTGGTAAATCCGTGCTGACCACTTCCAATAACTTCCTGTTCCTCAGCGTGTTTGGAGATGACATCCAGAATGAGTCGCTCCATTACCTTCCCAGGGACAGAGGTGAGACTAACCGGTCTGTAGTTCCCTGGGTCCTCCTTCTTGCCTTTTTTGAAGATTGGAGTGATGTCGGCCTTCCTCCAGTCCTCAGGTACCTCTCCTGTTCCCCATGACCTTTCAAAGACAATGGAGAGTGGTCTAGCAATAACATCTGCCAGCTCCCTCAGCACTCGCGGGTGCATCCCGTCAGGGCCCATGGACTTATGAATGTCCAGCTTGGCCAAGTGGTCTCTGACCCGGTCCTCCTCAACTGAGGGAAAATCTTCCTCTCTCCAGACCTTCCCCCTTGTCTCCAGGGTATAGGATTCGTGAGGGACAGCTTTAGCAGTGAAGACCGAAGAAAAGGCGGCATTCAGTAATTCTGCCTTCTCTCTTCCACCACTAGGGCACCCATCTCATTCATCAGTGGGCCTACATTCTCCCTAGTCTTCCTTTTTCTATTGATATACTGAAAAAATCTCTTCTTATTGTCTTTAACTGCAGTGGCCAAGCTGAGTTCTGATTGAGCTTTGGCCCTTCTAATTTTCCCCCTATATAGCTTCATTATATCTTGATAATCCTCATAAGTTGCCAACCCCCTTTTCCAGAGAATGTAAGCTTTCCTTTTTTTCCTGAGGTCCAGCCAAAGCTCTCTATTTAGCCAGGCTGGTCGTCTTCCCCGTCGGCTCGTTTTTCGAGCCATGGGGATGGCCTTCTCCTGTGCTTCTAAGAGTACCTGCTCGAAGCAAGACCAGCCTTCCTGGGCGCCTTTGCCCTTCAAAACTGCCTCCCATGGGACACTCTCAACCATGCTCCTAAACAGGCTAACATCTGCCCTTCGGAAGTCCAAGGTGGCAGTTCTGCTGGCTCCCCGCCTTGCTTCACCAAGAACTGAAAATTCTACCATTTCATGATCACTGTGCCCAAGACGACCTTCAACCTTTACATCCCCCACAAGACCTTCTCTGTTAACAACCAGTAGGTCCAGCAGGGCACTTCCCCTAGTTGGTTCCTTCACCAGCTGTGTTAGGAAGTTGTCTTCCACACACTCCAGGAACCTCCGGGACTGTTCCCTCTCTGCTGCATAGTATTTCCAGCAGACATCTGGGAAGTTGAAGTCCCCCACGAGAACAAGGGCAAATGATCGCGAGACCTCTGCCAGCTGCTTATAGAATATTTCATCAGTTTCTACATCCTGATTAGGGGGTCTATAACAAACTCCCATCATGATGTCTGCCTTGTTGGCCTTCCCCTTAATTCTTATCCATACACACTCAACACTGTCATTCACGCTGTTAAGTTCTAAACATTCAAAATTGCCCCTAACATAGAAGGCCACTCCACCACCTCTCCTTCTTTACCTATCCCTTCTGAAAAGCTAGTAGCCATCGATCACAGCACTCCACTTGTGTGTGTCTTCCCACCACGTTTCTGTTATGGCAACTATATCATAGTTTCCTTGCTGTACAATGGCCTCCAGCTCCTCTTGTTTATTCCCCATGCTGCGTGCATTAGTGTAGATGCACTTCAGCTGGGCTAATTGTCCTGCCACTTTCTTGGGGGGACAAGCTTTAATTCGCACCTGATCACGCTCAGACACTTCTGTAGTTACCAAGTTATCACTACCCCTCATGTCTTTGCTGCCACGCAAATCACCATCCCCCACCGTCACTGAGACAGGCTGCAGGACCTTGCTAACACTTTTACCCAGAAGCACTGGTATGTTGCTCCCAGGCACCACTTTTATAATCCTGGTTTCATCCCCATCCCCCTTCAGACCTAGTTTAAAGCCCTATGAATGAGCCCTGATAATTCTTGTCCCAGGATCTTTCTTCCCCTTCGGGTTAGGCTTTCCCCATCTGTTGCCAGCATGCCCGGTTTCCTGTAGATCAGCCCAACAATGAACATCCATGGCACTACAATGACTTAGTTTAAAAAAAAAATAAATTATGGACAGGTAAAGAAGAACTCAGTGGCAAAGAAAAACAATTAAACATAGCAACTGTCATCAGGAGATTGACCAAGTATTAAAAATCCAGGCAGTAGAATAACCCATCCTGTCCTACCCACATTATTTTGGAAGTGTTATGAATCTGACTAAGTCCTGGTTTTAGATGAGCTCACTGGCTTGAAGCTGAATCACTATATATAGATACATTCCAAGTCCAGTGAAACTGACCCAATTCCATCCAGAAACCCATTTCAAAACACTGATGAATAAAATTCTTCCTACCCATAAGCCGTCTAGGTTTATCCATGCTGTAAAACAATTACCGCTGTACCACACAGAGATGCTTTTTGCTATGTAGCTGTCTGGAGTTTACATCAATGTTTTGAAGGTAAACTCTTCTTCTTATATCCCAGTTTAAACAAATAAACAAACATTTAAAAATGATCAGCAATTATTAGGTGATTTCTTATAACTTAAACTTGTGACTGTCAGTCCGGTTATGTCTTAGGAACCTTATAATTTCTTAAGCAGGAAGAGGGATGGGTTAATATTATTTCTTCACTGAGTTCAAGATAGGGAAACTGAATGATTTGAGTATGAGTACAATATGAGTATAATAGAGTTTGGCTTAAAAAAAAAAAAAAGAGACACATACATCCAAAATCCCAGTCCTGTTCAATGAATGCAAATTGAGAAACCGAGGATGCAGGGTTGCACAGAAACTAGATCCTCAGTCAATTGATGACAAACATCCAAAAAGCTTATTAAATGGAGATAAACCTGACTTTTTGTTTACATTTGTATTTACTGTTTCTAAAAACATTTATAAACAATTGTATTGTGTACTTTAGGAATCCTGTCATAGTTGCACCATGTGTTTGACAATGTTATCTGAGCTCTGAGGTGGAAGTATCACTAGATGAGTGACATGAACCAGGTAAATTCTCAGGAGTGGTGTACGAAAGCAGAGTGCCTGATTCCCAAGAGAGTTTGTTACACATATATATATATATACATATATAAAGTAGTAGTAGTCCTTTAATATCTCTCTTCACCCGAGAAAGTCCTATTTGGTCCAGCACACGAACATTCAGATCCAAATTCAAAGAATTTCTCAAAGCCTGTTCCTCCACCTTTGTAATTCAAAGCAGCAATAAAATAACCCAGTCAACGTTTAAGAAACTTAGCCCACAATGAATTTCAGTCTTAGTGACTGCATTAATATAGGTAGTCTTCATACACTCCTTTCAATTTACTTACAATGCTACTTATCTAATACTATAATCAACACTAGGCTGTTATTTATTTTGAAGGTTTGTTGGGTTTTGTTTTGTTTTTTTTTTTTTTTTTAAAAACAAGATCATAGAAATGAACTGCTTGCATAACCATTTACTTGCCACTCATTCTTTCAATGGGGGAGCACTTTAGGCTGGTAACTGAATATCAAGTACAGACACTGAAAGAACTTGCATGCATAGAACAGTTTCAGTGCACCTCTAGCCTCTCCATGCACCATAATAATCTGTTTTTAAATGGATCAAAGAATAGCTGAGAGCAAAGGAAAAAAGTCTCATCAAATTTTATGGGGTTTTTGAAGCAGTTGAGCAATTCCGCAATTCCCATATGTTTTCCTGGAAACACGCTTCTTGCAAGTGTCATTGACAACTGGGAACTTTAAACACTATTTCTGCCCTTCAGAAATACTGAAAGACATTTGTCCTACATCTGTTAAAATACCGATCTTTAAGAACTTACCATAAATATTTACAGATTCCCATTGTGTCATTAGCATACTTATCTGAGCTGCATATTAAGCAACAGGGTATTTAAAATGTTAAGTTTGCTGCCAAGAAAGGATATATTAATGAACTGGGAAGCTGCTATATAACCCAACATCAGATTATCTTAATAAATGTAACAGGATAGACAGATATTCAAGCCTGTGCAAGACACTCGACCCAATGTTCATTCTCAAAAGAAATTACTTCATGAGGAGACTTCCTCACTGAAAAAAGAATTAGTATAGACCATAAAGAATCTTTGGATATCGCATAAAGTCATTCTTAACGTGAATCACATCCTCTAATATGTGACTCACATACCAAGACAGGCAGATTGTCATAGACCCAATGCTGGTCAAGCCCTTGCTGGAGTTGGTATACAGTTCTTCCAGATCTGGAGCCACCAAAACTTTCTCATTTAGCTACACAGTAATAGCTGCAGTGTTTGTGCTGGTATGCTGGATTGGAATAATATGGTCAGTTTTAAGACAGTATCATTTAAATATTAACCACAATATTTTTGGAATGAATTACATATTCCTATTTTCGCAAAAATGGATTTTTACAACTCACATTAGTGCCTTTAAAAGTAGGAAGATATCAAATTACGCATTATACTAATCTGCTTCCAGTAAGCATAAGTCATACTGCAAAAAACATCTGTAATAATTACTTGCATGTACTAAAGAGATGTCACACATTTAAACATCAGAGGTTTTGTTAAAAAGATCCAAGAAATAATTTTATAAATGCATATTTTGTACATAAACTTTTCACATGTTCTCATTCACAGTGTAACAGGGGTGTTATGCAATGTCAGAAACTCAAACCAAAGAGTAACAGTACAACTGCTCTCCTCCCCCAGACAGGAAGCAAAGGCATGGTGGAAGCAAAGGCCTGGGTTTCTACCTTCTTTCAGCTTTTATGACTCCCCAATGGTTTCATTAGACAGGCAAAGACTAATTTTACAAGACTAATCAGTGTCACACAGCTGGTTTCTCAGCTCCTCCTGGTCAGCAGGAAAGCTGTGTGCCTTATTCCTCCAACTCACCGCTTAGCTGAAACACAGGGACTGGGGTGCCCAGTACGCAACCACCCCTCAGTGTGAAGTACTGCAGCAGGAGCACTGATTGAAGGATATCGTAGTAAGCATCTGTTTGCGTAAGTCTCTGCATCATAGTTCAGATCCTGGTAAGCTAACCCTGTTCTCCTGTTATTTCCACTGTGAAAATATTTAGTTTTAGGATAATTTCAATTAAATAGAGTACTTCTGGAGAGCTAGCTTAATTCCTGCATTCAGATAATAAGATAATAAAGAACTATCAGAAGAGAGCTATTCACTAATTTGTCCCACTGAGCATACCTGTCCTTTTCAACAGCTTTCTCTTGACTTTAAGTCAAAAAGAATTAATTCTAATGGCAAAACAAAGGCTACTTCCAAAACACCCTGTGTTAAGGAGCCAGCATCACAGCACATGAACCACTTCTTTCCAACCTAGAAGAAATCCTGCTGGTTGGTCTGTTTTATTCAAATCAGAGTTCAATCTCTACACTATAGTAAAAAAAAAAAAAATTATAGGACCGATACCATTTTCACATCTTAACAGAATTTCTTTATTAGTGGAGTAAAAATTAGATGTACAAATGAATAGCTACATAAGTTAAAAAACTTTACAACAATCTGTAAAGCTGCTAATTAAAGTAGAATTATATTATTTTGTCTCTTCCAATAGTGCATTATTAAATCTTTGGAGCTCCTTGGCCCAAAGCTCTGCAGATGCTAAAAATTTACATGAGAGCAGAAAGCAATGAGACAAATTTCTTGAAGAAAAATCTTTCAAGCACTTCTAAACACAGAGAAGCCCCAGGGACAAAGCCTGCAGGAGGCTGGGAAAAGTATCACGGTGGAAGTACTGCTACGTGCTTGGACCATCTGTATGACACTTTCCCAGCCATCCACTGTTGGAAGTTGTCAGGATACTGGCTAGAAAGATCACAGAATCATAGAATGGTTTGGGTGGGAAGGGACCTTAAAGACCATCTAGTTCCAACCCCCCTGCCATGGGCAGGGACACCTCTCACTAGACCAGGTTGTTCAAAGCCCCATCCAGCCTGGCCTTGAACACTTCCAGGGATGGGGCATCCACAGCTTCCCTGGGCAACCTGTTTCACTGCCTCACCACCCTCACAGTAAAGAATTTCTTCCTAGTGTCTAACCTAAATCTCCCCTCTTCCTGTTTGAAACCATTACCCCTCATCCTATCACTACATAACCTTGTAAAAAGTCCCTCTCCAGCTCTCCTGTCCAGCCCCTCCAGCAATCCACCAATACAATTCTCCCAAAATAATTCAGGAAGAAAAACCTTCACAGCCATAATGTATTTCTCAAACCAAATGCAGAATCAAGTAAGATCTAAACCTCTGCAGCCATATAAAACAAAAGCCTCCTTCAGCATTACTGTAATGAAATGAGTTCATGATTATTCAATTAATTCTTTTGCAGAATCAAACTTTCTTCACTTCACAGACAACATGACTGTGAGGAGGAGATATGATAGCATCCAGGGAAAAAAAGAGCAGCCACCACGCCTTGGAAAATAGCCAGCTTTGCTTCTTGGGTTTTGTTGGTTTTTTTGGAGGGGTTTGTTTTGTGTTAGGTTTTGTGGAGGGTTTTTTTAGGGGGTGGGGGTGGTGTTTTATTTTTTATACAAGAAAAGAACTATAGTAACAACAAAGATTTTTAAAATTAAACAATATAGCAAGATTCCTAAAATTTACGCAACACACTCAAGAACCATGATTTTACTTTCTCTTTTCCTTTCTCCAAACTTCAAACAATGTATTTTGCAGCTGTATTTTGAATAGCTGCCTTCCTAAAAATATTTTTTCCCATTCTAATCTGTCCAGCTGTTTGAAAGAAGCCATACATTTCTTGTTCTCATCCTCAATCCAAATGAAAATCATTTTTGCAGAAGAGCATTTTTATTTAATACAGAAAAAAAACAAGTATTTCTGTACCTTTCCATACAGGTAGAGACAACAGCTTCCCAATCTAAACAAAATAATGGATCCTGGCACTTTTGCCATCTAAGCCACATAAGGACACATTGAAATTACAAGCTGATCTCATAACTTTAGTGAGGCATTGAGGGCTGCAAGACTTTTTCCTCAGAACAGCTTTAAAATAAAGGCTCAAGTGAAATCGACATCATAAGTATACCCTGTTTAATGCTCTTTTCCAAAACTAATCATCTGTGTAATACTTCATAGGAAAACAGACTGGAGCATATCTTTTTCATACAGTATCCCTGTTTAACATTAAAAGTATTAAGCCAAATCTTTAGAAAGAGCAGGCAGATTTTTAATGGTCAAATTTGCTAATTTATCACTGTAAGGCTTTCCTTGCTCCTCCCAATACAATTTTTAAATATTTCAGTTGCTTTTTCCACATTGTAACATCCTAATTCACGACTAAAGACGATGTTTATTGTGATTTTTATGGGATAATGGCATTATTTTAATCTCTGTTAAAAGATACCCTGTTGTGTTGGGAAAAATGAAACACCTAAATTGTGCTGTAGTTTATGCGCACAACCACTACACAATGTTGCACTGTGTCTGTTCACAAGCACAAAGTTTGCTTTTTTAATTTCCAAACTGATAAAGAATTGTCATGCTTTACCTGCGATTTCATCTCATAAAGCGTAGCATCCTCTGGAGTTAACTGAAGTGCTTCATCCCACTTGTGAATAGCCTCTCGGTACCTGTAGTTAAAACAATATTACAGTCTCACTATATTTAAAGATACTAGATATTTCTATTTATATCCTGACATTGTCCCAAATAAAGTGCCACGGCATCTCATTAGTATTAATGATTTTTCTCACCACTTCCCTGTAAGACATGACGAACTGTTTTCAGGTACTGGCTATTTGTTCTTCTGACCAAATGGATGCTAAGTACAACCGGCCTAAAGCGAATTTACAAATCACCATCGGAAACCTATGGCAAAGCAACGACTTAAAACTAGAAATCCTGAACTGAATCCAAATCCCTCATTGTCAAAATCATCCTTAGTCAGGCATAAAGAAATATAATCTGAGCCCAACATGCCTTGTTACAGTCATAATTTAAAATTTCTTTTCAGTCTAAAAAGGCTGAAACACAGGAGTTTCTCTCCTGCATTTCTGTACAGTAAGATACGAAGGACATCTGAGTAACTTTGGTATATAAGAAGGAAGTTGAAAGTAAACAGAAATCGCTCAACTTTGGGAAGGTATACAGTACCTTCATAATACGTTGCAGAAGAGTTGACAAAGCAAAACCAATAAAAAGTAGGTCTTTGTCTTGAACAAAGAGTTAAAACTTGGACAAATGCATACGAGGGTTTTGAACCATACTGAAGAACTGTAATAGCATAAGATGTAGTTACAGGGGTGCAGTCTTCCAGCCCTAAAAGTGGTCTCAAATTAACAAGTCTGTGGGATGCCACAAGTTCTTTGAATCTGTTTCAAAATCCACCTTTGCTATGGAACTGTGTAGGAACTCTTATATTTAGATTAATTTCACTGCAAAGGTATGAAAGCAGTTACTCGATAGATACACACAAAACAATTACTAAAGTAATTTTCACATGCACTTCATACTAAACAGGTTTTATATTCTCATACTCCCCATTCTTCCTTCCCTTCCCCATTTTTCAGTCCTCTGGCTTGTATTACACCTCCAGGTTTTCCAGACCAGTCACATGAAGACTTCTGAATGTTCTGAACCCATTGGGAACAGAATAGATCGGAAAAGCAATGCAACTTAAGTCAAACTCTCATTATGATTCAGGTATTATTAGTTTTCAAATGACACTGATAAGTACGTTGTTTGAGTGCTAAGCAAAGGATGTTTCAGTAAATGTTCACATTTCCTCGAAGTTTGGATACCAGCTGTCCATTTGCAATCTCAGTTCATTCCCCATGGGCAGCTGTTCACACTAAAGGAAACATCACATTTTCTACGTATGTCAGCAAAAGCCTTAAGCTGTCATTCAGTTTGCAAGAACTACTTTTTGACTAGAACATTATAGTTTTGCTCAAGACCTAGCACAGACATGGCACAACAAAACCTACACGCGTAAGGGATGTCCTCAGCTCAGTTAGGTGGTGTCCTGGCCATGCAGCAAGGCGCAATATTGTGAGTGTAGCAAAGAAGTTTAGAAAAAGATGATTTTGGAAAACAGAGCAAATACAGTAACATCAGTAACCAGAAAGGGAGGAACAACACTGGCATTGTGCAAACGGAAAGATACAAGATAAAAGCTGCATTTCAGGAATCTTCATTTTTACTTCTACAGAGGGGACATCGTTGCTCAAAGTGTTAATCTGAATGGGATAAAAACTCAGCAAGAACAGGCTACCTCTGATGGGAGCGCCAAATACAAGCAAATATTCCCCCAAATTCTGTTGGGTTTTGCTGCCAATTTGTCAACAGCCTGCCAACAGAATAAAGATGGCCAAGGGAAAAGAGTCTGATCTAGTTAGAGATGTCACTGCTTACTGTAGAGGGGCTGGACTAGATGACCTTTAAATCCAACACCTTCTATGATTCTATGAAAAGAGGTTGTCCATTCACAGAAATGCTGTGCTACAGGTGCTCTGTGCACGAACAGCAATTTACTCAACTCTGCCTGTGAGGCTCAGAAAGCGTGATCCAAGAGCAGTGATGGCAGAATGTCAGAACCACTTTTCCAGATTGAGACCACCACAGAAAAGGGCTGGAGAAGGAAGATTTATCTGCAGGTAAATGCTGAACTGTCTGCTCGAAAAGACTGACCATTGACTACTAGTTTACAGCGTGGAGATATCCACATGGCTGTGAAATATTAATCTTCCCAGTGCATATATTTCCTTAAGAAGAAAGTCTGATAAAACATGACTGTTTGATTCTTTTAAATACTCATGAAAAGAGATGTTTCCATTGTTGTTCCAGGAAAAACTAAGGACATCATTCTTATTAAGAGAAACTGAGCCATGTTGCTTTTTCTAGTAACACAAATTTAGGAAAAAATTCCTTTCTATAATCTCTTAATCAAATAATTTTCTACCTCGTTCTTTTGAGGGAAAAGATTATATACTGTATTAAATATCAAACACCTTACTGAAAAAGTTGCCTGGGGATATAAGATACAGATATAAAGTCAATGTTCCGGTAAATGTTTTATGAAAACTATAAACCTCGGCTGAAATAAGAAGTGAGCTAGCACTGGGGTGGTGTTGTGAAATAAATAATTAAAAAACAAACACTTTTACTGCCTCTCTGTATCTTTTTTGAGATGAACTGTATGGTACCATTACCAGTATAAGGAGGGAGAACTACTTTTGAGAAGGAAAGCGTCCATATAAATATGACATCTGCTTTGGGTTTTATCAACACGTATTTAATGAGTATTCCATTTGCTATGTCTTATGTCCCTTCAGAAAAAGGGACATGAAACCTACCACTTCAAAAATTAAAATAACTTGTATCAGAAACAACATCTCAGAAACAAAAATGAGACTCAAAAATGGCATATCCATGCACTGGTGGCGATGCGATAAACCTTCTTCAGAAATCCCTGAAATTTATCAAAGTGGAGATTAATCCCAAGCACCAGTGGGCTGGGGGCCTACTGACTGGACTGGAAAGCAGCTTTGCATATACAAGACCTGGGGATCATGGGGGACAAGAGGTTGAGTAGGATCCAGCAATGTGCCCTTGAGGCAAAGAAGCCCAACAACATCCTGGTCTGCCTTAGCTTCACCACCAGACAGATGACCTACCTCAGCTCTAGCAAGACCACATCTGGAGTGCTGGGTCCAGCTCTGGCCTGCCCAGTATGACAGAGACATGGACATACTGGAGTGAGTCCAGCAACGGGCCACGAAGATGGTTAAGGGCTTGGAGCATCTGTCATATACAGGGAGGCTGAGAGAGATGTGACTATGCAGGCTGGAGAAGGGAAGGCTCAAGGGCAATCTTATCAAAGTGTAATAATACGCAATTTGGAAGGGGGGCAGGGAGTAAAGAACCAGACTCTTCTCAGTCACGCCCAGGGACAGGACAAGAAGCAACAGGCACAAACTGAAGCACAGGAAATTCTTTTTAAACGTATCTCCATTGTTGGAGATATCCAAAACCAAACTGGACAACATCCTGAGTAACTTGCTCCGGTTGACCTTGCTTTGAGCAGGAGCTGGGGTAGGAAATCTCCTAGGGTTCTTTAGGATTATATGATACCAAGACATCAGCAACCTCAGTGATACGTGATTTAAGATGAAATATGATTATGTCTTGGCTAAATGAAAATAAATTTTAAGCAAAATATAATCTTATAACAAATAGACACATTAATTTTTTTAATTAACTACTATAAAAATGTATCTAATGTAGCAGTAAAGAAGTCACAGAATATTAGTAACGGGCATATCTCAATTTTATAGAATATCAAATTAGTATTTCCAGCAAAAGTAAAGATGTAATCTGTATATACATTGTAACTAAGCATCCAAACTCCAGTAATATAAAGCATTTCAAGAAAAGACTATCATATTTTGAAGTATTGAGTTACTATGTGTGTATATAGATACAGTATATTTAATTTTATCTACACACAGTGATCTCAGAAAAATAGTCCACCTCATTACCAAAAAAAAATACAATTATAAACAGAATTTAATTATAATTTTCTATTCTTTATTGCAATGCCATAAGAAGGAATAAATTATTAAGAACTGGATACATCTGGGATGGCTTCAGTGTGGTAGACTTGATGGATCTTGCCAATTTTTATTTAACAGCATATGAAATCCCATAGCTCCCCTAAAGTACTGAAACTGCACTCTTCAGATGTGCTACTGACCATCTGGGAGTGACATAGACTTGGCACATTTTACTACAGCTTGCTAAACCTTTGAAACAAACATCTCATGCTTTCACTCCACTTTTTCAACACCACTTCTGGGAAAACACGATCTCTTGAACTCTTGAACAAAATCATTAAAACAAATTCATATTTCCACAAAAAATATTTAATTGGAAACTTCTGGTTAAAAAAAAAAACAAACGAAACCAAAACAACCCAACAAAAACCAAACAACAACAAAAACCCACCACCAAAGCCTGTTCAAGTTAAACAGAGATTAATTTTTGAATCATACATGTATACATAACACTAAAACCGACCACTGCAGATCATGCAGGATCTAGACTCCTGTAGCTTTACTCCGACAGGCTTGCCAGACTGAGACAGGGCTCAGACTGACACTGCAAATATCTGAAGATATATTGAAGAGATGAGATGGTTATCAAATTCAGATCAAATGAGACAGGCCTACAGGACAGCAGCAGAGCAGTGTCAGGAGATGGGATAAGGCATTCTTAGAGATTGGGAATTCTTAGAGACTTGGAGGGACACTCCTACAATCAGATGTTGCAGGAGAATGACTGAAAACACAGGAAAACAGAGCTAAGGAAGGGAAAACAATGTTTTTAAAAGAATATGGCTCATTGTCAAATACTCATATCATACCAGAGAGGATAAATGTGAATGGTCTGTGGCCACCAGAAACACCAGCTAGAACAATTTTAGTCTAGAGTAGGGTCAAATTCAGACTTTGGTGGAAGCTAGAGAAAAAGAACACTAGCTGGTAAAGTACATAAAAAGGAAAGAGAAATGAAAAGCACAGAAATTGATTGCAGGAACAGACTTCCCTATGATGCAGGGCAGCACTGTGAGAGAAAAGATTCAAAGAACAGATGAAGAAGGAAACTAAAAAGAATAAAGGAGAAATGAATGTAACATGGCTTTTTTGTAAGTTCAGAGTTCTCTAACTCAGCTAGGCTTTTACAATAAAATACTTCCCCTGCTGAGGTTGGCGAGGGAAGTGTACAGCACTTTACAGAAGCATCTAGAGAAGACTGGTGCGCAGGAACAGGCAAAAGGAAATCGTTTGCTTAGGTGCACACAGAAAATTGTTGTCTATACAGCACCTTTAACCTCACCAGTAACCTTCACAAGATTGGTAAGTCTTTAAACACATGAAGTACAATATTAAGTGTTCTTTCGAAGTCTCAGCAACTCCACAATTATTTTTTTTTTTATTGCAGACAATTCTGACACTACTGATGAATCATTACTGCAGCTCAAAAGCATAGTTATTTTATGGTAAATAAAGTGTCATATAATACTTCTGATTATGCAGGGAGAAAATTAAAACCAACTGCTTTACCATCTACTAAAACATCCAATAAAACATTTTAATTTAACAGGCTGATTTAGGTATGGCCATACTAATCACCACAAGTAAAGAGGTGCATGACAATTTTTCAGTGGCACCTGACCAGGTTCTTGCCCTGAAGTCAAGGAGAGAGAAACACAAACAAACTTGTGGTAACTACCCATCAAGTCAGTAAATGACACTCAGTTGACCATGGGGTAAAACAGCATGCACAGAGCTAATGCACATCACAGCTTAAGTATTCATCAGAATTATTATTCTTGCACATATCAGACGCCTCAGTATCAGGTTGTTGACACCTGGACGCTAGTAGTGCATATAGTAAAAATAGGTCTGATTTATACAGCTGAATCTTTTCCGACACAGCAAATACAAAGTGCTGTTGTAAGTCAGTCAGTTGAATATGCCACAAAATTAAATAGCTACACAAGTATTTCAAAGAGATTTATCTCACTGAAGAACTTCCACAAAACAACAGATGGGAAATACAATTTCATCACATGCCAAAAGCAATTACCACCTATCACCACGCTAAACTACAAGATCAAGTTTTTAACATAAGTTCCACTCATCATTTTCCCCCTTTTTATTTCAGCCATACATGTAAATATGGACACTTTTTATCACTGCATCTATTGGGCAAATACAGTTTTGAAACTACATTCATCAAAGAGAAGGTATGAAATCCAATACTGGAGAAAGATGATCTCGTTATTAATACCCAGAAGCGAAAGCCACAAAATAAGGATTCTGGTACTGTCTCTGACAGATACAATCTCTCTCACGTGGGAATATTTAATTTCCTCACATACAATATGAAAAAGTGATCTCAAAAAAAAAAAATCACTCCCTACTACTTCACAATTATTTTACTGAGACCCAGGAGTGGAATATACTGCAGTAAATAATTTTAATGACAAGTGGCAGAGGAGTTAATACAACAGAGTACTAGATAATGATGGGGAGTGAACAGTGTCTACACTTGACAGTCTGCCCTAAGATGTCTTTCACAAACATATTTTACATTGAATTGTGAGCTGAGGGCCCTGCTGCCTTTGACTTATTTTATACCTATCCTTACAATCTAGTGAATCACCGATTCATGGTCCATCCCCCTCAGATACTGCACTCATCTGTAAGGAGACAAGAAAATTTGCAAGACAAATGCAATACATCCATCCGCCCATCAATTCTCTTCCTTCTAACTGAAGACCACTTTTGTTCCTGTGCCTTGTACGCTGGTGCTACCAGTGTGCACGATTTCAGGGCTTCATCCACAGATGGCTGACAGCTCTGTCTATTACCTCATGTTATGACCCTACTGGTTCTCAGAAAACAGTCATAGAAACTAGGGCAAGAAGTTAGAAGCTGTCAACTGCATTAGAAAAGAAAAAGCACCAGAAAGTTTCTGGGATTTAGATACCACTATTTCTCTATCTTTCTCTCTTTCTCTACATGGCTTATTGTGAAAATATGATGCTCAAAGGTAGGGTATTAAGAGGGCAAAACATTTTGGGAGATTTTGGGATTTTGCAAAAAGCAATAATCTGCTCCAATTCTTTTCTGACAAGTTCCATTTCATCTAGTTGACATGCTCTTGTTACTGTACTAAATAATGCAATTCCTCTTCGTTTTCTTTCCCTATGCTACTTCTGGCCCCTTTACAATGTTTACTGATGTCAACATCACAGAGTAATAATGACAGAATTTATGTAAAAAAAATAAGACAGATAAAGACAGAGGAAACGTAATTCTCTATGGCATTTGAGACTTACAAGGACAATTTTAATTTATTTTTCATGAAAGTACCAATAAGTTGTCAGGTACCCTATACACCTCACATAGCTGAAACAACTACAAAGTATTGCTGTAAAACGACTATAAAGTACCAATGCAAATACTAGACAGCAAAAACCATCAAGTCTTCTGAAACAAGTGAAATATAGATGTGTAATAAACAGTATGGTCAACATACAAGGGCATAATATGCACATACACAGGCTGTATAGAGAATGGATGTCACCATCCAGAAGTAAGGGAATATATCAGACACTTGTAAATCCCAAGATGACTAACAGGCAAATCATACACATAGAAGTGGCAAGAAGAGTGGGAACTCTCACTACCAGCACTGCAGAGACAAGGAGTGGTGAGCCTCAGTGGCACAGGCACAAATGTTCTGCAAAGGGACGGATGAGGCAAGTTCGTGCTCCCATTTCCGTGACAGAGCCAGTTAGCCTCTGACAATGCTGCTGTGTTTCTATTGATAAGTGACCTTACAAGAACTAATATACTCAGACTGATGATTTTTGTTGTCAGCGTGATTTTGCATTCATGTAATAGTGCTTATCGAAAGAGAGTAACAGCAAGAACTGTTTGAATTCTCTCCTTCAATTTCTCCCATACCACAGCATGAGATGCAAAATAAAACACTGAAGATTCAACAGACAATTAATATTTCAGATGATTTTATTTACATTAGTAGCTGGATGGGAATATTTAGGGCATTTAGTCCACAGCATCCAAAGCAGCTACCATCCACAAACTCTAAGAGTGTCAATGAACTTTCTTTAGACTGAGAAACATACTCACCTTAATGGTTTTTTTCCAGTTTTACTCAATATTTAAAATTTCTCTCTCTGAATCTCAATTTAATATCAGAATCTGACGACCAAAACTACGTAACTTCAGCACCCTCACAATCAGTTCAAATATATTCAAAAACTATAAATTACCCAGAAGAAAAAAGCCAGGTTAAAGATTTCTCCCATACTTACGCAACGCTCAATGTAATCATCATTTATACTATAATTTACGTAGAATTTCCTCAGGTTTTATGACAGCAATTTATTTTGTAAATTAATTATGACAGTTTAATATTTATTATTCTAATTTTAGCATTCATCTCTTTCATTCTGTATGTCAACAACGCTTGTAAATTTTTTTTCCAGTATTGCTTAGAATTCCTTTCTCACTTTGAATCCCACAAAAGAAATCAGCTCCTAACAACTAATTTCTGAAATCTCATTCATTCAATTTCACCCACAATACAGAAGTACTGGAATTCTGCCACATTTCTGAAAGGCAAATACAGTCTTAAAATAAAGTTGTAGAGTCATTCTAAGAGTTTTCAAAAGTCGTTCTACATTCTCCTCATCTCAGATCTACTTCATTGCCCCTGCTTTGCACCAGAATAAAAGCTTTGCTTCTTAAATCAAGTCAACTATCTAATCCAGGTTATGACATGTCCAAACATTAATTTGTTTTAAAATACCAGTCATCTCCCCTGTGTAATTCTCTTCTGGCTCCAGGAACATGAAGACGACAACTTTATTTAGGCAGTAATGATACAGCTATATTGTAATGGTTTCACATGATAGCTAAACTTTAACACCTCAACTATACGTTTGGATGTTGGAGAATTTCACAGTTCTTGCTTTACAAACGTTGTGATAGTCATGAAACTGAATGCATCATAAAAAAATGGCATCTTTAGCAAACAGCATCCTACCATGTTATGTGTAAGCAATACCAGGGAAGGTTAACCTTCTGACAGAAGGGTTTCACTGACAGACTAGATTAAAGACAATTAAAAACATCTATGTCAACATCCAAATCCACTGAGGGTGAATTTATCATCCTCACAAAAGCAATTGCCAAGAAGAAAAAAGCTTGTATTAAAGCTTCCAGGCAAATACAGCTTCCTACAGAGAAGTCTAGTCTACAGAACTCCTTTCACTAAGTCTATGCTATTTAACATATTTAACAGGCGTCTTCCATTTTTAACAATAAAATAGGACGGTGGAGCCAGCTGAATACAAGCCATTATTCATCGCCAACATCTCTTATCCAAATAAGCTATTTTAAAAGAAATCTACAGCTATGAACTGCATTTTGTCTTAACTGTCATTTCTTAATTTTTGCAGAAGACAAAAAGCTTAAGCCACAGTCTACTACATTAGATTTCTATTACCAGCTGATAGGTCAACAACAGACCAAACAATGGTTTTTTTTAGGATTTGCCATTTGGTTACAAGAGTCAGTACAACTCCGGAGGCTGGCAGGAAAACACGTCCAATACACACAAATAATGGCAGCCTGTAAAAATTATCAGTTTGAACTGGTTTCAAAATAGCAAACTTCAGTTCTTCACAAAAACAGCATTTCTATGATTTTCAGAAAGTAAGAAAGAGGGGAGGGATGCATTATCTCTGTCGCTATGTGGTATTAGTGTAGCAAGCACCATCCAGAAATAGAAAAGTATGATTCTTTGTCTAAAACCTTTGACTTACAGTATTTAAACACTGTATTAGAAAATTGAGCATGATAATAAAAATACTGTGATTCCTCTGTTGAGATTGGCATGGATGCACTGCGCTCATCCCACAAATGATTGTAGGAAGAAAAACATACAAAGTCATCACCTATTTCATATATGTCACACAGTTTACCAAAAGTACTCGGCGATACATATAACAATTTCGTCTACACCTATCCACCATAAAAAAAGGTGTACTTCAGTTATGTACTGCTAAAACTAGACAAAACTGCTCTGCGTGTAACACATTAGCACAGTCCCTTACGAGCTAAGTAAGAGTAACTTGTTCAAGGTCCAGTGATAAAGTCAAAGAAGAATTAGACTCGTTCGCAAGGACATGAACATTTAAAAAGTGTAAGAACTGAAATGTCTGGCCTGCAAATGAAAATACATTTACAGCCATCCATTTCAAATTTTAAGTGCAATACAGTACCAATGACACACAGGCAGCAAATAGACAACAATAACATAAATAAAAGAACTTGTCTCCACTTCCCTTGCTGTTTGGCCACTTATTCTAATATCCGTCTTCCTACCTGTTTTGTCAAAAGCATTTGTGAACCAGATCAGAAACAGCAACCAGAAAGAGGCTGTTTTTCAGCTGGTTTCTTCTCCAGCCCAGTGACAAACCGGTACTCCCAGCTGCCCCCCCCCACCCCAGGGTAAAATAAAAAAAGGGACCATTGCAAAGGGGTGGAAGTGAGACAACAGGAGAGTTGGGTCACATTGGCCCTGACTGAAACAGGCTTAACCAGCAATGGAACTGCAGCCTTTGACTAGATACTTGACCCACAAACAGTCAAAGCCAGGAAGCACATACACCATGCTTTCAGTTAACTCAGCCCTGATACAATTTAACAATTGTCTACAAAATGACTAAATAGTTAACTCCCACATAAATAAATTACCAGAGCAAAAAGCAGTAGAGAAAGTCAAGACCCACAATAAATTCATTTTTTATTAATTTGATGACCACATGGTTGTGTACAAGACCCTACAAGTAATTTTTCTTGTGGTAGCACGCTATGTCATGAAGTCAACTCTAAAATAATTACCAGTCCTATAACATCAAGTATTTCCAGGACGAAAAAAGAGAATGTACTGCTCTTCATTTTCCCCACCCGCTATTTAAACTAACCTTTCAAAAGACCTGACTGAACAAGTCATTCATAAAGAGTTTTTATTCTGAGCTTTTACTGCCAAGCATCCTTTCCAGTTTAAACGTGATACGCCCTAAGATGTGGAGAACGCCATTTAGGGAACGAGAAAACAAGTTAACATATGTATATAAATGAAGCTCTTTGTAGCAAAACACACTGCCATATCCTACTTCTTTAGGAAACTCCTGAAACAAATGCTGATGAGTAATTATGATCCCTTAATTTCAGTACATTTTAATTTTAGAATATATGGACAACAGGTATACATCATGTTCAATGAAGATCATGCCAGGAATACTGAATTACTGTTTCAAAATTAAATTCCATGAACCATAAAGACAGTTAAAACAAAGGGGGTGGAGGGGAATATTATCTTCATCAGCAACAATTACTAGGCTTTAAGATCAAATGGACAAAGGTATTAAATTAGGACACTACTTTATTTTTTTCCCTGCAGCTTCCCCTGTGATGAGAAATAATATTATCAAAAAATAGTTTCTAAATACAGAGGTTTTATTATTCAAGTAAAAGCAATTTGGTGCATTTAACAGTAGACCTGGACAATAAACAAAACCACAAAACTGTAACTTTAAAAAAATTAAATACAATATTTTACAGTATCTAAGTTACAATACATAATGTCATTAATATAGGGAATCCTGGATGCTGTGACAGCAGTAGTTCAGCAGCGTAACTCTTGCCAGTGTCTGTCAAGGAGAGGATGTGGAAAAGGCCCCAGGTTGTATTTCTCTGTAAAAACTGCGTAGATTATTAATGTAAATTGCTAGATTTTGCTGAATTGTATTATACTATGCATATAAATAATAAAATTCTCTACTGAAGTTACGGGCAAAATCTCTTAGCTCAGGTCAGAAATATGTTCTTTAACTTGTAGATAGTTTAACTTTTGCATTAAAGTATTTACATTAATCTCTAGCCACCATCTACCAGTACAGACCTGCCAGCACAAACTGGTTTCTGCAGGACAGCGACGGTGCCAGTTTTGCTGCCACCGTGTCTACTATGTTAAAAGATGGACCCTGTCCCAGGCAGTTTATAACAGTAATAGGCAGCAAGAGAAAAGGAATGAAGACAGTTTCAGAGATCAGCTCTGAAAACAAGCCAGCCAATTGGGAGAGAAATTCGCAGTGGAGCACTTCATCTCAACACAACGCTTACAGGAAATGAAAATGCACCAGGTGCCTTCTGCTCTACACTTGCATATAATTTACAAGGCTAGAAATATGCCAGCACATGTGCTTGCATATATTTTTTTCATTAACTTCTAAAGCACAGCTCTGATGAGTGATGAAAATCAATTCTAAAATATTGTCATAAGTAACAAAAATAAAAATAATAAAATAACAATATTTATATTTTTTATATTATTTATTTACAATCCCTTATGTTATATAGATCCTTATAGGTCTTTAAGTAGTACTACAGAGGTTTTTTGGGGATTAGATGCAAATATTCTATTTGATCATAAACAAAATCTGTCTGGAGAAAGTGCTAGGAATTAAACAGAAGCAACATAAGCAGCTAGCAATGTAAAAATCCAGAAACTACCAATTTGTGCCCTACTGATTACTAAGAAGAAAATTCTGCCCCTCTACTCTGCTCTGGTGACAGCTTACCTGCAGTACTGCATCCAGCTCTGGGGCCCTCAGCACAAGACGGACATGGACCTGTTGGAGCGGGTCCAGAGGAGGGACAGAAAATGATCAGAGGACTGGAGCACCTCCGCTATGAGGACAGGCTGAGAGAGTTGGGGTTGTTCAGCCTGGAGAAGAGAAGGCTCCAGGGACACCTTACTGCAGCCTTCCAGTACCTGAAGGGGACTTACAAGAAAGATGGGGACAGACTTTTTAGCAGGAGCTGTTGCAATAGGACAAGGGGTAATGGTTTTAAACTGAAAGAAGGTAGACTACACTAGATATAAGGAAGACATTTTTTATGATAAGGGTGGTGAAACACTGGGGCAGGTTCACCAGAGAGGTGGCAGATGCCCCCCCCCCCAGAGACACGGATGGGCCTCTAAGCAACCCGATCTAGTTGTAGATGTCCCTGCTCATTGCAAGGAGGGTTGGAGTAGATGACCTTTAACGGTCCCTTCCAACTCAAATCATTCTATGATTCTATGACTGTATGCAGTTTAAATAATCTACAATTCTTGCACGCACTCAGAAAATTCTGCACTAAATTAGTAACAGTTTCAAAACTGAACTCCTGCTTTGCCAAATAATAACCAGTTGCTGGAAAATAATCTTTGCCAGAACAAAAGGAAATAGCTACAATAAATTGCAATTTAAACAAAAAGAACTTCTTAAATCAAACATTCTACATGGAACTTCCTACTCAATGAGAGGAGACATCACCAGGAAACAATAACTATCAGTAAGTGAGGAAAAACAATAAAGCTAGCAATAAAAACTAACTTAAAGACAAAATTACCATGCTACTTCACGTGGCAGTTTACAGGAGGGTGTTAAACACTCTAAAACATTCTGTACTTTTTTTTTTTATTCTGTAGAAAGGTAACAAGGCCTGCAAAATGAACCGTCCCAAGTAACAAGAGAGAAGCTGCAACATGTGCTTTTTCCCAAAAAATGGAGGTAAGTCCATACTCACTCTGAGTGTTTTCTGTTTCAGCTCATGTGTTCTGTACTCAAGAGTTACAGTTTACACACCCTTAGTCTCATTTTAGTGAGTGTATCGTGTGTAACTAACTTTCAAGGAAGCTAACAGCAGTTAGTTTATATATATATATACACACACAACAGATAGTAACACTAAACATTGAAACATTAAAAAGTGATCAGGTATTTTGTCTAGAAGTCACGACCATTTCAATCAAGCCCCTGTTTGTACTATACAGTGTCACTTAAGAGTTATAAGCCTACCTATTTTCTCTGAATTTTTTCTCTGAATGATAGACCTTAGAAAACACTCAACCTAATCAGAGCTAATAATTGCTGAGATTAAAAATTTTTATTTTGAGAACACTGGTATTGATCATTCATTCTGAAATGAGGTAAGCAGTATATGGAATAGCTAATTATACCTGTCATACAAATCATATCCAAGACTAACACCAAACAGTTATTTTCAGCCTACAAGGAATGGTAGGAGTGATTACTTACTACATTCTCTAATTTCATAATGAGCATTTTGAAGTGATTTCTTCTACACTTAATTACAAAATCCAACTCTGTAAGGCTTTTAGATCACCTTTATGGAAGGGTCAACATTCCTGATGGAATGTATCAGCAGCCTAACAGCTCCTATTCTAGAAGCCAGAAATAAAAGCTAAATTTGTAGACTCCCAGATTACCTATTGAATCAGTCCTTTTAATTTTCTAACTTCCAAAATACATCTTTGCTTCAAATGAGGTCAGTTAGTAAAGAGAGATGGGAAGAAGATGGAGCAAAGACTGACCATTTTTTTTGCATCTCTCTCTGTACCCAAAGCATTCCACCAAAGATACATGGACTAGTGAAACAAAATGAAAAATAAATAAAAGAAACAGAAAGAAGTTTTCCACCCAGAGAGAAAGGTTCCATACCAACAACCTGTACAGCCAAAGTCAAGTGTGAGAAACTACCTTTTGTATTCTAACTGCATCTGTACTTTTAATGGGATATGATTACAGAATGGCTGAGATTGGAATGGACCTCTGGAGATCACCTAGTCCAAAGACCATGCTCAAAGCAGGGTCAGCTAAAGCAGGTTGCTCAGGCTATTCTCCAGTTGGGTTCCCAGTATCAACAAGGATGCAAAGTCCACAACATCCTCCGGTCAATCTGTCTACTACCAGGTTGGGCAAGCATGATTTCTCCTTTGCTAATCGATGCCACCTGCTCCCAATAACCTTCTTGTGCTTCCTGTGTTTCAAAATGGTTTCCAGAATTACTTGGTCCCTCCCCTTCCCTGGGACAGATTTGAGGTTGATAGGCCTGTAAGTCCCTGAATCCTCCTTCTTACCCTTCACAAAGACAAGCAATGTTTGCTTTCTAGCAGCCCTCAGGAACCACCCCAATTTGTCATGACCTTTCAAATGCAGTTAAAGTCTTTGCGATGACATCAACCAGCTCCTTCAGCACTCAGGGATGCATCCCATCAGGTCCCATGAACTTGTGTATGTCACATTTGTCTAAACATTTCAGTCTAATCCTCCTCCACTAAGGGTATGCCTTCCTTGCTCCAGACTCTCTCTCTGGTCTCATGGGCCCGGGGTTCCTGAAGAGAAGCCTTATCAGCAAAGATCAAGGCAAAGACAACATTGAGTACATTGGCCTGTTCTCCATTCTTTGTCACTAGATTCTCTACCCCATTCAGCAGAGGACCCACATTTTTCACAGTCTTCCTTTTGGTGTTTGATACACCTGTGGAAGCTCTTCTTGTTGCCCTTCACATCCATCACCAGATTCAACTCCAGATGGGCTTTACCTCTCCTAACCCCATCCCTGCATACTCATAGAGGGTCTCTACGGTCGTGCTGGGTCACATGACACTGCTCCCAGCTCTTGTATTTTCCCATTTTATGCTTGGATTTTGTCAGGAGCTCCCTGTACATCCACACAGGACTCCTATCACCTTTTCTTGATTTCCTCCTCATCAGGATGAACCACTCCTGTGCTTGAAGGAGATAACTTGAAAAAAACACAACCAGCTCTCCTAAACCCCTCTTCTCTCTAACACAGCCCACTTCTCCTAGGCTACTCCATAATGTAACTCTGCCCATTAAACTGCTGGAATGTTTCTGACAAAGATAGCTCTTGGATCTTCTAGGAAACCTTTTTATTTTCACCATATTACGTAAGTAACATCAGTTTTATTGACTGAAAGGCAATTTTGACACAGCGACCTTTGCCATTTGCCATGTCAGTTGCACCAAAATTATCAAAACAATCTGAAAGCAATGTTACTACTTTATCACTTTCTGAACTCTTTAGCTATCAAGAGTTTATCATCATCTAAACCTGAAAGACACAAGTAAATTGAACAAATACAAATGCTATAAGAATGTGACAGAAAGGCCTTTCAACTTTATTTAAAAAGTATTACCCCTCTGCTCCATCTGCTAAATATATTATTTTTTCAATAACACTTAACTTACCATTGCACTGAACAGACTTTTTATTTAAAGGAATGTGCCTGTCATCTGATACTGACATCTAACAGTGTCTAGTGAGAAAGACAAACTCAATTACAGCTTAAATAGTTAAGGAATCATAAACTACACATGTTGAAGTGGTGCTGGCATGTAAGCATCAGGTGAAAAAAGTCTCAACTACTAAAAAGTGGAATAAGTAGCACTTCACAGAAGTTCGATTTATACCTTTTTTCAGTAGTTTAGAAAATTAAACTAAGTAATTATCAAAGATTAATTACTCTGGAAATTCCTCATGAAAATTGACCTATGATCTTGTCTTCTCATAGCACCCTGACATGTCCTTATTTAATTTGCAGAAATTAAAGGAACAAAAGAGTAAAGGCTTATTAATCAGTCTAATTTATACATGAAGTGACAAAGTGACATCAACTACTTATTTTAACATAGATGAAGCGCTAGAAGCTCAGACAAAACGTAAGTGTTCTAGTTGAAAACATGATCTTCCCAAACCAGTTCTACCTTTAGAGACAGAGATTTTTTTTTTTAGTGCAATATGAATAATAAATAAATATTTTCAAAAGCAAGAGTATTATTAACTTTTACTTAGCAAAATTGAAAAAATAAATGCAAATCAATGAGATTTTAAACCCAGTAGTGTCAATTTGCAAAAGAAAATGAAGTATTTAGATGAACGTTTTTTGCAAATCTTTAGGGTGCATTGAGAAGAACTCTATCTCCACCTACTGGACCAGCTACAAAAGTGTTTGTAGTTTGAAAACAGCACAAGGAATTGGATTGCCACCTGTAGAAGACATCTATATGAATATGCAACTCAATTACATTGAAGATACTAGTCTGACAGACGTTGTTCTCTTTACCGTTTGCTCTCTACATGCCATATGTTTGAGGACATAAAACTTCATTGTCTAGTCTTGCCTAAATCTGTTCTTAAGGTTGTGTCCACGGCCAAAGACTACATACCTACCAGTCAAAATACACTGTAATTGCAAACTGTTGTGCCCAAAATACTGAGACTGAGCACATGAACTTTTATTCTTTTGGACTGTGCTGGATTTAAAACAGTATAAGACTATCAACACAAAAAATCTAACATGGATTATGGTTGGTTTTTTGGTTGGGCTTTTTTGGGGGTGGGTTGGTTGGTTTTTTTTTTTTTTTTTTTGTGTATGTGAGCACATCCATACTGGCCTCTCAAGCAGGATAAAACACCAGCATTGTAAGTTTCATATAAGCAAAACCAATTTCTCCTCTGGAATAGTTTCCATTCTTTCCACCAACAGACAATAGTCTATTTGTTAATTGCTCCTTCCCATACATGAAGAGAATACACAAATATGCCACTTCTTCCACATACCTGCCTTTTGTTTCTGACACTGAGATTATTCGTTCACAAGTCACTTCATAACTGCCCCTTGATCAAGTTTCTAGGTCGGAATTTCCTAAACCATGTCTTCCACAGTAACAGACCCACTGGGATAATCAGCCTAATTCAACACGTTTCTGGTAGTGTCCCCATGTTTCTTCCCGTCCTGCAAAAAGCCTGAAACATGGATCAGAAACTGTTCTCTTCAGTTTTTCTGTGTGTCTCAGTCTCAGATAAACAGGTTCATGCACACACATTACAGCAGGTACAAATACTCCTCAAGCAGCTCTAACAAAAGCTGATAACCATGGAGGGCTTCTACCTCCAAAGCAATGGACCCATGCCACTCCTGAGTTTGCCAATGGGCAAAGAAAGCAGGCTGTGCAAATTCTGACTCCCAGGAAGCCCACTATTGCTTCCCCCCAAGAAGCATCGAGACTCGCTTTACAAGCACAAGTCAATCCAATCTCACTCGTCCGCAGAGGCAGACTTACTGCATACACAGGGACTAACAAACCCATTGTGAGGGTGCAACACCATCACTGCCTTCCCTTACCAAAAAATAAGGTAATGGACTACCCAAGCATAAAGGTGATAATCCCTATTCTAGCTAAGTAATAGCGGATCCGCTTTCAAGATTCACCTTTCATCGCTAATTGATGAAGTGAATCATCATATTGATTTTGCCATGCACATCACCTCAGAGTCTCTTTTCCGTAAGAAGTTAAGTTGAGTTTATTACTTTCCATTCTTTCCTTTATTTAGCCTCTTGCTTCTTCCCAAGTCTGTTTTCTTTCACGATCCCCTTCTACTCTCCATTCCACAAGTAACACCAACTAAGATAACACCTTAGTTACCCTCTAGTGTTCAGTCCTTGCTTTTCTCCTGAGTTTCTTCAATGGAAGAGCTACCATCCTTTTACATAAATGTTACACAATCCAACTCAAAACTCTTTAACTGTTACTATGCTTTGATATTTCAGGAACCAATCTACATCAAGTATTTAATTACTTATGTCAGTCTGCTTACGTTGTACAAAAGTATATTCAAGAAATAGACCATGTAAGTCTGAAACACAATTACAGCAACCATTCTCCACCAGAGAGAATAAACATTCCTTTCAGCCTGCTTCCTCAAGTTCCCTGCAATGGTATGTCAACTATTTCACCTGTTAAAGTAATGGAAGCCTCCCACTGTGAGTTTAGCTTCTAATCTATGTGAAATCTTTTTTTTCTAAGAGAAAGATCTGCCTGGAAGTTATGCACCCTGACAGCAGCATGCTACCATAATTGCCCAAACTGTACAGAGCGTGCTAGAGCAACTGATGGAAACTGCAGTTCCAAGTCAGAGCTTCTGTTAGGCCTCAGATATAAGCGTTAACACAAAAGAGCATGATAAGGCTCCCAAATGCTGCATTTTGATTTCTTGCTCCTTGTTTCTCATACCCGTTGTAAGCCATTCAGTGTTTCTCAGTAGCTCTTATAAGCACTTCTGATAATGTATACCTCTCACTAAATTCACAAAAACCCCTTATGTTGCTACTTATGGATGGGTTAAGCCTTTGTGTATGGTTTTCTAACTGACAGATAAAGCAAAACTCAAACACCAATTTAAGAATCTAAAAGCACCAAAAATTACCTGCTGCTCAAAATAAATAGGCAGCAGTCTATTTCTCTCTGCCCTAAACCGCATATACAATGGATTATTTGCTGCTGTTCAAGAGATTTATTGCACTTTACATAACACACAACAACAAATAATCAAATAACATGAAAATCCACAGAGAAAAGATATACAAAGTCCAAAGCAAAATACAAGGAAGGCAAACACAGAACAGAAAATAAGGCAAAAATAAAAATCATTCTCTGTTTAGTATATGTAAGTACAGTAAATATTAGTGATTACCAGATGTAGAATGAAAACATTTAGAAATATTCTTATTTTTTCAAGCTTGAAAATACAGTCTCTATATCCTGAAAAGGACAGATTAGACCTACCTTTCCATACACCACTGTATGATTTATTTCCAGTGTTAAAAACGAATACGTAAATAGACTCCTAATTTGTGTATTCTGTGTTTTCAGCTACTAATATTAATGGAACCGACTTATGCAACTACTGCATTAAAGGTAGTGATTAATACGATGGCAGTATGCTTAAAACAGATTTAGCTTAATTTGGTTTAAATTTAAAGTCAACTTGCAAAGGCTTCAAAATTTTATTCAGGAATTACAGAACTCAGGAACACAGAAGGATATAGAGAAGTGAATCACTGCCCCCCCAAAGAGTGTTACCATCGAGTGAACAGTAAAAAGAGAAGTCATATTTAAATATTTGAACAGAAGCCTCTTCTCAAAGACCTTTTTTATTTATTATTTTTTAAATCATCAAACCAGACCACACACACAGTGTGTTTATTATCATATATGAACTTGCCTGCTTTAAACGTCCAAGTTGTTCTGTCCTCCATATTGCCCAGGGAATCCTTTTTTACGATGAAATTTCTTAACACAAAACATTTAACGGCACAGGAGCAAATACTGACTAAATAATTATGAAATTATTTCTACCAGGAAAATAATGTTATCTCTGATCTGGGAAAATGAATAAAGCTGAGATGCTCATACAAGTAAAGCCAGGATAGAAACAGATTTAGATGTCAAGCATTCTGAAGATTTTAAGGGGACTATTCTTGGAACTGTTTTTCCCCCCTCCAGAGAAGATCTAGCCAAATTACTTTGTTAATATGTAATTTATAGTTCCTCTTTCCCACTTCTCACCCTCCCCCAGCTCCAAGGCTACTTTCTGCTTGGAGCATAAAAGGACAACGGAACCATCTTTGCAATATCCTTCCAAAATTGCTGAACTCTCAAGACTCGGTAACAGAAGGGGTTCAGAGCAGCTACCTGGACCTGTCTTTCCAAAAGCATTAGGTGGATTAACAGTGTGTTAGCTGCTTTGCAGTATCTGCCTAGGCACTGTACACACAGAAATAAGCTTACTTTTAATAAGTCACATTTAGAAGAGAGGAGAAAGCTACCAGAGTAGTTAAAGCATTGCTTACAGTGTGGCTTATCTCACTGTATCTCATTCACTCTTTCAACTTTTAGAGCCAATCGCTTTCTATCTCCCTATCATTTTTTTTGATACATGAACACACAAAAATGAGACAGGACACAGACTTCATTTCACAGCTGCCAACATCACCAAAGGAAACAATGTATTTACTACCACACAGTAAAGGTAGAATGAAACCAATGATCAGCTCTTCAAATCGGAAAAAGCATATGAATGCTAGTCGTTCGAGAAGGCATTACAATATCATTTAGCACTTATTCACTCAATGAAAAAGCGTAAGATAACTTTAGTACCTCCTATTTTCAGCCAAATTTGCACCTTCGTCCTTCAGCTCCTTACTTCTCTTTACACAGTCCTCCAGGAGAACTTCCTTTCTCCTCTTGGTTGCGTGCACCCAGTTTGCATCATCCTCATCAGCCAGGTCCTTCTCATCCGCTGCTTCTGCTTCGAACTGCTGGGAAGTAGCTTTGGAAACTTTCTCGCCAATCTTTCTCTTCCACCCAAAAGAAGCCATTTGGAGAACTAGAGGGAAAAAAAAAAATAACGTATCTTCAGTAGTTTGGAAATCTAGGTTTTAAGTACACACAGGGAAAAAATACGCCTCTCATCCCGGTTCTAGGCCAGCGTGCCCCCCCCCCCCCCGCCATCCCCCGTACAGATCCTGCCCATCGGCTCCACCAGGGATGTCTGTCAGGCCACTCGGTCCATGGCGAGCGAGGCACCGCGGGCCTGGCCACCGCCCCGCAGCGCTGCGAGCCCCGCCGGCCGCGCGGGCCCAAACGCCTTCGGCCCGGCCACCGGTGGGGGAGCGGCGAGGCACCCCCAGGACGGGCGGGCCGCCCGCCCCGGCCGGTGCTGGGCCCAGCAGCGGCGGGAGCCAGGGTGCCGCGGGGCCGAGGGAGGGCCCACGGGAAGAGGCCGGGCGGGACAGCGGTACCTGCCGCGCTCCTGAGGCCGCACCGCCCCTCAGCCCCGACCGGCAGGAAGCGGAAGGGCAGGGCGGCAAGGAAGCGGAAATGGAAAGAAAGCGGAAGCGGAAGCGGCCGTTGTGGGCGCGGAGGGGCGGCAGCGCCCGGCGGAGCGAAGAGAAGGTGGAAACCTCCGCGGCGGTAACGCTGTAAATTACGGGGGTGAACGTGCTTGGCTGGACAATGGGATTAGAAGGAACAAACCGACCTAAACCCAGGAACTTTGGCGGCCTGATCGCCCAGGAAACTTGGCGATACCGCATGAGTCAGCCAAAAATGTGCCCTTTAGGTGAATTTGACTAATTGCAGCATGAAGACCACCCCTCTGGCAGTGAGGAGACCCGCCTGCGCCTGGGAGCCCTCACCCGCGGAGGCTGCGCCCTCAAACCAGACACGCTACGTTTAATTGAAAACGAGGGCGTTTTACGCCGGTCAGCCGCAAAATAAGGAATGATGATCACCAGTAAAAAGTGGATAGACAATTAATGTATCAATTATGCTAATTTACAATGTAAAAATGACACTTCCAATGCTGGGTGCGCTAGCTTTGCAGAGATACCCCCAGCACCCATTTCTGCGCAGAACTGCTGATAAATAAGGAGTACCTCGACTCTGTGTGTTATTTATTGGCTTCCACAGCGGATAAATGATCCCACGAGTTTGGGGACAAGAGCAAGCGAAGGCAGGAATGGCACCCATGTGACACCCACAGCTCCACAGCACCGACCATGCCACTGGCAGAAAAAATGGCCCAGGAAAAATGGCCAAGGCTGGAAATTAGGGGGTTTCTTCCTAAGAGGAAGAAAAGGACAGGCTACAGGGTTTAAAATTACTGCCCTGTTAGAGAGACAAATACCGGGATGCAAGAAGCATCCACGTCAGTGCAGGGGCAGAGCAGTGAAGAGGGGAGAGAGGGCAAGTCAACATAGGGCAGAAAGGGACCTGGGCACTGAGTATCCAACTTCCTTCCATCCCCACTTCCTTTGGTTTTTTGCAGGAAAAGGGTTCACAGGATCTAGGGGAAAACGGCCAGTGAGGGGCCGTGCTGGCAGCACTGACGGCCCAGCTGGGAATTCTGCAGGAAGCTGTTGTCATGTTGCAGCTTATTCTAAAATAGTAATTTAAAAACAAGTGTAGCAGTCTTTATCTGTTAATTTATAACATACACAACACTAGAAGACAGCACGGACACAGTTTCAAACAAGATGGTTCAGTATTTCATGTTTACTTAGTTTTAAGTCTTGAACGTTTAAAAAGTTATACAGTTACAAACAAGCATTTTTGCCATTCAGCTTTGTCAGAAGAAATTAACAGAGAAAGTAGGCACATCTTTGTTAAAGAACAGGACTTCATATCCTACAATGGTAATCAACTGGTAAAATAAAATTTACTTCCAAGTTTGTATTAAACACTCAAGACAAACATGTTTGGTTCTTTTTTAAATATTGCACCACCAAGATGAATTTTTATCAATTACCTAGTGAGTTATATCATACATGGACAATCAGGTTCATCCCCATTTTTTCAAAAAACTCCAATACAAAGGCAAGGTAATTCAATGTACTCCAACAGGAGTAAGCTTGGGAACAGAGACTAACATACTTGGCCAATTCGTGTATTTGCATAAGCTGCCTCCTTAAAATTCTGGCAGCTTTCTTAGTGAAGTTACATTTCACAGTCTACTGGCAGATACTAGTGCGATGCTATAAAAAGGCCTGCAAGGTCAGTAGGAACACGTGAAGAAAGCAGCATAAACAGCAAGATCTACAAAGCATAGGAAAGTCACACAACAGACAACTGCTCCAGGTGCAACTAGGTTGTCAGTCCCCCTTTCTCCCTCCCCCATCCCCTACAAAAAGCCCAGTTCAATCAGAAAGCTTTTGGCCATCAAAACTGATTTATCATACCAATAAAATCTACTTTATTTAAAACTACAAGTAGAGTACGCTTCTGCCAGTAGCCTACTTTAACCTCCAGATACCAAGACAAAGGAAAAAAAATTGGTTCTCTTAATGCATAAGAGGGCCAAAAAAGTATATGAAAATTAAAAGCTATTTGCACCTTGACACCTTGCATCTGTGGTCATCATTACAAGGAGCAGATACCATTTATAAATATTTAGTTTAACATATGCAAGAGTGATCCCAAACCAATTCCAGATGAGGAATTACTACAATTAAAAAACCTGTGCGTTTGTTATTTGTACAAGTGCAATATTTAACAATTTCAAAATAAAAGGGTAACAAAAGTGAACACAGTGATTTATTCAGTACATCAGAACCAATTCTTACAAGACTAAAAACAGGACTTAAGAGTAGGATTTGCAGCTGGTCCCTCACATTGGCATCTCAATCTCAGGAGCTTAAACCCAAAGCTTTATTTAAGGAAAATCTTCCACCTGCAGATGCAGCAATAGAACCTTGCGTTACAGGGACCGCGTGTGACACTCGAGGATAAAGAACTGAAGTTGTGACCTACATACTAGACAGACCACACAATTGCCCAGTTCAGAATGCAGTTACAGCAGTTCCAGGGCTTAAAGCAGCTTTATATTTCTTCAGATTCTGTGCATGTTCGTAACAGATGAATTTCTGGACTGAAGCCAGTTGGCCTGGATTAAACTGTTCTTGTATCTGTAGCTAGCAGTTTTCCATGGATGAAGCCTCAGTCATTAGCAAGAATCCCCATTCATTTTAAGAGCCCAGGTTTCAATGTTCATAGTAATGACTTGACTTCCAGTCTCTCCCTGGGAGAGCAACTTTTGAAACGGAGTAGGTCATGAAGTTTATTTTGAAGAGAACATTAATTCTTGAATGCAAAACTAACATTTTATGACATATACTTTACTGTTTATGCATATTAGTGCTAGATGAGAATGGAACTGTGGCTAATTATATCCAATTCACAAGAGACTAAATGTTTTTGTGCAAGTACAAGCTGTGATTTTAACATACGATGTTCAATTTTCTTCCTGAAACATGGCAAAAAACACAAATGCAGAAGGATTTATGTTACTGGTAATTACAATCTACAGTTGAAAACTTTTGGATTATTAGCATGATCAGTTTCCAATGTTCAACTGAAAGGTTGGACTATTTAATTTCACAATTAAATTAAATGGCAAAGTCTGCTATAAAGGTGGACTGGGAAAAACTAACCTATATATGTAGTTTCAACTGCAAAGTGAGTTCTATAAAGTATATGCTAAGTTAACATGTGATAAACAGCTGTATCAAAGTATTAACATGTATGTTAAAAAACCAGTCAATTTTAGATCCTGGAATAGCATGCAACAGCCATTAGGCTCTGCTCTTAACTACATACACATGTTTCTAAGAAAAAGGGTTCTCAGCCTGCAGTAGCAGCAGGGAGCTGCTGTGCTGCTACCACACTAAGGTATATGCACAGATCAGGAGCCTGGTGACAGTTCTTCAGAGAGCAACATTTTGTTTTAGCCCAGGGGGTGCCAAGTCTTCTCACCATTAAGTCCCTCACTATTACTGTGGACTCAATTGTTCTGCTCAGCCCACAGAATTTCACCCTTAGTGCATTACAGAGCACCTACAGGCATTTCTAACTGGTAGGATTTGCATGCATTTAATCAAATTTATCAGTTAAGTAGTACATTGTAACACATTAAACTATTCTTTTTCAGATAAGGGGGAAGAAACAGTTTTAACACATTACTGTTGGAAGATATCGATCGTTCTGACCAACTGATGCACAACTGTAGATGGTGACCAATCACACTTAGGTCACTGAAGTAGTAAATGTACATTTACTTACAGTGCATCAGATGTATTACCAGTAAAAAAAAAAACAAACAAAAAACAGGAAGGTCCGTCTAACTTAAATGTTATATGCAGCCTAATGTGCACTCAATGTAAAACGTGATGGACACTGCCCCAAGGGCATGCAGTTTCCTGTACCTGTATTACCCTATTGGTCAGCAGACAATCAGAATTCACTCCAGCTTTAAAATATACGTTAACTGCCCATAATCATTTCAATCCCTGTGCAAATTGCATTCTGTGGCTAGCTTTTTCAGCGCCTTAGTTAATTTAACTTGATTATAACTGGAAGCATCTGACTATGATTTAGGCATGCTTATTGCTATAAAAGAAATAAGCCCATCTTCAAAATTATTGTGCAAGTATTTTAATAAGATTTGCACACATCTCAAAAAATTCTATCGTGTGACTCCCCGGTCTTGGGGTTAAGTCAGCCGTAGAAGACTCAAGCGAAGAGCTCACTGATGAAGTAAGGGATGTATCTGCAGATTTTCCTTGCGCATCAGCATCTGAATCTTTATGACAGGATCTATAGTTGCTCACAGAACCTGATCTCTGTGGAGTTGCGGTCCCAGACTTTGCTTCAGTAATTTCATCTGGGAAGCAAGAGAGCGGAAGAAAATTAGGTATCAGTATCAAATCAGTTCGTTATAGGAACAGCAAACATCTTCCCCTTCCCACACTTCTAAATCTTGTTTTTTAAAACTCGATTAATACATAAACAGCTTTTGCAAACTACAAATATCTGATGGAAAGTAAAAGCTTACACATATAGTAACACAGAAGCAAGTGTCCTTTGCGAACTTTTCCTGTACTCTGAACAGTGCTCCAGAAACGTTTACATCTAGTTTAGACCAGCACTCGCCATATTTTTCGCTAATTAATTTCAGTAGCTAATAGTTCAATTTAGGTTACTTAAAACACAAACAGGATAGCATCCTAAGGTGAAGTCCAATAACAGTTCAAACACTTTGTAGATGCTTTTTGCTAGCATCTACTTTATTTGTAGTCTCTTTTTGTTTTCTTTGTATTTGGTTATTTATACTTTGATATTATTTGTATTTTTACTATAGTTCATTGATACATTAATTGCTAGCATCTACATTAATTCGTCCTTCTCTTTTGGAAGTTTTTCCCCATTGTATGTTGTACATTTGGGTTGCAGTAGGTTAAGTTTACTGTCTGTACAAGGAAGAAATAATTTCATCTTAAAAGCAACATTCTGCTGAAGTATCTCTATTCTTACTTTAAATACTGAACATTAGTTTGACTCTCGTCTAGCACCGGAAAGGTTATTTCCAGAAGAAATCAATGAACACAGGAGAGACTGCCTTTTCACATCAAAGCTACTTTAAACTACAGTTTGTTAAGAGGAACAGGGAACAGTTAACTGTGGTGGAGAGAAAGCAAAGTCAAATCAGCTTTGCTGTTGGAAGAGAGATAGCAAATCCATGCCCTTGGGTTCTATATCCTCAACAGCTGAAACCAGGACTGCAGCAAGCTGCCCTCCCCTAGCTGCATGGCTCTAAGCAGTCATCTCCCCTCCCACAGGGTTGGCATTTGTCCTATACTGCAGTAGATGAGTACAGGAAAGTGATTATTCCCCTGTATCAAGTACCACTGGATCCAATCAAGCACCTGTATTGTCAGAAGGAAGGAGGCAAGAACTGCACTGCCAAGTCAGATCAGATTTAACAGCCACGAGACGCACACAGCCTTAGCCACCTTATACCGTAATCCAGCCACACTCCAGTAAATCCTTTTCCATCCATGGCACATGTCTCCCCCAGGGCATGTCATCTACACCATTGGCTGGAGGTAACTCTCCTTTAGTCTACTATGCCCATAAGCAAGCACTGTGGCCAGTCTCTATTAGCTCCTCCATTCATTTTCAGGAAGGTAACCAACCGGGATTTGTATGCTGTGTTACCATCACTATAAGATACATCTTTCTACAGGTTAGATCAATTGCTCTCGGGACTTCAGTTACTGCAAGCATACAACTCCTATCTCAAATTTTGTTCACTACTGGCATCGGTGGGTTGACTCTGCCTGACAGCTCATATGGGTAAGAACATTGGAAGGGCAAAAGTGAGAAAACTCATGGGTAGAAAATAATCACAGTTTAATAAGAAGGAGGAAATAAAAAGGAAAAGAAAAAGTGATGCAAAGGCAACCACTCCCCACATCTCCAAAGCAGACTGATGGCCAGCCAGAACACTGGTGTGTTATCAACACTGTTTTAGTCACAGATCCAAAACACAGCAACTTATAGGCTGCTATGAAGAAAATTAACTCAATCTCAGCCAAACTCAGTACAGCAGTGTACAGTCCAAGTCAAATTTAAATGCTTAGATGCCAAGCTTTATCTTCACTAGGAAATGTTATTCACATGCTTACTTCAGATTTATGTTTAAATTTGAGGGTGAGGGTCCAAAGGCAGTTCAGCTCAGTCCCTTTTTGCACTAGTGGTATTAGTGCTGGTGCAGACACAAAATGGAAAAGTTCAGGAGTTAATATAGCTAAAAAGCTGTTATTTAAGGCATGAAGCAGCTAACCATCTGATCATAGGAACACTAGAACAGGAAGGAATAAAGAAACATTAATACAGATCTAGATTGGCTTAAACTAATAGAAGGCAACACTTACTTCACTTCTAAACAAGTAAATTAAGACATGTTTGCATTTAGTATTATTTGCCATACAACTCCATTAACTTATGTAAGTCTTCACATACCGTCAATGCTACGAAAGTCCAGTAAGTATGTCCTGCTGTCCACCTGATACAACTGTAGACTCATTTTGGAATATGCACTTGTCACTGGATTCTTCCTTCGAACACGCAGATAGTATGGGTTTACAACCTAGTACAAAAGAGTTTTGAGTTAGTTACCAGAAGCTTGAGAAGCACTGCATATTGGGTTTGTCAGTTCAACTCACTGGTATTAAGTGATTTCAGGATTACCTGTTGGAGTTTTGGGGACTTTGTTTGTTTGTTTTGGGTTTGTTTTTTTTTTTTTTTTTTTGCCAACAGGCAAACATTCCTACAGCCCCAACAGTGAAGTTAAATGTGTCAGCAAGACTTTTTTACCTGTCAGCAAGAATAGCCTATCCCAAAACACTTCCTCCACAGCAAGCACAAGCAGTCAGCACAGGCACGTGAGATTATTTTCTAGCACAGGATAACATAGTTTCAAACTTCTAGGCTATGTAGAAGTTAACGGAAACAAAAAATTACTGTTGTCTACTCTAAAGACCCCTTATTCTTTTACCTTCCATTCATAATCCAGTTGTTTAATTGCTCGACAAACTTCAGCCATTATATCATTTGGTCGACTCTGACTACGTATTCCCAAGTGCCACTTAGCTCTTCTTACACCTTGGTGTTTTGACTTCTGTGGATTCAACTCATCAAGAGTATGTCGAGGACGTGGTGCTTCAGCTACTAAAAATGGCACTCTTTCAGGATGAGGGCGAGACAGATGATGATCATCAAGAAAAGAATCCGGTGGACTTGTAGCCAAGTAAAAGTCTTTGGCCTCATTCATTATTCTTCTATTATCTATAATGAGGTGATAGGCAACTGCTAAAGGGTCCTGATGATTTCGGCTGTACAGACAGCTTAGCACTTCCTCTTCAGTGCATTCAAACTTCTCACACACTTCTTTTAAGGCTTCGTCATCAATCATGGTAGAGCTATATGATGGGTCTTCAGGAAACAAGTATTTTGGAAGGTCCTGCTTAAACCATTCATGTTCCCTAGATTCAAAAATTAAAAAAAAAGGCTGAGTATATTTATGTATAGCAAACCTTTTACAATTCTTTTTAAAATAAGATTATTTTTAGCCTGTACAACAAGAATGACAGTTTTCAGTTCAAGTCTCCTTCTACGCAGCACAGACAACAAAACAGTACCTATAGGAAAGTAATCACTACCTTCACAAGATTTTGCTAGCCATTCTGCAGGAGAGTGAAAAAAATCCTCTTTCCTGTAAGTTTGACTACCTGAGCTCCAAAAATATCTAACTCATCAACCTTCTTTTTATATAAATAGTATATTTTTTACCGCCACTGTGTTAGTTTTGAGATATTTTCAACTGAAATTCTTATACTACCCACTTACTCCCCAAGTAAACACATAACAATACATAACAAAATTAAGAAATGTTAATGATGAATAACTTTTTGGTAGATACCTGGACAGAGATTTTTGAACATTAGTCACACACTCCCCATCCCAAACAAGCTGCCTATTTTTTCCATTTAGAACACTCCCAGCTGTCTCTTCAAAACTTGAAGAGTTGAGGGAAGCTATGGAAGCATCAATCGGTACCTCTTTACTACCGTATCAATGGCTTGTATTCATAAGAGGGAAAAGGAAAGATACAGAAGGAATCAAATATTTACATTGCCCAATCATATAGAAAAAAAATAAAGATTGTCTTGTGTACCTAGAATAAGCTGTTTAACTATCCAAATGGTATGGCATGACAGTAACTTTAAAAGTATTCCCACCTATAGCATAAAGACTTGCATAGCGATTTAAGAGCAGTTCTATGGATGTCATGGTTTAACCCTGGCTGGCAACTAAGCACCACACCACCACTCACTCCTCCCTGGTGGGATGGCAGGGAGAATCAGAAGGGTAGAAGTGTGAGAGTAATTTGTGAGTTTCTCCACAGCTAAGAAGCAGGCCCATAAGAAGAGGTATTCTCTTCGAATTCTTGGAGTTGGCAGGCCAATCCATCCACAGTTGATGCCTCCACGTCTGTCCAGCTCATTCTCCCCATGGTGTTGGTGTGCAACATTGGTGCACTTCATACAAACTTTTGCCACATGGACCAAGCACACCAGACTTCCTTCAGGTCTTTAGATTACCTGGTTGTCATCCAGGCTGCCACAGATCACCTCCACCATGGCTAATTCCCTCAGATACTGGATACCTCCCTTAATGGCGGTCCATTTGCTTACAGAATTTACAAGATCTTCCTCGAAGGGATACTTGCCTGTCACACTCAACAGGAGTCACCTCCAAAGACTGAGGACTCCTGCCCCTTTTACAACCCCTTTGCCAATGGCCATACCCCTAGCAAGGGATCCCAGCTGCCAGGCTTCCTTACCTTCTGATTCCTGACCATTTGCCCCAGCATCTCAGCACCAGAGTAACCAGCTGAGAATTTGCTCACCTGGTTGACAGCTGAATTTTTTTCACATACCTCATGGCTTACTTAGGGATAGGGATCGAGTGGTTTCTGTCTCATTTATCATTTCAGTCTCTTCCTCCTCCTATTCTTGATACTGCTCTGCTACAGAACAGGCTGCCTCTTGTGATTCTCTCTCTTGCTCCCTCTTAGAAGAAGCCTCTTCATCCCTTATTAAATGAGTTGACTTCCACTTTGTGTGGTTTTGGTTGGGTTTGGGTTTTGGGGTTTTTTTTTTGGTTTTTTTTTTGTTTTGTTTTTTTTTCTAATTATAGGGGCGACCGATATAGTTGAAGACTGGATCTCTGGCTTAGCCACAATGTCTGTTTTCAGATCCAGAGACTCTCTTCTCCTTGAGTGCTGAATTAATATTGAGCAGTTTTCAGTAGGTGTGGGTCAGGCCCCAGCACAGTGCGATTAAGTTCTGCCTCTTTGGAATAGCCAGGGCATCTTTTTTTCAAACATTCTATCCCTTCATCAGGATCCTGCACTTGTTCAGGTGTGAAGTCTCAGACCATCGGAGGTGACAAGCCTTCTAAATACCTGCCCATATTCTCCCACATGCCTTGCCACCCATAACCACACTGCCATGGGGCCTGGGATTAATAATTATAAAGAATTTATATAAAAAAATGCAAGAAAAAAAAAAAACACAAAGAGAGAGGAAAATAAAACCCAAGAAAGACAAGGTATGCAAATGAAAACAATTGCTCACCACCAACTGATGACCAACCAGTCCCCAAGCAGCAGCCCAACCCCGCCAACTTCCCTCCCAGTTTTATTGCTGAGCATGACATCATATGGTATGGAATATCCTTTGGTCAGCTGGGGGCAGCTGTCCCAACTGTGTTTCCCCCAACTTCTTGTGCACCTCCAACCTACTCAACTGGCAGGGCGTTGTGCAGAGCAGAAAAGGCCTTGATACTGTGTAAGTGCCGTTCAGCAGTAACTAAGACATCCATGTGTTATAAACACTATTTCCAGTACAAATCCAAAACACAGCCCTATACAAGCTACTATGAAGAAATTTAACTTTATCACAGTCAAAACCAGTACCACAGACCAAGGTCTAGCCGGTGTGTTCCTCAGAACATGACTCACCACAAATGTGTTGAGCAAAACACATTTTCATCAGAAGCAACCAGTTAATTTGGAAGTAAAAAAATATCCTCCTATACCACTACAAAGCCCAGCCCTAGCTGGATGACTGAACCCAGAATAATATTTCATTCCTATTCATTGAGGTGGGCGTCTCCCCTTGCATGCACCATCCCCCCAAGCCCCTGGAGAATTAAGGTATTCAATTAAACTCAGTTTGCCTTTTAAACTGTGTGGTGACCTGTCTTATGGCTAATTGGATAGAACTGTTTAGGATTCAAAATCCATCCATGCTTTGTAACCAATATTTTTCAACATCTTTTTCACACCACTTCCCTTCCAGACTTATTTAACGTGACTCAGATAAGCTAAGTTCCTACCCACTCAAGTTTTGCAATGCTTACTTCTCAGAGTGCTTTATTTCTGTAAGAAAGTACTTCCCATTGTAATGAAGTAGCAAGGGAGAAGTGCACCACGTTTTTTGTTCTACTGAAAGAACACGAACATTGCCGACTTCCTAACTTCTAACACTAAAAGAAGCAGCATTTTCACTAAGGTAGTGTATCAGAGCACTCTCCTTGAAGTTTCTTACAGTGGAAACAGGAAAAACCTAACTAGGCTGCTGCATGAAGTACAGCTCTATCAGCCAACAATTTGGGTTTGTTTTTTTATTCAACCCCCTGCACACTTGTCAAAGCAGTCACATTCTCGTATCACTCATACACAAATTCATGCAGGGCTCTGAAGCCAGAAAGTGCTATCTTGCATGTGGAATATTCACAGTCTTAACAGATGATGTTTTAGAGTCTGAGAAATATTAATAAAACCAGCAGTTACCATATTGAAGAGCCATAATTTCCTCTCAGACATTTACAGTACAGAATAGTGGTTCTTAAAATCAAAGACTTTTTTTTTGCTCAGAGAAGTCAATACAGTGCAGTTTTTGCAAACCATTCTGCATGTAAACATCTTTGCTATAGCAGTCTTAAACCCAGAGTTTTTCAGAATTTCTATATATAATGTATATAATTGGTTTTCTGTGACCTACAATAGATACTTCATTGGCCACTGGAGATCAGAACCATCACAGCTAAAGCCAAACCGCCAGAAGTTCAATTTTTCATCTCAGTCTATAAAACATAGACAACCTGTATAAATGATTTCTTTGTTCTGCATATTTGCATTGAAATTATCATTCCAGCATCCTGTGATCAGACATCAGTTAGTGTTTTACCTAATGTCTCTGATTGTTGCTCTCTTCATTGGATCCACTTGCAGCATGTGCTTCAAAAGACTAATTACAGACGGATTCAGGTACTGAGGGGTATAAAAGATACCATCACATATCTTCTTAAAAAGGGTTGGCACGTGATCATCATCAAATGGAAGCGTTCCACATAACAACGCATAGAGAATAACCCCACTGCTCCAAATATCTACTTCTGGACCTGCATATAATCTGGGAAAAAGTTAATTATTAGTGACTTGTGTTTAATATATTTAAATACATTTTTTCCTCTACTTTCTTACATTATATCACAATAGTTAAAAATGTATGAGCTTGGGACAACTAATCTGCAAGTACTATAACATTTCAGTTCTATTTCATGCCTCCCTTAAACTTTAGGTCCTTCCCCTTCAAATATGTAACAGGGCACAAGTATGTAGTTTTCCTCTCTATTGTATAACAATAATAAATGCAATTTTAGACAATGGCAAACTGAAAGAAACTTGTACCTACCACTAAGAAAATCCACGTTACACATTGTTATCATTGTTTTAGCAGAATTTGTGCAGTCATTCATCCCCCAAACCTGTGAGGCTACCAAGTTTAAGATAAGTTCTGCTATACGGACTCGTCATGCATTCTTTGCTACTGCCTGAATAAAACAGATATTTGGCCTCCAATCAGCAAGAGGTAATATTAGGGTAGGTAACTGAAAGCAGCAGATTCAAGGTAGCTTCCCCTTTTTTTGGACTCGATGATTGTTGAGACTAAGTATCCACTCTGCAGCTGATATTTCACTGCTACTCATACTTCACAGCAGACTTTGCCTGTATTTCTATCTGTACCTCTACTTCCAAGATCTGAGCTGTAAGTGAGACTTTTAAATCAATTCAGGCACAATGTAAACACTGGATTTGGGGCATTAGACATCCTGTCCCTTAAAGGAACTATTCAAAGCTAGTTCACAGAAGCCTTAGACTCTCATGGAAAATTATCAAAACAAAAAAGTTCAGCCCACAGCTTCTCAGCCTAAAGCTTGGCAACTGGACTAGTTTTGTAGCCTTTAGAATCAAGCAGCAAGATGACTAAGTACATGCACACATGTATCCAATATAAAAGAAACTACCTTCCTGAAATTACTTCTGGTGCAGCATAGTTAGGGGAACCACAGCTTGTTCTTAAAAATTCTCCATCTGACATCATATTTGATAGACCTGAAAGTGTATAAGAGTAACTACTAAAAATTCAGACAGCAAAATGATTTCACACTGCATATACCACCTAGAACAAATACTAGTAATCAGAGAAACAACAAATTTATCTCAGTAAAGAAGTAACATTGTTTCAAGTTACTAATTTTTTTTATATGAGCATGTCACATAATCCTCCATGTAATTTACCAGAAATTTGAGTAACATCAATCCATTATTGCACACAACCTAGAAATGTTTGAAGAATATATTAATCACAAGACAAAAACCAGTCTAATTTAAATGACACATGTATGACAAAAGAACAAAGTCGCTCATGGGGAGATGCAGCAGCATAACAAGATAGGATTTTGGTCATTAACAAGAAAGTCTGAAAAAATACATTCGCTTCTAAATGCCAAAGTGGAAGGTGCTACCACAGACTTGCCTAAAACTCTGCAAGAGGTTACGCAGAGTAAAGGAAACTGAGGAGTTCACATGATTTCACCACAATTTATACACCTACATGCTCAGCTGGTTCCTGTATCACTGCAGTTCAGTAGTTTGATTTTAGATATTCTGTCAGTAGTTAAAGTGTACTTTAGGACTAGGCCATCTTCATTCACCAGCCCTCAGTATAGTCTAATATCAGTAAAGAACTACCACTTCTAGAATAGCTGTGGAAAATACCTTCCACTTTCCTCAGTGGAGGCTGCATGACCAAGACTACCGTAAGCCAGAGAAGTCAGTGTCCGAGAAGGAATCATGCTCTTTTACAGGGGGAAGGGGAAGATGAAAGAGTACAGCTTGGCTAGCTTTCATATTCTAATATACAAATTCTTTTATTAAGCTTTTGTTTAATAAACTAGTCATGGTTAACTGAGTGCTACAGCTTTGCTGACATTTAAGTTACAGGAAGATATTTTTGTAAGTTATTGTATTTCATTTCTTTACCACATAAACCATTTCACCCAAAGTATTTTCTACACACACGAAATCAATACAACTCCCAGTGCCCACATACTTGAACATCATACTTTTAAAATATACTTAGAATACTCAGCATTACTTAGCACCTTTCATCAGAGACCTCAAAGTGCTTTACAAGGGCAGGTATTATCCACTATGTCCACAAGAGATATCACAATGCTATTAGCACCATGGATACCTTACTATGCTCATATGGCGAGGTTTCCTGATTCAGATGGTTCCAAGAACTAGCTGCCAGTTTTCTCAGCAGCTGTGTCACAAACAGCTAGTATAAATTATTAAGCTTTCTGATTAGTTAGGCAGGTATGCAGCAAAAAAAGCACAGGAGTTTGCAAGATTAACTGTTCTTATTTTACCTTTTACACTTTAATTACATTTTTTCAATCACATCTTGAGAGTTTTTAGGTGAACTTAGAGTAGTTTAATAGGACGACTAGTGTATTTTACTGCAGCAATGTGGGTCTTCAACATCATGAACTGCCCTTCTAAGACAACTAAGCATCTACATTTCATAGATGGTGAAGCAAGCAATAGGAGTGAATTTTGAAGTGGAAAGGTCATGAAATAAGACTATTTAGCATTTCAGAGAAAATACTGTTTAGCAAAACCAAACGAATCAGTTTAGAATTTAAGCCAGTCACAGAAAATACCTGAAAAGAAAGCTTGAGAGAAAAACAAGTTCTACACACACAGAAGAACATCATTCTGCTTTACATTCGTACTCTTGAGGTTCTTGTGTTGTGTCCCACCACCAGGTTACTCAAGCATACATATTTCATTAAATATTTACCATAGTAACTAACAGGATCTAAATAACACCAGAAATGCGATCAGATATAAAACAGCAATGCTTACCAAAGTCAGCTATCTTGGCATTCATATGTGCATCAAGCAGCACATTTTCAGGCTTCAGATCTCTATGTACTACCATATGCCTGTGACAGTAATCCACACCAGAAAGGATTTGCTGGAACAGACGTCTACTTTCCTTCTCATCAAGCTAAGACAGACAAAGGTTTTAAACAATTATGAGTGGAAGATAACTCGTTTTTCATTTATATGAATTAAAGGAAATTTTCCCATGACGTAAAGTTGTAATTTATAGTTTTGATACTTTATACAACAGATTATCAGAACTTGTAGCAGAAAGCTTCATAGCTCTGGTACAAACAAAACAATGTAAGCTCTAAAATGAGTAAAACAAAACATACCCACTGACTAAGAAAGTCACTGAAATTTCTGAAGCACTCTTTTGAAATTGGTTAGGCAGATGTTACGTACTCAGTAACTAGAAACATTAGCACCCAACATATTAACTTTGCATAACTGAAACACCAATGAACTTTGACATTTAAGCACAGTGTAAAATTTAAGTTGACAAAAGCTGCTGACACACAGTAGAGAAGTGATAAATTTTAGATGCTATTTATGCTCCTAGCAGCTAGCCCTAAACAGCAGACTTAGCTGGACATTTCCTACGAACATGCCCTAATTCATACCCAAATCCATGCCAAAGTTTGTTCTAACAGCTAACTTAAAGTATCCTATCTGGCTACCTAGATGGTTTGTCAAAAGCAACTTCAGAGCTCTCACAGAAACTGTTTTACTAGTAGAAGAGTGTAATAAGGGCACAATGGTACCTTTCCAATAATGGGTTATACTAAAGAAATAACTTTCAGCTACTCCAGCTGGGTACATACCCATCCAGTTTGTACCCAGTAATTGTAAATTAACATATCACCAGTTAGGAAGAATGCCATGACAAAGTCATACATAAAGATCTGAAACCTGTTAACATATAACCATTTTTACTTTCAGAATAAGATGTAGTCATAGTATATTTTAATTACTAACAACAAAATGAATGCTAAATATGTAAAAACAAACCTTCATTTAACAGGGTGTGACCAGTACCCCCTGCTCCCAGGCCCCTAATAATGTGGTTAGCATAGCTAACAATTTTATGAGGAAAGCAGCCATTCTGTGACCGAGGGACTCACGTATTTGTGCTCTTTCCCTCATCATCAGCCCCTTAAGGTCAAACAGATTTCTTCTTTCCCTCCCTACTAGCCTCAAGGTTCCGGGGTGGCAGGCTGATCACTCCCTTCCTTACCAGCCTTGAAGGTCCCAGGCACCTGGCCAGCCAGGTGATAGTGATGACCCCCTCACAGAACAAGGATACATAGCAGCACACAGAGCACTGTCCATAACATCAAGTAATTACAAGTCCTAAGTGGCAACCTAGACCAGAACTGCTGCTGGACAGTGAGAACCATGACACCCCCAATCCCCTGGGCCCCACCATGGCCAGATGCCTCTACTGTCCTCTGCTTCCTCCCAGGATTAAGTAACTCATTCTTTCATGTGATTTTTGAGTTTATATTGTGAATGTTATATTGAATCAGCAAACCGCATATTAACATTTGACCTGATCTGCTGAGGGTCTAGGTGATTGGAAATCATAACTTGTATTATAAATTCTGTATTACACTACTTTTAAGTTGTACTACATTGATTCTGCTTGTAGAAATCCTGCACCACTCTAACCATAAAGTCTGTGCTACACTGATCATAATATCCTGTTAAGAAAGTAAAGCTTTAATTACCTCATTCTGCCAAGGATCCCCAAAAAGAACCTGTCTGTCCCCTCAGTGTCAGGTGACAAGGGAATGTTGCAAAAGCAAAAACAGAATGCAAGTCATTGATTTGTAGAGTTGGACTACTTCTTACCCTTCCATTTTTACAGATATAATCAAACAGTTCTCCTCCTGAAACATATTCCATCACCATGAAAATGTCAGTTGGTGTACTGATGACCTGGTACCTGAAAAGAGAAGGTATCTGTTAGTCTACACACTCAGTAAAAGATGCTAGTTACATTTAGTTAAAGCCAAAGTTGTACAAGAGTCAGATAAAAGTATACATGAAAACATCTATCAGCCAGTTTACAGCTACTGGAATGACAGTATTTTTCAGAAACTGTTTCCTCTCCTTTCACTATGTCATGCCATCATTGCCAAGACTAGCATGAAATTTGTATTCCCCACCAGACACATCAATCTTTGCACTTTCAGAGGACTAAGCTTAGTCCAAATGACTTCTATGGAAATATTTACAGTGCTGCCTTGCAGACAGCTTGGTGCAGTGTGGAAGGAATTCCAAAGGACTTTACTAGTGTCTGAAAAATATACACTTTTTGACCTTAACATGCAGAAAATCTGACCTGCTATAAATAAAAAGAGTACTTCAAGACTAGAAAAAAAATGCTGTTAGTAATCATGAATATAATCTTTTACAAAGAGACCTAAGTTCGTCATTAGTATTTAAGAGTACTAGCACTCTGGTTATTATATTTTTATAATCCTACGTCGATTAAATTTCGGAAAAAAAACCCCAAGCCTTTGAAGTTCCGAAGTAACTAGTTTATGGCCAAAACTTCCCCATTTAAGAGATTTTGATTTTGTTCTACATATCCTTACCTAGGAGTTGTTTCATTGACAGCAGTCAGAAGTCATTGATTTTTAACGAACCAAGAAAATGAACACTAGCAACACTTCAGCCAAAATTCAGATATTATATTGAGAGGACGGGAGGTAGCAATTGGATGAAAATTAATGAATCAAGGTACTACACTTGAGCATGCAAATATCTGAATTGTAAGACATAAATGAATTCATACACACACTACAGAACTGCAGCTTTCTTCGAAATGCTAATTCCAAGACAAAGGGGAAAACAGACACACTACAGCTTACTGAGACAAGTTATTCTTGAACTACATGGACAGCAGTGAGTTCAGGCCATCCAAGTCAATGTGTGTGCACATGTATGTGGCTGTATCTATTTTAACAGTTTAGTGTTACAGTGTAACATTTCAATAACCTGGATACCCTTCTGATGCAGTTATCAATATGAGATCTTTTAAAGTTAGTTTTACATAAAATCTTATAGTCCAAGATGCTTTACCCTTTACCCATTTTATCTCCAATATCTTGGCTGAAAGTACCTCATGTACTTAAGAATATTCTGAAGCTGTGGGTAAGACATTACTACAGAAATAGTATTTTAATCCAAGAGTTACAGCCATGCTTCTCTAAAGTCAGCTAATTTTTCTGTGTATGGAAGAGGAGGTTATGGAGTAGTTACATACCTATAATATAAATAAGGTTATCAAACCACACAGTATAGATGACCAGAATGCAAAAAGAGGCAATTTTATGTAGGAAAACAAGATGCATTCTATTGGTAGAGGTCAAAAACTACAAGAGGAGATGCTCCAAAGGTTTTTATTTAAAGCATGGTATAGAAAGAATTGCAACAGGCTTAAAGTTGTATATGCTGCCAAAGCTGTGTATGAAATTTTTCATAAAGCGCAGCAATGTTCCAAATTAGACATTGTCTAATCAGTAATGTTAAGCTGAAGAAATCTGTATATCTTTATCCCAAATATCTTAAACTGCTCCCCAGCAGTTCCCCAATCTGTTTCCTGACAGTATGAGCAGCATACTGGTAACTAAGTTACCAGCAAGTCTACCTGCACGACAGTATCAATTATATTTCAAATGCTATTTACACACAGGCTAATAATCCTTCTGCTTTAGAAGTGCAGGCTTACCAAATGAAAAGTTCGTGATGCATTGATTTTTTCCTTCATCTCCTAAATCTTGTCCCTTCTCTCTACATGCAGGAGAAAAAAACTCTCCCCAGAATTCCCCGAGAAAGAAACTGTTAGGTGAAGCTTGTTAAGCTGACTTAACAGCTTAGCAACACCACAAGTACACATTCCTGTTCCACCCCCGTATCTCAGTTGGTACGCTGACACTTCCTATTTTGTTTTGGCTACAGGTATGTCCTTTGGACTCATTCATGAACTCTGACAGCACTAGCAATTTTGCAGTCATATCACCTCAATAGCCTTCTGAGAACTAACCCAGTGAAGAAGTTAGCAAGTTGACCTTACACAATCCAATTTAGCTTCAGTGTAACAGCTATTGCCAAATTAAAGGGACTGAATAAGGATGGCACCTGTCAGTGCCACCTGGGTCTTAGGACAAGACTGCCAGTAAAAAAAAACTAACACCAACACCATGATTAAGACAGTGAAAGTCACCCACACTCTGGAAGTGCAGGTTCACTTTACAGGAAATTAAAGTTCAAAAAAAATCAATGGCATTTATAATTTATTTCCTCAGACCAGACACAAGGGGTCTACTCTGGGACATATTTAATTGTACTCTGTACTCCACTGATGAACTATTGATCAACTAACAGATATAAACAGTCACACTGTAAATACCACATTCAGGCAAGTGGCAGCAGCTATATTGAAGAACTCTGAAATATCAATCGCTTTTAACGAACTGTACATCTTTAATTCAGAAAAATCTCGCAGAGCGCCATCTGCATTGGAAAACCATAGATCACTGACCAGCGCATCACTAAGAACTTATTTGGAGTAATAAAACACAATAAACTTACTACAGAAGTGCCCTTTACAATCTTGTTCTTAGTAACTAATTTTCTAAGCAGAAAAAAACATCAAATATAACCAGAAAAAGAAAACTGAAGTAGCAAATAAATACAGAGATGGATGCTACCAGGAGTATCTATCATGCCGTTATCTTTTATGTACCTGTCCAAAGAATTTGTAAGCAAAGATCTAATGGGAGCTCTCCAGCCTGCAGAGATCAGTTTTGTAAAAATGCATTACAGAAGTTACTGAAAATGGTTGCATACTTGGAAGCTGGTTACTGTCCTGACCAAATACGGCTAGCAGTATTGCCCTTTAAACAAGTTTCAGATCAGTGAGAGCAAAAAGAGATTACTATTTAGATTAGTTTGATTATACCAAGCAAAACTTACAGCTTAATTATATGAGGATGCCTGAAGAGTTTGAGGTTCTGAATCTCCCTGCGGATTTTTCCTACAACATCAAGGCTGCGAATCTTCTGTCGATTCAGGATCTTCACTGCAACTTTATGCCCAGTTAACTCATGTTTGCCAACTGCAAAGAACAAGGAAGTATTTAGTCAGGGTTTTCAATTGCTCCATGAAGACATTGATTTGCCCATTTTGACTGTAGCCAAGAAATACAAGTTAGGATTCCACATATCCCCATTATCTTTGGGGAGCTTGAAAACCAGATGGCGTGTCATTTCTTCTGGCCTCGCACAGTTCTATCATGAGAAGATGAATGGGATATGTAAGAAAAACCTTAAACCTAACCCTCAGAAGTCTTACAGCATGACTACATTTTTGCACTATTGCAAACAAACAAAGTATATCCCAAAACACTGCCCCCCTTGCTAATTAGGGAGACCATTTTCTCTCCCTGCATAAGATACTCCAAGCTTGTGGCTCGCTTGGTAACCCATTCAGGCATGTTCTCCTGCAGCCCTTACTTTATCTGTAAGGATCACTCTTTCTGAAGAATCACTGCCATCGTTCTCCCAATAAGCCTGTTTCAGCAATTACTCTGAATTGCCACTAAGAGTATCTGATCAGTTTACTTGAAAAATAATAATTATATTAAAAAAATACCCTAGATAAGCTCTACAGTCTGTGCAGTAAACATCAGAGCTTTATTATATAAAATAAGTGGCAAAAGCTACAAGAAATGCCCAGAAAAAAAATCCAATAGTAACTATGAGAAGCAATGCAAGCATGCAACCTCACACATTCCTCAGTTTCTTTCCTACTTCTAGGAGAGTTTCATTTTTCTTTCAACAGAGGAACTCAAAGTGTAAAATATTGTCTAGACAGTTACCTCTCTTAAAAATTTCACCTGTGAAATTAAGGACTCAACAAAGTCACTAGGAATATTTTTCTTAAACCCAACAGATAAACCACAGAAGGTAAATATCTCTTCCACTAGAAGGCTTTGCTATCTGCACTGGGTTTTGCATGCAGCGATTATAACTGCACTACTTTCATTCACCATCCTGATTTCTGCCTTTTGAAGGTTCATCCTTGTCCACTTGAATGGACATTGCTAACAGACCTGTGTTGAACACATTACTCACTCCTCTGGGTGCTTCTCCTCACTTGAGGAGAAAGTCTAAGTCCCAGACTAAACTAAGTCCCAGACTTCAAGTTTTATTTAAATATATCCATGGGAAGCTGTGATAAACAGCAGTGATCCACAAAAATTTCTCCGCATTCACCAGATAATTTGGATATAATTAGCAAGCACCTACCAATCTGTAAATCTCATTCCAAACACAAGGCTTTCCTGCTGCCTTTTGCCTCCATTTTGAGTTAAAAACCAACCCAAGTGAGAAGAAAGTCTTAGCGGAGGGACGGAGATAATGATAAGCATCTGAGTGATTATTCTTATACTAAGAAAAAAAAAATAGCCACTGTGTAATATAAAGCAGTTGGTCTAAATTCCTGTAGGGAAGTAACTAAATAGTGTATTACCCAAGACCCTGAACAAACACAATGCATTGGTGAGATGCCTTTTGTACCCAAGAATACAGAGAAGCTCTGACTACAAGGTGAAGAAATACAGCTCCCTCATTCAGAGAAAGCCATTACATGAAAACGCCCACAATAACCAAAACACTAGACAGACATTTGCACTGCTGAGAGACATAGGGCAAAGCCCACATCCATCAAGTTCTAGACAAACCACAAAGCATCAGTGGGTGGCTGCCTAGAACTGCAAAATTATGTCACCTATGAGAATTATTTGCTTTCAACCAGATCTACAATTAAAGCAATCACATCCCCTTTATTTTTTTCAGTTCAAGTGTGATTGAAGTTTTAAACGAATCCAACAAATTGTATCACCTATGCTCAAATCTTAAGAGGTAATGAATCATTAACATAACACACTAGAAAAGCAACTATTCCATCTGAATTACAAAGTCTTTGCATATCAATAATGTGAACTCATGTAAGCCAGAAGTATTTGCAAGAATCTTTAATCAGTAAATTAAAATTTAACATTTTTTTTTTAAGAAAGAGCTTATTGGAAACTAATCAAAAATCAGTTAGACACATGAATTTACATCTTTACATCGCTTTACAAAGTACATTTAAGGTGTTCCATTTAGTAAGTAACATATGTATTTGAGCAATTCTACAGCTTAGCATATAAATATTCAGTTCTGATGTGCGTTGTGGTATAAAGTTTCATTTACCAGCCGATTTATTTCTGATTTGTCAGTCTACCTTACACGAAAACTGGAATTTCAATAGAACTCAGAAAAACAGAAAGTAATTTATTAGCTACAACAACCTATATTCAATATGCAAGGCACAAGAAGAGAGTTTTTCAAAACACATTTTTCATTCAAAGTAATTAAGCAGTAACATTTGCAGTTGACTGAAACCAATTTTAGCTGCCACAGCATTCAGGCTTCTGTGCCTCAAGCCTCGATTTTATTCATTGACTGGGAGAAAACAAGATTTTGTGCTTCAACTCTGTTTGCCTCTTTGAATAAGTTATTGTAATGAACCACACTGTGGTTTTGTGCGGGTGCAAAAAGATCCCAAAAAGCCCGTTCACTTGCTTAAGACATTTCAAATTGAATCGCTATTTTCTTCAGTAATTTTGCCTCCATTTTTTAATTCAATTTAAGATTATTACAAACCTAGCTTTTTAAGATACAAGTTTCCAATAACCATCTACTTCATGAAACAAAACTGTTTTCTTGGATATGCTTCAAGGTATCTGTTGTCAGTAAAACAGCAGACACTAACCCATAACAGACTGCTGACTACTTTTGAATTTGGCATCAAGACAGAACTGAAAGCAAGACTTTGGATGGTAACATCACGTAGAAAAGTAAGCAGCCAGCGTTATCTTTCTGAAAGCTACTTTGTATTACCTCTTGATAGAAGGTTTACCTATAGAAGGGAAGGCTCACAAATTAGAAGTAATTGAAATATGTTAGTCAACCTAATCCTCAACCAGCTATCAGCCCCTTGAAAGAATCACTGCAAGAAAAGTTCACTTTACAGACTTAATATTTCCCCATATTTCTTTATCCTCCAATAATACCAGTTGCCTTCAAGCTTCACTGCGGCTGTGCATAGCACCAAGATTTCCATGCCAGTGACAGAGTCTCAAAGCAGCAGTGAGTTCTTTTAACTGTTGAAGTGCAGGACTAACAGTCTCTAAACTCAGTTCAGCAGGTCTTCAATTGGAAAACTGATTACAAGGCAATCCGGAGTAAATACAATATTCTTATGAAATACAGGCACCAGTCATCAAGTTTGTAGAAAAAAAGCTGAACAAGCCTATGTTGTATTTAATGAAACACTTCTGCAACAGGCCAAAAAGCCAACCCGAGGCTCAGAGGAAAGTAGCCTTTAAAAGCACAAGCTAAACAAATGTTTTCACTAACATAAAAAACCACCATGAGTTAATGCTGTGCAAAGGCATGTTGCTGCACAACATTAGCTAGCAAACAGATCTTCACTGTCCATTTCCAGGTCTCTCAATGTTGCCTTGACCAAGACGACCTATTTACATCAGTTCTGCAGTCTATACGGACATGGGTTCTTAACCTATTTCTATAGACTGAAACAATTATTGTACATTTACAACCTTTAGTAGTAGCCTTCATTTTCCCAGTACAAATCACTAGAAGCCCGACTAATCTTCCTTTTATGAAAGCTAACCTTATTTCCAAAAATATATGGAAATAAAAGTTTACATTCGGTTTCAACAGGAAACATCAGCAGTGTTTTCTTTTGGGGTTTTTTGGGGTCTTTTTGTGTTTTGGTTTTTTTTTTTTTTGAAACACATTTGAAAAATGGACAAAAACAGGGATACGTCCTGGTAAAGTTTAAATAAGAATGTGTCTCACGTAACTGATTTAGGCTTAGTACTCTCTTCTGCCCCACAGCTTTTCAATTCTGTGGCATTTTCGCTTTGCCTAGATATTGGCTAGAAACAGCTATCTCCTCTGTAACTCTCCATCTTAAGCAGTCAAGTGAATTGAGTCAGTCAGTAGTTAATTCAGGCCAGTACAGCCAGATGAACAGTTAAGCTGAAAAAACATGAGATCAGTAACAGCAGCAGGGTGAACCCATCTGACAGCTACCTTAACATCAGGAGACCTTTAACAATTACTAAATAAAGCAATGATTTTCCAGTTCAATATTTTTGGGCTGCCACCACTGTTAAAGCCACACTTTTAAGACCCCTTATATCACATAAGCTCAAGGAAAACCCTAACTGAATTTAAGAAAACGAACACATTTGTTACAGTTTTTCCCTTTACTGTCAATTGATGAAACCATATCAGAGTCACCAGAAAAGGAAAATGATGAGGATTACAGGAAAGCAATCACAGATCTGGTATTAAGAAAGTGTGTGCTCAGAAGGAAAAACAGTGCGTCATAGATAAAATATGTCCTTTATTAAGCACAGCTAAATAAAAAAAAACAGTAACACAGTACATCACCTAGGGACAGGGAAAAAAAAACCACCTAAACCAATTTGTATACAGGAACAAACCATTACTCCACGAACTTGGTTCCAGATCCTAAATAAATTCCCAAGCCACCTAAGAAAAGTACTCAGTATGCAGAATGATGCTGCAAATCCCCACAAGGTGATTTCTCCCCCATCCTTAGTACAAAATATGTTCATATATGCATGCGTATACCCTTCACATCACCAATAGTGACAAAGCAGTTGTCCTGGTTTGAGGTAAAACAGAACCAGTTTTTCTGGTTTGCAACTTTACTTTTTAGTTGGGCCTCTTCTAACTGACTAAACTCTGAAATTAACAGCATATTGTTCAGAAACTGTTCACTCTCAGAGTGGTAAGACCTGATTATACCAAGGAATGGTACGCAGAGAGGCTCTTGCTTATACTTATTCCTATAACAACCAAGGTCAGCTAACTTCGCTATTTGCCCTGTTCAAGGGTCAGAAGCAGAAAAGCATAGAGGGGTCCCACCTGCAGGGAAGAGCGGACAGGACAGGTGACCCAAAACTGATCATCAGGGTATTCCATCCCATCTGTATCATGCTCAGTATAAAAGCTGAGGGATCAAAATGGTCAAGTCTCTTTCTTCAATGGCCAACGTCCAAGGAGGATCCTGTCTGTTCATCTGCCTTTGATCCCGATCTGAGCATTCCTGACTCCAGATCCAGAATTCAGCTCCTGTCCATCACTGACTCCAGTCTGGGACTTTCCCTGTGTCTGCTGGTGATGCGATTGTCATCCTGGGAGCTGGATACAGTTTTGTATATGTTGTACACTTTTTTATTATTATTCTATTATTATATATTATTTCCTTATTTATTATTATTTTAATTAAAATAGTTTAGTTCTTTTTTCTAAACTCATAAATCTCCTTATCTCTTCCTCTCCTCTCTTTGGAGAGGGTGGGGAGGGCCACCTGCCATTCTGATTGGCCAAAACCACAATAGCAGTGTAAAAGAACACCTAACATGAATCAAATAATATAATTAGTTATAATTACAAATAAACTAGCAACTCTTTTCAATTAAGTGTTTCAAGCTAACTGTATTTCATGAAATATTAGTAGGAGTGATGTTCAATCATATATTAAAATTATAACACTATCTCCACAAATTGATCATCTTTCAAGGTTTCAGCTTCAGACATATTTTTGCCAGTACAGATAACAACAGCAGCAGCGCAACAGCATGCTCTGAAATTGAAAAGCATACTAGAACATTTATGTGTATGCCGACCTTAGTTTTGTGCAGTGCACTGGGGGAAAAACAAACAACAAAAATCAACCACATCTTTGATTCCTCTTCTCCCCTCAAACAACTAGTCCCTCCATGAGGAAAGAGAACCTGATACCTGCCTTCTGCCTTATCTCGTTTCCTCCCTATTTAAGGAGGTGCTAAGCTCCCAAGGAAAGGAGTGGTACTCCAGCTGCCAGCCACTGCTCCCAAGTGGCTGGGGGGGGTATGGCTTTATAAGCCCGCCTTGAAAAAAGGAGACCCAAAGGCCTCTACTCTCAAAATATTTTCCGCTGCTTTCCTAGATATTTCTAAAGACAAACATAGTCCTATTTTCTACAAGAGGAACATCTACACTGAAAAAAGGTATCGTGTTAAAAGCCTATTAGCACATTAGATACAAAAGAATAAGCAATGGTTTTTTTACTGGTTATAATATGAGCAGTCCACTAGGTTCACCATAAAAACGCCTTATTAAAAATACAACCGGAGTGCAGTGTAACTCATTTGTGAAACAATGTTTTCAATTTGCACACCCCAACATTCGAACAATTCTCAGAAACAAGGCAGCAGGGACAGTGTCGGCTAATGCACAGCTTTACCACCTGGACAGCATCAAGGGAGAGTTTAATTTCCCTTTTAATTCTACCAGGCTTCAAATTTGCAGCACGGCATCCGCACCCCTACTGGGAAAAGTTTTTAAAGTCCGAGCTGAAAAAAAAAAAAACTTTGATAACCACCGGTCAACTAGACTTAGCATAAATTCTTCCCATGCCCGCGTGTCAGCTGTGTTGCCAGATAATCCAATAATCCCCGACTCGTCTTTTTATGCTGATTTCTCCCTTTGCAGAGGGAGAAATCTTGCCTGCGTTATAAGGCCATCCACTGTTAGTATTCGTGCAGCAAAAAGCAATGTACGGGCAGCTCAAGAACCAACACTGCCTCCTTTCCTTACACACCCAGTGCTGTGCTAAATAAATGCAGCATCATTAGCCTCCGGGAACTATTTCCGCAAACACAGAGGAGGAAGCTGTTTCTCCCCGCCGCCGGACCGCCGGTCCCACCCCCAGCACCTCGGCCCACACAAGCCCCGTCCGCACCGGCCTTCGCCGCCCACCAGCCGCCCTTTCCACCACACTGAGCTCGGCCGGCGGCCCCCACCCCGCCAGCCGGTTCCCCGGCGAAGCTCGGCCCGCCGCAGCGCCGAGCCCGGGGCCCCCATAGGCTCCCCCCCGGCCAGGCCTCGGCAGCTGCCCAGCCCCAGCCGCCGTGAGGTGACCGCCGCCGGCGCCAGGAGGGACCCCGCTCCCCGGCCCGGCAGACCCGTGCTGTGCCGTGCCGTGCCGTGCCGCCCCGCTCACCCTTGACTTTGCCGAAGGTGCCGACGCCCAGCGTGTCACCCAAGATGTAGTGCCCGATCTTCACCCGCCCGTGCTCGTGCTTCTGTTTATCCGCCGCCGCCATCTTGAGCCAGGGGCCGAGCCTGCGCATAGCGCCCGCCCGCGCCGGGCCGGGCTGCAGCGACGGCGGGGGAGGCGCAACCACACAGCGCCCGCCCGCACGGAAACCCGGAAGCGAACGCCGCTCTGGCCGCCTTCCCGCCCTCCCCCGGGACGAACCATTGTGGAGTAGGGGGGGGGGAAGGGAGCCGGGCAACCCCAGGCACAGATACAGGTTTGGTAGAGAATGGATTGAGAGCAGCCCTGAGAGGAAGGACTTGGGGGTGCTGGCGGACGGGAAGCTCAACATGAGCAGGCAATGTGCGCTTGCAGCTCAGAAAGCCAACCGCATCCTGGGCTGCAGGAAAAGAAGGGTGGCCAGCAGGTCGAGGGAGGTGATTCTGCCCCTCTGCTCCGCTTTGGTGAGACCCCACCTGGAGTACTGCGTCCAGCTCTGGAGGCCTCAGCACAAGAAGGACATGGACCTGTTGGAGCGGGTCCAGCAGAGGGCCACGAAGATGATCAGAGGGCTGGAGCACCTCTCCTATGAGGAGAGGCTGAGAGAGTTGGGGTTGTTCAGCCTGGAGAAGAGAAAGCTCCAGGGAGACCTTATAGTGGCCTTTCAGTACCTAAAGGGGGCCTACAGGAAGCGTGGGGAGGGATTCTATCAGGGAGTGTAATGACAGGACACGGGGTAACAGCCTCAAACTGAGAGAGGTAGATTTAGATTCGATATCAGGAAGAAATTCTGTAGTGTGAGGGTGGTGAGGCACTGGAACAGGTTGCCCAGGGAAGCTGTGGATGCCCCGTTCCTGGAAGTGTCCAAGGCCAGGCTGGATGGGACTTTGAACAACCTGGTCTAGTGGGAGGTGTCCCTGCCCAGTTGGAACTAGATGATCTTTAAGGTCCCTTCCAACCCGAACCATTCTGTGATTCTGTGACCAGATAACCTGTCCTCCAGATTGCCTTCACGGCTCAGTCATTCACATTGCATTTAGGCCTGTAGCCTTCCTTCCATTCATGCATTGTGTATTTTCTACATGCCAAAGACCATTTGTTATTGAGTGTAACTGGATTATTTTTTATTCACTTTCCAAGCCTGCCTTCAAAGAAACAGATGAAGCTGGAGGAGTGACAATTGGATGGGTGTTTTTGCATGGAGACATCATCAACTGAAGAGGAAGGTTGCAGGCAACGCTAAGCACTTGACCACTTCTCCCTGGTTCTCCAGGCCAAGTGAAGGATATCAACTAAAATGCTTTCTGTTGCCTACCTTAAGCACAGACCCTGAACATGTTTGCAAATAGATAAGTCTATTACAGAAACAATATAAAGATTTTTAAATGTGGAGACATCAGGAAGTTAAATATTTTTTTTTTCTAGTAATGGTCCTAAATCTGATTCAGGGAGCATTCAGTATTACATATGTCACAGTCATTAATTTAACAGAAAGTTGGAATACAGAAATTCTGGTCAATGGAAAATGTTTTTATTTTAAAACATCCCCCTGCCTTAATTTTTTTTTAATTAAAACCATATATTCATTAATATGGAAGAAAAATTCTGAAATGTTTCATAGGAAATATAAAGAATCCTTTTAAAAAAATTGGATAAAACCAAGTAATTTGTTCAGCCAGTACCAAAACAGGCTGGTAAGCAATGTAGGGACTACTTATAATATTTACCCTGTTAAAATTTGCGTGACATGAAATAAAATAACATTTTAAATGGTAAAATAGTAAAAACAAGGAAAGTGAAGATAGTACATAATTGTTATTCACGTAATTTAGAATTTTAATTTCAAACATTTCAGCCTGCACTAATTGACCAGTATAAGGCTTTAATATAAATGTAAAAAATTAATGTTAAAATATAGTATGTAATGCAGGAAAAGCAAGTGCTGGTGTTCCTCAACCTGCATTATTGTGTAGAGATTTCTCACTTCCTGACTTCTGAATTCAGATATGTTAATTATGCCCTTTTTGGACATCACCTAAAGAGAAGTATTCCCACAGAAACTATCCTTTGAATCACAATTCATACTCAGTATCAGTAGGCTTGCGAATCATGTTGCTGTGCAGTTTTGTTTGTTCATGTAATTGGAGGACAAGAATAAATAGTACAGAAATCTGGCAATTTCTCTGTAGCAGAACTTCCTGGCTTCTGCTGCTGGACCATCCATTCCTAACAGAGTGTCGCGGGCAGAGTGATTAACTTCACTCGTAAGAGAGAAGTAGTGAAATATTTATTAGCATTAAACAGTGATTTAACAAAGTTAGTAGTGAATGTGACAGTGTTTTACGAGATTTGATGACAGGGTACACTTGATTATTCACTGCATAGAGGCCAGAGTCAGACAAGCTGTCAGGGAGACCCTCCCGTTGAGTCACGAGGTTCAGAAAGGCCCCCCCTTGCTTTCCAAACTCCTTCTCAGAGAGGAGCCTAGGGGCGGCTGGATCCAACCCTAGTCCCAGACTTGGTCAACGGTTTATGTCTAAAGGATTATATATGCGCAATCAATCCTTATATCACTTAGCTAAGATTTCAGTTTAGCATGCTATTAGTCACATAATCTGTTGTGGCAAGGAATCTCTCAGCCTTGAGGAGCAGAACCTTAAGCGAGCATCCCCACTCAAGGGGAGATCCTGGCGTGCAGCCTGCTGCAGTGCAGGAGAGCTCAAAGGGCTCCTGGGCTGTTCACTATTTATAAAGTAAGATAATTGACTTATAGTCATATTCGCAAGGGAACAAAATATCTAGGTCCCCGCTCCAGACAGTGTTTTGACTATGTTGCCAGCCATCCTCCAAAGTCAGGTGCAACTTGTAACAACTCCCACTGATGGCCATGGCTTAAGCAGGAGCAGGAGCTGTGGCGGGGGAAGCGACGAGGAGAGCACACCGCCACACAGAGCATCAGCATATGTACGGAAAGAGCGTGGATGGGAGACAAGCAAGTGTCAGGCTTTGTACCCATCTGTATCCATGTGATTTCCTATGGCTCAGCTTAAATGTAAATGGCATCCCATATTTTTAAGGAAAACCAGAACAAATTCAGAGCTACAAGCTTCCACAGGCATGGCTTTTAAATGCCTTGAATTTCAGTTATACAATAAAATATAAAAATGCTAACACTGAAAAGTATGTGACATTGACTAACATAAACTCACCACCTTTTTACTTTGTAGCATATTTTACCCACCAGTACTCTGCCTCCCATATCCCCCCAGCAGAAAACCAAACATCACTAGGGCCAGACTTTGTTATATTGAAAATTATTTCTGTAGAAGGCCAGAAGGTCTGTTCACATCTGTGAAGCCTTCAGTGGTGCCACAGAACAAACCACAATAGAGAGAACCAAAACCAGTTGGCAGAAGTCACAGAAATACAAAACCAAACATGTAAATAAAAACAAAAGTTCATTTCTAGGAGTTTAACCCTGCTCAGTAGGATGCATTTGAACTAAATGATGCCTGGGACCACCTGCAGCTGCTTGAGCCAGCAAAAAGACTGAAATAGTCTACTGTATTTCTAGGATATATGAGGATCATACAGTAAGAATGCTTCTATGCCATAAAATAGCTGAGCACAGTTCCTGTACATGTACCTGAGCAGATGTCAGGACTCCAGTGACCAATTGCATTTCCAGTTCTAAAGACAGGTCAGAGCTTTATAGGCTAGTCCGTGTCACAAATGTGACAAGGCATGCAAAAGGCTGCACGTTAGTGCTCATTGTTATCAAAAACAACATACAAGCTGAGACTGCTGATATTTTTTTCTTCAGTTACCTATCTTTTGGGACAGTACATTATTGCAGTCAGGTGGGAACCTGGGTTTGAGTTTTGCTTCTGTCCCCTACATTTCCTTTTCTCCCTTCATCTTCCTGTAAAATGCTTGTATTTACGACACAAGGTGATCTAATCCTCAGGCGAGATCTGGCCCCACCAGCTGGGAAGCAATTACTCTTTCTTTCCTCCCATCTACTGTAGCGTGGCTGAGTTAAGTCCGGTACAGAAGGAGGGTAAAGCTGAGCTATGTCTGTCAGAGTACTTAGCAAGGGGCACTGGCTACAAGTTAGAGGCTGTGTCTAATGTCGTAAACATTTCAGCACTTACTTGAAGTGTCTGAAAGCCTAAATTTTGTATAAGATCCTATCTATGGCTTTGTGGAAAGGCTAAACTGTAACAATGTGGGAAAAGCAGTGTGCGCAGGGTCATTTCTGCAAGTAGTAGTATGAATGTATATCAAAACTCAGTGAATCATTTTCTGAATGGTGTGCAATCTGCATACCTAGATTGCCATGCACTAATTAAGGCAGTGTAAGAATGAAACAACACATGGAGTGCTACTTGCTATGCATGCTGTCCCTCGCATGTCTTGCTGATCTCTGACTACGTGGATTCAGATGATAAAGTTCATAATAACATGTTGAGATTGCACACACACAGTTTTAGATGGGCTTTATTGCTTTGATCACTATGGAAAATAGAGAAGCATAAAGGTACCTACAGACTATCATATAGTAATGCAAAGCAAAAGTTTGAAATAAAATCTGTCCTTATCACTATAAAAAGCTAACATATTTTTCTATTTTTTCTCTCAAGTCATGTGTAAAAATAAAGAATATCCAAACAAACTTATACCAGAAAAAGGAAAGTTGGAAAGAATAGATTATTTTACCTGATATTGTGACTTCAAATGATTTTTTTTATGACTTCAAATAATTTTCTCTTTCTCAATTTTCATCAGTTGTGTTGTATTTCTGATTGTTTTCCTATATTCTTGTACACATATTTAAACTATATTTTTCCACTGCTTTAACTGAATGATGCATGTTGCTCACCCTGTTTCAGAAATCCCAAATAATGTTGCACTTGTGATTTTAACCAATAAGTAACTGTTAACAAGGAATTTGTACTTTAAAGGAGCTAAATATCTGACAGCTATTCCCTTGAGAAGTACTAGAACAGAGTAGGTCGCTGTTGTACTGCTTGACTCAAATTGGGCCAGATCTGTCACCAACTACAAGAGAATGACAAGAAATAGTTTGGCCCATTGTCTTTAATATCATTTAAATGTTTGAGGTTTTCCTATTTGAACAGCTAAACAAGCACTTTAATGAAATATCTCAATTCATATTTGTATTACTTACTTGGCACTTCTGGATAAATCAGACAAATCACAACACCTGTGTTAGTGGGTGCTAACAACTGTAAAATTACACAAGTTTTTCAAGCCCAGTGATAAAAAATTACTTAGCTTAATGTTAGATCTTCAGTTCTAAAAACCTCGTACGTCAAGGCATAAAGAGTCTGATTTTCATTTTACGTTACATTTACTACACACCATACAAGCCTTAACATGGTTGATTTCACCTAGTTGCAATTTAAATTAGGTCCATCAAGTCTTTCCCTTCAGATCATGAAGTAGAGAGATTTATCTCAGCCTGACCTATTTCTCCCCATCCTATTTCTCTGGCCAAGGTGACTGCATCCAGCTTCCTGATGCTGGATGGTGGCTAAACACTACTCTTAAACTCTAGATTTCTCTAGGCATCTTACAGTTGGCGCTTTCCCCTTCCTGTAGGGTGCTGCCATCCAGCTGCTTTGGATCTAGATATTAGTGCCTCGTTTTTTCTGAGTTCATAACCATTTTTGTGGAGTTCCACTCACTCTGGCCTCTCTGGTGGCTAAGGGAAAACATGGCAAGCAAGCAAAGACTACCAGCTTAGCAAAGGAACCAGCTTAGTAAAGGAAAGTTACTTAGCAGGTAGCCATTGACACATCTTGTCAACAGTATTCAGAGACACAGATGATCAAAAGTAAGAAATGGTCCTGAATTTGCCTCTGCCCCTCTTCACATTCAGGAATCTGTTGTTTCTCTGGATAGGCTCACCAGAGAAACCATTAAAGGAAGAAGTGCTTGATTGCGCTGATTTTTCATAAACGGCATCATCCCAGAACAAATGTTTTAATCCAAAATAAAATAATCCAAAATCCCCAGTACAAGTTTGATATGGAGTTATCAGAGACAGTCCAGCAAAGGACCACTAAGGTGATTTAGGAGGCTGGAGTAGCTCTCATATGAGAAGAAGCCGAGCATGCTGCAACTGTTTAGCCTGGAGAAAAGAAGTCTCAGGGGGAATTTTATCAATGTATATAAATACCTGAAGGGAGGGTATAAAGAAGAGGAAGCCAGGCTCTTTTCAGCAATGACAGGACAAGAGGCAGTGGACACAAACAGGAGGTGCTGCCTGAGCATCAGGAAACAGTTTTTTACTGTGAGGATAACTGAAGTAACTGGTTGCCCAGAGAGGTTGCAGAGTCTCCCACCTTGCATGGAGATATTCAAAGGCCAGCTGGACATCATCCTTGAAAACTGGCTCTAGATGGCCCTGCTTGAGCAGGAGTGTTGGACCAGGTGACCTCAAGGAGGTCCCTCCCAACCTCAACCCTTACGTGATTCTGTAACAAAACTCCAGGTAACGCTCTCAAAGGGAGGCTACAACACAAAATGAAATAAAATGGAATTTAAAAAACAAATTAAGTTCACACTTCTGATAGAGGTACATCCTGCATTGTGGCACAGATTACTTGATGCTAGTGTCACACACAGTCCCTTTTTCAGGCTTCTTTGAGAAAGGAAGCCTAATTGTGTGTGAAGAGGGCAGACAAATTGGAGATTTTTCATATAATTATTTCACTTGTCAGTCATCAGATAAAATCTAGTTTATAAAATCTAGTATATATTTATCTAAAATATTTTTAAAATCACTGTCTTAGTGGCTGTTCTGTTATCTGCAGTGAGTATGACTTTAATGATAATACATAAACACATGTTCCATCTTGCATAGGAAAAAGTTACATAATTTTTTAATGAAGTTCTAATTTTTCTCACAATTTAAATAAAAGACAATATTCGTCCTGTACTTTCCATGGTGTTTCCAATGAAAAAAAGTTGTGATGCCACACTATTACATTACTGTTTATTTAAATGGAATATAAATACAAACAAGGCCAAAGCTGAATATGAGAAAGGAAATACTAGCCAGTTATTGCCTTGGTCCTCAATGTGTGCACAAAGTAATGATAAATGAAGAATCCTTGAAATATCCTCTTAAAGACTGAACAGGTTCAAAACTATTTAAACTGCACTGGTGGAATCTTTAAAACACGATGCCATCCTTAAGTTATGAAGTAATGTGTCTGTCTTATGGAGTAATTAATCACTGGATGGAGGAATTAAGACTCAATCAAAATGCAAAGGTGTTTATTGCTGCAGCTGGTCATTAAATTATTTCTATAAAGCTTAAATACTGTATTTTATCGCTTTATTACAGATCTGCTCCTATAAAAATACATTTAAGATTCCCTTTTTAGATTTTGTTGTTTAGTTTCTTGTGCTTCTGTTATCTAAACATTTCCAGTGAAACATAAATATGTTATTCCACCCAAAGAAAGGGTATGCTATTCTGTTATCAGTGGAATTATCACTGACAATAGGAACCAGAAGTACAGAAAAACGTCTCATCTTGAATTCCAAGACATGACCTTGCCTCTACAGAGGAAAAGATGAACAATGGCTGTAACAAAAAATAATCATGATATGAGGTCATTTTTCCATGGGTGGGAATTCCTTTTAGTCAAGACAAGTGGTTGATTAAAAACCAACAATATTTCATGATATATGGTGGTACTGAAGAAGACTTTCAGTACTCTGAAGATACTGACTTGTACACGCAATCCTTTTAACATATCATTTGTTGTTTTGGATGGATGTCTTGGCTGGTAGGGAAGGAATGAAAGAAACTTCTCTGCTGCATTTAACCCTTCAAATGACAATACCAAAGGAAACATGACTGGGGAAACTCCCACTGAGGGCTGTGGCTTGAGCAGGAGCTGGAGGGGGAGGGTAGGGGGAAGGGGGAAAAGAGAGAAAAGGGGAGAGCACACCGCCACGCTCCACCCCGTGACTATAGTCAATTCATCTTACCTTCACAGAGCTGTGGTATGGTCACCTCTTGCCTCTGTGCCATAAATAGTATACTAATAGTTTGTGCACTTAGGGATTCACGGTAAGTAGAGAGTAAAGCACTGCTCTTTGTTATTTGTTAATTAATGTTTTGAGTGGTTGAAGTTGGGTTATTTGTTTGGTCAAGTACCAAACTTTTATATACAACATAACTATAAGCAATAAACATACTAAAATTAGAACTAGCAAGATCACAGCTGGGTGAAGCATACGATTAAACAGTCCCGTTGCTGTTGGTGACCATCCAAGAAGAATTTCCCACCAATAGTGTTCTCCATCCTTCTTCACTCTTTCAAAGACACGGTGTATTTCTTCTGTATCATGATGAACAGTGATTAGAGTTTTGTGTGCATTATTTCGGATTCGTTCTAGCAGCTGACACAGGTCACCACGTTGTAGTAGTTTTTTCACTAAGGTGAGATTCATTCCAATAGGGGTAGGCAACAAATCTTGATTCAATGTATAATTAGATTGTAGCAATTGATAAGACGTAACAGGAGCTGAATAATTGAAGTCACATCCCATAATTTTAGTAAAGTTACGAACACAAACATTTGAGTGATTACTTGTATCTACAGTAACATTATCTATGAATATAGTATTACAAAGGGTTCTCATACAAACACATCCTTTTCCAATATATATAAAAACAGTTTCAGGATTTTCATCGAGATGTATGTCAAAATGACAAACGTTCTGTTCAGTGTCAAGACAAATGTCCATGGCTTTGATGGTGTTATTCTCACAAATAAATACTTGTTGTTCTCGTATAACGCATGCATTAACATCAACAGTCTGTCATTTGTTCCCATTCCATTGGGCCCACACTGTATGCTAATGGATAGAGTATAGTTCCATTGTGATTTAACCCTAGTGCAATGATTGGATATATGGTGTATACCGAAGCATTGCGTATTGTTAGGACAAAAGCTGTAGCCTTGTTGATGGGATTATAAGTAAAATTGACTAAATAACACTAGGATTGAAATTCCCTTTCAAATTCAGTTGCATTACTTTTCAAATTTCACTGGGTAAGGTACATTCTTCACCTTCTCATACAATTGCTATTACCGTAGATTGCATCCACAACTGAGCTTGGATACAACTAAGAGCTAGAGAAACATTGGTTTGGGCTACACCAAGTGCATCCACAATCAATTGGTGATCCCTCTTACTAATTCTTTCCCACTGAGGCAATACATCAGATAAGAGCCATTGGTTAGTTCCCAGTGCTAATAGGGAAGATCGCAATGGGTGTTCCAGTTTGTTTAAATCACTTATTGTTGTGCTCAGTCTATTTGCAAGTACTTCAGTGTCTATACTATTTAAGACTCCTAATCCTGTCCCTATGATACTGGCGACATCTCTCCTTGTTCGTCTTGGAGAGGTGAGTGTTCGCCCATGTATCCATGCTAACCACCCCACGTAGGACGTACCCAGGAATGATGAACAGGCTGGTTTGATGGTAGAGGTGTTAATTTGCATCACTAATTTTATTCGTTTAAGAGACTCGTTAAGGCCAATAACACTTGTTGTTGGCCTGTATTTTTGATCACATATAGTCTAATTTCAGAAATTTGTGGGGATAGACTTTTCTCATCCTTTAAAATTAGTGTGGATGTTGTTGTATGAGGCTCGGTAATGTCAATTTTGAATTTAAATGATAGTCCCACACTATGGCGAGCCCAGAGGCAGACTACAAAAACAGGTTGTACTAAGGTAAAATTGTACCAACAGTCCAGTTTTTCAGAGGTGCAATGTTTTGTACCATTGATTATTGGGTTAGATTCAGTGCTGTACACTGAAATCTGAGATGCTTTCTCATGGGTAGACCCACTGATCATCTGGCACCCTATCTGAGTTCTTTTCCCTGCCGTTCCCTGAAGTCAGAGAAACCTACTAGTTCTATATGTATCCCAGGTCCATTCGTTTTCTAAGTACACTTTGCTTCCATGCATGACCACAGTAGAAAGATTTAAATCTCCCTTCCTAGAGTGTATTCCCATACTCCTGGTATACTTAACACGAGCTTGAGACCATGGCCACTCTAGAGTTCTTTGACCACAGGTTAGAAGCAGCATTGCTGAGGTTTGGAATATTAACATGAACACAGCACTCCGTTTGCCATCCTGCAGGGTGCTGTAAGAGAAAACAAAGACTTGTTTCGGTGGGGAGAGTCCAAACAGGTTATCCCATTAAAAAGAAGTAAAAATCCGTCATGCACTAATTCTGTATTTCGCACCACTGCTTTCGGTAGCTTCCCAGGCACGTGGGCCACGAGCTTTAATTAAGGCCATAGGCACAATACCTGTGGCTGGTAAATTGACCATCACAGGCTGTCCTGGCTTTAATGCTGTTGGATATTCTTTTTCCTCAGTGGATGGGACACTGAGCTCAGTTTTTACAAAGAATGCTTGGCTTACAGGGCTTCCAGTGGGCCCATATCAATTATTTAATTGATGGACTACTTTGGAAAGTCTCCTATCCCATTGAGCCTCATGTGGTTTGAGATTCTTTTTCAATAAGCCACTAGCTCTTTCTACCATCCTATTTGATTGAGAGTAGTATGGAATGTAGAATACCCATTTAATTCCCTCTTGTTTTGCCCAATTTTGTACTTCTTTACATGAAAAATGTGAGCCATTATCACTTTGGATAATATCAGGAGTAGGTAGATTTGAGAACCATGACAATAGTCCTAGGACTGTATTTTTTCCATCGTCTCTCCGACATTTAGTGGCCATGAGCAAGCTGGAGACAACCTCCACTCCTGTGAGGGTATATCGATATCTTGCAGAGGATTTGAATGGTCCAATATAATCAATTTGCCGTGTAGACCATAAGTTTTCCCTTCATTGATATGTAGAGGTGGTGCTGAGCAGGATGATCTACCTGCAATCCCGGTCTACACTGGGGACATTCTGTAAGAAGAGTTGCACAAGTTTTCCGGTTTATAGGCCAGCCTTTACTCCGTGCAGCAAAGTGCTTCTTTACCTGTGTGCCCTAAGTTTTTATGTACAATTCTCCCAACTGATACCACTCCGAATCTAAGGTGATTTTCCTAATTTTGGTTAGCTCATCTACCTTTTGATTCCACTTTGTAGCAGGTTGATTATCCTTAGCATGAGCTGTAACCCGTCCAATCCTAAAAGGTGTTTTCCTGGCTATATCCAGCAATAGTTGCCAGTCTTTCTTTCTCCAAACTGGAGATCCATTTACTTCCCAGTTTAAGGTTTCCCATTGACAGAGCCACTGTGTAGCCACTGTGCAGCATAAGAGTCTACATACATAATTTTTGCTCCATTCTGTGCAGCCAAAACAACTGCTCTTATTTCTCCTACTTGTGCACTACCTTCACCTTCCTCTACTACTTGTTTGCCAGCGGTAATATCTAATGCAGCAGCTTTATATTGCCGTTTACCATTTACTCTTTTTGCAGAAGCATCTGTAAACCAAATGTTTTCCGTCAGAGTATTCTCAGTAAGGGATGGTGCATCCAGAACAGGTGAAGGTTTAAAAGGTTGTTGTAACCCTAAAGGGTCTGTGTTTACTGGCATCTGCAATTTGGAAACCTTAGTGTGTCCCTCAGTTAATTGCGTATTTTCTGCTACTACTGTTAGAAAGGCATACCATTTTCTGATAGCGGGTTTCTGTGCGACTGCTTCTGGGGGAGCAGTCCCCTTAAGGATTGCTTCTAGTAAATTAAAGGGTCCTCTAGTTTGCACAGGTTGTCCCTGATGTATTTTCTCAACTTGTTTAACTGCTGAGACTAAAGACAAAAGTCCCTTTTCCTATTCACAGTACGGTTGTTCTGTTTCTTTAAATGCAGTTGAGCTAAACAGTGATCCATCGGGGCCAGTTTGGAACAGATTGCAATAAGTAGCATGTTCTGTGAAACCCCATTGGGCTATGATAGGGTCGCGGGGGGGTACTGGTCCCAGTGACTGGTATGTTTTTAATTCTTCGATTGGAGTGTTTACTGCCTCGTTGTGTTCTGATCTCCACTCCCAGGATTTGCGTTTCCGTAAAAGTGAGTATAATGGACACGAAATTATAGAAAATCCAGGAACATGCTTCCTCCAATATCTTAAAGTTCCCATTAATTGTTGTAACTCCTTCCTTCATTGGGGCATTTGCAGCTCTTCGATTTTTCTTAACGTATCTGGAGGAATCACAGCACTGCCTGCTATCCACCAAGTACCTAAAAATTTTACTTCTTTACTTGGTCCCTGACATTTTCCAGGTGGAACCTCAATTTCTGCTTTATTTAGTGCTGGCCATACTGCTGCTGCTGCTTCCCCCACTGTCTCAGGAGAAGTTCCTCCTGAGAATATCATTTATATACTGGTACAGTTTCACACCTTGGGGGAGTGAGACTGTCTGTAAAAGTTCAGCAAGCGCGGCATGAGCAGTTGTGGGTGAATGTTTATACCCCTGTGGGAGTCTGTTAAAGGTATATTGTATTCCCTCCCAAGTGAAAGCAAACGTCTCTTTATCCTCCTCCTTCAAGGGAACCATAAAGAACATATCTTATACATCTAATGCCACCATCCATGGATGGGCAGCTGCTTGCAGAGTAGCTGTTAAACTTGCAACGTTTGGTACAGCGGCCGTTAGCGGGGCTGTATTAGCATTTAGACGGCAGTAATCGACTGTTAAACGCCACCTCCCATCGGGTTTATGAACCGGCCAGACGGGTGAGTTATATGGGGAGTGGGTTCTGGAGATAATTTGTCTTTTCTCTAAATGAGCTATGACTTCAGAAATGCCCTTTAATGCCTCAGCAGAGATTGGATACTGCGGTACATTTGTAATCTTTGATTTGGGGAGCGCAGGGACTGAGCGGAGCACCCACACTGTGGCTTCCTGGGTTCTGCACGGGTTAAGGTCAGTGCTTGAGCCGAAGTACCACACGCTGCTGTCAGGCAGACACCAGGTTCGGCCGTTTAAAATATCAAAACCTAAAATATTTTCATGATGAACTTTAATTGCAAAGCAAGTAGACAATGTGCGCTTCTCGTCCGGGAGCCAAAAAATAATCTTAGCGATTTGACATACGTCAGTTCCCCCGTTCATACCTGTAATTCTAACTCTTTGCCGTCCGGGTCGCACACCCAGCTTCTCAGCATCTTGTTGTGTTAATATCGAAATTTGTGTCCCCGTATCTATTAAAAAATTTACTAATTGTCTTTGAGGACCAACTGGAATTAATATGTGTGGGCCATCATCACTTATCCACTGATAAGCCTCCACTTTCCAGACAGGCAGGCCCAATTGCCTTCTGGACATCACTCATTTTTTGACTTCGTGTCCTACAGTTCCTCCTTAAGAGGGAGAAAGGGATTATCCTCCTTCAAAGAAGTTGAAATACAGTCTCTGTTTCCACCGTTATCTTGTTTCTGGAGTGCTTCAATCAGACGCAAGATAATGCCAGTAGGCTGACCTTGAATCACAGCTCTAGTAATGCCTAGTGCTAATGCTTTCCTCCACAATTCATTCCTCCGTTCTTGAGACTCTGCAAGTTTTTATTTCCCTTTGATTTAATTCCTCTTCCCTGTTTCATGGGTCTTACTTTGTGATCTCCTTCCTGGGATTTCTGGCTTTGTTTTTCAACTGCTGCACCATCGTCCCAGCCCATTTCATGGCAGTAGTTGTGCATTAATTCTGCCCATGTAGGGATTTGCCTGGGAGGACCATTGCCCTCTGTATTAAATTCAGTATCTCTTCTAATCTCATTCCGTTTTGCAACTAGATGAGGTTTAAGAATTGCTGGGGCTCCTCTGATCAGTGGTTTCAACACTGCAAAATCCATTGTAGCAGATAGTGGGATAGTATGTGTCGTCCTCGTTCATGCATGGCTTGTATGCAAGCAGCTTTTGTGAGGGCTGTGGATAACTCACTTAGAGATCTAATGGGGATTATGGAGGACTCACCCCGCTCCATGGTGTCGATTCCTCCTGCCCAATAAGCTACTCGGCTTGTGATAGAATGGAGTGTATCTGGTTGCGTCCTAAATTTAAGAAAACTCCTGGACCCCAGTAATCACTGACTTCATCCTGACTTGACATTATTCGGTCGCCGCCACTTAAGCATACCCACCACAAGTATTCAGTTTCCGTTTCACCGTGGTTTCTGCTATGTCTCTCTTGCAAATTTGCCAGTTGTAACGGATCCCAGGGGCTGGTTCGCGTAGTCTGCCATGGATTACCACCCCGAGGTCCCGCAGTTATTTATGTTTTAACAATGGGTCTGGCTTCATATTCGGGAGGATTTGTGGGAAACAAAGGAACGTCTTCTCCTGACTCGCTGTCATCGGGATCACCCCAAATGTTTCCATCCCATGCTTCAGGGATACTATCAGTTTCCTAATCTGTACAATGTCAGGGGGGTGGGGACCCTGTATAAGCATCTTTTCAACCTTTTCTGCCAATTTCTGCCTTTTCTCCTTTTCTTCCTGCAATTGTTTTTTCAGCTGTTCATTTTTAAGAGATAGCAGTAACTCAGTTGCCTTCCTGCTTTCTATTTCCTACTCTAGGTCCTGCTCTCTCCTATTCCTATTCTGCCTGTCTTGGTATGCAGCTTCTAAACAAGTGCCTAAAATCTTGCAGATGACTCCCTTATCTTTTCCATACTTTGTGTGGCCCTTTATTGCTTGTAAGTGCTCTTCAATGGCTTCCCAGTTGTGTCAATTATCACGAGCCCATTCCTCTGAGAATTTGTGACTCTGATTCACTCCATGCCTCCATAAATAATCAGTGGTAACTCCTGACATCCTGCCAACTACGCCAGGTGTAGCTGACGGAGTGAATAACTTCACTTGTAAGGGACAAGTAGTGAAATATTTATTAGCATTAAACAGTGATTTAACAAAGTTAGTAGTGAATGTGACAGTGTTTTACGAGATTTGATGACAGGGTACACTTGATTATTCACTGCATAGAGGCCAGGGTCAGACAAGCTGTCAGGGAGACCCTCCCGTTGAGTCACGAGGTTCAGAAAGGCCCCCCCTTGCTTTCCAAACTCCTTCTCAGAGAGGAGCCTAGGGGCGGCTGGATCCAACCCTAGTTCCAGACTTGGTCAACGGTTTATGTCTAAAGGATTATATATGCGCAATCAATCCTTATATCACTTAGCTAAGATTTCAAAGTTTAGCATGCTCTTCCTGGGAGAGGGGGAAAGCAGGCAGCCACTGATGGCCTGGCTCCATCACATCTGTCCTCTCCCAGAACAGAAGGCATCCTGTTAGCATTCCTGTCCACGCAGCATCCATGCAGTCAGCCATAGAGATGACACATATCTTAAGTCACTAATTCATATAAAATTAGGAGATGTCAGGGAAATCACTGGACCAATCTGATGCTCAGAAAAGTACCTATTAGGTAATAAGGGCACATGAAAATGAGAACCTTTGAAATTACAATTGTAATTAAGAATAGAATAGAATAGAATAGAATAGAATAGAATAGAATAGAATAGAATAGAATAGAATAGAATAGAATATTTCACTTGGAAGAGACCTACAGTGATCATTTAGTCCAACTGCCTGAACAAGTTAGTGCTGAGCAAAAGTTAAAGCATGTTCTAAGGTCATTGTCCAAATGCCTCTTAAACACTGACAGGCTTGGGACACGGAGCACCTCTCTTGGAAGAGTATTCAGCATTTTGACTACAGTATCTGTAAAGAAAATGGTCACCCCTGTCTGAGGGCTGGAGACAGCCATGCACTTGGATTCATCTCTGGGCTGGGCAAGATCCCTAAGAGCAAGCCAAGTTCTGCCTGTCACCTGCTGTGGGAGGAAGCAGGGGAGCCCAGAGGGCTGGCCACCCGTGCTGGGCTGTGGGGAGAGCCTGTGGGACTTTGTCCTGCAGCCTCCAAGGGCAGCACGAGGTGTTATCAAATGGACCCTCTTGCCGCATGTCCCTGGAGACACCATCCACAGCCACAGTGACCTGAGGATGCACCAGGAAGAGATGGCCAAGGCCTCGATGACTGGCGTGAAACACTGATGCTGAGCACAAAAGAAGGGATTGGGCAATGGAATGTTGCAGTAACGCTGGATATGTGTGCAAGCGCTGCAGGTGAGGATGGCCCAGTGCCATGTCCCTGAGCAAAGGACCGTGATGTCAGTGAGCAATGGGTTCTAATGTCACTCAGGGATGGACCACAACATTTCCAAGCCGTGGACTATGATGTCCCCAGGCGACAGATTGTGACCATGCATCCCTCGCTGTTTGTATCTGCTGTTTGTTGTTGTCTAATACAGCCGTCTCGTGCACGGACGCCAGCCGAGCGAGTATGCGAGGTTGGAGTCTTGAGCGAGGCTGTTGCTGGAGCTGAGGTCATGCTCGGGGAGTTCTTCACTGCAACTCTCCATGCCTGACCCCAGAGCCATTGCAGGATTTTCCCCAGCCCTGCCAGGTTCAGGCGGCCGGGGCACCCAGGAGGCACGCTCGCAGCAGCAGGGGTGAGCTGTGCAGGCAAACCTCACCCTGGGGAGCTGGGAGGGTTTCCTTCTTGAGGGGCTTGGACATTTCCCCCATCCCTCCCTGGACAGGCGAATAACTGTGGCCTCTCTTCCTTGTCTAGCGTGACAGCCGCAGCTGCAGCACCAGAGAGAGGGAGCGGCTCAACATCCCCAGCTCCCCCCAGCCCACTGCAGCACCTGGAGAGCATGGCCACGGAGCTGGAGGACCGCTGTCCAATATGCTTGGACAGCTGGCAGGAAGCCAGCTACATACTACCATGCCTCCACAAATTCTGCTACCCCTGCATTGTGCCGTGGGCTGAGAGCAAGCCCGAGTGCCCTCTCTGCAAGAGGAGGGTGAGTTCCATCTTGCACTCGGTGCGTGCAGATGATGACTTCGAGGAGCATGTCATCCCACCACCTGCAGCACCATCAGTCATCATCCGGCTGACAGGAAGAGCTCCCGGACACCAGGCTGCCCAGAGCCTCCACCAGCGTGCAGCACCCCATCCGCCAGCCACAAGGCCACTGCCTGTGGCTCCACTGGGCGGCTTCTGTGCCTACGTCTGGGCGTCCATTTTCCGCATCTACCCTGCTGTCCTCCAGCCCCTGCTGCCCTGGCTGCAGCAGGAGCTGGGGCAGCTCTTGGAGGATGCCCAGGAAGCAGCAGCAGTGCAGAACCTCGTCGTGTCCAGCCTGCGCTACTTTGGCCTGGATGAGGAGGCTCTGATCCCACTGCTGCGGGCCTCCCTGGGCAGGCGCACGAGGAGCTTTGTCCATCGGCTTGTTGAGACCATCGTGCACCGGTGCACTGGGGAAGCCCGACATCAGATGGGCCTGGTGGACGCACGTGCTGCCGAGGAGCAGGAGGACAGCCCTGAGGCTCCTCCCAGCCCTGCTGCCTCCCAAGAGGGGTCTCCTGCCCTGAGCACAGCCCTTCGTGGGGGTGCTGGCACCCCCGCCAACGCCTCCGTTCCCACCCATGCGGAGCGAGAAGAGCTGCAGGAGGACCCAGAGGAGGCTGTGCCCTGGCCCTCCACTCACAAGTGGGGCAGCTAACACAACTCTCAGGGGCCCTGGAGAGCCCCAAGGAGGAGGGCCAGAAGCCCTGACGACTCCCTCCCAGCCCCGCAAGAAGCCACCCCGCCACCGGTGACACTGGGAGGCTGCCTCAGGGGCCGGCCAAACCACAGCCAGGCCAGCAGCTGGGACTCAGGCCGGTTCCCAAAGAGATACCGGCCCCCTAGATCTAATTATTATGAAAGAAAAGAAAATAAAAGCATGAAAACTGCAGAAACCATCTCAGGATTACTAACAATGCAGGTGGGGTGCTGCGCCCACTGTTTCCCCACGTGTCCTCTGGGCCCTACTACCTGTTCCCCTCAGAAGCCTTGCAATGTCGGTACAGAGCCTGCAGGCTGGTACTAGCAATGGCACTGCCATGTGTCTGGGCTACAGGACTCAAGGGACAGGGTGCACCCACTGTGGGTCCTGTTACTCTGAGGGGAGAGGAATGGGGGCGGGAGTCGGGGAGAGGCTCAGGTCTGCGAATAGGTCTGCATAAATCTCTATCTCTCCTCCTCTCTGTGTGCGAGAGGTGGGGGGAGAGCATCTGTTGCCGGCCATTGGCCAATTTGTCCAAAACCACAACACAGAGGCACAAGCCTCTCTGCTTCAGTTCCTGTGGTGAAAATCAATGGTCTTAATGGTCTTCTCCAGCCTAAGTGGTTCTATGAGTCTATGATTCTACCTGGATAGACTGGAGAGCTGGGTAATCACCAGCTGTATGGAATTCAACAAGAGCAAGGGTAGGATTCTCCACCTGGGACAGGGTAATGCTGGTTATACGTTCAGCCTGGGGGATGAGAGGCTGGAGAGCAGCACCATGGAAAGAGTGTGTTTGAGTGTGTCCAGAGGAGGGCGACCAAGATGGTGAAAGGCCTCGATGGCAAGACTTATCAGGAGCAGCTGAGGTCACTCGGCTTGTTCAGCTTGGAGAAGAGAAGGCCAAGGAATGCCCTCATGGTAGCCTGCACCTTCCTCACAGGGGGGCAGTGGAGCAGGATGTGCTGACCTCCTCTAGAGCTCTGGTGACCAGCAACGGGACGCAAGGGGATGGAAAGGAGCTGTGCCAGAGGAAGTTCAGGTTGGCCATGAGGAAAAGGTTCTTCACTGAGAGGGTGGTTGGTCCCTGGAAGAATTTCCTGAGGGTAGTGGTCATGGTGCCAAGCCTGTCAGAGTTCAAGTAGCGTCTGCACGATGCTTTTAGTGATGTGGTTTAGTTTTAGGTGGTCTTGCGAGGAGCAGGGAATGGGACTAGATGATACTGATGAGTCCTTTCCAGCTTGAGATACTGTGTGATCCTATGACCTGTTTAGTGTAAATCTGTACCACAATCCCGTTCTGAATGCAAGTAGGTGTTTCAGGACACAACCAGCTTTGGTTTACATAAAGAAACAGTTATTATTTGTCAATTATATTGGTTTTCTGTTGGCTTATGATAGGCTTAGGTGCTGAAGGTCTGAAACTGTCCCAGTAGCTTTAGTGCTGCTGTTTGTGACTGTTTTTCAAGACAATCAATGGCTGTTAGAATCTGAGCATCCAACCTGAAACTGTTCAGTGTAGCAGGTGGGAGAACATCTCAGGAGAAGGGAGGCAGGCACCAAAAACTGCATTGCCAGGTCGACTGTCGGCCTTCAAGGGTCTCCAGAGCTCAGTCTTCACCACAGAAATGTCTCCCAGGGTGCGTTCACTGGTGCCATAGGCAGCCTGGGTCCTGCCTGTGTCTTTTGGATGCTCCTTCCCATGGGTAGCCTCAAGGCATGGAGGCTCCTGTGGCACAGAGCACCCAACGCGAAGCAGAAGGTGTTGGCTTTCTCTCTGGGGCAGCGGCAGCTCATGGCTCTCAGTTGCTGCTGCATGGGAAAGGTCAGAGACGACGGAGCCAGATCATCCGTGGCTGCCTGCTTTCCCCCTCTCCATCGCAGACCGTCTCTGGGCAGAGCAGTGGAGAGCAGGAAGAATGGCAAGCATTAAAAAGAAATGAGAGCCAAGGGCCCACTGATGTTGCAGGCCCATGGGCTCCTGTGGCTCGAGTGGCACCTGGCATGGGCTGTGGGGACACCAAGCCCCAGCATTTGGTCAAGGGCCCTCCCAAAGGGCACCAAAGAAGCGTTCAGGAGGATGGCACGGCTCTGTCCCTCACCATGTCCCACTGGGCCACACTCTGCTCAGGAGAGAACAGGATGCGGCCTGTGTGGGGACAGGCCAGTCCCTCTCTGGGCACTGTCCCAGCTGGGTCCTGGCCAGGCATGGCAGGGGCTGGAAAGAGACGAAACGTCTGGGTGCCGCTGACGGTGCCGAGCAGGGAGACGGTGTTGGAGCCGTGGCCAGGGTGGCAGCCGTGATGGGGCTTGTGCTGGCCCGAGAGCTGCCGGGGAAAGGCCTGGCCAGGCCACAGGAGCTGCCACTGGGTGGGCAGAAGGGACAGTGCCGGCAAGCCTGACCCTGCCTGCCGGCCTGGGGGCTGCTTGCCTGTGGGCTGGCAAGGGAACCCGGCCAGGTGGCCATCTTCTGCCCTTGCCTGAATGGCACTGCCAACAGAGCCCGCCCAGGAGCCCCCAGACCCAGCTGAGGCTTGAGAGGGAAAAGGCTCCACCTTCTGCCAAAGGCTGCTCTGACAGCTGACAGCAGGCAGAGAGGCTGGGGCTCTTTGGCACTGTGTGCCCCCATTGCCCTGCAGACTCCGACTGGGCCATATGAATTGCGCCACCCAGAAGCCTTGAAAATTCGGTACAGGGCCTGCAGACTGGGAATAGAAATTGCACTGCCATGTGCCTGGTCTATGGGACTCAAGGGACAGGGTTCACCCTCTGTGGGTCCTGTTACTCTGTGGTGAGAGGAATTGGGACGAGGCTCAGGTATCTGGAGGAGCAGAGACACAAGCCTCTCTGCTTCGATTCCAGTGGTGAACGGTGGGAATGCCTTGCACCAACCACCTCCTCAGGCTTTCTGTGGTTTAAGTGGAGCTGTTGATCTCTGGAATCACCCCACCCTGGTGTAACCTGGAGGTGTTATAAGTGTTTCAGGGACCTCTGTGTAGATCCCCAGCATGGATGCCCTTTGCAGTGCAGAGGGAGCCAGCACTGGGGGTCAGGGACGTAGCAAGCGTGTCCTGATGTATGTCAGCCCACAGAAATTGCAATGCCATCATGCCGCTTTCTCTTCTCACCTGCGCAGACTCTTTCCAAATGTGCAGGTGGGCTTTTCTGGGAAGAAATCCACAGTTTATTCTTGTCTTTGGTTTTCAAAACCAATGCCTGCAGTTATAAACAACATGGGGGGGGGCTCATTGTGACCTGGCAGTGGAAAAGCTATGCAGTTCACAGACAGCAAGGAGACTAGTAGGGTCTCAGTAGTAGTCTAGGTCTAATTATTAGCCAGTGAGAGCAAATAAAGGATTGAAGATGATAGAAAAAAGTCCTCAGCTTTACTAAGAATATTAAAGGGTTGGATGTCAGTGTTGGTGGTTTCTGCCAAGGAGGTCAGTGGTACAGCCTGAAAAATACATTTTTATTTTTGATCTGTGATTTGCACCCTCAAATACTATGATGCTTTTCTTTTCCATAATGCTTTTATGCTCTTGCTACTTTCAGAATCTTTCATGCACTGTCATTCTGCCCCCTGAACACCTTATCTCATCATTCCTGCGAAACTGGTAGCCAAGTAACTTTGAATCCCATTGATCCTCCATATCCTGAGGATCAGGCTGAGAGAGTTGGGGTTGTTCAGCCTGGAGAAGAGAAGGCTCCGGGGAGACCTTATAGCAGCCTTCCAGTACCTGAAAGGCACCTACAAGAAAGGTGGGGAGGGACTGTTTCTTTTTCTTTCTCTATGTGTGTGTATATAGTTTTATATATATATATATATATATGTATATGTATATAAAAGGTGCAAAACAATAATCTCTCGACAGAAGTCTTACAGCCCAGCCACAGGGCAGGCAAAAGTGAGGTCACTGTAATTTTGAAACACTGAAAACGACTTCAACATATACACTAGTTCTGAGGAGGAAGGGCAAGGGAGCACAAGTGAAGCTTGAAGTCAGGTACGTATAAACCATGAGATCCTGTCTTTGGTCAGAGTGCCTGGTAGAGCACAGTAATCATTCTCTCTTGGTCTAGAAAGTATAAGATGTACCCAAAGTACCCAGCTACTCAGTCTCTGGAGTTTGCTATTATGCTGTGTTGTTTCAAAAATCTAGGTGCTTAAGTCATTTAGTAACAATTTTTGTTCTTGCAAGTCTATTGATGTTTGTAGAAATACTAGTAAATGACTCTTTGCATCCACTTGCTGTACTGTATTAGTAATGTTAGAGACCAAAGATTTGGGGTTTCTTTCATACCTGAAGTTTCCTGAAAAACTAAGGAAAATCCTGACAGCCTTTTACCAGCCAAATCAGGAGATAAAAAAGATACCAAAAAGAAAACTTCCAAATCAATTTCCCAACAAGTTCCTCCCCACGATTTTTGCAGAGCTGTAATTAATCAGCAGTCACTTGCTCTGTCCTAGGGCATTCCTGTAGTGCGGCAGTGTCCTCAAACAGGTTTTTCACTGCCATCTGCTGTCCTTTCGATGATGTTTTAGCTTCCATGACTACCACTCAAGGCTTGCGCTAAATGCTGTGAAACAGTTTGGAACCATCATCAGTCATCACCGCCTCAGAGCTGGACGATGCTCCACATCCCCGCAGGTGCCAGGCAAAGCACTGGGAAGTGATCTGCTGCATCTCCCCTGGCCTCTTTGAGTCTTCACTCACACTTCCAGATGGCCCAAGTTAACAGGATAGCCTGAATTTCCTGGTTGTTTTTTTTTTTGTTGTGACTTCAGAACTACTTTTAGTCTAAGCTTTTGGGGAATTTGGGCTGTACCAGTATGCACCATAGATATCACAAGGATGGAGGGCTATATCATTATCATTACAGCTATTTTAAAATGGCATATTGTGTTTGCAAGGCAAAGTTTTGATAGCAGGCGGTGGGGTGGGTGAGAGGAGGCTACAGGTGTGGCTTCTGTGAGAAGCTGCTAGAAGCTCCCCCTATGTCTAATGGAGACAATGCCAGCCAGCTCCAAGACGGACCCGCTGCTGGCCAAGGCTGAGCTCATCAGCGATGGTGGTGGTAGCATCTCTGTGATAACGTATTTAAGAATGGGTGGGAGGCATGGTAAAACTGCTGCGCAACAGTAGCCAGAGAAAGTAGTGAGAATGTGTGAGAGCAACAACTCTGCAGACACCAAGGTCAGTGAAGAAGGAAGGGGAGGAGGTGCTCCAAGTATTGGAGCAGAGATTCCCCTGCAGCCTGATGGTGAGGCAGGCTGTGCCCCTGCAGCCATGGAGGTCAATGGTGGAGCAGAGATTCCCCTGCAGCCTGATGGTGAGGCAGGCTGTGCCCCTGCAGCCATGGAGGTCAATGGTGGAGCAGAGATTCCCCTGCAGCCTGATGGTGAGGCAGGCTGTGCCCCTGCAGCCGTGGAGGTCCATGGTGGAGCAGATATCCACCTGCAGCCTGTGGAAGACCACATGCAGGAGAAGGTGGATGCATGAAGGAGGCCTCCATGGAGAACCCATGCTGGAGCTGGCTCAAGGCAGGAACTGTGACTCCATGGAGAGATGAGCCGGTGCTGGAGCAGGTTTTCTGGCAGGACTTGTGACCCTATTGGGGAGCCATGCCGGAGCAGTCTGTTCCTGAAGGACTGCATGCCATGGAAGGGACCCATGCTGGAGCAGTTCATGAAGAACTGCAGCCCATGGGAAGGACTCATGTTGGTGAAGTTTGTGGAGGACTGTGTCCTGTGGGAGGGACCCCACACTGGAGGAGGGGAGGAGTGTGAGGAGTCCTCCCCTGAGGAGGAAGGAGCAGCAGGAACAACATGTAATGAACTGATCATACCTGTCCCCCTGTGCTGCTTGCGGGGGTGGGGGGAGGTGGAGAAATCGAGAGTAAAGTTAAACCCAGGAAGAAGGGAGGGGTCGGGGAAAGGTGTTTTAAGATTTGGTTTTATTTTTCATTACCCTATTCTGATTTTATTGTCAGTAAATTAAATTAATTTTCCCGAGTCAAGTCTGCTTTCGCCCGGGATGGTAATTGCTGAGTGATCTCCCTGTTCTTATGTCAACCCACAAGCCTTTCATTATATTTTCTCTCCCCTGTCCAGTTGAGGGCAAGTGACAGAGTGGCCTTGGCAGGCACCTGGTGTCCAGCCAGGGTCAACCCACCAACCCACCGCAAAAGGTTTTCTGGGCTTTCTCTATAAACATCCTGAGTCAGTAAGAGTGTCAAGTGACAGTTTGTATCCACCAAGCAAGAATCTCCATACTACAAGTGAGTGTTTGATTTGTCAGTAAATGGAAATTACAAGAAGAAATACAGTTCCTGCTGCGATTTCAGGCTATTGAAATTCTCACATTGTAGAGTGAATCCTGATTTCAGCATTTCTGAATACCTTCTAACGGAAAATGTGGCTCCTGCCCCACATGGGCTTTGGTTTTCATTATGCAGTAGTAAAAATGTGTGCTAACAATGCGTTTATTAGCGCTCACTGCTCTGAACCAGTCCTCCTTATCTACATGAAACATTCATTGCCTATATAACTTTCACAACTTCAATGCTTCTATTTTTTTTTAATTAATTTGATTCTTTTATCATGCACAGGTGTCAGGATTTATAGCACGAAATTTCAGCCCTACAGAGATGAACTGAAGGTAGGCAGCAGTGCCTCTGTCTTGGCATTCGTGAATTGTATTGATTTACACCTGCAGACACGTGCCATTCATCCTATTTCTTTAGCTCTGTGTGTTCAATGTACTTCTTCCTTCACATTCTTGTGCAAGTGCATCAGTGAAATCAATGCTTACAGCCAAGTGCTCGGAAGCAATCCTATTTTATAGCAGTCCTGTATGCTCACAGTGTCATGAGAAAGTGTTATGGAAAAGAAACAGATATCCCAGGCTCAACTCTACAGAGTGCTGCGGACTTCCCAGAGGCCAACAAGCACTTTTCTCTTCTGTTGACTGCAGTGGATGTAGGACTTCTGGTTGCACACAGGCTCAACTTTCAACTATTGGGGTTTTACAGCATAGCTAAAGGGAAGTTTGGTTTTTTTTTTTTGATTATTCCTATTTTCGAGTATAGTATTCTGTAGGAAGATGTTTTAACAAAGGAAATCCTAGGAAAATAAAACTTCAATATATTGTTTCAGGCATCTTGTCATATTTTCTGTTAGAGCGTATTGTAAATAATAACAGTTTATAACAGAAACTAAATTGCAGTATTTTGATTGACACATACTTTTACTAAAAACATAATTTTCCAGTACTTCTCAAATATCACGATTGCATTTTGAAATGCAAGATTTCTTTTTCATGTGGAATTTGCAAAAGGGCAGAAGTTGCCGTTGCTGTACAACCCCACTTGAGATTTGTAAAAGTGAAGAAATACAGCCCCGTTTTCTGCCCTGTGAATTTTCAGATTTTTTTGGCTTTTGTTCTGAGAAATGCAAGAGTGATGTGGTACTAAGTGAGGCCTTTAATGTCTTACGCATCTTTGGCTGTAAGCAAAAGGGACATGCAGAATCGGTGGGCAGCTGACCATCTAATGCCAGGACATGGAGTGTCAGTTCGCAGGGTGGTTCATGCAGAACGGCGCTGAAGCTCTGACTACTCTGTCAGGGAGCAATGGTATCTACCCAGCAGGAAGGCCATCTCCTCTCTAAACTCTGCATCCGCCACGATTGATGCATCTTCCCAGACAGAGCTCCAATGGGAAGGTGCTGCTACCCCATGTGCCAGGCTGCAGGCTGTACCCTGCTCTCATGCCAGCGCCCTCCATCTGTAGTGAGCACACCTGTGGGAGGTGAGCCCGTGTGGAGGAACCCCTCCATTTATTGCCAGAGCTCAGGGAGGAAGTGAGTAGATTGAGAAGTATTGGGGGGTCCGAGAAAGAGACTGACTACTGGAACCGCACCTTACCCTCCCTGGGATCTCCTTCTAGGACAAGGTGACCCGCTTAGTGGATGAGGGAAAGGCTGTGGCTGTTGTCTACCTGGACGTTAGTAAAGCCTTTGACACCGTTTCCCACAGCATTCTCCTGGAGAAACTGGCTGCTCATGGCTTGGACAGATCTACTCTTTGCTGGGTAAAAAACTGGCTGGATGGGCAGGCACAAAGAGTGGTGGTGAATGGAGTTAAATCCAGCCGGCAGTCAGTCACAAGCGGTGCTCCCCAGGGCTCAGGATTGGGGATGGTTCTGTTTAATATCTTTGTCAATGATCTGGACAGGGGGATCAAGTGCACCCTCAGTAAGTTTGTAGATGACACCCAGTTGGGCAGGAGCGTTGATCTGCTTGAGGGTAGAAGGCATAGTCCTCAGTTTGCTGGCACGGTGGAGGTAACAATGCTAAGAAAGCAATGCTCTGGGAAGCACTAGAACTTTGATCTCTACATTAGTCAAGAAATATGGGTTTTTTCCCATGAACAAATTGCAGATTTTTGCCAACTTGCCCACACCCGGTACTGAGGACTGTTGCCTTAACATGTTCACTAACCTGTTTACTTGATTAAATACCCCCCAAAATTATTTAAGTTGGAATTTACCTCGCTTATCTATATGTTTTTATGGACGCAGCCTATGCCAACTGCCCCGAGTTGGGGGAGTTTGTAAGAGGGGAGTAAGACAAATAGCATCACTTAATTATTTGATATTTTGAGTAAAAAAGCTTCCATATTTGTCATCTTAGGCCAAGACCTCAAAGGTTCTCATTTAGGGCTCTGAATCAAATTTTAACAAAGCAGGGATGCTTAAGAATCTAGTGTAGTAGTTACAGCTGTGTATAGGAAAGTAACTTCCTCTTATGAGAGGTCTCCAAATCATTGTCATCAATACATGAAGCTTCATGGTAAATTCATCAGGAAAAGTGACTAACAACCCTCTTCCCTCGATTCTCCTTCTAGAGCATCTCATGACACATTAGGACCACTTCTCCTGTCTCCAGGGGTCACAGTAATTCAGTGGGTGTTATTTGCTTGTGTCATTGGGGAAAAGTAACTGGCCTGGTCTCCGTGCCACCCTCACAATACAGCAACAGAGGTGGTCATCTTAACTCATAGGTAAAGTGAAATTAGCACCACTTTATGCGAGCACACTGGATGGTAGAAACAGCTCGGGGTCAGAAAGTGTGAAACAGCTTGTCCTGCTGTGGAGTCAACAATCTCACACTGACGAGGTGTAGCTCATTCATGCTACCGGGTTTGCCAGTTCACACACACAACCGGTGTAAAAAACAGGTACTGTTACTTACATGCCTTTACAGGACATACAACAGTACTAGAAATCTAAATTACCTTTGAGGTAATTTAGGTTAGATGCCCAATAGTTATGGCTTGCTATGCACTGAACAGCTGTGTTACATCTTGTCAACCTTTCAATATGAACCAACACAGATGGAACACCGCTTCATGACAATAAGCAAAATTCCTGTTCACAAGTTTGAGACTGAAAAGGTGGTCTGACCCTCAAGTCGAGCTGACAAGGATCCTTTTTTCAACTCTGGCATGCTGTTGCACTTTTAGAGCTATACACGCCAAAGCTGACCCACCTTCTACCACTGCAGTCACCTGAACACCTCTCTTCCTTTGAAAAACCTTCATCTGACACACTTTTGTCCAAAAGCGAGACTTGCTACACTGAACAATATGAAATTTAACAACTTCTGATGTAATTTAGACTATACCATCTAACTGTGCCATATGTATCAGTCTGAAGGATGCAAAAATCAAACATATTAGAGACTCCGTATGGCAATAGTTGCCCAGACTGCTTGGGCAGCTTCTGTCCCACCTACAGCAGATCTCCAAACCCTTCATCTCTGGCAGTATGAGTGTTCCATACCTCGGAGTTTCTTTTTGCCCAAGAAGCCATGACCCACTGAACAAGCAATACTTCTGCAGGCCTTTCGGAGCCACAGAGCAGTGAAAAATGGCTACAGCTGGAAATCCCTCTTTAACTATCGCCTCCCAGAAAAGCACGTAAAGCCATTATGAAAGTTAGTATCTTTGAGACAAATTCTGACTCTCCATGCTAGGGCACAATGAAACTCAGAGGCAAGTAGGACAAGTCCACACTGCCAATATTGCATTGTTCTTCCAGGTGAGTTCTTTTGAATAACACACACAAGCCTCTTTTCAAGTTCAGCACAAAGATAACGGTCCTTTTCAAGGCAGAGGTGCTATCAAATGAAAAGTCAAATAAAGTTTTTAATGAATCACTTCAATGCACACCATCAAGAAACCGTGTGTGTAAATTTTCAGGAATCCTGCATTTCACTGAAGTAAAACGTATAAAAGGGGACAGATTTTCTGCATAAGACCATTTATTTTAACAAACAGATGAGTCTTTATGATGAACTGGAGGCTGCAACAGCTGCTCTCTTGGGCTTCGGTGTAGTTCCCTCACGGAATCCATTCCTACAAGTAGAAATACGGTTACCACTTTTTGAAAGGATGATTCCTGCTCCAGGTTATTTTCTGACAAGTAATGTTTCAGATCAAGTGCACCAGCTTTTTTCAGCTTATCTCAGTAACGCACTGAAATCACTATACAGTTTGTATGTTCAGACATTTTTAATAAGAAACATCTTACTAACAAGTGTCTGGAACAAGCAGCATGATTTTCGCTCTCTTCTGCTGAAGTAAATTTGCCTACTTCAAACAGAAGATTTCAGTAACTGAGTGAACACTGCAAGACTGCATCAGATACAGCACACCTGCTCGAGGCACACCTTACTTTATGTTCCTACTAAGCAACTCAGCAAAAGATTTCATGTTTGAAGTGCAAGTCAATTCCTTACACAAATTCTCTATGCCTCCAACCAGAAATTCAGACAGGTGTGACGAGAAGTCATCCCAAACTCGCTTTTGGATATGACATTTCTACTTCAGCAACACCCGGTGGAAAGCAGGCTACAGCTGCACACTGCAATGTATCTTCTGGCTGCTGTTGGGAAAGACTGCGCTCATGAAAGCAGAGATGAACAGATCCCTGAACTACACCCAGGCCTGGGACTTAGAAGACTCCTACTTTTCACTATTAAATCCAAACTGCATTTTTATGGTAAGACTCTTGAATTACTTGGTATGTTTCATCCAGCTTTCTTGAGTATTAAGCAAGGTACAGAGCTTAATCTTAGAACATGAAGGTCATACAAAAGAAATTCTTAAGGAGTTTAACAGTACAATATCACCACCATTACCTCGTAAGTACAACTCAAAGTTTTGTAATAAGTTTTAGAAACCTGTAACTCAGAACCTGATGTTATAACTATTTACTGTTGACTGGGCTCCAAGTAAGGAAGTTACTACTGAAGTTATTCCAGTCTTAAATTTTTTTTTTTCTTTTGGACAAAAGGGAATTGGAATGCATTTCAAGACTTGCCTTACAAAAACCCACACTTCAGTTCAACCAGCAATTTAACTGACTCACAAATAGAGGCAACACTACACAAAACATGTGTTTTTAAATGTGGGCATTTTATTACAATAACCTCTGTGTTCTGTATTATCTACACATAAGAGAAACATCAGAGCTTGTTATACACCCTACGTATAAACAGTGAATGAGTTTTTTTATCCTCAAAGCAATATGCAGCCAATTACATAAGGCATCGTTTATTTCCATTATATAAGCATATGACATTAACTGTATTAAGTGTGCGTACTGGGCTGCATGAAAAGAAGGGTGGCCAGCAGGTCGAGGGAGACAATTCTGCCCCTCTACTCTGCTCTGGTGAGACCCCACCTGGAGTACGGCATCCAGCTCTGGAGCCCCCAACATAAGAGGACATGGACCTGTTGGAGGGGGTCCCGAGGAGGGCCACCAAGATGATCAGAGGGCTGGAGCACCTCCCCTATGAAGACAGGCTGAGAGTTGGGGTTGTGCAGCCTGGAGAAGAGAAGGCTCCAGGGAGCTGCTTATAGCAGCCTTCCAGTACCTAAAGGGGACCTACAGGAAGGATGGGGAGGGACTCTTTATCAGGGAGTGTAGTGATAGGATGAGGGGTAACGTTTTTAGACTGAAAGAGGGTAGATTTAGAGTAGATATCATGACAAAATGGTTTACTGTGAGGGTGGTGAGGCACTGAACAGACTGCCCTGAGAAGTTATGGATGCTCCTTCCCTGGAAGCGTTCAAGGCCAGGCTGGATGGGGCTTTGAGCAACCTGGTCTAGTGGGAGGTGTCCCTGCCCATGGCAGTGAATTTGAACTAGAGGTTCTTTAAGGATCCTTCCAACCCAAACCATTCTATGAAATAAATAAAAATACTAACTTTGAACGATGAATTTTACAATTAAGTGCTATCTATGCAGGATTTCACACCACACTAGTCTGTAATAAAATCTTATACCTGAATCGTTTGTAATAAAATGTTATACCTGAATCGACGGTAGACCTTCTTGAGGTGCCTCATGCGACCAGTACCAGTGGTGTTGCGTCTTTTAGCCTTTGCACTCCAGTTATCTAAAACACACAAGTTATTATTACTCATCTGCACCAAATAATTAAGTTGCATATTACACTTGTATAGCACAATTATTCAATCTGACAGAAGCAAAAAAACCAATAAATTAAATCAATTTCTACATAATAATACTGCACATTAGCTGTTACCTAAAATATAGTTGAATCAACAATAATCTGAAAAAAGCTCCAAACACTGCAAGGTGACACAGTATTTCTCCTTGGTTGGAAAAAAAGTCATACTACTAAAGACAAAAAACCACAGGTTTCTAAACTCATGTCAGTTAGAAATTTGTTACTTACACTTTCTCTTACGCTTAGCAGGGTAACCACATTTCCCACAGGTAGATTTCTGCAGGTGGTATGCCTTGGACCCACATCGACGACACAAGGTGTGCGTCTTATTTCGCCGCTTACCAAATGACGATGTCCCCTTCGTCTGAAATGCATTTCAAAACACGGCATGTTCGAAACATCACTAGCACTTGGAAGTCACGTAACTAAAAGAACGAGCTCCTCTAAAAAGCATGCACAAATCTTTAAAGGATTTGCTGTCAGAGGCACTCTGAAACATCGAGTTTCGCTAACAGGTATTCCCCATTTCTAGAAACCATTTCCTTACGCCGTTCTTCCTGGTCGCCGTTCCTTACGGAATGCGCACACAGCCGCCCTGCGCTGGAATAAAACGAAGCCAGCACACGGGTATCTCCAGCTCCCGCCTCCTGTTCCCTACACCCGTCGCCGGTTACAGTGAGCCGCTCCTTCCTGAAGACGATTTCCTTCACGCAGACCAGCCGCGCACTCACCACAAAACGCTGCGGTGACCAAGACCCCTCTTGCTACGCGATCCGCACGGTCGCCCCGGCCACAGGCGGAGCACCAGCCCGACCCGGCGCAAACACAGAGGGGACTCCATAGAAAACCCCGGAGAAGCCCAGGCGGCAGCACGGCCGCGCACCCCGCAGCGAGCGCCCCGCCCGCGTTAAGAAGCCCCGCTCCGCCCCCCTCAGCCAAGGCCAGCAGCGTCGCCTGCCACCGCCAGATCCTCAAGGCCTCGGCCCCGCGGCGGCGGCCCCGCGGCGCCTTACCGCCGCCGGGCCGGGCCGCAACGGAGCGCAGGGTCGCCCCGTGCCCCAGGCGAGGCCCGCGGCCCGGCGGGGCCCGGCGCGGCAGCGGATGGCGGCCGATCCCCCACGCCCGCGCCCCTGCGCTCACCATCTTCCCCGGCCGCCAGCACCAAAGAGGCCGGGCCCCGCCTCGCTTCCGCTATGCCCCGGAGAGCACTTCCGGGGGCGCAGCGGCCGCTTCCGGCCCCGCCCCGCCCCGCGGGGCTGCGGCCTGGCAGTGGCCGGTAGTCCCGTCGTCAGGTGGCTACTTCCCGCCGGGCCCGGCTGGGACAGACCGGATCCCCCGGTGGGACCCTCGGGGGTCCGGGCCCTGCCCGGAATCCGGGTTATCGCCGGCGGCACCGGCCCGGCAGCGGTGTCTGTGGTGTCGCGGTGTGCCCTAGCCGGGTGCGGCTGCCTGCGCCGGGCAGCAGCGGCTGGGGGGCGTCTGTGGGTAAATATGCCTCTGCCTGGTAAAGGCAGCGTTGGTGCACCGAAGGTGCCACGCTGGCACGCCGTTTTCTACTCCAGTGCTGCTCTCCAGAGGTGCCCGCAGCTCCGCCTCGGGCTGCGGGGTCAGTTCCTGGCCCTACTCACACTTTCACTGAACGTGATTTCAGTGACTGAAATTCAGGGCACTCTGGGTGGTCTTGGCTGTAATACATGCTTTCAAAGTGAGCGGCCTTAAAAAACAGGCAGCCCCTCCTGCGTTTTGTGTTGGTCTGGTGTCCCCTGCCATGTGGCAGTCGGCCTGCACTCAAGTATGGCAGTGGACATTGTTAACGCAAAATCTGTTTTTATTCAGATGTGCCATCCCACGTGCCAGCGTACCACGCATCTTCTGTAGACCAGCAATCTATACCCAGTTTTATCACAGAAGAGGTAATTCAGGGGAAATAACATGTACAGAGACAGATCGAAGAAATTCAGGTTTTATCTTTTCACCACTTAAACACCTTGTTGTCTCAAACAAAGTCAGAAATTGATGATAAAGCCAGTTTATTTACCCCTGAGTGTAGAATTATATAACCTTGTCTAACAGCTCTAGATAAAAGTATGTATTCATCTGGCAGGTTAGATCTGACTCCTGCTTCTCGTTTACTGACTAAAAATACAGTTATTCCAAAATACAGCTGTCTGGGCCTGCCACAAGCCAGCAAACTGTGAGAACCCCACCCCCCACGATGCACGTGTGGACAGTTAAACCACTGTAACATGGAGCTTGTTGTCCAGAAAAAGGCATCATCCCCTGACAATCCCCAAAGCAGTGAAGCTGTGTCCAGCTGCTGCATTTTCACTCCTGGACAAACCAGCCTTGTTTGGTTGTCTCACTGTTAATTTTTTCTCGCTTGTTTCATGAGCATGGCCTCTCACTTAATTCCTTTGGTGCTAATTTATGTGCTGGGAGGCTTTTGACCGCTGCCAAGGTTGTGGGATGGGGCAAAAAGCCCTTTTGACTTTAGCTGCATTGTTTCCAGATGCAAAGGTGTGGCCCAGGCTGTTCACTCAGCTCTTTCGTTTTGATTGCTGTGGGAAAGCAATGGAAGATCAGTGAGGACGATTGTAAATAACGGTCAAAAGACTCGCACCTGGGGTACTGGGAAACACATATATCACACTAATTGTTATTCAGGCTTGGGTGCTTGCAAGTAAAACACTTGCACTTAGATAAGTCTGCGATGGACTCTGGGACACCTTATCTAGCCGCTTGAGAATCCTGGCCTGTTGTTGAAGAAGATTAAAGCACAGTGGGAAAACTATGCCTGGTTGAACCCTTTAAATAACAGTGAGAACAGGGAGTCCATGCGCTCTTGCTGACAAGGACTCTCTCACTCCGTGGTGCCTGTGTCCCCTGCTTGTGTGCCTCTGCCTGGGTGTTGCTTCAGAGATTCCCCGGTCCATGAGGTACTGAGATTAAATTTGTTCTTTGCCTTTCATCCATGGTTTTGTGGATGTTCCTGCGTCCTGCTGTCATCGGCTCACACAATTGGCAATTTCTATCACCGGAATAACACCCAAGGTGGAGGTGTTTGCTTGTATTCATTTTACCTCACCTGAAAATCCAGGCATTTAGTCCATCTGTGGTCCTACTGTAGTTAAAGGAGAGACATAAATGGTTCCAAAGAGTAAATGATCCCATCTTAAATTAGGTGTCTAAAATAGGCTGAAAAAATCATCCTTGAGAGGAACCCCTCTCCTTCGATTAATTCTAACAGGACCTTAGACAGCCCCCTTAGGCTAGGCACATAGATGGCTGAAGTTAGGTAAAATAAATTTTGCCCTGACTGACTTTATGAAAATATTTTTATAGCAATTCTGTCTTCCTTGCCAAAAATCAAAGGAGAAAACTCAATGTCCTATGGATGAAATGCCATACAGAAAAAAAAATATCCCAATTAACTCGAACAGTATGAATACATCCTACAGGCTGGACTGGAGTCACATTTCTCCCAGAAACCTTGCTGTCTGTCTTTTAACTAGTGCCTCCTTTCCTCTTTCTTTCTCATTAGATCTCAGAAATCTGGAAGATGCTGTGAAGACATTGGACAGATGCCATGGCAACAGCCTCCAAAGGAAGTATGTTGGTTTGGCTGCCTGCAAGGATATGCTGCCAGAGGAATTATTCTTGTTCTTTGCGGGATAAAAATAATCTTGTTCATTTACATGTCTTCAAACCTGTTAGGGAAGAAAGGGTTTTGGTAGCATCATGCGGTTATCTTTAGTATTCAGGTACATTCTAGGGTAGAGAATTGGCAGAGCTGTGGCTGACCCAGTACCATCCCAGAAGCTCTTAGTCCCCGTGCAGATTGCAGATAAGGACAGAGTTCACCACCCATAGTGAACTCCAGCCTGCTCAAAACCCACAGACTGATGGACTGGCAGCTGCTGAATGGCACCAGCCTAAATTCAGCACTGGCTAATTCGCCCTTTTTCTTTGATGCATAGGAAGTAGTCCAAAACTTAGAAGGTGACATGTCTGGATTTCAGGGCTGTCTTTTTGCTGCAGGGAACAGCAGTCTGTCACTGCAGCCGGTGTCCCATTGCAGCTTCCGCACAGCACTTTTGGTCCAGCCTGGTCCAGTGACGGGAGAAACTCTGTCATGCCGGCAAACATCTAGACCTATGTAGGCAGGTGCCTTTCTATATCCCCTAGCACCATGTTCTTGGGCCTGTCTGATATGGTTGAGGTTGAAAAACTGAAGTAAAATGCAACACTAGGTATGCTCATCCATTTTTTCTTCCATCCATCAGGGGTGTAAGCCCCTCTTCCTCAAGCTGAACCCACCCAAGGCCCATAGGGCCTCCTTGCTGTGCCCTGGCATTTTGCTGAGGAAGAGGAGAATCCAGGCCCTCCCACAGCTGAATCAAGGCAGCCTTACAGGTAAGTCCAGCCCAGGGACAGGGAGAACAAAACCAGGGCTGGCTGGGAAGTAGAGAGGAAGGTGGGTATAAGCACCAAATAACTTCAGTGGCATTTGTTTTACCCAGGTTTGGTGTCATGCTACTATGTCACACTGTCACCAGGGTGCAGTACAGCCAAACAGTCCCTGATGTGACCATGGTGGGATTTGCTCAAAAAGGTAAGAGTAGTTGTACTGCTCCTACAGAACTTGAACGCTGCTGGAACAACTTGTGTGTGTGGCAAATGCAAGACTGATAGCCAAGCGATTCTGCCTAGTGTCATCACTTATTTGTGCACATGTGTATCGCCCTTTGCACGAGTGGGGTGACTTCAAGGGACCAGAATAGTGAAGATTCAAGCTTTATATATACTAGATGGTAGCTGGTACTTGGAACCAATTATCTTCAAAGGTGCAGGCAAGATGAAGTCGTTCTTTCTAAATGTGATCTCTTAGATCAAAAAAATGCCTTTCAATATCCTCTTGGATATTGATCACTTTGACCTAGGTAACAATTTCTCAGGAAGGCTGCAGGAGAACTGAGGAATTAAAGGGCAATATTTTCATGAGGGTCGGTTTGGATGCCTTTGTTTCTGGTTATCATCTTGATTTGCAGAGGTAGACAGCTCAGTTGGAATTAGTGGGGAAGAAACTACACTGAATAGCTCTTACCAAGCAGCCACAAGAAACATAACTTTATTTGTATAGTATCCAGATTCTTCAGTTTGAAAACTTTCATGTGTGAATTTGAACCATAAACATTGGTCACCACAAGATGACAGTATAGTTCAAGTAAAACTTTTCTTATAAACAACTTGGTAAAAGCTCTCTAAACAGTAACAGTAAATTAGGTTAATAAATTGAAAACAATATTTTCTGTACAGTTCTTAAACCTCTACGACAATAACAGAAAATATTAGCTAACAGCAATGCTTATGAAAAAGGTTGTTGCATCCTGCTAAGAAACTAATGATTATAATACAAAAGGCTTTCTATTTGTTTAAAATGAAAATGGGTAGAAGAAAATTAAAAAGCTGTCACTAAGTTATGAAATTTCTTGATAAAATGTAGTGGAAATGATCAAAACAAAGCTTATACAATGTGTATAAAATACATGTGATACTGTTGCTTCATATAGCCAGTCCTGAATGGGAAGGGAAGAGCCCCTTTATCACAACTACATACTCTTTCCATGCATTCAGACTCTTCCATAAAAACCAGCACAAAATATGACGTCACATGTAGCACACTGAAATCAATGCCAGAGTTTAATAATAAAAGTCAATTCTTCAGACTCACTCTAAAGAAAGTCTCCAAGTGTTTTTCTCAATACTGAATTAGAATTTTTCATTGTCAGTCATCCTTTCTATTTATGATGGCATGAATAGGTTCTGTACAGCAGAGGTAGCTACAGGCCTGGGACACACCTGTTACACAATGCAACAGCATAATTCAGAATTTTAACATTTCCTTATTTATTTTTTTTAATGCTTATACTTAGATACATTACAGGGTTGTAGTGCATTGTTGCACCAAAGCAGTAACTGTCAGAGAGGATTTCACTGCCTGGCCTCAAGGTTGCAGAGGTGGTTGCGTGGCAATATGGGCTGAGCACCAGAAGGGGTACACAGGAGAAAGCCACAAGTTCCTTTAAAAGGTGATGGCCATTTTCTTCTCTTCTCAGTTGTATAACAGCTAAATATTCTTGTCTTTGTGATATTATTTGGTTAAAAAACAACCTATATTGATCTTGTTTTGTTTGATATTGCTGTCTTAAACCTTTGTCGCATTATTTATGCACAAATGTATGCGCACACAAGCCTAGAAAATTTCCACTGGAGATGCACAAAAAGCATTTGAGCCACCACAGTCTGGAATTGTAGTTTGCATCACATTCCAGGTGGAAAGGTCCAGCTTCTAACCATGTTCCCTTTACATTGCAGCAGAAAATATTTTAGTTAGTCATTAGGAACATTTTTGTACCAGTCCATTGCAAAGCAGTGGACTTAATGTTTCTTCAGATGGTTCTGGAGTTTTTGAGAAGAGAGTGGGCAAATATTTCTCTGAAATGGCTTAGGTGTAGCAGATTTTGCAGTGGTGAGGCAAATAGGCTGGATGATCTTCTGAGATTCCTCACAGCCATATTTCTGTGATGCTGTGACTTTATAAGAGGCCTCTAAGTATTTAGGACATGACTGTACCTCTCATCTCCCTGGCTGTCATGTTCTCAGACAAACACATCTGCCCAATTTTATGCTTGGGAAAAAAGGTCAGACCTTCACGAATTCTGCGTTCAAATGTTATCTGCTTTTCCCATTATAGTAGTTGGCTAAATAAATGGTATGGTCTATACATTGCAAACTCACCTTGTGCTGACAGGCCTGCATTTTAAACATCTGTCCATCCCCAGGATCATGTAAGACTCTGACTTTTTCGGTATTATTATGAAGCACATTAAACCCAAAAGATTATTACTCAATAAAAGATAAGTGCATGTCAGCCAGTCATATGTGCATATATGTATATATATAAAATCATAAAATCATAGAATCATAGAATGGTTTGGGTTGGAAGGGACCTTAAAGATCATCTAGTTCCAATCCCCTTTCCAGGGATGGAGCGTTCACAATTTCTCTGGGCAACCTGTTCCAGTGTCTCACCACCCTCACAGTAAAGAATTTCCTCCTAATGTCTAATCTAATTCTACCCTCTTTCAGTCTAAAAACGTTACCCCTCATCCTATCACTACATTCCCTGATAAAGAGTCCCTCCCATCTCTCCTGCAGGCCCCCTTTAGGTACTGGAAGCCTGCTATAAGCAGCTGCCTGGAGCCTTCTCTTCTCCAGGCTGCACAACCCCAACTCTCTCAGCCTGTCTTCATAGGGGAGGTGCTCCAGCCCTCTGATCATCTTGGTGGCCCTCCTCGGGACCCGCTCCAACAGGTCCATGCCCTTCTTATGTTGAGGGCTCCAGAGCTGGACGCAGTACTCCAGGTGGGGTCTCACCAAAGCGGAGTAGAGGGGCAGAATCACCACCCTCAACGTGCTGGCCACGGTTCTTTTGATGCAGCCCAGGATGCAGTTGGCTTGCTGGGCTGCAAGTGCACATTGCCTGCTCATGTTGAGCTTCTCATCCACCAACACCCCCAAGTCCTCCTCCTCAGGGCTGCTCTCAATCCGTTTTCCGCCCAACCTGTATTTGGGGTTGGGATTGCCTCGACCCAGGTGCAGGACCTTGCACTTGGCCTGGCTGAACTTCATGAGGTTTGCATAGGCCCACCTCTCAAGCCTGTCCAGGTCCCTCTGGATGGCATCCCTTCCCTCCAGCATGTTGACCACAACACACAGGTTGGTGTCATCAGCAAACTTGCTGAGGGTTCACTCAGTCCCACTGTCCATGTTGCCAACAAAGATGTTAAACAGCACCGGTCACAATACTGACCCCTGAGGAATGCCACTCGTCACTGGTTTCCACGTGGTCATCAAGTTGTTGACCACAGCTCCTTGAGTGCAGCCATCCAGCCAATTCCTTATCCACTGAATGGTCCATCTGTCAGAGCCATGTCTCCTCAAAGTAGTGACAAGGATGTTGTGCAGTACGGTGTCAAATGCTTTACACAAGTTCATGTAGATGACATCAGTGATACCTATGTGCAGGCGCATACACATGGATGGTACACGCTTAGCAGTATTAGCAATGTTTTATTTCCTTTTCTTTACTAAAAAAAATATCAAAAACTTGCCTGATTCATAGCTAGATACAGCCTAGATCTAAGCCCAGACATTATGGCTGAAATTTGCTAACTTGTAAGCTGAGTGTCTAAATTTAACTAACAACGTCAATTCTTTTATACCTCAAAGTGTCCTGGTATGAATGACACAGAATCACAGGGGTTGGAAGGGACCTCTGGAGATCATCTAGTCCAACGGCCCTGCCAGAGCAGGTTCACTTAGAGCAGGTTGCACAGGAACATGTCCACGTGCGTCATACTCTTTGGAAAAGAAATATAATTTCAACTGGTTAGAAAAAAAACACCTCTCATGCAGAAATATTGAAGTAATTGTTTTTGCCAGAAGCTCAGGAAAGGAAGCTGTCTTAAATTTAAAGTTAGATTCAAACAGTTGGCTATCTTACTCTGAATTTTCTCACTTTTTACGTGGAATTACATGCATACCTGGGTATATCTCTGCCATCACATTCCCTCCATGTGTTACTCAGCTATGCTTCAAGTGCATATGTGAATATTTTTGTCTTTAGTAAATGTATGTATGTGAATGATTTAACTTCCCAGCAACCATTCCGTAGAACATGACTTGATGTTGTTCTCCTCCCAGAAGACTTCTGGGTAGCTGGAGAAATGCACAAACATGCCTTAGAGTGCCTTCTGTCTCCAAAGGTAAGCAGCTAATTCAGTTTTACAAGACCTATCCGGGTTTGGCGCCTGCTAGTGTGAAAAGCACTGGTAGAGCATGTACATGGTACAGTGCATTTTCAAATTTTTAATGTATGTTGTGATTAGAAGTGTCCAAGTGCACAAGATGTGCATTAGGTAAATATAAAGTGTCTGATATTTTTTCAGCAATAGATATTTACTTCTTACAAATATTTATGGTTCATACCTTCCAAGTTTTACTTTAGATCTAACATTCAAGGGAAAAAATACATGTCTGCAGCAAAGTGGAAGGTCAGAGAAGAAGACAGTGGAGAAAACTGGGGCACAGATGTTTAATCTGAAAACAGCAAAATAAGCCTAATACATTATTTTTTATTTATCGTCTTTATCTCATATCTCACTGCAGGCATCCTAAAGAATTTACATTTATCTTGCTCTGGGCCTACTGCAAATGAGTGCTTCCCCCGGTCACTCTGTCGCTGCTCTAGAAATAAAAATATACGCTCCCTTTAAAGTAGAAAAACCGATAACTTGTACAGCTCTCTTTACCCTGTATGGAATTGTGGGGTTTGCCTTTACTATTCAGACGTGAGACACAGACTGTAAGAAAAAAAATGCTTTGCAGTGAAATGAAAAGGACAAACGCAAGTTCTATATTTATTGAAGATAAAGCCTGTTTCCCCAGGTAAAATAAGTTTGCCTTCCTTCATCAAAATCACTGTTGCATTTTATTATTTTCACCAGCTGAGAATCTTCCCTGAGTACAAATGCTTTGCTAACAAAGGTCAGCTCAACTCTGCAGTTACAAATGTTATCTTCTGTTTATTCTGGAATATGTTTTTCCTGCATCAGGCATTTTCAGTTTTCCATTTACTGGAACTGAGGCATATTGTCTCCATCAGGGAATTCCCCTAACATTGTGCACATCCATGCACAATTTCCCTCTAACTAATTCACTTTAATAAAAAGGCAAAGAGGACGCAGAAAAGAAATGGAGATTTTTGAACTTCTTCTTATCTGATCACAATGTGGAGCTCACGATCCTGTGGCCACAAGACCTAGGTTGGACCAGCATGTGCAGCACAGCCAGTCTTCTGGAGGGGAAGGCTGTGCACCATCTGGCAGGACTCAGGGAGATGCTGCTACTGGTCTGCCTGCCGAGGTTTTCCAAAAGGTTTTCCAAAATATCCCATTAATTAGCTCCCATTATTATGATTGGAGCTATGCCTTAGCACCTTTCTGTCTCTGAACGGCTGTCTTTGGATGAAGCAGGGCAGACGCAGCTTTGCCAGCACTTGTGCTCATGGTGGAGAACATGCCAGTACTTAACGATTTTAGATTTGGTTTATCATGTTAGTTAGTAGTGGTTAACTAATTGCTGTAAAATAGAAATGTTTTTCAGTCGTGTTTGAACATATGTTAAAGAGAGATGTAGCCTAAAAAGTAGCTTCTTGAGAAGGGAAGAATGCCTGAGGGAATGTTGCGCTGTAAAAAGGGCACAAAACTGTGACAAGTCCAAGCCTACTCATTCTGTCTTACTGTATTTTAACAGCAGAATAAAATGCAGTAACCCTTGAAGCAACAATATTGGTAATTGACTTTTTCTGCTGAGTCTCTCAACTGTTTCACAAGTTTCTTATTGACTTCAGTCAAAACGGAACACCCACCTTTCTCAAGGTACAAAATAATGATGCATTTTGTATGTGGCAGTATTTTCCTGCCCTGGCTTCATTACTGCCTCAGAAGACACAAGGTAGAGTCACCAACGAGTGGGCAGAGATGTGTACCTCTCTTGCCAGCAGCCCACAGAAAGAAGGAAACAGGAGGTCTCCTCGTCTGTTGCTATCACAGGCCTCATATTCTCTCCTTGGAATGGTCAACATTTATCTCTTCTTTTGATTGTTTATAAACATTTCAAAGCCATTTGTTAGCTCTGAAAAGTCTGGACATTGCTGTTTGCTGAATACTTTTTCCTAGCTATTAATTGTTCTACTGAACCTCTGTCTGTATTAGAAACACCATACTTTTAACTCACTCTCATGATGGTATGTCATACAAATAAGTACAGAATGGGATGTGTTTACGGGCTAATTAAGAACACGTACCATCTCCAGAAATGCAGATTCTTTCAAAGATATTTAGTGATATGGTCTCCACTACCAGATAAAACATTTCCAATTTAGACATCTCCAAATCAGCTTTTTCCATACTAATCAAAATTGGTACATACCAGTAATTGCATGGTTTGATAGGCAGAAATTCTCGGAGAGTTTTATATCTGGAAATAACAAAGTACATCATTAACATGGGCATAGAAGGAGATATGTATTCATCCACACCAAATATACATATATATATATATATATATAAAGGAAGAACTTTGACCCTGTGCTTCAGTGCTGCTCCTTTGAACTGAACTGCAGGTATAGACAGAAGCCAGAATAACTCACAAAACAACATGATGCCAATTTTAAGGGCTTATAAGCTTGTTGTAGAAGAAGTAACAAATGTTGAGCACACCTAAATTTCTCTGCAGCTCAGGTGAATCTCTGCAACTGTTTGAGCCCTTTTTTATTACTGGTATGTGTTTTCATTTATTGCAGTCTGATGGTGGTTGTATGTGTAGCCAGCCCAGAATCAGGGAGGGCAAAAGTCAAAGCTGTGTCATTTCTGTTTTCTGCACAATGCTCTGCATCTGCATTGTCTCTATGAAAGTTTGCAAAAGCTTACTTTATTTGTTGAACTTTGGTTCCAACTGGAAGATATCTACAAAAGCTCATTCCAGAAAGTTTCACAGTAGCAGTTAGGGTTAATTACTGGCTTCTTGAGTAAGCTGACAAAATTTTAATGAATTTCCAATGGTCCTAAAATTGTTGTAGTTCAAAAAGACATCCTAATAAGATCTGTTTCTTTGAAGTCCTGCCTTCATTTTCTTCCCTAACTCTCCTTTCCAGGAGAGGAATCTTTGTTATGCTTATTGAAAAACATATTTTAGTTTTCAATTTCAAGATACTTGTAAATTTTCAGGGGGAGACAGATGGATTTTGATGAAAGTTTTTTGTTCAAAGTTTGTGGCTTGAAGCGTTTTAGCTTTCCAACTACCTTTTAGCGTTTCCAGCCTCCCTCAACCTGCTGGCCACGGTTCTTTTGATGCAGCCCAGGATGCAGTTGGCTTGCTGGGCTGCAAGTGCACATTGCCTGCTCATGTTGAGCTTCTCATCCACCAGCACCCCCAAGTCCTTCTCCTCAGGGCTGCTCTCAATCCGTTTTCCGCCCAACCTGTATTTGGGGTTGGGATTGCCTCGACCCAGGTGCAGGACCTTGCACTTGGCCTGGCTGAACTTCATGAGGTTTGCACAGGCCCACCTCTCAAGCCTGTCCAGGTCCCTCTGGATGGCATCCCTTCCCTCCAGTGTGTCAACAGCTCCACACAGCTTAGTGTCATCAGCAAACTTGCTGAGGGTGCATGGCCTTCAGTGATGAAGGCCATTGAAAATCTCACTCATAATTACTATCCGTACTTTGGTTGCAGTCATCTCCAATGACGGATGGTCTGAAACTTAACATTTTTTTCAGCCTCAAAATGAGATGTCTCAGGGAGGCAAGTATGAGTAATGGTAGAAATGAAAAATAAATATTCAACCTCAATGAAGACCTAGATCAGGCCTGTCTGGGGAACCAATCACTAGGTAGGATGGTGAATTTGAATGCCACCATCCTGTCCAGGAGAGTCCTGTGAAGTAGTGAGCAGTGAGGTGGTCTATATATGCTAGGGTGACCAGCAACCAGAAAAAGTTTGTGCAGGGTGGTGGTTCACTGGTGTCTGAGCAGATGCAGCACGGGCTGCAGAAGGTTCTCCTGTTACCCTCACTCCTTTCACACTTCTCACCTCTTTTCTCCCCTCTCTCTCCTCCATGGCTGTACATTTTTACCCTCTCCCCGGGTCTGTTGCCCACCAGACCTTCTCATTCATTAAAGCAGCACAAAACCACCCAGGTTGTTTTGCTGGATTTATTTTCTGTCATTGTTATAAATTAAACTGGCTCACAGAGAGGAATGAAGTGTGCCAAAGCCAGCACCAGATGTGCAGAAGGAACACATGGTGGGGTCTGGAAGTGAAAGCAGGGAAAGATGTGGAAAAAATGGAATAGTAACTCTCCATTTTGGGCAGTTTCAAGCTGCTAAATTTCTTCACTGTGTTTTGTGTCCCGAGTTCAGACTCTAACTCTAAAGAACAGTAATTATTTTTTTGCCCAGTGATGACCTTTGTGTACACATAGGCTGAAATGTTGATGCTCTGGACAAGTCAGATTTATTACCTATATGCTACTAAAGACATCTGAATTTTGAATTATAATATGAGCTCTTCTCTTCCAAACCAGTTGATTCAAACCAGAACTCCCACACCCTTGTTTGTTTGGTGTAGTTTCTAGAGTGTATGGATTCCAGTATCTAAGGCAATATCCTTGTATGAGGTCCCCTGAGAGAGAATTATTTGCATTACAGCTAGCACAGCATTAATGCTATTTGACATATTTCATAAAGATACATCCCAAGTCATTGTCATTAATCCTTGAAATGTGACGAATACATTAAAAGCAAAGCAGGCAATTAAAATGCTTTTTTTTTAAAAAAAAAAAGTGAGATGGCATTAGCAAACAGAAACAAATCCAAAAACTCTCCAGGTCAATTTCACAATTTAAAACCATAATGACAAAATGTTCTTTCTCCACTCAGTTGTCACTGGATCCTCGGCATCTGCAGCAGTCACAGAGCACAGACTGTCTTTAGGGCCGTAATACATAATGAACTTGGACAATGAAGACACAAGACTATTTAAAGCTTGGTAAACTATTGTGTAACCTTAGCATCAATCCTATAAAAGGCTGGAAGTCTACAGGGAAATATCTCTGATATAATTATATTCTGGCTGACCTTAGTGTGAAGTAGAATACAGACAATACCATTTCATGCTGTCTCCAGATCAAGCAGGATATCATTAGCCCAGCAAGTGAAGCATTGCATGAATCATTCTTGTGCTAGAATTATCATTTGGTGCAAGACAAGAAATGCCTTGCCTTATGGCTAACCCTTTGTCTGTCTCAAACTACTCCTCTTTTGCTCCCCTAAAACATAATTTTTAAGCCTAAAGACAGTTTATTTCTGAATAGACAGTAGAAATGCCTAGGAAAAACACATTTTTAACTGCAAAATTGTTAGTAGACTGTTGCCATTTTCACTAACAGTAAGGGAAAATCAGCCCCATCTTCTCTGTTAGTTACACTCTGTCCCTCACTACTGTGCTGTCAGGGGAAGTAATTGGGGAGCTCCGTCAATCAGGGCTTTTATTATAATTTATGTTATCATAGAAGTGCCTATCAGTCAGACTGGGACTGTGCTAGGTGCTACATAGTCCCTCGTCACAAAGTTGCGGTGTAAGTAGATTATCATGCAACTGCACATAGCCTTGAGTATCAGTAACACACAAAAGTAGAAACTAAATAAATGGTCCAGAGCCTAAATGCTAAGTAGAAAAAAGTTACTGTAAGTACCCTATGAAATGAAAGAAGAATCAACCATTCACAGTCCCACTGTTGTTGAGGAGACTGAACATCCAGCCACTGCAAACCAGTAAAGGGCCACGGCACCTGTGGACTTGCAGTCCTAGGAGGGACACAAGTCCAGCTCTAACCTCCCTCTGTTTTGCACCTTGTTGCTTCAGTCTCTTTGCCTTTTTTACTGCTGAAGCTAGGATCAATAAAAAAGAAGGATCCCATTTCCAAATGGAAGAAGATAAAGTCTGTAGATTGAGGTACCTGAAAATGTGTGCTAAAAGGATTATTATTCAGCATGTGTCAAAGCAACATTTTTGTCTTGCTGAAATGCGTCTAGCAAGAAGGCATTCCATCAATATGAACTCATTTAAATATGATACCCGTTACTATCAATGATTATTTCATGACCCATTAATTAAGAGCGGACTCCCACCATGACATATACTTTCTTTACTTGCTGTATTTGTCTTCTTTTATGCTTATTTGCATGTTTTGTTTGTGAGCAAATTACAGTATATCTTTATCTTGAGGGTTATTATAGCTAATGATGTTCTTACAGAAAGTGAAATTGTTATCCCAGTCATTAAAACAGCTAACTGCAAGATCAAGACATATGTCTGGAGAGATAAAATATTCCTCAGAGTTCTCATAGTCTGAGCCAGCTATTAAAGGGCTTAACTTGGTTTTAATCATACCTTTCATAGCCAAATGACCACTGACAATGTTGCACAAATCGGTCATAAAACTTAATAGGAGGATGAGGATTTCAATCAAAAGCAATAAAGTATGTACAGAAGTGATGAAAGAGTACGAATTACATTATCAGAGAGCTTTATAGTTACTAAATCTGAAGAGTCCCAAGGACAGGCTCTGGCTTAGCTAAATTGGCTCTCGGGTTGCTGACTTCTGAGGAGTGGACATAGGTGTCCCTCACATGGGTGGAATAATGTGACCCAAAGTCTAGGCATCTTCTTAAGGAAATCAGACCATGCCAACAGAGTGCAGGGCTTAAAAGCCACCGTATAGTGATGCTGTGACATCAAGCATTTGGTTTTCTGAGGACTGTGTTAAACTGTTCAAAATAGAGATAGTATCGGAGATGTAGTATGCAAAGAGTTTTCAGGTAGAGGAGCTGCTTTTCCATGAGGGCTTCATCTAGGCTCCGCTAGGATAAATTAATGGAAATTTCCCAAGCACTGGCATTTTTGTACTGTTACTGTAATGGATCAGCTCTAGAAAATGAAAAAAATAAAAAGAAAAAATAAGAGGGCATGGCAGGGTGAGGAAAGGGAAAGTGAAGTGCTCTTACTTCTGTAAGAGCATTCCCACAAAAGGCCAGCTGTTGATGTGCCATTGAAATATTGTGTATGATCTAGGAATGCTAAAACTTGCATTCAGAACCATAAGGTGATTTTCAGTGTGAGAACTGATACACGAAATTCGGCATAACTGCAGAAGTGGAAACTGAAGATTCGTGATCAGAATTAAATCTTGGCAACCTCAACTTAAGTCTAGATCAGCTTTTCCTATTGAAGATGGGACTCAGCTCTGGTGTAGTGTATGTGACACCAGGACTGGCCTGGGATCTCTGAAAAGTCTTGTTCAGGGGAAAGAAACTGTGGGAGAGAAGATAAGGAAAAGATGATTTTCTTCCAGTAAGCGCTCTTCATAACTTAGTGCCAGCTCCAGACAGTAAATCCAACCCTTGATTTATATGTCTTAAAAACACTGAGCAGCTCCCAAAGCAGGCTGTGTCCCTGGAGAGGACTAGATGGGTTAAGATTAAAATTCCTCAGCAATATTCAGCCTTTTTAGGGAAAGAAAAGCACAATAGCAAGACAGAATGAGAGGAGACGTTCAGTAGCAGTCAGACTGACTGACTCCTTTGGCTGCTGAACTGAGTGGAAGTGCATTTTCCCCGGTAATTGCTGGATATCTGAGTATTTCATCTAACATGAAGGTAAGACAATTGCTTACTTAATTTCTACTGATGAAGTGAATATGGCAAGTGCAATGAAATATTAATTTGTATGGAGGAATACTTAGCTGAGAATGTAATATTGCAAGAAAGAAGAAAACTAAAAAACAACAGCTTGCACAACAAAGCTGAGGGATATCAGTGTGATGCTCTCCTATATTTCTTAAGCTGACCTGTGTAAAGATTGCAGAAGGTTAGAACAGCTGCACGAGCTAACAGAAAGAGCAGTAAAGCAAAGTAAGTTTGCTTTTGCTCCTCTTTTTTCAGGTGCCTGGGATTTTTCTGTTGCTGGAAGTTTCAGGCTTCTTTCCCATTTTTTCCAGGTGAATATTTCTTTAGTAAATTACATGCTGAAGACTAAGCACGTGTAATTTAACAGACAACTTCTGGTGTATGACACAAGGCAGGGCTTAAAGGGGTCTCCAGATATGTTTCCTGGGAGAGGAGACCGTGTTTGGTGTCAGCGCTGCCACTGCCATCGGTGGTGACAAGAGTGAGGCGTTGTGGTGTCCCTTACCACTGCCCACAGGAGTCAGCCGCCCTTGGGGAAGCAAGCGAGCATGCAGCGGTGGTGTGAGCCACAGCAACGCACATCTGTGAAACACAGTGCAGATTACTCCAACCCAGCCCCGATCCTGGGGGCAGGTTGCACCCTTAGTGTCCCCCACGTACAAACTGGCTGTTGGAGAGCCGCCGTGGGAAGGTCTGTCTGCTGCACGTTGTGGCACACGCAGCCCCTGGCAGCTCCCAGCCCCTCTCGGGACCTGATCTGACCTCTCTCCACTTTGCAATGTGGAGCTGGCAGACAATTGCACAATGTCCTTGACGATATTCAGTCTGGGTGAATGTGCCTAGTTTCTTCTGTTGTTCGGTGGCCAGAAAGCCCAAGCAGGAACTGACACATTCTTACATATGACAGGCAATTCCCAATGGCTTTAGAGGGAGCGTGATCATGCCCCTAATTTTTATTGAAGGCCTGTTTTGCTGTTTAGGAAAGTTTTGCACTAATGCGTATAGATGGATATCCCTGATGATTTTCTTCTTTTTTTTTTTTTTCAATGCAAAAAATACTACTGTAGCAGCCTTTCTCCTCCAGTTCATTGCCGCTGGAATTCTTTTGGCCCTTGGTCCGAGTGCGATGGCTGTACTCAAAAACAGGTATAGGTAGACACATTTTTTTCTGTACTCATGCCTTCACAAACATATGGTTTTTTTCCCCAGAATTAAGAAGTTGCTATACCTTTAAAATCCCAAATCAGGTGTCAGACAAAAGCCCCAGCAGAACCAGAAGGATGGATGACAAAGAACTCAGAATGGAAATCCTCCAGCCTGTCCCTCTATGTTCCCTTTCAAAACGATAATATTCATATTGTAAAATAATCTGTGCACTTCTTATTTTGGTGATAGTTCCAAAAAAGCTCAACTGAACTGTTCGCTAAACTGAGACATTCCTCCCCTGATGCTGGTTTGTACCAATTCTGTTCTTTTTTCATTAGTGGAGTCACATCTCAAGGAAAGAAAACCTGCTTGCAAAGTATTATCCTCAATGAAAACAAGTTGATAGTTTTTATAGTGCAACTCTATTGATGTGCAAGACACTTGCTTTTGATTTTCCTTCTCATTTACTTTGATGTTGCATCAATTAGGGAGGGATTAGTCAAAATTAAAGATGCGCCATGAGATTACTTAGTCTTTTTAGAAGCAAAAAGTAGCCCACTTGATGTTCAATTTTATCATCTTCCTTAATTACATTGTTTACTTTGAAGAACTTCAGCAAATTTGTATCAGGCATGATTACTCCTATTAAAAATGTAAACCAAAACTGAAATGTGTCAGCAGCTTTCTCTTGGTTTCAGTTGCACATTAGATTTTTGAACAAACTAGCCAAGCTTATGCATCAGTCTAAAGACCTTACAGATAAAATAGTTGTCATTCTCTTAAATTGGGAGTTCGTTACCGTATTGTGGTAATATCAAGTGTGGTTGTTTTCAGAAAAACTAGTGAATGTCTCATTTCCTTACAGCAGTAGAGTGGTAGCATTGTCTTAAGACCAGTAAACTATTCCTGCTTTGCATCTGTATTTTCTAAGATCTCCCTTGATTTGCATTCAGATTCGGAGGCGGACAGTAGCAGTTTATGGCCAGTATGGGGGAAACCCCTGCTCTGGGGATGCCTTTGAAACAAGACCATGCACCCCCACAAGAGGATGCCCAACAGAGGATGGCTGTGGTGACCGGTTCAGGTGTTTCTCAGGTACCATCCAAGATCTTTTCCACCACTTTTTCCACTTTTTTTGGTCATAAAGTTAAGAAGATAACCTTGTTATCTTTGAAATTTGGTAAATAATCGTTGAAATTTAATAAATGGGCAATGGCTTTACAGACCCTCTGACTAAAGATAAATTTGATTTAGCAGGATGTTTCCTTTTTTTTCAGCCTACTATGCATTTTTATAATTTCACCTGGAGCGTTGCAAAGCTTTGCAGATAATATGCTGTAGCCCTAGTAGCCTCTCTAAGTCATTCTGCTTTACTAATTTGCCCCAGAGCACAGTTATTTTTCATTATCAGAAAGTAACTAAGGAATGCAACCTTACATGTGATTGTTTAAAGCTGTTCTAGGCTGTGTCCAAACAACTTGGAAATCACTTGGGCCATGGAAACTAATGCTCCCTGAAACAGTGTTAGTATCCAAGCAGCTTCCATTACCTTCACAAAAAGAAGCACACTGCCTCAGCAGGTAGATGTTTATCACAGAGCAATATGATAAACATGTTTTGGTGCTACCAGTGAGATAATCACAGTTAATCACAAGTGATAGGGTCAAAGGATGAAAGCTCAGGAAATAAATCTAAAGGTCGACTGTTCTATTAATGTATCATAAACCTTGAATGGCTGTGGTTGCCTCAAGTGTACTATACACTATTTGTTTATGTCTACATTTACTGTTGTTTCACAAGCCCTCCTGGGCACAGACTGTTCATCGTGGGAGCGAACAAGCTAATTAATGTAGTAGATAAATGGGGCTTTTGCTTTGAATTTGGGTGATTTATTTTCTAATGAACAAACAGTTCGTTCCCTATGCGTCTTTGTTCTGATTTAGGTCAGTGCATCAGCAGATCTCTTGTGTGCAATGGAGACCAGGATTGTGAGGAAGACGGTGCAGATGAAGATCGATGTGAAGAGAAGACGACTCTATGTGATATTGATAAAACACCTCCGAATTCAGAACTTACAGGAACAGGGTAATAATTCTGTGCCAGGCTTAGTAGTACTGGTGCCAAATGCATTTACGTTTTGGTTGTATTTACAAGCTCTGTCTCTGCAGAGAGACTTCCTGGGCCAATGGTAAAACGTCCCATAGGCAAAAGTGTTCAGTACAACTGCCTTCCATCGTGCCAGTGACTCAGTGCGGCCAGATGTACAGGCCCTTTGGTCTGAAGCACAGGATAAAGCTCTTTGTCTTTCATTCCTGCTATTTAAAAAACATATTTTAAGATGTGAAAAAAAATGTCAACCAATAACGCATAATCACCAAGATAGAAAAAATGAGCCAGCAATGCTCATTCTTTTTGTTCGTTGCTGTTGCATTTAGTACTGTGGATCCATATGGATTTCTGTTTATATATCCCCTCTGAAACATAGCAAAATAATTATCTTAAGTTTCTGTAGCATAGTTGTATCACTTGATACAGGATATAATTCATATATAATACAAAAGCATTTTGGAATGGAGGCCCTTTTGTTTCTGTGTTGCGTTAATTGCTGGAACAATAAAACTTAATCAGATCATCTGTGATAGATATGACTGTCTTAATGTTAAGAGATATTGATACATCTTCATTTTAGTTGAAAAATCAAGAGCAACATTTTGCTTTCCATATTGTAAAATGCTGTGCATATTGCAGTTCTGCAGGTACAGAAGTCTATCAGTCAATATCCCCTTTTCTTGGCTAAATCAGTTCATGATCTTAACCTGCAGATACAGCATTCATTTATAATGGCTCTGTAATTTTCACCTCCTGTAAAATAATTTGCTACCTTTCTGTCTTAATGATTTTACACATTTTTCTTCTCATAGCTTTGATGCCATTACTGGTGAGACGAGGGGAAGAGTCATTCATACAAAAAGCTTTGGAGGACAATGCAGAAAGGTCTTTAGCGGCGATAGGAGAGAATACTACAGGCTGAGTGAAAGTGTTCTTGCTTATACTTTCCAGGTATGTTTTCATTAAGCACAGCTTTATATTTAGAGTCATGATTAAAAGCAGGAGAATGATGCAAAGCTTGTAGGGTCTGTTGGCAGGTAGGTTTCCCTAGACACAGCTGAATGTCACCTGTTCCCTCTGCAGTCACTTATCATTTTGAAATACAATCTGGTGTAATCTTTAGCAATCTTGCTAAAATGGAAGGAAAAAAAAATGTGATTCCTTGGATGTGATTTCTAATTGTCTCACAGTTAGACTGAATGTAAAGCCACCTCCTTGGCATTAGTGGCCTGAATCACCCTAAGAAATCTTACGTGCAGAAGGCTTTGGAGTGCTTTGTGGAGATCTTCCAGAGCTATGCTTTGTTTCAAGTCACTGTCTCAAGAGATTTGGTTTGTCTCACATTTATCAAAAGCATGCCAACCAATCCTTAATGTACTTTATAGTGTAAATACTTAATATACAAATATCTTAAAAATTACATACATGTAATGCTTTTCGAATCGTGTTCAGTAATTTTTATGAAACCTGAAATCGATTCAGACTGAAAAACACATTGGATTTTTTTTTGCATCAGGACAGATTTGCTCTACTCTGTAAGTTATAATTTTTAATATCCTTCATGAAGCTCTTTATACAGAATTCTATGTTTATGTTCTAGGTTAAAATTCAGAATGATTTCAGTTATGAATTTTTCAACAGCAGCTGGTCTTATATGAAGCACACAGAGAGGTATCAAAAATCAAACAGTGGGCACAGTAATACACAGAGTAAAATTCTGAAACACAGTCAAAAGGTATGTATAAGTTGTCACTATGGCTTAGCATTTTGCATAAACATTTTCACCATTTTTTTCATGCTTTTCTAGTGAGATGCAAATATTTATTTTATCCAGATATTTTTAGCACAAAGTGCATGACAGAAAAAATCCCATAAAACCTTTACGAAGAAATCACTGGTTTGGTTATCAATTAATAAGGGTTGGCTGCTGGTTTTATTTTCTCCATTTTACCTCTTTATTAGTAATTTATTTACTTACTAGCTGTCTTCCTCCATATTTGAGGAAGAAAAACATCTTCTTCTCATAATTAATTAATCTTTTCTAATTTCTTCTAATGATTTACTGCACTTTTTTCTTTTCTATTACCTCTGCCAGTATCTTGGAGTGAAAAAAATGAAATACTTCTGTGCTTAAAGATAGTTTATTTTATAATACATATTATACTAGTAGAACTCCTTTAAGAGAGAGACCTGGTGTCTTAAACAACCAGGAGATCACAGTGCTTATGCCTTTGTCTTATTTTAAAAAGAGCATTAGATAAATAATTTGAGAGTAACTCTCAATTATGAAGTATAACGTCTATCTTATAGCAAATAAAATCAAGTAACAAATTTATACATTTTATGGCCCCAAAGCTGACAGAGGACAAGCTCGTTTTAGTACATTAACAATGACGTATTTTGAGACTTAGCATAACAAAGTTCAAAAGCAACTTTGAGAGGCTGAGGTGACCATTATTGTATAGGCATATAGGATTTCATAATTCAACAGCACCATCAAAATGGCTAGAGGCCCTTACAAAGAAAGGCTCCTCTTGACAAAACAGGGTGCAAAAAAGACCTCTCTAGTGCCTCTGATTTGCTTTCAGACAAGGTTTGTTAACCTGCTAGTGCCAGGCTGCTGCTGTTGGAAACCACGATTAGCTTTGAAGAGTGATATTTTCCTTCTTATTTGTCCTTATGCTAGCTTTCAGCTACACAGGAGGAAAAGGAAGATGATTTAGCATTTATAAATGAAGGTCCAAAAGATATTTCCTAACTTCAGGGTATTCTTTTTGTATTCACCGAATTGCTTAGCAACATCTAACAGCTCTGTAAACTTGTTGGTTAGTAGCCAACATAACGTGCATGTCATCTGGCTAGGAGGAACCACCCTGATAGTGACATGGAGCATGCCTGACATCTTTTATTTCCCCCAGAGTAAGCAGCTGATGGTTGTTGAGAACAGTGTGGAAGTTGCTCAGTTTATTAACAACCGCCCAGACTTTCTCACTCTTGCGGAGCCCTTCTGGAAGGAACTGGCCAACCTTCCAGTCATCTATGAGTACAATGTCTACCGAAGACTTATTGAACATTTTGGGACTCATTTCTTACACTCTGGATCTCTAGGAGGACATTACAAAGTTATTTTTTATATGGATACTGACAAAATGAAAGCAGAAGGTAGAGTATGAGAGTATTTGCTACAGAAATAAAATGAATAAACAAGAATAAAAATTTATTTGCATGTTCTCACAGCTAATATCTAAAATGAAATAAGAGAATTCTACTAGTCACCACATTCTCTTCACAGGGAAAATAAAAAAGATTTAAAAAGTGCTCAAACCATAACATTTAGTTCTGATCCACATCTGTGACCTGCAGTGCTCAGAGTACCAAAGATTCGATAGTTGGTTCAGGACCTCATCAGGCTAAACTTGAATTCTGCTGCCAATCCAATTTTTGAATAATGTTAAAACTTAAAAGTTACTTGGAGGTGAAGGTTAGGTAAAACTATGTGAGGCAGAATAAATTGCAAACACTAGAGTTACGTGTATAATGGTACTCAGTGGGGATCAGTGCTGTAGGATTAGGGATTGCTGAGAAAAGAGATGAAAGAAACGATAAACTTCTTCCAGATACACCTCCCATCTCTCAGCCTTCATCCATAGGTATTAGCAATGCATGGACGTTTTCACAGGACATGCTAGTTGGTGGCCTTTTAATTTAGGCATAATGCTTCATGGTTATTTTCTTTCTAAAACACATCTCAAGTCAATGGGAAACTTGGAAATTAATCCAACACACTTTCTGTGTACAGTATCGTTAATGGATTGATTATCTGTAGGTATGAGCATAACTGACATGCACGAGTGCACCACATCAGGCTGGAATGCATTCATTGTGAAAAAGAAGAAAGTAGAGTGCTCCAAACTGGATGAACTGCTACAGACTTCTTCAGGTAACTGTTCAACTCGTACAGTTGACATGCCTCCAGCTTTCGTTTCCTCCTCCTCCCAAATAGCTGTCAAAGTGAGGAGCAGGTGTTGATAGCTTTGTTGAACTCTTAACACACTGAACCCCAACACCAAGTGCCTGGTTTAAAAGGCTCTCCAGCACCCATCAATCATTGCTAATGCTTTCCCAGTAACTAGTACATTACTTGACAGTCTAAGTCAGGGCTGCCAAGACACCTGCAAAATCAGGTACTTCTCATAGATTATCCATATAGTAAGGAACTCTTGATCCAGGCACAGGTGGTTGATCTGCACTGATGAGTCCTTTCGCTGCTTGCTAGTATAGTTTTTGCATGTATTGTTTCCATATCCATTTGTAAATATAGCAATGCTGGTATTTTCTGTGTTTCCCATCCTGAATCTACAGGAAGCAGTGGTAATAAGATTAAAGGAGACCCCTACATAGAAGGAGGAAGCCCAGGTGCTGTTGCTGGACTTAGTTATCTAGAGCTGAATAATCCTGCTGGGAACAGTCAGAGATACTCCTTTTGGGCCAGATCAGTGACGGACTATCCCAGAGTAATTAAACAAAAGGTAAGGCTACTTTCCTGAAGAAGACATGAGCAGATGGGATCACCTCAAGGGGAGAAATGATTAAGCCGTTTTCAGATCACTTTAAAAAAAAAAAAAAACCCAAAAGAAAAATTCACAGGAAGAAAATTCCATGAAGATAATGTGATCAGCTGCATCACCAATCTAGGTCCTTTGGCAGGTTGATACCTACAATCTTACAAGCCTTCAGTGACTTTATTGAAGTTCTACTTAAGAAGAGAGGGTCACCTTAGCTTTGGAGAAAGCCTGGATTTCAGATAGCCCCTTTCCTGAAATGCATTGACAGGTCTGTGGGGCTTCTACTCAGCTTGCCAACTAATGGGTATCCCTTTTATCCCTTCTCCTGCACTCTGCATCCGTAAGTTTGGCATAACTGGAGATTCTGAAAGCCAGACACTTCTAAACTGGGCATTTCCATATTCACTGCTACCTTGCCTAAGTCCCATTTGGGAACTGCCCACATACTGAAGAATGGTGTAAACCCAAAAGATTTCTGTCAGGAAGTTTTCAATTAAATGTAAAAGCACAGAATACACCAAGTAGGCAATAGGAATGCAAAATGTTTTTGCTTATTGTTACCTTCAATCTCTGTTCAATGAAAAGCCGTAATGGGTTGTTTAAACATCCAGCTTTTTACTCTGGGAACAGTTGGGAGAGAATTCAGATTATTCATCTCAACCATAATCTCATAGCTCAAATATATTTAAACATGACTAATCTACCGCTAGCTTTAAGGGATGCTGTTAAGCACAGCTGACTTTTCAGAAAAAGGCTATTTTTAAATACTAACATAAGATTTTTAGCTAGCTAGCTAGCGAATTAGAGCACCTGTCAACTCCCATGTGCTGGAGCATCGCAGGACCATACTTGACAAATTATTTTACATGACAAAATGTGCTCATAAACTCTTACATCCCACCTATAACTATTTAATACAAATGTTTCTCTACTGTATGTAGCTAACACCATTATACGAGCTGGTAAAGGAAGTGCCCTGCTCCTCAGTCAAAAAGCACTACCTAAAACAAGCTATTGAAGAATATATGGCTGAAAATGACCCCTGCAAATGTCAGCCCTGCCAGAATGGTGGTGAGGCGGCCGTGGAAGGAACTCAGTGTGTGTGTTACTGCAAGCCTTACACCTTTGGAGCAGCTTGTGAGCTGGGAACTCTCGTGCAAGATCAGCCAGGTCAGCGCTCTTTAAACTTGTGAGAGTTTAGAAATGGCAAAGTGTGCTTTCCTACTTCCAGTCTGTTTGTCCCACGGCACAACTTCCATGAGTGGCTGATGTGCGGTGGCTGCTTGGCTCAGATGTTGCAGCAGACATACAGTGTGGGGAGGGTCATGCTGAGCCTGAGTCTTTGTGTAACATGTCCAAACAATACTTAACAAAGAACTGTTTTTATTATTATTTTGAAATGCAGTGGACAATACTAACCAGTCAAAATGTAACCTTCTAAAAATAAGTATATATATTAAATTAATATAAATAAGTAAAAAAACTTTTGCTCTTTAACTTTTAATTATTTATATCAGCTATCAGAGCCTAAGAGAATATAAAAATAGGTAATTTACAGACTCCATGGAATTATACTTATGTAAAAGATGAGTTTGAGTAAGATTACATCATTGCAATCTGGAATTCTTTATAAAGTCACAGTTTGGATCATCACTAGATTTGAACAGCACATGCTTTTTTTCTTCTTGAAGGACAACTAACCTGAAAAGTGGTTTAACGTGAAATATTCCCAAATGTTACATAGGTGTTGTTGATGGACACTGGAGCTGCTGGTCTTCCTGGAGTCCTTGTTCAGGGGGAAGGAAATCAAGGAGCAGAGCCTGCAACAACCCCTCCCCGCGTGGCGGTGGGAAGGCCTGCATAGGAGAGCAGCATGAAAGCAGACCATGTGAAGATGAAGAGCTGCAGCATTTTCGGTAAGCAGAAAAAAACCCCAACATTTGGAGCATTACTGCAGGAAGATTTAGAAATTTATTTCAGAAGGATGCATAAACTATTGAATTCAGTTGAATTCGGGGAGAAGATCACTTACTGAGCTTTCATATTTAAGGTGAAACAAAATGAAATTCAGAAGCTGTGAATCTGATACAAGGCAAGACTAGAAAATGTGCTAAAAGTCAGTAAACTTAACACCATTCTATTTAGCACCCTCTCAGATAGCCTGGCAGTACCTGACTTAAGTATAATTGTGATGTAAATGGGATGCATAATAGTCTTGAAAATGGGCTTCACTGAGAAGTATAGAATTTTGAAAGGAACAGGGACCAAATTCAAACGTCGTACTTTCGTTTGCTTCACAGCTTGATTGAGCCACACTGTTTTGATTTATCCATAACTCCTACAGAATTCTGTTCATCTCCTCCTCTCTTGGAAAATGGATTTGTTCAAGTAAGTTATTTCTGGTATTCTGTTATCTGTCCTATTCCTACCTGCAGTGTCTCTATTACAGTTAATACAGATATTCACTTGCAAATTTGTATTTGTCTTGGTAAGATTAGTATCAGAGCTACTGTATAGCGGCTCTCTCAGCATTTCTTCCTGGCTGAAGTTTACATGACATTACATGACAAGAATTCCTACTAAAATAATAGAAAACCAAAAAAACCCTACCCACAAAAACAGAACAAAATATTTGCTTTTCTGGACCATGGTACCTACAGAGAAAAGTAATCTACTTGTCCTTTACCCTATAAACATATTAAAAATTTTCTGTCCCACGAGTTATATATCAAAGCATAGGAAACTAGAGAAAAAACAGCACAGAAAGTAAACTGTCCAAGGTCGTTCAGCAAGTCCGTAGCAAAACTATAAACAGATTTTAGGAATCTTCACTCTACACCCTGTAACTCACCATTGCACTTTTTTTTTTTCCCTGGTGAAACTATGATCTGTCAAGGTATTTGGCTGACTGTAACTTGGGCCCATTTAACAAGGGAGACTAAATTCCTCCCTTGGAAGAATGAATTATGCCTTCTCCATGTCATGAGGCTGTCTAGAGTCTTTTTGCTCAATAAACAGGTAAAACGATTAGTTCAAATCCATTAGTTGTCTCTGCACAATGGTAACCTGAGGCAAGATACCCAAAATTTTGTGCTCCCTCTTTTCCCAGTGATTTTTTCTTGGTAATCAATAGTTGTCTCCCATATTGATTTTTTGGTTCACAAACTAAAGCTAAAAAAACCCCGCAATTTGTGGAGCAGTCTCAATTTTTTAAAAAAAAACCTCTCCTTAGGACAGAGCGGAATAGAAAATGAGAAAAGACCTGTGTCTTCAAGTCCAGCACTTCTGAGTGACCATATCACATTAACCTTTAGCTAGCTGACAACATGCCATCCGAAGAATTAGAATATAATAAATTAGCGTATTAGCCATATACTCTCCACTGATCCCCCTGGAAGGCTGCTCAAGAGCTTATGTCCCCCCTCTAATGCTTGGTATCAGCCACATTTGCAGTCAGTTAATACACTGTCAGGAGAGCACTGTTCCTTCACTGGCATACCACTGCCAAGCCCTATCACAGGGTAACTTCAACTCTAGCGCTCCCTTTGCTAAATTAATACAGACTGAATATTCTGTATTCTACCAACTTATCTGCAGCATCGACTCGATTTTGATCACATTTACTGACTATTGATAACCAGAATTGCCCCCGACATTCCAGACACTTTCATTAGTGCATTATAGAGTGACATTAATACTTCCCACTGTCCTTAACTACTGCATCCCAGAATTAAAGGGAGTTCAACCCTGCTGGTGGTTCTTAGGTTGCATATCCAAACATATTTCACCTGTTCCTTTTCTTTCAGAATGCTGAGAACTCATACCCTGTTGGGAGAAGCATTGTTTATGCTTGCAGACATGGATATTCTCTTGTCGGTGATCCTGTTGCTAAGTGTGGCAGTAATTTAGAGTGGCAAGTTGGAGACAGATATTGCCAGGGTATGTCTAATTGATTCTTGTTTGGAAATAATTCCAGTAAAACACCTCTGAATGTCTGCTTTCCAACATCAACAGCAGAAAAATAAACACCTGAATTTCCCAGATCCCTAGATATTATCAGGTCTAAACTGACTTTTATTTTGAATCCAGATATTGCAATACTGAAATAGAAACATACCCATAAATTCTGGTTGTAAGGAAGGCTCGAAGTGAGGGAGACTAAATTCCAATCCAGGAATTGCTTCCTGTGGAAGCAACTTTGTTGCTTAATTCAGTCCTGTGGCTATATCCAAGAACCACGGGAATGAGTCTCTGTCTAAGGCAAACTGAGGAAAAGGTCCAGTGGGCAGCACTGGCAACCACAAAGTTCTCAAATAACCACCTTGTCATAAGAACACAACTCCAAGGATCTCTTTACATCTTGGATGATCTCCCCACTCCACTGTTTTCCTCTAACCCAGTCTGTAACCATTACCATTTCTTTTTTTCCCCTGCACATTTTATTTGCGAGTCGACTTTGAGTGTGATCAGACTTGAGAATTTTCAGACCTGTAACTTAAAAGCATCCTCTCCTCATTCCAGCCTGGACTGACTGCCCACAAATGCTAGTCCACACTGTTTAAATGCTGTCTCTTTGTGTATCAGTACATGGCTCCCTGGGATGTGGGACTTCTTTCTACTACGATGTTACTCTTTAGTATGAACCCTCAACAGAAGCATGGGTCTTAACAACAGAGAAGCCCTCTTCAAGCTAGGACTGGATCTGCAGGCAGTAGGAGAAGATATTATCACTCTGTCCTTGGCACCGTACATGTTTGAGTGGTGCGATGAGTCAATATCCTGTGCTAACATGATTGATGTGTTTCTACAGGAAAATCAGCTAATCATACCATCCAATTTTTTAAGGAATTTCAGAGATGATAAAAGATGTGACTGCTTTTTGCAGTCCACTGGTTCACTGTGGCTATCTCAAATGCTTCAATCCTTAGAAACGGCTTGTCTCCTGCCCATCCTGGAGGGGGGTTTGCAAGGAGAGCCATGGAAACCTGTGTATGAGATTGGTGAGAGAATAGCTCTGTCTTGCCCACACGGCATGCACTTAGAAGGGGCACTCTCCATTTTGTGTGAGCCCAGTCTCAAGTGGTCTCCTGACATGAAGACTATCCAGTGCAAGAGACCAGGTAAGCCATTGCAGTCCTCCAAGTGCAATGCAGGAGTTTTTTTTCTGGACAGACTATGGCTGATGTAGATAAGATATAGACAGAGCTATAGCTGATATAGTGACAGAGAAGCCATACCTACATCACCAGCAGAAAGTACAGAAAATGTGAGTATGTGTTTTCTGTGGGCTGTTCAAACAAATTGTCTTCAGACATTCCTTGTGAGGTTTCCTTACAGCTTTTTGGTTCCCACTCCCCTGTTGCTATCAAGTATTGTCACTGACAATATTTCAAGATATTTTCTGGGATGTATGCTGCCTATTCTGCCACCCAAGTATACTTCGCTTTCCACCTGTGTTGTGCAACACTGCCACAATGCGAGCTGCACTTTAGAGATATGGCTTTTCTATCTGGAAGCTGTTCAGTGCGCCACAGCCCCTGATGGCAGAGAAGAACAGCAGCTGGATGAGTCCTTTTCCTCATCTGACAACATGTATGCACAGACACAGTGGGACACATACGTTTGGATGAGAGTATTTAGTCAGCAATAGTGTCAGTAACCAATAGCCCCAAGGATGGAGATAATGCACTGATTTTTGGTGGAAATTTCCCCTCTGCAGGAGGACAGGGTTATGACTGCTGTCTGTATTGCAATGCACTGCAGCTCTTTTTTTTTCTTTCCTGGCAATTTGTGCCTGTCTGTTTTGCTTGCCAAGTCTTAATCCATAAGGGAGATTTTTTTTTTTTTAAAGGACACAATGTTCAAGGGTATTAAATTTTCATGTTAAAGTAGAAAACTACAGACACCTAATCTAAAACACAAATCTTTCTCAGAAAGCATGTCCATTTAGATTTAGCAAGGTTTTGCCATTACTTGCTACAGAAATCTCCAGAGGAAAGTTTAGCAAAGGCCTATTTCATTTTCAAGCTTGGAATACAACTCAGCACTCAAAGAACAGCACTTGTGCAATCATGAAAATTCCCCAAGAATTACTCTTGCTTTTGTTTTTAGAGTTAGTGCAGATTGAGGACTAAGAGTGGAACTTATAGTTTTGATTACCATCAATGCATAAAGATATTCAGGTTCACATTTCTACATAGGACTTTGGAGCCGTAGCTTTTCTAGTGACAATAGTGAAGCCAGTAACTCTGAAACCTAATGATAAAACTGTTGCCAGCTATGATTCAGCACTGCTAAGTTTATCAGAAACAAACAGCTGCTGCAGAAATGAGATGAATGTTTAAGCTTGAACATAGTACTTGTCTCCTTCCATCTGACTCATGACCCATGGATAAATTACTGAACTGTAACTTTGCAAAGTGTATCATATCTTTTTAACAGTATTGATTCCTTCCATGCCGTAGATATTTTTAATGAACATGCAGGATGTGACTTTATGTCACAGTTGTATAATTCAGTGCCTTTTAAGACCAACTGATAGGATAATTTCAGAGTAGACCTTTAACATCCCTTGTTTTTATGACCCTTAATAACACTGTCTGTGTTCCTCTACTTCAGTGCCCAGTGTAAAACCAGAAGTGACAGAGCCAAAATGTCAGCCATGGGAGAAAGTGCATCAGTCACAATGTGTGTGCAAAATGCCCTATGAGTGTGGGTAAGTTCAGGCTGAATTTGGCAATGACTTTCTCTCTTTATACAAGACAAATTAAATTTCTTAAGTCTTCATTCCATGACAGATGAGAAGGCTTTACTCATTTGAGAAAGAGGCATTGTACTTTGTTTGCTTTACAGCTCAATCAATGTCCTGTTCATTACTTACCTGCCTTGTCAGAGCTGTCAATGGCTTTTAGCAGTGATGGAATTTGGTTGGACGACAGAAGGTGAAGGGATAATTTCAGCTCCACTTGATCTGTGAAATAGATGGAAAAAGATAAAATGATATTTTGAAGATTTATAAGATTGAGGAAAAGTTAGAACAGAGGCCCTTGGGACATAAACCATTAAAGCAGTAAGCCAGTGAAATAAAGCAGATTTCTTTTCCCTGCTGAGAGACTGGAGAGTTATGAAAGGCACAATAATCTAATCTCCCATTTCCACAGTAGTTTGCACAGACCAGTTACATCACCTTTCCTGACCTCATAACTTGCAGACCAGAGTTTAATGTTTCCTGTTTGATCTAAGCCTATATTCTGCAATAAGCAATGCAGGAGAAATGTAGAGACATGAGTAAATCTCAGTTCTTTGCTAAACATGGAGGTAACAGAACCAAAACAGAGGAGTAACAAGAAGATGCCTGGAGATCACCTGGTGCTGACGGCCAGATGTGTCATAGAGCTCAGCACTCCAACATCTGGCTGGTTTTCATAGGCTGGATGAAGTTTCCTATAAAGTCATCAAGTGGATGTGAGCTCTAGATATGAAATCTGGCCAGGTTTATGTCACAACAGGAGCTGAGCAGTTTGGAAGCTCGGTGATAACAGACCAAATTTGTCTTGTCCTTGTGTAGTAGGAGGAAAGAATTTTGAAGTTGTCTTAAGCAATTTCAAGGTAGCAGAACTTCTCAGTGTACTTCTCATCAGCCACATCGTTCAAGAGTGCCCTGCATGGTGACTCTGGTTCTAAGCCAAAATTAGCACACTTTGAACATCTCAAAATTAAAATTGGTGAGCTTAGTTCAGGTTTTGTAGATCCAGTGGGCACTTCCCTAGGATCTGAGGCCATTGTCTTACATGCAGAGATAAGTGTCAGGTTTGTAATAACTCTGCTGAGACTCTATTCCTATCCTTAATCACCTAAATATTTTAAATAATCTGGTCCTACTCTTTTTGCCTCAATACTCATTAAAGTGAGGCAACAACTCCTCCTCTGGTTCATGGGTGTGTTGAGGTTTAGTTACATAGAAGATGAGGGGAGTCCACAAAGCTAGGGAAGGCCTTGGGCAGAGTCAAAATAACCTTGGCAGTTAAATGAATTACATTCAGTTATGCATTCAGGCTCCGGTTATAATTAATGTACTACTTGCCTGTTTCTATTTTTTATAATTATGTTCAAAATGGCAGGAAGACAGATAACAGTCATTTCTGTTACCTGATGCCATCTTTTCACTCTGTCTTGAAATAACACATCTAATAATAGAAGGATAAATCATCAGCTGTCAAGGCAGACTAATCTGCCAGTCTGTTAAGGCTGTAGGACTAAGGCATGTAAGCAGATCTTGGTCCTCCCTCAGAGATCAGAAGTGTCTTGGTTTGCTTTGCTGTGGCAGTGAATTTCAGCAGCAGACTCTGCTCAGAAGAGAGCTGGGAATAAGAGTTCATGCGGGAATTCAGGAACACCATGGTTTCATACCCATCCTATATCCTTTCAGTTTCCAAGAAACTAGCAACAGAGACTTCCAGGGAGAGCACGAGAATCCCACAACAGGCTGGTGAGGGGTAATTTTTCCTTCTTGACGTGGTGTCTTATCTTATCTTATCAATTACAGCTGGGGAACGATCCTGGGCACCAGAGCTGCTAAATTCCAGGTAGAACTTTGGCAAGGGCCAACTCCTGGATAATTTCCAGGCACAGCACAGGAGTTACTAGGGTCAGGGACCATTCCTAACAGCCAGTCTGATGCGGTCTCCACCTTCTGTGGTCAAAGAGAGTTTAACAGTATGGACACTAGCTATTCCATGTGAATTGGCCCTAGTGCAAGGAAGGGGTCAGAGCACAGTTAGTGTATTATACACAGATGAAATCTCAGCCTCCAGTAGCTAAAGACTATCTCCACAGTGAAATGCAAGATTTGATAATTTTTAAGTACTGTCCCTTCTTTTTTCCCCTTTATTTATTTGCGTAGCATGTATGTCTCTCCCAAGAGTTCTTGGCCTGTGTTATATTATAACTTATGGTCTTGAATATAATTTTAAGAAGTTAAAATCATTTCCAGCATGCTGAATTTTTCACTTTTTAGTTTCAATAAAAGTTGCCTGCCTCTCATTGTAGGTGAAAGGGAGAGAAGGCATTTGCTGACTTACATCTGCTACTTCATTTCTCATAATGAAGTATTTCTCATAATCTCATGGTGTCCCTGCCCACGGCAGGGGGGTTGGAACTAGATGATCTTTAAGGTCCCTTCCAATGCAATCCATTCTATGATTCTATAATATGTGCTTTAGTAAACTCTTGTTCTTACACAAGTCTTTTTCAGGCAGAAAGTATCTAATTTTTCACATTCATTTTACAGAAGGATTCTTCCTTGCCTCTAACAACTTTTATTGCACTGCTGTGATGCTCCCAGCCTTGTAATATCCCTTCTCAGCAACAAGTCCAAATCATTAATTTCTGTTATGACTAAAAATTCTCCATCCTTTTTCTTATGTATCTGAACATGTTGATTTCCACTGGCTTTCTCCCAGCTGACCCAGCCATAGCAAATATGTGAAGCACTCTCAGGACAGTTTAAGGGATTATACTGTAGCCGGAGATTGTCAACATGGACCATGAACTGCCTGGGTTCAACCTTCAGCAGCTGGTTAAATCAGCCTCCCTCCCCTCTTTTGGGTGGTACTGAAGTGGTGCAAAGCAGACAGATGAGTACACTTGTGTCTGGCCTTAATCTTTTCAGATAAATTAAGCTGCCTTGTATACAAGTTTTTGACCTTAAGACTCAGACATTAAGATTTATCACTCAGGCAAATAAAGAAGGCCTCTGAACAATTTTAAACATAATAAATGACTTAATTATATATTAGATGCCTTTCCTGGATTACACTTTTTTCTTCCAAATTTAAGATGATATTTAAAGTTTCTCTTATACCTGTGTCTGTAAAGATAGCTTTCACATTTTAAATCAGTGCACCACTAACTCATAGGCTATGCAGCCAGACAAGCAAACAATGTAATGCAGACAAATGCAAGGGCCTCCTCTATCAGCTGCTTGGTGCTGTGTATCCTTTGCGCCATCTTCTTGTTGTGCCTCAGAATAAGAGAGTTAACCTCATCCTTTATGTTAACAAAAGAGTATTAAGAAAAATTCAGGCAACAAACTTTACTAGGGATTTAGTGGCTGGTATTTTGACTAAGCACAGCAGGGACACACTGCAGTCGAGGTTGCTAACTTAAGTAGGAGATGCAATACAGTTAGTAATCTTTGAAGACTTATTTGGTTGCAGGGAGATGCAGCAAAGTTTTCAGGCTCAGCTGATTAACTCTTTGCCAAATTTTAAATATCTTAAAAGTGCACTGTGTTACAGGTATTTTAAACTTTCTGTAAAGCCAGCTCTCTTAAGAGGCTTCAAAACTATCTCTCAAAGAACGATTCCCAAAGCTTGGAGCAGGCACTTCCCTTCAGTATCTTATTTATAGATCTACCAAAAACCACTTCCTAATTCCCAGGGGGAAAAAAGGAAGATTACCTTAACACTAGGCCAGCAAGTGAGCAAGGTCTGAGTCAGGACTTTGTTACCACACCTTCCCTCTTCCAGATTCCTCTTCCCTACTCTGACAGGCCCCTTTCACAGGGACTGTTACCGTCCCCTTCAGGCAGCCTCGTGAAGCTTATTAGGGCCATTTGATCGTACCTTATCAGCCTCTCCTCCCCACCAAATACCTGTTTAGCTGGGTTGACCCTCAGAACTGACCCATTAGACACTAAAAGTCTCTGTGGGAGTGTTTCTGAGCTCAAAAGGAGGAGCTGTGCTGAAAATAAGCCTTTGGAGCTGTATTTCAAAGCTGTCCATCCCCTGGGAGCACGCCTCTGCTCTTGTACCTTGGGCAGCACCTTACCTGTGGCTGTAAAGCTCAGCCAGGACAGCACAGGCGTGCCCGGCTCCAGAGAGGCACTTTTTTGGTTCACTCCACACCGATGTCACTGGTTGCATTGAGAACAAGTGGAGAAGTTTGGGGGTTGAGATTAAAATCCAGAAATACTGGAAAGGCTTTTTCCTCCCCTCCTACACTTACAGCAAGAAACACAAATGGCAGCAACTTCCTGAAATTGTCCCTAAACCAAAGGTTGTCCAAGAATTTTTATTACCACTTTTATGACCTAGTTTTTGTGGGTGTTAGAACAATATCCTAATTTCAAGAAATAGACAAGTAAATTCCCTGGATAAATAGAGCAGGTTTTTCATAACATTTCTGTGGACATATGTGCATATTTCCAGAAATATCTTTGGTTTCTGCTGTTGGATCATAATATTTTATTTGGTAAAAGCTGAGGCTTTTGAGGACAGCAGAGGAAAGGCCTTTAAGTATATTCTCATCTCTTATAATTAAGAAATACTTGTAAAATATTTGAATGTATGTGTATATGAAATGTTTTCTGTGTACATAGTTTTGTGCATGCATGTGTTATATATGACAGGATAACTGAGGTCTGAACTCTTTTTAACTAAAGTCTCACTCTCACTGCTACTGAGGTCAACGGCAAATACCCAGTAATATCCCTGTCCTTCAGAGGGAACAGATTCTGGCTCTGCTGAGCTGCAGCATCCTGTGGCAAACGAAGGAGTCTGAATCATTGACATGTCTATGTCTTGAGTTCCCTTGCAACACTCATGGGGTGCACCTTAATGAATGGAGAAAATGGAACCCGACCCTGAGTGTTTTCCATTCCCTCAGCTCTTTTTCAGAGGTACCAAGATAAAGCACATTTAAATACCAAGATCCCTCCTTTTGTTTTTCAGTCCTTCCCTGGACACCTGTGCTACAGATCAAAGAACCAAGAGAAACGCAGCTTTAACTGTTTGCAAGATGCATGCCTTGGAGTGCATGGGCAGAAAATATTCTCTTACTAATGCAGAAAACTGCAAAATTACTCAAGCAGCTGAAATATCATGTGGATCATGCCGTTCATGGGAAAAATGTGATGGTAAAAGATTCTTTGCAATTTAAGTAAAGTTGTTCATATGACGAAATGAAATCCCCAGTTATGCATTAGCTGGAAGTTTGTCCTGGTATGGTATCTCCAGTCCCTCCCAGAAGCACCAGGCACTGCTAAGCTGGTTCGAACCATCAGCCCAGTGTTTGGTGTCCAAACATGACAGGAAGCTCCAATCACGAAAATGAACCCCATTGTAACAAAATGCACTATTTGCAGGAAAAGCTCATTTCTAGATTAAGTGATTTACCCTGTTGGTCCTCTGGAAGTTTTGGGTGACACCCTTGCCCTACTCTTTTTTCACTGTTTCTACCTGTTTTAAATTCCTTAATATGGTAATTGTGGTAGTCCCTACTGCCCGCAGGAATAGCTAACCCTTTCCTGAAATTTGCTGAGCAGCCTCCCCAGGAATATCTTGTGGCAAGGAATTGAATGTCTTATTCCATACTATCTAGGAATAGCCACTTACTTTTGTTTGTACTTCGCTGCCTAGCCCCAGTTTCTCATATTATGATTAAAGGTGAGTGTCTTTTCCCTCAGAGGAAATAGTCCCAGTCTTTTGCAATCTGTCTGCAGTGGAAGTTTTCACATTCCCTGATCTAATTTCCCTGAGTGTCCTGCACAACATTGCATTTAATAGAAGGTTGCCAGAAATGGGAAGATAAAGGACTAAATTAGGTTTTTAGAAGTGCTGCAGATAGAGGCACAGTTATTGTCATAGTTTGAAAATAAAAAAGATTACTTGATAGGAGTTCATCTGTTTTGTCTAACAGGATTGAACAGACAAAAATGATAACAAAAAAGAGATAATCAAAACTGGCTGGATCTTCAGCAAACACAGGCAAAAAAACCCAAAACATAATGACACCAGAACAAAGACACAGTTATGAAAAATACATCTCAGATGGGACCATCCTATTATCTGATTATTTAGCTGTTGTCACTGGTACAACTATGTATATTTATTCGTAGGAGTAGATCCTTTGATCTTAGTGAAACTTCTTGTATGCAAAGGTGCCAGCTGTAAGTGTCTGCATGATCGATTTCTTACTGTTCAAGGGCAGATCTCTCATCTGTTTTCTGGACTGTGGAGCAGTAGATACATGAACTGGCTCAAGCAGTAACATCAGAGAAGTCTTTCAAAACAGTATCTCAGGCACCTTGATGAAGCTGTTTCCCACAACCACAAACAGCCTCTCCAAGCAGAGGAAGCACCAGTACTTCCACTGGTTTCCAGTTTCCACTTCTAGTTTTTCCACTGAACCTGAACATCAGCTAATGTTACTTCTGGTTAGGAAAAGACCCAGTCATAGAATCATAGAATCATAGAACAGTTTGAGTTGGAAGGGACCATTAAAGGTCATCTACTCCAACCCTCCTTGCAATGAGCAGGGACATCTACAACTAGATCGGGTTGCTTAGGGGCCCATCCGTGTCTCTGGGGGGGGGGGGGCATCTGCCACCTCTCTGGTGAACCTGCCCCAGTGTTTCACCACCCTTATCATAAAAAATATCTTCCTTATATCTAGTATACCCTGCCTTCTTTCAGTTTAAAACCATTACCCCTTGTCCTATTGCAACAGCTCCTGCTAAAAAGTCTGTCCCCATCTTTCTTGTAAGTCCCCTTCAGGTACTGGAAGGCTGCAGTAAGGTGTCCCTGGAGCCTTCTCTTCTCCAGGCTGAACAACCCCAACTCTCTCAGGCTGTCTTCGTAGCAGAGGTGTTCCCTCCCTGATCATTTTTCTGTCCCTCCTCTGGACGCACTCCAACATGTCCATGTCTTTCCTGTGCTGAGCACCCTCTAGAAAATTGCTGTCAATCCTATGGTTTTGCTAGAAACATTTTTGTCTGGTTTTCGTTGAGTTGGATGCCACCCTGAGTGTTTTTCCTCTGTGCTTTTGCCTAGCGCAATCCAACAGCTGTGTTTGTGACGAAGACAGCCCATGTAAGGAGGGAGGGGTCCAGATCTGCGCTGAAGTGAGCCACTCTGCTGCCCGTCGGACCATGACCGAGTGCGAGGCTGGGCGGCTCAAATGCCAGGGGGAGACTGTCACCCTTGTCAGCATAAGGCCCTGTGACATATAAAGCAAATAAGATATGTTATGGTTCATTTTGCTTATTGCCATGGGATATGTCAAAATGTGTCAACTCTTGGGCAGGACATACTTTAAACCTTGCTCTACTAAAAGTAAGATCTGCTGTGAAGTCCACCGCAGCTGATCAGACTGTGCGCGTCGGCTCTGAATCAGGACCCGAGGCTCTTCGTTAGGCAGAGCTTCACTTACCGCTACTGCTCGTGACAGGGCTCTTGCTTAGGCCCTGGACTTAGCACGGGCAAGTTTACTTCACATTTTCATCAGAATTAAAAAAAATATTGCTGAAATGCAATTGCCAAAGTAGTAGATTAGTGTCTGACATTGTAAATATTTTTCTTAAAGCTACACAAACATATGCATGCACTGAGTAGATTTAGATTTAAAAAGATTAGGCTTTACAGAGTAAGAGGTATGATTCTTCTCTTTTAATGAAGTAGCTTCTTCCTACTCTGCCTTATTCAGTTGAGCAAACAGTATACACAGCACTGAACCTGTCCTGGAGTCTGAAGCTCTTAAAGGTCAAAACAATAAACCGATATGCAGTATTAGTAAAGCCAGTTTAAGGTAGTGAGAAGACTTCTATGCTTGCAGCTTCTCATACACAGAACCACTTCATGAAAAATAGCCATTTTACATTGTCATAACTATCATCATGAGCTACGTTTGTGGGCGCAGGTAACTCAGTTGCATTTGTCACATGCATTTATATTTGTGCCAAGAGCAGTTTGCTTACAGACCATTGCACATAGAGGTCTTCCACCACAGCAAAACTCTCTCAAAGGCAGCTATAGGGATAGCGTATCTTCACAGAAACGGAGACACTCCACATGCAGTCCCCCTGGGGATACCTTTGGACAATCTCCTAAGACTGTTCCTGAATAAAGGAAGTCTCTTACACTCTTACCTTACACAGCTAAGCACGCTGTCTAGCATAGTCAGACAGCGACGTCTTTGCTCAGACGTACCTTGTAAGTCTGTTCAGGTACCCATCCTGGCAATCCGATCCCTTCTCACTGTTCTCAGATGGGACAAAGGGCTGTGTAGCAAGTGGGTGATCAAGCAAGTGCAGTACTGTCAGCAGGAAGCCTGTATGCTTTTTAAGCAACATATTTTATTTCTTACTATCAATAAATACCTACCAGATAAAACATCTCTCTTGGTTGTCATGTTTGTACCTGTAGCTTCCTCACATAAACCCGACCCTCAGCTGGAAAAACTTTGCTTTCCATGGTGCCAGCAATGAGTATTAAGCAGGAGGAGCAGCATGGTTTCCCTTGGAGACACCTTCTTCTGGGGCAGCTATGTTGGAGCGGAAGGTTGCCACTGCACTCAGCACTAACCTCCTGACCTTTATGCTCTCTGGAACTTAATGTCACTTTTTTGTTTTTTGAGCAAATCATAAATTTTTGTGAATAGCTCATAGATGAAAACAAGTACAATGAAAGCCAAAATAATTAATCAGTTTTTTGATCTGTATTATTTGCTCAGCAGTAGCATGTTTGGACAGCAGACCGATGTTTGCCGCATGGTTATTCCCAGCTCTCTTAGTCCACAATTTCTAACCTTTTTCTTGGGGCAACTAGCACAACAGCAAGTTTGCTGATGAAACAAAACTGAAGGAGTGGCTGACACACCAGAAGGCTGTGCTGCCATTCAGCGAGACCTGGACAGGCTGGAGAGTTGGGTGGAGAGGAACCTAATGAAGTTCAGCAAGGGCAAGTGTAGGGTGCTGCACCTGGGAAGGAATAGCCCCATACACCAGTAAAGGTTAGGGGTTGACTTGCTGGAGGGTGTCAAGAGGATGGGGCCGGATGCTTTTTAGTGGTGCCCAGAGATAGGACAAGGGGCAATGGGAACACACTGGAACACAGGAAGTTGCATCTGAAAAAATTCTTCACTTTGAGGGTGACAGAGCACTGGAAGAGGCTGCCCAGAGAGGGCATGGCTCCTCCAGAGAAGTCTCCTTCTCTGTAGATATTCAAAACCCACCTGGATGCGTTCCTGTGCAACCTGCTGTAGGTGAACCTACTTTGGCAGGGGGGTTGGACTAGATGATCTCTGAAGGTCCCTTCCAACCCCTACCATTCTGTGATTCTGTGATAGCTGCTGGAGGCAAGAGAAAATCACCTGGAAATTTCCTGATAGATAGCACAGAAATAATAGTGACTTGGTGATTCATGTCTTCAAATATAGGGAAATGTAGAAAACCAGTACAGGGCCTCAAGAAATGCTGAGAGTCATCTCAATACATCAGCAGGAACAGATCTCCACATCCATAAAATAAATTAGTCTGAGATAAGACAGACAAAATATTAATGAAGCCTGCATTTCAAATGCTTCATCTAGTCCCTGACATCTCACTGTTTATCTGACCCATCTAAATCTTCGCAGGGAACCTTTTCTCTCCTTTTTCTTTCTAATTACCCACTTCATCTTTCCCTCTCCTACTTCTCAGCCCAGCCAGCTCCTTCCCTTTAGACAGCTCATAGACTCTTTCTCTCCTAGCCGCCTGCCTGCAGGTGTCCAGCAAGGGTCTGCTCCCCTTTGTGCTGTGGCGCTGCAGTCCTTTCCTTGCCTGACTCCTGCCACATACTGTTTTCAGTCTTGTATTTGGCCAGGTCAGAAAGCAGTTCAGTTCCATCTTCCCTCCTGAAAATCTGAGGAAATTTTACAGCATTTTAGGACAGCCGTGATCCCTTTTGGTTTGTTTGGGGTTTTTTTCATGTGGTTTTCTTTTTTTTTTTTTAAACAACCAGCTGAGTGTGTAATGCTGCTTAGAGGGGGAGGAAGAAGTAAGGTGAGTAGGTAGAAGTTTTCTTCGAAGCAATATGACTATTTAATCAACAAAAAACAGATGCATGTAGGACCAGTGGCTGGGATGATAATCTGTCCAATTGTTCATTCATCCCTGTGGTGTGCACATCTGCTGGGCACACTTTGGCACTTTCAGTACAGAAGCATCCCCAGTCACTGTGATCCACCTCGTCACTGTGTTGCTAAACAAACAAGGAAGTGCGGGACATTTTCCTTGGTGAGAAAGTAAAGTCAGATCAATTAGCATCAGATGAGAAGAACGAAGAGGGGATCATGGTTCCATGGAGTCAATAAGCTTAGCAAAATTATGGGACAGAGAGCAGCAAACCTGTTTGTTTTACCTGAACTAAATGAGCACAAGCTTCTTTTGGGGGAGCATTTGTCCCGTCACCATGTGTTAGGATACTTGGGAGGAATTTGATATTAGATGACCTGAGCCTTGGGCAGTTGAACTGTGAAGAGCAGAAATAGAGAGCTGCAGAACACTTCCATGGCAGACTACAGGCTTTTATGGGAACGGGGCTCTTTTAAGCTACTGAGAGCATCACTCTGCCTTGCTTTCACATTTCCCAGTCTATGAGGCCAGATCCAATGAGACCCACAATGCATGCATGTCCCCAGAGGGAGCATCTTAATGTTCATGCAGTATCGGAAATATCTGCCCCTATTATCAATGACATGAGATCCTCCCAGGGATGTGTAGAGGGACCAACAGTTTCATATATTATGCGAAGAGAGGAGGAGAAAGAATGAAGGAGAAAACTCACAGCAAGCTGATAAATTTTTGCAAATGACATTCAACTAAAAAAAAAAATATTGTCCTGCTGAGAGACAGAAACCAACTGGGAAATTGAGCAATGCTGTGGCAGATTAAATTTAACTTATATAGAGGTAAGGTAAACTCGTTATCTGTACTGATGAGCCAGACTCATGGGATCATCTGAGGCCAGTGACTTGGAAGATATCATCACAAACTGCTCAGTAAAAATGCTTACCTGTTGCAGAGCAGCAGGTACAAGGACAGTGGGAGCTTAATAGAACAGTAACGCGGAAAAAGTTCCTCCTAGTTAACACTATTTGGTAAACATACCAGCATGTGGAGTGAAATTCAGCCTTAGTTGCTTCCTTGCAAAAAAGCGGTCCCCTGAGCAGCACACTATCAAGATCTAGTTTTCTAGGAATTTATTTTGTTTTACAGATTCTCTGATTAGCAAGAACAAGTTTGCACTGTGTCCTTTCCCTCGGGGAAAGCACCGGAGAGATCTTCCTCTATCCAGCTGCCTATTTTCATGAAAGATACTAAAGAATTGATACATTTGGGACATCTAACCTTCAGTTACGTGTTGTTAAAAGGTAGACAACAGGTTGAAATATTATTGAAGGGACAATACAGGTAGATAGACTGCTGCTTAAATGGCCCTGTCACAGTCTCCTTTTCTGAAAAATGGCAAGCTGGGAAAGGAAGGAGATGTCCCAGAAGAAAAGGTGGGAAGGATACAACAGGACTGGCACAGAGCAGTAGTGGCCCTAGGTTAAGCATAAGACATAGAATATTCCCAAGAAGAACAGACATGTGGCTAGAAAAAAATTAGGAAAGAATAAGGCTCTTCTGATGTACCTTTTCCTAATCTGGGAGCAGCAAATTAGCATGTGAAGAATGACAGACACTTTATCTTCCTATACAGCGACATGGGAGAAGCTTCCCAACTTGCTCCCACTTGCGAGCCTGCCTGCATGGAACAGATTTGGGACCAATGTGCATCTGGAGACTAACGAAGAAGTAATGTCCACCAACCTGCTGTTGTTAAAGTAATAATGGTAGCACTAATCGTCTGAGCTATCATTTGAAAACCTCTTTTTTACTGGTGACTGTATATCCCCACTGTGCTTCTCATGGCTTCATGAGCTCATGGCCTGGCACCCATAGGCATCCTGCACCTCTCAGGGTGAGAGACACATGGAGCAGGAGGCCGTGGTTCCTGAAGCACCCCCAGACCTGCAGCCCTGGCCAGGAACCTCCCAGCTGAGAGCGGATCAGCAGCTTAGTGCCCTGCCTAAAGGAAAACATCACTAACTAAATCAGAAAAGTTTTGAAGAATGTTTTGAAAACATTAAAAAACAGGTGTAAATAACATTTACAATGTATATTATTCCCCGCCGCTGAGAAGTCCCTTTTCTCCCCTGTTCTCTTAATGTCTTCTTTGTTACAGACTCGGGGCACGCTTCCACTATTCCGCCCCACTTCTTGTAGGGCTTAACTTGCTGTTGTCTCTCGCTTGCCAGTTCATAACCTGATGAAACACACGCAATTTCTCTGGGGACAGATCTTTACACCTGATGATTTTGCTCATCGCTTTCCATCCTGGGAGAGCTTGTATCGCTTCTTTGTTTGTTCTCTCTCCAGCCCCAATAGAAGCTTAATCAATAACATCCTGCCCTGGTCTTGTCACCACCTAAAGCCATTGCATCACCATATTAATAACATTATTACAGATCAGCTGCATTTCCACCACACTGTGGCTCTGCCACATTGCTCACTGTGATGAGCCACCATATAACAGCAGAGCCATTGCTGCATATGACGGGAGGTGCAGGAATATAAACTGCGATTGATTTCTTTCTCTCTCTACTGCAAAACACAGAAGAGTTGTCTCTGGCCAGCGGAAGGATGGTGCCAGCCACAACTGCATCCAGCAAGGACCGACTGCTCATGCTGTTTTGCTGCTGCACTCAAGATGTATTAACAAGTCTTGTTGATTTTAGAAAGAGAGGGCATATATCCCAAGGCTAAACAGTAAGCGAAGGTCCTGACACTGAAGTTGTACCTACAGGGGCAAGAATGATAAACCAAAGTCTCTCTGTCATGCGTGCTCACACATGCAAGCTACCTGCAGCCTAAGCGGGGACTGCAACATCCATGGCCATACCAGCAATGGGAGCATGTGGTGGTGTTGGCCAGTGCTAAAGCATTTTCAGTCCCTCCAGCAAATGGGTGTGTTTGCAGATGTGTGCAGACACATACCTGCACACACACCCAAGCGTACCCATCAAGCCAGTAGGGAATGCAGCCTACTGGCAGCTGTGTAGCACAGCTTTTTCTTGGCAGGACTCTGCACATTGTGTCAGCCAAGAAAAACTTCACATTTACAGGAAGACCCACTGCTGTTCTCACCCTGTTACACAGCAAATAAAAGTGTTGCACAGCAAATATTGACACAGTGCTCTCAGAGGAATTTCACAAACAAAACAACCATGTATTCAAGGATGCTAACAAAATAACCTGGGGTTTCACATGTACTTAGTCAGAAATTATTCCCTAGCAAACTAAACCAAGGAACCATTCTGTGTGATTCTGTGTGTGTGTGATATGAGATTATTATCATAAATCGTCTGATACCATCATGTATTGCTGTACTGTGCAGTTTTAGCTTCAGAGAGCTTGAAGAAACATATAGAGTATTGCTTGAGGTTTCAGATGATACTGAAAAAAGATCTCAATTTCTTAAAATTTCCCAGCCCAATTAGAGATCCCAGATGTGAAACACTACTGTCAAACTTCCTTTATTCTTCAAAAACTGGAATGTTTCTCTGGCCCTACACACTGACCCTTTGGACTGTTGTCTGTCCTTAGACCATGCTAGACAGTTTCAAAACAGATATGAGCATGTGAATAAAGTAAATCAAGTCTAGGAATTCATGGGAAAGAGCAAATAACCAGTGCTTATAAAAGTGAATAAAACAGACAGGCCTCATTTTAAGTCCCAGAGGCAAAGGGGTATAGGTCATCCAGACAGCTAACCCCCTGCCACAAAACCAGTTGTCCTCCTGGAAACAGTCCTCGACTCATGTGCGTGCTTGAACTGGGCCCAAATGCTCTTTGGGGGAGGACTATCTAGCACCGACCAAAACCACATTAAATAATTCAACGGGAAGGATAACAGTGTGCCCTTTCCTGAAGCACATGGCCTGGTCATCTTTCATATAAGCAGCACGGACACAACCAGGCTGCTCAACAGAGGACAGAAACAGCTGCAGTGTTATGGTGACCCCACTCTGCTGCTTCTGGGGACACAGGACTAAAAACACTCCACTCACAAAATATCCTGAAGTTACATGAGCCATGAAATTTTACGTGCAACTGATTTATAAAGTAACAGTTTTGAAATACTTCCAGAAAATTAGCCCATTGCTAAGGTCCAACTGTAAAGTATTATTTATTTGCTAGATCATTTTTATTTCTTGGATGATCACTGTTAATAACAGTAGCTCCTAAAATGGTTTCATAAGAGAAGTACTTACTTGCCAGACTCATCTCTGGCCTTCAAATCTCTGCAAATAAAATCAGCAAGTCATTACATGCAATACAAAGGTTTGTAACCGGCAGTCACAGAACTTCTGTGGATCCAAGGACTGACCATCAAATTTAGCTTTGAAAATGCGAGACCTAAATCAAGACATTTGAAAGTTATACCTAATACATTTCCCAGTGGTATGAGGTGTCATACCTGCAGGGCTGTTTCCTTCCAGTCCTCACTGAAGACTTTATCGTTTCCATAGCCCAATTCATGTCAATGTCACAATTACAGGGACCACTACACAGAAAGAAAGGTTTCTGGTCTTCTAGATATTTTCAACTAAATACTGGCAATGTGGCTTCATTTTCTAACTCTGACAAGGATACAGAGATCTCCAGAGCTGTCACTATCAAAAGACAAAAACTTAAAATAAAGCAGAAAAAAAAAAGCTTAGTCCCCAAACTTGATAAAAGGCCAGTTCACTTCTGCCTCCTGAAATCCAAAGCATGCTTTTTGAATCTGGCAGCCTGACCAGTGTGTGTCATGTTTTTTTGTCCCTGCTCCTGTTGCAGTCCTTGGATACTTTTATTTTGCATCAGTATTTTTCCTGGTGCATGGCCGTGGTGAACCAAGAACACCATTTTTCTGTGATGCAATCTAGCACTACCTGGAACATGTTCAGGTTCGAAATCATGTCACCCTGGCTGTAAGCATGGTTCACTTTTAATGGGTTATTTTGGAATAGTGGTTTCAGGGCTTCTGATTGTTTTTAGCTCATGCGTTAATCATCTCAGGGAATGGAAACAACAAACTTTCCTATATATTCTTACCCACAGTCTTCAGCTGTACTTATGCAGATGTGTTGGGATCCAATCTGCCTTGTCCAAAATTACAATTATCCCTTGAGCTCCCCTGAAATGTGGCAGGAGGTGTCTGGCAGCAAAAATGATCCCGGGGCAGCATCAATGGGCTCTTCCTCAGATTTGCACCCCCCCAGGGTGGCTGGCGACATACTCAGTGACTCGATTCTGGAACGAGACTGTGGCAATGGCACCTATGCACCTGCTTATTATAACCTGCATCACCCTGATTACATGTGCATTGTAACCATCAGTTGTGGAAATTAGGAAAAAAAAGTAATCAAGAGTTTTCAACCAGCTATGGTTTATTCTGCTATAAGGTTCAATTGTCCCTAAGCCGAGATGATTTCCAGGAACAAATCTTCTAATTTCTGCTCTGCTGTTAATTGCAGCTCTCTCTCCAGACTGTTAATCTGAAGCTACAGATCAGCTGCTTTACAGTGAGGTGTCAGAAAGCCTTCCTGAGGTACAAGTAAACAGGCAGTGAGCTGAGGAAACAGCAGATAATCAGCTTTATTTTCTCCCTGAGTGGTTTTTAACACACAGGTCACATTGACCAGGTCTGAAGCCTCTGAAACGGCATTTGACAAGACCTACTTGTTCATCAGGGGCCTGAAATTCCCAGTTGGGGCCCATTACCTGCAATCATTCGTGTGTGATAGCTTTTGTAGTTGATTTATCTGAAAAGCAAGATATCACCACAGGAAAACTAAGGCTCTCCTATCAGTTGAGCTATTTACACTATGTTCACAGAAAGATCTAATAGAAAAGGAAGACTGGTTTTATTATTGTAGCAGGATCTCAGCAGCAGAGAGCAGTAAATGGAGAAAGACCCCGGTAACCAGGTTTTATGCCCAATAAAGAAAATATCATTAGAAGTTTTCACTTGCTGACATCTTTGTGACTTCCAGCTAAATGTGCACTCCTTTACCTTCCTGTCAGGGTGCCGCAGGGGCTGGGGGCTCCATGGCCCCCCAGGCAGCCAGTAGCACTGGGCAGCCCAGGCTCGTCCCACCCCACAGATGGGCAGCTCCAGCCCTGGGCACCCCCTTGGGGATGGGGACAGGCCAAGGCCAGACTGGGTCATTGGCCCATGAGCAGGGATCCCGATCAATGAGGTCCATGGCCAGGCAGGGCAGGATCTGATGGCCCTGGGGGCCATGGCAAGGTGGGGGAGGCCTGTGGGAAGCTGGTCTGGGCCATAGGTGTGGCTGGTGCCTTCAGGTCCTAATGCTTGAATGACAGAATCATAGAATTGCCTAGGTTGGAAGGGGCCTTTCAGATCATCTAGTCCAACCATGAACTTAACTCTGACCAAAACCATCACTAAACTATATCTCTAAATACTATGTCCACTAAAAAAGTACCTCCAGAGATGGTGCCTCAACCACTTCCCTGGGCAGCCGGTTCCAATGCTTAATAACCCTTGCAGTGTAAAAATTTTTCCTAATATCCAGTCTAAACCTCCCCTGGTGCAACTTGAGGCAGTTTCCTCTTCTCCTATCACCTGATACTTGGGAGAAGAGACTGACCCCCACCTCACCACAACCTCCTTTCACGTAGCTGCAGAGAGCCATAAGGTCTCCCCTCAGCCTCCTTCTCTCCAGGCTGAACAACCCCAGCTCCCTCAGCCGCTCCTCATAAGACTTGTTCCCCAGACCCCTCACCAGCTTCATTGCCCTTCTCTGGACCCGCTCCAACACCTCAGTGTCTTTCTTGTGCTGAGGGGCATGAAACTGAATACAGTGTTCGAGGCCTCACCAGTGCTGAGTACAGGGGGTCAATCACTTCCCCAGTCCTACTCACCACACTATTCCTGATACAAGCCAGGATGCTGTTGGCCTTCTTGGCCACCTGGGCACACTGCTGGCTCATGTTCAGCCGGCTGTCGACCAGCACCCCCAGGTCCTTTTCAGCCAGGCAGCTCTCCAGCCACTCTTTCCCAAGCTTGTAACATAGCATGGGGTTGTTGTGAACCAAGTGCCGGATGCGGCACTTGAGATCCTTTGTGTGCTGTAGGTAAATGATTTCGTCACCTAAGGATGATGCTGGGTGAAAGGCTGTGCTGCTGTGCAACTTACGTGAGCAATGGCTTCCAAAAAGCTTGTCTGTGTCAGGCTGAAGACCCCCGACTCTCAACTTAGGACATAATGGGACTCCAGGGGCAGAGTGTGGGAGGAAGAAAAGCAACAAGGCTTCATCTAAAAAGCAACATGTTAGAATCAAGTCCCTTCTGCTTGGGGTTTGGTTAGTGCAGGTCCTGGAACAACTGGGCCCTAAGCTCCACTGTGTAATGAGCAGGGCACAAGGCACTAAAACCATCCTGTCCCTGTTTTGCCGGTGGCTGGCTGTGTCTTGAACAGGCATGCTCATCCCTTCCACCCAGACGTTAATAATGATTTCTGGTTCACTGAGCGTGCGATGGGAAGGAAGCACAGGCACCTCCTGTGGTGCTCAGCACCATTTTGGGAGCCAGTCTCTAGCCTTGGGCTATCACAGTGCCAAGTCCCACAACAGCTTTGGTCCTTTGTGGATGGAGCCACTTATTCCTGAAAAGTGGCAATTTAAATGGCACTGATCTAGAAGACAAACAAGTGTTGGAAATTAAATGTTAGGAGTATATATATATTAATATATTTTAAATACATATATAAACACATACAATTTTAAAAATAGAAATGGTAGGATTAATTTAATCCAATTTTAGACATCTATAGCATAAGTATTTGTATCTGACCTAGTCACCCTCCATCTCCCCTCACAGTCAACAGAGGAAGACAGGCACCTTTAGGGCATGACTCATCTGGCCTGTTTTCTGATGTCTACCTAATAAGACAGAAATCCTGTCCTAAGGATTGTTTCTTTCCTCCACTGACTAAAAGGACAGCCAAAGTTGATTAGCTTGGATGCAGGCATTCACTTTTAGGGGCATCTCACTCCCAGTAACCAAAGAAGAAGGAAGATCAGCTTACCCAAACTCCTCTGTGTTGGAAATCTTCACACCTACCCACACACAAACACACAGAGCCTTGGGAGCCAGTTGAAAGACTCCTTATAGTAAAATTGACACATCTGAGCAGAGGGCTTATTAAATCTAGTCAATTTTTAATTTATAAACAATATTATTTTTTTAGCATCTTTATCCCATAACATTCCACCAGCAAAGTTGAGTCAGTTCTGTTACAGATATAGCTGAAGCCTCCATTTTCTGAAGCAAGTAGCCAAAACCTACTGCTCAGGGATCTCTGGGTGAGGAGAAACATGATAGACCTCTTCCTCTAAATGCTTAAACTGAATACGTTGAGCTGGAGCTATCACGTATGCCACAAATTGTGGTGCTGCTGGAGATGCATCCATGCACACCCTGGAGTAAAAGCCCAGGAGTGTGTTGGAGACCAGTGAGCTGTGCAGGAGCCCAGTGGGAAAAGCTGGCTGAGATTGCCTCTCATTTACCACTCACTGTGCAAGTGGCACTAGCAAAAGCTCTGGTTCCCATCTTCTAACTGTGCTCGCTGCATGTAGCAACTTTGCATTTAGTAGCCACAGTCATATTTTGCACCAGATTCTTAACAGAAATTTCCCTCTCACATAACAGCTGAAATAAAGACATCAGGACTCAAACATTTAATACAAGATGTTTTCTCTCATAGCTGTAACAGGAAACAGTAATTTCTGTAATTAAGCAGTGACCCATTGGAAAAAGTTTGGTTGTTACTAGTTAAACCTGTGTATCTGCTTTATCTTCAAACCCTTGAAGCAAACTCTGGATTATCCCTTTCTGAGGTTGTATAAGGATAAACATCATAACAGGCACTATATATATATTCAGTTCTCTTCTATATTTGGTCAAATTTTGCATTCTATGTTACAATTGCAATAACTATTTATACGGAAACCCACAACAGCAGCTGCTAATTGTCCAACCATTGAATCGTGCCTCAGCTGTCTCACTGTGGTAAGTGTATTCTACATACACTTCACATATTCTTGTGCTAGAGAAAAATTAGGTATTCTGGGATGTTGTATGGAACTTTGCATCAGTGAAAAGGCTCATTATATTCATTTTGGATAATGCCTCCTCTCTGACGTTAAGAACAAATAGATGGGATTTTTCTGTGCAGTAGAGAAGCTGCATTACCGAGAAAGCTGTCCTTGGAGAATCAGTAAGATGTCTGTGACCCTGGTTACCCTGACAGATTCAGTTCAGGTTTCTTTCATCTTCCCCAATTATAATTTATGACCCAAGGCAATGATCCATCAAGCCAGATAATATTACTTGGAGCTTACAATGGCAAAGGAGGGTCAGCGTTTCCTGCCACCATCGAACAAGAAAACTCTGTCATTATCTAATATAAGTTCTCACAGTAGAAGAGGAGAGCTTATCCAAGAAGAAGATAGGTGTTGCAGGAAAAATGAAAGAGCTGCAGCCTTTGACGTGAGGGTTGGGGACCCCTGTGATGGAGCATAGCAGCAAACCCAAAGTCCTTGTGATTGCAGTCCTGATCCTTGTCAGTGCAGTCCTGAAGTCAACAGCGAAACTCCCACTGATTTCAGCAAGCTGAAGATTTCCTCTGGATTCAGTTTATGGCTGAATCTCCACCTTATTAGCGAGTGGCAGATGATGTCTCCACTCTGTGCCATAATGCGCAACTAAAACAGAAACTATGTTATCTACATCAGGAAGAGAGGACAACTAAGTCTTAATGCGAGCGCTTGCGTAGCACACATCCACTTTGAGACCAGAGGTGCTGGAGAAATGGAGGCAGCTCTCCTCTGCCTTCTGTTTACCAGGAAATAATTTCATCTGGCAATTTATCATGGTGAGAAGTGTCAGGGAAAAAAAATTCCTCCTATCAGAAACGTTACTGGACAGTCACACTGGAATCAGAGTCATGTAATGAAAAGCTAGTATTAAGGTTAGAGGGTCAGGAGCAAGAAATCTTCATTGCTTGTTGAGGGTGCAGAAGGCATACATAGCCATTCTGAGTGATTATTCCCCCCCAGAATGCAACCAGCAGGAAGAAATAAGGGCACTAAAAACAAGCTGGGGACAATCAAATTTGCAACCCTCTCCCAGGCCATCACCAGCATATTACCATATATGTTCAGCTGGAGGAAAGAGATCCAGAACTACAAACGCAAAGCTACCTAAGTTTTTAATAATCATTTTTTACTACACATTTTAAGTAAGAAAGCATAATGCTTTATCGTATTTAGCAGATTTAATTGCTTCTTTTCATCGAGCTTCATCCAGTTGAGACTAGCTGCTGATTTAAGGAGCTTGGCAACATCCCAAATATAGGTGTCTGATACCTCCTTGGAGGAAAAATAACCATTTCACGTCCGACCCACTCCCAGCTCCCAAGTGACTCTGCCCAGCCCGTGGCGAGGTGTGGCGCTTATACACAGGGCAGGTTATTTGTCAATGGACACTTCTTATGCTTTTTTCCCTGATTCTTATTGTTCTGATGACTGCTGGTGAAAGAACGTGACTTTCAACTTTCCTCTTGGAAGGCAGGTTTCTAACTCTCAGTTTTGTAAATTTTGAGTGTTGAAGGGGAAATTCTGATTGTAACCGCTCAGCAGTGGTAATTTGTGACTGAAGAATGATCTGGCACGGAGGGCAAGTAGGACAAACTACAAGACGGGGTTAAACTGACTGGAAGTAGAAATGTCGGAGAAAGAACAGATCCTTGCAAGGGAGTGAAGTTTCCCTTGGTGATGAGATGAGAAACAGCCTCCACATCATCTTGTACCCATCCTGGAATGGGAGTGCTCAGGGGCCACCTTTGGGCAGCAGATCTGCTCTCGGGACTGGTGCTGGTGCAAGTATTTCTAAGGAATCTGCATGTGATGCATTTTTGCAAACTTCATGTAGAACTGTGTAGCATGTTACTGCCCAATGCATTTCTTTTATATTTAAGCACAAATGTGTTTCATTCACCTCCGGGGTATCATGAAAATTTCCCAGCGGTGTCTAAGACTCAAAACCAGCAAACCAACCCAGAACGTTTCCCCCTTTCAGTTACTCTGATTTAAAATCTCTTGGTTTTGAAGACTTCACTCAGTCATTGCATATTTGATGTTTTCAGTATTTTCTATTTCTCCCTGAATTTATACCATGAATGCCCAGACAGGTAGCCTCCTTCATGACCCCATTAAGTGCCAGAGAGAATGTGCAATTATGCTGAAGTCTGCCTGCCTGTATGGTACAGCCAGCACTCAGCCAGCGAGACAACCACAGTGCACAGCAGTCACAAGTGCAGGAACAGAGCAACAAATATCTGAGGAAAGGAAAAATCTCACTGAGACCAGAGGCAATGCTCCCCTTTCTCCCTTCCCGTCCGCTTAGTTCCCTCCCTCTGTACATCCAAAGACTTGCCAGCAGTGAGAGCAGTCCCTATACCCCACACCCCAGATCATTTTCAGGCCAAAAAAAAAAGCCCACCCTTCTCCCAGAAGTCTGTTAAGTGAGCTCTATTTTTTTTTTTCATCCTTTGCTTTTTGATCTGCTTGTCCTTTCATAACCAGCTGAGTTTTCCCCAGCATGGCTCAGCCTGCATACATTGGGATAATCGTGGTGGCTCTTAGGAGAGCTGATGGGTTACACCAGGCAGCTCTCCTGCTCCAGCACCTCCAGTTTGATGCCAGCACACTTCATGGCCGCCAGCATGCAGTGACTGACTGTCCTCCTCCTCCCTGTTGACACCATATGGATGCAGTGAAGGCGTCCCTCTTCTTTGGGGCACTGGTAAGGCATCAGGCAGGAGCACTGGGTCTGTGTCTCTGTGAATGAATGTGTTGGAGTTTCAGCTGCAAATGTCATGACTAAAAACATATTTCATAGTTTGACAACATTTCAAAGTCCAACAGGGAAAACCACTATTGGAGGTTTGTGATATGTTAGTTACAAAAAGCCTATAGCACATACACTAGATGGTAGGGTAGTAGGAGTAGATACAAAAGCAGCTTTAAATATCAGTTTTTGCAGCAGTGGCCCATACAGAAGCAGAAATGAAGTATCTAACTATTTTTATCCACTGACCTTTCTTCTAAACTAAAAGATATTAAGTTGACTTTCTGTTCCCGATTATCCTTGCACACAATGTTGCTGTGAAATGGAGTCTTAAGGTCCATATTGTGTCAGCTCCTATTTCATTAAAGCTCCCTTTATGAATGCTAAACTACCTGCTGCTGGCCTGTGGTAAAGCTCAGTCCTGCCGGTTATTTCATTACCCATTTCTGATCTAATCAGATTCTGACTCCTTGTATTCCTTCCAAGAAATTCCCTAGGCACGAAACTAAGTTTCTGTGTTCCCTTTCTCAAAACATATGAAAATTTTGTGTTTTCCTCCATTTAGCTGCTTTCACATGGTATTGCAGTACCTTCTGCCTCTGCATTGATACTCATTCAGAGGAAAACTAAAACTTGAATTTCCTAAATGTTTGTGCATTCTCATGAAAAAGAGGACTTCTGTGGCAATAGAGAGGAGGGGAGTCCAATTCAAACCTCTTGAGAACCACAATGAAACCTTATTTTATTTAATGTATTTTTCTCCTCTCTCTCTCATTTTTCCTTACTGAATAGGGCTCCTCTAGGCTTTTGAGAGAAAAGCGCTGAGGTGTTGGCACAGGATCCAGCTTTAAGCCACTTTCACAGGGGGAGCAGATCTAGGCTTCTTAGGGGCACTGGAATAAAGAAGCCAAATATTTTTTAAAATTAATTTATAACCACTTTCCCAGGAGCCCAAGGTGCCTAGAGGCTCCAACACAGTATGTCCCTCGAGGGGCACACCTAGTCATGTCCTCTCCTTCAGCCCCACAAGGAACATCATCTCCTGTGGTCATTTTACAGCCACATACTTCAAATCCTGTGCTGCAGAAATCTTGCATCTTAAAAGCAGGGTCTTAGGACTGCAGTACACTGCTGTTCCTTTATTTATTATAAGTAGGCAAGGTGTGATAAGGATCATATTTGTCTCTGGAAGCAAGTGGAGGAATGAGCGTGGCGGCCACTCAGCCTTTTCCTGGCAAGGGATTGACGTGCACAGAGCTAGCCAGCAACTCAGACGTTTACAGGAAAACCCACTGCTCTTATCACTGTTACACAGTAAATAGCCAAGTTGCACAACAGTGTTTATAAAATAATCCTCTTAGGGGTTTCGCCAGCTTAGTTATTTCATTAAACTCTCGATAAACACAGTTTTCACCTATGGGTATTTGCAAATTTTACCATTAAAATCCCATTAAACCTGATGGCCCCAGTCTTGCTTTTTAAGTACTGTCATGATTTAATTTCATAATTTAATTATATGATATAGAGGGTGTGGCCCAAATTAACTCATGAAGTACAAACTAGTGGTTATAGTAGCCTCACAGGGAATGGGCGATAACATTGCTGACTATGTTTCTGTGATTAAAGATTCAAATGTTAATTCTCCTGAAAAAGTACCCTTAATCTTCAGGTTCCTTTTGTGCCTTACTAATGGGAACTGGCAACACTACACCACTTGTGCCTAAAGGAAAAGGCACATATCTAAGTGTAATACTTGATAGCAGGGATGTGGGACTAACCACGCTTTAACATTCCTCTCACCGTCACTTGCTCAGATGGATCACAATTGTGGTCCTTGCTTGTATGCTTGTAAATGCCATTCTTGGAGCAGTGAGGGAGTCAGCACATTTTATTTTTAGTTGCAAAGGGCTGGATAAATCCCACCATTCAGAAGTCATACCTGGACACTCCTCCCAGTCATAGCAGGTGTCATAACCACAGGGCACTTTCTTCAAGCTATTTGTAGAGAGCTTTGCCCTTTCAATAGCCCAGTCTAGGTTGGAATCACCGTGGCAAGGGCCAGCATGCAAGAAATGCAATGACTGCTCTCCGAGGCACATTTCAGCTGAATACTGACAGCTGGGCTTGGTCACTTTCTGTTCGGAAACAGCATGTAGCACACAGATATCTTCTGAGTAGTGGCTGCCCCAAGGAAAAAAGAAAAATTATTTTAGCAGGCTGCGGAACAAGTCAGTGCTTCTAAACGCTCCACCACCTTCAGATGAAACACAGCAAAGCCGTGGCCAGGTCGGACATCTGTCTAAAGACCTAAGGCTGTCACAGCTACTGCAGGACTTGAACGTGATACAGCATAGTGCTGTGGAACGAGGAAGCTTTGGTCCTGTCCAACAGATGGGAGGTAAAGGACATGTGCCTGCACAAGAAAACAAGAGTGCTATTACCTCCACAAGGCATGGGAAATTTCCATTGGCCCTGGGGTGGCTTGTCTGAGCTAGTGCAGCCCTGCAGCTGTGTGTGTGAGACTGCCTCTGAGGCACAGTTATTTTGGGACCAATGGCAGGCAAACCCAGCCATGCTGCTTGTAGTTTCCTTATGTATTGCTCTTGGTTCCTGAGTGGATTCATTCTCAGCAAGTGCAGGCATTTCCAGGCTGCTCTGTTTTGTTGAGCTTAGCCATTTCCCAAAGAGAGGGAGCAATACATCTCACCTTGTTTAGCTTCCTGAGTTAAGCTTATAGCTTTAATCAACAAAGGTTCTCTAGTTTTCAGAGAATTTGGCCTATATACTTTTGACAATGTCTACCACCCTCTGAACATGCTCTCTTTCTACCCAAGGACTCTTGAGAGAGAGAAGATACCTGGTTATTTGGGCACTGACATGAATGAAATGAATCCCATGCCAAGGGACTTGCCTGTGGTCGCACAGGAGCCCTGTGGTGGAACGTGTGTTGATCTCAGCCCTACAACAGCCCAGCTGATACTCAATCTGTGCTCATCTTTCCTATCTCCAGCCCCACACCACACCTCCACCCTGGCAAGTCATGTATTAAAAATCCTCTAGGATAACCCTCTATTCACTTGAAGGCTCAATGGTCTGTGCAGGTCATGTTGTGTAAAGAGACGGTAAATCCAAGTCTTACACATTTTTATATGCTGTGGAGACTGAAACATACAGTGTATTTTGCAGCATGTTCATCTGAAAAAAGTGAATCCCAAACACAAGGAGCATGACCTATTATAGCAAGGTGATGACAGTGAAAATATAGAAATTGGATGAATACAGAGAAGAAAAGGAAGAGTTGGGATCTCTAGTAGCAGATGGTAATGTAGGTTAGAAGGATGCACCCTGGTGTGCCATTTGGTTAATGTCATTGCGCATTTATTTAATACAAAAATGGGACTGTAGTTTCAATACTGAAACATAGCTGACTGATATCTGAACAGAGTAGCCCCAGATTGCTGCTGTCTTTTGTTACCCTTCCTGCTTTGTGTCACAATGGACTCTTGGTCTATCAGTGGAGAAGCTTCAACTTTTCTTTTTCTAATGAAAGTACTTAACTTACCCACAGTCTTCTTCTGGAGACATACAAACACACTGAGATCCAACTTGCTTTTGTCCTGGATTGCAAATACCTCGAATTTTAGTTTGGACATCTGAAGCAAAAGAGTGAGAGTTACTGTAACTAGTAATGGAGCGAACAGAAATACCTTAGACTCCTGCTGTAAAACCTGAAATGGATTCATTTCCATTTATCCCATATTTCTCAAAAAGCTGCAGTGGTTGGATTCCACAAGTACACAACAGTCTTTGCAAAAATTACTGGAAAATCCTGTACAAGAAGAGAAGCTGAAGTTTCAATAGAACGCATTCTCCTATTTTGCTTTCTTTCATAAAGCCTCGTCAATACAGCTGGGGTTTGTTTTGTTTTGTAGTTAAGAAAACAGTTTCAGTATCTCAGTTTCATAATTAAAGTGTACAGTATATTGCACCCAAGAATTCTGAACTTAATGCAGACATTTGGGGCTGGAATTATATCGTACTGTGGTAGGGACAAAGGAAACCAAAAATTAATGAACAGATGTCATATGTCTTAAAACCAGTCATCTGCCTCCTACTTCTACCTAGCTAAAATAAACTGTCCTGTTATTACCAGCAGTATAGAAGCAGTAAAGGATCTGCAGGCATACTAACCTTTTTCACATGTAATAGATCTCAACACAGGAGGTATCCAGGACAGGTCTTTCCCACAGGTATACTGTGTTTGACCCGTGACTATAAACCCGGCTTGGCAGCTCAGCTTCATGGTTTCACCAATGTTGTACTGTTGCTTAAATGGGGAAATGGTGACACTGTCAGATGTTGGTGGCCTGAGGCATACCGAGGCTGTAATAATCAAGAAAAAGTATAATTCTTCTTGGGTTTATGGTGTGTGGATAATTACAGCAAGTCATAATGCTTCATCTGAAGAGACATAAAAACACTCAGTAACACTGAACATTGGACTGACATTCAAAACTAATAAATATTTAGCATAATTAAGTCTAGAAATTTTCAGTGCACTGTCATAGTGTTTAAAATATTTTTCAATCAATAACTAAATAATTACAATGTGTTTCTAATGTATGTTAATACAAGAAATTTAATTTTACAGTTTAAAAATAATAAGAATTCCATTAACAGCATATTTTAATTTTTCTTTTCTAAATGAAGCTATTAAAACAGTTAAATGAATGACAATAGAAAGCTCATAAGTGTATTCAGGTAATTTTTTTTTTTTGATAAAATGAACACTAAGTCAATGAAATCACACTGAGTTCTAGAAAACTACTGGAATATCTCCTGTTAGCAAACCCAGGTCAGTTCTGATCCTTAATTGGACTATAAATACTTCAAGGCATTGATTTATTGTGGAGATTTTCAAGGCAGCCTGGGGTGGTGGTGGTGATTAGAGACACATCATCCATTTAATATAAAAAAAAAAAGGTAGACAAATTCCTCTAAGAAGTTTCTTCAGCATAAATGTCATCAAGTTAAAGATATCTATGTAACTCTGGAAACAAAAGATGAGTCTTTCTGTTAAAGACATGTAAAACTAGACAAGAGAAGGACCTCACAGCATCCGAGGGTTTTCTAAAGCCTTGAACATTACGGTATCCTTATAAAGTACATAATAGTAACACCTCTGAATTGGAAGAGGAATGATGTACTGACTCACTAGGTTTTTGCCATCTCTACATGAAATACCTTCTTAAAATACTATCTTCTCAGATATCATTACAGATTCTCTTTCTAAAACCTGTATTAAAATATACTTTTTGTCTTTTTCTTCCACTTCCATTTTGCTGCTGGGCTAAATTAGTTTTCTCTTTCTTACGTTGACATTCAACAGGTTGCTGCGTCCAGGTTTGATCTGGCAGACACCGAAGGAATTGATAGCCACTGAGGACGTGACCACTCACACAGGCGATTTCGGCTTCTTCCCCCACAGCATACTGGTTCTTTTCATTCTATAAAAAATGAAACCAAAAGACCCCTCAAAAATCTATGGTAATGACATTGGACATTGTTAAAAGAAACAATGATAAAAACCTGGTGATATGATGTAATTAATGCATTTTTTTCATGATCTGAAATATGAGTCATCCACTCACCTATATAATGATACGTTTGTCCAGCTGCAGTAACTGATGTCACAGTAACAAAGGAAGGATTCAAGGACCACTCTTTGAAATGGATTTTACCTTGTCTTTGCTTCAGTTGCTGGTGGACTTTGGTGGACTAGAGTCCCACAGCATGCCACATTCACAGCAACAAGCTCACTAGCACAGTAGCTAGCTTGGGTATCAGGCGCATGTGGCAAAGAAGCTGTAAAATTTCCCAGCTCTGCAACTACTACAATTTCCTTCTGTGTCACCCATTTTTCATGCTCACCCTAATAAAGCCATTTTCTGGTGGGTCTGGCCTGGAGCATCCAGACTCAGGTTCACCAATCGAGATATCCTCTTCTCTCCTGGCTTCATCATCATTTATACAAGGAGCGCCTCTGAAAAGTAAATATGTGCTGGTAAGGACGTATTTTAAGCATTGTGTCACCAAATAACAATGTTATAATGTCAGGAGCTTTGGACAGGAATGCTGCGAGTGTGCTGTCTGTGTCATCTACTCCCCCCCGGCTTTCCAGTGAAAAAACTTTATTTAACTTTGAAACAAAATATGGTGGACATCAAAAGTTGCAGGTGTTGATAGGAGGGAGATTGTGAGAGCACTAAAAAAGTCATAGATACAGGGCTACAATTTCCGTCAACATAACTCATGAAATATTCTATAGAGTAAGAAACAGAGGCAACAAACAGCATATAGAGAAAGGCTCTAAGGAGTCCACATGATCTGGGGTTTAAGACAGTGTAGTCAGAACCCGCCTGTTGCCATCGGGCAATGGTTAAAGGAGGCTGATCTTTCTGACCATGGAGCTGCACAGCCTGTGGTGTCTAACTGAAATGAGTGACAGAGAACTGTGGACCCTATTGCTTTTAATCCTCTCCTGTCCACTCCAGAATCTCCTCTGTAGTCATTACAGCAGCGAGGATGAGAATCCCGCTTCAGCTCTTGGTTCCAGTAGAAAAACTGAATCTGTACAAAGCCTTGCTCTTGAGGATCCAAGAAACTGAGCCAGTTTTGCATTGGAGTTATGATTTTAAGTTGAAACCATGCAAAACCTGTACGTTAGTCATATTCAAAGTGGGAATATGAAAAGTTGGTAGTTCCAGCGGGATTCTCTCAGACAATTCTCTGAGAATTCTGAGTTCAGACCTAAACCTCTAAGAGATGAAGATGTGATAGTAAAAAAATGGAAACCGACTCCCATGAACAGAAGCAGATGAGTTCTCCATGGCTTTGGACAAGAAGCCATGCAAAACAGTGTAAGAGATCTAGCAGTATACCTTGGTATGTAATTCATCAGCCATTTTCTAGGAGTAAACAATGTATAAATCTAAACCCAAAGCAAGTTGTGAATATTTTCAGACATTGCCTTCTCTCAGTCCCACCACAGAAGTTCAGGCAGGAGACTTGTCTTCTATTTCTCCTAGGTAGTCACAAAGCCATTCTGGAGGGCTCCTTAACTCTGCCCCATGACTATGGAGGTCTTTTTATCTACCATCTTCTTACCTGTCCATGAATACAGAGACATAACAGTCCTCTTCTTCTTCCCGTTCACCTTCACAGGGCTTCCCACCATTCATTGGGGAGGGATTATTACACTCCCGGGTCCTTCTTGTTTTGAAGGAAGTATCACATGAACTCCATTGAGACCAGCAACCCCAGCGGCCATCTACAGCAACTGCAAGAATTAAAAGAAATCCCATCTTTTGGTAGATCTGTACCATACATAGTATTTCTTTTAAGGTCACATACAAGAGGGATGGTGGTAAATTCATAACAGTCATTTTCAAAGGATTTAAAATTGTTACTGTTAAGGAAGTAGATTGTCTCTAGAATGTGAAGTTTTCCAAAGAGATGATCAGCCAAATTCCAGCTGCTTCAGGAAAACTTGAAATATATCTTCCTTTATAGTTTTGATTGCAAATAACTTTCAAACACAGAAGCAGCTTATTTTCTACTTCTATTGCACAAAGAGATGTTTGAGTTTTCATGGTGCTGACAATCTATTTAGATAGCTCAGTATTTAGTGAGTTATTAAATAAATGTGAGCTCTAACACCATGTCTAAACCCCAAATCTACATCCCATGCAAGCTAAATTAAAACACTACTCTCTTTTCTTAACCCCTGGGGTATTTTGTCTGTGACACCATGAATCATATATAAAATTTTTTATTTACACACATTTTCTTTTCTGCATGCAATACACTTTCTACATTCATCTCTATCTCTGTATCTTCAATTGTTTATTTCTTTCAAAATATTTCTTTATCAGGGTCAGATAATAAGACCAGGAGCTGCCTGAGTGACTTTTCCTTCTGTCCCCTTTTGGTCCTGGAATACAAATATGTGTAATAATAAATATAATACTGTAAGTCTCTTCTGTTTCCCATAGGTATTACACTAGTGTCAATTTCATTCAAAAACCCATTTCCATGAAATTGTTCTTTAAAATTTTCAGAACAATGATTATGTTCCCTCTTCTTAAGACAACTCCTTAAGAGTTTTCCTTCTACATTTTAGTCAACAATTTTTATCTCCATTAGACATTTAGTCTTAAGCATAATAGACTATAGGGAAAACTAAGGAATAGGTTTCTTAATTTTTGCCTCAATTATCTTTGATCTCAAATTCATCCTTATTTCTGAACTGCTCATTTCCTAGTATCTTAATTATGTAGCTAAGGAATCTTTTACCGTGTCTCACCAATGTCTTTTGAGCCATGCCTATTCAGTTTGGTTTTTTATTTTTATTTTTATTCCTACCTTTATTCTTATACTTTCTGACCACATGGTGAGAAGTCCTATGGATTTAGTAAGAGAAGGTTATGTCAGATTCATCTTTGACAAATAGATACCAGAAGGACCATATTTACATTATGACAATATCACCCCTAGTACCTGATTTGTAACCCGGAGCTCGTATCTCACAGTTTTTTCCATAGGTGCCAGCCTGGCAGAGGCAGAGGCACTCTGTCCCAGAAAGCACTGGCCTGCCGTTGTTGGGGCATGGGGCACACTGGCAAGGGTCAAACCTGCCCGCGTATTCTCTCAGGGCTCTCCCCAGGTTGCGACGTTTGGTCACAGCACATGGCACGTTCTTCACCAAATCCACGATGGGCGACACCTGGAAGACAGCTGTTGGGTGAGCAGTTACCAAGACCCGGCAGGGTCCTGCCGGGGGTAGCTGCAGGATTTTAAAGACACTAAAGCCTACATATGAAACTATATGACACAGGAGTCAGTTGAAAGTTATGGATGCTTTAAAGGAGTATGACAGTGCTATACATCTATATTATACTGTTTATATTGCTTTTATTTCCCCAGTTTAGGGCTCTGTGAGCCAGTCGAAAACGAACCAAGTGGGATACCATGTCTAAAAATTCAGGACACCATAGACGACGCGGCGTTTGCTTAAAGTCAGTCCCTACCATGTCAGACACCCCTACACTTCCTTCAGGAGCTCAGCAGCGGCAGTGGGAGAAAGACCACAACATGCTGCATTCAGGCAGGTTCTGCTGTTTGCCTCGAGTGCTTTGCCACTGCTGCTGAGCGGCTGCTGTGCCAGCTGGGGAGCCAGGCACACTGCATTAAATGAGCAGGACATATATAACAGGGGACTGCTGTTTGGTTTCTGTTTAGCTACACGCCGTATCTTGCACCATAGGCCTGACAAGGGAAAGAGCACAGGGAAAAATAGCGTTCCCAGCACTATGCACTGCTTTCCTGCACAGTAACTAACCCCTGCCCACGTCTCAGCTCCTGCTGGTGCCTGCTATGCCAGAGGCGTATTCCTCCCTCTTACTCTCACTGTCCATGGATGATGCAAATCTGGTGCGGTTTATAAACCGACATGCACAAGAAGTAGTTCTAATAAATCTTTATGTGCTTTCATATCACCACACAGCATCATCCCAATTTAAAAGACAAAATACCTGCAGAGCTCTCTGAAGAGCAGCTAACAGGTGAGTACTTTACTATCTCAACATTTTTCTTGTTCTTCTCTTACCTCAAAGTCAATCACCACGGGATTGTCCTTTGCTGAATCCAGCCAGTTTGTGAAGACTCTGTCACCTGGAAAAGCCCCCTTTTTCTCCCAGGCCAGAGCTGCCGCATACTCTGACATGCCACCTTTTACCAGGGAGACTGACCGCTCTGCTGACTCCAAAATGGAACCTGAAGGGGGATTTCATCACAGTATTGTCAGACAAAGGTCTCCAAAGACAGCAGATATAACAACAGAGTTCTACGAAAAAGTGAAGAGGATATCAAAGAGTAAACTAAGATTGATTTTTTTAAGCTAGCTGTGGAAGAATCAAGTCTAAGCTCAGAAAAACAATCCCCGCTATGGCAGCAGTGTCTGAAAGTGTCTGAGACCTCAGCCATAGAGGTATTCAGAACTACACAAGACACTTGTGGGAAATGCTGGGGATACAGCAGGTTCCTCTAGAAGAAAACACTGCAAGGCAGGATCTTTAGTCCCAGCTGTAAACACCCAAGTAATGGAAATTGACCGTAAAATGAGGACAAAAACATGGTGGAGGTGATGAAAACCCTGTTTTTAGTGATGCAGAGCATGACTCTCGCCATTCTTGCAGAAAATGCAGAAACCTTTTGCAGTTCCTGTGACACATTTCTGGCATTTCCAGGTAACATTGCCAGGGAGTTGGTGTCTTCTCCCAAGTAACAAGTGATAGGACAAGAAGAAATGGCCTCAAGTTGCACCAGGGGAGGTTTAGGATGGATATTAGGAAAAATTTCTTCACTGAAAGGGTTATCAAATATTGGAACAGGCTGCCCACGGAAGTGATGGAACTGCCATCCCTGGAGGTATTTAAAAGACAGGTAGACGTGGTCTTAGGGACATGGTTTAGTGGTGTTTTTGGCAGTGTTAGGTTGATGGTTGGACTTGATGATCTTAAAGGTCCTTTCCAACCTAGATGATTCTGTGAGTCTACGGACTCCTACACCCCCATGTCTGCTTGGCATAAGGAAGGTGGGAGGTGAAGGTCAGGGAGCGTGTTACTCCTGCCCAGCTCTCACAATGAGCCCTAAGCAACCCTGAAGGAAGATCAGCAACTCAGTCATGATCATGCATTTCTAGTTGTGCCCATTTCCCAGTCATCATGCCTGGCCCTGGACCCAGGAATGTTTGTCAGATCTGTGACTGACTGCCACTGGATCCTCAATGGTGGTGCTCCAGAGCAATGGAAGAGTGCGCCTACATCATAACTTCTTCTGCAAGTAAGAGAATGTTTCCAGTGCTTCCTTCAGAGACAAAAAGTGAAACACTGGCTCTTCTGACAGTGATGGAAAAGCATCTGTAGTTCACAAAGCTGAGAGATCACCTGGGGCACCTAGCTGAGGGGAATGGTGTCTCTCAGGGTAAGTAGCAGGACATGGACACTGTTCTCATAATGGTCACCTTCGTGTTTCACAGTCATCCTGTTTGTGGTGCATCTGGTACTGACTTTCTTTTTCTTCCGGAAGAACACACGCCTTGTTGTTTCTATTCGAACACACTCTGTTGATTCATCCACTGCCAGACCTAGAAATACCACAGAGCAGCAGCTTCATCACCGTAACCATGTTACATGCCCCCAGGTTCCCACATTGAGGTGAGTCATCGCAGGTCTCCCTGCTCCTCACTCACCACTGGAGACCACTACTGCAGGTGCCTGCTTCCCCAGGTACAAACAGTATTGGACTGAGTCATGCTTACCATCCCCTCTAGGTAATGGTTATGCAAGTTACAGCAGTTGCATTCAGATTCATAGCTTTTAACCTTAGATTTTGACTTTCGTGGTATTGTCTTTTCATTGTGACAGTCTTGCAGTCATGGGAATATTTTCAGAGTAATTTCTAATCAATACCAACAACTTTAATGACTATATCCCAAAAAGTACCACTTAGACCTCTCAGACCTCAGTTCCACACTGAAGTATGCTGGAACACCTCTTCCTTGTGGCACCTGGTCTCAATCTGAAGGTCTTAAGAGGTTTCCCTGAACACAATGACGTTTACCAAGTAAGAAACCTCTTGAACTTTTCAAATTAAGACAGTGTAGAGAATAAATTTATTCTTGCTCTATATTTAGGCAGTGTGAGTAATTCCTGGGTCTATGCAAGTCTAGAGGATTTTTTGCTGTTGGAGAACTTACGATGTGGTCTAAGACCTTAAAACAGTGATAAGAAAGATGGTAAACAAATCATGATATTTCCTTGTTAAAGATTACCTACCCGAGTTCTTCAATTCGTCAGAGCTGTACTGGTAAAGAATGTCATAGGAACCACCCATCTTCCCAGAGGTGTAATAATGAGTACCAAAGTCATCAAATATTCTGCTGTATGAAGCATAGTTGTACTCCAGGGGCAGGTGGTTAAGTGCTTTTAGAAAAACATCTGAGAGCTGAAGATCTGACTGTTTCACTGTGAAGTTTGCAACAGAAATGACTTTATGGACTCTAATAAAGTTGGAATTCTAGAAACAAGAAAAAGGGAGTCTTAGCATCTTCATACGTAGTTCACTGCAGAAAGCAGAGGAACCAAGAGTATGCCCTGAGATACATTGCAAGAACGAATTAATCCTGTGTATCAAGCTGTTTTAACCATGAACAAACTGCCCCTGGAGTTTTCAAGAACCCTGTGAGTTCTTGAGGGCAATGCTCATTACTCCTTTACATTGTGCATTCCAATAAAAATTAGGATTCTCTGAGCACATACCAAGTAGAAAGCAAAAGGATTGCTGCCATAACAATGCAATTGATAAGCCAAAAAAAGGTTTCAGAGGAAAGGTTTCATCTTATAAGCATCCATGCGTCATTTGCAACTAATCTGGTGAGTTTTTGGATACTAACTCACTGTTATGATGTTTCACAATTTATCAGTCTGCTAAAATGAAAACTAAAGCACAGAGCTAAAGATCTCATTGAGTTCAAAGTGTCAGGCTGTTAATGTGAGAGGCAAAAAAAAAACCAAAAGAAAGTTCAAAAACTGGAAACATCTCTTACGTTTAGAAAAACTGATGTTTTGAAACAGCTAATTCATATACTTTTGCAATTCTAGAGGCTGTTTGTGTGGGAGTTTAACTAAACAGAAAAGAGGAATAAAAAATACTGAAAGCAGGGATTTATAAAGTGACAAGGGGAACTGATGGCACGAGGTCGAAGCAAAGAGTTCAAGAGCAACAGGAGGGGCAATAAACTGGAGCAAATTACTAACTGGCAGATAGGAAAGATTAATTCTAAAACACTTCGTTACTGATTTATACATTGGTTCTTCTGCTGAATTTTGCTACTGGTAGGTTGTGTTTACTCCACTTCTCCCTCCAAGGTCACTCGGCTTAGAAGGCACAAGGATGCATCTAGACAGGGAATTTTCCCAGCCAGGACTGAGCAACGTAACACACAAGCCGGACCTCAGCTCTCAGGTCTGCACAGCACTGCTCCTTTCAGTGCTCTCATTTGCACATTGGAAAATAAGCTAAGGATACTCAGTTTTCTGATGTAGTGAGAATAAGAATGGAAGAAAGAGGGTATGTAACAATTCGCAGTTTATATTCAGCTCCTAAAATACCCTGTGGTAACATCATTTTTAGGATTTTGAGGTGGTTTAGGTTCTGATCGTCAGTTTTTGGCTGTGCCAGCTAACATTTCAGTTATGACAGACAAAATTGCAGGCCACTTTGGCAAATATTGACCCTAAAACCTTAACCGGTTTTAGCATCCACTTGCATGGTAAATACGAGTTTCTGCTTGACGTGCATCCCACGTTTGCATTTTCTGCTAGTAAAAGTATCTTAAGTACTTTTATTACTAGCAATTTAGCTTATGGTTGTCAAACCCAGTGATTTCTGTGTTAAATCCGTGAGGCACGTGGAATGTTGGAAACCCTCACTTGTAGAACAATCCCAGGAAATGGGATTCCAAAGTCTCCAGTCATTTTGGGGCATGTGTTTAATTGGCTCTGGAAGGCAGGGGGGCTCAAGAGAGCTTGTTGGTATTCAAACACCACTTTCTCCAAGCTCAGGATTAGTGCATCCCTAAAAACAAGAAATCGGGCAAGGGACACAGGAGACCTGCATGGTTGAGCAGGGAGCTTCTGAAAAAGCTCAAGTGGAAGAAGGAAGTTTACAGTAAGTGGAAGAAGGGACTGACCACTTGGGAAGCTTACAAGAATGCTGCCAGAGTGTGCAGGGATGAAACGAGGAAAGCCAAGACCTCCTTGGAATTAAACCTGGCAAGGGATGTCAAGCTCAACAGGAAGGGTTTCTTCAAGTATATTGGAGGCAAAAGGAAAACTAGAGAAGTTGTGGGCCCGCTGTTGAATGAGACAGGAGCCATGGTGATGGAGGATGCAGAGAAGGCGGAGTTACTTAATGCCTTCTTTGCTTCAGTCTTTACTGCTCAGTCCAGCCCTCAGGAGTCCCAGACTTTGGAAAAAGTAACAGGGAAAGAGGAAGACTTCCCCTTTGTTGAGGAGGATCGAGTGAGGGATCAATTAGGTCAATTAGACATCCACAAGTCCATGGGTCCCAATGGGATGCACCCAAGAGTGCTGAGGGAGCTGGCGGAAGTCATTGCTGGGCCTCTCTCCATCATCTTTGAAAGGTCCTGGAGAACAGGAGAGGTGCCTGAGGACTGGAGGAAAGCCAGTGTCACTCTTCGAAAAGGGGAAGAAGGAGGACCCAGGAAACTACAGGCTGGTCAGCTTCACCTCCATCCCTGGAAAGATGATGGAACAGCTCGTTCTGGGCATCATCTCAGAGCATGTGGAGGAAAAGAAAGCTATCAGAAGTACTCAACAGGGATTCACCAAGGGGAAATCATGTCTGACTAATCTGATAGCCTTCTATGATGGCATGACTAGATGGATAGATGAGGGGAGGGCAGTAGATGTGGTCTACCTTGACTTCAGCAAGGCGTTCGACACTGTCTCCCACAGCATCCTCATAGGGAAGCTTAGGAAGAGTGGGTTAGATGAATGGACAGTAAGGTGGATAGATAACTGGTTGAAAGACAGGGCTCAGAGGGTCATGATTAGGGGCACAGGGTTTAGTTGGAGGTCAGTGACGAGTGGTGTTCCCCAGGGGTTAGTACTGGGTCCACTCCTCTTCAATATATTCATCAGTGACCTGGATGAAGGGATAGAGTGCACCCTCAGCAAGTTTGCCGATGACACAAAGCTGGGGGGGGGGTGGCTGACACACCAGAAGGCCATGCCGCCATACAGAGAGATCTAGACAGGCTGGAGAGTTGGGCGGAGAGGAACCTTATGAAATTCAACAAGGGCAAGTGTAGGGTGCTGCACCTGTGGGGGAATAACCCCATGCACCAGTACAGGTTGGGGGTTGATCTGCTGGAGAGCAGTTCTGTGGAAAGAAACCCGGGAGTCCTGGTGGACAACAGGATGACCATGAGCCAGCAATGTGCCCTTGTGGCCAAGAAGGCCAATAGCATCCTGGGATGCATCAAGAAGAGTGTGACAAGCAGGTTGAGGGAGGTCATCCTCCCTCTCTGCTCTGCCCTGGTGAGGCCACATCTGGAGTACTGTGTCCAGTTCTGGGGTCCCCGGTTCAAGAAGGACAGGGAACTGCTGGAGAGGGGGCAGCAAAGGGCCACGAAGATGATTAGGGGATTGGAACACCTCTCTTATGAAGAAAGGCTGAAGGATCTGGGTCTCTTCAGTCTGGAAAAAAGATGGCTGAGGGGGGACCTTATCAACACTTATAAATACTTAAAGGGTGGGTGTCAGGAGGATGGGGCCAGGCTCTTTTCAGTGGTGCCTGGCAACAGGACAAGAGGTAATGGGCACAAACTTGAACATAGGAAGTTCCATCTAAACATGAGAAGGAACTTCTTTACTTAGAGGGTGGCAGAGCCCTGGAACGGGCTGCCCAGAGAGGTGGGGGAGTCTCCGTCTCTGGATATATTCAAAATCCGCCTGGATGTGTTCCCGTGCAACCTGCTCTAGGTGACCCTGCTCTGGCAGGGGGGTTGGACTAGATGATCTCCAGAAGTCCCTTCCAACCCTTACCATTCTGTGATTCTGTGATTCTGTGAATTGTAATGGTAAACCCTGGTGCCTGTAGCAAGCTTGACCCATGAGTACCAGGTGTTAATATAAACTATTAGTAGATCAGGGATGATTATTCCCAAAGAAAGCCTGGTCTAAATCAAGTGTGAGTACTCAAGTTTAGTTTTGTTATACAACTTTGACAAAAAGCAGCCAAGCACAAGCTGAGCTGGACTGATGTTGGAACCAGTAGTTTTAATTGGAAATTTTCTAACAAACCAGAATTTCATCTGAACGTGCTGATTGAGTAATCTTTCATCCCAAGTATCACAAGTAGAATTGCCACAGAATCATGTCTGTCCTTGCCTGATGTCCCCATGGGTGGAGATGGCTTCCTATCTTTGAGGTCTCAGTTTTTGAATTGTAATTCAGGCAGTCCAACAGTCCAACTCAATTAACTGCTGCCAGAAATACTAGGAACATGGGCTAAGGGAATGGGCATAAATTCTTATACAAAACCTTCAGAAGTCCTTTGACATCACAGCATGGGAATTCAGTGACAAAAAAAGTGAAGAAAATAGTATATAAAAATAAAAACATGGAGCAGGACGGGCAAGATCAGTAAAGTAGTTTATAATGAAATATGTTATGTAACATTCCAGTCTCACTTTAAGAATCTTTCCTTATATTTAGTACAGAGAAGAGAGAGAGGTGGTCACCTGGGCTCCCTCTTCACACTATTGCAATATTCAATTAACAGATGTTTATGCAGAAACCCACCCAATTTCTCTTTATCAATACAAAAGGAGGGTGATTGGCTGAGATGCAGATCCCTGTGGAACTGCTGCTGCCTATGGATATGTAAGATGAATCCCACCCTAGATGGTTACCGTGATGCAAGCAGAAGACACAGAAGACATTAGGGAGGTCACAAGAATGATCTTTAAGGATGCTTTCCACGGAGCTCAAGAGCTCTCAGTTGTGAGGTGTAAGATATCAGGAAAGGAAGGCCAGAGACCGGCATGGCTGAGTCAAGACCTGATGGTCAAAAAAAAGGGCAAGAAGGAAATGCCCAGGCAGTGGAAGCAGGGACAGGTGTCCTGGGAAGAGTATAGGGACACTGTCTAGTTGTGTCAGGATGGGATCAGGAAGGCCAAGGCACAGCTGGAGCTGAACTTGCAAGGGATGCAAAGATTAATTAGAAGGGCTTAGAATCATGTAATAGAATAGGTTTCTGTAGGCATGTGAGCCAGAAAAGGAAGGTCAAAGAAAGCATACCCCACCCTGATGAACATGGGTGGCAAACTGGTAACAACAGAGGAGGAGCAGGCTGAGGTACTCAACAACTTTTTTGCCTCAGTCTTCACTGGTAATCTCTCTTCCTACACCTCACAAGTGAGTGTAGCAAACCCATGCGGGACTACAGTCTGGTGGAAGAGTGACTGGGAGGCTGCCTGGTGGAAAAGGATCTGGGGTATATATAGATAGCTGGCTGAATATGAGCCAGCAGTGTGCCCAGGTGGCCAAGGTGGCCAACAGCATCCTGACCTTTATAAGAAATAGTGTGATAAGTAGGACTAGGGAAGTGATCGTCCCCCTGTACTCGGCACTGGTGAGATTGCACCTTGAGTACTGTGTTCAGTTTTGGGCCCCTCACCATAAGAAAGACATTGAGGTGCTGGAACGGGTCCAGAGAAAGGAAATAAGGCTGGTAAGGGGTTTGGAGCACAAGTCTTATGAGGAGCAATTGAGGGACCTGGGGTTGTTTAGTCTGGAGAAAAGGAGGCTGAGGGGAGACCTGAAAGGAGGTTGTGGTGAGGTCAGTGTCAGTCTGTTCTCCCAAGTAACAAGCAATAAGACAAGAGGAAAAGGCCTTAAGTTGCTCAAATTGGGGAGGTTTAGGATGGATATTAGGAAAAACTTCTTCACTGAAAAGGTTATCAAACATTGGAACAGGCTGCCCAGGGAAATGGTTGAGTCACCATCCCTGGAGGTATGTAAGAAACAGGTAGACGTGGTGCTTGAGGACATGGTTTAGTGGTGGTTTTGGCCATGTTACGTTGATGTTTGGACTCAATGATCTTAAAGGTCCCTTTCAATACAGACAATTCTATGATTCTATAAGTGGATGGACCATAAGGCGGGGACTGGGGGAGAAAAGTCCCTCCCACTGTAAGAGATCAGGCTGGAGAACACCTGAGGAATGTGAATATACAGAAGTCTATGGGAGCTGACAAGATGCACCTCAGAATCCTGAGGGAATTGGCTGATGTAGTTGCCAAAACCACTCTCCATGAGATCTGAAAAGTCATGGCAGTCAGGTGAAGTCCACAGTGACTGGAAAAAGCAAAAGTTTGCATCCATTTTTAAAAAGGATAGAAAGGACAACCCTGGGAACTACCGATCTGCCAGCCTCCCCTCTGTGCCTGGGAAGTCATGGAACAGATCCTCCTAGAAGCTGTGTAAAAGCACATGGAGGACAGGGAGGTGATTTGAGGCAGCCAGCATGCATTCACCAGGGGCAAGTCTTGCCTGACCACCGTCGTGGCCTTCTCTGATGGAGTGGCTACATCTGTGGACAAGGGAAGAACTATGGATGTCATCTATCTGGTCTTCTGGAAGGCCTTTTACATGGTCCCCCACAAAATCCTTCTCTCTAGATTGCCGAGATATGGATTTGATGGATGGACTCTTTGGTGGATAAGGAACTGGCTGGATGGTTGCATGCAGAGAATAGTGGTCAACGTTTCAATGTCCAGATGGAGATTGCTGACAAATGGTGTCTCTCAGGGTCCAGTACTGTTTAATATCTTCATCAATGACATAGACAGTGTTATCAAGTGCATCCTCAGCAAGTTTGCAGACAGCACCAAGCTGAGTGGTGCAATTGACATGCCTGAGGGACAGGATACCATTCAGAGGGACCTGGACAAATGTTCTGGGCTGAATCAAAAGAAGCATGGCCAGCAGGTTGAGAGAGGTGATTCTGCCCCTCTACTCTGCTCTGGTAAGACCCCACCTGGAGTACTGCATCCAGCTCTGGAGACCTCAGTACAAGAAAGACATGGACCTGTTGGAGTGGGTCCAGAGGAGGGCCACAAAAATGATCAGAGGGTTGGAGCACCTCTGCTATGAGGACAGGCTGAGAGAGCTGGGGTTATTGAGCATGGAGAAGAGAAGGCTCTGGGGAGACCTTATTGCGGCCTTTCAGTACCTGAACGGGGCCTACAAGAAAGATGGGGACAGATATTTTAGTAGAGTCTGATGTGATAGGACAAGGTTACCCCTTTTTGGCTTTAAACTAAAAGAGGGAAGATTTAGATTAGCTATAAGGGAGAAATTTTTCACAACGAGGGTGTAAAACACTGGCACAGGTTGCCCAGAGAGGTAGTAGATGCCCCATCCCTGGAAACATTCAAGGTCAGGTTGGACGGGGCTCTGAGCAACCTGACATAGTTGAAGATGTCACTGCTCATTGTAGAGGGCTTGGACTAGATGACCTTTAAAGGTCCCTTCCAACACAAACAATTCTATGGTTCTATGATTCTATGATTAAAGGACCAGAAACCAAGAAGACACACTAGAGGACCAGTCAGCTTGGCTAAAAATGTTTCTGCTAAACAGAAATAAACATGAAAAATGTCAAGTTTTCATATTTCTTCCATGCCAATATGGGAAAATGTATGACTTTTCAAGTGGATAGGGGCCTCTAGAGATCCTGGGATGCTCATATGAAACCCTTCTGCACACAGTTTAACATAAAGGTCTGAATCTGACCTCCCAAAGTGCAGGTAAGTTCCCCCTCCTTTTAAGTGTCTATATAAACTTTTATTTTTGCTATTTAAGAAAGTATTGCAAATTCATTTATAGCTCTCTCAAGCATATGTAAGCATACATCTATCTACAAACACACATAAATAAAATTTATACAGATAGAGATAAAAATAGTCTTCCCTTATGATATGGTAGAGAACATGAGAAATACACAAGTTAAAACTCCTGCCCACTAAGAAGGGATTTTATCCCGTGTCATCTTTAGCCAACACCAGACCAAGTTATTGGCTGTTTCAGGTGGATTTCTGGGATTTCATGACAACAATGCCAAAAACAAACATATCTCCAAAAAAACACTTCCCGATGATATTTCATTTAAATTAACATTTCCATAAGTAACTTTGGTCTGTGTTTAAGCCAATAAGAAGCACCACTCCACCAAAATAAACTTAAAGAGTTGTACAAAAGAACAGACTGATCTTTATACACGTATCTACATGGGAATGAAATTCAACAGGTTTCCAGCAGCCAGAACTTCAATATAGTTGAATTCAAACTAGAAGTAATGGACTATTTAAGCAGTCAAGTGACTTAACCATTAGGACAATTTAGCAAGGCCTGCAGTACACTTCCATCATAGGAAATCTTAAGACTAATATTTTTTTAAAAGATTCATTCTAATTGTATTAGAACTCCTGGGTTTCAACAGGCCTTAGATTTGGTCAGTCTTACAGCCTTTTCCATGCAGAAGTGCAAACAATAGGCTATCCTTTTCTGCATTTAAACTATAAAAGTACATAATCTTACATCTCATAGTATTCACCTGCATTAGTGGTGCAGAATTTTATGGGAAAAAGGTTTTGCATTCTCAGAAAATTTTCTGTGGATATGTTATTTCTGAGACTGTCTTTATGACCAAGTGCATCTTGTCAGCCATGACACTCCAATATGCAAGCTAATTACCAAATCAAAAAATAATTTAGATGATTCCCAGTACATGCGTATATATATGACATCCCTGAATGTGCCCCTTTTTCTTTTAGAGTTGTCTGATACTGTAACTACGTGGCATTCTGCCTTCTTAATCTATAACTAGGGCAGGGAAAGGAGTGGTTTACCCGATCTGGTAATCTCAAATCTATGTCAAATCTATGCTTTTTTAAGTTCAATAAACCTATGATTTCTGTACTAAAAACAGAAAAGCATGTTGCATTACATAAAGTATAAGGTATGTTACAACCAGAATCATCCTGTAGTATCAGAAGAGGAACTTTTTAATGCATAATTCTAGTGTGGGTTTTTTTTAAAAAAAGTAAAGCCAATGCCTTGATAAGGAAAGTAGCCTTTGGTAGCTCAGTTCTGAAATGAGGAGACAGAAATTGAATGAAAGGAAGAAATTGGAAGACTCAATTACCTTTTCATATGAGGCTTCAATGGCTTTCTTGAAGGAGGAAGATGATGTGACTTTGACCCTTGTCTTTCTTGAGAATAAAAATGGGATACCAGAAGATCTTTTACCAGCATGAGTGGATGAACTACTTTCATGAGCACTATCAATCAGGGGAGTTAAATCATTGTAGAAGTCTGATGTTACATCATCCTCTTCATCTATTACCTGGAGATTCAGGAAAGCAAAATGCATTTGCCCAAATAATAATCTGAAACAGAAACCTATTAAGCAATGAGTTCTTGATTATTTTTTTTTACGGAAGAAACATGCCTGCATATTTGAGACATGGCAGTAAGCTAAAAAACTGTTCCTAAGACAAAAGATGAGGCTGAGAAAGGTTAATAGGCGAGAGGAATACAAGATAAGATGTAGACTTACTAATAGGCATTTAAACAAGGCGGGGGAGGGGGAAGCATGTAACACTTTCTTCTAAAATTCCACACCCCCATGCCCTAAAGCTTAGCAATAATTTTCAATAAGTGTTTCAAAACACTTTTCAAAGACCCTTAGACCTTCATGCTATGTCGACACCATGACCAAGTCCCAGTCCCATGGTTTCTATATTATGCAAGGCAAAAAGCTTGATGTTTTCTGTCCTTTCTTCTTAATTCCCAGCTAGAGGAACGATCAGGTTTCCAGAGAAGGCTCTTAGAGCATACTTGCAGTGTTAACACCCATATTGTGTGATGGTCTGATGGTAGGTGGAGAGGAACCACGAGCAAACATGCCTGATCAAGTTGGTAAATCTCAGTGGTGCTGTTGTGCAAAGCACCAAGAAAATTTCAGCACTAGTTCAGAAATTACTCATTTCCCAAGACTCAGGAAAATCCCTATGGGTGTTCAAAAGATTCAATTTTTCCCCTCCTCTAAACTTGTTTAATTAATAGGGCTACTAAGGACCTTGGGAGGTGAGGTGGTCCACTCCCCTATCCATTCCCACTCTCCAAGAATTCATATGCTTTTGCATGAAAACACACTGGAGTTCCAAGAAAGCCTGATCCAGTGACCCTTCTATACCAAAGGCTACTCTAAATGTTAAAAGCTACAGATGCACTCTCAAAGTGAGATTCACAAATCCTTAACAGTTCTACAAATGGACATCAGTAACTTAATAAACCACACAGATTTAAACAGACCACCACGGGTTAACCAAGTCTTGTTTTTCCCATTGAATATTTTTGCATACAGTATTTTTTCACCATTATTGACAAAACCTACATGTCATGTCCAATCCAATTGCAGTTTCCATGGGGCATACTGGGGTGCCCTTTGCTCCTGTTAAAGTTACACTAAAAACTCACAGCACTCGTGGCAAAAATCAGCATTTCAGATTTCATGCATTAGTTGAGCTTTTTTTCACATCCTGCATTCCTGCCTTTGCAATGCAGCATCTATTGGCTTCAGGCAGGGCCTGCCAATATCTGCACAGCCAGATGTTGTGCCCTAACCATAGTATTCAAAGTATTCTAAATATCAGTGTCTAAAAGTCTGAAATATCAGGTCTAAAAAAATTGATTCACGTATTTTTTATAAGATACAAGCCAGGTTGATTTTGTCCTCGGCCTGTCCTGCAAGAGTCCTCCCCAGACTGTGTCCTTCTTGTCCTCCTGCCTCCCAGACTTGGTGTCCACCTCCTCTCCTGGCTGCTCTTCAGAGGGGCTGGGCAGGGAACAGGCAGGACAAAGGGGCTGAAATTGGTCAGGGAGGAACTGTGTCCCCAGGCTGCAGATGACTAGAAGGAACCTAGAGTTTTGACAGCCATTGGTACTACGAGCATACAGCAGCGATGCTGAAATGAGCTTTGGACTTGAACAAGCCTCTGGCCAGATTATGTCAGGGTTAGGAGCACGGCTTTTGGTACCAAGTCAGAACAAAGACATGGCCACAGCCGTGAGGAAGCAGGAGAGAAGCCCAAATCAGTCATCTTGACTCTGATATATAATGCAGTGAGTAAACACAGATCTGAAAGGCGTGAGTACAGTCATCCAACTGCTCAAATTATCCCATTTCCACACATCACCTGAAGCATATTCAGGCCTGACCAGGTTGAGAAATCTTGTCCTAAAACACACATTACCGACTAAGACTTGAACGCATAACTTGGATTGCGATTATGGCAATAGTTTTTCAGCTAGGGGTTGCTGGTTGAGAATACCTGAAAGCTGACAGCCTCCAGATTCGCCGGAACACGATATGATTTCCTTGTCTCGTTGCGCTTCACTGTTGTGCATTGTCCTCCATTGAATGAGTTGCCAAGGACTTCCCCTCGGCTATCTCCTGCCAGAATGTGAAATCTAATAAAAAATTATTTCCAGAGATTAAACAATGCCAGAAAGACATATAGACTCGAAATAATTAGTGCTATATAGCTGCACTGAAGATTTTGTAGGTTTGAATGAAACGGTGTGAGCATTTGGGTTATGTTACTGCTTTGAAAGGAATTTCTTGACAAGAACTTCTCAGTCACACTGAATTCACCTGAACAGTGCTGTAGCAGAAAGCCTGTTTCCTACTTTCCAGCAGCGCCTACCCCTCTACATAATCCAAGTGTCAGCATGAGACAGTCACTCTAAAGCAAACAAACACCTAAAAATGGCCTAGGAAAATGAACAAGCAGTTCTCCATTTCTACATAAGTGATGTTACCAGAGCACACTGAGTTCAAAATTCAATTAGAAAATGCAAGACTACCCGGGACAGACAGCCCGTGTTTAGGCTTTACACCACTTAAATTAGTAGCCTGGAAGAGGTGGCGGTTGGTATTGTGTGACAATTTTTGTCATAGACAATCAAATATTCGTAGAGGAACACCCTCAAAATTTCTGAAGCACTTGACATAACTGAGCTGGAAGTTGCCAGTACGTGATGCTGTGGTTGCTGTAGGGCAGGAAGGGTCACTCAGACAGCAGTGCTCTTTATCCAGCACACCAGCAGCGCAGAGCAGGACTGGCAGATGCAGTGGGCAAGTCCTAGGCTCATGGTTTGGTTGCATTTTTATAATTTCTTCTTAATTTTAATCTGAGAGATTTTGTGTTTTAATGGGATAATGTCTAAGTATCTTTATGTCAGCTAGTGAGATAACAATCTCAAGGTTATGGAAAATAAGCAAAGCTGGCTTACCCATTCCCTATTAACTGCACACCTGGGATGCTCTCATACTTCCTGTTACACACGGTCTTTTTCCTTCCACAATTTATTTCATCAGAGTTATCCCCACAGTCATTTTCGCCATTACATTCCAATTTTTTTGCAATACAGCGACCTGCACCAGAGAAAGAGCAGCAGCAAGAAACTATGCAAAGATTCATGTCTGAATGCAGAAAAGGGCAGTCTGTCTTTTTTCCCAGTAAAGGTGTGAACTTGCTGTAGAAATTAACAACAAGGCAGTATGTATAATGCCTAGATTATTCCAATAAGAATTTAAATTCTGCCAGTTTTGCCTTGCTTTGGAGCTGCAAAGGCTTAATTTAAGGTTTAGCAAAATGATATGTGGATAAAGTTATTTTTGAGGCTGACCAGGTGTATTTATATTGAAGCAAACAAGAAACACCCACAAATTTAATAAGAATAGTGCAAGTTTATGTTCAGACAAATTCTATGGATGTGTTTGCACATGAAAAATTTGTACAAAGAAATATTGGAACAGTGCTACTGTCTAGCTGTCGCGGTCATACTGACATCTCAGGCTAGAGATTGCACTTGAATTACTTTCAGTTACAGAATAAACTGCCAACAGAAGCTGCTACTAATACGGGTGAAATCCTTAAGTAGACTTTTCTCCTTGCTGCTTTTCCCTGGAATAGACAAGATTTGTATCATCTGGATTAATTTTTTGTCTCAGTGTCTAATCTTTTGACTATCTAATAACGCAGTGGTTACACAATGAAGATCGTCATTACCACTTTCACACTGAAATTTATTCTTGCAATCAACTTCCACTATGTTGCAGAGCTTAGTTGGGAAGCATGGGCGGGAATCCACCAGCGCCTCGGTACAGGCCTGGCCCCCAAACTGGGATGGTCGCAGGAGTGTCCGGACACGAAACTGAAAGGCAGAAGAAATAAAACCAGGGTTGCTTGCATGAGCTGTTTTTGTAGCTATGTGCCCCCCCAGGCAGAGCCACATGCCTCAGTGCTGCTGAAGCTTTATCAAAACCAGACCCCTGAAGGAAATAATCAATTATTTTTGTCCTTACATCTTTGCCATCATCACAGGTAAGGCAGGCAGGGAACTGAAATCCAAGGGTCTCAGTAGCCCTGACGGAGCATACATGATTAAACACTTGACAACCTGGGCTACGTTGCTGGAGGAATCAAAAGTTGTCCCTTTATCTTCAGTTTTAAGGGTACAGTAAGAAATGGTGTGTGAACAGGCTAATGAAAATTTTTCTTGTTCTTTATCATCTCTGTCAAAATATAAATATTCTGATAGTGGTACATATCCCATCCCCAAACCAGCTGGCTTGCCTCCTGCACATGGGGCCTCTTGTCTGAGGAACACCGGATGACTGGGGAAGACACAAATGGTTTTCCTGAAAGTTTCTGTTACTAAAGAAGATCTGGAAGCAGAATCTGGAGTTCACTGGGTTTTCTTTCCCCAAGTCAGTACCCTCCGTGCAGAATAACAAAGCTGAAGGCTGCTAGACAAATCACTTCAGATAGATTTTCCATTCCACTTCAAGAGGCTGCTGGTGAGACCTGGCTGCATGTGACCGGATGGTTCCTCCTCTAAGAATTTTTACGCACTGGAAAAGCACAGTTCGTTGCAGACTTCTGTTACTTTCCCCCCCTGTAGACAAACCCTGGCGCCAAACGGGAAGTGTGGGAAGACATGTAGCAAAAATCAGTAACCAAGTAATTATGAAGGGAGATTGTGAGGAGAAACACTGCACCACCTGAAAGCTTTTGAGCTCAAGATAACCCTTCCTTGTACTCCATTTGGGATCCATAACGCTCATTATATTATTTGTGTGAGCTTCCACCTCTTCATCCCTCCCTTTCACTGGGAGCTTGTTTACACTAGTCTTCACACTCACCTTGGAAGTCACGTCCTCCATTCTGATGGTTGTTTGTATTTATAAAGGTCACAAGCGGTAATCTTTATATCTTGGAGGGAAAAATGGATCTCAGTCCACAAAAGCACCTTTTTGCTTGAAGCAACAAATGTGTTGCATCAATATTTAAAGTTAATAAAAATGAACAATGCTTCTATATATGGATGCGCAGGTAAGAAATTCAGCCATTTAAGAGGATATTGATTACAAAAAAAATCACTTCAATTGAGAGCAATGCCTCCTTTCAGCTCTTGCAGCTTGTTTGCTGTTTCCCACTCTCTCTACTCTGCTCTTATACTCTCCATCCCAGTTTCAGGATGGGAACACCACAGGGTGGTTCACGTCTCGCGCCTAGAACAGTTTCTTCATGTCTTCCTCATCCTGCATGGGCATCAGAAAGCTATAAATGTATGTAAAGATATACTTATGATATCTGACAGGTTTTTCAAGATTGTGTTTCAGGCATGGATTTCTGAAACTGAGCAGGACATTGAGAGAGCTGTAGGCAGTGCCTGTACAGAAACTCAGAGCTGCTATCGTGGTCAGCCTCAAAGCTCAGACCCACCAGCTACATAACTACCCCAAACAATCTGCACTTCACTCCCCTTTGCTCCCTGCAACCTTACATTTGCCAGGGCTTGGTTTCTTTGGAAACCTGACTTTTCACCTCTTCCCTCTCTGCCATCTCACCTCTAAGTCTACCATAAGTCAACAGACACAAGCCCAAGAGGAAAAAACCACCATCGTGGGGCTTTGTTCCACAGATATTAAGTGCATCCACCTGTTTTTTGTGTAGGCTATAAAGAATGGCGCTCTGGATTTCTTAACAGCAATCTCAAACCAATCCTGACTATCAGTGTAAGATGTAGCCTGAGCATTTCTAGCCAGTGCTGGTTAGGATTTGCAACAGGTGATTTGATCCTATTTTCCTTGTCTTTAGAACATATAGAATGCTATGGATAAACTAAAGATTCCATGACTTTCTCCTGCTTGAACAGATATGCAAATTCTACAGCTTAATTTATCCTTTATGTGGAAGACTCATCTTTAATTGTGACAATGGAACTGTTGAAGCAAGTTCTCATAAATGGATTTACGCTACTAAATCACCCCTTTCTATTTTGATCTGCTTATTTTAACTTGTTCTTTCCATCTTCTACTCTTATAATTCATAATCAATTTCCCTTGTTAACTTATACTGTCATTTTGCAGATCAGTTTCCATAAAGCTGAATGTCTGAAACAGAGAGATCTCTTAAGCATAATTTCTTGCATTTAACCCATATAATACATTTTCCACCTACTTGTTTTTTAACGCATGGGTCACATTCTGACCAAGGGCCAAAGTCTCCAAGCTGGCAGTTGATAGGACATGTTTGCTGGTTACATGCACGAGATTCCTGCTTTGTGCACAGCTGGTCACAGAAGTTTTGGCTATAATATTCATCCATTCTTATTTGCCTAAAAAAATTTAACAAGTTATGCTGGGGAGATCGTAGACGTTCTCTAACTGTGGGTGAAGGCTGATGAAGAAAATTATTTGAGTCCAATGAAAAAACACTTGAGAGATAATAGGTAGTTGCAGCATGTTGCTTAAAAGAAAAATCCAAATATGCCTTAAGTTTACAGAGCAATTATTTTTGATTCATGTCACTTCAAATGTCCCAGAGAATAGCTACAGAAAGAGCCAGGAGGAAAAGAGTGGATTTTTCACAGGTTTAGAGTATACCACTGAATTGCACCTAATTTGGTGCTGCTGAATCTTTATTTGACTTTAACTGTTGTCATAAAATTAATCCTAGAGGGAGGAACTTTCCGTAGGCTTGTGGCGCTGGAGCTGACCCCTCCTGTGTCATTGCTCTGCACTGGGCAGGGGTCCCGGAGCACCGAGTGCCAGCCCCATGTGCACACTACTGGCATGGCCATCATAGGACCTTGCTGTTATCACTGCATGTGTTAGCAGATATAGGTTTGTTTGGAGGCTCTACATACATAATTTTGTAATTTTTCAGTCTTGCAATTAAAATATAATCTGTTCATCTGGTAAATACTTGAGTACGACAATTTTTCTCAGTGTCCTATGGAAGCTGGAGCTTCAGATGCAGGTCCCCATCCCTAGAAGTGTTATTTTCTCAAGGAATAAACAGAAAGCTAGAATCAGTGAGAAAGTTTGGCCCTACCTGTGCCTGGTCTGTGTGCCGTAATTGCAGGTTTGTGAACAGGCAGACCACGGCCCCCATGGGTAATGTTCACAGTAGCACCCCTGGCTGCTCCCAATGGCCAGGCTCAGCAGGATCATCAGCATTAACATCCTCTTGTCCGTAGTGAAGGTGCCCATCTACAGCACATGGACAGGTAACAAACACTCAAGAAACTATCACTTGCAGTTGTGCCTGTATCCTTAGAGAGATATCTCTTCTAATTTGCAGAGTCTATAAATCTGCTTCACAATATAGAGTTCCTAAGCAGTGTACCTAGAAAAGGGAAATTTATCAGTAATTTAGTTAATACTGTAAGGGCCAGAAGTCACAATGGCTTTCTTGCCCACTTATATATCAGGAGTACTAATCATGACCGTGCATTATTTCTGCCTAAGAAGTTGCTTATAAATAATTTTGAACATGACAAATAAAGACCTGATATTGCTCTTCATTGCTTAGAAGTATTCTCAAAAATATTTTCTACGAATAAGAATGAAAGCATGAGACAGCTCTTCGGGTAAAATGTACAAAACAACAAACAGAACCTTAAAAGCAAGCAGCCCCATCTATTAGCCTGTGACCAATTCATTTTCACATGCCTATAAAACCCCTCTGCATAAGTGCTTTGCTACAGTGAATGCTTCCTTCAGCTTTTTGTTGTTCTTAGTTTTGACTAGCCTGCCTAAACCGCAAACCGTCACAACTCAAAATTCATCCAAATTTTCTACCAACAGCAGAAGACAGAACAGCTAGCCTATTTCTTAGTCCAGCGGTCAACCAAACTGTATTTGATGAAGCAGAAGATTGTAGGTAGTCTTTAGGAAGTAATAATGCTTAGTAAATTTGAAAAATGTTTTCCAGACAAACTCTTCATACATAAAAAATGCAAAAGATTTTTCCCCCTTATCATGAGATTGAATCAACAATAAATTTGATAGGCTGTTGTAGTAGAACATTGTCATTTTAGAACATTTTTTGTTTTGCCTACAAAAAACCAAAACCCAATAGGAAGTTTTAAAAACAAAGAATTTATTTTAAAACAATACTCCAAAAGACTTAGTTTTTAAAAGGTTGAAATGAAATGTGCAATTTTTTCTATTTTAGGTTTTTAGCCACATGTGCTGTTATGATTTTTATACCTTGCTGAGAAAAATGAAATTGCATCAAGTCAAAACATTGCTTCCTCCTTTAGTAAAGAAAGGCAGTAAATCTTCACACAGCTGTCACAGTGAGAATTCAGAGCATTTTTTACACAATAATTCGTCAATGAACAAGCCTTTCAGAGAGCTTTAAGTATAATCAAACCCAAAATACGGTAAAACCAAAGAGAGAGAGGTTGGCAGTCTTGCCAATGAACTGAGAGGAGAATAGGTATAACACGTATTTTCTTACCTGAGTTCCTGGCTCCTTGCACCACCAGTGCCGGCTTAGAAGAGAGATGAAGCCCTGTGGAACAATTACTTTGTTCATTCCTTCACTGTACTGTACATAGAAAAACACTGTTTATTCTCGTTCATGAGCAAACCTCCAACCAATCAATACATCAGAAGCATATCAATAGCCATATAAATGTAAGTACATGGGAGATTAATTCAACATTTTAGGAAAACAAAAAAAAAAAAAAAAACACAAAGACTTCCACATATGTTTTGTAACCTGTATGCATTGAAGCCAACAAAAAATCTCGTTATTAACTTACTGCAAGACTGTTAGCTGCAAAGTCAGTCAACTTTGCAGACTGGTGTGACCTTGGCGTGATTTTCTGCAGCCTCTTTAATGAAAGGTTGGAGGTTTTGTTTGATTTGGTTATCCGTTAATGAAGGCAGATCTGGTCTGGTGGCAGGAATGGTCAGAGCAAAACGGCCTCTCCAGAGGGACGTGTTCTAGAGACTTGTGGGGGAACAGCTCTTCCTACAAATGTGGCTGCCCAACATGAGCTGAGAGGAATAAAAATACCTTTGCATCAGGTCACAGGGGCTCAGTGCATTGCAGGTGTCCTTGTGCTGCCTGATAGAGCTGTGCAACCCCTCTGCTCTCGGTTTGAAGGCAAGAGAATGAGAATCTGGTAAAATAGCACTTGCTCATAATTAATTTTTGGTTTCAATAGGAAACAGGAGACAGAGACCAGGCCAGGGCAAAATATCTGCCTGCTGCTGCACCCTCTCTGCAAAAGTGGGGCTCCCAAAGAAAACAAAAATATTAATACATTTGGGGTTATTTACAGCACTTTGCCTTTTGCCCTCTGTGGTGAGCTCTGGGCGCACAGTGACCCTGGGGAAGTGCAGCCAGCAGCCAGCCAGCAGGCCAACAGCCTCTGCCCTGAAACACCGGCACCACCCCGAGGCGGGGGTGCCAGGGCAGGAATTTAAATGGAAAGCAACAGAACACACCCATGCAGAACAGAAACAGCAATGACAAGCACAACCCAAGCAGTTTGCCCTAAAAAAAAAATAAAGTCTGGAACAGAACCCAAAATCTCCCAAATACCCGGCGTGCATCCCGCCCTGAGTGCAACGCTGCGTTGAATCCCTCCTCACTCCAGCAGACCAGCAGCAACATGTCAAGATGACACAGTCCTCAAAACATATTTCCCAATTTGTTGGGACCCAACAGCGCATCTATCCTTGAAAAAGAAAAACAACTCAGAGATTCCTGCATAGCTTCATTTTCCAGTTGCCTTTGCAGTTGTTTTTTTTAATTCTTATTTTGGCCAAGGAAGTGTTGTTACACAACTTGAGGACACAATTAGCAAACTGATGTTCTGCCAGATCCTTATTACATTGTGTAAACTTGTCATGGGAAATCAAAATAGCCATCACTCTGGCTCCATGGTTGCTGCTGGGTGGGATTTGTAAAGTTATGCGAAAAATACTGGCTTCTGCCTTTCAGAGAGCATCTCCTAACCCTCAGCACTTCCAGCTCACCGAGGACAGCCCCTCCAGCCCCAGTGGGACCCCAGACAGGAGATTCCTGGCTTCTTGCAGGCTCATAGAAACAAAGGACAGCTGTGAGCTGCAAGTCAGTGTTTATAGTATCATAACGCAGATGGCTAAAAGCTTCTAGCCGAGATACTACTTTTACACTTTTTCTTAACAGGAAAACAAGGAGTTACTAAATAAGTTTATAAACTTTAAAATTATTACAAGGAAAGGGTGCTTCACACAATCTATAAGCAGCCTGTGCCGTTCATTATCAGAGAACAAGCTAGCAGACAAGCACCACAGTTAGCCTTAACAGAAATGTTAGGTGGAGACCAGTACTGGTGGACTTCATACCAAAGTCAGGGCTTGAGGAGAGCATGAGTACATCCATGTTGAATCCTTAGATTCATGTGACTTAAGACAGTTGCCTGAAGCTGACGGGCCACAGCAGCAAAGAGCACCGCTTGAGCTAACTCACATTTTGGCAAAGATTTGTGCAACTGCTGATGTGCCCCAGGAGGTTGTCAGCTCATCTGCAAGCAGGCGAGATGATCAGAGGAATGAAGGGTCTGGACCAGGACAACAAATCTGGCACTCACATAACCAGAGTGAGTAGAGAAAGGAGCTTTTCCCGAGTGTGGCAGCTCACCTCATGACACTACAGGACTGCCCCGCGTATCTATTCTTCAGTTCCTCACAGGCTTGTCTATAGGATATCCTCAGAGCCATCTCAGTCTCCTCTGCCCTGGCTGGAGAACTGCACTTGCATATGTGCATCCTCCCCTTACATCACGTTAAGGCATCAGAATAGCCGGCAATACCCTAGTGCTGACACTCAGCCTCGTGTTCACTTTTTGTCCTCGCGGTCCTTACAGCTACTCACAAGGTTTCCTCATGACCTTTTAAAAGTATAACAAATCAAATTAGTCTGCTTAGAGAAACAAGCACTGAGAAATTTAGTCAGCAACACAGCGAGTGATGGCTCATGCGAACAAAGGTGCCTTCTAGGACCGATTTTCACATGGAAAGTCACCAGCACCAAAAGATGCTCTTCCTCTGGACTGCTGTTCTGCAGGCTGTCACACCCATATAATGCTGTGCGTTACCAAGTGTCCAGTCTCAAGCTCTGGTGCAGTATTCCCCAAAGGCCAAAGCACTATCGCTGGAATCAGTTTGGGAGCAACCCAGAGAGGTCAGTGTATAGATGCATGCCATTTTACAACACTCAAGACTTTGGGAGTGCCTGTGCACATATCCATGGCCTGGATTTCATTATTTCTACAAGAAATCTTTCTCCAGCAAAACGAACATAACTTCCCTTCATCTCTGCTGCAATGCATTTATGAAAGATCATTTTTCAAAGAATGGGGAAATGTTATCTCAAAGGGAGCGGAGAAATCCAATGAGTTTTCTGCCTGAGATTGTAGCATTTCTATCTGGGTTTCACAAGGTCATGTCTCATCTATTTCATCCTATATCTAATTCCTCCTACTCAGAAAAAACCATATTATCTTCCCAAGTCAACCTCTAACCCCCGCCTGAGAGCGGCCTGTCTTCTGACCCCAAAGCTCTGTTCGAGGGAGAAAGTCTACGACTGTAAAAGGGAAAGAGCAGAAGGAAGGGGGCAAAACATTTTCTGGGACCTAAGAAAAACAGCAGTCAAACAGCTCAGCAATTTAAGTGACATCCCCTGGTGTTTTCCAGATCCCCTAGGTTCAGGGACAGGAAAAACCATTCATCCTGTCCCATAAAATTCGCAACTGCGGACTGTTACCACCTACCTCCAGTTCTTTGGATGATGAATAGCAAGAGTTTATTGAACTGCACCCCTCATGTCACACAGATCTTGCAGACATGGCTTCAGCTCTGCTCTCTGACAAAGTCCGGAGTTTTAAAAGCATAAACTGATAGTTTTCACTAGACAGTTTTTTCCCCTCAACATCTTCCTGAAAACAAAGTACAAGAGAAATCTTTCATCCCTATACAGCAGATTAAAATTTACTATCAGGCTGGACTGAGAGGAAAATACACTTTGCACTTAATTCAATAATTCAGTGAGGTATTTTTCCTCCCCTTTGAACTTTTATCACCCTGTGTGCCCCCCCATGAGAAGGGATAGTCAAACAGAAAAACAAAGGCACCTTTCAGCACGAAAGGCCATCTGAGTGGCTTCATTACTGAGCTGTTTTGACATATCCTGTGGCAATAAGAAAAGTGAACCATAAAATATCTTGTTTACCCTGCCTATCACCGGGCTGTCTGATGACGGTAGTGGCACTGCCCCCCGGCATGGCAGGGGGGTGGCGGCAGCCTTGCCTGCAGCAAGGCGCCCGTCGCTCATGCTCTGCTTCGCCGGGAGAGCCACGCCAATGCCGCCGCTCCTCTGAAGGAGATGTGGGATCAGACAGCTGAGAGAAAGGCTTTGAGAAGAGGGGTTGTACCAGAGGACGCTGGGAAACAGCAGCACCCATGGAGAAAACCAGCTTCTGCTCAAGGGTTGTGTTAGCGGAGTCAGCTTTTATGCTGCAAGATTTGCAAGTGCCGAGTTGCAGCTGCCGTCTCAGGTGCTTTGTCAAACAAGCAGTCAGGCATCCCCTCTCTTATACAGAACTTGCTGCTCCTTGACTGTAATCAACAAGCTGAAAGTGTCTGGTGCATCAATAGCAGCCCAGGACTCAGGATTTCATTGTGTCAGCACCAAGGGGTCAGCACCAAGGTCACTCCAGAGCATCCCACGGTGAGGGCTGGGCTGCAGCCAAGGAGGGAAACCCCAGCTCAGCACCTCCCTTCGTTTCCATGCTTTCAGGCTACTGTTTTCTCACTTCATGCCACAGATCAGCTGGAAATCACCTCTGCAAGGTTTATGGGTAAGGAAGGAGGTCAGAAAGCACCTGGCGCTAGTGATTTGGGTACAGAGCTGGAAGGATGATGCATGAGCTGGGCTGCTTGACCCACACCTGGTATTAGCCCAGGTGAACATGACCTTACCTTACAATATTTTTCAGAAAAAATAAAAGCTATTATTAAGTAGCTACTATTCAAGCTGCTTGTATGTTGAGGAATCTGCCTCTACAGCACGCCTACTATACAACACAAATAATTCATTTAACTATTTTGTTTCCTGGTTTACACTTCACAAGTACTAATGAGATGGCATCATTAGTGACCAGTAAAACATACTCTGATCATTATTTTTTATAAGGAATCAGTTGAAATATTTGTCAAAACTGATGGAAATTGCCTTTTTAACATTTTTCATAGAAATCACCTACTTGATCTTATTTTTTTTAAATGTGAAAGCTTGCATTTATGATGACTGACGTTTTAAAAGGGATGGAATTTTTCCCCTTTTTTTCCTCCTTAAGAAATAGTAAAAGTTTTAACTTGAAAAATGCTTGAAAATGATTTGGAAAATATAAACATATTTTTCCATTGCCTTGCAATTTTTTTTGACCGCAGTTTTTTCTGCTCAATAAATCTGATCCGTGGTGTGCGCAGAAAAACCTGAATCACAGGTGTACACAGGCCCCTCCTACAACCCTATGAGTGCTTGAATCAAGGTGAAAAAGCTTGACAAGAACAAATCACAGAGCAGGATTTCCTCAGTACAGTTATGGCTTAATTTTTGATGCATCCAAATCAAATAAAACTTAAAAAAAGCCTGCAAGAACCTTGAGAAAAAATTATCTATCTCCTAAAAGATGCACTAGGAGAGGTCTCTCTTCTTGCCTTGAAGGGGTTGGATATCAGCTGGAACTGCCAAAACTGAAACCCGTTAACTTCTTCCAATGCCAAAAATGTGTCCCTTCCCCATACTGATTGTAATTGTCAGCTGCCAGGGCTGGGGCTCCCTGCTCCTGGGGCAGGCAGTTTGCTTTTCCCTCCTGTGACCAGAAACCTAGGCACATCCCCTGTGCCCCGTCCAGGGGGAGAACAGCATTTTCTATTCATGGTGTCCCTATTTTATGTGCAGAGTAGGCACCCCAGGACAGCTTGGGCCCACAGATACAGGCAGCATCTTGAGGGAGTCCCTTTCCACCACTCCTGGATGGGTTGTCTGGACCAATCTATAATTAATATAATTTATATTTGAGTTTATAATTCTATTAAATTATATTAAAGGCATAATTTATAATACATATTTTATATATTTTCTGATTTCTATAAGCACACAACTTGCTGGGGTAGATTCCTCTGTGGAGGACAAGTCAAAGAGGGGCTCGTGTCCCAGTGAATAACACAAGTTACAAAACATGGGTCTGTGCCCTTTTTTACTGAAAAGAAGCTGTAAAGGGCAAGTTTCCCCCACGCAACCCAAAGGAGATACGTGACTTCTACCTCCACAGAAGTGAGTGGTTTTTGGTCCATCGAGGCTTTTAAGGACCACCCAGATTACCACAGGAGCCCCCAGCCTGCGGAGGGGTGAATGCAGGAGAGGGACGGCAGGTTTTCGGCCCCACGCTCTCGTTTTGCTTCACCAGCCCAGCGTTGAGGGCCTGGCCCACGGTTCATGGCTGGACCATGGGCATCGCTCCACGTGAGCTGGCACCACCACTTTGTCCTGCACCAGTCATCTATCATGTCGCAATGTGAGACCACTGTTTCCGTGTTTGCAGTCACCTCCTAAATTACTCCCACTGTATACGTCATTGAGCAAATTAACCCTCCCTCGGTACCCACAGGCACTGGAGCACTGGAGCAAGAGATGGATGTTGAAGTCAGAGACAGAGAATAGGGCTGGATACTTGGGATCCCTGAAACATCACCCAGCAAGTCGTGCTGGAAGCTGTGCCTGTTTTTAGCTCTTCTACGAGAAATGCTAATACTTCTGGAGTGCTAGCAAAGGAGCGACAACAGAGCTGTGAGGCATTTGTATGCCGTGGATAAGCAGGTGTTCTAGAAAAAAGGACAGGAGAAAATACCTGCCATTTCACGTAACAAATAACTCTGCAGCTGTATCAGTGCTCGATGCAGATCGGTGGCACTGTGAGAACCTGTGGGCATGAACTGAACTGTTCCAGTTCAGGAGGCAGCAGCTTGTGACACGGCTGGTTGACCCAATATTTACTAGGGCAACCGCTCCCCATCTGCAGTGAGGGAGCCAGGGTGCGCATCGCCTGCCTACAGGCTTTGGAAACTCCCAGGGAACCAGCTCTTGAAAGCTAACCTAAGTCATGGAGAAAAGTCTCTGTTCCAGGCCACTGGAAATAAACTTGGCAACTGCGTGAGATATCTGCTGTACTGGGCTTTCTTGCGTCAGGAGGGGAGGTCTAGTAATGTGCATGCGTAAGGCAAACGCTAGAAATGGAAATTTTCCTTTGCAAGTTTCACTGACTGATTTCAATTTGCTTCCAGCCAGTTTGCTGGTAGGTCTCAACTTCCTGAAACAGATAACATTGTGCTGAAAATGCTGAAGGTAGGAACTTAAGATCCTGCCTGATAGAAAAAGGGATAGAAAAAGCTTCAAAAGGAACAATGTGAAGCAGTAAGTATTCACTATCAAAAAAAGTTTGATAATAATCAATTGAAGGATCTGGTAATCACCTTGTTTGATTAAACCAGCATCTGAAAGCCACTCCACAGGTACAAGGTGAACTGAGTGCATCCCTGATCACCATTCCCATCCCAGTGCTTCCAGTTCCTGCTCAGACTCACTGCCTCTGTGCAAAAAGAGATGATCCTCTGACTCTGCTGTTTTCTCTGGGGTCTTTTGAAGTCCTGGGACAATTTCCCTTTCTCAGCAGAAGCTAAATCATGACAGTCAACCTTGTCCTTTACAGAACCGGGATTAGTGGCGGTGTCCCTGGAGCAGAAGCATCCAACTGCCTCTGTGGAGATGGAGCTGTGGTACTCCCTTTCCTGCAATACAGCCTTAGAGATCTTTCAGATAAATGAACCTCAGCCAACACTATTGTGCTGGGCTCGAGTGTTTGAAAGCGGTGTAATTTATAACATATATACATGCTTTATATGCTTATATATATATTACATACATGTATTTAAAAGATAGCAGATCTGGATATATCGATTGCACCAACTTCTCCTTTTGTTCTTTCATTTGCCTGCATAGACATAAATCCCAACATGTGCTGGGGAAACCCAAAGGCTTTAGGGAGTTCATGCCGGAGGGGATTAACCCTAGGAGGATTTACCAGTGCAAATCCAGTCTGCAGGTCTTTGTCCATCAGCTCAGGCTCAGAGTAATTCCTGTACCATGGCTGGCAGTGGATGAGGGCAGAAGAGACTTTTTTTTTTTGGCTTAACTGCTGTTGCTCAGGGGCAACATGGCTACGCTTGGCTCCTGCTGCACGAGGGGGCTGGGGCACTTGGCTGCATACACCTATTTTGTATGGCTGTGGGGTTTCCTCCTCTTTCAGATATTTCTCAAGGTGGTAAAGTTCAGCCCAAGAGAGGGGCGTGGGTTGATGCCAGTTTGTCATTAATCAAAGTCCTTTTGGCCAATGCTTTGTCCCCAGCCTGGCAGATTTATGAGCCGTGGAGCCCAGCACAGGCGTGACCACCACTACTGGGAACTGCACCGCTTGCTGCTGAAAACGGACCCCGGAGATGGGTTTGGGAGCAGAAACATTCTCCATGTCTGTGTGTGTCTTCCTGGCCGCATTGCTGCCTGGCTTTCTGTCTGATACCGAATGAGAAAAGAAACAAGAGGGGCATATCTTGTCTTATTCAGGAAAGTTTATGTAGCACGTTAATGCCAAGGACAGAAATGAAGCCTAGGAAGGAAAAAAGATTTTCTTTGCTGCTGTGTACATTTTTCGCATCACAAAGCCCTGCGCTACATGAAAGCACAGTCCTGCAAGCACTGATACGTGCAAATGACTTTATACCCCCAAACAGGCTTTTTGAGGGACTTAAATTGAAAACAATTAAGATACGGAATTGCACAATCATTATGAAAACTCCATCAGCTTTACTGCAGGCAAACTTCACCACTAGGGAGCACCAACAGACAAAGTTTTTTAGAGCTTTTCTATACTGAAATCAAACCACAAATATAAAATAGAGAATGCGTTTAGCACTGACACGATAAATATTTTAAATTGCAATTTTTTAAAGCTGCCCACTGAGAAACTAGATGAATCAGGAGTAACGGGGCAAGAGATCTTCATTTATTTGTTCACTAAGGCAAGGACTGCAAATTGATACCAATCAAGAGCTCTGTTGATTCATCTCCACAACTCGTGGATATTTTTTTCCGAGTTTCTTTGTGATTGGTAACTTTATCACGATAAAAAAGGACAAACAGCAGGCACCAAAGGAATCTTTCTATACCACATACGAACTTTCTAGTTCAAATAAAAAGTACACTACAGATCCGAGAGAAAAAACAGCTTTTTTTTTTTTCTGTGGCAAATCAGGATCAGAGGTTCCTGATGGCGTTTGGCAGCGACTCAGAGGCAGATGGAGATAATTCAGAGCTGTAGCTCAAATCCCACAGATTCAGTTGACACGGCAGAACTGACTGACCAGAGATGGTTGCTAACAGCTCCCCCCCTACATCTTCAGTTCCTCTTCCTCTTGTCAGAAGCAGGACTGTGTGTCCTCCTCACCCTCTCTTTCTTTCTGAGTGGGACATAAAACATGAGCATTGCTGTCACATCTCTGCAGGGCAGGGTGACATTAAGGACGGTGTCAGACTGCACTGTGAAACTCTCTGGCCGTTCTGGTCTTAGCCGTGCGCCCCATTGGCCAGGTTCCACAGGGACACTTTCAGGAGCCTCAGGCCATTGAAATGGAGGCAAGGCTCAAGTCAGCACACCCTCAACTCCTAAATGGCTTTGTGGGTAAAGATCAATGTGTATAATAAACTGATCATTAATGTAAAATTTCAAATCTCATCTTCTGCTTCTGACACGAGAAGATGGGGTTAGCCTTGATTATTCAGCGACTCAGGAGACACCCAAGTTGCAGCTCTTCCCAGTCTTCATTTTCCCCAACAACCCGGACATGCACTCATGCCAGCGTCAGCTTGGAAAGCAGCCCTCCCACACCTCACACCAATTCCCACAAAACACAGGAGGTTTGACTGGAGACCAGTCTGCAGCCACTGCTCACAGGGGCTCTCCTCCATGGCTGGAGCCACGACCGCAAGGGAATTCTCCAAGCAAACGTGCACCTGCTGTAGCTGTCAAAAGATACAAGATGCAAAGCTCCACACACAGCTCTGATGCAGTGGATGATGGCACACCGAGCACTCTTACCAAAACCCTTTTGGTTATTACATGGAAACCAAACGGCATTAATCTAGCCTGCCATGGTGTCCCAGTTCCAGCTGGATTAAGGCACGTTATTACATATCTTGCTCTTCCCAATAGTCATATCACTGTAGTGAATGTGCTCTAAATATAAAGAGAAGGTGTAATTGAATTCAGTAGGAAAGCTCCTGTTCACCTGTGCATTGCAATGACATTTAAGGTGGCATTCCTGACCCTGTGCAGAGGGATGGCGCCTGCGCTGCGGTGCTGCTGGGCCAGCCAGGGACGCCCATCCCCGGCTGGGGGCTCCTTAGCTCACCGGGGCACTGTGTGTTTGTGGGCAATGGGGATGGGAGCACAAGTGTGGCAGCTGAGACGAAACTGAGCTGAGAACAGCAGGCGCGTACCTGAGTTACGCTTGATAAGCTCTGCAAAGCTGGATGGGAGAGACCATGCAGAGGGCGAAAGTTTTGAGGGTTGCTGGGTATTGCATGGGCTGTACGATACAATACAGAAATAATGCTCCATGCCGGAAGAACTTGCTTATCCTTTAGTATCAGAATAACTATCCTAAATATCATATCTTAGGGACTCTGTTTCTTTATAGTTATAGCACCCATCTAAAGGCTGGCTCTCCAAAATGCCCTGAAAGCCACACACTCAGTGGAACAGCTGAAGTTTGGTGGGGGGCAGAGGTGCATGAACCGAGCTGTGAGGGGTCCCAAGGTCTCTGCTGCAACTCTGCCGTGCTTTGACCTGTGATATTTCTGTGCAGACCTAATAATCAAACCATGGCTCTTGTCAGCTGAGATGCAAACGCTCCACATCAGCGCTCATGAAAACTGTCACTCTGGAAAGCTTTTCCTCTGGCTGGTGCATACATAACCCAGACGCTGCCTCTTCACTGCAGGGCAACGCTGACTACCAAAGAGCTGAAAATCAGCCCCAGCTTTGCAGAGCCCTGCTGTATCTGACCGGACTGCTTGCCCCGCAAGGTCCCAGAGACAGCAAATCCAGCTTCAGCAAACCAGGGAGAAAACTGCAAGGTGTACATGCAGGCAAGCTTACCTCTGCTTATTTGGACTCATGTCCTGAAATATCTAACACACCCGCTTTCAGTGAAGCTGAGCATCAGCTACCAGCATCTGCTGGCAGTCAGCCTTCTCCAAAGAAAGCACTGGATGAATCCTACTGCGTCTTTCCAAGGACGTGAACTCCCCTTGACTGCAACCATCCTTGTAGGAAGCTGGGAGATGGGCTCAGTCCTCCCTGCCAAAGCCTTTGGCTTGCCCAGGCCACCCTGTGCCCCTGTCCCAGCAGCATCAGGAGCAGCAGGAACTGGCCCCGGAGGCCGACACTGCTCAGAGACATCAGCTGCAGCAGGACAGTGCTGTTTGCCCAGGCTCCAGCACTGATGAACCTGTATTTTGGGAAAGGTGTAGGGGAACGCAAGGCAGCCCTGACCTGGTGTTAATGAACTCGGTCACGACTGCATTGCTATAAAATATTTTCAACACCATTCAGCTCAGCTGAGATATTTTTGTTTCACACTAGTGTGAGTGGGAAATCTTGAACTTTAATGTGCATGCAGCGATTGACAGGCTCACGAGGCAATCTGAAGATACCCCACTATCTATCTAAGACAGCTTTTAAAACTGAGCTTACAGTAGTCAATCCTTCTTTAGAGACTTAATGAGTTTAATGATCGTCCCAGTGCTCACATCCCAATGCTCACTTCACAAAAATAAACCCAGAGGACAGAGAGTGAAGTCAGGTAGGTTTCAGACCCTTAAGCCAGCCCCACTGAAGACAAAAGATGATTTAAGGTGCACCTGTTCTGCAGATAAAAAGGAGACCTGAGACACTTCTGTAACTACGCACGTGCCCTCCTCTGGAAGCAGTGGCTATTTTCATACCACAGCTCAATAAAGGAAATGTGAGAGGCATCTGTGCTTTGTTTATAGCTCCATTAGCCTTTCTTGAACTGTAAATTACTTGGCAGCAGCTAAGACAAAAGGGAAAGACAGGGCTGGATGCCAAAGGAAAAGTTTGAAGTTCACAGCTAATTCAAGTCTTTCAGATTTTACTGCCTAAAGTTAGAGTTCCTTTGAATAGTTACTCCATAATTACAAAACTCATTAGTGGAAATCGACACATTTACTACATGTTTAGTTGTAGAACACACTACTGTAAAATATATTTTTTATATATAAGTGCTTTATAACATTTCAACTATGATCATTTTCCATGGCAGTCTTCACCCTTGTCTCCTTATTCTTCATCAGGCAGTGAACAGAAAAGAGAATAGACAAATGGGTTTGGGGTCTGCCTAGCACACTTGAAATTTTCAGTGAGGGGAGTTAGGAACAATAAATTGTACTTTTGTCCCATTTCCAGCCCCCTGGTTTAACCACAATGACAACACTAGGAGAACATAAAGGCGAGGGCCAGCAGCAGGAAGCATAGTGCTGTAATGGCATCTGGAGCATTATCAGTAGCACAGTTGTGAGTAATTGCATTAATTGCCTTTAATTACACTCTGTGACCTGAAACAGGCTGCTTCCAAGAAACATGACACGCAACCAATCACGATGGGTTTAGAAAGTGACTTGTTCAAGTATATGGTTAGATCTTTCTTTGCAGAGCTGCAGCTGGGATGACAGACGTGTTCAGGCGTATTTGTGTGCTTGTTTTACAGGTCACCCACAACAGAAGTAGAGGAGCAAGCAGCAGGTCCTTCTTCACATAGGAAACCCTATGCAAACCCCCAGACAAAGGGCAAATCTGGAAATGGTGCTATGCTTTCCTTTCCCTGGGACTAAACATCACCTCTATCTTATGCCAATTAGTGTCCCTACCCTTATAGAAAGGCTTTAGAGACAGCAGGTTGCAACACAGTTCCTGCTGGATGGTAACATCTTTGCTATGGGCACAATGAGAGTTATAAATTACCACAGTTTTCCACAAATCCTGAAAGGAATTCTGCCTCAAATGCAGGTCTGTCCCCTTTTTAGTTACAGTTCTGCAAACATGAATAAACATCTACATGTATGCATTTACACGTGAGGCAGTTCTGTTCAACGTTGGACAGAATTTACTGATGAAATCCACAAGTCAATGAAGGAGTTGCATTAGAAAAGCATGATCTCAGCTCTCCGCCCTAACCTTGGGATGAACCTAAACTCCTGGTCCAGCATCCCATCAGCAGAGCCGGGGGCTGTGGTTGTAGATTTATCTGATGATGCTGCACATGTGCCTCCATGGCAGGCAGGCAGGCTCCCGAGATGGCTCTGCTGACAGAGCTGAGATGACTGTTCCTCTGCCACTCCCCATGTCCTACAGTGGGATGGAGCTGGTGGTGTTGCCATGCCATCTTTACATCGCTCACCTGCAATTATGGGAGCTGCGCTCTTCTCCATGAATCAGAATGTTTTATTCATGATCCATTTATGGTAAGACAAAGCACAGGGGACTCTGATGATACTGAAACTCCTTTGCATGCTAATGGCTAGGTTTTCAGCTGTGGGTCTCTAATTCTCACGCCTTATGCTGACATTTGCGTGTCTGAAGGAGAGTTGCACTGCCAAACCTGCAGCATGGGCATTTACCTGCATGTGACCTGCACGCGGAGCGCAGCTGGCTGTGCAAATTTAATGTGCCTGACCTTGTATCCAAGGATAACTGTGTGTGCACGACTCCTTGAACACCCGTATGAAGATGAGAGAAACATTATATGCTATGTCGTCTGGCCCAGGCGGTCACCCTGCCAGACTCTCACCCTTTCCCCTGAGCTTCTTCAGAGCGTGTGGTGAGACCCTAGGGCTGACCCAACTCGCAGCTCAGCCACATCTGTCAGCCTTAATTTCATGAGCTGCACTATAAATCCGTGCATATCCAGGAAAATAAAGGGGGAATCTCCATTATGCTTCCATGATCTAGTCATGCTGCTAAGTGCTCTGTAGCAGTCTTGGGTGGAAACCCACACAGCTAGACATATGAAGAGGGAAAAACAACTCCTTCCTTGCTCCCCACTGTGGATGTCCCTGCAATCACAGGCTGTCCCTTCCCCTGCCCAGGGTGTCAGTAGGTCCTCAGTGACTCATTTTTGAGTTTATGATCTTCAGCCTTATGTGTATTAACACATTTTGAGGCATTCAAGAGGTGGATCCAGTAGCTCATACTGTAATTTTGTTGTTCTAAGTCTACCTGTCACATAAGTCTTACTTTTACGTTTTTGGGGGGGAATTGTAGAAAGCATATGTGCATACTTAACTGTCAAGGAACTTGACGGCTATGTGCAACAGTCAACAAATACAACTACCAACTGACAGCTCTTCCAGGGTCCATATAATCCTTCTGACTTCCTGTTTTGCAAGAAGGAGGCAAATAAAAGAACTTCAAATTCTCTAAGACACCATTTACAAGTAACTGATATCTCAGCTTTCCAATAGGTTTTAAAAACAACAAAATCACTCTGGAAACCAGCAGTGAGTCTCTGACTCCCTCAACTGTCCGTGAAAATGCCAGCCTAAGGTCTTGCTCATGCTCCCATTGAAGTAATTAAATTAATGAAATTCAAGATAGGGCAGCAGAGGGTAGCGTAGTCCAGACAACCACACACAAGGTTAAGAACTAGAAATTACACCACCAAGTCCCGTGCCTTCTTTTCTATGGATTATGCCAAGTCACTTACTTTTCTTGCCCTTTTCCTCATCTATTTTTAGACTCAGGGATTTATTCACTTGTTTAAAAAAAAGGAATTTTTTTCACCTCTAAATCCACTATACAATCTTCAAGTAATTAATTTTCTTGGATAAAGACATTGCTGACAAGCAGCTCAGCTTCCCATCACATGTGTCACCACAGCCGAGCGCAGCCTGGAGCTGCAGGAACTCACACCGGAGAGAGCGAGCAGGCAGCGCTGCGCTGAAGGGAGGAACGCACCAGGAAGGGTTTTGTTCTGCGCTTGGGAGCCATGAGGACGCAGGATGCACAGCGGCTGCTGCTGGAGGAAGCTGGTGAAGGTGCAAGCCCACACTGCCCTCTGGAATGTAACTCCACAGGAAGGAGGTCTCACAACTAACGCACCACACTTGGGTCTCCGGAGCATCAACATTGCTAACTGCAGGCATTTTGAGGCTTACTTTCCCACTCACACTTTCTCCACTAAATCCTTCAATTCTCAGTGCTTGGGCACGAACAGCCCTGGCTCCCAGCTTCTGTATATGTTCCCGGTGCAAAATCACCCGAGCTGTGACACTCATCTTTGCTTGCCCAGTTTATAGTGCAGCAATGACCTGCTGCCATTGTCCTCCACTGGTCCCATCCTCTCCACCCACCCCCCCATCCACCCATCCATCCATCCATCCATCCATCCATCCATCCATCCATCCATCCCTACATCCACTCACCCGCCCCGTCTGCCCCGAGCCTTGGCAGCACTCCAGGCTTCCCTGGTTATGGTTTCTCCTCCACAGGCTGCTCCAGACTGCCATCATATCCCTCTCCGCTGAGGCTTCACAAGCTGCTTCACAGCCAACTGGAGGGGCATGTAGGCCTTCTGGTGACTCTGAAAGGGATATTCCGACATCACGGTTTTGGCTATATAATTTCACATTTCAACATTTGAAGTCAGTCTGGGAGAAAGAACCTGGAACGAGTCGAACACTGAGTGCAGCATCAGCATATTGCAATCGCCAGACCCACTGTACATGAACACTTGCTAAACAGCACCTTTGCCCTGTAAAAATATTAATTATGAGAGTTTTTGTAGCACTGCTAATGATGGTGGGCCTTGTGAAGAAAGCTGACTGTACCACTGCACCAATGGAACCTGTAGAAACAAATTAAGCAACATATATCAGAGATTTGCCTTCTTTTGGATCCTATTCACCCCTGCCAAGAAGGTCATGCAAAATATCTTTCATTTCATTAAAGGCAATTTAAGTCATTAATGTCCAGCTGACACTGTACTGCTAATTCTGTTCTGTAGAGGTGAGAAAATGGCCAGTGACCTGAATTTTTTAAGCTGCATAGAAACAGCATAGTGCAATTAGGATGCTTCAGCCACAGTTATCCCCATCTCTGGGTATAAACAGGCTATTCCTTCAGACAAAAATTAGAAAAGGTCAAACTTAAAAGCAAGGTCATAAGCAGGGCATTGGAAAGAACAGTAAAGGACTCTTAATTTTGAAATTCTTTTGATATTTGCAGATCATAGTGGCTGGACCTTTTTTTAATTTTAAAAAAAAAGAGCAAGTCAGGTGAGCAGCTTCTCTTAGATGAAATGTCAAAGAAACTCAATGACTGTAACAGAAGGCAAGTACGCAGAGGAGGGATTAGTACAGTGAGTAGAGCTGGAAGTTTGGAGAAGAAGATGATAGCAAAGAGGACCACGACCAAGCCCGTGAAGGAATTTTAATAGTTTTTGAACAAGATACCGAAATAAAAAAATCAGAGGTTTGGTACCACCACATTAACTCAGCTTCATTTTTCTTATGAATGAGTGAGGTGAGATTCAGTTTCACTGACAAGAATTTGGCTTTATTTTTTTGATGATCGTAAAAGTCTTGTGGAAGAATTAGAGCAGTTGCGGAAAAGAAGCATCCGTTGCCTAAAAAAAAAATTAATTACCCGGAGTGTGTGCTATCTAATTAGACATGATCCAGCTGATGTCTCATAGCAGCTGTGAATAAAGACTTCCCCTTCTAGAATCCTCACAATCTGACTAAAATGAAAGATGGTGTGATCCAGAGGCAGTTTCTAAATTAAATAAAGCAAAATAGTACCGAAACTATACACAGTAGATTTGCAGGACACATTCAGCTACAGGTGAAGCAAGAGAACAGTTCTGTACAGCAGGGAGCTTGTGCCGAGTGCTCTCCCAAAAGAAATCATGACTTATTTAATATAAATATTGCCTCAGGTATATGTGCATGCATGTGTGTTTATTATAGCCAGGCTTACTATTTCCTGCCTAACAGAAAGCAAGAATGCTGAAGAGGTGCTTCTAAAATATTGATTTAATTTTTTAAATACCACTTCAAGCCTAATTGCCCTATTCACTTGAGAATTTACAAACATGAGCAATAACTGATCTTTTCAAAGATAACCGGGGATAACCACGAAAAGTGGATCTGTATTAATTAAGTCACAGCAGAATTTGCATTCAGGTGAGCAATTTGCAGCTGCACCATCACCACGTGCAAGAGGAAGCAAATGCTGCCATTTAATGCCTTAGTATTCAGTGCTACACCCAGGGCTAACGTATGCGGAGACTGTATGGATCAGCGCTGCAGTAAGAATTACTGTGCTTCATAATTCATGGCAATATAACTTTTATATCACAGCACCGCTGAATGAAGCAGCAGAGGCTGACAAAGCCAGTCGTGCCAGCCTTAACCGTGGCTGGCACTGGAAATAATATACCGAGCTCTTGCAGAGCAACAGTTACGGACTTCGGGACAAAATGAGCACATCCCGCGTTACATGTGTTTGGATCCTTAATGTAGGATTTTATAGGTTGCTAAGCCACTGTAAAGCACTCATCTCAATTTAAGTCTCGAATCACTCAAAGTACCATGCAAACACATTTGAATGTTTGGCTGGTGGCACTAAGGTAAATAGTCCCCGCAGCCCCACAGCTGCCCACATTGCACATTCATTGTTTGTTTTCCAACAGCCCATTTTCTCCTGATTTGGTCCTTGAGCAACACTGTGAAAGGAATTATCACAGACTTTCTGTGATATTTCCAACTCTATTCCAGCCCTGAGCAACCCAGATCCTCTAAATCCTATCAAACTTTAGTGTATTTTGGTTTCATGAGCATGTTTTCAGGCAGGGAGGGGACAGGGAAGGGGGCAACATTTTCCTGAAAGTGGATGTTTTCTTCTCCCCCTCCCTGCCAAAAAAAAAGCGTATGCTAAACTTCTGGGTTTGGAAACAGAAGGAGCAGTAGAGGTACCTGGGAAAACCTTAGTTCACAATTAGCCACTGCAAAATTCCTGTAAACCCCCCAATACCAGTACAACATTCTTTGCATGGGACTTGCAGGTCAGCCTGAGTGTCAGCATTTTGAACACCTGGTGATTCTAAAGCTCTTTAAAGAGCTTTAAACTACATTTAAAGGGGGAAAGGGATAAAACCAGGCTCGCTAGAGATAAGCCCTGTATGTTAGGGACAGTTTTGACCATCTAGAGCTTGATGATGGTGATGAAAGCATTGAGTGTTTACGGGTAAGAATCAGGGGGAAGGCCAACAAGGCAGCAGTCATGGTGGGACTCTGTTATAGAACACCCAACCAGGATGAAGAGGCAGAAGAATGGAGCTGGGAGAAGTCTCATGATCACTAGCCCTTGTTCTTGTTGGGGATTTCAACTTACCAGTTGCCTACTGGAAATAAAAACTGCAGAGAGGAAACAGTCTGGGAGGTTCCTGGAGTGTGTGGAAGATAGATAACTTCCTGACACAGCTGGTGAGTGAGACAACTAGGGAAGGTGTCCCACGGGACCTGTTTGTGGGCGATGTGATAATTGGAGGCCGTCTTGGGCCCAGTAATCGTGAAATGGTGTCAGTTCTCATAGAAGTAAGGAGGGGCGTGAGCAGAACTACTACCTGGACTTCTGGAGGGCAAGCTTTGGCCTGTTTAAGGGTCTGGTTGACAGAGTCCCTTGGGAAGCAGTCCTGAAGGGCAAAGGAATCCAAGAAAGCTGGACATTTTTCAAGAAGGAAACCTGAAAGGCACAGGAGCAGCTTGTCCCTGTGTGCCAGAAGATAAGCAAGCGGGGAATAAGACCAGCCTGGCTGAACAGAGGGCTCTGGCTGAAACTCAGGGGAAAAAAGAGAGTTTATGACCTTTGGAATAAGGGCCAGGAGGACTACAAGGATGTTTTGAGGTTATGCAGGGGAAAAATTAGAAGGGGCAATTAATCTGGCTACTGCTATAAAAGACAATAAAAATGTTCCTATAAATACATTAACAACAAAAGGAGGGCTAAGGAGAATCCCCATCCTTTATTGCATGAGGGGAAAAACGTCATGAGAAAGGCTGAGGAAAAAGCTGAGGTAACCTAATGCCTTCTTTGCCTCAGTCTTTAATAGTAAGACCAGTTGTTCTCAGGGTACCCAGCCCCCAAAGCTGGAAAATAGAGACGAGCAGCAGAACGAAGCCCCCACAATCCAAGGGGAAATGGTTAGTGACCTACTACACCACTGAGACACACACAAGCCTATGGTGCAGGGTGGCATCCACCCAGGGGTACTGAGGGAGCTGTGGAAGTGCTCACCAAGCCACTTTCCAACATTTACCAGCAGTCCTGGCTAACCAGAGAGGTCCCAGTGGACTGGAGGCTAGCAAAGGTGATGCCCACCTAGAAGAAGGGCTGCAAGGAGGATCCAGGGAACTACAAGCCTGTCAGCCTGACCTTGGTGCTAGGGAAGGTTATGGAGCAGATCATCTTGAGTGCCATCATGTGTCACATGCCGGACAACCAGGTCCGGCCCACTCATCAGGGGTTTATGAAAGGCAAGTCCTGCTTGACTAACCTGATCTCCTTCTATGAGAAGGTGACCCGGTTAGAGGATGAGGGAAATGTTGTGGTTGTTGTCTACCTGGACTACAGTAAAGCCTTTGACATTGTTTGCCACGGAATTCTCCTGGAGAAACTGGCTGCTCATGGCTTGGATGGGCATAGTCTTTGCTAGGTAGAAAACTGGCTGGAGGGCCAGAACCAAAGAGTTGTGGTGAAAAAAGTATTCTGTCTGCCATCTGGACACACAGCTGTAACATAGATGCACCTGGATGTGTTACGGAGCCATGCTTATATCCTGACATGCCTGCAAATTGTCAGGGTGGTGTTACCCATACAGGAGAGCCTGCTGCACCTTTGAAGGGAAACTTTGAGATCTAGCAAAGAAATGGAAGAGCCATTTCCACCTATCATAAAAATGCAATTAATGGGATCCCAAGTGACATGGCTTAGATCCAGTCAGAGAGACAAGGAAAATTCTGTTGTTTGAGAATAGCTTGAAGGTATAGAAACTGGCAGTCATCTTGTAGTTTAAAAGGGAATCCTTTGCAACATGATGTAGCGGGGCTTGCCTTCCCCAGTGATGGGAAGGCTGTTGCTGCTCCCCTGTGGGCAGCTGGGCACACGCCGGACCCCAAGCCTCCCATCCCCGGCTGCCTGCAAAATCCACAGACAAGCTCCCGTTTACAAGGCTTTACGTTTTTTTTAAGTGAATATGAAGTGCTAGCAAATTAGAGCACCAATATCTTACCCTCATTTTGTAGAGGTATAAATGTCAGGCAAGCTCAGTGGAGCAAATAAACTGAGAGCAGGCAAAACAGCCAGATCTGGGCACATCCTCACACCAGAAATGCTGTAAGAGGCAAGCACAAGGCAATCCCATGTTAAAAGAAGGCACTTGACCCCTAAACAGCTGCACATGTGCAAACACATATAACACAGACAGGGAGAATCAACAGTGGTTTTCACTCATAAAGGAAAAGAGCTTTCTGTTTGCAAGGTCAATGTGCTCTGAACCACCCACCACACAGTTTTGTATAGCAATTAGAGAAAAGATGCACGAGAAACAACAGGAGACAAACATGTTTTGTCTTCTCCTTTATTTCCTCTAAAGGTACCCATCCCCTTTATAATCACAAAAATAGCATCAGAAACGTCCTCAAACCATTTTGTTCCCTTCCACCCTGTCCAATTATCAGGGGAGTATGGGCTTGAATCAAGATATTCTGTTTCCACATATCCGTTGGTATTTAAGTGCTTTAAGCAACATAAAAGAGCCACAGGAGAAGAGAACAGAAGAGCTGCTGACCAGGTGGCAGATGGACCTGTTCCTGGGGAGCTGCCCGGGGCTGGACCCCAGGGCTCCTGCACCACCAAAATATTTGGCTAGCATGATAGATATTAGCAATTTTGTGTTGAAAAACTGTGTTTCAGGAAATAAACTTCAAAGAGGAAAATAAGCAAGCCCAAACCCATAGGCAAGCTTGTAAAATATAAAAACAGACCAATTTCTCTTCTGGGGAGGTCACCTCTCCCCGTTAAGTGCATACTCATAGGCAAGTGCTCACACATATGCACATACGATGTTTACAGGGCAGAATCACCATTCCTTTTTTCTTAGAGGATACAAATCTATTGATTTACTGACAAATCTTTGTAAACATAGTTTGGCTCAGCTCCTTTACATGGCCTTTCAAAACAATTGACAAAGTTCTTGCAACTCAGTATCGTAAATTCTCAATGCATCAACATAGCACTCAGATCATTAATGCTACAATATTTACCACCTGCTTTGAAGCAAAAGAGAACTTGTGCAGACCTGTAAATAAATCCCATTTATATTTATCAACAAACTGTTTCTGAGCGTGCACTGGGTCCCACAAGACAAGACCAAAAGTTACCACTGATATTCTGCTCCCAGGAAGGTTCCACTAAACCACTTCTTTCCGCTCACCTGATCCAACCGATGCAGCAAAGGCTGTAACAGAAGCTGCAGAACATTGGCATTAAACACCACTGGTTAATGGTATCAGGTCTTTGTCCAGATTTTGTCCACGACGCTCAAGAAAGAAAAAAAAAGAGTGCCTTGCAGCAGTAGCGGGTCAAGCAGTCGGTTTGATGTGAAAAGTGAAACATTCCAGTCCAATTCTCTATTCTTCTGCACAATACTATGGGACTAAAAGTTACTACAAAATTGTCAGCGTAATTCTCCAAGCTATTTATTTAATTCTTCTAGAAGGTCAAGGGCTTTTCCTGAATTTAGTAACATATATACAAGTTCTCACATGAATTACTTGGTCTTTTAATCCACAATCTAATCTTAGGTGCACAAAGAGAACATCACAGGAAAAGCTCAGAGCTGTACTGTGTTAAACATTATGATTACAGGCAAATTAACACACTTTACACATATTTGTTAACTGCAGCCTTTGCACAACTGACACTTTCAATGTACAGAAAGAGCAGCCCTGAAAGCTGAAAAGCAGCTTCATCATAAATTGTTGATTTACATTTTTCGTTGTCAAGTCCTTTTAGCAAGCTCTAATTTAGCACTCAGGCTTTATAAAAAAGAAAGATGGGAGAGGGAAGATGACAAACATTGGAGAGCAGCAGCAGCCAAGCTCCCTCCACCAGCAAACAGCCTTACGGGGCTCCAGGAAGGGTGGGCCTGCATTTGCTTTCATCTCCTCCTATTTCTGGTTTTATATTGCCAATTTGTCATCATCAGGCTAAATTGCAGCCACATTTTATAAAACCAGAACCCTTTAGTTGAACCCTTAGAAAGCTGAGATCCTACCTGATGTGCTCTGCTCTAGACAGAGCGGTAGGGTAGGCCAGGGCACCAGCTCTTAATAAATTATTGCCAATGAAACTCAAAGGCTAAATTTCTTGTACCTTAAGTACTCCGTAATGTCCAGCTGGGTGGTCCACGCTCCACTTCTGCAGTGAATGCAAGGACCCTTAGCCCTCACTGAAGAAGCAAGCGTACTTCCCGCAGTAGCTGGCGTTGCGTGGGCCCCCATCAGCTTTCACTAGCCTGGAGACACATCCCCTTTGCCTCGCTGTGTTTCAGAGGGGAGGCAGCTAATTGCCTCAACTGTTCCCTCGCTTTCAACTTCGACTTTGCTAAAGCCAAAATCTCAGTGTTCAGACCACGTAGCCCGTGCTTACGGTGGTGCTGTCAGATTTTGCAAGCGGCTTTTTGAAAGAGGTTCCCCCTCTCCTCCCCTCCCCGTTACGGGCAGGGCGATTATGCACACGTACAAAAAGGGTTCAGCCAAGTTTAGCTCGCACATTTAACTGTTCTAGTAAGGAGAATACAGATTACCTGATTTTCTGGCAGAGTACATTGTCAGCGCAAGCAGATGTACAGAGTTATAATCCTCGCATTACAAAAAAGCACCTGATCTGACCACTCTAGAGCTTTAGTAACGCAGTAATTCAAGCAGACGACAAACTTGTCTCTAAAAGGTTTGATTAATTGGAGCACTGCTATTTTGTGCAAGTCCATGGATTGTGGGTATGATTACCTATTTGTATAACTACATAGTTAACCATCCCAAAGCATTCAATGTGGAAGCCTGCTTTGCACCTGGAAAGGGCTATTACGGTCTTTATTTCATTGAACATGGAGCACGAAGACACAATAGCTCGTTAGATTGGTCTATGGAGACAAGGCATGCAGGTCGGTTTGAGGCCAGGCCCTGTGACAAGCTGTGACTACAGCTAATAAAGTAGTCCTGGCTCTCCACTCTGCTGTAAATTATGTGCCCAAATCTTTAGTCCACAAAAATAGTACTACACAACTGTGGGTTGGCTGAACAGCTGGGCAGCCTTATGAAAATATGTACATCAAATAGACGAGTGAAGGCATACCAGGATCTTTTCCTCCAAGATAATGCTTTTAGCATCCGATAATCCTGTTTAGCCAAGGGTATTAGGATGGATTAAATATGTAAATAGATGAACCTGAATTATTCTGTGACTCTACGATAACAAATCAGTGGGGTTCTCAAGGGTGAGCTATCCAAGCACAGTATACCTTTACATCCATATAACATGAATTAACCTTTTTCCTATTCATCGCTAGGCAAGTGCTATTGGATTTTGATTTCTGTGAAAGATTATGCTTTATTTACCAGCCAAATGTAATAATTTTTCTTTGTGTTATGAGACAACAGCTTCTAAGCACCATCCCAGCCCCGAGCTGTTCACAGCTTAGGAACTCCCTGAGATTAATCCATTCTCTGTGTATTTATTTTCAATAAATTTATTTTTCATTAACTTGCCTAGACTCCCTTTGGGCTGATGAAAACATTCAATACCCACCCCAGCATCCCATGGCAAGGAGCTCCACAGTGTAACTACACAGCAGGTGAGAAACCCTTCCTTTTGTTTGCTCTGAACATGCCTCCAGCAAGATGCATCTGATGCCTCCTCCCACTTGTGGGCCACCAGTTGCAGCCCACCCTTTCCACGCCACTCATGGTTTCATAGTCATATGTTGTACCTCCTCCTACCAGCCTCTTCTCCAGTCTGATGAGTCCTGGCTTAGTCTTTCCTGGGATGGAAGTTAGCTGCAACTTTGCTCATCCTTGTTGCCCTTCTCCGAGTCTTTTTCAGATGTGTCACATGCTCCTTAAGTCTGGGTAACCAAACTGCACTAAGTACTCCAGGTGCAGATGATGCTTAGATGAACACAGTGCATAATGATGAGATCTGGCTTGTTCCTATTTCTTTCATCACAATCCCTACTGTGATTTGCTTTTTTGACCTCCAAAGCAAATGAATTTTATTGCTCCAGTTTCATTGTTGATGCTAACAGCCATTAGAGGATCAAAAGGTAGACAGATGACAAACACACGTTTCTCAATAGCCTGGAGAACAGGCTACAGCAATTCACTGTCTGTATTCATTGCTAATTGCATATTTCATTTCAGATATAAAATATAAAACCAGACACTTATTCTTGAAACAATCCAGTGCCAATGGGATTATTGAAATGTACTGGCCACTTTGTGAGCTTTCAGTGACTCTATGAGCTACAAGACTGCAGCATGTAAAAGTACATGCAGTATGCTTTATTTCTGACAACTTCTCATGCTTTATATTTTTTGATGTTGTAATTAGAGCAAGAGAAGAGGTGAATTTTACAGGGTAGCAGATGCATGACACAGGGGAAAAGGAGTTCACTCAGATTTTGGGTCAAGTGTTTAATGAACATGGGCAAACCTTCCCGTTACTGTAGGGAAATAAAAGGTGATCTGCTACCAAGAAACTAAACTTCAAAAACCTTCAAGACCTTTGATGGGTCCGGTCAGACGACTGCTAGGTTGAGATGTACAGCACTAGAGAAAGACGAAAGCGCTAAACCCCGTCTGCGTCAGCGCTCTCGCCCGCAGCACCTCGTCTGCCGGCTCCCTCTGCACGGGGCAGGCAGGACGCAGAAGCTGGGGAGTAACCAGGCCGTTCAAAAATGCCTTTTGCTGTTTCGTCACAAAATAAAAGGTGAAATAACAATCTACGTGAATGTACGTTAAAACAGATACATGTTTACCCGTGTGTATAGCTTACCTTCCTGTTTAGCAAAGACATACCAAGGCTAATGTGCTATTCCACGGTTGCTAAACCAGGTCTGAATGCTTATCTGTACAGATTAACCGGTCTTTAGACAATAAAAAGTTAACGATGAAAAAAGGGAAAGCATGACTACAATTCATTATCTAAATCACTGTTTCGTACTTGAAGATTTAAGCCTAATTAAGACCAGTTATTTAAGTTACTTTGATTTCAATCAATACATTTACAATGCAATTATTTTTTCCTCAGAAGTTTCACAGTTGCTGGGAGAAAAAAAAAAAAAGAAAAAAATAATGCCAGAAACTGCAGTTAGGGCACTAAAGAGCAAGAAACTGGGCCAAAAATGTGGAAGTCCCATTTATCACTTACACTGTGCCTATGCCCACAAACTGCTTATTTCCATAAAATCTATTTAAAATTGACCTTCCAAGAGAATAGTTGCATTTTAATTGAACTCTCCTATCAAATTAAAAATATGCAAAACCTTTTTCTTTTTTGGTTTTTTTTCTTCCCTCCTCTCAAATCCAGTGGCTCAATACACAATTACTTTCTGGAATCAGAACTATTTACTAAATAACTGTCTCACCTAGTGTTACGTATGATTTTTTAAAGGCATCAGCATCGCCACTGGCGGTGTTCTCACATATTGTCAGAGCACTGTGTTAACAGTTAGGACAGAGGCAACCCGTATTTGGAATAAAGCAGCTATTGCAACAGCAGGATAAAGTTGGCCTGCTGATTCTTCTATTGTAGTAGTTTAGGAAGAAAAAAAAAAAAAAAACAAGAGAGAGAAGAGAACCGCTTTTGCAATGAGGAAAATTCATTCTGTGTACTGAGCAACCCGTACTCTCTGCTGGTAGGACAGTACCTGTGGGGCAGGAAGAGGAGGAGGGGAGATGTTTTAACCTGCAGGCAAATTTCATCCATGTGTTTCTGCAGGGAGGCACTGACAGAGAGGCCTCCTTGGCACTGCTCGTCTTTCATGGCACCTTCTTCTGCAACCCCGGCAGCCTGTGCCTGGCTCCTCCACTTCACACTGGGCCAAGGGAGATGGCAGGGAACGTGCAGGAGCAGAGCACTTGGGCTGGGGCTGCCTGTGACTCGGTCGGAGAGGTGAGCAAAAGAGGTCTGTCCCGGAAAACAACACTTCTGGCCTCGCTAGGAAGAAAAAGTACTACGAGCCGTAAACTCCCAGCTGTTGCCATCAGAAAGGCTTTACTTTCCAACATGCCACGCTTCATTGCAGGAGGCTGCAAAGCCCAGCCTTGTTGGCCATGCTTCTTGGTGGTAGAGCTTGCCTGCCTCCCCCTGCAAGAAGTGGGTCCCCAAACCCCACAGGAGGCACCAGGGAGACGATGGAGGGAACTCATCGGCTGGCTGGCACGTCCCGGAGCCAGGCTTGAGGCAGTGGCTAGTCTGCTCCACCAGCATCTGCAGGCAAGCTGGGCTAGCATCCGTGGTGGGCACTGCCCACCGTGCCCACGCGAGCTGCAGGCAGCAATGCGGAGAGGGCACAGGGAAGCAATGGGACACACTAACACATCAGAGGTGTAGTCCCTGCTTTCCGTCTCCCTCCTTCTCACAAGATAGCACCAATGGCAGGAGTCAGCAGCACGGGCTTGTGCAGGCCACCGAGTTGGGTGACACACTTTGGTACTAGAGGCAAACTGGGGCTGGAGCATCCTGGAAGGAAAGAGGTAGCCGAGAGCCTGCTGTGCCCCCGGCAGCACAAATACATCACAGCGTCCTGTGGTATTCAAGGGGCCCGCAGTAACCAGGTGGAAATGGTACTCCTGCTGTGATGCCCTCATGGGGTGGTCCACGTACGCCCCCAACAATACAGCACAGCCTGGGTCTAACATCTGACTCCACACCATATCGCAAAATTGTGTTTAAAAAGCCTCCTACGTGTAAAGTCTTGAATGCAGCAATGAAGCCATAAAACAAGAATACAGGTACCAGAGCTTTATTAGGTGTTTCACTGGATACAAAGAAACTGGATTTTATATTACTCTTTTTTTACATTAAATACACATTCTTGTCATAAAAATTCACATTTGCTATACAGAACCGTAGGCATTTTTTACACAACACTTATTAAAGTACCATTGAATAAATCCTAAAAAGAGAAGGTGCAGCTCTGTGAACCTTTGTGGGCACAACACACAGGGAGCTCCATGTCCTCAGCGTTACACAATCGTCCTTCCCACCAAAACAGAGAAAAGTCATTCAAATGCATTAATGCTCATTGGGAATAATAAGGCTTCTGTACAGAGACCCTGAACGTGTCAGGAGGCAGTGTGGCAATCCTAATCATCACTTACATGATCCTAAAGCTACTGATGACTGAGGCAGTCAAAAACTTAACAACTGTTCTGGCAAGCCCAGATATTCCTTCTTTTTTTCCTTTTTAGAATTGTATTTTTAACAACATATTTTTATTATCAATAATAATAATTACACATAAACCTAGGATTCTGCTTTAAGGATCCCAGCTTCACAGCAAAACTGATTTCAGCTACTCAAGGAATCTCTCCTGATCAAATTGACTTTTGCAGGACCCCGAGCTGAGGGAGGCTCACATGACACGTCATCTCAATGAAGTAAAAAAAAAAAGCCTAAGTGTACCTCCATCTTAGCATGTACCTCCATCTTAGCATATACTCATTGGCATATAATGCAATGTGGTTTTAATTTGGAAGGAGAAAGTTTATAACTGAATTCTCATCAGCCAAGGTGAGACCCATCTAAGAGGACATGTGTACATAACTTGGAGCGTAGAGATAAACCATCCCGGGACATCAGATGTGGGACACCGCCATCTTTTAGCCCCGTACTTAACATCTTATAAGAACCTGTGGATTGCTATGGTCTACTGAGGATGACAAACCTGTAGCACTCACTTTGAGCAGTACTGCTCACAGCTGGCAGTTAAAGGGGTGCGTATGCAGAAGTTGAGATAAGAAGCACTGAGCAGAGGCAAAGGAGAAGAATGGGAGGATGCTCCATTTTACCTAGACAAAGATAACAGAAGAAGGTCTGAAATCAGAATTCTGCCTTCCCTCAGTCACTGTTCAGGTGGGTCTGACTGAAGCTGACCTCACACCAAAGGTACCGTAGGGCAGGCACACTCTGCCTACTCCTGCCCAACTGGCCCTCTCTGTGTTCAGCATGTCTTTCAGAATTACCCTTGGCATCAGGCAGAGACACCTCAGACAGAATAGCTGGAGCTGGCTATGGGAATGGCAGAAGGGTCGTAGCTGTGGGTAATGAAGAGATTTCTAAGTGGAGCACTAGGTCCTGTGAGCCACTGTGGAATTACTATAGCCTTTTAAATTAAAGCTGCCATGGCTCCTGAAAGCAGAACGCTGTATGTGGGCAGGCCAGGCTAGGCTGCTCAGCCTCTGACATTTATCATTTTTACATAAGGATTTTTACAGTCCAACCTAGACTGGAGCAGAGTTCAAAGCTCTTCCTGTAAATATACAGCTACGTTCCAGCATGGGACATGAGCAGTATTGCATAGCATCCGGGCACTTCCCCAAAGCCGGGTATCACCTCCCTGCTATCGTGTCTGTACCCCAGAAGATGAATTTTAGGCCATTCAATTGCATGCTCACAATTCCAGCTGGCGTCAGCAGGAGATGTGTGTGCACAGAAGTGATTTGATCTGTATCACACTGGAAATCACATCTGTACCACCCTGTACAATCAAGGTAGTCAATCAGGCAAAAGTCCTATTCTTTATTTACCAATACGTAAGTGAGCTCCAGGTAAATCCAAGTTTGACTCCTTAGTGCTGAAAAGTGAAGGAGTCAGCCCTATGGACAATCCTCAGTAACGTCTGAAATCAGAACTGATAATTATGGGATTTAAACATTATTATGCGAATGCATTAAGGCAGGTTACATAACTGTCCTTTTCCTTTAGGATTAATTATTATTTCCTCATACATTGTAGACAATCCATACTCCCATACACACACATACCTACAAAACAGCAGCACGGTAAAAACTAAATAGATCACTGAACTCCAACATACTTGTAATCAATACATTGCACATACTATACAGCATATTTTAACCTCATTATTGGGTAAACATACACAATTCAGAACAACATTGACTGTATGTAACACAGAAGCTACCACTGAGATATGGCCAATACATCATATACACTATTAGCTTTTACTTCACTGAAAAGGCGTTTAGAAGTTTAAAATGGTGTTAACTGAACTCTTGAAATCACCAAATAGCTTACTCAGTTGCTAATACCTAGTGCTCCCTACACTATATTCAGGATGAACAGCACTGGAGCTGTGTTTTCAGGGCACTCCACTTTTTTGACATTGTGGAGTTAAGCTCCACAACTTTAAATTTCCGTTGCAACACAGCACATGCTTACTACACGCTGACTATCAGCTCCCCTCTCATCCCAGGGTAAAGGTTTAGTAACTACTTTGAAGTTAGTAGAAATGGCCTAGATGACAGAAAGACTTAGCCCAGCATACAGGACTGTACATTCCCTCTCATGCACGTATGTGAGTATACATATACACACACGTGTATGTTTAAAAGAATGGCTTGAAACGGCAGGACCTACAAAACCATTAATGTAACCAAAAGCAAATGAATATATAAATAACCCACTGATTTTACAACTAGGCTCCTGGGGTCTGATTCCGATCTTACCCGTCTCCACACAAGGCAGGAATCAGACCCCAGGACCAGCTGCTCTTTGGTCCAAATCGCTGCAGGTTGGATCCGTACCGAATAAAGACATCTCAGCTTGTGTAAACCGAAAAAATGTAGCCTGGCAGGTTTACACCAGCTGAGACACTGCAGCGCAGTCGCAATTTTTCGAGTATGACTGAAAAGAAAGGATCAAGTAATGACATGAAAAAGTCAGAAAACAAAACCCTTGATGTGTACACAATGAACACAGAAAGGGGGGAAATGAGCACAGGAAGAAAAAAAGTGTTTTGGCAGAGAATGACATGACAGTTCGAGTAAATAGATGCTTATGAAGATCAATAGTGTAGACAGGTATTTTTCGTCTGATGGGCTGATTACAGTCATCTAATTTCCCATGTAAAATTCCTCATAATACTTGTATAGAAACCTCCCAAATGAATCGAGTCAGAGCAACTCATCTGACCCAACCCCGCAAGCACATTTCTGGTTGAAATCAAAGAGAGTTTTAGCTGCATATGGGTGGTAAAACCGGGCTCTTGAATGGTCCAGTTGTGCTGCATAGTCCCTTCTGGCTTATTCTTTTCTGGCGAGATCTCCCAAACAGTATCAACAGGGAGTGAATCCCTATCAGGACTTAGAGTTTTGGGACCTCGCAGATGAAATCGCCAGAAAAGCGTAGATAATATCCCCAACACACACTTTTTTGTTTTAGTAATTAAGGCAAGTTTGTTTACCTGTCCCTAACATAAAGTGCTGTGCTTCTCCAACAGAAAGAAGATCAACAGCTAAATGAAAACAGAACTTTTCTGACCAAAATTTAACATTTTGCTAAGATTTTTTTTCCCCATTAATGGAGAAACTATATGATTTGTCTACTATCCTTCTTATCAGAGGATTTTTTTTTGCTTTGCTTCGCTTTTATTTACCAGCACCCAAATGATAATTAGAATAAAACTGACACTAAGCAAACATTTCATAACAATGCTAACAAGCTCAAGATAGCTCTATGTTTATTCATATATACAGGCACACACACACACTTTTCTTAAATACAGCAGAACATTTGCTTTAAGTACACCTCTGTGTAAGCAAAAAGCCTGGTGTGTCTGGTGTGTGTTTGAGTGGGGGGGTCCCAGGAGGACCTCAAGTGTTGTTGATGCTCCCAGATTCAACAGAATTTCAATCAGAACCGAAAAAAAAAGAAACCTAGTTTTTGCTTCACCCAAGGATTCAGATTACTTTACTATATTAAAAGGATAGGTTAACTCTTTTGAGTATACGTAAGCAGCTGAAGGATGACAGTAAGAGTCTGGAAGGAAACAAATCCAGCTAAACAGAAAAATCAAAAAAGCATTTTATACCACATCTCCAATAAATAAGGAAACATCTACATGTTTCTATGTGGGACACCCACATAGGGTGGGTTCAAAAAAATCATATGCTAATATTTCATTTTATGTGTCTGTTGCATTAATTTTGCTTGGAGAGCCTGTGGAAACTGGAAACAAAGTGCATCAACCCACCCCTTACCTTGCTCAGTTGTGGGTGAAAGCACTAGTGTCCCACCCCTTGTTCAATGCAAATATGGGCTGTGACTCTTGGTAAATTTTTGAGGCAGTTCAGGTATAGTTTTAACACTGTAAAAAACCTAACTGGCTTAGATCGCAGATTTCACTGGGGATGAATCTTAGAGTCCCAACCTATACAGAAAAAAACGCTACTGAAGGAGGCATCATAACTTTGTAACAGGTTTTCTCAACCAAATTTATAATATGCCTGTCCAGAAACCCGAATATCATTATGCAAGTGTGCATGGATGTCTTTGTGTCATATACATACATTTAAATGTCTCATTATACTACACATACGCTTAAATGTTTCTGTATAGTACACACATGCACACTTCTTCCAAGGCACCCTCTCAGTACAAAATAGCAGCAAGTGTTCATTTTATTCCACTTCTTCCTAAACTACAAACAACAACAAATCCTCTATAATCTGCCCATAACCCACCTGTTCGATAAGACCATTTTCATTTTTCTAAACTCTGATGGTAGATGGTAGTCCTTATCAACTGACAGAAAATAGCAAAGGATCATATGATGCCATTCTCTCTTCTCACTCAAAAGTTTTAGTAACATCAATGGGAACTTGAGCTTAGTCTTATCCCATAAAGCTCTGCAATATTTCAAAGAGCGTTTTCCATTTTTCATTATAGCATCTAATGTTTTGCACAAATGAAATGTTTTGCTTTCCAAAGTTGTGTGCCTGTGCATTGATGTGTCCAGGAGATACGACTGATTGCATTGTATCCAGTTAGGTGTCATACAGTGGCAATGCTCTCATTTTATAAAACACTAAATTTTCCATATATTTGAGTTTTACATATGTTTCAGGATGATCAGTGATTCTGCTGCTAGAACAGTGCCATTCAGTAGACTTCCAGCCTTGTGTTATGCTGTATTATATCCCACAAACAATTGAAGGACTATATTGTTACTAGCTAGAAATTGAACTACTACACTCTTCAGTACAGCAATTTTTCACTGATGAAACCAGCACTGATTTTTTTTGTAATCAGCAGGAAAGTGTTGTGTTTGTAGCTGCCTTAAAGAGAATCTTAGACTGCACCTATTTTTTTTTTTTTAAATGCAGTTTTAGTTCTGCAGAAAGCAGGTTTCCACTATAGGAAAAAATCCTGTCCATCTTACAGTACACACAATTTACTGATCCTATGCCAAATCCATGCTAAACACAGGAAATTTCCCTATTAAATTCAGTGGATGACGGATTAGGCTCTTACATGAAATGAATCCTTTGAGGGAGTGCTGCTCCAAGCTGGCCTAACTTTGTTCCTGCTACAACCAGGGAAAATACGCACTGGCAGCTCCTAGTACAGAGTTAGGCCAGCATGACGTATCTGCTGACTTGGCCGAGGGCAGAGACATTGGAAATCCCCATTTTGAGAATGAAAAGCAAGCAGTATTTAGTCTGTGCTCTGTGCAAGCTGTGTAATACACCATGTTTACTGTCCACTGATGATGAGTGTGTTAAAGGCATGACTTTGGATTTACTTCACAAAGGCATTTAAACCTGCAGCTCACTAATAAATACGATCAGTTAAACCACCTAAGAGATGAAGTGTAGCGGCTTAAAATTTTTGGGCCAGATATACTGTCCTCAGTCTCCCGGTGTAATGTGCACACCGTTGGAAATCCTGCCATGGGCAGGCAGAGGGTAATATACATCCCATTGCTCCGAAAGCAGCGAATTTCTTGGCACTGTTCATCACCATAGAAGACACATGAATCGCATTTGCTACCTTATGGAAAACATGTAAATGGCCTTCTTTTATCAAACACTGTAAACATGTTTGGTTTTGCTCTTCACATGAAACACAAATGTAAAAAATGATCATAATTGATTAAAACATTTCCCCTATGCCCACCCACTAAAGCCCTAAACACCTCAGCGTGTTATAGGAAGATTAGTGTTTTACAAGATAATTCCTTTAAAATGCAATCTTTTTTTTTTTGAATTCTAAGTAATGCAACAACACACATATTATAGTACTATCAAGTAGTGTCATCTTCACCTTCATCCAGGTCATAGTTGAGCTTTATGACTGTGCTGATAAAGTCACCAAGTTCTACAAAATCTGCAGTGATAATATTCACACCGCTTTCTCCTGGTTTCTGAGTTCGGACCCACTGCATCATTGCAGGAAGAGCCCTAAGGAGAAAACAGGAACAATAATTACTCATAAATCAGCAAGACAAATGCATCAAGGCAGGATTTACCAATAGTGACTGTAAGGGAACCACGTGACAAAGGACACAGGTTACTGCTCAGGCTTTTTGAAAACCCTTCTTTTTATAATTTTCATTCTCTGTGGAAAGAATATGTTGATTATATTTCAACTTCTCAGTACAAAAGAATGAAAGGAAGATCATAGAGGCTCATATTGATCTTGCCTAGGGACAAGGACCAGACACCTTTTCGATATTATCTGGCCATATGACTCCATCAGATTTCTTAATGGAAAAAGAAGTAACAGAGAACTCAAGTCATCTGCAGAGCATGTTTGACACACTTAAGTTAATACTGGACACATTTAAGTTAATACTGAAACTAATATTTTGGGGGACACTGGAGCAACCATGATTTCTGCAATATAAGTACAGCATACACCAAATACCCTTTCTTTCCCAGTATTAATATCCTAGCCATGAATTATATTTAATCATAAACCAGCAGTTAGTAACTGAAACAAAGAGCACCACAGTCATAACAACTCTTTTCTAAGATGGCATATTTTATTATGTAGGACCCTTAGCATGGGAATACTGGGGTGTAAAAGATGTCTGCCTAATCGGGTTTGTGAGTATAAAGAATTTTTTCTAACACCAACATAAATTAATGATCACAAGAGATAGCTATGGGAAAATAAAGGAATATTGCTCAGTCCTTCTATGCAAGTCAAGCAGCAAGATCCAGTTTTCAGCAGACAGAAGTGAACAGAGTTCCAAAAAAGTAAGGTACAGATTTTTCAGAGAAAGTGTATTTTTCAGAGAAAGGGTAATTGACCATTGGAACAAACTCACAATAACTGTGACAAACTCTGCAGCACTTGGAGTCTTTAAATCAAGCCTGGATGTCATTCCAAAAATACACTCTCGGTCAACCTCAAGCTGCTGAGTTAAATAAAAGAACCTACAGATTGGGCAGGACCGCAGTCAGTTTAGATGAACACTGTGTTCTCCCTTTGCTCTAAAATCCATAAATCTGTGATTCCCCCTCAGCCAGCATGTTGTACAGCTTTTTTTCACAGAGGCAAGGTACATGTGAAATCTTGGTCTGACAGTAATTTAAATCAAGCTGAACATGCTGAACCTAAATCTGCTCCCCAAAGCCTTAGGAAAACAGATCTAAAGAAAACAGAACTATTAGCAGTCACAGATTGTACTTGCCAGTGGCCACTGGAATCAGTAATTTTTTAAAACAATTTTGTACAGTAAAAACCCAAGTTGTTATAATTAGCCCCCTCTATGATTTTGCAAGAGAATGAACACCACCAAGATTTTGCTTCAGCAAAACGTGCTTAAATCCAGAGTAAGATCCACATTTAAGCCCAGCAACACATTGATTCAATATGACTGAAGAACATGAATGTATGCACACCAGCTCATAAAACTGAGCTTAAGCACCCTGCTATATAAGAACCCAGCCAGAATCTTTAGATTTAAGTTTATGTAATCCTGAAAAGCTGCACTCCATGGCAATGTAACAGGCACAGGTCACGTGTTAAATATCAAGCAATGCCTGGACTGTTTGAAAAGATCTGCGAGCAACCAGAACCAGGACAGATCTCAGCAGAACAGCATGGACCACCAAGGTGACAAAAGGCAGTTCAGAGAAGCTGAAAACTCCACTGCATCTTTCATATGCAAGAGAGACTGCCGAACACTGGGCAAAGACACAAGGCTGAACTTCTAAGATGGCAGTATGTTGCCTTTGTCTTTAATATCATCCTACTCAAGCTCAAAGAGTTTCAGATTTAAAGGTGAACCGATTGATCGTAGACAAGCACAGACTTCTTCTTCCTTCCTTCTGCATAAGTTGATACCCTTGATATTTTACTCCCCCTTGAGGTGTAATTAACCTCTTTTGGTGTCCTTTATTTGTTCCAAAGCTGGTTCTGATGTAATTCTGTCTTCACACCATAGAGTTTGCTGTCTATACACTTAGCCTTATAGATTGAAACACTCTTTTCTTTTTCCTACTGTGCTCTTATTAAGCCAGCCTTTAATAGTCATGCCTCCTTTTGATTTGCGTTTGAAGTTAAACTCAGTTTGCCCTGCCATTTCATCTCCAGTTAGGCCTGACAGTTAAATGGGTTATTTACATTTTACTGACATTTCACACAGGACACAGTTGCACGACGCTTTGCTCATATGCAAACTGTTAGATAAAGTCACAGAAATCTTTTGTTCATGAAACTAGAGAGCGTTTAAAAATAAGTCAAAAAGTGAATCAGATTATCCAACAAAAAGCTTATTGCATAGAAAAGCAAAAGAACACAATCCTGTAAAAAAACAATACCTGAACAAAAGATTCCACTGACCTTTAAGATTTGATCTAGGCTACGCAACCCAGTTTATGATAAAAATTCATAGAAAAAACCCATACAGATCATCTTCCTCCCATAGTGCCATCTTGAAAGTAGATTACATCAATGACTGTAAGAAGCCCCACGTTGCTCCGTTTCAGTACATGCTCACAATAATTATTAGAATAAGCCTGCTTTAACATTCCTGAGGGTGCCTTTGTGCTAGCAGCACAAACCTTGTTCACCCTTCCTTGTAATTTCCACTCTCTGCATGCCTGAAACTTGTAATTGTTCTCATTAAGGGTTTTAGTCAGAAGAACAAACCATGCTGTGTGGCAGCCACCTACATGACTGTGCTCACAGAAACCCAATATATACTACGGTCTTTGTAGATATTCTTGCAATGTTGATAAGAAATGATCTTGCGCACGAGCAACAGCCAACATGGCTTCACCAAGGGCAAGTCATGTCTGACAAATCTGGTGGCCTTCTACGATGGTGCTACAGCATTGGTAGGTAAGGGGAGAGCAACAGATGTCATTTACCTGGACTTATGCAAACTGTCCCACACAACATCCTAGTCTCTAAATTGGAAAGGCATGGATTTGATGGATGGACCACTTGGTGGACAAGGAATTGGCTGGATGGCCGCACTCAAAGGGTTGCGGTCAACAGCTCAATGTCCAAGTGGAAACCAGTGACGAGTGGCATTCCTCAAGGGTCAGTACTGGGCCCAGGGCTGTTTAACATCTTTGTTGGCGACATGGACAGTGGGATTGAGTGCACCCTCAGCAAGTTTGCCGACGACACCAAGCTGTGTGGCGTGGTCAACACGCTGGAGGGAAGGGATGCCATCCAGAGAGACCTGGACTAGCCTAAGAGGTGGGCCTGTGCAAACCTCATGGAGTTCAACCAGGCCAAGTGCAAGGTCCTGCACCTGGGTCATGGCAATCCCAGGCACAAATACAGGTTGGGCAGAGAATGGATTGAGAGCAGCCCTATGGAAAAGGACTTGGGCGTACTGATGGATGAAAAGCTGGACATGAGTGCACAATGTGCACTCACAGCCCAGAAAGCCAAGCATATCCTGAGCTGCATTAAAAGAAGTGCAGCCACCAGGTCAAGGGAGGTAATTCTGCCCCTTTGCTCTGCTCTTGTGAGACCCCACCTGGAGTACTGCATCCAGCTTTGGAGTCCCCAACGTAAGAAGAGCATGCACCTGTTGGAACAGGTCCAGAGGAGGGCCATGAAGAGGGCTGGAGCAGCTCTCCTGTGAGGACAGGCTGAGAAAGTTGGGCTTCAGCCTGGAGAAGAGAAGGCTCCGGGCAGACCTTATAGCAGCCTTCCAGTACCTAAAGGGAGTCTACAGGAAAGCTGGGGAGGGACTCTTTATGAGGGAGTGTTGCGACAGGACAAGGAGTAATGGTTTTAAGCTGAAAGAGGGGAAATTTAGATTAGATATTAGGAAGAAATTCTTTACTGTGAGGGTGGTGAGACACTGGAACAGGCTGCCCAGAGAAGTTGTGGATGCCCCATCCCTGGAAATGTTCAAGGCCAGGTTAGATGGGACTTGGAGCTGCTGGGAGGTGTCCCTGCCCATGGCGGGGGGGTGGAACTGGATAATCTTTGAGGTACCTTCCAACCCAAATCATTCTATGATTCTATGATACGCAAGCGTTTCAAGAGTGCAAACCCCGATAGCACCACTGCCTCTGTGTTACACAGGTCCTTGCTCTCCTATGGAGGATGTTGATCTCCATGCTTAAGGTCTCACTAGAGCTCTGGCACCAATGGTTCAGATCCCAACCCTGCAAGGGCTGAAGACAGCCCAGCCGTGTGCGTACAGGCCACGCCTGTAGATACTCAAGGTTAGTAATCTCTGTTGTTACTCCACTAACTACAGAGGTGTAGTCATACTGTAACTACAGACACAGCTCTGTTACGCTGGTGTAATAATTTTTCCTAATAAAACAGTGTCATGCTAGTAATGATGACAGCAACACCACTACTGAAACTGCATGCAGGACAGGCTCTAGCTCTCCTGAGGGCAACCTCAAGTCTTCCAGCCCTCCTGTGCCTCAGCTGCCTCTGCTGTAAACGATGCAGTGAAAGCTGGATGAGTTGCTCAGGAGTCCTACTGGCCTCAGAGATGTGTTATGAGGTTTCAGCACCGTGAGTAAATGTTCTGAAGGGCATATAAGATGAAAAGTACTACGTTAACACGCTAACAGCTGGAAAAGCTGACAGATGCAGAATACTTGCAGCCCTTAAACTTACTGAGTCAGCTGCATCCCGCAGCTGCGCAGTCCAGTCCTTGCAGTCACAATCCCAGTTCTTGCAAGGAATCACTTCTAACCCTTAGGGGTTGCAAAGACATTGAGACACACGCACACACAGGTGCTGCTTGCCTTAGCCTAGAGCCAGAGAGGAGAGAAGGTGTATTTGCCAGCAAAACCTGAGTGGGGAGAGAGAGAGGAGTATCCTCCTCTGCCCTACCACCTGGTACTCTTGCTGCAGCTCCATCAACCCGGGTTGGGGCTGGCCAGATCTGACCCTGCCAGGCCAGTGCAGCACTCCTCCACAAACCAGCACCTGAAGTCAACTCCTTTTTCCACATCCCCAGCAGGAGAGGAGGGCTAGCGGCACGAGCAGGGCAGGGATGGGAAAGCCACAGAACTGGGGGACTTGAGCAATGGTGGGGAACCTGGGTTTGACTATGGATTGAGATCGGTAATCTTGGTCAAAAGTTTTCTGTCCTGAAGGGATATGTAGAATGTATCATTTATTTGCACTGACTGGGAACCGGGTGGTACCACACTGCTGTCCCTCACTCCCAGGAGGGTGAGAGAGCAGGGGGATGAAAGTGATGTGACTGGATGCAATGTGGAAGGACCTCAAGGGAAGGGCTGTGGTCCAGCCCCAGCCCACCACCGCTGCACCTCACCACCAGCAGCCAGATCCACCCCACCACCCATGCTGCCCAGCAGCCTCCCACAGGGGCTCTCGGATGCACCAAAAAGCCTGCATGAGAGGGGGGAGAGTGGAGGAGATCTGGGCAGTAGGGACCTATCTATGCTGGACAATGCAGTGTCATGCAGAGATATTTAATGTGGCTATATTTCTTCTGAAACCACAGCGTTTATCTCCAGGTGGCACCCAACTAGGTCAGTCAGAGGTATTAATCAGGTGGGCATGGCTTGGATATCAGGATGGCTACAGGATGGCTGACCTCATGCATGCCCTACATCACCGTTTCCAGCCTTTTTTTGTTGAGGAGCCACATACTTTGTCATATAGCATCGAAATAGTGATTTTAATTTACAACCTAGTAAAATCTAGGTTCAGCTTTGACAGTTATTACCTCTGTTTTCCCTGTTCTGTTTGCTTGCTCATATAAACAGCAATGTGTGCAGATTTCTTTACAAGTTTTTCATTTCTTTCAGGAACCATTTTCTGATGCATTAAACTCAGATGAGAAACACTGCTCTAAACCACAAAACATGCACGGCCCTTTTCAAAGCTATTGAATATTCAAGACATTTTTTTTTTCTTTTAATCTATCAAAGATCTCAAGTGGACTCCAATGGTATTGAATTTTGTTTAAAAAATAATAATTAAACATTCAAGTAGCTTCAGTTCAAGTAGTAAAACTGTGAGTCCCACTACGAGCTTTCATAAAGAAAATATGACCTAACTAATTGCATTAAAATTTGGTATAAAGAATTTGCTCTTGGGTTATTTTAGTTCAGAAAGAGAGGTGGTTGGTTTTTTTTTTTTAATGTTTGAGTCATCAAAGCCTGACAACGTGACAGAAGACTAATGACAGCAGCGCTCTAAGACAGGACCTCCTGTGGCGAAACAGCCATTCCTCTCTGCAGAGCTTTCAAGGGAGAGGAGGAGGAAAAGCAACTTCGTAAACACAAAAAAAAAAAAAAAGGCTGTTCACTGTTTGATGAGAGTTTGGTCACGAAAGGCAGAGAACAGATTTTCTTCTGGAGTGCAGGGAGCCGGCAGAATCTAATCCAGAGTGAGAAACCAGTCTCATTTACAGAGTGCGATGCTGCCTAGCATTAAGCGCCCATTACCAGTAACACCAGTGAGAACTGAAGCAGGTCTACTTGCTCAGGGCAGAAGTGACATACGGCATTTCTTCCCTCTCCAGCAATGCACACACCCCTGCTATCCTGCAGTATTTTGCAAATAGGCATTACTGTTCAAGAAAAACAGCACTCGTCTGCAGGAGGATGTATTCACACGAGCCTGAATCCCTACACTCTTTAACTTTTCACCCCCTCCATCCAATTTTACCCACGTTTGCAAGTACACCGATTAATTCTGGAGCCATAATTCAGCACATGCTGACTTTGGCTTTTCAAGGATGTTGAGAATTCATTGCTCCCATGGGAGCAGTGGATGTCTCGTGTGTCACTGAATCATAAACAGCATGACTGGAAAGAACCTTGAAAAGTCATTCAAGTTCATCCAGCCCATCCTGGGCAGGATCAACTACACAAAGATCAACTATACAAACCATTCCTGGCAAATGTTCAGTTTAATCAGTTCTTACATGCCTCCAGTGATGGACACATCACAACCTTCCTCTGTATTCAGAGCATCCGTAAGTTAATATCCTTATGCATCCTCATTAGCTTCAACTGGAATTGTAGATGCCACCAAAAATAACGGCATTAAGGTGTGCTACTCAAGAGCGTTCACCATGTTCTCACTCTGTTCCTGCTTAAGATTTACTGTTCATCAGTAAATAAGCTTCCCTGCAGAAGAAGAACGTTAGGTACCATTCCACAGTACATCATTCTACCATAATTCTCTTCTGTGGCAAAACTAGTTTAAAAGGTCCTCTTCTTTCACATGCCAGCCATTTGTTTCTGCCCCCTGATCAAAATTTACCTCTGATTAAAATTTATCTCAGTTGTGCTAAGAGACCCGTAAGGACAAAGTAAAAAGCAGCATATGGAAATGGTCTGGATTAACAGAAACAAATCAGCCATTTTTGCTCTCCCTCTCTCCCAAATGGCTGCAGTTCATTGAAGAGATTTGATTTACACCAGGACTTCACAAATTGTTGAACTGTCACAAACAAGGAACAAATTAACTGAAGCACAGAGATTTACATGAGCTCAGCATGAACAGGCTGTGAAGGAACTCCTTAGATGCACTTCCTTACCCCTCAGATCCTCTCTAGGCAGCAGCGGTGTCGTCATAAAATTGGCACTACCAAGGCCAGACTGACTAGAACCAGAAAATTTGGGCAATGCTGGGTGACTGGTTATTATTAACAGCCTCAAAGGCACACAGGTGGGAATTCCTTTCCCTGGATCCTCAATGGATGTTACACTGCCCATGGGCTGTCATGTTGCAAAAACTACCAACGTTAATGTCCAACAGCCCTGAATGCATTATTTTGAAATGCTTATCTATAATTCAGTCAAGGCTGAATCTCAGTTAAAGGCTGAGAGAGCTGGGACTCTTTAGCCTGGAGAAAGAGAAGGCTGAGGGGAGACCTTATTAACGTTTACAAGTATCTAAAGGGTGGGTTTAAGGAGGATGGAGCCAGACTCCTTTCAGTGGTTCCCAGTAACAGGATGAGGGGTAACCGGCACAAGCTGGAACATAGGAAGTTCCAATCAAATATGACAAAAAACTTCTTTACGGTGAGGGTGACAGAGCACCGGAACAGGCTGCCCAGGGAAGCTGTGGAGTCCCCTTCTCTGGAGACTTTCAAGACCCGCCTGGATGCAGTCCTGAGTAATGTGCTCCAGGCAATCCTGCTTTAGCAGGGGAGTTGGACTAGATGATCTCTAGAGGTCCCTTCCAACTCTGAAAAATTTCGTGATTCCATGAATATTTTAACGTAATTGATCATAGCACCGTACTCTGCAGAGTCACCGGGGCCAGATGTCTTCACTCTCCAGTTGAGCTGTTCTTGGTTTTCTGGGTTTCATTTTTAAGGGAAGGCAGATAGGAGCTCAAAAGGGCCTTTCCTGCCCTCCCTTCGAAGAACATTTTAGCTGAATTTATTGAACCTACACCTCTAACGTACAAAAAAACCACAATGGGATATTTAATAGCAGCAAATGATGGTTCTGGAGGTGATTAATGTTCAACATCCTATTTTTTTGCCCAATTCTGTGTTTTTAGAGATTGCACCTAGAGCAATAACTAACAGCACGAGGAATACAGACAGATAGCAAAGGAATCAGTGGACCCTGTAGTATAAAAGACCTCGTTAATGAGGCAGCTCTGGTATTTTAGCTACTCTCTTGGTCAATGTACTGTTGAGCTGAAGTGGGAAATGCCAAAGGTAAAAGCTTGACTGATTATCACACGAAGTGAGGCATTTAGCTTTTACATCATGACTGAAGAAGGCCTTGTAATACACCGTAGTTACACTAATATGGACAAATATGTGATAGTCCATGGATTAACAGGAAAACTACTGCCTGCCATGAGGATGTCTGTGTTCAAAGCCTGGGTTTTTTTCAGCAATCTAATAGCTTAAGTGAGACAAGCTCATCAACTACTCTTTTAATGAGTTTTCTCTTTGGAGATTACATGGGGGAGTAACATCTTCCATTTTCATATAAGTGGTGCAAGTTTTAACCTATGAAAAAGATGGGAAAGAGAGATCTGAGTGCCTGGGTTCAGATGTCATTCCTTTCAAGCTTTTGTGGCCCAAAGAGAGATAAGCCTGAACACCCCTTTACACAGGTATCTGCATGTGGCATAGTTTACCTGCTTGACACAGTCACTCCTGGTCCCAGTTCCAGCCACAGTTCTGTTCAAGAAATGCCAAGAAATTCACAGAAATGACAGTAAACATGGACTATCTATGGAAATAGGAACTGGAAATTATTCCACTGCCAGTGAAACAGAAAAAAACCTCTGTGGAAGCTGGAAATCTGATTCATTCGTGAAACATCAGTGAATATACTACAAGGAAGCAATCCACCCGAGAGAGTTCAAATGGAAAATTATGACAAAAATAATTCCCCTTGATAAAAGGTACAGGGAAAGAGTAATTTTTCATCACTGCTGCTATCTGGACAGCAAGAAGCAGCAGAGAGTATAGTAAGAGCTTCAGGCTGCACATCCAAGTAATAGAAATTGGGCATAATTACACCTTTGATTTGAATGATGTTGTGATTAAAACAAGTCAGGAAATGAGATGGTGGGGGACAAAATTATATAGGAACATACTTTTTTTTTTGTTAATTAAAAAAATTAAATGTCTAGTTAATATTCAACATAGCCAATTAAACATTCTTTCTTACTTTTTGGTCATTTAAAATTTAAATAATTTTAAACTAGGTGTCATTTTAAAATAAAGTTATTTTGAAACTGTCAAAATACTTCAATATTTCTAAAACATTAAGTTAGAAAATATCAAGGTGAAATGTTTTCCTACATATTTCCCTCAAATTCAATTAGTCATCAAGTTTGACCCAATTTCCCAAATAGCACCAATCATGCTCAGAGATCTATTTTTACAGCAAATTTCTGTTTAGCACCAAAATTCCTCCCTGCTGTACCTCTCTCCATCTGAGGCATCACCTCTTCCACTTCCTGCTGTTGTTATTTTTGATAATATTAGCAACTGCTTTTTTTGCCTGGACTGAACTTCCTCCGCCTCTCTTTCCACCAAGCCTTTACATGCCAGGACAGTTTTAGCATTTCCCTTGCAAGGTCTGTATCAAATAGACACACAGCACCCAGGATCCTTGTTACACTGCTGTAATTGCAACCCAGGGTTTTGCCACCCAGCACCCCATCCCCGCGCCTGGAGCACAGGCTGCGGGGGTCCAGGGTCGTCACACACCCACCATCTCCTGGGCAACAACTGCTTCATCTCAGCAGTGGACTAAGCTGCTTATTATCCTTTATACGTTTTCTGGCTTCTAGCTCTGGCCTCACACAGCTAAACCAGCTTTGTTAATCAGCTGGATCCCAGAGGCAATATCCTCCTAAATAGCATCCTGGGCATTGCTGTGAATCATTTACCAGGAGCAGCCTTCCCTGAGCTATTCCTCATTCCTTCCACTTGCGTTCCTCACCGCCCAGTATTAACAAGCCCAAAGCATTCACATGATAAAACCTGTATTATACCAATTATAATTATGCCAAATACAGTACCCAGGAGATATTACAGAATAGCCACTGCTCTTTCACAGTGAGAAATATTTGTTGTGGATACAGCTGGGGGAGATATGCTCACCGGGCTACCTTCTTGCCAAGGTGGTCCCACATCAGGAGGATTCTTCCCCCAACAGAGACTTCTCTGACTCCTCAATAACCAGTGGGTCTATGAACGAATACTGCATGGGCAGCTGCTTCCCCCATCTCTGGGTGGTGGCTTCTCACATGCCTTGAGACCAGACTGCTCCTGGGGCTCCCACAAGCAACCCAGCAGGGAGAGGAATGCTGCGCCACCCGGTCCTGTCCTCCCATCTCCAGCGACAACGCAAGTGGGATGGACAAGGCCGTGCACAGCTGGCTGTGAAAAGGTGGGTTAGCAGCCGTGCCATCCTCCTATAGAAGGGATCCTGGGAGGAACCTGCTAATGATCTCTGTTCCTCTCTCAAAAGCTGAGAGCGCTCAGCTTAAAAGCAGTCAAGCTTTCTCACTCCCGCTTTTCCAGCTGTAAAACTGTTGGAAAACTTGACTGCTCTGATGGCACGGAGCCCTTCTCTCACTTCCAGTCTAGATTTACTTAGTCAGTGTATAACTGTTGCTCTTGTGAGAACACTGGCCTTTAGCCTGAACCGTTCTTTTCCCTCCCTGGTATTTATTCCCCTGTGATATTTATAGACAGTAATCACATAGCCTCTCAGGCTTCATTGTGCTAGGATAAACAAGACAAGCTCTCTCCATGTCTTCAGGAATTCATTCCCTGATTATCCTAGTTAGTAGTCCCTCTCTGCATCTGTTCCAATTTTAATCTACTCCCCAGAACATGGATGATCAGAATTGCAAAGGATATCCAAAAAGATATCCTACCTGCACCTTGGCAGCAATATCCCCACCTTTCCAAACATGCTGGAAATGCCTCAGTGCGTATCAAGAGGATACAGCTCTTTTTCCCAGATGCTTTCCACTGAGGGCTCAGCTTTAGCCAGCCACGGGTGACACTCCAGCATCTGCCGTGCTCGGCTTCCCCAGATGATGAAAACCCACTTTACCCATGCTCCCACCATTATGGCCTTGCATTTTATACCACCGAATTCCAGCTTATTTCTGAATACGGCAGGCATCCGGTTCTTGCTGTATATTACCCCTCGGCTTTCCTCTGTTACGATGACAGCTCTGTTACATTATCAGCAAAATCTATTAGCAGTCTCCTACAGCTGAATCAAAGGTCCTTCATGGAAATATTAAAGACAACCGGACTCTTTGAGGAATGCTACCATTACCCATGGCAGGGGGGTTGGAACTAGATGATCTTTAAGGTCCCTTCCAACCCCAACAATTCTATGATTCTATGATTCTATTACTCTTCAGTCTGGTACTTCCAACCAGTCTCAGCTCCATTTCTGATTCCCAAATTCCATTTCCGTTGATAATACCCTACTTAACACTTTACCAGCTACATTATTGAAATCAAAAAATTTTCCTGTAAAATTTCCATAGAATTAGTTACAAAACCAAATCAAGATCATTTGACACCATCCACCTTTGGCAAAAACTCATCAACATTTATCCTGTTTTCCATTAACCTCTGTATCTTTAATTATCACTTCTTTCAGTTAAGCTGTTCAGTCTTGCCTTCTGAAAGCTTGGGGGGACTCAGACCATCCCCCTGACATTTTTAGATAAGGGCATTATGTTTGCTGCTTTTCACTCTAAGCCACTGTTTCCATATGTCTGCTTTAATGCTTGCAATGCTCATGCTAGTCCTTCAGCAATTCTGCTATGGAGATTACACAGATCACACTCCACTCTGCTTGAATGTACTCACTTCCTACAGCTTTTGTAAAATATCTTCCCCAGTGATACTGGGAGTCGCAAAGAAGGGTCCAAGAGGAATCCTGACAATTTGAACACTGGATGAAAAACTAATTTCCAGGCTCCACAATGAATATAGAACAATTTAACATGATGATAAGCAGGATTAATACAGTTATTTTAACCAACTCACAAGGGCTATCATTAAGGTAGCAGAGGTACAGTTTACTCACTGCACTGTGCAAAGGAATGCACTGGAAGGAATAAAATTTGCTTGTTTCACTCTGGTAGATATTTTTGCTGACCTTTGAGCCACCCTTTTTAACATTTATTACTGGCAGATTTTGTAATCAACTGCTAGTAGTCATACTGTCTTTTAACTTGGTGTTATAGCCAACAGTCTTCAAATGTCTGGGTGATGCCATCAATGGCAACAGAACATGACTGACAGCAAAATTCAGATCAGTCATAAAGCTGAGTCAGGCTCTTCCACATTGCATAGTCCCAAATCACTAACTCTAGACTACATCTGCCATCTTGCTGCCCATCTTGGCTTCAAAACATTTTAAATTTTAAAGAGGGCAGCCACAGAATCATAGAATTGTTTAGGTCAGAAAAGACCTTGAAGATCATCGAGTCCAACCATTAACCTAGCACTGCCAACTCCACCACTAAACCATGTCCCTAAGTGCCACATCTACATGTCTTCTAAATACCTCCAAGGATGGTGACTCAAGCACTTTCCTGGGCAGCCTGGTCCAATGCTTGCCAACCCTTTCAGTAAAGAAACTTTTCCTGATATCCAATCTAAACGTCCCTTGGTGCAACTTGAAGCCATTTCCTCCTGTCCTGTCGCTTGTTACTTGGGAGAAGAGACCAACACCCATAGTTGGGCCATTTCACTTTTGGCCACAATAATGAGGTTGAACTTTCTTAGACAAAAATTAAAAAGAAGTTCTGACTTATTTTTCCTGCAAAAAAGTAAAGATCCTGGAGATGTGCCACAGTATTACTTAGACAATAGCGTCCCCCTGAAGAACTCTGTCCTTCTACAGGTTTTACTACCATTCACACCAGGTGAATTATTATTGTTAATAATACTGCTACTTTGCTTGGCCAGTGGTATTTACCCTATGTCTAATGGATAAAACTATAATTTCCAATATTCATAAGCAAACTTAAAATGGACATTACGAATGAGAGAAAAAGTACGATATTGACTGCAGACTGTCATTTGATCAACAGTGATATTGAGGGACAAGTAAACGCTGGGTACTTTAGTGCTAGACACCCACTGTGGTATTAAATAGATCTGGCTCAAACCCAAGAACTGCTGTTCTGTGAGAAATTCCAGCATTTCAAAATGTGATTTTGTTTCGAATTAGAAAGCAAATACAAAATGTTGGCCTTTCCCATCAAATAAAGTTCAAGACCTATTTCCGAATACAAAAATTAAAAGCTGGGAATACAGAAACAGCATTAAATATTGCAATTAACACTGTAACATAAATCTGAAGACAAGACAGAATTAATAGAAGCAAAAAGTTGAAATGTTTTGACATAAACTATTTTGCTAAAATAGACTTCTCCCTGCAGAAAAACATTGAAAGATGCACTCCTGAAAAAAACAGCAGACATTGAGATATTTGCAGTTTTCAATAAAAAGCTGCACCAATGGGAAAAAGAACAAACGGTTTTGTAATCTCTGGGTTGAAACAATTTATGCATGCATGCACTTGCTGCCGCATCTAACAAAACTAACAACTGTAGACCAAACTCTTAAAAAAGGAAATAAAATATTAACAAATACACTACTGATGTGATCTCAAATTAGCTTTAAAAACAAAAATGTTTTGTGATACAGAGAGCTCTTACTGGTTCAGATCAGCACTAAAAATAGGCAGACATTGTGAGAAGTCTCATGTTTCCAGTAATACTGGTAACTTCTGAACTGATCTCATATTTTATTTAATGAGAACTCCACACTGATCAACTAGGGTTTCTATACCACAAATGAAACAAACCACATCACAGTCCATGAGGGAAAAGGCAGACTAAAAAAATGCATTATGTTGCTTGTAAAAAGATAGCAAGGGATTGCACAGGACACATCAACAATAAACTAAAATCCTTGTGGAGTGAAGCCAGGATAGGTATTTAGTTGAGACACACCATAACAAAGAGGTCACCGAATCATAGAGTAGTTTAGGTTGGAAGGGACCACTAAATGTCACCTAGTCCAGCCCCCACTGCAATGAGCAGGGACATCTTCCACTAGATCAGCCTGCTCAAAGCCCTGTCAAATCTGGCCTTGAATGTTTCCAGGGATGGGGCATCTGCCACCTCTCTGGGCAACCTGTGCCAGTGCTTCACTACCCTCATTGTAAAAAATTTCTTCCTTATATCTAGTCTAAATCTTCCCTCCTTTAGTTTAAAGCCATTACCCCTGGTCCTGTTGCAACAGGCCCTGGAAAAAGTTTGTACCCATCTTTCTTATGAGCCCCCTTTAAGTATTGAAAGGCCGCAATAAGGTCTCTCTGGAGCCTTCTCTTCTCCAGGCTGAACAACCCCAGTTCTCTCATCCTCTCCTCATAGCAGAGATGCTCCATCCCTCTGATCATTTTCATGGCCCTCCTCTGGATCTGCTCCAACAGGTCCATGTCTTTTCTGTGCTAAGGACTCCATACCTGGACACAGTACTCCAGGTGGGGGTCTCACCAGAGCAGAGTAGGACAGAGTCAAACCCCTCGATCTGCTGCCCATGCTTCTCTTGATGCAGCCCAGGATATGCTTGGCTTTCTGGGCTGTGAGTGCACACTGCCCACTCATGTCCAGCTTTTCATCCATCAGTACACCCAAGTCCTTCTCCTCAGGGCTGCTCTCAAACCTTTCATCCCCCAGCCTGTATTGATACTGGGGGTTGCCCCGACCCAGGTGCAGGACCTTGCACTTGGCCTTGTTGAACCTCATGAGGTTGACATGGGCTCACTTCTTGAGCTTGTCTAGGTCCCTCTGGATGGCATCCCGAACCTCATGCATGTCAGCTGCACCACTTAGCTTGGTGTCACCTGCAAATTTGCTGAGGGTGCACTCGATCCCACTGTCTATGTCATCGATTAAGATATTAAACAGTACTGGTCCCAATATGGGAACACTACTCGTCACTGATCTCCATCTGGACATTGAGTCATTGGACCACTACTCTCTGGATGTTGCCATCCTTATCCACCAAACAGTCCACCCATCAAATCTGTATCTCTCCAATTTAGAGAGAAGGATGTTATGGGGGACCATGTCAAAGGCCTTACAAAAGTCCAGATAGATGACATCTGTAGCTCTTCCCTCGTCCACAGATGTAATCACTCCATCAGAGAAGGCCACTAGGGTGGTCAGGCACGACTTGCCCTTGGTGAAGTCATGCTGGCTGTCTCAAATCACCTTCCTGTTCTCCATGTGCCTTATCACAGCTTCTAGGAGGAATGAGTTCCATGACCTTCCCAGGCACAGTGGGGAGGCTGACAGGTTGATAGTTCCCAGGGTCCTCCTTTCTATCCTTTTTAAAAATGGGTGCAATGTTTCCCTTTTTCTGGTCACCAGGGACTTCACCTGACTGACATGACTTTTTAAATATCATGGATAGTGTCTTAGCAACTACATTAGCTGGTTCCCTCAGGACTCTAGGATGCATCTCATCAGGTTCCATAGACTTCTGTATGTTTAGGTTCCTCAGGTCATCACAAACCTGATCTTCTCTTACAGTGGGAGGGACTTTGCTTCCCCAGTCCCTGCCTTGCAGTCCATCCACTCGAGAAGTGTGGGAAAAGAGGTTGGCAAGAGAGGTCATTCCCTCCTCCTTCAATATGACATGGAGTCCTGCTGGACCACTCCGCTCCATCAGCATTGAACATGACAGTCCATGCAGTGGCTCACTCTCCTCTTGTGGGATAAGGACCAATCTGCACATTCACCATAGTGCTGCAGTCCTCTTCCTCCTACAGACCTATCACACCAGCTGCTTTCAGTGGTCAGCCTCAGCTGAGCATCTGCCTCACATCAAGCATCAAAGACCAGCCAGAGAGACCTTGCACCCCTCCATCCAGCACTGACACAGGGGGAGATCTGCTAGACAGCAAAGCCTCTGTTAGTGTGACCCAATGTGCTGGTATATTGTGCATCAGCACACACATTATTTAAGAGAGTATAACAGTTCACAAGCATGGAGAAAAATACACGCCACTTAAAAAAAAAATAAAAAAGCAGATGTGAGTCTGCATCTCAGAAGAGCTGCACAGCCGGTATGGTTGATGCTGGCCGTAAGCAGGAGAAAAACCCAGAAGGTTACTGAGAGGGAATTACAGTAACTGAGCCTTGAGGTCAGTCCATCCAACGCATTATTTCCAGTTACTACATAATAAAGAAAAGTCCTGCCTGAGCTGGAAAATATTCTTCCAAGCGATGGCCCATCTATAACTCTCATGAGAAATAGCTTAGAAGAGAAAAAAAAACCAGATTTTCATTGTATGAATTACTATTTCCACAAATGTTCCTCAGACTGCAGAGGTCAAAGGAAGGAGCTTTCCACCAAGAGAAAAGTGTTCAGTTGGATTTATGTCTCTTCTGTTCTAGTGCAGCCAGACAGTAATAGCACTGAAATGCTGCCTGATGGAGAGAGGGAGCCAGCAGCCAATGCCACTAGGTGAGACAGATCATTATCACCCTCGCAGCTGAGATTAGCAACAGGCTCAGAAGAACTCACTGTGCCTGGTGTGAGCACGAGGCGAGAGACCAGCTCTCATTTCCAGTGCCACAGTGGTGACCTTACTCACCACTCTTGAGTGAGCCCTGTCCTTTACCTTCTACAGGAAGATGCTTAACAGATGGACCAAACTGGGTGCAGACACTCGCCATGCCACATGTTCATACTTTTCAGAGAAACACTACCTGCCTTAGACAACACTCATGTACATTGATGACCTTCCAACAATGAGCTTCAGGACTGTCTGGCTAGCACCCGATGAAAGCCTGAAACAGCCTCTCTGGGTACAATACACCCTTTCCCTAATTCCTCCCAGAGGCAACTTCAAAGGCTGATGGTAACGCTCTGGTTTCAGATTTAATTATTTCATCTTAACTGTCCAAATCCTAATCATCACTGCACATGCAGCTGAAGTAGAAATGAAACTTGCTGGGCTGACTGCTTGCAACAGCCCAAAGGAAGAAAGGAAAACAAAATAAGAAAGACTGTACATGGGAGGAGAGAGGTGGCAAAAGGCAGCTGAGGAAAGGATGCAACTGCAGCAGTCGTGAGCGGAGGCAGATCCTCCTCCCGACACAGGGATGGCAGCCACAAGCCCCGCACAGCTGACGGCCCCATTGAGACATCAGGGAAGGGCAGTGAGGAGCTGAGTCCTTGCCGCTTCAGCATCTTCCTCTATCAAAGGCAGGGAATGGAGGGGTGGCCCTGTTGTTTCTCTCCTGTGGTATCAGCAAAACCAAGGCAAACCATAATGAACTTAGCTCTGAGAAAAAGCCAGCTCACAAGGAGGCAAGTTTCTTTGCAATATCCACTCATCCTTGGGAAACAAGGCAGCAAACACACTGGCTAAAACGATCCCCTCCTAGTTTCTCAAGCAACACAGTACACTACCATAACTATAGGAATTATCTGGATTATGGCATTGCCTCCGTGATGTAATTTGAATGCATCTCACAGGAAAAGGAGAGAAGCCAGTTTCAGACTTCAGAGTATGTAAATCTAAGTAGGAAGGGAACAGAGGTCCATGGCTGTCCCCCTTCACTTCCAGCAGCAAAATTAAAGAGCCCATCACCTGACACTTGATTTCATTCTCGATTTACTACACAACAGTGTTTGCTGGCACAACTGAGAGTGCCACAGCGCTGGCTGAAAGAAAGTTAAGCAGGTTTTGATACCCCACCCTGAAACAAATGACGATAAGGTTCCTCCTTTGTGCTCTAGCTCAGAAAACAAAAATTTTCAGTGGGAAAGCGCCTGCATCTCACCATGGCCTCTACTCCACTCTAACCTCTCAGTCTCCTTCAAATCTTAATACTATTTTATGATATAATACATTCTGGATGACAGTTGCTTAGTTACAAAAACTCTCAGATCAACAGCTACAATATTAAAATCTTGCCAAAGGTCAAATCCCACTGTATGATCATTCAGTGTCTTAAAGACATGTCTTTTATAATTTTTCTTAGTGTCTGACACAAATATTGAAAGACATTTCACTGTAATAGGCTGTGCTCTGTTGAAACAACTGTACAGCCTAGGACAATACATGCAATGCTATCATCATAATTACAGACAAACTCTTATTATAATCTTTGACTACATGAACTTCATATCTTACCCACAAAAAATAAATCAATCAATCCTGGAAGAAAATGGAATTATGAAACATTTGCCTAGGAGAAAAGCTGTAGAGAAAAGATCAATAAAATGAGGTTAAACATTTCCAGGCTTTAAGAACAAAAGAAATCAAAAATAAGCCTATATTTTATGAAAAAAGCATCTTTCACGATAACAGTGGCTCCCTAAGAAAGAAATGCATTGCACCACACATTATTGAATTATTAGTACTGTCTATTATTAAATCTGTGTTTTAATAGAAGAAACACATGGGCATTGCATAGCCTATGCGAGTTCTGCCTTATATAAAAGGTGGTACACCACCAAGACCTTTGGCCCGGCTGCTTTACCTATTTACAAGTCCATTTCCACTCCCTCTGCTCCGTTCCAGATGTTTCTTTTGTGCAAATGTGGCAGCAGGGTGCCACAGTCCCTTTACTGCTTCCTCTGCATGGTTTGCCCCAACACAACGCTGGGGAAGCCTGCACACCCAACTGCTCATTCGGTCTACAAAGGCTACTTGTTTGTCAGCACAGGGAAGCATTTAATAAAATTAACTGCAGGTTTGGTGCACCTTCTGACAATAGATCCCAGGGGCTTTCTGTAGCCAAGGTTTCCTTAGACTACCATCCGAGTGGAGATAGCCAGGTGACTTCCCTAGGGACAGAGTGGATGCATTCTCTCTAGATTCCAATTAAAAGCCTTGGAGGATGCTGAGAATTGCTCAAGTCCATCTGGAATGATACAGTATATGCAACAGGGTTTCAAGAGCTCACAGGATTTTTTTTTTTTTTTTGGACAATTTCTATCCACATCCTACCCCTCTGGGACCTACAGGGGATAAAAAATTCAAACTTCCAAACATATGCATGTTACTGCACGTTAGTTAGCCCAGAACTGCCTAGTTCACTGATTAAAAATTGCCAAGGATGTGCCTATAGATCTACTAACTCATATAGTCCTGAAGGCAATGGTTTGCAACATGCAAGCACTAATACAACATAGAGACACGGATGTTGTCATACCTGCTGAGTTTGTATTAAATGTCTTTGTATTACAGAAAGTCATTATCAGCTTGAAAGCCACCTCGAGAATAAATCTGGAACGGCTTGTTTGTGTAAGTCTCTGCACTCATTTTTTACCTTATAAATGAAGAGGAGAAGGACAAACCCATCAAGGAACTGTTCCCTTCACAACAAGGTAAAAGCAGCTAGGCAGACCCAGGCCCCGCATCAACAAATGCATTTCCCCCAGGGTCAGCACTTGTTAGCATCTATTAGCTATAGAGTTTCCTTAGCAATCTCGATAATGTCAGAAAGATCAAAGAAAACCCAACGGACCTAATGAGCCATTTGCAATTTCACTACAGCAGCCACGCAGACTGAAGCATGAAATCTTTGAGACAAGTAGGTGTTAGTGACAGCTTACAGCAGCGGGGCTGGGGGAATGAACATTTCCTTTTTGTGATGAAAAACACTTGCTGCTTTCTGTATACACAGGGTCAGACTGTGCTCAGAGTGTGATGATGGCATCACATAAAATATCTTTACAAGTGGTCACACAGCATATACTGTAACTGCAAGCAGGTGTTTTGGTGCATAACACGATAAAAGTTACAAGCAGGCCAAATAGAGGAAAAGACTGTGAGACACCCCCACCAAGCCAGCTACCCCAAAGAAACACCCCAAAGCTAAGCCACCGATAATGCTGGTGGTCACAGAGCTGGCGATCACTATGCCAATCTCCTTTCTGGACTAAATCCCACAGGCTACTAATAGGTATGTAGATAAGTACTGTTCCCTAACGAAGTTATTAAAATTCCTGTGCTCTTGTATTTTGTGGCATTTTAATACTACTCCAGGTTCATGACCAAAGCCATCAGACACAATCACCCAGCACTTCCCCAGGGAATGCTATACTAAAATCCCCGTGCAGACGGATGCTCTGATGATGAAATGCCACTAAAACGCCTGCCAGCAAAATCAGCCTCAACGTACACAGCCCATTCAGGATTTTACTGTGCAGGCCTGTTGACACAGCACGTAGATGCTTCAAATGAAACCAAGGTCTCCCTTGTGCTGCTCTCCGTTCAAACATGGAGATTGCCTCTTCTGAGGAAAGATCAAGGAAGTAATGAAGGATAGTTTGAGGAAAAACAGAAATACTAAGGATTTGGCTGGATTGCCCAGACTACTTTTGAATTCCCTAGTAATATACCAGAATGATAGTTTGTGCCTTCCGGGAAAAAAAAAAAAGGAAAAAAAAAGGAAAAAGGAAAAAAAAGCCAAAGACAAGAGCTGCCTCCAAAGTCAAACGCATTGAGGGACAGGTGTGCTTGTACCTTACACGCTAATGAGGGACCGAGTCTGCGCTTGTTTCTTGGCAGTCAAAGAGCTCACACACTACCTGTGCTGCTATGGGGTCGCCGAGCCCTAAACCCAACGGAACTCATCAGACCCTGCTGCTCTCCTGCAGCCTATAATGGAGACAGACATCAAGGTCACAAGCAGGACGGATGACCAGACAAGTAGCAAAATACAGTTGCTGCAGTTGCTATTTCTCTTTCCACATAAAATAGTTTAAGAATGGCATCAGTCAGTACCAAGTGTGGATCAAAATATCATCAAATACCACTCCTCCAGCAACACAGAAACTCTCAAAAATTCAGCTGGCTGAGATATGGCTTGGAGAAGGAGCATACCCTCAGTAACTGACTCAAAAATCCCACTTCTTGCAACTTCAGGGATTATTTTTCGTATTTCCACCTATTTGCTAGCCAAATCTGACCCTGCTTAGTTTATGACTGCACCCAGAGATGGCTGTTCTCCAGACAACTTCTGTGGCCTACTTACTACCCATGCTGTTAACAGACTGGCTGCTTTGCCTCCACTTCAAAGGCTCATTCTTGTGCAGGATTTCTTTTTTTTTTTATTTGTTTTGGTTGCTAAGGGGGAAGCTCTAGCATGGTGGGCAAGGATTTAGTCACATGTGAGCTACCGGGAACGTTATCCTTAGAGATTAATTTGGAAATCAAGTGACAATAGGCTGGGTATGTGTTTATTTTCTATTTCTTGAAAGCTGTAAAAGTACCACAGGATTTTTGCATCCTCTGGAGCAGATCTGTTTTTCTTCTTCTATATCATTCAGCCTCAGAGACAACAAAGAGAATATCATTCTTGTCTCCAGTGTCAGAGATAAAATTAGTAATTTCACTGCAAATCAGAAAACAAACTAGATTATTATGAAGAACAGCTCTACAATCATCAAAAGGTTGTTTCACAACCGGCTTTCAGATGTACTAAAGGCAGCTGCCTAACAGTGAAGTTAATTCAATAAGCAGAGGGAACATAATTCATTTGGTACATAGTGTTTGCTAATCAAAGATTATTTCCTGGCATCTAAACTGTGTGTGATAGAATGTTAAGCCTGAAAACATATTGTTAGTCCTCAAAGTTCTTCACCAAATCCAAGAAACATAACAGGCACCCATGCAAGCGATTCTCCTCATTTAAGTAATGAAGATGAAAGCTGAGCTGTGGTCCTGGGAAGAGCTTATGAGAAATGGTTTTTCCTTCTTGTATTTGCGCAGGACAGAAAGCTTGATGACTTTATAATTTCTCTTTCTTTCAAATTATTGTCCCACAGAGCATTAATGTGATGACAGCAGCAAAGCCTGTGAGCAAGCATTATCAGTAAAAAACAGTCTCCCATCTTCCACATCTGTGCTGTGGGGAGCAGGCTGAGGAATAACACCACTTCTCCTTCCGAAATATATCACCTTATTAGACTGCTCTACTGCAGCTGGAACACATGGACCCCCACCACCACAAGCAGCTGCGATGAAAACCTATTCAACCAACCATCTCGGCTACGGAGGAATATTTCACCATGATATCTTTCACACAAGATACAAAGCAGCAGAAAGGAGCATAGACTGCTGCACGGTGTCTGCTTGCGGTTTTCCTGGTGCGACAGATGCTGCAACTGAGACAAACCAGCTTCTCCCTCTAAGGTGGCCACTGCTCTTCAAATCATAAATAACCTCATGACTAACAAACAACTTCAGAGATCAAAACCTGGTATATTTTATTGGACCTGAAAGGATCTAAACTTCGCTCTATTTTCAGAATTAAGTCAGTATGTAAATGAAAATGGCAACTGTGCAGACTGGCGGGGGGGGAAGAGGCGACAACAGGTTTTATGTGAAAATTCCAATGGAACAGTTCTTAAATGTAAAATTTAATTTAGGGGAAAAAAAACCCACCACACCAGAATTATTTGAAAAATTCAAACTTACTTCACATTTGCATTCAGATCTTTCAAAATTCAATGTGAGGGAAAAATCCTACCCAAGTATTCTTACAAAACTTCTGCCAAAAGCAAGATATTGCATTCTTAATGCAAACCCCTTTGCCAGCATTTATTAACAAGTAGAAAATAGTATAGAACGTATAAATCTATGCAGCAACTGGCAACAAAATCATATATGCTATCTACCTGGACGCAATAATGACATTTGATCTGTGTATTTGTTCTGAAAAGGACAGAATAATCTTTTTACAAAAAATTATGAAATGGTTTGAAGTAGCAAACAGTGCAGCTGGAACATATGCTCTGGCTCCTTTTGTATGAATTACATACTTTTAAGTTACTGAAACATTAATGCAGCAAGATTGAAGAGAATTCTGCAAATTCTACTAATTGTGCTGCATCCTTTAGTTGCTCATCTATTTATTTTTTAACAGGACCATCATCAAATGAGGAGGAGTTCTGAGCATATTTGATGTTTGCTTTTAGAACAGTTAACTCAATATACAAGCTCAGTTTCTATGCAGATTAACACACATTCCAAGCCGGTGTCTTCCTGCAGTGTATTTTTGTAATAAAAATACAAATGACAATTCAAAATGAGATGCCACATTTGGAAGACTAAATACTAGCTTTGGAGATAATTTTAAAGGTCAATTTCTTTTGCAACGGTTAAAAGAGTTACGCAAAGAAGGAAAAAAGTATTCATGCAGCAGATGTGATTACACACTTGTGGCTCATGTGAAAAATCTCAGTTGCAATTTGGAAAAACAACATTTCCAGGTATTCTGGCCCAATTATTTTCTGACATTTCAAGTAGTCATAATCTCAAAATTTGCTGCAGAGAAAGCCATACCAAGAGTTCAAAGGCTGAAGTCATTCAGAGCTCAGCCAAACATAGCCAGAATCCATTCGAAGTTTTTATTTTTCCAAACAGCTTCAAGGAAGCTCATTATGAGTCAGAGAAGAAGAAAAGGTTTTTTAATGGGCATTTTATTGATGCAGCAAGTTTTAAGAAGAACCTGGTAGTTTCGTGATTGTTCTACTTCATGTTCTAAAGAACACTCTCTCTAAACAACTCATGTTCTAAAGAATCCCTGAACAACAAGGTGAGTGTTTAACAGTAAAATCCATCAAAAAATTTCAAAGTATTTCAAGTAGTGCTCTTCAAACTCAGCAGAAAGGGAGATCCTGAGTCCAATGGCGCCTATAAAAACATATGTGGAGGATGTACAAACAGCTGCAAGTGCAGTCGCACAAGCACTTATGAATCATATCCCACTGCGTATAAAAACCTTCTGTGTCAGTGTTTTACCATTTCAGGTAAAGTTGTCCCCTGTTTTTTTCAAGCTAGCAGTGGCCTAGGAAAACTGCCATAAAAATGGCTCAACCTTTCTTAAAAATGAGGCATGCCTTCTTAGCAGGTTGCAGTGTCACAGACACTGCATCGTTCATCTCGTAGAAGGGGACAGCGTTCCCTATAGACCTTCCTGGCAGAGGCACATCCATGCAGAGAGCAGAACGTTAGCCTGCCATTGATCCCCTTTATAAATATATAGATATAGATATATATGTGTGTGTTTATTTTTAATTGTGGTGGGGGTTTTGGTTTATTTGTTTGGGTTTTGTTTGTTTGTTTTACACTCTGCAACCCTTATTTTATTTTTTTTTTATAAGGGGGAAAAAAATAGCTCTCGTGTCTTTGCATTAAATTCCAAGTTTCCTACCAAGTTGTCAAGAACATAGTCACACATATATGCCTTTAAGCTGAAAATTGTCTATGATTTATCAAAGTCAGAATGGTATAAATAATGCATGTCTTGCACAGATGGCTTTTTTTGTAATGTAACAACTAATCGCCTGTCAACACAATATTCCATGCACAGAACCTCTACAACAATCTGCAGTCTCTTTCATGTATGATAGATGATAGCCTGTTAGGAGGCAAATGTGATGTAATGTGTGATGATATGCAGAGATGTCATGGTTTGGTCTGGACTGGACACTAAACGAAAGACAGATGCTCTCCTTAACCTCTCTCCCTTCAAAGAAAGGGAGACTTTGGCACTTACTCACAGAGAGAGTAAGAAAGAGAGAGAAAAACTTATGGGCCAAGAAGAAATTAAACTGCTTTAATGAAATATTAATAATAAAAAGAAAATATAATAATATTAATAAGAAAATAATGAAATATATATAATATATACAAATCCAGTATCGAGGTCCCAGGGTGACGATTGCATCACTGGCAGGCACTGGGGAAGTCCCAGACTGGGCTCAGCAATGGCTGGGAACTGGATTCTGGATCTGAAATCAGGAACGCACAGATCAGGATCAAAGGCAGATGAGCAGACAGAGTCCTCCTCGGACACTGGCCATTGAAGAAGGAGGCTGACCCTTTGATCCCTCAGCTTTTATACTGAGCATGATGCAGATGGGATGGAATACCCTGTTGGTAAGTTTTGGGTCCCCTGTCCCATCCACTCCTCCCTGCAGGTGCAACCCCTCTATGCTTTGCCGCTTCTGACCCTCCAACAGGGCACACCACAAAGTTAGTATTACTATCAACTATAAACATCAGGCCTTATCTGCTAGAAGCAGACACTGCCTGAAAAATGTGCTGTTAATTTCAGAAAGTGCCGTTAGTTAGAAGAAACTTAACTGAAAAGTAAAATCACTGAAAGGAAAATTCCTTCTGTTTTACCTCAAACCAAGACAAGAGAGAAAAGCCATGCCTGTTTAAGGTGTGTAAAGGTAGTTAGGGATGCAAATTCTGCATTGTCTGGCTTTGCTGGTGAGCCAAAATGAAAAAGTTATTTACCCAATACCTGAAGACTGATACATACACAAAAACTTTAATGATCTAGATTATTCAGAAGAGATTTGTCCACATCCAGTAAGGAAATCCAAGGCAAGGTGTTCAGTGCTCATGGTAAGAAACCACATTTGAAAAACAAAACAAATGGAAAAACCTGCATTCAGGGGAAAAAAAAAAAGGTAAGCCAATCCCATAAAATTTCATTAGGCTTTAGTGCCAGATTTTATTTCAAATGCAAAAGCTTCTCCTTCAATGTGTTTCTCTTTAAATATTTTAGGATTATGCCAAAGTTCTGACTAACCCACAGTAGCATGGAAGAAACATATCTGCTGGAGTTTCTTTAAAAGGAATGAGAAAAGCAGCATTAGCAACACACACATTCAGCACAATCAGCACACGTTACCCACCAAAAACTTACCTTTCTGTGATCGTTTCTCTGAGACCACTAGCAACCCCTTTCACCACCGTACTAGCCTTTGGCGTCAGCACTACTTGAGATATAAAAAAGGAGCCCTTCTTTCTTCTTTCGGTGATCGACGCCTGGAGGAACTGAATCAGTTTTTCCGGATCTGTTGTGTTTGCCCAAGGAGCTGGCATCATCTGGCCTGGCCAAAGAAATGGTACCTCAAGAGCCACTGGACTGTGGTAGAACACCAGCACTTGGTGTTCCTTTTCCCACAGGTACTGGAGGCTGACTTCATGGGCAAATATAGCAGGACACATTTTGTTTCCGTATGTGTCTTTGAGCATTTGGACAAGCTTTTCATGATGGTATTTCTGCATCCCGTAGAAGTGATTGAAGTCCAAGAAGACCACTTCTTTTGGGTGGTCGGCAAGAAACGCATTTATCTCTTCCAGACCCTCCTTGACTTTGGCACTGAACAAACCATGAGCAAAGTAGAGTTCATTGTCTGGGTCTCTGGGCTTGGTGGAAATTCTAAGATCAAAATACCGTATACCTGCCCCCAGCTGGCTGGTGAAGTTCATGGTCTGTGTAGCCAACCACTTCCTCATCAGCTTTTTAGCCACAGTCCCAAAAACAGACACAAAATTCTGGACCGTCTCTGGCTGCTCAGGCCCAACTGGAGACGCTTCATCGATGTAGAAGCTAAATGAGTCATGAGACCCTAAAAACACAACAAAGGGAAATGATCAATATTGTTCTCATGCATTTAAAGTCATTAGCGATTCTTTCTTAATAAACATAGTTTTCTGACCTGTACCATCGCTCATCAACAGACTCCTCCCTTGCCCTTTTTGTCAATACACTACATTTGTCTGGCAGCATTTACCCCACCAGCACCTTGCAGGAACTTGAAGTAAAGGTAGTGCCTGCTTCACTGCTTGTCTGGGCGTTCCCTCACTCTCTTCAAGCTCTTACTTACGCCTTTAAGTTCACCGAAGTCAGCAGGCTCTGAATGTCAAAGTAATCCTGGTGCAACTCCAGCAAAGCTAGTCACATAATACATCCCTAGAGCCAACGAGAAGAGGAGAGTCTGGCCCTGTACACTGAATCACACACTGTCTGGTTTGCAGAACCAAAGAAAAAACTAAATCAAACCAAAACCATCCACCACATTCCTTTATAGCTAGCTAAAACATGAGTTGAAAAATGCCAGGGACATGTAACCTTTCTGACCTTTTTTTTTTTTATTTCAGGTCTCATCTGGTCATCAACAAGGTTACTGAATGCTGTTTTCCGTCTTAAATTTACCTCTAAAATCCTTTGCTTTCCTTTGCTACATAAATACAACAGATAGAGCCAAGGATAGCATTGCATGCCACTGCTAAAAATACAGAAACTCCACTGCGTGCTCCTGACAAGAATCAGACGTACTACTTAACACACCTATGTACAGAAGTTATCATTTTCCACAACATAAAAAAGTTGAATACAAATATGTTAGACACTTTGCTAGGAAAGATTCTCTCTGTCTCAAGGTACATCCACTAAAAAAAAACAACAACAAACAACACAAAACAAAAAACCAACAACTTATTTTGCTCAGCATTTAGACATTTACATGAAAGCAGCTGATAAAGCTAAGGACATCTGCAAACACATGATCATTCCTCTGTAAGGGACTTTGTCTTGCTTTATGGTGAGATGAGCTGACCCTAGGAGATGCTTATCACCCTTATCTACCACTAGCCTTCTGGCAATTTACACAGAAGTACTGTCTGGCTGCAGGCAGAGCCACACTCCCGCAGTCCCAGCCAGAGGGGATGCTTCTGGTCAGATTCACCATGGCAAGCAGGTCGGCTCCTCAGCCGCTTGCAAACTCCTTCAAGGTCAGCAGGACTTGTATTTCTGAAATGGACTGCAGCACTAGGCCCTCAGAGACCAAATCCTAGCATCAAAATGAGTTCAGAGCATGAGCCTTGCCTGCTACTGATGCTTTTGTAGGTGCTTTTCAAAATTACTTTCCAAAGCACACATGCTGTGGCAAATAAGTATCACATTAACGAAATCCTGCTAGTCAGTCATTTCTGATGGCGATGCTATTTTAACTGAACTGGAACAAACCCTATAAATTGAAGTGACAGCTATAACATTTTCTTCTCTAACAATAAATGGAGTCACGACAAATCATCTTACACCCTAGCTTGGATTTGGCTTTGTTTAATCTGAGAAATATCTTAAAATTTTGTACACCCCTGCTTTTCATGGCTGTCTCTTTGAACTGCATTTTACTTCAAATATTAGATGAATTTTCCATTTTGATCAAGCTTTCTACTGCTGAGTGTTGAAGCAATAGCATATTCCTTGCAGAACCTGATTAGATCATGGAGTATCTGGTTACACACAGATATCCCAGGGGACCAGATCTGCATCCAGAATTTTAATGGTAAAACAAATGATTAGAGCAGTGACTTGTGTTTCAACAGTATTACAGGGAAAAATCAATGAGATACATTAAATGTTCTGCTCAATGTAACCCGCACTAATCTAGAAAACAAAGTAAATCCAGTCTTGTTTAAAACAAGGCATAGCTGCAATATTAGCAAGGGCTGGATCTTGCAAACCCTCACTTCGTCCATTGAAGTCCCTTTTATTTCAGTAGGATTTTATGTCAGACTAAGTACATGTATCAGCTGATTGCAGCAGTAGGCTCAAAACGGTATTAATGTTAATTAAACTATTTGTCCTTTATTGTCTGATGTAAAGCCACTAGCAATCTGAAGTTGCAGAAGAGACAGCTAAACTTGACCAACACAGTGCCAAACGCTACTTAAAACTACTGAAGTCCAGACAGGCAGCACAGTTCTCATAGCAGAAAACTAAGGGCATCAACTTGTCAGCAGGTAGCTTTTAGCTACTGGTAATGCAAAACATGGAGAAGAGCGTAGTGTGAGGGGGAAACACCACAGTTAAAAATGACTGAACATTACAAGCAGCATAGTTTAGAAAAATATTTTTTCTTAATCAAGGTCTTTATGTACATATTTGACCCTAAAAATGGGGATTCCTATGTGAAAGATCCAGAGAAAAGCGCACAGTGCACTGAGAACCTCCATGTTTTGTAACCCAAACAAGGAAGCCCTATTAAATACTGCAAAGAAAATAAGGCTTGACTTAATTTGGGTGACACTGAATGAAGCAGATACTCTATTCAAGAGTTTGTAAAGCTTCCTCCTGACTGAAAAATGCTGCAAATGTTTTGTCTTTCCACATGTATAAGTAATTTAAACAGGTCATTTAAATATTTATTTTCATCACGAACTCTCATACATTTCCTTTTGCCTTCATCCTGCCCTAGCGTCGTAACCAGCTTACTCATATAACTCGGGGAAATTCAAAATCCTTACACTTGGCAGAGCAAATTAGAGTATGACCTTTTCCACTACCACGCCCCAAATCACTATGTTCCTGGTAATGCAAGAATCCTGTACAAACATACACTTGCTTTTAGCAACGAGGTTTCCTTACAGCCTTGCTTTGGTGCATGGGGATATTCCCATCCTACTTTGCCACTGGGAAGTGGACTTGCAGGTTCTCTGCATTGCCAAATCTCAGCTCCCATGAAGGCGGGATGCAGGGTACATTCAGAAATACTAATGCAATGATGCCTGCAGTCTTTGGAAGGTAGCAGTGCTTGCACATCAGCTATCTTTATTATAGTAGGGCAGGGGACACAGTGACCCGAGGTATGGAACAGTCTCTACGACAGAGACTTCACAGTCTGAGATGTGGGGAAACAGAGAGGGGAAATGACTTGTCCCAAGTCATGGAGGGAGAAGGAGTAAGCTGATACTCCTTGTGTGCAAGCATATTTTCTCACCAGTATCTTAGCACTTTCTTAAAATATTGCACACTATTTTCCCACTGTTTCAACAGCACAACATATTGTTGATCTGAGGGAACAACAGTCTGCCAGACTCATTTCAGTCCTGGGGAAGATGACAGAGCAAGTCCTCATGGAAACCATTTCCAGCTTATGAACAGTAGAAAGGTGACTGGGAACAGCTACCATGGATTTAGCAAGAGCAAATCATGCCTGACCAACCTGGTTGCCTTCTGTGATGGCATGACTGGCTTTGGGGAAAACAAAATTTTCCTTTCACCTCAGTAAGGCTTTTAACACAATCTCGCTTAATATGCTTGCAGTCTAACTGGGAAGACACCAACTAGACAAGTGCACTATAAAGTACGTGAAAAACTGCCTGGGCCATCAGGTTCAAAAGGTTGTGGCTGAAGGTTCAAAGTCTGCTCGCAGCTGATGATGTGCCAATTCTCTTTAACATCTTCATCAGTGACACAGGCAATGTGATGGGGAGCACCCTCAGCAAGTTTGCAGATGAAACCAAGTTGGGGGAAGAGGTTAGTGCTCTTGAGAGAAAAGTTGGTATTCAGAGAAACTTCAGCACAGCAGAGAAGCTGGATGACAGGCACCTTAACAAGTTCAAAGGCAAGATGGACCCAGGACAGACAACCCCATTGAGCAGCACAGCTGGGGACAAACTGTCTAGAAAGCAGCTCTGCATAAAAAGACTTGTTCACACTTGGACATAAGGGAAAAACAACTTCCTCATAAGACCAGTTAAGCTCTGGAGCGGGAGCCCACCAGGGGTGGACTCTCTGTCCCTGATTCTCAACACTTGGCTCGATAGCCTCATCTAACTTGGGGTTAGCTCTGCTTTGAGCAAGGCATGGGCTGGATGACTTCTGGAGCCCCCTTCCAATGCGAATTATTCTGTGTCTGCTTATTCTTCCCTCCCCCACGACAAAGAGAGATTAATTTCTTGTCTCTCAACCTCAGAAGCCATTATCAAGAGATACTTAAAATGTCTGCACCAGCCATGATCCAAAACACAAAAGTGGCTCGTTCCAGTCACTAAGACATTAAATTTTCATTAAGTTAGTTGTGGCCAAACACTATTTAGATATTCAAGCCTGAAACATGCTGTATCACTTAGACTGCAAGAAAACAGCTGCTAGTACTTTTACTAGGCAGAACGATCTCCTGTTTTCTTTACGGAATTCCTGTAATAGGACAATTGGGAATATATAACCCGGTACAGCTCAGCTATCGATATATTTACGGCTTCCCTGGAGGGCTAAACCCCCCATTTAAAAAATAATTGGGCTCAGTGCTGAAAAAAGTCCCTCAGAGAGAGCGCACTTCAGTTCAGAATCATTTCTTCAGTCCCACAGAGCCACAGAGAACCTACTATTTTTGGTGGCTAAGCTTTAACACATCATTCATAAAGCTGGCAAGCCTAGCTGAACTTAGCTCTGTCCTCCCCTTCCCTCACTGTTGGCTCTGTCCGTGCCATGTAACAGCCTGGTAAACAGCGCCTAATACGGACGTGCAGAATCAAACGGTTCTGCCCAACATGCTCCTTTCGGCAGCAATCACACCCTGAAGATCCACAAGTTACAGAAAAATCACAAACATATAGAAGCAAAGTTTCACAGTTTTTGACATGTTTTACTCTCTTCCCCTACTCCCACAAATCCCAGGCTCCTTTTTTCTCTGTGCTGGGAGTGGAGTCTTTTACTACTGCTTTGAGCATCATTAAAAGCTTTACCTGCTGTTGTCTTCCTATATTTAGAAGATGACATCCTTTGGTGGCTATTGCTGAAATGTCACGTACAGTGCAGCCTAACTTTTTTGAAAACATTCTTGTCAATGAGGGCTCTAAAGTGAATGACTGGAGATCACAACGCGTTTCTTGGATGTTGTGGAGAACAGCTAGGACAAATTCCATGACCCCTGGTACACAGGAGACCAATGCAGATGTTCTTGCAGTCTTATTTGATCTGTTCTCACTCTCTCGTTTGGCCTCAAAAAGAATCAATCAAAGAAAGAAAAAGCCCTATGGATCTTTACCTAGCTGCACTGCAATTCCAAGGAATAGTAAAGGCTAGTCACAAACACTAGACTTGTTGAACCTCAATATTGTGTTTCACCTTCTTTTTAAGATGGCTGAGCACTGTTGTCTCTATCAAAGCCACAGCATATCTCAGGAAGTCAAAAGGTGCTGCCGAGAGCAATGCAATTCAGACTTTACAGTCCAGTTTAGCATTCAGACTGCATGGGTGACACAAGCTTTGTTTGATAGAAAGATTAGCCAGGAGAGCAAAACAAAAACAACTGGGGAAAAAAGAGGTTATACACCGTTCAATGACTCAGCCTCCCCACAGGTAACTGCCTTGCTTATCAGCTGTTCTTCCCGTGTTTGTCACCAGTTGTGCAGCCCTGACACCAAGCAAAGCTTAGGCACTCAGCACTCCATGATCCAAAGGGAGGGAGAGGCAGATACTACCTCAGGTAATGCAAAAATCCAAGTAATGAACAAGTCATCAGAGTCAGAACAAGAGTACATGTATAACCCATGCTTATATAGATATGCCCACTAGCTATGTACCCGATCACATTAAGTTATGATGTAATGCCTACAGACAACACTTTGCTACCCATAAAACCTCTTTCTAGGCTCACAAACTCTGTCAAAACCCTATGAGAAACAGCTTGGTTTTCCAAGCACCATGCTGCTGTTTTTAGGTAAACCAGTTAAAGATGCACAGAAAGCCCCATGCAAGTAAACTTAGATCTATGTAAACTTAGAACCGAGAAACCTGAAACTGCATCTCTGCAGGGAGACCAGGGAGCTTTCCCCCTGCAATCCCCAAAACTTTTGTTTTGTTCTGTGTCTGAACTAAGAACCCTGCACAGACTGAGCTGGCCACCTCCCAGGTCTCACCCACCCCAAACTCCATGGTCACAACCAGCCAAACCGCCACAGTTAGCCAAGGGTACCTGGCAAGGAAACTCATCCACAGTTTCATTCCTCCAACTCAACCTCCAACAGTTACATGGGATTTCTGCAACTCCCCAACCATAAGCAGTTCCCGCGTTACCCATAATTAGGAAAGCTTTTCAGGCAAGATTGCCATCAGCACCAGGAGGATGGTGCCTACCTTTCGGCTTCCTGAAGGCTCAGGAAACCTTCTCAATGGGAAGTCAGAGCAGTGGGTGCTCTTCCCGGCGTCCTGGCCAGTCAAACAACCACACGTTCTTGCACCTTGGTCTCAGCATGGAAATTGGGATTTTCGTTAAAAATAAATATCAGACTTTTCTTTACATGAGAGGAACATTTTTTAATATCTAAGAATATCTGGGTTTTATTCAAGTGAATCATCTTATCAGAAAGTAAGAAAAAATATTTTATAAGCCTGCATTTATAGGTGGTGAGCTACCCATACATAACTCAAATCAAACTGAATCACACCCTCAAGCAGTGAAGACAGAGGAACTACTTAACTTTTTGTATATAAAGCCCTGAAGTTTCTATTAAAAAAAGACATAAGCCAAAATGAAGACATTTTTAAAATAAGCCCGTTAAACAAACTTGAAAAGTCTGTGAGGTAACATGAACACAAATCATTCCACTTCTTAAATCAAATCTTTTTCCAGGTCATACAGCACAAATAACTTTACATCCAGACAGTTAAATCTTGCAAAGTCAACAGTTTTAACCTGTTAAGTAAGCATTTTAATGCTTTCCAGCTATAACTACGTGATAAATTAACCTTGGTTTTCAATGGGAGATTACTGATGAAGTACAAATCCAGAGCCCAATTCTAAGCACACTTAACTGTTTGAATTATTTTAATTATGTGCATGAACGTCTGCAGGAAAGAGCCCCATTTTGCTTGAGCTTCTTTCAGAATAATAGAATTCCAAATTGCTCTGGAGTTACATTAACACCAGATAAATTGAAGTCGTTGAATATCAGGGAGCAAGAAGAGGCAGGCAGTGACAAAAGAGAAAATGTATTCTGGTCGTGTTTGAGAACATAAGCAAAAAAGGTGACAGGAGTGACAGAGAATGAAGCTGTTAAAGCAACATTTGTTACATTACTATTAACTACCTAAGAATTCAGATGCTGCTGTGAATACGGCACATTCACAATTTCCCCATCAGAAATGCACTCCCCAGTGTGTCCACCTCCTCTATGCCAGTCCTATCATCTCTTCCAAAAGAGTCCAAGCTCTTTTCTTCCTCCCCTGGTATCCCCTTCTGCCTTGAAGACCTTGGTGATAATGCGGGAAAAGAAAAGGAAATGTTTGCTTCCTTCCTGCCCCGTTACTTCCCAGAACTGGTAGCCTCTGCCCATTCCCTCACCCCAGGAGATAAAGGTGCATTTTCCCTCTGCCACCAGGTGAGTCCTGGACCAGCCATTGGAATTGCACATAACCATAACTCAGATCTTGGTCCTGTGCCTAGGGACACGGCGGTGTGCTGCCTTAAGGGGACCATTACTGCAGGCAAAGTTGTGTGTCAAAGGGACAATCTGAGAAACCAGGGAAGTGCACATTATGCAAACATTTTAACATGGTTTGCTTGCAAGGGTGACCAGAACTATTTTGTACTAAAAATCACTTCAAAGTCATATTTTGTCAACCTCTGCCAGACATGGTTTCTAATACTACTTCTCCTATATGTGGAACCCTGCATTTCTCAGCCAAACTATCTCAGCTGGAGCACCTTAATCCACATCAAATGTCACAGCACAACTACAACAAATGCACCAACTATTGGATCAATGGACACAGCCTAGAGCTGCACGTGGCAAAGTACAAAACATTCAAAACCCTGCACAAAGCAACTACACTTTGATCAGCGTAATATAGAACAGAGACTTCATCCTTCAGAGAATCACAGAATAGTTGAGTTTGGAAGACACCTGTGGAGGTCATCTGGTCCAGCCCCCCTTTCTCTAGAGTCTGAAGAGAAGCAAGTGAAAACCGTCTGCACAGATGATACAAATCGTTGAAGACTGCTCAAAAAGACCTTCCTGAAGCAGCATCTTAGCTAGGAAGAAAGAATCGGTAGTCCACCTGTCTGGAGATGGCATCCCTTATCTAGTGACCAACTTTCACACCTGACTCTGTATTTTTGTTCTCCCTATAAACAAATAAAATTTTCACCCACAAGAAAGGATTTTAAGCAACTATTAACTCTTGTTCCTCTGGCATGTCCTTATCACCTATAAAATACTCCTGAGGATCATTTTGTTTTGTGCTTTTTAACATGGCTACAATTGCCTTCAAGGGGAGCCTATGACTGTTGACATTGCCAGTAATCTCCATGACCATGACAAACTGCTTTTGACTCAGGCCAAAGCTGTTACCACTCTAAGTTGTTTTGTAAGTGACACCTTGTGGACTATGGCAGTGCCTGCACTGCAGCCAAGATCAGTGCCTCACCTAAGCACTGCTTCTTTCCTATAAGGAAGTCACTTCTAAAAATAAAACAGGTCAGAAGGTGGGGAAGGATCTACTTGGCTTTAAGGCCCAAGACAACTGGCAATTACCACAGTACAATAGGCAAGCTTGGCTAAAAATCTGATTAGGTTACTCATTATTCAATTCATACTAATACCTTTAGTGTACATAAAAGTACCCACATTCAGTCTCTTACTGCTGCCTCCCACAAACGTGAAGACCTGTTCCTGCTGCTCTTAGAACACTACATCAGTTAATCCCACATTCCAAATTCTAAATACTCTGTTGAAAAGTCAAGAAATAAGAAAAAAAAAAAAAAAGCTGTAATTATATTTCCAGCTCTCCAAACAGTGTGAGCATGTTCAAAACTATGGACATCACAAGGTCAATTCTGCTAAAGAAACTATTCTTTAACAGAAAATTAGCACATGCTGCCCTCCTGAGAGTGTTTCCCCTCTCACTTAGTAACTTCCTTACTGTCCTGTAATTATTTGTGTAGGAGGAGGTGTTGTAATGTTTTCCGAGACACTGCTAAGAGTAGATAGCCTCCTACCTCTTCCCAGTCAAACCACCTCCAGACAGATTTCCTTGCAGACTTCACGCAGACAGCACATAGAAGACAACAGAGTGGAGCAGTATGCGAATGGTGGGGGCTTTCCAAGAGCCTCAGATTACTGTACTCTAAAAGCTCACCATTAAGTGAATTATTAGTTTCATCAAATGTAGGTTCTAAACAAGCCAGTCTTCACTCAGACAAATGTAAGATTAACACCACTGGAAACATGAAAAAGGCCTCCAAGATCAGGCTGTAGCACAGAACGGAGCAGGCTAATCCTCACGTTTAATCAGCTCGGTGGAGACCTGGCCCCAGGCCACCGTGGCCGCAGGACGAGCTCTGGGCAGTACCACTGCTCACCACCTCTCCCCATCTCTACCTCCCCTAGAGCCATACCCAGCTGCTCCACCGAGCGCAAGTCAGGCCACCAGGTTTCCTGGAGACATCTAACTGCACTGGATGTGGGGAACATTTTTGGAGTACAGATGTAGAAGTGGAAATGGTCACGTTGAGGACTGAGAGAATCAGTTGGTGTGCTTTCCCCACTATTTTTTCCAAACGAGATCTAAACCTCCCAGCTGTACCCAGAAGAAGAGGTGGAAGGCAGTAATATATATGTGCATATACCAAATGCAAAAAAAAACCCCATGCTGTTGGACATTTGTGCACTGCAGTGAAAATTTTAAAAGGTGCAAAAGCCTCAAAACTTCTAAAACCTGCCCTACAATAAGCCACTAAAAAAGTGGTTTTTATTTCTTCTGTCAAGTGAAACTGTAAACATGATTTCACGATGGTTTGTGAGCAGATACATAGCACAAATTCTTTAATAGAAAAAGGCTCCCTTTACCTATCAGGATAAAACTCACCAGGATTCATGGAACAAGGACTTCAACAAAAGTTACAAAAATTAATAAATTAGCTCCTATTTCTGACACAGCAAGAGTAACTACCAGTTTTTTTAAAAAAATCTTTACATCAGGATTGACCAAGCACCTAAAACATACAGTTTAAGATCATCAGAAGTTAAAACTTCAACAGCAGACTGGACACAACACTGTGGCTTGCATAATGCATGTCAAGTGCTGTGCTAGGCAAACAGCCATGGCCACCTTATTTATGAATTTGAATGAATTCATGAAGACCAAACAGAATATTCTATATCACATTAGTAAGCATCACATACAATCTTGTATTTTATGGACAACTATAATCTGAAGACAAATTGGCTATCTAATCACTTGGAAATAAAATACTCGGGGGCAGAGCTGTAGCTACTGTCAGTCACCAGCACTCCACAAATGACAATTCTCTCAAGTTTCTGCTTTTTTTGGGAATACTGCAAACAAATCTACTATGCTATTTTTTCTTTTTGCTCTCCAAGCTCACTGCTGCGTGTTCACATGCATCAGAGATCTCTATCAGATCTGACATTTTAGTTAAACACTAGTCTCAGAAGTACCGTATTAGCTATTTTTCTTCTTAATTCAGGCACTAGCATACAAGAATGTGAACATTTCAGGGAGGAAAAAATAGCACGAAGTATATCTGATTCTAAGCATAAAATTAATGTGCCAGGAATAGTTTGGGGCATATTTCATTGCAGCACCATCTCAGTCTGGCTGAGTATGTCATCAGCATACAAGTCATACCTCCTGGGGCAATCATCAGCACTTGAATTGCGAGCCAATAGCTTTGGGACTAGTGAGAAGCTGTGATGACCCCATACAGCTCTGCTGAGCACGCGAAATGGCATCTCCCCACAGTGAGTGCCTTCTGACCATAATTCTTGTTCATAACCCTAATGCTACCATTGACAGGACAACCCTTGAAAGGCAGTATGCAACCGAGAAAGCGTATAAAAGAAGAGCGCAGGCTGTTGATCTGTTCGTATCTCTTCCTCCCCATGCACACATAAAGCACTGCTTATTATGTATAGCCACAAGTAATTCAACGTTCACACTCTAAAACAGGATCAAATAAGACAACCTCTGCTTCTTGTGGTTTTATTTATTTGATTTATTTTCATGGAAAATGTTCCTTAATACTCTTGGTAACGAGAAATTTCCCTTGAAATAATTGTTTCTGATTACACAGATCTCTCTTGCCACTTACTGCATCTTTTCGGCAGCACAAAATGTTTTTGGATACTTGATTTTGCATTTCCCCCATCTCTTGCCTCTCCTCTCATCTTTGATCTACATTTTTCCTTCTCTGGCATATACAGTATAGTCCTTTCGTAACTCATGGCTGCATTAATGCACGTATTAGCCTCAGCATAGCTCTTATTTCTATTGTTTTTTTTTTTTTTTTTAAAACAAGCAAACAAAAAACCAACAGTGCAGTGTTTTCTATTAAATCTAAGCATCATTACTGAACAGGTCTAGTGATCTTGTAGCTGACAGAAATTACTTGCACAGCATATGCAGTTTCTGCATCATTACTCAGTATTTTAAGGCCAAGAAAAAGGAAAAACCAGGAGGTGTGGCTGGATAAAATGAGGCTGCATTGCAAAGCCAGTGGAAGAACGATGCTTTAAGGTTTTCTGTAACTTTTAAAATCCCTACAAGAAAGCTACTGCCATCTGAGATAGCTCACCACAAGAACTTTAAAAGGTAACATTTTTCAATTGTTTGTATAAGCATCAAACACTCCTGCAAGGACACCTGCAACACAGAGAATAAGGACTCCTCCTGCACTCTAATGAGCGCGCTGACAGTCAGTTTATCAGCACTCCAGGATGGGCTGTCCTAGGGACAATATTGACAGAGTTTTCTACCGCCATGCAAGAAGTCCAGGCTACATTCCTTTCATTTTCTCACTCACTGAACTTGAAAAGCTGGGCCAAATCTGAGCAGTTCATCTGATTCTTGTGGGAGAAAACTGGGAAAGCAGGTGGGAGAAATATTATTCCCTTTTCTGAGTCAGTTCGCAAAGGCTTTCACGTACAAACCCTCTTAAAAGATCGCTTTTAATAAGCTGTCCATCTAAATTTAGCTGACTGACCACGCCAAGGCTGAGAGATAACAAATGAAATATAAAATACTGCAAAGGAAGGGGAGGAAGAGGGAAGCATGTAAGGTGTTATATTTTGATCATTCCCCTTGCTCTGCACCTTTCCTCATCCTTTGGTTGATTCAAATCTTCACATTAGAGATTGTTCTACTTTTGTGTATTGCCTGGCACATTTGATCAACTGCTACAAACAAAATACCTCCCTTAGCCACCGCAGTGAATGCAAGACGTGTCTCCTGAGACAAGGTGCTCAAGAAGAAGCCTTTCTCGTGCAAGGTCTCCTCAACTATAAGCAAAGACACTGCAGTGTTTGACTTCACGTTCACTAGAGGGAAATAATGAAATATTTTCCCTCAGGCCCTGAGATGGGAATGGAAAACACTACGTCATCTTTGCCAAAGCATTTTTTTTCCTGCAAAAGACAGAAGAACATCCCTAAGCACTTGAAGGCTGAACATTGGGAAGTCACCGGCTACGCACATACAAATGGAGTAACCCTGTGGCCCAGAAGATCTCCCGCAGTCAGTTTGCTTTGTGGGAACTCAACAGAGTGCGAGACCATGGGCAACTGCAGCAGCGTCACCATGAGGAAATACACAGGCTCATAAATATAACTCCTCCACCAAGTTACCATACTGTGGTGTCACTGGCCTTCTCAAGCCCAAATACAAGCACAGCTCTGCTTTGCTATGTACAACCAGTGCTTTACAAATGTGACTCCCTGCGAAAGTACTACAGAGGAAAAAGCCTTTATAGGAGGCCTCACTGTCTCCTCCATATAATCTGTATTTGACTTCTACATCCAACTGCAGAACAAGGAAAATAATCTCATTCAAAGATATTGCATGTGAGGGTTCAAGCCAGTTGTGGCTTTCATAAGACATCAGCTGCAAGGCATCATGAACCATCAGACGACAACACACTCAGAGCTTGCTGGCACCCAGAGTTGGTGGCTGGTGTCAGAGCACGTCCTCCTCGCAGCCAGTGCTGCCCTCACGTCTTTACCACCTCCTTGCACCACGCTCTGCTGCTGAGATTCTTACGGAAGATCTCTACAGTCATGTGTAGTATAACACCTGTAAACCACTAGATCAATGCCAGAAAAATGCCTCTTGCAGTGAGACAACACCGAGATCAGAAGACAATGAGCCACGAGGCTTTAGAGGGGAACAGTGGAAAGGTACACCTAGTTGGAAAAGGAGAATCCAGAGAACAAGTTTAAATGAAATTGTTTAGTTGGTCACTACTGAATGGAAACATTAGCAAAGATGAGCTGTGTTTTAGTCCTTGACTTCGAGGGGTGGACAGACGAGAAACCTCTCTGCAACCACAGGAGGAGGTTTAAAAGCAAGTCCTATCCAAGCTGGGTGTATTTGCAGGCCAGCGTGGTCCAGGTAAGCATTGTCAGCCAGACCAGCCACCCTGTAACGAGGCAGCATCCCCTTTTTGCCAGGGGCTCCACCTCAGCAGAGGTCTGAGAGTCCTCCAGACAGAGGTGTGGGATAATGTGCCAGCCCTTCTTCCCCACAGGTTCACAACCTGACTTCTGAATAAGGTTAAACCCTAAAATATGGAGTTTAATAATACCCTTTCCAAAGTTTTCATGCTTTTACTTATAACTCTGAACAATCTTCCTATCCACACAAGTGATTCGTTTCATTTTTGACCCTTAAGACCAAGATGTATCACAAAAGAACATAAAGGAAAACACAAAAAGAAACACCAAAGCCTAAAGAAAGTCTCAATCTCAACCAACAGGCAGGAAACGGGACTCACTTGGATGCTATTTCAGCTGGTAGATCAAATAAGAAAAAACCCCACATTGTAATACAGGTAAGCATTACAAGTGCCACTGTTGGAAGAGTCTTAGCTAGGCTTGCAAAATGTGTGTATCAGCCACATTATCTGGTGCACATCCTCTCTGGTCCAGGAACATAAAGAGACTAATAACTTCATTTCACAAACTGAATGGTGACAAGTAAAGACACACAGAAGAGAGAGGATTCAAACTGTGAATGCCTGCCTTTTAGTTGTCTCTTCTGCCATCACTAAACAGGCAATTTAAAGCCCCGCACAATCGATCAACCTAGAGTCCCGTCAAACACACTGTGCCTAGCAATCCAATTTCAATCCAGTTCTTGCATTATTTGTTGCTAACAGCATCGCTGCTTGATTCAATACGGCAATCAAATAAGCCACTATACAATACAGAGGACTATAAGAAATGAATGAAAGAAGTTACAAAATAGGAGTATTCCATTTCCTAAATTTTCAGCCTACAGTCTGCACCAGATTCCCAGTTGGTATTTATCAGTATAGCTCTAATGACCCATTAGGCCAATTTACACGCTGCAGATCTGGCTGTTAGTGTTTACCATTTAGCATTAAGAAGTCAATGAAAAAGCACAGGCAGTACTATTGATTAACTGAATGAACAGTCAGCTGATCTGCACTTTGTCCAGGCTCAGGATACATCCAATTTATACTGGATATGCTCATGTTTTTAAAAACAATAATTAGTTTAGCTGTTTCATACTAACACTACATAAATACAACATTTCATAGTAATTTCCTAACATGTAATTGGATACTATCCTTATCCTCTCTCTAACTCATTTCAGCTGCTTTCATCCCCCTGGTTCAAAAGTTAAAGTTAACTTTGATATAGTAAAACTTACAAATTAGTAAATGTATTTTAAGGACCTTTCAAAGCATCTGAACATGGAATGTTTTGAGTCCTGAATGTGCCCCAAAAAGCCATGTTTTTTCTGAACATCATGGCAATGGCAGCAGTCCACCTAGACTGACTGTGCTTTGGTTTTAACATGACACTTCCTCAGCTTAGACGCCAAAATATTGTTATCTGCAATAATCCCACAGCTGGTGATACTGGTAAAGCTGACGATACTGGTAAAGCTGACACAGTGCAGTGATGATGCCAGCACAAATTCTTTCATGCTTCTTTTGAATTCTCTAATAACTTCTGTGTCACCCTTTTCTTCTCGGTAGAGGTTGCCCTTATTACTCAGGCAGGAATATCACAGACCAAACTGCCTTAACATCCCCTTACCCTCTGCTCTCTAGCTCTATGCCATCCTGAATATTTATTATTTCAAGACATTTGCAAGGACTTGCTGAAGACAGCCCATTTCTGAGTCAGTTGTGAGAGGATGCCAGTGGCTTCTGTTAAAGGAGACCCTTTGTTTTAAACCATTAAGTAATTCTTTAATAAAATGGCACTGGCAGACAGCATCTCAGTTCAGCAGTCCCACTCCATAGCTAAACACCATGGCAGCTGTTCTATACCGCTATTATTGCCGTTTTTCAAGGAAAGTCAAAGCTGAGTCTTTATAAGACAGTGTCTTCTTTTTTTTCCTCTCTCTGCCTTTCTTCCAGTTGTAGACATATATATTAATTCAGGAATTTGACAAATTTTGAGTAACTGAGATATTTCAAAAAATAAAATTCTTGTTACTTTTAGGACCAGCTGTACTGGGAAAAAACCCAATCCAGCAAGCCACTTGCAATTATCTAAAAGCGGATTGAGTTGGATAGAGACCTAGATCTTCATACTTAACTTTGTTTACAAAGCTTTTTCACAACCTTAACCTCTCTGTTGGATGCAGAACTGCCCTCATACCGGGACATCACTGAAGCTGTGGAGCACATGGTGCCAAAGCTCCGGGGACCCGCCCCCCCCTCCCTCCAACACACAGTTGTGACCCAGAGCACAGTGTAGAAGACAAATTCAGCGCTTAGCTTTGGTGGAAATCTCTTCATCACTCAATTGTCATTTCTACAAAACCGAGGACATTAATACGCTCTCTCTCATTAGAAGTTTCCCAGTAAAAAGTGCAGTGTAGGAACTAGGCATGGCTGAATTTTTAGTTAAGGCAGTACCTGGTGCAAGGAGACAGTCAGTGGCTGAACACTATTCTCGTTACTGCCTGTCACGGACCATAAGGACATCCCTCTCACCCACTAGAGCCACCGTGCTGCATTGCCGCCCTCCAGCCCACAAACCTGTGTGCCATGGGCAGCCAGGCAGCCCCTCAGCACCGATGCCACTTCAGAGAGACCAACACAGCCACAATGGCAGCCGCAGAACCCGTATTTCATCCTCAGAGGCACACGGTGCTCCAGACGGTGCCACAGCAAGGAGGACATTGCCCTCCCCTCCCGCCCCAGTAGCAAGCATCATCACTGATCAGCCAAATCTCACGTTCAACACAAGAGGCCTTTTTGAAGAAGTTCGTTTTTGTGCTGTGTGCACAACCGTAAAACATTCACCCTTGCATACAGTGAAAATGTTCAATATTTTAAAAAGAAAACATCAAAATAATTGCACAGCAAATTATTTCTCACCTATAACAAACACCTAGTCTGTAATCTCGTTAGTAGCAACAGCGCTGACATATAAACAAAGAATAAATACCTCTTATCAGAGGGCATATTTTGAAATCTAGACATATTCATCAAAAATTAAAATTTGCAGGAAGCTCCTAAATCTGTTCCTGCAACTGGAAATCAGCCATTTCGTACATTATGTTACTGACATACTTTAATTAGCTCTAATTCACACATTATAATCACTGTCTAGAAAATTTGCAATGCACTTGTTATGAAGGCAGTTTTGCATCTTTATCAACACACAGTTGCTTTAATCTCACAGAAGTCACTAACGCAACAAAAAAAGATCTCTTTTTGCATCATGAATTATGACATACCTGTCTTCAAATTAAGTACTCTGGGTTTTTTTGCAAGCCACTTGCACACTAAGAGCTAGAAGTATTAAAATCTCTCGTCATTGAACACAATAAAGAAAAAAGGAAGAAATAATTCCTTTGCTATAGGGACTGGTATTTTTTTTAAAGACATTCCAACCGGACACAGAAACTAATCTTCTTCAGTTCTTTTGAAAAACCCTCTGAGCATATACTTCTATCTTTCTGTTCCCGAAGACCTTTCAAACTCTGCCTCGCAGGAGCCTGTCTATTGCTGGGAGTCAGTGACATGCAGGCTCTTCCAAGTGAGATAGACAGCTTTAAGCCTGGCAGTGCTTAACTACAACATGCAGTATCATTGCTATTGAAGAAGCAGGAATTTAAAATTGGAATTAAAGATTTCTACCCTTTATACCAGTGACGTAGCTGTTGGTGTTACTAAAGTTCAGATCTCATTACTATTCAGTTCTTCAACATCCGCAGTTGATTTCCGAGCATTGTTTAATGCAGCCCAGTTACCAAGTGCAGAGTTTTATGAATTTGCTGGATCCGCTAGACAAACCATAATTCCCCCTAAGTAGCAAGAATAAAAAGCAAACCTGGTGCAGGTGAATGGAAGCCAAAGGAACAATCAGCACAAAACCTTGGGAAGAAAAGCTTTTTCAATTGCAAACTATTTTGTCTGAGCACAGACTGGCAATACAATGGCTTCTTTATTCACTGCAATGCACTTCGAGCACAGGTACTTCTCACTCCAGGTGCTTAGCTGTCCAAAAAAAAAAAAAGCTGGAATTGCCCTGATCCCCAAGCAAAAGATATATTCCACCTTTTGCCTTATTTCACTAACGTGCCTCTCTCTGTGCAAAGGTATAAATCCACATTAAACACTGTTTCCTTCTTCCACGAGTGAGCCTCCTTTGAAGAACTCCAAAAACAAGAGAGTCAATTATTTGCATACAGAAAGCTAGACTTAATGGCACTGATTGATTTTCACCAGTCAAGCAGTAACAAAGAGGCATGCAAGGGCACTGCATTCTGGACAGTACATGAAGCATTCAAGGATAATGAGGCAAGTGTGGAGGCAGGTGCCAGGCACGCGTTTGAGTCTGATGCCACACATAAATGAATGGACCATAAAGCAGAATAGGAGACATATGGCAACCGATTTGTGCCGCAATCCATCCCTGTCCACTGCACGCTCTATTTAGTGGTTCCGCACAGGCACATCACCCAAAACGCTCGCTCATCCTGTGCGGCAAGAGCAGCTGCAACGGAGGCAGAATCTGCCCCTCAGTGTGGGAGGAAAATGAATAGTGAGCAGAACGGTCCCCACCCTCATGCCACCAGTTAACAGTTTTGCCGGCATGTGACCTTTTGTTTGCCATCAAATCATCTCCCTAGCAGCCAAATCATATGTTTGTCTATTCATCATATCCTCTGAACATTCAAACCACCTGTTCACATACACAAAGGCTGTTTGGATCCTTCCTGCCCTCTATTGTGGCAGCTCAATAACTAAGACAGGGAGCTCCCAGCTGGGTAGGAGCAGTGGAGAAGCACTGCACAGCCAGAGGGGAAAGAGATGTCGGCAGAGCACACTTATACAGGGAGAAAATTAGAGTCTGGAAACTCAGTGACAAGCCATCCCTTTTCTTGTGAGTGTCATAAAAGAAAGATGCTCAGAATAATTACTACAATAGCAATGTTAAAATGTTAATTTGTACAGTACTCTGTGGAGCATGCAGTTCTGATTGACGTTTTGGCTGGAAAAGGAACCTTACTTAGCAATCTCTGTTTGGTGAATTAAAGGGCTAATACAGGCAGTTTGATAAAAATTATGTCACCCTATTTGAAACCTAGCCAAAGGAAAGAAATGTTTTTATGATTTTGCTCCTGCAACTGTACAGTGATATTTAGACATAGAGATTTCCAGGATCTAAGTATGGGTGGATTTGAAGCCTCAGTATTAAAAATTAAAAATTGTGGGAAATCTCTAAAAAATTCTAGCAGTAAAACCACCCCGAGCTGAACACGTGCTGTTTGGAGAAGCAGCACTGCGTGGGTATTTAATTTCATCACCCAGATGAAGATCCACTTACTTCCTCCATGTTTATCTCCCTGACCACCTCATCCAATTTTGTCCGTTTCAAATTAAGCCTCTCATCTAAACTGGTACTGGTCATCTAAATTCCTGCAGAGATAGGAGAGAAAGAGAGGGGCCTCTGGTGTGTACTTACCTTGTCCAGAAATACGCGTCTAATGTAAGTTAGTATAATTCACCAGTGGAGGCGATTCTTCTTCTGTACTCTTTAAATGAGTCAAACAGCTCACTTCAGGTAACTAAAGCTCACTTCAGCATACATACTTCTACTATTACTGAATGCTTCTTCTTTAAGGGGAGGAAAATATTATCCTCGTATTACTAATGGGCAAGTTAGGGTCTCGAGAGGCTGAAAGTCATACTTTAAAAGAATTTAAAGTCCACCTACATGGAATTTAGAAGCTTAAAATCTAAAATCCCTCTGTGGCAGACAGGCAAAGTAGAAAGAGTAGAAAGTCTTACTTCTTACTACAGCATTTCCCAAGCAGTAAGAGTTGCCCAGAAATGAGTCAGTCTCAGTGCCCAAATGGTATATAATCCCTGTTTCAATGCACAAACTTAAAGTGTCCTTGCTCTAAATCCCTATCTAAGAATTAAGCTGTGATCCCAACAAGAGAACATCAGAAAGACCTGAAGGTGCTCAGTAACTCCAGACATCAAGCCACATGGTCCAGAGGATGAAGTATGTTTAAGGGATAAAGGGGGTGTGTTGCGGGGTGGGGGTGAAAACAGTTGAGAGTGCAAGAAGTCTGCAAAATCCAGGCCCACAATATTTCAAACTGAGCACCAGAAACGTTCAGGGTTTTTTTGGTTTTGTTGGTTTTGGGTTGGTTGTTGTTTGGTTTTTTTTTTTTTTAATTTTTAAACATACTCTCCCATATTCAGCGATAGCTCCATTTCTTTTCTGTCTCACTGACGCACAGTTACATCAGTGACATCTGTATTGGGACAGCCTGAAGAAGTCCTCGCGAAGGACCATGGCTGCCTTGCTCAAGATGCGAGTTGGAGAAACTTCTACAGAGACACATCACAGAGCCTGTATCTCTGCAAGAATCGAACCATCTAAGGATAAAAAGAAACACAGGAAGCAGAAATAAAAATCAAAAGAGGAGAGTTGAAAGAAACACTAAAATAATAACTAACAGCTTAAAAAAAGGTCACAGCTCATCAATTGCTTGCTAAGTGCTTCATGCTTTTACATCACAGTAAAGCTCAATTTTAGGCAAAGACTGGAATAAAACTCTCTCTCTGAAACAGTATTTCTCCCCCACAGAAATACAGAAGAAAAAGCATAAGAGAAAAGGTGACGGTGGATGTGGGAAATGCTGACTCAGGTACAGGAGAAGGGTGTGCAGGCAAGAACCAACCCTCCACGGCTCTCAAGACTCACCAGTTGGGCTGAGGCAAGGTGGGCTCTGAAACCAGGGGTGAGCACCCTGTGTTTGGTGGGACGGGTAGGGAGGTGTGGATGAGGACAAAAGGAAGGGGAGCCTACAAGACCAGAGTTGCTGTTACGAGTCCAGCAGAAACACCCATGTGGAAACACACTGTTCTGTTTGTGCGTTTGCTCTACGTGAGCGGTGTAGAGGGGAAGGTGCACAGGAAGGTTCAGCGCCCCACGCAGCCCCGAGAGAACCACCAGAAACCCTACCTGAGCACTCTCTGTAAGCTACGAGACAGACATCCTATGGGGAGAAACAGCGTTATCACCCCATAACACTCTGTGTTGGACAAACTAACACTACACAAGCCATCTTGGTATTTCCCTCCCCACAACATGAGAACAGTGCCCAGATGCTCAGTCCTTGGCGGTCCGAGGGCAAGCATCTTTTGGGATACATTCAGCACAACCCAGGCTGGACTCCATTTGATATCCAGACAGTAACACTTTCACGTTTCGCAGATTGAGCTACTCAGACTGCATTTATTCTTAAACGGCACTAGCATTAGATTAGTGTCAGGCTGTATTTTTGTACTTAGCTTGAAGTCTGCTGCTTCCATTTCAGGCCTGGAGAAAGTTTTCTATACCTAAAAGTCTATCCAATTTTTTCCAATTATAGCTGCCGGTTCTCAAAAGATATTATCTTTTCTAAGTGCCTGGGACTATCACAGCTGTAAGGAAACTACTGCAATATGGGAAGATACTGAATTTGGTGCCTGAATGGAGGGAGATTGCCCAAAATGAAGAAAAATGAAGCCACATTACCATTTAGGTCTTAAATTTACACACCATCCCCAGAAGACCTATATCCCCAAACCTCTAAATATTATTCATTTTTAACTACTATATACAACTAGGTAGAGACTGTCAAGCACTGAGAAATCATGTTTCACTCAGCCACTCAACTCCACAGGAAATAATTTAAACAAGAAGTGTGCTCCAACACGCTAAAAAAACCAAACAAAAAACATTCCTGAAACAAAACCAAGCACTATACAGCAAACCCTGGAATGCTGCCAGAATAATTTGATAACAAACAAAACAAGGGAACAAAAAAAAGAAATCTCATTAACATGATGAAAACACCTACCGCCAGCAACAAATTGACCTGGAAACACTATGAAAGCATCAAGAAAAATAACAATAACATTAGATTGGAGACCCTTGGACACAAATTTGGAGCAAAGTCCTTAAAAGACTATTTCTTGAACAGCAGGAGGCTAATAAAAACCAAAACCTCTTGAACTTTTAATATTTTTGTGACCCCTAAGTTTCTTCATTAGGCTTATCCCATTAACCCCTGATTAATAGGTAACAAACTCATCTGCGAGCTCTAACGATACAGCAAACAGCACTTGGCAATCCGTGGCAGTAATTTTCTTTTTCCTCTGCCAAGTACATAACTATTAATCTCAGACTGCTCTAACATCTAAGGCTCCATCATTAAGGCGAGAAAGAAACCCCAGAAGCTGTATGAACTGCCTCGCTATAGAGATGGCACTTGCTCGAAGGCAAAGTCCTCTCTCCCCCAGCCACTTCCCAAACCCCTCCCTGCACACAGGCGCAACTTTTCTTTTTGATGTGCTACAGGCATCCAGGGAAGACACACATGGTAACGGGCACCTCATGGCCCAAGAGAAAGGAAGGATGCACATTAAAAGGAAAGAACATTACACACAAGCAAATGTGCTGATGTTTTGCCCATGTACTTCTTTCCACCTCTACAGCACGGGAAATCATTTATTTTTTTTTATTTGGTTGAAGAGATGCATAGAAGGTGAGCTCAATCTTGTGCTTTCTATGGGTTACATTAGCGACTCGATTGCCAATCAGTTTAGTATTTCCAAATACAGTCCCTGTATGTCTCTTTCTGAAGTCTCCATTGAAGGGCTGGACACAAACTTGGTTGTCCCTGTTCCCAAAACCAATTATGTTCAGTAGCAACTCCCCTCCCATACACTCCCTTCCCCATCCCCCTCCACTCCCACTCCCCTCCACATCCCTCTGCAGCCTTCTGTTAGCAGCAAAGAAACAAGAGAAGAGGAAATTATAACTAACATCAGACACGCTTCAACTGAAGCCTGATATAGCATTTTCCCATAAATCTATCAGTTATTTCCTAATAATAATTTATTTATGCATTTGTATCCAAACATACAATAGCTTGTGTCACAAATGGTGCACAAAACTGAGAGAAAGACAGAGTTTCTTAACATGGCTGTAAACCTCCTGCAAAAACTGGCAACTCTAACAGGTTTTGGTTTTGCAGAAAAGGCAAGAGTACAATGGTGAAATGAAAGGTCAATCTGACCTTCGCTTTGACAGGTTTTATACATTAAAGGTTAACACACATAAAAGATGTAAGCTCCATCTCAAAGACTCCTTTCCAAGCACTCTTTTGTGTACAGAAACGATGTTTCTGCATGAGTACAAGTGAGTCTTAAAATGATATTTTAACTGGCTTCTGATAGATCAGCGCAAGCCTCTTAGTGGATGCTTACATTGATTTAAGGAGTTCAGACAGCAAGAGTGCGGTAAGATACACCATGTCCAGGCACAGTGCTCCTCTTCCGCCTGCCCCGGGCAGGTCTGGCTGGGGCAGCAGCCCACCCAGGGCCGGCACTCCGGGACTGGCTGTGGGGTGATGCTCCCAGGAGCCACCCAACCCTTGCGTGGTCCCATCATGCGGCAGAAGCAGTCTCATTAGCAATGCATCATAACCTCATTTTTCTTGACGAGGGTTCATCTTCTTTTCATTATGGATGCATTAATTAGTTAATGAGGTGGAACCGCTACTGTTAAAAGACTGAGCGGTAGCACAAGAACCTGACTGGCATGAACCAGTTCAAAACCTGCATGGAGCCATATAATCTGTTGTTTAATGGGAGACTTTGCAGCACTCTCCACCACACTGAAATTGTTACATTTGCATTTGATATGACAGAGTTGCTAAATTTCACCACCTGCCCCTCATCCCCAGTAATATACACTTCTAAAGGCAGCGAGAAGAGGGGATCAATTTTCAAAGACAGGTGGAAATTTAATTCCACAAGTACAGAGACACTGTGAATAGAAAAAATTTATCTAGGTAATACTCATGAGCCAGAACACTGACAAGCACATATTGTAAACTGCAGGCTCAAAAAAAAAAAAAAAAAAAAAAAAAAATCCTGTTCTAAAATAGAAGCAGCACTATTTAATTACTTCACCAATTTCTCTCCTGGCAAAAGCATCAGCTAAGTAAATAAAATATTTCAGTGTAGAGCTGTGATTCCTTATGGCTCTAGCTTTGGCCAGGTTGACGAATAAAACTAGCATAAACCTCAAAACCTGGGAGGCAAACAGTTATCTCATTAAAGTGCAGCACATTAACTTGCAGCCATCAGCTCTGCTGCATGCTGTGCTGTGAATAAATTAAATGTGAATTCAGAAGAATTCTGGCTGGCTGTGTCTGACAAGCTTTATTACCGTGCATATACCAGCAATCATCTCCCCAGTTTTGCAGGAAAAAAAAAAAACATTAAGGAGGCAAGAGCAGAAGAGTCCAAGCTTATCTTCTCTGGCAGCGGAGCAGCTAAACTCCTAATGCCAGAGATGGCCTCACATGAATGCTTCAGTGGCAAATACAAAACCAGAATTGCTCTTTTGGACAGCCACCAGTGAAGCAGATATTTTGGTGACCTACCATTAGCAGCTTCTCCTTGTGGCCATACCAAGAGAGTGGCTACTGCTTATGCAAACACAGTCCATGCTCACTCAAACTATGAGCACCAGCTACATTGGGTTTTGGCTCAGTCAGGCAAATACCACACTGTCAGTCACTGAATAGTGTATTTTCCTGGCGTAGAAGGAAACATTTCCCCACCTTCAGTTCTTTGCCACTATTTCTTGTAGTGTTATTAAGCTCCTTTATCCTGGAAGCATAAAGAGTCTGTAACGTTAGTTGTGTTTCATCCATTTCAAATGAAATATTTGACTATGAAAAACAGGGATTAACATTTCTTTTCCAGTGTACTTTGTTAAATTCTATCTCACTAAGGAAAACCAGGATTTGTGATCATCATCCTACATTTCTAAATACAGACATAATAGAAATTCATTAATTTTAATTACCTGAACCCATCAAACAAAGAAAATGTGAATGACAGCCATCACTTTAGCTGGCTCAGGTCTTCCAAGCCACCAGCACAAATGTAGGCGTTCAAGACTGAAGCCACAGCAGGTCACTGATCCAGCACAAGGAAGGAACACATAAATACACATCAACAAGTTTTACATCTTTACTTACAGGATATCATTGTTCAGTTGGGCTCAATAATAATTTATTAACATATGATCTGTGGCATAAGCTCTTGAAGACTTTATGGCTGGATTAGCTCAATGGAGGCAGCACTATGTGACAAGAGTCAAAGAATATGCAAGCGCAGAATTTGGGCCACGGGCATAACTATAAATAGAAGCATATGAAACCATTTTCTTCTATTAGAACTAACACCTTGGCCTCCGGGAAAGTAAAATCCTGTAGCTCCATGCCTATTTAAATGTGCAGACACATTAATGTCAGAAAGTCTCTTGGACAAAAGCACACTGAATTCCAATTAGTTTAGATTGATGGGGAATTAAAAATTAACCTTTTATTCATCAATATTTCAAAGCCCTATTAGGTTCCATTCAATAGAGAATGTCCTTAGCACGCATCCAGCAGTGTCCTACAGAGCAATCACAGCAAAGGGGAGGATGACAAGCATTTAACTGAAGAACGTAGAAGGACACAGAGTTTCCCTAAAGCCTCCAAAGCTAGTGGCCATTTTACTGCCAAAAGTTTAATTCTACGTCTGTATTCCACACTTCGAAAAATTTTGCTACCTCTAAGGAATCCTAGCAAACAAGGTTCCCGTGTCCATTTTCTTCAGTGAAACTTTCACTTCAAAAGCAGCATCACAGTGAAATTAAGCCTCCTCCTTCGGTCCAACTGATGATATGAGCTGTTACAGAGATAGCATCCATTTCAGCTTGAAAACATGGTCCATATATCCTTTGCGGACTTCTGACCTGGCACACGTTCTTCATGATATTGTCCCTGGAGAGGTGACTGCTCTCTCCACAACCATCACCATTTCTGAAGCCCTTTAGACTCATCAGAACACCACCAGCAACTGAAAACAAACTGTGGCACCAGGTGGATGTGGGTAATCTGACCACATCATCTTAGAAATTCCAATCTCACTGTAGCAGCTCTCTTAACTTCTACTCCATGCCTCTTTTCTCAAGAAGGGAGTTGAAATATGCCTGTGTCTGTCCAGAGAAAGTAATTATTAATCCTTAACAATGATGACTCCTGGCCAAAGATGATGGTCTTGCAAATGGTTCCTAACCCCTGTACCAAACACAGATATTCAGCAGCCACTGGGGGGAGAGGGGAACGAGGCGGGGAGGCCAGGGGAGAGGAGAGCAGAGAGAGAAAATACTGAAAATCACAACTCATAAATGGAAAATGGAAAAACCTCAAAGAAAAGGCAGGAAGAGACAGTGCAAAAAAGCAGATCACCTATAGCAGAAGAGGCCAGAGAAGAACAGAAGACAAAGCTGTGTGAGGGGACAGAAATAGAAACCGGGCCATAATAACCTACAGTGCAGGAGATTTTCAGCAGAGCCAAGGAAACATAGAGGAGGTTTTGTATATAGGCATTTGTTATTTTGTTTTAGATGACCCATGCTTTAGTCTACGGGTAAAATATGTGTATGGAAGCTTCTATGTGAAGTTTCTGTTAATGGTTAGAGTCCTGAAGGAGCCCACTCTACACTGATGTCCACACACAGATGGAGCTTTGCCAAAGGGATGCTTTAACTACTAAAAAGGCTTCCAGGCAGAGAGATGGCACTAGGGCCCTATAGTTTCCTAACTGAAAAGGAAGTATCAACACCCAGTTATTTGCCAGGAGTGTGCCCCCAAGACGGGATAACTGAGCTTAAGTGTAATGTAAACATGGAAGTTCCCAGCACACGGCTGCTAGGAGTGCCTGGTAGGCACCTGCAGCGGGAAGGTGGGCTGCAGCTCTCACACATAGAGGACCGAGGGAATTAAAGCCACCCCGCACCAGAACACAAACCCCGCTTCTTCAGGTTTGCTTCTCCCCAGCAGCTTTTTGCAGCCAAACCAGACAGATCATGTGCAGGTGCTGGGGAAAAAAAATTGATTGAGAGAAAGGAAATAATTGTCATTTGCCTTTTAAATAGCTTTGAGATATCCAGACACTGCAGTAGAGTGTCTGTGCAAAACTGAACCTAACTTTTCTGGGGTACTTTCATTTATAAGAGGTAAAGATATGAACTATCTAGTAAATGAAAATAATTTGCCTTGACAAATACAACAATCACTACTACAAATTACCTGAGCAGACAACTTATGGGTGTGCTCAGAGTTCCCACATGGGTTCTTGTGAGAGCAAGACAGGTATTGCTGCTCAACTGCATCTGCACCACCTGGTGTACGGTGCCCACACGTTCAATAGTGCCGCACACGTGGAGAAGAGAAAAACAGAGAACTGGAGAGGACGGTGGCAATGTTTACTCTGAAAAAGGATTGTTCAGCTTTTGAGGGTTTCCTATGAAAACTAACTTTCTAAACAAGTTTTCCTTTTCTCACTGATTCACCCATCACTCGATTTGTCCCATATACCTTGTGCAGCTTGCAAAATAAATTCTAATTTCATTCTTTATGAACTTTCAACAGCAAGATGCCACCTGAATGAGCTAATGTGGAAAAAATATATTTACACATATGCAAACACACATATACACACACGTATTGGAGTCAATGCAATGATTAATGCATATCCAAATTATTATATCTATTAACCAAGTGATTAATCTAGCATCACGTGAAACCTAGCTCTTTACCCTTTGAAGGGGTAATCTACTTTCCTGGGGAGGAAAAATTTTGCTTTGTCTTCAAAAAGGCAGACTTCAAAACAATCAGGATTTGACCCAGGATAGTTTTTCAGTTCTTGAGACCTCTGCTCTCACTCACTGATCAAAAATGTCCAGCAGCTAGTGCAACACCAAACATGGTCCTTTACCCTGGGTTGTTGGGTTGGGTTTTTTGGTTTGGGATTTGTTTGGTTGGGGTTTTTTAAAAAGAATTTAGGATTTTACTAAAATTACCCCTGTGTAGGATTTAAACGTGCTAAGCCATGGGCGGTGTCTGCACTGGACATCATACAATTGAAAACAGGGACAAGAGATGGGCAGACAAAAGAGTCCAAAGGAAGAAAAAAGGCAATGCTGTGTAACACTACTGGTGGCAGCCACAAATGGAGAGAAAATTCATTTTTCAAATCTTTGTTCACATTTGTGTTGTGTTTGCATACATATTCCCAGTGCAGGAAGAGTAACACAGTACTGCCGGGGACACTCTTGGCTCTCCTACCTGGAGGGCTGCTCTAACGAGGAGCTGACTCACAAAAGTAACATTGTGCTGGTCTCTAGCGAGCATTTGATCATGTAACTGTACAAATTCAACAAGATTTTAAAATAACATGTCTCTAACTACTCTCTTCAGCATGCAAGGTCTGTGCCCAAGTACGGCATGGAGCAAGCCCGGGCTCTTTAATCTTCAAGCCCTTTCAGGATGCACAGCAGGGAGAGGGCAGGTTGGACCGATCTGACCCTGGGAGTCCATTTTTAACAACATGTTTCAAAGACCTAACTTCCAGAATTCAAGGAAGAAACCCCAGTCACTAAAGCATCTCTCCAGAGTACCTGTGAGCAAGTAGTCTTGAAGTTCAGATACGAGTGATACTACTACTTTCATTCAACTTTGAGGAGGTAAGCTAGCTACAAAGCCCTGTGTTCAGCTGGTTACGATATTTGATGAAGAGAAGTTAGTCATTCAGGTACTTTTAGTAACCACCTCTCAAATCAGTGGCACAGCTGGTGTACAACACAGAGCTAAGGACACTGAATATTGCTACCTCCAGTGTGCCAATTAAGTAGTGATGAACTTTGAGCAGAAAAGTCATACTGCGTTTTTATTTCTTTACTCTGAAGACCTGTGCACAGAGGATAATTAATTGAGAACATCACTATAGATGAAAACCTAGCTCAACAGTTGGGAAAAAAAATGGATTAATTATATATACATCGACACAAAAATTTAAAAAAAAAAAATGTTTTTTTCATTCAAATAGATATGAATGAAAAAGTGTGCAGGACTCCTGCCTGCCTGACGAGTTAGCTTGCAACATGTACAGCCACCTTTACACAGCTGTGATGGATCCTTGCAATCATTTGTTATACCCTAATCCTACTCACTGCCCTCTCCAGAAATTCAAGGACACGTGGTGAAATTAGGACACCCACAGAGACACAGAGACTACTTTGCCCTGTGTTAGGGAGGGGACAAGCATGACAAACATGGTCACATAATGGGGCCACTTCCAAAATGCCTTGAAAATATATTAAAAAAAAACCTCAGGGAAGCCCACATGCATTTACCTGAGGTTCAAACAGGCCAGCTTAAGGCAACGCGTACATGGGCCTCAGCACTGGCCTAATTCTGACTTTTTGAGAGTGTGGTTTCATGAATTCCAGGTGCATTTGAAAATCCACATTTAAACATTTACCAGTTCCTGTGAAAGTGAAGTCATATACGCATGTTACCTGAACAAGTGCCAGCCTGAAAAATACACACAGGCATCATTTGCTTCTTGGGAGTCCAGTGCTTGTGTCATGAACAGGGAATTAAAAAAATGTTTTCATGCACGTTATCTTTACCTTTTGCTGATCACCTATTGAATAGATTCACTGCCTTTATGTGGCTTGTAGTTTTTTTTTTTTCATTATCTTGTAGCTCAGCTGTTCATGCTTCCAGTTCATAATGCATATTCCAAGCATACAGACTCACTCTTCATATTATGTAGCTTCGTCCACGGTTTGCTTTGAAGCAGTGAATTCGTCTGGAACTAAATAGTCTGCATTTTGGCCTATTTATCAGTCAGATTCATCAATTTATTCTCCTATGAATAGTGGTGAGTAAACTCCCTCAGATTAGTTTCATATACATAATTGCTTCTCATAAGAAAGGTTATGTGAGTGTTCATGAAAGTTCACTGGGTCATTGCATTCAAGAACTACCTTCTCACACTTTTAATTTACTACATCCCAAATGTTTTTAACCTATTGAACCAGGATCACAGCCACATTGTACCCTGTTCACATTCTGACTTTTTCCTGTTTTGAGGATATGAGTAAGCTTTTAGATTTTGACCTTTTATAAAACATCTTCAGAACAAAGCTCTACCTAAGCAACTCTGATACTGGAAGATTATACTTTAGCTAGAAAAACTGAACACAAGTTACAGCTGACAACATCTTTTTCTGCTCTGTCTACCCCAATCTACCCCACGACAGTCTATAAGTTCATTCTAAACTGTCCACATTTGAGATCTCAGTCTGCTGAAGGGAAAATACACATCCAGAGAAAATCCCTTATCAAGCATTACTACTTCTACCAAAAAAGGCTGAAAAGACCAAAGAAACTACCTAATTCCAATGCTACAAAATAATGGTTTGGTTTTTAAAAGGTTGAAGATTAAAAATTTCATAAATAATGTCAAAAGACAGTAAGAGCAAGGAAAGTGAAAATTCTGGGATTGCCCTTTTTTATAAGTCAATTAAGTAAATCTAAAGACTATGAAGGAAGAAATAAAGTGAGAAAAAAAAATAGTTATAAGAAGTTGTTGCAGCCATGATTAAATGCCCTTGATTAACTGTGCCACAATTATCACTCCTGGTTCAATCCGGAGAGCAAAACTATGCCAGCCCACATATTCTCTGCATATTGTTTAAGTGAGTATTTTCAGATATTATTGGCTGTTTCTAGCTCCTAAAAACCAAATTTTTGCTCCTAAGAGGCTAAAAAAGACTCACTGCTTCACAGCATGCAAAAGTAAACCAGTCGTGTAGCCATCCAGGTAAAATTCCTCCTGAAGTAGACAGCAAAATTGGCATTGCAGTAAATCATTCTTTCATAACCTTGTGAGGAGTAGCCTCTGCCTCTTGCAGGCTTTTTTTTTTTTTTTGTGTAATAAAAAGAAGTTATAATGGTTTGGTTTCTGACAGAGATCTCAGAAGCCCCTGCAAAGTGGTGATACTACCACACTTTCCAGGTCTTGCAGATAATAGAAACTGGATTGTTTTTGTTAGAACATTGATCCTAAACTAACAAAACATGTTGTCCATTTCAGAAAATATTTTCTACTACTTAAATCAGTAAGAGCATTAATTTTTTATGTGTGATCACCTGTCAATCCAAGCTTACACATTCTATTTTTCAAGGATGCCTGCAAGATTATTACTTTAGAGGAAAGTAATCTTCCATGGTTGGTTTACAGAACAGAAACACCCAAGGGAATTAAAAGAAAATATCTACAGATTCACACAGAAATCATATTAGAACTTGATATACGCTGTTCAACAAAAACAGCCTACAACAGCCAGCTTCACAAAAGAAGTAGATTTAAAACACTGGAGGCAGAAACGTACTTAGTTCTCAAGTATTTCCAGCTCATCTTGGCTCTTTGTCAAGAGTTTCCATCATGCAAGTCCTACTTCTGATCTATGTCCACACTCACCAAAAACTTAAACATGTAACGTAAGTGGTTTTTGGTTTGGTTTTTTTTTTTTTTTTTTTTAAATAATTCTATATTACAAATGTCACAGAAAGGGAAGCTTTCAACTAGAAATCTGTTCATTTTTGAAACAGCTTTAAAATAGGAGCTTAATATGGGGAGTCTCGGTGGAGTACAGCATTCTGCATAGAGGCATTCAGCTCCCTGCAAATGACTCCTTTGTAAGAAATGTCCTATCTCTAAAATAGAAAGAGGTTCGAAAACCCCCAAGATCTGGAAAAACTCACAGAATAAAAAGTGACTTTGTCCTTAGGGCTTTCTGCACAGTACTAGCTGAACATTTTTCATGGTCTTGAAAATGCATGCATCTCTCCATCCAAAGATTTAGAAGATGCATGCATATTTCAGTGAAACAAAAACAAAGCTTATGACATTTTTAGTACCTGGAAACTGCAAGAATGTACATGGGAAGTAGCAGAGCTGCTTGCCCTTGTTCTTGCTCTTCCCTACAACTCTGCATACAGTCACTGCTGGAGAGCAGGACAATGGGGAGATGGCAGTACATCTATTTACATGGCACTTTAAACATAATATCTTGTTTGAAATAAATCATTTAGGTTTGATATATCTTTCTATTACTGAATTAATACATTTAAATTGGCCTATGACTGAAGGTTTTGGGGGTTTTTGCCTTTTTTTTTTTAATAAGAAAGTGCCTATTTTTCCATCCCAAATGAAGTATTAATTTTTAATTGGTTTTTGTCAACAGCTAATGAAAAAAACAAAAAGCATCTGTTACTTTCCAAATTCTTTTCCTGACAATATGGAATTTACTAGAAAATAGGCTTTGGGGATTTAAGATCAGGGTCTCTTTACAGACCTCTAAGGCCATGATGGGTAACGGTTATTTATGCTGGACCGTTGCATAGCACAGAAGAAGAAATCAGTTCAAGCCACAGAATAATTCTATTCAATAGACTCTACTACAACCCTGAAACCTTGTACTGAGATGGAGCGTTTTTTTCTGGAAAGAACTCTAATCTCACTTTAACAGATTTCACTTCTCAATCTATCAGTTGTGCTAGCAGTCTCATTGGTAAAAACGCACAGTTTAATTCCAAGCAGAATATATATGGAATAAAAATGACATCTATATTTCACTTCTTGACTACCCCCAGAGCATGCTGTGATAGTTATGTTCCTACTGGAGAGCCATCCTGAAAAAACATTCCTTATATTCTCTAATCAGACTCAGAAACATTTTCATACTCTGCAGGAAGAGACAGTTCCATCAAAAATATGAATCTCACAGGGTCTCTAACACCAACCTTCTTCATGGTCTTGAGGTAGCAAATGCTCTCCTCAGGATTTCAAAATTTCTAGTGTCAGAATAAAATGTATCATTAAAAGCTTTAAAAGGGCAGCTTGTGGAATGGCGTAAAAAATTCCTCACCATTTGCTCTTTTTAAAGCTTTGAAATTCTACTCTGACGTACTACTCTGCAATACCCTCTTCTTAGGCAACCAGAGAACTGTGATTATGGAGCATTGCACAGTCAGAAACACACTCTTTTATACAGAATGATGCTGCCGCATACCTGAACCTCAAATACACTTCGAAAGGCATCATGTCTTTACAAAGGTAAGAAGAGGACTGTATTAGGGGTGAAAGGGCTATTCAGGTAGTACGGACAGAGTAACAAACACTGTGGTAATTGTGTGGGGTTTGGCTTGGTTCTTTCATTCCTTTGCAGATTCACAAACAACTCAGAAAATTAGCACCACTCTCTAACGGAGAAGAGGGTAATTTGATACCATGGGGGCTCCCTGCTAAGCATCACAGCATTTTAACATGCACGTTCAGGAACTGTGTAAATTAAAATTAAGAGGCATTGTTTTAAAGCATATATTTTTTACAAGATAAGCTTCAGAAAGGGAGACACTAGTCATGTTTTCCACACCACCAAACCTCTGGTGTGCCTTTGTCTTACGGATGTCTTTCTGCAACACAGGATGTGACCAGCACCCCTGAACCACGCATGAAGGGACCAAACTTTCTCCCTGCCTGGACTTGCAGGGGTTCTTCCATGTGGTTAAGGCTGAAGCGGTGGCAGAGCAGTAAGGACAGTGTAGGCAGTAGCCAAAAATAATGCCTAGCTCAAGACTGATGGGAAGCAAGCTACATGCAGCATGGCTGTCAGGAAAGTGCCCTCATACAGTGTTTGGTCAAGTGTTCCCCACGGTTCAGGGACAGCTAACCTCAAAGTATTACCGCACCTTGGAAAGTAATATCACATTTAATTGTCAATACATTTTGTCACATCTTCCCTGCTTTAGATTTTCTTGTAAGACAGAATGTGCCTTGAGTCCAGCAATGCATTAAGGCATGACTTTAATGTTCACCTGAATTACACCCGTGACTAGTTAAGGCTCAACTGTGGTTCTCATCCTCCAGGTTTGTATTCAAAATTTGCTTCTTGATGAGGAGTGACTTCTGCATAGTTATCAGGCTGTAATTCAATGGGCTAGGCTCTGCCACACTCACAAGCAACTAGAGAGAGGCTCCTAGGTCACAGTTCTTGGCTCTTTACCAGACAGAGCTACTCAGCACAGAACTCCACTGAAAAGGAGCATTACATTTTGACAGAGTTTAAGATGGCCCCTGCTGAGAAGAGCTCAGAGAGCAGGTCAAGCCATGTAAGAAAATTCACTCTTCAGTGCTTGCCCGGGCTTTTTGCACAGGATGGCAAAAACAACGAAGGCATTAACAGCATGAATTTCTACAGAGCAAGAGTTCCAGTAACTCACCCACAGTTTGCACTAGCAGCAAACTCCCCAAAGTTACAGTACCCCTCCAGACTTGTCCCTGATGGAGAACTATAAAAAGCATCTTAATTGTTACTCTCTAAACTCCTTCTCCTAAGTATTTTTTGCCAGAAGGTGATCTCAATTTGAGAGAAATCAGTGAGGCATGGATGAACATTTTTCATCTCTTAAGAAGTTTCTAGAAGTATTCCATGGAAGGGTCCCTCACGAGCAAACCATCCCTGATGTGATGCCAACCCCTAAGCAGAAAGACCTGTGCTTGGTGTAACCGATCTGATGTAACCCACGTGCAGTGTAACTTCCTCAAGAGGCCCAACAGCTCAAGCTCCTGGAAGAGAAGGGAGAATTGGATATAGCTACAGGTAATGGTGGAGATGTGTCAAGCTGCAGCTTCAAGAAGACTGCATAAGCTTGATCTCCCAGGAGTTTTTACACATTAACTGTTGTGATTTATCATTCATCACTACAACTGAAGCTAGTTGAAAAACACCGCATTTCAACTTAGGTTCCCTGAAGATGAGTAAAGGATGAGAAGAGAAGGTTTCTGAGGTCAGGCAGGGCACCCACCTGGTAACATGATTGCTTTGTTTTACAATGAGGCACTCTTTCCAATCCATGTTTAAAGGAGCTCAAAGGGATCACACCCCATTTCTTTTCTTTGCATCATGTAGTAAATTAATCCACCACCGATACATTTTCCTGTTGTTGTCATCTCTTGCTGATCTCAGCCCAGCTTCCAGAATTGTACCCGGGTGGCTTCACTATTCCTCACACTGACACATCATCTCAAAGGGCTTTCTCACTTCACTTCCAGCTTCCATTTCTGTCTGTATTTGCAGTAATGATGAACACCATACCTCATTTGCAGCCACACCAGACTACCATCTCTACGCTACCCACCGTGCTTCTAAGCAAGGGGCTGAAACCTGCAATGGTGATTTCTTCCCAGCTGCCTGTCCTGGTTTGAGGTAAAACAGAACCAATTTTCTGATTTGTAATTTTACTTTTTAGCTGGGCCTCTTCTAACTGACTAAACTGTGAAATTAACAGCATATTGTTCAGAAACTGTTCGCTCTCAGAGTGATAAGACCTGATTATACCAAGGAACGGTATGCACAGAGGCTCTTGCTTATACTTATTGCTATAACAACCAAGGTCAGATAACTTCGCTGTTTGTCCCGTTAGAGGGTCGGAAGCGGAGAAGCGTAGAGGGGTCCCACCTGCAGGGAGGAGCAGACGGGACAAGTGACCCAAAACTGACCAACAGGGTATTCCATCCCATCTGCATCACGCTCAGTATAAAAAGCTAAGGGATCAAAGGGGCAGGTAGGCTCTGGCTCTGGCTCTGGCTCTGGCCCTGGCTTGGGCTCGGGCTTGTTTTCCTTCAACGGCCAACATCTGAGGAGGACCCTGTCAGTTTGCCTGCCTTTGATCCCGATCTGAGCATTCCTGACTCTCATCCCGGAATTCAGCTCCTGTCCGTCGCTGATTCCAGTCTGGGACTTTCCCTGTGTCTGCTGGTGACGCGATCGTCATCCTGGGAGCTGGATACGGTTTTGTATATATTGTATACTTTTTTCTTTTTTTTCTTTTCTCTATTATTATTTATTATTATTTTCATTAAAGTAGTTTAGTTCTTTTTCTAAACTCGTAAATCTCCTTATCTCTTCCTCTCCTCTGTGAGGAGGGGGGGGGAAGGGCCATCTGCCGTTCTGATTGGTCAATCTGGCCAAAACCACGACACTGCCTCACCTGTTAAAACCCCAGACACCACTACCCTCCAGGCCTCTTCCTGAATTACCATGTTTTAAATCCCTCTTCTTAAAAAAAAAACTGCCTTTTGAGTAATTCTACAGTTCAGCACCAGCCTGTTAGTTTATTTTTATCCAAATGAAGTTCATTTCACTTGGTGCAATATGGGCTATTGTTTTCCTCATGTGCTTCTTGCAATTGTTATTACTCACATATTTCCATAATGAGCTTGTTCTCATCTAGGCGATTAATGAAAAATATTAAATGAAACAGGACCCAAACATTGCAGCGGTGAAAAAATGCCCTGCTCGAAAGCAATTTTACCAAGTTAGTGCTGTCCTCACCTGAAAGCTGTTCAGACTGATTGGATGCAAACACTACTACCAAGATTTTATTTTGTTATTTTTTTAGCAAGTATCATACACAATAGTAAACAAGTTTTAACCTGTGGTTTAGCTAAAGTCATTCATCAGCTCCCCTTCCCCCCCCAACTTTGTTTGACAACAATTCATGTTGATTTTCTCTAAAATCAACATGAATTCACTGTCAAGGAGAGCAGCAAGAAGTGTGTAACAGCAAACACAGATCCACTGGCAAACATCAATTTAGACCCTCAGCAATTCCATATCCCGATTTAAATTTGGCAACTATAAAAAAAAAATATCTTTCATCAACAGTTTTCACTTTAAATATCCTAGCTTGGCACTCACGGAACATTTCAATACTGCAAAATAGCTTGATCTCAGCGCCAAATTGTCAGAACACACCCCCATTCTGCTCAGAGCTCGCAGAAACCTTTTTCCTGCATGGTTTATCATTCATTTTACTTAAAGTTCTCCACAGGAAATTCTGTCACTTTCACATTTTTTAAAGAAAGGCCTGGGATTCAATGGCAAACAGACAGTTCTTTCCAAAAAGAGGTCCCAAGGACAAAATCTAATATATAGGGATGTTGCAGTGATACGTATTTTTGGAACACATGTAAGAATGACACAAGTAAAGTAGTCTTTTCAGAGCCCACAAACGAATTTAGCCGCTGGTAAAGTGCTTGGGTATATCCTTTTATTTAGGAGTAAAATGTGGGTTTTGTTACTGTAAATTTCACTTATTTTCCCAATAGCAGTGCAATACCTGTGCCCCCTCTTTCTGAGCACACATTTACTTTCAATTTTGCTCAAGTCTCAGAAGGGAAACCAGTCAGCAAACCACTCCTGGGCTGTGCTCTAGATGCTTTCTGAAGCAATGCTTTGCAAAGAGATGGAGCTAAATCTGGTAGCACTCACTCCCTAATCTGCAGGCATGGATTTAGGGTAGTAACCTAAATGGCTTGTCCTCATCCCTCCAGCCTTGCATGTATTTATTCCCCTTTTAATTTGCTATGGTCTCTCTCTTGCATGATTTCGGGTGAATGGATGAAACCACTGGTGCCTTCAGGCTTTCAGACGGTGCTCGAGGAGACTTCTGAGCGTTCACACCTTGTCCCACTCCCACCTAGCATATATTAAAGACTACGGTGATATGCGACTTGCTCAACGATCTTCACTTCAGGAAACAAATCACGCACTCTGGTTCTTTGCACAGGTGACTGAAGGATACAGATAAAACCAGCTAGCTATGGTTCACCCGCTGAAAGGGGAAGAAGTGCTCCTGGATGGCACCAGGAAACATCCAGCGCAACAGCAAGGCAGTGCTTGCCTCTAACTCCAATGGACGGCACATGCAATAACCCAGAATTTATTGCTAAGTGGCAGCCCTTCCTCTGCAGACCTTGCAAACCTTCCATTTAGCTGAAACTGCTGTAACAAATTTCTTTGCTTGTTAAATGAGGCCAGAAATCTCATCTCCTGCGGCTTACGCTCTAACCTGTGGGGATCTGCCACAATCGCTTATGATCTGAGCTCACCTCTGGCTGGTCCTTCTCTTCAGAGACCACCTCAGAGGTGGGCAATGCAATCTAGCACTCCGTATGCCGTCACACCCTCTGATGGCTAATGTACTTGTGTTGCTTTCCGTGGGAAATGTTTCCTTTCCTTGCTGGTATGACAAAGTGCAAACCTCTCAAGTGTCACGTACAAGACATCAAAACCTAATGTGACAGCTGTCACGAGAAGCTTTGGATGCCCTCTTCGTCCTCTATTATACAACACCATAAATCACTGTCAGAGCAGAATACACCAATTCGAAATTACACTACTGTTTAGGAAAAAACATGGTTCAAAGGCTAAGTCACTAAATTAAGATCTATAAAAATTGGGTTCATTTCCTGCTCCTGCCTCAGCCCCCCCGCATTTTAACCAAGCCATTTAGTTTTCTGTCCCATGAAACATAGAAAACATCCTGTCGTAACACAGAATATGAATCCTTTGCAGTTTGTAATATGGAGGCTATGGAGATGGTCAAATGATGCACACACTTTCCGTGCTCTGACCGTTTATTTTAGACAAGCTTTAAGTGCTTATTTTTGGCTCTAAGTCCGTTTTACTGAACCCCATCTCATATCTCCCTCTGGAAGCATCAGCAACAGCCAGAGGTCAGAAGCCCTGTCCTAGATCAGCCACACCACCAACCACCACATTGATACAGAGATGTGTCTGCTGCCTGCTCACATCAAAGTCACCTAGTCTGGTCACTTGTACTGCGATATCTAGCTCTACTGCTCTTCTCAGTGCCCAGTCCAGGCACCAAAAACTCCATAAATCCTTACCTTTAATACAATACACAAATCCATGCAGTGTTTCTGACAGTGCTCTTCTGTTCTCGCCTTGCACCTCAGTATTATTAAAACTACTTGTTTTCAAACTGTCATGACATGAAAATCCAGCCAAGATCACAGACCAGAAGAGGAGGATTGGTCTTTTGCAAGAAGCTGTTCAAAAGACATATGAAGAGCCTTTGTGTTCCAGGGCTTCAGAAAACAGACCAATACTGGTGTCATCAAACAACCACACAGGGCCTCAAATACACCACAGACATTTTAAAGCCCTTTCCTGGGGAGTATTTTCTGTTTGTATGTGTATCTCAATTCCATAGTAATTCCAGAAACAGATCACTACATTTGAACTGGGAGACAAAACCAGAAATTGCAATCTTTACTTGTCCCAAGAGTTCTCCAGCCTTCAGTTATACAAACGTCTTAAAAGATACGTTAAGACATTGAAAATAAGCTAGCTTGTTTTTGAAATACTGCTGCCTAAATATTAAAAATAAATGTTAGTACATTTGAAAGCATATATTTTCTTAATTTTACAGTAAAAAAGAGTAAGTTTGTGAAAGGCCAGCTGGCTCCAGTATCATTATAATTCAGACCAAAACCAAAATATTACTTAGCAGTATTTCAGCAGCCCACTGTCTCAAAAAATATTAGACTATATGCTATTTCCTCCTCTTCTGCATGGTCCTTAAGTCACTACAATAACAACCTAACAGCCTGATCTAGCAGTATTAGTCATCACAGTGCGTCTGTCAGTTGATTTCAAAATGCAGTAGGTAAAATCCCAAATCCTACTTTTCTGTGGTTGTTCCCTAAATTATATTTAGGTCATAATCAAAGACAATGGAATTTTTGGATAAGGCTGAACTGTAAAGCTTGTGATTTTTTTCCTCTTTGAAGGCAGATTATTTTTTCTTTCATGTGGCTACTTAATAACAGTTGAAGACTGGAAGCAACATAAGCTGGTACTCATCTTTCTGACAAGTGAGTTGCATTAGGTATTTCACAGGGCCATATTTAAGTCCATCATCTAATCAGCATTGCTGTCTTCAGCTGGTCAGAGCAATTTATTCATCAAGAGCTAACCAAGACAGACTCAGTTCCACACCACATAGCGCACAAAGTAAAAATGCAGAGTTAACGCTCTGATTTAGTGACACTTCGTACAAATCTGAATTCACAGATGGTACAAGGCAGTGGAAAACCAGACCCAGTCCAACTAACATCAGAATTTCTCCTGGCAGCCGATGAATTCTATTATCCAATAAAATGTCCAAACCCAAACCAAACAAAAAATCCCACCAAAACTTAACTGTGAACTGGGTTGAACTCATGCAAAAAGCTTACTTCAAGTATAATCTCTCCTTCCCTCCCTCTTGTATCTTTCTTGGTTTGTCCATAAATTGTTGGGAGTTTTGAAAATAGATTACTTCGCCTTCTAGATTAAAACAGTGCTCACAAATTATTACCCAAGACAGAGAGGCACGATTGCTAGCCTATCCCCACTTATTTTTTAAATGGGATTTCCATGTTAGAAGAATACTTCTCCCTTTTTCTACTGGCTTTATATATTCTTCAAAGTTCTTCTGGCTTGTATCCCACACTTAAGACAGAGTTGAAATGACACCTGAAGGAAAGTGCGACATAGAAGGGATAGAGTTTAGCTTGAGTTCTGTGTTCCAGGAACAGCATGCTCTTTCAGACAATAGCAATTTTGAAAGGAAAGGGCATTATCTCCCACTTGACTGAAAGAAGTTGCTTTCAATGCATTAAGTTTATTTATCAGTGCTTCTGAATACCATTCCAAATATGAAAACACCTACTCTAAAAACCTTAAAATTACAACAAAACACCATCACCTCCTGTCTCTCTGATAAACTTCAAGCTAATTCACAGCCTAGAAAGGTGATTTAAAGATTAAGAAACCTTATATCTCTTGACACATCTGGGAAAGCAATGCCAAAGAAAGATAAAATCCAGTTCTGAAAACTGGAAGCACCGGTGGCTTATTGTTGCCTGAAGACCTACTTGAGAAGCAGGCTGGGCTGGAAAGAGGCCACCACAAATGTTAATTCCCCTAGGGGGAATTATGTGCACAATGCACACGTTTCAGAAAGATGTATGTTTCCTCAAGAGTAGAGAAATGTTGATTTATATGGATTGTAAATAGCCAGAAACTACTGAGCACTGGGAGAATGAAGAGGATGTCCTCTAGCTATGCCCTGACAACTCTGCATCAGTGGGCAAGATTCACAGGCCCCAGTAGAGCACAAGAAAGACAAACATCCAGTCAGTTGGGAAGGAGGTGTTCAGGCTGCATCCACTGCCCCCAGCACAGGTTCTGTTGTTCTACTCAGTATCTACTCAGTGTCAAAAACCTAAGCAGTTCCAGAAGCGGGGACCCAAAGTTGTCTCAGTCCTCTCTTGTCCCAGTGACATTCTCCCATGACTAACCCAGTGTCACAAACCCTCTTGTGCCCTCTCCCCATGGCCGTACAAACCTCACACTCTCCAGAAGCCAAGGGGAATAGTGAAAGTCCCTACTCCAGCCTCATTACAGATGAGGGGACACAGATCTTCCGTGAACGCTGCTGGAAGAACAGTCCATCAGGCATTATACAACATAATAATTTGGAAGCAACCTTTTGGCTCAAGAAATCCACAGGCCAGAAGAGTAAAGGGGTACAAGTTTGGGGGAACACCCCTTTATTCTGAACTTTATTCTCAACTTTATTTTCTTTCCCTGACACTGGCCAGAGAAGATGCCAGAGCCAAGGCACTAAACTAACTGCACCTTTGTTCTTCTTTGCAGCACTTCTCACCCTGGCCTTAGATCTCCACCCTTGCATCTCCCACTCTGTGCAATCCTGGCTCAGTTTAATCCTAGTTATTTGTCCTAGTTACCGACAGGGCTCTCCAGCAAAACTGAAGTCACTTTCCAATAGCAGAGATTACTCTTGTTTCTGTAAAGGATGCAGCCTCAAAGGAAACTGTAAGAATTTTGTGGTGTAGAAAGCACATTAACAAACAGCTAGGAACTGAAATCATAAGGTGGACCAGACCAATCAACCTTTCAGTGACTTGTTCTGACCCCTGCAGAGCAGAAGGATGCGATGGGATCAAATACATAATGGCACAAAAGCAAACCATTTCTCCTCAGTACCACCACCGCATCATACCGAGCTGTCAGACAAGTCAGTGTCTGGTTTTATCAGTTCATGCTCACATCGTTTCCAGCCAGAAGAGCCTGCGTCATCGACAGCCATTAAAACTGATCTTAGAAATTCCAGTTCTGTCCATATTCCACAGTGTGATTTTTAAAGGGATTCCTGCATCTTGCAGACTAGAAACAACAGCATTCTGCTTGTGTCCTTCAGTCTCCCTTGGCTTGTTTCCCCTATAAGACAGCTACATCCAAAAATTACTGAAGCTGGCTTGATTTCTCCTTATTTATTGTCAACTTATAAAATGTTTCTCAAAACACTCACGAGGCACATGCACTAAATAACACTTGGCTAACGGCACGAGTCCAGCTCCCTCTCACAGCAAGAGCCTGCACTACTAGATAAGCCTCGAAGCATGACTAGGTCAAAATACATGTGCTCCCCATTCCCATCCCAGAGAGGACTCTTTTGAGGCAACCTCTCTTACTGGAAAGCACAAAGGCTGACAATTCTACATCAGAAACACACTAAGCCAGAACTCCAACCTAGCAATGCTTTGAAGATTAAAGTTCATAAAAAACGAGCATCTCCATGCCATTGGAAAAGCCTCCACTTCAACCCTGGAGACAGTGAGGGAACTATACCAACGGGGGCAAAAGCTGAAGCATTAAAAAAAAAAAAACAAACCAACAATCAAACCAACCCACAAACACTGCCTGTGACAGAAGATCCCAGACTTGGGTTCACATACTTACATGGCCTAAGTAGACCTGAATTTAAACATGCAGTTTATTGACCAAAAATATACACTGCTGACTCCTGTGCTGTACTATGAAGCCCGCTATACACACGCAGCAAGCACAGCTAATTCCAGCGTGCACCTGCTGAGAAGAGGTTCTGGGGATCCAAAGATGCAACCCCGTAAAGCTCTTATGCTCATCTGCGTAAGATGTCTCTTACAACTTATGTGAACCACCTATTGACCGGTCCCTTAACCCAGAATGCGTTTTACCTATATACCAGAAATTTAAAGAATATTTAAAGAATACCTCATTAGATGGTCCTTGTCTGCTCCTGCAGTGATCCGATTGAGGCAAGGAGTCCCTCCGGGAAATTCCTGGGGGTACCCTAGGGAGTCCTGTTCTCAGCGGGTCCTGCAGCCGAGCAGAGAGGGTCGCATCTGGGGTGCCAGAACTGATGCAGTGAAATGCCAAAGTTAAGACTCAGTAGCCTTGGTGACTATTAAGCAGGTATTCTTTATCGCAGCGCTGGGTGCACAGGGGATTGGTCCACCTAATGTGTGCGCTGACTGATTTAAATGTACAGTTTAAATACATACTATGTATACATATTCACTAGTTTTCCAAGAAATGATTACCTATTCATTAACTCATTATTACAGGTTACTGCTCACTCCAGCATGCGCACTAGAGTCTCTCAGTGGTCTTCAGAGACATCTGGTGGTCGTTTACTTCCTCCACTCCTCTTCATCGTTGTGACTTCTGGGTGAACCGCAGCCCTCTACTACATTATTCTTGCTGGTGCATCAGAAGTGTTAGCTTTGACTAGTCTCTGCATTCCCCAGTAATCCTGGGCCCCTTGTTTTGACAGATAAGCTTCTACTACAAGGTTATGTTGTCCTAAAATAGGACAATATAAATAAATAGGAGGCAAGTTCTGACAGTTAGTACTACAACTGTTGCATCCGCTCTTTGTATATCCTTAAAGCACCCAGTCTCCTAAATTAAGCTCCTACTTCAATTAGTTCACACCTTTAATATATCAAACCCTACTTCAATACACAGATGAACAGAAACCCACAGCATCTGCTAGTCAATGTCCAAGCTAGATCTTTGCCTCCAGGAGAACTTCCAGTCAATAGTCTCTTCCTCCTTTTTGTGGCTGAAGGTAACTGGGGAATTTCTGTTCAAAAACAGCTTCATCCAGCCCCAGATTCACCCCTACTGCAGTGCAATACAGAGCGCCAATGGAGTCCTCTTTGATTTCCATCAATGGAAAAAGCAACTGGCAGATGTCTTCTACAGAAGCTTCAAAGTGATCTCCTGATCTGTCTATCATACACAGATAAGCTACTTTTGAGATGTTGAAGCAGACACTTCAAGTCTGAGGGAACCAATTGAAAAGACTTACATTTTTTCGATCACATGATGGGAATGTGCATCTACACTCATGATATATCAGGAACACCACCTCCTCAGCTTGCATGTCTACTGACACAGTATTTGTGAAGATGATCTACACAATTGGAACAAACAGTCTAGAAAAATGTAAGGGCTTCAACAGAAAGAGATAAGACTAATCCTAAAACAGCAAACACGTTGGGGTTCCTGTGCTAGCACCTAGAATCAGTACCTACTCAAACTTCTCCTGAGCTGACAAAGAGACTTCTGGGTAGCATTCACATGGCAGGAGACCAGCACTCCACCAAAAGCTTGTGTGAGCTTTGCAGTGCACAACAAACAGCCTGTCTCCCAAAGTGCTGCCTAGGTCAGTGAAATGTTCCACAACCCATGGAGCACACTTCCTAACCCACCTCTCCTCCTAAGAACAAGGCCAGCCTCAGTATCGGTGGTCTTCCTGAGATTACCAGCCCTGGCCTACAAGGAAGACAACATGGCAGAGATTTCTGACAGCTTTCTTAAGATCATACAGCAGCCTCACAGATAATGAAAATGACTAAATCTTCTCCATTTCTCTTCTACCCTTTAGTGGCAGGCATCCAAGTGAAACACCAGAAGACAATTCAAGTCACATGCTGGTTCAGAAGACGTACAAACACGTCATTGGGCTTTGGTATGAACATCCAGACTAGTTTGAAGCATATATTTTTGAAGAATACAAAGCTTTAACCAAAGGATTTAGTGAAAACAAACTAATACACTTTGAGGCCCTAAGCCAACAGTTTGATTGCACAGCACTGCATGTACTCATATATCATACATTTTTCCTACTCTCATTTAAGTCCCAGTTTAGCAACCTTTCATAGTTATAAAACCAAGCTGCACAGCTGCCAAAGTATAAATACATGCCAAATGTTTAATAACATGAATACTTTCTGGATGATAGCATGACAACAAGGTAAAGCATAAAGTATGCTATTAATCTCCTAAGCGTCAGACAAAGAGGAGCAAAGCCTGGAACCACAACTAAGAAAATCCATTTTTTCTCCCCTCCCTTTCTTGCTATTCTGCAATATTTTACTTCATTGTTGAAACCCTACGATGAAGTATTTAAGCATGAGGTATGCGAGCTAGCCAGATAAGAGATTAGATGAAGCAAAGGTTAAACTGTATTTAATATGAACAGAGATCTTTTAAAAGGTGTCAAAGCCTCTGAAAACTGTTCTAGTGATTTGTTTTAAATTAGATCACGGTGAAAACTGTGAGATGGTTTTAAAATAGACAGAAAAAGACCAAATGTGTACTTCCAAAGAAAGGAAACAATATATTCCATTTCACCTCAAGAAAAACAACTTTTAAGTGGCTATGACATTTTGCTACAATAGGAACATCACATTTGGATACTTGGACCTGAGCTGATGGAAGACTAAGGACCCTCAGCTTCCAAGGGAGCTGGCAGCACTCAGCACCTTTTAGCATTTAGTCCCCATCTACCAGGCTCTAATCTATGAGGGAAGAAAGATCTTCAGCTTTGCCTCAAGCATTTTGGACAGATGACAATTTAAGGAGGGGCTGCTACTAGTATTATAAATTGCAATTTCTATTTTTGTTATTTGGCTGTTCTTCCATCTAGCCAAGAGTAGAAACAAATTAAATCATTCAGAACTCCAGATTAACCAACCACTTCTGAGCAGAAACTATTTCTTTGCTACCTATTTGTATCCGGTAAGGAAACTAACCTCTTCCTATAAAAATGTGAAATATGACCTGAAGTGGTCTAGCTGTGCAAACATACGCAGCACCAAACAGTTTTCTATCAGAAGCATGAATACATGAAAATAAGCGCACAAACTACTCATCACTGAAACCACAGAACTGCAGAATCATTTAGGTTGGAAAAGACCTTGAAGATCATCAAGCCTAACCATTAGCCTAGCACTGCCACCACTAAACCATGTCTGCAAGTGTCACATCTACACATCTTTTAAATACCTCCAGGGATGGTGACTCAACCACTCCCTGAGCAGCCTGTTCCAATGCTTCACAACCCTTTTGGTGAAGAAATTTTTCCTAATATGCATCCTAAACCTCCCCTGGTGCAACTTGAGGCAGTTTCCTCTTGTCCTATCTCCTGTTACTTGGAAGAAGAGACCAACACCAACCTCTCTACAACCTCCTCTCAGGTAGCTGCAGAGAGCGATAAGGTCTCCCCTCAGCCTTCTTTTCTCCAGGCTGAACAACCTCAGTTCCCTCAGCCACTCTTCATAAGACTTGTTCTCCAGACACCTCACCAGCTTTGTTGCTCTTCTTTGGATGTGCTCCAGCACCTCAATGTCTTTCTTGTGGTGAGGGGCCCAAAACCGAACACGGTATCCCAGGTGCAGCCTCAGCAGTGCCAAGTACAGGGGGATGATCACTTCCCTGGTCCTGCTGGCCGTACTATTTCTGATATAGGCCAGGCCTTCTTGGCCACCTGGGTACACTGCTGGCTCATATTCAGGCACCGGTTGACACCCTCAGGCCCTTTTCTGCCAGGCAGCTCTCCAACCACTCTTCCCCAAGCCTGTAACACTGTATGGGGTTGTTGTGACCCAAGTGCAGGACCCGGCGTTTGGCCTTGTGGAACCTCATACATCTGACCTTGGCCCATCGATCAAGCCTGTCCAGATCCCTCTGCAGAGCCTTTCTATTCTACCCTCAAGCAGGTCGACACTCCCACCCAACTTGGTGTCATCTGCAAACTTACTGAGGGTGCACTTGATCCCCTCATCCAGGTTGTTGATAAAGATATGAAGCAGAACTGGCCCAAATACTGAGCCTAGGGAGCACCACTTGTGGTCAACTGATTGGATTTAACTCCATTTACCACAACTCTTTGGGCCTGGCCATCCAGCCAGTTTTTTACCCAGAGAAGAATAGATCCATCCAAGCCATGAGCAGCCAGTTTTTCCAGGAGAATGCTGTGGGCAATGGTATCAAAGGCTTTACTAAAGTCATCCACAACCTTTCCCTCATCCACTAACCAGGTCATCCTGTCATAGAAGGAGATGAGGTTAGTCAAGCAGGACCTGCCTTTCATAAACCCATGATGAGTGGGCCTGATCGCCTGTTTGTCCTGTATGTACTGTGTGATGGTACTTGATACGATTTGCTCCATAGCTTTCCCCAGCACAAAGGTCAGACTGTCCAGCCTGTAGTTCCCCAGCCCTCCTTCCGACCCATCCTATAGATGGGTGTCCCTCAGAGGATATCACTAATGCTTCCCATTTCTGGCAGGCTACTTGAGGAGGGAAAAGACTCCTGATTTACAAGGAGTCACATGGAAAAGAAAAGGGGTAATGGGTACAAGTTACTCCTGGGGATATTCCAATTGGACAAGAGAGAAAAAACTTTCACAATGTGAACAGTCAGCCATTAGAATAATCTCCCCAGGGAAGTGGTGAGTTCCCAAAAATTGGACACTTAAGACTCAGCTGGACAGGCTGCTGGGCAATCTTGTCTAGACCGTGCTTTTGCCAAGAAAGGTTGGACCAGATGATCCTTGAGATACCTTCCAACCTGGTATTCTATGATTTGTTTACATTGATTTACCGCAAAATTTCAGTATTTCTGTACCATTCTGAACCAACTTTCTTCCAAATTATATTCCTTGCAGTGTCCCATGGCCTTTACTGTAAGGACTGCACAAACAGATATGTTCACAAATTAAGCACCTATAATTTGTACTATTTTGAAGAAAGGACAAGATGCGCATAGAAGTTATTCTCCCAACCACCGGCTGCTCTTTGTAAAGAATGGTTTGGGTTGGAAGGGACCTTTAAAGGTCATCTAGTCCAATCCTTCTGCAATGAGCAGGGACATCTACAAAGAGATCAAGTTGCTCAGGGCCCCACACAACCCCACCTTAAATGTTTCCAGGGATGGGGCATCTACCACCTCCCTGGGCAACCTGTTCCAGTGTTTCACCAGCCACCCTCATTGTAAAATTTTTTTTTCCTAATATCTAGTCTAAATCTACCCTCTTTTAGTTTAAAACCATTACCCTTTGTCCTTTCACTACAGGACCTGCTAAAAAGTTTGTCCTCATCTTTCTTATAAGCTTCCTTTAAATACTAAAAGGCTGCAATAAGGTCTCACCTGAGACTTTTCTTCTCCAGGCTGAATAACCCCAACTCTCTCAGCCTCTCTCAAGAGTTGTGGGAAGAGAGATTGCCAGTGAAGACAGGCAAAAAAGCTGTTGAGTACCTCAGCCTTCCTCTCACCTGTCGTTACCAGTTTGCCAGTCTTGCTCATCACAGGGATGTACGCTTTCTTTGACCTTCCTTTTCTGGCTGACATACCTGTAGAAGCCCTTCTTATTGTTCTTTGCGTTCCTTGCCGAGTTCCAGCTGTGCCTTGACCTTTCTGACCCCATCCCTACACAACTGGGCAGCATGCCTATACCCTTCCTAGGATACTTGTCCCTGCTTCCACTGTGCATTTCCTTCTTGCCCTTTAGTTTGACCAGCAGGTCTTGACTCAGATATGCCAGACTCTTGCCTTTCTTTCCAAATTTCTTACACCTGGGGATTGAGAGTTCTTGTGCTCTATGGAAAGCATCGTTAAAGATCTGCCAGCTCTGTTCTGCTCCCTTGTCCCTAGTTTCCCAGGGAGTCCTATTGACTGACTCCTTCAACAGCTGGAATTTTGCTTTCCTAAAATTCAGGGTCCTGACTTCACTCTTCGCGTGACCCATATCCCTCAGGACTGCAAACTCTACCAGTGCATGATCGCTGCAGTTCAGGCTGCCTCCAATCTTGATGTTTCTGATTAGCTCACTTGCATTAGTGACCACCAGGTCCAGCACCACATCCCCTCTGGAAGGGCTGTCTATTACCTGACTTAAGATGCATTCCAGCAGTTTGGATTGCCTACAGCTTGCTGTGCTACCTTTCCAGCAGATGTCAGGGTGGCTGAATTCCCGCAGTAAGATGAGAGCCCGAGAGTGCAATACCTCCTGTAGATGGAGTAAGAAGGCTTCATCAGTTGTCTCCCCTTGATTGGGTGGCCTGTAGTAGACACCAACCGCAAGGCTCCCTTTGTTGCCTTGGTCTCTAATTCTTACCTGTAAGCTTTCAACCTGCTCATGGCTGTTTTCAGAAACAACTCCTCACACTCTATCCATTTCTTGATGTAGAGGGCAACTCCTCCGCTCCTTCGTCCTCACCTGTCCCTTCTGAACAGTCTGTTGCAATCAACAGCCTGACTCCAGTCACAAGATTCATCCACCAAGTTTCAGTGATGGCAACTAGGTCGTAGCTTTCTAGCAGCATGGCGTCTTCCAGCTCCTCCTGTTTGTTGCTCATGCTGCGTGCGTTGGCATAGAGGCACTTCAGCTGGGCTGTTGGCTATGTCACCTTCTTAGAGGAACACCCCTTAATTCCTTTGAGGTATTTCACTGGTGTTTCCCTATTGGCTTAGGAGCCCCTGGCTCATCTCTGTAAGACTTCAAGTGTGCTGCAGTAGACCCAGCATGTCTCAGAGCAACAGGTTGATGGCCCTCACTAGCACCCCCTCCCTCTAACCCTGATGTGTGATCCCACAGCTTGTCATGGGCAAGCTTGACAGTATCTCCCTCCCTCTTCAAATCTAGTTTAAAGCTCAGTCAATGAGGCCTACTAGCTTGTGAGCAAAGACCCTCCTTCTCCTTTGAGAAAGGTGAATCCCATCTGACCAGCAAGTCTGGTGCCATTTAGGCAATCCCATTACCAAAAAAGTCCAAAATTGGAGCAGTGACACCAGCCACAGAGCCACGTAGTAATAGACTGGATCTGTCTATTCCCTTACCAGCAGTCCCAAGGCCATGAAGTCTCTTTTGATCCACCTTGGACTACACACTGCGGCTTCATCGACAGCAGCACAGAATAACAGTATTGGGTAGTAGTCCGAGGGCCGTACCAGGCTAGGAAGTTTCCTAGTGATGTCCTTAACCCGGGCCCCAGGGAGGAAGCACACTTCCCTAAAAGGAGAGTCTGTCCAGCATATTGGACCCTCTGTCACCCTCAGAAGGGAGTCGTTTACAAGTATAACCCATCTTTTCTTCCTCATGGAAGTGGTCGTGATACAGGGGTAGGCCTTTCTGACCTTGGCAACACCTCTGGGTGCAGATGGACCATCATCTACACCATCCACTCACTGGCCTTCTACATCCCAAGCCTCATACCTGTTGTACAGAGGCACCTGGGAAGGCAGGGTCGGCAAGGAGGTTTACTAAATCTGGAAAGTATTTATTAAAGATATACAATCAATTTCTAATTAAGTAGCTAAAGTTTTAATTAACATCTTTATGCAGAGCAGTAGAAAAGATTGCACAGCCCTCTCAGGGGGCTTAAAGTTATAGTCTCTGTAACTTTGTCTACTTTGCACCTGCATTTTTAATTACTTGCACAGTTGAGTATGTCTGAGGATCTTCTAAGCAAGTAGCATTCTGTGTGAAAGACACAGTACAAGTTGCATTATAGTAAGAACTGTAAAAAGTTACCAAACGTAAAACACATACCAAACAAAGTTAAAAATTGTCAGAAGGTAACGGCAGTTTGGATACACAGAACAGTTAAGAAGTTTTCAGCCAAGAGATGAAATGAAACAGAAATTCAATGAGGTGGAAAGCGAGGAATAATTCCAGATGGCAATAAAGCTGTTCCCTCTGCCGCACCTGCCATAGCGGCAGGATGCAAGGCAGGTCGGAGAAGAAGCCATCTCTGCTGGAACTAAGCCGCAGGAGACAGAGTGGACAGAGATTGCTGGATTAAATAAATAGCTCCTGTTGGGAGACCAAGCAAAAACGGTCTCAAATTACTTCTTGTAGCAGATGGGCAAGTAACTGAAGGGCTTGAACTGTTTGATTTTTATGGCAGTGTGAGGAACAAAACAGCTTCATTTTGTGCATGCTAGAAACATGTCATGGCAGGGAAAATTAATGGTATATCACATAGAAATATTTCTGAAAGGGTTGGAAGTGACACATTAGCATCTGCAGGGCCAGTAAGAGACTGTTTTGTGGATCAAAGTGATGTAAAAGGAAGGCTGTCAATTAGGAAGGAGAGAGTTACCCTAAAAAAATTAGGAAGGTCAGTTATGAAGATCTTCACTCATTTCCTGAGCAGAACAGAAGGCATTAAGTACTTATTTCAGGCAGAAGAACACTGAGATAGAGTACAGAGTGCACTGGAAAAAGAAACAGTTCTTCCAGGTACTTACATGCATGTCAAAAGCTAATGGCCAACCTGCATTATAGGTTTATTTATAAGTTTACCTGCCTCATCAGTTTACAGTTCTAAGCGGAGCTAATTTTGGACAGAATCGGAGCCTGGCAAGCAAAGCGGAGGTACTCTGTTGACCACTAGTGGACAGGCAAGGTTGAAACAGGTCCCAAGCACTTCCCAAAGACAATCAATCTTCACTCTAGGAAGATCCAATTTATTGGCTATTCAAGCTCAAAATTAAAGAGCTCCCTGATAACATTTAAACAGTGGAAATGCTGTGTAACTACGTAACCACAAGGAACAACGAAGTATTTCTAGCCATTTTTAAGACAAAATAATTTCCCCATGGGGCTGAGAATGAGAAGTGTCTGTCCAAGAAGTAATCACTTGAACATAAGCAAGGTATGACAATGGAAGGCAGGAATTTAAAATATTTGAAACAGAGCTGTTATGTTACTTCAGCAGTGCTGTCATTCAAAAAAGAGGCTAAAATATTCCAGCTACAGCAACATGCATGCTTTTCTCAAGTTTTCTTGTACCATCTCACATCTTTTTTGACGTCTTGGGCACTCTCATCTTTGACACTAACACTTTTTTTTCAAAGCTTGATGATGGTAGGATAGTGGGAAATACAAATTTGAAGTCACAAAGCCTGTTTCTAAAGATGGGTAGCATAAAAAATTTCCACCTGCCAACAGCTTCTTATTTAAAATGAGCTGATTTTAGCTCTGTTGTGTCTAGTAATTGTTTTCTCTCTGATGGACAAAGAATTTTATAAGTCAAAATACCAAAAAAAAAAAAATCTCATCTGAGAAACAGAGGAACCCAGTCAGGTCCTGTGCATTCCTCTTAGGGAGCTACATTAAGCAAACACAGCTGCAAGCCGGTATCACTGTGAAAATAATTTTCACTGAGAATTGTATTGCTCTCGGTGAATCCTCCAGCAGCAAGAGCACATGCTGAGGCCAAAGGTTTCATCTGCTCAAAGAAAGTAGAAAACACTCCTATGAAATGAAAGCCTGAAGAGTCCCAACTCTCAAAATTATGCATTCAAGGGATATTTTAGGTCTCAAATTCATTCAGAAGATTTTATCTACACTTAATGAAGTACACATCAAGATTGCTTCTATGGCAGATCTTAGGCTAGCACCAATTTTGGTGGAAGGCTTAGTTACTTGGGGAGGAAAATACTTTCTTCCATCATAAATTATTCTTACAGACTTGTCAGAGGCTTGGAATATTAGCACCAGGGGAAAAGGCAACATGTATCGCACATATTATTTGTACAAAAACTCAGACTGATATACAACTAGAAACATATTTACAGATTGTCAATAAGAAAGGTAATTGATCAGTAAGTGGGTCAATTCGTAAGGAAATGCTGCCTACTGATGTCTGTTTTACTGCATTGCATACAGCTCATACCCTCAACCCGGATAAAGAAGAGGGCATTAATACAGCAGAATACATAGGCTCTCTATACCTTGCCACCTAGCCTCAACTTGGGGGCACAAAGATTTCAGTTCTATAAACGTACGTTATCTACAACAAACTCTTTCTTTTCCTGGTCAAAGAGGCACAGGCATTGAATAAAACTACACTTTACCAAATACCAAAAGACACATCCCCCTCGAACAACAACAAAATAATCCACAATCCTCCACCTTTTTCTTAGCCAGGCAGATCTTTTAACATAGGAGGCAATTTACAAACACTAGGAGACATACACCTTGGGCTGAAATCCTAAGAACACATCCTTTCATTGTTCTAATTGTCACAGCAATAGAAGATTAAATATGGATGGTATTTCTGGAAGCTAAGAGATTATTTTATTTCCAAAGAGTGTATACTATTATTTGCTACTGGTATCCTTCACTTGAGGAAAATCTGCCATTTGCAGTGCAAGAGAACACAGGCATAGACAGCACAGTGAAAGAAGAAAACATCATGGTAAAACGCATCATTCTCAAATTTGGAACAAATCCAAACAGAAAAGTTTCTGATTGACAAAGCTGGCACAAGTTTTATCAGAGATCTCTGCCTCATCTACTGGAGTCCCTTTCTTAGGGAAACAAAAGTACCTGCTTGAACTGCAGAGAATGAAACAGGTAAATCAATTTACTGGAATACTAACTATGCACTGACTATGGAAGTGTAAGTGGTGATAAATAGGATAAATTTGTGCCTGCATAATCTTAATGACTGACCAATTGGAAAAAAAAAAGATAAAAAATATATATACTATGAGCATAACATACCTTCAACAGTATTGTTTAAATCAATCATGACAGAATACTATGGCATTTGTGCTTCTCTTTGCAACAGTTAAAATATTAGATGCCTGTCTGTGCAAAAACAACACAGTGTATCATCTCAGTTCCAAGCACTCCTTCCAAACAATGAGAAATGTACTGATGATTTCTAATAAAACAACAACATTTTTCCCCCCAATATTGTGGAACATCATCTGTTTTGAATAAGTGAGGACACATTCATTTGGAAAATTCTAATATTTTCAAGCTAATCGTTTGTTTTCTTCAACATTAGCATTGGACTGTTACTCTGATTCTGAAACTGAATTCTATCCTGCTGAATTAAGGTCAAAATCAGAATTCCTACTGCACAAGGGAAGTTTACATCCTACTGTAAAAAATAAAAGTGTATTGTTAACTTCTTTTTGTAAGGAAAAAAAAAAGTGATGTCAACAAAATGCTATTTAAAAGATATAGCAGTAATTCTACGAATACATCAGTAATTAAATGTTAGTTTCCAAATCAGTTAAAAACTCACAAGTTAAAACTATGAAGATTTGACATATGAGGGTTTGCATTGTACACATTCCTGGCACTAACTACTCAAATAGCAGTTATATGTTTAGCTACTACGCACACATAACATTAATGTTCAGCTATGGTCGTATGGGAGGAAACTTCCAAATAAACATTATGAATGTCTGAAAGGTTATTTCTTCTTAAGGGATGAAACCAATCCCATGTTTGCCTTTGTATTGTGTATTTCCACACCGTATGTTGAATATAGTAATAAACCTACTGTTGGAAGGTAAAATTTAAACTGCACTGATACCTACAGCCTGTGTGCCAAGCTCCCTAATTGACCAAGCCATACAAAATATTCAATATTCATATATCGTCCCCTGCCCATAAGGTTCTATTTGCCAAAGCTGGCATTTTAAAAGCGAGACAGGCAGTTAAGTGAGGTTTGTGTCAATTTACAATAACAGAAGGGCACATTTCAAAGGTCTTAACGCTACCTCACTCAATTTGTAGAAGTTTTGCTGCTAATTCCACAGAAAGCGAGACTGGGTGCATGGCTGTTACATGACCAAAACGCTTCTGCCAATGTCAGGGGTCAATCTCTGCACTCACAGGCTGCAGAACTTGTCCACTGCTTAATGTTCTACTGGGTTTAACTGGCCCTTACAGCCCACAGTAGGTTTTTTGGTTGGTTTATTTGTTTGGTTTTGTTTTTTTTTTTTTTTTTAAATTTAAACATGTTAACAAAGTGTGAAAGCTTATATTATTACTGCCAAAGCTCTGAAAAACATACACTGTGAAAAAATGTCCTGTTTTTTACAGAGAGGCTATGAGAAAGTAACTGAGAGATCATGGTGAGATGGACGCACCAGTAACAGCCTCGTGATGCTTCAGTCAAGGAAGCCAGTTAAAGGTGATGCATACCAAAGGCAATTTCTTGCATCATGCAGTAAGTTTGATCGTGATCTCCTCAAAACAAATAAAAAGTCTCTAAAACAATACATTTAACTTGCAGAGGCGCAATGAATCACAAACAGACTCATTTCTCATCATAGCCAATATTCTGCAAGAACATAACAGAAAGTTATTAGCACGAGCTTTTACAGCTCCAATGTAATTTGAAATAACAGTTACACCCTCCATAATTGTGGAGGGACACAATTTTACACAGGATTATTCAACCAATAGCAAAAACCAGTGTAGCAGGTAAAATACTATGCATAGCTTGTGTAAACTGTAAAAAACTGAGACACACGATTTTAAAAGGGCACACCTGTGTTTAAATGAAACTACAGAAAACACATTTTAGGAAATACTTTCTGCAATTACATTGGAAAAAAAAACAATCCAGTGTCATAAAAATTGCTGACACACGAGCAGCTGCTAACAGAAAACTTGCAAGAAGTGAACATGTCTCGTAAGGAGCTTAAGAGACATGACAGCTTCAGCATCTCCAAAACCTCATTCCTGTTAGACATCTCAGAGGGGATGGGATGCTGGAAAAGAGGTCTGGCAAAACGCAGTGCCTCCTCAAACCAGAAATCACCCAGATCAATTACCGGTTTGGATCCTGACATGTATTTTGCGTAAGTCCACAGTTATAGTTAATACCTTACACACACACACACCAAAAAAAAACAAACGCAGAGAGCGCAGGGAAGAAGGAGTCCACAGCCGTGACCTTGCCGTTTCTCGCTTTACTTAAATCACTATTGAGATCGAGCTCTTTCCGAAGCCGACCGGGAGGGAAGCGGTGCCGCCTGCCCGCCCCGCCGCCCTCCCCGGCTCCTCGAGCCCGGCCCCGGCCCCGCCGCACAAGTTTCGGAGGAAACGGGGCAAATGCGGGGCGTTCGTGCGGGGCTGAGGTCCCGCGGGCGGTGCGGGAGCGGCAGACCCGGCCGGGCGCCGCCCGCCGCCGCCTCCAGGTTCCTCACGGTGCGGGGCGGCGAGAACCGCGTCCTGCGGGCACCCCCCATCCCGCTCCCTCCCGTCCGACCCGGCACCCCGAGAGGAGGGAGAGACACGGCAGCACAGCCCGGGGCTCGCTGCCGCCGCCGCTTCCCTCCTCCTCAGCGCTCACCGCTGCGCTCTCCCCGCGGCCGCCGGGGAGGGGGGATGGAGGGGCGCACCTACCTGGGATGGCCAGGTTGGTGAGCGGGGTGCGGTGGATGCTGCCGGGCAGAGCCGCCATCCAGTCGGCGAACCGCAGCTCGTTCTTCCCTTGCGACGAAGCCATGCCGCCGCCCTGCCGCTCTCCCGCCGCCGCCGCCGCTGCCTCGCCTCAGCCCGCCCGGCCCTGCTCCGGCCCGGCCCCGCCCCGCCCCGCCTCCCCCCGCCCCGGCCGCTGCCCCCGGCCGCCTCCCGGCGCGGTGCCGGGCCCTGTCAGGCCCGTCGAGGCCGGCGCCGCTCGGTTCCCCCTCAGCGGCGGGTGCTGTCGTGGCCGGCGGCGCGGCCCGGCGTGCGCGGGTGAGCGAACCGCTCTCGGGAGCGCTCCGGTGAGGGAGGAGGGCGGCGGCACCGGCCCCTCGGACCCGCCGACGGGCACCTCTCTGGCCGGCTCAGCCCCGTCGCCGCCCCAGCAGAGACCACCCGAGGGATCGGCCGCGGAGCTGCCGGCTGCCGGCGGTCCCCCGGCGCGGCCCTGGGGCTCGGCCATGACCTGCCCGTGGGGCGCCCTCTCCCCTGGGGCTGGGCACCTCAGCGGCTTCTCTGCCTCGGGTACAAGCTTCTCCTTGTGCAATGGGTAACGCTCGTTGACAAAAACGTTGCTCCTTAATTGAGTGCTCCTTGGAGAGCTGTAACTTTTTTGGCCATAATTTTTTGTTGTCCTGTGATCCTTTATTGTCCTTTGTTCCAAAGTAGTATCTTCCGTTCTCGTTCCCAACCTGTCTTTGGAGAAGCATCTTAAATGTTGGCATTCACAAAGCGTTTATGTTACTGCCTCCAGATCAATGAATGCTTTAAACTGAAAGAGGGCAGATTTAGATTAGATATAAGGAAGAAATTCTTCACTATGAGGGTGGCGAGGCAGTGAAACAGGTTGCCCAGGGAAGCTGTGGATGCCCCATCCCTGGAAGTGTTCAAGGCCAGTTTGGATGGGGCTTTGAGCAGCCTGGTCTAGCAGGAGGTGTCCCTGCCCGTGGCAGGGGTGTTGGAACTAGGTGACCTTTAAGGTCCCTTCCAACCCAAACCATTCTATAAGTCTGTGATTCTATGATGAAGCTCCATGAGCCATCTTGAACTGTTACAACAAGCCTGATCTTTGACTTCAGCATGACTGCTTGTTTTTCATCAAAGCTGTTGATAGGCGTGCAGAAGTTCACCTGGCAGATCTGTCAAAAACGGTGCCTGGAGAGAGACATGCCTGAGCCAGGATCAATTATCCGTTCACCTTGAATGCCTGGGAGGGTCAGCTGTCGTCCTGTAGCTTATGTTCTCACTCAGCGTCTTCTCTCACAGCTGGATTTGGAAATAAAAATGGAGGGAACAACTAATAATAATCCTCTTTTATCTTTCTGTCCAAGTTTCGAGAGCAACTATGAAGAAAAACTCATCCTTCAGCCACAAAATAAAAGAATGATTTTTTTTGGAAAATGAGTGAATATTTCTGAGGTATTTAAGTAAAGGAAATTTTGCTGACTCACTTTTTGCAGTAGAAGTAGCTCTTAAGGTGGGATTTGAATGGGGAAATGTGAACAGGTGGTTGACCTTGGGGGAGATGTTGAATCTGAATTGAGTAGTACATGAAAAAGGAGAGGAGTAAGGAAACAGTCACTGAGTCAGGTTTAATTTTTGCAGTATTACTGCCCGCCTATTAGGATGCTAATTTGCCCCTTCCAAAATCACTGGTATTAGTAAACATGAAAAAAAAAATATGAATCCACATTTTGAATACAAAGACGTAAGACCTGCTAATGACCTAAAGATGGAAGATATTACTTTACATCCTCTTCAAAGGACAGGAAGGAATTATACTAAAAAACTTCAAGATTTCTAAAGAGCATTCAGGTAAGGAGTAATGAATGTTTTCATCAACATGATTGGATCAAATCAGTTTAAGTGACAAAATTATTAATGGATCATGCTGGTTATCAGGAAAACTGCTGCTGAATTTTTATCCACTCCACTACTGAAGTACACAGCTTTTTGAAAGGTTAAACACATTGTTAATACTGTTGTTGATCTCTTCCAGTCTCCAGAGCTTTGGGTGTAGCTTAGAGCAAAATAAAACAAATACCTGCAAAACCCTGTGATTTTAAAATGTATTATTGTGTATAGTAACACTGAAACTGGCTGATAGCATTCCAGGTCTCTCGGTAATGCTTTCCTCTTTACTGGAGAACTGTAAATGTCCCTCTACGCACTGACTAGAAACTTGTTGGCCTTTGCTTCCACAAGTAATTAGAGCTTTTGTATCTTCTTCCTTCTTTTAATGCCCAAAGTAAGACTCTTCGTAGTCTGGCTTTTCAAACCACAGATACTCTGCTTTGTAAAAAACAACCCCCTCTAACATGTCTCGCACTCATCATGTTTGGAAAGGTTTGTCTCTGTTTCTAATGCACTGTAACTGCTAAAACAGCAGGTTTATAATCCGTCACTATGTCTCTGTGAACTTGTGGGAACGCAGACTTAAATAATTTTGAGGGAAGTGGGATAGGAGGGGAGCCTTTTAACGGACAAAGTGGGGAACATTTCTACAGCAAGCTGGGGAGCATTTATGTGGAAGCTTTGACTTAAAAAGGTAGCTTTTTTGAGCTTTTCAGTGGTTTGAAACTTCGGCATTTGTCTGTGTATCTGCTTTTCAAATAAAAAACAGAGAAACTCTTCGCTTATCTTGACTGAAGAGCAGCTTACTGTGGTTTAGATTGAACCTGCCATTTTACTAATTTCAACTGATTTGTAAACAATGGCGGCCTGTAAATCAAAATCAGAGCATCCATACAAACTTTTGTTCGTATTTAAAAGTACTAAAAAATAAAAATCACATCGTTGGTTAAATTACTGAAATCCCTACACATTAACAAGCCTGAGCTGTCAAAGACAGTGGATTCCAGGAATTAAATACTTTAAGAGCTTAAGAGAGACCATGTAGAACGAAAATGAAAGGCAGCGCCAAGACACTGAAAAATACCATCTTTGCTCTTTTATTCACAGCTATGCTGAGCTCACTGAAGATGCCATGGAGAGAAGGAAAATTGAAATTGTACTATCTGTTCATCATGTATTATGTTCTCTCCGGTCTGCAGCTATAACAGCATGGATGAATAGTGACACCTCTGATTCTATGGAAAAGAAAAACAGAGTAATTTAGACAGTAGGAATGCCACTTCAGCACTCAAAATTAATTTCATTGTTAAAAAAGGCTTTCTGTTCTTTTTGTTTTCTTAAAAATTAGCATTTTAATGGTAAACATTCACCGTTATACTTTGTCATTTTAACAGTCAGATACTTTGCCTTTTCATATGTCCTTGGCATCTATTTTAATCATGTGAATAGCAAAAGAGTAACAGGATCTTTTTCTCTAAATTACATAAAGTAGATTTCACTCTGAAAGGTGAAAGAAAAAATGGCTTAATGGGGCATTGTCTCTCTGTAATTTTCCTATTATATCTGATTTATTTAGAGGCTACTCTAAATCTGTTGTTAATGAATTCAAAATGAGCCTTCAAACAGAAAAATTACTATTGTTTAACTATTTAAGTTTTTCAGTGAATTCTGCTTCTGAGTTTTGGTCTCTTCCTCCTTCTTACTGCCCATTTCTATTAATAGAAGTTTTTCAGAACAAGTCCTGGCTGCCATCCCGTGTTCGCAGCTCTCATGGCTTTAAGTGACGCCATCAGTCACATCTGGGCAGCAAAGCTATTCCAGTTGTTTGCAGCTGAGTTCCAATTATCTACTTGTTACCTGAGAATGCAGTGGATCTGCGTTTTTCTCGACTTCATTACTCCTCACGGCTAACAGGTGTGAAAAGTAAGACAAGCACATAAAGCCCTAAAGAGTCAAAGTAAGTAGACTGAATGAGAAGTGATCATTTTTAGGTGACCATGGGTGAATAGAAGAGGTGACAAGTATTTTTGTGGACATTTCATACTTCATCTGGCTACTTTGACAATCTCACCTTGCATTCATTAAGCAATCTCTATTTAGCAGCATTCATCCTGTCAAAACAGCGTACAAAATTTCTGAGTAGACAGAAAAAATGCCTTGTAGAAACAGGGTAAATGGTCCTTTCTTCATTTTATGGGAAATAATATGTCTGTTTCAGCTTTTCAAGCAAAAGAAAATGTGGTTTATTCTGCACTCTGATTTGTTATTCTTTACTAAGAAAATCTGAGCATCCTTGCTGGTGCCAATACTGAATCTGAGAAGGAGCCATATTTGTTCTTGGCAGCTGACAAATGTCAGGATTAGCTATCCCCACTCTTTGATGTTGTGAACTACAGAGACCGTGAACATGATGGGTTAATATAAACATATGTTTTTATTTGCGTACATTATAACCAAAGCACAGACATTGCAGTAATATACAGAGGACCCAAGGGAGTATATATGTCTTAATGCAAATAAAAATCAGGTCTAAAATGCATACTGCATCTACTATTAGAAAAGAATAAAATAATTGAAGCGTATGGCAAGACACTTTGTTATAGTTAACCAAATTCTGGAAACTTGAAATAAAGAGGCTAAGAGACGAATGATAATGTTTGTATCCACTCCTCAGGTGGAAATCAATTTCACCATAGCTACTCCTCTCTGAAGAGTATTTCTCAGGTTTCTGGAAGAAGGTTTGGGGTTTTTTTCCTTTTCTAAGTTTGTCACACGGAGTCATGCTGTGTCTCACCTAAGATGTTTGCTTACAAACACAGCAGTGGCTACTTTTTCACATGGTTAAAAACAAACAAGTTTGGTTCTGTTGGGATTACTGCAAAATCTTTAATGGCATTACTGAGAGAAACGATGGCAGAACATGAAAAGCCCTATTTTCTAGACATTGTTACAAGATCACAGCAAAGTATGCAACTTCAGTACAGGGAAGGATGAGAGAGAGGTTGCTTTTTAATTCTAAACAGACCTGACAATGTTTAAAAATTTTCTATAGAAGCTCATGAACGTCGTGTCTCTGTGACTTGAAGGCCCCACATTTAGCTTGGTAAAGAACTTGCAGAGAAAGCATGATTCAAGCATTTGAATTGCAGCACATTGTCAAGGTGGAAACCTGCGCTTTAACAAAAAAAAAGGAGCAAAATGAGCTAGTTTAGTGGTGGAGTTAGTTACCACAGGCAGTACAAAAGCAAGCTCCAGTGCTGATCATAATCCATGTAGCCAACCAATGACTGTTGACATGGTCACAAAAGATCTTATCAGTATGAAGATATCTGCCTTTGGATAAATAAAACAGAGTTGAAAGCCCCAAACCAACCTCTCCCCTCCTAACTTTCATGTTTTCCAGCAGCAGCAAAAAAGAATGAAAAGTTTTCAAGGCAGTCAGATAGTGTCATGACTCTACTTAGTTTCCTCAGAAAACAAAGCCCTTTGTATGAATAGAAAATTTTGACCAGTCCAACTAAAATCTTCACTAAAAAGCAACAGAACAATAGACAACACACTCGAGAAGAATTCAGATTGTCTGGATGCGGAGATCTTACCTTTCGGGTTGTAGGTAACATAGGCAAATTAGGAATGTTGAAGGCAGGGAAAAAACTGTTAAAAATGCGAGACAGAACCAAGTCAAGAGAAAAAGCAACTGTTTTCATTGACAATATTTATTATGTTATCACATGGTGGTAAGAAAAGACAAACTTATACACAGAAAAATCATCAGAGGCAGCAGAAATTAAATGGATGAGATAATCAGAAGTGGATAGTGCTGTCAGGATTTTACACCGGACCACCAGAAAGAGCAGATGCAATCAGTTTGGATGTGTCAGCCAGTTACGATGTAGTTCAGACCTACCCGGCAGGGTATTTAGCAACTGAGGGAGAAGAAGAAAATAGTATTTCTAAATAGATAGTAAAGTACTTTTATATTTGTTAAGTATGGAAATTAAGTGCTATAAAAAGGGTGTCTCAGATTTTACAAGTGTTTGTTTACCATCAAGATATTCAGAGTGACATCTTGTAATTGATCTTGGCTGTGGCGGAGCAGCACATATGCGCTATTATGTAGTTCCCGTTTCTTTGCTGTAGGATTATTTTTAAAAGAGCAAGCATCAGTCAAATTATTCATGTTCTGTAGGAAATACTAGTTAAAAGAGGCTAAAAGATATGGGAACTACATTAGATGAGAAAATAGTGAAAGCAAATACATGCGTAATGGCTGCTTAAGCAATGAACGTTAAGCAATAATAAACAAATTGTTTTTATTTCTGTGTGTGTTGGAGAATAGTCCAAAATCAGTGAAGATAATGAAATGACTCCACTGAATTCAGTGGGATTTGGATCCCCTGGATGGAAAGCTAGTGTCAGTTTGTTAATAGCTGATACATCTACTGTGCTTGTATCCTAAGCCACTGGAGGTGACAAGTCTTTTCTATTTTTAAATAGAAAGGATGATGGATGACACAGAGACTTTCCAACAGGAGCTGCAGAGTTGTTAGCAGTGGTCAATTTCCCTCTCGGCAACCGGCGTCATGTTTGATGAAAGATGCATTTCTGCATCCTGGATGAGGCTTTCCAAACAGGCTCTTGCTGCTTGCATAGTAATGAAGCACTCACAAAAGGGGTTGAAAGTAGTCAGCAGGACTAATGAGATTTTAGCACACTACTCAAATCGGTCTGCTAGCCACATTTCACAGGCTGCAGTCAGTGCCTGCTGGGGGGATGAGAGGTAATGTTCCTTTTTAATTACACACACCCCATGATTGATGTGAGTGGCGCGGTTGTTCCAGCTTGGTGTTTGCAGGTTGCATAGTACAGCATGCAGGGCAGTGTCTCAACCCCAAAGAACGGGGTGGTGCACCTGGCTTCTCTAGAGGAAGAGGTAGGAAGAGGTCAACACAGACGCTAGAGAAAAAAGGCTGACAACTACTTGTGGGAAGTCAATGTTTCTGTGGTGTGCCCCACTCCACCTTGTGATGTTAAGGAATGCTACACGTTGCTCAAAGGTAATATCCTGTAAAACAACATAAAGCTTCTTACTTGATCTAATCATGAGGAGGAACTTCTTTACTTTGAGGGTGGCAGAACACTGGGACAGGCTGCCCAGAGAGGTGGTGGAGTCTCCAACTCTGGAGACATTCAAAACCCGCCTGGACGTGTTCCTGTGCAACCTGCTCTGGGTGACCCTGCATTGGCAGGGGGTTGGACTAGATGATCTCCAAAGGTCCCTCCCAAGCCCTACCATTCTGTGATTCTGTGAAACCATGAATATTTATTCTCCCAGCCCAAGAAAATGAGGTGAGAGAGAAATACGGATAGAAAAAAGAATGGAAAAAGTGGGTGGCAACAAAGAGAGGGAAAGAATTCCCCAAGGGCATGGAGAAAGTTGATATCCAAAGGTGGTGGTATCAGCAAGAAGTTAAAGACCAAGTTGTGGGGCTTATCTCTGGACCTGGACCACCATCCTCTGGGACGACGGGATAGAGGAGTTAGTTTTGTTTTTCCTTCAGAGAGCATGTGTCCCTCTGCTGTCCAGCTCCTCCCAATTCCTGTGGACTCAGCTCCACTTCCCTCTGCTTTGAATTGCTGTCTCACCCTTGACCTACATGGCAAATTAAATTATGCACCTAAGACCTTAATTGCCTGACCACGCTGTACCTAATGAACCGTTCCAAAAGGCTGTAAATATTTCTAGCTAGAGCTTGAAAATCAGGCATCAGTTTCTGAAAGAATTTTCTGCCCACAGGATTGGGCCCTAATTGCTGTGCATCATGACCAGAATGAAAAATTGTTAAAAACAGTTTCATTAAATGCAGCACAGCTCTGGATTATAAAGATAATTAAGTTTGAAAATGTAATGATCCGTATGACACTGAGCGAAGAAGAGAGATGAGGAATTCCTAATAAAAATACGATCTCTTAAGATTAAAACTCATTATTTTTTGCGGTACAGAGTCAACACATTTTAGCCGCTAGGCTGTAAAATATTTGCTGAATTCTCTTGGGAAAGACCAGGGTTAAAAAGACCATCAGAGACTTCTCCCTGCCTAACCCGTAAGCACCATAAACCAACACAAAGGGCAGAAGGTGCAGTCTGGCTCCGTCCAGCCTCCTCCCGCTGCTCCCAGCAGGTAGGAAACCCTGGAAGCCGCCCTCCGATGCACTGCAAGTGCTGCCTGCTTCCAGCAGGTTGCGGCTTTAATACAGTGCTCCTGAAAGCCTGCCAGCATTTTAGCAATGTTTTCCCGTTTAACCCATTTTTAACTGGTTTTCATTGGATGCAGTATCTTGGAAATCAGAATGAGGCCTTGATCCACTGAAGCACCGACATACGGTCGTCGTCTGACAAAGAGGGTTTTGGATTCAAGACCTTAAAGTCTGTTCGCATTTTCCTGATACCCAGAGCCCTGTTGAAAAATACACATCAGCCAAATTAAAATCAACCATTCAAAAGTTGTCTTTTGCCATCAAGGGCAGAGAAGATGGATCACAGCAGGAGGGCGGTGGGAGGGATGGGGCCGTTGGGGGTGAGGAGCGGAGGGAAAGGCAGTGCTTGCGCCCTTCCTGGAAGGACCATTGCCAGGCTGGGAGCACGGCTGTTCATGCCCTACGCCCACAGACCAACTGTGAGCACTAGGTCAGCTTTTTTTTTTATTATTTTTTTAAGGGGGGAAGGATTTCTCATCAAAAGTGGAGTCTAAATTCGAAGTGCCACTCACAAATCCAAAGCATCACTCTGATGACAAAACAAAGCCCCAGTGCTTCCCACAGCAGCACTGGGAAGATCCTTTCCATGACCCATTGTCCCATCACTTTGCCTTAATATACATCTGATCTATTACTCGTCCTGCTTTTTTTTTCAGATACTCAGTATTCTCATTACAATTTTGGGAGCCAATAGGGAAAAGCAATCCTTTACAGCAATGAATATTCCCTGTCCCTTCCGCAAACCAGCTGCTTTCCAGGTGTGTTTTTGCAAGGGCCGAGCAGGTCAGAGCATGACACTGCTATGATGTGCAGCATCTGCTCTTCCCCATGTTGGCCCCAGGCCCTGTGAAGGTCAGTGGGGGCTCACACAGATGAGACAAAACACAGCCAAATAATTCTCCAGTGATCTGCACACAGACATACAAACTGCACTGAAATACTCCTTCTTGTGTGTGCAAAGCAATGGATTGCCAATTTCTGTTGCTGTAGGAAGCAGAAACTTAATCTGGCCAGTGTGCCTGCTGTGTGCTTCCACCTAAGGGGAGATCCGGGATGTTTTCCTCGTGGCAATTACAGCTTTGCAAAGCCCATGTACTTGAGGATGAAGCTAAACTAGCCTCAGGAACGGTGGTGGGAATGTCAGCATAGGTGGGATGCAGTGCAGAGGAAGCTCCTCAGCCACAGGGTCTGACAGGGAGCCTGGATGTGGAGCGCCAGGGCTAAGTTGTGTCCACAGCTGCTGTTCCCAACACCAGCAAAGGCACCATGGAATGAAGGAGGCATGGATGGACTTGGAGAAGAGAAAGAAGCTGGGGAGAAAAAGACCAGTGTTTGATTTCATCAGTCTCTGGAGAAGTGAAAAGACTTTTCTGAGAAGAACACAGTGGCAGAACGTAAGAATCACAGAATCACAGAATCACAGAATGGTAGGGTTGGGAGGGACCTCTGGAGATCAGCTAGTCCAACCCCCCTGCCAGAGCAGGGTCATCTTAGAGCAGGTTGCACAGGAACGCGTCCAGGAAGGTTTGGAATGTCTCCAGAGACAGAGACTCCACCACCTCTCTGGGCAGCCTGTTCCAGCGCTCTGCCACCCTCAAAGTAAAGAAGTTCCTCCTCATGTTGAGATGGAACTTCCTGTGTTCAAGTTTGTGCCTGTTGCTTCTTGTTCTGTTACTAGGCACCACTGAAAAGAGCCTGGCCCCATAAGAAGTGTTTCAAAGTATTTATGTAGGTTTAAATAATGTACTTTTAAGTTCTAGGTTAAATTTGAAGATCTTTGAGTAGGCTTTAGTTTTAACAATATTCTTCCTCGAAGTGTGGTGAGATGCAGTTCTATGTAAATCAAAAGATTTATGCAAGTGTACCTATATAAGCATATCAAAACCCAGACAATACATATGTATGAATGGAAGAAAATGTATGTTGATTCAGGGCGTAAGTAGTTTGTTGAAAATCTCCATGTGGAAATGATACAGCATATTAAGCAGCAGCTAAATGGTAAAGATAAACTGATAATGTCTCCTCACTGTAATGTTAAGCATATGCCATCTGAAAAATTGGAGCATTGATGTGTTATTCCACCAGCCGTATGCAGTGAAAAAGCCAGCAAAACTCAGTCTCATTTTTAGAATTTCATTTTGTGAAGAATTTTCCACTGCTGAAAGAGAAGCGGCAGCGGGAGGTTTGTGAATGGTCTGGATGATAAACAAGTTGAATCACGCACAGACTGAGGGGACACAGTGGGTAAAATCCTCGCCCCTTTGAAGTCAATGGGAGGCTCGGTGCCGGGCGCGAGGGAGCCAGCCTTCACGAGTGCTGTTTTGGCTTTCCCTGGGATGTAGCGAGAGCTTTGCAAGCTGCTCTGCTGGCTAAACAGCCAGGGTGTTGTGGAGGGAGGAGGAAAAGCAGGAGCTCCTTTTTCCATTGCAAATGAGAGTCTGAAATACGCACTGATCTCCTGCATCATTCTTCTTCCCTGGAAACAAACTTGGGATCCCAGTTTGAAAATTTTCTTGACCTGTGTGGAGACAGATGTCCTTAATCCCCCAAACTAAAGCCATCCCAGAGGGTAAATTAAGTTCTTTGAAGCCCTACTTCCTCCAGGAAAAGCAAAGCCGTTTTGAGAAATGCGCTTCATGTACACACGCTTGAAGCTGGAAGTCCATCTGGGACGTGCTGCATCGCTCGCGCTCGAGGGATTTCAACACTCTGAGAGAAGAACATCTATTAGTCACCACCCCAACTCTCTTTTCCAGTACTTCTCACTATAAAATATTCTAGAACTCTCTCTATTGGGAGAAGCTGTTTGAGCAACTTTCAGTAAGTTAGAGAAGTTTAGCTGAGACTGATTTGAAGTGCCGCCTTCTTTTTGCTGCATGGAGAGGAGCTGTAGGACAATGAAGAAGGATAATTAAGAAAAATACGAGAGCAAAGTATTTCAGAAGCTGTGTGTGTGCCAGCAGTGGATAAATGGTTTGCTGACCAAGGAATAATACCTTCAGAAAAAAAAAATCCTCACAAAAGTACATTGGAATAATCTGAACGCCCTTTTACTGTGTACCCAGTCCTTGAAAAAAATGAAGTCTTGCTAGATATAGAAGGAACTTCTGACATTTCATGTACACACAATTTGTAAAGAAAATATTTAAAAATATAAGTATGAAAAGGCAATAAATCTCTCTGCTAAACCTGCCTGTGTCTGTGAGAGATAAGAGGGCAGGAGAAAGGAGAAAGAACAGTAATTTCTTTTACATTCTCCTTTTAATCCACTTACAGCACAGCACCTACAAAACACCTTGCAATGGTTGGGCAGACGGTCTGCCAGCAGCACGTACTACCCTGACCAGAAATCCGTCACTGTGTCCTCACCTTTTCCTCTCATCGCAGTTCACTTTCTTTACTGTATTAGTAAATTCTTCAGCTCAGGCGATGTTGGCAGTGACATGCTAACAGGGACCTCTACTCACAAATGCAACACAAATTAATAGCCTGAAGGAATAGTTAGTGTACTAGTGTTCAGGTGGTTAAATGTGCATGTGAAATCCTGCGTGGGCTTTTGCTTTGGCATTTCTGCCACTCGCCTCAGTGGCTCCCACAGCTCCGGAGTCCCCCATGGCAGGGAAAGCTGCAGGACCCACCGCCCGCATGAATCTCCACCAGACACCACCGGGCCGGCCATCAGTTTTTTGTGCCATCACTCTTGCCCTGCAGCAGAGGGGAGGAATTGCTGGGAAAGGTTTGTGTTGTTTGACATTTTTGTTTTGCCTAAAGAAAAGTATCCTGGTCAGGGCTATAAAGCCCAGCTCTGTTTCCTGAATTTTGAGGGCAAAAATTCTCAGGAGGATAAACAATGCGCATTTAAGCTGGGGTCTTTAAAATATTCATAAGAGGGAATAAATGTTGTTGCTTGTGCTTCGTCTGGTAAAGCTTGGGAAGTTTAAGACAAATATAAAAAGTTACAAATAACAAAAAGTTACAAAGTCCTGTCTGCTTAAGAACAGAGACAGATTCTTCCTTTATTGGTTGTATAAATCAAAATAAATAAATGAGTCGTAAAGAAATTATGAGACCTGTAAATCAGTGCCAATACTGGTAACAGACTCTGAATTTTTAGGTATCTCCAAACCTCTTAATACCTCTCAGGAGTAAAATTTCCAAGGATGTGTTTCCCTGTAGTGATGAACTTTTGTTTCCAACACGATGCAACACATAGGTTTGGTATGCTGTGCTGCTGATTAGGGACTTACATGGGCTTTGCAAAGGACAAAAGATGAGACAGTTTGTCTTATTTGAAAAAGGGCAAAATAATGTGCACCGCAGATTGTGAAGTCAAGCTTCACAAAAAGGGAGCTATTTGCACGCCATTTTCGCCAAGGGGAGGGAATAATTCATAGCAGAGGATGCCTGACTCCTTCACGCTGCTCTGAGGGACCGGCAGCAACAATCGATCCATCCAACCAGCCTTCATGCCCGTGCGTCTTCCCAATTTCCTCTCAGGAAAGAACCCTAAGGGAAAGCTGGAAGAGACTGAGACGTGTTCAGAGATTCCCTGTTTTTCCCCCAAATACGTTTTCTTAGCTAAAACTCTTTAATGAGCGTTTTTTCAAGGAAAACTGTAATTCTTCATTAGCTTGACAAATTCATTCCTTTATGGTTTTCCTGAAGGAAGAAGTAGCTTCTCAAGTCCAGTTTTCACTTTTACAGTCAAGGTTTTGTTAGCAAAAATTTCTTTTTTTTTTTTTCTTTGAAACTCCGTAAACATCAGGAAGAGCAGCAGGCACTGCTCTGCAAGTTTAAAAACCCTCCAAAAAAGTTTATTGAGTTTTTATGCCCCAAATCCAGATTGTGTCTAATTATTCTCTTCCATCACACAATGTGTTTGAATCCTGTGCTTCCAGTAATCACCTCCAGAAGAAAGCGAATGCAGTATTTGGTCCCCAGGAAAGCTGTTACAGATGTACGTTATGTAGTTTCCTTTTCACTTTCGTTAAATTAAAGCAATATTTTAAATATCCTGAATATGAATTTTGTTTGTCTCTCTTATTACAAGGCCTGAAGGAAAAGCAGGAGATGGTCTTATTTCCTTAGCAACAGAGTCAGGTGTGATTTATGCCACCCTGCGTCCTTGCAGCTGTCTCCAAGCAACAAACCAAACTGCAATGCCAACTCCTGTACGCACAATATACGGAGGGGGCTGAGGGAAAACTCTGGAGCCCAAAAACCTACCCCTAGCATCAAACAGGAGGCAAGACTGAACAAACACGGGGTTATCATAGAAATGGAAATCAATCGAATAATGTAAGCATCGCAGTTCGGCCTGCCAAATGCGCAGTATGCAAAGAACAATCTATTTTAAGTCAGTCAGCGCTTAAGTGGCAGCTGTACATGTGTGTTAACACTTTACCAAGGCTTTGCCTTGGCTCATGAGAGTGGTACCACAGTGTCTGCTGTCCCTGAGAGGAGTTCTCTGTTTCTCAGGAAAACAGAGTAATAGTGTAGCAAAAAAATGTTTCCAGTAGTAATTCCCTGTTAAAGCAGTCGCCAAAGTTTGCCCGACTTCATTTGCCATTTGGAAGCTGTTTCCTCTTTGAAGTAAAGAGACTTGCATCTACGATAGTATCGTGTTGGCAAACACTGTGTTTCTAAATAACAACTGTAAAGCTAGTGAGGCTTGCCAAATGCAATCATGACAGATAGCACTATTTTCCTGGAAAAAATTACTGTTTTTGTTAAGGTGAAATTTGCTTTGGAAGCTGAGGTTTGGCAAGCAAAAGCTGCTGTTTATGCATCGGTCTGCCTGAGCCAATGCTTTTTAGGTGGTTTTTCAGGGGAAGAGCTAACACCCGTGGGTTACAAAAGCCTAGCAAGCAAGTACTCCCTCGTGTCAACATTTCATCCCCACCCCTACTTTACTATTACTGAAAATCCATAAAACCTCTGAAATAATACACTGAAAACACAGTGGGTTGTGTAGGGAGCACCGAATCCAGTGACACCAAAATTAAGGAAGACCTGCTGACCAACAGGTGAGGATGCAGCCTGGAAATGGTGGGATCTCACCAGGGGTCCACCCCCAGTGGCACTGGACCCAGTGCAGTTGTGTTTCACATCTCTGGGCACACGCTGCCCATGCCAGGCCCAATGCAGAGGCAGAGCAGGCAGAGAGCATGGCCTCTCCCCGGCCATTCCCCGACACATGACCATCAAGATGAACTTCTGCCCTTGGAGAGGGTCTTCTTTCCATGCTTCATGAGATGGAAAACCCACCCAGGCCAACACTTCCCACCTGCATGTCTTGGGTGCAACGCCAGCATCTACAGCCTGGAAATAACAGTAAGCAGAGGTGAAAAGAGTGTTAGACCACCCTTCATTTTTAGGGATCGAGCTCTGAAATTGCAGTGACGATGTGGGTGTGTGAAGGTCTCCAGAGAGCCAGGTGGCTGGGGACAGGTTTGTATCACTGCTCAGTCGGGGTTTCCCCCAGCCCGGCTAGCCACAGTTACCCACTGTTCCTGCCTTCCCCAGGAATTTATTTAACATCATCCTTTAAGCTTTCGACTTCTCACTTCTTGGAGTGCTACCTAAGCAGTTGTACTCTGAAGCCAACCTGCCTAATTTCAGCACATTAGGCAATAGCTGCCTTACCTTCTACTTGCAAAAGCTTCCAGACCTCTTGAGGCTTTTTCACTTGCATAGGTTTGTGCTAAATGGTTTCCTTCTCTTTTTATTTTTTTCTTGGCTTTCCTTTGAGTCTCATTCTTTTGGAAGAGTAACAGTGAAGTCTTATTGCAGGGCTTTTCCTACTTATTAGGGCATTATCATTTACCTCATAATTTTGTCTGGATTAAAAAAGTTATCTTTCTGTAGAGCTTCTCTAGGAGAGCTCTCACTTAAAACATTTTATGATAATCTACCAAAATTCTCATCGACTGGCAGCTGTTTCTTAATTTAAGAAGAGCATAAAACTGTAAGGCATAATGTTGAAAGTATTTTTTTATAACTTCTTTACCCTGGGGTGGTAAATTCTTGCAGTGATAGAGGCCTAGATTTATGCTAAATATTGAACCAAAAAAAAAAAATAAGGATTTTTTACCTGACTGCATATGTACGCTCCTGTTGACACTGTTCCATAGCTCAGGTGTCACAATGAGTCTTTGAGATCTCATCCAGTACCAAAACGAGACTTGTTGTCCCATTCCCCCTTTTTAACCAACATAATCAAAGACAGATTTTTACATCAAACCGCAGTCCCCTAGAGGTTCAAGATAGTGCCCTATCGCTACAAAATACTTAAACGTGTCTAATTTCTTTTATGAGTTTTAGAAGAACTTTAATCATGTGAATACTATGACCAAATCTGTGGGACTAATTGCATGCCTGGTGCTATCAACAAGCTCGGATATCTTTTTCTTTAATTTGGGATGCAAATTCTGATTCAGTTTTATGGCATGCACCTGTCTTCTGCTCTCTGCAGAGAGGCACGATGTCTCCCTCTGCGAAATGGTGCGAGGTGCTAAAATCAAGAAGCTGATCCTCCTGAAAACACAAGGAGAGGCTGCCTCGGTCCTTCTCATCTGGGCAGCCAAACGGTCTTAACGTCCTTCTAGAAAAGTGAAAAACCCAAATGTCCTTCTTGTATATGTAAATATACGTGAGTGAATAAGGTTTTTCTGGCATAAAAGCCCTGCAAAAGGAGAATCAGACCTGTGGAAAATACAAGCCCATTTCAGTTGTTTTAATGCCCACCTGCTTATTATTTGTATATATATTTTTACTAATTCATATATACTTTTAATATGAGGTTTTAAAGGATCACAGTGGAAAAAAAATCTGTAATTTATGCTTTCCCTAGATTGCAGCTTTTTATACTTGAAAGAGTAAAAAAAAAAAAAGGGTTCAAGGCACCAATTTTTTTTTAATTTGTTTTTTCCTTGGTTATCCCTTCCTGATAGGAGTCTTTAAAGAATGAGCTAGAAGTGCCAAAAGTTTTCTTATTCATCATCAGTCTGTCCTTTTTATTAGCCATTTTGCCTCATGTGCACTTGTTTGCTTCTGGCAAGCTCATTTTAAATGGCACGACTTTATTTCAGTTTGTTATTTTAATTAAAAGAAGCAGACTGCAGTTGTTAGAGAGAATTTTTTGTCTTAATCTTTTACCCTTTAGCTTGTTCATAAATAGTGATTTCTCCAGCATCCTAGTGAGGCTGCTCATGGCATTTCAGTGTACGTTTAGTGCTGCACAGAGAAGCAGACAGACTGTGGGATAATAGAAGACTGATTCCAACACTGCCTTGCATCAGTCCTAGTAAAACTAATTGAATTCAGAGGCAAAACAGTCTGTCAGGGGGTCTGCATGTGGCAGTGCCCTTAGCAGAGTTGGAGGCTGTCTTTTCACAAATACTACCACCCCAGCTCTAGGAGTAAGTGGACGCAGAATACTAATGACTAGATCCACCATCTGAGAAGCCTGAGAGGAAGACGAGTGTGAAGAAACCCAGAGACATCCATGGGGTGTGTTTGGGAACTGTGGCATGGGGACGGAGAGCAGCACCTGGGGACACAAGCACCGGCCAGCAACTGCAGGTTGGCAGATGCCCATTCCAACAGTGCAGGTTCTCCGTATCCCTCCCCTCCTCAAAACTCCTGAAATAAACCTGAGCTCCACCAGACACCCTTCTCTCTCCACAAATCCACAAAGCTGCAGTTGGTCATGAGGGGAGAGGCCAAGAGAAGAGCGCAGCCCTTCGTCCCCTCTCTTTGTTGGACCAAAAAGATCCTACGGGATGATGACAGACAAATGCTGTCCCCCACAGAGTGACTCGCTACACCTCAGGAAAGAAACAGTGAACAGGCTGCACTGCCGGACCCTTCGAGGCAGCTCATCATTGGACTCTATGTCCTGAATTCTACACTTTCTGCTTTTCCTTCCTTTCTTATTGCTATAGAAATGGAAAAGCATCTGTGAAATGTCTATGCTTGACATTTCTGAGATGAGTTTCCAGCTTTGATACACCTGTTCCAGCAGCAGTTAGGTATTTATCTGGGAGTTTGTTAGTTTTATTTTTTTTTCCTTTGGCTTCCATTGAACTGTGTTGCAGATTTGCAAATTTCTCTCAATGAAATACATGTTCGTTCCTGAACATTTTTCTCCAGCCTATGTGACTTGAAAAAATGCCTAGTGAAGTAGTCTCCTGTGCCTGTACTCTGCATCATAAACACACACGTTATCCCTAGAGGTACCAATTCCCAATCATCATGCAATACCCATGTGCAAGAAGTTCCTGCTTTTTTACTCACTACCCAGAAGAGTCATTTCTCATTCCCCAATGAAGCTTTAACCAGTAAAGGTTCACAATCGCTCCATTTAAAATTTCCCTAAACAGCAATAAAATATTATTAATCCCTGCCTCCTCTCTGGTCCCAGATCACTAACAGCCATCATAAACACAGCAAACTGGGCTATTTGTCTAGGCTTCAGCTCTTGCAGGAATAATTTTCCGTTTGATTCTTCAATCAGATCTGCAGACTTTCCATCAGCTGCCTCTTTTATTCTCAACCCACACAAGTCAGTAAAATTGTCATCTTTTAAAAGCAAATATTGTACCTTCCCAGTTACATATTCATTTAAAAAGTAAATCAATAGAGTTTGTAACTGATAACCAGATTATGATTGCTTTTAAGATTCTGGTATCTTTCCCACGAGATAATCTGACAGCACAATAAAACAAATCTATTTATTAGGAGGAGCACTCACATATTCAGTCGGCCTGTTTTAAAAGAGACCATAAATGAGATTTAGGATTTTAAACAGCCTGGATGACTTTCCTTCCTCTTAATTTCCAGCTGCTTGATTTTATAAGTCCTGCTTTCCTGAGAAGAGTTTTTAAGAACTATTCAAGACTTATATATATATATATACACATAGACATATATATACATACATATGGACACATACACCCCTACCCATTAAAGAAGCAAGAAACTTCTTTTCATTCTTCTTTCACAGAAATTGTGAGCCACTTTGTTCTCTGCAAAGCTCATCTGAAGACGTTCTTCTCTGCGTTGTCCCTGTTTCCTCTCCACAACCTTCACCCCCCGCCCTAACACAAGCACTGATTCCTGCCTCAAAAAACTCTTCTGCAGTCCACCTGAAAGCAGAGGCAAAGATCATCATTAAAATGATTATATCCAATAGTGCCCCAGCACTGTTTGTCTCACAGTGTGGGGCAGTTGTCTTTTTGCAATACAGGGAAAATGTTCTTCTCACTCTGAGGCTGGAACTGAAAAGTGAAAGATTTGCCTCATCCACCTGGGAAATACTGTTATTAACACTTCATAAGGAGCGTAATTACTGCCCAGGTGATGCTGGGGTTACACTTTACCACTAAGAAAACACACAAAATAAAGCAAAGCAAAAAGTTGCTGAATTAGGAGTGGCCATGGGTGGAAAGCTGTCCTGGCTGTGGCTGCAGGTTGGGGGCAGCAGTGCCCTCGTGGGGATCACGGGCACGACCCCTCGCTGGTGGGAAACTGTCCCAGTGGACAGGCGCTCCCTGGGTTGGTAGTTTAAAATTTTTAATCTTAATTTAAAATTACCCCGTTTGATGATTTAAAATGGTTACATTTAACGGTTAAAATTTCAATGTGAAGGAGGCAAGCATTAGGAAGCAGGGAGGTGAGATCTCCGGCATCTGTGCCCTGCAGGCTCCATGCGGAGAAGGAGGGTCTCTGCAGAACAGCGGCAGAAGATGCAGAATCTCACGTGCTGGTGGAGAGCAGCAGCAGACAGCTTTTCTAAGCGTTTATGCTGCTCAGAGTGGGAAAAAGCAGCCAAAACCAGGCTCGAGTGCCATTACCAACACATAAGCAAATAGGCAGCAGGTGCTTGTGTCTACCTAGGTGTGATATATATTGTATGCCAGCATAAAAACATAAATAAGATGAAGCAAATATTACTTCTATTGCCAGATTTAAATCCGTTTAGCATCCTTATTCCAAAAGGCCCCGGCTTTGTGGCTGTTGTGTTCCTGTTGCATTGGAAATCTCAAGACAGAATGGAGAAAGGACACCATTGCTTTTCAGCAAGCTAAACCACTTTTTATTTCGTTATGTTTTTCAATTTGTGAACTTGTAAGTGCTGTCAGATGAAATAAAGTAGTCACGCACAACCTTCTACTAATGCGACTGCAATGACAGCTTAAAAATCTTAAAATCCTGTTGCTCACACATAAACAAAACCCAATTACGATGTGAATTTTCAGTTTTTCAGTTGATCCTGATTTTTAAGAAAATTTTAGGGCTTCTGAGATTACCATCTAAAGCAACTGTTGGACTTGCAGTAATGCCCAGGTTAGCAACTGCCTAATGCAAAGGAAAACTTCAAGAAACAGCAGCGCGTTACCATCTAACAGCAGAGTATTGCCCAAAGTTCCAGCCTTCACCCTGGTTTGGTGCATCCCTCGAGTGAGTCCAGGGGAGCTCTTGGCTTCTTCCTGCCCCCACCTGGGCATCCTTCAGAGCCCTCCAAAAGGAGACAACCTGCTTGACCGTGTCCTCTCTCCTGGGCAACAGGCTGCGTGGCCAGCAGCTGCCATCCTTCATTTTCCTTGGGGAGCTCCACCTCGGTGGGGCCACCGACCATGTGGGCTCACAGGGCTTGGGTGACACTGGGATCCAGCGCCACAGCAGAGCTTTGAAGACAGGCAGGTACTGCAGCTGAAAACCAAGCTGGGCTGTTGGAGATGGCGCTGATGGCTGCCATGCCCCGAGCAGCAGAGCCGGCAGGCTGCGACCTCCCGTGGGACCAGCTGCGGTATTTCAAGCTACCGCTCTGTTGTGTGTGAAGCCTAACTTTGCTGTCAACATTTTTCGTGAATATTTAGATACCATAACAGCATGAAAAGCAAGACAGCAAATGCGTGAGAAAGTATTTTAAAAGTTTTCCTGGAACACTTTAAAATACTGTTTGTTCACTGGATGTTTCTGCGTGTCTTAAATCTAAGCAGAGTCGCTGAAGATTTTTGTCATTAAAAAAAGAGCATTATTTTTGCTACTTTAATGCTACAACATTTCACTGATGGAGAGACTGAAGTGGTGAGCTTATACCTGTGATTACCTCCCACCGTGGCCATGGGGCGGCTGAGTGGGGGCATTCATCACCCTGCCAACACGTGGCCTGTCACCCCCCGGACCCTCCAGCTCCCTGACAGGGACACACGAAGGGGGTCACCACACTGTGCCCCCACGCGGCACAGTGTTTACTGTTAGCCAACAGAGTTAACCTGCTAAACTTGCCGAAAACTCGTGGTGTTTTGAAGGGATAAAGATAGGATAGGGATAAAGATATGGTAGAAACTCTAATAAGTTTTGTAGCTTTTCCTTTCTTCCCCTACATTTTACTCTGTTTTCATGGCTGCAGATATTACTACAGGCACCTAATCAAAATCAGGTCAACCCCATCACAATGGGAGCAGTGCTTTAATGTCACAAAAAGGCCAGAAAGCTGCCCTTCTGGAAGGAGGAGATTTCCCTGGAGTGAGAGGCAGCTTTAATGCCAGAGACACTGTGACCCCAGACTTAAGCCACTTATGTCCAACTCCCCAGCTAGAACAGCAACAGTCAGAGCACACTCTCTGTTGGTAAAAATTACTAGCTGTGTGTATTAAAGCAATCCCAGTGGTGCTCCCTGGCCCGAGTCAGCCCTGCTGGTGGTAAAACCCAGGGGAAGGCAAAGGCAAAATTGCTGCCGGCTCGTCCCCTGCGTCGCTGCGTGGGGCTGCACGGGCACTGGCCATCCCCAAGGTCACAGCTACTTTGATATCCAGGCTTTCTCAGAAATGCTTTAACCAGAGATGAAAGTTAACGCTTCTTCAGTTTTGCTACCGCTTGTTTCTAGCAATTTCATGTCACTGTAGACTTGGACCTGTGATGTTTTCTAGTGCAGCCGTTGACCCGACGCGGTCTGGGCCCCTTGGGCTGCAGCACGTCCCGCTCTTGCGCTGCTGCGAGCCCCGTGCCCGCTGTGCGGTGGGCTGGGAGAGGCAGCTCCCGGACTGGGACCCGCTGGTGAAAATGGACAGGCACTCAAGCTCCATTAGCACCTTTCTTCCCCTGACTTCCAAAGCTGGTTTTCCCGCTGCATTGGCTTTCTGGGTCCTTAGGAGTGAGGTGCATTTCGCTGGTACTTAGCAAAGAGGAAGACACACCCCACTGTGCTGGCTTAAGTGTATCTAACATTTCATAATGCTCAAATTTTGCCAGACTGACTCAAAAGCCTGATCTACACAGTATTTTCAGGATGAATTGATATAATATACCCTACCAACACCACAGAAGAGGTCTTCATTCATGTTGTCATGCATTTTAATCTCTTTCTCTTTTTATTTTCCTAAAGAAAAGTTGATTCATGTTGTGAAGTTATAATTATATGTGAATTTTCAACTGCTGTAGTTCTTTCAACTACTCTAGTTCTTTCACTAGATTTCATAATTCTTGATAACACAAGGATGAATGCAATGTCTTCACAAGATTAAATAAGACTGAATAACTATGTTAAGCTACATAACCATTTACAATTCAATAGCTGCTTACATAAATGTAAACAGCGTATGCCCTGTCTCCAAGAAACTTCATATTTGTGATATGTCAAAGCAACATTTAGATGGAAATTGGAAGTCAGCTAAATTACATGGAGCAGAGCAGAATTTAAGAGTAGTTTTATTTGTTAAATTGCCTTGAATTTGCTGGACACAAAAGAAAAAATAAGCTTATCAAATCATATTCTACATTAAAACTTGATTTATTAAGAAATACAATGAACTGAACAGATTGTTCCTGGTGACTATGTCCTTCAAGATTTTAGAATGAATAAATTTCACTTCCACACTTCGTTCTTATTCATAAACTAGAAAACAAGCTTGCCTACTTTTTCTGCTCCTGACTGGCTTTTCATTTTTGACAGAAATCATCTTTGGTAGAACTATTTGAGCAAAATGGACTAGTATCTGCAGATGCAAAACAGGGTATTCCAGTCAAAATTTGGTTCATCCTTTCAAGCATTTTTTTTTCAGATGCACAGCCAGCGCATAATATTTCAGGATTTTGACATGCTTTAAAATGGTGACAACAAACATGCACCGTGTGGCATTGTTTTTCTTGGTGCAGCAGAGATGTAAGCATGTAACATACGCCGAAGTAGAAGATAGGTGAGCAAGAAATTAAGGAATCAGAGACGCCAACTCCCCTTGTCTACCTCTGAGGCTACAGGGATAACAAAAGGGGATAAGATGATGGTAGTCCATTTAGACCTTAGCGTTTCATGAGATCAGCTTCAAAGTTAAACCCCAAAAATGTTCTTTGTTTTTAAAGGTGTGTTTTTCCTTGCAGATGCTGATATGCTGGTTTCATAACAAGAAGGCCATCACCTCTTACTTTAGTGAGCTTACAAGAAGCATTTGTATTGGTATGATCCTTTCATACCAGTGCAAATGTCCATACTAGAGGAACATGCGAAATCAGATTCTTGGTTCCAGTTAGTACAAAACTTAACATTACTGAATCCAAAACACAGAGCTAGATTAAATGGGTGGTGCAGGACAACATGGTTAAATCAGAAATATAAGAGTTAGTGCCATAGAAAGAGGATCTTTCATGATCTTAGTGTGAGCCTGTTCTTTGCTCCCTGGGGCTGCCCACATCTTTCTTCTGCCCAGGTGGAAGCAAAAACTCGGCTCAGCCGTCTCGCACTTCTCTCTTGCACCACAATAAACTAACTCTGTCCTTACAGTGCCATAAGGCAATTTATGATAGTCTAAAGGACATTGACAGCTCAGACTATTGTCCATAAGACATTTTGATCATTAGAGCTATTACAAATAAACACTTAATTCCTGTACTCTTGACTCTGTCTAGAATTGGACATAAGAGTCTAGACCATTTGGTAGGAGCTACCGCCAAATCCCTGAGATACCAAATGCTCAGTTTCCCATGGAAATTAGAGGCGGATGAGGTGCCTTGTCACTGCTGTGGATCTCACCTGATCCCTAGCTTCCTTTAAAGATCTTGGCCTTGACAGTGCAACACGGAATAATACATTCCTCTGTGTGACATACATACACGTACGTATATGTGAGCGTGCCATCAGATTACCTATGAGGTGCTATCGGGGGACTAGTCCCACTCTCCTTCACCACTGGGAGCGAGTTACATACATTCTTTATGCTGAATGTGAGTTCAGGAGCCCAGTGCGTGAGTGACCGTCGCAATCCATTATAATTCTGTTCCTTTGTGCATGTTGTTATGTTTGCAAACATGTTACTACGCTGTCATATCATATCCTTAAACAAAAAATACAAAGCATGCCACTTGTAAACGTGCTGCATGCAAGTTGATGGGCTGAACAGTTATGTGCTCTTTCTGGCACTGCTGTCTGTGCTCCAGCTGCAGCAGCAACAGGGCTTTACCTCTCTCGCTGCAAGCAGTTATTATTCTGCCTTTTCCCCTTAGTTTTATCTTAGCCCATTTCATGTCTGTGAGTTACAGCTTTTCCATCTTCAAATTAGTTCTCTTGCTATTAAGTAACTTCCATTTAAGATGGTGAAGAGCCCACTGCAGATAACTGTGCATCGCACTCTTATTAGGTTAACCCCTCTGCAGCAGGAAGGCTTAGATCAGACATTGGCCCTTTTCAGTCCAAATGTCATTTCCAAGAATAATTTCCCCTGGTTGCTTAGCAACTTCTCTTAATCTTTCCTTTCTCTCATTCATATCAATATCCAGTCCCTTGGCCACATCCCAAAGCCAAGGCATGCTGTATCCGGCTTGCTGTTCACAGCATCCTGGTAAAAGCAGTCAGAAACTCACTGGGACCCATTTTGTTTTGCTCCCCAGTATAGTTGCTTTTATGGTTGGTTTGCCCAAGGAATACAGAAGGCATAAGGCCTTGTTCCAGGCAGCAAGGAAACAGATCTACTGTTGCCTTTGCGCATTGGAGCTCAGGGATGTGACTCAGTTCAGCTTTGCAGTCCTTGCAGGACCCCAAGCTGGGCAGAGGATGCTTCTTCCTCCGTTTGTAAGCAAGCAGCTAAGGAAATCTTCACACCAGCATGTAGGGATAAGCTTCCAGCCCCTAGAGAGTTCCTGTGCCTTCCTTTCCTTTCCTTTCCTTTCCTTTCCTTTCCTTTCCTTTCCTTTCCTTTCCTTTTCCTTCCTTTCCTTTCCTTTTCCTTCCTTTCCTTTCCTTTCCTTTCCTTTCCTTTCCTTTCCTTTCCTTCCTTTCCTTCCTTTCCTTTCCTTTCCTTTCCTTTCCTTTCCTTTCCTTTCCTTTTCCTTTCCTTTCCTTTCCTTTCCTTTCCTTTCCTTTTCCTTTCCTTTTCCTTTTCCTTTCCTTCCTTTCCTTTTCCTTTCCTTTCCTTTCCTTTCCTTTTCTTTTTCCTTTTCCTTTCCTTTCCTTTCCTTTCCTTTTCCTTTTCCTTTCCTTTCCTTTCCTTTCCTTTTCCTGTTCCTTTCCTTTCTCTTTCACTTTCCTTTCCTTTCCTTTCCTTTCCTTTTCCTCCTTACCTTTTCCTTTCCCTTCTCCTTTTCCTTTTCCTTTCCTTTCTTTCCTTTTCTTTCCTTTCCTTTCCTTTCCTTTCCTTTCCTTTCCTTTCCTTTCCTTTCCTTCCTTTCCTTTCCTTTTTCCTTTCCTTTCCTTTCCTTTCCTTTCCTTTTCTTTCCTTTCCTTTCCTTTCCTTTCCTTTCCTTTTCCTTTCTCCTTTTCCTTTCCTTTCCTTTCCTTTCCTTTCCTTTCCTCTTTCCTTTCCTTTCCTTTCCTTTCCTTTCCTTTCCTTTCCTTTCCTTTCCTTTTCTCTTTCTGAAAACCTTTGAGAACTTTGTCTGCAGCTGGCAGAAGAGCAGCTCAGGAGGAAGATGCTCAGAGTTTAGAGGAGTTACAGCACCAGCTGTACATACTCCCTTTTCCTGTATGAAAGGGGGCACAGGCTATCATTCAAAATACATGCCACAGTCTTGCACGGCTGAAATGTAACTTCATTTCTGCGGAGTAATTTTGGACCCTTGCTGTTTTATACTAATTTACGCACAATTCTTTCCCTTTCTCTTCTATGCTGCTCAAGACCATCCCTTACAGATAGCGTTGCAATATCACTATTTGCTTACAAAATAATCATGGATCTAAGCTTTTCTCAGGCACCCAGGTGCAGCTCAGAATTCAATGAAGGTGGCATCAAAGTTGTCCTGTATATATCTTAAAGGCAGTTATTAAAATCCCTTCCTCTGAAGGAAGTATTTTATCTGAAGGGTATTTAGGAGTCATTGTCCAAATATAGGAACTTCCAACATTTCTCATTCCTGTGATTGCACTGGTTTCTCCACTGGCAAGAACAAAATAATAAGAACAAAATACCACTACAGCCTCATACAGATTGATTTTTAACTCTGCTAGCATCTCTGTGTTTGCTTATGCATAAATAACAAAGATGCGCTCTGCAGTTTTGTGTGGGGAACCCCACTGGCACCTTATGTTTCTCAAGCTGTAGGAAAAAATTGTAACCTTCTTGTCCTCAGCCGTACCACTGAGGAAACTTCAGCTGAGAGCTTTATCAGTTTTAAAGTGTCCTTCACTCTACAAAGCTAGGCAGATACCAGTGTTGGTTGAGATCAAATGACCCTTTCAATAAACTAATTAAAATGTCAAAATAAACTTCTTGGCAACATTCAGGACTTTCTAGAAGACTGGATAAATGCCACTATTCTCTGCATACCCCCGTGTTCATATTCCTGTACAGTCCAGACTGGAGACTGCTAGTCAAAGATGAGAATACTAGACAAAGATGAGAAATGAAAACAGTTTTCAATGGGGCTGGAGACATCAGATGGTTACCAGGTTGTTGTCAAGTCAACTGCCAAGAAACCTTTCTGTGAAGAAGCAAAATTCATCCAAATGGGGTGTAACATGATAGGAATCCTTGTGGTATGAAGTAAGCATCAAGCAAGAGAAGTTCTTCAGCTGTATCAAGATTATAAACAGCTATTATCAATACTGAGTTTACACACCATTCATCTCGGTGGCACAAGAGCAACAGGACAGCAAATGCTGCCTCTTTGGAGGAGGAAAGCACAAATCCTGACTTTTTTACTTGTACTGCAGGAATTCGATAGAATTATGAAGACATCCAGAAAACTGCTGCTAATGATGATACACCCTGGGACTAATATGACATCAAGCGTAACTAGGCAGATGAGAGGAAAAAACCTGTTTCCATTTTTTCTGTCCCCAAGCGTGAGATGAGAGCAGGATATAGATAATGGAGACACATCATTGGTCATATTATTAGAGTGAAATGTTTTGGGGTTGGGTTTTTTTTGAGAGCCTTAAACAGAAGTGTTTTTTGAAAGACTGGGTGACCAGTATTTCCTGTGTTGCAGCAATAATCATTGGGAATGGAGGCAAGCAAACCAGTAAGGAAGGTCTTTACTTTAAAAATATAAGGGAGTAGGTAAAGGGGACAAATGTAACGCAGACATTAACTCAGCAAATCATGAACAAATGGACCTACAATGACAGAAAAAGTGAAAAGAAATAGCATTCCAATTGCTAGAACTTGCATTGAGAAACAAAAAGAACTGGAAATTTCTCATTTACAAGAAGACATTTAACATAATTGGCATTACAGAAATCTAGTGGGAGGATTTGCATGTCTGGAATGTTAAAAATGTTGCTTTTAACCTGGTTAAGAGGAGTAAAGCAGGTATAATGTAGGTGGAAGAATTACATCATGTGTCCCAGGCACCATTGCTCACCTTAGGGACTTGAAACTACAGTCCAGAGCACAAATAATACTAATAAATAAAAAAAAAGATTGGACAGCAGCTTGAAAGCTGATTATACCACCTACGAGTTGGTTTGCTTTTCTTTTTTTAGCTCTTTTTTTCCACATTTGACACATACGAGTAGATTGAACACAATATACCAATTACAGGAGTATATATGCAGACTATAAGACTGTTGTTTCAGTCAGGTTGCTATTCTGAAATTGCATCTTTGACTTGGATGCTACCTGGCATGCTGCTGGATCCTGTCCTTATCTGTTCACCCCTTCAGACTGCTGACTGGTGATTCTGTAGGGTTTTTTTAAGCTTTCTGTAAATGTTCATAAATTTTAATTTAGTGTTAAAAGATCATTGAACGAAGTTTTTTTTCTTCTCCCAGAAGTTTCATTATTTACGTTCCCACTTACAAGTCCTTCAAGGTCTAAAAGTTTCAGCTGTTCCTGTTCTTTCTGAATCCTGTAAGGTAAGATTCGTGGATTAGCGTCAGTACTGATAAAAAGGAGACGGCTTTTTCTTGTATATGAGGAAAGTTTTAGGCAACTCAGTGTGAAAGAAAAGATCAGACAAAAGAGAAGGAATAAGAATGAGTATTGTAGTTCTTTAAGAAAAGTTTTAGATAGTCAAAAAGCTGCCATCAAGGCAGAGAAGTTTTTTTCAGCAAAAGTTCCTATTGGATAAATGAAGACCAGAGAGAAGCTAGATATATAGTAAAGAAACAAGGAGGAATAGGTGAAATGAATATGATGTTTAACTCAGAGTATAGGAAGGTGCAATAAGAGAAGTTAACAATGTTAGGTAAAAATCCCCAGCAGGCGCGTCAAAGAACAAAGCAACTTTCATTTAAGTGTTTTAAGAAAAAAATAAAAATGACAGCAAGATGGGCACCCATTTACTGAACAGCTCTTTCTACCTCATTACTAGCAGCCTTTCTGTAATCATTTACTGCTTTATATCTGGAGAGAGGCAAGACGAGGTACTAGATGAAGTATTTTTATGAAAATGATGAAATGATCTGCAGGCCAGCAGTAACAAAAGAAGCACACTGAAATATATATAGGGGATAAACGCTTGAGTCAACAGGGGCTGGATAACTTTTTCACAAGTCATGGAAAAAATTTCTGAGGAAGATTCTAGACAGTTGATTTTCTATATAAACAAATTTTAGGAGAGGCCAGAGAAAATACCTGATGACCGAAAAAAGCTGCAATATTGTCCACGCTTCAACAGGAGAAAACACAATGACAGATGGTGGCTTAATTTGATAGCAATCTCAGGCAAAATAGTGGGAAATCAAATAATCAATTGTAGGAGATTCAGCCCACAGAAAATGAGCCATCTTATGTCTGCCATGGCAACACATTTGCCACTGCTGCTCTTTATTCTGCCCAAATGTTTAGTGAAGGTTTTAGCTCTGCAGGCAAGAAGGAGATACAGCTAATCTCAAAGGTTAAGGCCTTTTTGGCCTTACCCACAGCTTTCTGTCTTTTCCTTGAACTCCTTTTTCCTTCATCAATGCTGTTTAGTTGTAGCTGGAGAAACAGCTTATCCATTGAACCTTGATTGGCTGCTATTAGGTAGAGTCTATCTAATCTATCATAGGGGTTTAATTGATAAAGAATTAGAGGAAGACAATAATTAACTTGAGTCAATGTGATTTTATGGAAAACAAGTCTTGCCAGACAGCTGATTAAATTTATTGAGTGCTGAAGGTAACTGGCTTGAAGTCTTGAATGGTGGTAGCATGTACTTGACTTTGTTCTTTGCAAAGTCAGGATTGAAAAATGAGTGCTCTAAAATATCTTCAAAGCATATGAACTGGCTAATGAGTTGGAGTGTTTCTTATAAGATAATAGGGAAAAATGTTGCCTGAAATTTGAAAAACCATCATCAGCTACTGTTTCTAGAGCTCCAGTGCACAACAGCTTGCTCGTAACCTAAGCAAAGAGCTAAAACATGAAACAAACTCAATTTTACAGAAAGTTTGCATGGTAGGAGCAGAAGACTGTAAATAAGGTACAATGCATATGAGAAATCATCAGACATCAGATATGCACAGCAGAATTGTCACCGCCATGATCTGCAAGCTGAGCAAATTCAATCATAGAAGAAACATTAACTTGACCTAACTACAAATGCAAATACAGACTGTACTAACCTTGCGTATGGGGTATGAGCTCTGTTGCTCCCAGGAATCCAGTTGACTTTTAAAGACTGCTCACACTGATGCACCTAAAGAAAGAAGAGCATGTTGGATAGTCAGAGGTGTATAGAAAAAAAAAAATTAAAAGAATGACTGTGTGCAGTTCTCAGTAGAACATCTTAAGTTAACTTCTTCGCTTGTGAGAGACAACCATTACTTAAAATGTGAAGTTTGGAGATACAGAAAAGAATGGCATGAGTGTGTCACAGGATGAGTCAGACATTGAGAGGAAAAAAGTTTAGCAAGGGTTTCAAACTATAAACTTTGTTTAAAAAACAGAGTGAACAAATAGATAAAACTCTTACATGGATAGGGCTGGAAGCAACTGCATGGCTTATCAAAACCAGCACACCACAATTTAAGCAAATAGGCACAGCACAGAGATTTCCTTGGAGTCTCTTCTACAGGGCTTGGATAATCCAGCCTGGAAGGGATGGCAGGAGGTCCCCAGTGCAACCACCTGCTCAAAACAGCAGCAGCGTGTGTCTTGGGGCTTTCCTAAAAAGCTCCAAGAACATGGACCCCCCTGCCTCTCTTGGCAACGTGCTCTGCTCTGGACTGTCCCCATGGGGAAAAGGGTTTCCCTTTATATATAATGTGGGCTTCTCCTGTTTCAGCTTAGATCCATAGTCGCTTGTACTGCTGCCTTGTACTGCTGTGAGGAGCTTGGTTCCGTCTTCTCAATGACCTGCCCACAGGCAGGAGAAGGCTGCTCTGAGGTGCCCCCAAAGCCTTCCCTTCTCCAGGCAGGAGAAGCCCTGTCCCTCAGGTTCCCCTTGCAGGGCAGGTGCTCCAGGCCCCTGAGCATCCTGGTGGCCCTCTGTTCTGCTCAGCTCACCCCACCTAGTCAACCTCTGCTTCACATTTTCTTATACAATAAAAGGCTACAAAGGTTCTCCCATTAATTTCCCGGGAGAGATTTGCAATTAAATTAGAATAGTGCTGATCTGATGGTATTAGGAGAGAGATATTTTTGTTCATTGCTTATATGAACCCATAACAGCTCCATTGGTCAAGCGGCATCAAGTAAGATGGTCCCATTTCAGGATGCTGACAATGGTATCTGTATCTTGAAAAAGACCCTTTTAATAACAAAGAAAATGAGATTGCTACTGATCAGGGACTGAGACAATTTTGGCTGGATTTGATTCTCACTATGTCTTCTGGAGCAGGACCTAAACTCATCAAACTTCCACAGCAGAATGGGAAGGATCTGCTTTCTAACTTGAGAAGATGATCGGTTAACCTGGGCATGGCAGTGCTGGGGAAAAAAAAACCAACCGAACAAACAAAAACTCTGCTTGCGAATATTCATTTAAGAGTTTACAGTAATTTCACCTGACTACAGACATCTCTTTGTATTTGTTTCAGTTGAATATTCTGTTCAATGAATTTACTCAATGATTTCACATGGAAAGCAATAATGTTAAGCTGTTTTGAGTTCCAAAACCTTCGTCCCAGCAACTTGCACTTAAATGCCATGCAACATATGATTAAATTAAAACAGCTCAAGGTAATTCTTTTTGAAGACTAGCCACTGTTCTAAGCAGTTATTTAAAAATACATTAAATAGTAAATCAATATCAAATAGTAAATCAAGTATTATCAAATAGTAAATCAAACAGTAAGTCAAATAGTAAATAAAAATACATTTAAGAGTAAATAGTAAATATTAAATTAAAACAGCTCCAGATAATTCTTTTTGAAGACTAGCTACTCTTCAAAGCAGTTATTTCAAAAATACATTTAATAGTAAATCAAGTATCAAACCATTTCTGGACAAGAGAAAGTGAAAATATTTGCTGTTCAGATTATGTGTCATCTTCTCCAAGTCACACATGCAAATGGCTCTCTCTGAAATACCAGTTTCTCTTCCTCACCCCTATTTTTTCTAACCAACCCAAATCACTGTTCCAAATGTAAATTCCTTCTTAAAAATTTGCTTCAGATTAAAATAATTGATAATCATCACCATCTTTTATTTTTGCAGTGTTGGAAACAACAGAAACATTACAACAGAGAGGTTAAGTTCCCAGAATACATCCTCTTAAACGAGAACCAGATTCATGGAGAATGAATAAACCATGACAGGTGCAATGCACATCATGCTCAGAGAAAGCAGTTCTCTTCCACTTTGAAAGGGGCTTTATTAACTAATTACACAGTCATAATCAGAACATGCTGATCCCAGGGATTAATGACCAGAAGGGTGTGATTGTTTCTGTGCACACCTTGGCCCATTAGCTCCCAGCAAGACCCTAGTTATTCATCCTCAGGAAATTGCATTGTTCTTATTGGCATATTAAACTGCATGTGAGAGCAGAGCCTTCAGGTTTATGGATAGCTTAATTTTATTGGCTAATGTCGAAATAGCTAGTGTGTACAGCGAAGGGAATGAATGTCATGTATATCAAATTAATTGGGAATAATCCCTGAACTTTCTATTTGCTTGATAATCACAACAGATTTTCCAGTAGTAACATGACTGATTTAATTTCACACCACTGTACTTACTACCGGTAACATTTTCACATTGCCACAATTTGCAATTTGTCTTTTTTTTTTCTTTTTTTCTTTTTTTTTTTTTTTTTTTTTTGAATAGTGGTATATACATAATTTGACAACTTTGGAGCTTACTGATTTCAAAATAGTAATTGCAGTCATTCACAAAATTACAAAAACTTTGAAGAAGGGAAGGAAAGGAGGGAGTTGAATTTTTCCTGCTGCCAGCAGGGCTTGCTTTCACACAGAGAAGTGACTCCCATTAATTAATAGCAGTGAACACCGTGACCCCAAAGCTCCCAGAGAGCGGCGGAACGGCCAGTCCTTGCAGTCGACAGCCCTCTTTCCTGAGGGAGACAACCATTAGGAAAGGGCACAGCCGCTTTCCAACTGAATATGTTCTTGCTTCAACGTAATTTTCCACAACATAAAATATAATAGAGCTGCTTTATTAAATCCCAGCTAGACTAAGTAATTTCTTACAATATGATTTTCTAAGACAAAATGAAAGGAGTGGAACATCTCGCCAGACTTGAGATACGCTGCTAGTGCTGCTTACATGTAAAACTGGATCTAACGGCTTTGTTTTGTGACACGCAAAAGGGGTGAGGGGGTGGTTTCTGCAGCTTTTTCAGGGTCGGCTATTATTTGAGGTTTAACCAGGACATGGACTGCTGCTGGCGGCAGTGGCTTCATCACATTTGTAAGCACGGCGTGGCACCATCCTGGTAACTTTTCAGACAAGCACGAGTGGGACATGTGCCCTGGACTTGTGACATTTCATAGGAAAAATGGCCCTCTCAATTAAGCAAGAAACAATACCAAAGCATCAAGCATGCCTTCTAAAGAAAGCAAAGCTGGGTGAAAAAAATGGGAAAGCTGCTTCTCTTTAGCCCGGTGTAGAAATATGACAATGTGCATTTTAATGGTGACTTTCACCCAAGCTGCTCCAAGGGTTTTAATTAAACATATCTTGAATTTTTTATTTGTCCACCCTTAGTAATTTTAGAAAATAATCTTTGATATTTATGCATTTAGTTTGATTTTATCCATAAAGGACCAAAGATTCAAAAGCAAATTATATTTTTCCCATCATCATATTGTCCTAGTCCCTTACAATCATTTGTTGACATGATCTCATTTTATCTGCATAAAAGAAAAAAGCAGTATTTCAAGTACCATTTTACAGATGAGATAGCAAGGTCCAGAAAGATGTAAAAATTGGGCAAGAGGAGCCTAGAGGTAAAGCCTAGGGGCAACACCCTAACCACAGCTCACCCCATCTTCCTGCTTTCCTGGCCCATTCTGCAGGGAGTGACTATATGTATATTGGAGGAGGTTTGGTGTCTTGTTCTTTTTTTTACGTGCATTAGAATCATAGAATGGTTTGGGTTGGAAGGGACCTTGAAGATCATCAAGTTCCCACCCCCCTGTTGTGGTATTGTCATTAGTAGCAATCCCTAGTCTCAAATAAGAATGTGCTGTACGCTTCTGTATCACCAGAGTCAGGATCATGATCAGCCCACTCTCCCCTCTTTCTACAGGGATACTCAACTGAAGATGCCCTGTGCATCTCAAGCAACCAAGAACCTGTGCCAGAAGTGTTATCTTTCCTGGATCATGGACCTTTCTGGAGGATAGAGCAGTCCCTAAAGCAGACAATTCATCATTATTCTAGCAATGACTTTGTAGATGACGAGGAGGATTTTGCACTCTGTTCTGCAATTGAGGAGGATGAAACACAGTTAGCAAGGCACAGTTGTGAATTGCTCGTGCGGGCCATCATTGTTGATGAGGCATGTAGCTGCATGCTGTACAATCTCAGGCTTCCTGTAGCGTTCATATTAAGACAGAGGAAAAAGGAGCTGTGAGAGTCTATACTAGATATGACAGGAATGTGGATCAGTAGAGGTGTCTCCTTGCTCGAGAAAAGAGAAAGTTGCTGGACCGCTTGAAAAATTCCTCACCATAACACAAAGCATGAGCACAATGCAATGCTCTAGTAACCTGCTTTGAGGTGCTCAACATACTGATGAGACTAAAAGATGAAGCTGAACCTTTAAGTGTTTCCTAATACTGGTACAAAACTACTAATGCTCACGCATGTCTTGGCTGGGTAAAGCTTCCATCAACTGCTCTCTGCCCATCAGTTCAGATTTTCCAAGCTCTAGAGTTTCTGCAAAAAGAAAGGAAGGAAGGAAAACCATTGTTATCTCTACAGAAGTATGGCATAAATGTGTTGTCACACAAGCTCCTTGAGGAGAACAATGGGAAGGAGGGAACAAAGTGGGGGGGGAAAGAGAGCCTGGGTGACTCATCAATATACAGGCCTACATAGCGAGAAGGATCCTGCCTAATCAGGATCCAAAAACTATACCTCTGTGTATGGAGGTCCACAAGTCCCCATATAAGGTCTTTAACACTCCCTAATATCAAAGTCCTGCCAGAAGCCTCTCAAAGCATCTGCTTTTGGTGCCTCCAGCTTAAGGCCAGCAGCAAGCTGCCCATGACATCAGCAAACCCTCATCCAAAGGCGAGGGCTGGGACCCTGAAGATAAGCGGTCTTTCCCACCGGACTGTCACCGTAGCAGGGATGTCAGCCTGTCTCTGGGCAGTGGCAGGAGATCATTGTCACCAGCTGGAAATAGTGACGATGACAGGCTTGCAGATGGCAGGTCAGTCACAGCTTTCCACAGAGGCGTTGGTACCCTTGGTCACCCAGGCCATGTGGCCTCAATGTTATGGACAAACTGAGACCATGAACAGCCTTCAGAGTTTTGGTTTGGGTTGGTGTTTTGTTTTTGAGAAGGCAGGTCTAAATTCAATAAGGCCATTTCTGGGGTTTTGTTACCTCTAAGCAAAAATCACTCTAATTTTGCCTTAGAAAAAAAAAGACAACCCCTGGAAGCATAATTGACAGCCAGGACTAATTGCTCATGTATCACACAGAGCTGTTACAGTCGTTAGGATTTGTCTGATACAGTTGTGTCTGGGAGAGAGATTATTTATGTACCTGTTGTAATAGCTACAAAGAAAGACGTCAAGAGTTTTCAGCTGTGCTTAGTCTGAGTCTGAATGAGTTCTCTGCAGGGATGCTGATCTCTGATCTTTTTTTTTTATCCTATTTTTAATACAGTCATCACAAAACAATGAAGAAATGTGGGGCCATTGAAGAAGTGCAGCTGGGTTTGATCTGACATGGTCAGAATTTGGAGTATTTCATGAGTGTATCAACATGCTCATCTCTCTGTTAGTGAATTTTCGTCTGTGTTGTTTGGAAATGCTCAGATGTTGCTTTTCCAGCAATGTACAGTCTCGAGGCCTTCGAAGAAAAGGTCAGTTATGTGAACTGTCCTTTGTTAGGTGATAGTTCTCCTGTTTCTGAGGTTTAATCCTCAGCCAAAGATAAGGGACAAACTTCTGATTGTGGCTAGATAGTCTTAGCATAATATATTAATTATATCATTTAATTATATAATTTAAAAATTACTCTGTGGGTGTATATATTATTTTGTTGGAAAAAAGCATAGAGCTTCCTAGAACTGTAGAGCTCAGACGGTGAGGAAGGGCTGCTTTTGCCACCTGCTGAAATACAACCATGGGTAAAGACAAGTCATCTCTGTCACAGGCTAACAATAACAAGAATGGATGGCAGACATCTCCACCTTAGAGATATGAGGACACACAGTCTGGCAGATGAGGATGCTGACAGCTGGAACAAAGCACTGAGAGACACTGATGTTCAGCCATCACTTGGTCTCTCCAAATCAAGACTGGGTATCTTTCTGGAAAATAAATCATGGATCAATGGGCCAGGGTGAAGCACATGGCATACAGGTCAGACTAAACTAGAGCTATCTCCCAGCCCTAATATCCATTAGACAGCCGATCAGACCAGCGAATGAAAGATGGTGCGTTCAGCAAGAACCACAGGAACGGAGGTAGGAAGGAGATACGATCTCCTGACCTTCCATTGGGCAAACCACTGTTCCTTAAATAAAGTCACAGCCTGTTCTACAGGAAGGCGCACAGAGTCTTGATTTCACCCCTACATGGTGGGGCTTTTTTCCCTAGGAAACTTTCTGTTTCTCTCCAAGCTCTTTTTTGTTGTTCTTTTATTGTGAGACAAAGGGTAAGGAACAGTACACGACTTTCTTTTGTAGCTCATGATTTTATATCCTACATCTGAAAATGAAATGTAGCATGAAATTTACTTTTTGTCCTAATGTGAAATTGGATCAAGTAAAAGCAATTTCTGTACTCTTAGCAAGGAGAGCTCCTAAAAAATGGCTGAAAAGACCTCCATTCAGTTTAAAAAAAATAACTATCAGATTTGTACCTCAGCTCACAATGATTTTATTACCATCTGATATAAGGATGATGATATTGAATTACAGATGGATCACCATATCAAGCAACAAAATTATGAGATTTTCCTTTTACACTAATGTATTGTTCAAATCCTGGCTCCCTCTGACTCAATAAAAAGCACCAGTCTCTACGCAGCTGCAGCTAAGGAACTTCTGCTGTAAAACATTGGCTCTGTTTGTAGCAACTAGGACAATAGTTTTTGTTTTAATGACAGTGTTCAGTGACTTATGTTAATAAAAAATCCTTAAGAAATATAGGCCTGGAATGCTTGGATTTTTTTTTTTTTTTTTTTTTTTAATTATTCTCCCATTTGAATGTGGCAGTACAGTTCAGAAATCTCTGGGAAAAAATCATATTATTACTATTACTGTATAGTAATAGTAATATCTATTACTATAGTAATATTCTAGTATAGTACAGTAATATAGTAATAGTAATATACTATTACTATTAATAGTAATATCCTCAGGCTAACAGGACAGATCAGCTGCCTGGGGTGTTGCAGCAAAGTAGGGAGGAAGCACGGGGGCTCATAGCCTCTTCCCCGGCGGCTTCCCTGTGTGCATGGTCCTGCTGCGGGAGTGGGTGGCAAACACAGGAGATGCCACAGCGCTGCCCAGCTCCCCACACACCGCCGCCCTGCAGCACCACGCAGCAGAAAATGCTCTGCCACAGCCCTCGAGGTACCAAACAGCCCCAAGGTGGCAGAGCGCAGCCCGTCTGGTGCAGCAAGAGATGCTCTTGTCAGAGCTCTTGAGAGAAGATGCTCTTTACAGACCCCATCATCAAATAAAACAGCTCTGAGACCAAACTGGCCCTTAGAAGTCCTCCAAAATACCCTCCTCGTAGTGAACATAAAATAGCATTAATACACATAAATTGGCAGAATAAGCAAAATGTGGGTGCCTCCACGCATCCATAATGCTGGCAACCCTGTGCATGGGGAAACAAGCCCTCTCGGAGAGCAGCTCTCTTCTCTGCATTTCGCATTGCCTTGCAAAGTACCTAGAAATACTGCCGAACCACCATGGTTTGAGAAAATAAAAAAAAAAAAAATCCCAGTTTGTAATTAGTATAAAGTAGAATGATAAAATATAATGAAAAATGAGACTTTCCGCAGGTCGTAATGCATTGTTTCTGACACGGCATTGAAGAGTGATTTGTCCGTGTACAAGAACAATGCAGGATGAAGAGCAAACTGCAAGAGCTTTTATACATCAATAAATTAAAATGATGTAGGTGGAAATTATACACAGACACGCACACGCATATGCATACACAGAGATTTCACTGAGAAACCTACTCTCAAGCTGTTCCTCAGAAGCCACAATGGTCAAATGACCAAACTCTCAGGCAAGTACTCAGGTGCTTGGCTTCACCTACTCGTGCAGCCCTTGCGCAGGAAAAGGATTAGCCACAAGTATCAGCTTAAGCAGGTGCAGGATGAGCTCCCAGACAGCAAAGCTGCTATCATTTTGAGAAAGACTGTTGCCATGGTTTCTACAAAAATATTCCAGGTAACACCGAACCACTTGCTCATCCTATTTCAGTGATATTCCCCCTGCTGATGGCGATGGTGCAACAAAAATCCTTGCCCCAGCATCCGTGCCTTTCAGCTGAGGAGTTTCCAGGCTGTGGCAGGCAACCATGGGCTGAGCATCCCGCAGTCTGCCAGGAGTTGTTTTTGCAGAAGAGTTGAAGGTGCCCAGATCACCATGGCTGAACTGGTGCCCATGAGCCAAGAGAAAGGCTCAAGGAACAGTGTATCAGTGGAGCCCCAAAACTACTGACTTGCCACTCCAGGATGCGGAGTCACCAGTTCAAACCCTGTGACTCCCTCCTCTCCTGCCATGTTCGTTCATCAACACCCTGTGTCCCTGCTGTCCCCTGGAAAGACCTTGTGGATGCCAAGGGCCTGTCCAGATCCCCATAGCAAGGGTTTCCATGAGAAAACCTCACAGAGGAGGGTCTGAGCCCACGGCACCTGCCTGAGTGCCCAAACCACCAGCTACAGGCTCTCCTGGAGCAAAACTCTGTGAGCACCACTTTGCAAGGGATAATGAAATACTCCTGAGGTTGGAGAGGGGGTGAATGTGACAGCACACAGAAGTGTGGTCAGAGCTGCCACCCAGTCTATGGGCTTACCTCATCCGGTGACTAACATTAAATGATATTATTAGAAAATATAGAAAAAGGATTGCTAACATAATCTGATTTTTAAATGCAATGGCATACAATGAAAACCCTTTGTCTGCAGTATGAATAAATGCAGGCTAGAGCAGGCACACACCGAGATGGGTAAGAGCGGCTGGCCAGTCCCTGCGGGGGCATGAAACATCCTGGCGCAGTTAGTGCAATGTGGAAACCATTGGCAAGGAGTGGTGGGATTTTCCTCTTGAAGTACAGTATGGATAAACTAAACACTAGAAAGAAGAATTATAAAGGCCAAGAGGCATGTTTGGCACCACAGCGAAAGGTGCAAACTGCCACTCGCAGTGTGAGGCTGGAAGAGAGAGGAAAGTTCCCAGGCACCAGAGGCTCTGGAGCGCCGCTCAGCCTGGACAGTGGGCAAGACGGCATGCTGGAGGGGGGCTTGGCAGGCAGGTGAATGGGAAAACACGAAGCGATGGACCGGGATAGTGGGAGACTAGACTTAATGGCTCAGGAAGGCTTGGCTCCTATTTCATAGAATAATAGAATCATAGGGTTGGAAGGGACCTCTGGAGATCATCTAGTCCAACGCCCCTGCCAGAGCAGGGTCACCCAGAGCAGGTTGCACAGGAACACGTCCAGGCGGGTTTTGAATGTCTCCAGAGACAGAGACTCCACCACCTCTCTGGGCAGCCTGTTCCAGGGCTCTGCCACCTTCAAAGTAAAGAAGTTCCTCCTCATGTTTAGGTGGAAGTTCCTATGCTCAAGTTTGTGCCCATTACCTCTTGTCCTCTCACTGGACACCACTGAAAAGAGCCTGGCCCCATCCTCCTGACACCCACCCTTTAAGTATTTATAAGTGTTGATAAGGTCCCCCCTCAGCCATCTTTTTTCCAGACTGAAGAGACCCAAATCCCTCAGCCTTTCTTCATAAGAGAGGTGTTCCAGTCCCCTAATCATCTTTGTAGCCCTTTGCTGCACCCTCTCCAGCAGTTCCCTGTCCTTCTTGAACCGGGGAGCCCAGAACTGGACACAGTACTCCAGATGCAGCGTCACCAGGGCAGAGCAGAGGGGGAGGATGACCTCCCTTGACCTGCTTGCCACACTCCTCTTGATGCATCCCAGGATGCCATTGGCCTTCCTGGCCACAAGGGCACATTGCTGGCTCATGGTCATCCTATTTGTGCCTCTGCAGGCAGAAAAAGTTTGGTCTGAAATTTGCAGTTTTTTCACGGTGCTTTCACCATTGCCGTCTCTGTAAGAGGTTCATTCTCGTCCTTATGCGTGACCCAGCCTTGGTTTCACAGCTTTTTACTGTTGCCACCAGAAGTGCAGCCATGTAACATTAATAGGTTAATTGCACCCAAAAAGGTTCAAATCTAGACAAAAATATTTCTAAAGTAAAATGCTCTTCTGCAACTACATTTTACGTATTACAGAAAGGCCCATGCCTGACTGAAGTGCCATAGAAATCCTTCAGATACTACAGTGATGGGGGTTCTGTAAAAACCTCTATAAAATCTGTACAATCCTGCTTAGATACATGTGCACAGAAGGGAGAAGTAAAGTTAACACTGTGCGTTAGAGCCTCTGCAGAGGCACACTGTGAATTGCTTTATGTGGTGCCTTCTAAAGTTTTTTCTGTGTTGTAAATCTAAATGTGATTAAGGAAATAACAATCTCTGTTCAGATCATCTGGGAAAAGATTGTTTAATGTCATTAATATTGTATAAGAATGAATTACAAGCCCACTCTTTCGTATAAACCGGTCAAATTCTGTAGACTCAAGGGCTTTTTGAAACATTTTTGCAGCCGCGTCACTTGGAGAGCCCATAGGCCTCTCGCAGCCTGCTTTGCCCCAGCACTGGGCGCTACCTGCTTTTTGCTAAGTGGATGTTCACAAAGAATCGGGGTGTCCAATGGGACCAGCAAAACCCAGGTATTTATAGTGAGTGAGAATTTCAGCCTCAGCCACTGTTCTAGGGCTTATAAGCATAAGCTGCACAGAGCATGTGCCTTCGTGCATGACTTGTGTATGAGAGACTAAACAGCCATGCACAGTAGGCAATTTTGAAGAACAAACAAATAACATTGCCTGCATGCGTAGTCCAGAGAAGCCTTCATTTTACATGAGTGACTCCAAAGTCTCTGGGTGATGGCAGTGATCTTGTTCTTCACAGGGCGATTGCTGCACGTTCTGAGTAGAAAGAGGGAATTACATTTTAAGGGTTACCAGCACAAGCCTCTTAGCTCCTATGTAATGAAAGGCTATCCTCAGAGGACAAGAAAATTATTGTTTTTGCCGGGAGTGAATGTGCAGGCTTCCTGCAAACGGGGGAGAGTGACAAAAATATTCCTAACAAATTGGACTGATTTGATTTTGTTTATGGACAAGACAAAGCCATCCAGAAAAACCTCACCTGGCACAGCAAGTTCTGCTGTTTTAAGGCACAAGAGTCCCACGCACACGTGGAAGCGACTGCGTGCCTCCGCAGAGGATGCTGACGTTACAGACCCACACGCTTCTCATTTAGACAGGTGGCAGATTGCGAAATGGGTGGCTTTTAACAATCCTTGGTCACAATTTCTGTGCAGACTCTGCTTATAAAGAGTCCCTAAACGATGCGCCAGGCTCCTGTGTCTAGCATTAGAGATGGTCCCATGCACATCTATAATTGCAGATAATTATTAGCCATGGTTATAAACAATTTATTGACCTTTTGGGTTTTTTTATTAAGGTATCCATGGTTAATTCATTAGCTTTCCCATGGTAAAGTGCTTAAAATTAAAAGCATAACGTAAAGGAAGACTAATTATTCCCAAGCTGTGTTTTCCAAACAAAAAATTCTTCCCTGCTGAAAGATAAAAATATCAGTAGCAAATATTGTTCTGAAAAAGGGGCAACTACTGCCTTTGACACACCACATCTACCTGCATGCATGTACACAGACATATCTATGCGGCTCCAGGCTTTGGAATAGTGGAATTGCCCAAAGACTGTCTTCCTCAGACGCGTCTCCTTGCTGGAGCAGCCACTCTCACTTTCTCTCTGACCCTTCTGGCATTTCCAAAAGAAATCTCCCTGACAGATAAGGTACTTCGGTCTTTCATCTTCTATTAACCAAAAATAATCACTAGAGTTTGGTGCTGCTGCTGTACCCTGCTCCAACAGAGAAGGAAAGAGCTACGCAGGGAGGAGCTGAAGAGCTATTGGCTGACTGGGGGTGCAGATACTGCATCAGTGCTTTCGCAATACTTTTGCTTGCAGTGACTGCTACCACGCACAATGGAAAAAAAAGAAATAAAGTGGTTGGGAGCATTAAGGGGCTAAGAGGATTGCATGCTGGTGGTGCCACGTGGGAAACTTCACAGCTTTCCTGTGCGCAGAGGAGGAGTCTTCTGCGCAGAGCGGGCAAAGCATATGGAACAGCAGCACAAGTAGTAGGAAAATGGACGTACTGCCTGATTTACATTTATTCATAGTCCCAGAAGTTGTACATGCTGCACCCTAGGCCAGATTTGGCTCCCAGGCTATGGTGGTTTACCTAGGAAGTTTTCGGAAGAGAAATTCAAACAGTGAGTGCAGAAGGACACAAAAAGAAAGAACCTGCTTTTTTAGGACAGGCCACAATCTCGGATAATGTCACATCCCATTCTCACAGAAAACCTCAATTCTATTAAAACTTAATATTGTTTCAGCATGCATACCATACTGTCAAAATTACAGTTGTTGTTTTTTTTTTTTTTTTTGTCAAAACTGCCAGATTTGTCTATCTAATAGCATTTGCTTACACTTTTAAAATATAACAGAAGAAGATAGCCAAAACTTGGGGTTTTTTCTGTCCCCAAGAACTGAGCTTCAACAGTTAGGGCTACAAGTGCTGCACCCAGCAGGTCCCAGGACTTGCTATGGGAGAAGGTTCAACTCCACAGTCACGTCTCAGGCAAAGACAACACACTGCTAAGGGTAAGAGAGACACTGCACAGTTAAAAAAGCAACATTTTTTGCAAACAGTTCCCACTCTGTGAATGTTGTATTTCAAGCTCTCATAGGCCCAGTTGATATAAGTTAGCATTTTTAAAGAGAAAGTATATTCTAAGTAAAAAATCCTTCATTTAAATAGAAATTTGTGATTTCACGTATGAACACTAGCAAGTGCACAGCAGATAGATACAGGGGGGTAATTTTAGTCATAATAATACACGTTTTGTAAAAACGCACACTGTACTAAAAATCTTACAAAGCAGCATCTCTTCCTTTCCACAGCTGTTTGCAGGGCAGCGGACGGTGGTACTCAGTACATACAGGAATTCCAAGCTGGAGGGACTGTCATGAAGACAAGGTGCCAGGCATTGAGTATCAAATGTAGAGGGACCCCAGACATCCACCCATCTGCCAGGACATGCTGTGGGCCACAGAGCATCCACCTCTGCCACAAACTCAAAGCCTACGATAATAAACCGAGATCCACCCACAGGAAGAGAACAGGAGAGACCAGGAACATCACTGACACCACTAGTTCTCCAACAACTGCAAATTAAAGTGCTATTGCAAAAAACTAAAAAAAACAAATCTTAGATGAACCAAGAAAAGCATACCAGGATCATGCTACCAGAGCAGACATGAGAAGCCCTCAGTTGTCTAGACCAAGTTCTGGTGACAGGTTTAAGCAGAGCAGGAAAGAGGATGTGCACTGAGACTCCTTTGAAGTGAACGGCCCAGCACCAACGGTGCATGTTGCCACCACCCTGGTTCATCAGTCAGCAGTGCCAGGGGAGGCCAAGGAGGGGTGTCCTTCCCCGCACCCCCAAGCACTGAAACACAAGGTAATGGCAGTACGAGCACAGTGTTAGCAGAGGAATCCAGTGTCTTTTCCAAAACCCTTTGGATTTTATTCGCTGTGCCCAAGGTGTCACATCATCCCTATTCTACAAGGATTCCTGCCTTCACCTATTCTGCCCCTTGTGTGGGGCCATGAAGCTCCACCTTGAAACAAACCCAAGTCCCTCATTTCCCTGACTGAATGAGCTCTTCAGAACTTGCCTCTTCAGATACCCAGAAATTGTCTTCTAATTTACAGTATGAATTTATTCATGACCAATATGTAGCTGTTTGATCCTGAGCTAATATTATCCTTCAACTCAAAGAACTCTTTCCTCTCCTCAGCATTTACCACCCAGTGTATTTATTAAGAGATATTACATCCCCTCTAACCTTTGTTCGACCTGGCTAAACGAGCTAAGCTCAGAGGAAATGTTATGATTATTTTAAAACACAATTACCAGTTCTGCTAACGAGAGAGAACAGAGAGACTACAAAGTCAGAGGGACTTCAGTAGTAACAATTAAAACATAAAGGTACCTGCCTTAGAGGTTTTAGCTGGAGACAATCATTAATTTCCCAAATATCTATTTCCCCATGAGACACAGCAATGAACACGTCTTCTGCTAAAGATAAGGATAATTCACTTTACGCTCCACGATACCAAACCCTCCCAGCATCCAGCCAGCCTCCAGCTGGAACAGCTCTTTGCACATCTTCTGGTCTTTGCCAGCATGGGTCTCAGGAGGTCCCTCCAGCCATGGGACGGTGGCAAGTGCATTAGCTGTAGTGGGAGGCAGAAGACTGGCAGTGCTGAGGAGCAATCGCTTCCCAGGCTATTACTGAATTTGTTTTCCATCGACATAGACTGTCAGACTCACTTGGCTCTATTTCCAATCAGGTCTTTTTTCAACCTTTTTTTAAAGAAAAAAAATAATCCCTTCTTTTCTTTAGCCAAGTTGTGGTTTCAAGACATTCGTGCTTTCACTTTGACATGTCAGAGGTTGAATGGCAGGTAAATGGACCAGGAAATTTGGCCCCACGTTGGGCAAGAGCCTTGCCATTCAACCAGGAGTGCTCAATATGCCAAATACTCAATGTCTGAGAAGGAATAGCAGAAAAACAGGTCTCCAATTTTAATGACAGTCTTGTCCAAGAAGCCAATGGCTGAACAGACACAAAGCAGTGATTGGGACACAGCGCTGCTCACACATTCCTGGGAAGAGAGTCCCTGGGAGGGCACCCTCGAGGCACTTGTCTCCTTGTCTAAATTAGAGCCCTGCAGGGGTGAGGGGCACTTCATTAATACAAACCTACTCCAGCAGGAAGGATTAATCAGCTCTTGAACCTTCTACCCACTCTGGCTCACTGTGCTTAAGTCCTGATGACTCCTACAGCATCTCTAAGTGTCCAGGAATTGTATTATCTGTAGATAGAGACGTGCGTCTGTATAAAGGATGCTTCCATAAATGCTAGAGGAAACTGCTTCCATTTGCTTAGAGGAAGAAAAAAGTTCTTGCCCTGCAGGCTGATAAAGATTGTAAAAGCTGTACTAGATTATTTCTCTTGCTCATCTCCGATTCAATTTTCCCAAACCATTACATTTTCCACCGTGAGCAAAAACGTGCTGTTAGGGTGCTACAGCTGTTTGGTAGCAAACCACACGTTTTACATCCTGTATGTGGCCTTACGGGTGTTTGGTCCAGCCCTGGTGCACCTCAGGCAGGTTAGAAGAAAGGACACAACTTGCAGCACTTGGCAAAAGCTGGAGGTGAGCAAATGGCACCAGATGACACCTGGGCTGTCTGCAGGAGGTGCTGAGACACTCGAATCACACAAGAGCCTGGGGCGTCTCTACAGAGCTGCCTCATTTATTCCCTGTCCTGTTGCCCGCCCACACTGCACACCAGGAGAGGGAAATGGGGGCAAGAATAAAGCCTTATGCCCCCACGGACACTGCCTGCACTCATCTGCATGGCAAGTGCTTTTCCCATTGCTCAGGCCGATTTCAGCCTCGTCTTTCCTAGCTTTCCAGAAAGCTGGCTTTGCACATTGTGGTATAAACACAATTATTTTTTTTTATAGAAGGTGACCTACAAAAGAGATGGTCAGGAATGGTGCCCCTTCCCGTGCTGGGGCTGCCGGACACATCCTTGGTGCCAGCCACCGCTGAGGACAGGTTTGCTCTCAACACGCGATGGAGACCTTTGCTGCGTGACACTGAGCAGTGTTCAAGGCAGGCTGCGGGGACACGGCGCCCATCCTCCTGGCATCGATTGCCTCCTTTGTTACTACTTCAAAAGACTCAGAAATTAAAACAACCTCATTTTTACTTTGCTACATGGCTGAAGCAGGTAGGGACAGCCTTAATTAGGGTAGATAATGCCACAAGAATAAAATCCTGACATAACATAATGTCTCTTGGTGGTACATAAATGTCAAGACATTCATGGAAGACAAGTGTTGCAGCAAAACAAATGCCTGTATTTTCATTATACTGAGTGATGGATGAAGATGCAAATGTCACCATATGGCTGAAGGGTGCTGTGCAGATGAATGGAGGTGGCTCGCTTGCAGAGTGCTACCGGAGCTGCTGCACATCGCCGCCCCTGGAGAGGGGCCACCTCGGTCAATCTGCCCTGGAGATGCCCAGGAGGGCATGCCAGGACCGGCCTTGGGTCACGTATGTTGTGGGGTACGTCCCTGCAGCTCTTCCCTTGCAGGGTTAATCCTGGCTCCACCTGATGTGACATCTGCCTTGCCCACAAAACGTGCATGAGCAAGAGAAAAACACAGCTCCTTGGAGGAAGAGATGGGGAGGGAGAGGCAGAGAGGACCCTTTTCCATAAGCCCTTCACACAGTGAGGATTTGGGCTCCAAGACACATAGACGGTGCAAACAATAAAGAGCAACAGGATATAACCTGAGCACAGGACTCCAGTTTGACGATGATATGGCTTTAAATAGAATTAGCTTTTATGTTCCATTCAAATCATACTCTAATTTCACAGACATTTTCAGAAGTCTCCAACACTACACACAGTAGAGGTTATACATTAAAAATGCAAATGGAAAGTGAACGATGAGCTAGTAACTGAAGAACTGAAGAACAGAAACTGTTTTCTAGCAGGCAGTAACTCCTTTCCTCCTTTTGCCTCATTTTTACTGTTGGTTTTTGAATGATATTTTGCATTTCAGGGTCTTTAAACGTGGCCTCTGGTCTCATCAGCACATGTAGCTCCAGCCACTGCACACTGCAAGGCCACCAGCTCCTCAGCATGGCCCTGTGCAGCCTCCCGGCACCCTGCCACAGCGGGAGCAGCCCAGAGCCCCAGGCATGAGTCTGCTGGACGCAGCACATGAACACAAGCATGAAAGAGGTTCACATGCACCATTTACTGCCTGGCCGGGCCTGATTTTCCTCCCCTTTCCCTCCTGCTAAACAAGAGCCCAATAGGAGCACAAAGGGCCAACCAAGGTCTTGCAGTTGAAAGATACTGCAATTGTACACAGCTGCCAAATCCCTGATGAAGTGTCCTGGAGTAGGGAAAAAAGGTATCTGCCTTTTCTTCAGCCACAGAGGGGTTCACCTGGGAGGTGCTACAACAGAGGAACACCCTCCTGATGATGCCAAGAAAAATGTTGAGACATAACTAGAAGAAAACAGACTACAACCGCACGTTATCCAAAGCCATTTCCTGTGAAAAGCAGAGCTTTCATGAGCAGGCAGCTTAGGCAATAAATGAATGATTAAAAACATCAGTTGATAGTTTTCTTCCAAGAAATGACAGATTAGACTGGAAAACACTGTAATTTAGATGTGTTAAAACAGACTCTCAAACAAATCAATCAAACCTTTTTTTACTACACATTAATGACATCCATTCCTTCAGCAAAGAATTTTTCCAGCAGTGCCCCACACTGTGGGGAAACTGCAATAGATGAATCTCTTTTCAAAGTAGGTGATTTAAAAGCAGCATTAAAGCAGGACAAAGCCAAATAGTTAAATTTCTTTCCTATAAAGGACCGGGAGTCAATCTTCCTTACTGTCAACATTTTAGACTTTAATGCGGTCATTTTCTTAAGGTTTCTTTTTTTTCTTTTTAAATGAGATAAACCTTTAGATAGGATAGTCTGATTTTTGCAGCTAATGCTGTTGCAGAAGGTAAGGCTTTCCTACCCTTTTCCCCTGTCCCGGTAGGTCTCCGGTGGGGGCTGCAGCCAGTAGCCCCCCGCGGCACCTGCACGTGAACACCCCCGTGAGCTGTGGGTGCGGGAGAAAAGCCATTCATGAAACAGTTTCAGTGCAGCCTGCGCCCAAGTGCACGCACCCAGCTGGATGGGAAAACAGCTCCAGTTTTGCCTGCTTCCAAGAACCCGAGTTTATCTGCAGAAGTCCCCATCCCATCCACAGCAGGAATGTCAAGCTGACAATGTCCCATCAGAGGGAAGGGCGGGCACATTTTGGGGATACAGCCATCACTCACTGCGCTCGCATCCCACAACAGGAAGTTGTGGGAAACCAGTAAAGCCAGAGTGAGCGAAGTCTGAAAGGACGGACCAGCCTGCAGTGGGGCGCAGCAGGGAACAAAGGGATTTTGTTGGTTGTTTTTGCTTGTTTGTTTGTTTGTTTGTTTCAACTCTTATTTCTATTCTGACTTCCTTTGAGTTTTTTCTTCAGTGTTCAGAGTTTGTTGCTTGACCTCTGGGGTTCAAAGCCTTTTGGTGTCCTTGGCACCCACGGCAAGGGAGAATTTCTGTGGCTGCCTTCAGAGCTATCTCTGGCTGGAGACCATTCACCAGAGGGAAAGGAGCACCGACCCGTAGACCATTTCTTTTTCACTCAAAGGTAATATGAAGGAGCTTAAGCAATAATAAGGCACTGGAACAGGTTGCTCAGAGAAGTTGTTGATGCCCCATCCCTGGAAGTGTTCAAGGCCAGGCTGGATGGGGCTTTGAGCAGCCTGGTCTAGTGGGAGGTGTCCCTGCCCAGGGCAGAGGGGTTGGAACTGGGTGATCTTTAAGGTGCCTCCCAACCCAAACCATTCTGTGATTCTATAAATAGAAATCATTCCAAAGCTTCTAAAAGCTCATCATTTGTAATATCACAGGCTGGGTGAGGTGGGAAGTCACCTCTAGAGGTCATCTTGTCCAACCCCCTTGCTCAAGCATGTCACCTATAGCAGGTTGCTCAGGGCAGCATCCAGTCAGGTTTTGAACCTTTCCAAGGATGGAGACTGCACACCCTCTCTGGGCTGCCCAAGGCATCAGGCATGGCCTGATAGACATGATATCCTCATCACAAGTGTTTCAGCTTCTCTAATGTGTTGCAACATAAAAAGTAGCTTGTCTCTCTCTCTATGCTCATGCTTAGCACCACTACAAAAGTCAGTTTCCACTAACTTCAGATGTGTCCAATCAAATATATTTCCCACTAAATCAAGGCAAGATTCATGGAATCATTTAGGCTGAAAATGACCTTTAAGATCATCGAGTCCAACCAGAAGAGACATGGGTGAAAGAATACAAAGAACTAGAAAGCGTCTGCTGCTATTTGCAATCCATAATTCCTCTTTCATGAAAATACTTGCAGCAGCAGTTGACCCCTCTGCCTGGCCCTGGGATCGAGCAGGGCAGGCTGCCTTTCGCATGCACAGGCTCTGTGGCGCCCGAGCACGTCACTATGAGTCATTGAGATGCTACATGTAAGTTTATTAGCACAACCAGACTACACCCCCTGCCCGCATCTTGTCTTTTGCTCAGGCCTTCCCTTCTCCAAATATTAATCCCTCTGTTATTCAGTGAATTAGCTTACAATGAGACTTGAACACCAGCAAACACTCTGCATGGTACCAGTCAGGGAAGACCAGCAATCCACCGCTGCATGGTGCCTTTCCACCCAGGGGACAAGCAGGAACACTTGAGCACTGTCCCATCCCCTTGCCCTCACGGGTACTGTGCTTGGTGGCTGCAGCCTTGCTGGCCTCCCCAGTAAATCTGCGCCTGCAGTGGACCAAAGCCTGTCATAGAATCATAGAATCATCTAGGCTGGAAGGGATCTTTAATGTCACCGAGTCCAACCATTAACCTAGCACCACCTAAACCACCGCTAAAGCATGCCCCTGAGCACCACATCTACACATCTTTCAAATACCTCCAGGGATGGTGATTCAGCCACCTCCCTGGCAGCCTGTTACAATGCTTGATAACCCTTTTGGTGAAGAAATTTTTCCCAATATCCAATCTAAAGCTCCCCTGGCACAACTTAAGGCAGCTTCCTCTTGTCCTATCACCTGTTACCTGGGAGAAGAGACCGGCCCCCACCTCTCCACACCCTCCTTTCAGGTAGTTGCAGAGAGCCATAAGGTCTCCCCTCAGCCTCCCTTTCTCCAGGCTGAACAACCCCAGCTCCCTCCGCCGCTCCTCATAAGACTTGTCCTCCAGACCCCTCATCAGCTTCATTTCCCTTCTCTGGACACGCTCCAGCACCTCAATGTCTTTCTCGTGGTGAGGGGCCCAAAACCAAACACAGTATTCGAGGTGGGGCCTCACCAGTGCCGAGTACAGGGGATCAATCACTTCCCCAGTCCTACTCACCACACTATTTCTGATACAGGCCAGGATGCTGTTGGCCTTGGCCACCTGGGCACACTGCTGGCTCATGTTCAGCCGGCTGTCGACCAACACCCCCAGGTCCTTTTCTGCCAGGCAGCTCTCCAGCCACTCTTTCCCAAGCCTGTAACACTGAATGGGGTTGTTGTGACCCAAGTGCAGGACCCAGCATTTGGCCGTGGTTTGGCTTCCCTGCAGCACCCAGCCATCCCTGGTGCACCCCAGAGGAACTGCCAGCAGAGGTGTCATAATTTGTTGCAGCAGCACCTCCCAAACACTGGGAAAGGCATTTAACACTGTTCCCGGCAGGTGCCTGCTGCTGCACCACATCTCCACTGGTTCAGCCGATGCCTCGGCAGCATGAGTGTGACTCCTGATTTAGACAACTAAAGTTGCTGAGATTTAGGTCTAAGTTAAAAGAAGGATCTTTCTCCTGCCCAACACAGAGGATAGGTGCCTTCTGCGAGGCCTGTGCAGTAATAAACATCCTCCCCATTTCCCTGGGGCAGCTCCTGCTGTTTTGACTTGCAGAACGGCCCCTTCCAGGCATGGGGATTCAGAAGCTGGTGGGGAGCAGTAACATTTGGGACAATTTGCGCCCCACTTCACAGATCATTGAGGCTGGCACAGCTCCACCAGCTCCCAGCATGCTTCAGCCTTCAGCTGATGCCTCAACTTTTGCCATGGTTCTGTTTTCTCCCCTCATCTTTCAGGGACTTTTTAATTTAGTAGTTTTACAAGGCGGGAGGAAGAAGCAAAAGACACAGAAAGGAGTTATGCCATTGCCTTCAAATTTGGATGAGGCAGCACCTGAGTCTCAAGTTATTCATGAACCTGTCCCAGCTCTTGCTTTACAAGATGCTCTACAGCATCCCTTTGAAGAAGGCTATTTGGACTTATTAAAATAACAGGAATGTCTGCCCAGTCCCTCCTGCTCTAATACATCCAGCAATTACAGCCTGGCATCCAGAGATGGGTTTGAGTTCCCCTAGGATCCAAAAATTATGATTTTACCTTCCACATTTGCAAACCCAGTGCCTCAACATTCTCTCACTGTGCAATAACTCACTCCGTGGATGAGGTAGCCCATATTTCAGGGGGGGGGGCGGGGGATGCAGACGTGCAACACCACAGCCCTAGCTTGCTTTTTCTAGAAACATATTTGAGGACACGAAGGGAATGAAAGAACAGGTAACCCATCTGATTGGTGGCTTTTATGAGCCAAAAACTGAGTAGAAGGAGTCACCAATTACCTCAGAGGGAAATGGGGAGGCAGGATTTAAAGAAGAGGGACTGAAAATGCATCACCTGGTCTTGTTCTTAATTGCATTGTGCACAGCTGGAGCAAATAAAGGGAAACTAAATGGCAGTGAGGGGCAGGGAGTGAGTCTCCCTTAGCACGTATTGAGTGGGACGCAGCCAGTTACCTTCAGCAGCTGCCTGAGAGGTTATGCCTATGGAGGTGCCCAGCTCATCACGTGCTTTGGAGCATCTTTACAACATCTCAGAGTAGAGCCCGACCTCCAGCATGGTTCTCAGAAGTGCAGAGCTCCTGCAGCTACTGCTTCTCTGGACGTGTCACTGTGTTTCAAGCTCAGGTGCTCACCTGCACTCCTCAGCACCCCCTCCCCATTGCAGACGCCTCCTTTCTCAGTTTAAGTATGACCACCAATTGAAAATTTTGTTGTCCAGTCGCATAGAGTGAACAAATCCAGCCCCACTAAAAGCCTGCATAATGTTTTGAACTTAATTAATTAGAAATCAAGGAACGTTAAACAATAATATGTTTTATATTTCAAAATAGTTCTGTGCATTCATTACTGTTACGTTAACTTTCGGGGGCCAGCCGCTAACTTATATATCTTAAAGTTCCATTTATAATTGAGTTTCAGTGATTATTTTTTTTTAAATCCTTTTTTATCACACCACTTTTTTCTTATTGTATTGTGGCCACGGTAACATTGTTCAGAGGCAATTTATATTCTACAAAGCCCGTGTGAATTTCTCTTACAGATTTCCATGATTTCTAGGAAGATTCTTGAACCAGTCATCTTTAAAAAAAAAAAAAAAAAATAAAAAAAAAAATAGCCGGCTAGCCAAAACTTCAGCAATTCTTAATAACTGGGCAAAATTTTTTGTCATGCTGTTTCTCACTGATATTTCCTATTTTCTCTTAAAATTTCTAAATTTGTATCATTGTGCTTTAGAAATGTAGTGGGAAATGCCAATCCCACCAGCTTTGGATACACAGAAAATATACCTTGAAATCTAAAAAAGAACAACTCTCTCAATTACTCAGACTAAGCAGATCTCCCTCAGAAAATGAGAGCTGTCGTGGAGCCAGAGGGAGGAGCAAGTGAAATTCAACAGGGAAGGGAATGAAACCTGCACAGCAAAATCAGCCCGGTACGTCAGGGGATCACTTCATGGAAGGAAGGGAGCAGTTACGCAAGCAGTGAATATTGCACAGAAATTTAATTTGCTCCCATCAGTCATCGTTAACAGCAGATACCACCCTACACATCACCGGTGCCTATGAGTTGAGACGGCAACTTCTGTGCTCTGGCCGTAGCGTGCATCACTGCAGGACCGTGCCTGCCACCGCTGGGTGCTGATAAGCTGTGCTGAGCCTTATCAAACTTCACGTGAGACACCAGGAGAACAGGCACTCGTGGTGATTTGCAGAGCTTTACCCCGAGCACCGCAGCCCCCTCTATGGTGCCTGTCAGCGGGCACATCCCTCCCAAATTTCAAGTTTCCTCAAGTCCTGAGTCATGCTAACTTGATCTGAAAGTGCACCAAGCTTCCCCAGGCAATAATGGCTCTGCTCAAGTTATTTTATCGGTCCCGTGATAAAAAGGTTTCCCTTTTCTCCAAACACCACCCACAATCAAGGTATTCACAGGCACAGGTGGTGGCCTGGCCGTGGACACGTCTGCTCGCCCTCCTGGTTTCCAACAAAACAAGTCAGTCTGTTGCTGTAGGCAGGAAGGATGGCTCATGCCAACTTACCACTGGCTAATATGTTCAGAGATGGACAAACCTAAGTTCGGCGAAGAAATGGCATGTCTAGTGGGTTGCAATGGCTTCCTCACACCAGCGAGCAAACAGGTTGGCACCATATTCCCAAGTCCTTTTCCACCAGTGCCAGGTGATGAGAGCAACTGCTCCCAGAAAGGAAAAACTTAGAGGGAAAATCAAGTGTAGAAGAAAAAGACAAAAAACTGCCTGTGGGGTGTTTCCTGGTGACACAGAGAGACCATGCTTGGTCTGGTTGACCAGTGGACAGGCTGAGAGAGCTGGGGTCGTTCAGCCTGGAGAAGAGAAGGCTCCAGGGAGACCTTACAGTGGTTTTCCAGTACCTAAAGGGGGCCTACAGGAAAGCTGGGGAGGGGCTGTTTGCAAGGGCATGAAGCGATAGGACGAGGGGCAATGGTTTTAAACTAGAGCAGGGTAGGTTTAGATTAGACATTAGGGAGAAGTTCTTTACAGTGAGGGTGGTGAGACACTGGAACAGGTTGCCCAGAGAGGTGGTAGAGCCCCATCCCTGGAGACATTCAAGGCCAGGCGTGATGAGGCTCTGAGCAACCTGATCTAGTTGAAGATGTCCCTGCTTACTGCAGGGGGTTGGACTAGATGGCCTTTAAAGGTCCCTTCCAACCTGAACCATTCTGTGACTCTATGATTCTATGTTTAGGAAAAGCCTGAAAAAGGCAAACAGCGCAGTGACAACGTTTGCAGTGACCCCAGTCGGTCACAGCCATGGAGATCACGGGGCTGAGGCCACCGAGGGACTGGCCAAACTCTGCTGGCCATGGGCCCACAGCCGTGCAGGAGGGAGATGTTCTGGAGTGTGGTGAGAAGCTCAGCAAAAACCTTTGTGGTGTGTGCAAGTGAGAATACATCTCCTTAAACAATGTTTGTGTAGAAACTGTCCTGCTTTAGGGGATATTTCAGGCAGTGACCGAGGAAGGTTTAGGGAGTCTCTGGGCAGGTTATCACATGTTTATAGTCATGGAAATTTTGTGTATGTGGGAAGTGGCACTATTTTAACAAAAATCAGTTTGAAAAAGCAAATTAATTTAGTGCAAAACCCCATCAGGGGTGCTCCGATACGTCAATTCAGCTGGAATGAACTCCTTACCAAACTAAGCGAGGGGTGTTACGGGTTTGATGCAGAAGTTATGGAAGAAACCAGACTTCAGGCAATGAGATGACGTCAACCCCTTTGGGTGTCCAGAAACTATCTATGGTGTTTAAACCTGATTTCGGAGTGCTCAGCTGGGACCTCAAAACCTCTGAACATGATATACTGAATGGGATGCACGTTTTGCAGAGGCCAGGCAAAGCACTGGCGCCTTGGGAGGGCGAGGGACGGGGGCAGCGGGAGCCCGAGCGGTTTGTCTGTGCCTCAGCACACCGTCCTGCACAGGCCGGCTGTCCAGAAACACCCCTCTCCAGAACCGAGCTGTCCTTTTCCGTGTCAAAACCTCAGCTACCGAATCATTACTTTAAAGAAGCCAAAAGGCTGGAGTTCTGTCAACGCGGAAAGAAAATGAAGAAAAGCGTTTGTTCCCCTCCCTTCTGGGAGTCGATCAAATTCTTTCCGCCAGCGGGTGGGGAGAAACGCAGCTTCTTCTGCCCCGGTGTAGGCAGCTATTTGCTCCCTGCCCTTGCCCTCCAGTTTGCCTGTGGAGGAAGCCCGCAAGAAGGCACCAGGAATCCGGCCGGGGAGAAGGCAGCTCAAAGGCTGCTGCCTGGTCGGCCCGTGAAAACAAAACTTCCCAGAGAATACCAAACTGCTTGTTTTATTTTGCAAACACATTGAAAATAAATGTTTCAGTCACTCTGAGAAGGAACATACCGATATTTTTTTCATTTTTAAGTGGCTTTTCATTCTGAAGTGTTTTACTTTGTATTACACCTTATTAAACGTAGAAAATCTATTACACTGAAACAAAATGTTCTAAATGGTTGATTTGAAATTAATTGCTTTTTATCTTGTTTTGCAATGGAAACTTTGATGCTTTGGGCTTTCTTTTCGTTTTGCTCTGAAAACAAATAGCAACATTTTGGAGCTTTCCCAGGAAAAGGAATATTGAATTTCAAACGGATCTTGTTAAAAATCGCAATTGTTATATTCACAAGCATATGAATTGCAGAGTTTTGTCAGTATCTTTACAAACAATGATTTTTTATTCAATTTTTCCTGGAGTTAAAGATTTGTGAGCTAGGGGAAGAGGCTGGGGAAGAGTCTAATTTGTTGCTTCTTAATAGTACAGATGTAAAACATTATCTACATCCCTATTTACAGCTAATAGCAAGATAACATACCCGAGAGACAAATCATAGGCTCTTTAAAGTGCTTGTTAGCTCCGAAACACAGCACCCCAAAGCATTCAGCAAATAACAAAGGCTTGCAAAGGCATTGTTAAGTTTATTGTTAGGGAGTAAAGAAGATGTGAATGGACACAGGACTATAAATAATACGATTCCGTGAAAGGCCACCGAGAGAAGAAATTGAAACCGGCACTTTTGCAGCACCAGCGCAGACACGAATGGGGGTGAAGCCCTCGGAGGGCGACGGAGGAGGGTCCTGGACCAGCTGCTCAGTGGCCAGTGGGAGGGTGCCCCGCTGCTCCAGCGACCCTCGATACAAGGAAATAACCCATTTGAAATCCCATTCGTTTGCCTTCAATGGCTGTTCCCAGGCTTTTGCCAGGGCTGCGGTTTTGCTGGGGAGTATTTCTTTTGCTGCTGAAGCGTGTGCTGGAGAGGTTCGAGACCCCAGGGCACAGGGCAGAGAGGTCCAGGCATGGCTGAGGCAGGTCGGTGCCCGAAATCAGGCAGCACAGCAGGGCTGAAGGCTTTGGGCTTCGATAAGAGGAAAAAACAGGATTTTATTTTTTTAACATTTGCTGCTGAGGAAATGAGTCTCGATTTGCCAGACGAGAGCACTTCTCTCCCACGTTATCTTGCAGCAGAGCAGACCTCCTCTCTGCAAGAAACCCTCCTCGCTGATAACTCAGGAACACGTGCCTCTCCCCATGCTTCATGCAGCGCTTCCCTCTGGCCCTGCAATACTCTACGCAGCACGATACCTCCCCAGAAACAGGCATGTAATATCCTCATCTTGTTCCAGGGTTACTTCAGGACTTCCATCATGAGCAGCCTGGCAAATTGTCTCGAAAAACGCTATGCTGTAAGTCCCTTTTGCCATGAACATCAGAGAAATAAGCCCGCTGAAGGGACATGGGTGAAGGCGGCACCATCCCTCGTGGACGCTCTCTCAGAGCAGGTTTACTCTCATGGAAAGAATGGCTGCATTGGAATAAACTGTTATTGTGTTAGACTTACCATGCCAGGAGAGTTACTGTATAATTTATTATGAAAAGAGCATTTAATAGGGGGAACATACAGGGGGTCAAACCTACTTTACACTCATTAAGAGCTGAAGTGAAGATAAAGTGAGAGGATGAACTTTTAATGATTCTGTCAGTTGGGAGGTGAAAAAAAATAACTTTTCTGGTAACAGGAAAACTACCACCATTGGCCAAAAATTTCCTTTAAAACAAGTTTCACAAGGCTTCTTCCAGCCATGGGCAATGAACAAACCGTTCCTGGCCTTGGGATTATGGGAACCACTCCTCCCCATAACTCGATCTGAATTCCAAAATGAGCTGGTTCTCCTGGATAGTCTCACATTGTCCTTTGTTTTCTATTGTACCAAGATCCTCTGGGCACTATTCCAGTGCCTGACTAAGAGCCAAAGCCCCAACCGAGCACACACAGAGCATCCTCGCCCCACGAGCCGTCCCCCCACCAGGTCCCTGCTGCAGGCTCAGCTGCCCCATGGGCACACACACCAGTACCCCCGGCAGGCCCTGGCCTCACTCGCATTCCCCACTTTGTAATCAGAAATAATTACTTGCACCTGCACGAAAAATAATCCAGGGGATGTAACGCGCATCTCCGCTACTGAAACCAGACCTTGCCCTGCCAGCACTTGCGTGCTCTGTCAGCTCTACCACTGTCTGAAATACTCATCAGCAAACTTTACGCTCTTTGGTTATCTAAAACCCTCAAAGACTCTGAAAGTTGAACGTTTGCCTGCTGCCTCACTGTTCCCTCATTTTACCTGGCTTCAACAGCAAACCACAGGATTTTCAGGCACTACGGCTCATAATAAGATGCGTGGTCCCTTTTCCAGGACTGGTAACAAGACAGTGACCTGGCCAAAGAGATTTTAAATTATCTTTAAACTGCATCATTCCTGGCCCCACGCCACTTAGTATCACTGCCACCCTCTCCCCCTTTATCTCACACACATACAGATGCACGCCTGCAGAGGATCCTGAGATTATCCTGTTAGTATCTGTAGAAGAAAAGGTACAAAAAATAATATATATATATCTGGTTACAAGAAAAAAATTGATTTCCCCCCCCCAACACACACAGGTCAAAGGGTGAAAACCAAGTATTGTATATGTACGTGACTGAGAGGGAAGGAAAACTGCGGGGGAACAGGGTGGGAGCGCCAACTCTTGCCTGTGCTTTCTGAAGATGGTTCTCAGCTGCAGGGATTTTTTTTTTGTTTACTGGGATTAGCCACTATCTCTGCAATCTTACTTTGAACCACTTGAATAAAAATAAGAGCCCTCTGCTTTGAATAATATTTCTGCCGCAGCTCCATTTCATGCTTAGAATCTCCGTTGTTTTGTGATGCCTTAAAAAAAGGCAATTGCCACAAAACCGGGGGTGAGGAGCTGGTGGGGGCGGGCTGGCTCCCCGCCAGCGAGGGCCTCCCAGCCGGGGCAGCGACAGAACCCCGGTCCCATGCCACACCAGCGAACCACGCTCTGGCAAGGAATTAATGGTCATTTTAGGCTGCCAATTTAACTCGCCTGAGAGGAGGTAGCAGCTTTCCTTCTCTGTGGTCCTGCGCTTTTGTGGCAGGAACCAGCTTGGAATTGACCTGTCCTTTCCGCCCGCCTGGATACGGCTCCTCCGTGGGTGAGGATGTGCTGAGGGCACCATTTCCACCCTCCCTGCACAGGGCACAGACCTCGTCCTCCCGACGCGGCCAGAGCGTTCCCCAGCAGAGACAGCCCTGCTGGTCTATTCAGCAAAGTTGTCTTTTTTTTTTTTTTTTTTTTTTAATTTTCCACCTTAAAGGTTCAATATAACTAGTGAGACTCGAGCTATATTCATTTTTACTATAAAGGGCATCACCTGCGAGTAAGCGTGGTGGAATTAGGGCTTGTTTACTCTTATCTGCCTTGTGGTAATTATGCAGATGAATGGCTGCTGCTGGGTTTGATTTGCCCAAGTCCTCTTAAACTGTGAAGCACTGTGTGGATGTATGAAGTTTGGAGTGCTAAATAGTAGGAAAATCATGGGGAAGCCCTCCTCCTCCTGCATTCTTTCTTTACTAGATTTTTAGAGAACCTCTCAATTCTCAAATTAAATATAGTTGTTAGATTATATTATTATTATTAAATTATTTCTAGATTTTAGTGCAACCCATCTCTATACTTGAAAGCCACAGGCTTAACGCATTTACTGTGACTCAATGCCATGAGACCTCGCCTGGGAGCAGTAATCCTGGAATCCTTAGGCCACAATCTCACTAAATTAATACGTGTTTAGTATTTAATACTGAACCTCCACCCTCAACATATCTGCCCCAGCTGGAGCACCGTGCTGTGCATAGCAGTGTCTCGTACTGAAAACTAGTCTCCCTTTGGGGTAAAACTGCCAGCTGGTGCCAAAATTTGTCACGTTAGAAGAACTGTCCTTGTGTACGAAAGCCTTCAGATGTGCCCCATCCATGCCTGGGTTCAGCATTCGGCATCCCCATAGAAACAAGCTCTCAGGATGATACGTGAGGAGAGGGATTGTTTTGCAAAGGGTCAAACAGCTTGTTAGGTAGAGATATACAATAGTGAATAGGATATACAATAGTGATTTGGATAATTAATTACCAGCCATGACCCCTCCCACTTTTGAAGTGAAACCATCCCTGATTCTCACCGTTTCTTGGTTTCTCTGTGACAATACAGATTACCCCTAGGTTTTGTCCTCGTTAACACAGAGGTTTCCCTCAGACTGGATGAGTTTCGCAGCTCCACACCCAAACTGGTCTGTGACGTTTTCTTTGCGACTACTGGCCCACCAACCAACTGGGAATGACTTTCCTGCACGAATGAGGGAAAGTACTTTGGAAATTACAAATGGGGTTTTGCGAGGCTGTGGTTTATTTTATATCGATCTGCAGCCTCTTCTCCTCACTGCAGCAGTTAACATGCCCTAAAAATGCTGAATTGCTCTTAATGAGAACATGGATATGCTGTTGGAGGCTAATTTCACCATCCTTCAAGTTTATAGCTGGCAGATTTATGCAGTTGGCTTCCCCCACCCCGGCCCCTCCCAGGCTGTAGGTTGCCTGAAGAAGAGAAGAATCTGAAAATGTCAGTATTAATCGATACAGCAGCAAAGAATCAACAAACACCAGCCTGTAAGCCCAAAGAAGAAGGAAGTTATCAGCAATGCTACGGTGAGCATCTCTGCGTGGAACTGAAAGTTTCGGCACTGGCTCTGCCGCGCAGGATATTTTGTGCCACTTTTTTTTTCTGTGCCATTTCAGTCCCAGATCTCAGCCCTGCATTTTTGCCCCGAAGAAGTCCTGAGCCTTTCTCAGCCAAGGCAGGCGAGGTGGTGGCACAGCCCTGTCCCCCGCCGCTGTAAGCACGGCCCATACAGCAAGCACTAAGCTGGTTAGAGCTTTAAAGTTTTTATTTTTAGGGATATTTATTGGACGAGACAGATTTGCCTGCTGTAGCCTCGCACAGCTTGCTTTATTCTTGGACAGATCTGAGAGAAAGTGTTAATTGCTCATGCAGCCAGATTTTCCAAACAGGTGGGGGAAGCACTGTTTTGCAGGATTTGGGCATCAGACCCAATTTATAGACTTTATTCACTCACCATCTAAACAGATGAGATTGAATTTGTCCTAGAATTAATGTATACTTTCTGTAGGTGGTACCACTGTGCTTCTTCTGCGCTTGCCTTTATTTTTTTTAGGGTAGCATGTAAGTTTGCTTTTCGCGTTGCTTTTGCTCAGTTTATGCAAACTAATTCTCCTCGTGGCTGCAGTTTTTGGGCTTTTTGTAACATGTTTTCCCTGCATTTACAAGTTTCCAATTCCCTTTTCTACCTATGTGTTATGTACTTCCCAGCTGACAGAACCAAAGGGAATATTTAGGAACTCAGCCAAAAAATAAAAGTAATTGACACAGGCACCTACAAGAGAATTTCATTAATTTAGGCAATCTTAAAAGGGAAAAATCCCGCTCTGTACCCTGCTGAGGTGCAGAGCACCGCCCTGCCTGACCTGCCAGTTCTGTAGGTTCCTCCTCGGTTTTGTTCTGCACTTGCCCTGGAACACCTGGCTTAATGCAGGGAGGTGCCTACGCGCAGGGGAGACAAAAAATTGCTTACGCACTTTAAAGCCCATGTTAATAAAACAAAAGCCATTCTTCAAAGGATAATTCAGGTCTTGCTATCGCTTGGGCGCATGACTTACAGGCTGCTTGATCATCTCCCGCTCCTTCCCAACGGCCCCATTCACAGCCTCGCAGCCCTTGCAATCCTTTCTGCAAAGCAGGCCGGTTTCCCTCCGAAGCAGCTCACCCCGTGGTGCGGTGGGTTAGGTGCTTTCCTGGGACGAGGGAGACGTGCTTCGAATCTTCCTGGACAAGGTTAGGAAAGGAACCTTCACAAACACTCTCCCTTCTGGGTTAATACTGGGAAAGAAGCATCATCACCATTTTTTAAAGGAGTTTTGGCTGTGCCACTTCTATGTTGAAAACTGCACAAGGTGGATGGACACCAGCTTGTGCATCTCACAGGGGCACAGGGCTGTGACAAACACGACGACCTGCACGGCACCGAGGGCAGCAGCGCACACCCCCTGCCACAGCGGCAGCGGCAACGCCCGGAAGTGCTGCAGCAGCTGCAGCCTAAGTCTAAATCTATCACGGCTTTACACAAATTTAACAGCTTTTCTCCGGATTTCATGCTCAGGGGACAGCTTTGAGAGTACGGAAATAGGAATTTTAGTGTTCTATTGCTCCCACAAATAAGTAATGTTCTACCTGGTTTTGCCTTTACATTACAATAATAAAATGCAATAAAAAAAAATACCACGTGTGGCAGATGGAAAACCCATTGTCATGGAAGGCAAGAATTTCTGCCATGCTCTCACTTATTCCACGTACGTACACAAACACGTGAACCAGGCACAGCTAGTTTTCCAACACCGTGGCTACTTTTACCTTTGCTGGAGCCTCAAAATCTGATGTTACATAAATACATTCAGGAAAGGAATTTCTTCCCCCCCACCCTGGGGTGTCCCCTGAAGTCGTTCCACTAAAAGCTGCCACACATACTGCGGTGTAGGTGTGTTCAGAGGTAAGGCCCCTGGGCTGCAGGAGCAGAAGGGTATGGGCAGAAGAGGGTCTCTGAATGCTGGAATGCATCCAAGAAATGATGGGATATTGTAAAACAAGCAAAACCAGGAGATACACAAGATACCCCAAAACTGCTCAGATATGCCTGTAACCAACTTTCTCCTCGTCAGGGGAAAACTTCACCTTCTATATTCCTAGGAGTGGAATTTATTGCTGCGAGACTGGTGTATTATGTCAGTGGTTTTGGCACTTATCTTATACCCCCCTTCACAGGGGTGACAGACTGTTGGATTTTGACCACATGTACGAATTACTGAAGAGTTTCACTTCTGAGCAAATTATCCAGGTTTCTTTCTGAGCCTAAGCGTTTTTCTTCACATTTACCAGTCTGCTTTCTGATGATACTGAAGATAAAAAGATACTATGACATATTTACTCATGACCTTATGACAAGTATGGGAGGATGACCCCGCTACCCACAGACAAGCATTTTCATCACTTTGCAATCATCTACTTTATCATTCACCAGGTGGTTAATGGAATTTGTCTTCATGTGTCATCTAGTATTATTTTCATAGTGTAGCCACACAGTAACATCAATGTTTAACACCCCAAATGCTATCATTTCTACAGCAGTTTTAATCAAAAGGTAAAAATCACTTCTCTAAGGGCTACATACGTAGACCACTATTTGACTTGATTGAAAAACAAGTAATTACGAAAATGAGTGTGACAGTTATGTTTGAGATTGACCCAACAGACATCAGTGAGAAGAGAGAACATGGAGAATCCAGCTATTAGCTGAGCTTCATTATTTCTGTTTATCAAATCCCTCCACCATCAGCCGAGACCCTGAGGTTTTTGTGTGTGCTGAGGTGTGACATACTGGTGTGAACATGACCTAATCTTCTGCTGCTCCTAATGGCAGAACAGAATGCCATGAACAACGGTAACAACAGACAAAACCTGAGGTTTTTAATTTTTATTTTATTGATTGTTTTGCAAATACATAGAAGGACTTTGACATTTAGTTTGCAGAGATTACAGTACAACTACATTTTCTATAATATTTCATTTTTTTGCTTTTTCAGGGACAAATGTCAACAAAATAGAAAAGTGAAATAAGTCCAATGTGATAATATAGTAGAATCATCATCTTCTTCAGGACAAAGAGTACCAACTGTCCTTGTCTTGTGAAGTGCTGTCAAGCAGTGGATAATCTTAGTGATGTCCCACTAAAACTTCACGCATACCATGAACCGCTGAAGAGGAACAAGAAGCTCTCATCCCTGCAATGCCAATCATCACTACTACTGCTCAGGGTATACCCTACCTATGAACCACGCTTGTGTCCACAGAGGGAAATACTTCGGAGTGCTTTAATTTCTAATCCTACTTTACAAATCAAAAACGTGTAGTCACAGCTTGCTGCAATTAGCTTGTGCGGACACGCGATGTTTTCATAACAATACCAATATTCTACCACAATATATTGTCCTCAAGATAAAAAAATTCAAGTGTGACATACAGATATGTGCACCATTGTTGTATACGGAGAAAGCCTGTTCTCCTTTCATCCCCAATTTTCAGCATCATACTGACTTTTGCTCTCTTGCATCAACAGACACAAATAAGAGAAGACACAGAACTCAAATACCCAGCATGTACAACATTCTTCAAGTACTGTTTGAAACTCTTGATCGAGTGTGATCCCCAAGCTGAAGAGAAAAAATAACCTGTTGCACAGACCTTAGCTGGTTATTCCTCACAACATCCCTGTGAGGTTGGAAGAACAACATACCCTTTTCCAGCAACAGGGCAAGGCAGAGAGCACAGATGGCATTTCCAAAGGCAGAAAAGCTGAAACTCAGGAGTTCTTGGCTCCTAATTCTTTGCTTCAGAAACCAAAGTGCTGAACTCCCAGACATTATCAGGTCGTAAGTCTTTTCATAGCCATATATTAATGACAACGATGGCTTCTGTGCGTATGCCAGCAAAGCATAGTTCTACGGCAGAAGCAGCACACACCTGATGCTGCCCTCAGACACTTCTCTGGTACTTTATACATGTCAATAAATGTTCACTGGAATTAACTAATCAGTCCTACAACTAATGTAACATAGGTAATTGCAATAGATCAACATTTCATTTATAGATTTCTTTAAGACTTCCCCAGCCATTTAATTATATATTTTTTTTCTCTGGATAAGTTAATAGTAACTCCCTTCCCCTGTATAATAGTTCTTATACTCCTCCCCTAAAACCAGCATCCACTCTGGGTACTCTGTACAAGAGCTCTGAGTGATGATAAAACACACCATCAGGGATCACACTCGTCCTCTCAGGGTAGCTCTTCACTGGTCCTTGGCCCTGAAGGCAAAGATAGGCACCTTTTGGTGTGTACAGCACCACAAGGGTCAGAATTGTCCCTGAACGGTCTTTATGGACTGGGGAAGAGGCCTCTGGGCTGCTCTGTCTAAAACGAAAACTGTTTCACACTCAGCTAAAACAAAGTCAACTTTTGTTGTACAGAGACTAAATCTGCAAAACCTCTGTGAGCAGAACTTCAGTCCACATTCACAGCAACAGAAATGGCCAAATTTTAAGAAAGTAACTTGTTTGGAATGAGTGAATAACATAGAGAATACACCTAAATAAAGAAAACAGGTGAAAACTAAAGCTAAGTAAAAACAAATTTGTGCCAATCCTGGGTTAAGGTATTCTGGAGCACTTTGATCAATGTAGTTTCAAGTCTTGCATGCAAATTACCTATCAACCAAATCAGTTGTATTTGTTTAATCATTAAATTAGCACTAGTTTTTGTACAACGCTTTTCCTCCCCATGGGCTCAGCATCAGGTCTTGCCTATATATTCAGACTATACGACAGCCCACCACCCATTAGCATGCGTGAGTTCAAGTCATACAACTTAGTATTACTGGAGTACTTTTGTACTAGCAAAAAACTGCTTACAAAGGCATTTTGTTTATTCCTTTGTGGGAAGCAGGATAACCTATTCTGGTATTGACAAGAGATTATCAAAGAATTGTTTAGAGTAAGTGCAACGAAACAAAATAATCTCTCTAATCAAAACAGTTTTACTGCTATAAAACCCATGTGTGGATCAAGACAAATCGTGTAACTGATCCATGAAAGAGATGTAAAAATGCAGTACAAAGGCTAGTACAGGAGCTCAATACTGCAGGATTTTCCTATCTGGTTCCCTAGAAATGTGTTACATTCCTTCCACAACACCCACTGAGTATGGTCCATCTAGTATTAGATCCTCATCTAGGTCCTCAATCTAGTATTAGAATGCCCTTCTATACCATATCCCAAAAAGTGCTTATCACACATATGATAGGCATATATACATACATATATTTATTTGTGCATCTATATTTTACATGTTTTTCAGTCACTTAATCTGCTCCAGTCCTGATGTCAAACATTACATCAGGAATTATTTTAAGTGAAGTGTTTTACGTGTTCCTATTCATATGAATGACAGAAACCATTATACTTGGAGAGAGTACTGTATTTTAGTAAACGTGGATTTTCAGTCAGTTCCTGTTGTGTATAATAAGGACATCTTGTGCTGATTTAGGACATGAGATCCAATGCTGTCATATTACCTATTTGCAAAAATAACAGTCATTTTGTAATTAATAACAGGGAAAGGAAGATCTTTATCAAATAGCACAACCAGTATGAGAGAATGACTTTTCATTTTGATTGTCTTACATCTTCATTCTAGCTACCATGAGTTTGGGTTCCAAACTCTTTAGTTTTTCCCAAGTGTATTCCCTTCCAAGTGCCCACAACATTCTCTTCCCCTGTTTCTCTATGTAACACTGGAAGGACAAACCTCACTCCAGAAACAACCTGCATTTGCCTTTGAATGGGGGCTGGGGATAATCACAGAATCATAGAATGGTTCGGGTTGGAAGGGACCTTGAAGATGATCTAGTTCCAACCCCCCTGCATGGGCAGGGACACTTCCCACTAGACCAGGCTGCTCAGAGCCCCATCCAGCCTGGCCTTAAAAACTTCCAGGGATGGGGCTTCCACCACCTCTCTGGGCAACCTGTTCCCAGGTTGAATTACATCTGGAGAGTAAGAGTGGTTCATGTGGGACAATTATGCAGCTACCAGTTGCCTGCATGGGGAAGGAGACTTTTATATCTTCCTCCTTCACATTAGCCTCATTCTAGTTTGTTTGATTTAAATAGAAGGGGTCAGAGTTGGATGTTGGGAGGTGTAGGCTTCTTAATGCCAACAGACACATACTGTGGAAACAGAAGGTACATTCCGGGCTAAGGACCCATTTTTTTCCACTGGTATAAATAGTTTTGTCACAGACTTACTAAAAGGTTCAGGAAAAGGGAAGTCCATATTCCTGGTGTTTCTCTACAGTTGCATACGTTTGCTATAGACCACTCCAGAAAAATAAACTACACCTTTACAGGCGAAAGGACACGGTAAGTGCTGTAGTTCCAGAGCAATGGAGTGACTTGTAAGTTTAATGACATCAGGAAAAGCAGAGGCAATCATAAGTTTTGCATGCTCATTTTCTGAATCTGTGTAAAAAACATAGTATTTGGCAGAGAGACTACAAGGCATTTTTTGACAATGTTCATTAACATTTTAGTATAACATTATTCAAAATTTAGGGAATAAATTCACCCTTCCATTAAAATTGGTAATGTTATGAAAGTGAAATACAATTTAGGCTGATAATCACAGTATGAGTTTAACTGCCTGGAAACTACTTACAAAGCCCTTTAAAAAAAAAAAAAAAAGACATAAAATTGCAAAACATTCATGGATTTCTCTTCACCGAGCTCCCATTTGGAAACAAGCCTTCTGGCAAGTTAAGCCCAGTCTGTATTTCACGTTTAAATCTGCCTCATTGGTATTAGTTTTGGCGAAACCTAGCAAAAAGGAGGGAAAAAACACAACAGTTGGCACACAGATACAGCAATACAACCCAGCATTCACTTCCACCTCTATCAACTATGTGCCACTGAAGACCAGAGACACTGTATTTATCTAAACTGATATATTTGCAGTATTTAAGAGATAAACAGTTCCACAACTAAATTTTCTGATGTAGGAATACAAGATATACGTGGTGCTAGTATCCAGCCTCTAAACTTCATTTATTTTGAGTTGCGCTATTGATTTAAGAATGCAAGCAGATTAAACTTGGGCAGCTGAACCTGTGCTTGCCCCTGCTAACTGTGTGGTCTTCTCAGATGGCCTCCAATGCCAGCAGAAGGGATAGCTGAACTCGGGTGAAGCAGCTCCTCAATTATACAGCGTACAGCATGGCACATGAATGTAACTCAAAACAGGCTGTGACTCGGTTAATGCACTGGCCCACAAATAGTCATAGTTGGTGTACAGTGGGGCTGCACTTGCCATGAGCAGCAATAGAAGAGAGAGCTGCAGATGGGCAGCAGGTTCAGCCATCACCTTCTAATCCACTTGCATTCACGCATCAATACACTGAATGATGTAGAGGCAACAGAACAGATTATATTCAATATATGATTGAATCACCACTGCAATATTAGCACGCCAAGGAATTGACTGATTCCTGACGATTTCCCTTCTCTGCTTAATAAGATCATTCTGCTTTTCCTCCCCACCCACCAGGAGACAAGATGCTGTCTGTCAATGCTGGGTTTGAACAGAAGTAGTAAAATGAGTTTTGGAACATACATATTAGCAGGCGATATACAATCAAATGTATACATATATAATACACATACTGTACGTATAGTATTTGTATACATTTGATTTTATTATCTGTTTGATGATGATATAATTAAATACTTGTAATTTTACCTATTTTTTAAAAATTTGCCTTCTTCCATTCACATTCATTTGACTTTGATGATGATAGAGTTTAATTCTTCTAATTTTACCTATTTTTTTAAAACTTGCCTTTTTCCATTCACATGCATTTTTGTGTGAGGACATGCTTATGTATTCTATTGCTTTAATTCCATATACTCATAAAAATGAATTAGTGATATTATAAGATATCCAGCAGACAAAAAGTAAAGCACAGTAAGCCTAAATAAGAAACTAGATGAGGAAAGAAGGTGTAAATGGGAACAATGCAGAGAAGACCTTCAAGAGTAGTAACGGTTAACATTCAGTTGAACCCTGACTGCAGGTCTACACAATTACGCTGAGGAAACACTCTCCACAGAAGATCCAAGCCTCCTTGAAATACCTTCTGTTCCCAGCCTTATTTAAATAGATGCCCCAGGATGAAGATCCAAAATAACTCATGAGATCTTACTTGTTCAGGATGAAAAACAGTTCCACAGATAATCTGGCTCCTAGTTGATCAATGTGTCCCACTGAAACTTCACATACTGCATTTCTTCTGCCTCCTTATCCCATCTTTTTCACTTAACAGTACTGAACAAGCTAACTCATGAAAGAATGATACATAAGGGCCTTTCCAAGCATTAAAGCCTTTCTTTTAGAGGTACAGGGCTGTATTTCCTGTACCAGTTAGACCTCTGTGTTATCCTTCCTCCAGCCACTATATATCATCATTTATAACCTTATGAGAATAGCCACCAAGGAAAGCTTAGTTCATGAAGGATGTGTTTACTGTATCAAATGTTAATGAAATGTTTTCAGTGGATGGAAACTGTTCATTGATTTTTCAAAGTTGTGTGTGAACTAGGATAATAGATAGATGTAATAGGTACAAGTGCAGAGGAGCTGGAGAAACTCCCTGAGTGGATCAGCATTCCTGGAGCAGTTCCAGAAATGTTTCAACACTTCTGAAGTGCCTATGTGTCCCACTTAATTTGGGCCTATCTCTGCCTCACCCAGGGATGGTTCCACTGAAGTAAAGGCAAAAACTGGAGGATGAAGATAGCACCATTAAAACCTGTAGTCTGCAAAAAATGACAAAAAGCAATTACTGTTTTTCTGCTATCGTAGATTTTGGTGCCATCAAAACCTCAAGTGTTTTACATTTGAATGAGCATATTACGTTAAATGTAACGTCTGCACATCTGATGCTAACAGCTGTCATTTGTGTGTACCACTATCTGCTTCAGAAAGGGTCTGATCTCCACGAGTGCCGAAGTGCCACAATGCCTGCTGAAGATAACAGAGGTGGCGAGAGCCCAGCACCGCTCAGAACTGGACCCAAATACAACTGCTTGCTCTAAACAAAATGTGATTAAATAAGCAGAAAAATGCTAACATAACAAAAGGGATGGTTTTTGCTTGGAAGACCAGGAGTAATCAAGCCTGAAATGCAGAAAGCCCCCTCAGTCCACTGCTTTAAATCCCAGTGGAGTCAGCCAATTTGGTAACACCCTGTCCTAAGAGCACGGCATTTGGTAAGGGCTAAATGGGCTTAATGAAGACTATTTTACAGTTCGCAGCAGCAGAGTTGCTACTTTCTTACAGGACCTCCTAAGCAACACATTCTTACTATTATTTCACTTACAGGAAGAACAGCTTCCCTTGGAAGCTTCAAAATACTTTGCTAACGTGGAACAGGGAGGCGTACAGGGAGGAGTTTGTGGGGACAGTCCTGTACGCAGCCTCCGAACTGGCAGGAGGACACACAGCCTTAGCAACTCCCTGCAGTTCAAGACTATTGACTCTCTGATTTCCAACCCCAAACTGCCCTTTTCAGCTACACAAACAGCCATAGGCTTATTTCATTATGTTTCTCTACAGCAAGCAGCCCTTTGAAAGCCTGATTCTGAACGATGCTGATTCCTAATAAGTTCTAATGAACTTATCACGTGTGCAAAAACAAGTTATCGTTCAAAAATGTAAAAACAGCCCTCAAAAAAAAAAAAAGACGAACAGTGTTAGCATATTTGTTAAAATAATAAAAGTTGTTTATCCCTTATTATCTCCTAATTATTTGAAATTGCAGATAAAAGCAAACCACAATTCCAACATCAGCTTTCATAAAAAAATCTGTTCCTAATATGACCTTTGCTGTGGGGGTGATTGATCAGGAAAAAACACAACATCCATTTAAAAATGGACTCAATCCTGCAACAGCCTGTTTCCACTAAAGAAAATGTACTTCCAGAAAATAAAACCATATCCTCTATTATTTTGTACTCACTGGCTTGAACCTGCACAGTCAATTTCTTTTTAAACGTACACTAGTCAATTGCGATTAGACTACCCAATGTTTCCTTGGCAGATGCTTTTCCTGAACTCCATGTTATCTTTTAAGATCATTTTGTAAAACTGAGCTTTTACTTTAGGGGGAAAAAAAAAGGGGGATGGTGGGAACTTTTACCGACAGACTTATCCTGATTATTTTTATAATGAAATACATCTGCAAAAGTATGGTTCTCAGTCTGTTCTCTCATGGTCTCATCAACGGCATAAGCCAGGACAAGCCCAAACAGATTACCTGCCAGGGTGATCGATATGCTAGGCTACAGCAAATCTCATTTAAGCATACAAGATAAGCCAACACCTTGTCTTCACAGCACAGTAAAATCGAGGGCAAATTGTTTATTTTTTATATGAGGCCAGTCTATAATGAAGATTGTTGACGCTAAATCACGTTTTCTTTGACATTTTGTTGTCGCAAATGTCGTTTAGGAGATGTTATTCCAAATAAGTAAGCAGGCTGTGAAAATGTGACTATATAGCCAAATGTGTCTCAAAGAAAGCCGAACAGGCTATAAAGTTCTCCTCCCAAAAAAGCAGTAGTCTGCATGGGGAGAGATAGTACAGCCATCCCTTAAAATCTCGCTTGTAATGAACCTAGAGAGATGTTTGTTTTAGTTCAGATCATTCACTGCATCCACGGAAAAAAGCTGCTAGAAAAGGGTCAGCTCCTCATTTTCCACCCATTAGTTCAGTTTCAAACTAGCAAAACATATGATCCAAAAAAACTGCTTTTACTGTAGCAGTACAATATCACTAAAGTTCCTGTCACCAATATAAACAAGATGTCTCATTCAGTGAACATATATAATCACAAGCACAACTGCTACTCTTGCAAGGAAGCCTGATGCAGAGTCTTGAAAAGTGGAAAAAAGGACCAAGGATTGCTGCTTTCTGAACAAATGCCTATCACAATGCTCAAATCTCTATTTTCTGAACTGCAAAACTAACGGAAGGAGCTGTAGGTGTTTGCTGTACATGAAAATCAGGCCACCAAGGGTCCAATATTATGGAACAGTGACCCAGTCTTGCTGTCAGAGATGTCAATAGAAGTTTTGGTAAGCATTTCAGTTGGAGGAGGGCTGGGTCATCGCAGCCTGGGAACATTCTTTAGAGGAGGCAAAAAAAAAAAAAAAAAAAAGAAAGAAAGGAATAGCCAGTGCTCTTCCATGCCACAGCTTTCTCAAACAAATCATTGTGTTTCATGCTTTCCATCTGCAGTGCTATAAAGATTTCAGGCACTTTTGGAACCACCAATCAGTAAGTAAGGCTGACCTCTGTGCATACCTCGGCAGGGGTACATGCTTGCAAGCGTTTATGCAAGCCGCGTGCTTTCAAGATAAGTACATGAAAGTGCATAAACCAAGCAGCATCTACATTTTTCATGCCCACAGCTCCTTTAGTGCAGCTCGTGATTTCATGCATGAACACTGCAGCCTGCGCTGGAGGTTGCCTTCAGGAGAACTAGGAAACGATGCCTGTGAAGTGTCCCTTCCTGATCCCAGTGAGACAGATCTCAGGGACCCAGATGGTGGATTGCTGCAATTTCTCTCATCAAATGCTAACTTCAGGCTATTGTAACGATTCAAAATTTATACCACTCATTTGTAACATTCACAGGAAAGCACTAAGGGGCAGTGGGTACTGCTAATCTTTTCTTTGGTCCTAATAGTCTTGCCCTACCATACCCACTGTACTGCTGCATAGCTTAATCTCATAGCCCATCATTTTAACCTTATCAGTTCATTTTCTGAAGTCTTTGGTTACTTCTGCTTTCACTGCCTTGAGCATAGGCTGCTGGACTTTACTTTGGGTAACACACGCTCAATTAAATACCTATCTATTGGTCACCTGAACCAAAAGAAACCAACTCCTTCCAAACAAGCAAGTTTGGAACACGTAAGGACTAGTGTCCTCTGACAACAAAAGTCCTTTCCTGTAGTTTCAGTCTATTTAAATGCTTACTAAACATGGCACCTTCAAATTCATCATGAAGTTAATCCCCAAATTAAATATGCAAGAACAAAACAAAGTGACTGACTGCAATAGATACGAACCTACAAGGTCATTTTTAGGTTTTAATTTTGGATGCTAGCTGTTTAAAGGCTGATCAGCCAAAGAAAAAGAAGCCCTGACATTATTTACATTTTAAAAGATTGATCATTTTTTCCTAAATCACAGTCAGAGGCTGAATGAATAATTTCTTTTGCACACAGAATTGCTGAATATGGAAGGTTCCTTCCACCATAAATTAAAAAATAATAATGACTTCCATAAAATGTTACACAGAAAATTAATAATGGAGCAAAGTGATTTTGTAGCATTTCCTGCACTTTGCAGTTGCAGGTCACTCTTCTTTAACCAAACAATTTTTCTCAGATTAACGACTGTATTCTCAGAAGTGAACAGCTCTTTATTTAAAATATTTAAAACTCCACAAGAAAAACATACACTATCGTATTTAGTTATCAGAAATGCTCTTTTATGGACACAGGAAATGAATGAAATTCCATGGGCTCATTGCTCTGAAAGTTTTGCTTACTGCCAATAGTATGTTCAAAGCCTCAATAAAAAACTTTTCTCACCTACTAACTGCTCTGCAATCATTCAGTAACATGCCCTAGCCCTGCCATGAAACTCTGCAAAGAGGAAGAGTATTGCACTTCATTACCAAATATTCCCTAACTATTTTTACAGCACAATTTGTATACTGTCATACTTGCTGTTCTCTCCAAAGGAGGGCTGACCTGCCCCAAAAGACTTCAAACACAGAAGAAAAAAATTTCATAATGTGCATGTAAGAGAAGGCCATGAAGAAACTATATGTTATCAACCGCACATATGCAATCAGTTACAATCTAGTGTGGTACAGCTCTCCATTAATAAGCCAGTTCTGTGTTAGCATTAAGTGAGATTTAAGAATGAATGTGAAGGTCAAAAGGCAGTGGATTCCTGGATTAATTCCGAGCATAAGTTTCATTTGTACAAGGCAATGAGAGAGCAAATGCTCTATCAACAGTAGAACACTTAATTGATTGGCACTAGTAACACGGAGTGGACATGTGTCGTCACCCCTGTTGAGAAGACTCACAACCCCACCTAAAGACCGCATGAAAACTTAGCAACAGCGAGTTAGTAAATTAACTTATACAGTGGAAAAATAAATATTCATCCACCTCTCAGATATGGATCAGCTCCCCTCTTCAAAGCATTGTAAGAGTCCCCTTTCTATATTGTCCTTTTAGTCATTTCTCCATCTCTTCTGTTTTTCCTAGCTTCTAATGCTTCCAATATAATCCTAGTATGTTAGCCCTAAATTTTCTTATTTTCATTGTAAACCCCACAGAAAATCTACCCAGCCCTCACCTATGAGGAGGAAACTTACTGCATCTACAAGTCTTCATGTGATGAGTATTTGTGGACAATAGTTGTTCTGGCACCAGACTAACTATATTTGTTTGTAAAATGACTTACTGTGAAGTCACAGCCAGTGCTTTTCTTGATATCATCCACTGTCAGTCCTTCCCAGATTTCCACAAGGGTCAGTCCCTTCTTCTTGTCCACATCAAACACAGCCTGTCAGATTCAATGAGCACACAATTACTTTTTATTATCAAAGAAGAAAATGAGGATGTAACTAGTAATATTGTACGAAACGGTGTGCTGAAGTAGGTAGCCTTGCCGCAGTAACAAAAGATGCCATTATCAATTGGTTTCACTTTTCACTTTTCTGACTGACTGATAAAGATTTCTGCTACATTTATTTGTACCTGAAAGAATCTAAAATATGACGTGTTAGTTTTGTGGGAAAATGTGCAACTGTTCTTCATTGCATGAAATAAGGACCGTGCCTCCTGCTCCAATCTGGTGAGAACTGGAGGTCCAAAGGAAAGAGCTGAGACGTTCTTTGCTGGAAGACAATCCTCAGCAAGAGATCATGAAGGAAAACAGGAAAAGACAGTGTCTCCTTCATTCTTCTAGTTTGTTTTAAGGACAGTAGAGAGGTACAGAGTTGTTGATCACCTTGATCAGATTATGAGCCTCTCCAATGGCTATTGCTCACCCATTGCAAACTTCAGAATTTTCAGGAATGAAAGGTAAGATTTCTTGTTGCATTTTTAATAGAAAGCCTGGGAGGAAGTGGCTGAAGGACCAAAGGCTGTTCTTTCTGATATCTTCATAAAGTATGCTTTCCACTTCCAAGGCTCACAATCGCATCAAATAAAAACACCTGTAAAACAATGTGCACTTTAAAGGTGCCTACTAGAGGGAGACACATAGGTTGCAAGCTAGTTGCCAGGGAAACCATGAGGTCTATAGTAAATTTCTTAAAAAAAAAAAAAATATATATATAGTCAGTAGCAAAAGACCCATGAAGACTGAACTTGAAATGAAAGTGAAGTCTTAAGTTCATCAGAAAAGTATACTAAAGTTCAGTTGTCCTCTGGGCATATGAGACTGATTTATGGGACTGAAAAACGAAAGCTCTTCTAAATCTTAAAAGGGTAGCTGGCCATAAGGAATATCCACACTAGGAAGCTAGTATGGAAACAGAATTTGCAACACTCTCGAAGCACTGTTATGCATTTGTGTCATCTCCTAATAAAGCAACCAGATCTGAGAAGTGGTAACTCATAGAGAAATTTCTCCGTTGTTTACTTTCTATCAATCCTTGTTCACTCTCATTATTTTTTTTACCTTACATTTGTATGTGGCTAGTTAGTAGAAGACTGGAAAAACTTCCACATTTTCATTTATTTTCCCTTACTTTGTGGAGAAAAAATCCTTTAAATTACAGTAGCAATACACCACCGGGAGAAAGCAAATTCTACATCAGCACCTTTGATGCATTCTACTTAGTATGATAGATGGCTCACAGAGCGACTACTCTAAGCCCTTAAAAATGTAAACACTGATAATAAAAGGAGTATGATTACAGTAAAAACCTTAAGTCACTTATCATTTGCTGAAAAGATCCACTAATGTATTTGGAGCAGCAGCAATATCAGATGCTCACATGTACTTGCACTGGAGGGTAAATTGCTTCAGAAATGGAATCAAGTAAGGACAAAAGAAAAGCCCTGCTACAGTTACAGGTTGTGTTTGTCTAAAAGAGCCTGTAGTACACACCAAGGAAGATGCCAATTGCCTGACACGTAGGTGCTACACAGTTGTTGCTCTGCTGGGGAAAAAACGAGCTGTGATTACAGCTGTATTTGAGGATTTGCACCTCACACAGCAAATTTTCAGGAATACTTTGGTAAAAATAAGGAGATATGCACTTTGCATACTTCTGATTCATGGCATCTTTGTTTTGAAGGTGTCTAAAAGTATGGTCCAGTATACTAGATGTCAATGGTGAAAGCTTTAAAAGAAAAAATATGAGCCCCCAGACTTTGGGAATTGAACTCCAAGGGAGTCTTTGCCCTTCATTGGCAACAGACACTGAATATATTTTTCAGTTTTACTAAGCTTTACTGCTTTTACTGAGTGTCCCTGCTTAGAAATAGAGGGGGAAAGTATTGACAAGGATTCAAGAAAAGTACATTACCTTCTCTGTAATGATGCGGTTTACACATTGTTTCCCAGTAAGTGGTAAATTGCACTTTTCCAAGATTTTATGGACATTGCCCTGTGTTTAACAATATACAGACAAACATTAATTTTCAAAAACAACACAGCTTAATCAGAATTCAAATACGTACATGAAAATCACAGCTGTCGCCATTCAGTGTTATTGAAACATTCACTGTACTCAGAACACACTTTGAATTCACTTCTGTGGCAGATTACATCTTTGGCAATTTGGGACAGTTATAACTTAAATCCCACATATAGGGAGATGACTAATAAGAATCTCACTGTACCACTGAGTGGGCTCCTGAGTTTAGAAGCTCTGCTTAATAATTTGTCTTTCCTGCTGCAATGTGAGGATAAGAGATACATGGGACCTCACTGATGACACATAAAGGACAAAAATTAGGGAAAGACATTGCGGGCGCAACATTTCTCTGTCTTATACTTTATAACAAACAGTATGTGCAGGATCAGCCATACAGACAGGCATTTCAAATCCCCAGGGCTCAAGTGCTCTGAAAAGAATAAATCCAGTTTCTTTACCCACATTGAATTCCCATTCCCTCCATCCCTCCAGGAAAGCCCAAAAGCAGACTAAAAGATGAGTACAATATGCAGGTACTACACAAGAGTTATATTATCTCTGTTTTAGAACAAATCAGCATGCAAATATAGTAGAAAACAATGTATATATAAAAAATAGGATATACTTTAAGGGACTTCCTTTCCTGAAGCATCAAATGCCAGCTACTCTAAATCCTGGGAACAGTATTACCTAATGAGAAGACATAGCTTCTGACATGAAGCTGGGCAGGTAAGGTTTGGGTGGTGAGTTTTTTCCTTCTCCCCCCCGTGCCTCTTTTTCCTTTCTTTTCTTTTCTTCTTTTTTTTTTTTTAATAGGAGTTCACAAATGGCTTTAGATCCTGCTAAATTAATGTAGGCTGCAAGAGCTCTGAATGGATAAAAGAGATGGATCACTACGTTTTTAGTCGTTATTTGTAGGCGTTTTACAGAGGTAGCATTAAATGCACACTTCTCCCATTACCACGCTTTTATTTTTTCACTAATTATCAATTTTCAGTTATGAATTTCAAAACTCTCAGAGTATTACATGTCTCATTTAACAATCTGAATGCAATACCTTTTAAATTTACAATCATCAGTTTGCCTTAAGGCTCAATATAAACACAGGAACCATCTCTCAGCCAGTTTGACTCCTGAGTGGTAACAAAATTAGCAATCCATGTGCTTTTGAATTTATCTTTTTCTGTGAAGAACTATTTCTTCATTCTAATTCTAATTATACTAGCAAGATCGACATTTGTTATCAAGGCAACTACTCTGATGAAACTCACTCATTCTTAATAAAAATAATGACTTGCAACAGTGTTATTTTCAATTGATCTACTTATATCTTGTCCATCTTGAGGACCTTCCTGTGCATTTTACCTAAGAGCCAAGATCCATGTGTGCTATTTGTCATATCTTCAGTAACGTATCAGGTATACTTCTCAGCCATATGAAATTAAGTGTCTTTTCGTGGTACCCAATTGAGACTGAAATGCATGGACTTGCAGAGGTGACAGCTTGAAGGCTGCTGTGACCCTGAGAACTGATACATTCCAGCTTCTTAACACTCGAGCTGAAGATTACTGTATTACCAGTTAGCATTAAAGGTGACTTTTTGAAGACATCCATCAGGGCACTATCAGAATAGGAATCCAAACGGAACTGCACAGTCTGAATTTATATGGGATTTATTCAGATAAAGGAAAAGGCTGCTGTGTAGATACATAAAACCTTAAGGTGTTTCAGTCTTCTTTAAGTAAAAAACTCTGTTGCTGAAGAACAAAACTGTCCTTAATCTTCCACAATACATTAAAATCAAAACTATTCATAATGGCAGAAAGGAGTTTTCAATTCAGTGCTCCATGTTTCAATCACATCCAAATCAAGTACTTAAAACTAGTTTCCATTCTATTTTTCTGAATGGTGTAGACAACTCATTTCATAACATGCAATAATTACCAGCCATTACTTTACTATGTTTTGCAAAACATGTCAATGATGGCATGGGGCTAAGAACTTGCCTTTCATTTCTCTTAGGCAGTATTTAGCAGATTAGGCACAGATGCAAAGTGACTGTTTAGAGATTAAATAACAACCTTACATTCTATTATTTTTCTTCATGGTTATAAACAAAAAAGTACATTAAGAAATACCATAAAGAATGAGACTTAAGGTCCATTTGCCAAGTGTCTCACAGTGGCCTATGCACATGGATTAAAAAACTGAGAGCCCCTCCACACATATGCCCCCCTGGTTCCTGCCACGCTGTGATGTATCGGCATCCTGAGCTACAAACTGCTTCTGGGCAACGCTATTTAATTGTCACTGATGAACTCAACCTCATAAAACAGTTGGGTCCCTTTCAAACAGACTTAATTCTTTGAGCTCCTTCATCATCCTACTGATCATCCACAACTTCATTAGCTGGCTATAAAAAATGTTTCTTGTTGTTTTAAACATGCTGGTTGCTAATTTCAGTTGGCTACCCCTACTTTTTTTTATAAGGTAGTGACTAGCCATTCTGTATCCATCTTCTCCATTCCCTTATTATTTTGTTTATTTCTATGTTACCCTTTCCCAATAGTGTTTTTTAAACTGAAGTCTTCTACAAAACACATTTCATGTTCTGTCATTCTTCTTCTGTTCCTTTTGGGTTTCATTACATGTAAAAATTTAAGTAATTAAAAATGTAAATAATTTGGGGCAGAGCATATTTAGTTTTGTTTGTAATATACTGCATGTCACAATTTAAACAGAGGAAAAGTATTTATTTAAGTGTTAACACAGATACTAGTTTCACCCTCATAATTAAGTGTATATTATATTTTGCCTGCACTGCAAGGACTCAGCCTATTGCTATATTTAAAAACTGCATCATGCGTACTGAAAGGAAAATTCACTTTTGAATTCTTATAAAACTTATTGTAATGTTTAACAAGCCATTACTATTACACAAAAACACTTGAAAAGGATTAAAAGATCCTTCACAAGGTGACAAATCAGACAAAATTGACTGCAAGAACTACCTCTAGCAGCAACTTTTGAACAAGTCCATTGAAAGTGCTGCATATATCCTGTAGGCTTCCACTGTACTTCCATCCAGCAAATCTTGACTGCTGTTGATTAACAGGAGACTGTGGTGTCTAATGGTAGAATTTTTATTTTTTATCTGGAGAATAAATGACAAAAGCGTCCCTATACTAAAAACCAACAGACCCAAGAGGCACTGTATGTCACAGTACATACAGACATTTCGTTCACTCAGTAGCACACTGGGCTTTGAGCAGGATCAAAGATTGCTCCTCTGACGCATGCATGCAGATGCAGTAAGTTTGAGAAAATCTTTGGTGTAAAGAATTAAAGAGCTGTCAATATAAAGTCAGCTCTGTAACAAGCAGTCACACACAAAAAAAACTTCTGACCTTTCAGAACTGGTCTTATGGATGCTATTTTTGCTTGTGTATATTAAAAAAAAAAAAAGAAAAGCAGGAAGGAAGGAAAGAAGGAAGGAAGAAAAGAAGGAAGGAAGGAAGGAATGAAGAAAAGAAGGACGGAAGAAAGAAGAAGGAAGGAAGAGGAAAGAAGAAGGAAGGAAGAAGAAAAGAAAGGAAGGGAAGAAAAGAAGGAAGGAAGGGAAAGAAGGAACAAGGAAGAAAAGAAAGGAAGGAAGAAAGGAAGGAAAGAATAAAGAAGGAAGGAAGAAAAGAAGGAAGGAAGAAAAGAAGGAAGAAGGAAGAAAAGAAGGAAGGAAGGAAGAAGAAGAGGAAGGAAGAAAGAAGGAAGAAAGAAAAGAAGGAAGGAAGAAAAGAAGGATGGAAGAAAAGAAGGAAGGAAGAAAGGAAGGAAGGAAGAAAAGAAGGAAGAAAAGAAAAGAAAACACCTGAAAACTCTAACAGTAGCTTTTAATTTCCAACATTAGATTTCCATATTTCATCGTCTCACTTTTGAATAAACAAGAAGCAGTATGAAAACCTCAAAAAGAGTCTAGGTAAGATGAAATGGTGCCAAGAATACCATCCATTTTAAAATAAGAATAACATCAAAAACTGTGCACATAGTTTAGTTTTGCAGTACCTCACACAAAAGCAGAATAAATAATTTATGAAAGTCTCTACCTGGCTCTCTAGAAGTGCACACCAGGCATCCCATGTACATAAGAGCCCAAGTTACATATACATATGCCAAAATAAATAAGTCTATGCCTACACTGTTTGTAACAGTGAACCTATCTGTGTTTCCATCATTTTCAGGTTTCAGTACTCCTACTGACAAAAAAAAAAAAAAGCAAACAACTTCGAAGCACTGTACTGAAAAAAAAGATATAGGTGATAGTACTTTTAAGAGAATAAATAGCATGAATAATTACACTATGTGTGGACTCTGAGCTTTAACCAAATTCCACAGTAACTAGAAATTTAGCATAAAAATTTTTTCAGATCACATTAATACCTGAAGTATGAGTCTGAGTGAATGGACAATTGCATATCCAGTTTTTGGGAGGCTGTGATAGGGATGCAAATCGTATAGATAAATTTGTTTTGTACTTTTGTTTACTTATTTACACATATACATGCAAAAAATATTGGGTCAGAATCAGCCCTGTTACCAAAAATGTGCCCCTTGAGATCACAGCTTAGTATAAACTGTGAAACTACTAGATTTTTCAACATTTTTTTTAAAATGAACATTCATTCTTCAAATCACATTTAAAAAACACATAATTGTTAATATATTTAGCCTTCATATTTACATTATTTACTATAGTTTACCATGCAAATTCCTTATAGAATCATAGAATCATAGAATTGCCTAGGTTGGAAGGGACCTTTCAATCATCTAGTTCAACCATCAACCTAACACTGACAAAACCCATCACTAAACCATCTCTCTAAGCACTATGTCTACCCGTCTTTTAAATACCTCCAGGGATGGTGACTCAACCACTTCCCTGGACAGCCTGTTCCAATGCTTGATAACCCTTGCAGTGTAAAAATTTTTCCTAATATCCAGTCTAAACCTCCCCTGGCGCAACTTGAGGCTGTTTCTTCTTGTCCTATCACCTGTTACTTGGGAGAAGAGGCTGACACCCACCTCTCTACAACCTCCTTTCAGGTAGTTGCAGAGAGCGATAAGGTCTCCCCTCAACCTCCTTCTCTCCAGGCTGAACAACCCCAGCTCCCTCAGCCGCTCCTCATAAGACTTGTTCCCCAGACCCCTCACCAGCTTCATGGCCCTATTGCATTATTGCCCTTATGCTTGCCCTTATGCGTTCTCACAGGGGTATTATCTTGAGCAATACACAGCTAATTCTTACTGTAGACATACAACAAATTTGGAATAATAGAAACACAGAAATTAAACAAAAAGTTCATTTTTAAACATTTGGTATAGTTCCTTGAAAATAGAAAGTTTTGTCCTCCAGTACATTTTTCTCATAGTTTGGACAGTCCCATTTTAGAAGTTTCAAATGACAAGTTTCCTGTGACCTTCTGTGGAAGACAACTGTTTATAAAACTTCCCACACAAAGAAGTCTCTAGATTAAGCTCTATCACATAATGATGTACGGCAGCCTGCATCTCATCGTGCCAAAAAGATCTATTCTATTGAGCTGTCAGTACCAATTTGACTGGCAACTTCAAAGGTAAGTATCTTTCCATCATAACAAGTATTTAACCATGGGGAACCTCGTTTTTCAAATTACTCTGAGACGAAGAGTAAAACCTCTGGGGTAGCATCTACTGTAGCTCCGGCAATTGCCACTCTCATTAAATTTGCATGAAGTAACTAAAAAATGTGTGCAGCTTTTAAACATCAAGTTAATATTTCATTTTTTTCCATGGTGAATGATTCACGTACAAGACGAATGGAACCATACCAGCCTAGCCCCCTGTTGCACCTCCATAACTAACAGCAAAACTGTCAAATTCTCATAAAGTAGCAGACTGAATGTAAGATGGTTTTTTTTTTTCCCCTTCTTCCTTTGTTGGTACAGCACAAAACACTTTATTTAGAGAGAAGCAGCAAAGCCTTACCTTGGCTGAGTGCTCCATGGTGACAACCACTTTGGTCTGCGCGCTGGATACCAGGTCCATGGCACCACCCATTCCTTTCACCATCTTACCCTAAAATTAAAATTTTAATAGAAATATAACATTTTTATTATTTAAATCCTGCATAGAAAGCCCACCTTTTTCACCACTACTGTTTTCAAACACTAGCAGAGCTTCACCAGAGCGACAACCTGTCTCATTCTAGGCTCTATAAGATGCAAATAGGAAAAGAATGATGAGTAGAATAAGGATCCACTGCCACTGCTGGTGCCCTGGGGTGTAACTTAAATCTGAGTAGTACCATTGGCTTAATGAAATCCCTGACACTGAGGAGCAATGAATTTAGTTCCAATGGTTCTGACATTAAAAAAGCAAAGTGTTCATTCTCCTGTTGATAGAAACGTCATTAAATCCTCAAAACAAATCTTTGCTTATGAAATGTAGCAACAAAGAACATATGAGCACTCTCCACCTGCCAGTTTAGAATGCCATGGCTCATATCACTGTATCAGCAGAAACCAACCTTTTTGTTCTATTCCAGATGTTTCCGGATGTTATTTCAGAATATGGACAAATAAAAAAATGTGGATTAGTATTCACTTCTGTTTGTCCCTCAAACCAAGAAAAGCTTTCTGCCTCTGTGACTCATTCTTAAGAGTGTGAGAATTGCACCTGTTATCACAGCAGCTGTATTACGGCTTGGTGTTCAGCTACCTCTATTTTTACTTTCCATAATGTTACAACATTCAACGCCTGCCTGCTTCCACCACCTTAAACTGAACACATCTGATCTTGGAGGTAAGAGGTCCAGACTTGGCACGCTTCTGGTGGGAAACGACCGTAAGTACAAACTTCTATCAGTATGAGCAGAGCAATCATTTTTGGACAACAAGCACTAAACCCCAGAAAACAAACGAGGCAACAACCTCATGAGCCACTCCAGAGAATTGAGTGAAGGGTAGAAAGGGGAGTGGAACATTAAGGCACCTGCGTGATAGGGGAGGTTAGTAGGAAACATAAGGCAAGGAATTTTACAGATTAAAATAATTTTCTGTCTCAAGTGTTTTGTATTGGCTCTCTTTTGACTGGTTTGTAGCTGTAATTAAAATAAATTATGGACAGTAATACAATGGACGCTGTTTTATATATAAAACCTAAAAGTGTATGGTTAAACGATTGGAAAACTTCCTAGTATAAAGCTTCCTTTTATTAGGTATATGATTCAGTACCTTACTAGTATCAGTACCTATGGTCCATGATCTAAAACACATGGAAAACACCCGTCTCATTAAGCTGCCAGGCCTGCAACTTATTGGTCTCCTGATCTTTATGGCCTCTTGACCATAATGAAGGGAATATACACCCCCCCAAAAAAAAAAAAAAAAATTGTATTTTCTTACTGTTTGCACAGTGAAGAATAAATCACATATTCCTATATCTATAAATAACCCCTTTGGAATTTCTCAGTCAGATTAATATTAAATATGAATGACATTAATTAACATTACTACTAAATATTTCTTTACAAATACACACTTGAGAGGGGTGAGAGGATCTACCTCTGTCCTTAACTTCCTGGCACTGCTCAGATCATTCTCCATCCTACCTGGAAATACAGAACTCTTTCAGAGACTGCAGTGACCTCTCACCTGCCTGCCAGAGGCTCACTGACCAGATAATGCAGAGTAGCAGAAGACGATGGATTATCTCCCCAGTAACTCAGAATATGTTTGCATTGAGGACTACACTATCAATATACCTGTCCTGACTATGCCGTTAGCTCATTTTCCAGCCTTTTTTAGTTCTGTTAACCAGTAAAGACCTACAACAACTAGGAAATATCTGAAGAAATAAGTGCCAATGAAGAACAATGACAAATCTACTGATGGAGAAGATGTCATACAGGACTGAAAGAAAAGACTTCATCCCTTTGTGTACACACACAGAAGCAAGAAAATGCAAGTTAAGTTGGAAAGAAGGACTTAGGGACCTTTAAACTGCTAAATCTGCTCCTCCTCTTCAGGCAAACATCACTGTAGGATGCCTGATAAAGCAAATCAATTAAGCATTAACTCCAACTAGCCAAGTAATTACATGCTTTTATTTTGAGGAATATCCAAAGCATAAGAGCCCTACATTGCTCTCAGGGCTTCTACTAAACTCCCACAACTTGCACTTTCCCCCACAACATACAGGCACAGGGGACAGCTGCATCCTAAATTTCAATTAAAATGCTTCAGTCTAAAAGGTGATTCCCAAAAGACATTTTTGCCTGGGATAAGCATGCAGACCAAAACAGTTCTGAGATTTATAAACACGGCACATTTACAAGCAACAAGCAATTTCTGTTTCTTTTAAATTTTAATAGCATATTTAATTGCGTCTGACATAAGTCAGATTCTTTTATTTGAATACTTTGCTGTAATACACAGTGTGTCATAAAAATAAACATTTTCACCTCCTGAAGACCATTTGCTACAACCACCTATGCCTTGAAATCTCTGAAAAACTAAATCGGGTTTACAGTGCTGGATACTAGCTGAAGTGTGAACTATACATTTCACTTCAATAAAATATTAATTTTTATTTATTTTTTATTCAACAGGGCAAGTTGCAGAAAGCAAAACTGTTGACTCTTGGTTACTTGATAAAGCATTTAAGTGTAATGTAATAACCTGTAAAAAGCTGTTTTAAACAATTCATTTTTTAAAAAAAAGGAGGTATTTCAAATAAGAAACTGCCAAAATACATTTGCAGGTTTCCTGTGTCTTCTTGCCATATTGGTAAAGTTCAGGGTTTGCATGGCCCCTCACCCCCCATTTATTTATTTGGTTTTGTTAATTCCCAATTACATTGGTGCTGCTATCTTAAGAAACCAGAAGGAAAGACTTAATTCAGCGGCAGAACACTGGCAATTTGAAGAACTATTATAACACCCACTTCACCAGCAAGAGCTTGAAGCAAGAAGAAAAGCTTTTTGAATTAGCCATGTGCTTCCTGGGAGGTCCAATGTTGGCAATATATATACAGAGGGTTAGCTGGAGGACAGAAACAAGCTGACAGTTTCCTTCTAGCCTCTCAGTTTCCATAAAAGGTCCATATTCCAGGGAGGCATTCTGCTTTTCTTATTGTGCTTCATCAGCAATTCTTGCCAAGTCTCAGTTTCATCTCGGGATGCAAGAGGTGGAAATTCATGAACCTTATGAATTTTATTCTTTTTTTTAATTAAGATATTCAGCTCTTCTACTTCTTCACTGCCATAAAATCAAACAAAATTAGTGACGTTTCTTATAATGCCTGCTTATTGCAAAATAAATGATTTTGTCATTGTAGTGATGGGGCATCTTTAAGAAAACATGAGAGAAGGGTACATATTTTCTCATCTGATGTCTTCATATCAGAACATCAGTTGAGTGGTCAAAATATAACACTACAGAGCCTCAGAACATAATTTAGCCTAATAGTAATTCCTAAACAGAAACCTTCCTGTTGTTTTGGTCACTTGTGGCACCCAAGACAACCTGTGGCATTCCAGCAGAAGCTTGTAAGTACTCCAAGGTGCTCAAGACAGTCAAGATATTTTTCAAGAGAATGTGGAGGCTTTCCACAATGGTGTTGCAAGATGGAAAGTTGCTATAGGAAAACAACAATTTATAAGAAAATCCAAATAGATTAAAAAGAGGTGGCTCAGCGACAAAAGGAAAACTCAGGAGCCTTCAAACGCTATTAAAATCTTGAATAAAGGCTGATGTCTTAAAACTTTCTTCTATATTCCCAGGGGAAAGGATTTTTCTTCCATAACTGAATTTTATAGCTACTCCCAACATCATAAAATAAAATGCATCTGAACTGATCTGGTTATGTTAAAAGAACATAATCTTGTGGGACAAACACATATCACATCAACAGTACAGCAAAGCAGATGCTAACGACGTGTTCAAGAAACAGTGAAAACCTACCAAATGCAGAGTTTGATGGAAATAAAAGCTTGAATAATTCCATTTAAAACTGAATATGAAAGGACAAGGTGAAAACATACACCCATTTGAAAAGGAACTGAGCTACTTCCCTGTTAAGAGCTCTTGCCCATGTTGCCAACTACCCTAATACTGTATTAAATAAATAGCATTTAGTCTGAAATTTCTCTCTCCTTCCATTAGATAAAAGAAAGAATACATATGCCTCACACTATGCTCAGAATTAGTAAAACTACTATTTCAAAAACTCTCACAGAAGACAATGAATGCTTCTAGTTTAAACTACAGTCCTCATGCAGGCTTCCCATTCAATCTGAATTTTCAGGCATCTCCCTGGCAGACCTTGAACAAGCTACCTAGGATGACAAGAGTAAAGATTTTAACAATGTCAGTATGGTTTCTGAAGGCCACAGACACAGACTAGGTGACAGGTACAGAATCCATCACCAGTCTCAGGTTCCTTATGAAAGAAAACAATTATATCATGCCAGGGACAGCTACTAAAATTCAGAGCAACTGGAACAGTATGAACTCCACAGAGAAAAGCAGAAATGAAGGTAATGCAGCGGATACAAGATACTTCCATCATCACCATCAATGGTGCTAACCCTGCAGTCAAACAGATGAACTTAGGACCCCTTAAAAGTTTTCTGCTCTGGCCTTCTCTGCAGTGGCATGTGAGCACTACTAACAAATGAGTCACACAGGTCTCCCTCTCCATACAGGTGCTGTCTGTCTGCACAGATGTGCCAGCTTCAAATGACGCACACAGCACAAGCAAGGAGGTCATCAGAGCCATATATAACTATTTAACAAAAATATCTCGTCAATTGTTGTGGGGTTAGATGTGGTTGGTTTGGGTTTTTTTTTGTTTGTTTGGAGGGGTGCATATTAGCACAGACCTTAGATTTGTACAAAAAAGATACCAATCAGAAGGTAATATTAAAAAATACATATGCATAAATCTAACTATATAAAAATGTAGATGACAATCATTTGCCCACTGCTAACAGTTTGGTCCAGTGTTTAAAGGAAAGGTACGTTTATAGTTGATTCTAAAATGAAAGCCACAAGTATTCCAGATTTCACTTTCCATTTCTTCAGTGAAAAAGACTGATGAAGAATGCATCAAAAAAGCTGAAGATTAAGTGTTATGAACCATACTTCCTTGTCCTGTTTTCCACTGACTTTATGTCCTTATATGGCACAACTACAGAATTATTTTAATTATACTGTCAACCATGACACCTAAATTAGATTTTACCCTGAGAGTATGACAAAATGAACATTATGAAGAAACACTGGGAAATCATTAACAGGATTTTTGAAACAGTAGAGTTGATAATGCAACAACACAACAAAGAGTTAATACTGGAAGATAACAACAAAGCTGAGGACACTGTACATGCACAACAGGGTGAAGATGTATTTTAAAAGATGTCCAAAATAAAGATTTAGTTGTATGGTCATACAGAAAATTACCTGATTCTCAAGAATGCTGACCAGATATCTCCTAACACACACATAATGAAAAGCAAAATTAAAAAGTAAGTATCATTTTTGAAAGAATGGAACATTAGTTCTTGAGTGACTGATACTTCTTGGCAAAACTTATTAATAACTCTTCCTTAAAATGTAGCATACACAAATATGTGTACTAACTATATTTATATTTTTACTTTCCATAATTGGAAAATTAAGGCACTATAAAATATGCGCAAAGAAAGTTGCTGAAATTTTATTTCTTTGTTCTCCCATAAAACTTACTTGAAATAACTGTTGGCAACAGATTCAAATGAACGAGTGAAATTCAAACGAATACACTGAAAAACTGCAGCTCAAGAACAACTCAGCCTGTGACATAGTTCATTGAAATGGATTTGCTTTACAGTGAAGAATGTTATTTCACTGTAGTGGGACCTTTGGATACTGTCTCCAAAATACACAGCGTAGCATGCAATAATTAAATATTACTGCCAACATAATACTAATCTCACTCGAAAATGATGGTTCCACGTCGTAGTCACAATTGTTACCGCTAACCCACAGATCAGGAGTCTTTAGACATATGCTTGCATTTTTGAGCATTATACAGATGCCTAATGCATAGCTGCCACTTCCCACATTGAAAATTTAAGAGAGTATGAATAAAACACCAACAGTGAGCTCCTACATTCCTTCCGTGCAGTCTGAAGAGAAATAAACACAAACAAAATTGATAGAGAAAGCTCAAAAAGGTGAAAGAAGTAAAGCTAACACAATACTCTCCCCTTCTCCATTGAGGCTCCAGGACTCTTCCTACGGTGTTAATTACATGCTGCAAGGGCTCTGGAGGGCTTCCAGGCATGTGTTTGTTGGCAGAGAAGCGCTAAGTTGATATACTACTGTAGGCTTCATTCCAAGACATGTGTCCACAAAAACATAGTATCTTTTCATATTAAAATAATATCCCATTGAAATGTAGATTTCCAGGGAGACTCTAGGTAACTGCAGGTACTGTCCTTCTCCTTTTTTCAGCTACTGCTGTAAAAGCCCTACTCAGTCATGTCCTAGATACCAGACTACTTCACATTACTACTAAGAGAAACCCAGTCGCTGAACATAATTAACCTGCATGTTTTCTACTCATACAGGATTTAGCTAATATGTAGCAACAGAGCTCCTTGGAGACTTACGGTGCTCTCAGGCATTCAGGGATACATGTCCTTTCTCCCATCATTAAAAACTATACTTTCAAGTCAGAAAAGCTCTTGCTGTGGAGCCTTCTACCCTCACAAATAATAATTAAAACCAAAATCAAACCCAAAAAACCCTCCCACAGTCACATACTCAGCTGGCCTCTCTGCCAGTTTATTTTCATTCTAAAATGTCTTTACCAATGAACACACAGTTCAGCTCATGGTCAAAGTGTCCAAAACTGTGCAAAAGATGTACTTTGAAGGCCTGCAGAAAAACTACCAATAATATATAAACTCATGTTCATAACGCTTTAGGTTATACTGACCTCTACAGATGGTAAATTAAAAGATTTATTACTAAATTTTAATTGGGTTTCCACATGTCTTCCTTTCAGATAATCTTCTTTGATAAAGCTTAGAATTTTTGTATCATTTTCTTTCAACTTATTTCATTCTTAAGGCTTTAATCCTTTAGGTTTGGCTGGTCTTAGTCAGAACATTAAAAATTAAGGCTTCTAAAATTCAAAGATTGTTTATTTTTTCCAAGAACAATTCAGAATTTTGTATCCAAACTGCATCAACCTGCACAAATTACTCTCTTCCTCAGCCCCCTAATTGCATTATCTTAGCTATCAAAACAAGAATTTTATACTCCACCAGAAGAATATACAAAGCTACGGTTAATTTTCTTGCTGAAAATTGTATTTGGTTTATATTGTTTGTAGGGAAAAGATACGTTAAATAGTATCAGTCCCGGTATCATCCCTGAGGCTGCTACTTGTTAACTGAACTGCTGGCCACCAGGCTCTGACCCGGGTGGTTTAGGAAATTGCCAGCTTTCTTGGCACCTTTGGATGCATTCTGTCCGCCCTCATGGACTTACACATGTCCACTTTTCTTAATCAGTCCTCAGTCCTGTTCTACGGTGGATAATACCCACCCTCCCCCAATTTCTACCGCTATGCCACTAAAGTCCAAGGCAAAGATGCTGAGTACCTCAGCCTTAATCCTGAATCATAGAAACACAGAATCATTTAGGTTGGAAAAGATCTTGAAGATCATCAAGTCCAGCTAAACCTCACACTGCCAAGTTCACCACTAAACCACACCCCTAAGCACCACATCTACACATCTTTTAATTACCTCCAGGGCTGGTGACTCTACCACCACTGCATTGGGCAGCCTTGTCCAATGCTTGACAATATTTTCAGTGAAGAAATATTTCCTAATATCCAGTCTAAACCTCCCCAGGTGCAACTTGAGGCAGTTTCCTCTTGTCCTATCTCCTGTTACTTGGAAGAAGACACCAACCCACACCTCTCTACAACCTCCTTTCAGATAGTTGCAGAGAGCGATAACGTTTTCCTTCAGCTTCCTTTTCCCCAGGCTAAACAAACCCAGCTCCCTCAGCCGCTCCTCATAAGACTTGTGCTCCAGATCCCTCACCAGCTTTGTTGCTCTTCTTTGGACAAGCTCCAGCACCTCAATGTCTTTCTTGTATTGAGGGGTGCAAAACCGAGCACAGTATTCCAGCTGCAGCCTCACCAGTGTCGAGTACAGGCAGACACTCACTTCCCTAGTCCTGCTGGGCATACTATTTCTGAGACAGGCCAGAATGCTGTTGGCCTTCTTGGCCACCTGGGCACACTGCTGGCTCATATTCAGCCGGCTGTCGACCAACACCCCCAGGTCCTTTTCTGCCCAAGCCTGTAGCGTTGCTTGGGGTTGTTGTGACCGAAATACAGGACCCGGCACTTGGCCTTATTAAACATCATACAATTGGCCTTGGCCCATCGATCCAGCCTGTCCAGGTCCCTCTGTAGAACCTTCCTACCCTCAAGCAGATCAACACACCCGCTCAGCTTGGTGTCATCTGCAAACTTACTGAGGGTGCACTCGATCCCCTTGTCCAGACCATTGATAAAGATATTAAATAGAACTGGTCCCAGTAATGAGCCCTGGGGAACACCACTTGTGACTGGCCACTGACTGGATTTAACTCCATTCACCACCACTCTTTGGGCTTGTCCATTCAGCCAGTTTTTTACCCAGAGAAGAATACATCCATCCAAGCCCTGAGCAGCCAGTTTCTCCAGAAGAATGCTGTTGGAAATGGTATCAAAGGCTTTACTAAAGTCCAGGTAAACAACAGCCACAACATTTCCCTCATCCACTAACCGGGTCACCTTCTCATAGAAGGAGATCAGGTTAGTCAAGCAGGACTTGCCTTTCATAAACCAATGCTGACCGGGCCTGATCACCTGGTTGTCCTGAATGTGCCACATGATGGTACTCAAGATGATCTGCTCCATAACCTTCCCCGGCACCAAGGTCAGACTGACAGGCCTGTAGTTCTCTGGATCCTCCTTCCAGCCCTTCTTCTAGATGGGCATCACATTTGGTAACCTCCAGTCCACTGGGACCTCCCCGGTTAGCCAGGACTGCTGATAAATGATGGAAAGTGGCTTGGTGAGCACTTCCACAGCTCCCTCAGTACCCCTGGGTGGATCCCACCTGGCCCCATAGGCTTGTGTGTGTCTCAGTGGTGCAGCAGGTCACTAACCATTTCCCCTTGGATTGTGGGGGCTTCGTTCTGCTCCTTGTCCTTGTCTTTCAGCTCAGTGGACTCACTACCCCAAGAACAACTAGTCTTACTATTTAAAACTGGGGCAAAGAAGGCATTAAGTACCTCAGTCTTTTCCTCAGCCTTTGTCACTGTTTCCCCCGTATCCAATAAAGGATGGAGATTCTCCTTAGCCCTCCTTTTGCTGCTGATGTATTTATAAAGAAGACGACTTCCCCTGGGTTGAGGAGGATCAAGTGAGGGATCAATTAGATCAATTAGATATTCACAAGTCCATGGGTCCCAATGGGATGCACCCAAGAGTGCTGAGGGAGCTGGCAGAAGTCATTGCTGGGCCTCTCTCCATCATCTTTGAAAGGTCCTGGAGAACAGGAGAGGTGCCTGAGGACTGGAGGAAAGCCAGTGTCACTCCAGTCTTCAAAAAAGGCAAGATGGAGGAGCCGGGGAACTACAGGACGGTCAGCCTCACCTCCATCCCTGGAAAGATGATGGAACAGCTCGTTCTGGGCATCATCTCAGAGCATGTGGAGGAAAAGAAAGCTATCAGAAGTACTCAACAGGGATTCACCAAGGGGAAGTCATGTCTGACTAATCTGATAGCCTTCTATGACAGCATGACTAGATAGCTAGATGAGGGGAGGGCAGTAGATGTGGTCTACCTTGACTTCAGCAAGGCGTTCGACACTGTCTCCCACAGGATCCTCGTAGGGAAGCTTACGAAGAGTGGGTTAGATGAATGGACAGTAAGGTGGATAGATAACTGGTTGAAAGACAGGGCTCAGAGGGTCGCGATTAGGGGCACAGGGTTTAGTTGGAGGTCAGTGACGAATGGTGTTCCCCAGGGGTCAGTACTGGGTCCACTCCTCTTCAATATATTCATCAGTGACCTGGATGAAGGGATAGAGTGCACCCTCAGCAAGTTTGCCGATGACACAAAGCTGGGGGGGGGGGGGGAGAGGGGTGGCTGACACACCGGAAGGCCATGCCGCCATACAGAGAGATCTAGACAGGCTGGAGATTTGGGCAGAGAGGAACCTTATGAAATTCAACAAGGGCAAGTGTAGGGTGCTGCACCTGGGGAGGAATAACCACATGCACCAGTACAGGTTGGGTGCTGACCTGCTGGAGAGCAGGTCTGTGGAAAGAAACCTGGGAGTCCTGGTGGACAACAGGATGACCATGAGCAAGCAATGTGCCCTTGTGGCCAAGAAGGCCAGTGGCATCCTGGGATGCATCAAGAGGAGTGTGGCAAGCAGGTCGAGGGAGGTCATCCTCCCCCTCTACTCTGCCCTGGTGAGGCCACACCTGGAGTACTGTGTCCAGTTCTGGGCTCCCCGGTTCAAGAAGGACAGGGAACTGCTGGAGAGGGGGCAGCAAAGGGCCACGAAGATGATTAGGGGACTGGAACACCTCTCTTATGAAGAAAGGCTGAAGGATCTGGGTCTCTTCAGTCTGGAAAAAAGATGGCTGAGGGGGGATCTTATCAACACTTATAAATACTTAAAGGGTGGGTGTCAGGAGGATGGGGCCAGGCTCTTTTCAGTGGTGCCCGGCAACAGGACAAGAGGTAACGGGCACAATCTTTAACATAGGAAGTTTCATCTAAACATGTGGAGGAACTTCTTTACTTTGCGGGTGGCAGAGCACTGGAACAGGCTGCCCACAGAGGTAGTGGAGTCTCCATCTCTGGAGACATCCAAAACCCACCTGGACTCATTCCTGTGCAACCTGCTCTGGGTGACCCTGCTCTGGCAGGGGGGTTGGACTAGATGATCTCCAGAGGGCCCTTCCAACCCTATGATTCTACAGAAACATTTTTTTATTGTCTTTTATGGCAGTAGTCAGATTAAGTTGGTCTTTGCCCTTCTGATTTCCTCACTGCATAACCTCAAGACCTTCTTGTGGTCCTCCTGAGTATGTTACCCTCTCATTAATGATACAGTTCATAATTTTACTTTTCACCTGCAATAAGTTTCTAGCTACTGAAATGTGATGTCACACATTTCATCCATTTTGCTCTTTCAGATTCATCAACTTTCAGCTGCAGGGCTCCTGCACCACTGGTTCGATGTTTTTTTCTGCTGGTACAGCATGTCAGCCATATCAGTAGTTATATTATTAGCATTGTTTAATGGCTAAAGGATGTTCAGAAATGTATATAAAGATGACAGAGGCCCTGGTGTCACAGGGGAACATATTAGAAGTTCTGGTGTTTTGTTTTGACCTATGCCAAGCCTCTGATCCATGTCACAACAACAACCAGAGTCATGTACCCTCCGTTAGGAAGGCTGTAGAAAATAAAGCAGTACTTTATAGTAAGCTGTAGCCACCAGAAGGGCAGCAAGTACTGTTTAATAAAATACTCCTCACTCTCAAGAAGTCACTGGTGGAAAGGAACTACAAACAAAGCAAATACAGGCAGGGAGATGTACAGTCAACCCCACAACTTTCAAAATCCCAAGTGAGACAATTTAAACTGCCACAGGAGCCAGGACTGCTGCGACAGTGCATGCTCATGATGCTGTTCTGTAGATCCAGTGAAGCTGCCCTGCTAGCAGCAATTTCTGACAGTAGCTTGAGAGACACAGATAGGTCAGATACCTATCCTTCACTCAGGAAGTGAAACGTGGCTCCACCTAGTAGCTCCCAGCAGCCACAGGCTCCCCTTTGCTCTGGCCTGTCTGCCCTACTCCATGGCTGTGTCCTCAGTGTTTCTCTGCCGCCTCTCTTGGCCACCTTCTCCCAGCTGCACTCTGTTTCCAGGTGCTCCTCAGAAATTTGCTACCTCTTTCTCCTTTCCCTCACCAGAAACCCTCTTGCTAGTTGGAGAAATACCAAAGGGAGGAAGACAAAAAGCCATTAAGTAGTAGTGCTTAATGGAGTAAAACTATCAATAAATGACAGTGTTTAGGAAGTAACTTCTGCCTAAGCAAACAGCATTGTTTACAGCACGTGCTTAAAATATTCTCACCCTCATCTTCCTTTACTCATGGGGTTTTCCTCTCCATTAGAAATTAGCAGATAAGAGCAAAGGAAGGGTTGTAATTATTGCAATGAGCCTTCCTTAGCTCAGTTCCTAGTAAGTGCAAGTAAATACATGCATGCACGCACTATGCCTCAAGTGTCATCAAGCTCTTATGGGACAGAAAGGATAGCTTCATGATGGTACTTATTCAAAACATAAAATTTAGAGTTATTACTTGCCTCTGAAATAATGGTGAATACTGTCAATCCAAGAACCCAAAAGCTACAGCATATAAGAAATACTTTAACCAAACCTAAACACAAAGCTAAGTGAAAAATATTACAGTAAAACACAGCTTAGAGTTTCCTTACGCTATGAGCTTTCAGCAAAGTCGATCTATCACCCCACAAAAAACTTCTAACTAAAAAAAGATGCATCTCGTTCATAATTCAACCTAACATGAATGATGATAACATATCATCTTATTACAGAAAAAAGGAGGAAGATCTCAATGCCTACATGCTGGTTAATCCCATTTTAAAAATCCGTACTGCACAATAGTAATAACACATTAATAAAGTAGATTAAGAATCATCTGACCAACAGATCTCAAAACAAAGTAACCAAAGGGAAATAACTGCTGATTGGCAAGGCTCCTGTCTGGATTTATGGAGTGTCATCAGGCATATTTACTTACAAGTAAACACAATGTCACTGAAAAATAAATTTGCAGACAGCTAAAGGTTAGTAAGAGTGGCAATGAGGATAGCAAAAACTCACAAGGACCATATGGTGTATGCTAGTTGAAGGGTACACAAAAAGACCAATAAAAGCTATCCAAAGCTGTATTTTATGCTTTCCTGTTTTGAAAACATACATGTTATTCATAAATTTGGAGCTGAACAGAATGGAGAGGCATCTTCAGAAGCAAAATAAGCAATTTCAATATTCCAGTTGTGACATAACTTTGGAAACTGATGCTAACAGGAATCAAACAAGTTCTGAACAGTCAACTAAATATATTGGGAAAATATCTGTGGAAAATATCTTGATTTTAAGTTTACATAAGTACAGTAGGAGAAGTTGGATTTTCACCTTTTTCTCTAAAGATAACTGTGTATGTACCCTGAGCAAAACTGAAATTTTTGATTCCATACTTAAACAACATCAAAACATACTTTGTTTAGAAAATTATTGTTAAGCATGACTAATTTTGTCAATATAGAAAAGACAGAACTAAGAAAAACAACAAAAGTTGGCATGAGAAAATGGCAATACATGTTGGCTTTAATAGCAAGTTTTAATTAAAAAGAAAAGTCCTGCAATTCTATTTACAAGTACTATAATGAATAACAACCCCAAACACTGCTTGCTAAAAAGCTTTGGAACACAGCAGGAAAGTTCTAGAAAAAGCCAGTGGGAGTGGAGGTCAAAATAAAATAAAACTGGCAATATAGCACAATGGGCTTTAAAAAAAAAACAAAACAAAACAAAAAAAAACCCAACAAATCACACCCCAGGTAAAATGAAATTAAGCAAGAAAACAAGTGGCAAATTGTTCTGGCTCATGACATTGCTTTTCAAGAACTGTCTAGTGAATAGCTTTTAGATTCAGCACAGATGCAACTGCATGAAATTTTATATCCTGAGATACCAATATGGTCAGTTGAAATTACTGGGATTTTTTTGGCATTAAAATCTATCCACTGATGATTCAGGAGTGCCTTTTTTCAGACATTTCAGCCTCATGAGCTATCACTAGAGATGCATTTTTGCTGGTTTACTAGGAACACTTTAGAGCAGGAAACTTTGGTTATTGCTTGTTCACTTGGGTATTTTGAAGAATAATTCTCTTGCTGCTTCAATTTACAAAAGCAACGAAAATGCAAACAAAGCAATTCTTCCTACCTAAAATACAACCCACCCTCTTCTGCTTTCTAATACGCCTTTCAGAAACAGCTTGAGTAAACAGAAGGTTTTATCAGGTACATAAAAATTTAACACTGCTTTTTCAGGACCCAAGGATTGTCAAGAAGAAAATCTCAGGAGTTAAGTAATCTTGAATATAAAGGATAGGTCTGGGGACATCTTTATACAGTGGCTCTCATTTTGCAAAGCATAAAGAGAATGTCAGTCGAAAGCAACCCAGCCAAACAAAACTGGGAATTGATCTGACAATTTAAATAAAAGCTGTATACATTAAAATCATCTTGAACTGTGCCTATAAGAAAATCTCTAAATGCTACTTACAAAAAAAAAAATTGAGTTTGTACTATAACAACTTACCTTTACATGTTTTTCTAATCCATCTTCAAATTTCAGAGAATGCAATAATTCAGAATTATTTTTAAAAGCCACTATGTAAGCAAGTAATTTCTACTTGTATAAGACATCAGAGCCACAAGTTAATGAAGAAATTGCTTTCACAAAAACAGAGCTACTTCATCCGATAAAAGAAAAGAATAGTTCTCAGATTGATATGAAGGAAAAAATATCCCACTCAGCTTCTCAGTGACATATATCTGCAGTACTGGACTGACAGTGTAGATTACTTACATTTATTTACGTCAATCATCTGGAAAAAATACAGTTTACTAAGTGTACGTTTTTTATAGTTAACTATTTAAAATATATAAATAGTGTTTGGGTGACTTATCATACCTTTGAGATACAGAGCCATGGATAATTCAGGTAAACTCCAATTTTAGTTATCTGAAGTTTCAACTCCTTGAAAACTTACACTATCACACTTTTTCCATGGCTCAAACAGCAAACCTAGGGTTAAAAATGTAACTTGACTTATTCCTTATATTGCAAAGTGTGTGTGGGTTCTTCCATAGAGGCTGGTTTCAATATTTTGGATTCTAGTGACAATTTCTTGTAAATCAAGCCAAAAATTAAATTGGAATTGGATAATGCAAAGCTAACCAGTATTACCTTAATGCATGTCATACTTGGACTCCTACAGTATATCTGACCACCAGATTATGTTTAAACACAGAGTTCTATGAAAAGACATAAAACAGCAATAGAAGAGCACACACAGGATCCCAAAGTGAGGCACTAACAGCAGCATTAACTTTCAGACCCCATTTTTCACAGTATTAACTGGATGAAACTGCAAGTAGAAAACAGTCTTGAAAAAGCGAGCACTTGTAACAGTAGGGACTGAAAAGATCAAGCCATCACTAGTCTGTCTATTCTCAGGTGTGTGGCCACAAAACCAGGCTGTGCTGTCAGAACACCTAAGGAAGACTGTTTTCTTATGGATTTATCTCCTATGTGTCATATACCAACCTACCCATAACCCCTTCACATCCCCTACAACTGCTGACACAGGCACCTGGAACTGCCCTTCAGATAACCCTTTCTCCCACATTTGCCTGTACAGACCCTGTCTTTGTCCCCTCTCGCTAAAAGCAGCTTATGCTCCAGCCACCGCTCCATGACTTGTGCATTCACAGGCCTGCTGGAGAGGCCACACAGATGGCTGGGCTCAACTAACGCTTCTCCAAGAGACAGGACATTCATTCGGATGTTTTTCCCTCCTCTACCCTGGTTTCAGTTTTCAAAGACTTTTCTGAGACCTTTAGCACTGCCCAGACAGGTAGAAATATGCTGCATCACTTTAACCAGGCTAAAAAGAAAATTTGCTTCTAGTCATCTCTGATACAAACCGTATCAGAAAGTACCATATTGAAAGCTGTTAAAAACATCAAACTTCCTAAACCATGGAAAGATACATATTTTGTTTAATGTTAAAATATAAACTGTGTTCAAAAAATGGCTTAATGTCATCAGCTGCTTAAATAATACTGGGAACAGCTTATATTGAAGTACTGCTTCTTCTAGACGTATGCAAATGGCAATTCTGTGATCCTTTGACAAGAACACTGAGAAAAATAATGCAGAAATTTTTTATAATTTTATGATGAGCTACATGCTATTTTACACCTTCCTTCAAGTTCTTACTCCAGGTACAAGAGTTGTCACTCTTAAGAAAAAGCATCAGTCTTCAGCAAAAAACTATGACATTTGAAAGGCACAGACCCAAGAGGAGGGAAAAGGGTTACATAAATCATGTTTAGCTTCTCACAATGCTTAGCATAAGAATAATTTCAGAGGGCTGACTCCTGATAATTGATTGCTTGGTGCCAGCAGTACACAAGAAAATGTGTTAACCTTAAAGCCGCACATATCCTCTATTTTAATGCTTTGAGCTTCGCAACTGCCGTTCTCCTTCAGACCTTTTCTCCTTTGCCTGACCCTCCGCTACATTTATATTATCCTAAATACAGTGCACTGACAGTAGTACAAAAACCTACTTACAGGAATCATCCAGTTGGCGAGGTCACCGTACTTAGACACCTGCATAGCTCCAAGCATTGTCAGATCAACATGGCCTCTGGCAACAGAAAGTGCGTAATTAGCATATCATGTTCAAGTAACATCCCACAAATCTTAACAAGCTTTTGTTCACATTCTCATTACATCAATATAAAGACAGCGGCATACCACAGAGGTAGCAACCATTTTGTCACACGTGGTTGGGGTTTTTTTCCCCTCTAGATCTATTGCTAATGCAAATTTTTCTGTCTGCCTACTGAGCCTCAAAAACATTATTACTTTTGTCTGGTTTTGGTTAATTGCATGCACAGTCATCAGCTCTGAACTCATATTTCTAAGTGCACTCCTTCACATATTACATGCACTCATTATCTCTCGGAGCCATTAGGATTTAGTGTTTGTTTGCATCCAACCTCCTTCCCGAAAAAACAAACAAAAAGCAGGTGCAAACGGTGAATTTCCATTAGGGAGGTGGAATGAGGATCACAGTTGCAAGCTGAGCAAAGAGGGTATACAGAGTGCAAGTACAGATTAGATACTTGGAAATGACCAAAAAGTAGTTGTTAAAACATAAATGTGTTTATATATGGCCAGGTGGTGGTAGACATGAACATCACTACAGTATCTATTAGTTACAGTGTTTTTTCTATTTCCAATTGCTAGACCTAATCCTCTGTAAACCATCCCTGATTAAGGCTATGATCATTTTACTGCTTGTTAGATGCTAACCACATTTCAAAGAATTACTAATGGGTTCAGCCACTGACTCAGTTTATTCTTTTCGTGTTTCAAAAGATCAGGTTTGTGGTGTTACATACCCTCTTATCATTGCAAATGATTCATCGCTAGAGAAATAGGAAGAACCTGGAAGAACAGTGACTGTCTCCTTACCTGTAAAAGAAATAAGCTACAGTATGTATGTATTTCATCTCTTTGATAAGTGAAATCACAGCTATCAACCAAGAAATAAGGGGTTTTTTATCAAATTCCTTTGGATTCTGTATAACTATGGACCTGATTACACTTACTATGTCACATGTAAACCTAATCAATCATAATGAATTGTGAAGCAGTTTGTTACAGTTTTTAATTATAGGATTGCCTGCTCTTTGATCTCCAGCAGTTCCAGGCAAGACATCATGGACACCAGAGGCTAAGAAATCTCTGTGGACTTCAGCTTTCTGCTCTAGCCACAGAAAAAGTGAGAGGTAACTCTCCTTTGAAACAGAGAATGAGCACTTTCAGGAGACAGGGAGGTTGCAAGAAGAGTGAGCAGATCACATTGAACAGTCTGGAGTGATAACGATGTAGAACACAGAAAAATAAATCACAGATCTAGTCTACTCTTGTTTTGTTAAAGTGCAAACAGAATGTGCTTCTGTGTGCTGTACTGTTCTCTGCACAGTTCTTGGGTCAAGCCATGCAGCACACATGGAGGTGTCTCATTTTGACTCTCTCCAGAGTCCTCTCTTTCCTCTCCTGCCAGCACTTTGAATCAGTCCAAGCAACAACCATGTGTACAGGGTGTCTCTGGAAAGGCCTAAGAAACACAGCCAAAGGTGAAATTATAAACCAAGCATGGGGAACCAGAAAGAAAAAAAAAAAAAAACAAAAACAGAAGACTAACCAAAGAAAAAGCTAGTGTAACAACAAAGGGGGAACAAGAATGAGACATCATTAAACAGTTCCCAGCAAACAGGGAAAAATAGGCAATAAGAACAAATAAGAGGATTGGAAAAAGGAAGGAAACACTGTAAGAAAGTTAAAATAGACATCTCAGATACCTATTTTAATTTATTGAGTTCACTTGATGTATATTATATGCCAAGACATTGTATAGAAATTAAATTTTGACCCAAAAAATAGTACAGGATTAAGGCCAAACAGGCAGTCTTGCAGTCTGATCACAAGAATTTACCACGCAAACATCCAGACCCACTGAGACTACCTGAATTGTCTTTCCCTACCAGGCACCCATCCAAGGGAGCACGAGAGACAACAGGGCCTACAAGCAGCAACATGGAGTGAGAACCCTGGGATAAGGCAACAAGCTAATGCAATGCTGAGAAGAAAGAGGCACAGGTTGAGGACCACAGAATAATGTACCAAGAGCACTGTATTACCCACTTCTCGAATATGCTCTCAGGAAGTCAGTACTGTAAATATTTCTGCTATAAGACAGAAGCCTACCTTTTAATTACAGTGAAGATAAACTTCACGTGAGACATTCAGAAAATGGGGCACCCTCCCCCCGCCCCCCATATTTCAGAGAAATACAATTACATTTGCAGATATGAATTTGGAAAAAGCCCCGAACTGGGATTATATTTTGAAAATGTAGACTTCGGGGGCTGATACCGTACCATTCCAGTCTACGAATGTGAACAGAATTAAATCCTATTCCTTTTGCCATTTGGATTCTGTTTTCTTCACACGTTTCTTTAAATTTGGCTGGAAAGCACCCAGAGTGTCTTTAATCCAACTAAGTGTCAGAGAGATTTAGCAGCTTCTGTGTGTTTCAACAATGATAACAATAATAACTTTGGTGCTAGAGCTGGAGTTCACCTATCCTGTGTCCTGTCTACTGCAGCTTCAGAGGAAGATGTGAAGGTGCCTAATAATGAAGTACCAATACTAGAATAATCTGATTTCCATATTGCATTCTAACCTCTTTATGTTAGCTTCATCCCTGCAAGATTATCTCTTCAAAAATATTTATCAACCATAAACAACAATTCAAGATCATCTTGACATCCATATAAAAGCACAGTGACTTTTCAGAGTTTTTATCAAGTTCTTGGATACTTTTTTTCAATCATCACTCTGTTAAATTGTTCATTTCTAATGCATCTGTATCAGAATTTAAGTTCTAATATGTGTGCATATAATTTCACCTTTTATAGTAATTTTTTTATTCTAATATTTTTTTCCTTCCAATGTCACTTTCAATATTTTTTTTTTTTTTTTAAAAAAGCACCTCAATTTCAATTCAAATGCTGGACTCAATTCCTTAATAATTTCTTATTTCAAATCAGAAGATGGTCTTAAATAACTCCTTATTTAAAACATAATACTGAAACAGGGGCAGTATGATAATAATATCAATTAGTCAAGCCAGGTAGCAAATGTTTCAAGTCAGTGAACAATTGCTGGACTGCACCTGATATTAAATTAAAAGCCTGTTTGATGTCAGTGCACTCCTTTGACTTTTCAGAGTTTAATTTTACCTGCTAATAGCAGCCGAGAAAGGTACTGTCTATACAGATACATACATAGATACCCATGCATATATATGTATGTATGTATATGTACACATAGATAAAAAATACAAAATCCATAGGTTTTCCATAGGAAAAAAAATACAACTCCAAGATGTCAGCTATGGGTCTACAGCCTATACCATTAACATCAATGAGCAGCCACCTACTGCAGAGCCTCCAGTATGGCAGATCCCAACAGGGGAGCTCTGTCCCCCTGCCCTGGCTACCGCTCTCTTCTCCGAATGCAACAAGCTACATTTCTGGCAACTCACTAGCCAGGAATAAACCAGGCCATTATACATAGGACGTTTTAAAACTGTCCCAAACATAAATCATTAAAAGCCATTTTCTAGAAGACACAAGGTGAAAAGTAGCAGGAAAACAAATCCATATTCGTGTATAGGCTTCACAGAACAATCTCACCTCTGAAAGGAAGCTTTTGACTCTTAACTGGTTGGCCTGGAAGAGGGTTTCCCTCAGTAGCAACTAAAATGCATCAAAGCGTAAGCTTTCTAATAGAATACTCAACATCTCCATTGATCAAAACCAACCTTCACTTAAAAGAAGACAAGTACATTAATATCATAAGTAAATAAACAGGAGTCTGGGTTCCAATACTGAATCAAAAGAAAATTTTTAGATTAACAATGAATAATCATTTCCATAAATGAATTTATTTAAAAGATTTTACCTGCATTAATCAGGTCTGGATCTACTTCATTTTCACGTGGATAAGGACCCTGACAACACACAGACATATGTCAGCTTATATTTAAAAAAACTTTTGAGATACATTTCATAACTGCTTTATTATTTCTAATGCTTATTACTGAAAACAGATCATCACAGACATGTATTTTTTTGTCTTTAGCAGAACAACATCCCTGACATCAATTAACATATCAGCACTGACAGGCATATTGTTAGAGGCTGTTAGAATGACTGAATAACCATGAAGTGGGGGGTTTGTTTGGTTTAGGTGGCAGACATTTTTCAGAAAAAGGTACGCAGGTGCAACTTCATAAAGCCATATGACAGTGAAAATAACATTCACTTTAAGCTCTATTTAAAATTAGTTTGATAAAGCTTACAAGGCTTGGTCTTGCAAACTACTGAAGGTACTGACTCCTTCCAGCAAAAGTGTACTTAAGAACATACTTAGCAAAGTAGCACTAAAATCCTGGAAATGAGCATTTCCTTAAAAACTTGCCTTCACTACAGTGCGAACTTTATGTTCATGCAATATGGCATATATTTGAATATCATTTTTAGTAAATTATAATCAGGTTGGGGGTGAGTGGGAAATAAACCCCATGCACTGGAAGATAATTACACTACAGTAAGTGACCAAGATAATATTCTTACCAAACCCAGGACTCCATTTTCGCTCTGTAAGTGAACCAGTTATGTCTGGACTGATGAAGTTACTGGCCAACAGTGGGATTCAATACCCAGATTAGCTGAAGAGAAGTGGTTAAGGCATAAACAGGAACACACTTACTGCAGACCAGTAAATTAAAAAAAGTTATCATTGTACTATGATTAGATTAGAACTGTTCTCTTCACATATACTTCAATTTTTAGTTAGATGCATAACATTTGTGATGAATTATTTGACATTTGGACTGTCTAATTGCATTGTGTCAAATACTTTACATGATAAAAAAACCACAGTGCAAGTAAACATAATTTCCAACGTATGTAACTTCTTCAAGGAATTCTTGCAAAACATACAACTGCTAACAAACTCTGCAGATATGCCTGGATAAAAACTCCAGGTACCTTATGCCTTAACATCCAATCTATATTGTCAATAAAATGAGAGAATCCCAGGTTCTGGGAAAGGACAATGAGCATGTTTTAAACAAAACAGCTGCGTTGTTTTTCTAGTGAGTCCTCACTTTAACCTACAGCAAAGCTGAAGGATACCATACATGCCATCCTCAAACTCCAGAGCAGCCCGTCTGATGATCCTCTCCCTCACATTGTCTCCTTTTTTCTGTTTGGCTTTGAGTTCTTCAGGCTTTCGGATTGATAAGCGCTGCAAAGAAGTAATCGTAAGAAAAGGTTAGAATCCAGATTCTTGCTTCTCAAGACACAAAGCCTGATTTGTGATTGCACTGACATGCTTGATCTAAGAATAATGTTATTTATCATCTTCTCAAAAAACGCCTTTATTCTATCAGTTCAGCTTATCTAAGCAGTGGACTCATCAAATATCCCCAGTGATAGCCTTAGAGCAAAATCTTATTTCTTTGTCTGTATTGCCAAGGTTGAGAGAGTACATGATACATAAGCAACTAGTTAAGAAAGCACCAGGCATTAGTGCAAATACTAGCAAGTCTGAGGTTCATTACCTCAGAGATACCTAAACAGACTTGGAAAATGTCAGTCTAAAATGCTCTCCTCCTGCATTCTTTCAATTCAGTGGTGCTATTCTAGATTTATATGCGTGAGGCAAGTGTCAGTCATCTAAAGATACTGAGAGCTAAGCAAATAAGTTTTCAAACATACATCTTCATAATCTTGCACAAATCTGACTGAACTTGTGTCCTGAGATTTCCTGGCGTTAAGTCCGTGCTGTTCTAAATCACATTTAGGTGAAAATGCCACAATATTCAAGAAGTTTGTAAGACCTTTTGGTAAATTATTGTTTACATAGATTCTATTCTTTGCACACCTCTCCCATGCATATAAACCACTCTGGGCAACCTCATGTCGTGCACCTCCATGTATCTTAACATCCTCTCCTACTTCAGGCCATAATGAACACGTCAGGCAAAAATATCCTGTGCTCCTTTTCATCACCACAAAATAATTTTTGCAGTGCCTTTTTTCCCCCCGTGTTGGGATTCACTTTCCTCTTAGGCAGTCAGAAACAGTCATATCAATCCTTTTAAACTTCTCAGCAACTTTCTTTTTACGCCTTGGCTATTTCCCTAGAATTGCTTCACTTGCAAGTTATGGAAAAAGTAAGAACAATCACAGAGGGTTTTTCTGCAGCAAAGAGAAGGCTGGATAGACAGTATGATTTGCACTAACAGGACCATGTCTGAGCCCAAATTAGGCAGGAACTGCTATTTAAAGCCAGTAAAATTATGACAGACTAGATTTTCTTTATTCTCTTTATTTCTCATCTCCCCTCTAACCACTTATCATACTGAACGCTTCCTATGTACAGCCACTTCCTTCACATAAAATCTTTTATGGAAGACTAAATAAATCTGCCATTTCCTTCCTATACTTCTATTAATGAGAGGCGCCACTGCCAGAATTACAAAATTACACAAACCAAATTAATCTCTGTTACAACTTTCCTGTGCAGTTTATTGTAGCTTTCTTTTTTCCCCTCTCACTTCCTTTTTTTCTTAAGCATATAAGGAAGGTAGGTAGGTGTATTCACGTTACGCAGACAAGCCAAAGAAAATCAGGTGTTTTGTATAAAGGTCTTCCCTGGACTTTGGCAGTCACCACTGCCAAACTGCAATAAGAACCTCAGTTTAATAAATGCAAAATGGATTTCTCTCATGAAAGCTAAAAGCTTTGTGTGAGATATTGCATCCATTCAGAAAAAGGAAACGGACCATTAATTGCAGTCTAACACAACATGACCAAAGAAAGATTAAAGAAAAAAAATATATAAAAAAAAAAATAAAAAAGAGGTTTGACACATCTGTTTCCAGTCAAATACTCAAAAACATGCAATAATCTTTTGCAGAAATGAACAGATGGCAGGGAAGAAAAAGGCTTTTTAACCCTAACATTCATAAAGGAGTTTATTCAGAGAAAAGGCTTTGTATGACTTCTAGGACTTTGTGACTTGATTTTAGTAATCAAATTTAATTATTACAACCTTTGTGCACTTTTTTTTAAGTATTTTTTTCCTTGTGTCATAAAATTTCCCCCTCCACTGGCTCTTTTGATGACATTTTGAATACTTCCCACCTCAGAGTATGGAGACACAGGAGAAATAAAGAATTTTCAATTGCACTTTAAGAGTATTGTCACATCACCAAAATGAACATAGGGACATAGCTTGAGTGAAGCAAAGCCACAGAAACAAAGAACAATTACATAATCGTAATTTCCTTGGATGCTTTCAGTGACAGAATATTATTGCTGTGATTTTTAATAGCCATTGACATTTTTTATTCAGACCAGAAATGCCACTGGCTAAAAAAGTTGCTGATTAAAGAAAAGGAAAGAAAGGTTCCAGGACCTTTGCAAGGTAACGTAATTCAATACACAGCACAAAAGGGCCTGCGACTGGCCCTAGTGACCATGTCAAAAGCTCTCCAGTAGAAAAGAAAGCATCTAATTGTCAAAGTCAGCTCTTAGTCTAGGTGTTCCCTTTGTTTTGTATAAAGAAGGTGAACTGAGAGAAGGAAGGAGAATGAAGTAGCATTTTCTATCAAATTTTCAACTGCATTAAAGGTGTCCACAACAACAGGCAGTTGCTCTAAATTATTAAGGGACTGAACCAGAGAGGCTGAGGTGTAAGAAACAAGGCTCAATTCTCAGGCCCCCATCTCATTACTAAGTACTTTAGTACCTACCTAAGCTCCAGTACCCACCAAAACTTGACAGGTCTTTCTCACACTGTTTTCTCAGTGCTAAGACTTGGTGGCTAGAGTAACATCCCTGTAGATTCTAAAATATACCCCAAGCTGAAACATGTTGTGACCAAGAAGCTCAGCCACTTACTTCAATTCTCTTCTCAAACTTCTCTCCTTGTATCAGACGATCAACATAGATTTTGGGAACATGAATGTCTTCTGGGGCAAATGCCCCTATATCAACAATTTCTTCCACCTACAGAGAGAAAAGGGAAAGTGAAAATATTTAGAAAAAAGTATTCAATGAGATATTTGATTTGCAATGACATTTCAAATATTAAATATACAGTGGATCAAATCAAGAAAATTAAGGAATGGGACAAAATAGATATACCCTTTAAAATAGGCTATTTCAGATGCTTATCCTTCCTCTTCTTTCAGATTATATTTCTACGTACAAAGTGAAAGTAGTTTATGTTTTAACAGCCCAGTTTGTATGACCACCTTGAAGAAATATACCATGTACAGTTACATCAGAGTTCTTTGTACCTATAAATAATTTCCACCCAAACAGAAGGAAACAGTATGCTGGTAACAAAATGTCAGAGTACAAAGCAGAAGTATGAATTTTAAGGATACAAGCACAGAAGCTGGCTTGAAGTTTCTCCATGGCGTACTCAAAAATAAAACTGAAAACGTTTGAACTGCAATAATTGCTTGCAAGAAAGATGTGAAGATTGGCACTGATATATAGTATATTTTAAATGTCACCTATTTGGAACACCACAGACATTAGGGTTTTCCTTCCTGCTATGTCTGAGTTCAGAGTGCTATAGCTGGAGACCCTGCTATGGCCAGATGCCTGCAGCACAGACTTTCGGTGATGTCTGGTGCTTTCCCTGGCAAGTCTCGGGTGCAGAGAGAACATCTCACTCTGCCACAAAACAGGCACTACTGTTAGGGCTGTACCTGCATCCACCTGCAGAGAAAATATATAATATTAAAAGAACAGGTCAAAAACAATATCGGAAACAATCCACTAAAAAGAAATGAAATAGTTTGCAAACTGCTTTATCACCAGAAACTAGTTAAACTTTCAGGAATGTCCAAAGTCTAAGAACCCAGAACAAGTCCCAGGGTATGACATACCAGTAGGGGCCATCTTAGCAGCCATCACCAGTGAAGTAACATTAAAGAGCTTAAAATTCAGTTTGCAATCCACTGTTACTGCACAATGTGATCAATAATAAAATAATCTATAGTACATCTGATTGACTGACAATTACCTCCCTACTGTGCCTTGCGGTGTGACAATACGCAAACAAATCCACCCTACAAGCAGCAGAGGGAGAGGAAAAATTAGCTATCTAAAGACCACAGGATCAGTTTCAGACAATCCCTAAAAAAAGCCCTGGGGCAAACAGACAGCAAGAGACATGCTGGGAAATCTGTAAGGCAAAGGTGGTAAGGAAGAGGCAGCAACAGCCACAGTGACACCAGCCTCAGTGTTCACGGAGAGCAGAATCACGCATCCAGAAAGTCCTTATCCACAAGATAAAGACAGACAATCAAATCAACATTTTAAAAATTCAGACTACTATATTCAGGAAAAAAATGGTGCAATCGCATCCATGCCCTATCTCACTTTATTATTTTATACATTAATTTTAAAATTATGGAGACCAGGTCAAATACAGGGTAAAATGAAAACATCCTGAAGCAGGCAGCTGAAGCACACTGCAGTCTCGGTGCAGTGACTACCATCAGAACATGCTCAAAGGGGAGGCGAAACAGGAGACAAGACTTCAATGAAGCCATACGCAAGCAGATGATCTGTCACCAGCAGAATTCTCAAATTCACCTTTTCTAATTGCATTTGTCTTCACTTATCAGGTGAAAAATTAGGCCTTTGGGAATACTAATTGCTACTGATTTGAACTTTCTCATAAAAGAACTACATTTATTTGCTGCAGTAGCTCAGATTATAGAACTAAAATCTTTGCTGAAACAATTCAACTAACTTCAATAGAATTATGCTGTCAGAAAGCTTGACAAACTATCTCCCCCCCTCCCCAGAATACACAGAATAAATAATTTATCTAACAATAAACTGTTGGATTTTGTTATTAGCCATCCCATTCCCTTAACTGCTTAGTATTTTGTCTCTTTGGAAAAATCAGTCAGCATGATAGCTTTTACTCACAAGAACCATCAACATAATTATTTATTATTTCAGTATATTATCCTACATGTACGTAACACAGACAGTATGTATTTTGTCCTAGGGATGTCAAATAAGCCTAAGGATCCCTGCACACTGGAACACCTTTGTGTTCATAGGCAGTCCCCCACTATTCTTACTGCCGTTTCACTATTTCTATGTTCTACCATTATGCAAAATAAGCATCAAATTCAGTTAAAATTAGGTATGTTAAAATACCCATGTAGCAATAAAATGGAATTTTGAAAAAGGATTAAAATTTGCATGTAATGACTCTAAGAATACGTATCATCCAGTTCTGCAAGCAAAATTGATCAGCATGCTTACACGAAAAGGAAAGAATTCGCACAGGGGAAGTAGAAATGTCATTTGATTGCTCAAACTCTCCCAACTCTGCTCACAAGGAACTAGTGACACTCCAGCTGAGACACTGTAGATGGGCTGCCAGCAGCCTCCATCAGTATTGCCAGCACTGCTACCACAGATGAAGCTGTGCCAACCAAAGTGAAACCAGGAAATCTGATGGCTATGGGAATCAGCAACTTAACTTTCTGTGACCACTGCAAGACATAACCCAAGCACCTTTCTAGATAAGAATTATAATGCAAAAATAAATAGTTCCACAGCTGGGCATATTCACTTGTCTTTCAGGTGTCATACTCCTTTACGAGTCTTTTCTGTAACACATCCACAGCCTAAACCTCAAACACCTGCAGACATGCAAGAGAGTGTCTATATTAATAATTAAAAGGATCTGTGTGAGTTTTCTTCCCGTTCTGCTCTCCATCTTATCTATCCTTCTGTTCTTTCTCCTCTCTACTTACCTTACCTCAGACTTTATTTTGTCATGTACAGAAGAATCCCTGTAAACATCCAAAATCATTGTATGGCATCCCACCCAAGAGACACAAAGTCTGGCAAAGAATAAAGAGCGAAATAATCAGGGCAGACCACCTCCTGCACTTTTTTTAATTAGCAAATCAAAATACTTTGGTACCATTTATATTGCCTTGATCACATGTGTTCATTTTAAATCTTAACTTTACCAACATGCCAGAAGATAGAAAACGTTTACATCTTTGCTACATAGGTAAAGTTAAAGAGTAACTTCAAGAGACCATATGGGCTCAATTCCCTCTTCTGGGAAGGCTCTGATGCACAATTCAAAAATCCTTTCATTGTTTCAAGAGTTTTACAGTATTGCTTTTCTTCCTGGGTATAAATGTTCTTGCAAATCTTGTCTGATTGCTGACAATGGGAGCAGAATGAACGAACTCAATCATTTCTGAATACTGGTTTATCTGCAAGTACATCCAGAACATAAAAGCTGTTCTCTGCTATGATTCACAAGAGCCTTCTGCCATTCCTTTTGGTTTCAGCACTCACAGAATCAATGGTCACTTGTTTTACAATATCACTTCCTTCTGTAATTTACATCTACTTTTCCATTTTTAACGTAGTTTGATTTATTTTTGCTTACAGAAATTCAGCTACTCTTCTACAGTTTTTTCTCAGAATTTCTGAAGGCTTACAGAAAGACAAAGAGAACCTTGAAGGTTATGGACTTCCGGTAAGAAAGATAAAAAACTCCAGTTCTTGACCAAAAATTGGCAAGGAAATTACAACGACACAACTATTCATGCCAAAACACTTGAAAATAAAAAGGCCTTTCCTTTGAGTATTTACCTTTTAACATATTTCTGCAGCCTAATAGGTCCTTTTTGACAAGTGAAATGTTTTCAGCTGTTTTAATTTTAAATCTCAGTTTTCATAAAACTAAGCTATAAACAGAAATGGCAATATAATTCCTTCTTATGGGAAAAAATAAAAAATGTGCATGTGAGTGGGTGAGAGAGAAAAAGAGATTGGGAGGGAGAGAGTGCTTAACCAAACCTATGCATTTTTAAGTAGCTTATTTTTAAACTGGCTTTATCTAAATCTCTCCTTCACTATGTTAATTACCCTTGTACAGTTCAGTTTTTCAAATTGAAATAATAAAATAACCAGCATGATATAAGTAGAACACAACATTACAACTGGTCAATGTCCAAAACAACAGAAGAATGAAATCAAATTCAGCCTCTTGGATGCTCAAGACAAACTCATTAAAGCACTTCTATAGTTCACTACTACTATAAGAGTCAGGATGTCACTGCAAAATTCATTGCAACATTTATACAATCATAAGAAGTTAAAAAAATTAAGAATACCGACACACTAAGGGCTATGAGAAAAAGTTGTATGTGTCTGGTTCGCTCAAGATCACAGAAACTGTGATCAACCATTCCCCGTGGCTAATGACAAACAGGAAAAAAACCTCAGTCTTCATTTTAATTGTTTAGACTGAATTTCACAAAAGGCTTTGATATGGTAAAACAGTGGAATACACTCTGAAAACAGGTCACTAAAAATTAAGAACACACTATACAAACTTGCTGGGCCACAGGATAAAGCAAAGCAGGTTAACATTTACTCAGTTCTGCCTGCACGAAGGGAGATGAAACAGACAATCTTCTGAGCTCAGTTGGGTCCTTTTCTGACTCTAGCATCAGCCAGGCCATGAAATTTCTACTCCTGCCAAAGTCCCATGGTAATGAGATGGCAATCAGTCAATAGCCATACTGAAGAGGAGACTTTTACAACAACTTTAAAAAGCAATCAACTACCAAGTAGTCTGATAAAGGCACATTTTGGTCAATAATCACCACATTATGCTCACGTCAGACTTAGTGTCTTCATAAGCATACTAAGGGGGCAAGGGAATAGTAAAAATCTGTAAAGTTCAGATGTATTAGAGAACGTTTAGGCTAATGAGACTGATCAGGGTCACACTGAATGTCCATTTACTTCAGGAACCCTTCTTCTTGGCAAAGAATAGGACCTTAAAAGACAGCATGGTACTTTTGGTTATATTGTCCCAGCTTCTAGAAATGTGCAGTTTAAGGATATGCTTGGTTAGAGGCTGGACATAGACCACCTTGCTTCATAGCTTCTGATGGACCATGAACTTGTCAAATAGTTTACTTGGAACTCAAAAGACTCTATCATTGCATTTCTACAATTTAACTACTATGAAAAACATTTCTCATTATCTTTTGTAATTTCACTGTACGCTTCCTTCTCTGCAATACAGGAACAGTACGCACCTGTTCTTTATTTGCCTGTTCCATACCAATGAAGATTCTATCCACCTTTGTATTTTCTCCTGGATTCTAGTAGACTGCTATCCTCCGTGAACACCACCAAGAAAAACAGTGCGGTATGTTGCCAGTATACCATATCTGATCATTAGAGAACCAAAGCTGACATAAATCTCCTAAATTGTCTCCAGGTTCTTCATCATGTGGCTACAGATCTTCATAACTTAGGAGCCCCTGCTAGATTATACTCATTTCACCTTTGTTTTCTCTGTTCTAAATCTCCTCAATTACCTCCATTTCTAGTTGCCTCAGGCTTAATCTTTTCTCTCACACTTCTCTGCACCTGCTGCCTGTCTCTTCCAACCGTCCCTTTCCGTTCCATGCATTTAACCTCTTCCTCCATCCTGTACTGCTGACAGTGAAGAAGAAAACAGACTGCTCTGAATTACCTGCTCTAGGTACTCAGGCATAGCAGTTCTGGGATAATAACTGCAAAGAAAAGAGGAAGCATGCTTGATTATCTGCAAAAGCTATCTATATGTAAAGCTGTGTGCATGCATCAAAGAATACGAAAAATTTAACCAGCGGCCTCTGAAAAAGTTCTATCATATACACAGAACTACACTTCAGAAATTTTTAAGCTAGGCACATTTTAGCACAGCAAGAATACGTGATATTCTTAAGTTTCAAGATCATCTTCAAAGTCAGAAGACACTGAAATATCTCAAAGGAATAATCCTAAGAAAATAACATTCTCAAAACAATGTATTTTCACCTTGTTGTTTTTTTTTCTTATAACTGGGCAGTTTTAGACCTTTTAGACCCCCAAAACTCCCTCATTTAGGCAGACCCACTTAAATCACAATAGAAGTGATTTTATAAAAGAGTAGCTAGTTCATTAACAAATGCCTGCTCTCAACTCTGCCTATAAATATGTACTGTAAAAATGTATTCTGCAAGTATAAACTGAAACTTGCAGGTTTTTCATCAAGATGTTCACAAAGTAGATAATGAAGAAAAAAGCAAAGTCTGCTAACTATTACTGGTTACTGAAAATACTCCATGAAATTTATGGAATTGTTTGTTTCACAACTTCCACAAGTAGGTCTTTAGAATTCTGTATGCATCAAAAAGAGTGATCAATGATAGCTGTTTTCTTGCTTCCTTAAATTCATTCATTTGGACTTTACACTGTTTTTCTACTCCAAAATTACCTGAATTAGAAGTATGAGAGATTACTTTAAGATCCCGCAATCTACCAGTCACAGTATTACCAACCAACCCAGCCTCCTGCAGCAGGCAGGGTCACACGTAAGGAGTGATTGCTTCCTAAACCCTTCTTAAAATCTGTTCTTTTGAAGTAAGGCATCAATGAATCCACACTCGTTGTGATCAGGTTTTGTGACTTGTGCTTTCTTCATTAAATGACGTGATTTCATAGTGCTCAGTGCTTATTTTTATAACACTAAACTAGATGATAGTAGTGACAACAAAAACTGGAACATAATTATGTTCTTACCGCTTAATTAGAAAGTGCCCAATTTGTATTCAGTACCTAAGTTCTTAAAACAAAATGAAACATAACCATCCACATGGAATACACATAAAATTGCCTTCTCGGATTTGGAAAAGGCAATTTTGGAAAATACTTTTTAGATTACATTCAAATAATTAAATATTGGGAGAAACACCAGAAGAAAACAAACAAAAACCCCAGAATCCATGAACAAAGTCTTAATTTGTCAAGGGCTAACTAATGGCAAAAGAACCTGCTTAACCTGTACTAGGTATGTCTGCTGAATAAGGTAACCAACCACATCTCAAACCCTTCCACTCCGGAACAGAATAGCTGCTAGCAATATTAACTATACTGGATGATATCATTTAATATTTTTGCAAACAAAATGTACATTGCTTTAAATACATTATTCCTGTACTTCATTGCTTATTTTCAAAATGTGTTAGATTGAAAGCCTTTGAACTGATTAGAAGGTAAAACTAAGTAATTGACATTTTTTATTAAAATTATTCACATATCATCAAGAAGAATCATGAAAAGAAATCAGCTTTAATCTCAACAAAAGATTTTATTTTCTTACTCACATCACAGAAATGACAAATGAAGAGAGACTGAAGGAGATCTCATCTCCTACGCATTCAAAGAAATGTAACTTAAAGGTCAGGAGACAAATTTAAGCTTTACTTTCAAAAATTAACTAAGAGGAATTTAAGTACGAAAGGGAGAGGTTGAAGAGCAAAAATAAAAAAAAAAAAATAAATTCCAAGATTTAATTCCACTACCCAAGAAAGAATTCTTTGTATTTTCCAGGCTATGCAAGTCCAACTAAACTACCCTCAAATACGAGGAATACCTCTAACTAAGGATCAGATGAGAACATGTTAAGCAGGAGACACATAGGAAGCTAACCAAGGTAAATCAAGGTATTAGCAGCTATTTTGTAACAAATTATGTTGCTGGTTCTCTCTGGTAAGAAAAAGAAACCCCTCAGGTATTTCAAGATAAGCAATGAAAAGACGCGTCATCTCAAAATGGCACTTTATGTGCAAAGACGTATTAGTTATACTCCTTATTTCAGATATTCAGTTTACACAGATTTCTGAAAACTACTTCACACGCTACCACTTTCTCTTTCTCAATGAGGGATCAGTGTGGTCCATTTCACCTTCAAATCATAGCAAACCCCAAAATATTCAAGATCAATAAAACCTTTCTGCAGTGTGAAGGAAGAAGGTAGTCAGAGTATTTTTCAAGGAAAGGACTGGAAGAAAGAAAACAACTGATGGTGGTATGTCATTGTGGGTATCAAGAGATTGTAAGCAACAAATTTTAAGAAAAATGAAACTTTTCTCACAATTAATCATTATTCTTCCTGAAACCTGCCTGGAAAGGAGAGCACTAGACATGCATGCAAATAAAAAACAAGAATAAAGTGCTTCACAGAGCCAGAAATATTATTTGACACTGAAGCTGACAGAAACATGTTAAATCAGTCCTTCACAGCATAAAAATGAAAAAGTTTTTGCTTATCACAGCCTAATGAGTAAATTCTGATTTCTTTCCCTCTAGCAATGGTGAAAAATTGTCTTCAGCACATCTGGCATTAAAAGTTATAACAAGTATGACCTCTAATCTCCTGATCATACCAAGTTTTCTATTCTGTCTCTATATTTATTAATCGGGGGGAATAACCACTGAAGCACATTAAGCCAATACCAATTGGCTTAAAATTCCCAAAAGAACTCTTATGCAACTTAATTAAACTGTTGGGTTTTTTTAATACGCTGTTTGTTTCATTTTTTAACCCTTCCCTCCCCAGCCCCCTCAAAATAGAAATATGTTAATGATCGGGTTTTTTGCTGTCTTTGATTCCTCTGAACTGTCTAAGAAAAACTCAGCACTCTCAGAAACCTTCACATTCATATTAGCAATTTTTGTTCTTCTCGTGTCTGAAGTCTAGACGATGTCTTGAAGTGGGTGCTTGGGTAGCCAACGTCAGGTAACTCATCTGGTTCTCCTCTTCCCAGAAGCCTCCTGGCAGACTTCTAAATGGGATACATTTGACTAGCTTATGTTCAACCTTGATGGAACCTGATGGAATCCATCACAAACAGCAATTCATTTCTACTTGTATGATAGTTCAATACAGTCCCTTAAATCTGGAGTTTCTTAAAATCCCAATTAGTTCTAATTTTGAATGAATGAAGCATAGCTACCATCACATTTCTGCAAAAATTAAGATCAAAACCATTTTAAAATAGGTCTTCTCAATGCATGAACACCAGGAGAAACTGAATGCATACATAGCTCAGGCAAAACAAGGGATGGTCTACTTTGGTGTGCATGGGGGGACAGGTGTCTTTTCTAATTGCTGGGGGCAAAGATAAACACAAATCACATCACCCCTCCTAAATGCCTTACAGGAGGTGACCAAATACCACAGCATCAAGAATGTGCTGCTGTCCAAGCTAGGAAGCCTGTTTCTCAGCTGGCCTCATCCCAAGATGTTACAAAAGCTACAAGACACTTCACAATACACAACTAAGAAAAAAAAAATCACCAAAAAACCCCAATAGTACAGAGCAACAGAAACAAAGGTGCATAAAACTTTCCTAATTCATTTAAAAGACCAAGGGAGAACCGTGAGACATCAGTATAACTTCCATCAGCCTGGAATTCAAATAGGCAAGAATTCTGGCATAGAAATGCAAGTGTCTATTTTGAAGGTACTGTGGGAAAGAATTGGTACCTGAAACTACTTTTATTGAGAAATTTAGTTTACTTAAAAAACTAATTGCTAGATTTGTTTGTATCTTCATTTGCAGCTCTTGATGTTCAGAGTGTTTGAGAAATTCAGCACTTTGATAGCCTGGGGGCACAAGCACTTTGATACCCTAAGGGGCACAAGTGCTCCTTAGCACATTGTTTACAGAGCCAATTGGGTACATACCTCCCCCATTTTGTCCAGGAATATATATGCCAGCTCTCCCTTTGCTTTTCCCCACTTCGTTCAACAAGAAGAAAAAAACCTGATGTAATAAATTTGACTTATTCCAAAGGCTAACAAAAAGGACAAATGTACCTGTTTTTCTATAATGAAAAAAAAAACAAAAACCAACCAAAACATCTGTTTAAACATGAAGTTGCTTAATCATAATACCAACTGAGGAATTTTGTATCTAATTCATGGGAACATCAATGGGAGTGCATGTCCACACACTGGACTTCATGAATGCAGGTTTTCTGTAATGCAATTTAACACAGTTTTGGAAAAAAAATGGAAGACTAGGCAACTTGCAAATAAACACCAGGAAACTGGGAGACAGAAATAGAAAACTACTCTATGTTCCTCATCCATTCTTTTACCATCTTCTGTAGCCTGAAAAAATCAGTATGATTTGAAGTCAAAACAGACTTTACTTCTCTTTAAATCCTCACTTTCTTCACTGAATAATTCTATTCTATAGCATTTGCAAGGAAGGACGCTGCAAGAGAAGACTAAAATCTACTGCTATTGATTCAAATGATTACTCAAAACTTCTCACTGCAGCAATAGTTACAAGGCTGCAGCTTTTCAAATCTCAGCGTTCTGACCACCTGAAAAAATGCATTCGTTTCATGTCAGTAGACAATTACTCACCTTGTGAATTGTTTGTAAGATTTTCAGTTTGAATGTCAAATCTTTCTCATTTTGTACTAGAAATCTCCATCAGAAATGACAAAAAGTTATTAATCGCACAGAAAAAAAATATTGCTTTAAGACACATAAATAAAAGTATATATGCATATAAATACCTTGAATCATGCCTAAAACTCTGCAACATCTTTTCAATGCTATAATCATGTGTGATTCAATATGCCAAGACTGAAAAATTATTGATTGATTAATGCATCTTACACACAAAGCAGGGCGTAAGAAATACTAATATGTACAATAAATTAATGATATTTACAACGAAAAGTTACATCTAGCATATTTTAAATCCTATTAATCTTCAAATTCTCATGATACAGGACATGATACTGTTAATGAAATACACTTAAAATGCACAGTATATCGGGCTTTCTACAAATTGTTATAAAAAAACCCCTAAATTTAGCTTTAGGAGCAAACAGAGGCTTTCCATCACTTCCCCAGCACACTGACTTCCTGGCAATCTGCAGTATCTACTGATCAACCATGGACTTGCTTTAGCTTGTTCTTTTTGAATGTCATATTTGTTCTTAACATATGTGACAAGGATAAAAGGATTTTTTTCCATTGAAGATTATATTCACATCTGCAATGAACTTCTGGAGCTGAATGCTGAGAAAGCATGTGATACTCATTCAAGAAAGTATCAACTTAGAAAGGAATAAAATATAAAAGACAGATAAAAGAAAAACAAATTCAAATCTTCCAGCACAATGTTGCGTGTACGTAAAACTATGTGAACAGCAGTCAGCAACAATTTGATCTGCTATGAATTTTAACCACTTAACATCCACTACTCTAGCAATGAAGTGCCAAATCTCAACCCACATAATTCAAGCTTATATATAACGGAAAAGCAGAAAAAACCACAAAAGAACCAAGCAAAACACAAAACACACAGCTAAACTAACTATTAAAGAAGTTTATTCCCCTGAAAATCAGAAGCATGTTAAATAAATGTAAAACAAACTACCTTATGAACTCCCTTCTAGCCCAGTCTATTCCAGTGCTTTTCGAATCATCATAAGATGGTCTGCACAATAGCTGTAAAAATGTTTGCTTTTTGTGTTCTGTCTTTTAGTAAACGCATGCACACACAGAAACAAGGAATCAAATACAAAGAAGGGAAATAAAAACAACAAAAGAGCATTCAAGTCTGGGGGTGGGCTTTGTTTTGGCAAACTAAAATTACTGTGGCAATCATGTGGAAATGTTTCTAGCAGCTGCTTTTCCAAATCAGTACTAGTAGTTCCTGGATTTCAAGTCCAATCCCTCTCTGACTTGTTCTTTAACCCCCTATGACTGGCGCCATAATAGCCACCAAACTGCTTTTTAACATTGCTAGATACTGAAGCAGAAAAGGCATTAACAATTCAGCCTTCTTTGTACTCTGCATTGGTAATTTTTCTCTTTTCATTGACCAGGGAAGCACCAACATCCTTGGTCTCCCAGTGCACTATGTGTGTACTCTTAGAAAAATTTCTTGCTACTTTCAAGTCTTCTTTATTTTGTACTGGGCTGGAGATTCCTGAGTTTGCTCCTATGTGCTTAAGCTTTTTTGTTTCTTTCGGGTTTGTAATGCTAAGCCTCAAACATCTGACCTTGGTCTCACTTTCTGTCATTTTTCTTCTACGTGTGTGAGATTGCAATGATTGTGATTAAGGTCAAACTCTGACTGCTCTTCCAATGCTTTTTCCATGCTGGAAAGGTTTGTTCTCAAGCTCTAAACACAGTCTTTCCCTAACTTCACTTCTTAGCTATACCTCCCAGAAGCCTTCATCTACAAAGTCTCTGAGGTCACAAATCAGTCTTCCTAAGAGGCATTCTTGGTATTTTGCTGTTTTCCTTCTATGCTTTCTAAGGATCATGAGCGTACATTTCATAGTTACTCTCCCAGAAGCATTCACTCAAATCTTCATCTAAGGTTCCTTGGGAAAGGATATTATAATTGTCTACACTCTACAATTGGTTGTCTAAATTCAGATCCAAAAGTATCTCTGATTCACGATTTAGCCAAAAACTAGGCATGTAAATCCAACCATGCAACCAAAAGCACTGACTAACCACCTAGATGTTTAAGATCTAAGACTTCCATACTTAGACTAGTAATATATATTTATATATATACATATTATTTTGCATATATTATACTAATATATTATGGCAACTAGAATTCTACTGTCACTTGTGCCAAAAGCTGCTGGTGGGGTGTCCGTCCTGTGCCAAATGGGATTCTCAAACATTCCCTCACTGCAGATCCCTGGCACACCCCTTCAGCAAACCATCCCCTGAGCACACACAGAGTCATCACTGAGCAATTAAACATATTGAAAAAGTCTATAGCAACACAACAGCTGAGTGCTTACAGCATTTGCACACAAGGACCTCAATTCTGTATCCTTCTTGGCCTCAAATCCTGATCTGTTGTTAGGAAACACATCCTAATGCAAAGTCTGTGCTCATCCCAAAACCAAACTGCTCCTTGTACCAGGGTTCAGTATCGACTTCCATGGCTGGGGCATCTTTTAGATTATTTTTCTGCTTTAAAATAGTACTTACAGGCTCATTACAGTAACCTGTCATTGTGCAAAAACCTTAAAGAATTCCTCACAACAGAGCTACGCATCTGAGGAAAGTTTTGCCATTGTTAAAGCACTTGGAGGAATAGACATCAAAAAAAAAAAAGGGTTCATTTTCCAGTTTCCTCAATAAAACACAATGCCATGATTTAGCACAGATAACAGGATACAAATAGCTTATTTCAGTCTGCTTCTGTCCCTTAGTGCAGCACAGCCATTGTACCTGAGATAATGGCGCTCGCTGACGTGGCTGTGTTGTTACTAGGCAACCAGAGATAAAATGCAGGGTTTAATGATTTTTATTTAATGCATTTTTATGAGAAAGTACACTCTCTTTTTTCCTCCCCTGATATTATTTGAGGTGGAAATGCTGTTTACACAGGGAGATATATTTAGCCATCCTCTGCAATTTGAACAAGAAAATTATTCAAACTGGATATTCGAACAGCCAGTCAATAAATATTTCTAAACATATTGACTATTATCACTATCAAACACTTACATCATGGAAATGGTTGAGATCTCAAACCACTTCACCAGGGACAAGTATTCAGTAGATCTCACAGCAGAGAATAACAATGGCAAGAAAACAGACAAACAGCTCAGGGGCATTTGAGGCTGTTACAGATGGTTATGTATTCCTCCACGGCAGACAGCAGGAACTCAAGCCTGTATCACCCTTTACGTCTTCTGTGCTGTCATGACACCCGCACCTGGCAAGGTCACACCATGTTTTTTCCTGTGGCTTTGAGTTGTCTGATTGTCTCCAAAAAAGAGGCATCACCACCAAAGCTGTCCCTCCCGGCAGGGCTCCGCGCACAGGTGCCTCTACAGGAAGATGCACGTCTTGGGAAGTGTCCTAGCATCACAGCCCTTGGCCCTAGCATCACAGCCCTTGGCCCTAGCAGCCTGGGCTCTTATCCAGGAGACCTCCGTTCAGCTCCAAGCTGCTACACATTTCGCTTCCCATCACACATTCAATGCATCTGTGAGGGGCCTGACAGCAGTGCTGCCTGCTGAATTCAGCAGACTGTCCTTCATTCAACAGAGAGTGTTGGAAATGGTACCACCCACATACATAAGACCACACAGCCCTCAAGCTTCTTCACATGCCAAGCCCTTCCTCTGCACCTTTACAAGGGATGGTGGCTCGTATATAATTTGTGACAGCTGAGTTTCTTTTAGATCGGCTGATTTCCTGACTTTGCCATCTTTGCAATAGGAACAGAAAAGTGTTTATAGATCTGAAAATCAACTGAAAGCCTCAGGCTGAGTGCGTGCATGAGGGCTCATGTCCAAACAAAGCCACAGCTCTGACTGCATACTTGACTCCTGCAAGTTCTGCAAGATGAAGTGAGAAGCAGATGAGCAGAGAAATTCTTCTAAATGCAACACTGTAGAAGAACTAAAAACCAAATAAACTGCTGCATCATTTTCTTTCACATATAGATAAAGCCAAACTAACTAATGCTGTCAGGACTGGATTACTATTACCTTCCAAATAACAAGGATAATGCAACTCAGTTGAAAACAACTTTTTGACCTTCAATACTGGTCATCTTTAAATTAAAGTAGAATTCCACTGGACTCAGCACAGCTGGATTTTACAGATCTGTGCCTCAGCATACATCCTTACTATCATGAACATTAGAAGGGTTCTACTTCCTCTCACTTAGACAAACAAAAGAAATGCATGTAACGTCCCAAATATTTGTGCAGGTCAGTAAACACCTCTTTTTTTCATTAGAACTTTACAGTGTATTTCTGATCCTGAAAACAGTACTGAACAGCTACTTCTGGCCATTTGCCTCATCAAAATAAACAAGGCTGAGTGTCAGACACTTTAAACTGAAATTTGTTCCAGGGAATTTTAAAATCAGTAATCTCCGCTGTGTACCACACACATACCTAGTAACAGTACAGCCTGACTTCTACCTCCTTCAGAAGCCCCTCTACGCAGACCAGCCTCACTCCTCACACACAGGAGAGTTTTTAAGCAAGCGATAGCTATCAGCTTGTGGTTTGTGAGGCGGGCGTTTTTTGGTCTGTACTCTTATCATCCACATCTGCAACTGCTGCAAGTTCTCCTACCTCTGAATTGTTACAAAAAATAAGTGTCTGTGAATACATTCAGCTAAGAGAGTGTAAAAGGCCACACTGACTTAAACTAGAGAACAGCAGCTTAATACATTAAAGAAAAAAGTCTCTTACTGTTAGGAGATTTCACAGCTCTCAGGTTAACAAATGCAGTTAACAAATATTAACAGGTTAACAAAGGCAGTTGATTCTCAGTGCACTTCCCACTTTCACCAAATTCACAGATACCTTGAGATTGGATTTCCAGTAGTTTGTATTTCCCTCAGTATGGATCTTACTATGCCAAGTGCTATGCTATATTTTATCGATGATCACAAACTACTACAAATCTGGGGAAAGACTGGTGAAATAATAAATCCTGAGGAGGAAGCAGTAGTACCAGACACAACATGTAAACTGGGTCTATTAAAGCATAACAAGTTTCATAACAAAGCACAAAGTTAGAAATCTGTGATCAATAAATACCTGCCATACTTACAGAATGCATGTTGGAAAACAGTGGTTACACTTTTTCTGAAGTATGCCAGACACAGATCAACAAGGTATAAGCAACTAACACTGTAGGACCCCCTGTATAATGAGCAGCAAAGAGTACAGGTATGCAAACAAGGAAGCAGCAAGACCAAAGAGTAACTCTGCTTTTCAGGTGACATTAGTGGCAGCAATGTTATGATGCTGAAGATACTATAGTTGGTCACAGTTGTGAAGTTTCAGAAAAAAACAGAGCGAGAAGGACATGGACATAAAAAGGATAGAAGAGCCAAAGAAAATGTCTTACAGTCAGAATCATTAAGACCTCAATCTGTTCATCATGTCAACAGCATTGAGAAGTCACTCAGTGGGAAGGAAATGCCAATTTCAGAAAGGTTTTTAATCTAGCAGAAGTGAGTAAAAGCACTGGATGGAACCCAAAGCCAAACTAATTACAGTAAAAAGACATATTTATACTGGTGAGAGGGATTAACCACTGGAACAAGCACAAACAGAAGGATGGGTTTTCCATCTCTTGTTTTGTTTGCATCAAGGCAAGGCAGGATAACTTTCTGATTAAACCTATCTTCCAAAATTCAACTTATGTTCTGAGAGAGATTGCTTTTAAAGGACTGGATGAAACTAGATGTATACAAATAAGCAGAAAAGGGAAATAAATAACCCATCAGAATAGCTACAAGGAATGACAACTTTCTTCTTCTGTGTATTTAAAGCATTCATTTAAAGGAAGAATTTCAACAACTCAAAATCATAAACACAGAGGGATATACCTCTAATTTTTTGCTAGTTACCTGCCTCAGCTTGGTACTTCATGCTACCGAAGCAGATGTTGGCAGCTTAAGTTTGGTTGCATAACAGGTACAAAGTTCCACATTCAAAATCAGGATGGGAGTGCCAGATTGAGAAACTACAATCCTGCCAGTCCCAATTAATCACTGCATAACTCTGAAGACAAGTCTGACCTGTAGCTACGTTGATGGAAAGGAGCAGAGATGGCTTCAAATCTCTACTTCTAGGACTGTCCGCTTAAATTAAGTTAAATGGTCAGTGGGTGAAAAACAGAAACACAGTTGGGAACAGATACCAGAATTCAGAAATTCCTGCTGCCAAAACAGTGTCTGAGTTACTACTCTACACAAACTTTTTTTGTCTCCCTGTAAGTGGGATCAAGAATTTCACCCTTCGGCCTTGAACAACATTAACTAAGGAGTGAGGCAAAAACTCTTTTCAGTTAGCTCAGTTCCCTAGTGATTAGCCCTAGACACTTTCAGGCTCATTACCAAGGATGTACTAGATGCCATATTGAGATATCTCCTTCCAATTCCCTGAGTCTGAAGTCTTAAATGCAAGCACAACATTCTGAATTCCGCTTTGGGAGAAAGACACAGAAAAGTTAAGGCAATGAGGCATTGCATTTGGCTCAAAATATCTATTTGTCCTAACTCTCTTGTTATGTTTCTTCACCCATTAATTTGCCCATAAAAACCTAGAGTTGTAAAGTAATATTAATGTGCCGTCTTGCAAAAAGCTTGTCAGTTTTTAAATGGTATTGAAAATGCAACACGACTCACGATGGACATAGTTCACAGCAGATCTACTAAAGACTGTTAAGTGGAATTATAGCAAGAAGGATATCACATAATTGCTGCTCACTGACAAGAAAATTCTACCCTATCACATGTGGATAGAAGAGCAGAAAGAGAGAATGAGATGGAATGTAGGTGGAAGGCTTTGATCTACTTCTCTAAATGCCAGGCTGAACAAAGTATGAAGGACAAGTGACTAGAAGGAAAGGGATTGATGAAAGATTCTTTATTTCATTTTTAAATGGAAAAATATTTTAAACATTTCCGGAAAATCAACTAAGAAAATTCATGTACTGTTGCCAAATTGTCATTGTAAGTCATGTGAAAAATTCCATAGTATTTTTTGCTATGGTTCTGCAATACACAAATAAATAACTGAAGTTCACATATGTATTATCCAGAGATGTTTATATAACAAAATATTTTCCATATAAGCTTTTACAAAAAAAAAAATTAATCTAAAACAAATACAGCTCCCAAACAAAAATCCTGAAGGAACTCAATACTCTTCCATTCAGAATTTACTAGAAATAGACTATAAGAGCTGGTCTTCATCTTACTGTTAAACCATATTTAGCTTCTATTAGGCATATAAAAAAACTTAACAGAGAGTGACAGAAAAGCTAATAGAGTAATTTTCTTTTAGATATTGCTATGCCTTAGCAACTCTCCAGTCACCAATATATTTCCAGTGTAGCAGCTCCATGTTTTTAAACATTACCATTTTAGACGACAAGGAAAAAGGACAAAAATATTGGAAGAAACTTCTAGATAATGTAGTCCATCCTCTTTCTCAAGACATAATGAAATGTCTGTACTCCATTCTGGACTGGTATTTATGTAATTAATTAAATTTCAGAGACCGCAACCTTGGTAGCTCCAAAATTTTCCCAGTTTATGTTATTATGTACTTATTATCACGAAGTTTTGCTAAGGTCCTTACGTGAATCTTCTCAAGCACAGCCTAAGCCTACTGTTTCTTCTTTCATCCATATATTATTTTATTTAACAAATGTGAAGGCTGTTGCCATGTTTCCCTTTCAAAGGCTGATCACAGCGAACACGAAGTCCTAGCCAGGATCAGATGAACAGTAATAAACTGAGGAATCATAGTGAAATAATCGCTAAAAGCATAGAGTAAGGAGTAGGCAGTCCAAGGAGACAGGTTAGACACTGTCCCTGGTATGAAATTCCCCAGTAAGCCAAGAAATGAGAACTCTACCATGCAAAACAAAACGGTTTGTTGACTACAGGGGTGTAGGGCTTAACTATGTTTCAACTCCTTACCTCTACCACAGTTGTCTTGGCAGCTTTGCACATAGGTTGGTTGAAGTTTCTTGCAGTTTTCCTGTGAAAGAAAAGAAAATGAATAAATATTAAAAGCTGTAATAGTATGAGGAAAGATTTTTCAAAGATAAGCTACTACAAGTATCTGTAACATAAACATCACAAATCTTTTTGCCAAATAGCTAGAGGACTAATAAAAAATAGGAGGGAGGAAAAATTATCATGGAATTTTGTAAGATGCATATGAAATTAAATGATATTTTGCTACATTAGAAAATACTTATTACAGCTCTTTTGACTTTTAATCAGCACATTGTCTAATTGAAACTGTGTATGCTACTGATATCTTCATTTATTAGGTCCAAGAGCAGTAGCAAGCTGGGCTTTGTACAATGTACCTTCCCATTATTTCACTGCACAAAGAATAAAATTAATCTCCACAGGCGGGCTAGCACAGGACCTAACAACCTCTCAAGGCCCACATGTGCCTTCATAATTCAGACTAGGACTTGGGCTAGCACTTTACACAGTAGTAAGTTTAATCCATTCTCCTGATTAAAAAGCTGTGCCAGTTTTGGAACTCACTGCAAGACTCTGGCATTCATCCTAAGTATTCCCACGCAGTATTTCCGTAGCAAGGAAAAAAACCTCTAGGGAATAAAAGTAACACATGACATGTATAACTATGTGGGGATCTGCACCCAGATCCTAGTAGGCACAAGTAAAAACAAGTGACCTGTGTCAGCCCCTCTCTGTATTTTTCAGAAAACAAACAAAACTGTGTTGCATAACATTTAAGAAAAATTATGTATACTTTAGCAGGGTTCCGCTGACAGCTCCTCAGCATTTCTCTCTTTTAAAAAGCAGAATTGTTGAAAAATTTTCACCAAGATGCATGAAACTAGGGTTCAAAACAAGTCAAAGCTGCCTTTCCCCCGGTCCCCTTTCCACAGCAGCATTTTTTTTCTGACCATCCTTATTTTCCAACGCCGCCTCCTTTCTTCACTCCTTTGTGCGATGACCAGGCCCAGTGCTGCAGCCACGCTGAACTTTGGGATGCTGCTGCCACCTCGTGGCTTTGGGGGAGGTAGGGAATTGAAATGGCCAAATCCTGAGGCTACCGTGCAGTCTTAACAGGATTTCTAGCGTAGAGACCTACAGAATCAAAGCTATACCCAAAGTCATATCTCTTGGGGAAAGCCTGTTTCAGTGGCAATACACAGCAGCTCTGAAGCCTCTAACAGAAGCTACAGAAAGGACAATATCCTAAACTGATAGAGTAGAAATGAGAAGAAAAACAGTTACAAAAGCTGAATTAAAATAGCTGGGAATGGGATAGAGATGGGGAAGGCAGATGTGGAAACAAAGAATTCAATATTTCATCCCAAGCGACTGTTTTTGTGAGGGAAATACTTTCTCAAATACTTTACACAGTGGCTGGTCTGCCAGTAGAAGAAACTGATATAAAATTATTTTTATACAGGGAAAAAAGTTATAAGAAAACATTTCAATGTCAAATTAAGACATTCTGACCCTGTTTATAAAAGCTTATGCAATTTAGAACATTCTTGGGTTAGTAAAGTTCTTTCAGAAGCAGCAGTCTTTTACAAGATCAAAGGTCTTATTTCTAAAGAACACATCATCCAGAAGAAAAAACAGAAACACTATACTTATTTTCTAACACAGAATACTGTTCAGGTTTTTGAAGTATGAAATCCAGGAACGAGCTAGCCAAGTTTGCCTTTTTATTTTAAAATAGTTTTCTAGACATCTAGACTCAGCAATGTCTACAAAGTCCATTGTTCCAGTGATGGATTCCTAAGCTGACCCAAAGGCATGACAACAGCTTTACTCCCAAAGGCAAAAGAAAGTAAACTAGTTCACAGTAGACTAAACCAACAAACTACATCCACTATGCACCTAATGGACAGAGATGAAGGGACACCTCAGACATGAGCTGAATTTATGTATTGCAGAACCACTTGAAGCATGAAGAGATGACGTGACATGACTGTGACAGCGGGGGCCCTGACTCAGGTTATCCCTTTTGTCAAGAGTGTCCTTTCATTGGCACTAAACCACACCTCTGCTTGTAAAGGGAAAGTATACTGGGCTGGAACAACTCAAAAGGGTTGTTCCCTTGTGAAACCCCATGTGAAAACGGAGGGGAGACAAAGTTGGTAGAATATCCACAAAAGTATCAGCACTCTCTGCTGTTGTCCCTAATGAGCAAAGCTCCAGGGGAGCTTAAGACATAGAGACAGTCTATTCTACTAAGTAGAACTAGTACCTGCATCAGACTAACAAACTGAAATGCCCATATACGTGTCCTTTCAGCTAGCACGGGAACAAGGTAGGATTATTTCATTCTGTCTGAGGGAGTCTGGGATTATTTGTCTTGGTAATGGTGTGCTATACCTGATAATTATTATCTACTGGGCCAGACACAGGTCTTGTTAGGCAAAAGCTGTGCTGCCAAATAGTCCAGTCAGCATAAAGATGCCTGGAAGGGAAGTAGCAACAGCATGCTGTATGGAACAGAAGACCTAAGGGACAGGAAGTATCATGAATAAAACCCTGTTTAAAGGAGCTGGTGCCATTCCGGATCCCTAAGAAAACAATATAGCTTCATGTATGAGAACAGACAAAAAAACTTATGCTGGCCTGTAGTCCAAATAAGTCTAACTAAAGTACATCCTTTAGATTTAAAAAAGCTCTTAGCTTGAGTGTGATTAACAGTTTGGCAGACACTGACTCCATTCCTGTTGACTCCACAGGTACCAGAGTCATGGAAAACACAGTGTGGATAGTACACACTGCTGTGAAAGTGGTGGCAGATGTGAGTAAACACAGAACCTATGTCTATCTAGGCATACCTCAGCAAACAAAACCAGAAGTCACACAATAAAAAAGGTATGGAAGGGTCCCACTGGCAGTGAATACATACTCAGTATGTAGCACAACGTCAAAAATACATTTTCCTTTTCATCCTGTAGATCACAGAAATACTGCTGTTATATTCTAAACTATTACAGTTCCCTCCTCTGTTGTCTCCCACAGGCTATGAGATGAGCCTATGTTTCTCTGTTGTAGGCCATGAGGTAATCTGTGTCTATCCAAAACCAGAATGGGTCACTGCTTACAATGAGCAAATTCTATTAAGCCAGCAATACTCTACATGAAATAAAGACACTGGATGATAATGTTTCCATCTTTGATTAGTTACACTTGAAAGAAGAAGTCAAGATTTTTAGGTCCCCACTCCAGATGGAAGTAGTATCTGGGATCAACTGTATTGTATGAATGTGGGAGACATATGAAGACTTTTGAAAGGAACAGGAGGGAGACAGACAGGCATAAAGAGAGACCACAGGACATAAAGGAAGAAGGGGAGAAAGGGAGAATGCAACTAGTCTGTTTCTGTGGAGAACGAAAGAATTTTTCAAAGTATGCATCAGTAGATTGATACAGTGCAAAAGCACAGACGGTAGAGGCTCAAGATCAAACAAAGACAATCCCAAGGGGGAAGATGGTTTCCTGTATGCCATGTATTGCAGAGCCTCAGTAAAGCAGTATAGCAGCCATCAAATTCATGTGCACACACACCAGAAAGTTCAGGTTTTGATCAGAAACCATCTTGTCTTGCCAGTGTGCAAGCCAGGATGTCAAGAGTTGGGCAAAATAAAAAATTGTTTCTTAATTTTCAAGTATTTTAATATTATTACTATTATTATATCTATAGAAGATATAGATAAAAGTTATGTGAATACACGTGTATATATACACAAAAAAGCATTACTTTATTGGTATTCTTTTATCCACATATTTTTCAGTTGCTTTTTCAACTCCTTATTTGTTTTAATTCATACAAAGACAGACTGCATCATTCAGCACCTTCTTGTAGTAAACTGCAATTGATTACCAAAACACCTTTTCATCTGATAGCCATAAAATAAACACGTAAAAACCAGACATTAAACACACACAAACCTCTCCTGCTGAAGTTCAGGTCAAACCAGCGCACAAATATAGCAACTCAAATAAATGATGTTATCACTACTGCAACGCCCCAACTTTTCACTACAAAAGATGTTTAATTCATATGATGCCTCTCCTACACCACTGAGAGTAAATGAACTTCAAGCACACTTTCCTGGGGACAGAATCAAGTTTTCCCATCACTGACTGGCCAGGAGACTGACTTAGCTCCCTTCTCTTTTGACATACATGAACTTGGATTTCTTGGGTTCAGGGTTTTCAGTTGCACAAGGAAAAGGACCCAAACTAACATGAAAATTGAAATGAACAGAATGTCACTATGTTTATCCACAGTCATCATAATGACTTCGGTCTGCTATGTCTCATTTTTAACTACAAATGTTTTATTTCACAGCTATGTTTGAATTCTCAAAAGTCATTAGAAAAAGCAATTATATTTTGTTTTTTATAGCAGTATAATTTGACAGTAGGGAAAAGCAACATGAAGGAAGGTGAAATCAGTAAAACATTATTTTGCCACCACACAGGAGACAGGATTCTCCTTCTCTTCTATTATGTAAACCATTAAAGAATCTTTTCCCACTGGTAAACAAGTCATACCTGAAAATTATGTTTCCTGCACGATCAGCCTTCCATGCCTTCACAAGAGCAAAATCTCCTGTAATCGACTTCTCCAGAATAAAGTGACGGCCATCAAACTCTCGCACCTACAGAGCAAAGTACACTATTGAGATGCAGGTTTCTTCAAACCGATCTTCCATGGGGGGTTCATTCAGCCCATTATGGGGTTAATTTTACAGACTATTATATTTAGACTTCTTTTTGTACTAAAGTTTTATCTGAAAAACTGTAACTCAACTGTAAAATAACAGAGAAGCATGGAAAGGCTGTAAACCTCAGTTTTATCATAGCGTCTGTTCAGTGAAACAGACCGAGAATCAGATCGATATTCTTGCTGCTCCATCTACTGGAATTAGACATGCTTATTTTTCTGCACATCTACCAGCTAACCAAAAATTGAAGTGCTAAAGCAGAACTGTTGAAAAAGTTCATAATCACTGCCTACTACCAGAAACCCCAAAACTGAAATTAAGCAGATTTGAGACAGAGTATTCAAATCACACCATCTGACAGGATGAATTTCATTTGATTTTCTCTGCATTTATGATCAATATTTGTAATGATACTGTGCCTGAAGCCAGAACGTGTAACTGACAAACAGCTAGTATTTTAATCCTATATAGAAACATGAAACAGCATTTCTCTTAACAATGTAGAAGGTTGAATAGACATAAATACTACTTGAGAACTATTTAAAATTTCTGAGAGGGGGAGGAAGTAGAACAAAAGTGTATCAGAGTTAGTTTTTCAGTCCTGCAAAAGGAGATCTGAGCTTTTATAAAATGGCACTTGCGCTCAAAATGGATTTGGAGAATGGATTTGATCACATCATGCTAGTCATGTTATTATACCCCCAAAAGACTGAGGAGAGTAAGAGAGACTTTTCCACAAATGTTAAAAGGAGAAAAACATTATGAAAATTATAAGCTATTTAATAAACAAAACATTCCTTCAAATGGTAAAACATCATAATGACATACTCTGTAAGAAAATTCAGGAAAAAGAAAAGACAAGGTTAATGGTTAGATACTGAAAATAGCCATGTATAAAATACACAAAACCCACGGATGGGGGAAAATGACCTTTACCCGAGATGTTCTTTAGGTAGGATTTAATGCCGTTTGCAGCCTAAATGGAACATACAGCATTAGCCCCATCCATTTCTTCAAGTACAGTTACGGCGCTGAGAAATCTCTTCCATTCTCCAAATTCTACATCCAGTTTCAACATGAAGCCCTTGTTTCTCACCTGGAAGCCACGCTCTTTCTATTTATTTGCAGTTTCAAATACTCAGACTAAACTGCATTTCAACTGTTGGCAAATGGGTTTCCTGAAAGTTTGTATCAACTGAGCTCTTCCCTGTTTAATAGGAAAACTTCCCATCCCTTCTCATGCTAAAGCTTCATGTACAGCTGCAGGGCTGCTTACTCTATACCGCAGCATTTAAGGAGAACTTGCCCCTCTGATAGGAGGTTGTTCTCAATCTGTATTGTGCACTGCAGTGGCCTGGTACAAGATTTTGTTTGAATAGACAGCGAACCTCGTCAGAGAACTGTCAACTGAAGAGTAACTCAGCAAGGTAGGTTTTCGCTTCCTGGTTTTCACTTGGATGAGTTCTTGATGCTAAGTCACCCTAAAGCTGTAAAAACTTCTCTAACACATCACAGAAGACAGAAGTGAGCAGTGGGAGGAGAACTGACAGCCATTCTGTTAATCCAATATACCAAGGTTAAAAACTTGGTCAAAAGGTGTTTGAACTACTATTTGGCTTGGAAATGTGTAAGAATGCAGTTTTCAAAGCAGAAGGCTTCCTAATAACAAATTGACATCTTACCTCTCTTGGCTGGCTAGCAATGGCAATAGTGCCATCCTTGTTGTATTTGATAGGTGCACCCCCTTCCTGCACCAGTGTCCCATAGCCGGTACTGGTGTAAAACGCTGGGATTCCTGCCCCTCCTGCCCTAATACGTTCAGCAAGTGTACCCTACGGAAAAAACACATTTAAGAACTGGTCATTTGGGAAGAACAAATCAAACTTGGATTAATAGCTTGCATGAATTTATTTTTATATCCTGTCATTTGGAGCTTTTCCTTCTGAACTCAGCAGACCACCACATCTATTTCTTCCCCCATTTTATCTCTTCTTTGTGGGATTGGTACTGGATATGGCAAGAAATGTTTCACACAGGGCCATAAATCACTCAAGAGCACAGGGTCAGACCACTCCCTGTCAACTCCCAAGCCCCAGCACTTTGCTGTGCTTCCTCTCTTTCAGCTTGTTTCCCAATCCATTACTCTGAGAAGAGTACAACATTATTCTTCTTGCTCCCACCCGGCTACATACGCTAGAAGGTTTTTCTTTTATAACAGTGTCCTGGTTTGAGGTAAAACACAACCAATTTTCTGATTTGTAATTTTACTTTTTAGCTGGGCCTCTTCTAACTGACTAAACTCTGAAATTAGCAGCACATTGTTCAGAAACTGTTCACTCTCAGAGTGGTAAGACCTGATTATACCAAGGAATGGTACGCAGAGAGGCTCTTGCTTATACTTATTGCTATAACAACCAAGGTCAGCTCACTTAGCTATTTGCCCCGTTAAAGGGTCAGAAGCAGAAAAGCATAGAGGGGTCCCACCTGCAGGCAAGAGCAGACGGGACAGGTGGCCCAAAACTGACCAACAGGGTATTCCATCCCATCTGTATCACGCTCAGTATAAAAGCTGAGGGATCAAAAGGTCAACTCTCTTTCTTCAATGGCCGACGGCCGAGGAGGACCCTGTTCATCTGCCTTTGATCTCGATCCAAGCATTCCTGACTCCAGATCCGGAATTCAGCTCCTGTCCGTCGCTGACTCCAGTCTGGGACTTTCCCTGTGCCTGCTGGTGATGCGACTGTCATCCTGGGAGCTGGATACGGTTTTGTATATATTGCATACTTTTTAAAATTTTATTATTATTTATTATTTCATTATTTATTAATATTTTTATTAAAGTAGTTTAGTTCTTTTTCTAAACTCATAAATCTCTTTATCTCTTCCTCTCCTCTCTTTGGGGGTGGGGGGCATCTGTCATTCTGATTGGCCAATCTGGCCAAAACCACGACAAACAGTCCTACATATTTATGTTTCATTCTCCAACATCTTAAGAAAAATTTCATACCTCGCTCCAAGCTGAAACAGGCACGCATAGCAGATCAAGAAAGGAAGAAGGAATCCAGTGATCTGGGTTGCCCATGCTAAGAATACCAAGAAGCTGACAGAACAGCATGTCTACTCTATTTGACCAGCCCATCTGCACTCTGCTCTATGTCCAGCTGTGCCACAGATATTAACTGCCCAAATTCCTCATCAGCCTTGATTATGGACTTACGGCCAAACACATGTCTGCCTGCTTTTCATTACTGTCCTTTCCCAAATTTTTTTTATTTTTTTTTTTTTATTCAAAGAAAGACAAGACCATCATGGTCAATTATCTAGCTTGAGAGCCTCCAAAACATGGGTTGCATTTTCCCCAATTATCCTGCAAGAAACACAGTAACTTCTAGTAGGTTTACAAAATGGTGGGAATAGGCAGATATGAATCATGCAATGATACGAAGTTTGGTGTTCCAAACAGCCTTAGCATTTCAAGATTTCACCATGACCTCTCCTTTACTGTATAACAAGGACACAACAGTTCCCCATTTTGCCCAAAGTCATACCAAATTTGACAAGCATTTTCCAAAAGCCTGTTTTATCTTGACACAAATATTTCAAATTCCCACATCTCCCAGCAAGTCGTTAATTCACCTTACTGTTTACCGTTGCACACTCTAGACCCAGTATTTTCATGCTGGACCTACATAGCTTGCCTGTGCAGTTCACAAAGCCAATTAAATGTCTAAGGCGTTCCAAGTCGTCTAGATGAAAGCATTAAACATTAAGTAGGAAGAAGGAAAAAATTAAATGGGAGGTGATAGAAAGGTGAGATTTGTGACTTTTGGAACATGAAAAGTGAGAAGTGCCTGGTTATTTCCATGGCAGCTGACTGGGTATGAAAGGAGCTTTTCTGCCCATCTCTGAGATTAAGAGACTTTCGCAAGAGACGGAGCCCTAGACTCTCTTCTCCATAAAACCTTAAGACTGTTGCTTTTCCCAGAGACTTAAATCAATAGCTCTTTAAAGCCCAAAGGTTATGTGTCATCTTTGGAAATGACACACACTAACATGCTGCAGGGTTTAAAGTTAGGAGTACTAATTTCACAAAACTAGATGGCAGTAGAATGTGACTGATACTCATGATTTTAGGATCTCACTACATTCAGGTTATTTGTGTAGCTTGGCAGTACTGAAATAGTTAGAAGTATGGTGCTAACACGTAAAATTGTAAATATTGGCTCCTAACATTATGCAGAGATTAATTTAGTTAAGATTTAATGAACAAAACCAAAGGAGTTTGGTCTCGCAATATACTGAAATATGCTAATTTAATTCCTACCCACTAGATGGCAGACACTGCACACGCAACACCCCAAAAAGCACACACGAGCTGCCAGCAATACGGGACTTCGGCAACTCGCCGACTTCATTCCCCTTATACGGACTACAGTAGAGAGCATACTTCGTGTGTCTTTTTCTGGAATCTAAGAGCAACTACCAAAAATCATACATCGTACAATAAAATAAACACATATATATTATATGAATATAATGTAAAACCCATAAAAGGAATTCACAAAATATGATCAGTCAGTTAAAAGACCAGTTGCAGCCTACAGCCCATGATCCTAAGACAGCAAGTGTCATCTGTCTTTACTACACATCAGCACACAGGCAAAACATTTGGATTGCAAAATACTTTTAAGCATTATCTTACTCAGAATTCCAATGAAAAGAAATCACTAGTCTCCTAGAGACACTCCTTACCTGAGGTGTAAGCTCAACTTCAAGCTCACCAGATAAATACTGGCGTTCAAATTCAGCATTCTCTCCAACATATGATGACACCATGCGTTTTATCTGCTTAGTCTGAAGCAGGAGACCAAGTCCAAAATTGTCAACACTGTGTAGAAAAAGTCAGACAATACTCAGCATTTATAACAGAGATTTGTTGTATTCAAAGCACCTGAGAAAATCTAATGGCTTGCCAAGATAGGACAAAGTTATCTCCCCACACTTTAGACATAAGGAATTGGCGACAAAAGTAAAATTCCAGCTTTTAGGAAGGAGAATATCAAAGCTACAATTAAAATTTAGGAATCCAGTGCTCAGACCTCATCTCTTCGAAGGCACTAAATATACACAGAACTTCATTTTAAAGACATTTCACATGTAACAGCTACAAATACCAGCTTAACAAGTGGTGTTATTTTAGATATCTGCTCCCTTAAAAACCCTTACTAATTAATAAAAAGTCACACATGGCACAACCTGGCTTTGAGTGAACAAAGACTTATTTTTTGTTTAAACTCTTGCTCCCCATGAAAAAGGCAAGTAATTGCTTAGCAGCTCAAGGAGAAAGGCACATTCACATTTATAGTGCTGGTTTGTATATAAGGTAAGAGAATAACTGAATTTAATTTTTCTTATTACAGTAAATAATTCACTTTCTTATTAAGGAATTGCCTACTCCAGCAAAAGACATTACCACTGCAGCCAAGATTTTCTTGTCTGTGTAATAATATCAGCTTAAACTGGATGCTACAGATAACACAACATTTTTCTTGTACCAGTGCTTCTAAATTCTGATGTCCTAAAGACATTACTCTCTATTAGTCTTTAGCATTTTCGTGATGTTTGTCATCCTATATTGTGTACTGATGGTACATGAACATATTTCAAGAGTTACTGTAACAAAAGGCCTCTGTAAAAAAAGCTATTTCAATTTAAAAAAACTCAAGGTTACAATATAAAAATGGAAATAAACAGAGATGATACTACAAAGGCATGTTTCTTTCCCATTTCCAACACGTTATGCAGGATATTGGCAGACTGATAAACGTGTGCAAAGCTCCGCTACATTTATGTTGGTTTCTGCAACATATGAGTGGAGAACTCAGACTTTCCACTCCTACTATGAGAAAGATACCATGATCCAGAAGCATCTCACAGAAACTGATATTTATTTGCCACTAGCTGTTTCAATTCAGTATTACTTACTTATCCACACAATGGCTTAAGATTTTAGGATAAGAAATCTTGAAAAATATTAAAAGAATCCTTCAAGAAACCAAACCCAGTATCCAGCATACTGTAATTAACATCCGCAGCTGCTTACAATATATGCATCCTATTGAAAACATCACTCCTGAAGATAAGCTCCAAAAAGGTCTGTATTTTCTAATTCTGTTAAATGCTTTAATGAAATATATCCCTTTCCTATATAAATCTTACCCTCTTGGTACTCTTACACCACCATGTCTACAATACCGCTGTATTCTTTAGTTACTACCAGAAATTAACTCTCTTTCCGCTAATGACCAGATGGAGAAAGTAATGCATCACACTGCTTTCCCTCTAGTCTCCTTCCTTATACCTTACCCAAATTATTGGTAGGTATATTCCTTAACTCTGGCTTTATAAGTTACAGTGATGGGGAAAAAAAGAATGTAAAGGAGACATGCATAAGTACTGTAATACAAATGTATACTCCCGATACAAAAAATACGATCTTACTCAAAAAAAGGGAAAAAAAAAACAACTTAGAAATCAAGATATGATGCTGACGTAGCTGAGAGGTAGTTTGGCACAATAAATCAGTGTAGATCAGAGAAAAGAACCCACTGAGCTGCAACAACGTTAAAACTCCACCACTTCAGGATCCATGTCAGACTTCCCAGCTGCAACCTCCTGGACTCCTTCCAAAAGGCCAGATTCAAGAAGTTTACTATTATACAGTATTCATTTTCAAATGGAAAAGTGGTAATGTTGAACCCACTTTTACAACGGCACCACTGTCCCTTTGCTCGTCCCACAGTACATGCTGCAGTGCTGCGCGTGAAGGCAGAGGGGCTGGGCAGAGCAGTTCCAGCACCAGCTCTTCACCCCCCACCACAGTACTCACAACAGCTGCATGGACAGCTGTGCAGTCAGAAAGACTTCTCAACTGCATGCATAATGAGGACTATTTTAAGGTTAGGACATTTTTAAGAAGACAGCCTACTTCTATGCATACTCAGGCATTTTGGAAACTGCATAACAGAAAGTGAAACAAGCTTCTCTGATCTGGTTCTCTGAACCTACTCTATGTTCTCCAGATGTAAAGAACTTGACTTACTATAAAAGCTTTCTCTGCTCCCGTACTCTGACCTATTAAAAAACTAACTCTCATGTAGTGTTGCAGTGCCAAAGCCTTCAGAATAAAATGTGTGCTGCCTGGAAACAACCTATATTTCTGTCTCCCCATAGGAAAAAAATGCAGCAGTTTGAAACTAAGAGAGCTGGGAATACAGTGGAAAGAGGAGTCTTGTGGGCAAAGAGAGGGATTAAAAAGACTAAAAATACCAATGCTAGAATTTCCTGTATAGGGTCACTCAAAGCAGGACAAACAAGAAAACCATCAAACCTCTCGTTATAAAAGGTAATAAGCAAATGTAACAGGCCAGACAGTATCTGATGGCAGTTTAATGGGTTTGTATAACTAGCGTACTGTGTAGCAAAAGTACAGATGTTAAACAAAACTGTGCAATAGTTTGTAGTGCAAGAACCAACAGAGCCAGCTTGAACTGCTTACAAACCAGAGTTTGCTACTTCTGCATATCATTCAGGTGGTTAACATGGCTCTAACCATTGCAAAACTTGCAAGCTATCAAAGAGAAGCAGGCAGACACGAGATTTCCACATGCAGACACAAAATTCTGAGTGCGCATTCACACGAGCAAGGGCTGGCAACAGAAGGTCAACAGCAGATTTGTAATGGTTAAAGAAATTTCTGCCTCATTTCACTAAAATCTATAATCCTTGCTCCTACAGTCTCAGACTGAACGCAGCTTTTAAAATAGGTGTACAGGATGTATTCTTCCCATGCACTCAGTAAAGAATCTTTTTTTCTGGACTGGAGCACATTGTCCTTCAGAGGATTTTGCATGGATCCCATGGGATCCATACAGGGTCCCAAACAGATACACTCGATTCCCTCATCTGATACAGCAAGGTACCTTCTCTCAAACAGAAGTTTGCAGTTACAAAGTTCCCTATAGAAATTAAATAGAAAATCGCACAAAATTATTCTCTGTCACATTCATCCTAAACTGTTCCTCACTTCTTAAGTCACTCTTTCTCCTCACCTCAAAGGCAGTCATTTTATTCAAAAATAAAATTGCCGTGAGGATTAGTCACTGAGCACACAGGTCATACAACCTTATTTCCCTAGCACAATGACAAGAGAAATCTTACCTTCATAAAGTCATGCACCAAGAGGCTCTGCCTGATAACATAAAATTGCTTCAATTCCCAGCTGCATTTCATCTTCAGAGCAGCACCACAAAACCCAATTGCTGTTACTCATCTTCTATGTTTATTTTAGATGTAAATTTCTTAAAACAAATATAGTGCAAACCATCCTTTTTAAGGATGCAGTCTGCATTCAGGTTTCCAGCTGAAATAACCCTTTTGCTTTCCATGCACACCAGTTTTCCTTTCATCTCCCTCTAAAAATTCATTTTGAGCACTTCAGCCTATTTTACATTTCCTATGCACACAGCAGTGAAAACACTGTTCTCACTCTTATTCTCTCTACCCTTTGCTCTTTATTTGACATCTCTATCCCTGAATAAAATTAAAAAACAATTTCTGGTTTAGGGAAATTTCTTTTGGTATTGCATTTCAATATAACATTTCTTATGTCAATTACTTGTTCTCCCTTCCCATATTTTGCTGCTTTCTTGGTAGTTTTGTTTTGGTTGCAAAAGTTTATTTGAAGTTTTCAGCTTAAATTATGTTTACGCTGAAAATGTTATCCCTAAAATATGTCTTGCAGGCAATGCCCTTCCTATCAAATAGTAACCATAAAAAGAAAAAAAAAGACCCTTTATTGATTGCATGGAAAGCATACATCCTGTATACCTATTTTAAAAGTTGTGTTCAGTCCTTCAAAAATTTAAACAAAGGTGAGTGCAATAAAAATGAGTTGCTCTAGATAGGAAGGAAAAAGGCGTGGTGGACGTTGATATAGCTGTTATGTATGCTGTCAGAAGCGGGAAAGCACACATTAGTGCTAGACAGAGAATGCGTTCTTTTGCCCACAAAATTGTTAAGATCTTTAGAAGTTTCTCCTTTCTGTATTAGGTTGAAATCTCAATCAACAGAATAGATGAAACGCATATAGGAAAAGAGATCTAACCGGGCACTCCTCAAGAACATAGATGACGCAAGTTTCCCATTCTACTGATGCAGACGAGAAAAAGTAATCACAATTAAGGAGGCTGGGTTGTTTAGCAACACATTCTTTCCTATTGTTTTGTCTCTCTCAGACCTATGAAACCTTCCTGTCAAAAACTTCTTTCTGCCTTTTCTAATTAAAAACATAGTCAAAGACAACTCCTGGCCAGATCTGGCCCATGTATCTCAAGTATACTGGTAGCAGTCAAAGGAAACGTGCCAATGTTGCACACCAGATAAAAGGTAATTTGCAGCTCTCAAACCTTTCTCTTTGGTGGCTCAAGGAAAACACATTCTACAGCATCACAGAGAATTAGAGGTTAACCTAAGTTTCCAAGATGATAAAAGCTTCACACACCAACAAGCCCTGCACAGCCTGATGAAGTAGGGAATAGAAACTTGCATTCTTATGTAGAAAAAAGGAGTCTTGGAATGTCACACTACTCTGACAAGAGACAGAAGATCGCTTTTTGGGTTTTTTTGGAGGAAGAGGAGATAATTACACTCTCTTCTCTCTCTGCCTTTGTAAAGACATTTATAGGTGTTTAAGAAAAGTGGGGGTGGTCAGGACAGACTGGCTGCCTTCCTGGGAATATTGGAAACTGCTGGTAAACAGCATCAATTAGCATGAGGGATTCATTCTTCAGGGATCTCCTTTGTAGACTACCATGGGATAAAGTCCTGGAGGGAAGAGGGGACCAAGAAACCTGGTTAATATTCAAGGATCACCTCCTTCAAGCTTTGTTGGATGCATCCCAACAAAGAGGAAGTCAGGAAAAATTGCCAGGAGGCCTGTATGGATGAACAAGGAGCTCCTGGAGAAACTCAAAAACAAAAAGGAAGCCTACAGAGGGTGGAAGCAAGGACAGGCAGCCTGGGAGGAATAGAGAGAAATTGTCCGAGCAGTCAGGATCATGTTAAGAAAGCTGTAGCCCTGACAAAATTAAATCTGGCCAGGGACGTCAAGGGCAACAAGAAAGGCTTCTATAGGTATGTCAGTGATAAAAAGAGGAACAGAGAAAACGTGGGCCCACTCCGGAAGAAAGCAGGAGACCTGGTCACCTGGTCATATGGAGAAGGCTGAGGTAATTCAATGACTTTTTTGCCTCAGTCTTCACCAACAAGTGTTCTAGCCACACCGCCCAAGTTGCAGAAGGCAAAGGCAGGGACTGGGAGACTGAGGAACCACCCACTGTAGGTGAAGATGAGGTTCAAGACCATCTAAGGAACCTGAAGGTGCACAAATCCATGGGACCTGATGAGATACATCCACAGGTCCTGAGGGAATTATCCATCGCATTTGAGAAGTCATGGCAGTCCAGTGAAATTCCCACTCACTGGAAAAGGGGAAACGTAACCCCCATTTTTAAAAAGGGAAAAAATGAAGACCTGGGGAACTACAGACGCATCAGTCTCACCTCTGTGCCTGGCAATATCATGGAGCAGATCCTCCTGGAAACTCTGCTAAGACACATGGAAAATAAGGAGGTGATAGGTGACAGCTAACATGGCTTCACTAAAGGTAAATCATACCTGACAAATTTGGTGGCCTTCTACAATGTGGTTACAGCATAGGTGATGGACTTTTTACAAGGGCATGTAGTGACAGGACGAGGGGTATGGCTTCAAACCGGAAGAGGTTCGATTTAGATTGGATACCAGGAAGAAATTTTTCACTCTAAGGGTGGTGAGGGGCTGGAAGAGATTGCCTAGGGAAGTTGTGGATGCCCCATCCCTGGAAGTGTTCAAGACCAGGCTGGATGGGGCTTTGAGCAACCTGATCTAGCGGGAGGTGTCCCTGCCCATGGCAGGGGGGTTGGAACTACATGATCTGTAAGGTCCCTTCCAACCCGAACCATTCTGTGAATCTATGGTGGATAAGAGAAGAGCAACTGACATCATCTACCTGGACTTGTGCAAAGCATTTGACACTCTCTCGCACAACATCCTGGTCTCTAAATTGGAGAGACACAGATTTGACCAATGGACCACTTGGTTAATAAGGAATTGGCTGGATGGCTGCACTCAAAGAGTTGCAGGCAATGGCTCGATGTCCAGGTGGAGACCAGTGATGAGTGGCATTCCTCAGGGGTCAGTACTGGGACTGGTGCTGTTTAACATCTTAGTTGGCAACATGGACAATGGTATTGTGTGCACCCTCAGCAATTTGCCAACGGCTCCAAGCTGCATGGCATGATCTACATGCTGGAGAGAACGGATGCCATCCAGAGGGACCTGCACAGGCTTGAGAGGTGGGCCCGTGTGAACCTCACGAAGTTGAACAAGGCCAAGTGCAATGTCCTGCTCCTGGGTCAGGGCAATCCCAAGCCCAAACACAGGCTGGGCAGAGAATGGATTGAGAGCAGCCCTGAGAAGAAGGACTTGGGGGCGCTGGTGGATGAGAAGCTCAACAAAAGCTGGCAAGGTACGCTTGCAGCCCAGAAAGCCAACTGCATCCTGGGCTGTGTCAAGAGAATGATGGTCAGCAGGTTGAGGGAGGTGATTCTGCCCCACTACTCTGCTCTTGAGACCCCACTTGAAGTACTGCATCCAGCTCTGGGGCCCCCAACATAAGACCTGCTGAAGCGAGTCCAGAGGAGGACTATGAAGATTATCAGAGGGCTGGAGCACCTCTCCTCTGAAGACAGACTGAGAGAATTGGGGTTGTTCAGCCTGGAGAAGAGAAGGCTCCAGGGAGACCTCATAGCGGCCTTCCAGTACCTAAAGAGGGCCTACAGGAAAGATGGGGATGGACTCTTGATCAGGGAGTGTAGTGATAGGACAGAGGTAATGGTTTTAAACTGAAAGACAGTAGATTTAGATTAGACATGAGGAAGAAATTCTTTACTGTGAGGGTGATGAGGCACTGAAACAGGCTGCCCACAGAAGTTGTAGATGCCCCATCCCTGGAAGTGTTCGAGGCCAGGTTGGATGGGGCTTTAAGCAACATTTCTAGTGGGAGGTGTCCCTGCCCATGGCAGGTCCCCGCCCATGGCAGGGTGGTTGGAACTAGATGATCTTCAAGGTCCCTTCCAACTGTAACCATTCTATGATTCATTCTACATCTCTTAAAGAGAAGTCTTCCTCTATACTTGCTGTTCAAAGATTCAAAGGTGCAAAGACCAAGTGCAGGGTCCTCCATCTGGGTCATGGCAATCCCAAGCACCGATACAGGCTGGGCAGTGACTGGCTTGAGAGCAGCCCTGATGAAAAGGACTTGGGGGTGCTGGTGGACGAGAGGTTCAACATGAGCCATCAGTGCGCACCTGCAGCCCAGAAAGCCAATCATACCCTGGGCTGCATCAAGAGAAGCATGGCCAGCAGGTCGAGGGAGGTGATTCTGCCCCTCTGCTCCACTCTCGTGAGACCCCACCTGGAGTACTGCATCCAGTTCTGGAGCCCCTACTACAAGAGACATATGGACGTGCTGGAGCATGTCCAGAGAAGGGCAACAAGGATCATCAGAGGGCTGGAGCTCCTGTGAAGACAGACTGAGAGAGTTGGGGTTGTTCAGCCTGGAGAAGAGAATGCTCCAGGGAGACGTTATAGCAGCCTTCCAGTCCAGAGAAATGAAGGCTCCAGGGAGACCTTATTGTGGCCTACCAGTATCTTAAGGGGGCCTACAAGAAAGGTGGTGAGGGACTTTTTAGGATGTCAGGTAATGGTAGGACTAGAGGGAATGGATGAAAACTAGAGATGGGTCGATTCAGACTGGACGTTAGGAAGAAGTTCTTCACCATGAGGGTTGTGAGACACTGGAACAGGTTACCCAGAGAGGTGGTGGAAGCCCCATCCCTGGAAGTTTTTAAGACCAGCCTGGATGGGGCTCTGAGTAACCTGATCTAGTGGGAGATGTCCCTGCCCATGGCAGGGGGGTTGGAACTAGATGACCTTTAAGGTCCCTTCTAATCCTGACAGTTCTATGATTCTATGATTCTGCAGGACCTGCAATGCATATTCCTAGGAGATCTCACCAAGACCACAAGTCACTAGTTATGAAATATTAACATGAATATATGAGTTTTGGAGAATTAAAACATGTTGGCCAAAGAGGAGCTACGTGATGCCCTACCTGACCTTTCTCCTCTAATAATTTGGAGATTGGAAGGACAGGAGGCTAACTACCTCACCCCTGAAGACTATGGATTGAGAAAGCACGTAGTAAGAATACTGGAGCAAGGCTCCAGGCAGAAGCTAGTTTCCTGCAATGTGCTGTTACTGCAGTGTCATGGTTTAGGCTGGGCTGGCCACTACACAGACGACAACTGTTTTCTATTAGGGAAAAAAAGAAAAAAAAAATTAGAACAAAGCCCAAAAGCTTTAATGAAATATTAACAATTAAAAGATAATAATAACAAAAAAATTTATATATATATATGCAAATATAGACAAAACCAGTACCATGCTCCCAGGATGACAACCACATCACCGACAGGCACTGGGAAAGTCCCACACTGGACCCAGCAGCAGACGACAACTGGATTCAGGCACACATGGATCGGGATCAAAGGCAGAAGAATGGACAGAGTCCTCCTTGGACACCGGCCATTGAAGAAGAGAAGTTAACCCCTTTGATCCCACAGCCTTATACTGAGCATGATGCAGATGGGATGGAATACGCCATTGGTCAGTTTGGAGTTTGGGTCACCTGCCCTATCTGCTTCTCCCCACAGATGCGACCCCTCTATGCTCTTCCACTTTTGACCCTCCAACTTGGTACATAAAAAAATTAGCTGACCTTGGTTGTTATAGAAATAAATATAATCAAGAGCCTCTCTGCATACCATTCCTTAGTATTAACTATAAAACTCAGATGTTATCACTGCCAGAAGCAGACACTGTCTGAAGAACACACCGTTAATTTCAGAGAGTGCAGTCAGTTAGAAGAGGCTTAACTGAAAAGTGAAATTACTGAAAAGGAAAATTGGTTTTGTTCTGTCTCAAACAGTGACATGCAAAAAAGCGTATTTATGGTTGGTCCTATTCCTGGAGAATGCTGGAGACATTAGTCAGCTTCTGGAGATACATGAGCAGTCTCTCTAGGCATTCAGCAGGTCCAAGTATTACACAACTATGCCTGAAACTTGATAACAGAGGGCCCTGTTCCAGAGCTAGAAATTTTCCTGGCAAGAGGCTAGGAGGGTGAGAGGGAAACAATTTCTTCTATCATTGGACACTTAAAAGACGCTTCATCTCGTCTGTTTTACTTTGTAACAACAGTATTTCAGTCCTCAAAAGTATCTGCTCCAAGTTCCATGCAATTACATCTTCCCAATAGGTCCACACTTCCCACAGAAGCCCACATATGCTCCCCAATTAAAAGGAATGCATCAATCTCCCTGTTTGGCACCTCTTAGTACCACAGCCTTAAGCTTTCAGGCCCACAAGGTGCCTGACTATCACATGAAATTTTACCAACATGAAAGAAGGTATGTGGCTGAAGACACCATCTGAGTTCTCAGTGAGGCACATGCAGAGGTCCACAAAAATAGTGATAAAGTATAAACCTGGCAGCACCAGAAAGCTATTCTTTATTTCCTTTGTGCAGGAAATGAGTAGATGCCTACTGATGCGTACTGAAGACGGTGTTTGCCAGAAGACATGGAACAAAAGTGCAGGCACACCAAGGGTAAAATAAATGTGGACAATTACTGACATAACAGTTCTTGATAACTCATCTTTCCCAGTCATATAGCTGGCTCTTAACAGTAAGACTATGTCCCACAATAATCCCCCATGCATTAAATAATTGGAGGATTACTGAAAAGCCAGCTCAGATGATATTCTGTTTCTCCTCCTTATCCACCCCACACTTCCAGCAGGGTACATAGAATGAGGGCAAGATGAGGAATGGAAGTCAAATAACAGGGAGAGGGACACAGGTACAGCTCACAGGAAGGTAAATTTGACAGAGGCGTAATGTTTATTTGCCCTATCGATTCTTGAGACACTGTCTGCAACAACCTTTTTTCTTTCCTTTTTCATAGGACATCTTCCCATCTGTCCTAATGGGAACTGCTTAATGGAAAGCAGAAAAGACATGTAGAAGCTCTCTGAGGGAAGGTGACTGAGAAAAGAGGAGGAAGAGAGAAGTATGCTAAGGCAGTCCTGGTTAGAAGAAGAAAGAGGCAGGACAGAAAACAGGGCACTGGGTCGCAGCTCCCAGAAACCACACAGAAACCACTTCACCACCTTTTCAGTCCATGGCATAGGACAAAAGAAACAGTGCACTGAATCTTCCTCAGCTAGGCATCCTGAGACTTCTTCCATTTGAGGGCAGAAAGAAGAAAGAAAATAAGGGAACCCATGGTTACTGGGAGTCACGAAGCCCTGCGTGCAAACTGGCATGACTGAGCCTTAAGCTCCCTCTGCTCCTCCTCTGCAATGTTTGCACTGCACTCTTCTCCCTCTGCTACTAAAGCCTTCTTAGGGAAACTCTGTACTCTCTGCTCTGATAACTTCATCTCAGCTCAAGCCTCACAGCAAAATGGCAGTATTCTTCCTCCAAAAACAATGCTCCATTCCTGTAGGAATGATGGATATGGGCATATAGACCAAGTCCATCATAAGATTATGAAAGCACGTAATTTTTGAAGAGGACAAGTACTGTACATTGCATGGTTATGTCAGCAGCAAGGTCTCCTCTTTCCACATTCCCTTATGCTATGAAATGGCATACTGTGTTTTCATTACAACAAATAACTTTATTCAGAACTTTTAAGATTTACCACATTTTTCCTTCACAGTGAAGTTATATGGCATAGACTTAATCCAATAAATATTTCATCACGAATGCATCATACTTCAACAGTCTTCTGGATGAAAGCTAGGTTTAATTTTTATTGTCACTTTTTTAAAAGCAAGTTGACACAGTTCCTCAACCACACCAAGTTCTATACCTATTTTGTCTTCCTCATTTGTAATGACAACCACAAAGTCATCTGCACAGCTGATTTCTCAATAGTTCCATGTAGTGCAAAGTTTAGTACAATTCACCCTGCCAAAATCTTAAATAACCTCCACACTAAAGTTAGCAAGATGACCTTGTCAGATTTTCAGGGATTTGCAGTTCAGACAGTGTCACCAATTTAACAGCTGTAATAAAGCATCTGATTAGATTCTTTACAAAGAATGGAGATGATAAAAAAAATAGGTGAACTGCTTCAAATAATCAACACTGAAAATACGTTATACATCTTGCCTCATTATTTTGGCAACTTGCCATGCACAGGATTTTACCTAATTCTACTCTTATCTCTCCAGCAAGAGAGATGAGAGTCACTGGTGACCTTGTATTTCACTTCTGAAAGTATATTTAATTTGGGAGGTATAAAGAATTTCTTATGCATATATAAAAATGACACACACAATGTAAGATACTCTGAGCATCACCTTGAACATACCTTTATGTACATACAAGCTTTCTTCCCAGGCCGTCGTAGACTGGGGAAGTTACATTTTAGCTTTCTGAATCAAGGGATTCTCAAATTCATGTCACCTTATACTATGTGAAAAAAATTCTCAACTTTCTGTGAATTTGGAATGCAACTTCCACCTCACAGTATTTTTTTTATATAGACATCTTTTTCATATGCATAATATAAATATATGTAAGTATAAATAATATACATAGAGATATATATATAAAAAAGTAATAATAAGGATGAATTAAGCCATAGGAATTACATATGCAAGAACAAACAGGGAGTCTGTGGCAAATGTGTCAGACACATTTTGTTTTTAACATACAATTCAAAACATACAATTCAAAGCAATGACTGAAAAATGAGATAAACTTTAACATACACAAGACTTATCAATCCTGCCTTAAATTCAAACTATTTAATTGCTAAGAACATAAAAATACCTTTTGTGCTTCAGAATATGGGGTGCTGTAACTTTACCATTGCATCTGATGCCATAGAGTAGTGCCTTACCTGGAGACTTGGCAACTGCAAATAGCCCATTAGGAAACAAGGGTATTATGTTCAACATAAAGACCAACAGTTTAAACGTTTATCTCAAAGCTATTTTTGCCTTACTAATGCATAACGTTGTTAACACCAAAAGAACTTCTTCAAAAAGAGCACAGAGACCAAAGGTTCAAAAAGCTGGTAATGCCTTTTAAGCAGACAGTCCAAATCTGCAATAATCTGACAGCATGCCATCAGTCTCCGTTTAGATGATCACCCAGGTGATTAGTAATTAAGATATTAACTGCGACTTCTCTATTTTTACTGCAAGTGAAACCCTACTGTTCAACGCTACTGCATTAAAAAAAAAAAAAAAGCATATTTAAATCTTAAAAACAGACAAAGCCCAGAGGGAAGTAGCTCATTTGATACAACAGTCAGACCACATGTGCAGCTACTACAAGTAACGGACTTCATTTTTGTCAAGTACAGATTCAGCCTATTGAGGTGATAGAGACAGAACAGAAGTGCTGATCTCAGAATGTGATTATAAACAGAATTAGTCATCCATTTCATTAAGCAAAATTAATTAAAAATAATAATTTGGTGCCAACTTCTTAAACATTCCTTTTAAATATCTGGCTGTGTTGACAAGAACACTGTTTGTGTTGCAACACAGAATCTCAACAAATAGGTCTGATTGCCTGCATTAGGGAAATCTTAGCATAAGCTGACCTGAAACACCCAAGTCCACTCTAACTTGAAATTAACATGCAACAAGATACCATGAAGTCACAAGCAGATGAAAAAACAGCCACATGCAAGAAGGTACTGTATACTAATCACAACCACATCAGGAATTTACTGAATCAAGGTTTAAAATAAGGACCTTCTGACCTATGTGGAGGGAACCAATTTAAACAATAATGCAGCAAAAATTTAATAAAATGGATTGTAGTAGCTTACTGATACAGAATCCTCTAAATTTAAAGGGCATATAATAACACAGTGTAAACAAATACTTAAAATACAAACATAGGCAAAACAAATTATAAGGGAAGGTGCGAGAGGTTGTATTTTAGAAGCACATCCACCCATCATGGTATCTTTCACTATCTTCCTGGTTCACAAGCTCATTTCCCTTTTAGCAAGTTGTGCAAATACCAGAGATACTGGATATTTGTACTGCTTCCCTCTCAAACACTTTGCCTTGTTTGGCTTGGCAAAAGAGTAACTACCCTTAAAGGTGCAGTTTCACTAGCTAACACATGGCATACACACCAGCATAATGTACAGCAACAGACAGCAAGTTTAGCAGTATGATGTTTCTAACTAGGGTGCCTGAGAGCACCCCATACGCTACTGTACAACCTGTCCTTGGGAAGCCTTTCAAAGGCCAAAAGAAGGACTTTACCTGCCAGCAACTACGTGACTTGAACAAGGATTTGCAGGAGGAATATCCTCCCTATTACACTGCAGCACAGAACAGCAGGGTGGGAACTTGTGAACAACCTACTCCTGTAAGGTTGTTTCCAGACACTGCGAAGCATTTCTAGGCTTTGCTGAGCCTTCTCTCCAGCTAAAAGAGAGTTGGTAAGAATGCTTCAGGACTTCACTTGCATCTAGGGCAATGCAGCAATTAGGAAGCGCTGTCTCCGTTGCCACTATTTTAGTTATAAACAGAAAGCTCTAACACATTTTGTGGTTCATGCAGATTGGAAGACTCGTGACTTAATCCACATAGCTGCACTGTTCTCCAAAACAGGCTGTCTGTCTCTGTATTTGGCTCCTTCCCTGCTCCAATTACAAGTTGCCTGCTAACCCCACTGCAGGATAAGAAAACCTAACCACAACCAATTACCTCCTGTTTGCTGGTAGAGCTGGAAAAGAGAAAGCAGCTGCAGTTAGGAAGATGAAACACAGAAGGGCATCAACTGCAGCACAGCAGAGCCAAAGCAAAACACACTGAATCCTGAGGCATCTTGGAAAGTGGGAAATTACACATCCCACAAAATACCTGACACCTCAAGACTAAAGGAACAATTTACCCTTCGAATACCACTGCTGCAGGGTATATGATTGCTGCGCTACTACAGTTTTCAAATCCATTTATTAGTATTGCAATACTCTATAATATCACTATACTTTTTGACAAAAATATGTTTAAATGGTATCAGTCACTGTGATGAGGATTCTCACTTTATTAATGACGACATCTGTGCTTTAGCCTGGTTCCCAAACCCTACCACACTATAGCAGGGTAAGCTCCATATAATAGTAATACAATAAATAAACACAAGAGATGAGACTATATTTTACTATGAATTTAATTTAGAAATAAATGATACGGTTCAGCATGAGAGCAAAACCAGAATTTTTACAAACTAAACTTCATGAAAAGCCTAGATGCCCTCAGGCATTTTCAAATCACTACACTGTTCTGTGAGGAGCTTACCACACTTTCATGAATGTTCATGGAAAACAATTTTCAAGAAAAAAGAATTAAATTTTGCTTTCCCACCAGCAACCAGATGTTTTACAGTAATCACTCCAGCGTCAAAGTCCAAAGCATTTTCAGGAAAGTTAGCATTATTTCAAACAAAATTAATTCTAACCTATAACACCACCAACTATATGCAGAATACAATAAAAAATGTTGTCTTCTCCATTCTATTCCACAATATTTCTCACTTTTCCTCACCTCCCTCCCAGGAGCATCTGTGCAATCTCTCTGTCTACATAGATGTGTGTCATTGAGAAGTAAGAGTATGAGGAAAGTGAGTGATCTGTACTCTTAAGCGATTGGTATTTCCACTCAAAATTATTTCTGTTTCTTTCTCTCTCCTTTTATCATCCAGCAGAAATTGTTTCCCACAACAGTCTAAGGAGCTTGAGTCTGACTATGTATGTGCCAAATACCAATACAAACCATATCTGTTATCCAATCAATGTGCAATGGCAAGCATGAGGCACTGAAAAAAGATGAAGATCAACGTATTGTGAACTTCAGCCTCAGAAGCCTGCACTATACAGATAGATAGATAGATAAGCTAAATCTGTGGGTTTTGAATGGTATTCTGGTTTTAACTTATGTTCAATACACTTGGGTTAAAAACAAAACAGATTGGGATACAAATCTATGGACAAAGTATATGGGAGATGTAATGTTGCAGCTGAAAATAGCACAAAGTATTATTAGATAAATCCCACCTAATCCCCTTCTTCGGCAAGGCTGGAGGAATTGAAGGAGCAAGGTTTGACATCTATTTTCATTTTGTATGAAGAACAAAGGTCTTTATACCCAAGCAACCTTTCTGGCTCACATAAACTTGTCTCTCTTTTATTCCAACATAGGTACAGAAGAAAACAGTTTCCCCGTGATTTTTCCCCCCACCTACAGCTCTTGTTCTGCAATTGGATAAAGGCTGAGCTTCTACAGAACAGATGGGAGGCATCCAACCCAAAGAAAGGGCTCATAATTGCAAGCATTAATGAAGTTCCACGAAAAGCATTCAAAATGATTATTTCACCAGAAATACAGTATTCAAAAGTAAAAATTTCACAGAAAATGTAATAACACAGGTACTACCATTTGCTGAAAGTAAGCAACATTATATATAAAAAAAAACAAACAGACAAACAAAAACCTGGAAGAATGATCACAAACTCTCTTCCATACCAACTGGGGTGTGTAACCCCAGTACATCTAGCTGTGAGAAGCCTCTTATTTCACAAGACGATAGAGTTTAGGATGAGCTCCCTAATCAAAGAAAATTTGCTAAAGAAACTGCAATGCCAGTAGGAGACACCAATTTTCCAATATTCTTTCCATCTACAGTGAACTAAATCACACTGGTATTGTTAAGTTGCTGAAGGTGACATTTAATAGGCTAAGTCACTGAACCAAGGTTAGGGCCACCTGCAGATGCTAGTCATTCAACAACACTGCAAAGAACAGAATATCAGTCTTATTGACCAGGCTGATTTCAAATACAAGTCATTATATTCTGAATATACATTTTTTTTTTATTTAATTTCATTTCTATTTTATCAATGCACTTCAACAGAAGTGGGCTGTAGTTACTTCTCTCTATATATATGATTGTTAGGTGTTGTAGAGTCTACTACAATGAACACGTGTAAAAATTAGCCCTAATGAGAAATTGAGAAATTATATGTAAAAAAATTATTCTCACTGTCAACCCCACAAGAATTTCTTACTGGGCAATCATTTCAAAAAAGAAATCAAAAATGCCAAAACCCATTAAAGAGGATCTCCATTCTTTCATCATAAATATTTAACACTGTTGTTGTGGTGTTTAGGGATTTTTTAAAGTAACAGAATTACAACAAGAAGGTCAGAAAGCACCAAACTGTAGTTAAAAAAAAAAAAAAAAAAAAATCTGTATTTAGAACTTGACACACACAAAAAAAAAAATCACTGATGCTACATTTAAAGCATCTAAGTCAGAATTTTCAGCTACCGTCAACCAGTTAAATATATTTAAATATACATAACTGCAACTGTCTACAACAGTGACAATTGCTCCCTGACAAAGCTGAGTATACATACAGTACTGTACTTTCTGGGCTCATTCCAAAACCAACACTTTCAAGCAAAGCTGTGTGGTTAATATGAAAATTCTTATGATGAAAAATAAGACTTTTTCATACATATCAGCTTTTTCACATGAACACAATAATTAGGCTGTACTTACTAAACTACACATATTAAACCATATGAATACCTACCCTGCATTATTACTGACTGCTGTTATTCCCTTTACTCCAGTCTTCAGTAAACCTCCAATGAGGTTTTCAGGAATCCCACACAATCCAAAACCTATGTAAAATAAAAGAATATTGAATATGTAACAAGTATTTGAAAGAACATAGATTAATAAGAAGTCCGAGAGTGTGCACTGTTTAATTAAAAATCTTGTCTGAGTAGAACAAGTTCCTTAGTTGGCTACATAACCCAAAGCTTCTGGAAAGAGCTGTACTCTAGTACTGGAATCTCCCAGTCACTAGATAATTCCCAGTTTGAATAAAAGCCATTCAACCATCAGAGGTCTGCTCATACACAAATAGCCTTTGGAGAAGGGCTGCGGGACCTTGGCTCTCCTGATATGTATCCTAACCACTGCACTCATTATTCTTCCTCCTCTTTCTACCCAACTAACCTTCAGTTCTTTGCTGCACATAACCATGTCAAAGAGGAGGAGCGAGGGGCTCTCCCACATAGCTTAGCCTATAATTAGGTGATAAAAATCTGGGAATCTTAATGCTCTCGGGAAGATGTATAACTGTAAGCAGAGTAACCCAGATCTCCACCCAGGCTGAGGTGCCTGACACTCCTACCTATTATGCAAGACCCCAGCACACCCAAAATGAAATACCATGCCACATTTGAGGCACGTAAATCTTAGGCCAGGCTCTAATACTACAACTACTACTATCTCCTTCCCAACCACTTAGCCTCATATCTCCTTTTGTTCCAACAGAAAAAAATATAATAATTCTTCCTAGAAGGCATTTTGCTTCATGATGCATGTCCAGTGAGGTTTCCCATGTTTTACAACATTATATTCATTACTTCTTCAATACTAAAAATTGCTTATAACCTACTAAATATGGAGATGGCTTTTCTTTCAGTAGATCAAAGAGCATGAAATTGTGGAAATCACAGAATGGTTCAAGTTGGAAGGAACCTTAAAGATCACCCAGTTCCAATCCCCCTGCCACGGGCAGGGACACCTCCCACTAGATCAGGTGGGTGAAAGCCTCATCCAGCCTGGCCTTGAACACCTCCAGGGATGGGGCATTGACAGCTTCCCTGGGCAACCCATCTAGAAGATTCAAAAGCTCAAGTCACAGTGAAAGTCAGTGTGACACAACTTCTTGACTCCTTTGAAAGTCCTACACATAACCATCTAGTGTAACGTAGATAGGTATTATCACCAATCCTACAGCCAGGAACAGGTTAGGTGATTTGTTCAAGGTCAGAGACCCAGTAACTAGGCAAATACAAAATAACGAGAATGCTACCATAAAAATAATCAAACCAGATTTTATTTCTTCACCATCTGAAATAATAATGCTAACTTGAAAAAGCCCAAGTTGAGTTTCTGCATTCAAACTGGCACAAGTAAAGTCTAACACTTCACTAGTGGGCTTTTTCCCTCCCCTAAGAAACAAATCAGGATTTTCTCACAGAAGGAGTCTGCCAGTCTGCCCCTCATTAGCAGAGTAGGAAATCACTTGTTTAAAACACCCATATGGATTCTTAAATTAGTTAATATCAAAAAAAACACAGTAAAAGGGTAAAAAGCATCCTATTAATAGAACACATGATGGCATCCATAAACAATCTAAATATTTACCACCAACAAGTACAGTTGCCCCATTGGGTATATCTTTTACAGCTTCAACAGGATCGGTATAAAATTTGGTGTTGCGATGACAGCTGGTAGAAAAATAACATCCACAAATCTGGAATAACATTAAAAGAAACAAGCGAATCAATAAAAAGCATTATATACTAGCTTTACAATGATGACCATCCCCCTGGCTAGATAAGGGGGAAAATATATAAAATAAAATATTACTACTGTAACCGCTAAACACTGGGGGGGTTGGGAGGAGAGAAGGATTCAGGTCTCCAAAATAAGGACTCTATTGTCTCTCCATCCCCCGCATCACCCATATTTTATGACATTCTTATGTATTATGAAGGCTTTAGGCTTAATATGAGCTGCATCAATTTGACAATATACAAACAGATTTTAAATTTCTAAATTCCACCCTAAGCTGCTGACAAATTGTGACTTACTGTGAACAGATTCACAAATGCAATTCCTCAGCACAAGTTAGAGCAACCCAAAGACTGCTCTAACCTACATATTGCAACTTGTAGCTTCAAAGATATCCAGACACTAAGCATAACCAGAAATTGCTGAAACAGAGAGCCAACACCACCACAAAATTTGAGTGGAGGCCAAGGAACAGTATGAAGTACAGCACGGTGATGGCAGTATAGTAAGCAGGGACACCATTCAACGGATTGAACCTTCCCCCAGCTTCCTAATGCAGTCTTAGAGCTCTTTGTGTTGTTGAAGAACAGCCCAGAGTCAGGGAGACTCCAACAAACTGATGAAATAGGGAGGTCATGAACGAAATCAATACAAATCCCACCCCCAAAACTAGACTTCACAGTGCAAAGCCATTACACGGTAACCATCCCAACTCATCTACTATATTCTTAGATGACAGTTACCCTTTTTTTTTTTTTTAATTCTTTAAGTATTTCCCACTAATACTACCATACATTAATGCTAATCTAGTACTGTCAAGGCACCAGGAGCAACTGACATTTAAGTCACTACATTGACACAGTCTCCATAAGTTGAGAGTATTTAGAAGTTAAAATACTACCTACTGGTGTTTCCACTTCTAATTTGACAGCAGAAGTGAGAAATTTTAAACTGGGAAAGAAGGAAGGAAGGAGAAGAACATAAATAATAAACAAGCTAATCTACACACGTTTTAAAGACAATAGCCTAACTCTTCCCTAAAGAGTTGCCTTAAGATCCAGTTTCAACCATTGCAGTAATTTTGGCTCAGTTTCAAGATTACACAAACTGCCTTCTTTATAAAATTAAGGCTGAAAGAGTTTATACTAAGTATTAAGAAAACCTTTCTGAATGGAGGCTTTTCCCCTTCCCAGTGGAAACACTGATGTTCCCCTGCTTTGATAGGCTAAAAAAAAAAAAAAAAAAAATAAATCAGTATATGGGTCACAAAGAACAGTGCCAAGTGAGAAAAAGACCCTTCCCTATGCTCAATTATACCATGACTGTTTCTTTCAGAAACATTTTTTTCATAACGATAATAAAACTGCAAAGAGCGTCTCTTCTGGTCCCATTTGGTAGGCATGTGACAAAATGAGTTTAAAGTGCTGGCAGCCTTGGGAGCCCCAGTACAACAGAGCTGTAAAGCAGGCATGAGGAACAGGGCTGGAGGAAGGCCAGGCCACTGCCATGCCCCTGTACCCACACATAGGAAAATATTTTAAAGAGACCACATGACACCTTTTCCTTAATCCTCCCAACTGCCTGTAACAGTGGGGAACAACAGAGCAGCGTATGTTACATATGCACATATTCCCAGGTTGGATGTCTGTAATGAGGGTATCTGGCCTTCTATACTAAGCATGTTCTTTTCAGTCCCTTTACCACTTGCTCTGCCGTTTGAGAGCAATGGGCTTTCAGGAAACCCAGGTGCCAGGGATCACCCACGCTCCCCTGCATCCCGGGGCAGCAAGCTGAGACCTCAGGAGCCTGGCAGCCCGGGTTTAAGAGAGAAGTAACATGGGGACAGATGGGCTCCTAAAGCGATCAACACAATCAAAATAAATTTAATAGAAGAGCAAAATATAACTTAGCAAGACAAAGACTGGAAGAGCAATGATGATTTGTCTATAAAGACATCAGGAAGAGTAAACACCGGCGTGACAAGGAGAGTAAACGCGCTGTTACAACTAAAATAAGAAAAGCCACAAGAACAATTCTGGCTGAAGAGACAAAAAATTAACGTGGCTATGGCTACACGTGGGCTGGAAACCATTAGATGGGTGAGGTTTGGCAGCCACCTCCCCCAGAAGAGCGAGGCGAGCCGGGCTGAGCTCCGCACCCGCATGAAGGCAGCGGGTACAGGGCTGCCCGGGAGCCGCGCTCGGCCCCCCCGCCCGCACCTCCACCTCTGGGAGAGGCCGAGGTGAACGAGATTGAAATACACAGCAGTATACCGTCATTGTGCTGCGATTTCAAATGCAGGGGAAATAAAAAAAAAAAAAAAAAATTAAACCTCTAAGCCGAATCTCCGGAACCCCCCAAGGTCACCACATCCCGGCCCGCCCCGCCGCCCGCCTTGGGGCCAAAACCGCCACTTTCATAGAAAAAAAGAACGAAGCCCATCACGCTTCTCCCCCGCGGGGGCGGGTAACGCCAGCCTGGGGAGGGGGTGGCAGCAGGGCGGCCGCCTACCCCCGGGGCCCCGCCCGCCTCCCCCCATCTCGCCCGCCCGCGGGGGACATCGACCCCCGGGGAAGGCGGCGCGGACCCCGCCAAGGTCACCGCCGCCCGGGGGCAGGCGGGGCGGCGAAGGCCCGGCGGGCAGGGGGACGCGGAGGGGGCCGGTCGCTGGAGGGAAGCGGGACCGAGCGGCGGTCCGGGGTGCTCCTCTTCGCCTTGCCGCCTCGCCTTACCTCAGCCCCGGCGCCCCGCGGGCGGGCGGCGGGAAGGAGGATGCGTCGGCTGAGCGGCGGCAGGAGGAATTTGTACGCCGCCATCTTCTGCGCGGTGCTCGGGGAGGGGGGCGGCGGGCTGGGCCGAAGCGGAGGAGGAGAAGGCGGCTGCTTGCTGTCCGACGCCGGGGGAAGCGGTTAGTCGGCGGGAGGGCGGATGCCGATGGGCGGAGGGAGGGAGGGTGGGGGGCTCGGCCCTGACGCCCACTGACGTCGGTTGGGCCTAAGGCGGGAACGAGGGGAGGGACGAGGGGCCGCCGGCTGAGGGGAGCCGTGGGCCGCCGGGGCCCCGGCGGCTGCCGGCTCCCCTCAGCCGGCGGCCCCGGAGAGCTGTCCAGCCGGCCCAGGCGCTGTCCCGTGTCGGGGGAGCAGGCCCCGCTCCTGGAGCCTCCCCCGACCATCGTTTTTGTTCCTAAAAACCCCTCGGATCCGCGCAAAACCGAGGTGGACGAACCTGTTCAGTTGTAAAGAGGTGGAGGGGTGGTGGTGGTGGTGGGTTGGTTTGTTTGTTTCCCCCCCCCCCTTTTTTCCTTCTGATGCTCCACCTTGCTTCCACAGATGGCTCCCTGCAAAGTTTAAGGTGGCTGAAATTTCTGTCCCGAGCGCTTTGTGACTGAGGGGGGAAAGCATCACGAGGATGGAAAGGCGGACAGAGGCGTTGAACGGTTAAGTTTCCAACGCATAGCCCCCTTGGGGGTGAGCCAGGCTCCAGCTTGGCACCCGGTCTCCGCAGGGCGCTCAGATGCTATGTTTGGGTGGGAAAATGTTACTGGAATAGACGTAGAGTTGTTTGAGCTGCCACATGATGTGAAGTGCTGGCATTTCTGCCACTGCTAGAAGGAAAATTCAAAGCATGCCTCTGCCATTATTTATGCTTTCTAAAAATACCCCAAATGATCAAGTGCATGCCCTAACGATGCCCGGTGGAACAGGACTCTCAGAAAAATGTGAGAAGCCGTTTAGATGCAGGAAAAGAGAAATTCCCCTCGCACACATGACAGGAGGTCTCACAGGTCACGCTGCTCCTCATCTTGTTCCCAGGCTGTCTCCAACACAGCTGCCAGCCTCACGGTGCTTAGCCGTCGTGGAATGAACACGCAGAAGGATAATTTACAACGAGGAAGCCAAGGTTTTTAAGAGCATGCTGCAAGTTTCCAAAGTGTTTGTGCGCACTCAGTCCATTTTATTCCGAGCACTGGTCCAGCCTTGCAGGTGCTGGTCCGTAGCCACACCACTCTTACGGATTTCAAACAGCAGCGGTAGTTACAGTTCACACCACAGACAAACCTTGCAGATGCCAGTGAAGCATGGGGAAGATACCTTCCCTGTCAGGAGGGTTTTGCGTTGTTTTTTTTTCCTAGATATTCACCATATTTAGCTAGTCAGTTAAGTCTGGGGCAGTTCCAGGTGTAATAACCTACAAATTGCAGGAGGTTAGTGAAGTGAGAAATAAAGTAACAGCACAGCTTGCGATATTCCAGGGCTAAGCATCAGCAGAAAAGTTTTACGGAACTGGATTTCTGAACCTCGGTTCTACCTAAATCTTATGCAGACATGGAAATTCCTTAAATTCCTAAATTTCCTTTCATGAAAAAATTTCCCTAAGCACTGAAAAACTAAAAGAAGTTTTTTCTCTTCAGTTCAATAAATATCTTCCTTTAAACCAGCATTGTGCATTCTCAAACTTATCAAATTGTTCACTTCTGAGTACTTCTTACACACCCAGCCAGCATTTATTTTACATGGGGTTTGGACTACTTGGGACTCCAACAGCATTCCTCTTGCAGGCTGGAGGAAGGGGGCTAAATGCATACATTAGGTATAGCGCATGAGTATTATTAATACCTCCTTGGAACATCTATTATGCAAAGCTGCTAATTCTACTTACATAAATTACAGTTTCTGAACTAGGAAATTAGGGGGATATAACTTTTCCTTATCAGGTGCTATGGATTATCTAAACCCAAATTTATTCCAAAAAATTGTGCAAAGTCCACATGCTTTGGACTGCAAGCCTCTTATTTTGGCTTACAAGAGCTCCAAACATATCTGAATGAGCAGAGAAAAGAATTTGTTATGGAGTAGTTTATAAAGGATAGTAGATTGTCTACTTTGTCTTAATTTTTAAGATGTCTTAAAGCTCTACACAACAAGGACTACAACTAAGCAGCCAATATGAAACAAGTCTCTAAAATCATAGAACCATAGAATGGTTAGAGTTGGAAGGGACCTTAAAGATCATCTACTTCAAGAATATTTTTAATATGATCTTATGTTGTTTATTGAAGTAAATTGCATAGCTGTGGTAGCATGCAAGTCAAACGCTTTTCAAGTTCAACAGCATTTACAATGAGTAGTGGGAGAGTTTTGAGCCCTTGGTGCTAAAAACAAGTCAGCAGGTAAACATTCTGGAGCTACCACAGGTTAATCATTATATACATTGTATAACAGCAGCTTACTTATACTACCACTAAGCATAGCAAGGCGTCAAAGTCATCTCTCCAATACAGTGAAATAACATTTCCCAAAGAAGCCACCAAAGAGTTAGCAGATAGGTAGGCTATTTTTGTATGTTTGATTTACCTGTGCAGGGGAAGAACCAGAACTCTGAGATGAACAACTTTGTTTCTAGACAAGTTTCTTAATATTTGTTTATACTTGACCCAGATTTTAGCTACTTAAAATTTAGCAATGTACCTTTCTTTCAGATCCATTGGAATTTGGCAAGAAAATTCATTTATTGAGGCATGAAAATCACTTATGAAGCCACACGGAAGGGAAAGCTCATTAAACTATGCAGCAACTAGAACACACAGAACACACAAACTTAACCTCCATCATGTTAATAGGTCCCAGTTCTGAAACAAGAGGTTGGTATTTAAGTTCATTTGAGTATTACTCAACATACTAAAATATTTTTTCATATCAATCATTTAAGAGCACTTGAAACTCATCTATGAGATAGAAAGTCAAAGAAAATATTATTTCGTAGCATCTACATCTTCCTGCCAGAATCGAGTATTACAAGGAAAAAATACAGCAATGATATAAAACTTATGATGCAGACCTAAAGACATTAGATTATTACAAATATACTCCAGCTCAGAATATAAAAAGAATTACAAGCTCCTGTGCAATACATTCAACAATTTTAAGACCAACTCATAGGGTTTACAGGAAATATATCTAACTAGGGGAAGACAAAAGGGCTGCCACCCACATCACCAATGATTACACTAGTAAGCCATGTGAACTTAAATATTCAACTTATTAACAAGGTTCAGGTGAAAGGAAGGTCATTACAAACGAAAATGGATACTTAAAAGTCTAGTGTAAACTGTACATGTTAAAAATCATCAGAGATTTGGCAAATGAAAGTTCATACATAATTAAATACCAAATGCAATATTAAATTGTAAAACAAACGAGAATAAACAAAAAGCCATCGTCTAGACAGTTATGGAAATGTAAAGCAAATGAGAGAACCATAGCGCCAAGATTTTTGAAGGAAACAACCTGTGGAGCTGCTGAGGAATCCCTTTGCTGACTAACTCTGGCAACATCTTCCCTTCACAGTCGTAAGCTTAAGATCAAAGGGGATACCAAACTATGAGAGGATCCCGAAGCTACATAATAAGGAAGACTCAACAACCCATTGGCAGGAGCAGTTCCTTATCCCTGAAAAACCTCTTCAGCAGACAACAGAAAGTCCACAAATATTTTTGTTACAATGAGTATCATAGTAGAATTTATGACCTCACCTATTTAAGAAAATTTAAAAAAACCTAATTGGATCTGGAGGTCCATATTATGAAAAACAATTGTGGGGCATTTTTTTGTTTGTTTGTGTCATACTAGTCCAGTTTCCATTATAGCAGTCTCATATTTCAGGCAGGATGCCCTACTTACATAGAAACGATACAGAAGTTTCTGTATCGCGTCAGACTATCATATCATTACAAGCTAAGATAAGCAACTATGCAGAACATCTTAGAAGCCACCGAACATTTTATACTTGGTCAAAATTGGAGAATTAAGATTACTCACTTATTAACCTTCACAGCACTGAGAAATAGCCACTGAAATATGAGCAGCTAAGTCAACAGTTAAATAGCTGCTTCAATTCATTAGTCTTAAAAATGCAAAACTTCAAACTTTCTGACCACTGCAAATGCTGCACCTCGATTCAAAACCACAGTACTTAAAAGGTGTAATTACGCAGTACTTGAAATTAAGGTGCCATTTTTGTTTAAATAGAACCACAAAGTCTGTTACTTAGCATGATCCTTGGCACTTCTGTTCATGTTCATATATTGCATATTCAGTAACTGTCATCAACATGGTCTAAATTAGTAAGTGTAATAACCTTCAACAGTGTCAGTCAGTAGGTCTCCTAGTTCTGGACCAAGGATAAGTGACTTATCATTCCTTTACAGCAGGAGTGAGGAAAAAACAAAATGCCTATTCAGCAGATACTTGCAGACATCAGCTGCGTAAGTTCCTTATGTTTGTGTATTGATATATATGGAGGCTGGTTTAAATTCTTATTCAGAAAACCCCACTAATCTCTTACTCCTTATTTTTAACAGGCATATTTTGCTGCAAGAATGCAACAGAACAGGGAAGTCTTTCCACAGCCCCGCCTCTGGCCAAGCTGAAAGAATGAGGTTATTTTACACTCCATATTGATAGTGCTGTAAAAGAGTAATGGTAAAGATAACAAAGGAGCTACAGAAACAATAAACTGTTAACAGGAATCCTGAGCAGCTGTCACACTGCGAGTCAGTTCATGTTTAGTAGCACTACTGTAACAGGCTTTTCCGGATTCTGCAATCCAGCATTAAATTAATAAACTGCACGGGGTCCTTTCAGATAAACCTCATCAGCACCAGCATGTGCTTTAAACTCAGAAACCAGGAGGACTTTGTAAAACTACTCGTGAAGAAATCTCTTTCCTTGTATTTGACACACAGCTTCCAAAATCCAAATACAGAGCCTTGAGGTGATAAGGGAGAGCTGTGCCTGCAGGCATTGTGTGCAGTAAACAGAGCACACCCCTCTACCTCCCTGCGGATGGTGCTCTGCAGGAGGGCTACAGGAGGCCCGCCGGGGTTGGAGAGAAGCAACACCTGCTTGGTCTACAAGTTTCGCCAGTAACTCTGGTTTCCTCTTTGAAACTTGGACTTTGACATCCATTTCATGGGTGTGGAGCTTAACTGGCAAGCACCATTTCTTGGCTACAAGAGTGTAGCATGCAAACTCAGGCATGCAATCCAAGCCCGTGTAATTATTTTATCATGCACTGACTAGGGAGCCAGTTCCCTGCATGCGCTGACAAAACCAAGTGCCATCCACTCTCACCTGAATTGTTTTGCCTAATTCTTCTAGTCCACCCAGCTGCTAGAGAAACAGCTGTCTGGAGTTCAGAATGGCTTTGCCCTACAGTGGGCAGCTCATCAACGGCTTTGTTAATATTCTCAGTGGTCCAGAACTTAACATGTCTATAAAGAAAAGCAGACAGCCATTTCCTGAGGTATTTCATTTCTTCGTTGCAATTAAATGAACAGAAGAATTAGTAAGGAAGGTAACACAACTTTCACATGGATATATGGCAAAATTTGAAACTTTTGTTGTTAAATTTTTATAAGGTGATTTAAAATTAACCCCTACTGTTCATTCACTCATTCATCTTTTTAAAAGTCCTCTTAGAATCAGTTAGTCTTAGAATATTGGGTTTTCCTTCATCTCTGCCCCAGTTTCAGTAAAGTATATCTGTCTGATTTTAAACCTGGTTCTACAAATACTCAAAAGGATCCTGGAAGCCTGCTAAGCCTAAGCAGCAGGTTCCCTGCATTTACATGCAGACAGCTGCCTGTTTCAAAGCTCTCGGGCCTCTGCCTCTCAATTTCAGCAGCTCCAAACATCTCATCAAAGTTCAGGATGGTTTGTTTCGCGGGCCATTTTGAAGCCATACACTAACAGTTCACTGAAGACTTCCGTACTCTGCTTCTAGAGTTTTGCAGAATTTCAGGAAACACAATCATTTCAGATTGACATCACTACGACGAAACATCCCCCATTAAAAGCTGGACTATCCTGAGCACACTGGTGACACCCTGTGGCATCCTGATGCACTCTCAAACAGGCTTCAAGGCATTTGACATCTGTCTTCCTCCAGCACCAACACCTGTTCTCATTCAAGACTAGGACCCAACAAGGTACCGCTTCTGTAGCATGTTTGGCAGGGAGAGCTTTAGGTACCAGTGGTAACCAGAAATACTGGGTTGAAATGAATTACTATGTGAATGGCAAAAAGGGTCTCAGGTTCCCATGTAATTTTAAAGTATCTTTAGAATGTATAATTCACATGACTGTAGATTATTTATCCAAGTGACAAACATGATGCTTTTTCAGTTTTAGTGCATTTGATTTGTTAATAAATTCAAGCAAGCAATTCCAGAATTTCACTCAGCTTGCAAGTTATCCACAACAGGAATCAGAAGACTGGTCAGCAATCTTGGATTTCCCATCTACCTCACAGGGTAAAACCTTGATTACCCTTATCATGGTTTGCTACTCCAGCAGTTGTGCACCGTAACAGAGGAATTACCTGTGACAAGAACAGGTCTTCAAAATCCGTATGCTTATATTTATTTTGCTGTGCCTTTGAAAAATAGGGTATTTGGTTGAATATCATATCAAGAGGGTAGTCTCCACAGCCACACTCCCAGGTAGCAGATTTCCAGCAAGCCAAGCAGAACACTGCAGACACTTCACATCCTACTCCACACTTCACGTACAAGAAACACGGACTTCCTTGCCTAGCAAGGACAGTAAATGCATTTGCATGGTTGAACATTCAACTGTAGTACAGGAAAAGGGGTGGGAAGGCTTTTAACACAGGTGAGCTTCCCAGTCATGTTCATCTGAAAGACACAATTACGTGGGCACAACTTAAAAGGCAGCACCATGAAGAGTGGGAAGAAGGGGCAAGAGAGCGGAGCGGCTGTTTAAACTACTACTCCTCCAAGAGAAACGCTTGCCAAACACCTCTGTCTTGCATTCTTAAGTACAGGTTGCTTCTTATCCGTCCCATGATCCTTTCAGGAATGGATTTTGTTGTTTTTTTTTTTTTCTCAAGAGAAACCCCAGAAGAACCAGAAAAGCTTTAATGCTAAGTGCTACATAGATTAATATAATACCCCAATTAGCAGATTTAATTTTGCTATGATCCAAGGGAATTAACTCTATAAAACCTCTTAGGGTGGCACAAAACTTTACTAAAAGGTTCTCTGAGGGTACATTACATGTTAGAGTTTCAGAAGGAAGTTACAGTCTCAGTTTATAGCCATCCAGCCTGGTGATCCAACTACAGACTAGGTCTGTGGAAAAACTGGACAGCGCTCAGAGAGATAAGTGAGCTGACCTTACACAATCCACCACACAGCTCTGGGATTAACAAAATTAAAGACGGGAACGTGCAGTTAGGGACATGAGCCTAATCAGTTTTTTGTCGAAACAACACCCTGCGTTAGTTAGAAGTTGACCATGAAGTTGACCCTAAATTACATACACACTAATCTGCAACAGTTGGAGACTGCGGTGAAGATTGCTGTAAGCAAGCTCTCCTAGACCAACACGTTCAGGAGCCCATACACTCTTCTGGATGAAGGCATCCACAGCGCACACCGTTTTTTGATCATTAACCATATAATAGAAAAACACAGGTTTCCTTGCCTGTTGCAAGTAAACTGTTCCACTCCATTACAGAAGACTGTACACTTTATATTTGCTTTTTAAAAAGGAACTACTTCAGCTCTCGCTCGAAGCAGTTCCTGTTTGTCAGTCTCTAACACTCCCTTCTTCCAGGAGGTCACTTTAGAAGAGAGCGGTTCCAACATCCAAGTTCAGTGAATGCCACTTCTGATGACCAAAAATCAAACTGCTAAATTGTCTTGTATGTTCAGAACCTATTCATATGCAAATTGGGTACCGTGTTGTCCCGGCTGCAGGTGACCACACTGTAAGAAAGCAGCTGGTTTATATTTTGTCAGGGCACCACCTGAGCTATACACAGAGTAGAAAGCGGGCAGAACAAAGAACGGTAATGCAAGGTTAGGCAAACAAAAATATGACGCACCTACAACGTCTGCTAAGAGTTGGCACTCACATGCCTCTCCAGAATAAATATATTTCACATCTATTGACACAAAGGTAAAATTCCATTCCAGACCACCCTCATACCCTGATTTCACATTTGGCACCAACAGTATGAATATCAAATTCTCTGACTAGGATGTATTTCAAACTGAATACATAGCCTTCTTTTAGCAGGACTGACTGAATTTTCTATTTCCTGATTCAATGCCATGACATTATCCACTATGACACTGAATTCTGGAAATCATTGCATAGCACTTAATCCCATGAACACAGATGGCATCTTTGGTAACTATCTCCATTTTCTTAGCACTATTCTGAATAAATTCCAGTTTTACACCCCTTCCCTGGTAATTGCAAAGCCACACAGTGAAAGAGAGAGAGAATACATGTGTCTCCTTTTTGTGAATCCAAGAAACATTTGAAAGGTGATACCATAATATTGACCATCTTTCTTACAGATGTTGTTAGATACAACAAACTCATGGAGCTCACATACAGTAAATAAAGACCCTTGTTTAATAGTTTCTGTGAAAAAATACAAAATTTTTTGCTTATTTTCAAGAGCAGAAATACTTCTGAATGCATGCTTCAAAGAATCCATGAGACAGACCAAATATTCTATAACACATTTTAATAAATTCAGTTTCTCTCAAGTATTTATATAAACCCAGCATTTCTTATAACTGTGGAATTTGGATAATGAGGTGAAGTCTCTGTGCTCAAAGAGCAATTAAGACTGGCTTTGCTATCCCTTGTGCAACCCAGGGGAATGAAGGCTTGTCTGGCTATCACAGGGTACGTAAATAACAGGGTAGTCTTGGGGAGCCAGGACAGCCCTGCTTTGCATCAGCAGAGACAGTAAAATCAAGATAACAGAGACTTTGTGTAGCTCTTTGTTTCCTTGAGAGGCTACCACGCCCGGTAATTGACCTTTGCCTCATTACCTGTGAAATGCATATTAAAGTTGACACCCCTGTATATGTTAATGAAGATTTTAGAGATCATGCTAAACATATATGACTATAGCACTCGACTCTCCACCCAAATCATGCTACACGTCACCTAGGGGAGGGAAACCTCGTAATTTTGGATTGAGGATGGAGAAAATGACTGTTATATTGGGAGAGAAGAAACTTGATACCTGACGGACCAGTCGACGGGCTGTGTTCTCTTCCTTCACCCCAGGCAGGGACGCCTTTCTGGGTAAGCGCTGCGCCTTCACCCTCTGGTGAATGTTACCCCAGGTTGTTGTTGTACTATCGTTATTTTTCTAGCAATATTAACCTTAAGTAATTAGCACTATTGTAGTTAGTGAATTTATCAACAGCAATCTCGAATCTGCAACTGTCGCTCTCAATAAAATAACTAATTATTTATTTCGATTATTTGTGAATCTGGTTCAGTGAAAGTCCTTTGGTGGGACTCTGATAGTAAATCAGTGAAAGTCCTGGGACTCTGACATAGTCCTTTAACGTGACACCCACAACAAACATAGTTCATGGTGCAAGTCTGACATCTCAGGCTGAGTGCAACGATCCAGTTGTTACTGAGGCAGCTCAGACTGTGAAGCTGGCACATCCCTCCAGTTCACCTCTTCGCTCACTAAAGCTCATCGGCTGATGCAAAATGAAACAAGATGGACCTGAAGAAAACTTCAAACTGATTTTGAGCTATTACTCAAATCCATGGGAGACAAGTATGACCAAATGTTATTAGTACATATAAATAAGTAAAAAAGGCAAGTACCTTGGATTAATTTTTATAAAGTGCTCTTTAGTTACTAGAGACACACCATAACAGCAAAGCCTCACTTCTAAGACAGCTAAAGCAGCATAATGCCCACTAGACACACACAAGTTCTGATCAAATCCTGAATCCCCATATCACCCAGTAAAACGGAATTTGTCCCTAATTTACGTAGTTATGCTTTTGTACACTATCAAAGTTCATAATTTTCTTAAAAAAACACCAAAGGTAAGTAGCTTCTCATTCCTTTGCTAATAAAAACATACCACTAGTACTTAACATTTTCCAAGTATATCCCTAATTTAATTAATTTACCAGAGATCAAATACATTTGTGAAATCTATTGCACAGCTGAATAAGCCTATCTCATCTTCCCTAAGTCAACTCACATGTGTCTCAGTTAGAATTACTGTATTAAACTCAGAGACAGCTGTTGAACACTTAAATTACCTATAAAAATTTACGAGGATCACACATTATTCATTTTGCAAAATAAGGGCATAAATTTATTCTTGAAATCATAATAATTTTGTGTCATCCTAAAATGCTGTACCAAATACAGTATTACAGTTTCTCCTGTGTTCTACAGGACTTGAAGCGTGCTGCTATAAACTCAAATTAGCCAAGTACATCTGTATTAATAGCCATGATGTCTCCCCTGTTCATTTCAAAGACAAATTTTGACCACAGACTCTGAAAGTGCTAGGAATCTGCTATATATATCAGGGATAATGTGTGACATCTTTTGAGTCTTGTTTGGTCAGGCCTAATCTAGTTTTTCCATCTCTGTCTTTCCATTCAACTTTTCCATTACTAACTACGTCCACCTCTACACATACCTTTTATTTCCTTTCTTTTTTTCCCCTCTCTTTTTTTTTTTAAGAATCAGTTCATAACCAAAGCAAGCAGTAAGTAACCCAATAATCATCACTAGGCTTAGTAGCCTCTGGTCAGAGGACCGATTTGCCGAAAGAAAAGCCTCCTTCTTCCAGCTTTCTTTCTAGAGATCAAAACAGCACACAATCAGAAGGCCGACGAATGCCCTCATGGTAGCCTGCACCTTCCTCACAGGGGGGCAGTGGAGCAGGATGTGCTGACCTCCTCTAGAGCTCTGGTGACCAGCAACGGGACGCAAGGGGATGGAAAGGAGCTGTGCCAGAGGAAGTTCAGGTTGGCCATGAGGAAAAGGTTCTTCACTGAGAGGGTGGTTGGTCCCTGGAAGAGTTTCCCGAGGGTAGTGGTCATGGTGCCAAGCCTGTCAGAGTTCAAGTAGCGTCTGCACGATGCTCTTAGTGATGTGGTTTGGTTTTAGGTGGTCTCACAAGGAGTGGGACTTGATGATCCTTACGGGTTCCTTCCAACTTGAGATATTCTGTGATTCTATGAACACACACAGTTCACTTGAACCCAACAAAATTTCTCTCTTGGCTACTTTTTCCAAGAATTAATATGAGTTCATTATAACCCCACTTGGGTGCCATAGTTCAAGAAAATCTGCACAACCTAAAAGCTCTTGAAGCTGCTAGTTATCATAAAAATGCATCAATCATTGCCATGCAAGGCTTCCTTCTCTAGATAATTTTGTATGTTTAATTAAAGATACAAACATTTTCCTTGTTTGGCTAATACTAAATATACAGATGAACAACACACTTGTGTTTAAGTATTATTTCTTTAACTTTCAGAAATAAAATATGTCACAGAACTTCTACAGCAAGGTAGATTATGTATATCCAAGACATCAGCTGTTCTAATATGTTCAAAATTTTCAGGTATTCAGAGATGTCAGGCTAGCCCAGTTTCACAGTTACATACATCAGGACAGTTAGTAAGTCTTGATGGAATACCACAGGACAAAAATAATTCCAAAGTGTATAGTTACAACCCATCTGTGCTTTAGCGGCACACACATTTACAGACACACAACTCAGGAGGACAGAAAGAGGATGTGGTTTGGAAGGAAAGAAGCAGCAGCACCTACTGTAGCAATCTACAGAATCTACTTTACATTCACACCAGACATACCCACATGCACATACACACAGAGATATATTTATATATAAACCCTGTTATATATATAACAGGAAAACACTTGTGGCAATGCCATATTCTTGGCTCTGAAGGACAAAATCATGACAGCTTTCCCTCTTCCATCAACCACAACTCTTTACACACCACAACACTCTTCCTGTTGTTCTTCCACCAATTTAGGAACAGAGCCTGTCTCTAAACAGACAACATCTAATGCCTTCCCTTATTAGTAACAGTAGCCTTAAAAACAGGCAGTGCTAGCCACTGAAAGAGCACAAATCCCACACAAATCCCTTCACCTGAGATAATTTTACCATACTGTAACTATTCCCTAAGTTAACTCTATGGAGCAAAATGTTTTTCTACTTCAACATAATTTATGTTAAGTCACTCAGAAGGAGTGTTTCTTCTTAAACATGGAAAATTTTCAGGAAAAAAATACCCAATGCAACTTTATCTTTGTGTGAAGCTCTGAGAATTTAAATTTTAAGATTTCCCAGCCCAAAAGAACAGTGAGAGGTAGCAAACCCCAAACCAGTCCATTCTCTTTCAAATATCTGGCAGGGCTTTTATCTAAACACATTCTAAGAAAAAAAATATATATATATATCTATAAGGCAAGTTGAGGTCACTGTTGTAGCAAATAACCAGACAACTAGTCTTTCAGAAGTCTTTAGACCAAAGCACTTTGCAAGGTGAGGGGAGAACACTATCACAGCAGCTCCACAAGCTACAAAATGCAGCTTGTGGGTTTAGTGCCAGAGGGGATACAGCTTGGGGAAGGGATGGACACGGGGCTGTTCAGAGACAGGCAGAGCCCAGGCGGAGGCGGCAGCATTCCACCCGGGCTCAGCCCAGCTGCTCTTCCAGGCTCTGCAGTCCCTCAGGTCCTCACCCAGAAGTCCTGCCACCCCCCTTCCTTGTAAACCAGCTCCCAACAGGGAGTACGGAGGGTATAAGATGTGAAAAACACTCGAAAGCCACTAGAGACGTCTTCTGCTCCCTCACACATTTCATGGCAAAACCAGGTTGGGGCATAGGGGAACAAATAAATAAATAAATCCACTAAAAATCTTCCAGGTCCTCTTTTCCTCAGAGAAGTGGGCATGACCCCATTTTTTTTAACATTTGTAGCAGCTTCTATTTTACCAGCTTGGTATTAATGGAAACACATTTCTTCCATCTCAGCCACTGATGAGAAAGGTCAAAACCAGATTCCACTGCGCGTGTAAAGAGAGTGGATAGCAATTTCTGGAAAAAAAGCCATTGCATATACATCTAGCCTTCAAAACAGATACAACTAAAGTGAGCTGCAGCACTGCCTGAAGCACAGGAAGGAAAAAAAATACCACTTCCTTTATCAAATGAGTCAGCACACAACTATTTTGAGCTTTGTTCTGTTTGGGGGGGTTTTGTTTGATTTTTTAATAATTTTTTTTTTTACAAGATACACCTTGAAAGCTGGATGACATCTTCTTCACTGTTAAGGGCTGACCCACCTGCCCACTTGACTAGTTATGAAGAAAGCCACTAAGAAAGCAACACAAAATCAGAGCCGGGTATTGAAACAGAGAAGGGCAGGACCAAGCAAGGAAAGGATCTGAAGGAGGAAACTTACCAATGCACAGCCATTCTCCAGTCCCAAAACTGACAATATGGAAAGTCTTGTATTTCAGTTAAAATATGAAGCACCATCTCCTCTACTCTCAGGTGTGATATGGTTAACTAGCGTAACACTTTTGGTACTGTTAACACAGCTGTTTCTTAGATGAAAAATTCTATCTGGCTATGGACAATGCAGGAATAAATGGCAATACTTACCCAACCAAAACATGAAGAGATTTCCTCTAGAAATCAAACCATTTCTGGAAGCAAACACAATTTTTCCTTTTAGGTTTTACTTTTTTGTTGTATTTGACCTGTTTGGCAACTTTTTCGTAAGACATAACACAGGCAACAGCAAAAATGTCTGTGTCTCTAAGTAGGTGGCTTTACAGTACCTGAAGTACTCCAGTAAATAGCACTTTTTTCTGGTGGGGTTTGTTTGGTTGGTTTTTTTTAAAGTACTTTGGTGAGACAGAGGCACTAACAGAATGAACACTATATGACTTGAAAAGGAGAAAATGCCTTTAGTCAGTGTCTTTATTCCTTTAAAATATTCAAGATAGCAAAACCCAGAATATTTTGCGAGCTCATGACACATTATGTCAATGGACAGAGGAATTAGCTTTTCCCAGGCAGGTGAAGGGATGGAGAAAGCTAGAGGTCTAGAGGAGCAATATAGTGAAATACAGCATTTTTATAACTACACAGCATAAAAGATCTGTCAATTTACTGTGGGGCAGTAGCAATATTTTGTTAGAAGTAAAACTTGTTGTTTTCCCCTCATAGCATGGAAGATATTTAGCACTTCTGAAGTTCATGAAGTGTGCCATTTGGGCAAAAAAATTGGAGCTAAAGTCTCACTCGTCTAACCAAAGGTATGCGTTTTCAAGATGATTCAGCTGTACTTTTACAGTTGTAACATCTACGTGTGAAGTAATGCAATACTATACTAAAATATAAGTAAAAAAGCACCAATATATTTATTGATAAAAAAATATGGTTCTGGCCTTACAAAACCTCGCTGCCTTTCAGCATTTGTTTCAGTTCACTAACGGGCAAGACCCGTTTCGCAGTGCGGCTGGAGAGCATCGTTTGACGGGGACAACACAAGGGACATGCCAGGGACTCTCCCTGGGGACCCCGACAGAGAAGCCACGTCGGTCTGTATAAAAGGGCCGTAAAGCCCACACACGACACAACTGCAGTCCCAGCAGCCCCGCCTGCCGTGTCACTGCCCTCCGGCTCCGCCTGAGCAGCCGCGGGCCGGCCTGAGGTGCCCCGCTCCTCCCGCTGCCGAGGCCCGGCGCGGTCCACGGAGCCTCACCGCCGCCGGGGCAGTGGCAGGCCCAGCCGACCGGGGAAGGGAGCGCGGAGCGGAGCCGCCGAGCCGCTACGCCGCGCTCCCCGCTCCCCACTCCACCCGAGCCCGCCCCACGCAGCCCCCCCAGCTGCCGGCCGCCCCCCCATCCCGCCCCGCACCACCGGGGTAGGCGCGGCTCCTCAGCGCCCGCGGCCTCGCCGCCGCGCCTGCGCGCCTCTGCCTACCCCGGCGGCCCTCGCCCTCACGGCCGCCCCCGACCGTCGCCGCGTCGCGGTGCCGTGCGGCGGCGATGGCGGCGGCAGCGGGCGGCACCGAGGCGGGGGTCGCGGTGTCCGTGCTGCGGCCGCGGCTGGCGGCGCTGGGCCGGCGGCTGGGCGCGCCCAGCGGAGCGGCCGGCGAGGGTGAGAGGCCGGAGCAGGGAGGGGACGGCGCCGGGCCCTGCCCGGCGCTCCCGCCGGCCCGCTCCGCCCTCTCCCGCCGGCCCGCGGCGCCGCGGGAGCCGACCGGGGCTCGCGGAGTCCCAGCCCCGCGGCAGCCGCTGAAGGCTCCGCTCCTCCAGCCGCAGAAAAGAGCCTCCCCTAGGAGCGGTGTGGCCGGTGCCGGCCCAGGCCGCCCTCTGGGGGCTTCTCTGTGGAGCAGGGCTGCTGAGGCCTAAACTGTGTGCCGGGGCGTTGGCAAGGGGGGGGTTTTGGTGTATGAGTTCTTTGCAAACGGAGTGTGTGGAACTCGTTTTGAAACATCAGGCCGTAGCCATGAATGCCCTTAATTTAGCCGTGAACGGTGGACAGCGGGCCTGTTTAAATCATGTGTTATCCATCTGCTCTGTTAGATCCATCAAGGGTGGATAAAAGCATATGAAGTGGAAAGGGAGGGCAAGCAGGGCTCTGGCTGGGTACTTGTCAGTGCTAAGGAAGCATTGTGTTCTTCCTTCAGATACCTTCCTAGCAAAGGGCTCTGCTGCTCTGGACAAATTGAAGGACATCTGTAACGAAGGGAAAGAACATCCTTCCACGCTTTTACAGCTCTATGCACAGGTAGTATATTGAAGCATGAAAAACTCCTTTTCAAGAAAATGGACTGTGTAGAGTGTGGGAAAGGGTTGGGTGTAGGAAAGAGGGTATTGCAGGAAGGGATCTCTGTTACTTGGTGTGTGGGGTCAACATCCACGAAGTGCAGGGCAGCTTTTTCCTGGATTAGAAGATAACTTACAGTCGATAATAACTCTGCTGGTACTGTAAGGACAGAAAAGCATTTTGAGTTTACGTTCACTGCCAACAATCTTACAATACTTTTAGCTTGCACCTTTTGTAAACTACATGTTGAAAATTACCTTAAAATGGTAATGTTTTATAACCAGTAACATGTTTGTATGTTACTACACACCACCATTTGATTATTTTGCTGGTAGTGTTTTTACATTGTGTATCTTGTTTTCATAGGCTGTTTTAGACATCACATATTTTGAGGAAAACCAGCTTGTGGATGAAGATTTTCCAGAAGAATCTTCCTTGCAAAAAGTTAAAGAAATTATTTGCATTCTTTCAGAACCAGAAGACCTAGTGAGGGAGTGCAACATAAATGAAGAAGTGAGTACTAACGTTACTCAGCCGGAGAATTAATTATTTCATTATTTAAAAACAAAAAATCTGAAACAGGATAGTAGTATTTGTGGTTTTGATGGGCAGACTTAAGATCTTTTGAAAAAATTTCAAGTCTTATTTTTACTTAAATTCCTGAAAATATTTTTCCAAATAACTTGTTATTTCTTGCTGACACTTCATGATTCCATGTGCTTTTGGCAGTTTAAATCCTAAGTATTAGGCTTGTGACTGTTGCTGGTAAGTACAGCCTCTCAAGTTAGAGACTTAATATCGTGTGAGTGTGTATATGGGTAGTTGAGATGGTTTTAGTTTGGGTTAGCCCAGTTTGTTGGATTTTATTTCAGGCCATCAACATCTTTGGTGCAGAGTTGTTAGAATGCCTTTATTGGAGAAAAGGAGCCCTGCTTTACATGTATTGTCATACAGCAAAAGAAAGGAGTGAATGGCTACGTGAGAACATTGCTATATTTAAAAAGGTAAAGAAGATTAAAAAGTTCTGTGAGCATGTGAATACAGCTTTAAAGTTTGTTTCTTCACTTTTAAAATACAGCTTTTGTTTTTCCTTTTGAATAGGGGACTGGGAAATTAATAGCGAGAAGTATTTCTGGCTATCATTACATTAATCAGAACTTATCTAAAAGGTTTTTTTCCCCTCTTTTTTTAACTGTACTCAGTGTCTTAGTGATGGAGTTCATTACTTGATGAAGATGCTTAGCTTGAGATGTCCTCTTCCGCTAAATGAAGGTGTCTCTTTTCAAGATAAAGACACAGCTACATTACTCAGTGAAGGTAAAAAACAACTCCAAAAACCCCGCAGCCAGCTTCTCTTATTAACTGCCCTGCTTTATGAAATGCTTTATTGCGTATTTTTGTTGTTTGACTTCATTTGTATTCAAAAACTGTCACTTTTTAGAACAACAATGAAAAAAAAAGATGAGGTACATAAGGTTTTAGGAGGCGTCACTGCTCATTTTCTCTCTCTTTTTGAATTCACTGGGGGAAAATGAGCTGAGGCAACACATGTTTTATGCACAGCGTGTGTGTTTTACAGCCATCCAGTTGTCAACTGACAAGTGTTGAAGGCACAAATACAACTGCAGAGGGTGCTAGAAGACTATGTTTGTCTTCCTGTGTAGATCTAGGAGAACACAGATGCCAACACAGAGTTACTGACTTCACGCAGGTAGAAAGTACATGCAGAACTGGGTAGATTTGGCAAACTAGTATTCTGTCTCCACTTGAAGTAGCTTTACGTAAGCTGCATTACTATACTACAATTACATGAGGATCTGAGGCTGCGTCAGTGTGATGGAGCAGCAGGGGATTTTTTCAGGTGCAACAGCTGGTGCTGAGGACATAAGGTCCATGTTGTACACACTCAAAACTAGCTCTACTCTAGGTATGGGGGGATGGAGCACCTTCTTGCTTAGTTTCATCTGAAGGTGTCATTGCTACAATTCTGCTCCACAATGAAAAGCCAAGTTCAGTAACTGATTTGTAGGTTCATTTAGCAGGATTTTTTTTTTTTTTTGAGTGACCATGGACAGGTACGTGGGTTTCTGTTCAAATACTAAAGTTGCTGCTGGTTAACCTGAGTTAAGATTGTGGGAGGCGCAGAAGTATTCTAAAATAAATACAAGTAATTATGCCTGTGCTTAAAGAAATACTGAAATTCTCAAAGATAAATAGGCAAACACAACAATCAGAAAAATATTTATATGGAAATCTCAAAGGTTTTAGTATTATGGAGGGGCAAAATGGATAGAGTATTGGGCAGGTTTTCTTCTGGGCAGTGTCAGTCATCTCATGATTAGTATTTGTTTTCTTGGTGTACCTCTTTAATAGGCTTATAGTGCCTTTTTGCAATTTTTTCCCCGTGCTACTGAAAAGAACGGATTGACGTTAACAAGCTGTGTACTTGCTTATAACAGAACAATAAAGTTCTGTTAATTAGAAAATTAATCTAAATTATTTTTGCAGGTGTATTTAGTGACACTCACTTACTGGCGATGATGTACAGTGGAGAAATGTGCTACTGGGGACTACAACACTGTGGAGAAGGGAAGCAGGAAAGCCTTGAAACAATAGATTCCGTCTCTAACAGTGACCTGGGCTGCAAATTACAGAGCGTGTCGCTGGATTTCCAAGAAACTGGCAAAAACTTGTTAACAAAGTATGTGGCCGTATGTGAGGGACCTTTAAAAGGCCAAGGGTGGAACACAACAACTGCAAAACAAATGGTGTGTTACTTTGTGAAATCCCACAACTGAAATAAGCTGCTTTGGCTGTGCTGAAAGAAACCTTGTGTCTGAAAAGCAGGCTTGGGGATGTGATCTCTGCTTCAGTGTCTGACCGTTCTTCTTATGAAAATGTATATTTTTGTTGCATTAAAAACATGCGCTCAAAGAACTGGAGTACAGGTCCGAAGTCTAATCAAGTATTTCGAGGAAAAAAAAATAATAATAAAAAAAAAACAACCCTGTGTCATAAACTCCATGCAAAGGATGACTATGTGTCTCTCCGCCCCGCCGGCGCCGGCGCGCTGGGTCCGAGGGGCGGTGGTGACGGCAGCGGGGCTCAGTGCCATGGCGGCTGGCGGAGTGGGGGAGCGGGGAGGTTTGGAGGCCGCTGTGCGGGGTGGCCTCCGCGTCCTCCGGGAGCGATGGACGCGGGGGACCCGCGAACGCGGCGGTACCGCCGCGTTCGCGGGTCCCCCGCGTCCATCGCTCCCGGAGGACGCGGAGGAGGTGAACGCCCTGCAGGCGCTGCCGGTAAGTGGGGCCCGGGTCAGGGTGGGAAGCTGGTCATCCCGCATCTTAACATTTCCCATTTTTGAATTCCTCGGGTCATTAAAACCACTGCTTTCGACGGCTTTCAGATCGACGTGCAGCTGAAAATCATGTCCTTCCTCTCACCCCAAGATCTGTGCCATTTGGGAAGCACGAGTTGTTATTGGAGGGCGACTGTGCAGGATCCATTGTTGTGGAGGTATTTTCTCCTGAGGGATCTCCCCTTTTGGACATCGGTTGATTGGAAATCACTCCCAGATGTGGAGATTTTTAATAAAGCCTTTTCAGAGGACAGTGATAATGCGCTCTATGATTACATGGCAGTGTAAGTATCTTCATATTTTCTTCCAAGCCTTACAGTCTCTCTGCAGCAGTAATATTCACCCCAGAGGCATGTTTCATATTTACAGTAGTAAAGCTGTGCTGTAAGCTGCCGCTTAAATCTTGATGTGTCTCAAATCCATTGTTTGTTTTGTAAATACAGTTTCCTGCTGTTTCAAAGTTTGGTCAGCTCTTTCTGTTTGGAATTCAGCAAGAATGTAAAACGTTGTAAAAAAATCAAAGCTAGCGTCATGAAAAAATTAAAGCTTTTTGTAAACTGCATGTCTGCTATGCCACAGAAATACAGTCATTTTGGAATCTGCGTGCTGCTGATCTTGATAAAAGGGTGTTCTTCGCCCTCAGTACAATGACAAATGATTTCTTATTTTTAATAAAAGTACCAAGGAGTCTTCAAACTATAGCAAATGAAATGAACCTTCATTTTTTTTTTCTCTTACCTGGAAGACCTAGGGGGAAAAAAAAGGTTTGGTTTTTTTTAATGTGCACAGAATAACAAGTAGTATTGCTTTAGCTCTGGTCAAAGGCCTCCAGACCAAGACTCTGGTTTCAGCTAGTGTAGTTGAAAAGCATAACAACACTCATAATGTGTTTGGATAACTGAGAAGAACTCATAAAACAAGCAGGTTATTTTGTGGGTTTTTTTTTTTTAAAGTTCATTCAATTCCCTTAATTAATTTGCAGTTGTTTTTTCTTTTTTTTCAATTTGCAGTTAAATTTTGCAAAGGTGGTTTCATGAAACTGTTGCTTCATGATGAGTGCGCTACTAACCTCCCCAATCTCTGTGCCCTTCATCCCCGCTTTACAGTTGGGAAAGACAGACACAGAATTTGAAGTGCAAAATATCTACTGATTTTGAACATTGGATTTAAATCTCTGTAGGTCTGAACACTTCAGAGCATCACTTATCTGAAAGCACCTGTCACTGATTTCCATTGCGTCTGTGACCACTTCGTGGTTTTGCTGATCTCCACTGGAGCTTCTCGGTTTGGTTGTAGCAGAGCACACATTCAATATTTCCTTGAAGTGGTTTGTCCAGCAGCAGCCTACCGTGACCACAGAAGCAAAGATGAACCTGCTTCTCTAGGATGACTGTTAATCCTCTGACTCTTACTTCTTTCCTCTGATTGCCAAAGTCTTTTCATGCCTTCTAGCTTAGGCGTCAAATGAGCACAAGTAAATAAGCTTGCAAACAGCACCTGTCTCTTCACAACATGCATTCGCTGTGCCTACAGGGGAAGTGGTCCTTTCCAGGTGGAGTTTCCTGCTTCATAGTTAATAAGCACAAAAGTGCTCCAGTTAAGGTTTGAAATGCACTCAAAAGTCTCATATTTTTTTATAATGTATGTGACTCATCAGCTTTAATGTTATTTTACCAATAGTGTGTGTTCAGCAAGGATGGGGGAATTTTGTTTTATTTTATTTTATTTTGTTTTATTTATCTTATCTTATCTTATGTTTTTTAAAGTAAACTCAGAGCTCCATAGATTTCTATCTGCGTACCAAGGTCCAAAAAGTCAGTATATGGACTTCAAAAGGACTGATGCCTTTACCTGCTTTGTACTGGTGCTTGAAACCATCTGTTTGGAACTTTACCATTTTTGGCCTGTGCTTGAGTTGTACAGGTAATAAAGCATGAGAAGTGTGGGACCTAAATCAATTTATGTTGATTAATACCTCTTTTGTATTTTGTGTTTAATTTCTAGTTGCATCTATTTTACACAGATATAAAAAAAGCTGTCCTCAGAGTAGAAGAAGTTTGAAATCAAGCCGCCCGCGCTATGGGGCTGTGACTTCCTTTTTGCAATCACTGGTCACTCAGGCAGAACCTCGCTTTGCGATGTTTGGGCCGGGTTTGGAAGAGCTGGACAACTCGTTAGTGCAAAAGATGATGACGTGCCCAGAAATTCTGCTAGTAGCCGGCCTGCCACAAAGACAAATTCACGGTAATGCTGGTTTTGGGTTTTGGCTTTTTTATTTTATAAACAGACGTTTGTGTAAACATAAAAAAAAAAAAAAACATTGGGGGGGAAAGAGAGAAAAGGGATGCTTTTTTCTCCTCTTGAAACTCGATAGCACAATGGTTAGAAAAGATGTTTTCTCTCTTTGTTTATTCAGAGGGATAAAAGCAATGAACTTTGGGGATAAAATTATAGCTGCAGTGAATTTATGATTAAATTTGCACAATGTCAGAGGGATCATTTTGCTCCTTATACTTTTATTATGATCCTAAATTCCATGTCACACCTGGTGTTGTAATGGACAAAGGCAGACAGAACTTTCTTTAGATACTGCTTGCAGGAAGTGGCTAAAAAACACACTTGCGTTTTTATACAGGAAGCCGAGAATGATCCTTCATATGATTCAGTCTTGTAGTGGCAAATGATGTAAATTCCATTCAGAAGAGTTAAAGGAGCAAGTGAAGGATCTTTTTCAATGTTTAAAACATAGTTTTGAACAGCGGTCCAAACCAGAGATAAAAATCTATTACTTTTTAACTTAAATTTCTTTCAGCACAGCAGAATTGGTATATTTAAATTGTATTTATAGAAAGTGTGAAAACATGATTTCTTAGTTTGTTATCTTTTTCTCTCTTACGTCCTGCTCAATTGCTCTGCCAGTTTTGGCTAATAAACAAGTCTTAGGTTTCTAGGTTCAAGTCTAAGTATCAGAAACATGGAAATGCCTCCTTGTTTTCTTTTAATACTATTGAATTGATTTTAATTAAGTTAATAGTTTGATCAATTAGAGCATGTATAAAATTTCATTGCAAAATAGTAAATATGCTACACCTTACAGCAACGCTTAGGCTTGAATATATCCATTTTATAGCACCACTGGAATTTTCAGCCTACCACTTAGCTATATTCAGTAACCAGATAGTTGTAATCTCATATATTCATTTTTTCCCTGTAGGAATTGGATCAGGAGTCAGTTTTCAGTTTAATAACAATCAAAAATTCAATATTCTGACATTGTATTCAACTACCAGGTAAGATTTATTCTCAAAAAAAAAAAAGTACAGTTTCTGACTTATTTCATACTTTTCCTCATGTTTTTGTCATGTGATTTTTACACATGCATTCACATGCATGGATGTCCCTTATAAACTGAAGATTCAATGCATATCGTCACTTTTTCTTTCTTCTTCCAACCGCTAAATTTTCAAAGGGAACTAATAAACCTTTTCCAGACTTATACATAGCAAATGTGTATGATAAATACATAACAGGTGGTTCTGTCCCTCTTGATACCTTGATTGGTTCCTTTTTGAAACATTATATAAAGTCATCACAGGGTACATTTTCATATGTGTCTTGCAGGTTGCTAACCATCTGTATACGTACACTAGAAAAGAAGAAGGTGCAGGCAGAAATGAAACTGGCTTGCTCATGTCATTTTCCTGTCCCTCTCCTGTGCTGCCTATACTCTCAAAATGGAGTTTTTCCATTCTCAATTAACCTGACTACTGAAATATTGAAATATCTTTCAGTGTGGAAAGGAGGAGAGCAAGGGAAGAGCAAGCTGTTGCTGTGAATAAGATGTTCTACCAAGAGAACAGCATAGTAGGGAATCAGCAAGCCATGCACTACGGTGTCATAGCTCAAGTTAAAAAGGTGTGCGAAGTAGTTGATGGATTCATTTATGTTGCTAATGCAGAAGCTCATAAAAGTAAGGGGTTTCTCTTTGTTTTATTTATTCATATTTTGTGAATGATTGCAATGTCACAGAATATTGTGAAGAATATGCAATACATCAAAGTCTGTGTTCTTATTGCTTCAAAATCCACTTCATTAGTGCTATTTCTTTATGGCTCATCCAGTCGAAGAGGTCCCCTATTCTAGTCAAGTTCTCTCATCTCCCTGTGAGGTGTTATGGCCCCCTTCTTTTATTTATGGCAGATACTGATATGGTTGCTAAGCTACATGTGGGAAATTACCTGGATTTAAAAACAAACAAAACAAAAAAAAAACCTGGGCACAGGTAGAAGCAGCAGCCTGAAATGCATCAGTGGTGGTGTAATAGCCTGGAAACAGAACCTTCGCCAAGAAAACTGCGGTAGAAGATGCAATTAGCCCAAATCAGGATACCAACCCAATGGGGAAACTAATCCAAATACCTATTAATGGTAATTGTCTTTACATTCACCAGCTTGAAAGGAAAGGAAAGGGCTAGCTCAGAAGAGGGTAAAAAAAAATGTAAAAGAAAAAGTGAATGTAAAAGAAAAAGGGAAGGGCTGCTGACTGTACAGTGTGTGAGTGTTTCTTAATGGCTTGTTGCAGTTTTAATCTCTGTGAGGTACTTGGAAAACGCTCTGATGTTAAGAACTGGAACAGGCTGCCTGTAGAATCTATGGAGATCTTCAAATAAGATCTAGGTGTGACACGAACATTGGTGTGACATGAATGCAGATCCTCCCGCCTTGGGATAAGCAGAACTAGATCATTTGGCCACGTCCCTTCCAGCCCTCTGTTTCCTCACCTCTGAAATCTTAAATATTTTAAAAGTCAAATAAAGGTTCTCCTTGGGATTTGCATATATTTAATACTCATATATTAAAAATTGTTTCTTAGAGCATGATCGTCAAGAGGAACTGGCTCGTATTTTGGCAATGATTGATCCAGCCCTTGGGCCTCCAAACAGACCTCTGCTAGTTTTGTCTTGTGTCTCTCACATTGATGTGAAAAGAATTCCGTGTGTTTACATGGCACATGAGTTGCAACTAAATCTGCTACGTCAGCCCTGGATGGTACTTGCTTTTAAACCTTTATTTTCTATTTCTTTGTGGCTTAAATTTAATTTAGGATTGTGGTAGTTCCTGAACTGTACCTACCTAAGCAAGTGTGCAGCTTTCAACACTAGTACGTGAGCTCTCCACTTAAGTGAAGAATTCAGCTTCTCTGGTCCTCTAAGGTGAAGCGTTAGCCTATCTGAACATAGGGGAGCTAAGTGCCTTGCCCAGGAACACACAAGAAACTTCAGATGGAGCCAGAATGTAAGGAAGGATGAAATGCTGGTCTTGAAGGGTGTAAGGACGCTTCAGTTAATTTAAATCTAAATTTCCTGAGTCATGACCCAAGGCCTTGGACACAAGGTAGATTTTCTGCCATTTTCAGGAGACTGTTAATTGTCACTCGCTTGATGTGATGTATTGAGTTTTTGACAAATCAGTTTTTTACCTAGAATGTGAGGTCCTGAACCTGTTCTTTTATGCTTGCCAAGCACAGTATGTATCAGTATGACTCAGCCATAGATAATTTATTTTTGGTGACATTGTGTAGCCAAAGAATAATACTTAATCAGAAAAAAGAAAATCCCGGTTTGAGGTAATTCCTTTGCTTTCATAAGGAAAATGTTTACAGGCTTTTTTTTAAAATATGGTTTATAATAGTTGTTTTAACATGTTATAAAATCTGAGAATTAATAATATGCATTGAACTCTAAAGCTAGCAGCATTTTTGCTTTAAGAGTTATGAGAAGAATTTTCAAGTAGATTCTCATCCATAAAGTAAATATAATGTTCCAGAATAGTTGATGAAATGATTGAGATAAAATTTACCTCGATACCAAGAATGTAAGGCTTTCCTAATGAGTCTTATAACCCATTTTGTAAAGAGTAGTGTTTTCTTCTCATACCTTACTCTTAAGAAACCTTTTCCGTCTCAGGGACCTTCAAACCAGTGATAAAAATTTAGATTTGATATGAGTATTTCTGACTTTAAGGGTAGACATGGAGTGATGTTAAAATGCTGTTAGACCCTGTTACCTGTGATCTCTAGTACATGAGCTTTTTTTATTTTTACAGGTGCAGGACACAGTAGCTGCAACTTTAGCTGGATTGATAAATGGAATTGAGTGGCTCCTGGAAGAAGTGAATTGTAAAAATGCACAGTAATGGAACCATGCGTTGTTTTACTGTATAGACTTCGGTGTTTTGATGTTCAGATGAATTGAAAATCATGTCCTGACAGAGCACTGTCAGAAGGGAGATTTTAAAGGCAAACCTGCATATATTTCACTGCACGTACTTTAATAATTAACATTCTTCCAAGTGTAGTCCTGAATTAGAAGTACAAGTAGGATTGCCTGGATTCCAGCAGCTGATGAAGAACTGATTTTGGGGGTGCCAGTTGAGGTGTTTTGGTTTTTTTCTTTCTTTCAAGCTGGGGCCTCTAGGGTGCAATCTTTTCTCAGTACATCTGGTAATCTAATCTCTTCTGTAAACATACCTAACACTGGGTTAGTTTGTCAGCACAGCCCTATGGCACACATCACACATTTAGTAAGTATATTCAGTGGAGATCTTGACAGTGACAGTTCCCAATCAAAGTAAATACAGTGTACATGGTACAGTAGTAGGTTGACAAAAAGACAGTACCTCTTTCAAAAGAGTAAATTCCCCTGTATTTTTTCCAGAAACAATGCCTAGGTAAGAAATAGCACCCATGGGAGAATTGTCAGCCCAGACCAAAATTCGTAGAAGTAAACAAACAAACTGCCATGTATGAATTGGTTGTTTCTTGTTTGCGATCTTACTTGTTAACCAACCACAAAAGACTTCAGCATCTTCTGCTTTCTGTTGCCATGAAATTATTAGCTTGAACCGGACGTACCTCTGATGTCATGAATAAATGTTAAATAGAATTGTTATTGTTTCAGGACATTTACTGAATATATAGAACCTATCTGTTACTCAAATCCTTCTGGCCATTTACAGATGTGCAGAGTACTTGGCTTGAAATTTTCTACACAGTTGCAAATACTTTTATAAAAAGGGGGAAAAAAAATTTTAGAGCTGGAATTGCATTTTCTATATTGATGTCATTTGAGATAGTCTTAGTCTTCCACCTTTTTAATGTTTTTAGTTATTGGATGAGTGTTCAGAAACTTCCCTTGGATTTCTTGCCTGTGTAGGTATCTGTTTTGTTCTGGGGTTTGGGTTGGGTTTTTTTTCCCCCTCTTTCTCCATGGAAATGCAATAGTCTCACAATTTTATCTTGGTACTTGGATAAATGACTACACGGTGCACACTCAGATGTAACTGCCCTCAATCTGGTATATGTGTGTGATGCTTAACACAGCTATGTCAGAAACATTCCATTTGAGAAAGTTTTTTTATTTTTTAATGAACTAGGACACACACAGGAAGTGTCTTTATTTTTTTTCATCTTTATCCACAACTAACTCAGCTTTCTAGATGTTTTTGTATATCTTCTAATCTTTGGGAGTTTCTAAACTTTGTGAGTTTCAAGTAAAAATCCATGGGAATTACGATAATTCTGTGGTGGTTTGTTTTTTTTTAACAGGGTATGTGTGCTTTACCCATTAAAATAGAGAAGACACTAAAGATTTATGGGCATTTGGGGGAAAATTCCACACTTTGTGACTGGCTCTATGTGACTTGCCTACTAGTCATAATAATTCCATAGTGAACTATCTGTAAAGGGTTGAATGCAGCAACCTGTTGCTATGTTAGCTGCTACAGATATGGGGGTTTTATGCAAGATCCTCATTCTGCTTTCTTCATCAGGAATAAATTATTTTTTAAAGAATAATATTTACAGTCTTTGTGTGTTAAGCCTGTCCGCATCCAAGCACATACTGTATGCACACACACATATCTGCAGTCATGCTGTCATAACAGATAACAACTTATTATTGTCATTAATATTCATTAATGAACAATGTTATTGTATGTTATCTGTTTAATTAACAGATACTAATTAACTCTCATTTTACAAGGTCAAAATAATGTAGGGAATATATTTTTTTTTTTAACCTAAAGAACATCAGTTATATTAACTTAAAGATAGGATAACTTAAAGAACTAAGAATTACAAGTTTTAAGGATGCAGCCTAGGAGACACACAGTGGGAATTAGAAGTCCGTGCAGTCCCAGAGCTCCAGCCTCACAGAAATCGCAGAGATGGTGGTGGGGTTGCTTGCATGGCTGAGTGCTGCGGTGGATCAATACAGGCAAGGAAGATGAGGGTGTACACTGTGCAAAGGAAGGAACAGCATAGATGCACAGAGGTATGCCTTGGAAGAGGCAACCTGCCTGTTGAGAATTCATATGCCAAATGGTTGCAGAGATGCACTGTGGATTTAATTTACCACTACCTTTTAGATTTCACCTAAAGCACTCCCTACTATTTAAATTCCTGAGTCTGCTGAGTTTAGAAGCCTAGTAAGCCAATTAAGCTTGGGACTTAAATTGTTACAAATTCAAAATTAGTTGAATATGGAATATTAGAACATGACTAAAATGTATTTTAAAACATATTAATGTAAAAACCTCGGGGTTTTCAATCTATTTGGTTTTGTATTTTTCACAGTAAATGCAACTGTGATGGGTTTGTGAGAAATAAAACCATCTGAATCTGGATCCCAGAAATCTTGCTCTCCTTGGGATGAAGGTTTTTAACAGTGCTAGAGAGAACATCCCTTTCCTGCCGACTGAGACAGGATGTTTATCTAAACGTTGGTGGCAAAATAAAAGTAAAAGGTTGAAATGACAACACATGTGATTTATAAGAAAACTCCTGGGCACATACGATTTACAAGAAAACCCCTGAGCAGCTGTCCCAAAAAGAAAGTAGCTGTGGGGGCGCTAATTTTCATGTCTTTGGAACCTGGAATAACAAAGGCGCCTGCTGCTAGCTCCAGAGCGGTACGTGAGGGTACCTGCCGAGCCGCAGGACGGAGGCAGCACACTGACAGCGTCCCTGTAGCTTGCTGGGTGTCCCGCAGTTTCTCCTGACGGCGCGGCCCTGGGTGCCCACGGGGGCTCCGAGCGGGAGCGGCGGTGGCGGGGTTCCTTCGCTCCCCTGCAGCCTCGGAGGGGAGCTGCGGCTGCCGCGTGTCCCGCTGGAGGGCACTGCGGATCCGCACCAGTCACTGGCGCCGTCCCGGCAGCGTCCCTGCACCCTTTGCCAGAATTGCTTCAAGTGCTCAGTTTTACTCCATTCTCAGATGTGGCAGGAAGCACATGCGGTTGTAGCAAAGCCTATAAGAAAACCAACATGTTTTTCAAAGGCTTATAGACCGGGGATAGAATGCCTCTTCTCTTAACCTGATGGGTATCAATATCGATTTGTATGGTGGGATGAGTATTGCAGCTAAAGAGAATAGCTGGGGCTGCTGTCAGGAGGATGTATGGAAATAATTGCTGGAGTCATTACAAGGTGATTAATGCTTTAGTCTGTCATTTACTTTGCCTTTTGTGCCATTTTAGCACTAGTGGTTCTGCGTAAGATACTCTCCTTATGCACAAGACTAAAGAAATAACATTCTTTGGCCAGTTACAGAAAGGTGATATCATAGCTAGAGTTTGTGCTTAAATCTCAGGCTGGAGGATGTTTGCACACAGGCTGCTCTCAGTTCCCTCGGGAGGATGAAACCACAAATCAAGAATGTAGGTAGGCGTATAGCAGAGATGTTCAACGGGTGAGACAGAGCAAACAACAAAACACAGTGGATCTGGATAGAAGGGTGCATTTAAGAACCAGTGAGATTAGATTAGCTCCCACACGAGCTCACTCCCTCTCCAGCATTACGTTTGCTATGCCTGCCCTTCCCAGCAGGGAGGTCACAGCTGGCCCCAGGTCAGGCAGAAAGTCCTGTCCGTTGGTGCGGTGCAACTGCTCACTGGTACCAGTCAGAGCATTACTGGCCAAGGTCCCTGGGCAGGTGCTTCAGCCTCTTAACCGTGGCCTTTTGCTGGATTCTCTCTGGTTTAACATCTCACACACTGCAGGCTTCAAACTGGACACCCTGCTCCAGATTCAGACCCACAGTTCCTGGGCACTTGTCCTCAATGTAGCCCAGTATGTGGTTAGCCTTCATCACTGTATGGACACACTGCTGAATTCAGGTCCTCCAGGGGCTCAGGTCCCTTTTGCAGAGCTGCTCCCAATGCAGCCAGTCCCTGACCTGCCCTGATGCACACTGTGTTGCCTCCCCGATGCAGGACTTTGTGTTTGTCTTTGCTCAACATCAACATCTGAATGAAGCCCATTGAATGCACCCTTGCAATATTTCTGGCTGTCCTTGCACAAGGAGCCTAGTACCTCTGGGATCACCGGCCCTGCACATGACAACATGCGGAATCTGTCACCTGATGGGAGAGAAAAAGGGCATTCAGTCTTTTCCTGGAGCCTGAAATCAATCAAGCTATCTGCTCCATCAAAGAAGTTGAAGAATACTATTCTTAAAGCCTCAAAATAAAGTCCTCCATAGTTTATAAAACCAGTGGGAGACGGGAGCTGGGAGCATGAAAGGGAGTATGATATTGTATGATATTGTCCCAGAAGTACATTTCACCAAACTCTGAAAAGTGTTGCATTGTGAAACGATCCTGGTGACAACCCAGGAATACCTACCGTATTCATTAAATTATTTAATACTACTGTTTGTGAAATGATAACAATAAAATAATCTCTTCTGTTTGTTCTAAGGAATGACAGTCAAGAAACTGAGGTAGGTGGAGAGTAACTGAGTATCTGGGAGCTGTATTTAATCAATAGTGTTCTGTTGATAAAGGGATGTCTTTTTGGTGTGGCATCTTTCATATCTTCTCCACAGACTTGAATTATGAAGACAATTCCACAGCCTGATGTCAGGGGAGATGTGTTCCACAAATGTGGGCATATAAGGGCTACTCTCCAAAAACAAAATCAAGCCTTCTTCCCTACTTTGAATCAAATCCAGTTTGTCTTTTATGAAAGGCTTTTATACAAGTTTCATAAAGAAATTAATCTAGAAACAGCAGTTGCTTAGAGCTTTCTCCTTGAAGACTGATAGTACTCACAGCCATTTAGCTTTGAAATTCAGCTGGCTTCCTCTTAAATTTGGTGGAGACTTAAAGAAATGCCCATACCTTTTAATTCATATGAAAGCAATAGTTTAAATTTGACCTGCATATGTGCTATACGTTATATTCTGTGGGATAAATTATTGTAAATTTTGTCATGAATCTGAATCATGAGGATTTAAGTAAGTGAGTTACCTGGGAATCCTCTTTTTAGAATACAGCCTTCATTCATCATGTGTCCAAACTTTGCACAGTGTAGCATCAGGATGCACTGATACAGCTGCACATAATGCTTCTTTTAAAAAGCACAAGCTATTTGCAAGACAATACATGCAAATTACAAGTTTCACTAACAAAAATATTAAAAGAATCTTATGTTTTTTCCAAAATTAGAGACTCAAATTTTGTAAAAACATAAATTATTGAGAATAAGAATCTAATTACCTGATTACTGCTATATTCATATAAAATAAGGGGCAACTCCGTGTATAATCAACATGTGGTTGAATTGAGCACTTGCATTCAAGCATCTTTCAGTCTTTTGGTGAAAAGAATTGCTGCTGTGCTGGTATTAGTATCCTTCTTTTCAGCTGATAGACTTGAACTGCTTTTGGACTCACTAAAACCAAAAAGCTGCTACCAAACATTTATGCTTTTTAACTTGCATATCACCACAGGATGTGAGTTGATAGAAATCAGCTGTTGTACAAACACACAATGAGACATTTTCCCCCTAGCAGTTCTCTGATCACTTGTTTGTTCCAGTCAAAAGTAGACAATAATTTAGAAATAAACTGAAAATTAATTAAGTTAGAGGAAGTATTAGTGTAAAGATTTTTAGGAGTGGTCTTGGCATGCCTGAGTGCGCCTGAGGGTGAAATAGTTTGAGGGACCCAGTTTAAAAGAAGGCGTCGGAAACTGCTGCCACAGTAACCCACAAGATTCATGGTAGGGACTCAAAATCACCAATAATGGAAAATTCTGCCTAACATCCAAAACACCAATACTGATATTGCCACAGTGCCCGTTGTCTGTGGGTGTCTTTACTGCCACCTGAGTCAGCCCCTCAAATCTCACAGGCTGAGCACGAGACTCACAGTCAGCTCCCGCCTTACTTTCCCCCAAGGGTATATTCCATGCATCTCTGGTCTCTAAGAGTACAGCACAGCGGTTTCCTTCCCGCTCTGTTATTCTGTGCACCAAGTTCATTTCATTGGCCTGGCCTGTGATTTGATGAGCAGATGATTCTGAAGTCAGGGGTGGAAGAAAACATGGAACTGTGCTTCATCTGGAGCCTCCAGCCCACATGGGATTCTGCACTCAGAGGTGTTGCCATATGCTGGGAACCCTCTCCTAATCCTAATCACATCCCAGGTGAATAAATTTACCCCATATTTGAGCACACAGAATTGCGTACACCAGGAGTAAGGAAAGTCTTAGAATATTTGAGCAGAACCACAGAATTTTGATAGTTATGGCACGATATGCAGTGAGATTCCTGAAGTCCTGTCCTGGTGAAAAAGCTGCTCAGATATTTCTGTGCATTTGTATGTTCCTAGTTTGATTTCTTTTCGTGCAGACCAAAGTGGAATGGATACTAGAATGTCAATGTGGTCACACCATTCCCTGCAATGGCAGAAAGGTCAGGTTGCTCCAGAGAGGCGCTTGCAACATACCCAGACATTGCCAGGTTGCATATTTACCTAAGCACAGGTAGAAGCTGGCATTTCAGCTAGGGCACCACTCCTCAGAATGGGTATCTTCTTCCTGACACCTCTGTGTAAACAGTCTGTAAACAGACTGTATACATTTGGAAGTTGTCTCCAATTACCGAGTAAGTTCAGAAAAAAATTTGCTATTCTTGAACAACTGCAAGCAGGGCCAGTCTTATTCCAAAATAAGACAACTTTGTTCATTCAACATGGGTTGAACTATACCAGAAGGACATACTCCTGTCCTGAGAAAAAAGCATCAACGCACTGGATTTATATTCACGGATGAAATGTCATAAAACATTTCCAGAGTAACTTCACACAAGGTAAGCCTTAAATGATAATGTCCTGTAAGGTAAACAAATATTGTAGTTCCAAAATACAAATGTAGTGATTACAATCTTTGAATTCAGTCTTTTTATTTCTTCCTGGACCATTGTTTGACAGTGTGATCACAGGGGCTCTGCGAAGCACACATCCTGGCCTCAGTAAGCTGTGGGCCATTCTTGCACAAAGAGATGCACTGTGGCACTGTTTGCACCTTGACAGGCCTGTATGGTTGTTTATTGCCAAGAGAGTGCGTTGCGAGTTGTGTGTTTGTGGACCTGGGTCCACAAGGCAGAGCGCACACAGTCCATCCAGGCTGTCAGCAAGCCATGGCAAGGAGTAATGTGGGCTTATCTCCTCTGAGGTGCCAGTTCACTGGACCCCACACAAAACCTAAAACTTAGTCCCACTCATATTGATAGTGAGCTGGAACCAGTTCCCAAATAGAGCATAGATGTAGCCTGAATCCACTAAAATCACGTTCCTGCTGTCTCAAGTTAAGAGAGGATTTAACTTACTGCTCTAGATCCAGGAATCACAAAGTAGCCTCCTCTCCCCCTCTCCCCCCCATATTTATTACTAAAGTTTCTAAAGATAGGTTTTCATCATATAACTATTCAAGGGCATTTAAGTAGGGTGTTGTTGAGAGTATCTAAAGTTAGTGACATGAAGTCCCTATACAAAAAGAAAGAGAGAGAGACATATCCCCAGAAAGCATTTTGGAGATCCTGTGTTACTTTAGCACATTGCAACATCACTGCTCCTAAAGAATTCGGTTTATGATATTTAATTTTTTTTTGTTTTATTTCTTTGAGGCAGCCTGAAAGTCTTGGATAAAAAATGTGCTGGAGTGTCTCCCAGCTAATACTGTGCTTTTGTCTGGACACTGGCAATATCATATCTTGCTCCTTGCTATCAATCACACACAGAGGTCACAATGCTGTTCCCTCCAGGAAATTACCCCATTGTTTGCAGAATAATAAGAGCTTCCTGTACAGACTGTTTATTTTAAAGTCTAGGACATCAGAGTGCATTTCTGCCATAAATGTAATAGGGTCAGTGCTATTACTCCTTTGATATGCTTAATATACTCTAAAATCTGACTGCAGATTCAGATCCTTCAAGTACTGCTTATGCTACAAGTCAATAGTACTCACATGCCTGAAATTTAGCATGTGAGTCTTTGCAAAATGAGTGTCTTGCTTTTCCATCATAAATCATAAAGGATATCTATATGTAAAATAATAATTGATTCAATTTGTTTCTTATTCAGTTGAAGGATTTTGAAGCTCTAGATTTATTTGACTGTAGGGATGTCTTGGTTGATTTCGTTGTCAGAAACTGAGGACTACAGTTTATCTACTCCTGTGCTTGACGGATCCCCTCTGTATAGAGCAAGAATCACCCTTTGCTTACTTTGGGGCTGCTGCAGTGATTTTCCCTCATTTAACAACATGCTAAAGGCCTGTGGTTCAGTTCGTTACTGGCATAACTCAGAAAGTCTACAGCGCAATGAAAAATCTCTCTAACCATGGGAGGCTAGAAGAATTTGACTTCATAATTAAACAAAAATGAATTAGCAGTTTAATTTGCTGTCAAAGAAATAGCCACCAATCAACACCAGTGAGGAAAAAAATTCTACTGAAGTCGCTAGTGACTATTTACTTTGGTTCAAGAGCCAAATGGATTTTGTTAAACTATGCATGGACTCATTTTCTAGTAACCGTCATTCTCTTCCTTCCTTCTTTCCAACCCTGCTTGCAAAGGGTTTGACCAGAATGTACAGAGGTGCATCTATCTCCTCCTATTCTCCATAACCTCAGCAGATGTACTGTTCCAGCACCCAAAGTTCAAGGCATTACATCTGGCCTCACAACTCTCTGACCTTCTCCTTTCTCCCATAAGACCTAATCCTGGCCCCTCCAGTCCCAGAGAGAACTTTGTTTCTCCATTCTGATTCTCCTCTCTCTCCATACAGACTAGCTGATGTTTCAATACCAAGGGGGGTGAAATCCAGCAGGGCTTGACCTGCCATTCCGGAAGCCCTCTCCATCTTTCCTCAGATATCCTGGTTGTTTTCCAATTTTAACAGTTGGATTTTAGCTTGAACTCTCACTTTTACCATTACCTGTACTTCTCAAAATTGCACCTTCCCTGGACTTTCCAGAATTTCCAGTCAAGGACAGGAGAAGAGAAGGTTCCAAGGAGACCTTATTGCAGCCTTCCAGTGTCTGAAGAGGGCCTACAAGAAAGCTGGAGAGGGATTTTTTATAAGGGCATGTAGTGATAGGATGAGGGTAATGGCTTCAAAGTGAAAGAATGGAGGTTTAGACTGGATATCAGGAAAAAAAAGATCACTATTGTGAGTGATAAAATTTCACTATGGTGAGGCACTGGAACAGGTTGCCCAGGGAAGCTGTCAATGCCCCATCCCTGGAGGTGTTCAAGGCCAGGCTGGATGAGGCTTTGAGCAGCCTGGTCTAGTGGGAGGTGTCCTTGCCCATGGCAGGGGGGTTGGAACTACATGATCTTTAAGGTCTTTTCCGATCTAAACCATTCTATGATTCTATGATTCTTTTCCTTCTCTGACTGCTCACGACATCTCTGTCTGCTTTTCAGTATCTCTTAGTCATTTATATAAGGTCATCAGAATGGCCATAGCGAGTCAGTTCATCATCTCTAGCAGATAGATACATTATTGACAGTGACTGGACATGAAATATACTTTCCTGGCCCCCAGCAATAAGTTTTTCAGACATTCTGAAGCAGTCATGATATCTTTGCATTTATTAACACTAGCAGTTTCTCCTCCTTCCCCTTTTTTATGTGGCTGTTTCCTTTCTTTTTACATGTTTTTGAAGCCAAGCTCATCCATCATCTCTTTATCTAGGTGAATCACGGTATCTCTTTATCAAAGTCTCTGGATCCAGGTTTTATTTTTATTTTTGCAGCACCTACTGTTCTCAGACAGAGACATGGGAGCAATTTGTGCAAGCTACTGTTCAAACACAAAGCAGGAAGACAGACCTTACTTCAGTGCACTCACCATTTAATTATAAAATGAGAAACATAAGTAGATAAAAGTAAGTGGGAGTGTTTGGATAGGATGAGAGTGGATGGCTCTGCACAGTGACACAGGCATCAGAGGAAAACAAAGTGTTAAATACATTTTCCTATATTTACCTACTTCCTTTCTGATATTGCTTCAGGTAAACAGTCATATGTTTCAGGTTGTTCATCTGCTTGTTGTCCTCCTGGTGGCTTCTTTTTCCTGTCAGGAAAATCAGACTGTATAAACTTTCACTGCTGCTTCTTTCATTTTATTATGAAGAATCAAAGATTCTTTTTCCTGTTCATATCACTAAATAAGGGGGAGCAAAAAGAAGTTGGAATATCTTGCTTATGTTTGATAACTGAAGAGTATATTTATAAATGTTCTATCTGAATAGCCCTTCTACAAATTCTAAGTCCCACCCTTTTGATGATCGTCAGCTTTATACACTACAGAACCTTTTCATGTGCTGCCCTAAAAGAGTTTGTGCATTTCTGGACCATGCAACAGTCTGCCAGCTAATAGGAAATAATAAAAACTGAAGCTAAAACCTAAAGTGAAAATGTGAGCTGGAGATGGGGAGAGAAACTGAGTTGTCTAGACATGTTTTTCTGTGGTGCTGCTCTCGGACCCACTGAATTCTTATAATTTAAAAAGCAAACAACATCAGATATATTTCAGTGCATGTCTTAGCCGATTCTTCCCTCTTAGCTCAGCACAACTCTCATAAAAATATCAGACTGACAGTCTCTTACTCTCTCTTTGCTCCATGGGTAAAAAGTTAGGAAATAAATTCTCATTTACAGAAAAATCTGTGGACTATTTTTAACAATTGTACCAAATGTGCTATTTTTGTGTGAAAATATGCAACTTTAGCTCTTTCTTGAACACAATAAAAATGCTTTGTACTGTTAAAAATAGCTTTGACACCCCTCATGAAAACTACTCAGGAACAAATGTTACAAATTCCTTATTATAAGTAAGCACACATGAATTTGTCCCTTTGAGTTTCCTTCCATTTATGTGGTTAAATTCAGAGAAAGACTGTATAAGTGATTTTGGGTTTTGTCATTTTCACCAAAACTAACCAAATAGGAAAAGGGTGCAGAAAACCTTGGAAAATGAATTTTAGATATGTGGTAATAATTTCTCCATTGTCTGCAGACACTGTGATGAAAGTACATGTATCTTCAAAACTATGTATGAAAAATGGAGTATGGAAATATTGGGACAATCTATAATAGCAGACAGCACATGTCAAAGTCAACAGTCCGGTCAACAGCCAGGCATCCACAGCCTTGAAGTTCTATCTTTCTAACAGAATTCTACACAAAATCCTCAATATTTCTTTCTTTATGACAATGAGGGAGAATATCACTGCTGCCTAATTAGCTCTCTGTCTGCTGCAGAAATGGCAGTGGATGTGCTCGTCACTGAGGAAAGAGCAGAAAGCACCGAACCAAAGAGCTGCTGCTGTGGTGACACAGAGCCATGTTGCAAAGGGAATACTAATAAGCCCGAATGGTACACGTTGGAGAAGGGAAGACTTTGTTTGTATTTCACCATATACTGTGAAAAACAGCCACAGTACTTGAGAGGGATCATTAAGAGTATGATAAGAGGTAATTCAATACCAGCTCTACAGTGTCCATACCAAATATTTTCTTTCATTTACCTAGAGCTAAAAAAGAAACTTAAAACTGTTTGAAAATGGTATGCTTACTACTAAACATACAAGCAGCAGAGAGTGCAGCAATGCTGGGAAAATTTTGCATTTTTTTATCCAAGTACAGCTGCTTTTATGTGGCTAGTGGCAGAATTTACCATAAAACTAGATTTAACTGCTTTATGAATGCTTACTATTTCATGTTGATTACTGGTGGTTTAAGCCAAAAGTTGCACCCATTCCACCAGACCAATGAGTATTATTAGAGCCTAGAATTAGCTTTGAGTAAAACTACATAGTTCCAAACAAATAAAGAGAAAGACGCTTTTTCCACTTTTTTCCTCCCATACAGTCAAATATGTTAGGCAGTGTGTTAATTCCAGTTATTATAATACTATTTAGGCAATTTGGGAAGGATACAAACACGATGAACCGGAAGACAGAAAGGGGAAAATAATTTAGCCAACTTTTCTCATGGAGGAGGAAGAACTAAAGGAAAACCCTACCTCCAGTGGGATGTTTGGTTGGTTGGTTTGGATGTTGTTATTCTGTTGGTTTTTTCGTAGCTTTTAGATGTGGAGGTGCCCTGCAGCATTATAATGGGAAAGAAAATGCATATATACATAAGGCAAGAGGCCTGGAGGCATTCTGCCCTCTCAGGAGCACCCTCCTTGTTTTATGTATTTGTGTCCATAAAGAAACTCGTTACCTGAATGTTAAAGTCAGTGTACCAAGAATTTTTGTTACTTATTTCATGTGCATCATTAAATATTTCTCTCCATATTTCACATGTACCTTTATCCATTCTAATTGTCACTAACATGCCCATGTACCTCCGTAACTAAGGAGCTGTTATGGAAATCTAGTCATTCAAGAAGAATACCCAGTGTTTCAGTCCTGAGTCTTAACTGAATCACACCTGCTGTAAATTCAGCACATTATATGGGAACACTGCAACAACAACTACCTGTAATTTAATACCAACATTGTAAATAGGCTACTTGACTGCAGACAATGCTGTAAAGTCAATTCGCACAAAAGTTTCCAGAAGCACAAATACACCAAACAAACTTAATAGTCTGAACAATATAAATTCAATGACTAATCACCTCAATCTATTTCTGAAGGTCTTTATTGCCAGAATGATGAAAAGAGAAGGGATTAAATGGAAAACATGGGTTTTAGCTTTAAGCTAGGTGAGATCATAAGCCTGCAATGCCTTCTAGGTATAACGGATTTTCAGATTTTTTTTGAAAAATAAATTCATACTTCTGTCTCCATTTATTTTTTTAAACCTTGGGAAAAGATATGTTTGAAACTGTTGGGTCATGAAATGTGATTGCTAGAATATCAGGATATGACACAACAGGATCATGTTGCCCTAACAGAAAGACAGACTGAGGACCAGAAGAGATCTACATCACCACAGCTGGTTGAATCCAGTGGTATTTTGTTCATGCAGTGTCATGTAGGCATCCGAGATCACTCAGAAGTGGCTGAGGCTTTTTTGAAGTGGCACTGCACGACATTACCCTTCATGTCTCCCACAGTTCTTGGTTCATATACACATCTCTAGGGCTGGAAGTACAGATGGCTATATGGCAAGAATTTATAGGACATGCTTAAATGCTTGAGACAAACCTCTCTTTTAATGAGAGCTTTGGGCTGTTCCCTAAGGAGGTGGAAATCTCGGCTCAAACCAGACATTCAGTCACGCAGAAAAGGAGCCAGAATTTCTGTTTCTTCGGAAGACTAGATGAACTTCTTAAGGTAAGGTCTATACTATGTAAAGGATGGCAGAACCATTGATGCAACTGCCTCTTACTCACCTATGTTTTTCAGTTACAGCCTAAACATTTGAAATATCCTGTTATAGAAATTATAAATTAATTTCTTTGCTATCCTGGCATTTCTTCCTTGTTTTTTTCCTTTGGCAAATACTATTGTCTGAATTCAGTCATCACTGAGACTGACAAAATGGTTGTCAAATAAACTGTGCCTAAATGGCAGCTAAAAATAAAAACCAGTTTGTCTAGCCATGTTTGTCTGGCAGCATGAGACAGATTTCTCTAAGCAAACTTGACCTGGTTTCAGCTGGGATAAAGTTAATGTTTTTCCCAGTAGCTGCTGTGTTTTGGATTTAGTATGAGCATAATGTGGATAACACATATTGGTTTAGTTGTTGCTAAGTGGTGTTTACATTAGTCAAGGACTTATTCAGCTTCCCACAGAAGCTGAGAGGGAGCATAGACACGACAAGGTGGACAAAAGAATATTCCATGCCATAGCCGTCATGCTCAGTACATAAATGGGGTTGGCCAGGGGGACAGGAATCCATGATCTTTGCTCTCAGGACTGGCTGGGCAACCGATGACTGGATGTTCTTTCCTTATTCACCTTGCCAGACAAAAGATTAAATTGGTCACAGGGGTTTTTGCACTTCTGGCTGTGTATTGGTGCTTCTCTGCCTTCAGTCTGATGAGGAAACACACTGTCAGGCATTGCCATGTGAAGCTGAAGGGACCTTTGATTGTTAATCTTTTGTTTCCTTTGCTAGTCTTTTACCACTAAACTACTTTGGAAAGGTCCTGTCAACATCCTCTTTCATTTTTAAGTGTTTTCTATTTGAACAGGGTATGATCTGGTGGCATGTAAGAGGGGATGTAGGTAAAGTATTTCTGAATTGCAACAGAACTTAGACACAATGGATTTCAGGCAACTTTGACGATTGGGTAATGCTTGACAGTGGTTAGTCTGTTTTGCACCTCTTCGAAAGTCCCAGCTATGACACCTGAGCATGGTCTAAGCTTGCTCATGGTAGCACAGAAAGTCTGTAGATCAACAAGATGAGCAACGAATTGAACCCACACTGAAGACTTCAGTGGCAGTTTTAAATTTTCAGTTGAAATTTGGGTAACTCATTGAATAGCTGGAGACAGCATGTCAAGTAAAAATTTTCAAGAGAATGTAGGTATCAACCCATAATGAAACTTCTTAGCTGCAAAGGAGATATAAACAGATACAATAAGAATTGTATTACAAGTGTTCATATTATTCAAAATCCTGATGCCAGCTGTTGTTCAAATTACTGAAAAACCATCTTTGTCAGTGCAGAGATAGGGAGAATAGTGTTATGGGAATAGTACATTATGAGTCCAATTCTCTGCTGTCAGTGGGTTTGTCCCTCAGCAGTGGCATTCTAAATTGCCTTTCCATCCGATTTTCTAACCACACTAATTAAACTTCAGAAGCTGGTTTCATGTCCTCATCTGTGATATCTGCCACCTTAGCCAAAAGGGGAAATGCTATACTATGTAAATGGCAGAAGAAAGCACATTTCACTGGAAGAGGACCTCAAACCTTCTTCTGCACCAGAGGTCCCGTGAGAGACAGCCCAGAGCCGGAGCTGGATCTGGCCATGGAGAGGAGAGGGACATGGGTGAGCGGCTCAGTGATTCCTGTTTACTGGTTTGAAGGGCATAGTGTTGTGTTGAGACAATCTTTAGTGCCTGGACAAAAAGTTAAACAAACCCCCAAAACAACAATTAAAGAAACCAACAAAACCTGTAACTGCCCCACTCACAAAAGGAAAAAAAACACGACACTTTCTGTGCTTTGCTAGGCCTACAGTTTCTCTGCCAGAGAGGCTGGAAAATAGCTATATCATCCTCATTTGACTTGCATGTTAGGCTATAAAGCTTAATGAGTGAGAAAAACGCAAATACAAAGGGCTAAAAATGTAATAAATTCCTTTTGGCCTATATATAGTGACAGATGCACTGAAGACTGATGGCCCCATTCCCATTTACACCACAGGTGTAAATGTGACCATCCCTCTGGCACAGTAATAACATTACGCTGCGTAGAAATTACATTCTATGACTTTATGCCTGATTACAGCAGGCCCTTTTCATTCAGCCTGGAGAAGACAGCTCCCTCCTGGGTGCTCCTGCGAGGGCCCTGGGCCTAGGCCACCCCACAGGCACCCCCCAGCCCCACCTGCCATGTTTGGCTTTGCCTTGCAGAGCAGCTTTGTTGTCTCACTGCGGCCTCCCCTCAGGCCTCAGAGCCCCTGCCTCTGAGGGAAGAGGCCACACTTAAAAGACAAAAAGTGTTGTGTTTTGGCTGCTGGGAGTGTTTTGTCAGGCATTTTCACACAAAGCCTGTGAGCGGGTGCCAGACCCAGCCGCCCCATGAGGAGGCAGCTGTTGGCAGGGACAATGACCAACATGGCGCTCCCCAGCTGAGGCAGCACTGCTGCTGCTGAGCCCTCTGGGTTTCCACAGAGTATAGGCGCCTTCAGAAAGCCAAAGTATTAGCTGGCTTTGTTGAGTATCAAAGCAATGCAGCCAGAGAGGAAAAGAGTCTGGTTTTCATCTGTTTTGTCTCCTCCTGACCTTCCTCTCTGCTTGCCTTCAGATGGCACCTGAGGAGGGAAAAGGGAATGGAAAGGGGAGGAGGTGGATCCCAGCTCTTTGTACCAATAAGCAATAAGAAAATTGAGAGATTCTCCTCCTCAGTGAGGTTTGTGCAAGACTCACCTTTGGGGATATTGCTCTTCATCTGTGCCTGTAGAGGCTGTGGAGCCTTTTATTGCACACAAAACTAAAGTAAGTTGAAATAATTTGGAAAAAAGACTGTATGGGCTCTTCTTTGGCAGCAGTGTGCCCTTGAAGTAAAGAAGGCTACCTGTACAATATGCTGTGGTGCAAGACAGGAGCCCACAGGCTGAGGGAAATGGTGTGTACCTCCTGTGCCACATTTGGGAGGCCACTTCTGGAGCACCACATCTAGTTTGGGGACACTGGTCCCAGAAGTGATGACAAACTGGGGAGCAGCAAAGTCCCGTTCAGTAGATTAAGGGACAGTCAGAGCCTGAATTTATGGAGCCCTTGTAATTTGTTGTAGTAACACAGAAGATCATGGATCCCTCAGTGGAGGTGGTTTAAAATGAGCTCGTCATAGATCTTTTACTAACTGCAATACTTAAAGCCATAATTTTGCTTGCAAGGTAGTTCTCAAGGCTGCTCTGCATTTATCTGGTATAAAGGAAGAGGAGGTGGCTAATAAAAAATTCTCGCTATAAAGGGAGTTTCCTATAGCTGGGTGGGTAGTGTTGCTTTCTCAGGATGGATGAGGTCTTGTCAGGTGTGTTGGCAAATAATATTTATTAGTTCACTAGTTCTTTCGTATCATTTAGCTTTATAGAATCATAGAATCTTCATGGTTGGAAAGGACCTTTGAGATCATCGAGTCCAACCATACACACACACACAAAAAAAACGCCTACAATCTCTGCCACTAAAGCATGCCCTGATGTGCCAAATCTACATGTTTCTTAAATACCTCTAGAGATGGTGACTCAACCACCTCCCTGGGCAGGCAGTTCCAGTGCCTGACCACTCTTTCAGTAAAGTAATTCTTCCTAATATCCAATCTAAACCTCCCCTGCCGCAGCTTCAGACCATTTCCTCTGGTCCTGTCATTATTCACCTGGGAGAAGAGGCCAACACCCACCTCTCTACAGCCTCCTTTCAGGTAGTTGTAGAGGGCAATGAGGTCTCCCCTCAGCCTCCTCTTCTCCAAACTAGACATGCCCAGTTCCCTCAGCCTCTCCTCATATGGCTTGGTCTCCAGACCCCTCACCAGCTCGGTAGCTCTCCTCTGGACACACTCCAGCACCTCAATGTCTTTCTTGTACAGAGGGGCCCAGAACTGAACACAGGACTCGAGGTGAGGCCACACCAGTGCCGAGTACAGAGGCACGATCACTTCCCTACTCCTGCTGGCCACGCTATTCCTGATACAAGCCAGGATGCTGTTGGCCTTCTTGGCCACCTGGGCACACTGCTGGCTCATGTTAAGCTGGCCATCCACCAGCACCCCCAGGTCCTTTTCTGCTGGGCAGCTTTCCAGCCACTCTTCCCCAAGCCCATAGCGTTGCCTGGGGTTGTTGTGACCGAAATGCAGGACCCGGCACTTGGCCTTATTAAACCTCATACAATTGGCCTTGGCCCATTCATCCAGCCTGTCCAGGTCCCTCTGTAGAGCCTTCCTACCCTCAAGCAGATCAACACTCCCACCCAGTTTGGTGTCATCTGCAAACTTACTGAGGGTGCACTCAATCCCCTCATCCAGATCATTGATAAAGATATTAAACAAAACTGGCCCCAAAACTGAGCCCTGAGGGACACCACTGGTGACCGGCCACCAAGAGGATTTCACCCGATTAATCTCAACTCTCTGGGCACGGCCATCCAGCCAGTTTTTTGCCCAGTGCACTTGTCTATGCCATGATTTGCCAGCTTCTCCAGGAGAATGCTGTGGGGGACGGTGTCAAAGGCCTTACCAAAGTCCAGATAGACAACGTCCACAGCCTGGTCATAGAAAGAGATCAGGTTGGTTAAGCAGGACCTCCCTTTCCTAAACCCATGCTAGCTGGCCCTGATCCCTTGGCTGCCCTGCACTTGCCATGAGAGCTCACTCAAGATGACCCTCTCCATGATCTTCCCTGGTACCGAGGTCAGGCTGACAGGCCTGTAGTTCCCCAGATCCTCCTTCCGACCCTTCTTGTAGATGGGCATCACATCAGCCACCCTCCAGCCATCTGGTACCTCCCCTGTTGACCAGGATTGTTGATAAATGATGGAGAGAAGCTTGGTGAGCTCTCCCGCCAGCTCCCTGAGTACTCTTGGGTGAATGCCATCCAGCCTCATAGACTTATGTGTGTCTGGGTGCAGAAGGAGATCACTGACTACTTCCTCCTGGGTTACGGGTGGGTTGTTCTGCTCTCCATCCTTATCTTCCAGCTCAGGAGGCTGTTTAGCATAACGCTCTGTAATATTTGCCTAAGATCTTTGATGTATGAGCTAATGAGGAGGCCTTGTGGGATTACTTAAGCTTAAAAGTATCTCTGTCCATCAGTTCATAGGAAGGTGCTTCCTCAAATGAAAAAAGCAGTAGTGTCTTAGGGTGCAATCTAGTACAATCCTTGTAATAACTGAAAAATCAGTGGTAGTGTTTCTTTCATAGAAACTGGGTACAGCATTTCATTTATGTAATTATGTCACTGCAGATGGAATTATTCTCCTAAACAGAAATGTGGTTTTCATTTTCTGAAGTGAAATAGAAGGTAATATAAACCAGTAATTTAAATAAATTGTATGCATATACTAATATACTCTCTAAGGTACTTCGTGTTTGTGCTTAACATTCCTATTTAGACAGTTATGTACGTATGTCAATGTGACTGTGTATTATTTTAGGTACTTGCATAATTTTCCTGGGTGTTTTTTTCAGTTATCTAATATATTTTCAAGAAAGACAAGATCTTCTTTAACACTGCACTACCTGCATTTACTGGTAATGTAGCAGGATATTGGAGTCATAATTGGTGTGTTGCCTCAGAAACCTACATCTCTAATTGGCATTACTAGGAAACTTTGACTTTTAAAATTCAATATTATCTTCTAGGGGGAAAAAAAAAGCTGATTCAGTTGTGAAGGGATCGAAGTAATAAAACCTTCATGGACAGGTTTTCATTGGTATTCCTTATTCCAAGAGACTGATTACTTCAGAACCTCAGTTGCGACAAACAGTATTTTATTAGTAATAAAGGACTTGTGACATTTTCCACCAGGTAGGAAAGCTAGGTTTTGTTCCCCCCCTACTTCCCTCCCCACCCCCCGCATCCAAGGAATCTGTTCTCTCTGGATATATTTATTTTATATTCTGGCACCAGCTGGATGTCCAGTCTGTATTATAACCCCACTCTCTTTGTATCCTCTCCTTCAACATTGAAATCTAACAGTTATCTACCCTAAACTTCGCCTTTCATTATCAATGAGAGCACAAGCTAGCTAGCTAAAACCTTTGGAAAATTTCAGGCTCATTTCAGCAAATTCATACAAAATGGGCTATCTCTATGAAATAACTTTTTTTCTAGTGCTTTTGAAATTACAGATCACTGAAAAATATTGGGAGCGCATTGCACTGATATAAGTAAATTTCTTCAAAGCCTGTTAGAGGTTGCTATGACAAGTAGTTGTGAGGAGGTTGTGCTTATTACTTTTTGGTATTTTTTGAAAAAAATATTTACAGTACAGGAAGTAAATCCTTTGATGGCTTCACACATTTGTTGTCTTCACAAACAGAAACAGAGGGAGCTTTTGCTCACAGATCTGCTATGGGACCTAACTCCTGATCCAATGGAAATCTTGCAAACGAAAGACAGTTTCATTTCCAGGGTCTATTTGATAAACTAAGTATTCATGTCAAAAAGATTTCAGTTATTTAAATGCTATTAAGTGTGCATGTGACTGTAGGCATATCTGGGACACATACTAAACTGCTACTGTTAGCATTCGGTATACATAGCACACCTTCAGGAATAAGTCAAAATTATAACTCAAGAGAAAAAAAAAAGGCGGAGAAGACCTGGAGGGAAATATTTGAATACAATAAAAAATGTTCAGTGAAATTCATTGAGCAAATATGTCTTGTTTTGAAAGACTGGATAAACAATAAAAGAACTAGTAAAAAACCTCCAAAAATGGCAGAAGTACATGGAAAAGAGAAAGAATTACTAGAGTGAGTATTCTATTATAAATATTTTTAGAAGATAAATGCAAGATAGAAGATTATTTTTTTTTTAAATTTTGTGTTTTCAGATTATAAGAAGACATCATTAGTAGGTACAATGTAGTAAGATCTTGAGCTTAATTGTTGCTGGCCAAGAAGGAGATTCCGGTTTTAAAAAGGTTAAGAATATCACAACTTTAATTTAAAAATTTTTTCTCTACTTTCAGTTTGCATGTGTAAAGAGAGAAGAATTTGCCTGTAATTGTCGTCATAGGAGGAAGTTACTAGAAATATAAGCAGAGGTAAAGAGTCTACATTTTCAGGAATCATGGAATCATTTAGGTCAGAAAAGACCTTTAAAATCATTGAGTCCAACTGTTAACCTCACACTGGGAAGCCCACCACTAAACCATGTCCTTAAGTGCCACATCTACCTTCAGGGATGACGACTCCGCTACTTCCCTGGGTAGCCTGGTCCAATGCTTGACAACACTTTCAGTGAAGAAATATTTCCTGATAGGCAATCTAAACCTCCCCTGACGTAACTTGAGGCCGTTTTGTCTCATCCTATCGCCTGTTGCTTGGGAGAAGAGATCGACCCCCACCTCTCTACAACCTCCTTTCAGGTAGTTGTAGAGAGTGATAAGGTCTCCCTCAGCCTCCTTTTCTCCAGAGTAAACAACCCCTCAGCTCCCTCAGCCACTTATGATAAGACTTGTGCTCTAGACCCCTCACCAGCTTTGTTGCTCTTCTCTGGATGGGGTCCAGCACCTCAATGTCTTGTAGTGAGGGGCCCAAAACTGAACACAGTATCCAGTGCAGCCTCACCAGTGCCAAGTCCAGGGGGATGATCACTGCCCTAGTCCTTCTGGCCATACTATTTCTGATACAGGCCAGGGTGCTGTTGGCCTTCTTGTCCACATGGGCACACTGCCAGCTCATGTGCAGCCAGATGAATATGAATTAAGGCTATTTTTTGCTTATTTGGCATTTTGCTCAATATAGTTTCCATTTGAAGAGCAATTAAACTCTGACTATCGAGACAGATAACCTGAAATGCTTTTCAGGATAGCTGAAGTTTGTTTCAAAAGTCTTGAATCCTCACATTCTAGGTCCTAGAGATCCTTGTGCAGAAGGCTTTTAATAAAATACGTAAGTTATAGGAAGTAAGAAGGATTCATACAACATGACTGCTTTCTTTACTGCTCTGTAGGAGAGTTCAGGTCTCTCAATGCAAGTTTGTGGAGCAGCTCGTGTCTTTATGAGCCAGGGTTTTTATGGTATTTTTCCAGTGTTATGGAAACTACTACAGACTGTGTCTCGCCTTCCTCACTGCTAGATTCTCAGAGTTCCTATCCGAGGTTAACCTTACTTTTCAGAATTTATATTCATATTGCATTCCTAAGTGAATTTATGGTGATCTGAGTGCTATTATTTTTGCATTATTCTAAAAGTCTATAAAACCTTTTAGACATGTCACCATACACACATCTTAAAAATATTAATGATTTCCACTTTTATTGCCTATTTTCCCCAGAGAACACACATTAAAATTATCAGGTTATCTTTGTGACCTATAAGTTAGAACCCTTTCATACCTCTTTCCCTCCTTCCACCAGCCACAGAATCTTTTAAGCTGCTGGATTGTTAGGACAGCTTGCAGCGTACATACTCAGCACTTCTCCACCCAAGGGCATGAAGGACAGAGCAGCTGTAAGCCCAAACTGCCTCTTTATGACAGTGCAGTGTCAGTATTTTTTCTTTTATTATTCTCAATGATTTCTTCTCTGTTGCCAAGCTGGTAAAGCTGGAGGAATTCCTCTCATTCATTTTCACATGTGCTTTCAGACCACTTCTCAGTCTTACGTTCTTCCCTCCAGCGATCAATCTGTCCTTAGAAGAAGAGTGTTTCAAAGACTTCAAGTATCCTAAACTTCTTCTGATATGGAGGCTACTGATGCTAGCTAAATTTCCCAGCTGAGCTCTGGAGAAACAGACCAAAACTGGCACTGATGCCACTTTCAGTAACATCCACACCATCTATATCTAATCTAGCCAAAGCAATGGAACTCAGTGGTTACAGTTGTTAAATACTGTAAATATGACTTATTCCTTACTGGAACAAAAATTATCATGGTGCTCAAGAGGCAATGCATAGCCCACTTTTGGTCAGAATACAGGTACATGATAATTGTTGCCAGGCCCCCTTTCCCATGATTCCTACTTTAAGGTGGAGAACTCCTGTGGCAAAAGTGCTGAGAGTGGGTGGGGAAGGGAACAGCAAACAGCCATGGTCTGGGTGCGAAAAGGAAGAGTTTGGTTCATGACTTCCATTAAGAATCTGCTGTTGTTACAGCAAAGTAGCCTGTTGGGCTCTTCAGAGATTTTAGCTGTGTCTTTTAAGTGTGGAAACCTCTTTATGTGTAAATAAAGACACAAAATTGTATTTAACCTCTATGCATCTGTGCATCTCCAGATATACTCTGTTCTTGGTAGTTAAATGTCACAGAGATTTGTAGTACAGCAATAAGTCATTTTTGTTGAAAAGTATTGAGGTTAGATTTTTGTTAATATTAGGCTATTCAGAACAAAGCGAAAGCAAAGACTTGCAGAAAAGTCTTGTAATAATGAGTAAGTACTAGTACTACAACAGTAAATGAAATGCATTAACTGTAAAGTGATATACATGGTGAAAAACAGCCCTCACTTCATACCTGCAGTATAGATTATGCGACAGCTCCTTTTCCTTCCAAGTCACACTCATTGAGTGAGCATCCTACTCGTGTAATCTACTTTAACAGAGGTTAACAGCACTTACCAATCTCTTGCTTTCTCTCTTTGAGACGTGAAGTCTTCTGACTAGCACTCAGTAGTTCAAGCACTGTGCAGCTCTGCAACAAACTTACGGAAGTACTTAAATCTGTTTTGTGGCTAAAATAGGAACTTCATTGAGAAACTGGCAGATGCTTACTTGCTTCATAAATGTTCAAAGCAGACTTCTCCAAATGCTTTTGCTGTTTTTGAGTATCAATGAATACTACTAGTCATCTCTTCAGGGTGGGTGAAATTCTGACCTTACTCATGTTAGAGGATTTTGCCATTGCATTTCATAGAGCCAAAATTTCATATTTTGCTTGCAGTTGAGTTCACTAAGTCTTGGTTCTGCATCCAGACAGTCCCAGTCACTATTAGGAAATTTCTTCACTCAGTGTTTCAGGACTGAGCACAGTTGTTTTCCTTATATTTTTTTAACCAGTGCAGAAACTTAAGAAAAATTTTCAGGAAGTTAAATTTTCAGAAGAGAATTAAGTGTTAGGATGCTGCATGTCACACCTCTTATTCTTACATGCTAATTAATTATAATCCATTTTATTAAAAAAGCTAATCTTGTAATATAAAGTGGAACCTTTATTTCATATGGAGAATAATTGCAGTTATATGCAGTTAGATATTCCAAGCTGTTTCATTATGTTAAATTAAAAATTATAGTTGCACAAGTACAAATAAAAGCAATAGAGCTAATGTCTGTGAGAGTTTTGTTTTTACTTTTACTTGTACCAACCTTACTTATGTAACACAAAGGCCCCAGGTGAGGTCAGAGTTCAGTTGAAGTGGATGTTGTGGATTTCCCATTTCAAATGATTTAGCATCAGATAAGCTTACAAAGAGTAGAAAATTAAAGTACTAACTCCAGTAATCTCCAAGTGCTCTTTAATCATAAAAATCTGTCAAGCTTCTTACAGTGTATTTTGCTGATTGTTGGTTCATTAAATTGTGTTGCACATGAACAAAAACAAAACTGAAAATTTTCTGTAACAGGTTAAAATGATATGGTCAAGTTCATTAGTACCTTAACTAGAGTACTGTGTATCTCTTTGTATGTGGAACGGTTAGATCTTTTTTTTCCTGGCACATGGAGCACTGAATATATATACAATCTATTCTTCAAGATTTTTTGTTTTTAGCAAATAGTAAGGTGCCATATGAACTGTTGCGCAGGTATGTAGTTATGTGCGTCTTCATGACCCTCCTAATGGGACTGTAACTTAAAGCTTGAGTTACTGTTTATTCACAATAATGGAATGCTCAGAGAAGTTAAGACTATAGGAAAAAAAACCAAACCCAACCCTGTAACATTTTTTCCTTTCCCATACTGACTGTGTTAGAATTAGTAGGTAAGTTTACATTTGAATCCTTCTCTAGAGGGACTTATGAGAGAATGTCTCAAACCAAAGTGCTGGAGAAAAGGCGATAGACACAGGGATAAAAAGCAGTAAGTAGAAGCCTGTAAATCATTTCTCCTGATTCTGAAAGAATTCAGGATTTAAAATGGCTGAATTGCTAACAGTACTGTATGACATTATGATTGTCCTGGGACCCAGAGCTGCAATTTAAAGTATGTCACAGAGACCAGGCAAGGCTGAGATTGTAGATCAGCGCTGCTTTGACTCCTGTTTTATCAGAGGATAAATACAGAAATTGTACCTTCACTAAAATTATTTGATCAAAACCATTTTGCTATTAAGGAGAAAAAAAGGAAGCATACATAAGACTGAAAATCTGGTATGGTGCCAGCAGAATCAACTTGTATAACAAAATTACCTTAATTGGGGAAATAATGTACTGATTTACATTGTTACTCCTGTTTTGAATGTTGTGGCAATATTGTTTTGTCAGGAAGAACAAAATGTTCCTGAATTTATATGTTTGGCTTTAACTTACATCTAGCCTTGTGCAAGCAAGTATTTAATTTAACCAGAAAAACAATATATGAAGTGGTTTGTTTATTGAGGGAAAAGAAACAATGTGACTTTTTATGAGGAGAACCTGCATGTGTAATCTGAAAAGGGTATTTGAAAGCTTTAGTTCTTTGCTGGTAAACACCTGTTAGCTTTTAGGCAAATCCACTTTTTGGCAGTGTTGGGGTCCCAGAAGCATTTAACACATCTGCAGAGCACAGGGCTTGAATGAGGCACTTGAGCACCTCAGTGTCCCCAGACTGCAGGAGCCCAGGAGGATCTTTCTGCAAATGAGGAAAGGAAAAGGACAGCACCGTGGGCAGTCCTCAGTCTCATGCATCAAAACTTGCAAAGTGCTCAGCGACGACAACAGTATGTCAAAGATGAAGATATGTCAGAGTTACATCTCTGGCATCTGGTTATATCTCCCCTTACTTGTATCTGTTGTATTGTCCATCTTGGAAAAACCATAGGCAAAGAGGGACCTCAGTAAATCAACTGTCCACCTATTTGAATTGTTGCTTGCATCTCTCAATTTTTAGTTACTGCCATTGACCTACCTCTAGGTGGCATATTAAAAAAATAACTTTTCCCCTTATTCTTTATTAATATTAATCAGTATTAAAGCGCTGGGGGAAACCAGATCTTATAGAATTTGAAGTAGTTCACAGAATATCTATTTTGGCTTCACATCTCCAGCCTCTGCTCATCCCTTGAACTCACTGATCATATGTGTGTTATTTCTTACACTTTTTTAGCTCTTCAATGTTTTCTCCTCAGTCCCTTTTGGGATACCTTGGATTGTCCCTGTGGTTGTGACTTGCTAAATGAGATATGCAAGAATCTTCCTTACACTTCCTTTGGAAGGGAGGAAATTTTTACACTGTCAGATACCTTAGTTTTCATTAAAATAAATTAAAGTTATTGCTAGGGTACAATATGAACCCCAAAACATTTTAGTCAATGTAACTTTCCTGTCCTCCATATTTAAATAGCTCTGGTATTACAAAATTGAGTCCATTTTTCCCTGGCAACATCAGCAGTTTGTTTGCTGTCTGATAATGCTGAGAAGTACATTATAATATGGAATCACAGAAAGAAAGGTACAGGGAAGTTCTTATTCTCTATTAATTCTAACGGAATTGCAGAAAGGTTGAGATTGGAAGGTCATTTTAATCACGTACGATCAAAAGAATACGTACAGAAGGAGTTGCATCTTCTGTGGGGTTAAAATTTGTTGCAGAATGTAACAGGTCATCCAGACTGTCTTTGTTTGATACAGTTTTATACTTTCCTATGTCTCAAAAGGTGGGGAGATGGGAAATATCAACTTGTTTAGCACACAAAGTAACTCACTTCACTTACATTTGCAAATACACATTGAAGGAGACTGGCAAGCACCTGGCTTGTTTGGAAGAGATTTTTTCCTCTTGTGGTGTTTGTTTTTCTCTGCAGAACTTAGCTTTCTTTTTTCATCCATGCAGTAGGCAATTGACTGTTGCTTGTTTCCTTCAGAACTTTAACCCAAGCAACAGCTGATTGTTTTATTTCATTTTCTGTCTTGACTTTCAGAACTGGTCTGTGCCAGTGTCCCACTTTCACATATAAGGGACATTCTTCCTTGTTTCTACTGTAGCTTACACCCATAACCTGAAATAACATTGTTGGTCTGTTACTGCCTACAGAACTAGAACGAAAATTGTTGTTACCTGAGAGTTTGTTAAGCCTTTAAGTTTCTGAAGTCCATGGCCTTTCATGGGGCCACAGTATCTGAATACTAAAGAGAACATGCTGTTTTGAAAGGAAGACCCTGAAAGCAGGGAATCAGCAGTCTCTCATAATTTCTTTCTTGTTCCTAGTTCATGCATTTATTACAAGAATTAGCTTACAAGAAAACATCATTAAGCCTCTTCTCCTTGCTGAAGAGAAAGCCTGTAGGGACAGGAAGCGTGGTTTTCAGTAGAAAACACTTAGTTTCAATAATGAATGTTAGCAACATCAGAACACACAATGACCTGAGTGATATTTTAAATGAAACAACAAACCCAGCTTGGGACAGAGGTCGAGTAGAGGACATCCTCAGTCCAGACAACCCATTTTGAAAGGTGGAATTTTTCTGAATTTTAAGGGTGGGGTTTTTGGAAACCTATCCTGAACTGCAGGATAGGTTTCTCTTTTTTAGCATTTGATCTTTCCACTGATATTGTCAAGTAGCTGAATTACATAAAGCCTAAGTAACTCCTTGGTCATTCTTTGAAGATTTCATATGACATTTCAGCATGGAAGCTACATATCACACCTGATTTGGGTCAAAGTTTTTCTCTGTGTTTCTTTTAAATAAAGACCATAGAAAACCTGAGCATTGCTGAACAAAGGTCTCTTATGGGTTTATTTCTAAATAAATATAAGAAATATTGCACAACTTTTTGCCTAAAGTATTCTGCTCTTGCTTTATCTTCAGTTTTTGTTTTGTCATTTGGGTACAACAGAACTTTAGAAGAAAAATTACTGGTTTTCCCCATAGGAACCTTCTTGTCATGACTGACACATTTAGTTGCCTGTTTACCCTCAGGGTCCCACCTTTGCAGCCAGCTTCCTTTCTCCTCCTTTTTGTTACTGTTGTTTGAACATAGTGTTATGATGAAAATATGAAAAAAGGGGCAATAATATTTAAAAAACAGGGAAACATTGGAGTTCAGATTTCCTAGTTTTTATGTGGATTCCTCTGAGGTGGCTCATGAATAAATTTCGCAAAAAACTGTATGAGAAAAGGCCTTTCTTAGACTACAGTTATAACTCTGTTATACCTAAAGTATTGCCTCCATTGTGTCATTTTGTGACCGTGCTGGAAACCCAGCAACTGAAGCAAATAACTTTCTGAAAGTGGCAGGTGAAAACAGGGATCTTTAGATCCCAGATTTCTCATACAGGAGCAGCATGTCCAAATGGATTTAGAAAGGGAACTAAAACATCTTAATCATTGTTCTGTAACTGAATGAGTGCAAAATTGTCAGGCAAGCCACTAAGCTTTAGTGTTCCTGTTTCTCTTCTTGATCAAATTAGGTAGTATTATGTCTAGCTTTTAGAATTGAGCCTAAAAATAATATAAATGTTACTTACATTTTGGCTGCAAATCAATAGGAGTTTTGCTGTTATTTGGTGGAAGCAGAGTTTCTTTCTAGGAAAACAGAAAATCGGTAGGAATAGAAAATTAGCCAGACCAAGTGTTAGATATCCCTTAGCAGGCTCTGTGAACTGAATGGTTTTAAAATGTATAGAATCATAGAATAGTTTGGGTTGGAAGTGACCTTTAAAGGTCATCTAGTCCAAGCCCCCTGCTATGGGCAGGGAGATCTTCAACTCGATCTGGTTGCCCAGAGACCCATCCAACCTAACCTTGAATGTTTCCAGGGATGGGGCATCTACCACTTCTCTGGTCAACCTGTGTCAGTGTTTCACCACCCTCATTGTAAAGAATTTCTTCCTCATATCTAGTCTAAATCTTCCCTCTTTAAGTTTAAAGCCACTATCCCTTGTCCTATTGCTACAGGCCCTGCTAAGAAGTCTGTCGCCATCTTTCTTATGAGCCCCCTTTAAGTATTGAAAGGCCTGAAAAAGGTGTCCCTGGAGCCTTCTCTTCTCCACGCTGAACAACCCCAACTTTCTCAGCCTGTCCTCATAGGAGAGGTGTTCCAGTCCTCTGATCATCTTCACGGCCCTCCTCTGGACCTGCTCCAACAGGTCCATGTGTTTCCTGTGCTGAGGACTCCAGAGCTGGACACAGTACTCCAGGTGGGGTCTCACGAGAGCAGAGCCACAGAATCACCTCCCTCGACCTGCTGGCCATGCTTCTTTTAATGCAGCCCAGGATGCAGTTGGCTTTCTGCAGCCCATGTCCACTTTTTCACCCACCAGTACCTCCCAGTCCTTCTCAGCAGGGCTGTCTTCAATCTCTTCATCCCCCAACTACTGCCACTTCATCAGTGTTGAGACTTAGTTTGTAAAGCTGGACCGTAGGATAGAGACCTCAACAGACCAGACACCTTTCAAACTGTTTTTTTCATCTCATTTCCCACCAGCTGGCTGATGCCATTTGCTACTCTTCACTAAATTCCTATAAAATGGCAGGACCCCCCTGCATCTACCCTCAAGGGCTTAGGCATGCCACAGCTATGACAACCAACCTACTTCTAACCTTAGTATTTCTGATAAGTTGCAACAAAACCAAAGCTACTCTTTATCCTGGAACCACATTAAGAGTTCAACATGGAAATAAGTCCCTTCAGCTGTTGTCTGGAGTCTGAAAGCCTGTTTTTTCCACATCTTTGTCAGCAGGAGGGAACCTGCAGAATAACCACTGGGAGAATCCCCCACTGGAGATCCAAACAGCCAGGAGGAAATTTTATTAATGTGCAAATACAAGGAGATCTAAAAAATGTCTCCTAATCTCTGGACAAGTTGTCATTTTGGCCAAGTAAAATCTTGGGTGGGTGTAACATCCCTGTTGCTAGAATCTAGAAATACTTCAGCTTTAGTAGCACTTAGTCCTTTCAATATTTTGCCGTTAACCTGTTCTCAAGAATTTAGGTTTGTAGAGATGTGGTATTAGGCAAATACTGGGAAGAGAATGCATGATACAAAAGTAATATCATGACAGACTAGGCTCTGTGACACATTTCTCTTCCTCAAATAGTTTAGGAAGGGAATGGTAGTTTCATTAAGATGGGTAGAATATATTTATGAAAAAAAATCAATTTAGAATGGATAGTAATACCTCCTAGCTGTGCTTCATTTTCCTCTTAGAAAGCAACACAAAACATTCACTTCATTTTGGACTGCTCAGAAAGGGATGAATTCTAAGATGCTTGCTACAGCACACTTTTATCCCCTCATGTCTATATTTGCTTGTACCTCAAATTTTTGATGTATTGATGTGTAAGTACTTCTCAGTGGGATGCTTTCAATGTATGTCAGTTGGGGAAGCTGGGGAAGAAAGTATGTGTATGCTTTCAGAATTGAAATTGTACATTTTTTTTTTTGATGCAAGAGTGAAGATCCAGAGTGATACAATATCTATGCAAATCAAAGGAATTACAGAGTTATTTCCAGACATGGAAAGCAACTAAAATATTGCATAAGCTTCCAATGCTTAGTTTTATTGCAGGTTTACCCTGGAGCCTGAGTCTTCAGAATATTGAAGCAAAGGCTTCCTATTGCACTCAGACCTATGCCTTTGACTCCACAGTCTTTGACAATCTTAAAGAAATTTCTGAGAAGGTAAATCATGAAAGAAACTACATTTTGCTGTGTGCCGATGAAAATCATATTGACATTGCATATTATTTTCTTTAAATTTGAGAATTTTGCAATGCAACCCCCCTCACCCCTCAAATAAAATAATACAATCAAGATATTTATCTAGGTATTAAGTGATTGGAGTTATCATTTTAATGTCACTAGTAAAGATATCAAAAAGGGAAAATACGTTAATGTTTGTTATTGCAGTTGAAGCTGCAATAATGTCTCAAGGATTTTGTGTGGAAATGCGATAGAATGTATTAATCGTGTCTTTTACTGGGAGTTATTAATAGCAGGTGATGTACTTTGAGCATACTTGATGTTAGGTGTATGTTATGTATTTGATTGTTATAATATAAATATAAATTAGTGCATAAGTCATTTTATAATAATGTATTTTGACAAGTCCTAGTTTATTGTGAAATATTAGTGTTGCATTTCAGATGTCCGTTGGACATTTTTCTTATGTGGTTTGTTAGGTAAAAGGTGTCGTGTGCCTCTTACAACTTGCAATCTGAAGTCTTATCCAAATCTTTGTTATATTATCTTGAGGGTAATAGCACAAGTTTATTACCTAATGCTGTTTTGTACAATTTATTTACAACAAAATTTATATAACTTTACTGCCATTGTTAAGAAAGCAAGACAAAAGGGACTTATTGTTGATGTGCTGGAAATCAGTATCCATACAATAATTTGATTTTAGAGAGAGAAAATCAGTTGCATGTGCAGAAGGCTTTTAGACTAAAGAGCTACACTCCGATCAAATATGAGAAAAAACTTCTTTACGATGAGGGTGACAGAGCACTGGAACAGGCTGCCCAGGGAGGTTGTGGAGTCCCCTTCTCTGGAGACTTTCAAGACCCGCCTGGATGGAGTCCTGAGTAATGTGCTCCAGGCAATCCTGCTTTAGCAGGGGAGTTGGACTAGATGATCTCTAGAGGTCCCTTCCAACCCTGAAAAATTCCATGATTCCGTAATTCCATGATTTAAATGTAATGGCTGTGTTTCTACTTCTCTGTCCTGCACCCTTCCCTAGCTCACACACCTGTCTTGGTTTTGTCATTAAATGAATGTGGCTGTTATGTTTGCGTGTATTCTAGGTTGCTATGGGGGTATTTACTATGCTCTCACAGACGTTGCATACACAGACACAAAATGTAGGGTGGGCCAGGGACTGAGGACTGTGGCTGGTTACATATCTTCAGTAGATGTCATAGAATCATAGAATCATAGAATGTTTTGGGTTGGAAGGGACCTTAAAGATCATCGAGTTCCAAGCCCCCTGCCATGGGCAGGGACACTTCCCACTAGACCAGGTTGCTCAAAGCCTTATCCAGCCTGGCCTTGGACACTTCCAGGGGTGAGGCATCCACAACTTCCCTGGGCAATCTGTTCCAGTGCCTCACCACCCTGACAGTAAAGCATTTCTTCCTAATATCCAAACTAACTCTACCCTCCTTCAGTTCGAAACTGTTACCCCTCATTCTATCATTACAATCCCTGATAAAGAGTCCCTCCTCATCCTTCCTGTAGGCCCCCTTTAGGTACTGGAAGGCTGCTATAAGGTCACCCTGGAGTATTCTCTTCTCCATGCTGAACAACCCCAACTCTCTCAGCCTGTCTTCATAGCAGAGGTGTTCCAACCCTCTGATCATATTCGTGGCCCTCTTGTGAACCCATTCCAACAGGTCCATCTCCTTCTTGTGCTGAGGACTCCAGAGCTGGACGCAATACTCCAGGTGGGGTCTCACCACAGCTGAGTATAGGGGTAGAATCACCTCCCTTGACCTGCTGGCCACGCTTCTTTTGATGCAGCCCAGGATGCAGTTGGCTTTCTGGGCTGCAAGAGCGCATTGCTGGCTCATATTGAGCTTCTCGTCCACCAGCACCCCCAAGTCCTTCTCCTCAGGGCTGCTCTCAATCCATTCTCTGCCCAACCTGTATTTGTGCCTGGGATTGCCATGACCCAGGTGCAGGACCTTGCACTTGGCCTTGTTGTACTTCATGAGGTTCACACAGGCCCACCTCTCAAGCCTGTCCAGGTCTCTCTGGATGGCATCCCTTCCCTCCAGCATGTCGGCTGCACCATGCAGCTTGGTGTCATTGGCAAACTTGCTGAGGATGCACTCAATCCCACTGTCCATGTTGCCGACAAAAATGTTGAACAGCACCGGTCCCAGTACTGACCCCTGAAGAGCACCACTTGTCACTCCTTTCCACTTGGACATTGAGCCGTTGACCACAACCCTTTGAGTGTGGCCATCTAGCCCGTTCCTTATCCACTGAGTGGTCCATCCATCAGATCCGTGCTTTTCCAGTTTAGAGACCAGGATGTCATGCGGGACAGTGTCAAACGCTTTGCACAAGTCCAGGTAGATGACGTCAGTTGCACTCCCATAATCTACCAATGCTGTGGCAACATCGTAGAAGGCCACGAAATTTGTCAGGCATGATTTGCCTTTGGTGAAGCCATGTTGGCTGTCACCAATCACCTTATTTTCCATGTGCCTGAGCAGAGATTCCAGGAGGATCTGCTGCATGATCTTGCCAGGCACAGAGGTGAGACTGACCCGACTGTAGTTCCCTCGGTCACCCTTTTTTCCCTTTTTGAAAATGGCGGTAACATTTCCCCTTTTCCAATCAGTGGAAACTTCACCAGACTGCTATGACTTTTCAAATATAATGGAAAGCCGCTTGGTGACTTCATCTGCCAGCTCCCTCAGGACCCGTGGATGGACTTCATCCAGTCCCATGGACTTATGCACCTTGAGGTTCCTCAGGTGGTCTCGAACCTGATCTTGTCCTACAGTGGGCAATTCCTCATTGTCCCATCCCCTGCCTTTGCATTCTGCAACTTGGGCAGTGTGGTTGGAGCCCTTGCCAGTGAAGACTGAGGCGAAAAAGTCATTCAGTACCTCAGCCTTCTCCATATCCTGGGTGGTCTGGGCTGGTCTCCTGTTTCCTTCATGTCCCATGTTGCCTTCCTATCTTTAAGGGAATGACCTATTTTAAGGCACTGGCAGTGCAGTGCAAGTTGCTCTAAAATATGGAGATTAGGGAGCAGTCACTGAATTCCCACGCCTCAGGGACTGTAATTGCTGTAATACTAGCAAGAGGGCACAATAACTACTGTTTGTGTTTGACAAGGTATTTGGGACTCTGTAGAAAGAACGGACCCAAGAACTGCGAAGAGATCAGGTTCTGCTTTTGGTTTCATCACACAAGTGCAGCTGTCCTTGGTTGAATTTGATGCAAATGAGACCAGATTCTGGCTGGTATTATTTACAAACTATGACCATACAATTTCATGGCAAGGGTGAGAACTTTTGGGAAAATGATGGTGATCTTACTGAAACCTAACAATTTCATTGACTCGTTTTTTTCAGTCTTACCTTCTGATAATAGGAAAATTGCTGTAGTTTTTCTCCATTTCTCTCTGGCAGTTTTTTTAAAAACTGTCTAGCTGTCAGTGTGACTCAAAATGAGAGAAGACAAAGATAGGAACAGAATATAATAGAGACTGCACTTTCATTTCAAGAAAAAAAAAAATTGTGAGATTACTAGTCTTCAGTAGCTAAACAACATTTGGTAGTCTGAATACCAGATATTGCTCTATAGGAGAGCAAAGACACAAATTCCAGCCCAGTCCCTTGTTCCTTAATAGTTAGGTTCCCAAATCAAGAAAGTTCAGTTATTGTAGAATGTCATATGAATTCTTGTCACCTTACACACTTCTCTATAACAGAAGAATCAAATCTCCTGTCTTTGCTTTACACACAAGTGGAAGATGAAGGATGGGTAGGGTCTGTTCCTTACATTTTGCCTCTTTCCCTCCCCAATACAAAATGGGAGAGAACAGCCCCTGTATGACATTATTGCACAATCCTTAGGCACCTACAATGGTGATTAAGCTTCAGATATGTAAGCTTGTATAGAGACCTGGGCAATGAAAGGGAAGAAGTATCTTCACGGTACAAAAGTTTTGATAATATAGCTTAGAGAAAGTTCTGGAATATTTAGGAGGAAATTAAAATGACATTTGAAATCCTTCTGTCTTCACGAAGCTGAACAAATGAGCAGAGTGACGGAACACAGAATCAGGTTTTTTTTTCTCTTGGATGGCCAGCTGTGCAGTTTTGGATGTTTCTTGCTGATATTTAAGGACATTGTAGCAGAGGTACAGAGCAAATGCATACCACTTACCCAAGAAATAAATATAAACCCCTGAGAAAAGGCAAAAGGATGCTGGCGTGACCAAACATCAACATAAAGGGAAAAGTGTTATTAAAAGCAAAAAGATACCTTTCAGAAATCTCAAACAACACTGGAATTATTTACTAGCTAAATGTAAAACAATAAAGCAGGTGAGAAAGCTAGAGGAACAACTATCAAAAGGCAAAACCCAACACCCAAATCCAATGTAAAAACCTTTTTTTAAGGTCATCAGGAGGATGTAGCCTTCTAGATGGTATGCTGGGTCAATAGATACCACCATGTGGAAAGAGCACTCAGAGAAGGTAACCATCTATCAGAAAAACTAAATGTGGTTTTTGTTCAGTGCATATGAACGTCAAGAGATTTGTATGCTGGAATTCTTTTAAGGGGGAATTCATCAGCATTTCACTCAAAGTGAAGCGTTAGTGGAAGAAATTATGGAACAAACAGAAACTGAACTACAGGAGACTGCCGGGAGCAGGCAGTATTTAACCACGACTTACAAAAGTTCATCTCAAAGATGAAGTCTCTGAACTAGTTAACTGGAGTGGGCAGCCGTGTGTTTAAAAAAGCCTTGCACTTCAGAACTCAAAGGTCTCAGATGTGATGGTAATTTTAGAAAAGGATGTATGGGAAGTCTAGGGGAACTTGTATGGGAGATACAGGGAAACTGAAATGTACTAATCCTGGTATCTGTAACAGGATAATTAGTAGACTACTGTAATAAAGAATGGTTCCTGGATGCCTGGGTAAATATGTGGAGTGGAGTAATTGTGTAGAGGCATTAGGAATCTTGAGCCACAGGGAAAAAGATCTGCTCGGTCTTGTCTACCTGCACCTTGAGGGGGTGTTCTTTGGGCTCCATTACAAAAGGGTCCTAAAGAAACAGCCATTGAATAAAACAAAAGTCCTTTTCAGGGATAAAGACACAAGAAAGAAGCTAGATGAGAGTAATTAGTAGCAGTTTTATGACTGTATCCCTCTCCCCTTCTAAAGAAACTAATCTAGTAAAACTAGCAAAAATACAATGAAGAATGTGTCAAGGTTGATGAGAAAGATGAGATGGTTTACATTCCAGGAGATATTAATTAAAACGAAGACCCTCCAGCCTGCAACAGAGAGTGCTGACAGGAGATACAAAAAAGGTGTGTTGAATGAAAGTAGGTTGGAGATGTAAAATAATTGATTACTAGGATCTTCTTGTATGCAAGAGTCTACATCCTCAAATTAAGTTAACAGAAGCCAGGTTCAAGAGATATGATGATGATGATGATGATGATGCTCCATCATACACCATATTGGTATCCTGAGGAGCTTCGTACTTCAGGGGGTTATTGTGAGTGCCAGAAGGCTTAGGGCAGACAAGATGTGATCACAGGAGAAGAATTCTCTGAGAATTGTTGAATACATTTAACTCAAGGGTCCCTTTGCTGCAAGTTGTTGGAGTTTGGGTGAACGCTTTTCAAAAGCGTCACTGTCTGCTTACACTACTTTTATATTGACTTCTAGGTGTCTGATTGGGCTCCTGTTCAAGACAGTATTGGACTTGGCAACCAGACCCAATATAGTTATGCTCAGCTTTCTTCCTACAGTTTACAGCTGGCTACTTCCAATTGCACCTCTTCAAGAAACCACTTATCCTACCTTGCCCTGCCATAATACTTGACTTGACTTCAGATTCATCATTCAGATTGTTTTATGATCTAATGTGGCAAGGAACAAGCAGAAGTCTGGTGGTGCACCCTGTTCAACCCTCTCTGTAGCAGCCTTAGTTCAGTGACCACAGAAAAGGAATTGTAACTCCAAGTTTATTGTTTCCTAATCACTAAGGTTTGTTTATCAGCCGTATCTCTTGCATCTGTATAATACATTACCTAATTAGTTAACAACTCTGCTTACATGCTAAGCATGCATGGCCGTTAGTGCCATTACTGTCACTCATCCAGTTTGTGGTAAATGTTGCATTAAGATCTTTCCTGGTCTCTGTCCTTGTTGAGCAATACCATTGCCATAGCTGATATAAATCGGATCAAAGATGTCCTGTTGTGATTAACCAAGGCTCTGCATCCTGATTCATTAATTACCTCAAAAAGACTCTATCAGTCATCTTTAAGTAGCTGTCCATATAGGCACTTATCCTCTCTTCGGATGATGTATATGCTTTCCAAGCTATCTATCAGCTATCACCTAATTGTATCATGTCTGAGCTAGTCAAATTCACTGTTTTTTCACACATGCATAAGTGGTATGCTAGTTTGAATGCCAAATTTACCTTTTTAATGCCACTTGGCCTTGATCTTTATAGCATTGCTTTCTGTCTGAACAGTGGTAAACGGACAGATAACACTGAGCAAGCCTAAAGTGCTTAATATGAATCACCCATCACATAAAAATGTGCTGCTGAGCAGAAAAACATGGGATAAATCCTCACGCATTAGAGATGCTATTAGAGAGAGGGAGGAAAAAGGTTGTACTATATAATTGTGTTCTGTGTCATATCAGATTTATTTTGGGGCTGTGATATTTCATCATTCATTATTTTCATCTGTATTTCTGGTACCTCTTTAGTCATGTGTTTATAAGCTGAAGCTAATAAGTGCTATGGTTCTTACAGTAGTGTGACTATATTTTTTTCAGTTTTCATTGTGTGCTATTGATTTAAAATCATTCGAAGAAATCCTTTGTCCAGAAAGCAAGTTATGTTTTTGCATTTGAATTGTCATGGCACTGCACAGGCTGGCAGATCCACAGGGGTGCAAAGTCTGCCGGGATGGCAGGGCAGGGCCTGGCATCCAGGACAGGGAGACGGGCAGCCCCAGTGCCAGGCATCAGGCATTTTCCTGGATAGAGGGAAGGGCTGAGGCTAGGCTGGGACATTGGCCTGTGGGTAGGAGTCACATTCAGCGAGGTTCACAACCAGGCAGGATCACGGACTGGTGGCTCTGAGCTGGGTGAAACGGGCTCCTGGGCTATGGTCAGGGATGGGGAAGGCCCTGGGGGTTGCTGGGCTGAGCTATAAGACCTGCTGGTGCCCTCAGGACCCTGACATGCATAGGAAATCAGTCAGAACACAATTTCCCTCAATAATGAGATATTATTGTGTTTTGAAATGCAGTGACTTTGGGAGAATATTCATATTGATGTGTTCATCCCTTTCACAGCTCAGATGTAATCATAGATTTGGACAAAATATTCCGTCAATATTATTTGCCAGACGTTACTTGAAATGCTTCATGGGTTTTTTTTGCCAAACTATTTCAGTTGGGAACTTTTTTCCTGGCATTAAAGCTTATGTTAATGGTATCATAATCCTTAAGCAATTGCATAAATATAATATAAAATCATCTATGTAATAAGAGTTCCTGACTGTGTTCCTTTATCTTCTGGCTATGTGTTTCAGCCATCATGTTATTAAATGGGGGTCTCTGTATACCCTGGTGAAGCAGATATGCTTTCAGTAAAATTATTAAATATTTATTGCTCCAACATGCAGAAAGGAATTGAGCTGCTGGTTAGAAAATTCATCAAGGACATGGTGCATCTGGGTTATGTATGATGTGCCAACAAGTGTTTAATTTTTTACACAACAGTATCAACAGGAGAGATTATCTAATGGATCTGTATCTTGGTAAAGCAACCAACTGTAAATGCTGAATATCAACAGCATTTGACATCAAATCAAACTAGAGGGCACTTCTCTACACTTGTTCTGCCTGTCACTAGCCTCATTACACACACCCCGCCTGGAGAGACAGGCAATGATCACTATGCAGCCAGCTCAGTGATGTCACTGAACAGGCTGTAATAGTGCAACATAAAAATAAAATAAAAATAATTTAAAAATAATTTAAAAAGCAGGTGATAGGATCAATTCAGTTGTTATCACTGATAAAAGGTCATTTATCTCAAGAATATGACTGCAGTTGTGGATCAGGGAGGCTGTATCAGTCATGATTAACTGCATGTGGGTGTAGACGTCCCTGTTGAATGGAAGATCACAGTTAACAAGGGTATTCTCTAACATTTTGAGACTAATCTCTTCGAGATGGATTGGAGGCCACAATGTTTATGTTAACAATCCTTGTAAGATGTAGCATTGCTCATACACTGTCACAGTTGTATGCTACTGCTACAGGATATTTTAAGAGTAAGAGCTTACCAAAATGTCATTGGTATGTAGTAGTTCACTGTGGAGGCTATTAAAAATTTTCATTTTGGCAGTTTTTTGACCGCTTGTGAACAGGTGATGACAGACTGAATCTAGTGTCACGAAGAGAAGCAACTCTTATTTTAGCCACCGCTGGTCAGTGGTGCATGTAGTTTCTGTGTGGTAGAAGTATCATGGAAATAGACTGTATATGTGACTGGTTTAGTTGCATTCAGCTAATGATATTTTCTGCTGCAGTATTCAGATAATGTGGCTGTGCCAACATGTAAGATAAAATGTAGGTGAAACAATGACAGAACTCCGGTACTAAGGAATGTTTCATCTACAGCTTTTGTAAGGAGAAGGCCAGTTCTTCATCAGCTATCCATTTTCTAGATGTTTTTGCCAGTTTGACCAGGTGCATCATAGATGGCTCTTAGATCACAGAATGTACTGCCCAAGTTAGGTTTTAGTTTTTTGTTATTGCTGCTCATGACAGGTGTCTTTATATAAATAGTCAGTGTGAAAAATCAGTCATGGATAATGCATCCTCCATGGATCTCACTGTGCTCCTCTGTGTTTCTCTGGTGCTACACTCGGAAGATGAGACACTGCTGTATTATGCAACACATGCAGCAGGGATATCTTTGCCCATTTTCTGTGTTTTACAGCTCTTTCCTGGCTTTGGAAAGGTACTCCCCATATTTTTGGAAGTTTTTCCTGTTTGGTAATCCAAGTGAAGGTCTGTACTGGGAAAAGGCAAGAGTATTGTCCAACTTACGTCAAGATCTTCTGGAAAGCTAAAGATATATACAGTGTAGGGCTGGATTTTACATCATTTAATGTTTTATGCACCTGTGATGCTGAAGAGTTCTAAGTAGCTCAAAAATGTCTGAGGACACCCTTTTCTGAAATATTTTGTCAGCTGCTTGGTAGGGAACTGTAGGGCCCTTGGTAGGGCACTGCTATAAGACACTTCATTTTCCATGAGAGAAGAGGAACCACCTCCTTGTATATCTTCTAGACTGAACAAGCCCAACCTGTTTTTTTCCCATTTTTATTTGGGTTTGTGGGTTTTTTTCATTGAATAGGCCCCACCCTAGAACTAGTTATACCCGAACTCAAAATCTGGGAGGAGAGAGCAAGAGATAAAACCTCTAAACCAGTTGAGGGCTAGAAACTGTCTGGCAGAGCTAGAGCTGCTGTTGTCCTTCATCTAACAAGCATACTTGAGCGCTTTCAGCCCTAGTTGCATTTATCCCACATGATCTTAAATTGTTCTTGCTGTATTATTAGCGAATATTTCTCCCAGGGTATTGTCCTGGGAAGCGATCATTAGATAACAACCGTCCTGTGTTCAGCTTCTTTGTTATAATGAAAAAAAAACCACACCAAAAATCATAATTATTTGTGTCTGAATAATTCAGCATAGGAGTTTATAAAGCATGAGGCTGGGACACTACTGTTAAGCAGAGCATGTGAGGGGTATTCTGAAAAATTGGGAAGAGTGTGATTCTGTTTCTAATTCTGCTGCACTCTTGCTTGCTCTGCTGTGGTTCATCTGCCACCTGGGGAACTTTGCACAGGACATAAATTATTGCAGTATTGGGGCTTCCCTTATTAGTTCAGTAAAATTCCTTGGAGCGCTAAGCATAGAGAAATCAGATTTAAATTCAGTTTGCAATTTTCCCTTATTCACAGCATGAAGCTCAGCTTGGTTAGAAGGGAAAAGCAGGCTCAGGCAGCCAGGAGGACTACTCAGGAGCTGGCAGTCTTTGGCAGCTAAAGACATTTGGAAAATTTCTGTGACTGCTACTTAGGGATCTTTCTTCTAGAAGAACAAATATGTGAGAGCTAATCCACAGAAGATAATAAAATGCTGAGCAACCAGCTGAGTGCTGAAGTCTTGAGCAGGATCTGTAAACCAGTTGCTATATATTTTAGATAACTGCCAAGTTACTGGGGTTTTCCCTCACTGAAGTCTTATATGCATTAGTAACCCCTGAGGAATGACACTTTGGACTAGTTTACTGGTTTATCATCATACATCAATTAAGTCTGATCAGTTAAAGCATTTGAGATAGCCTTGAACCTCATGAGCACCTCTGCCTCTACTACACTAAGTTATCTATAATCTTACAGGTTATAAATAACTTCAGGGGGAGCCCTTTCAAATGTGATTTACCAGATTACAGATGTGTTTCTCTGCCCACGCCTAATCTGATTTTCTTGTGACTGGTCGCTGGCATACTGTTCGTGCTGTGGGCACCAAACGTCCTCTTCTCAGCTAACCAATTAGTTCACTGATTCCTTTTCCCATCTCCTTTTATTAATTCCTTCATCTTTCTCCTCTTCCCCCTTGCCCCTACTTATTGGTTTAATGTATTTTACTATCCTTTTTTTTTAACAAGAGTTCCTTCTGTCAGCAAACTGAGAAACTCAGCCTCTGGACCCAATTTCTGGCACCTCATCTAGATTTATTTTGTAATTTTTCTGGGAAATGTAGTCTTCTGGATGACTGAGCAGAATTTTAAAGAACCTTCTTGATTCAGAAGCCGATACTGGAAAGGCTCGTATTATATCCCTCACTATATACCCTCCACTGAGGAATGTAATTTCTTAATTTACTTTAATCTGGCTGTATGCAAATGTCTTTGTTAAGCTTCCAGAGAATTTTATTGACAATTTCACTTTTGTGTCCTTTTTTTGCCAGAAGTTTAATGCTGCCTCAACAGCTTTTAGAGAGAGAGAAGGGAGACTTTCATTAGCTGAAATTTTGCACAACAGTTAATGTCAGATCATTTTTCACTGATCTCAAAACTGATCTTCCTCTTATCATTAACTGAATGTTACTTTTGTTAGTGATTCACCACAAACATTGTCCATATTTGCAGTTGTAGTTAATTCTAGACCCAATGTCAGCATTTTGCCAGACTGTTTGTTTTGTCTGCTTTGGTTTATTTAATGTATCACTTCGATGAAGCAAATAAACCTTTGCTCTGTTTTTCCAACTCATCAGTGTTCAATTCATTGCAATTTATATTAATAAATGATGAATGTACTCACAATGAATCTTGTAATATAAGGAATTCTGATTATAAAACCATAAAATTTCATTTTCGTTCTATAGGGTATGTATGAACAGAAGTAACTTTGTTTTCTTTTTGTCATGCTCTTAGCAAACTGGTTTAGATACTGAATGCTCTAGTTGCCACTGTTTCACACAATGCACAGAGAACTTAGTATTCAGACACGGCCATGCTGGGCATCAGTTAATGACTTGATAATTACAGCTAGAAAGAAGGGAGTGTTCTTCCTGACAAACAATGTGAGGAACATGGAGGAAATAAATTTTGGGAAGCAAGGAAAGCTAGCATGAAAAGAAAACATGATTGGGTAGAGAAGAAAGCACTGAACAACAAATGACAGTCTTTAACCAATAGTCTTTAGAAATAATATTGTAGTCTGGAAACAACATTTGGTTCATCCAGGCTATATTGACACATGGCCCTGGTACCTTCTGCCTACAGTCTCTATATCTGGACAACCACTCTCAGGCCTTTTTTTCTAGCCTGCTGCAGAACGTTTGGCAGCACCTTGAGACAGCAGTGGTCCCTTATGTATCAAACTTTGGTGGCATCTTTCTATTCCTATGGAAATTACAGTGTGATGGGCATGCTTTTCTATGATTTACATGTCTTTTGCTTCAAAATAAATTGTATCTTATTGGACACATCAATGATATGCTAACAACTGTTAGTACAAACCAGTTCCTTCCAGATAAAAGGAGTGTGATAGCTTCTGATGAATGTATTTGTAGTCTAACAGAGCTTATTCCAGGATTATTTTACAAACATTAATGGGAAAATGTCTATAAGTCATCCCTTGGTTCAATATTTAACTAGAATTCAAGGGTGTTCTACCATGCTTACTGGATATAACACTGTGGCATGCGGCTGCAGCTTTGTGCTAAAAGCCTTTATACACAGCAAGAAATCAAGAAGTGGCATTTCTGGGTACAATACAGGCTGACAAATAAGTTGACAGGCTGACAACTAAGAAAGGCACACCATGTATTGATGAGCACAGCTGCTACTTGCCTACCTTATATGCCGAGGAACTTGCCCAGTGCTTATATTTACAGAAACATCCAAACCTTTTAAATATGCTAATTTGTACTAACACTGGCTGTGGAGCATGCACTGGTGTGGCACTGTTGGGGACCACTCACAGCTGGAGCTTCTTTTCACACCACAGTGGCTGCAGAGTGGAGCCCTGTCAGGGTAGGTCGATATTTGAAAGGGAGAACATTTTCTCCATGGAGCCAAAGATGCTCAGTGGCAGACTGAAGGATTTGTGGTAACTTTGTGCTACATCATAAGTCTTGGGTCTCTCTTTGCTGTGGCTTACTGAAGAGTCCAGCTTCAGTTTCTGCTAGAAGCTACCTCTTAATATTGATCCTTTTCTTCTGATGTATCTCATAAAAGGGCAGTGATCAGAGTTCTGATTGTTCAGTCTCACTGACTTTAATAAGCCTGTGACTGGGCTGTGCACAAATACACAACCTCAGTTCTCTAGAATTTCAGTTTTCTGCCTCTGGGTGAATAAACCTTGTATTGGTGACTTTTATTCCCTGATATCCTACATGATTTCATAACCAGCACTTCTGTTCTTTCACTGTTTATTAGACCCTTCCATTGAAAAACAGTATTTACAGATCTTTCACTCACTGAATTTTTGTGGAATATACTTCTTAGAATAATATTCGTTGACTGGATGATCAGTTACATTGCAAAAAAAAAAAAAAAACACACCTGTTTTTAACTGTTCATATTCATATAACTGAGTTTTATTTCCTAAGTCTGCATCCCCAGTCAAGGTTTCAGCTCTCTGAGTTCTTTGGCATTTCTGTCCTTGCTTAGAGTGTGCAGGGCTACTAGCAGGATTAGGAGGCTTAAATTTTTTTAAAAGAAAAGTCACCTGTTTCTCTACAAAAGGACCTTATCCAGAAGCCTTCGCAATATTACCATTTGACTTTCCCTTATAGGGGCCCTAGGCTTGTTTTGTCCTCCCCAAATTATTGCAAATCTCCAATCCCTGTTGCTTTTTGCTGAAGAGTGAGGTGGCTGTTTGCAGATATGGCTCACTTTAACTTCCTAAAATAATAATATATAACATGAAATAACTTATTTAAACGGGCTAAATAAATTAAAATATTATTCTAACAGTCACAATAGTGTATTCTGATAAGAGTGGTAAGATTGGAAAACCAAAAGTGCTGAAAAAAATTTGAGAGTGCCAAAACCTCAAGTTATTCAGTCAATGTTATCTTAACAGCAGAGTATATCCTGTGGGCTTTCTGATAAAGATATAGTTAAATTTAACCTTTATGCTTGGCAATGAAGAGGAGAACTAAAGCTTTGCTTTTGTCCTATTCTTCCCAAATACTAGCAAGCTAACACTGGAGGAGCAAGAAATATGACTAGAATATATTTCCAAAAGCAAGTTTTTTAAAAATGTTTGTGGTTTTGTAGTAAATGGTTCTTGGGTAGTCCTGTCCCATGTTTCTCCTACACACCACTCCCCTCCACTCCCCATGCCCCCAGGGAAAAAATTAAAAACATAAGAAGAAATCTTCACAGTTAATCAAGTTTCGTGATTTTAGTAATACTGCCAATTTTGTTTGAAACATGAATTCCATGATTTGGAGCTATCTATTAGGAGGTATGTAAACACTTCACAGAGTGAACAAAGCAGAGATGCTTTGTTAGAATTTTCAGGAAACCTTGATTGCATGTTCAGTTATAATTAAACAAGGTACATTTCTTTGATATTTTGTATATTGAAAAAACTACTGAAATACAGATCGGTGGGAAGGGATTATGTATGTCTTATACTGCGAGTAACCTACTCAGATCCTTTAAGCTATCATCTTGTTCAGAAAACTTTAATCTTTTTTTTTTATGAGTCGTTTTGCATGTGCACTTCATATTATGCATGATTTAATGCCTTGATAAGTGACTATTAACAAGAGAACTCTTTGGGATGAATCAGCATTTTTCATGCATTATGTCACCTTTTACAGTCCTTCACCCAGGACAGAAGATAGATTTTCAAGATGTCTTTGAATAATACTAAATTGAAAATAAGCACAGAAATAACACATATTTTTAGAAGTTAAATCAATCATAGAATGAACATTAACCACAGAAAAAGACAATTCAAAAGGTACGTGTTTTCTTTTAGGTGAGTCATATAGCATGAACCAGTTCACATAATATGAGCATATAATTAAAGAAATACATTCCAAAAGAGTAAAAGCTGATAGATATGCAGGTGATCCAACCAACGTAACCTGAGGTGAGTAACCGAATTTCAGTCCGTTAGTCTCATAAAAGATAAAACTGTCCTACAGATAAATATGTTTCGGGTGCACATGTGCAGTCTGGCATATTACTAACACTGCATAGCCCTCCGTTAGGTCTTTGATGTTTAGAGATTACAAGCAGTGATATTTGTCTTCTGATAAGTAGTGAGGGGTGTAACATTGTGCAATTGCCAATGTCTGAGTCAAAGGCTTAAATAAGCTGAGATACTGAACTTTGCACATATATGGGCAGACTGTTGTGAGTTTGGCAGTTGCTGACTTGCTGCATTTGTGCAGCAGAGTGCTAAGAGGTCACTTCTGCAATAGGGGGTTGTAGTGCTCTGCTGGAGTCACTACTATCGATCAAGAATAACTCCCCATGCCCAGGCCCCAGCTAAGCACTGCAATAGTCCAGAGTGTTCGATACACAAAGTAAGTACATAAAAATACTGGAGTATTAAGAGTATTCCACTGGCTGCTTTAAGTATCTGACTCCACTGCAGTTTGTGACACCTGACCTTAGTAATCTTTGTTTCCTTCATATTGCTGTATGTATGTAGGAAGGGACCTTTCAGATCATCTAGTCCAACCATGAACCTAACTCTGACAAAAGCCATCTCTAAACCATATCTCTAAGCACTATGTCTAACCATCTTTTAAATACCGCCAGGGATGGTGCCTCAATCACTTCCCTGGGCAGCCTGTTCCAATGAAGATGACAGTTCCAAGAATCCAGATGGTATGGAATGGAATACCTATGAGGAATTGTTCTTATTTTATCTGCTGGACAATTCAAAGTTGTGCAGGCATCTTCCCCAGGAGTTCATTGTAACATTCTTCATTTCTTCTAGACTTGACCTTCTGTTTCCTTGTTCTCCATGCACCATTGTGTGTTGTGTGTGCATGAGACTATAGTTTTACAACTTATTATCTACAAGTCAAAATCACCAAAATTATTTGCATTCCTATGGAAAACTCTTTCTGAAGGAGATGAATCTGAGATGGAGGAAAAAAAATTAGCAGGTGTGCACTGTGAGAAATTTCAAGGCTAGCAAAAGGTCCAGTACGAACTGATAAAAAATATTTGTTTTATTCTGTTTAGACAATTTTAGTGCTTCGTGTAGGTTCAGTCTCTAAGGTTTTAATTGAAGATTCATTAGGTATTTTCATAGTCTATCAACTGGAGAACAGCTGTGAAGGGTGAAATAAGATACCTGGAAAGAAACAAAAATTCTGCAACCATTTTGTTACCATAGCTTTTATAAAGTGCACAATATCAGACTACTTTAGCAAGAAGGATGAGCAATGTGGGTTCATAAAGCAGGACACTACCCATGTGCCATTCAAATACATTTACAAAATTAATAAATGTAGGGTGCATGACCTTTCGAAGTGATTCAGTGTTTGTTAACGTTTTCAGGAGTGCCAAAGGGCTAGATCTTTATGGATATTTAATTTCTAAAGCTATAAAGATTTTAGAAGCATTTATTTGTGCCCTCAGACAACTACATGGAGAAGCCTTACGCTGATGAGACTTACATATCTAACACACTGCCAAAAGCCACGCTCAGGTGACACAAGTTCTTTGCACATATGTAGGTTACAGTATAACTGTATAATTCCCATTAAATAGGGCTGAAGACAATAAACAAAAGGTGGAGCTGAAGGGCAAGCTAGAAAATGAGTGAAGTGTCTGCAGTGATGACAAAAAGATCAGAAGGAAAGGCCTGCCTGAATCTCCATTTTCAGTCATCATTTGGGTGTGGGAGTGCACTGATTCACTTAGCTAGAGGGGAAGTGGTAATGCATCACACAGGCATATAATTCCTTTATTGGATCTAGTTTTGTATTCAGGCAATTAGCTCACCCCTGTTGAAACCTGAGGCACTTTCTGAGCTATGTACTTTCTTATTGATCGCAGGCATTTATTGCAATTCACTTGGTAACGTTTTAAAAGTTTCCTGTTAGGTTATGTACCCACTGATGTTTTCACTAGTGAAGTACTGAAGAATACAGTGGTTTTCTTTTGCTCTGCAAAGGTTCCTAGGAGACTGTAAACTGCAAATGATCTTATATGGCAACAAGAATATTGTTCCCGAGGCAATATCATTGCAGGATTGCTATGAGTCAAATTATATTGCATTTTAATAGTAATTTTACCAGTTATTTGACCTATTAAAACTCTTTGGAATTTAGTTCTGCAAACAGCAATGTTGTAAACTGCTGTGTTTCTTTGAAGATTTCCATGCCAGATACAGTAACCTCTTCATGCTGAAGAGCATTGATCTCTTGCTAAGCATTATATGAATTTGAGATGAGCAAAAATTTTTAAATCTTCAGAAGACAAAACAACTCCTGTAGCCAACCAAAATTTTCAAGACCAGCTGTATAAATCCAGATTAACACAATTCTTTCTTGCAGGAGTTGCTGAAGTCAAGAAAGCAGGGCTAATGAGCCACTGGTCTGTGCAAAATTGCTTAGAACATGTCCCTGTCAGTTAGAACCATAGAATTAAGGAAAAAATTAGGTTTGAAGGAACCATCTAATTTAGCTCCCTGCTTATGTTTAAATTGGATCAAGTTGGTCAGGGCCTTTTCCCAGGAGTGTTCTGGAAATCTGGAAGGACAGAGATTGCACAGTCTTTTGGGCACCCATCCAGTGCTTAACCATCCTTATTGCAAAAGGCTGGGGATTTGTTTTCCTGATATCTAGGCAGAATTTCCTTTGCAGCAATTTCTGCCCAATGCCTTTTGCCTTACTGCAGTGTACCTCTGAGAGGAGTCCGGGTTGATCTTCACTTAAAGCTACGACTGAAGCTGAAGACAGCAGTTAGATCCTCTCAAGCCTTCTTTTCTCCAGTGTGAACAAGCTCAGGTCCTGCATCTCCTGTTTTCATACATCACATGCTTCATCCTTTTAACCATCTTTGTGGTCTTTTTCTGCATTCACTCCAATTTATCAATGTCTACCTTGTACTGGGGGACCAAAACCTGGCTCTGAGCCTGGTGTCACAGGCAGAATTTTGGGGTTTTTATCTATGGGATGGTCGGCTTGCTGGCAACAGATGAGATACACCTGTCTCAAAGGGGGAAAAGGCTCTTTGCGCAGGAGTTAGCAGGGCTCGCTGAAAGACCTTTAAACTAGATTTGAAGGGGGAAAGGGATAAACCCAGGGTCACTATAGATAAGCGCGTGGGCGGCATGCCAGCCTTTGAGGGACAGTGTGCTAGCGAGGTCCTTCAGTCTGCCATCTCAGTGGAGACAGGGGATGGAGATCCATGCAGCAGCAAAGATGCAAGGGTTATTGATGTGTTAGAAACCATGGAAGTGCTTGAGAATGGTTACATAGGAATTAGGGTATCTTCTCCAAAAAAGGTGGCAGAATCAATAGCCCAACTGAAGTGCCTCTATACCAATGCATGCAGCATGGGCAACAAACAGGAGGAGCTGGAAGCCACTGTGCAGCTGGAAAACTACAATATAATTGAAATCACAGAAACATGGTGGGATGACTCACACAACTGGAGTGCTGCAATGGATGGCTATAAGCTCTTCAGAAGGGATAGGCAAAGAAGGAGAGGCAGTGGGGTAGCCCTGTTTGTTAAGGAGTGTTTTGACTGTCTAGAGCTTGATGGTGGTGATGAAATGGTTGAGTGTTTAAGGGTAAGAATCAAGTAGAAGACCAACAAGACAGCTGTCATGGTGGGAATCTGTTATAGACCACCCAAGCAGGATGAAGAGGCAGATGAAGAGGATGAAGAGGCTCCACCTTCAGCCTGGTTGGAAAATGGATAGACAGCAGCCCTGAGGAGAAGGACTGGGGGTTGCTGGTGGATGAGAAGTGCAACATGAGCTGGCAATTTGTGCTCACAGCCCAACTGCATCCTGGGCTGCATCAAAAGAAGCATGGCCAGCAGGTCGAAGGAGGTGATTCTGCCCCTCTACTCTGCACTGGTGAGACCCGACCTGCAGTACTGTGTCCAGCTCTGGAGCCCCCAACATAAGAAGGAAATGGACCTGTTGGACCGAGTCCAGAGGAGGTCCACGAAGATGATCATGGGGTTGGAGCACCTCTGCTATGAAGACAGGCTGAGAGAGTTGGGATTGTTCAGCCTGGAGAAGAGAAGGCTCTGGGAAGACCTTACAGCAGCCTTCCAGTACCTAAAGGAGGCCTACAGGAAAGATGGGGAGGGACTCTTTATCTGCTAACCCCCCTCCTAACTTCTCCAAGAATCAAAAACTCTATCATTTCATGTTAGCTATGCCCAAGACAGCCTCCAACCACCACATCACCCACAAGTCCTTCTCAGTTCACAAACACCAAGTCCAGTGGGGTGCCTTCCCTAGTTCGCTCCCTCACTAACTTCGTCAGGAAGTTATCTACCTTCCACACACTCCAGGAACCTTCTAGACTGTTTTCTCTCTGCTGTGTTGTATTTCCAGGAGGCATCTGGTAAGTTGAAGTCCCTCATGAGAACAAGGGCAATTGTGAGATTTCTCCCAGCTGGTTATAGAATATGTAATAGAATCATAGAATCATAGAATGGTTTGTGTTTGAAGGGACCTTAAAGGTCATCTAATTGCAACGTCCCTGCCATGGGCAGAGACAACTTCCACTAGACCAGGTTGCTCAAAGCCCCATCCAACCTGTCCTTGGTTCCAGGCTGGGGCATCCACAACTTCTCTGGACAACCTGTTCTGGTGTCTCACTACCCTCACAGTAAAGAATTTCTTCCTAATATCTAATCTAATTCTACCCACTTTCACTGCTGTCTCTCATCCTACTGCTACACTCATACCTTGGACTTCCAGAGGGCATACTTTGTCCTGTTTAGGGCCCTGATTGACAAAGTCCCTTGGGAGGCAGTCCTGAAGGGCAAAGAAGTCCAAGAAGGTTGGACATTCTTCAAGAAGGAAATCTGAAAGGCACAGGAGCAGCCCATACCCGTGTGCCAAAAGACGAGTCAGCAGAGAATAAGACCGGTCTGGTTGAACAGAGAGCTTTAGCTGGAACTCAGGAAAAGAAAGAGAGCTTCTGACCTTTGGAAGAAGGGGCAGGCAACTCAGGAGGACTACAAGGAGGTCTTGAAGTTATGTAGGGAGAGAATTAGAACGGGCAAACCTGAACTAGAACTTAATCTGGCTACTGCTGTAAATAACAATGAGGAATGTTTCTATAAATGCGTTAGCAACAAAAGGAGGGCTAAGAAGAAACTCCATCCTTTATTGGATGAGGGGGAAAACATTGGAACAAAGCATGAGGAAAACTCTGAGCTATTTAATGCCTTCTTTGCCTCAGTCTTTAATAGTAAGACCAGTTGTTCTCAGGGTACCCAGCCCCCAAAGCTGGAAGGCAGGGATGGGGATCAGAGCAAAGCCCCCATAATCCAAGGGGAAATAGTTATGACCTGCTACACCACTGAGACACACACAAGCCTATGGGGCCAGGTGGGATCCACCCAGGGGTACTGAGGGAGCTGTGGAAGTGCTCACCAAGCCACTTTCCATCATTTATCAGCAGTCCTGGCTAACTGGGGAGGTCCCAGTGGACTGGAGGTTACCAAGTGTGATGCCCATCTAGAAGAAGGGCTGGAAGGAGGATCCAGGGAACTACAGGCCTGTCAGTCTGACCTTGGTGCCGGCGAAGGTTATGGAGCAGATTGTCTTGAGTGCCATCATGTGGCACATTCAGGACAACCAGGTGATCAGGCCTGGTCAGCATTGGTTTACGAAAGGCAAGTCCTGCTTGACTAACCTGATCTCCTTCTATGAGAAGGTGACCCGGTTAGTGGATGAGGGAAATGTTGTGGTTGTTGTTTACCTGGACTTTAGTAAAGCCTTTGATACCATTTCCCACAACATTCTTCTGGAGAAACTGGCTGCTCATGAGTTGGACAGGTCTACTCTTTGCTGGGTAAAAAACAGGCTGGATGGGCAGGCCCAAAGAATTGTGGTGAATGGATTTAAATCCAGTTGGCAGCCAGCCACAAGTGGTATTCCCCAGGGCTCATTATTGGAACCAGTTCTGTTTAATATCTTTATCAATGACCTGGATGAGGGGATCAAGTGCAGCCCCAATAAGTTCACAGGCAACACCAAGGTAGGCAGGAGCATTTACTTATTTGAGGGTAGAAAGGCTTTGCAGAGGGATCTGGACAGGCTGGATCAATGGGCTGAGGCCAATGGTATGAGGTTCAACAAGGCCAAGTGCTGGGTCCTGCACTTGGGTCACAACAACCCCCTGCCGCTCTACAGGCTTGGGGAAGAGTGGCTGGAAAGCTGCCCAGCAGAAAAGGACCTGGAAGCACGTCTAAAGAAGACCAACAAAGCTGATGAGGTGTCTGGAGCACAAGTCTTATCATAAGCGGCTGAGGGAACTGGGGTTTAGCCTGGAGAGAAGGAGGCTGAGGGGAGACCTTATCGCTCTCTACAACTACCTGAAAGGAGGTTGCAGAGAGGTGGAGGTCGGTCTCTTCTCCCAGGTAACAGGTGATAGGACGAGAGAAAATGGCCTCAAGTTACATCAGGGGAGGTTTAGGTTGGATATTGGGAAATATTTCTTCCCTGAAAGTGTTGTCAAGCATTGTACCGGGCTGCTCAGGGAAGTGGTGGAGTCACCATCCCTGGAGGTATTTAAAAGATGTGTAGATGTGGCACTTAGGGATATGGTTTAGCAGTGGACTTGGCAGTGTTATGTATACAGTTGAACTCAGTTATCTTAAAGGTCTTTTCCTACCTAAATGATTCTGTGATTCTATGAAAACTGGATGCAGCTCCAGTGCGTCTTATAAGAGGGGAGAATAATTGCTTCCCTCAATCTGCTGGATACGCTTGCTAATGCAACTCAATACTTTATTAGCTGTCATTGCCTCAAGGGTGCCTTGATGAACCATGTTCAGCTTGTGCAATGAGGGTCACAGGTCTTTTCCTGCAGAGCACCTCCCCAGCCTGGTTGGGGTTGTTCTGCACCAGGTCCAGAACTTTCTATATGTCTTTACTGAACTTCATGAGGTTTCTGCTAGCCCAGTCCTCCAGCCAGCCGAGTTCCAAGTGGCAACGCTGCTGTTCAGTGTTGCCTTGCTAATGGCACAGGAATTTGTATAATTTGGCCATGGTAAGTCTATGCTGGCTGTAACTAATCACCTTCTTGTCTGTCCTTCATGTACCTTCATGTAAATGACTTCCATGAAGATCTACTCCATAATTTTCCAAGGGCGCATGGTGAAGCTGACCACTCTAGGCCCTTTCTAGTCTTTTTTGAAGGTGGATGTAATTTTTGCCTTTTTTCAGTCATTGTGAACCTTATGCTCCAATCTCCATGGATTTTCAAAGATGATGGAGAGTGGCTTCATAATGACATTGAGAGTTCTTCTGCTGAAACAAAATACTTTTTGCGTGTAGGCAGAGTTTAAAACTCTAAATTATGCATGAAAAAATTGCACATTTATACCATAGCACCTAAAAAGAAGCAAGGCATGGACATGAGAAGCAACACAGTGGAAATGGAAAAAAGCTCAGGACATTTAAGGGATAGATTTTCAGTTTGTGTCTCAAGAGCACCTTGACCCTTCCTCCCGCATCATCCCTCTAGCAGCAGCCTAAGACAAGCTCTCCTCCCCCACATAATAGCTACTCCACTCTATTCCCTGTGGAAACAACTGCCTCAGAGGAGGCAGTTCTCCTAGGGAGAAACTGGCATCAAGACTGTTGCTACTAGATCCAGAGTTGGGCTGCTGGTTTTCGTACCAGGGGGCAGGGACAGGTAGGTATGGCCAAAAGAGGAGCCTAGGAAGAGGATGCAGCAGCAAGTGCTGGGAAGGGACTTTCTCTTCAGCAGTATCCCCTGCCTCTCACCCCTTCGTTCAAGAGCAGCATCAGCCCAGCCTTCTGGGATGTACTGCCATTGCCAGGCCATGGAGAAATGAGATGTGTTCAGGTGTTCGGGTAGTGTTTTCCCATCAAACAGGTGTTTCCCATCTCTTACAAGGGAAAGAGTTGACAAGATTGAAATGTTTTTAGCCAGAATGATACACAGAAATTCAGTCATAGGCTACCTTCATCAAACTGAAAGATCTAAGGGAAGATTTTCAAGGTTTTTTGAAAATTTTAAATCTGCTGTAGAAACTGTACAAGACATTGCTAGGATCATAACTCTAGAGGTATACAGAATACATTGGAGCTAGTGCTGTGTTACCTTTACAATCATGGAGAGGAATAGCTACTTCTCAGGCACAGTTCTTCTCCTTCAAAGGTACATTCCTAAAGTAATCACATGAATCACTTACCACAGGTGTTTATTTCCAGTAATCTGCATTAGGTGAACCAGGAACCATTTCCATATTTACACTTTTGCAAGTAAAATGATGTCATTTTTTACTGATGAAAAAACCCAGGACTTTGAATATGATCTTGATTAAATGCTTTTAAGGGTACAGCTTCAGAATTAGATTAAGCAGAAGCTTTTTCAGCAGCTGATTGTGGGACCACCTGAGCTTTGCTGCCAGCCCAAGGGAATGTAGAAACTTCCCTTTTTGGCAGAAGCACACTCAGATCCAATTAAACAAGGTTCGCTCCACATCATGAGTATTCATTTCTGCTGTATTTATTGAAGCTTTTGTAATTGTGTTTACTGATGTACTGAGCAAACATATTTCATACTTTGTTAATAAAATTTCTGAATAGGCTTTTGGAATTCAGTGTGGAAAAGAATTCATAACTATGTTAGAGTTATGTGTGGATTTCTGTGGGCTTCCTCACTTACCCTCATATGTTCTGCGTCACCTTCTTAGACACTTCTAGTCATAATTTTTTCAGACATATCAGTTACGATTCTTCATATGAAGTATGGGAAGTGTATAGACCAAATGTCTGAGCTTTACCAAAGCTTTCTGTTTGTGATATTAAACGTACCTTGAATTAAATGATTAATTTTGGAAAATTATACCCTATATTGAAATGAGCAGTCTTAAACACATGAATAACGCATGAAGAGGAAAGCAAAAAAGAGTAGTTGCAATTATAATGTTATTTTCATTTTTAAGAATCTCTTGCAGTTTAGAACTTAAATGTCTGATTTTTCTCATCAGACCAGAGTGTTTTAAACAAGCTGCTGGGGACAAAGGCATCACAGTAACTGCCCTTTTCTTTCACATTACCTACAGTTTGGATTACCTGGTTGCTCTGGTTTTGTCTTTTGAATGAGCAAGGAGCTGAGGGCAACAGAGATGATGCTTTGTTTGCAGCATAATGTGCAGCTTGAAAATAAGCATGGGTATTCAATATTGTGAAGAGAGAATCAGATTACTTGGAGGCTTGCAAAAAAATCTTACCAATTGCATGACATCTCTGTACTCTACTCTTTGCAGAGCTGGTAGTCCATTGTATTTTTTGAAAGCATATAAAGTATTGCACTTTTCTGGGTTTTAACTTTGGGGGGAAACTTCCCAAATGTTTCTGTAGCAAAATCACATGCAATAAAAGCATCGGAATTCAAGACTATTTGGGTCACCTTCCCTTCCAGAAATAATTAAACAATACCTTTTGTCATTGATTTTTATAGATAACTTAACAGTAGAGACACAGTACTTTGTCCTACTGCAGTCTTAGAGAGACACAATCAGATGGTATGAACTCGTACTTGATCCTACTGTAACTACCATGAACTCTATGTGGTTGAAACTGGAAGCCACTGCACAGTGAACTCACAGTTTCTGTTCCTGTAGTTAAACTGTAAAAATAAAAATTCCATCTTTGTTTATTTCGGTTGGAATGTACTTCTTCAGTCAAGCTATGGCTGTTGCAAAATTACGGTGGACCTTCACTCAATCACAAGAGGAGAGGCTCAAAGGATTTGTAAGATATTAACTCAAGCAAAGTAAAGTACAAAAAGGCAGCATTTTTTTTTCCATTGACTCCCTTTGTAGTATTTAATGGACTTAAAGTATTTTCATTTTAATGTGTAGTGATAGGTTTCTGCTTTACAGTTCTAAATCCTCACCACTGAAAGCAAATAGGCAGTTTTAGTTTGTAGAAAGACTTGTGCTTGCTTTATTTTCTCAGTCCAAGTCTATGAGTTGGGAATGACAATAAAGCTTGAAAGGAAAGCCTCAAGAAAGCTCTTCTGCTGAAGGAAAGGAGAGCTAGCAGTCAGACAGTTTGCTCTGTATTGGGTTTCTGGATTTTGTGTGCTGTCCCATTTAAAGTTTTCATGCTTATATAATCTCCTTTTGATCCAGTACAAGGGCAGCTGTACTGAATCAGATCAAAGTATCTTGGTCTCCATCAGTGGTAAGTTCTTAGAGAGCATAAGATGAGTGCAGACATAGACTGGTCTTTCCCCTACCACGTGTCCCAGCTTTCTGCAGTCAGTGGGTTAGAGACTTACTGAGCTGGAGGCTGTATGAGCAGGGATACATGGTCTATACTCCTTGAATTGATCCAATCCCTTTGGCCTCCTCAATAAGCTGGAATGGTGAGTTCCATCAGCTGAATCAGTGTAATTTAAATGTATTTTGGTGGCCTATCTCAACCACCCTTATAACTTCAGAGAAAAGCTTTATTTATTTATTCTATTTTAAAAAATACTCAGTAATTCCCCATTCACACACACTATTTTAACTGATGTCTGTTGTGTCCCCATGAAGTAAAGAATTTTCAAAAGTTTTTTGAGGGAAGCAAGTGACAGATACACATCCCAATGATGTCTTGTTAACCACCAAATGATTGAGGTTTGAGTTAAAGTCTTAATAAATCTTCTTGCTATGGACCTCAGTTCTTATTTGTACTATCTCAACTAGCAGGTAATCATTTAATATCCATTACCACTGGCTATACAGTTACAAAGGGATAATTCGTATCTGCAACTGTTATCCAAGTGGCTGCAAACATTTTAGGTATTCATGCCCTTTCCATTTTTTTAACAGCTTGTAGTTTTCAAAGCAAATTCTTGATACTTTTCTTCCAGATTATCACTAGCCACTCTGTTTCTGTGTCTCAGGTATTGTTTTGTGTTTCCCAGGTCAACTGACGGTTTCAAGTCCACTGTGTCCTTTGCTCCTGTGTTCTGCCACTCCTAGCCCTGGTGGTCCTACTGTCTTCAAGAGTCTACATAAATCCCATCCCCTTTGTGTGGCTACAATGCAGACCATTCACCAGTCTCTCTAGTTCTTCCTTCAGCTTTTCTCAGCTGGGTGGCTCTCAACTGATTTGCTCACTTGGTCCATTTTCTTGCACTCAGTGTCGTAAAATTCTCATTTTCACAAATATGTTGAAAAAAGTTGTTTGAGAACATGAAGTTCTTTTTCCCTTGTGGTCTTATATTGTCTTTTGTGGTATTATGGTATTGGGAAAACTTGCCTAAAAACAATCTGGTTTGTGGCTAATGATGACCTCTCTATTTTTATTTATTTTTATGTGGGTGAATTTGGCTTTTTTTTTGTTTTTTTTAGCATGTGTCTGCAGACTGGTTTTTTATGTTGCATAGGCAGGGAAAGGAAGTAGGCCCATCCCACAGGATATTTCTGAAAGTTCAATGCATGGTTCCTATTAACTTGCATGCATTCAGAAATATGGGATGAATAAAGAAAATGCTGAGCATAATAAAATGGTGTAGTTAAAGATGTGAATGTAGGGCAAACTGTACCGTGCAGGAGAGGAACAAAGGTAAAATATAGGGAACTGATAGAGTAGTGGCAATACAAAGATTGTTCAAGCCCTATATATAAAATTTATAGGTGGTACCTGCTCCTGGTTTTGTTAACAGCAAACAAACCTTGAGCATTCACACATCCAGAGTTCTTTCTGTGAATGCAATGAATGGGCTGTAGCTATGAACTGTACCACTTTGGCAGGCGCAACTACTGTGACATCCAGAATCAAGTCAAAGCCAGTAACATCACATCTCAAAGATAATGTAGCAGATGACAACCACCAAATTCTGCTATTCCTCACGTTAAATTCTATTTATTTCTGTATAGTTGCCTGACCCTCTTCAGCAGCCTCTTTCCAGGGTAGTGCCTACAACATATTTAGAAATAAGTAGGGATCCTCATTATCTCCTTAAACAGTGTCCACATTTTACATAAAATAAGAGTATTTTCTGCAGAACCAGGGCACATACACATGCTGAGCATCGCTGTGCCTGTAACGAGGCTCCACCAGGTCTCACTTGTGACAGCCCCGGGGTTTGGATTGCAGTCTGGAACATGGGATAAATTATTTGTCTAGATTCCCATAGCTTTTAATAACTGGGAGTTGGGGCATCTGTGTCCCATCTTCAGCCTGTGTTAGGCTACTGCTGTCAGTCTAGTTTCTAATGTATCCACTGTGCCAGTGCAGTAGGTCCTATTAAGGGAGAAGGTGGGTTCTGCCTGCAAAGGAGAATTGTGGGTTGTTTCCACCTTAGGAGGTAGGTTTCCATCTTGCTGGGAACAGAAACCACTACAAACTCCAGGCTCTGCTCATAGGTACATCACAGTTATGCAATATTTTAATACAGTGTGTGTGTTTAAATGCAGAGTCTTTGTGCTTAATGAGGACAATGACAAATAAGTGCTTTAGCTGCTGGACACTTCTGTGCCAAGAGGACTAGCCACCACATCTGAAATGTGTTGAAGAACTTTCTGTGGGGCAGTTTATTTTTCAAACACTGTAAAATATATTAGCAACAATTATATGTATAAATCTGGGGCTAGATCCAAAAAAGAAGCTTAAGTGTTGCAATACTTGGCTTTTCTCCAGTTAGCTTGGATCCAGAAATCCAGTATAGTGGAGATCCATGCGAACTTTCTGCATACATCTCTGTTCAGCCTTTTTCATATGCTATAGTTAGACAGGTATCACTTTGCCATTTCCATTTAGGATGGGGAATTCAGAATCTTCTCCTGAAAGCAGAAGTTTAAAACCCTTCTTCTCCCAGTGAGACAGGGGTCGCTCTTTTCAAATACTGAGTGTTTTGTTTTTCCCTCTATTAGAGACCCTCCAAAGCCTCCTGGAGAAATGCCCAGATTCAAATCCTTTTTCCCAAAGACCAATACAAGCTACAGGAACTGAAAGGTTTTTACGTTGTACCCCTTTCCAGGATCCATTGCATAAATCAAACTTTGTTACTCATCTTTTAGAGGGCTGCTAACTCTTATCTGAATCATCTGGCCTTATTATCTGCATCTGAGAGGAGCGCAGAGTGGACTAGTTGAAGGCTACCCAGCTGCTGAAGTAGTAGACCAGCTTCTTCCAGCCCAGGCATTCCTGTGTTTTCCTCCTGAAAGAATAAATTAAAAAGCCTGGTGGCAGTCTAATATTCTGCATTCAGGTCCTGGTGTCACTGCTCAAATTGTGTGGGAAAGCCCATCTCCTACTGATGGTGCTGCATGTGCTGCGTGGATAAACAGGACTATTAATCTATTTTGACAGGAAGAGGTATGAGTCATATGGGATTTAGCTTTTTCAAACACTTATATGAATGTGCCATTTTTAAAAAATTTCTATTGGGAATAGCATCGGGTGCATGAATTGAATTTCCAGCTAGCATAGGCAGGCAGCAGATGTTATTGCTAATATCTGTTCTCTAGAAATCTCCATCTGAAGAATGACCTGTTATTGCCAAAGTCAAGATTGCTGAAGAAATCTGCATTTACATCAGGCAGGAAGATGCTTCTTTCAGCCTGTTTTTTTTTTTTTTCAGAACTGTGGAAAAGGCAACACAGAAAAGCAACTGGAATAGATTTTCTTTTTCCTTCTGATTTGAAGTTTAACTCTTCCCGCGAGTGTTGTGATGTTTATATCCTTTTTATCATTACCTAGAATAGCACAGTAACAAAGCGTGTTTATGGATGGAAGATATATTGTTTTCCGCTGGAAGTGCTGAGCAGCTGTTTTCAGCATCTGAGCTAAAAACAAAACAAACCAAACCAAAACAAAACAAAAAAAACCCCCAAAATTTTTAAAAAGTATCAGTGATGTTTCCTGCCCTGTGGCATTCATGATGTTGTGTTGCATGGTACAGATTTCCCTTTCCCCAGGCACAGAAATGGTCTTGCCAAAGCTCCTTCAATTATTGTTCAGTCTTGTTAACTGAGACAGTTCTTGTGTTGCCAGCCTGTGGGCAAATGTTCATACACCATGTTGCTGTTCTTCATTTTTGTTTGAAAGGTTGGCAGAAGAGCGAAGGACCACTAGTGTCTTTATTACACTGTAATTAGAACACAGCACCTGTTCTGATACTTTCTTAATCATGCTCTGAAACGAGTTTGAGGTGTTTTAGTGTCTTTTTATTTCCTTTTCTAAGTTTTTATGCTGCTTTTGTCTTTAAAAGTTTATCTGCGTGCTTTAGTGATCTATAGTTCTCTGTTGGGCCAGATATTTTTCTCATTTATGTATGCATATATCATAAGAAACCTTCTTATCTATAGGAAATCCCATTGTTTTGTTGGTGTAACTGAAATTTTAATCTGAACCGGTGATGTCATTGGTGTATAAATATCAGCATACATGAAATCATATGTAGGTTTATTTGGTCACAATTCTGCACGCTCATGGCAACAGCTTTTTGTTCCGTTAGGAGTGACTTGAGCTAAGGGTAGGTGGGCAAGTTCAAGTGTAACATTAGAGGAGATGTGAGGCTGACTCCCTAAAGAAATTAACTGAATTAATCAAAAGTCATTGAGAATTTTTCTTTTCAGTCTCAGAGTTTATAAAAATCTTTATTATTGTGTTAAACTATCATCTTCAGTGTTTCCCTTTTGTCTCTTTACTTTCAAATTACTTGCTTCACATAACTACTATTTCTTTGTCATGTGTGACTAGCACAAGTAAACCTGTTTCAATACAAAAAGATAAGCATACTTTGTCTGGGCAGACAGAAAGCACCAAAATCCTGGAATTTGAGTTACTTAATTTTGAACAGCAAATTCCCCTGCATTTTTTCCTTCAGCCTCTAAGCTGAAATGTATCCATGCTGAAAACTATCTATAAAAAAGGGAGGTTGGTCTTCATTTAGGTTTTGAGTCTAATTTTTCTTTCAGACATAAGTGTGAACGCAACAGTTCCATTAAAAAGATATTTTGTCTTTGGCTGATATAGGTATGAAAGAAAGTGTGATATGCTACCATGGGCCTATCCTGCACCTTTGTTCAAAGGATCAAGATCTTGTATTTAGTTTGCATTGAGTTGTTGCAGTTCTAGGTGTATGACAGCATCTTTCTGAATTGGAATCAGACATTCTTTTTTAATGAGTTACTTTTTAGCCTTAACACAAAAAAACACTTAAAAAACAATTTGAAAGGTAGGTTATTTGGTAAATACTGTCCATATTCTTCAGAACATTCATTAACATATTTTTGTTCCTTGCATCCGAGCAGGTATTAATGTATCTTGACTGACAAGCTTTGACTAAATGAAGTCAGTAATATTTTTCCTGTCCTTAGTGGAAAGACACTAACCAATAACTGAAAATACAGCATGAATGCAGTGAAGAGAGAAAACAATTTTACAAATATTCAATAAATGCTAATCTATTCTTTCAACTTTAATTAGTAGACCCTGACTAATACTGGGTAAAGAGTGGCTCTCCACCTGCAGATCTAGTAAAGTAAGCTGTTTTGTGCATTTAAGGTCTTTGGACTGTGTGCCAGTTTTTAGGAATGTAGAGTGTCTTCTCTGAAAAAGCTAGAATACACTCACTGGGAATTCAGGATCAGTAAATCGTATCTAATATCCTTGAAGAATGTAAACACTTCTCTTGGTTTATAATAACCACAAGAAGCTGTTAAGATCCTTCACATAACCAACAGAGCGAAAACAGGAAGTGTCCGTCACATAGAATCACATCACTGTTGAAAACATTGACGGATTTTGCTGTTCTTTACAGAAAGTTGATTCTTCTTCAGAGGAATAAGCAGACAGGGAAGAGAAGGCTTAAGGAGACAACAGACATAGAGACAAAAGAGAGGAAGGAACTGTGCTTGAAATGCTAGTTAAGTGAAGAATATTTTCCCTCTGCTGATGATGGTTGTTTTTCTCTGTTTCAGAAACAGGACTTTGACAGAGGTGGTTGCCACCATTTTCTGCTACCAGCAGCAATAAACAACAGTGAATAATGTGACAGAGCTAAGTTCAAAAGCAGTAACCATGACGCTTGTATTTTTGTACCATAGCAAGTAAAAGATTTAGACAAAATGGTTGAAGACCTTATGTCAGCACTGGTGAAGGATGAATGGAAAGTTTCCTATTGGCATTAGGGGAAACCTGCAGTATCTAATTCTGCAACATGCTACACACAAAGTGCAAAAGCAAAGGGTGAAAATGCTCCACGTTCCAAGGGAACTGCTGTACTTCTTTCTGGACAAAGACTCAAGATATTATTCCTTTGTATTTGATTTACATTCAGTTCCCTTGTATTTTTTTTCTGGAAGGGAGGAGGGAGTGTAAGCAAGTGTCTCAGGGTGCAATTCCATTGCTGGGTGCTGGAGTTAAACGGTGGGGATGCAATTATTTACCTTAAGACGTCATGAAGAAAATTCTTCTCTTATCACAGTTCAACACTGAAGTTTAACAATCTAAACCTCATGCAAACAGTTTGCTCAGTGTCAGGTCTGGCTTTCTCAGTCGAGAGGGTTTTCAGATAACCACGTACAAAAACATACATGAATGAGCTTCATATTTAAGTTGAAGTCTAAAAACCTCAGGTAAAAACTATAAAAGGTAAGCAACTACTGAAGAATTAGATGAATGTACTTATAGGAACTCCTAATAGCAGGAAGCAACATTAATTTTGTTCACATAGATGAAAACACAGTATTGTGCTAACTGCCACATGCTTCCACAGGAAGGGTTCAGAGAGCTCTTGACCACCTGTTAATCAGTTCCATTTTCTGGGAGACAAAAGTGGGTGTTGAGGTCATATCAGGCGCTATTCCATTTAAATGCATTTCACCACACACAGCTCCTAGACGAATACGAATGACATATGTAGAGATCTATTAGGTGTGCTTTGAAAACCTGTACAAATATAGTCTTCAACAGGGAGGAGAAACAAAGTACCTGCTTGGTATTTTCAAAGTATGACAAAGGCATTAAGCTGCTTAGTGTTATCAAAACTGTCCAAATAATTGTAATATAGTAATATTGTCCATATCCTAATTAAAATTAATCTTGGAAATTTGACCACCAAGGGTTGCTAGACATCTTCATGTGAAGATGGCAGGAGCAGAGGACTTTTTTAAAAAAATATTTGGGTACCTACAGTGACAGTAAAATCTTTTAATGCTTTTTTTAACCCAGCCAATATTTATTTTCTAGTCTGTGTTAGTCCTGTGCTTATCACTTTACAGCTGGTCATTCATTAAGTTCACAATTAGCTTTTGAGTAAATGATCTATCCATTCCTCTGTCACATCAGGGTCTTTGTCAATTGTTCAAACATATCTGTAATGTTTATAAAGGAGGCACTGTGGTCCTCTGCCCAGGATTTGGGACTGGAAAGACAGCTGGACTCCCTTTTAAAGTTTTCCTACACAACTTTTAACAAGTTATGTAAATGTTTGCTTCTAAATCGTTCTGTCACTGGGAATCTGCTTACAGTGCCAAACTTGTTTAGTAAGAATGGCCAGGAGGAAAAAAGTATATTCAAAGTCAACTGGGATGCCAGAAGAAGGCACTTGTGGTAAATTAGGCTCTTCCATATAAAGACCCTAGTCATAAATTTTAAGAGCAGAGACCAAATCTTATAATACCTCAGCTTTACCTCCTGCAAAACAAGTGTTTATAAGCCAATAATTTCTGTACCATGATGAAAAATATCCAATCAATGATTTAAACTAAATTGTTTGACTAAGATAGAAGTCACTGTGTACACACCCTGATTGTTAGAGCACTTGAAAATAATGTTGTCTTTTAGTGTCAGCTTCTAATTGAGTTCCATTATGCCTTTTGTGCTTGATGAAGGAACTCTCTGGTGTTAGAAATCTCTTCATGTATATAGTTATAGACCACTTCATCTTGTCAGGGTGGGACCAAGGAATGGATCTCAGGATCATTCTTAGACTTCTTTTCTGAATAGTTTCCAGTTCAGCATCTCTTTTCAGTTGTGGAACAAAAACTGTCTTCCAGGAAAAGACCTATTATTGAAGCTATTCATAGCTAGCTAACAGACCTGCACAAGTAGGACTCTTGCACTATCGATGCATGACTTCTGCAAACAGTAGGGTAACTGGCAAGTGTATATACTGGCAAGTATAACCAGTGTCAGCAAGCAGGGTCCGTGGCCCACAGAGACCTCCATGCTAAGATACAGACGTACAAAGAAGGGTGAGTCCTGGAAGCTCACTACAAATATATACCCTTGTTCCTCCTAACTAGTGCCATGCCATCCATGCTACACCACTCAGTGAGATAAATATGTTGAATATATTGGATACTGTTTCCAAATCATTAGTATGCAGAAAGATTATAAGAATAATCAAATTTGTTTCCTAACCAAATTATACTGTATGAAGAAAACCACAATCATTTCTGTCTCAAGCACAAATGTATTAGTGCTAATGAAAACTCCAGGGCAGCTGTTAGCAATGTCATTACACACTATCTTGGAACATGGTAGTTCAATTAATCTCTGCAGTGCCACATTGCGTTCTTAACTTCTTTCCAAACAAGTTTAATTGAAAGAATTGTGTTTGATCTGCAGTCTTTAGGTAATTTAAACAGGAATAGAACATGACAGGAGTTCAAATGGCTAAAAGCAAATGGACTTTATTTAAAATACCAACTTTCGAGCTCTCATAATACATTTCTGTTGAAGACTCCTGTTGTAAGTATGAATATACCTAAAAGATCATGAAAATCTCCAAGGATGGTAATGCTACACATTTCATTACGGTGGTCTACTCAATAGGAAGAAGTATTTAGTCTCAACCAGTCTTGCACTAGAAATAAAACTTGTATAGGCAACAAACATGCAGCATTTGAACATGGCATAAAGGAAGAAAATACCTTCAAAGTCACAATAGAAATTTAAAGTCATGTTTCCAACAAAGAAACATAGTGTTCATCATGTCCTATATATATCCATGGCCCGTCAAATGCCATTCTTCAACAATAATTCTCGGTTTAATAGGCCCTTTTTCTTGCTCTTTGGGTCTTTGCTTTTGTTTTCTCTGCTAACTAGCTTCTAATATATGTTGCCATTTCCTCTGACTCTGCAACCATTTTGTTTCTTATTTGGAGGACAAATAACAGATTAACTAACTCATAATCTACCATTTTGTGGGCTTGCTTAAAAAACACAGTTGACCAGGGAGGAATGATTGTTCTCTGATTTGCTGTGTACTTGCATATTATATTTATGCATGTCATCACCACTACCAGGCTTGGAAGAGCCTTTGGTGAAACAAACCTATGCCTGTCATCTGGGGTACCTCTACTGGGAAGATATGTTCCTCTGATATAACTGTGGGTTTTCTGAATCATTTATTGCAATTTACTAGGGTTTACCCATTAGTATTTCCCAGCAGCTTCCCTGTTCTATTATTCCAATGGGAGTAAATAAATATTTTTAACTGGTCAAGCTACAGTCTTAAATGTTTTCAGGATTTCTACATACGACTGTTTGTCCTATCCATTTATTTTTCTAACATCACAGTTTCTGTAGCATCTTTCTTGTGAGCACTAGACCACCTGTAGTGTTCTTGCACTGTGTGATATTCCTGATCATGAAGCGTGTTTCCGTGGTGCTGTCACTGCCAAAAAAAAAAGGGCAATGAACAAGACACAGAGGTTCCTTCCTCTCCTCCTCAGGAAGGCCAAGTCGCAGCTGGAGAAAAGAATAATAAGCAGGGCTTCTACAGGTATGTCAGCCAGAAAAGGAAGGTCAAAGAAAGCATACAGCCCCTGATGAGCAAAACTGGCAAACTGGTAACAATGCACAAGGAGAAGGCTGAGGTACACAACAACTTTTTTGCCACAGCCTTCACTAGAAGTCTCTCCTCCCACACCTCTCGAGTGGATGGACATCGAGACAGGGACTATGGTAGGAAAGTTCCTCCCACTGTAAGAGAAGATCAGGTTTGTTGTGACCTGAGGAACCTACACATACAGAAGTCTATGGGACCTGACAGGATGCATCTCAGAGTCCTGAGAGAATTGGCTAATGTAGATGCCAAGCCACTCCTGATATTCGGAAAGTCATGTCAGTCAGCTGAAGACCCCAGGGACTGGAAAAAGGGAAACATTGTGCCTATTTTTTAAAAAGGTAGAAAAAAGGACCCTGGGAACAACCGACCTGTCAGCCTCACCTCTCTGCCTGGGAAGATCATGGAACAGATCCTCTTAGAAGCTGTGCTAAGGCCCATGGAGGACAGGAAGGGGATTCAAGACAGGCAGCATGGCTTCAGCAAGGCCAGGTCCTGCCTGACAAACCTAGCGGCCTTCTCTGATGGAGTGACTATATCAGTGGACAAGGGAAGAGCTACAATGTAGTCTATAAGGCCTTTGACACGGTCCCCCACAACATCCTTCTCTCTAAATTGGAGAGATATGGATTTGATGTATGGACTGTTCAGTGGATGAGGAGCTGGTTGGATGGTCACATCCAGAGGGTAGTGGTCAATGGCTCAATGTCCAGACGGAGATCTGTGACAAAGTGGCGCCCCTCAGGGGTCCATGTTGGGAATATCTTCATCAATGACATAGACAGTGGGATTGAGTGTAAGCTCAGCAAATATGCAGATGACACAAAGCTGAGTGATGTGGCTGACATGTCTGGGGGACAGGATGCCATTCAGAGGGACCTGGATAAGCTCGAGAAGTAGGCCCATGTGAACCTCATGAGGCTCAACAAGGCCAAGTGCAGGGTCCTGAACCTGGGTTGGGGCAACCCCCAGTATCAACACAGGCTGAAGGACGAAGGGATTGCAAGCAGCCCTACCAGGAAGGACTTAGCGGTACTGGTGGATGAAAAGATGGTCATGAGCCAGCAATGTGCGCTCGCAGCCCAGAAAGCCAACCATATCCCCAGCTGAATCAAAAGAAGAGTGGCCAGCAGGTCGAGGGATGTGATTCTGCCCCTCTGGGCAGACCCCACATGGAATGCTGCATCCAGCTCTGGTGCCCTCAGCACAGGAAACACATGGATCTGTGGAAGCAGGTCCAGAGGAGGACCATAAAATGATCAGAGGACTGGAACACCTCTGCTATGAGGACAGGCTGAGAGAGTTGGGGTTGTTCAGTCTGGAGAAGAGAAGGCTTCTGGGAAACTTTGTTGTGGCCTTTCAGTACTTAAATGGGGCCTACAGGAAAGATGGGGACAAACTTTTTAGCAGGTCCTGTTGAGAGAGGATAAGGGGTAATGATTTTAAACTAAATGAGGGCAGATTCAGACTAGATATGAGGAAGAAATTTTTTACAATGAGGGTGGTGAAACACTGGAACCAATTGTCCGGAGAGGTTGTAAGTGCCCCATGCCTGGAAACACCATTCCAGGTCAAGTTGGATGGGTCTCTGAGCAACCTGCTCTAGTTGAAGATGTCCCTGCCCATGGCAGGGGGCTTGGACAAGATGACCTTTAAAGATCCCTTCCAACCCAAACTATTCAATGATTCTGCCCATCAGCAGCAATTTCTGTTTGCCGTTTTTGATTGTCACTTACTGTGTGTGGTCTGTCAATACTATAATGAAGAACAATCTTTCCTTTACTGGAAACCTGAACATTTAAAGTTTGTTTCCCTTTTGGATTATATTATATAGTGTCATTCAGATCAGTTACTTGCAAGAAAGGATGACACTGAGGTATGAAATACAGAATTATTCCAGCCAGATGCATTACAAATAAAGTAGGGTGGAATTATTTTTCAGTGTCAGGAAATTTCAACCATTTAAAGATAACTGTGTCTGTGCATCCTAAATAAATCAGTTGAAGCTATGTAATTATCATTCTCAAAAAGCTACAGAGGCTGCTGTATTTTGCAAGCTGTCAGACGCAGTGCTGTAAAACTGTCGCAAGCTTCAGCTAAACCTCGCCATGCAAATGAGCTCACTGTCTCTCACCAGACAGTGGAAACTATTTGCCTGTGGGAGTTATTTTAAAAGATTAACTTGAATCCTAAAGCAGGCAGCCAACAACAGGGTATACCAGCTAATCCTGAAGGGGACATAAAATTTCTTCTCCTTTTTATTGCAACACGTTACACTGAATATTAGACTAAATGGTTGTCCAAGCTAAAAACATAGCAGTTACCTTCCTTTTACTTCATCTTTCCCCTTTTCACCCTTTCCCCTCCTATTGAATGTTGTAAGATGTCATTAATTTCTCTAAGAAGGTAGTCATTTACATCGCATAATAGAATGTCTCATAGTGTACACTGGCACAAAATGGATTAAGGAATAAGTGGGTATTTAATAGTTTCCAGTGCTTTTGAATCTGAGTTAAATAGTAGATATCCACACTCTTTGCAAATGATAAGTATTACCGCTTTATGAATAGATTTTTGATGTCATGAATTACTTGTGAGAATTATCTGTGTTTTTTCACAGTTTTATATTGTTCTCAGGCCTTATCCTGAACAACATTTCAGCACATTAATAATGTCATCACAGTCTGTGTGATTTTTAAGTTCTTGATATTTTAAGTTTTGCTGGTCTGTGACGATATATAAAAACTTTTCTTCTTGAGTGTTCTGTAGCGGTTATTTGCCACGTGTGCCAATCAGGGTGCAAATACTAATCCACTCCAGATAGACGTGTTCTTTTACACAAGACAGATTTCCAATTCCATCTTATAAACATACACATATATTAAAAAAAAATAATAAAAGAAAATTTGGAGATCAAAGCAAAATTAGAATCTCGTGAACACATCTGAAAAATCAAGTCTGCAGCATGAAAAGTCATGTCTTCACATGTAGATTCAACGGCCACTACTCATTTGAAATAAATAGGCAGCCCCGATTTTCTGATTGTATTGGTTTAGGTATTCTATTTAAAAAATTATTCTGTATCTGTTTCTTGGTTTATGGTATCATGGTTTCATTCATAATTACATGGACATCATTAAAGGGAGCACAGTTTGTTTAGCAAAGAGCAGACTCTGGACTTCATGAACTCTAGAAGCAGGTAGGAAATACATGCTTAATTTCCTGTTCAATCAGTTATAAAGTTATTGCGGTGGGGTTTTTGTGTTTCAGCACTTGGTATTTCTGTTTCAGACAATACAGACAATGAGTCTGAAAAATTAAAGAATTATATTACATATACTAAATTCAAAAGTGAAAACTAACTATTTGTGTAGATTTAAGAAACAGAGTGCTCTGAAACCTTGAGTGTATTAAAATTGATGATGTGGATTGTACTTTCATTTGTATCAGTTTGTGAAACATTAAAGTCACTAACAGCAGCATAAATGATTAAGCTGAATACCTTAAATTGCTTGCTTATTATGGGAAGATAAAAACATTAATTTGAAGTCTAACCAGAATTCATAAAAGTGTTGATAATTCTTCCAAATGGATTTTCAAAGCAATCTTCAGTAAAGAAGGGACAACCACATCTGGTGCTTTTAAGAAGATTAACGTTATTTGCAGAAAAATATTTTACTGTTTGATTCCAGTCTAGGTACATACCGATGGTGACTTAAGAGAGGAAATCAGGGTTGTGGAAGGAGAGTAATAATGAAAGTATAGGTCCCTTTTAAAAAATGATCACACCAATTCAGTTTTGCCTGCATAGAAGGTCCAACAAATAAACCTGACTTGTCAGCCTTGAAATGCTTTTAAAAGAAGACTCCGGTCTGGATTCAGATTTATTTTAGTATAAATGTTTGTTAAAGCACTGCTGAGGCTACTCATTTATCCCACAATGGACTGGACGTTGCAAGCTTTTAACCACATAACTAGGGCCTTCTTTGTTGCATCATCCTTCAGACAGCTATGCCTTAGTTGGACGACAAACCAGATGAGATAACAGTTTCTGCAAGGACAAATTCCTGCTCATGAATAGGCAAATACAAATGAAAAGAGAGAAAAAGACATGTAGGGAGGGGGATAAGGAGGACAAGAAGGAAGGGTGAAATGAAACTGCAGTGGCCTGAAACAAAAAAGAATCACGATTCAGGGTCACACACAGTTTTTCCCATTCCTATGTTTGCCACTGCCACCTCTTTTGCGGAAGATCTTGCTCTTCTGTATGCTCAGCAGATTGTCTTTCACAGTCCTCCCATCTCTTCTTAGCTGTGAAGTAGCACCTACAGAAAGAGAGGTGATAACCCAGAAGCACAGACAAGTCTTGAACCTGAAGCCCTCTGCATTTTTTGGGCAGGACACCAATTCTAGAACCAGTTCTGTGTAGGGCAGAAGCACAAGCACAGGCTGGCAGTGCCTGTGAGAGTGAACAGCACAGAAGAAGAGAAGAGCAGAGGACCTCTATGGTAGAACTGCTGATGAGAAGGACACAGTTGCTGCAGCACACATGTTTCAGGAGTTTTACTTCAGGCAACTTCTAGTCTTCCCAGTTGGCCAGAACACATATTAGCAGCTGGAACAGCTCTTCCAGGTCGGATGCTCTTAATTCTCACCACGTTTTGAGCCAAGGCACAGTAAATGGTTGGTGACCATTAAGAGTGCACTCCTGAACCAAAGTAAAATACTTCTGATGGCCATGTGATGTTTGTGGTCAACACCTTGCATGAAGTACTGTTTAGAAATCACTGAATAGACTTGAATTTCTGTCACTCCAAACAGCATTGCCAGAATTCCCAGCAGTTAAAGCTCCTCAGAAGTTATGACCTAGAAAAAAAATCTCTTCAGTGTTTAGAATCGGAGTTGGCTGCTCTGCAGTGATACTGTTTCACACAATTTGCCATGTGGGGAAAAAAATGTGGCAACGGGCTATCATTGCTACCAGAGAATCAGGATAAAATAAATCCAGGAGGAAACAGGCTAAAGCATTTGAAGGTGCTGACAGCACACCTGTCATATATTTAAATTTACTCTGCATATTTTTTTTACTGATAAAGTTTAACCAACCTTGCTGACTACTAAAAAGTTGGGTCATCTCCTGAACCCATCATCCAAGCCCACCAATTACCACAACTTCTATATTTAATTTTCTGTTCTTTAGAACCATTTCTCTCTTTCATCTGTCCAACCTGAACTGCTAAATCAAAGGAATTTCTAAGGAACCATGATTCCTGGGACCTACTAAATACAGGCTGATGACTGAAATGTACCACTGTGCCAGAAAATAAGTTTTGATGCATGAATGTTGACTGTGTAGCTAAAGTGTGTGCTGAAAAAAATTTTTTTTCACTGCTGCCATGAGAGAAATTACATATGCAGATTACCTTACTTCATTTTCTGTCATCAACAGAAAAATGGATTAAATGGAGTGCTAAAGCTATGGTTTATATTTAAATATCTGTGGCTTTTTAATGGCTTTACTTTGTATTATTAGTTATGTTACCATTTAAGAAATGTTAACAAAGCAACTGAGAGCAGTGTTAAATGCTAAGCATGCTTTATAAACGATATGATGCTTTAATAATAGCCTGTAAGCAGACTCTAACTTTACAAATTATTTCCCTCTCTTAAAAAATAGGGACCTGAAACAAACTGCGCAAAAATCTTTGCATAAACAGAGTAAATAAGTCCTACAGTTCTTACAGAAGGAAATTTCATGTTTCATGGCTCATCACAAAACAGAATAAAATATATATTATTACGACAAATAAGTAGAAATTTTTATTATCGGCTGGAATATATATATAACTTGTAGAATTGCAGTCTACTGGAAGGGTGTGGGACTTCTGGTAATATCTTGCTTTCTTGGGTAAGAGCCAGATGAAATGTTACAAAAGGTAATCTGGTAATGCAGCGTCTAAACAGACCTTTTGATCTTTGAATATAAGGATAGCAATTTAAAACAAATCTCTAAATTATTTTTATTCTAAACTCTGAAGAGATGTTTTTTTTTTTTTTTCCTAGGACGTGACTGAGTGCTTTGGGCTCTAAGCAAATTGCCAAATGCTTTCCAGCTCTTCGGTCTCAGTGATGTGATATCCCAGCCTGATGAAGGCTGTCAGAGCTACCTCAGAGAGATGAGGTATGAGGACTCTTCAAAGCCATTCCCTATAGCAACATCTTGGCAAGAGTAAGAGTTTAACAAGCCAGAAGCAGTAGGTTGTGATCTTCCAATTCTAATTCTTTCCACTACATATTCATAGAATCATAGAATTGCCCAGGTTGGAAGGGACCTTTCAGATCATCTAGTCCAACCCATCATCCAGGACAACTTTTAAATCAACATTTCAAAAGGTTTATTGTCTCTTTATTTGGGATATTTTTGTGTATTTAATACAAATATATTCTTTATAAAAACAGAATTAATGAGTACCAGTGTTTAAACACAGGTCTGACTGGATAGTTTTAGAAGGATTCATATTCTCTCCTAAATTAGTCAATACAGTTTCTAAATCCTAGTTGTGCTTATCAAAAGGAATCCAAGCAATCTTTAATATAAATAAGTCTGATTCAGAAGCTAGACATTCTGGGGAGAAGCAGAAGCAAAGAAAGGGATATAGCTACCTATTCAGTGCTGCCTTTAAGTCTAGCTGTTATGAGTGAAACAACAGCATTGACCTTTCTCATTGGCAGCAGTTTCTGAACAGTTCTTCCAGACTGACACCATCAGCTGGAGAGGGGGATGGAAACACCCAAGGAAATTCAGGTGATGGGATCATGTATACTGCAAAGGTTAGAATCTTTATGGGTACATTATGTTTGCATTCACAGAGACCTTTTTGTATTTATGAATATATTTTTAAAAGAAATTATTTCAGATCAGCTTGATTTTTAAAGTGCTTGGCTGAAGAGCAAATTTAAATGTATTGCTGTATTTTAGCAAAGCAATAAAATTCATACATATTAGGCAAAATGTTGAATCTAGTTTCCTGTTTGAAAATAAGCAAAAAACAGTCTTCCAAAACAATTGGGTTCCTAATGGTGCAATTCCTTATCAAATATTAAAGAGAAGAAAAATAGAAATTTGCTTGGTTGCCTGACAAGCAAACGCAAGTCTACCTCAAAAGAAACAGAAGAGCTTGCAAAAATGACAGAGTTGAAGAAATGTTTTTCAGGGTTCAAATTCAAGAATTTGTACCTGGCCATGTGCTTGTACTGTCAGTAGGAGAGGCACAAAGAGAAGCAGAGCTCCTCACAGAGGAACTGGAAGAACCAGCTGTTTTAGATGTTGATGTCTTTTTCCTCATAACATCTGGAAGATATAACCTGCTAGTTTCTAATTTTGCCATTGCTTAATTTGCCCCCAGGTCATCTCAGCACTCACCAAGATAGCAAAGGTAAGAAGAGGTTCTCTCTCTCCCGCATGGCACAGTTAACAGTCTTTGACTGGAGGTGAATGATCTTGATATAAATATAGTTCATCTGTAATAAAGTATTATCAAGCATGACCCCAGTGCACCACTGGGGAGATCAATTGCCATCTTATTTGTGACATCCTTACTTGAAAACACCTAGGACCTCACAAAAGTTTGACTACAAAACTGCTAAATAAGCCTTCTCAGAAAAGAATTCTTTTGCTGAAGAGTATTCCCTTCCACCCTTCAACATAGTGTAATGAATCTTTTTCCTATAAATAGAAATAATATAAATTGCTCTTTGAAGTCAGTAGAGATTACTTTGATTTCAAATTCCTTCCTAGTTGCTGCTTTAAAACTATTCTAGTGTGATTTTATAATGACTGGACAGATAAATTTCCTTTAAGTTCTAAGTTTATTAAACTATAATTGGAACAGAGAGGTGGTAGAAACTAAGTGTCATTAAATAAAAAACATGTATAGGTATTGCTCTGTAGTACTGGGAATTTCATTTTTCAGTGTTAGTCAGGAATACCTTTAATTCTATTTTTTCACCTCTTTTCTCATTTACTTTAAATTAAGGCATAGTTTTATTCTTTTAAGAAGTAGTTATCAGTGATTCAGGGCTCAATTTTGTATTAGGTTTTACGTTTTTGTATGTGTAGCTCTTTCTGTATGTTTTATGCTGTCACTTTTTTCCACTTCTACTCTTAAATACAATACTTACATTTAATGTCGTATCCTATCATACATTTGAATGATGACACCTAACGCAAAACTCTCATGGTAAAAACTATCATTGACATTAGCAAGCTTTAGCCTGGGACACAACATTTAAAAGAGAGGTTGCTGTCTTGGTGCCTGATTTCAAGAATGTATCTGATCCACATTCTGCTCACAAACTGAGCAGTATCTGGGGTTTGGACTCTCTTCTGCCATGACTGTCATAATCTCTCTTTTTTTTTTTTTTAGGGACTCCAAATGGTAACCACGTTTTTGGCTACCCAAAGATTTTAATAGCAAGAGTTCTTCCACTAAAAATTTACACCAAAATATTTTTCTAGACTCACATCTTATTGCCATTCTACTCTCTCAGACTTGCCTTATTTTTTTTTTTCAGGTGTGTCTTAAGACTGAGACCACAATTTATTTTCTTCTGGTTTGACTCTTTGATGTTACTCAGTTCTGGGATAGCTAGCTGTGGGTGAAAAATGAAGATCAAATTAATCCCAGCATATAGATCCACGCTGCCTATAGGCGTTTGAAGAATGGGGCATATCTTACCAGTCAGTTACTAAGAGCTGTGCCGTTTTTGCAAGCTTTCATTTGGCATTTGTAAATACGGCTGGTTTTCAGTTCACCCAGCTGTCAAGTTCTACTGTTGTGATGCAGCAGAAGTATTGTTTTTTATATGAGCTGATTAATTGAGCAAGAGACCAAACCTGTGCTTGATCAGCTTACTGAGATAAAAGGACATTTTGCCTTAGTACAGAAAGGCAAAGGAAAATAACTGAAATTGATTACCCTGTTTATCGCTGACTCAATTTGTTGGTTCCCTTGGTAACTGACATTGAAGTAGATGAAGTTACTAGTAGCCTGAAGGAGATCAACACATAAGATTTCTATTTCTACCAAAGTTATTAAGCATCTTTTGATTGTCGGAAGTATGGAGGGAAAAGTGCAACCTTAGTGGAGGGATTAGATTGCTATCACTCCAAATGTAGCTAGTCTGAACTAATTATTTTTTGAAATATTTGAATCATATGCTTGCAAGAAAATGAGAGACTATTGTGTTGTGCTACTATACCATTTTTGTTTATTGTTTTTGCTGTCTGATCTTGAGAGTAAGCAAAGTAAAGTTTAGTCAGTGTTTTGTGTGGAAAACCTCTAAGAAAAAACCCTCTCTAGAGTTTCAGTGAGATGTGGTAGTCTTTATTTTCATATATTACTTCTACACTCTGTTATGCATTTGATATAAAGTTGCTGCATTCGAGTTTTGGTGTGATTTAGTCTTTGTTGTGGAAAGTGCTTGGAAATCATATGAAACTCAGAAACAGTGATTTACAAGAATAGGAATCTTTTCCTACGCTATGTAGTTCACAAATCCATTGGACAGGAGGAGACACTGTACGTAGTGGCTATAGATTTCCAGCAAAGATATGGATTTTCTGCAGTCTTGGTCACCTGTTTGGATGCAACTATCTCTCTTCAATGTATTTTTGTTTTTGAATGCTTTCTCCTAAGCCTACAGAAGGAATGGCTGGGAGATTATGTTGTTTGTTCTGCTTACAGGACAGTGTTCAAGAGCTGTACTGCAACAGTTCCTCAGAAACGTGTGTTCTCCTGTGCTATGCCTGGAAATTTTCTCTTCTGCCTCACTCCAGCACCTTTTTTGGGCCCTTATTTTTTTATTTCTGATCAAACTGATTCATGAGGATCTGCGAGCTGGGATCTGAAGCTTTTCACATCAGTATTCACAATTCTCCTTTCTTCCTTGAAGACAGCTTTTATGAAAGAGCAAATGATGGTGAAGTCTTTCAGGCCTGTTTTCAGACCCTTTTGGACAATTGGAGCATGAAAACCGAAGAACTGGGGAGCCAGACCCTGGCTCTCTGTGGCTATGTCTGTACTTTGGGATCTGGGAAACCTTCCCAGTTTCCAGACTGGGATGCTTGCCCTGAGTATGTTGACTCCCTGTAGGACAAAATCTGTCTGTGCAGTTTTCCATCCACACACGCACACATACGTACACTCTGTTTCTAAGGAGAAAATCTGGGCACATAGGCCAGCAGGGAGACCTAGCATGTTCCCACATGTACCTCATCTGGATTGTCTGGGCTTGCCAAAAATCCCACTTAGGTTGAAATCTGGACATATTTGGAATTACTCTTTTTGGTTGTTTTCTCTGAATTCTAAGTGAAGACATCTATCTCCTTGCTGGGACACTAACAGCAATAGCTCATATATACGTGGGTGAAAAATAACTTCGAACAAGGGAATAATTATATCTGAGAGGTTTCTGTATGGCTCTGTTTCAGAAACTTTAGAACATTTCCACTTAATATAGGTCAAGAGAACAGGATTCTTACACACTGAATGGAAAGCATTCAGTTGCCCATAAGAAACATATGCACTGCTGGCAGTAATACAGCAACAACTGTAGTCATCCTTGGCAGACTCAGATTTTGCTTGTGTAGAAATATTTTCTCTCCTATTCTGATTCCCTCTGCTGTTGAATCTGGGTCTAAGAGTTTGTGGACTTCACAGTGGACTTCCCTAACTAAAGATTTTAAATCTGCTACCTAAGGAGCTGCCTCCAACTAATAAAACTGGAATAAAAAAATCAAAAGATTAATTCCAGTTTTCTCTTTCGGTGCTTGTTTTTTGATGTTTAAATGAATAAATTGCCTTGGAGCTTTTCTCTACATTCAGTACTGAGTGCTTGCATATTAACAGCTGCACACAGAGTAACCTTTTAAAATAGGGGTTTATTTAATTAAGCCACACACTAGCAACAAATCCTAACCCACTCAATTGTAAATTGTCACAGTTGTGCAGTGTGCCTTCTCCTGCTGAAATCTGATTTGCTTGGGTTTCTGCCACAGGGTATATATCTGGAACAAACCAAATTTTCAGGCTTAATGAGGAAGAAACTAAAAGACCCTGAAAGCCTATTTTGTTTGCTAGTTTGAGCTCAACAGAGAGATCAGCAACATCAAGAGTTCTGTTCTCAGGCAGAGCTTGTACAGAAAATAGTCACAGAGTTGATTTAAAGTGTGCTGAGACACAGGCACTGAAACGGTCCCATCTGGGAGCAACGTCCTAACAGACCGTGCAAAACACCGAAATGGGGAAGGCATCTTGGCACTTGGATATTAGGTCTGCCTACCTGTTTTTCTTCTAAGCTTTCTTCTGTGGTTGTACAGAAATAAAGAAAACAGAACACAGAAAGGAAGTAACATAGTACTTTGTTAAGTCACTTTTCTCTGTTTTAAGAATCCTTTTTCTTGCCTCTGTTGCCGAGTAAAACAGACCAAGTGGTGATAAAGATGAAATTTAGACAGCCACGGCACTGGTAATTGAGATTTCTGCCAGTGCCATGAACAAAGCAACAGCAGAAGATTCATAACGTAGAGATAATGATAGACTTGTGACAATAAATTGAAATATGGTGAGGACATAATGCTGCTGCCTTCTTGAATATCATTGAAATCGATATTCTACCCAGAAAAATTCTACCCACTTCCCTGGGGACAAGACTTCTCCTTCATTTCTGTAAAGCTAATTTTAAAATTATCTTTCCCTTGCCTACATCTGACAGGGAAATCTTATCACCAGCGTTTTCCCCCAATGTCCCATGCTACATATAGGACATTAAGCTTCCCAGAGACTGATGTTTCCAGACCAGGTAAATAAAACAGATTTGCGTTCATGGATTCATTGTTTTTATTTAGCCTGATCCAAAGCATGATGAAGTTAATGAATCGTTCTTCTTCTATTAGAATAAGATACTTCCTTCTATCTGAGAATAAGTTACACGTGAAAGGCATCTGCTGAGCAAGAAATGGTTATTTTGATTAGTCAAGCAAGATTCAGGGGATGCAAATGAATTAAGTTAATTATGTCTAAGGATATCTGTGTGATCTTCTGGTTTTAAGGTCTAAGAATACATCTCGTTAGTACTGCAATAGACAATTTAGAAGTTTAGCTTGATATGTGTATTGATATTACAGTGTGTGTTGAACGGTATTCAAGGAGCTTCCTGGGGTTTATTGCATCACTAACACTCCAACTCCAGGATAATGACATTGTGCTGCCTCCGAATTTCAGTTCCTCAACACTTAAATAATGCATTTCTTCCTCTATCATTTTTTTCATCAGTTCATTTGTAGAAATTATTTCATTACTTATAGATTATTCAATAGTTCTACTGATTATTTGTTCTTTCCATGGTCTCTGTCTGGATTGCTTAATGCACATATGATTTATGAGAAGTTTGTTTTGTATCTTTTTTTAATTCAAATCTGTATAATTTTACATTACTGGAAAAGAAGATCCTCATATCTTTCTAGCTACTTTCCTAGGACAAAGAAGTTTAGTTACGAGATTTCTGTGAAGCATGTTTCTATTATTTCTAGGATTTCACTGCATAAGCCTTTAAAAGACAAGGAAATAATAATGTGATTGTCAGTGCCATGGTTTTAACTGTGACTAAATGGAGATTTGCTTTTACTGCTGAGTTATAATAAAGTAGTTTCCCTTGATTTAAAAGCTGAGTTACTGAACTATGACGGTTTCAAGATAGAATAATCGTCTTTCTTTTCCTGTTTCTTCTCTTAACTTTTCACAATGTGACTTCTGCTTCTGAAAATGTTTCCAAATGGAGAATAGTAGACTGAGAGAACTATGGTTTTGCTTCACAGAGAAGCTGCTTTGCAGTGGACACAGATTTCGGATGTGCTTTTGTCTGTTCAGTGATGAGATAAGAATCAGAGTTGTTTTTCTCTGTCACAAAATAGCTAGTCAATGGGTATCATTGGCACAGTAAGCCACATGTTAATGATTGGAAAATACTTAAGTATAATTCACTGCATGGATATCAGTGACCTTCGCCTCACCTACAGTTTATGAGCAAACTATTTTAAAAGACACTTATTTTTAGTCTGGAGTTATGTTCCATAGGAAAAATACAATTTTATGCATTTCAACAGTAATTTTTCAGGTGGCAAGCATACAAACACCCATGCAGTTGGGCAAGGCAAGCTGATGAAATTCAGTGTTCTCTGCTTTCCTCTCAGGGCTGGTGCAATACCATATCTATACGTCCAGTGCAGACAGATGGATGCCGACTCTGCTCACAGTCTGAACTAACAAGTAAGGCTTAACAGCTAAACAGAATAACTGCATTACGCTCTATTGTGCCAAACACTGAAGCAGGAAAGCTGACTTTTCATCTGATAAGGCCATAGCAATGTGCTAAGCTCAAGGTATGTGTACTCAGGAGACCGCTGGTGCAACAGTGAATCAAGGAGTTTGCACTAAATCAACTCAGATAAAATGTATTCCAAACTTTAGCCAAAAACACTTCTGGAAGGATTGTATTTGGTGCTAACAGGATTCTTAGTCAAAGGCATCACTGGTAAAATGAGAGATGCAAACTGAGATTAGAGTTATCATTGAAAAAATTCCTTTGTGGGGAGAAAAAAAGGGATTTTTTTATGATTTTATCTGTTGTTTTGGGCGATTTATCCAGGTCATGCTGTGGAAAAACTAAGACATCTTGAACTTTGTAAAGATTTATGTATTTGCTGGATAGCAGCATATGGGCTGCAAGAATCTTGGCAAAATACTTGTTCTCAGGAGACAACTTACTTTTCAGATAAATATTTGCTCTCAAAGGGCAACAGGTTCCCTAGACTTCAGTGTCAGGACCCTTTGTAAAGTAGCATGTTGTATAAAGGGGTCATTTCATAATAAAGCTGAGTTTTGGTGACTGATAATTCATTTTTGCCAGTAGCAGATTCACTTGAATAGCTAGATGCTTACAATGGCAGTTTTAGAGCATGTCTATTTCAGAACAAATGCTGTAGACTAGAAGTACAAGTTTGAAGAAGGAGAGTAAGAAGTAGCTACTAACAGTATCTAACTGTATTTCATGCAGGCAATCAGAATAAATGAGAAGATGGTGAGAATATTTCTTTACAAAACAGGTAGGAAACCTTTTGGTTTAGGTAGGAAACTGTTAGGTTGCTTTTGCTGGGGAATGAGGGAGAAAATAGTGTCCCTGTTCAACTGCCCCTTTTCAAGCCAGTAGGAGTTTGTTGTGTTCACTGACTGCTCTACGTGGTTCTCTTTCCTTGCAAATAAAGAGGTACGTCAAGCAATACGAAGGGTTTTGTAATAATCAATTCATAGAATTTCTATAAATAAATCACTGTTTTTCCTGGGTTGTCTGCTCCCACAGTCTGTTGGAAATCTTCAATTATATATTAGAGAACAGAAGAAATAGCAGTTATGAGACAAAAATACGGGCATAAACTACACATGAAGAAATCAAAAACCTTCATAACAAAAGATGAAAGAAATGGCATTTAAATTAAAAGGATATATCAGAGACTATCAAAAGACTGTGCAGGGAGAGGATAAATGTAGGCTGGAAATTACAATATTTCTGGCTAGAATGGAAAAAGTCTTTACAATATCCAGGTTAAAGGAAACAAAAATCTTTAACATTTTCAGCATATGAAAACTTTGTAAATTTGTGTGTTGAGATATGACATGATGATAAGGGTATTGGATTTAGAAATTAAAGTTTATAATCCAAGCTGCTGCTGCTAGTGGCATTTACATTTTCTAAAGCAAATAAATTACTCGTGCAGTTTGTCACATGCATCAGCTCTTCAAAAGCCTTTCAGTGAAGATACGCAGGGCCTTAGCTCAAGTCAGCGCTCTGCAGAGAATGAAACTGAACCTGCTGTAGTTAATTATGCTGTCCTTTTGATCCTGATGTACATCAGGAGGAAAAAGGAAAATGGCCAGTTTGTGCTGAATCTCTGTAATTCATCTTTCCAGCTCTCATTTCACCTTTTGCAATTATAATTCTGGTTGTTTCTTGCAGTCATATTGATATAATGGAATAGTGCCACAAAGTAGCTGGTGAAATAGCCTGTTTCAGTAATTCTGAATAATATTTCATTTCTTATAGAAGTCAACTGCATCAAGACTACAAAATACAGAGAGAGCTGTATCGACATTTGTTTAGGTATGGTGTTGCTATTCTCTCCCTATCTAGTCTCTTATTTTTGTGAGAGTATGGTCTTTGAAGAGTTTTTGAAAAAGTAAAATAAAATTGGAGGTTAAATGTTTCAGTAGCATGTAACAGATCTGTCATCTGTCAACCTACACATTGAATTTACAATGTAGCTTTAATGAGATTTTTAAAAAATATTTGGACTAGAAAAATTAATAGTTACTCTATGAATTATTTCTTTTTGTTCCAAGAACAGTGAACGTGCCATGTCAGGTTAGTCATTCTTAGACACCAGGTTACCTGCCTTAGCAAATCTTGCAGGGTGAGACTTTACGCATGCTGGTGTTCTGCAGTTGTCCGAAGGCTCCCCCATACTCTCTTCCACAGCAGGAGTAAACATTTCAATTTCACCAGGATTCTTTTTGTACATAAATTTAATCACATGTATATCAAATCAATAAATGTGATGGGTCTTGCTTTATGTAAAGTTGATGAACTATTACTGTTTCACCAGTTACTGTCACTCAAGAGAAATTTATGAAGAATCTCCATGCTACAGTCCATTTTTCCTAAAAGATATTGAGAAGTCCACTTTTAAAAGGGAGACAGTATATATATTAACATAATATTTGAGGTTCTTGAGCAAGGGACTGAAAAAAGTCCTGTCATGGATTTTAATCACAATAGCAAACGAACAGTGATTAGCACTTTAAATCATTTTTCTTCTCATTTTCATGTGGACAGGAGATTTTTTTCTGTTGCAGGCCCACCACTCGGAGCACCTCTCTCACTGCGCAAATTCAACAGGACATCATAGGGCTCTCTTTTCAGAGGGATTCAAGATTCCCTTTTTGCCTTTTTAGCTCTCTGTTGTTGAAGTATCTTTTTGTTTATTACTGCACAGAACTCATTGCCATGGGGTTGATGAGACAAGATGAGCAGAATTGATTTCTGGGGCCACTGTTCCTTGAATGGCAAGTTTGTGCCTTCCTGAGTATTTCTAAATGTGTGCTTTAGTGCTGTTTGAATGTTAGTCATCTTCAGGGTATGCCCAGCTAAACAGTCTGAAACTGAGAAGCACATTAGACTTAATATTTTTAAATGTCGGTTTCTACCTATGTAACTCCTGGGGCAAGGATTGTTTCTGTTTTTACATTGGCTTCGTGAGCTTTGCTGCCTTCAAGTTATTAAAAGATTTTTATTTTCAAGTATGTTTGTTTCCTACAGAAAAGGCTTCAGACTTGGCTTCATAAACACCTGAGATATTGCTTTGATGATAGCCATGCTTTCAGACAGGAAGAACAAAATCTGTTACATTCTGTAGCTGGCAATTTTCACTTATTTTTTGGAACATACATGGACTTGCATATACAGCTTGCATTAATAGTATCCTTCAATAATACTAACTATCCAGGCCATTTTGTTTGAAAGATTCTGTCAAGCCACTTTAAAAAGGGGTTGTTCACATTTTATACTGCCTTCTTTTCCAAGTTTTCCTGCTATTACCTTAATTTCTCTGATAATTTTGCATTTTATTCTCCAGCCACATGTTTTAATTGCTATCTATTACATGCAACATTAGGTAACTTTTTTCAGGAACTCTTAATAAATTGGGGACTTTCCTATCTATCAGCTGTCCAAGTACTATCTGCCAGGACTTGTTAGTGATCAGCTATTGTACAAACCAGATTAATGACTTCTGGTCTGTTCAGCTTCTCACTGCATGAATACTGGATTTGACTTTATTAGTCCTGCAATGAAGATTCATTAACTTTTCAAAGGCAACAATTATTTCTGCCTAGCACCTCTTCCTGATGTACAAAAGTTTATGTAGCTTTGTTTACTTTACTATTGGATACCTCTAAGGGTAAATCTTTGGCAGAAAATTAGGATTTCCTCATACAGTTAACTGAAATGCCTAAATCTAAAACTCACTCAAGTGTTCAGGTCCATCTTCATCTCACAGTGCAGTGCTATGTACAGTAGGCAATATGCTTAGGCAGAAAGCTCTATTCATGTTCTTATACTATTTTGAGATCATTCAGAGATAGCTCAAGTATCTTCATATTGTGCAACAACCTTTTTTAAGCTCTATTTTCTAGTAAAACTGCTGATAATGAAATTACAGAGTCATAGAATGATTTGGGTTGGAATGGACCTTTAAAGGTCATCTTGTCCAAGCCCCCTGCCATGGGCAGGGACATCTTCACCTAGAGCAGGTTGCTCAGAGACCCATCCAACCTGACCTTGAATGTTTCCAGGGATGGGGGCACCTACAACCTCTCTGGGCCACCTGTGCCAGTGTTTCACCACCCTCATTGTAAAAAATTTCTTCCTCATATCTAGTCTGAATCTGCCCTCATTTAGTTTAAAATCATTACCCCTAATCCTGTCTCAACAGGACCTGCTGAAAAGTTTGTCCCCATCTTTCCTGTAGGCCCCATTTAAGTACTGAAAGGCCACAACAAGGTCTCCCTGGAGCCTTCTCTTCTCCAGACTGAACAACCCCAACTCTCTCAGCCTGTCCTCATAGCAGAGGTGTTCCAGTCCTCTGATCATTTTATGGTCCTCCTCTGGACCTGCTTCCACAGATCCATGTGTTTCCTGTGCTGAGGGCTCCAGAGCTGGATGCAGTACTCCAGGTGGGGTCTCACCAGAGCAGAGCAGAGGGGCAGAATCACCTCTCTCGACGTGCTGGCCACTCTTCTTTTGATTCAGCTGGGGATATGGTTGGCTTTCTGGGCTGCGAGTGCACATTGCTGGCTCATGTCCAGCTTTTCACCCACCAGTACCCCAAACTCTTTCTCAGCAGGGTTGCTCTCGATGCCTTCTTCCCCACCCAGTATTGATACTGGGGGTTGCCCCAACCCAGGTTCAGGACCCTGCACTTGGCCTTGTTGAACCTCATGAAGTTCACACGGGCCCACTTCTTGAGCTTGTCCACATCCCTCTGGATGGTATCCTGCCCTTCAGGTATGTCAACTGCACCACTCAGTTTGGTGTCATCTGCAAATTTGCTGAGCTTGCACTCGATCACACTGTCTATGTCATTGATGATGATGGATGCAGTGTTTATAAAAACTCTACCATTTATCAGACAATATGGAAAAAGCTGTGGGAAACTAACACTGGGAGAGAAAAGTAATGGAGAAGAGAAGGGGAAAAAAAACCCCAACAAATATATGGGAGCTTAGAATTAAATGTATTCCAATTTATTAATAGAGCCTATTATTTCTGTATTATTCTCCCAAAATACAAGGAAAAGAGTTTGGAAACTGATTTATATTTTTAATCCCAGTTGTCATACTCCTACATGTTATTATGTCTGTTGGTAACAGTAGGCATGGTGTTTCCTACATGAACTGGGATGAACCAATGAAGATGTGAAGTGAGCATGTGTAGGTCATGTCTTTGAGAGGATCAGATGGCAGTTATACAAAGAGGTAGAGTGTACAAATATGTATGAAGCTTGCTGAGAAGCTTCAGAAACAGTCGATAGTCAGATGGACACATGCAGGATTATGTGAACTTCTGAAATATTATAAATTCGTCAGTTATTAAATAATAAGTACTAATCATTAAGAAATAGTACCTCCATCACAAAAGTGACTAGTTGGTATAAATATTTTATATTAATTTTCAAAATTTAAAGAGGTATAGAATTTGCATCTAAAAAATATATGGCTATACATCGGTCCACTTCCAGTTCAACATTAAGCACCAGTTTGGGTACTGGGAAATCTACACGTTTCCCTAAACACCAATGTATTTTGACATGAGGTTTAGCCCAATGCTCAGTAGGCTGAACAACCCCCTGACCTTTCTTTGTCCGATCCCTTTCTAAATTGTATTTTAGATGGTAGTATGAGTGGCTGACATCCAGTATTTTACCTGGCATCTGGAAACTAATAGGCCCAAGTATTTCTTCAGAGAATGAAGCATTTCATCCCCCTATTCTAATTAATTCCATCAGAATCTCACCACAGTAGGGACATCATCTAGAATTTTTCTGTTGTACCTCATATCTTCTGTTGTCCTTAGTTTTCTATCATATGAATTTCTACAACTCTGAACCATAAGGGATTAAGGAAACTGCAGTGTTAAAGGAAAAATTCACTAATATTTCAGTATATCAATGCTAAGTGATATAAGTGTAATAGAGAATTTCATAGAACTAGTTGAACATCTTTCCTAAACCCTGTGCAGTTCTGGGTACAATATATAACAATTTTTATTTCCAGTTTGACTTATTTTAGAGATTTTTTTTATTATTTGTTTGAAAGCAGTATCCACATGCAGCTCTGACTGTTCAGCCTTCCTTCTGACCCTCATGGTTAAATCCATCCTTGGAAAGCCAGGCTCTTCATAGCATGTGCTTTACAGGATATGTAGGAGCCTGGGACTCCTTCCCCCACCAATGGTCTTGGGGAAGCAGAGAGGAACAAATTGAACCTCTGTGTGTGTGTAGGAGTATGATGTGATTCGTAATCAGTCAGCTGATTACTGGAAGCTTCTGCCTAGGTTTGCCAAGGATGTGAGCCCTCTACTTGCCCGTACCGTGTTATTGCGACAGTTGCGTAACATCGATGAAGGTGCGGGTTGTCCCAGGAGGCTGACCGATGATCTGTTGTAAATACAAGGTATATGATGGGATTGTACAGCTCGCTTTTTCCTATCAGTGTGTCTTTGGATGTAGGCAAGCCTCATGTTCTGGGGCACCTGATTTCTGTTCCTCTGTCTCGGTTGCTCCTTTGATCACCCCCACTTCAGTCCTGACCCTGCTGCTGCCTTGTTTGCTCTGTTCCTGTCATTTGCTTGCTATAATCTATGATGTGCTTCATAATCCTGATGGATACCCTACTAGTCCTCATACCTGTCCAGATATTTGTCTTCCAGTATGTCTTCCTCTTGATCTTGGTCTGGCTAACCATGTTGCTGTCTAAAGCATCCCTTGGAGCTTTTCTGATTTCTCTTTGGCCTGATGAAAAACCTGTTTCCTGTCTCCACTGGTGAGAGTGAGGAACTGTCCCAGGGATATTTTTATCACTGCTTTTTTGCTTACGTTCAGATGAGTTAATATTTCTCTTGGCATTTCACAGCAGAAAGATATTTCACTTTGGTTTTCTTGACTGATTCCACCTGGAGCACACAAGCCTTGATTGAGTTGATATTTTGCCAAGCAAATTGCTTTTGTCAGATCTGTAGTCAAGTAGTATTGATTACATGAGGGAGGAGATACGAAGTCCTCTCATCGTGTTTCAGGGTGAAGCTATCTCAGACCAGCAGTAATTCTGTACCAAGAGCAGGATTTGGCACTGATTAGGGGTAACCTGGATCATGTCCGCAGCTCTTAAAGGTCAGCTGCTATTAAAAGGATGTCTTTACAGCTGCAGATCTCCAGGAGTTTATTTTCATACTTATTTTAATGTGACAAGGTACTACAGTAACTTCCCTGTAAAGAAACAGTGACCATGGTAAAAATAACTCTTTTAGTCTGCTCTCAGTTTGTACTCCTTTGAATGCCAAAGGGTAAATTGGTGAAGAAGTTTAAGATTAAATAGCATTCTATTCTAACATTAAATTTTTTCATAATTTCAATTAGATGAAATCGCTAATGAGATCCATCCTGTCAATGAAAAGAGTGGATTTGGACACTCATCACAAGAAGTTCTCAATTTGCATGAACAAGCTAACCTTAAATGAACTGGTATTTGTGAAGAATTACAAAGGTCAGAGTCTACCCTAACTGTCAAACTTTTTATCGATTATCTGATTATTCTTTTACTCTTTTGTTTGCTAAGGCACCAAGTCAATGCCGTATACCTTTGCCACAGTAGTTGAAACAGAGGAACATACTGTACTAATAAATAGTAATGTCTGAGTTGCAGATAGAGCTGTAATGTTTGAGGAGAAAACAAAATCTACTGACAGAAAAAAGCTTCGATGTAGTTTCAGATAGGACTTAATAGATACATATTTTTTCACTTGCAAAGTTCACCATATATGACTGTATATCAAGTTCTTTGCTGCAGAAAATAGTGTAAAGCTTAAGCTTAGAATAGAATAGAATAGAATAGAATAGAATAGAATAGAATAGAATAGAATAGAATAGAATTAGAATAGAATAGAATAGAATCTTTGTGGTTGGAAAGGACCTTTGAGATCATCGAGTCTAACTATATACACACACAAAAAACCCCTACAATCTCTGCCACTAGAGCATGCCCTGAAGTGCCAAATCTACACGTTTCTTAAATACCTCTAGGGATGGTGATTCAACCACCTCCCCGGGCAGGCAGTTCCAGTGCCTGACCACTCTTTCAGTAAAGTAATTCTTCCTAATATCCAATCTAAACCTCCCCTGCCGCAGCTTCAGACCATTTCCTCTGGTCCTGTCATTATTCACCTGGGAGAAGAGGCCAACACCCACCTCTCTACAACCTCCTTTCAGGTAGTTGTAGAGGGCAATGAGGTCTCCCCTCAGCCTCCTCTTCTCCAAACTAGACATGCCCAGTTCCCTCAGCCTCTCCTCATATGGCTTGGTCTCCAGACCCCTCACCAGCTCGGTAGCTCTCCTCTGGACACGCTCCAGCACCTCAATGTCTTTCTTGTACAGAGGGGCCCAGAACTGAACACAGGACTCGAGGTGAGGCCACACCAGTGCCGAGTACAGAGGCACGATCACTTCCCTACTCCTGCTGGCCACGCTATTCCTGATACAAGCCAGGATGCTGTTGGCCTTCTTGGCCACCTGGGCACACTGCTGGCTCATGTTAAGCTGGCCATCCACCAGCACCCCCAGGGTCTTTTCTGCTGGGCAGCTTTCCAGCCACTCTTCCCCAAGCCCATAGCGTTGCCTGGGGTTGTTGTGACCGAAATGCAGGACCCGGCACTTGGCCTTATTAAACCTCATACAATTGGCCTTGGCCCATCGATCCAGCCTGTCCAGGTCCCTCTGTAGAGCCTTCCTACCCTCAAGCAGATCAACACTCCCACCCAGTTTGGTGTCATCTGCAAACTTACTGAGGGTCCACTCAATCCCCTCATCCAGATCATTGATAAAGATATTAAACAAAACTGGCCCCAATACAGAGCCCTGAGGGACACCACTGGTGACCGGCCACCAAGAGGATTTCACCCGATTAATCTCAACTCTCTGGGCACGGCCATCCAGCCAGATTTTTTACCCAGTGAAGAGTACACTTGTCTATGCCATGATTTGCCAGCTTCTCCAGGAGAATGCTGTGGGGGACGGTGTCAAAGGCCTTACCAAAGTCCAGATAGACAATGTCCACAGCCTGGTCATAGAAAGAGGTCAGGTTGGTTAAGCAGGACCTCCCTTTCCTAAACCCATGCTAGCTGGCCCTGATCCCTTGGCTGCCCTGCACTTGCCGTGAGAGCTCACTCAAGATGACCCTCTCCATGATCTTCCCCGGTACCGAGGTCAGGCTGACAGGCCTGTAGTTCCCCAGATCCTCCTTCCGACCCTTCTTGTAGATGGGCATCACATCAGCCACCCTCCAGCCATCTGGTACCTCCCCTGTTGACCAGGATTGTTGATAAATGATGGAGAGAGGCTTGGTGAGCTCTCCCGCCAGCTCCCTGAGTACTCTTGGGTGAATGCCATCCAGCCTCATAGACTTATGTGTGTCTGGGTGCAGAAGGAGATCACTGACTACTTCCTCCTGGGTTACGGGTGGGTTGTTCTGCTCTCCATCCTTATCTTCCAGCTCAGGAGGCTGAACACCCTGGGGACAGCTGGTCTGACTACTGAAGATGGAGGCAAAGTAGGCATTAAGTATCTCAGCCTTTTCTTTGTCCTTGGTTGCAGCTTCCACCCCCACCCCCCCCCACCCCCCCCCCCCCCCCCCCCCCCCCCCCCCGCATCCAGTAAGGGATGGAGATTCTCCCTGACTCTCTTTTTGTTTATGTATTTATAAAAACTTTTTGTGTTTTCCTTTATGTTAGCGGCCAAGTTGAGCTCCAGCTGGGCTTTTGCCTCCCTAGTTTTCTCTCTGTATAACCTAACAAGATCTCTAAGTTTGTTTCTGTAGTACTGAAAGGAGCTAAGTTTCAGGGAAAAATAAACATAAGAGTTTCCTCGGCACAAATAAAAGTTATTTCAACAGTGCAACAGAAAATTACTGCTATACCTGAGACAGCTTTTGCAGAAATTGTCACTGTTAGCTGCTGGTGGTAACTGGAAGTTATACTGATGGCTATCTGTCCTCAGCTTCATAAAGTCACATCTGCTCTCTGAGGTAGCTTTGCTCTATGCTTTTTCTCTTAATTTTCTTTGTCTCATAGAATTAAGAGAGGCAGCACTATCAACAGTGGTGATTTATAGGGAGCCTTGTTTCATCTGAGCAGCATTCAGATCAAGGATATGACAACACCATCTCACCCAGCCCTGTTTCCTCTGACAAAGTCTGAAAGATACAAAAACCCATCATCCCCTATCCAAGTGTCAGGTTTTGGACTCATGAGCATGTAGCTGCATGATAAATTATCCTGTGACATATGTTGCAAAGCACATGCAGGTGTGTTCTCCAGCTACTTGTCAACTTTTTTCATTGAGGGGTAAGTGGGCTCAAGGTACTTAATGTTTTTCATGAGACAATAAAGCAATTTATCACGGGTAATTTGCCTGTATGTTGAAACTTTATGTCTTAACAATAAATCTTAACAACATTTGTTTCAGTGTCATATTGAGAGAAAAGGAATGATCCTTTATGAAAAAGTGTCTCCTCTGAATGACCACAAATTCATTCAGGGAATAGAGAGGCAGATCTCAAGTGCATAGCAAATTCAACATTACCTTTGATGCAGTATAAAGATGGCTCAAAAGAAAGAGGGGCTCACTCTTAATTTATTCTTAAATTCTGTTTCACAAACTTAAGCTGATATTTCCCTAAAACTATTTCTTAGTGCCTTTTTTTAAACTGGTAATGTAATCATAGCATATCATGGCATATATTTTCTATTTTATTTCCTCCTAGATAAGATGCACTCCTCAAGACTGTCATGAAAATTTAACATTGAAACTCCTTTAGGTATAGACTACATATGAGTGTATAGTTGGAACTGCATATCAGTTGTCATTATATTTCTAAATGAAATTAGAAATTAATTACAGAGAAAAAGAAAACAACCTTAAAATTAGGGGCAAGAGATTCAAGGAAGCTGCTAAAAATTGTACTATAAAATCATATCAGAAATAGTCTTTAAACCATAAGAAACTAACTTGGGTCCTCAACATAAGTATATCCATTTGGCCTTCTGGCACAATGAATTCATGTTAAGATTTTCCCATGTCCTCCAAAACAATGTATAAATAAGTCATATGCAGTTTAGAGACATAGCGAATGTGGTAAACAAACCTTAAATCTTATTTTTCCAGACATTTAACATATAATCATAAGATAGTTTATGTTGGAAGGGACCTTAAAGATCACCTAGTTCCAACCCCCTACTATGGGCAAGGACACCTTCCATTAGACCAGGTTGCCCAAAGCCCCATCCACCCTGGCCTTGAACACTTCCAGGGACAGGGCATCCACAACTTCTCTGAGCAGCCTCTTCCAGTGTCTCACCACCCTCACCGTAAAGAATTTCTTCCTAATATCTAATCCAAATCTACCCTCTTTCAGTTTAAAACCATTACCCCTTGTCCTATTGCTACACTCCCTAACAAACAGCCCCTCCCCAGCTTTCCTGTAGGCCCCCTTTAGGTACTGGAAGGCCGCTGTAAGGTCTCCCTGGAGCCTTCTCTTCTCCAGGCTGAACAATCCCAACTCTCTCAGCCTGTCTTCATAGGAGAGGTGCTCCAGCGCTCTTATCATCTTTGTGGACCTCCTCTGGACTTGTTCCAACAGGTCCGTGTCCTTCTTATGTTGGAGGCTCCAGAGCTGGACGCAGTACTCCAGGTGGGGTCTCACAACAGTGGAGTAGAGGGGCAGAATCACCTCCCTCGACACACTGGCCACCCTTCTTTTGATGCAGCCCAGGATGCGGTTGGCTTTCTGGGCTGCAAGCGCACATTGCCAGGTCGTATTCAGTTTCTCATCCACCAAGATACCAGAACTTCCATTTGCTCTTCTCCAAAGCCATGAAACTACACCAAACCTATCACATTCTTCTGTCTCTATTAATGTTTTAATTAACCCCTTGTAAACTATAATGTATCAAATAAAGGAGAATGCACATGGAGTAAAATATGCGTTGTATAAATAGAAGTGCTACACTTAAGATGCTGGAAGACATTGCCACTAAAATCTAGGTAATAACTCCTTTCATCCCAACTACTGTGAAGATGAGTTTTGTATTTATTATGGTATACTGTATACCAATTAAGCATGGTCTGATTTTCTTGTTTAGGGAAACTATGCCGTGATTGTCATCCTGGGAGCTTGATATGGTTTTGTATATATTATAAACTGTACAAATTAGAATATATATAGTATATATTTCTTTATTTTTTATTACGATTTCATTAATTTATTAATATTTTCATTAGTTTAGTTTTTTTCCAAACTCATAAATCTCTTTATCTCTCTCTCCCTCCTCTCTTTGGAGAAAGCTGGGGGGAAGCATCTCACTGGCCAATCTGGCCCAAACCACAACAGATTTATTGGCACCCAACATGGGGGTCAACCTCAAGTCTCCCCTGGTGATTTCGGCCAGAGGGTCCAGGTAGGGCTGTTGTCTCCAACTGCAGTATAGAGTATATTTTTAATGTCTCTATTCCAGAAAGTCTGGCCTTTTAAAGAGATTGTTTTTACCATAAATTTGGGCTACCAGCCTTTACTTACATATATCAGCCCCAGCTTAACATGTAAACAACCTTCATATTGATCTCGACCCACAATTTTGTTGTTACCACTTTCCTTACAAGCATTGTCTTATGTGTGCTGAAAGTCCACCCTGGCTGTAACAACTGTTTTCAAACTACAAACAGTTCATTACATACTTTTTGCGTTTACTATAGGGAATATTTTTTTTTATTACTTCTCTTCAAGTGTTCTGATAAGTAGTACAAAAAGTTTTGAGAGCAAAATTAGAAAGAAGAGCACCGTTACTATGCTTTCTGCAGAGCTGAAAGAAATCAAAGTTGCCATTCCTGATTTCATTTAAGCATCTTTGAAATTTTATTGATAAGTAGCTTTGACGGAGCAATCTGCTTCTGAGATGAAAGACGCTGATTAGGAATGCAACTTAACAACATGTTCTAGTGTATTAAAGCCAGCCTTTGAAATCTAGTACATAACCCCAAGGAAAAACCATTAAATAGAAAAAAGCAGAAAAAAATTAAGGCCACGCTATTGCAAAAAAATGTAGAGTTGGGAAACACCTAGTACAAGAAAAACTCTGAAATTCCTATTTGCCTCTGAATGCCTTTAGAAAATTGTGACTGAAGACAGCAAAGGAACACAGATAAATCTGGACAGAGATTGTTGTGCTGTGTGAAGATTAATGTTTGGTTGGGGGGGAGCAGCAAGGGATCAGACAGTATCACCTGCGAGCCATTAAGCTCAGTGCATAAAAGCAAGATCATATTATGAAAGCCCTGGTGTAGTGCTTCCTACTCGTCACATACTAACCCTTGCCATCTGAGACGTAGATTTAAAGAAGTTTCAAGAGGCTAGTTAGAGGCTAAAGTTGGTGATGAAGCAGTAGAAGACGGCATAGAAAAGACAAGTAAATACTGATAATTTTTCCTTAGTTTTGGCAGGACCTTTGGTTTTATTTGTTTATTTTTTGTGTAAGCATATTTGAACTACCTTTAAAATTCCTGGCTGAGGCACTGCCAGCAATGCAGTTGAGGCAGCACAGTTTTAAAGTTGCAGTAACTGAATATTTTCCCAAAAATGCAAGCAAATGGTTGGATTTGGAGTGTGCTAAACTTCACCTTGCCATGGTTTCAGTGCTAGAGTAGGAGACGCCTCATTCACAACGAGCCTGGATATGTTCAGTCACAGCTGTGAAGTTATTCCTCTTTTCTCCTGCCCAACTCTCCTACTTTATATTTTCATAAAACTTATGAATGCTGGGATGAGCTGACAGGGGAACATCACATCTCATTCTATTCCCGTGCATCTGTTTAAGATAGCACTTCGTCATTGCCTTTCTTCACCCCCAAAGTGAAGTAGGGGCTCTACTTCCAGTGTGCTTTGTTCCTCTACTGGGAAATCCATCTCCAAAAAATGCAACTTCTAACAACCCAACCTGAGTCACAGAAAAGACATCTTAGGTAATTTTCACTATTCCAATATGATCCTGTGTAAATACTTCCAGGAATGGGAGCTCAGGGTGAAATTGCACTGGTTTGAAGAGTGCCCTGTGGAAAATCACCATGGATGCTCATGGTCCAAATGCCATCTTTCTTCCCTTCACTAGAATTTCATTTTTATCCGTGTGCTGCTGTGTATATCTGCAAGTAGAAAGAAAACCTTGTAGTGTGATTCCTAAAAGCTAAATTTGTATTGCCTCGCAGAATGCTTTCATGGTTTCTTTTTGTGTTTGGCTGGCTTGCCAGTTCCATCACTACCTAACAAAAAGGAAAGTTCAGAAGTGGAAATTTGGTTCCTCTGCTGCTGCCTAACATTCAAGGGATGGCCTTTTGGAAAAGGCTGGTTGCCCTTCCTTTCCACATATTCTTAGCTCTCGCTCACAGCTACACTTGCAAGAACGGCAGAGTTAACAGATTGCTGCTGTGGAAAACACCAGATATTTAAATGAGCAATATTTGCCAACATAAATCTCAGCTAATTTATGTATTTGAGTCTGTTTTCATTCCATATGTTGCAACAAATAGACATGTGTGTTATAAAGAATGGTGCACTACTTTCTGATATTTTGCTAAAACATAGAGATTTCTCTTCTTGAGGTCACTTGGAGCTTTAGCATCATGTGAGTGAGAGTAACGTCAGGACTTACACCTAATGATGCTGTTTTCATAAGGTGAATGAAAGGGCAGTCAAGAGGCAAGAAACAAAAGTGAATGCAGAGAACTAATTGTGCCTTCTTTCAAAAAAGTTATTTCTAGTTTTAAATATGCAGTCACTCGATATCACCTCAATCTTATCTCCCCCACCCCACAAAGAAGGTTTTTATATCTCTGTAGTTTATGTATAAGCATTTACAACTTTTCTCTTTTTGCTTTAGATCAAACTTTGTTTGGAATATGAGGAGAATTTTAAACAGATAAAATTTCTCAGCTTGAAAGCTATCTACTAAACAGGAAATTCCAAATCACCTATGCTGGTCTGATTTTATTCCATTTTTTTTTATTTTCTCAATCCAAACTGCAAGTCTGATTTATTACTGTACTCAAAATGGGACATTTCCAGTCCCTTTGTCTGTAGAATTTCATTATAGAAACAACACAAGCTGTTAAATATTTGATTGAATAAGAAATTCAATTACTGAAAAGATGTGCTCCAAATCTGAGTAAAAGCAGGGCGTGAAACTTTCTTAATGCACCTCACCAGCCTGCACCTGTTTTTACTTTTATCTCCTAGTACTTCTTCTTTAAGCATGTTTTATATAAAGGGGGCTGGGGGAAGAAGAACCCTAGGTTTTCACTTGAATATTAGAAAATATTGGAAATCTTTTTCTTCTGACTGTAGTATTAGAAATTCAGGGGCCTGCCTGTTTCATTTTTCCCCACACATCTGCATTGTATGCACATTATAAAACCACCAGTAAACTGATGGCTTTTTTTTTTTTTTTTTCTTTTCTCCCGAGATGAATTTGTACTTCTTAAGGAAGTTCTGGAAAGTTGTCTTGTCTGATGTAGTGCCATTGGAAAATATAGTTTTGGTATGATACAGCTTGGTCAGTTAATCAGCTATGGTTCCCCCATATTAAATGATGCTTGTCAGTGTGACTATGCATCAACTTACTCTGTGTACTAGTTTCTAGCAGAGTGGTTTTGTTCAGAACATGAAATGTTTGAGTTCGAAAGTGTTAACACAAGATATTCCAAAATGTTCAAGAATCTTTTTGAAAATGACCTTTTCCCACAAAATATTTTGGTTTAGATGAATCAACATTTCCAATGAAAACACGTTTCACCAAAAAGAAATAATTTCCAAAGCGCCATATGCATCCAGCACTGCCAATACTAGACACTTAAAAACTCATCTGTTGAACCTCAGAAAATCTTTAGAAGTTTAGTGCATCTGGGATTCATTTCATATTCTTTCTGGTGCATGTGGGTCAGATCGTTATGCTTCCCTCCATTGTCATAAGGATTAAGAACTTAACACCAAAGCAAATCCCGAGATTCCCACCTTATGAAATATAATATTACAGGTCTTGTGATACCATCTGCATAATGTGCTGCTAATGCACATATGCAGCTTAGCGATCAAGAAAAGTGCTCTCCACCTGTCTCCTGCGCTGCTCCGTGCTCATCCCGGGGACAGGGCAGCGAGAAGCAGGGCTCCAGGAGGTCAGACCTAGGCCAGGAGCAAAATCAATGGAGGGCTCATGGGGTGGACAGATGCAGAAGACCACAGTGTCTACAGGAGTTGAACTGGTGCGAAGACCCCAGGGCAGAGCTGATCTGGAGCTTGGTGGGAAGAATTCATTATAAGCAGGACTGAAAACAACAGGCCTGATGGAGGAAAGGGAGCATCCTTCAAATGGCTATAATCATATCTATTAATTTTGCTAATATTTGTATCAATCATATCAAAGAATAATATTGCAGGTTTTAGTGGAGTTTCTAATCTGTTTGCGACAGGGAAAAATGGAGAGAAAAAAATGTACTCCAGGGAAGTTTAAATTTCAAAACCAAACCAAAATACTAAATGTAATCCCCAAACCACATGCTTTCCAAATGTCTCACACTTCTGAGAAGGTTTGTGTGATTTATCTTGTTACGTTTGATTTGACCTGTGATTTTTAAATTAGGAAGTAAGCAGTACAGCAGCTTGTGCAGATTTTATGCATTGGATAAATATAGTAATAAATTATTTAATTCCGAAGTGTGACTAATATTCTACAATTGCTTTTAAGCTGTCTATCCTGTGAGCCAGTGATGATTGTATAAGCATATACAAATATTTTTGCCTTGTAAAGCCCTGACCATACTAATAATTTTAAAGGAAAACGGAGCTTATTCAGTATGTCACCTGATGGTTTCTCTCTTCCACCTACGACATGGAGATCATATTGTTCTTTTAACTGACCGTATTTTTCATGGAAGAATATTGTCATTCCTGTGGAGATTGTTTAAAGAATGACAGAAGTACAGAAATAAACTTATCTGCCTCCATTTTAAAGAGATTTTTAGGTAGCTGGATCTGCTTAGATTTTTGCTTCTAAAGGAATGCATGTTTATTGTAAGGCCATAAACATCATAGAGTGGCAAAGAGTAACAGGATTCTCTCCCTGAATCCTGAATTAATGACAAGCAGATTCTACCAGAAAACAACAGTTCTGTATATTAGTAAAATATTCCACCATCTAAAGGAGTGATTTAAGTGGGAACACTTGAGTATATTTGCAGACACAGTCTGACCCTAACCTTTAAGTTTGCACAGCTGGGATTTTCTAAGCTGCCTGCATTCTGCCTGACTTCCGTGAAGTTACAGCTGCTTTCTCTTGATGGCTCCTGCTGGCTCATGTGGGCGACACTGAGCTCATAGACCATGAAACGCAGTAATGGCTTACCTAAAAAAATCATTTTTTTTAAGACGTGGCCAGATAACAGAGTTCTGGCCCACAGAACGCTTTGCTGAATAAGTGAATAGGATACCAGTTGTCTTAGTATCAGAAAATTAATGCTGCTTTTCTAATTGTATTAGTTCTAGACATATCTAGGCATATCATGTGAGCTGTGGGCTTCTTTTGGTAGCTGCTGTTCAAATACACATTGAGAAGGTTCCTGATCCCAAGATCTTCAGTCAAAAGAAATGGAAAACACGATCAAAGAATTGTTTAAATCAGTGTTTGAATCAAGAATAAAAGCCAGCACTCTTTTGTTTACCAAAGAAGGAATAAGTTGCCAAATCACACAGTTTCTGTTGTGTAGACTCTACCATAAGAGGTTTTCAGCCTTTTAACATCACTAATAATTCTCAGTAGTTGATTTAGTTAAAAAAAAATAAAGAAGATACTGTACATGAGGTTTTTGAAAACTGCACGTTTTCCTTTTCAGTAAGGCACAGAATTGTAATTTTTCAAAGGAAAATATTAACAGGCTGTTATGATAAGAATAATTAGACATTCTGTTCTGTATTATACATGCAAGGTGAGTGACAACATAAGTCCTGAATTCCTTCCTTCATTGAAATACATTTTAAAGTTTGATAGACTTATGAAACAGACATTTGGCATTTAGATTTTCATTAAAACCCTGATATTAGATTTAATACAAGTCTCTCAAACTAGGAATGTAATCTTTCAATGAAATACTTTAAGCAAGATCCTGAATATACCTGCATAGAATTTTGTTTTTAAAACATGCAATAATGAGATCATCCAACTTTATAATGAGAAAGATCAAAATGGAAAAGAAATTCACCAGTGGACAGCGGGAAAAAAACCCTCAAAGTCCAAAAGGAGATAAAATGGCCCTAAACAAGTATCTTGAACTAATCTTTTCTTAGCTTTGAAAGAATTATCTTGAGGTACCATAAGATGTATGGCACACAATCTCCTTGCCACAGGCAAAACTGAAGCATAATACACTGAGTACAGTCCAAGACAGCTCAGTGAAAATATATCTGCTCTCCATGATCAACCTGCAGAAACCCAGACACAAGCTCTAGAAATTATCCTAGCCCCTGAGCAGGAGAGGGTTGCACATTCTTTCTCTTAAGGCTATTTCTCTATGCATGAAAAGATCTAAAACCATTGGTAGATGAAAGTAAAAGGTAGATAGGATACCAACATGAATTGGTCTCCCAGTGGTATATTCTTCAGCTGGCAGAGACATGGATGGGTGTCCATTTCCCATTGAAAGCGTGTATAGTTTATATGGAGAGTGGTTGAATAAAATGCATAAAAAGAGCTTGAAGCAAGGATCTGGGCTGAGTCCCTGCACAGAGGCTGGCCCAAGGACCAACTTGTCTGTGGATTCCAGCAGGACTCAATAGCTAACAGTTGTTTGTGCTTCTCCAGTTAAAGAAACATCTGGGGATGCCTACAAGTATAACTGAGACACGTGTTATTTTGAACGTCAAAACTGTGCAGCTAAAGATTTTAGACACTTTTATGAATCAGTAGCGTTAGAGTGGGAGTCTGAAGACACTTTACGTGTCTCAGATGTTTGGATGCCTAAATACTCATGATAAATTATCACCCTCTAAAAAAGGCGATGGCTCTCAGACCGTAGAATTTCATTTTGCAGAGGCATTACTCTATTCCACCTGGTAGAACATAAAGGGAAGTAAAATCAACAATCTTTGTACTTAAATTATCATTATTTGCAATTTCTGTGTGACTGCTATGATATTGTATCTTCCTCAGACCAGCACTGAGTACTGTTATGCATTCATGTGGTGCATTAACATTCCAAAACATTTAAATCCACTTAATTAGTTTTAAAATGTTGGAGGCATCTTATTAATCATGATATATTTTGCTGACTGCTCCAAGTCTATAAGAGTGGAGTAAGACTGAACTCACTCTTCTATGTCTTTTTAACCACAATAATGAGCATTTTCGGTGTGCACAGCCAAAAGCATTGTGATGTTTTAAAAGATTGTGACTAGGCTACTTCATTGTTGATATCATTTAAGACTTCAAAAGTGCTGATCTTGACTTGTGGCTTTACGGCACAACTTTTCATAGGAGTTCAACACCCACAAAGGCAGATATATTTTATTTCTCTGCTGACATCCATGGTGTTGAGTCCTCTTGCAACTTCCACCTCATGGAGTTGCCGGAATAGGAGCTGAGCTCTGTTAGTAACTAGGCCTGGTCTTAAATAACAAATTCTTGAAAGTGTGGTCTTCAGACTATTGTAATGCCTGGCTCACTTGACGGGTTCTTTTTCTCAACCATTCTCTAATTTGGTATCAACTAAGGCACTGAAAGACAGTAGGCTGCTTGCGAGGAAAGCTGCAAATCTCCCAGCAAGATATTGCCTGTCTGGAATTGTCTTTCTGGAATTCATTTTCCTATATTGGGATGAAACATCAGAAATATACAGACTTCCAGGACATGCCAACAGGTGCCTTTGTGAATAAACCAGATCACCTCAGGGAAAATGAGTTATTTTCCTTTGGTTTTTTTTTTTTTTTTTTCCCCCCCCAGGTCCTAATTAGAACTGTTTGCAGTTTGGTTGCACTGGATCTTTGTTGAAAGCCAAATGTCATATGCATTATGTCACTCCACTAAAAGATAAATGTCCCACAGATACCTTCCCCTTTTAATAACTGTTGCTGAAGTATAACCTGGGTTCCCAGGAAAACTCATCTGTCAAATTTGCTGTGTGTAGCCAGGGAGCTGCTGGTTCCTGAGGAGCCAGAGCTTCCAGAAACCACAGCTTCATACTGACCACCTCAAAGCCAAGGGCAGCTGCATTTCCAGCTGTGTATGACACAGAGGCATCTGACAGCCCCAGCTCAATTCATAGAATCATAGAATCATAGGGTTGGAAGGGACCTCTGGAGATCATCTTGTCCAACCCCCCTGCCACAGCAGGGTCACCTTAGAGCAGGTTGCACAGGAACGCATCCAGGTGGGCTTTTAATGTCTCCAGAGACGGAGACTCCACCACCTCTCTGGGCAGCCTGTTCCAGGGCTCTTGCCACCCTCAGGGTAAAGAAGTTCCTCCTCGTGTTTAGATGGAACTTCCTATGCTCAAGTTTTTGCTTGTTACCTCTTGTCCTGTCGCTGGGCACCAACCACTGAAAAGAGCCTGGCCCCATCCTCCTGACACCCACCCTTTAAGTATTTATAAGTGTTGATAAGGTCCCCCCTCAGCCGTCTTTTTTCCAGACTGAAAACATCCCTCAGCCTTTCTTCATAAAAGAGGTGTTCCAATCCCCTAATCATCTTCGTGGCCCTTTGCTGCCCCCTCTCCAGCAGTTCCCTGTCCTTCTTGAACCAGGGAGCCCAGAACTGGACACAGTACTCCAGATGAGGCCTCACCAGGGCAGAGTAGAGGGGGAGGATGACCTCCCTTGACCTGCTGGCCACACTCCTCTTGATGCACCCCAGGATGCCATTGGCCTTCTTGGCCACAAGGGCACACTGCTGGCTGAACTGGTCTTCTGGACTTCTCTGTTCTGACACATTTTAGAAATTGTTCAGTTTATCCAACTTAACAACAACTACAACAACAAATACCCTTTTGTTTGCCTTTATTATGCCATTTTCATGACAAATTGTATTGAATTGTCTTCTACTGGCTTATAAGCAATATAAAATATCACTCTCATCAGTGCCAAGTTCTCTTTATCTTTTCCTGGGAGAAGATTATATTGAATCTATTTTTGATAGAATGTTTTATAAGGGCTTCTAATAAACTGTTCTGTGCTTATGCTAGAGAAGGCAGATTGAAGAAGATGATTGTTTTGTGCTTTAGTACAGGGCATGGAAGCCATAACAACTTGGAGTTCATGGGGAAATTCCACCACCTGCACCACCTATTGTCACAGGATCCACAAGAAAAGTGCTTGAAAGCACAACATTTCCTGGGGCCTGGTGGGTAACACTTAATAAATGTAAGGGACATCCTAGAAATTTGGTCAAAGCATTGTTGGATGGCATGATGCAATCTAGAGAGGGTCAAAGATGTAAAATCTGTTCCCAGTCATCCAAGAGGAAAAAAAAAAAGTTCTGGTATTCCACTCACCTTGTAACTATATTAAACTGCACCTGTGAAGACAGGATCATCACTACCAGAGATTTGCAAATCAGCTTCTCATTTGGAAATAGTAGCTCATTGCCTTTGCTGAGAGACTAGAAAAAAAGCCACCTTTAGATTACGTGACTAGGACAAGGAAATAAAAATAACAAGAAGGCACCGAAACCATTCATATAAATAAATGGATGAGCTCCAGGTATTAACTGGGGAGGATTAATTCATGTTGTTTCAAACTAGGCATAGACAGAATGAGTGACGATGTTAACACTTCCACAAAATCAACTAAATGTTCCACCTTATCCTAACAACCCTAAGTAACTTCCTGGCTGTATTGTACTATATCAGCAGGTCTGGCACCTGCTATACCAAGTGTTGTTTTCGTATGCAAATTATATGCATATGCAGTATTTCAGCCTTTTTCTTTTGCACAAACATATACACACCACTTTGTGAAGGGTGCCTACCATGTTTTCTTCTATAACAAATACGTGCTAGGCAAAAATTTGAATGTTTGTTTATATTTTATGTTGCCTGTTTTCTTTGTTTACTTCTGAGTGTAAATATTTGGGGTCTTTTATTTAAATTTCCACTTTGTGCAACAGACCACCTTTGATGCTCTGCAGGCCAGAACTCAGGATGAAGAAGGCTTTCTAAACTATTCTCCTTCATGATTTATTTCTGCCTTCTTTAGCACAGAAGATGACCTATAGAAGGTGAAATATCAAATGAAAAGGAAAATCAGGCTTACAGGGCTGATTCCTGGGATTTTGTCAGGCCAGTGATGCTATTTCAACATGATACTAAATTAACAGTAAAAGTAATAAAAGAATTTTGGCTTTGCTCTTTTAACTCCTCCTTCCTACCTTCAGATTATAGAGAAATACCATTTTCCCAAAGATGTCTTCCTTTCTCATTCTGCCTCCAAGATTTCTGGTTTTCATATCCTCTTCAAAACCTTTTTATTCTCCTAATGTAACTTTTTCCCTTCCCAGATGCAACTCAGTACTGATGATCAAAAGGAAAATTTTGAGATAGTATGTTCGGGTTTTTTACCTTACTGCTCACTTTTCAATTATCTGTCATATATGTAAGGTCTATAGTCCAAAGGTATCCAGTCAGCACAGCACAGAGCACAGCAGGTATCCGGTCTCAGAAGTATGCTCCATATCTCTGTGTTTGGCTTTATTCTCTGTTAAACAACATGTAAAAATATTAAGATTCTTACAAAAGGCACCCGAAAGAACCAGCACCAGATGGAGTCTAAAAAAGAAGGGTATTCATTAAGTTTTATACTTTCTGGGTGATAGGCTTCTGTCCTCTAAGTATTCACAGCCTCAGCCCTCCTCCACTGTTCCTATGTCCACCCTTTTGCTAAGTGAGGAGGAAATAGTTCTTTTTTCCAGAAATGGGTGACGATGACACTTTCTTGATCCAGATTGCAAGCAAACCACATTGACATTTCTGCTTCTGGACTTTGAGCTATACTGGGATTGAATGGATTAGGAGTGAGAGAGTTTTGTTTTCTTTCTTGAAGCTGAAGAGTAGTCTTTCCTGTCTGTATGCCACAGAGCATTTAATACAGATAATGAAATATTAATTAGAACAAGAATAGAACTTCAGCTCTCCCTTGTCTCAGGAAAGTGCTCTGACCTCTAGATGAAGAAGTCATGTAAAGCCTTACCATTTCCAATGAATATTTAATAACTCCACACAAAGTGAAATAGCCCTGGGAGGACAGAATGGACTTCCACTTCAGCACCTAAAACCTGGACTTTTCTTTCAGGGGGTAGAATAGTGTGTTTGGATCCATCCTGGAAGACAAGGAACTAAATCCAAATCTCCTGCCTTCTGAATGTTGGGCCGATCTTTGAGCCAAGTGAAACCAAGGGTTTCTTTACCCTTTTTTTGCCTGGAACTTAGTCTGACAGGCACATATTATTGAACCTTGGAAAAACGAAGGTGCAGAAGCCTCCCTTTCAAGAATCATATCTAGGATTCACTCTGGGGAAAGTTTTAACCAATGAACAGAAAATGAGGCACTTCCAGGCATGTTCTAAATAAAACTCTGGGAAGTTTAATGGTCAGCTGAGACTTCCGCTAAGACAAGTAGTGTCTTCTGATTGTGCTGCCTCCAGAGTTGTGTTGTGCAGAGATTGCAAGCACTGTAATTTCAGTGGCCTCCAAACAGAAAAACTAAATACTAGGAGATAAATTGGATTTATTATTGTAGTGTCCTTGCAAACTGTGAGATGATACTCATTCATGTCAATGGTAGATGTCTAGTATCAGGACCAAGAGAATAAAAATAAAATGGAGTTAAAGTAAACCTTGCTGAAATTACTGCAGTGGTCTCATAACATCTGTTCCACTGTGTTTGAGAATACCAAATACCTTGCTGATATTTTTCTCTACACTATGTTTTTACTTCAACAAGATTTATATCATCTACTTCCAGATTACTTTTTTTATCCTTTCTTAATAATTGTGTTTTTGTTGGGTTGAGAAATACTTAGTGTTTAAGACCAAGGATTCCTAACTTCTGATCCGTGGATATCTTTCTTCATGTTTAGACTCTCGTGTTTAGTCATTTGTGTAGATTTGAGAAATCTGAGATGAGTAGAATACAAATACTGGTTTTGGGTTTTGGGGTGAGGAATTTGTGTGTGTTTGTCTTTTGTGTTTGTTTGTTGTGTTTGCTTTTTTGTTTGTTTGTTACAAACTCAAGAAGCAATAAGAATGTAATTTCACATATAAACATTCAGTAGTCTCAAAACACAGTATCTCAAAACAATATTCAAGACTATCTGTAGGTAATCCAAGTTTCTAAAACACTGAGCATCGGCTCATTCTTCAAGGGAAATCCAGACTGTATAGCAGAATCTAACCAATTCTGAGGCTTTTTTTCTCTGTCCTTGTAATCAGGTAGGAACACCTGGCACCATAACGGCTACCTATGCGTGTTTCAAAGCTGTGAAGAACAAGGCTAATCACAATTTTGCCATTGACTTGAAAGGTTTCTGGATTATGTCCCAAGGAAGGTTAACAATTAAATCCGTACATGTGTTTTAACAAGAATAATTTACGAAAGTAGAAAAAAATGTAGACTATAAAGAAAAACATTCAGAACCTCTAAGGTCTGTTGTGATAATGACTATTAAATGACTATTAAGGACTATTAAAACAAATTGTGATATTCCCATTGCTGAGAGAGAAATGACCAACAAATGTTCCTTGCAGGCAAGGAGGAAAACAAAGAATTTTATTTATGAGAATTGCAGCTAATAAACTACTTCTTGCCAATGCATTTTATTACAGTTACAAAAGTAATGACAAGTCTTTCAATCTACAATGTATCTCTGTCAGATTATTCAGTTGTAATCTACGAACATGCCCTCTTTCTATTTGATCAGAAAATACAAGGATTAACAAGCAGACATAAAGAAAGAATTGCAATTAAATAGTACTTGCTGATATAAATTATCAAGATTGTATTTTTGACCAAAACTACAACTCCTATTTTTCTTAGAAGGAAAGAAACTTTCACAAGAAATACCATCTAATGCATATTAAAAGCAAATCTACTGAAATGTAGATTCAACAATTGAATTGGATCAGAGGTAGCTCCAATTCAGGACTTCTCAGGATAGGTGTGAATGGGACAAGAATCCTCCTGACCAGGCTCCAGAGCAATTGCAGATCTGTTTTACGGTTGCTAATATGCAATACCTTACTTAGCTGTGAGAGTGTTAAAATTCTTCTGTAGCTCTATTACCCCTATGTTAACGTGCATATTTCAAATCTTATTTTCAACTTATTTTCATGTCAAGTGAAATTCCAAATCCCAGTAGTAAGGGGTCCTAATAAATATGTCAAAATTAAGGTATTACTGGTTGTTTGAAAAATGTAGTTATTACGTCTAAGGAAGAAGAAAAACAACCTATACCTGTAAGATTGTCTGTATACTGTGCTTCAGAAGAAATTTTTAAGAATGAATAATCGAAGTCAGGGAAGTAATTATAAAACAGGACAAAAAGCAACTGGAGTATATCCATCCAGATTGTCATAATACCTATGTTCTGTAACTTTCTGGGCAAAACATATACAATAAACTTCAGAGGGCTCTTGTCTCCCCACTGGGTAGCTGCCAATCACAATACAAGCAATTCCTTGCCAAAAGGCACAGGTGGACTCATTGACGGTGTTCAAACCAGAAGTCATGTATATTCTCATTAGCAAGTCGGACAGCTGGGTGGAATACAGGGTACATTTCAGCTCATGACAAAGGCTAAAAAGTTTGTGCTGCCTTTCAATATTCAGGCCAAAGAAACAGGAGATAAGAAACATGGCAGTACGTCGGGTCATTTGCAGTAAGAAGAACAAGGACGGGAAACAGGATTTCAAGAGGGAGGAGATAAGGGTCATGGTGGCAGATTGGGGAGTAGAAATAGAGAGATAATATGTTAAAAAAAAAGTGGGTGGATGTACCACATGGTGCGGTATGTGATCTGATAATCTGGTATTTGGGATTTATAATGGCCCATTTTTTTGTTTCATTAGAGTATGCTGGTTTTATTTGCTCTATGATTGCAAATACAATGAGTTTACCTGCTCCTACTGTCATCTGCCGGGGAACTTCCCAGAAGTCATGGTGGAGGAGTTAAATTCCTTTAGTTTTATTCTCTACTGGGCTGGGTATTTCCATAGTCCTCAGAAGATATCCTGGAACTTTTCCATTTATTTTAACCCTCTTCATGAGGCTGAAGAAGTGTATATTTTTAGCCTTTATTGTGTCCATCGTGTTTTCCCATTTATTGTTTAGCTGTGGTTTTAATTAAGGTTAAGCTTGTCACTGTAAAGTGTTTCTGTTCTAGTTTCCGTGACCTTTCTTCAGGCATGTTTATGGCAAGATACAGTTTTGTGTTAGTCTACCGGTAGTTTCCCTCCTGCTCACCCACCTGCCTTTCACTGCGAGGTGGTCCCTTTTCCTCCCACAAATGAAGTGAGTGGGTGGAGCTGTGTCGTCCTCTTGGTCTTTGTGGTTCACGCCAAGTGCTGACAGATTCCTGCAATGTGAGATAGTCCTCTGCATTTCTTGCATCTTTCTTTAGATGCCAACCATCCTTATAGTGTTTTTTTCTTTTTTTGGCCACCTAACAAGTAGTTCCATTCACCGTATTGATCTCTTCTTTTGATCTTTATGCATGTACATGTCTCAGGTTTTCTTCTGTCCTGCAAGATAATTTGGTTTTTATCAATACAGTGATGTGATAACTTTGTTCACCCTCCACATGTTTCAGTATGTGATGTATGCCATAGATTGCTTTGCAAATTCTAAAAGCCTTATAGATATTGGATCTTGATATCCAAATAGTCTCTCTCTGAGAGCTTGGGTTTGGGTTTGGGGCCTTTTTTATTTATTATGATTATCAGTTATATATTTTACCAGAATTTCTATCCCAAAGTTTTATCTCTGTTTCTGCAAATGGGATGGTACAGCAGTGATGGGCAAGTCGCTTAAAGGTCGTACATGCAAAGACATTTTAGAGGTGTAAACCCTACAGGGAAAGACTGCTCTCTCCACTTGTGTATTGCTGGAGTACTGGCTCCATTGAGATCCCAGTTTTGGCTATGGGGATTCTGGGCTCTGTTGTTATATAAAAAAAATAATAGAATTGAACAGTTATGTTTGTACAAATGAGGATACACTTTCCCCAGCAGAAGTTGTGTGTATTTGACATAGATCAAATATTAGATGATTGGTTCTTTTAGAAGAAAAATATTCTTAAGCCATACAAAATAACAGAGGACCAAAAAATACCTATTAAAAAACATCTTTTCATTTTCAGCTTTTAACTGGTCAATTGCATAGATGAAAACAAGTGAAATATGAAGTACCTTGAAAACATCAGCTATGGGTTTGAGTGCTTCTTATTTTGTTACCCGCAGGTGAAAATGGGCTGTCACATTAAGATGGAAAATAGAGAAACCCTAAGACCGATCTTCCTGCAATTTGGCATACGTTGGGTGAAAATCAAAGAGAACACTTGGTTTACTGTCGAGATGACTGTGTAGGACATGCAGGTGCAGATCATCAATAATATCAGTATTATACATTTTAACTGAAATGCTGTAGAACTGTTACAAGCATGTAGTAAAAAAATATGGACTTCAGTCAGTCTGTAACTAAAATACAAATGGTATTGAATAGAGGCTGCTAGCTTTCCCTTCCACTCCTAGCATAATTGCAGCTGTTTTCAAGCAAGCTATAACATGATAAGGAGTAAAAATTCAATGTCAGTAATATAATTGGGTATCGTATATCAGTGTTTCTTAGCAACAACCCAGTAATGTTCAGTGAAGACCATGCTCTAATGGAGTAATAAATATCAGTAGAGAATATTTTCAATGAATGGTTACGCTTCAGGTTTTTCCCTCTTTGGAAAAAATGTAGATGTTAAAAAACCTTGCTCGTCTAGGTTGAAAATATGAATCACTGGATTGTTTTGTTTTGAACTATCTGCATATAATTCAGCTGTCACAGTGTGCATTAAACCCAAACCGGATTTTCCTTCAGAATACTTTTCTCAGTTGCAAAGGTAGATTATCTGTCCTGTCAGGAAGGCTGTCTTTCAGCCCCTGAGATCTCTCTCGGTAACGGCCTTGTGACGGACCCACAGAGTTGAATGTGTATATGTATAAACTGTCACTTGAAAGAAGAATATTTTTTCCATGTTCAAAATATATCATTTAAGATATGTCACAACCCTTCTCTCTTTAAATTCAACCCACTTCTGAAACCAGGCAAACTTTTAAAATTTCAGCATCCAGGGAGGAATGAGTTTAGTCAAATAATAAAAACAGAAAAAGCCAAGGAACAGGGAATATCAGAGATTACTACTTATACCCTGATATTCTATGTAACATATTTATAACCTTACGATTCTTTATTCGTTAACCAAAAGACAAAAACTGTGTGTGAATTAACACTATTCTGACAGCAACTTGGATCAGGATCAAATTCTCCTCTGCCACCCACAGATGTGACTTCATGGAGGTTTGCATTACCTGAACCTCTCCCCCCTGCACGGTCAGAACTCTTGAGAAAACCCACCTTCTGTAAATTTTCATGCCTGATATACTTTACTTTTGAGGGATATCACTTCAGCTTTTCTTTTGCCTTTCTGATCCAAGCGTTAGGAAGATACACAGTCTTACTGCTTTCCAAATATAACATTTTGTGATAGGGGACCATAAGTATAAAGTGACTGGATTTTGATCAAACAATGAGCCTTTTTCCCTTGTCAGAAAAAATGCTTAATAAACGTGTATACCATTTACTTCAAAAGGTGTTAACAACCATTTAAGGTCTGGCAGAAGAGCATAGCCTCTGCAAAAGACGTATTTTGTGTTAAAACGACGCTTGAAGATAGTGCAGTGGGCAACTCACATACATTAGCCATAACGCCTGTAGGTATCCCTGGAACCGAAGATCTGTGTCCATGTTGATTCAAACAAGCTATTTACTTCTCTACCCGACTCACAGTATCTCAGATTTCTTAAGGTTGTGGAAGTGTTAAACTTGGCAGGACAACATTTCTATCTCAACAGACCATTGAAGGCTTTATCTGGAGTGGAAAACTAACCAAAACAAAGAGTTTCTCTCTACTGAGAGGCCTTCCCAAATAACATATTTTTGGAACAGGCCTCTGGGCCATTCTCTTTGCATTGACAACACCTCCACTCACAAGAGATAAAACCCTGATGTCATTCAGAGAGTATTCAAACACTGACTGCAAAGCTGACGGGATTCGTAAATACTGGGAGAGAAATTAGTTATTTTTCTAACTCCCCAAAACAAAATAAAAGCAACCAAAGAAAGGGCCCCCTTAGATGAAATAATTGCCTCATGTCACACCATGTAACTGATCCTCCCTCCAAGGCCATGCAGGGGGCATGTTGACATAGGTGGATGCAGATAGGCCATATCTCTATTGCTTCCACTCCGGTCAGGCAGACACAGACCAGCTCTGGTCAGGAACCCTTGAACTCCTGTAAACATGCCACCGAGCCCAAGGTCATATACTTTATCCCTTTCAAGACTTGTACTTTAGATCCAACAGCACTCTAGCATTGCTGTACAGCTTCTGCACAGGAGCCAGCTTCCATCTGTCAGGCCCCAGCAGGCGCGGGACGGACACACGGCTCTGCAGCTGCTGCTGGAGATACGCCATCGGTCTTGCCCGGCACTGCGTAGCTAAGGTAGGAGGACAGAGACTTCTGTTCAGGCTCAGGCTACACAACCTGAACCTCATGGTGGTCAGCACTGGATGCTGCAGAGGAAAGCAACAGAAGCCTGAAACTGGCATTTCTAGAGCAATGGACCCATCAGAGAACTTTCTTCCTCATCTTGAGGGCTTGGCCAGGAAGATGGGAGGGACTGCGTTCCCTGCAGTTTAGCCAACTGAACCCGCCACGTCCCATCTGACTTGCCGTTTGGGCTAAGCCTGACACACACGTGGGGACTGCCTCTCTCTGTCTCTCCCTTCTCCAGTTCCAACATGCTTTTTTTCTTTCTTTTCTGTACTGCAGATAGTGAGAGAAAGGGGTCAGAGGGAGAAGTTTCAACAAATCTACAAAACACAAAGTATCTCTGCAGATAAAAATATACTTTCTGTTTTCAAAACAGTACAGGAAGCTGAAAAAAAACGGCCTTTAAATTGTTTTTTCATGACAAATCTGTGATATGCCTAGAAACATGACATTTAATTTTTAGAATCTCTTTTTTCCCCTTTCTTCACCGAAAATTTCCTTTTGGGAAAATAATTTCAGATTTATGTTTGTGCATAATAGTTTACGCTAGGATCAGCAGCAGAAATTGCAAATATAAATGTGATGTGGTATGTGTGGCATTACTTGGAAAAGAAAACTGAATGAAATGTATACCATTTAAATAGCATTAGCCTGCTAGGTAAGCAGCACACGCAACCTCTTAGTTATCTCATAATTGCATTCCACTTTATGCAGAGCCAACGGTGGTTAAATAGATGGTGTGATGATGTTACATTTAAGGGAATAAATGTAGCATTTTACTTGCTAATCACATCATGTTAAAATGATTTTCTCTAAATCAGTTTCTGGAGATCTTGTCAGTGTTAGTTCCAAGAATTAACTGATTTTGAGCAATCCCAGTAACCCACTGGGAATCTCGCTGCCTGTGCCAGGGTCCATGGTGGGGTTGCACATGCTTGACATAAGGTAAATCCAGAGCTTCCAGGAATGGTCAGTGTTGAAACGTGAGGTATGTTCGGGAATGCTATTTCTTGGCTCAGTCAAACCTACTGCTCTGCGTAAAAACCCTGGCCGTGCTACTGTACATGCTGTCATTTTTAAACACTGATTGAGTATTTACAGTTCATTTTAGGTATACAGAAGCTGTAGTCTCTCCGCACACTGAATGAAAACAGGAGTAGCTGGGTTTCATGAAGGTCTTGTGGTGTGTCTGTTCAATCTAAGATTTCAAGTGTATTTCTTAGGTCTTTTTACACCTAAATTTCCCGTTTTAACAACTGGTTTATTTGACATTTAGAATCTAACTTATTTAATCTATTTGTGTTTCTTTCCATGCCAGAAAGAAAATTTGGAGAGGTGGAAAGGGAGAAGGAAGATTTTATTTGGGAGAAACTGAAAAAGAATTTTTTCCGACTCCTTACAAAGAAAAGAAAACGCAAAATTTTCATTTTGAATCAACATCAAATGATTCAAAATCTGTATCCACAAACTTTTGTTTACTCTCCTGTCTACTTAGCTCTTTTTATAAAACATTCTATGTTTGTTTTCCTTTTTAAAAAAAATGTGGATCGGTTTGTAAGTATATAGTGCCATTTCAAATTTAAAAAATTGAAAATGATGTCTTAGGCATGTTTAAATTAGGTATTTCATTTGCAGCAATTTCAGATTTTCCTCCATGTTTCTTTTTCTAATCAAAATTGCTTATTGAATTAATCTCATTTTCATGAATATTTCAAATTCAATTTTTTATTAATTCATTGTCAAAAAATTATTAAAATGACTTATCTATAGCTATAAACAACTGCTGCTCTCTGTAGGAGTTGGAACTGGTTTTGGTGAGATACTGTTTAAGTCATGTTTACTTCAGACCTTGCAATTTTTTATAAAATTTTCAGACTTTGTGATTACTCATTGTTGAAGAGCTGCATTTTGTCAGAGCTTTAATTTTAGCTCTATTTATGGTTCCTCTGGTTATACAGTTAAATATCTTTGAAAGACATCCATCATAAAAACAAAAGTTAACTATTTGGGAGCTTTTATACATCACACAAGTATTCTAAAAGCTATGCAGAATCACTGTCATACCTTTGTAATCAGCAAATCCTTTGAAAACTTCATAAACTCTACCTCAATTAATTCTGACTTCAGTGATGTATATTGTCCTTATTTACACATGTCTACAATGAGTCTAAACTAGTGAAAAAAAAATCTCTACAGCCTGCGTAATCGCAACACTGCAGTTTGTACGACTCCTGATGGAACTCCTGAAAACGCTTAGTCAGCATTTTACCAGGCTTTAGGAAACTGGCCTTAAAATTTTGTCACAAATCTTAGCAATTGGAATATGCTTTCAGTATGCCAGAATCTGAGAGACACTCAGCTATGAATACTCACATTACCACATAGTTTTCTTTAGCTGAGGTTTGGAAAGGATATTGAGAATTTGCCCTGAGCTTACTAACTACTTGAACAACAAGGTGGTTATATCAGATGATGATTTTCGGGTTATTTTGTGAAGCAATAATCAGATTATTGAGCAGCTAGAATGAAAGCTCAGACACCTACGTTTGATGTAATTATTGCCTCATAAAACAGAAATAATAACTAGGTTAATTTTTCCAAAGAAAAATAATTTGCATTCATATGATAAATCCCAGTTTATCTTAAATACAAGCCTAAATAATGCTATACTATTAGAATAACACTTGTGGTGTTCAGCAAGCTGATATGACACTTGTCATAAAGTGGTGACATCTGTGTCTTTCTAAATAAAATTACTAAAATATTGGATATCCTTGTTTGTGCTTCTTCAGTTGTTGTTAGCAAGTTAGAAAAACTGGCCTGTAGTAAATCATCATTTCTGACTGCTCTGTAGGGCTTGGTTTCAGAAAGCTCAGACATCCCAAACTGTAAGGTCTGTCCTTAGCGCCCACTGGCATCCAAGGTGACAGAGAAGCATTGCGACTATAAGAAGCCAGACCAGAAGGCAGTCACCGCCCTAAAGATACTGGCCCAAAGATGCATTATAAGCAGAGGAAGGGAAGCACAGTGAGTCAGTGACTGAGCCAAAGTCATGTAAGCAATCACTGAAAATGTCAAGAGTTTCCTATTTGCCTATTCTAATTTTTTGTACCTGAATAATCTTTGTTGTTATTGCTATTCAAAATCATCACTTCTGAAATAGGAGTACCAGACAAACGGAAAGGCCATAGTGTTTAGCCTTCTCTTAGGTGCTTTGTTAAGCTCTTTAACCATATTTTACGTTTAATATTAAAATTGAGATATAATTAAAGAATTAATGTATGCAATGGAATGAGATCAGACAGAACAGGTATCAGCAACTTTAGCAATGTATGAACTCTTGATTCTAGATTAAAATTGAACATTTTCTTCCATTTTGGGGTAGGAAGGTAGTATAGAAATATGATATATCACCTTTCAATGAGGAAGAAAAGGTATTTTCATGTCACTAATTGGTTACTAAACCATTTTTCTGCCTGAATCTGGGCTGTGATATTTCCGTTTCTGATGCTGTTCTCTTTTCTCTGTCTACATATGCAATGCCAGAACAAATGAATGCTCTCAGTTTTTTCTGCACTATATAGCCATTGCTGCCTGTGTAGTTATCTCTCCTCTTCTGCTAATACAAACTAGTCTTTTATTGCATTGCTGAGAACAAGGAATTGAGAAAAAAGGCTGATGAGGTGGGCCCAAAGGATCTGTAAGTCTGTGACTCTAATTGCAATGTATCAAGAGATAAGAAATAATCCAAGAACAATATAATGGGAGAATTAGAGAAAAGAGTGGAATAGATTGAAGAGAGAAATAGGTGCTCATGTCATTTTTGGACAAGAACATTTCTAATGGCTTGCAGTGTTCAAGAAAATAGTGTAACTGTGGCAGGATATTTCAAAGATGTAGTTCCAGTCTTATGCATAAATGAAAGGTTTTTATCACAAGTTTCATGTTTTAGGTTACAATAATCTGCAGTTGATGAACATCAGATGAAGGCACTTGCAGTATTGTTGGTCAGCTTTTCATAGAAATAACATGTATTAGTCAACCTAATTTTAATATATTATCATTTCCTAATTTTAGAGGAAATAATAATCTTTTAAATTTGCCTGAATATTCAGGAAATTGTTTTATACCAGCCTGTGCTTGATCTTTGAAATAACAGAATTGGTAGGAGTATATTTATCTATGTAATTCATTGTTTATGACTTTCAACAAATGTATGCTGCTCTTGAAAGCGTGTGAGCTTCACCAGCAAGTCAATCATTCTGACCTGAAGATACATCCCTACTAACAGAGGGATTCAGGGGAAACAGTGAACAGAATCTTGATGACATTTTCCCATGTGATTCACTCAAATATGAGTGTATATAAATTGGATAATGTCCCCGAGTTTGCAGGTATTTGAGTCTTCCGAGGGACAGATTCTGATTTTGTTCCTTAAGAAAAAATGGTTATATTGAGCTTAGTGTAAAAAGTTGTCTGAAAGAAAAATCATATTCACAATTGCTAAAATTTATCCTCTTAATAAATACTGATGGAGCAAATCTGATCAGACCTGAAACTTGGCTTAATTTTAGCGTGTACAGCCTCAGTGTAGTGAAAACTATCACCTTAAAATACTTGAGAATATTTATTCTCTTTTGCAGAAATCTGCATGGATACGTATCCTTTTTCTTTTTTTCCCCGATACTTTAAATTTGTGACTGTGGTTTAGCTGCATTCATGGACCAGTGGTTTATTAACGAATTCTTATAGCCAGAACAGTAGACTGTGTAATGCTAAGTACCTCCTGAAACTTGCCGCCGAGACCGTAGTTCAGAAGAAGGTGTGTGAGGACTGTATGACTGCCAGGGTGACAGCCGAGCCATCAGGACATGCGGGGACCACCCTGGGAGCACAGTTCCTCTCGGCACACCCTCCAAGCCAGATCTTCCATGGGGCTGGTCACGCTATGGCTGGAGTAAGTGCCGCCTCACAGCTCCTTTGCAGCACCAGTTTCTCAGCAGTTTCTCAACAGGTTTCCAGACCATAGGACAAGATAGTGACAACACACTGCCCCTGGCCCATAGGGCTGACCTGTTCCTAGGCAGTATCACCAGCTCGGGTTCAAAACTTCAATGAACCTGGCAGCCTATGAGCTTCAGGGACTTTCTTTGTGGAAGCCTTCCTACATCTTCCAGGAAAAACAGCAAAACAGCCATGTTAGGTCAAAACGAGGGCCTGCCTACCTAACCCAGTTCTGGTGTCTTAGGTGCATGTAAGCCAAACATAATGCCTCCCCTTGTACTCCTGCCTGCCCATGGCAACCAACAGCTGGGGACCTTGCTACTGTTATTTACAAAACCAGAATGCGAGACACATTTTGGGGGTCAAACAGCTTACTAGAGGTGACTTACACATGACTTGAACCTTGCAGTCTTATATTTTTTAATCAGTAATTCTCCTTTGCTTATGATTGTCTATATAATGCCTCATTACGTGTGAGTGCGGTTGATAGGCTACAAGGAGTACACTTAAAAATCACTGGTTTACTGCCACCAAAGCACCTCTCATTTGAGTGTCGTAGACTCCCCCTGAACACACAAAAGCAAAATAAGTGATTCTCTGATATCCCTCTGTGTGCCTCAACAAGGAGCAATCACATTTCCATTTTACGCTGACCTTTATGAGTCGCAAGGCAAGCACATCCAAGGTTCTGCGCTCTAACAATTAATTTAAATGCTAGCCTAGCATTTTTTATTGTCCTAAGGTATTTTTCTACTGTTCTGTTAGTCCTCGAGCCAGGCACCTTCTGGTTTTGAGCTTTTACAGCAATAAATTGATTACAGTTTATTTGGCCTTCTCTGTTGCTTGGAGACAAATGTCTATAAAACATACCTGGAGGCGTTTTCTTCAGTTGTGCTTCCCTTGCCTGGGTCCTCTCTTATTCTTGTTCAAGGAGAGCCAGAAGCAGGCTGTATGACTAAAGAATTTATGGTGCTCTTTGGTCATGGTTCCTCCTCTTGAGCACCCTCGGGGCTTGCTCCAGCTGTCCTCTGACCCCCTGGGGAGACACAGTAAAATGCTTGAGGGTTCCCCAAGATGCTTTCCTAAGTTCATGCAATCATGTAGAATCAACCATAGGAGTTGCAGTGTTTCAGGTCCACCTGGCTAGGCAAGGTTGCTATCTTTGAAAACCATTCCCCAGTCCCAAATGAATTAGGGTGTTTAATATTTGGGAGCTTCAACTTGTTTAGGTATGTGCTTGCGCACACGGTCAGAATGAGATGAAGCAGTAATGTGAAATATTATGTTGAGAAATGTTTAGGTTATTTCAGAGTTTAGAGAAAGACCTTCAGGCTAGCACTATGTTTCACAAGGGGAGTTGCTGGCTTGCTCCAGCGGTCACATTGCTGGATTGTGTTATGTTCTGGGGCAAATACTCTCTTGGATTTTATATATGAAATGTGATTTGTTCCATGGCAATTCTTTAGATGTAAATTGAAAAAACAACAACAACAAAAAAAAACCAAACAAAAAACAAATTAACAACCAAAAAGCAGGGTCTATCTCATATTTACATACTTTCTACAGTTTTAAACATGACAGATGTATGCCAGCAATATAATTTAGAGTTTTCTTGCTTATTTTTTCTAATGCAAAAGTCTCTCCAGCTTTCACTTAGTTCATTTGTATTTCTGCACAAAGTTGTCATCAGTTTAAATGTTACCGCTTCTCATAATAAGCAACATTTGTCATCCTCCTGACCTCTCCTTCTTCCCAAGACTATGAATATGCAAAACTTAATATTGTTATCTCAGATAACCTGAGTAATTGGCTGCAGTGTGGCTGTGTAGCTAAGAAGGGATATAAAAGAAAAAAAAGATAAGGATATAGCATGTCTCTTCTCTGTATATAAGCCATAGCACAAAATAATATAAATGATTCAAGCAGTATTCACAGTAAAAGAAAATTATGCCCATTAAATAACTTTGAAAATGTCTTTGAACTTTATTCCTAACATATACAGATATGAACATACATACTATAGAAACACAAACAAATATTAATGTTTCAAACTTATGGAAAGATGAAGTATACAATCTGAAGCTCTTTGCATTCTGGGAGAGTTCAAGACAGCTTCAAAACATGTCCAGGCAATCCATTAAGTACTTCAAAAAAAAACATCTATCTGATGTGTAGTGTGGATTTTTAGCATCAGTGAAGGACATTGAGATGAATTTTTAAAATAGCACAATAACAGAGAATTGCCTTTCACTCTGCAGTTTCACCATCATTTATTATCCCTAAAAGAGTTAAGAAAATATGTTGGTGCTCATTTAATAGTGCTGACTACATGATTGATAGGGCACTTCTTTGTGAGTCTGTGAAAGGGTTTATGATGCCCATAGCTAAGAAGTTAAATCGGCCCCATTCTGCGTACATGGCCACAAGCACAGCTACTCTCTGCCTTTGAGAGGGAGGTCCGTACGCCATAGCAAAGGGCAGCAATCAAAATAGCACAAATGACTTTCATCAGTCCATTAGCTGTGTTAGTATTTCTCAGCAGTGATGGACTGTTCTGATCAACTCTTGATGAAGCCTCTGCCTCCCTGGTGAGTTGAACTCTTTCACCCGAAGCTGGCACCTTTATTTCTTCACTCACAGCCAAAAGGCTGCCACTGAGATGGGGGAGTCCACCAGCATGAATTGATATGCAGGGCTAAGCCTAGATTTTATTCTGCCTTATTTCTTGCATTTGTTTCTACTGAGTACTATTACAGTGCTAACCACACCTTGACTTTTAAATTTTCTCCGCAGATTTTAGCGGATATAAAATTTCCAGTCAGAAGGAAAACAAAATGCTGTGCTTAATCTCACTTACGGTAGTAAATGTCCTGTGGGCAGCTCTCCTGTTGATCCGGCAATGAGTCAGACCCTTAGATGCGTTGCACAGCAGTGACCATATCACTCATGACACTGAGGGACATGTATCGCTAAAAGACTCTTCACCGCACCACACATGACAACACATAATGTCTTCCAATATTATATGCAATTAGGCTGTGCTTATAAACAGTTCTGTGTGCAAAAAATTACTTTGCTGATCTCTGCAGTGTTTCTTATGTCCGAAATGCATCAACTGTTTACTGCACAAAGCTATGCTATGCACAGTGTAGATTCTGCAGAGAAGATAGTGATAGCAGCTATCATCCTTTTCTCCAGGGCTTGTTTTATTGTTTGTGGTCACTTAAGTTGCTAGGCAAGAAGACTATTGTGCCATATCGTTGTCATCAAGATGACAGAAAGGAGAGATACCAAGCTGCGCATTGTAATAGATTCATAAAATCCGAGTGATGCCATTGCTTAGTGGTATGCCAAGTCTTTTGCCCTGCTATGAGCTTGACAATGTCCTTCTTCCAATAACATGTAAAAATATTAATTTGTCAGAATTCAAATATTTTGCCAGGTATCAGGATTAAAGTCAAAGGATTGACAAGTATGAGTTTAAATAAGAGATTGTGGCAATCATTTCTATTGATTCCAAGAACCCTTCAGGATCCCTCTTTTAATTAGCACTGCAGTTGTTCCACTGCCTTGAGAATTGTTATGGCAATATTTATGGCTGCAGTTGAATAGAAAGTATTTGTAGTAGAGAAATACACACACACCAGCTGATCCTGCACTACTTTTATTACATGAATATAAGTACCACTCGAACATCTGCAAGCTCTTATGAGAAAAATGTGCTCATGTGTCAAAAATCCCAGTCATCAGGAGGGTGCAGCCTGGTGCCACTGATACAACAGCACATCATGTCTGAAGTTTTCTCAAAATGTTTTTCAGGAGAAAAAAAAAAAAGACTTTTCTGTTATGCATGCTAGGGGAAAAAAAAAAAAGACCAATGAAAAATTTTTATCTTGCATCATAATCAATAATGCTACTTTGATAATTGTAACATTAGTATAATTGGCATACATAGGCTGACTTTTCTTCTAAATCCTGGATAATTGGAAAAAGTTTTAAATTTAGTCTTTGAAGGCGAAATACTTTTTTTGTTTAATTTAGCTCTATCATGAATTCTCTCTTCTGGTTTCACCGGAGGCTAATATTTTGCATGCTTACAGGCATACAGTTACTGTATATTCGGATATGAACTCATTTGGACATTACAAGGCCAGAATTCAGCTTCATCATAAAGATTGCAAAGTTTGGACAAGGTTAATGTTGTAAGTGTAAATGGGCAGTAACTGTTCAGTTTAACAGAATTACTGAGTGTGAAACTGCCCTATATATGTATGGTAAGAACTGTTCATTTGAATGGACTTTCCTTTGAAAGCCTTTGTCAGCCGAATCCTGTAATGGAGAATTATGCAGATTAAGTTCCGAGTGGAGGACAGAGAGCAAGAAAGGGCCTGGGTGGGCAGCCTCTGAGTCCTGACAAGGCTAAGATGATTCTAGATCAAATAGCTGTAACTACGAATGCCCGTGCTGCAAATATATGTGTACGGGCAACGTTTTCCAAAGAACCTTCACTGGTAAATTACCTTCCTCTTTAGCATTTTCACCAAGTTGTACATAGAATAAAACATTTTTTTGTCCCCCACCCCAGTAAAATGTACTCTCACTGAAGCAGTACACTCGTGTGAACAAGGTGAACTGGTTTTAGTGTATGAACTTTATATCTGAATGGCCTAGAAACAGTCTGATACACTTGGTCTGTGTATTCTTTGATCTCTGTAACACGATTATTTTTTTCTTGCTTGTTGCATTCAATTCTGTGCATCTTTCAGATCTCACAGGATGAGCTTTTTCTTTTGTTGCAATGCCTTTTTTATCACTAATAAGGTATATGGATATTTCTTCTGTCTTTAAGTGATGGTCCTTCCAAAGAATCATTGGTGTAAGCAGAAAAATAATGTGAATAAAAATATAAATGTTTCCAGTGCTGTAAACTGTGTATTCCGGGAGGAAAATGTTATTAAGAAAATAGGAACATAGTAATTGATAGTTCATATTCAATTATAACTATAAATAATATCAACGCATTTCTATAAAAAATTATAGTAACATTAAATATTCAATATGAGTAGTGCATGCTATATATATATATTACATGTTGTATATAAATTACATAGCAATATAATTAACAATTAATTGAAATGGCTCTATTAGTTAACAGTACGTGGTAGGCAGTCAGTGTTATCTGTGCAGCATTTTTGGATAAGAGATTGCATGTAAGGGTCCAGCTCTCTTATTTCTTTATAAGATTGATTATTTTCCCTGAATTTATCACTCCAAATTGTAAAAGTTAAGAAGCAGCAGAAATGCCGAAATGAAGTCTGTCTGTTTAACCCTTATGTTGCCCAGTGTTTGTAGTAGGGTGATACAGAATGGGATTCGGCAAAGCACAAGCACCATTGTTATTCAGCTGAATAAGTCACCTAGACGCTCAGAAGAAGCCACTTGAACCTGCTCCTTAGTCCCCTGGAAAAGGTACTTCTGTGTTGTGAATGGAAAGTGCAGGGTAGACAAGATAATGTTAGAATACTTATTTTCATTCCCCATCAGTCATCCTGTGACTTTGTCTTGCTTGTTGCATTCAATCTGAACCTTGTATACACAATGAAATGAGTTCTTTTATCTCAGGTTTCTCTCTGATGCTTGTTACCATAGGATCAGAGCAGCCTACAAACGCAGGCAAGCTGGCCAGCTTAGCTCCCTGACACGATATTTTGTAAACTTTGTAAGTATTTATCCCAGTACTTACAGAAGCAGCCTCTAAACCGAGTGGTTCATTACCTGTGTACTTCACTGTAGATGCTCAAAACCTGTCCTATAGCTCCCAGTCACTCACGGTGTCTGCTGGCTTCAGCTGTACTGGCTTGTCACCATCTGTGAAATCTGTCTCTGGCTGTCCAGGGCTGGGGACCCAGAAAACAGGCAACATATCATTAGTGGTCCAGTGTGGTTGTTTTCTTAGTATAAAATGAAAATCCACAAAGCTGCAGTCTGGAAACAACTTGCACCACAGTCTGCACTAATCCTCGCTTTACTAAGTTTATAGCTATCTGTTTGAATTCTTATTGTTACCCTCATCCTTTGAAACCATGCATGTGGTTCTTTCTTTTATATATACATGAGCTTCACAGTGAAAATAGTAGTGCAATCCCTTCCAAGGGACAGGGTGTGCCAGTCAAGTTGAATTCTTTACATATGTGACCCAGTAAACACCAGTATGTCAGTCTTCTCATGTGTAACACCAAGAAGACACCCAGAAAACTCCAGAGAGCTCCTGTGATTAACACCTATTTACACCTATTTACTTGAGTAGATATTTTTATATTAATACTCTGTCTACCCTCATGGTGGTTTTTTTTTTTTTCTGTTAGCCTGAAAACTTCCAGAATCTATGTTTCTGACAACAGTCAACTATCAGTTATCAGGATTGCAGATTGCTTATGCGACATATGGAGAGACTGTTCAGGTATGGCTTGAGCACCATTCCACTGTGCCTCTGAGCAGTTCATCTCTAGGACAGGTGCCAACACCATCATGCAGCAAAAAAAATAGAACCTAAAAACCCTGGGAAACACAGTCTAGTTCCTAGCTATCCCATTGAGGTCAGATGCCTACTGATCTCGTTTTGAAGACCAGGACTGCTGGAGTGCATAGAGTGGGAATACACCCCACCTCATGACTCTCTGAGTCACAGAAGCTTGTTTGGTTCAATGCAACACCCACGCGAACACCCGGAGCTGGCTGGGCTTAGAACTGTGTTGAGTCCAGCAACAAGCTAGAAGCTAGGAGACCAATGGAAGTGCACTTCCATTGTATGGCAGCCCAGGTATGCCACAGCTGATGCTGAACCTGATCTCAAGGTGCAGGGCTGGCTTTCATGTCTTTTTTCCTGGAAGACTCATTCCATGCACCTATTTATTGTACCTGGGTCGTAGCACTTTCAGGCTTCTAAGAGGAAGTGCTGCCTTGAGTGCAGCACCTGATTTCATCCTAGGTCTTGCCTCTGCACTGTGTCATACTATGACAGAGGCAACAAGCCCACCCAGGGTAGCAGGGATAGTCCTGAAGTGCAGTGTGGTTGCTCTGTGCCAGGCAGACAAGGTCAAGGCAAATTGTCATTAAACTAGAACTAATAAAGTCCATTTGTTTCCTGGTGGAAACACTGGTGGTGCTTTGTACCACATTCTCTCTGACTAGCTATACGTCCTTCATGCAGGGCATTCCTGCACTGCTCTCTCTTTGATCTGTAGATTACCCTATAGAAGTTGTGTATACATAATCTGAATTTAGGTGTCTAGGTGCTAAGAATCACCATCCAAAGATGCCTACATTCCACCACAGGCTGTTATAGACAATTTAGTCTCTTGAATGTAGGTGTTGTGTATCAAGCAATCAAAGTAGCTGAAAGAAGATGGTAGATGTGTCTAGCAGAATGGGGTTGAAATCACACTATGCCCTTGTATTCTATTACACAGAAAATTACTTCAGAAGTAATTATCTGAAAGTTAGCATGAGGGAAAAAATGGAATATTGAAAGAAAATTTCAGCTCATTGTTCTCTTTGCTGGAGCTGTTCTTCAGTTCAAAGTAAACAGAAGTAGAAATACTTTCTAGCTACCAAAGTACTCGATGTGGGCATGGACCTGTCTGAGAGGAGTCCTCTCTCGGCATTTGTTAAGAGGGGAAGTGAACAGCTGCACCAGACATCAGTTATGTACCAGATGTGCAATAACTTAGGATACTTTTAATAGAGAAAAAACAAAGTATGAAGTGATTGTAGGACTGCAACTCATATCTGGAGACTTACAGAAACTAAATCTTTGACAAATATTCACTTAACCAAATGTTACCCTGACTGCAGCTGCAGCCAGCAATGGTAGGGTGAAAGAGCTTGAGATAAGAAAAAATCATGGTCAATAATGTCCATTTTTGAAGTAAAGAGTAAGTTTGTATTCTCTCTAAGAGTGAAGCACTGAAGTAGTCTTCTGGAGAGCCTAGAAGAGCTCACTTGTTGAGGACCAACAGCGGCCAGGAAAGTGTTGTGGTAAAGATGACAGATGTGGGTAGCGAGGCAGCAAGAGCAGTGGTAGAGGTAAAGAGCAGCCGTACAAATAACAAAAGCTCCTTTTTTACCCAGCAATACATTCTCTGGAGTGCCACTTACTTCAGAGACTGATTATTTCAAATACTTCTCAGCTGGTAGAAGGACGTTAGCCTACATTTGGACTGCTGCCCTGGACCTGTGAGAAGGTTAGTAATCTTGCCTGCTTGTAATATTATGTAGATTTATTTTTTATCTCTTACCAGTTTATTATTTTATTGTGTTTCTTTATCGTCTTATTAAAGTTACATTTGTTCAAACCACTTTGACCAGAGCAGGCACTCCTCACTGTTCTGTGACTTATTTTCCAGGTTTCTGAGAGGGAGTCTTGAAGCACAGCTTCTTAAGCTTTCAGAAGGCACTGGTAGAGCTTTTACTGGCTTCTCATAAATGTTAATGAACACAGTTTACAATTGCTACTGCCTAGGCAGTCATAAGCTTCCAACTCATCTTTATCTTTCATGACAAGACCTAGAGTTGAGTTCAACGGCTTCCATGCTGAATTTTTTCTTCACATTTTTATTGCATAGGAGTTGTACAGAAGGTTCCTCTCTTTGCATTTCCTCTCAGAGGACTGTGCAGTTGCAGCATGTAGTGTCAGTCTGAGCTGTATTTGACATTGTAGTGCTTTCCCCTGCATTTGTAAGTGCTTTCCTGGCTGCATGGTTTTGTGGCTGGATCCAACCCCACTGAAATCAATGTAAAGGTTTTATGACTGGTGGGAGCTGGATCTTATCTTGCAGCCTGGAAACCAGTTAGTCAAGTATACATGAAAAATACAGAGGTGTTTTAAAGTAACTGCATAATGCCTGCTAAATTAATCTGAAGTAATCTGACAGGGAGACAGAGTTCATAGAACCATAGAATCATAGAATGGTTTGGGATGGAAGGGACCTTAAAAATCATTTAGTTCCAACCGCCCCTGCCATGGGCAGGGACACCTCCCACTAGACCAGGTTGCTCAAAGCCCCATCCAGCCTGGCCTTGAACACTTCCAGGGATGGGGCATCTACGACTTCTCTGGGCAACCTCTTCCAGTGTCTCACCACCCTCACCGTAAAGAATTTCTTCCTAATATCTAATCCAAATCTACCCTCTTTCAGTTTAAAACCATTACTCCAGTGTGTCAACCATGCCACACAGCTTGTCGTTGGCAAATTTGCTGAGGGTGTACTCAGTCCCACTGTCCATGTCAGCGACAAAGACGTTAAACAGCACTGGTCCCAATCCTGACCACTGGGAAACTCCACTTGTCACTGGTTTCTACTTGGACATTGAGCCATTGACTGTAACCCTTTGAGTGTCACCATCCAGCCAGTTCCTTATCCACCAAGTGGTCCATCCATCAAATCCATGTCTCTCCAATTTAGAGACAAGGATGTCGTGCATGACAGTGTCAAGTGCTTTGCACAAGTCCAGGCAGATGACGTCAGTTGCTCTTCCCTTATCCACCAACGCTGTAATGCCATTGTAGAAGGCCACCAGATTTGTCAGGCATGATTTAGTGAAGCCATGTTAGCTGTCACCAACCACCTCCTTATTTTCCATGAGCCTGAGTAGAGTTTCCAGAAGGATCTGCTCCATGATCTCTCCGGGCACAGAGGTGAGACTGACTGGTCTGTAGTTCCCCAGGCCTTCCTTTGTTTCCTTTTTAAATATTGGCATTATGTTTCCCCTTTTCCAGTCAGTGGGAACTTCACATGATTTCTCAAATATGATGGATAGTGGCTTAGCAACTTCAATCATCAGTTGCTAACCCATGGATGTATCTCATCAGGTCCAATGGATTTGTGCACTTTCAGGTTCCTTAAATGGTCTTGAACCTGATCTTCTCCTACAGTGGGTGGTTCCTCAGTCTCCCATCCCCTGCCTTTGCCTTCTGCAATTTGGGCAGCATGGCTAGAACACTTGCTGGTGAAGACTGAGGCAAAAAAGTCGTTGAGTACCTCAGCCTTCTCCGTATCCCAGGTGACCAGGTCTCCTGCTCCCTTCTGGAGAGGGACTACATTTTCCCTACTCTTCCTTTTATCACCGACATAGGTATAGAAGCCTTTCTTGTTGCCCTTGACATCCCTGGCCAGATTTAACTCTATCTGGGCTTTAGCTTTCCTAAACTGGTCCCTGGCTGCTGGGACAATTTCACTATATTCCTCCTGGCCTACCTGCCCTTGCTTCCACCCTCTGTAGGCTTTCTTTTTGAATTTGAGTTTCTCCAGGTGCTCCTTGTTCATCCATGCAGGCCTGCTGGTTTTTTTGCCTGACTTCCTCTTTGTTGGGATGCATTGCTCCTGAGCTTGGAGGAGGTGATCCTTCAGTATTAACTAGCTTTCTTGCCCTGTGTTCCTACCATCAGACTGGCTTTGTTTAATATGACCAGGGCTTTATCCCATGGTATTCTACCAAGCAGAACCCTGCACAAGCCAAAGGCTGCTCTCCTGAAGCCCAGGGTAGTGAGTGTGCTGTGCACCCTCCTCGCTGCCCTAAGGATATTGAACTCCACCATTTCATGGTCACTGCAGCCTTTGAGCTTCACATTTCCCAGCAACCCTTCCTTGTTGGTGAGAACAAGGTCCAGCAGAGCACATCTCCTTATTGGCTACTCTGTCACCTGGAGAAGGAAGTTATCATCGACACATTCCAGGAAACTCCTCAATTGCTTACGCCCTGCTGTGTTGTCCCTCCAACAGATATAGGGGGTGGTTGAAGTCCCCCGTGAGGACCTGGACTTCTGAATGTGAGGCTGTTTCTATCTGTCTATAGAGGGCCTTATCCACTTGGTCTTCCTGGTCAGGTGGTCTGTAGCAGACCCCCACTGTAATGTCACTTGTACCTGCCCTCCCTTTGATCCTGATCCATAAGCTCTTGGTATGAGAGTCTAAGAAAAAAGGCTCGCTGCCTGCTGTCCCTAAGGGAGGAGAAGTTCCGGTTCTTGCAGTGCTGTGTTTTTCTTGTAGGGCAGAAGATGTGCTCTAATATTGAACCTAGGAGTACCAGGAACCCAGATCCTGAGAAGATATTTGGAGCCGTAGATGTAGGGATTTCAGGGAATGGTTAGGCTTCATGAATGTGGCAGGGAGTTGGAGGCAGTGGTAACCAGACCAAAGAAAGATGTGACATCTAGACATTATGGTGTTCAAAGGGGAAGACACGTGGATGGATAAGAGCACCAAGAGAAGGAATGAACAGTGACACTTGATAATATAAGTTGTAGGCTAGCTGGAGCATGCATATTTTGAACAAGGAACAGTAGAAGGGTACACAGTTACACTGACGTGAGTATGAAATGATGAAAGAATGACACAGGAATAAGGGTTTTCTATTACCAAGCCTTTTACTGTCAAGGAGTACTAACAGGAGAAATTTTTTTTGTTTTCCTCTCACTAGCAAGATAGCTACGCTGATGTGCTCGCTGTCCTTCCTCTGTGAAAAAATTGGACTCCTTGAAATTTGTATTAAGCATCACCTTCAAGTAGAATCTCTCTAGGAACTAGTTGCAAGCAGACTGCTTAATAGACTTCTTTTCCCCCACCATTTGAAGGTCCTTTATCAGAAAGTTATGAGAATATTTCTATATTAATGCAGTGGTCGATTTCTGAAAATGTATTTCACTGACTTGCAAGGCATTCAAAATTATAGAAGCTTCAATTCACAGGATCAGTCTAATTTTTTTCCCCTGCAGTTTCAATATGCATGACATCTGAGTCCGACTTGGAATGAACTTTTAACTTCTCCAGTGTGGTTTGGTTTTTTGAGTTGTTTTTTTTTGGTTGTTGTTGCTTTTGTTTGGGGTTTGGGGTTTTTTTTCTGTCAAAGCCCTTGGGATTTATGTCTTAAAATAACCTAAACGATCTCTACAATGTTTTTAACCAATTAGAGAGACTTTTCATGTTTGTACCATAAAATCCCAAATGCCAAACATTGCAACAGTCAGTCAAGTGCTTTCTCTTGCATACAACTTTCTGTCTCTTCCAGCTGAAAACTTACAGATTTATTTACTGAATGTATTGAATCAAAGGAAATTCTATTTTGTGCTCTGAACTTTACTGTTCATCTGAGCAACAGTATTCAACGTGGAGACCTCTAAAGGAGAAGTGTTACTGTACCGCTGTACTTTTGATTGATGGTATTTGCAATAGGAAATGCCTAGAATCTCTGACAACTGTCCAAAAAACCAGTTTCCCCCATCTTGATCTTGATTAGAAATAAATCAGTTTTGCTACCTCCTTTTAGTCAGGAAAGATTACTATGGTCCACACATGAGACTCCAGTGATAGCTGTCAACAGTGATGTGGCACCATGAGGTTGGTGTCCCTGTGTGAGTCCTCACGCTGGAGCCCGGGAACGTCTGCCTTGCCTCTTTCTCTCAAAAATCTTGAAAATTACTGCTGTACCCAAAAACGCTTTGTGGCCTAGTTTCAGTTTACAGTGTGGTACAATTTGAATGGCAAATAATGTGCCTTGTTTATGGTAAATGTTAAGCAATCAGTTTTCAAAGTGTTGTTAGAGGCTTCCTGTGACTTTAACCTATACTCCTCAGCTGCTCTTTTAGAGTAAGCCTGTCTTTACAAATTTTGTCTGAAAATTTATTTGTCCATTTCCGGTTTGTCATTGATTTATACTGACAGTGCAGTGGGAATAAACGTCCCTCATTGCTGAGTGCTTCTCGTTTGCCTGGACCCCAACCAATTGTAAAAAAAACCAACCCAGCAAAATCACAATCCTCCCTTTTCATCCTTTCTCGAATGATGCACTGATTGTCCCTCTAACTTCTTTTGCAATTAGCTTTACCTTCTTTGACTTTTACCAACACACACAAGGGAAAAGAAATCTTCCTACAGTGTACAAAGTATGTCAACTGCCTCTTGAAACCACGTACTTTTTTTTTCTTCCCTGAAAGAGAAGGTGGAAATACTAATAGGAAAAATTACCCAACACCTTCAGTAATATCTTGGGCTGCAAAATACTCATGCCTAATTCCCTGAATCACTACTTCCTCTGCGGTTTTCAGTGAGAAATTCAGGACAGGATCTAACCCATGTTTAGATGCTCTAGTTTCTGGAGTTACCAAGGCTCTCTCCACAAGCAGTGCGGGTAGACAAACGCATCCTTTTTAAAAGTCACCCTCTGGAGGCCTCAATTCCCATCCACAAGCAGGGATAAAGCACTTTGCTACATCAGAAATGTATTCTGAGGATAAATGCATTGAAGAATGTAAGGCATTTGCACTTTGACACTACAGCTGTGTCAGTGCTGGAGACAGACCACATTATGGAGGCTTCGCAACAAAAATGGTCAGTAAACTTACTGTGTCGGGGTAACTGTGTGATAGGAAATGGAGTTTGGCTTGGCCTGGGCTTCTGAAATTTGCTTAGGCATTTGTGGTGACTGAAGGTACAGAGGCTGTGAGGACAGTAATTACTTCCTTCAGACAGAGAAGAACTGAGAGCATATTTGTGCCCAGAGATGAGCAGAGCTCGGAAAGGGAGATGAATTCAAGCAGAACACTAAAAGGGAAAATGAAGGGTGGTGCCAACTGATCATAGGCACTAATGAAGGTTTACAGCAATAAGTAAACTGAGTAGAAAGCAAGCATTACTGTAGAGCAAACAACAACTCTTCACTACAAAGACAAGTACATCCCCGTGTAATGGCCTGACTCTCAGAGGAATCTGGAGGGAATATAGTCTTTGAAGATTGCCTAAGAAATAAGTGCTCAAAGCCCACAGGCTGACTTAATCAAAGCAACTCTTCCATTAAGACCTCCTCCACATCCCAAGTGCTTTGTACCTCACAGCATCTCTCCTCTCTGGACACAGAAGGCTTTTCTCTATAATTTTGTTAGTGATAAGTGACCAAAACTACCACCAGAAAGCCATTTATGCCTCACTTTTAAGCTAGTGTAGGCTTTTTCTGGTGGGTTGTGGGTTTTGTTTTGTTTGCTTGTTTGTTTTACCTCAAGCTAAGGATAGGATCTGTGTTATGAACCCTTGTGTTATTTCCCATTGCACATTCTGCTTCACTTCCTGAACCTTGATCCAGGGCTTCTCATCACCATGGAGGGATTCAAAGACTGTCTAGTCAGGGAGGATGGAACTCTCTTCTGCACTGGCAGAGCAATGGGGCTCAGAATAACAGCATCCTACAGTGAAACCTCATACTTCTCCTAGAGCTTAGATGCTGCTGAAGTATAACTGGCCAGAGCGAAATGCTGTCAGTGGTGATGTGGGGCATGACTGTGATAGGACACACCTCCTGGGTTACCTAACCCTTGGGAAAGGAGGAAGGGTAAACTGAATCACCCAAGCTCCCAGAGGCAAATCCAAACATGATGTTTTGTTAAGGTTAAACATCACCTCCCTTCTGAGGCCTTCTGCTTCACCAGGGGAAATCACTGCATTCACCGTTCCCTCACAGTAACTGTCAGAGATGCTGAAGGACCACCGTGTGGAATAGCTTCTGGCAAAGAAAAATAGGGAGATAATCAACAAGGGGCTAATTGCAGCGACAAGGCCGTTGTTTAAATGACCTTGAGGTGACTTGGGCACAAGGCAGGGTCTGGCAGAGATGGACTCATGCTGGTCTCAGTCTCTGCCCAGACCGTAATCAGAGGTCATGCCACAAACCCTGCTGACCTGGGAGCTCTGCTGGTAGTTATCACTCCAGCAAACAGTACATTTGCCAGCCCAATGAATTAGGTATCTCTGGGGTGAAGTTGCAACACCCAAGGCTCATTAACTTATTGTGAAATAAGCAGAATGTTATGGAATAGCAGAGATTATCAGGAAAGGATACACAGGACCAACATCCCCTTTGTCCCTGCAGGCAGGATTATCAGGTCATGGCATAACTTTAGGAAGTCTTGCTGCTTCCAACACTTACAGATACATGACTGCTCTAAACACCTTGTTACTTAACCAGTTTTGAGCCCCTTGAGTCCTAGCTGTGGGGGCAATTTTTGATGCTTATGAAATAACAGCAAGGAAAAGAATGAGTACTGTGATGGTTACAACAGCACTTCATTTCTGTTCTTCTAAGCTGCATTTCACATTCAATACACATTTCTTGGGTTCTGCCTTTGAAGGAGAAGAGGGGAGCCTCATCCTTCTCAAGGATGATGGTTTGGTTTAAAAAAAGGCAATGAAAACTCTACATCAATAGATGAAAGTCAGCTGTTCTGCACTCCCAGCTGCCTATAAATGGCCAGGACACTGACAAATAAACAGCTACTGTGCAGAAAAAAGGGAAACGTGGTGCTCAAAGCACTACAAATCGTGCTGTTAGGCTAGACTATGGGAACTTGGAGAATTATTCTTTTTTAAATTATAAGGAAATTTAAGAGGCAGTTTAGGGATAGGGAGAAGAATACCTGGATACTTTAAAAGGAAGTTGAAAAGCAGTAAGAGATACGTCAGCATAGCAAAGGAAACTTCCAAGTCTAACGTCCAGCGGGACTTCTATCATATCTGCAGATACCTAAGTATTTGGAGAAGGGGAGAAAATGTAGTAACCATGAACTGAACTGGCAGCATTCAGAGGCAGAAAGAACAAAAGCCTGTTCTAGAGAAGATCAATGAGACCTTAATATTAAAAGTGGGAAGAAAGATAATGATCATACCAAATTTGTACTTTGGAGTGTAGTGATGCAACACTTACAGGGTAAAAGATGAGTGGCACACATCTGAATGCTACAAAAAGTCTAGAAAATACAGAGGAAAAGTTATCATCCTTATTGAGAGGCAAATTGACCCTCTTCTCTTTGAACTACATGAAGGTGATCCAGGTTATTATAGCAGGAGAGAGGACTAAGTGATTTGGTGCTTCTACGCTACGGCTGCCAGTAAGAATCAAGTCATTCTCATCTGTTGTAATCAAATGTAATTAGGTAAAAAAAGAGCAAGTGAGTATACTTCAGGTTTAGCCTGCCTGCATTGGATTTTGATTTAGACTTGGCTCTGCAGTTTTATCAGCTTCACATGCCTTGAAAGAGGCCATTTCAGTTTGTGACCCAGGACGCTCTGCAGCTGTTTGTCATTCCCATTTTAGCAAAAACACAAGGTCTATGAATAAAACAGCAGAAGAAAACAAGCAGCAAAACTGTAACTAATAGCATTCATTAGCTCATTCTGCTATTAATGAAAGCACAGTTTAACATCTTTTTTTTTTTTTTTTTATTTAGTGTAATGACAAATGTTCCCATTAGACTCAACTTTTACTTTTGAAACAATAATCGTGGTCTTCATTTTGCTGGAAGAAAGAGTGTGATGATTACCACCCAATGGGGACTGATGGGGATTTGACTCTACTATATAAAATATTGTGTATATTTGTAAACTAGCTGTTCTGTTTGAATAATTCATGACCAAAGTTACTTGGAAACTTGATAGATATTTTGCAAAGGAGACTGGCACAAAAGTTTTGGTTTCCTTTCCCTCTAGTCTCATTGCCCTGGGATTTCAGAGGTTACCACAGTGTCAGCCTTGCTTTGATTATGAGACACCGAGTGCACCCTTGGAGTCAGTGCTCTCAGACCAAATCCAGTAGGTTGCAGAAAGGGAGCTCAAATATTGGCAAGCAAGGACCCCTGTAATTATTTATCTCATTAAGTACATGTCTCAGTTCTCAGTGTAATACCTTCATGCAGTGGCCCTTCTGCTTGAATTCAGGTGCTGTGTTTCTTGCTGCAGCTGCCGTGGATAGCAAAGCTCTCATGAGTATGTGAATGGTCAGGCCCTTATTTGAGCCTGGCAGGTAAAAAGCAGCAAATATTTTAAACAGTAGAGTTCAGAGCATTATCCATCTCCTAGCCTTAAGGATTCACAGATTCTATCTTAATGATCTAAATGAAAAAATCAATTCAGAATAGCATTAAAGCTTTGTTTCTGACAAATATTTTCACAGTCTCCTTTCCTGTAACATATTTATTCAAATGGATCTTTCAACCATATATCTATAAAAAACTTGCAAGAAAATAAGTAAGTCATGAGAGTGGGGAAAGGGAGTTAGCTCGCCCCACCATGCAACAGGGAAGGAGTCAACTGACTTCTGATAACAGAAAAGCCCATGAGTCCAAGGTACTGCAATCACGGGTGCAGAGGCAAATAATCAAATCAGTGATCAGATAAGAGACTCTTTCTCCAGCAAATCTTGGAAATTTATAGTTTAATTACAAGAGTGGGCTGGGAATGATCATAAGGAGCCTCAGCCTCTATGAAAATATTAAGCTGAACTGAAGCAGAGTTGTGCAGTTGAAAGTAGGGGGGAGAGAGGTGGGATCTGAGAGGGCTGGCAAAGCTTTGGGAAGAATATTAATATACATAAATGCTAATGTTTTCCTTTTATGTGGAACAGACTCCAGAAAGGGAGGCTTGATGTAGGATGCAGCAGCTGAAAGGGGCAATTGAGACAATGAGGACAGCTGCTCTAGGATTTTTCATTCCAGCCATGTACTTCTGAACTGTGATCTCCAAAAGCTGTGTCTGGGTGGGGTGTGGGGGGGTTGTGGTTGGAGATCACCAGCTGCGAGGAAAACTCTCAGAAGTTTACACAAAGCACCATTTAAAAGTTGAGTGCATTGGCTCAAAGCAAGCTTTCGGTTGGGTTACATAGACAGAAAACTGGTAGATGTTTGGATAGAGTGTAATAAAAAAACCCTTGTTTTCACCCCACTGAGTTTTAAATTATGGAAATTAATTAGAGACAGCTCAAGGAGGCAGATGACCATGGCTACATCTGTACTAGGAAATGAAACAGAACCAATCACAGATGGGCCATGCCCACACTACATAACTTTTGGCCATGGGTTTCCTCTGGGCCCCTATCCAGCACTTGTATAGCATAATGATTATTTCTGTACAGTAGCTAAAATTGTGTGAAGGCTCAGGTTTCAGTCTGCCAGACCAGTGTTTTCATAGCGTGAAACTGAGGGCATGCGTTGCATAGCCGTGACATGTACCGTGTTGCATACCTGGGGATTCAGACGCTGCTGGGACAGAGCTGGAGGGCTGTGTAAGAGCAAGGAGACAGCTCCAGTGCTTTAGGGATCTCCATACTGTCTACTGGAAGCAGTTCCCAGTGTTATTCCCCCCTGGCATTATTTAGGACTTGTTGGCTCAGGTCAAAACTATGCCCAAGAGTGTGTTAAGTGGTGGGGGTGATTTAGGGCCCAGTAAGCAAGCTTGTTGCCTGGTCATGTTTTACTTAGCATTATTGTGAAAATATTTTCATTAAAATAGAGAAGATGACAAACGGAGTGTAAAACTGATGGCTGGATGCAGCTTAGCCAGCGATGCATAGGGAATCAGGGTATATACATGTACATACTCCTGTTAGGACCTCCAAATGCACTGCCTGTCCCGCTGCTCACGTGGCACAGATTCTCTTCTTCCCCAGCAGCCGTGGCTTCTCTTCCCCCAGCAACCATCAGCACTCTAGTGACTGTGGCTTGCTCTAAAGGAGGGACTAGGGGAAGGGACATATCAGACAAGGGACTTCATACAGAGATAGGCAGTATTAATAAGACAAAATTCACTGAACAGTCTGTTCCACACACTGATATGTGTCATCTGGACTGTGTAGGCTCTGAGGAGCCTGAGCAGAACCCAAGGTGGGGTTGAATTGCTGGGAGCCTCCCAGAAACCAGGCACTTTCCTCACACTAGTTTCAGGAGAGAGACCACACCAGGGCTGATGCTTTGCGACTGGGATGTCAGATTTTGTGACTCCAGGGCAGCCAGATCCCATAGATGGGCACCAAGCACCTGCGTTTGGCTGAAGCCACAGGTTTGGGACCTTGGGTAGCAAAATTAAGGTGACAACTGATCTACATGTGGGCAGTTTTTGAATGGCATTCTCAGAAATTCGGTTCATTTGAAATTTCAAAATGTTTGGAGTTTGGTCCAAAACAAAACAAAGCAAACAAAAAAGAGTAAAAACCAAAAGTATTTCAATTGAACTGGAAATTCTGTCCTTTTTGGTCAGTTCAGCAGCAGGATTATTAGAAAAATAAAGTACAAAGCACAATGAGGGGAATCTCCATCCCTACTAGAATTGACTTCGTATCAGCCTCCTCCCAGAGAGGAGACTAAAGCAGCTTGATAAAAGCAATGCCACAGCCAAGAGGCAATAAAGTAACTATCAATATACCCAGGGAAAGCACTGGGGAGGAGGTGAGTAATTTCAGGTAAAGGACAATTTTGACATACAAATAAATGGATTTTTGCAGGCCATGAATATATTTAAGGATGAAATGAGATGGATACTCATAACTAGTAGAGAAGCTGAGTTCTGATGCCCCAAACTCAATTCCGTGTTGCTTAAGATGGGGTTTAAGGGAGTTTGAGATGTTCAGATGACACAAAAGCTGGAAATTGTGAACTAGATCCCTGCATATAAGCTGCAGGGGATGTGTTGAAGAACATTATCCTTCCCTCTCTGCCCATGTGAGTAAGCAGTTGGGAGTCAATGCTGTGTACCTGTATCTCATGATACTTAGATGTCAGGATGTATGTAGGCTCTGTGCCTGATCTTATGGGTTGGGGATGTCTGTGTTTCAATTTTTAACAGTTATTCAAAACTTCCTGTCCATTTCTGGTTTTGCTGTTTCTGTAAACTTGATTAAAATCAGCAGATGTGGGGAAAAAATAAATGAGGCTGTCCCAACATATGAGTAGATTTACAGCCATGACAATATTTTGTTGGAACCACTGAAATATTACACACTGAAGACAGTCATCTTACTGTCATAATCCTTATTCTCTCTGCCCCAGGACATCCTACCCAGCTGTACATTTCTCTGAATTTCTCCACTGCAGACAAATGGATAGGGTTTGGAGGTCCCAGCCCTTTAGGCAGCTATGAAATCTCAGTATTGAGCTTCCACTTCTGCAGGGTGTCAGAAACTGTGTCTGTGCTCCACAACTAACAGAAGTTATACTTCCTTACATTATATGCTTCCAGAATTACAAAATTCCCTTACATTTCCCTACTCTTGGGAAGGTTAATGGCTTGTTTCATATTTTAAATTAAACTTCCAGAACCCAATAGGAGTACTCCAGTGGCTCTCCTGTGCAGAGGCTTTGGCCAGGCATGGATTGATCTGGGAGTGAGGGCAGAGGCAAACAGACCTTCAACCCTGTGCCCCTCGTCTGCAATGGAGACATGGCCCTGGCTTCTGGCCTCCTCGTCATGCCAGGGCTACCTCTGCCCCAGGGGCAACAGCTGGAAACTACTGCTTCAAAGTCATAAAAGTTAAAGGCTGCACTTAGGAAAATGGGAAACAGCAGTTTTGTGACAATTTCTTACTAGAAGAAGTGCACGTAAGCACGTTGTGTAACAAGCGTACAATATGACACACGTGAACTCATGAGTGCAAGCGCTGAAAGTTGGTAGTGCTCTTGCTAAAGAGCATGTATACAAGTAGCACAGGTCTCAACACTACAGGGCCCTCCTCCTGGCTGTGTCAAACATTTTATGGGATTATTTCTGTACAAGCTATTTCTAGATGTGGCCCATGTCAGAGGTTTTGGCTGGATGGATATCTAAGCATCTGTTTACGAGTGTCAGGATGGATGGAATGTTATCAAGTACAGTCAAAGGGAACTGGAAAGGACACATCTGCTGGTGCTCCACTTTGGGGCTACAACTGTTGTGATTAAAAATAAAACAAAAAACCCACACTAGGTAAATGTCACTGCCATTTAAGCACTGCATTTGCAAGTGACTTTAGGGCTGATACCTAAATTGCACTGGGTTTATATCAACAACGACAAATAAAAGCACAATTCAACTCAGAATTTTGATAAAAGACCTCTTTTCCCTGTTTGGCTGTTTGGTCTTTCTGTTCTTTCTGTACACTTGTTCAGTAGTATAAAAATCCTTTAAAAAACAATCTTCAAAGAAAAAGAACAGTGAAAAGGTTACATGCTTAGATTTAATTTTATATACAATGTGTCACTCTGTATGTGTTCATTTCAAGTACATAAAGCAAATTTGGACATAATTGATTTTTTAAAAAAATAAAATGTGTGGGGTGGCGAGAATTGTGACAAGCCAAATTAAAAGCATGAGGAAATGCAGGAAACCAACAAGAGGAGTAAGGATAACTAAAAATGACCACAAAAATGACCTTGTTGGCAAAACATAGACTTATGAATAAACTAACTCCCATATTAGGACTATATAATAGTAAAGGATATAGCTCTGCACTGGTCCTGAACTCCAGACAAGGGAGGAAGTTGGACTTGTTGAAAGCCTCTGGGTGACAGTGAAAGGAGGACATGACTGCTTCTGTTGTTAGACCAAACCACCCAAACAGAGAATATCTCCTGGGGAAGATTTTTTTATGAATAACATGACAACGCACATGGACAAGAGAGTCACGAGAGAGTTTAACCGTCCAAAGAACGGGTAGGAAAGTAAAACATGAGGACAGAGATCAATTAGCAATCTCTAGATTGAAAAGCAGTGGTCACCATTTCTGGTGCAGCGGAAAAAACAGAGAGAAAGGCTCTTCTGGATGTGGTTCTGACCAGTGACGTGTAGTTGTTTGAGAATGCGGCGATGAAAGGCAACCTGGAGACAGTGACTATGAAATTATAGTGTTTGCAGACCTAAGGAAGAAAGTAGGGAAAAGGAGAAAATCATGGACTTGAAGCAGGCAAACTTCCAACTCAAGCCAACAACAAAGGAAAACACAATTAAGTTGCTGTGGCACAAAACATGAGCTATTGCTATCATAAGGGAAAAGTACCGGGAGATGAACTTAAGTAAGCCAGAAGCTTTTAATTGATCTCAAGCTCAGAGTTCCACCTGGAAGGTAGAAATCATATCAAACTCTAAAATGTACAAAAAAAACCGTCACGTGTGTATAAAACCCAATCAGAAAACTAAGGCACAAAACCACCACACAGCTAGAAAACCCTTTCAAAAAGTAATGTGCATTAATAATAAGGAAGAGCAAGGAAAATGTTGATTGTTTTTCCTGTCTATTTAGGGGAGTGGAGGGAAGGCGATGACATAACTAATGATCCAAGAGGGTCAGAGTATTTAAAAACTTCTTTGCATGCCAACTGCAGGCACATGACTAACATAATTAACATTTATGACAAAGGGTTAAGCACTCGATCTAAAACAGGGAAGAAATAGGACAGGAGAGTGTTACGAAATGTTCTCAAATCAGCCAGACCACATAGACTATGGCCTGGGATATTTTAAGAATGAGGTGAATTGGTCAGATCAGCTATTACCTGAGAATTCGTGAAAGATGGCTAAGAGATATAAGACTGGGAAAGGACAAAAATAACAGCTGCCTTTTAGAAAAAGAGGGGAGAGAGTACAGGAAGAAGAGCCTGGAAATAATAAACTAATCAATTTAACTTCAACTAAAAAAAAAAATCTAGAATCCATCAAACTATTTGGAAACACTTGGAAGACAGCAGAAAAAGTGATAGCATAAAAACTGATTTGCTAAGGCATATATTTTTAAACCCAGTTACTGTACTTTGATACTGTCATATCACAAAATTAGGGTTTTACAGGGACCTGTCTTTGTTATGACTTTATTAACATTTTATTAACAATCTGGATAACAGTCTTATTAAACTTGCAGATGGGACAAAGATGGAAAGAAGTGCAAATATAAATGTTTGGGAAGACACAATTCAAATTCAGAATTATCTTGAGAAATTGCAGTAGTGGAATGAAAAATGGATGAAACGCAACAGGGTTGATGTACTGCATTTAGGTGGGAATAATAAAATTTAAAAAATACAGGCCAGGGAATGACTTTTTAAGAATTAATTTTCCAGAGAAGTACCTGGAGATAATAGGTCACAAATCAAGGATGTATCAAAAATAACTATCTATTGCAAACGCAAGACACAAGGAATATGCTGTGATTTATAAATAGCAGTACAGCCCTCAAGCTTTCCACTTCTTGGCACTACTAGAGTGTTGGATAGAGGACTTGGTCCCTTTGGGGCACTATACTTCAGAAAAGACATGGACCAACTGGAGAAAGCCCAAAACAGTGCAAGTGATTAGAGGCAAAGAGAATGTGATCTATGATGAAAGATTTTAAAAATAGATATTATTTGGCCGAAGACAGAGAAAAGACTGAAGAGTACATAGCAATTTTTTTCAAACACAGAAGAGAATAAAACCTGACCGCTATTTTCATCACTGATAGAAGAATTCAGGAATTTAAATTGTAGGAAGAAGAATAAGGGTTAGGCATTAAGGAAAATTTTCTAATAACTGACTGGTGAACGTTTGGTACAGGTGGCTTTGGTAGTTAAAGGGGTCTTTACCACCAAGACTTGTTAAAAAAGCTAGTCAAGAAAATACCAAGAATTAGGTAAGCACAGTTAATCCTGCTCTGGGGCACATGAATGAACTACATCTGGAGTAGGTAACTTATAGGTTTCAGCTGCATTTGGCTCCTCAGTAATTCAGATGTGGTTACCATGTCAAAATGACGACATGTCAAGCATGTGATGAGCAGGTGGTCTCATATGGAAGCTGATATGGAAGCTACTGCTCAATCTGAGTGAAAAGAGGTAGTCATCAGGTCCTGTTTAGAGTGAAGTCACCTATTTTCTTGGAACCCAGCTTTATCTTCAGCTTGACCCTCATCTCATGATGGAGCTCTGGAGTCCTGTAAGAACACTGCTGTTCATTGGACTCCCGCTCTTTGGCCTCGCTGAGGAATATGGTATGCATCCCAAGGCTTCCATCCAAGGTGAAGCATTGTTATGCAGCTCCATTAATCAGAAAGGCTGGACAATCCCCAAACTGGAAAACTCTTGAGGTCATTTCTCTGTCATCTGACTTTTGCCCTCACTGCCTTTCAGTACTGTTATCAGTGTTGAGAATCATCAAAGTACAAGCGTGCAGGATGAAAAGAGTTTCAAATAATTGTGTGCAGCAATTTCACCCAGGCAGTGGTTGAGGGCCAAAGAACATTAGATCATGTGGATGGACAGCCAAACGGTTTTCTATGAATGGAACGGGAAGTCCATGTGATGACCCCATGGATGAGAGAAAGACGTGTCACGCAAGAACAGATGAGTCCAGAGATCTGCATTTTGACTGCAAGGGAATTATGGCGCAATAATGACTTCTGAAGGGAGACCTACCAGTGTAATCCCACAGCATATCCCACAGCAATCCCTCTATAGCAGGGAAACCAGGGAACTAAAGACCAGTGTGTCTGATTTTTACACCTGATTGATAAAGAATAGGATTGGGAAGCACATGAATGAACGTGGTCTTTTTGAAGAGTCAAAGTGCTACCCCACATCATCTTACAAATTTTCATGTATGTAACAATATTCTGCTTTGAAAGACACTTCTCTGTGGAGCATTTGAATGACAATCTAACAAATATTAAGACAAGATTTTCCTCTACTTATGTTATGTTTTCTCAAAATGGTGAGTTGATGCAAAAAAACAAGCTCTTCAGAAAAAGCTTAATGTCATCCTCAGAAGAAAGCGTATCAGTTATGTACAGAAGGCAACAACACACATTTTGTCAGCCTGTCTGTCTCGAATCCCTTGCTGTCACATACGTTTAAGACCTGTCAATTATAGACTTTGAGCTGAATCGTAAATTAAAGGATGCTGCTGTTCCTGGAACAAGCAGACTTATGAAAACAACAAACAAAGTTACTCTGTGGTTTTGTTTACGTTCTTCAACTAGTTCTAGAATTTTAAATCTCATGCTTTATACACTGTGACATTGGTCAATTTCATGTCTGTTGTTTTTTGCATGGTAGCACTAGTGTTTTAGCTTAAAGTGAATTTGAGTACACAAATAATTAAACATAGTCTCTGCTTTAGCTTCTGGGATCTCCTTTCCACCTCATATCTGACAGACAAAAGAACTTGGAGCAGACAGAGGGAACACGTAGCAAAAGTTGCAGAAACATGCTTATAAAATGTGAGTAGACAATGAGGGCATGCTCTGAGCAATAAAATGCAAAATCCTTTGAAAAGTGAACCAGTTCGGTCTCTAACATCTTGGAATTTAGGATTCTAAGTGCAGGAAAGCGATGCAAGAAATCCTTGTTTTATGTGCTTAAGCCTTTGAGACATTTTGGACACTAGCATCTTAGGCAGAAGCTTCACCAAACACCTAAGCTTGTGGCAGAAGGAAATGAAGGACATCATGGACACATAGGTGCAGGAAGTGGTCTCAGGCTCTGGATTCCAGTTTTGCACTATGTGCCCGGTCTCAATCTTCAATAAGCACGGGAAAGACTAAGGATGGGATTCAGTTAAGATCCACAAAGCAACACTTGCACATTATTTATCTTCAAATTGATTAATGTTTTTCATTGCTCATTTGCAGTTGTTCTTTTGACTGATGTAACATCTAGGATGCAGGACAGCCTGTATAGTACTGCAAGCAGGCCAGGACACCAGCTTAGAAATTCCTTACCTTAAATAAAAAGAGCACTGAATATACTGGCTAAGCAAAGCCTTCTCTTTTACTCTCCTCCATCTCCCTTCTTCAGAAACAACGCAAGCAAAATACCCCCATTGTCACTTTTCTTTTCCCAGAGAACAGACAGTCAATGTATTCGTTACATAGTCAGATAGATCTTTGTTTCATATTAGCTGTAGACAGTGACATGATGGATGCCTTAGAAAGAGAGCGCAAGAGACTGCAGGCTGTGCTCCTTAATTTTCCTGTCTCACTTTGCCTGTGCGTTCTTATCCCACCTGCATGTTCATATTGATTCCTTGGAGATTAGTTCCTTAAAGAAAATTCTCTGTTTCCACAGATATTTGTTGGTTAGGTAATTATTCTGCTTTCATGTAAAGTATTCAAGGGAGCTTTGCTCTGTAGCTTTAAAGGAAGTAACCCAGACAACCCACAACCTAAAATTTTCCACATATTCAGAGGCTGAGAGCAGAGCTGCTATTAAATATTGTTTTTATTTTTGCATACAGCAAGCAGTGTGCATTCCCAGGTCTCAGTACAAGTCTGATCATGGTTGGAATACGCATTTTATTAGTGTGGTTTCTTTTCATGGCAAGCAATCGTGTCCCGTAACAAAATAACCTCAATGGTACTTTTTTCTGCAATTCAATTTATGATGGAAATTTAGATTAAAAGAGTGCTTCTCTTCTTTCAGTGATTCTTATTTCTTAGATGAATAGAGAAACATTAAGAATGAGAACATTACGAAGACAAAGTGAGGAAAGAGGAGGCATTAACTTACCCACTGCACAGAATTTTGAGTTGCTTCTATTGTATGAGCAGAAATTTCAATGGAAAACACAATATGTGGTTAAAAGTTTGATTTACTCCCACAGCACCAGTGGACATTTTTTTTTCATTGTTTTGTAGTCATGACATAAAAGGGGAAATACACATTCATCTGAATCATTCTCTATCTGATTTCCAAAAGACCAATGTGTTGCTTTTACTTCCCCTGTTTTTGCGTTACCTTCTGAATAAGATCAGTGGAGATTAGTTGGGAAAAGATGCTGTATTACTAAAAAAATAGGGATTCGCATTCCCTGTGCCTGGAGGCCAGTAACAAGTGGAGTACCACAGATTTGTTACTTGCACTTGTCCTTTTTAATCTCTGTATCAATGACCTGGAGGAGGTAACATGCAGTCTCTTCAAGTTTGCAGGTAACACCAAACTGGAGGGACCAGTCAATACGCCCAAGGGCAGGGCTGTCTTCCAGCGGGACCTAGACAGGCTGGAGGAATGGGATGATGGGAACCTTGTGAAATTCCGCCAGGACAAACACAAAATCCTGTCCTGGGGAGAAAGATGCTCATGCAGTGATAGCCAATAGCTGATAGTCAGAGCAAGCTGAGGTCTGACTGTGTGGGGAGCAGTCCTGCTGAAAAGGACCTCGTGGACTTGGTAGACAGCAAGGCGCTCTGTGCCCCAGCAGCAGTGAGGGCCAACAACATCATGGGCTGTATGAACAGCAGCACAGCCAGGTGATCAAGAGAAGTGATTATCCCTCTTCACTTGGCAGTCATGCGATGCCGTCTTGCGTACTGCTTCTTTTTCCTGCTCCCTACAAGACAGATATTGCCAAGCCGGAGTGAGCCCAGTGGAGGGCCACCAGGAGGCTCGAGGGCTGGAGCGTCAGCCTAGCAGGGGCAGGCTGAGGGAGGGGGATGCTTCAGCCTGGAGAAGGGATGGCTCTGGGGGCACCTTAGAGCAGGTTTCCCTTTGCTACAAGCAGGTCATTGAGAAGCCAGAGCCAGGCTCTCCACAGCAGTGCACGGTGGCCGGAGGAGAGACGATGAGCATAAATTGAAATGAGGATTTCAGACTGGAGAAGAAAAAAACATTTTTCCCCGTGAGGACAGTGCGGAGGTGGAGCAGGTTGCCCAAGATGTTGTGCAGTTTCTATCCCTGGAATTTTTTGAAACCCAGCTGGATAAAGCCCTGAGCAACAACGTTTGACCTCTTCACTGACCCTGCATTGAGCAGGAGGTTGGACTAGGCATGTCCTGAGGTCCCTTCCAAGATGAATTTTTCTGCAACTCTATGATTGTGTTAAATGAAAAGCAAAGAAAATAGATAAAAACATAGATTTAAACTTCAGGTAAGAATGTGGAATATGAACAATGCCTTGATTTAATCTCAGTCTCCTGCAGTTTTTCATGCAGTTTTGAAGAGTAAAAACTGTTTTCGTAGTTTAATGGAAGTAGTTCCTCACTCAAGAGAAACACATTCATACTCACTTAAACTGCAAACAATATGGAGTTTTGAACTACTCAGACTAGACCTCAGAGTCCCAGGCCTCGTCTAAAAGCTCAGCAGGTAGAACAATATCAGTTAAGAGTGCATTTTGCAATATTGTATTGGCAAAATGCCCAGCAACAAAAAAGTCACTTTATTTCTTTCCAGTATATAATTTACTAGCCAAAGAAACCCTTTTTTTCTAGCATGGACCCTGCATGTGGAGCCCAATATATTGATATAGAAATGTATATATTAACATAGATTTTGCTGATTATAGGAAACTATTGCCTGCTAAACCACGCAACCAGAGTTTGGCTGGTGTAACTCCACCTATGGCAGATCTTACCAATATAGACTACTTTTATGCTGTACAAGCACAGGCTTATGCCAGTGCTTACACTACGCATTCACAGCTAGTCTTGCAGAAATTGCTGCCAATCATAACACAGTGCGCACTAGCTGTAGCCACTTTAAAGCGAAGGAAGCTCTTTCAGATGAAGAACTATTATGAACTGAGCTGTTGGAATCCTGTTTGACATCCTGTTGATAAACACAGTGTCAGACACCAACATAAATAGAGAGCAAAAACAGACTCAGCCATCACCTCGTCTTCTGCACCTGGTTCCAGGACATCACGCTCAGAAAGGAGAGGACTTTCAATACGCTGTTTGGAATGGACCGAGGTGGCAACTGCGCATGCAGAGGAAAGAGTACTTACATTAGCTAGTGGTGGTGGTGTTGGATATTATGTCAGAACAAATGGTCAGAATTCAGGCATCTTTATTGAGTGTATTCAAGCCAGACTTGCTTTTCCAGGCTTTTTAAGGGGATTGGAGGGAATCTGGAAGAGTGATAATACAGCATAAATGAAAAAGTGAAGTACATAGGCATACATGAAATGATGCATAGTTTGAAAGATAGATGTTTCCTAACAGATGTATAAAGAACATAATCAATACCTATATTATCGCTGAGCTACATTTAAGATTCATGCTCTGTAAGACACCAAACTCAAATATTCTGAAGTTAATTTCTGTTGATGATTAAAATACTACCACAGATTAGCAGCACAGTACAACAGTATCACAATATCCCCCCAAATCCTCCAGTGAAACTGAGTGTACTAGTTATTCAAAGAAAGATAGATTTTTTTAATTTATTTTTTCTTTAACACGAGGGAAGCCAAGATATCACTGACCACTTATTATTTACCTGTATTGGAGCAATGAAGAAAATTCAAAATTATTCTACAGACATGTAACACACACCCTTGTGCTTTTGAAGCTCCAGGGCTCATTATAGACAGTGTGGAAACACACCCTCACAAGATTTCTGATTGAAAAGTACTTCGGCTGCTTTTGCCTAAATCTGGTCTTGCTGGCAGTGAACCATTAGTCCCCGTGAAACTAAACCACCTGCCATGTGAAGAAATAAAAAATGTTATATAATATATGGAAAGTCCAGGGAGATATAAATGCAGAACAGATAATAAATCTACTGATTTATTATTATTGTACATATAATGAGAGACCAGTATTTTCTCTGATTTATCTATATGGTATTTTAGATGTTCAACACTCACTGCTACTTGGCCAATACAAAACAGTTTGTAATAATCTCAGATTTTACTGTGTTACAAGGAATGTTGTATAAAACAGACAATATAAACAACACTGGAAGTCTTCCCCTCCTAACACAGTGCTCCAACCACAAAACTACAGAGTCAGGATCAGGTCTGTGGTTGCCATTTCTAACCCAATGAGTTACTAATCATGCTCTGCCATATCTTCAGTAGCAGGAGGTAAGAATGAAAGGCCTGAGGAACAACTGCTAGTTTGGCAGCACAGGCACCTCCCGGGAAATGTGGATATGAATCCTTAAGCAGTGGTAAGAACTGAAACTTAATGTCCTTTGCACGTATGTTAATGGAAAGGTTATGGTATTGCCTGACATTGTTGAAAGAACGTAGAGTTCTGTTTCCGTGATTTTTTTAATGAAGAAAAGGCAAGAGATAGTCCTGGTGTTGCAATAAGAAAGACGTATCTGGGGGCACTTAGTTTAAAACCCTAGTGATGCTTCCAGCAGATAGCTATCGACATGTCAGATTTCAATTCCCTTAAGCCAACTGACAATTGATGAGGTCACATCTCACAGCCCATCTTGACCCAGCTATACGTTTTTACTCCCCACCCCCCCCACCCCGATTTGGCCTGGCACTCATGGGAGTGGGCAGAGAGCCAGCCTGCAGCGACAGCCTGGCTGAGGACTAATCACTTGCTGTTTGCAGGTCGGTCTTTGAGGCTCACCAGCTCCCTGAGGCCAAGCAGCGCCCAGCTGCACAGCTCCTGGTGCAGGAACAAGGGAAGGGCACCCCAGCCTGAGCAGCGAGAGGTGCCAGGAGCTGCACCGTGCCCGCCCACTGTAACCCAACAACTTCCATGTGGTGGTACCAGCATTTGTGTCCATCGAACCACAGCAGGGAACGCGGGTGAGCTACAGTTCCCTCCTACTCCGGGTTAATTTCAGAGGGGGCTTTGCTTAACAAATGATTGTGAAACTCTTGCAACACTGGCTTGTGTGGCTCTTGTCCCACCTCTGCTGTACGAGGAAGCCACATGCTGAGCCAGCATGGGGGGGGGGGGGGGGGGGTGCTGCTGTGAGGGCCTTCGAGATCATTATGTCACTGCTGGTCACCTTTGCACATGTGCGGCTATTTCTATCTATGATACCTAAATAAAGCAAACTGACGGCACTATGCTCATTTTGACTGCTTTCTTCCCTTAGGTGTTTCTCAAAAGATAAATCTTTATTATTGTAAGAACAGTCCAAGCAGTCGTTCTCCCTTTCGCTGTAGCTCATGTCTCCACTCACATTACTTCGCCCTGCGATGCTCCACCACCCACCTGCTGGAGGAAGGCGCCCATCGTTGCACCTTCAGAACCGCTCTATTTCCAGCCGACAGCCGAGCGTGTGGCGGGGGGACACCCCCTTGTCCCCAAAACCGGATTCACCCCCTCCCTGAAAACAAACCCGGGCGCCAGCCCTCCCCTTACCGGCACACGCCGGCGCCGCCAGCGGGGGCTGCCGCCCACCACCAGCCATGGAGACGGGGATGCTCCGGGGGAGCGGGACAACCCCCGGGCGCAGTCCCCCGCGGGGAGCCGGCGTGTCGCGGGCGGGGACGGCTGTCGTCGTCCCCCCGCGGGCAGGGCGATGCGCTGCAGTATCCGCCGCCTTCCCCTAGACGGAGCCCCGCGGCGCAGTGAAAGTGACAGGCGGCGGGGGCGCTGCGGGGCGGCCGGGCAGCCACGCCGCCATCCCGGGGACGCCGCGGGGCGGCCGGGCAGCCAGCCGCCATCCCGGGGAGGCGACGAGCCGCCCCCGCCCCGCCCCGCCCCGACGGACATGTTCCCCCGGCGCGCCGCCGGCCCAGCTGCCTGACCCCCTCCCGCGGCGGGCGGCGGCCATGGGAGGACGAGGACGAGGACGAGGAGGAAGAGGAAGAGGAGGAAGAGGGGCGAAGCGAAGTGAGTGCTGTCGCCGCTGCCGGTGGGGGGAGCGGAGGCGGGGTGGGTGTGCGCGGCGGGGCGGGACGGGACGGCGGAGCGCGTCCCGCCGCCCCCCCGCCCCGGCCTGACCCGCCCGCCCCGTCCCGCCCCGCCCCGCCCCGCGGGAGCGGTGCGGGCTCAGCCCCCCGCCCGGCCGCCCTCCCTCGCCGTCCGTCGGTCGTTGCCGCCTCAGAAGTTGGGGGCCGGCCCCGGGGCGGAGGCAGCGCGATGCCCGGCGGTGCCGCCGCGGCGGCGGCCGCTCGCTGAGGTGCTCCCATGGTGCCGGCGCCCGCCGGGGCTTGGGGGGGCCGCGCCCGCCGCCGCCACCGCCCAAAGTTGGGGGAAGTTTCCGAGCGAGTCGGTGAGTACCGGGCGGCGGCCCCGCGCCTCGCTCCGCCGGCCGCCTCCTCGCCCCGCAGCCCCGGCGGCGGCGGCGGAGCCGGGCCGTGGCCGTGGCACTGAGCCGCGGGTGGGCGTCTGGCCGGGGGGCGACAAGTGCTGAGGTCACGCGTGCTGCCGGTGATGAAGGCGGGATGGCGGGGGGGAGCACGGCCTCGGGGGTCTGGAGAAACAGCGTTCTGCGGAGAAACCGTCGTTCCTGCGTGGACTCGGGGTTAAAAAGCAGAGGGAGAGCGGCGGATGCGCTGTCTCAGGCTCCCCTGCTGTGGTGGCCCTAATCGGGGGGTCCCTTCTCTGTGCTTTATTCCAGTTTATAAAATTTTCTCCCCCGCCTTGTCTTCTTTTTTTTTTTTTTTAAAAAAAAAAAAGGCAAACTTTTCATGCCACCTAAAATTGATTGCATTTCTTGGTGTGCGGTCTGCTGTAAATATTGCACGGGGAAAAAACCTGAAGAGGCTGTTTTTAAAAACAAAGACTGCAAACACTCCGAGCAGAAATATACAAAACAGAGGGTGTTATTGCAGAGGAATAACCAGTGTTTTCTGGCAGCAGCGTCTTCAGTGATATTTGTTGCAGACTCTCAGGGGGCTAATTTTAGAGATCAAGTGTGTCGATGTGCATTAGTTACTTATCTTTTCAGTAGTGTCTATCTCGTCCAGAATGTAGTGTATTATTAACTTACTGTATTCATACACAGCTTTGCTTTCCTCCTCGTGTAGCAGCTACAGAAGACCCATACCTGGTCATCTTTCTGTTTGTGGTTAAATCAGAAATAAGAACAAAGCAAGTAAAAAAACCAGCATACCACTTGAGTTGGATCCCATATTTAAAATGCTTTAAGCAAGTGTTTACAGATAGGAAAAAATGAAGTTATTTATTGGGTAAAGAGGTGCTTAACATATCTGAAACACTCATAGCTATAGCATAGACTTAGTTGCTCACATCAGTGATGGAAATGTAGTTGGGAATAGAATCAGCATAAGGAGATTTGGTAAGATTTATTTAAATACCAGCATTTATTTAAAAGGTGCTGTTTTAAATATTGAGATTAGAGTAGATTGCAGTTGAGGTGTTTTGTGGCTCTAAGTGATAAATATAAGTATTACTGAAAGTTATTCAGACAGCTTGAAATGTTTAAATAGGAATGTGGTGTCTTTCATCTCCACTACATCTCAGTCTCGCGTTGCTAGAATTGCTACTTACCGTGTTAATTCAGGATATTAACATGTTTAATAGCTATAAAGGCTTGACAAACAAGACAGCTTGCAGTGCTTTTGAGGAGTAATTTCTAAAATTGCGAGTAAACGGTAGTGGTAATTTCATTAAATATATGGAAATAACTTCTGTAACTTACTCTAATGTACAGAGAAGTCGTAGATACACCCCAAATGTTTTCGAGTCAAATTCTCCGAGTATGGTCAGGCATTATTTTCGTTACCACAGGGTGTTTCATCGTCTCCTGGTGCTGATGTATCTGCACAGCGCAGTGCAGCACCGTGCAAATATATAAACTTGGGGGGTCTGTCGCCACTTTTATAGAGGGGTTATTTTCTGTAGCACCGCTCCCAGAGAGCGTTTGGGTGTCTGTGCCACGCTGGGTGTGTTGGGGCCGGGGGGGGTGTACGGAGCTCAATTCTGAACATTTTTACTAACTGAAGTAGCATGTGCTACTCTACGTGACCTTTTGTGATAGTTTCCAGTAGGGAAACCTCAAATAAATCTTTGATGGCAATTCCCCTATTTCTGAGTTGGTACCTTTCTTTTCCATGATCTGGGCGCTGAGGACAGATAATATGTATTGGTCCTTTCAGGCTATAGCTTTCGCTCACAGGGTCTCTTTCCCTTAACTATATGTACATTTCTGTTAATGCATATATAAACTAGAGGTAGGTCTTGCTTCTATCAAATGAAGCTCCTTTTGCTGCAGAAATTGTTTTTTTACCAAAGCTTGTGTTTATCTTGCACTACTAATGGGAGTACCGAGCTGAATAAATATAACATTGTGTATCTTATTTGAAATACCAGATTTCCATGGACAAAATAGAAGCTATGAATAATTGTCATTGAGAAGGCAATGTAGGCAGAGATGCTTTGATTTTTGTTTTTTTGATCTGATTTTTTAAAAGAAAATGTTTTATCAGACACAACAGCGCTTGCATTCAGTCCAGGTGAAGCTCTTGCAAGCTTAAGGTAGGTGTCAGAACTTTTCCAAAGCCTTGCAAATAAATATAAGTGATAGGAATAACAAGAAGAGGGGATATAGTTGGTGGGGAAAGGAAGGGTAGGGATACCAACAGTGCGATAATGAGTCCGCTCAGTTCACGTGGGAGTCCCTTAACGATGGGTTCACTAGAGGGTCGGGTCCCTTTTAACTGAAAGGATCTTCCTTATTTTTTCACCAAGTATTTATCTGATGGAAAGATGAATCTTTGGCCCAGCAGAGCTGGGACGGTAGTTCTGGGAAGAGGGCAGTGTGAGGAAAGCAGGCAGAGAGGCGGCAGGGCTGCTGCTACCGTCGTGGCGAAGGCGAAAGGCTGACGCAATGAGATACCAGCTTGGCAGGAACAGATTTATGTCAGGACTTCAAGGAACACTTTGTGCTCAAATTGTTTATCACAAGGGAAATCTTTCTTTATTGTATATGAATCCCAATTTAAGTTCTTTGTATGAGGTGGGTGTTTATTTGCACATCATTTTAATTTGTGAGGGATGTAACAAGCATCCTCTTACCAAAGAGCTGGTTCTCAGTGTATGAGAGACAATTTTTCCCAGTAAGTTGTAAAGGCTGTTTCCTGACAGAGACGGATGTTGTCTGTATCACATTTGCTGCGGATTATGAAATGAAAATACATTTGAGTGTGGTATTTTGTTGACCTTTAGAAAGCAGGAAAGAAAGTCGTCATGAGAAACTTTATTTTTTTGTTAATAAGTTAATATAAACTTCAGAAATGCTTTACGGTAGCAGGGTGGTTTGCAATAGGATGAGCCTTAATGTCTTACATAAACACGGTAATCTTCCTTACTGTTTGCTGAGCATTTCAGAGGTACAGTGTTGTGACAATGTAAAGGACAATTAAAACTATTTTTACGGAAGGAATAACTGCTGGGAAGTGCCCTTGTCCATTCCTCTGCTTCAGGCAGTGATGGTCACTGGTGCATGAGGTAGGTGTATTAAGTGTGTGGGTGCACGCGCACAGGCACTCGGTTCACAGCAACCTGTCAGGTGTGAGGTTGTCCCACTTCATCTGTTACCCATGTAGTCAGCAGCTGAAGAATCATAGCAATAATCAAGCATTTATGAACTTTAAAACTCCATCTGTTGTATTATTCATACTTAACATGCTAATCACATTTATGTTATCTTTTGACTTCCCAAAAAATCCACTGAGCATGATGCCGACATCTGTATCTTCTAAATCATGCTCAGTTTTATAACTTTGAGTTATTAAGATACTCCTATTTGTAGTGATACACTCTGCAACATAATCTTCTGTCCTACTGCGTGTCCGAACTAGTGGTTATGTTTCGTGGAAGGGACCCACCGTGTGGGATCATGGTCATACGCGGGGAGGTCACACAGGGCTGCGTGGAGGGTGCTGGACATGTGGTGCAGCCAGCGAAGTCTGCGTGGGGAACGCTGACAGGACGATATGGACCTCTGCTAAATTTAGCAAAAAATTTTAACCTCTCTGCTTTGAGAGAGTAAACACAGCACCCATTCCTCTGCTGTGGAAGGAGTTAGGCTTTCTTGTGTGTCCTTTTCTGTGTCCATTTAGAGAGAGGCAGCATGAGGGTATCATGAGTGCTAGACATGCTGGGCCTGTGCATCCAGGACAGGTGGCTACCTGGGGTGGGTGCATAATGTGGGAAACTGATCTCAGAATGTGCGAAGAGAAGATGCTTCACCAGCTTTACATTCATTAAGGCAGAAGATTTCTGTCTCCAATCACTTAATAAGCTTACTGCTCATAATCCTAGAACAAAGATGCTGTTTGAAGACATAAATATGAATGATCAGTTGCATCTGAGTACCATTTAAACACTGGACAGTAACAGGGATTGAGGTGATTTAACATTTAGAAATTTAAAAGGTGTCTAAATACTGTCATAAATCTATTGCAGTCTTAAAACTCCATTTATAAGTAGTCAGACAAACATAAAGTAATATTTCAGATGCTCTACAGAGTAATTTTGTGCAGTACAGGTTTGTCAGCAGCTAACAGACAACAGATCTGAGGGGTAGTTGGAAAGAGTTAGGTCATTAATAGCAACCATCATGTTGCATCATTAAAGCACTTAAATTGAGTTTGAAGTTTTACTGCCTCAGGAGAAAATGAGATTCGTAAAACTTGGCCCTTCAGTAGGATAAAAATCAAATCCTGACCTATTATCAGGAGCTGCTCCAGCGCCGTGCTCACTGGCTACTCCCTTGCACCCCAGGCTGTCGTGGCATTGCGGTCCTGGGCAGCCTGACACAGTCAGCCCTCCAGCTTTTGCAGTGGTGCTGGTTCAGGTCTGGCCAGCCTAGAATTTGGAGGGAACAGAAGTATTTTTGCCTCTTCTTTTCCAGGTAGGAACACGCAATGGCTGTTTCTAGCCTTGAAAATCTGCTGCACCTATGAAATGCTGGGTTTGTTCAAATCCCAGTGGGCTGGCTCCATATTCCAGTAGGTGTCTAGGATGCAATGATGGTACCCTATAGGTAGAAACCGTACTTGTGTTAGGTCTGTGGTCAGATGTCTGTGTGCCTGGCCAGTGTGCAACAGCTTTGGGTTTTAATCAGTACGCGGTTCACCTCTATAACCTCACTGATGTAGTCAAACAACTCCTTTTGTGCTTGCTGGAGTTTGGGGATCGGGTAGCAATAGTCTGACCATGAAAGGGAGCCTGTAGGCCAGGAGAAAGACTGAAAGAACCAAAAAAATTTATTTCAGCTGTCTCGGTTAAATGAGCATGCTTGTCAGTTTTTGCCTTACTTCACAAACTGCATGCCTTATTCCCAGCTGCTCTCAGATGTTCAGCTAGCAGCCCAATTTCTGCTATATTTCGCGTTTTTACTTTCTTTGCCTGCCTTTTTCACACACACATGGAATTTATGTCAGTTTTACCTTGAGAATGAATTGGTGCAGTGTGCTCTCCTTTATTGCGTGACTGCAAATATTTTTTGAATTTGGTACCAAATGCTTATTAAATTGTGTTTTCTCAAGAACCATGTTTTGAACCTCCTTTGTCATTACTTTGAGTGATGCCTTGTATGCTGTTTTCATCCAAAAAAAGCTTGAACTGTTTGGTGTTTTGACTAGTGGCTTTATGCAATGCTGTAAAAAATGAGGGGGGAAAAAAAAGGCAGGATTCCTTCTAGGAAGTGGTTCTTGTCCCTTGCTTTCCTGAGTTGAAGAGGACTGATTGTGATTACATTTGGGACCAAGTTTTATCTGTTCTGCCTAGAGTAAGGAAGGTCTGGGATGAGGATCGAGAGGAGAAGAGCTATTAGAAGCAATGAGTTGCTGTATCTTTGGCTTTGATTACTTTTTATGGCTGAGCATAATAAGGTATGTCCAGGGAACGCTGTGGAACTTTTACTTACAAAGAAACCCCCAAGAAAACCGTCGCTTTTGTCATGACTGTGACAGTTTGAATTTGGGCATAGAGCAGCTCTAATGACTAAGTCAGATGTTAAGTAAACAGGGCAGAATCCAGGGCGGTCGGGACTCTGCGAGCCCATCTGTACTTCACAGCACGTGCAGATCACGGCCAGTGAGCCGTCCTTACGCTGGGGCTTTGGTCTTCCCAGTTGAGCCCTGGCTTTTGTAGGGCATACACTAGGGCCATGCTTGCCATAGTGAGCTGAGCCACCAGAAGCAGTGGTTTGTAGCCTGCAGTGGGAAATCCTGCTCTTTTTTTTTTTTTTTTTCTTGAATCTGTTTGCAGTTTTTGGGTCATCCACACATGTAACTGCTAAAACTTCTCGGACTTGACTTGTGCTTGTTCCAAACAGTGCCAGCCTGCTGGTCCAGTCCGTGTGGATGAACTGTTCTTAGCCGTGGCCGCCACATTACTCCAATAGGATCAGACAGGGGGTGTGAGATGGCACTTTAGGCTCTTCAGCTGTGATTTCTGACCTTTGGAGAGCAGCGGTGAGTCTCTGGGTGTGCACATGCTGGGTGGTGGTAACAAGCACTGCACAGGAGAGACGCCTGTTACGTGATACGGTCACTGCTGCCCTCCTGTACGCCGGCCAGATCTGCTGGTGCAGGACAGCGTGTTCGGCACGGAGGGACTGCAGCCTGGGACAGGGAGAAACGGCCCCTCCACCTCCCTGTGAGCAAGGCTATTTTTGTGGGACCGTGTGATGAGCTCTGGTATCTTCCAGCACTAAGGTGCATTTAATAAGGGTGGCCATATCAGTTCAGAAACCATTTCCGAAGAAGTAGTCACTGCTGTAAAGCAGCCTGTGCCTCATTGCTGCTGCTTCTGAGTTTAGTATTTTGCTTGAATAGCTAATTTCCTTGGAATAATAGGTGGCTTTGAGAGAATGAATTTCTTTGGTTTTACTGAGCCCAGACGTGCTTTTTTCAGTGGCATGTAATTTGTCCGCCACAAGGCACGCACAAGTGTGTCAACTACAGGGGATACTGCTTGATCGCTCTTAAGGCTTGGGGTGACCACAGGGATGCCCGCGGAGACACTGAGGAAGGATCACATTCACCTGTTTGAGCAATGTGAGGGGCCTGCCTAAGTTGTGCCGGAGCAAGGAGGAGAACAAGGATACTTGCATGAAGATGCTTTACACATCATTGATTTTTCAGGCTTATTGTGTATAGCTGCGTAGAACTTGTATCAGACGTACAAATTAGCAATACATTGTGCTCTGGTATCTTTGATCCAGCTTGTGGCATAGATGAATGCACTTAATGCCATGATGGAAAAAGTAATGCTGTTTGCTGTTGCACCCATGCATTTGTTGTGGCCTCTTCTATTGCTTTTTCCCAATTATAAAAAAGTTACTGTTTTATTGAAGTAACCAAAAGTATTGTGAAAATCATTGCAGGTCCCTTTTCCTCTCCCGTTATACTACTGCAGCAGAGGGCTCGCTCTGTAAGAGCCCAAGAGAGCTTTATGGATCCAGTGGGAATAAAAATCCGTCCATTATAAAGAACATAGGATTTAGGAAGAGAGACTCCTCCTCGCTAATTGTTCACATTGACATTGAACAATATAACAGAAATCTTCATGCAGAAGCTTCTGTGGTCACAGTCATACAGAGTCATGCAGGATCATAGTTTTGCGTACTGAGGTATGAATTGCAGATATAATTCATTTTTTAAAGAATTTTGGCGTATCGTTTGAATGCTATCTGAAGCCCAAGGAACCCGAGAGCCAGGTTATCCACAGGATATCTCAGAGTAGAAGAGGGAAGAGGTTTTCCACAGTGAGCGAACATGTTTTACAGGTGTTTCAGTTTGCTAAATCATGCATAAAAAGAGAGGAGGTTTTATGGTGTGAGGGATCAAGAGCCAGGGAGTGAATACAGATTGTGGATAATTTCTGAAACAAAATGGAATATGTGTTAAGTAGAAAGACAGGACATGAAAGCCTGGGAAACTGTTGGGCGATATTGGAAAGACTGAAGTTACAGACTCTGAGCTGTTTGGTTCCACTGTCGTAAGGGGAAAACTGAACGTTATGTGGCCAATAATCAAAAGGACAAGTTTAAGACTTAAGTGTAATGAATTGTTTAAGGATGTTTGAGATGGCTGGACTAAAACACGGTAGAAAATCCCAAAACCTCAGGATGATTTTGTAATTCAAATGTAACTTGAATTGCACCCAGAATTATATTTTCATACTGATTTTCTTAAAGATTTTATTTTTCTGTTGCCATAAAGATTCTGCCACTTTATGGTAGAGCTGTGGTAGGAGTAGAAATGTTTTGGGTAGTGTAGGAGTCATTTTGCCAGAGGCTTGCATTGCTGTTTTCCAAATGGTTTATTGGTGGTAGTGTTTTGTAGGAGCCTGTCAGTGCAACAGCTCGTAAAAGAAATACAGGGAACAGAAAGATGGTATTTTTGCATCAAACAACTGATGTCTTTCACCAACTCATTTTATATATGAGCAGTTGGTACACATACTGTTTGTTTATATTGCAGTTTTTGTTTTATTTACTGATGCTGAAGTGTGAAACAAATGTAAGATGTCAATAAAAATGACTGGCATCGTTTGTTGTTAGGGCTGAAACAGAAGAGGTGTCTCTCACTAGTTAGTTATTTGTCTGGATTTTTAAAACTGATTTTAAAAGGTTCCTGCCAAGGAGCCTGATCTGACAAGAGGCTGTGACTTGGCAATCCTGTTCATGTGAGGCAAAAGTGTGCCCTTATGGGCAAAAGAAGAATCATCCCTCCCACCCTCTACATCTCAGACGCCTGCACTGACCAGATATGGTGAAAACTGGCAGGAGAAGTACATTCATTCCCGTTCAGATTGAGCAGTACTACGGAGCAGCGACCTCAGCTGTGGCTTCTGGATCCACAGGTCGCACAGCGCTCTGTTCTTGGGGCTTTTCGCTTGCCCCGTTGCGGGTGGCCAGGCTCCTCTGCCCCTGGAGCCACACGCCAAAACTTCTGCTCAGCTGAGAGTGAGAGTTGAATAGCCTTAGGCGTGTAATTATTTTCTTTATTTAATTTTGAACCCTTAAACGCTTTCTAGTGGGGTACAAGCCATTTTAGAAATTTCTTATGTTTACCTTACAGTATATATAAACCTCCTTCGTGTTGTCATTTTTTGTAGACTGTCTAGGTTGAAAGCTTCTGTCACCTACTAGGGTGACATTTATTAGAGTTACTGACTCTTATTCTGTGGAAAAGTTGCCGTGATCCGGCCTGCCAGAGAGGGTGCAGGGTAACAGATGGAGAGGGGAGGGAGGAACGCTCAAACTCTGCTCTGTCAGAGTCAATACTGGCCACGAGGGAGAAGGCGGCAGATTACTTGCAGAGGCTTCTGTAGGAGGATTCCTTATTTTCTTCTGCCTGTTTTTAAGTAGCTGTATTAAATAATTGACAAAGCCAAATGCCAAAACGGTGTTCCACAGCTTACTGGACATATAGTAAAATTTCAGCAGACCTTTAACAGATCAATCCATAAAGAAGAAAAATGCATCCAGATTGTTAAACTGTGTGTTTCTTTATTGTTAACGTGAGGCTCAACATGGATTGTAATCTTTAATAGGCCTAGCAAAGTTACTTCCTTTGCTTTATTCCAGCTCTTCTGACTGAAAGTTGGCTTTCAGTTTTGGTTAGGATTTCCTGAATTGTGTAGCTTAGGGAAAGCATGGAAGGACTGACAGAGGCTTCTTTTACAAGGCAAATGAGCAATGTTTATCACTTGCCACGTCAAAGTGCTTTGGCAGGGTGGCAAAACCCTGTGCTTGTGGTGTTGCTTTGTATTCTTGTAGGTTGGTATTTTCCAGATGCTCTGATTGCTCCCTACCTTTACAAGACAGATAGGTGCTCTTAAAGAATGATATTAACATTGCCGGTCAGAAGCAGCGCAGTTGTTCACAAGCTGTGGCTTGTGGATCCCTTCCAGACAACACAGACTGAAGCCAGCTCGGGGAAAGTGCTGAGCTGTGCTCGGCCGGAGGAGGCGGTAAACGGGGCTCCAGTTGCCCATTGAGCATCCTGGGAGCCCCGCCGCCTGTGCGCCATCCCCCGCTCCTCCCCGGCCACTCGCCCTGGGTGGCTGCTGAGCAGAAGCTGAGGTCTCTTGGAGTTGGTGCTCATGGATGTGAGCTCAGGAATCGGTTCCCTCTGGTACCAGCACAAGAGAAGCAGCAGATGATAAAGCCCACATGTTGAGTGTCCCTAAGAGAGCAGCGCGGCAGAAACTGGTGGAAGCGTGGCACTGGAGGAGGTGGAAACGAGCCAGTAGAGAGCAGAAGGAAGCCTGAACAAGCAACCCTGTTCATTATGGCAATTACTGGAGAGAAATAAGGCATCTTTTGGAGTAAGATGAATGTTAATCTGTGTTTTGTTCTTTTGGTGCAGTTTGTAGACAGCTGGCTGGCAATGATTTGTAGATGCTATAATCACACAAACAATAGTGGAGGAATTCGGACACTTGAAAAACAACAACAAAAAAACACCGAAAGCACACTGAACAGGCTAGCATTGATTCTTTACCTTGCATAATGAGCTTTCTGGGATGCACTAGGGGACTGAGACGCGACCATAAACACAATTCTAACGCAGTAGATCAAGGATGAGGCGTACATACTTCTAAATGAACAGCACGGACCTTTTTGGATGTTCTGCATTATAAATAGTTGCTTACTGGTAGCTCTGGCTTTGGGCCTTGACTTCTGACCCCTGCTGCTCTTGTGATTCATTCCTTTGTCTTTGTCTTACCAGAGCACTTCAGTTAGTACAAAACAGGTCTAATGCCATTTATTCTGTTGTTTTGTCATTCAAAATAGTAAAAACAAACAACCGCTCTTATTCTTCCACTTTTCCTTTGCAGACCCACGTGTGTCTGGTGTGCGTGGGATGATGCTTTCGAAACCATCCTGGTAACTCCTTTCTGGGGAGTCATACTGGGCTATAGATAGGGGGCTTTCTGCAGATAGCATTAAAAACTTCGGAGGTATTTTACGTAGTGTTAGTACTTCTGGCCATTGTTTGCCTCAAAGATGTATCCATGGTCATTAAATGCTGGCTGCTCTTCTTCCCCGTATTACCAGCGGGTCACTGTGGTAAACACAGTCATTTAATTGTAATAAATTTAGGCAAATGTTGAATACCATAAGTGCCGCATGGACCATTAGAATTAATTATCATGGGATCAAGAAGACCCACAACAGTAGTGTTTCATCTTCAGCTGTTAATACAGTCGGGCATTGAGTAGTTGTGAAGGAAATTCGAAACAATCTCTCCAAGTTTTGCCAAGATTACTCAGTGGAATCACTTGTTGCCAGATGCTGATGCTGAATGAGAGAGAACAGCAGCCACCACTGGGGGGATTAGTTTTCTGAAATTACTCAAAGTCAATTATCAGCCTAGTTGTAGGGGCTTATTAATACCCTGTGGACTACCCTACAGTTTGAATGACAAGCAAGCAGGTAGAAATGATAATTATGAGGAAAGTGTTTCTCACCTGTGAGCTCTGGGACTGTGTACAGTGCCTTTTATTTGGGAGTTTAGTGTAGCTGTGAAAAAGGGATTGTAGCATAGATTGTAGGGCAGGAGTGAAAGATTCAGTCTACATTTCCCAAGCAGTAGCTTCTGGAAGCGATAGGCAGCTTGTGGCTAGGAACAGGGCCATATCCCCAGCCGTGGCTGCGAGGCAGGCTCTACAGTGAGCTCAGAAAGACCTCGGCCAGACGTGAGCGTTCAGAGACTGCGCTCATGGCACTGGTTTCCAAACCATAGTGGAATCGCTGCAGCTGTTCTGTTATTTTAATGGGGTTTTTTTCTCCTAGAGCAGAGGAATACTTGGTCGAGTGTTTGGGTGTTGTTTTGAACATATTGTACTCTTAGTCTTTGTGCAGTCTTGGAATTACTAATAAGTCCAGGTGTTGCTTGTATTTCACGGATAATGTATCCAACACGAGTCCAGGGAACCTACAAACAGACTATTCCTTTTCCTCAAGCCGTTCTCTTTGGCAGTAGCCTGAGCTGAAAGGTTTACATGAATTAAAGGTTCATGGCCGAGTATGAAGTTAGGCCATTAAAGTTATCTGCTGATCAGATGCCCTTGAGCAGTTCGTTAATAGAGAAGTGAAAATCCAGCACTGTATTGACTAAATATACGTAATTGCTTCAATGGTAGGTGCTGCTGGGAGGAATCTAGCATCCTTTCTGCAGTCTGGTTTGTTGATTATTGCATGACCCAGTTGGCAGCAAGCCTGCCTTGTGAGGCACAGGACAGTAATATCCTGCACAGCTACTTTGTGAAGTAATTGAAATACAGTGCCAGCATTATTTGGGTCGGATATGTATTTGATAACCTATTGCTGCCAAGTTGCATGATAAAAAGAACAACTTTCTGCCATCATAAATTTTTCCTGCGTTGTTCATCAGCATGCTGAGCCTGAGGAGCTCTGCTTCTGGTAAGATTTAAGGGAGAGTTTCTAGTCAAGGTATCAGTAAGCACGTCCTGTCACTCACTAGCAAATCTGCTTATTCTGAGGTTTTCCATACCATACTAGAAGTCTAGGCATTTGCTCAAAATTCAGCACCCTTTCAGAAAATTCAGATTGTGGTGTCAAATTTGCTTAAAATTTATTTTCATAAATGCAGAAAAACTTAACCAAACAACACCAGTAGGTATCCTCTTAGCTATTCTTAATTTTTGACTCTGGTCTCTGCCATATGATGACCTGTCTTCTTCGCCAATCTCAGAAAAGCTCACTCTTTAGCAAAAATGGGAGTCTGGGAGGCCCCGAGTGCAAACCAGACTCTTTGTGGAGACTTACCTGCAGGACCCCTGATACTCTGGTTCTTCCTCTGCAAAGTTAATGTAGGCACCTGGTGTGGTTAGTCTGATCTTTCCTCTGTTTGAATTCCTCTGTTGTCTGGACTCTGCCTGAGAAGTAGATTGGCACACATTCTCTTATTTTTTCAAATTAGTCATGCCAGCTATGCATAAAAGAGCTGGAGCAAAAGCATTCCTTATCCGTTGTTAAGTGTTTTATTTTCCAGACTAAAAACTGAATACTTGCAGCTCACATCTCATTATATGCTTGTCAGTCCTAATTACTTTCTGGCATGTTCCTGGGTGTTTCATAGACAGGAAAATATATTTGGTTAATTTTTTTAAACACACGGCTGAAATGCCTCCATAACTAGGCTAACAAAAAACCCAAATTGTGAAGTGGAGAAATATTGGGAGAAATAAATGTGTGGATATATTAACTTGTTTCTTTCTGAAAAAAATAACTTGCTTCATCTGTTATTATCCGTAACCATTTTGTCCTGAAGGAATGAGACTGTTACATTTCATAAACTGGAAATTAGTCATCAGGCGTATTTGGTTATATTCAGAGCCTGTAAGTGTGTGATTTTTTTTCCTGCAGGTATTCTGTATACTGCGGCATGTTTTACCAAAGGAAAATGTGATGTGTGCATACCAGATTTTGTACACATGAATTCATAAATAGCGATGTACACAGAAGCAGATTTGCAGTTTTGACCCTAGAGATACGCTAGCAGCGAGCTACAGTAACTCTGCTGAGGCTGGTGGTAAATAGAAACTGCATCAGTGGGGAAAGAAAGGAGCTTCCCGGCTGGCATTCACTTTTCTTGGGATTTTGTTCTCACTTGGCTACCCTGACAATGTGCTGGAGTACCAGTAGCCTGCTACCTCCCTAAAGAGCTGTGGTTCGTCAGTCTGAAGGTAAATCTTCAGAGTCACCGTAATGAAGAGTGACGCAGCTTTGTGGAGCACGTGTCGGTACACCGGCTGCTTAGGATAGATTCAGAGGTGAAATACATTCAAAGGCTGTGGCTGGAAATTAAAGGCGAGTATATTCTACGTAAGACCGAGTAGTTGGGGAGGCTCTCGTTTCTCTGCCGGGGATACGCAGCATACGCCGTGGTGTAGGGTGCCTGAGCTGCATCCCTGGCTGGCAGCAAGTTTTCCACTGGACTGAGGCAACTGGTCCCACAGCTGCCTGATAGCAGGAGAGGTTGGGAGCCCGTGGCAGCGAGCTACCTTGTCATCAGGAAGGGCTAGTCAGCTCCTTTTGGCAGCAGCCCACAGCCAGGTTGGTTTTGGCCAGGCATGAAGCTGCCTTTCGACGGCCCTGCATACTGGGTGCTGCCAGCCTTGTCGCAGGGATGGGGCTGGAGGCAGCCTCCGGCGCAGGGGGGACACTGGGGTGTCACCTGGAGGGTGGCCCACGTTCATCGTGTGACCCAGAGGCTTCTATATCCAGGGAAAAGGGATCCGAGAGCTCTACAGCCCAGGGCATTGCGGTCGCAGACAGATCTCAGTCGGGCAGGGGTGGGCAGGGCTCAGCGGCCTCGGGGTGGCCGGTCTGTGTGGGTGATGCTGTGAGTTTGTTAAAGTTTCTGAAGAGTACTCATGTGACGTAATACTAAGTATCTGCACTAGATACTGGAATTATTCCCCTTCTGTAAAGACTCTACTGAGGATGATAAGCCTAAGACCTTATTTCAGCCCCCTCAGTTTAGTGCCTGCTCTTCAGTGGTATGTGCAGAATTTCCCTGGTATGCGCCGGCTGCTGCAATAAACAGGAGCAAAGACTCTTGCCTCAGGTGACAGTAATTTATTACTAATACAATAGCTATAGTTTGCAATGCAGTCAACTATGCTAAACAAGTATGAAGATACCTGCCCTGGAGAGCTGGCAGGCGGCATTCGGGAATGGCAGGATAATTTATGGTGCCAAACAAAACTACTGCGGTTGCATGTGGCTGTGCTGTATGCTCATCACTTGTGCTTTTAATATGTTTTTTTGTTGGCTGTATGCCCACTGAAATCTGAGACTCCCCGATACTAGTTACCTCTTTGTGTCTTGCTAAAATATCTGTAAGAAAATGTTTTTCTGAGATCTGGGGTTTTAAGGGAATTTTGAATATCGCCTGATGAGGTATGACAGTATGAATCTTTGAATATTTAATTTAGAGTAAAGATAATTACTCTCTTCTGTGCAATAAAGGATGTAAGCTTTTCATTATAAGCTTGCCTCTGACTGGATGAAATAAGGTAATTTTTCTGGGAAAACAAAATTTTCAAGAAACCAAGCCAGTTAGTAATTTTGGGTTGAATTAGACTAATAGTTTCATTTCTTAGAAGTAGCTGTGACAATATAACTTATAAATGCTGGATTGGTTAAACACATTTTAAATTAAAATCAATTTTTCAGTCTGAAGCATGATTTTAATGGGTTGAAAACAGCTAAACAGAAGTCATTTCAACTAAATTCAAGTAATGAATTCAAATATTTTTCAAGTGTATTCAAATAAATTAAAATACTTTTTATTTTGTAATGCGTAAAACAATACGAATTGACTGGAAATAAAAATTTCAGTCCTCCTATAAAATTATATATCAGTATGAATGGAGGCAGTGGAATTATCGCATCAAGAGGGTCTGTCACTGAACTGTGTGTTGCTGTTAGGTGATAGCCCAACAGCCACCAACCACTGCTTCCCCCGCAGCAGCCTCTCCAGGCTTTGTGCTTGCCTCCCTCCTCCTGCTCCCCGAAAAGTCTCGCGTCTCTTCCGTAAGCCAAATGCCGCTCTCTCAGCCTTTCTCCGCTGGTCAGGTTTTCTGAACGTCCTATCTTCATTGCCCTTTTCTGCGCGCTCTTTGGTTTGGCGACAGCTTTGGAAAGGAGAAGGACCCCAAAGGGAAAGCGGTGTTTAATAGTACCTGAGACTGACTGGGGCAACTAATCACCCCCCTCGCATGTGATGCTCCTGTTAATGCGGTACAGAATTCCCAGTGTCTTTGAGACAATGGCATTGTTACCTGAAAGAAAAGCCCTCGAAACCAAAAGTAGTTTAGAGAGGAGATATTGCTTTATTCAGGTCAGGTGCTAGGGGGAAAAACCTGCAAATCTAGCACACCTTACCAGGGATATTCACTCATTATTTGTACACAAAATGTTCTCATAATTCCACCTACCTAAGACATAACTCCACCTAGGCTTACATATTCATCAGGATGACCGAATAGTCTTTTTGCACATGCGTATCAAATTTTGCTGCGTCGGCAAAACACTTCTGCGCAAGCCTGAGTGTCTCAGTGGTCGTTTGGGTAAGAAGACCCTTCCTCACATTATCCTTTTAAGGTATTGAGTCATCTCAGGACAGTAAAAGTTCAGTGTAAGTTTGCCAACTTCTTGAAGATAATAAGGATGTTCCTTGAAGTAGCCATAACCCTATCCTAATCGGTATAGGAGTACATACTTGACGTATAGAAAAAACTTGAAGTGATTAACTACTTCTTGTTATCCCACCCTTGGTGATTAGCTACTTCTGGCTGTCTCCTCATTATCACTGTCTGTAACAACAGCTCGGTGACTATTTTTACACAGTAAGAAGGTCAGTAATTAGCTATTTTTTTACACAGTAAGATGGTCAGTAATTAGCTATTTTCTCACACAGTAAGAAGGTTAGTAAGAAACAATTATTTTAGAAACAAAGCAGAGTCCTGTCTTTGGTAACAGCATTTTGTCATTGACTCACATTCAGGTTGTGTTTTACCCCAAACATCCCTTTATTTTTTATTTTTGTTTTAAACTGCTGTTTAGGCTGTTCGTCCTTACTTACATTGGTCAGTGGTAGAATATGACATTCTGACATTTAATCTTGTAATAAAGCAATGAAAAAACTGTTTTGAATTATGGGAAATCCCTAGATGTAATCACTTTTTTGTTTGTTTGGGGGATTTTGTTTGTTTATTGTTTAAATGCTGCCCAAAATAAACATATGTTAGAAGAAGCTTCAGGCTGGATGATGCTTTAGTGGAATACACAAAATCCATCTTAATTTCCAGGTTAGGGGTGGCATAACAGGTTGAGCTGTGGATCTGTACAGGTCCCACGGCTGCGTTAGGGTGACACTGGTGCCCTGTGGCCGGCACTGTGCTTTGTCAGAGCAAACGCTCAAAGTACTGTTTGGGTTTTGGTCAGTAAAGATCCTGGCACTGCTTTTTTTCATGGATTAAGGGGATGAGCGTGGTGGCCAAACCAAGCTTCTGACAGTACAGCTTCCCCTTTGGCCTTAACTGCTACTTACAAAACTTTGCAAGTACAGCTCCTAATCTGGAGGCTAGTTTGCTTCAGCCAGAGGGTGAGCCCTTCTGAAAGCTTTTGCTCTCCCTGAGGTTTATTGCAAAACGAAAATGTTCCCTTTGTCTCTGGCATCAACTCAGGCTTGTAAACTTTGTTAACCAAAGAAATACTGAGTTCATATTCCAAAATACTTGGAATCTGGTTGTTGACTTTTGGGTACACAGGGCTGTTGCTCTCGCTCAGCACAGTTTTGCCCTTAAACTTCCGGATGATCCCTGTACACATTTTCTTGTTTATTCCCTCTTTCTGTCAGAGGGCTCGTTCCTGGAAAATCGAACGTGAGCACAGTTTCCAAATTGTGCTGAGGGTGATCATTCTCTTTTTGCTGTGAGAGTGCTGGGTGGGATGGGTTGTGGACATTTTGCTTGCTACTGATCTATTTATTTTTTTTTTTAGCACTGTGGATGGGAATATTTGAATTGCCAGAGACGATGAATGGATGGGGTGCATACCTAGACAGGGAGATTGGCAGGTAGGACGTGGGTGTGGGCTTCAGCTGGGAGTTTCTGCCTGTAGGGCAAGTGGGAAGGGGTGGTAGCTGGGAGGGGCTGTGGCAGGCAATGCTTGCCAGTAGTCGTCTCCTGACCTTCACCCGCTCTCCTTGGCACGGCTTGCACCCCTGTCCTCCAGCCCGTCTCCTTCCCTTGGACGTCACAGCTTCTTTCTTCCTTTAAAGTTTGACCTTGTCTGCATGCGTGCCGAAAGGTGAGCTCCCGTTGAACAGCCCGGTTCTTTGTTTTGGCTGGGCTCCCAGTCCAGGTACTGGATTATTTTATCTGTTATTTTCTTGGTTTGGGGGGAGGGGTGGGGCGGGAAGGGCAGAAGGCAGCGCTGGATTATAAGGACTGGTTTACAGAGACTTTGAAGGTGGGTCTGTTCGGTATTGAGGAATAGTGTGTTTTTTCTTTGTACAGCATTAATCAATTTGCATTCCATTTTCACTGTGACAGCGCACGTATAATTACTCTGCACCACAGGCTACTTAGATGAGCATTGTATATTCAAGTGAACTTTTTAACCTGCTAAATGAATCACACAGGGAAAGTTAATGCTATTTATATTTAATTAAAAATTTGCAAACGAGGCAGGAGAGGAGAGCGTACACAAAAGCAATGCTACCCTTTATGTTCAAGCTAATTGAGGGAAGCCTGGTGTCTTTTTGAGAGACGATGAGTATGAGCTTCTGCTACAGCCAATTGACTGTAATAAAGGGGTTGATTTTTTAAAGCGGCACTGTCCACTTGAATATTGTGAAGTTCAGTAATGTTAAAAAAATGCCTGATCAGAGGTGTAGCCTCCCTTTTCTGGTTGGGCCTACTTATTTCTTGATAATGTTATCTTTGGAGAGTTGGACAGGGGAGCTGAAAAGAGGTGAATGCATATAACAAGGTTCATTTTGTCCGTTTTGCCCCCTGTATGCCTCCGTGTCCATTTAGCATCTTGCTACAGATTTGATCTTGTGCATGGTGCTATAAAATGCCTGAAAGCATTTCATTTTTAAAGAAGTGCAGCGTGGCCTTCTCTTGCTTTTAATGGAAGTTTGTAGCCTTCCTTGCTGCCTACAGAATTTTGCAAATGTGAATCCTAAAGGCCGAGGCCCCAGAAGAAATAAGAAAACTTGATTTTTTAAACACAGTTTTAAGCCAGCCTCATGAATCTTGAAAGCCTGTGGTAAGCCTGGCAAGTCAAGTACCTCCTTAATACAGTCCCATTCACTGTCTTTGGTGTATGAATGCCTCAACTAGTTGAAACAAAGAGAGCAGAAACAGCATCTTTCTCTACGTCTTCTTTCTCGACCTCTGAGCAAACTGATTTACAGATATACACGTTGTATGTTAGTTGCTCGCTCTCTATGTGGACGCTACTTAGGTCCCGGTCCTGCAGTGAGATTTTTAAGCGTTAGCCACTGCTAGAATCACTGGTGCCGGGTGAGAAGGCGTGCATCTCCCCGAAAAGGGCTCGTTTCATGCCTGTGCAGCGCTGAGGGAGAGCAGCGAGGCGTGTTTTAGCTTGGAAGTGTTGGGCAGCCTGTTTCAAGTGCAGGGAAGGGACAGGAAGTTCTTAGTAGTAGAACTACTGTGTAGCACTGAGTCATACTTGTTTATATATTAAAAAAAAAAAAAAAAATTGTTTTCCTGTTAAAATAACCAGACGTTGTGTTTGCTTGTTAGAATTCTCTCAGTTAAATTGTTATTTCAGGAAGACGAGCGTGCTCGTGGTTAATAGGACGTTACCCAAACCGTACTAAAGTACAGGAATTTCAGAGCATTTCAGAGTTAAGCTGCTCTTAAAAGTGAAGAAATCATGTTGCCCTCTGTTCTTTCTACTGCTTCTTTATGCAACAGTTTAACCATCCAATTCTCAGTGCCACTTATCATTGGGAAAGATAGGAACACTGAGCTAGAAAACAGTTTTGCCCTTTGCAATTTATAGGCGCCTTCAGGGTGGTGATAAACGGGGTCTGTTAAAAGGAGAGACAATTATGTTTAACTGATTGCAGTGGAGGGGTTTTTGCCTTTTTAAGTGTACTTCTTAAGATGTTTTCCTCCTTGAAGAGACTTGATACATTTATTTGCATGCTTTTTCCATGTCTTAGTGCAAACGCTAAGAGCATTCCAGAGCCTTTTCCTCTCACAAGGAATGGTGCCGTTTATCTCCTTGTCACCTGTGACTCATATTATTGCACCCAAAACCAAATTGTTCATGTCCCGATTACCCAAAATAGAGGTTTGTTTTCTTACTGTGCAGACAGTCAGCATCGGTAGCAAACAGGCTCCCGTTGTGAGTTTGTGCTGAATGCAGCTGCAGCGATGCAGTGATATTTCTGTGTTTGTGTATCTTGCTTGCTTTGTAATCATCAAAATACCACAAGACAACCTTTTTGGAAATTACAGTTGACTTAATTAATATGTGTTTCTGATGTTTGTGTCTACTGGAAGAGGCATTTGGAGCAGGGAGGGGACGGAGTTATTGAGAAAGACAAAAATGACTCATCAGAAATACTTGCCCTCTTTTGTTTCCCGTGTTTGGCTATTTCCATCGTAAACTGTGAAGTGATCAATGCCTGTCTGAAAGGGACTGAGAATGTGAGATAGCTTTCCGAAGGTGAAATATTTTTCAGTTTTTAACGTCCTTCCTTCCTCTGCTACTTTTAAACATGCTAAAGGCTGACAAAGTTTGGTAACTAAGGTTGCCCAGAGAAGTTGTGGATGCCCCATCCCTGGAAGTGTTCAAGGCCAGGCTGGATGAGGCTTTGAGCAGCCTGGTCTAGTGGGAGGTGTCCCTGCCCACGGCAGGGGGGGTTGGAACTGGATGATCTTTAAGGTCCTTTCCAACCCGAACCATTCTGTGATTCTGTGTAACTATGAAGGATGTTTGTGTAGTTTATGCTAATTCTTTATTTATGATATCCTGCCTTTTTTAAGAAAAAAAATTAAATAAGACAAATGAACAAATAGTGTTTTGTCTCATTTCTGAAATTGCTAACATGAATGTGTATATCCCACACCAGATGATGAACTCCTCGGACTGTTAGAGTTGCTCTCCATTAAGAAATGTGTGCACTGCCCTTAATGAAGCAGCACTCAGCTTTGCTAATACTGCTCTGGAGCAATACGGGAGGTTCTTTTAACACACAAGTGAATTCCCAGAACTCCTGCTTTGTAAATAAGGTCTGTTCCCGGTGAGTCCTAATTGATAATGACAGTTAATGTAATACCTGCTGGCTAGGCCTGGCCTTTACTAAAAGAGTTCTTTGAAACTTACTTATTGATTGCTGCAATCAATTTAGTTTAAAAGAAACAAACACACACATAAAAAAAAAAAACCCAGCAAACAAAACCAACATTCATTTGGCCTCAATTTTTTTCCTCTTTATTTGATGGAGTGAGTGATATTAAAGTCTCAAAACCCCTTCCTGCCTTTTTATTTGTAAAGCATTTGGTGTTTTTGATTTTACATGTGATTATGGCCCCAGGAATTACGGTTATGTGGATATTAAATAAATGTAATTTTCTGTCCAGATTGGCTAAAGGCTGTCCAGAAATAGAGACACAGAATTTGCCTAACTCTTGTTGTCATCAGTTCTTTATAAACTAATTATTGTTTATTTACCTGGGCAGAAAATGGGGTTTAGTTGCAAGGCTGGGAGGACATCCCCCTCTGTTGTTCTCAGACCTATTAGTACTTTCTATTTGCATGGCACTGTACAGACAGCAAGGGACGAACCCTTGTCCCATGGTACAGACTTCAGCCAGCTCTGCTGCTGCGTACAAAAGGGATGGGAGTTGTGCTTTGATCCATCCTACCTTTAGTATTCGCTTAGAAGTCAGGGGTTTGGTTTGCTTGCCATTGTCAGAGAATGGATAATGTTAAGACACAAATCATCCAGCGGTGACATTCACCTCATGTTTTTACGTTCCCTGTCTCCCTTTGCGTACATTTCAGCAGCTGAATTCTTAGTGCTGAACTACTTAACGGTTGGAAAGTAATGAGCTTTTGAAGGGATGTGTCTTTTTGTTTTCCCTTTGTGTATTTTTACTTCACAAGTGATGTAGTTATTGTTTTATATGACTTGCACTAAACACTGTACGAGTGCTCAGTGGAAGACAAGGTTTGTTACAAGTAACCTGAAAAATGGTAGTCACTAAAAGAACGCGTAGAAAAGAATTAATTGATGATTCTTAGTACAGATGTAATTAATAAATAATTATTATTCTGTCTTTATTGCTGGGTGTTGTTTGCTTTGTGCTTCTGATTGCATTCTAGTATCCTTTTTACAGTTTTATCTAGCACTACCTCAACAAGGGAGACAAATACAATATGGGAAAAAAGGAAGTGTAGCTCTGCAATTTAGCAGGTTGTGTTAGTTGGTGTAACTTAAGTTTAAGTAACAGTTTTTAGTGAACTAGATTCTGATTTTAATGTGTCCCCTTACGAAGAGGTTGTCTGTGCTGACTTGGATGCTGGTTTCTGCCCGTATTCACTCTGCGCATACCACCTTTATTTTGGCAGAACAATTGTACTCTGAATCTTTTGTTACAAGTTTATTGGAATACTAACTACAAGTTAGTTGGAATAATCTCTCAGTCCTGGGTCTGAAATGGACAGCAGATTAGAGTATTTCAAAATTTATAGCTCAACGTGTGCTTTACAAGTGACTAATCCAACCAATGGAGTTGTAAATGTTCCAAAGGACAAGGAGTACGATAAAATAATTCAGCCCACAGCTGGTCCATTAAAAATGGAACATCAGTGTAGCACAGAAGTCTTATCCTGGCATATGTAGTCGTAAAACCAGCAGAACAAATTGCACCATGCGCTTTTATTGTACCATTGCTCTGTACAAGTAATAACCATTATTAAGCATTTCTTTCCCAGCTGTTATTACAGACTAATATATTAGTGTTTAATATATTTGGCAAGAAGTGTGATTAATAAAAGATCCCCCCCTTTATGGAGTACTTCAAATATAATAGAAAATGGTAAACATTTCGTAGCTCTTTTGAACATCCAATAGTATGGTAAACAGAGTTTTGAATTTAGGGATTTTATAGACTGTTAAAAGGCCTGTAAGTTCTTTCATTCTCAAAATTTTGCATTCTGCATACTCTGTTGTCTCTTGTTCCCACCATGTCCTCTTAGGGACCTCCAGTTTTGGTCCTTGCTAATAGCTTCTGTTTATTAATGGAACTGCATCTCTGCTGAAAATGGCTTGACAGCTGGTGTGATTGACACTATTCAAAACTGGTAATTTGCATTTTTTCTCAACATGTTAAAAATCATAGTTCTCTCTTCCACACTGCAATTTCCCATGACTTTACTAGGATCCCCTCCTGACAGCACCATGGGATGGTACTGATGTTAAGCAGGGCCAGGCAGTATTGTCCAGTCATGCATCCTTCCATGCCAGGAATATTTTCAACAAGTGCTTTTGCTGAACGGTTTTGCTCTCGGTTGTCATCCTTTTGTCGTTTCTGGGTGGGAGCCTCCCTGGATGATGTATTTTGGGCAGCAGCGGAGTTATTGGGAGTGAGGTCTGGGAGAGGGAAGGCACGGCTGCAGCATTCCTGCTGTCATACCACAGACCCTTAAAACTGGCATTGCAGCAACCCTCTGAGATTGATGTCTCCAGCGGGTGGAAATGGCTGCCTGGGAACTAAGTGCTGGTACCTTAAGCACGCCTGGGACTGGGACCAGCTGCTGCAGAATGGCCCTTCTATGTACAGTCAAAATCTTTTGCTCTTAAGGGATGCTTAAGAATTATTTTTTTAGCTGTGGTACTTGACCCAACCTGGGTGTCCACCAGACATCATGGTAACAGTTTATCTCCAGAGATAACCAAACTTCATGGGAACTGGATAAATACTCTTCCAGGGACAATGTGTCTGGGAGCATTCCCTTGCACTGTTTAGACCCAGGCTGGTTTTTGACCCAGCCCGGGTGGGGAGATGTGATGCTGGTCCTTTTGCTCCTCCTCCGCCTTTACATACGGAGGTCAGCATGGCTTCAGCAAGCTGGTGGTCAAGACGTGGACAGGCCTCTGACATTTTGAGTGAAAAGCAGCAACCATTGTGAGTCCCGGTTATGGAGGAAGGAACATCCAGATGGATGCTAAGGCCAAATTCACCAAAGATTTTGAACAGAAGGAAAGTCTTAACTCAGTGGAGGTCTAGTTTGAATAGCAGAGAAAGGCATTTTAATTTTAATTTTAATTTCAATTTCTTTCACAAAGCAAATGTTCTGCTACATTTTGGGACTTTTGAGGGTGCCTGGCTCTATCCTTAAAGCAGATGAGTAACAGCAAGAAAGCCTGAAGAGACAGGGAAAACTCTTGCTGTTGCTGACATGCTGTGTGATAGGGGCTTTCCTTCAGCGTCTCCAGCACGGATTTCTGTAGGGATAGTCCACTTGACAATGCACACCATTTATTATTGAGCATCTTTTTTCCACTAAATCTTTTCTGAATCATCACCTGTGGGCAGGGATCTGGAGTGGAGACGTGTGGGGGTGGTGATACCAGTTTGTACTGATGATGTCGCCTGATCAACACTGTCGTAGAGTACACTGAAGAAATGGGGGGTTATATTTAGAAACTAGGTAATTGGAGTACCCTTACCTAATATTCTTAATTCTCTGTGTGGCACTCCCTTCTATTTAAATTTCTTTTACTGTTGGGGTTGGGGTTTTTTTTTGTTTTTTTTTCTTTAACTTTTCACTTGCAAGGAATAAGACGTTTTTTTCCCCTCCATTGATGTATAATTGGGCTTCTGAAATTTTTTGTTCTTGCCTAGACCTGGAGGTGAGCCACAGCTAAATAGTGTCACTATTACTGCAGAAGCATCTGGGTGGCTGCTTGATGTCTCTTGCTCATGTACTTTATATTAAGGTTAGGCTCCTGAGGGAGCTATTAGAGAAGGAGGAGTTGGCTTCTGTTATAGCAAATTGTGATTGTGTAGGCATTTTCACCTAATGCCTAATTTCATCTAATTTCCATCCTGGTTTTGCATTTCTTGATCCCATCTACGCTCTTCCTCTTGGTCAAGTTAAAAATTCCAAGTTTATAAAATCCTGCTTAGATTCCTTTTACAGCAATCTCCAATATCTTGCACTCGAGACATATTTTTCTATAACGCTGAAGCATAGCTCACTGGGCTTTTACAAAGTATTTCCATTTAAAGAATGTGATTATGATCCAGGAAGCTCTTTTTTTTTGTAGTAACCTAGAAACTTACCTGCAGTTTTGTAAGTAAGATGTTATACAACAATTTCATAATCACACAAAACAGCTGGTTTTAATGGCTTTCCAATAGAGACATCACCCAAGGTTTTTATTTTTCTTTTCTTGTGCTTATTACACTGTGTAATTGGTTTCTGGTAGTATCAAACCACTATGAAAACTCTCTCAGTAACATAATTGATCTCTAAATGTTACAGTTTCGTCTTAGCAAGGTCTGCTTTCCCAGAAAAACATATTTGACAACAAGATGCCTTGAATCATGTGCGTGCTTTGGTGCTGTGCTGTAGTTTTGGCACCCAATGAAGTAACGTGTTCAAATTGGAATACATCATGCTTGCATCACTTCAGCCTTTGATTACCAGCACTGTGTCACTGGGCAGTATTTACATCTAGATTGATAGATCATAATTGGATTCAAAAATCTTATGAACACATAGCAGCTTCCCCAGAAGACGCCTGGTGGTCCAACTTACATTAAAAATAAAACAGCATCCAAACTGAAAATCTCCACACTTGGCTTTATTGGTCCAGGCTTTCAAGGCCTACAATTGTTTTTAAGTATGTGTATCAGGTGCTACTACTACTGACAGAATATGCATACACAGCATTTATATGAAAAAAAACTTTGACATGCATTGCACTTAACAGGATGCTCCTTTAAACATCATGGCTGCATTAAGCGTGAGCTGTGTTCAGCAGTACGAGTTTGCAGTGGGAAAATATCTGAAATCAGTCATGTTTTTGGAGCAGACCTGTCAAAACTCCTTGGAAAATTGTGCAGAAACCTTACTGAGACTCATATCCCAATATGCTGTGTGTAGGCCACTTGCTGTGGAAGCTGATACACTCCTGGTGTCTTCTCTGGTACCTGCTGCAAGTGCTGTCTCCACGTACTGTCCAGGGCTGCCAGCACCTCTCCCCCAGCACAGACTAGAGCAAGGAGAGATTGATCACCGTGCCCCGGTGCAGCTGGTGCAACCACGGAATTTTGCTCCTAAGCGATTTGGAGGATGGAGCAATAATAAAGAAGTCGTGCAGTTCTTGTTGGAGTTGTTTGGTTACCACAAGCCCAGTCTCCATGGTTGGTGATAGATCTCTGCCTCTCAGTAATCTACCCGCACAGAAGGTAGATGCAAGATATGAAAGGTTTGAGTGTATTCATGTTGAAGGCCCGCCTGTAAAGAACAATTATCGGTTTAAATAGAAGGGAGGGGTTTTTTGTCTTTGTTTAGCTCTGTCAAACTGCAAATTAATTTGCAATTTTCTTTAGGTAGTGATTAATTTCTAAACCTGGCAACTATCAAGTAAATCACTCTCAAAGCAGGATGGCCTAAATGGAAAGGACTATCTAAATAAAAGAAACTTTAATATAATGCTGAAATACAAGGGTGTTTTGTGGGAAGAGAATACACTTGAAAATAATAGTGGCTGATATTGAAACAAAGGATAATAATTTGCATCTCTGTGGTATGCTTTTTATATGCTTTTGGAATATCTGAAATACATGTTCTCAGCAAAGAATAAACACCAGGAGGTTCTTCAAGATTTGGGGTAGAAATAACAAGCCCAAGAATTGCAAATGTTGCTCTAGAAAACCACTGATAGTTCTGTGGGCATGAAATCTGAGTCTCCAGATGCCTAAAAATGTTTGTTTATTATTTGTCAGTCTCTTGAACTGCACATAAGTTGTGTAATGCATACAATTGTGAGATGTTCTCCTCTTTAATACTATAAACTCTTATTTTTAGCTAAACGCTGTCTGAGGAGATCGCGGATCCCTGATATTCTCAGTCAGAATAAAATAAGTATATAACAGATACAGGAAAACAGGAAAAGACCAACTCAATTCACACACAGGATCGTGGATCCTGTTCATCTTAAACCAATGGAAATTCAGACCTCTGCTTTATCTTAAGCCACTGTGTCTGGTAGCTTCAGCCTTTCACTTCATCATTAGATCTTTTTCTGAGTGGTAGAAGTATTGTTCTTCTTTGCCCATAGTGATTTGGTTTATTTAAACTTGATGTTCATGTAAACTACTTAAGTATTTATATTTTTAAACTTCAGAGAAAATAAGGGAAGTTCACTGGACTTCTTCATTCTTCACTTGAAGACTGTTGTAGCAAAGCCAGCTAGGTTTGTATGATGTTGTTTGTCTCCCTTATAATTTCAGCTGAGCAGGGATCTGGTCACAACACATTTGCCCTCTGGCGTAAACCCAACCCTTTTGGACTTCTCATACAGGTAGAGCCAAATTCAGTACCTGTTGATGCTTTGAAAGGCAGCAGTACTCTTTAAATGAGCACTGCATTTGCGGTAGCGGTGGTTTCAAGTAGCTATTTGATTTTGGTAGTGAAGTAGACCCACGTGCTCACACAGCCGTTGGCGCCGGGGAGGCGTCTGAAGAGGTACAGCTCACCTGGGTGTTGGTGGCTTCTCACGGCAGTGAGGTAACTGCTCTCGAGTGCTCAGAGTTTATTTGATTAGAAGACAAATTTTCAAGAATTACAGTTGCTGCTGTGTTTAAGTGGTAGCTAATAGTGATACTGTTTGCAAAAACCTTCATTTTACTACAAGACCCGTTTCTGCAACTGCAGTTGCATTAGGATTGGTGGTCTGTGCCCTCCCCTTAATGCTTCAGGCAGATGTAACTGGGCAGTAACGAGAGCAAGCTGCAAGGATGGCTGGATGAAATCTCAAGCCGAGTAAACAAGCAGCGAATATCCCTCTGAGGAGCTGGTGTCTCTCCAGGGTCAGAGCCGCAGTAAAACAAACCCAATTGTGAAGGCGGGATTTGAGCGGTGAGGGAGGATCTACGTACAACATTCAGCTCGTTTTAAACCCCCAGCGGTGCAGGACAGAGGGTAAACACGGCTGACGTCTGCCGGTGGTGTGATGCCATTTTAGGGTTCCCCTTGCTTAGATAGGAAAGGATCTGATGTGTCTGAACCATCAACTTTCTTCCTTGAAATTGTTAAATCTGCAGTTCATTAAACATCCAAATTCCTTAGTAAAAGTGCCGGGTGACCCTGCTTTTTTCTTTATAGTTATTTTACAGAGTAAATACTGCTAGGCTGCCCAACTGGTGTGATTCATCGTTTTTTCCTCAAGGTGATGTATAAAAGAAGCTTTCATCTGCGTCCCTCACTCTGTGTGTAACACCACAGTGCACGGGAGTGAAGTGATGTTTATCGTGGTGTTCTGTATGCTTCACAGCTGCATGTCAGTCATGTGGAATTACTTCATTTGTGTTGCTGACAAATCTCTCCACAAAAGTGAATGTAAGATAAGTGTAAGAAAAGAATGACCTTTTTACAGGTCTGGATGACTCATCACACATGCTTACAAAGGGATCTTGCCGTTATTCGCGATCCTAATTTAGGAACAAAGCAGGTAGTTGGATGGTATTAGCTTTGGCAGTAGGTGTCTTTGTACCTTAGAGTATTAATTAAAGTTTTAAGGGCCTGACGGATTACTTAAACATCCATGCAATTATCTTAGTGTTCAGGAATTTTATATGTTTATTTTTAAAGACCTTCCTTCATTTCTCTTCTAGGACCAGAATGGGGAAAAAAAACGGATTGCCATAAAGGTTCATAAAATTATATTTCTGCATTAAATACGTATTATGATAAAGGATTTCTCACTGGGGCTCGGATTAGGAATTGTATTCAGAATATTGTTCCTGTTCCTATTCCCTGCTGAATTTCTCCATCTGGTAATATTACTGTTTAGGAAGTGATAACATATGCATGTAACAAGTTAATTGTAAAAGCCCAAAATGGGTAGCCTGATTGTCCTACTAAAACAATAGTAGTCGAGCACTCCAGTCTGCGGTTGCCAGCTTTAAATTATGATGATTGTTGTAAATCATGCAAGGGGATTGTGGGAAATAGAGCTTTCAGCTTTTCATTACAGATCCCCCGTTTTCTGTCCAGTGATCTAAGGGAGAACACACAGCCATCTGTCTAATAGGCTGTGGTGGTGCTTTACAGACCATTACTCTCAGCACTCCAGGGGAATGCGAGTGGGAAGACAGAGCATGCCTGAACATCGCCATCTCTTTGGGACCATAGCACTTCTTACTACACAGCTAAGAACTGAGTCCGCCTCGCCACGTAACTGCTGCTTGAGGGGGCACTGGCAGTCTTCCATGTTTGGAACCGTGCATATGTTACACATAGGCATAATTAGCTGGTCGGTGCTGGAAACCAGAAGAGCATTTTATATGTGCTCCTCTTTGCTGTATGAGAGACATTTCTCCTTTTTACCTTTAAAAAGTAGAATCCAACTCCAGCGTACCCCAGCTGATGTATTCGCTGCCCTTGTGTAAGGGCACGTGTGTGCCGTCGTTGGTGGGCAGAACAGGACCCCGGAGCTACCTCTATAAACACTTCGGAGAATCAAGAGGGGAAAATGTCACACTCTAAAGAATTTAAGAAGTGTCTAGAGGGAAATAAGTGTTAATTTTAAAATGAAGTCGTAATACCTTCTGTTTTCAAACTTTTCATTTTATGTTTTCGGACGTTATCCATGTTGTTGTTACCCGTAGGACTAAGGTGCAGGCTCTTCCCTGGAAGCCCCGTCCCTGTTGCCATACAGTGACTTTGGGGGGTTCACACTGCTTTTTGGGGCTCCTTTCTTCCTGGGGTGTTTAACAAAATGGCACCAGAAGATAATCAGTTAATGATTAATGACTTCTGAGCTAAGAAAAAGGAAGAATTTAGTTGGTAAGTGACTGAATTGCTGTCTCAACATATAGCCCTACTACCTTTGTTTTCCCTATCTAAAAATGAGGGAAGCTTATGTGAGTAGTGTCAAAACCACTATTCCCGCAGCTGAAGCAAATGGTGTTTGGGTTAGTGTCTCTTGCCAGTTATAAGACACTCCTACTTTTTAACTTTGCCCTGATCCTTCCTGTGACATGTGCACTACTCGAGCACATCATATGGCCATGATGTGTATGCATGAGAGTCCGGATTTCTGAGATGCCAGTGTCTACATCTGTCAGAAATATGTGAAATGTTCTCAGGTTCCTACTGTCTTGTTTCTGCCTACCACACTTCACTGACTCACACGCTCTGTACTGACTCTTCTGTTCTTGAAAGAAAAAAAAGATTAAAGATTTTGAAAAAGAAGATCCGTATTAAAATGGTACTTTCCAGAAATTTACATTTGCCTAAGTACATGTGCATTTCAGAGGCAAAAATACAGTAGTCAGTCTTAGAGTAAAACCAAATTATTGTGAAAACAAGGCAATTGCATTTTTATATTCATAAATGCGTATCTGGAAATAGCTTCCAAAGAAGCTGTAACTCGGTTCAGTAAACAGTACCGTAACTGATATGTTTTGATCAATCAGAAGGCAGTGTGATTTTGTTCTTTGTGTGGAGAAGGCATTTAAAAGCATTAGTTGTTTGTGTTTAATCAAAGTATAAGCAGTGGTGGTGAGATCCATTCCAATTGCCCTGACTTACTGTTATTTTGGCATTAATAAAAGTAACAAAGTAACTTAAATAAAGAACTCTTGATTTCAGGTGGAGACTTTTCAAATTGATAATGTCTCTAATATGATGCCGACCAAATTTGCCTTGGCATTCTTTTGTGTTGACATGGTAATAAAAAAAAATTACGTATGTGCTTGAGCTATATAAAATCTTTTGCTAAAAATTAGATCAGTGCCTTATGAACTCTAACTTGACAAATTTCTGCTGTGTGTGGCTTCAAGAGCTCTTCAAGTAATTCATTTTCTGGCAAAAATTTTCTTTAAAAAAAATAATTCTGATTTGCTTGAAACATCTAAAAAAAGGGGTCTGTGTGATTAATTTAAATTTTCTTTGGCCTTTAATTGTTTTCTTCCACTCTCAGGTGTCCTTTAACCTTTTGGAATTAGATTTAGATCAAATTTTAAATATAATCTAGTGTTTCTGGACCATATTTCCAAAAGATAAGGGGTAAGGAGGGATCACTGTGAGATCACTGTGGAGAAGTGAGAAGCTCCATGGAAGTCACAGAAAACAAGATTTCAGGAGTGTAGTCAGAAGACTGAGCAAAGGAGACTGAGGGTGGAATCCACATTCTGAGTTTTGTCCAAAAACAGATCTTGAGAAACTTTTTTGAGGTGTGGAAGATCTGTCCTTCAGAGTCAAGGACCCAAACTGGAGGATGAGACCTTCAGCAAGTGAAAGTACTGTGTTTGATGAGTTTGAGGTGGAAATTCTGGAACGTCTTACGATAGTTCTGGGCTGAGGGGGCAGAGGATTTTGTAAGATGAGAAATACTGAGCACACTGTAAAGGAGATGCAGAAGGTAGTGGAAGGTCAGAAGAAAGCCCAAAGGAGAGGAAGAGAGGAGTAGTAGGACAGAGAGCATGAGTAAGGAGCTGAAGGAGTTAGACTAGAAAAATATTTGCATCCACTTAGTACTTGAGAGAAATCTTCAGATTGTTTCAGCATTAATCCATTTCTTTCTTCCTTCCTCAAAAATAAAAGAAAGCAAAGGGGAAAAGTCTGAGATGAATTCTTCTGGCTGGTGACCTTGTGGCCACGTTGGGATGGTTGCCCATCTGGAGAAGCTGTTAGGCAGCTCTGTAGTACCTTTTACCTGTGCTGCTCGGAGATCTCTTGGTAAGCAGAAGATTGATGTGGCCCATAATTAATTACCTTTTCTTTCCTGGGCTCTCCCTTAGAACAGCTCAAACGTTGGGACATAAAGTGAGCGCCAAGTTCATTCAGTGCTCTGCCTAATGATCCGAAGCACTTTTTGGATATCTAGAAAAGAAGCTGGGCCTCTTGTGGGCTGGCCTGGCAAAGGAGGTGTCCGTACTTTTTGGCAGAGCAGCACCACCCGTTCTGTCTGAATGATGCTATCCCTGAGTCATTGCCCCCGCGGGGGGAGCCGGCCTGTGGGTAGGCCTGGAGACAGGCTGTTGATTGGTACAGACTGTGCCGTCCTGCAGATTTTTGTTGCTGTGTTTTGGATCTTTCTTGGTTATTTTGAAATTCTTGCCATAGACTTTCTGCTGGCTCAGGGTGAATGAGAAGTGCAGACAGTGGTACGTGACATCCAGCCTTCTCGCCAACATTTCTACCCTACTAGGCTTTTCTTGTCCTCCGTCTGGCCCTGCCTGTGCAGTCACCCTTGTCCCTTTGAACTAAATGTGCATAGTGAATAATGTTTTATTAATCTCATAATTTCTCTCCACATGTTTCATTCCAGCCTCTTTCTGGACTGTTTTAGACCTCCGCTTTTGATCTTTGTAAAGCATAGTGAGTGTCATTTGAGCTCTCTCTTGCACTGTCACAGCTGAATCCATCCGTGCTCATTCAAGTATCTCTGTATTCATGCACCGCTTTCCTATTGACAGGTGTAGTTCTTGGAAATGTGATAGGTCCCTACCCGCCAAGTCCTATTCATCCAGCAGCTGAAAGATGCTTAGGAGCCATTCATCAAGAGTATGAACTCCTTTTGAAAGACAGGCCTGAGAGGCATGACATTTAACTGTATTTGCCAATCTTGACATATCCTATCGTCCTTGTGGCAGCTGGGACGTACTGAAGGAGAGTGTATGCTTAGGAAAAAAGAGGACGTGTGGTTAGGCCGGTGCTTGAAAATTGCTGGCCTATGTAAATTATCAAAGGAGTTCAGTTCTTTGGTGGGGTGAAACTCTTCTGATTTCTCCTGATGGTCCTCATTTCAGCTGTGGTTACAGGAGTGGATTGCTTGTGGCAGGAAAAACTACCACAGGAAAAATCTCATTCTGCTTCAGTGTTCCGTGAACTGGCGTTCACAGGTGGATAGGTGTAGCTGATTCCATCTCTGCTGGGCTCTGTATAGCAGGCAAATACTCAGAAACAACAGATTCATGGCACAGTAACTACAGCTTGCTTTGGTATTTGGGTCTGACGTTATGTGATAATTTTCATACAAAATTCATGAGCTTGTTTGGAGGAAAGCACTGACTGTGGTGAGAAGCACTCTCAGCTCCTCACACCGCAATTGCAACCCAAGTCCTGGAGAGAGTTTCTTTCTTTTTCTGGATCTCTGAGTAATCAGCTACCAAAGTAAGATGTATTTCATAAAAGGGTCAAAGTATTGATTGCTCAAAAGTTACCAGTTATAGAATTATCAAAAAGTTCTGATAGCAACACGTGGTCTGAGGACTTAGTGCTACTTTAGAAGGAAACAAAGCACTGTACAGATTACAGGAATCTTAGTTTACCTACACTTTTTTTTCAGATCTGTGACCAAATGCTGAAATGATACTTATCTTTAAAACCACTGTTGTGAGTTTTCAGTCTGACAGTGATCTATTGTATAATTCATGCTCCCCTGGCAGTCTCACTGCTGTCCACTGTTCTGATTCATTATTTTTGGCAAGGCAAGGTAGCATGCACCAGAGTTATGGAGAAGAAGTTGAATTGAAATTTGTTTGAAATATGCTTTTTTTTTAAAAAAAAAAAGCAATGTTTCTTTTCAATATAACTTTTTTTTTTTGTTTATCTGTATAGATCAGTTGTTTTCATTCTGAGTTTGGTATTTCATTTTTTAAAATCACATTCAGCTTTTTTTCTCCTAGAAAATTTACTTTATTTTTCTTTATGTCCAGTACAGAACGGCTTACAGAAATAACTACTTGTCAGTAATCTTTTCAAAGACTCACATGTAACAAAAAGAAACCCTTGATCCCTTAGTCTAGATTCTTAAACACTGACAAGATAAATTAGAGCTTCATTAAATTAATGATTCAATAATTAAAAAGGAGGATTCAGAGGAAAGGCTTACAAGAATGGATGAAGTATAAATGAACTCTGCATTAAACTTACCATTAAGCGGAAGAACAATGAATCGTAAATCGCATCTGTATAAATGCACATGCTTTCTGTGGGGAGACAGTAATTATGCCCAGGAGCATTCTCTGTAACATCTCCCACTCAGTTACTGTCAGCATCAATTAGTCCATTACACTGAAAACTTCTGAAATGATCTGAGGTTAAAGAGAAATGAAAAACCCAAATGGCTTTGCTTTAGGTTTTTTTCCTGTTGTAAATAGTTGAGAAGCATTGATAACTTGCAGCTCTCTTTTATACCAAGGCAATTAAATTTACAAACACATTGGTAAACGTACCTCAGAAATGCAAGAAAACTGCAGATCCCTTCATTTTTTAATGATGTCGTTTACCATCACATTATAAGTGTTTCATAAGGAAGTTATTAGAGATTATCTGATTTGGCATACAGTGATGTCTTCAGGGATGCCTTGTCATATCTGCATACTGAAAGGGTAGAGCAAGCACTCTCCATTTCTGTTCATTTAAAGTGTTAAGTGAGGTTATCTGATTCTCTTTCACAATTACTCGGCATTTCTGTTGTGTACCGTATAACCAACATGAGAGAATTGCTGAGAACTACTTATATGTTATATTACATAAGTGTATATATGTAAATACATAAGTACATTTGTATTCCTAATACAGTCTCTTATTGGCTACAGGCTGGGAGCTGTCTGAATCTTGCCATCAGTGGTGCTCCTGCCAACCCCTGAAAATAGGCCTCTCTGAATTCCCGAGTCTGATTTAAGATCGTTGATTTAATATTTTTAGAAGAGAAAACAAGCCTAAATCAGCAGAGAAATAATTGGCTGAAAATGTGAATTGCACAAGATACACTTGGCGCCTCAGGGAAAACACGCTCCGGAGGAATTCTCCACCCCACTCCTGTGTTAACTTTGACCACACCACCCCCCAGAAAAAACTCCTGACACAGATACTTTCTGTTCTCTAGTTAACCATATGTAAATAAACCTTAATTTTTGATACTGATGCTCTTATAGTTGGATTCTGTTTTGCATGAGATGGGCAGCACGTTGTCTTGCACCTTCCCTGAGGTCTATCAAACAGGCTTCAAGCTAAAGAGGCAGTGTGAATGCAAAATATACATGAAAATCGTAAGCAGAACTTAATAGAAAATAAATGACAAGAACAGCATGAAATGCGTGTGATACAAACATGTATTATATGCATAAAAGCTATAATTTAAATGCATACATGTATGCAAGCCTATGCAGTCTTAGGGAAGATGGATGGAGGGGTATGGGTGAAATGCTTGGATTCCCCAGGGGCCTCACTGTGATTGACTTGCAAGGAGGTATTCTGGAGCTGTGTTCCTTTTTTTATTGATTTAGGTATTAGCCAAAAATAAACAGGGACTGCTTTTAAAATAGAAATGAAGAAAAATATGAAAGCAGCTATATGGTGTCATTGCCGTATAGGGGCCAAAATTTGTGACAAAATCTCTTCTGGGTCTCTGTTTCCATGCGTGTTGTAGGCCAGTGATGCCATGTATAATCTTCATTGAGATAAGGAGCTGGATTTGAGATCTCCCCAGATGAAATATTTGACTCTGATATAAAATGCTGAGTGCCTTCAGATGAGAACTTTAAAAGACTGGGTCTTTTTTGATCTGGTAGCTTTTTTCTTGTATGGTCATTCTTCAGATTCAGATTTCAGAAACTAGGAAATGTTTGAAAGCATGAAGAAAAGGAAGACTGAAATCAACAAGAGATGTTTCTTCTTAAGCGATTTATAGAGTTTGAAAAGCCGCTATTGAAAGTCATAGTGTGTATGACTCCTGCAGCTTTGTTAAACAGAGAGCTCTCTAACATTAAGGCTCTTTGTTATCCAAAATTGTGGAGGAGAGCCAGAAGAGAAATACATTTAGAGTATGAAAATACACAAAGTGCACATGTAGCTTGCAAATAATTGATCCAAGAAAACTAACAGAAGGCAATAGACAAGGCATATATAAAATGTAAATCTTAGTGACCCTTTTTGCTTCTTATATGAGACTGCATTAGTGATTGTTGATGAATAAGATCAATATTTTGTATTAATTAAACATTTATTTTTAACATGTTTATTACATTCATTCATATTCCAGTAGCATTTGAAGCCACAAGTATCTCAGCATGTTGCAGGAACAGCTGATGAGGCTTGGATGCTTAACTCAAGGAATAGCCTATGGCTGGGGATCTAGAGTTGGGTGGGGGGCCCACATTTTAGCCCTACATGTGTATGTATCTCCCAGCTGCACTTTTCACTCCTGGCTGATTTCAGCATCTTCCTTCTAGCAAATGTCTAAATCCCTTTCTTTAATGCTTAACCTATTCACAGGCTCTTTGTTGATAGCACCAGTCGTGCTGACCTTGGAGCTGTACGCTCGGAAGTGTAGGTTTTAGTCACTGCTCTGCATAGCCAAGCGATGTCCAGATTCCCTGACTCTGCAAAAGGGCAGAGGGAGTGCAGTTCAGGACTAGAAAGCTTAGAACCATCTAACTTCAAAAGTATAGAGAGATGAGATCAGTCTGTTTTGCTACGTAATTTTGTGTGCTCATGAAGAGTTGTATTTTCCTCTTTGTTGGGGATATCTGATCCCTGCTAAACTGAAAGTGAACCTATACAATGATAAATGTGTGCATTTTGGGGGAAACAAAGTGATGGAGTATTCAGTGAGCAGGAAAAGGAGTAGCTGTTTGGGGATGTAACAACAAACTGGGCATTTTGGATTTGCTGTTGAATGAAGATTGAAGAAAGTGTCCACCATCTTACCAGCTTCACAGGTAATGCTTTGTTGGAATGTGAGCCATTTGTGGAACTTGTAAAGCCAGTCATTTAAAAATAAAGATTTTTAATGATGAGTAGGATGGCAGCTGCCATGTTTAATGTCCAAATTCAGCTCAAATATTAGGTAAATTTGCTGCTGTCCCCTAAATCTCCCTCCATTGTCCTTGAGAGCACTGTTCTAAGGTGTAGATTACACCATTTCCAAAAGTGGTGAGGTAACGAGAGCCATGGAGGTTTTAACTTTGCACAGGTTACGTACTAAGACACCAGTTAGCCTAAAATAAAATTTGTATCTCTGAATTTTAAGCTCTGTGCTTTAAAGCACTAAACTGTTCACCCACTGTGCTGGTTAGTCATGAGCTTTCTTGATACAGTAAATTTTATTTGTATGTTTCTGTATTAACAGTTTGCCAAATCGTCCCATATGCTATGTTTTTTCTTAGACCAGTGACGATTTTGGCAACATGCATTTAATAGGTGATTTTTTGATATTTTATATCTCCTTTTGTAAAAATATTTTCTTCTACCTTCTTACAGTCCTAATTCCTGGAACCACAGTTTTTTTTCACTGCAATAGCTTTAGTCTTCAGTTAACAGCTTTGTTTTCCAATATCCTTTTAAGCTTTATTTGCATATTTAGAAATGTTTAATCAAAAAGGAGTGGGAGATGGTGAGAGGAAAGGGAATCATAATATTCAGAAGCCAGGCTTTCCACTTTTGCAGAAAATCGTAAGGAGCCAGCTAATCATGAGTCAACAGTGCCATCCTCGTACAAAAAGACAGATATAGTAGGATGTATAAGGTTGAAAGAGAACTACCTAAGATAATCCTTTCAGCTTAGCTTTGATAAAGCCTCGAACAGACTGCTATTTCAGACTTAGGCTAACTGGAGAGAGTCCAGAGGAAAGCTATAAGAATGATCAATGATCTAGAAAACTTAGTTGAGAAATTGGTTTTGTCTCATCTAGAGAGGAAGGGAAGTATAACAGTCCTCAGGCAGGTAAAATACAATGAAAAAAAGTCAGCAAAGACTATGAAAGATAGCTTCATTCTCATGGAGGGGAGGGTGTGTGTGTGTGGGGTGGGAGCTCAGGAATTTAATTACATCGAGAGAGACTTGACGTACGTGTTAGAATAACCTTCCTAGTGGCAAGAGTAGTCATGCCTTGGGATTGATTGCCTGGGGAGGTTGCAAAATCTTTGCAGGTCTTTGTTGGTCTTTAGAAAAATCCAGTAGGCAGAGGTGAGTGTCAAGCAAGAATTAATTGATCTAGCTGTGGAGAATGGGAGTGGCCAGGTGATGTCTGACAGTTCTGCCCAGCCATGCTTTCTGTAGTTCGGTTGCACAGGTCACCAGTTACTTGTGCCCAATAATTTGTTTCACTTGAAAAGCAAGTTGAAGTGATGCAGATTTTTTTTTTTTTTTTTATTCAGCCTCTAGTAGATTCTAGTTTTCACTTTTATTTCAGCCTTGTAAAAGATTTTTTTTTTCCTTATTTCTGTTCTTGATGCCTCAGTATCTCTTCTACTTCATTTAAAAGCAACCTAGTGTTTATAGCTTCTTCCACATACGGGTTATTATCAGGTACAACTGAGTAATCCACTACGTATTTTTCTCAGATAAACTGGGGCTATTATCTCAATTATAAAAAGATGCCCCAGACCTCAAATAACATTTTTACGTCCTTGCTCTTTTGAAGTTTGTTAGTCTCTTAAGTGCGGACATGAGAACTGGCTACCGTAATCCAGTAATACATCTTTCTTCTCAGCTTATACTTGGTATTTCCCTGTTAATTTATCACGAACTTTTCCCTTTTAAGTTACTGATATGTCAGCAACAGTTTCAGCTAGTAGAGTTCTGGATTTCCAGCTTCCCAGATCTCAAAATAATTTACATAAACATTGATTAAACTGTTCTTCATAACATTCCTCCAGCTCAAGCAGATAATTAACTGTAGCTGGGAACATGACATTTTTCAGTCATGGAAGACAGCTTGAATTTCTGGATACCTCAAGAGCTGTCTTGTACGTCAAGTGAAATTGACACTTTAAAAGTTTGGACTTGTTGTCTGTTTGCATCTTTTACAATGCTCATGGTTTCTTTTATAACCCAAAGAGGTTTATTAATTTCTATATTTGGCCTTGTACTGCAGTGCAGACCTCCTGAGCTATCCTGTACACAGACATACTTGTAAGCATACTGCAGGGGAAAACGTAAATTCACCTTTCATCCCTACTATGGGTGCCAAAACAAATATCAGTTGTTACTCAGCATAGTGCTGCTAAGAAAATGTTCCGGTTATTGTTATGTCAAAGAGGCAGAGTGCCAAATCTGTAAGAACAGAAATGTGGTTCAGTGAATTATTTAAAACATGAAGGGCTAGATTTATTGTTAGACTCCTAAGGATATGAAGAGATTTGAGAGGGGAAAAAAAGGCTCTGAGTGGAAACTGGAATGTGACCCCTTGTCCAGGGTATGCTGGCGAGGCAAGTGGAATGGTTAAAGGAGGAAAACGGGTTAAAAGTCATAGCTATCTGAATAGAGGAAAAAGGGAAAGATGATGGAAGGTTCTGATGAGTTTTGTTAGTGTTTTCTTGAAAGAATTTAGGGAATTCCTGTGCAGAGGAAAAAAGTTGATGAGAGAATTTAAGGAGTGAGTTCACATTTGCAAAACTGTATTTCAACTGAGGATGTGAAACAGTGGAGTTTGAAGGTAAGAAGTTGGAATCTAAGAAGGCTGATAGAATCAACAGAATATCTCCAGTTGGAAGGGACCCATCAGGATCATAGAGTCCAAGTCCCTGGTCCTCGCAGGACCACCTAAAACTGAACAACATCACTAAGAGCATCATGCATATGGTCCCTGAACTCTGACAGGCTTGGGGCTGTGAACACTTCCCTGGGGAGGCTCTTCCAGGGACTGACCACTCTCTCTGTTCCTAATGTCCAGCCTGAACTTCCCCTGGCACAACTTCATTCCATTCCCTCGTGTCCTGTCACTGGTCCCCAGGGAGGGGAGGTGCTGATCTCCTGCTCTGCTGCTCCCCATGAGGAAGGTGCAGGCTGCCATGAGGTCACCCCTCGACCTTCTCTTCTCCAAGCTGAACAAGCAAAGTGACCTCAGCTGCTCCCCATAAGTCTTGCCCTTGAGGCCTTTCACCACCTTGGTCACCCTCCTCTGGACAAACTCAAATAGTTTGATATCCTTCTTACATTGAGGCACCCAAAACTGCACACAGAACTCAAGGTGGGGCTGCACTAATGTAGTGTAAAGTGGGACAGTGACCTCCCTCGACTGGCTAGCTATGCTGTGCTTGGTGCACTCCAGGGCATGGTTGGCCCTTTGGGTGGCCAGGGTACACTGTTGACTCATAGTCAACTTGCCATCAAATGGATGGAACTACTTGATTGAATAAATCTTAAAAATGCATGTGAAGAGCCCATTTTTCTTTCTGTTCAAGACAAATATTTTCACAACTGATTCAGGAGGAAGTTGTTTGGAACTCTAAGCAAATACCACGCATCACAATTGATGCAAACTGGAGAGAAAAATAAAACACATATCAGATGCAATAAGAATAAAACTCAGGCAAATTATGTTTTGTCTTCCTTTGAGCTTAGCTGTAGAGGAGTTCACTGGAAATAGAGAGAAGTAAAATACAGGAGAAATACAATGAAGAGAAAGTTAGGATTCTTTAGGCCAAATCTTAAAAGCACAAATACTCTAGAAATAGTATATCACACATGCCAGAGATCCTCTCACACATCTATTGGTAACCCAGCATGATGGAGGGGCAGGACTTCTGAACAATCTGTTAGGACTTGTGAATCCAGATCATGTGTCTGCTTGGAAATAACCATCCTCCTCAGTGGCCCATGCAATCATACGGTATCGATAGTTTATCGTCTTTCTTCTGAAGCATGTAATTTATATCCTCCTCTTTTTTGTCTGCTGCCAGCAACTTTTCAGTTCTGTATATAAATATACAGAATTGTGGAATCACAGGATCGTTGAGGTTGGAAGGGATCCCTGGAGGTCATCTAGTCCAACCCTCCTACTCAGAGTGGGATTTCATTAATGCAGTGGCCCTGGGCTGTGTCCGTCTGGGTTTTGAGCACCGCCAGACTCAACAACCTCTCTAAGCAACCTGTTCCACTGTTTGATCACCTCTTCCATGAAAGAGATCATTAATGAAGATATGAAACAGCATTTACTCTTGGACTACTTCACTAGTGACTAGCCCTTAGCTGGACGTTGTGCCACTGATTGAAACCCTTTGAGCCAGGCATCTCAGCCAGTTTTCAGTCTGCTTCACTGTCCACTTACCTAGTTTGTGCATCAACAGTTTGTCAATGAAGATTTTACGTGAGACAGTCTCAAAAGCCTTTTTGAATTATTTTCAGCACTAGGCCTCTGCTGAGATGCTCTTTTGAAGATGAAAAGATGTTTTGGCGTGTTTGGGCCCATCTCATCTTCTCCAGTTTTATTATTTTTTGGTAGGTTAGCATGGGATGTACTGAGGAGATACAATGGGCACAGATCCTTGCATTGCGATCCAGGGACTGATGGTTCTGAGTCTGTTCCTTAGTTCATGAAGTAAGTTAGTCCAGGGTGGGCCCTGTCTTAACTCAGTGCTGCAATCATTTTGTTTGCCTTGTGGGTTAGAATAATCAAAAGCGTTTTGGAGAAAATATGTGTCTCTGAAAAAGCTTCACTTGTTTCACACAAATCTGTTTTCCTTTTGCTGAAGTTGCAGTTTTTCCAAGAATCATTGAAAAGGTGGCTGCTTGCCATTTAAACTTCCATCTCGTTACCTTACGTGCAGTACTGCCTCTTTTTCACACATAATGAAGTGTCAGAGCCAAGTGCAAATATAACTGTCTTCATACTTGTGAGGCTTGTTCTAAACTGCAATATTGCAAATAAACAGTGTCACTGCATGCAGCCTTTGTGCTATCACCACTTGCTACCAAGAGTGAAACAAAATGTTCTGAGTACAATTAGGTAATCAGAAGTTAGGACATTTCCCTTTTGTCACCCATAAAATAGCTAAGAGAGCTTTTCTGCTGTTGAGCAGGATTTCAAAATATTTTGGAAAGACTACTGGAATAATTTCCCCTGTCCTATTGTAGTAGGATTCTGACTTTGTCAGATGGAGGTCATTTCCACTTGCTAATACACTACCCAGTGTTTTGAAACAGGAATTTGTCAGTAGTCCTTGGTAGCTCGCTTCAGTCTAAGCTGTCCCTTTATTTTTGAAAGAGAGAGTTGTGGCTCACTGGTCAATTTCTCCCTCTGCAATTAAGAGTTCTTTTGAAAATCAACAATTAAATCAACATAAGATGTTTATATCATATACAAATGGGACACACAATCAGTTAGATTCTCAGCCTGCTAAAATGTGAGCAGGCTCTTTCTGGAAAGTAGGATATTAGAAACTGGCTGTGCGTATGACGGGGTAGATGAGGTAAAGACTTACCCTGTAGGGACCTGTCTAGTCCTCTTGTTTCATGATGTGAACCAGGAGAGAACCCTGCTTACAGGTTTCACTTCAGCTAACCACACATATGATGATTTGTTTTAACCTTGATTCCTGTTGCATATTATTCTTGCTTTTGCATGGAAAATGCCTTCTATTATTTTCAAATGTGTGTTCAATTTTTTCCTCTCTTCATGTCAAGGATTTTCTCTTTTGGTAGAGGCTCTGTGTGTGTTGTTTTCTTTTTTTTTTTTTTTTTAATATAAATGCAGAGGTGACAGCCTTTTATACAGCACACTGAAAAGGATTCCTGAGAAATATGATGAAATTTTAACTCACAGTCACATTTTGCCCTTGTTTAGGGCTCTATGCATACATTAAAATGATACACATAAAAAGAAGAAAATTCTTTTAATACAAATCAAGATTCGTGCTACTTGCTCTTAAGACAGTGCTAGTACTCAGTCAAGGAAAACTCTCTTTTAAAATATTACTTTCTCCTTCGTAAGGCTAGGGCAGTGCAGCCCTAGGCATTCGGTCTGAATATATACAGCATTTCTTTAAATGTTATTTGTGGGTTTTTTTCAGACTGCTTTCTCTTCATGGTTATTTAAGAGCCTGATACTGTGACATTGGGTCTTTTTTTCGTAGTCCCACCCGCTAGAAATCAAATTGCTATGAATTATGCAATTAATGCGGGCACCAGGGCTGACTTTTTAAAATGCTTTAAAAACCTGACACGCATCCTTGGGAAGAAGTAACCTTCCATGTTGAATTAATGTTATTTTTATTTAAATATAGAAGTACTACTAACTCAGAACTGTTTTAGATGCTACTGCTGTGCCAAATATCATGGGAGTGATAATATGCTTAGGAATTCTGAACATAACAACTGATGTACTTCTTTTTTTTAACAGCATACCATCTTCCTGAGACTTACACACTGTCCTTTTGGCGAAAAAGGAAATGTAACTTTCTCAAATTTACTTATAAAAGTTTATAAGTTACTACACTGGGATTTATCGTCTGAAGTAGTAATAGTGAGGTGCTACTCATCCACACCTTCTTCTTGGTCGTTCAGTTTACTTCCAGTCTGGCTGATTTCCACCGTGGATGTGCACTGAAAACGAGTCTTGATCAGTCACCCTGACTTCTCTTTGCCTTTTAAATCTGTGTTCGTGCACTTTAAGGTCAAGGTTAGCGTGGGATCCTGCGGCTTGGCAAGGAAACAAGGGGTTTCAGGCAGCCGCCGCTGCTTGAGTGAGAAGTCCAGGTGCTCTTCTCAGGGCCGTTGTGCAGAATGCCCGGCTGGTGGCCTTTCCCGAGGTGCCCTTCCCTGAGGGACAACAGTGCCAGGACGCCCGTTCGGATTTTGTTGTGTCGCCTTTCCGCCACCGATGACCTTTGCTGTTCCAGAACTCATCTCTTGCCTCTGTTTCCCCTGCTTTTGTGTAGGTGCTGGGATGGCTGGAGAAGGTCGCGATCTGCAGTTGTGCTGAGGGAGGCGTGAAGCTTCATCCATCCCCTGCTGACATTTGAGGTAGTGTGATAACTTTTATCTTACCTGCAAGTGACTTTATTCTGAATGTTGGCTAAGCAGAGCAATCAATAGCATCCTGTAGCGCTCTGCAATTAATCCTCACAGATCCCATGATCCGTTCCCACAGTAGTATCCTACCACAAACTATACGCAGTATACAGAATTCTCTTTGGAATCAAATCGTCATATTTTATTACCCCAAACAATAGCGATATTTGAATTAAGGCTGTCAAATTAAGTCTCAATGTAAATTGATGGCTTCAAGCCCATTTCTATCAATCTAGTAGCCAGCATTTGAGACAGGGGGCTTGGTAACTGGTAGAAGTGCTTAAAAGCTATTTTTCCTTGTCAGAGAAAAGTTATTATTCTGTATTTTAATGAGCCATTTCTCATTTATAATATTATTTAAAGTATTAATTGCCTGACTTCTTAAACGCACAATATTGAAACAAATGGAGAAAAAAAATCAGTGTTTTTCCAGGGAGAGAGAACATGAAAATACATATCAGAACGTCGTAGATAACAAATCCTGTTGTAAATGACACTTAAATGACATCTACTTCGAATGTATGTATTGGGTCTAATTCATATCTGGAGTGTTTTTCTAAAAGCTTAACCAAATTACAGTGGGGTAAATGTGAATCAAACATCACAGAAATACACTGTGGTGTAAGGGATTCGGACCTAGGATTGCCCATGCCGTGGACCTGGAAAGCTGTTGTCTGGTGTTAGGTGGCTGCATGAGACTTTACGGCTGCTATCTGTGTTTTGTGAGACTTAACTGGCTATTCCTGTTTAAGTGTACACAAATCCAATGTCATAAATAGAAGAGAAAATCTAGAGACTGTTTGCTTTGTTTGCGGTAAGAATAGGTGAAGCTTGCCACCCTATGTCCATGTTATAAACGTTTCTGAAACCAGATGGCGGAACTCTAGATGCATTCATTGCACCATGGATCTGTGCTTGGGAGACTTGCCTAAGGATATACCAGTTCCACTAAGAAAATAAGAAGGTCAGAATAGTGAAAAGGTACTTGTAAAAATGCTTTTAAAGTAGGTGTAACTTAGTCATTAGGGACCTCCTCAACCACAGCTGCCTTAGTTGTGGTTACTGTGCCCTCTCATGCAAAGCTAATCACACCTGAAAAACAATTTGTGAATGACTTCTCTCATTTTATAGCCGAAGCATGGCAACACAACCATACAGAAGGCTGCTTCTGTGCTCTGTTTCCCTGGCTTTCCATGCCCAGCGAGCCGGTTGATCCCTGGCTGAGCTGCTCATTCCCGATTCCTCTGGGAGCGACGGTACGAGAATCGTGCTCAGCACCAGGCGCCCACAGCTGGGATGTGGGGTCTGGCCTCGGTTCTGGGCTCCACAACAGGCTTGCTCAGGGCTTCTCCCACCCTCCGTAACACCCTCCGTGTTTCAGTTTCCTATTTCTGAATGAAGCCTAATAATTATTAACTTCCAGAAGGGACTAAAGCATCTTGATCCCTAGGAAATGCTGTTACTCGCCCAGCACCTGTCATATTTGATACGATATTGACGCTGTGTTTCCAGGGGAAAGTTCAAACCCTTTGCGTTTAAGTGTGACCCTGGGCTTGGAAACTGATAGTGGGTCGCTGGGTGGTAAAAATCATTTCTTTGGTGCTTTCTCGCTTGGTATTTTCCACTAACTACAGACAGAGAACATTTTGGCACAGGGAAGAGCACCTAATTTAATCCAATGATAACGTGATCGTACGGGAGGGGAGAGTATGCTGACCAGATGTCTTGAAAATGACATGTCTGTAATTTATTTTACCTATGCCAAGTTAGTTTTAGAATGCGAACTGGAAATGTGATAGCTGTCCCCATGTAGATCAATTAATGGCTTATCCTTCGTGTGTTTGCCTTTCAGTACATGTTTGGCAATACCAGCCTCAGACTCAGTCATCTGGAGGCAAGTTTACTGCTCAGCTCTTCTGTGCAATAGAGACGTTAATGCATTATGGACAGTGGGAAATGTTCATCTGCATATTTCCTAGGCTGTGATTAATAAAGTGTTCTATTCTGAATGAGGTTTTTGTTTACCCTAAATGAATGTGTCGCATTCTTTCCTTAAAAATTAAACAGATGCCTTGTTATTTCAAGTCCGGGATACTGAAAGTGACCCATAGATGTGGCGAGAGTAATTTGGGCCTCATTGACATTTACAGTCCCAATGGAAGATAACACATGAGGCACAGCTTTAAATAGATTTTGACAGTGCTGGTAGTTCTGCTGAATATGCTGGAAAAAAAATTAATATCTGGCCAAAGGTAGCAGAGATGTTTGTAAAATAACTGCTGTAAAATATTCCAGTAACTGTAATTTCTTTAGCTATTAACACTTTACCCAGTTACTAGGTCAGCACACCTCTGTCTTTTAAATGAAGTTCTACTAATTGCTTGCTGTGGAATACAACATACGGAATACGGAAACCTTTTGTGGTGCTGTGAGAGCCTGAGAAAAGCTAAGAGTATGGAAATAAAATTGACTGTTCCTCCACAGTTTGGAAAAAACTTACAGGAATACAGAGCTTTTCCTTTTTGAACAGCCTTTTTAAGTTCAGGGAAGGACTTGCCTACACTGGAAATGTCAGTAATGCAATAAATGTATCTATTGGTTTAATACCAAGATGCTGTAATACTACTCTTGTCAGGCAACTTGTTTAGTGATGTTAGGCTACCACAAACTAGGTATCCACCATGTGTGGGCTGTATCTGCTGGTTTGTCACTGAGATCAGATCCAAATCCTTCGATCAATAGTTATGAATAGATGAGAGACATACGTGCCTAACTAAAAAAAAAAAAAAACCAACCAAAACAACAAAAAAAAAAAGAGCACACTTTTTTTTCCTTTTTTTTACCTTTATGGCTATACCTCATACTTTTGCTTTATCAGTTCATCATACAATTTGAAGGGTTTGCTTTTTAGCATTTAATGATAGAGTCATCAGTAGGACAATTTAATTTACTGTTAAATAAACTGAGTTAAATTCTGCTGCTGTTGAGTCATATATTACTGCAGATTTGAAATCAAAGTTAAGATTCAGTTTGAACCGGTCTGGCAAAGTCAGGTATTATGTCCTGGCAAAGGGCTACAGGCAGTCATATTTTATTAACTACTGTACATGAGCCAGAAAGGAAACTAGGAATGTTAATATTAAAATATAGTGCACAAAGTATTTACTTAATGGTCTTCTTTCTTGTAAAGACAATACTCTGCACTCATTGGTAGTCACTTGTATTCTGGCTCTAGCTTCTGAGTAAAGTATCTCACAAATATGCTGTTTGAGAATTATTTGTGAGAAATAGATTTTCCTGACTAAATATACTACGCTGAACCATTGGGAAGAATCAGGTTAGATAAATCTGTAGAAACCCATCTTCCCACACGTGGCTCAGTGTGCTTTAAAAATGTACTCCAGCAAATCAAGTCTCACACACTGTACATACTACTGTAGGGTTTATTATGCGTGACCAGTAAAAATATGACTGTATGGTCCAATCTTTGCAGTAGTTGTGAGAAGTAAATCTGGATTTTGCAAAGATTAAAGCTCAGTATTTGCACTTAGCTGCCGTGGTGCTGGTGTTAGTTCAGCAACAGCAGCCTGTCTTACCCCATCCACCCTCGGTGCCCTCTCCCAGGGGAAGCAGCTCATCCTTTTCTCCATGCTTTGAAGCAACTCCCCTCTTCCCATCTCTTCCCCTCATGAAGGTCCTCCTACTTCCATCACTAGCAGACATCAAGAAATAGTGTCCTGGTTTGAGGTAAAACAGAAACAATTTTCTTTTCAGTAATTTTACTTTTCAGTTAAGTCTCTTCTAACTGACTGCGCTCTCTGGAATTAACAGCATACTTTTCAGACAGTGTCTGCTCCCAGAGCGATAAGGCCTCATGTTTACAGTTGATACCAAGGAATGGTTTGCAGACAGGCTCCTGCTTATACTTATTGCTATAACAACCAAGGTCAGCTAATTTTGTTATTCGCCCTGTTGGAGGGTCGGAAGCAGAATAGCGTAAAGGGGTCACAACTGCGGGGAGGAGCAGACAGGACAGGTGGCCCAAAATTGACCAACGGGTTACTCTGTCCCATCTGCATCATGCTCAGCATAAAAGCTGAGAGTTCAAAGAGTCTGCCTCTTTCTTCAGTGGCTGGCGTCTGAGGAGGACTTGGTCTGTTCCTCTGCCTTTGATACCAACCGGTGCATTCCGGAATCCAGGTCTGGAATCCGGTTCCCATCTGTTACTGAGCCCAGTGTGGGACTTTCCCAGTGCCTGCTGGTGACATGATCGTCATCCTGGGACCTCGATACAATTTTGTATGTATAGTATGTATTTCATTATTTTCTTTTGGGGTATTACTGTCTTATTTTTATTATTTTTTTATTAATATTTCATTTAAGTAGTTTAGCTTCTTTTTCAACCCATAAGTTCTCTATTTCTCTCATTGTCTCTCCTCTCATCTGAAGGGAGATGCTCTCCCTTCTCTGAAGGGAGAGAGGTTAAAGAGAGCATCTGTCATGTGTTTTGGCGGCTAGCCCAGCCCAAACCACAACAAATAGGAAAAAGGAAAGGAGGGGAGCAAGGGGCTGGAAAAGCACAGCTCCCCATATCTCCCTGCGCCAATGGAAATGGGAACAAGTCCATCTCTCCTTTGGCCTGTGGCTGGCAGAAAAAGCTGTGGGGTTCAGGCAGCCTTCACAGCTTTAAAAGCCATTTCTCATCTCCTCTGGGCTGAGGTGACACAGGCTGGATGGCATCGTTTCATGGACTAGAGCTGTTTAATGGACTACATGCCATAAATAAAAACCTACTTAAAGAATCCAATTTTTGTTAAAGAAAGAAATGCTAGTCCTCTTTTTCAGATGTTTCTCTGTAAAGCTATAGCACCGTCTCTCTTAATTTGTGCAACAGCTCCTAGTGGCAGATGCTTGTTACCATATTAGATGGCTTTCGGCCACATCAGTAAATTAAGTGTACTACTCCGATCAGGAAAAATTCTTCTTGAAAAAAGATAACTTTTGGGTCATTTCATATAAGACAGGTGTTTAAAAAAATCACACACCGCACATTACAAGTTTCCTGCCATTCCTATAGTATGATACTTCAACTTCTCAGGCTCGAAACACTTGGCATAGATCCTTTATCAAACATGTATGTAAGTATACCTAGCAGTATCTATAGCAAGGTCTAGAAGAGTATATATCTCAAAAGAATGCACATATTTCAATTAAGTCTTAAAATCTTAAAAAAACACAACCCTTTCCTCTAATGTGGAACAAAAAGACACAAGGAAATTAAAACACAACTGCAAGCTCTCTGTTTTGAGGACTTTCCTACTCCGTAAGGGTACAGCTGTTGGGTTCCTCCCTACCAACTGAGCTACTCGGGAGAAACCTGGCTGACCCACAGTATGTGCTTTTTCTGTGAGTTTTATGTCTACCATAGAGCGTGCCTGAGGCTGGAAGAAAGCCTGCTCTCCTAGGGAGATAAAAACTCAATTCCGTGCCAGCCAAAACCAGACCCTTCTTAGCCAAGAAACTAATTTATAGACCACCAAGTAATCCTGCAATTAATTGTTCTCTGCAGCCCATAGAACAGCTGACATCTGGATTCACTTTCTAAGCTATGAAAGGACTACAGACTTTGAGGGGCTCGAGGAGTTTTTTTGTATGTGATTAAAGCACCCTGTATCAATTTATATTCGGAGCTAACTGGTTGGTAAGCTGTCAAAAATCTTTGCAGGCTACCACTCTTAAACTCTCTGAAGGCAGTCACAGAAAAATATCTGCCTTGAATGAACTATACCGGTCATTATTCTTTTTAGTGTGTGGGTCCAGTCACCTGTTACCAAGTCCGATTGCTGAAGAAAAGCTTGTATGCAGTAAATGAACTGAAAATCAGGACTAAATGCATCATGGCAATTCAAAACTCAGAGCTCCATCTGCTGTGATACTCCACAGTTAGTAATGTTGGGAAAATTATAATCTGTGTAGAAGTGATTTATCTAATGCTGCCGTACACTTTGTAATAGAACGTAAGAGAAGTCAGTCTCATCACATTTATTGTGAATGTGGTTGCTTACACAGAATTCAAGTGTGATTGGTAAGTGTCATACAAGGAGCAGATGTATCATTGTTAATGACTTCTTAAAAAAAAAATAAAAAGTTTTTTTTATATAGTAAGGCTTTTCTGAAAATTAAAGCCTTTTATCTCTCCAAAAATAAAGTTTCCTGTGATATTAAAGTTACTCAGTGTAAGAACCACAAAAAGGAATAGTCATACTTTTCCCCTTCTACCCTGACAGTTTCCACACCTGGTCATGCATGTGAGACTGAAAAGACTGTGGTTCAGTCCACAGGGCCCAGTGTTGAGTGGGATGATTACTGATAACGCTGATTAAAGGGAGAGAGCCAGTTGCTAAGACTTTTGCTGACCTGCTCCTGCGCAAGCAGCCCTGCTCCCTGTTTCAGTATAAAAATGGGTAAGACTGAGGCAAGACTGCTTGTCGGGCTTCAGGGGAGCTTGGGTACCATGCTGGACCAGGAGAGCCCCCAGCAGGGTTTTACAAAACCCTCTGTGGCTGCAATGCAGTGTCCTCTCCTGTAGTCTGCTCAGTTTTATTGTACTGTGTGTCTGATGTAAGTCCTTAGATCTAGCTTGGTATGGGATTTGTTTCTGTGAATAGCCCTCACAAAATGGGTTTAAGTCTGAGCAATACTTGTGGTAGTGGTGGGTGAAGGCTCAGGCTCTTAGCTGCTTCTCAGGGCAGATACCTCGTGATTACAGATGTTGTCTGTAAACATCTATTTCCTCACGGTCCTGCATAAAATAACAATAACAGCAGTGGAGAAATTTGAATGTGCTAGTCTGTTTTAATAAAAAACAGTTGAATCTGCTCCAGAGTTTCACTTTCTTAGTCAGATAGTTGGTAACGTAAGGGAGTTGTAGCATCAGTGGGGGTGGACATGCTCTCCCCTGGCCAGCCAGCCTTGCACTGAGCAGCTCTGTCGTTTGTAGCAGCCGTTGCAGTGTATCCCGGGTTGAGTTCAGCAGTTCAGAGTTCATGTATTTTATCTGTGATGTCTAAAAGCAAAGGTTGCAATGCAGGACTGTGGTTAGTTTAGTCTCTGACATTTTAGGAGTGGTGAACATGGAGGGAGTTACATCCTGGGGTTACCATAGCTAAAGAACATGGTTCATTCCTATTGTTTGTAAAACAGATCTAGACACTTAGTAAGAAGGTTTTATTAGTTGCTTGAATGTTTCAGATGAGCTGTTCTTCCTCTTAATTGCAGTTCTTTCTCTCTTAATGCAAACTATTAGTTTGCTCTTTTGCGGTTTTTTTTTTTTTCTTTATTCCACTACAGCTTTATTTTTTGATGTCAAGGTGGCTGGCAATAAATCCACAAGACTCTGTATCTCTGTAACATTCAGTGGTGGGCAAGACATTGGAAAGGGATGCAGTCTGTGCCTTATTCTGCTGCCGGGCTGTGGTGTAAATGCAGAGAAGCCGCTTCTCTTCCCGGTGTCTGCATTTGTCCGTCTGTAAAATGGATAATGCCACTGACCCCCGCTGCAGACTGCTCCTGGATTTGCTGATGGAAAACATTATCCGAGAGCATTAAAAGACCTCTTTAGAAATAGATTTGGCAAATTACCTTTAAAATTAACATGGCTGTTTCTATTGCTTGTTTTGCAGAAACTTTTTAATTTCTTCATTGGTAGGGTGTTCTCAGGGGAAGTGTTGGGCATTGGGACTGACTGAGCTGTTTCAGGTTCCAATGTGAATTTCTAGTTGCAACCTGGCGTCTCTGTTTACCTTGCCTGTTCCAGAAGATAGCCTTCCTTGTAGCACAGGTGCCCACTTGGAAAATTAACTGGGCAATTTTCATCTTCACTAAACTAATAACTGTTCAATAGGTCGCTAACTCTAGAGATGACCAGGTATGGCTGTTCAGTTTATTCCCTTTAAAAGTCAGGCGGGTTTGATCACCCACTGTGCAATTCACTTGTCTCCGCTTCCTTAATAGTCACTTTCTCATCTCTAACCCTGGATCCTGTGTCACATATCCTCTGACCGCTCCAATGGGGAAAAAAGACTTTCCTCAGGGCTTCCCTATGAGACCCCGCCTGAAGTACTGTGTCCAGCTCTGGAGCCCTCAGCACAAGAAGGACACGGACCTGTTGGAGCAGGTTCAGAGGAGGGCCACGAAGATGATCAGGGGGCTGGAGCACCTCTCCTACAAAAACAGGCTGAGAGAGTTGGGGTTGTTCAGCCTGGAGAAGAGAAGGCTCCGGGGAGACCTTAGAGCCCCTTCCAGTACCTGAAGGGGGCTACAAGAAAGCTGGGGAGGGGCTGTTTGCAAGGGCATGTAGCGATAGGACGAGGGGCAATGGTTTTAAACTAGGGCAGGGTAGGCTTAGATTAGACATTAGGGAGAAGTTCTTTACAATGAGGGTGGTGAAACACTGGAACAGGTTGCCCAGAGAGATGGTGGAGGCCCCATCCCTGGAGACATTCAAGGCCAGGCTTGATGAGGCTCTGATCAATCTGATCTACTTAAAGATGTCCTTGTTTACTGCAGGGGGATTGGACTAGGTGACCTTCAAAGGTCCCTTCCAACTCGACACATTCTGTCATTCTCTTCCTGTGATGATGCTTTATCGTCAGATCCTTTGTCTTCTACCCTGCGCTCACCTTCCTTGTGCGGTGGAACAAATGGGGATACAAATAATCAGCTGAATACCAGTAAAGTTGCACCTTCACCTTTCAGCAAAACGCCAATATGCATGTGTGCATATGTGGGTGTGCGATGCGTGCAAGTGCGTGTGCACAAACCAAACCCCACTTCTGTTCCTTGCTTGTGAAGAATTGTTCCAGGACCTGTGGTAATTGAAATGGTTAAAATAATGGCTAAAATAATGGCTAAAATAATGCCATGATGTGATTCAAAATGTGATCTGGAAGAAAAGGTGCTCGAAGACCTTAAAAAATAAAGCAGTGTACCCAAGTATGGGTACACCACACAGTACATTACATTGACTTTGAATAAATTCAGTTAGTGAAATGAGCTGATTTGTCTCCCTGTATTTGGAAATACTGGACTCGCTAATGTTGGAAAAATCTCCAATTAAAAAAATAACAGCATCTGTCCTATGGCTCTTGGCTTAAAAGGTGTCATCGGCAGCTGTATCATAAAAATGTGTCTTAGAAGTGATTGGTTCAGTATAAAAGTTCCAGAGATCCTGTTGGATGGCATATAAAAATGCTAATGTGTTTTTAAGCCACTTTGGCAAGTGTGATCATCGTCTATTTTTGTATGTGAGATGCTTCATCAAAACTTACTTTAAACTTAAAAGTTGAGTATTTTAATTTCCAGATCTTACCAATGCAAGCAGCGGGAGAGGTTAACTGACTTTTTCAGATTTTTATGAAAGGTTTCAACAGAGATCAGCTTTTCTTCACAAATTACTGCATACCTCATGAAAACCTGCTTTGGCAATGCAGCATTTAAAAATACTGAATAAACTTCTCCCATTGCTCGTCTCATTTAGTATCTCCTTCAACTTTGTGCTGATTTACACAATTAAGCATCTGGTTTATGCAGTTGTTGAATGCTGTACTACCAAACTGCTTTTTGGTAGGTGCACACAGTTTATATGTTTGGATTTGCACTTTGGACTTAAAGCACCAAATCTGCAGGGAACCGGGCCAGGGAACAACGCTGATATGATCTTACAGCGGACACAAGGAAAGCAGTTGCAATCATAATGTTTCTCATTAGCGGAGAATTTTACTTGCATTGATAGTGATAGTAAATATGTGAATACTTGGAGTCATGAGTGGCCATCCAGAAATGCTGCTCAAGTCCTTTGTTTGTCATTTACTGGCTTTCACTTAATCCACTATTTAAGTTAATGACTTCCTAAATGCCATTCAGGCTTTGTTATGTCGTCTTTAATCTGATTAGGAGCACATGAATAATTTAGCATGCGATTAAACCGTGTAATTAATTCGTCCCATGGTAATGGACTGTTAAGTAGTTCCTTTAGTCTAGGATAAATAGCAGGGTCTTGAACTTAAATTTTACAGCTTCTTGAAGATGTTTTTCTTGGAATAAATGTTTTTTATATATAAATGCTACTTAAAATGAAAACCGTTCTCCCCTTGATTTCCTGAAATTGCTCTTTGAGGTCTGAAAGGCATGTTTGAGTTCAAAGTGACAACGAGAAATTGAGGATGCTTTGTTCAAAGGTGCTGACCTCTAACGAAACCCTGTTTCACCTGAGACCATCAGGAGCTCCACCATTTTGAAACGGGGTTTGGTTTTAGCTGAGCATTTTTGAACAAAGCATCCTCAGTTTCTCCTAATCACCCAGCCTGCCTTTCAGACCTCCAAGAGGAATTTCAGGAAATCGGAGGGAGGAAAGCTCCAAGAGATCGGATGCAGATTTATTTATAATGTGTGCTGAAACCTGACTGACTGTATTTGCCCAGGTACTACATGGTATGCTTTTGAATTCGAGTGGTGCGCAGATACTAGCACAGAGGAGAAGGCTTGCAAAGAAAATGCCAACTCTAACACGGAACTCGCCCTGCTGTGCAGTGGCAATCCAGCAGCACATCTAAGAAGGTTATTTAATATTAAGCTTGCGAATAATCCTGTTTGTTTTCCCTCATGTTCCAGCCTAAACTCCCAGCAACATCACATAGGCTGCTTTCCACCACGATTCCTGTGCTTCATTGTCTCTTCATAATTTTTGCGAGGTGCTAAGCACTCTGACTCTGCTAGGGGAATTACTTAGCCATGTTCTCATGTTAAATATATAACCGTGCCTGCTTAAAATCAGATGTCTTTGACTTATTTGCTGGATTGGGGCCACGTTGCTGAGTCCTGACGGGATTTAAACTTTAACGCTAGCAAGACGCTGAAGAGTTTTTTTGGTTTTTTTTACACTGCCACAGAAATGTTTTGCAGCACTGGAATTATCATTTAATATCTTTATGTAAAGTGTGAATAATTATCTCAGTGAAATGTTTTCCTTTAAGTAAAACCACATTTTTTAAAGCAGATTACTAGGGGGTTGGTTCTAGATACAGACCCAGACATTTCTTTTTAATTTCTTGTTATGATATTTGACATTGAATTGATGCCTTATACTTCTTAAAACAAGATGGAATATAATTTTTGCTTATATAGGGAAATTCTCTCCTTTTTATTTGCAATTGTTTGTACAAATAACAAAGCAAAGAGCTTTTGTCTTCTGGATAACTGTTACCTAGGTATTAATAATAGTTAAAAAAAAAAAAAAAAAGAAAAAGCCTCAGCAAAATTACTATTGTAGTTGAGAAAAGTGTTCATAGCCTGAAAAAATTAGTACTCTCATAAACAGGCCTGGATCCTCTTCCTTAATGATACGTGTAAAGCTGAGTGTCAGCTCAGCAATTCATGTCTGCGTGATAGCAGCTAAATTGCAGTTTCTGAGATGCATCTATTTTGCTGCTTTGATGTGTTTTGGGGGCTGAAAGTCAAACAAAGCAATTAAGTCTTTTCTAAGTTAGAAGTTTTCTATCTGTGCAGTAGACAGAAACTTAAGACTGTAACTTCAATTCTCTATTAGCAAGTCTCTTCTGACGGAGAAGATCTGCTAGACTTATCTCCCTCTGTGTACCTATTCCATTAGGTTACTGCTGTCTAATCATAACAGATTTTATTGTAAGTAAAGAATTGATAAGCCATATGCCACAGCCATCCTTTTACTTTGTAGCCTAGTTCTTGGAGTATAACTTTATAGCTGGATTAGCCTACAACAGCTTTCATTAGAAGTCCAGAGTAATGTCCAAACTCTGGATTCACTGAAGGGCTCCTTAACCACATCCAAGAACTGATAACCATTTGGCTTCTTACCAGTTTAAATGCAGTTTAAATCAGAATAATTAGCTGGCACTTCTATCCCTGGGAAAAAGAAATCAGCTCTGGTAAAAGTATTGAAGGTGTCTATTACGATGGAGAGACAAATAAATTTTGCTTTCATATAGTATCTTTTCTAAAATTAAAAGTTTGTTTAGGAAAAAAAATAAATTCTAAATCCAAATGAGCAATTATTTTAATACATTCTGATTTTAATTTTAATACTTAAAACTACTATAAATTATTTAGCCTACATAGGGTTCTAATTAATAATATAAAATTGCGTCTGTTCCAATAGTTTTAGTTTCTCATAATGGTGTACCTTTTAATAATCCTCAAATTTGCATCAAACCATGCGTAATAAATGTGGCTTTCTGCCAGAGTTCCTCATTCTTTTCCAGTGGTGCTGCCTTTTGTTGTTAGGGTTTTTGGTTTATTTCTGAAACGTACCCTTTATGAGATTTTTTTCCTTTTTTTTTAATTTGCAGGACATAATTTCTGCTTCTGCATTATTATTCCTTGTTCTTTTCGTATCCCAGATAACCGCACACAGGAGGTGGACGGTGTGTTATTTATATCAACTGTGACAATTTGTTATTTCTGTTTCTTAACAGAGCTGAGTATATAGCCCTGACAAGGGTTCTATAAAAGCAGGCATACATCCAAGTGCTGCTGATGACTCAATCAAGCTGTGATATCAGCAAGCAGGGGAAGAAGTCTTTAGGTCCCTGTCAGTTTTAGATTGTGTTGATTGGAAGGGCTGTAACTCATTTCATCTGCAGGATGACGCTGTCCTGTTGGCATTCAGGGGAATGAGGGTCCGCTGGCAAAGTGATTTCCGCTATGCATGATCAGCCAAACCCCTGTGAATGTTTTTATGCAAGCACAGAAAGAAGATTTCCTCTTGGTGCCACTAATCTTGCCGTGAGGTAGCTTGGAAGGAGTAGCTGTGCTGTGAAAAATAAAGGTCTTTCACCCAGAAAAATTCTGCGAGCCTGTGCTGGGGAGTTGCATGCACAAGGTTCGGTTCAGATGTGGAGAGTCTGGAGCTACATTCCCTTCTCAGAACTTGGTTCTTACTCAGTGGTGGATGTATGCGGTGCGTGTTCATCCGCACTGCACGCTGTTGTGTGTCCTTGGCTGTCATCTAATGGAACGATGAAACGTAGCAATGTACAGAAAAGCTCCTCAGATTAATCCTTCGCTCAGTGGTTTTGTGGTTCATTTTGCAGCAGAGAGGCCACCTTTGGTTCTGGGCTAGCTACACGTGTGCTGCTTTGGCAAGCAGTGCTAAACTGGAGGAGGTTACAGGGGAAAAAACTCTCTCATATTTGGAGTACAGTGAGTTAACGGAGATGGCAAAAGCAGAAGTCCCTTCATAGGCCCAGTTTAATGAAGTGTAATGTCCTTCTCCTTCCTTTGAGTCCTTTCAGCTGTCTAAATGTAAAGATCTCGCTTCAAACAACAGTTTTGTTTACCAGCAAAACTCTCTATGGTTTACTCTTAGTGTTAACATTGCTACCTGGCCAAGGTAGATGCAAACCACTCAGTGCGCTGCGACTAAACTATTTATTTTTCCAGGGATTTTCTTAGCCTGCTGTCGCCTGTTTATGCTGACTATGTTCACGTCCCACTGGAGAGATGTGGTGTTTAAATTAACTTGTGATTGACCTTACTCCAACATCGCTGTAGAAAAGGGCCAAGAATTTTTTTCATCCTTTTTATAACTCCTGGCTCCCTTTCTGTCCTGAAGCAATTAGCCTGACCTGACCTCTAGCCAAATGTTCCTGTGGTCAAGTTTCAGCTGGCTTGAGGACAGTCAGCTGCTGTAATTTTTTTTCCTGGTTTTAGCTCTGTTCATTCTTAAAAACTGCTGGAGTTGGGTAAGATACAGACTATTATTCCTTAGAATAGTGTATATTACCGACACTGAAATTTATTTTCTGATAAATAGCAGTGACTTTATTAGTGGCATTGTCTTTCATACACATACAGAGGTAGGTGTTGGGAGGTAGATATTGCTGGGTTGTTAAAGGTCAATTTTGTCCTCAAGCTGACAGAGAAGCTGTCTCTTGCTAGGTTAGCGCTGCAGCCTCTAACAACACTGTTCTTGTTGGCAGCGAGCTCGCAAGAGTGTCTTAGAGGAACAGCAGCGGGTGGTTATAAGACAGATCTGTGAGAACTTTCTGCAAGGCAGCAGCTGTCTGATGGTGGGGCAGGTGGCGCTTTAGAGGACTCTTCTCTCAGAAATATTATTCTGTAGCACCAAGAGCAGTGTCATGATGGGGCAGCTCCTGCTTTTTGGCAGATCGTCTCCCACGAGACTGGAGCCGTGGTGGTGTAGCTCTGCCGTGGCCTCCAATACCTCTAAAAGTGGTAGTGGTACCTGCAGCTCAGCAGAGCTTTTGGTATATGTGCTGGACGCAGAGGAGTCATATAATCCCTGGTGCTTCACACCCTTCGCGGAGCTCCTTTTGGCCGGGACGGACCTTGAGCATGAGCCCTGCCCCAAGGGCTCTGGGTTTGAGCTCCAAGGCGGCTAGCATAACTTGCCCTTTCCCAGAGGCTGTTGTACGAAGGATGGAGCATGACCCATCCGTATTTTCGAGTGAGAGCAGTTACCGTTCAGAGCTCAGTCCTGTCCGTACTGAGCATGTTCAGAGTACACCAGTTGGATTTTTCTCAGTGGAGGATTCCATGTGGATTTAGGCAGAGCAGAGACACGATTGCTTTGCCTTCCTAATACAGTGGCGTTTGTGAGAATCCACAGAAGCAGTATCATTTGGGCAAAGGGCAAGGGATTAAGCAGCAATTTTGATCACCTTTGAGGTTTAGGAATGCAAATTAATCCTGTACCCTGTTTTAGAGAGCTAGATGTTTTAGTCAAGGTCTGTGGCTCAGTTGGGACTTTCCCAATAATTGCAGAATTGCTCTTAAAGAAGTAGCAGGTGCTGCTGGAGGGGCGGTTGTGTCCTCCCCTCCACTCTGGCTGCTCACTCCCATGCCTGTGCTGCCCCTGCTCTGCTCCCGGGCTGAATCTGTGTGGAGTCCTGATAAACCCAGTCAGCAAACAGATTTGTTACAATTAATGTTTATGGATTAATTTTAACTGGAACAATTTCCTAACAGAGTTCACTGCATGCAGGTATATAAACAAGTCTGCGAGCGCAAGAAGAAGACCAGTACTGGAATGGGATTGTTTTCATCTGCAGCAATGTGGTTGTTGACCTCTGGGATGTATTTCCAGGCTCCTGGGTTGGTGCTCCGGCTGTCAAACCACTCTTGCTGGGAGGCTGCTGGTCACAGGGCAGGGGTGGAGGGGACAGCCTTGCTGCGGTGGCTGCACGTGGGGGCTGATCCTGGTCCCACCACAGAGTTGTTTCGCGGGGTTATGAAAAATGAAATGGTGTTCACAGATGTGCTCTGAATGACAGACTCAGTTGACCACATTTGTTCTCACAGGAGAACTCCTGTGAGGGTTTGGGCTGTTGTTAGGCAGGAAGAAGTAGGAAAGCTTGGAGAAGAGTGGTAAGAAGATCAGCAGAGGCTGGTGGACACTGGAGAACAGGCGAGTGTTGAATACGGAGGCAGCAGGGGATGCCTGGGTTTTGCAACAGGGAAGAGAGCAGGAGGGTTGTAAATAAAGTGACGTTGTGCTCAGGCCTGTGAACGGGAAAACAAGATTTTAGGGAGAAAGGGGAAGGATGGAAGGGAAGGAGGGGCTGTTCAACAGGGTAGAAATCGTGTAAGAAGAGAGGAATTGGCAGATACAGAGAAGCATTTCTGTGGAAGATTTATTAATAAGAGACAATAAGAATCCTTTAAACAAGAGCACAGATGGAGCAGGGGAACAATTGAGCTAGCTGAAAATGTAGCTGATCTCAGATGAACCTCATGTTGTGCCAGTGTAGCTCCTCTCCGAGAGTAGGAGCATTGCTGGCCTGTGATTTGCTTTATGAACTTTTTCCCAGCCCTGTGCGCTCCAGCAGCTGCAGCGTTCACTGCTCCCCAGGGTGCCCCAAATCCTCACCAACACACCTCCAACCTCAGCCCACCCCTTCCTTCCTCCCTGTCCACGGGGAGAGTCACCTTTGGAGGTCACTCGGCACCAGGTGGGTCCCCAGAGCTCCCCCAGCTCTTCTCTCAGTGTGGCTGCCCCATGCCCACTCCCACTGGCCGCAGGGTGCCCGGGTGGTGCATCCCCGCCGTGGTGCGGCTGTGGTGGGGGGAGCATCTCCTGGCTTGCCTTTGCAGGTCTGGGTTAGACTCCACCAGCCTAGAGAGGTTGGAATAAATGCCTCCCATACTGAGCCTGAAACTCGAGAGTTATTGAGCAGTTGTGTTAATGAGGGTGTGAGAAATACCTTCTGATTTTCAAGTTTTGTACTAAACAGCATGAATGAGAAATCTGGAATTGGTAGTAGCTTTGGGTTTTTTTTCTGTAGTGTGATTCAATCTGATCTCTTGGGGTAAGAAAATTAAGGAGGGAATTATCTTTTGTTACCATAGTTTCACGTACTCGGCGTGCTCGTGTTTTATAGTTTCTGACTAAATTCAAACTTTGCTAACTCTACTAGGAGACCGACTAGTTTTTGATACCCAGATTTAACAGCATCGATTGTTAATTGGTAACACCCACTTACAGGTTGTTACTTATCAGTAGACTTGGTTGTTTGGACACTTGTGATTTAGTCTCCTGTTAAATGAAGAAAGGAAATGTGTAATTGAAAACACTCCAGCGTACAATCAAGGTTTGTCATACTGATTTACGGTCAAATGTAAAAGTGGAGCTATTTCTCTCTCTCTCTCCACTGCCTTACTGAGCTGGGCTGTCAGTGCATCTTGGCAGTTTTGTGCCACAGAACAAGAAACTGGTGCCTGACTGTTGCTTCAGCATTTGTGTTCATTTTGGTGTTGCAATTTGGTTTTGAAGGCCTCCAGTAACCTCTGTGCTTCGCTGGTGTGGCTGTAAATGGTCAGGTCCTACCCCATGGTATGCGTGTTTTCCCCCAACTACATACAGAGACATTTTGGGGGCATGGTACAGTTTTGCGCAGAAGGCTGCACTGCCCACAAGTCCAGCCTCTCCCAGCTTCTGCCCTTCCACATTATTATCAGTGATAATGGCAGAGGCAAAGTCGTGTCCCTCAAACAGGATCGTGTGATGGGGTTGTGGGCTATGGATGTGGGAGGAGGAGTGGTGTGCTTTTGCAGGAGGTTGTAGAGGCTTGTTGGGTTATGCTTGGGTTGTAAAGGTTTGTATGCTTGGAGGTTGTGAAGGGTTGTGTGGATGGGCTCGGCTCCGTCAGAAGGTACCTTCTCGGAAATGACACGGGCAGAAGTTTCCAGCGCGAGGCAGCCTGGGTGGCAGCCCCCGCAGAGCAGCGCAGGAGAGCAGGGGCACCGCGGATGGTGCTCAGGGTTGTGCAGGTGCCGGCAGGGAACAGAACAGAGAATTAGCCCAGGTTACTCTCATTCTTGCAGCCCCACAGCTGGTGCTGCCCTCTGCTCCTCTCCTGGCGTGCTGCCTGCCACAGGCAGTGGCCATACGTACTAAGCTGGTGTTTCTCTGCCAACCCAGGAAGGGTTATACATGGGCATGTGAAGATGGACATGGCTTAGAGGAGCATGAGCTAGAAGGGGGATCATCGTGTCTTTGTTTCCTGAAAGAGATACTGTTATTTTCCTACTTTCATATTTAAGCTAGGCTGCTCTTTGGGATACATCCCCCAAAGGCTGCTGGGGCTGGGGATGTGGAGGGAGCTCCTTCCTGGAAGCAGGCTGGAGATTGACAGTACTTGATTTCTTCCCCCTCTATATTAAATGAACTAGAAACCCATAAGCTATTTTTCTTGTAAAAATAGTATTTACTCGCTGTCCCCAACTGCAAGATGATGTATGACTTTATGAGGCAATAAACTGTAAACTAAATACACTTCTGGTTTAAATCCAATCAGAAATTCAATAAAACTAGATAATAGTTTAAATGTCATGTCATATTAGGTAGTAATATTAGTTTATAAAGAAACTCTTTTATTGTCTTTTGTTATTACAGAATTAGAGGTATGGATCTTCGGCATCTGCTGTTTACTTTGGCACTGGTCTGCTGTGCAAATGACTCACTTTCTGCAAGTGATGGTAAGTTTTATGATACCTATCTGTGCCTTTGTTTGTGTACATATATATCTAGCTTTATATAAAGAGTATTTTTATATTATGTGTCAGGACTATGCAAGTTCCTTGATTGCAGTAACCTAGGTACATAATGTGAAAAATACGTCAGTTAATCTTGTTGTAAAGATAGTGGATGAGATTGAGATGTGTTGCAGAATGAAGGTGAATTTCATAGACAGTGTTAGATGTGTGATGTGTAAATAGGCTGGATCAATGTTGGTGTTAGATATCTGGATTTTCTCTGCTCAGGTGCTGAAGTTAGAAAAGAACTGTATGAGGTTAATTTTTGTTATAGAAGCTGGTGGGGTTTTTTTCCATAACAAGTCCTTTTAGTATATTCATATGTTAAGTGTAGAACTATTTGGAAGTACAGAGGAAGCATTTTAAGACTACACTTTGGGCCTGAGGCCAATATGAACAACTTTCATAAGAAATACTCTTAGACATTCTTGAGTAGAGTTTATAAAAGGGATTTGAAAAGAACATATACCCTCAACCAGCCAGCTGTCTGTGGGTAGCCAGCAGAAGCCTTTTTAGCGAGGAGAAGCTGTGAATGCACATCCTGTGGTGTTCATGGTTCAACAGATCTGCCCAGGGTTCACATCCACTGAATGTACCTCTGGGTTTACACAGTTCTTCTCCTTCCCATCCTTATTCACCACAATTCTTCCATCTTCTGAATTAAATGCCAGGCTGGAAAGTACTTGGTCCAGCTGTGCTTTCTCTGATGTTTTTTCTTGTTGGAACCAGCAATGATTTAGAACCATTTCTGTATCACCCGGAGGCCTGTTCTGACTCTGATGGGTCTTCTGGGACTGGTCTTTTACTCATTTAGAACAAAAAAATCCCGTTAACTCCAGTGGAAGTTTAACACTGTGTCAGACTGCTCTGTTTACGGTGGTTGTGATCTGCTCCTGTAAACAAATGCAGCTGAACCTGGTCTGCTCTGTCTTGTTCCGGCCTTTGGAGAAAGCAGCAGCAGTTTTCCATAATTACTAATTTTATGCAAACGTGTTGCTGCTTCTCCCAGAGCTATGGAGCAGCTGCAGAAGGGTGGTACCTTAAGCAGGTGCCCCTCCTGTGTCCTCAGTGTCAGCAGAGAAAGTCAGAGAGGGCAGTTTGATGAGTAATTTTGTTAAAAGTGGGGTGGAAACAGTTTCCACAACAAACTGTATATAAACCGATAAAATTTTCAATTAAAATTTCTGAACCTCACTCAATTTCTATTTTTTTTTTCCTTTAACTGAATGCAAGTGTTACTGAATGCAAATTAAATACCTTTAGAGTTGAAAGCCGTGTTTCATTAGCCTTTCTAGTGTTAGTTTCAGAACCAAACCAAAGGGCTAGGGCATAGTTGCCTGTAGTAATAACTGTCCTACAGTTTAAAGGCATAATCATCCCCCTTTGCCCTGATACAGTTCTGTAATTTCTTGAAGTTGCATACTTAAAATTTCTAGATTAAAAAAGAGGTTTGAATAGGGAAAACACAAGTTTCTGTTTATTTACTTCTATGTGTGTGGCTCAGACGCTTGTCCTCTGAGGAAGATTCTCAGGAAGAGAATCTATGAAGATTCTCTTACCCCTTGATATTTAAGGCTTTTCCTTTAACATTTATCAGATTTGGTTTAAGTTCCTAGTGTATCTGACCATTGAAGGCGATGAATTAATCACGTTTTCACTTGTGTTCCCTACTTTCATTTCCTACTTGCAGCAATAATTCCATTCTGCTACCTACATGTCCCATGGGAAGAGTGTGCCTATTTAAGAAGTGTTTAAGGAAGTGTGGTGTGGTGAAGTGTTTATTTTCATATTAGAATTTGGCTGAAACAATGTGTTTTGAATCCTTCTCTGTCTTCTGATTTGGTTAAAAGAAGAGGAATTTTCTGACAGGGATTTGCAGAATAAAGCTATGTACTCATTTTCCCTTTTTTGTGTACCAATCTCTTTAGTTAGACCTATGAACTGAAATAAAATTTGCAAATTCCTCCTTGGTTCTGCTGAAATGTGGAAAGTCAGTATTTCACAGTGAAATATGATACATGTACCAGCTCCTATTCATTGCCTCATACAGAATGGTCAGTAGAACAAAAATGGATGTGTCCTGACTTGATCCTTCCCCCCCAGTGTCTGCATTTTACAGTGCGCTCATTCAACAGACAAAAATAATCCCTGCCCAGATGCAGTCTACTAGACCAATTGATTTCTCTCTCAAGATTTAAGAGCACATGAGGATTTTTTGGTCCTTGGCAGATGAGGTGTGGTCCAGATGTCCTAAATTCAGTAAAAATCTGCGTTGTAAATAAAACTTAACCACAACATCATCTTTGTATGACTTTGTCTATACTGATGAAATAGTAACTTCCATAAGCTTACCTTCAGAATCAAAAAATGAAGAACATTTTAGTTGTGTTCCTGTGCTTGAATCCAAGACACAATACTAAATATTTATATCCTGATTTGCTGCATTATTGAGGAATTGTGTGTGTGAAGGGAACAGAGCTTTATTGTCCCAAGAATAAATTTCTAATCACTACACTGCTTCTAATGCTGTAACACATTTATTCTGAGTAAGGGACGTGCTCAGCTGAGAAAGTAATCCAAGAAAGCGTAAGTCGAACAGGAATATTTGAGATGACAGCAGGAGAGAACATCCATTTGCCATTCTTGCATGATTTAGGACAGAGTATTAGATGAGATCTGTTTATTAGCTGTTTTGTTGTCTTTTTCCCCGCATGAATGTGCTTGTACCTGCATAAGCTCTCATGAGCATCCAACACCACTCAGGTAATGAATCCTGACAACCTTACAGAGCTCTGCCCAGCACAGTCTTGCTGAGGCCTTCCTGTAAACTTAATTAGATGTGCTCCATGCCTGTACCATATCTGGTACATTGCCAAAGAGACTGGATTGACAGTGTCATGGTTCCCTAAAAAATCCACTTCAGTAATTGTATTTCTTCTGGCAGCACGTTAGAAAATTGCACATACTTGCTAATCTTCCACCAAAGCATGTTACTGAGACAGTGTAGTACTGACTTATGGAAAGCTTTTATGCCTTGAAAGTAAGTAAAGCTTACACTCAGCCTTACAAGACCTGGGCTTTGAGCTGGCTCCGTGCTGTGGGGCCGGATCTGCTTTTGGCACAGGGTGAAATCCCATACATGTTTCCTCCTGGAGGGGGAGAGGGTGTGAGGCCAGCCGCTGGCCAGGCAACTGCACAGCATTTGAGAGCAGATATTGGACGTTTAGTCACCTATTTGCTGTCTCCAGGCTGGTGCCAAGTTCTGCTGGAGGCTTTCCATTGATTTAGCTCGTTTTCATGCTCTTCTTTTGCAAAGAGCTGGGCTTGCCGGCTCCTTAAACTGAGGCTAGCGTGAAGTGACAGGGTTGCCTGCCATCTCCAAGATGGCGATGCTGAACGTGACCGAGCATGTCTACTGCACCACGTCTTCAGCTGTAGTTCAGAACTGAGCAGGTCTGGGACTTGCAGCCCTCTACCAGGGAAAACTAACCCACACACTGTCCATGTCCTTGAGGTGCCTGCCGAATGATGGTAAGGGCAGAACAGAGGCAGTGGTATAAAGAAAGTGTAAAGGCCACAAGGTAAGGTAAGTTCAAATAGGCATGTAGTTACGATGATAGGTAAATGAGTTTTGTGCCCTAGGGATTGGAAAACGTAAGGCCCATTTTCATAGCTAATGAAGACATTTTTCTTAAATCAACAGAACTAACACTTCTAAGAGTTTAGATTGCTTTGAAGATGGGGAATTGTGTGATTGTGAAAGTTTAGTTTAATTTAGTTAATTAGGTACATAAACAAGAAAGAGTACTGCTTCATGAGTAGATCACCTACATCTGTGCAATATTAATTCAAGGAAAAAATAAGAGCTTATGTACACATACACGATTTGTGTTTGAGATATTTAGATTAATATAACTGTGGTGTTTCAAATACATATCCAGTACACACCTAGGTATTTTGCTTTACTATACCTGGTGACACCAGAAGTGGTTGAGGGGGATTGCTCCAGACACAGACTGAAAAATATTTAGGAAGCAAAATAAATTTTGTCTGCTCATTCCTTCTCTACAGCTGATGAGTGTAGGTCACATAAGGACATAGAGGAATAAACTGGGAATTACTCCCAGTTAATAAAACAATACATAAGCTCAAGCAGTTCCAAAACTAATTTCTTCCCAGTGAAAAGGAGTGGGAAATGTCTTTTATAATTTTTTATACTAGATCAAAGTTCATTCTAGACTGTTACAGCTGTGCTAATTCATCTTCTGAAGCAAGTTTAGAGGCATTCATATTAAAAGATAGCACAATAAAAATATTTTTGCGTGAACTGTTTTTGTACAATGATAATTTTAAGAGCTACAAGCCTGAATTTATTGTTCATTTTATCTAATCTAATTTTAGAAATGTATTTCTTTTTTTCCATCACAACTTTTTTTAATTATTGTATGAAGCTGTTATGCTCAAGTGCTCTATTTTCCTCACTTTTATATAAGAAGTAGGATTAATTCTTTTCTGAGACGTATCAAAGCTAATTTTTACTTCCATCAAAATGTCCTTTTGTTATGCTGGTGTCTGCTCGCTTATTGTACTTGGATGCTTTGCATGTGTTACATATCCAGATTAAACCATCTAAGTTTAGGTTTGCACTGGATATCAGAGCTCCCAGTTACAGAGCTGGAGATTGAATCCATAATGCATGCGTATGGCTTTAGTGTCATTAAAGGCACCCCTGGACACCCGAGATAATCTGCAGGGGACTTACAGTGATGACACAGGACCTGCAGGACATCTGCATCATTCTGGAATGGCCAGAGGCTTAAAGAGCTCTATAAAAAGAGTAAGGACAGGCATCTCGTGTACCTGAATATCTTTTCAGGCAATTAAATCAACTCCATCAGGTGTTCTTTGTTCCAGGGACTGAATTGACTAGCTCTCCATTGACTATTGGGAGCTTGGACACCTAGGATGAGATTCATCCATGTATGAAACTTGTGGATATCCTCTAGGTACCAAAAAAATCTGCATGAAACTTGTAGATAGGACATCTGTGCCTTCTGAACCTGGAAGGCAGGCAGAATATCCTAGGTAGTCTGAGATAGCTACAGATGTTTAGGCAACTGGATTTTGCCCTACCTTGCATAAAGAGAGCTAAATATAGGTGTCTTCATTTTGGACTGAGCCTCACCCTTATAGCTACCTAGTTTGGATATGCATAATTCTGTGTGCTTTCTTCTGGGTAGTGTCAGAGCTGCTCAGCCACATGCTGTAAGGCTTCTGCTGCAACCAATGTAAAGGGTCTTCTCACTGGATTGAGAAGATAGCAGCTGGGTTCTTGCTGTCACCATGAAGTTAAATAGCAGATGGATGTTGTCTAAAGGCACGGATTTGACTTTTGTTACACACGGAGGAGTTCTTAGTCTAAGCAGGAAGGTGCCTTTGAACTGCAGCATGTTCTCTGCTGAGAAAGGGAGATTTATCCATCTGTTCATGGAGTCAGGAGGTACCGGGGACTTCATTGCTTGGCTTGAAATATTCAGAAAAAAGATCAATAGCTGTGTGGGGTCTTGGCTGAAAACAAGTTTTGTGATTTAGGTGAACTCAAATTTTATAGATTGCAGTCACTGTAGTGACAAGCCGTTTCTCTGACATGAAGGATATTCTTTTGCATTTTAATGACTTCTTTTGAAGATCAAGAACAAAGGACATATTTGCATATGTAACAATCCTAATCTTGTTAGGAAGTGACAAAAGATAATGAAAAAGGGCAGGATCTTCCTTATCTTAAGCTGCAAACACTCTTGCCTCCTCTTTGTAAATAGTAATGCCATAATATAGTCGTTAGTCATTTGTTTATTGTGGTCATTTTCTCTTCTTAATTCTGGTGTGTCTTTGCTACAGCCTTTCAGTGTTACCTACTTTCTCAATTACATGCAGCTATCTAAGTAGGTAGCACAAGCTAAAGCAGAGCTGGCAGTAAAATCTGAAAAGCTCAAAACTGTGATCAGCTTAGTGCATCCTGGTTTGTGTGGACTGGGGCAGAACTGTTGAGAAAGCAGATTTAAAACTTTCACCTGCAGACAAAGCCTTTAGAATAGTTGCCTTATTTCCAGAAGTTGACGTGTTTCTCAGCAAGAAATATGTTCCGTTATGTAGAAGAAATTGCCATAGAGCTGTTCCAGGAGCGAGGATCAGAAAGCTTGGCATGGGGAAGTGTAAGTTATACCACTCTGATCTGGCTAAGCCATTTCGGCTGGAGGGAAGATTCATTTTGGCAGAGAGCAAAGTAGTATTTCCATCGTCACTTTCCATTGCGATTAGGCATGGCTTTGATGGCTAGCAGAAAAATCCAAGGGAAGGCCTTGGGTCTGTGCACTTCTAGTTACTTTTACAGCTCTTGCTTCCTAGCCAGTAGTATCTATTTCAGATAAGCCATTTATCTGGGCCAGTGTGACAGTATCTGTGCTCTCACATGGAGGAGAAAGGCTTTCACCTTGTCTCTCTTCTGTGTTGGAAGCATACATGGTATTTTAAGAGGAAGGGATTTTGGATTTCTAAGAGTGGTCTTCCACTTCATTTCCACATACTGGAAATGAATTGCAGACAGGCCTATAATTTGTAAGAAAACGCAGAAAATAAAAACATAGTGCAAAAATGTTCAGCTATAGTAGGCTCAACTTACGGCCCTCAAAATCCATGTTTAGGCTTGCAACTGAGTAGATCCGGTGGTTCAAATGTTAACCTGGCTTGCCAGAGACTTGTCTCTTTTGTCCTTTCCTCCAAACCACATCTGCGACTCCAGCATTTACTGAAGACTTTCATGACTTTGGTTATCTTCATCCACAAGCCTGCCAAAAACAATTCACGAACAATCAGCTTCAGTCAGACACCCTGCAAAACAACGTACGTGCCATAGTTACCGCATCCAGTTATCTCTATTATCTTTAACATTCCTGCTATCGTGTATATTTCCTTCATTGCTCTTTAGTTGCCATCACATTTTTCTTCTCTTTTGAACACAAACTCGCCAATTTGCTGTCTTCTGATTGCTGGGTTTTGAGGCCATTTTCAAGAATCAGCCACACCTGTGGCGGTAGTGCCAGTTGTCGTCAGAAGGAGAAGTCACTCTTTCTGCCTCTCGGCTGCCAAGCTTGTAATCCCAGCGTACGTCTTCGCTCTCCCAAGCAGACCTGCAGACTGCAGCCGAGCCACCAGTACTCGCGCTGGTCCTCCTGTGAACCAGAATTGTTCCTCCTGTACCAGGGCTGAGCTGCACCCAAAACTGCTGGCTGATAGTGGCCACTTGTGGCTTCCTTTTGGAGGAGAAGCGGTGAGGCCAGTTTGAAGCACTAACTTTTGCCCACACGTGCAGCTAAGGCCGTGTATTCGAAGAGGAAGACCAGATGATGGAGATGATGCAAAAATCTGCACGGTGTTTTTTTACAACTATCTTAAGAAGCTAACAAGTGAGAAAATTCCTGGTTGCAGTTTTTACTCAAAACTACTGTTTTGATATTTTAGATGTAGTTGTGTATTTCATGTGAATTATTCAAACAGTTTGTACTGCACTAGCCAGATGAACTGAGTTAATACACTGACTGTGCATCAGGGGAAGGAAAAGTAGTTCAGGCAAACAAACAGTAATTCATATTATAAAAGCATATTGTTTGAGTTATAATGAATCATTCCATGCAGTGGAGCGCACACAGAGCAAATTGCTTTCAGTACCACCCATCTGTAATAGGAAAAAGAAGAAACCCTTGTTACTGCACATTCATAGCATACAATCAAATGACCACGGGAAGGGGTAACATTTTGTCGTTAATTTAAATGATGATGCAGTTATTGTGCAGTAACTTGCATTGCCTGATATAAAATGCAAGAGGTTTTTAGGACCAAGAGGCTGCCTGCAGTGTTCAACCTTTTCTTTCCAAGCTGCACTCTTCAAAAGTGACAGTCAGGATCAGACTGGAAACAGAATAAATGTGTGACTGGGAATTGGAGAGCCATCTCTGAACAGACCTGGCTCCTACCAGTATAAATGAGGGAGCATTGTGTGCACCTCAGCAATATTTTGACACATCTGGGTGTTCTCTTCAGCTATTCCAAGGGATCAGAAGTGAAAGAGAGACACTTCAGAGCAGGAGTTGACAAGATGCCATCCTTGAATCACACAGAGTGGCTCTGAAAGCTTTGTGCAGGTCACCACGCTCAGCAGAACCAGATGATTCTCAGGGCTGCAGCAGCACTTCCAGCACAGTTGGGTACTTTGGGAACTGGAGTCACCATTTGGAGGATGGCTGGGTCCAGCCTTGCAGAATTCTTGGTCAGTTGGGCTCCAGAGAATCCCCCAGTTGTTTGCTTCCAACCTTGGCTGCTCCCCAAGTCTTCCCTGTTACATTCCAGCAGAGTAATGCTATCCAGGTGATTATCTACTTCTGAGGATGATGGAAAGGGGAACGGCAAGGAGATAGTGCTGGGGAGCTTGGCCCTTGTGTGACCCTCCACAACAAGGCTCTGGTAAGATTCCCCTTGGGGAATAAAAATACTTGGATGAGGCCATTATCCTTCTTTGCTACTGGAGAGGTGCTCAGAATGAACTATGGAAGAATAGCCTAGGAATGATGCTGTCGGTGAGAGGCAGAGCTCCAGACTACAAGTAAGGATTCTCTGGCTTCTGAATCTGGAAGAAATCCTGGTACTTAACAAGACAAAGGTTTCTCTACTTTGCTTTCTCTTCCAGCCCATTGTAGAAGCATGCTGTAAAATTAAGCAGTAACAGCAATGGTTATTTTTCTGCAGAACTTCTAGAAAACTGTCACCCTCCTAGGGAATTTGAGTTCTTTTTGCATAATGCAGGGAAGACTTTATTTTCCCTGAAGAACAGGATTATTATTTTAACAGATAATTACAAAACTCCTACAAAGTAGGTAATTCTGTGCTAAGGGGTGTAGAATAGCCCCTGGTAGGCTGATAGAGCTGGTATATTATCTAAAGAGCCGTGCATAATGTCAGTTCAGTCCCATCTTTCATTCTCATTAAGTTGGTCAAGGAGATTTTCCTGGGAGTTTCAAAGAATGCAACAGAAAGCTGTTAAATGTCGTATAGTTGGGAATTTATCACTTTTGTCAGCCTTGGCACGAGCAAAGTGGGATAGAGGAAACCTGACAGCAATTTTAAAAAAGGACTCAAGGAAATTGCACATCAGAAAGTTTGTTGTCTAGGCAAGGTAAGTTGGAAGAAACATGAAAAACGCATATACTGGTAAATGCATCAATAAATATGATATATTTGGGAGTCTGTGTAAGTCATGTTTCTTTCAAAAGACATTTAGGGTCTGTCACCCATAGCTACTGACTCAAAAAAAGATTTCAACATGCACACAGAAAATGGTAGTTCAGTCTCTACAGTGTGAGTTTTCATATGGCCTTTGATACACCACCATAGCAAAGGTTCCTTAAAAAAATGCCAGGGGATAAAATGGAAGGATCTCCATGGATTAAAAATTAATAAAAAGGGGAAACAAAGGAACAAATGGGACAAACAAAAGGAACAAACATCTCCCACAGCAGAAATATCCAAGGATATTTCCTTTCTACAAACCGCTGTCGTGGTTTTGACCAAATTGGCCAATGGACGGTGACAGATGCTCTCCCCCAACCTCTCGCACGTGGAGAGGAGGAGGAGACATGGAGAGATTTACAAGTTTAGAAGAAACTAAACTACTTTAATGAAATACTAATAATAAAATAAAAAGGAAAACAATGAAATAGGTACAGTATATACAAAACTGCATTAAGCTCCCAGGATGATGTCACCAGCAGGCACTGGGGAAGTCCCAGACTGGACTCAGTGATGGGTGGGAACTGGATTCCAAAGCTGGAGTCAGGAACACATGGACTAGGATCAAAGGCAGATGAACAGACAGGGTCCTCCTTCAACACTGGCCATTGAAGAAAAGAGAACTGACCCTTTGATCCCTCAGCTTTTATACTGAGCATGCTGCATATGGGATGGAATACCCTGACAGTCAGTTTTGGGTGTCCTGTGCTGTCCGCTCCTCCCTGCAGGTGTAACCCCTCTACGCTTCCGACCCTCCACCAGGGCAAGTAACGAAATTAGCTGACCTTGGTTGTTATAGCAATAAGTATAAGCAAGAGCCTCTCTGCGTACCATTCCCCGGCACAAACTGTAAACATTGGTCTTACCACTCTGAGAACAAACCGTTTTAGACACAACATGCTGTTAATTTCAGAGAGTTAGAAGAGGCCTAGCTAAGAAGTAAAATTACTGAACAAAAAGTTGATTCTGTTTTACCTCAAACCAGGGCAACCATACAAGCAGAAATGAAATCAACAAGTTCTCTTCTGCTTGCAAAGTTCCATGGCGGGACAGGACAGAAACTGGTGCCATGCTGCATGGTGCAAGGGCATGAAAGAGAAGGATGTGAGCGGGCAGGAGCCCTCGGGGGCTGCTGGAGCCCCACATGCGTGCAAACACTCAGCACTGCCTGGCTGGAGCCATGGAGCGCGGTCTGGCTGGGGAGTGGCGAAAGATCCACCCAGACCGAGAAGTGTGTCTTTTGTGGGCTGTCCCTAAGAAACATGTTGAAAGGAAATATGTTTGTTCTGTATTTGGTCTGGGATTTTGTTTGTTTATTATTCCCCTGGCAATGTGTAGTCTTGGCTTTAGGGCTGACACAGAAACTTTAGAAGCAAATGTGAAAACTTGCTGGGATCAAGAGTTTACCCTTGAATCTCTATCTGCTACAACCCCCTGTTTTTCACTTTGTAAAGACAAAATAACCAGAACAAGTACATGCCAGGCTGGCAAACACCATGTGCGTCATGTTTCTTTTAAAAGGCATTTAGTGTTTGCCACCCATGCCTACTGTAAAACAGGAATAAAAAAAAAATTAATAAATCTTAAATCTTAAACAAGAACATGTACAAAGTAATGTTATTACACCCTTTGAATTTGTGTTCTGTCTCTTCATCACTGAAGCACAAAACAAAGAATAATGTGATAATTTGACTTTGAACAGGAAATTGCAAGTGTTAGGGAAGCAAATGTAGGTAATAACTATAAATGTTAACATGGTCTATTTATTATTTGCTGTTAATGGTCAAATAGTTAATACTCAATATAATTACTTCAATGAAAATGCTGATGTCAACTATAGTTACTGTTGCATAGGATTTAATTAAAACCATCTGTTTTAATCCATTTGTATATATCCCGGGTTGATCTTTGCTTGCGCTGAAGTTTTTTTTCTGGAACTTAGAGGTAATTATTAAAGGAATGTAACTTATTAGTGGTTCAGTATAAGTCACTGGTCTGATTATTCTCCACCACTTAATTGAGTCCATTTATTTCGTAGGGCAAAGGAGATATGAATGGTTTATTAAAAAGGAGGTATAAAACACTGGTGAACAACGTGGCAAAATGCTGGTGTGTGTATGTAAATAACAATTTATTTTCTAGTCAACTGTTTCATTCTCCACTGTATTCTTCAGTGGATTTTTAGGGGATGTTTCGTCTTCCTAACTAGTTTAGTTAGCTTTGAATGCAACTGCCTCGTCTGTTTTAGTCAGAAATTGCCCTGTTCTCCAAGGATGCCTCCACTTGGCTCCAGAGCTCAGCTCTTCATGCTGTGAAGATCTATCAAGCTTCTTCACAGGAAAAACACTTGCATCTAGGGCAGCTCCACAAGTAATGAAATGGATGTGAGATCAATTACTTACTGTCTTTCCTTTCTGAGTCCATAGTATTTGCACACTAGGAAGCTGTAGAAGTTAATCAGAAGAACCCGCGGTATCTCCTGTTACTCTTGGCACGTGCCTTTTGACACTCCTAGGGCGGTTCAGAACTAAATTAAAGTCCTGGCTGGATTATGCCATGCTTTACAGAGGCAGAAGACAAGACTTGCTCTTGAAAGGATGCGCTGGGAGCTCTTCAAGTTACCCAGCTGTCACAGCTGAAACTGTTTAACCTCCCATTCCTGGCCAAGCCAGTTAGAGTTACATCCTTGTCTACAAAAATACTTGCAATAATATTGCAGAACACTCCTGAACGAGACTTCATATTAAGAGGTAGCAAAGACAAAAGGAGCAGAATTTAATGTGGCTGCCCAAAATATCCAGCTGCTATTATTTATTTTTCCATCAACACTGCTCATTGTTTGAAGTAGGTTTTTCTCTGTGTTGCCCTTTCTTTCCTCCCCAAGTGAAGAAACATTTGTTTTTTACCAGGAGGAACATGCGTTACAGAATCTGGCACGTTTGCATGTGGTGCAGTGTTGTGAATGTTTTGCTGAGATAAATGAGTGACAGCTTCCAGTTGGTGTTCTGCAGGAGGTGAGGGCTTCTTTCCAGAAGTGCTGACCATCTCAAAATAAATATGTTCTCCTTGCAGAGGTTCCAGTCTGACATGTTATCTTATCCTCCCAGTACAGCAGGCTTGATGTTCTGCTACACCAGTTTATCTAGCTAATAAACTTCAGTAGCAGTTCTAGTTACAGGAAAGACTGTGCAAGGATTACATCTATCGGAGTTAGCGTTTGGTCTGTGCTGTCCAACTTTATAACAGAAGACTTGATTGTAAATTATTGCTAAATGCTGTTTTTCAGTTAGGAGATCTTGTTACCACTGGAATTCAGCGTGTTTTTTCTTCCAATTTGTTGTCAAAAGTGCAATTTTTCTTAAGAGGATGAGGCTATGTTCTCTTCTTGTTTAGGGAAGTGTCAACAGTTAAAGTCTTGCTATTTAATTTCATTATATCCCCTTGAAATCCCTTAAGAAACATGAGTTATGACCATGACAGTGCTTCGCACTTCATGGATTTTACATCTCAGCGACTTGCAAAGATGTGTGAAATACAGTCTAGATCTCCAGTAATCCCAAGATACCTGTGTACATGCACTGGCTTTCTAGAAACAGCATTATTTTTCCCAAAGTCATAGCTATCCCTAAAGGAAATAGAATATTAGACTTAGTATGTGTCTCTTAATCCTCGTTAAGAACAGAAGTGGGGACTAATAAAAATATTATATGCCTTGCATTGATAAGACTCCTGTATTTTAAGAGAAATTTGCTTTATATGTTGTTCTATTGCCTGTGGGAATCCCATCATGCATTCAGTTGCAGTTTAGGAAAAGCTGCTGTAGTCTTCTAACAAATTAGAAGAGCCCTGAATCCATCGTATCTCTACTCTACTTGCAGTAAGCTATCCCGACTTCTTACATGGATGGGGAAGTCACACAGCATTTCCTACTTGTTAACATAATACACTGTAGCTTTTAAATGCAGCATGTTAGATTTTTACATGATTTTTACAAAAATGCGTAAGAAGAAATCCTTCCTTTAAATCAGGGCAAGGCTTGGGTCATAGATAAGGAATAAAAATTGTTCCATATTTGTGACGGCTACAGGATGGATGTGGTCGTAGGAGGAACAGAGCTGGCGTACTCAAGTCCTTGCAGCCCATCGTATGGGAGGTGTCAGGAGAGCTGCTGTGCCGAGCGCTTAGACTGTCCTGAGTTCTCAAGTCTTTATTTCAGTGACAAGATATGAGTGACATTTGTTTTATGGATTAAGGCTGTTTTGGGGGGCGGCTTTATTAGTACGTGGTTCCCACGCAATCGGTGTGAAATTACCATTTTAATTTTTCTGTTGTTTTCTGGAGAAAACGTGCCACAGTTACTGGAGTTGTCAGTAGCAGCCGTACCTGTCACGGGTCTCAGCAGAAAGGCAGAGGGGTGGCAATAACCCGAGCCCTCCAGATGAGGCTGAGGCATGTTGACAGGAACAGGTGAGCTTCCAAAGCCACTTACTTGTCCGAGAGTAAGCAAATTCCCTGTGACTCCAGGAAGAGTAATAGTTCTGTAATAACGACATTGGTCTGAAACTTTCAGCGTCTGGCTGTGCCACAGAAATTCCTCTGTGTCCTTGGCAAATTGATTCATATCTTTGTCCCAGCTCCCCAGCTGTAAAGTGAGAAGGCACTTTAAGGATAAACTCCTTAATCGGTTTGAGTCGATCAGATATTATGGTGATGAAATTGCTGAGGTTGTGCAATATCCTCTTGTCAACAGCACTGCATTTATTGTGCAGAGCAAAACGACAGAAAAACATATCTCTTCTTCCAGTGCTCGTGAAGCTGGCAGGATGCCTTCTCCACCATGGCGGGGGAAGATGTCTGTGGTGCTTGTCAGAGGGTCACCACCAGCAAGCAGAGAAAATACTGAAGTTTCCTCCAGTGCATATTTGTTTTCTGCATAAATCTGCATACTTGCAGAAACTCTGCTTTTCTTCCAACAGGCAAGGACTTGTGCAAATGTGGGCCTACAGCTAATTGTTGCCATGGGAAACTCTGAAATGGCCACCCACACTTTGATATCTGAATGGAGCTTGTGTTCAGACATACTCTTCAATCTGTGCGTCAACATATGCATATAGTGTGTACATACATTTCTTCCCTGCTGTAGCATGGTCAAGTTGAGATATGAAAGGTTGCTTTTAATGTTGAAGATTTTTGGTAGCATCAGCAGCACCTGGAACACGGTATCTGTGGCGCTGCTCAAGTAGCTGAGGTGCCCAGGGTATGCTTGCTGTTGCTTCAGTTCATTGCTGTGCTCTGAGTATATAGAAAGGCACAGACAGCCATAAGAAATTTTCACTTTTCTTTCTTTACTTGTTGCCCACTGTGACTCTGCAGCCCTTCTTCTCCCATAGAATAGCGTGATCCAAACATAAGCATGGAAATGCTGGAGCTTTTCGAAGAAGAAAGTATTCTCTTTCATATTACGAACCTATTTTCCCCTTTTCTTGGACTCAGAAAAGGCTGTATTGTCCTGTGTGAATTTTTCTAAAATAGTTCTGCTGTGAGACATACACCTGAGTTAGAAAATCTCAGCTCAGGTGAGTGAAGTTTGGAGAAGCTGTAAGTGACCCAGATGCCCACGGTGGCAGGTGGTGACCAGAGAAGGGGTGCCACTGGTCCATGGTTTCTGCTAACCACCAGGTGCTTGTGAAAGGTACTCATACAAGCAGGTGTTTGTATCAGCTCTAGATACACTCTTTGACAGGCTAAATTTGACTTAATTTTTTAAGCTGCTTGGGTTCTGAAAGCTTTTAGATACGCTGTTGCAGCCAAGCTGCTTGCTAGCAAGCTGCATTAGGAAATCAGTAGGGTCAAGAAATGTAATTGTTTCGCTATTAGTGTGCCAGCAGAGCTAGGGCTTCTCTAAGCGCAGCTGCACCACCGTCCTCTCAGAGTGGATCTGTGTGAAGTACGTTAAAACCTATTGATGAAATGTTGTGGAAAAGGCTGCATTGTCACTGGCTGAGCTGCACATTTGCTTTGGACGGTGAATTTGGCACCGTGTAGTGAGACAAATGAAACACCAGCGCCAGAGTACAATGCTTGGCTTCCTCCCTGCCTTCAAAACAGTCTCACCTGCCAATTCCTTCTGCGTACCCAAATACTGACTGGATTAATATAAATGTCAATTATAACATCATTTAGGACAGCAAGCAAACACTTGTTCCTGTCTGGCACTTCTGTGTTGTGCGTGAGCACCTTTAGCACCAGCAGGTCCTTTCCTAAATAAAGGAGGAGCTGCAGGTGTCACCCCAGCGTGGGCCTTCGTGATCCCTTATCTGTGTGGCTTCACGTCTTTTATTAGGATCCTTGGGCTCCATTCCAAGCTGGTATTCTGTGAATCTGTGATTGAAGTTGTTCCCCTGCTCTCCTCCCCTTTTTTGTTTTGAGGGGGTTTGTTTATTCTGAAAAGATGGAGACTGTATATATTATTAATCTAATTCCATTATGATGGATGCACTGATGCAGACTTGGATTTTCAAGGATGAGGAGTACAGATGACTGGATACTTGAGAAGTGATAGACATCTAACTGTCATACTGTTTGTATGCTTGTATTTCCTTAAATTGCAATTTTGATTTAAACTGGGAGATCTCACATCCAACTAAAATCCCTTGCCTATCACTGAGAAAGTAACAACTAACGATATTGAAAGTGAAAGTAGCGAGTGAAACATCTCCTTATATAGCTGCCTGTTGTGCATTACCTCACTTTCTAGTCTAATTTACTAATGAATAAAAGACATTACTAAAAGGATGTGAATATAAAACCTGCTTTTATATATATATAAAAGAACAAAATTTTACTCTTTTTAAGTGTCCGTAAAGAATTTTAAGAATTAGTTAAACCGAATTGCTTAAATGCAGGCAGGAGATGGTTCAAGCTACAAAATATTTTAATGATCCTAGAAAGTATCTTTCTCAGTGGAATACCAATATTTCAGATTGAAAAGCAGAATAATTTTAATTGTTTTTCTTTCACTTTGTAAAATACCTTACTGAAGAAGATGGATTCTTAGGAATGAGGTTCACTTTAAAGCATGAAATGTAATACATAAGAACATTACCTTTTGAAACATGAAGAAAAATTGGTAATAAAACAAACAGTCTTTTTTAAATAACTGAGAAAATTGCACTTAGTTGTGTTTTCAGCAACAAAATTTTGCTATTTAAAGGGTTTGCAAAACAGTTGTTTTGAATTTTTTTGTTGAAGCTTGTTCTGATTTTTTTTTTCATCCATTACTGTGAACTTTAATCATGTTGAGTTTAGCCCAAAGGTTTCCTGTGTTCCAGCTTTTTAAGCTGCCTAACCTGTGTAAATACATTAGGGCAGTTCTAAACCATTAAGAACAAGAGGAGATGGATGTGTGCAAAGTTCAAATGTGTTCTGCTGGCTTTTATCATCTGTGTGAATCATGTTGGCAATTTAGATGCTTAAAATAGTTTGTTGTTCATAAAACACAGCAAAATACAGCAAATGAAATCTCTCTAGAGGAGACAGAAATATATATTGGGCACTTCAGTTTGGTGTTGTGGGAGGTTTCTTACTGGAAGGGGCTAGGTTTTTTTCCATTTGTGTGTTTTTGTTTTTATTTAAAATTATTTTTGTTGTACTTGAAATGGTGTGTGTTGAAAGCTGTGGAAACCGAAATCCTTCTTTCGTCCTCAAAAATGAAATCGTATGGGAAGTTTAAAATACATGCTTCCAGGGCAGGGTTAGATTACAGCAATTCCACAAAACAGGATTCAGTCTTCCTGCTGAATTAATTTATCACCTCTTTCTGTTGTTTCCCAAGACCTCCAGCTTAATTCCACATTGCATGCAGCGTCGGTGAATAAAAGTGTTTAGAAAACTTAAAAAGCCCCCACAATTACATTTCTTGGGCCGGATATAGAGCCTCCTCTCTGGACAGAGGCTGACTGCTCTTCCTTAAAACCAGCAGGCACAGTGAGCCAAACCAGCAAAGCCATGTGGGAGAGTACAACAGTTCAGAAAGTATATAAAATCTAGTTGATTGATTATATTTTATTTTTTTTTCATATTGAATTATCATTAGCGTGCAGACATAAAACAGTAAATATTTAAGAAGCAAGTACAGTAAGAGGGAATCCATCCAAATCTGTGTAAGGAGAAGTTAATGCCCTAGAGGTATAAGGGAGGCGGTACTTGCAGGAACAAGCAGGCCAGGAAACTTGAGAGGGGGAGTTGGTGAGCGGAGGTGGCATCTGTGCCAGGACCTGTTCTTCTCTACGTATTCATAAACAGCTCTGCAAAGGAGGCGAATGCTGAGGTTTGCAAAACAACAAGTTTGCCGCTGCCCTTCTAAACCGAGAAGGGCCAAGCTGAAGAGCTGCAGAAAGTCCTTACAAGGCAAGCGCCTGGGTAGTTAATCAGCAAATGATACTCGGTGTAGATAAATGTAGAATGGTGCTTGTAAGCAAAATATAACCCTAATGTGGCACATAAATTCATGGGCTCCAAACATTATGACTCAGAGCTGGGATTTGGGTCAGCTCCCTGCTTGTCCCAGCTCTGCTCATCCCCACCCCAAAAACGTGCAGCAGAGCTGGAAAAATGCAGGGAAGGGCCAACAAGGATGAGCAAAGCTCTGGAACAGATTCTGCGGGAGGTCTTCCTCGGTGTGGCCTTCTCCAAGCTGCTGCTATTCCTCAGGTGCCCCTAAAACCGATGTGCTGACATGAAGACCCAACAGCCTCAACAGCAAGGGTGTCTCTCACGTGTGCTGTCACAGGCCGCCGCTGAGATGTTGGGAGCAGATACCATCTGATGGCAGCCCACAGCTTGCATCAAGCCATACCCTGGGGGGAAAAAGCCCGCTGGCATCGCTGATTTTACACTTGTGTCCTAGTGTGTGCAGAATAATGAAAGTAATTCTGGTTGGGTCTCGTCCATTTTATACTGATTACTGCATCTGATACAAGGTTCCTGGAGTAACATGGTCAAAAGTAGTGTTAATTGAGACAAATACTACACAGCTGTTTTTTAAAAGAAAGCAATAAAAGAGTAAGAGTCTCAAAAGTCTTACTTTTCAATGGATTTTTCCTTTGTCTGCCAACCTTATGCTAGAGTTTAAAGTCATTATGCCCAAATGAAAGTTCAGTTATTGAGCGGGAGTAATGGAAACGTAGTGCAGAATTAGGGCAGCTGCTGTGTTGGTATGTCCTCCTGCGTTCTGGTATTTGTGCTATTTCCACAGAAAATACTGGAAATAGTCAAGTCTGTAGTCAGCTTGAGGGAGTCCTTGGCTCCTTTTCTGCTTTTGGTATGAAATGAGTACCATTCCAGTTAGAGTAAAAAAAAAAAAAGAAAAGAAAAACAGGGGAAAAAACACCAGAAGAAAAACTTCAGAACATTTCAGAACAAGGATGGGCAGCACTCAGCGTCTCTTCTGGTAGTTCCTTCTGCAGCCAGGTTTTTCCAGCTGAGGAGACTTTATCCCTCCTCAGGAACTGCAGCCACGTCCAAGAACACAGGCTCTTGGCAGCCAGCCGGTGCCGTCTGATGTAGCTGGTGAACTGAAAATAACTGTTCTAAGGGAAAAACTTCAGCCGTAAAAGACTTCAGGCATAGCTATCTAATGTTTTTAGTTTTTAGTGTATTTTGTGTGATTAGGGAATTGGAGGTTAAGGGTGGGGTTTTGTGTTGAGGTTTTTTTTCTCTTTCCTCTCAAAAATAAGCAGCAGAATGGTTTACCCACAAAGATAATACAGGACATGATGAATTGTCTCAAACCTGCAGTCACTTGTGAATTCCGAATTCTCTCGCTGCTTTTTTGAATTACATGGACAAAACTCAGTCACTGAAATCAATGTTCAGGCTTTGTTTTATGCTTTTTCATAAATGCAGTTTCATAAATTTTCCAATTTCTTCATTTATGTTAAAGGCAAAGTTGTACAGCTAACCATGTTGGATAAATAGTTATCAGTAAATCCTTAGCACATTTGGTGAAAAAAAAGAAAATAAAATTGTGATCACTGCATTGTTTTAACAGGGCAACCTGCTTTCAAATAATTGTCAGCAGTGCCCATTAATTTAAAGCAATCTCACCAGCCACAGCTGTGGGAGGATTACGACCTGGTCACCCATCCAAGGCGAGATGCAATGTAATTTAAAAACAAAAAATCCTTAGCCTATACTAATGTTACAATTTCATTAAAAATAAGTGAAATAGTTTAGTAGCAGTGGTAGTATAGTGTGTTATGATAAATGATCTTTAGAAAGCTCTTGGTGTCTTCACAAACAGTGCAGGCTTCGTAGCCGAACCATATATAGAGATAAAAATTACTACAGTGTATGCTTCTTATACAGGACCTTGCATTTGAGGATATCAAAATACTAAATAGAGATCTAATATAGAAACACAACAACATGTTTCCCGAGTATTATTTTTTGTTTAACTGCTGAGGGAAACAGAGACGCAGAGAAACAGTAGTTTTGCAGAAATCTTAAGGGGAATGTGATGGTTGAGAAGATGGTGGCTTGGCAGAGAACAAAACTAAAATCCTCATAGACAGGTTTCTCTTTTTACTGGCGTTTCCATTTTTCTATTATATTAGTAACAAAGGTGATGCTTTTAAAGTATGCACTATACTGATAGATTATGATCCAGTAATTCTGTGAACAACCTTTTCAGTTGGGAAGGGAAGATCACTAGATCCATGTGTACACAAGTCAAATCTGGTGTTTTGGGAGGGGGTGGAAGAAAATTTCTCATGTGTTTGCTTTTATTTTGTGTTTTTCTTAACTTCAGATATACTATTCCCCTCACTGAAAGCATGAAGTTGAGAGATTTTGTTTGTGGTGCCTATGTCACTCTTAGGATTTTATTAGCTCTTTGTCTGCTGAGATCAAAAATTCCTGGCAAATAACATCTTGATGGTTTCACTTATGTACCATATATAATTTATGAGAATACTTTGGCTTTTCTGAATCAGACACGTGTTTATGGAATGACATGAAGGACATATCCTGATAAAAATAAGCAAAATGTGCAAAGAAGAAGAAGTGTTAGGGTATGGATCATGCTTTTTAACAATGGTGAATTCGTGAAGGTGTGCTCTCTACAGATGCTCACACCAGGGTGCTTCTTGAAAGATTGTTCAGTGCCACGTGAGAGAGGAGAAAACATAAAAGGAGACAAGATGGAGTATGATGAGTGAGATTAAAGGCTGCTCACACAGTGGAATGCACTATCGAGAGCACTGCGAGCAGGTCAAGGGAGGAAACGTGTCCAATTTTTCCCTTCTGTTCCACATTGGTGTGTTGGGTCTGGTTTTCTTACGGTGTGGGACATCCCACAGATGACATAACATCTTCCCAGCAGAAGACATAATGACAGGCCAGGATCCAGTGGTCTGGATGGAGGGCTGGAGCACTTGCTGTACATCAGGCTAAAGAAACAGGGCTTGTGTAACCTGAAGAAAGGGGATTAGGTTTCTGTTTTATGTGATCATCAGTACAGCCCAGGCAGGTGTAAGGTGGACCCAGTTTCCTCTTGGAAGTACATGCAGAAGAACAAGGGGCAGTGGTCACAAGCTGCAACAGCAAACATCCACTTGGACATAAGGAGAAAATTCTTCCCCAGCAAGTGGTTGAGCACTGGAGCATGCTAGAGAGGCTGCAGGAGCCCTGTCTTTGGAGATACTCAGCATAGGCTTGGGCAAGGGCCTTAGCAGCCTGATCTAACTTTGAAGATGGCCTTGCTTTGAAGGTGAACTAGATAGCCACCAAAGAGACTTCCCATTTAAATTATTCTGTGCTTGTGTGATCCCAGACAGGCTGAGATGGTGGGTGGTCAGAGGTGACCTCTGTTGAGGACCTGATAACTCAACCATTTCATAAACAGAGAGCAAGCCCTCTGTATAAGGTGGAGTTGTTTGTAGATGTGCCCACACGGGTTGCAGTACTCTTTTAGTGATTGTAATGACCATGACATCATCTGATACATATTAAATTGAAAGGTAGGAACAGCATATCTGTATTCAGATATGATATGAAAAACATTCAGAGTTTACTGATTTTTCAATTGCATTAGTATTTAAATACTTGTAGAAGCAAATTTTCACAAGTGCTCTGTACTGCAGTTTACAATCCTATAAAGGTAATTTATTAATCTCTGACAGAACATTTACATTTCAAAGGATTAAGTATGCCTGTTAAGCCCTAATTTTATTCTCTAAGGAGCTGAGGACCCTTTGCACCCAACAACATTCAGAATTAAAGGTTCTCCGTGGTTTTATTTTACTGCTTGGGGAAAACCAGATTGTTAAGTGGTTCAGGGAAGGTAACACTAGAAAATGTTAAGCTGCGCTGAAGGACACCAGTTCTGCCAGATCCACGGCTCTGAGTGCTCACTGAGCAAAACGTGGAAGTGCAAACAAAGGAAATACTGGAAGACCAGAGCAAGTAAAAAAGGTAAACTGAGTATGAAACTTTTCTGGAAAAAGAAGGGAGAAATGAAGAAGGCTGATACTACTTCTCCCTGCAAATGAATACAAAATGGGTTCCAGCAAAAAGTATTTTAGGCTTTTTCCTTTCTAGTGGAAAAAAGGAATTTGTAGCAAGTACATATTTTTAAGATAAAACAACATGACAACAAGGCAGGCAATATTTTTAGTTGATGAAGATCCAAAGCTCTATATATGAACTCTGTATGTACCACAGTCAGCATTCCTATGCTTTGTAAATTTGGGTTGTGAGACATAAAATGTATTAATGTTTTTGAGTTAGGTTTTCTCCAGAAACAAGCAAACAAACTCCATTTGGATTTAGGAACTAGTAAGTTTCTTACCATTCTGAGTTGTGATTTGACCTTTCTATCTGTAGTCACAAGATGGACGGTCTTGTTTATGCTTTGGAGCATGATTAAGGATCTTTATTAAGATGATTCTCTAAAAAGTAGACATATTCCACTCTGAAAACAAATCATGGCTTAAGTCCATCAGGCTCATGGTGCTTTGACATGATCTTATCAGCAGACGCAACTGGAAGCTACATGTAGTATTGTCATGGAAATTGGAGATGTTTGTTTCTATGTCAGAATAGTGAGCCCTAACTCTGCCTGTCATAACTAGTTGTTGATTTGTAACATTCGTCCTGGACGTGATAAGCTGTTCCATTTGTCAACAGGATTTAGAGTTCTCATAATTGTGGCCTTTCCTTCTTAATAAGTGGCACCATTTTTACTGACAGAGACACAAGCATTTAAAATAATGTTTTCCAGATTTGTTTCCTTTTGTGAGGAATAGTAAGATGTTCCAGGGAGATAGTAAGATTTACTGTTGGAAACACTCTTGGTGGGTTTAGAGATGTGCAACTATCATTTTCCTAGTGCTGCTGCCAGGTGTCTAAGAAGCCTGTTTCCAAATGTTATTACACTGAAAAACCTGCAGTGAGTCAGCAGAATTTCATACATTGTTCTACAAATACCCATTTTCTAGCTCCGGTGTGAAATGTGTAAAACTCCTTGGAATAAGAGAAAAAGAAGACTAGTGTATGGAAGATTAGGAAAAATTAAATGTTGTTTGGCCACTAGATGGAAACAGAAGCAGCAAGTGTGTACATGTGTATGTTAACTATATGTTTTTGCATATTCAGCTGAATATTTTAATCTCTTGTCTTCACATGAATATAGAGTAAATGAAGTAATTTTTAGTATTGCAGTTCAAGCCAAGAATGAACTGGACAGCAGAGTATGGCTGGAGTAGACTAAAACGCATAAAGGAGAGCTGAAGTAAGAATGGGAAGGGTAAGAATAGCAATACGAGGGAAATCAAATTCAGGGAAGCTCTAAAAAATGCTGTATACTATGAAAGCTGCATAATCCTGGCTCATCGAGAGGGGCAGAGTCTGTCAGATTGTCTTATCTTTTTTTACTTTAGAGTTTACCAATTTCGTGTTCCTTTGCAGCAGCAGGGAAGAAATCGTCTTGGGTCTTCAAATGTGTCAGGAGTGATTTTCTGTGAGGAAGCCTTGCTTCTGAAAAGCCCTAGAAGTTCGTAGCATATCTCCAAATACTACTGTTTTCATCCAAAGTTGAATCTCTGAACCTCATATTATTAAACTGAAGAACCACAGCGTGCTGGGTTAACAGTTAAGCAGCTGTTCCACATGGTCCCTCTTGGGTGATGAAATTGTTCGGTCACAGGATAATTTAAATCAGAAGAAAACTTTTCAGGTCTCTAGTCCAACTGCCTGCTAAAAGCAGGGCTGATTTTGGAGTTAGATCAGGTTGCTCAGGGCTTTATCAAGTTTTGAATGTCTCCAGCAATGGAGACTCCACAAACGCAGGCCAACCTGTTGCTGTCCTTGACCACCCTCACTGTGGGGAAAAAACAGTCTTTATGTCTAACCAGAATTTCCCTTACAGCAACTTTCAGTTGTCTCCACCAGTTCTAAAACTCTCATGTTCTCCATTGCTGAAGCTGCTGTAGATGTTCACATTCCCTACCAGCTTTCCCATAACTGCAGGTCCTGCAAAGCATTGCCTTCAGTTGGCCTGTCCAGTGCCTACAGTAAAGAATTGTCACCAAGAGACTCAAATCATCAGGATTTTGAAAGTTAATCTTCCTTACCTAACATTTCTGGGGAAATTTTAGACATCTGTAGCTAGAGATGCTTTAGAAGATAGACGGACAGTAACACAAGAATGACAGGCGCGCTTCAACCATGATTCAGCTCATCCTAAAGTAGGTTTCCGTACAACGTTACGTGAATTGCACCTGTTTCTCCCCATTGGTTGTAAAGGCTGCTAACTGGAGTATGTACATCATGGATATCTAAAGTTTAATTAAATTAATTTCATCTTTGTGGACTGTTACATAGATGACCACACCTTCCTGTTGCTTGTGGACATTGAAATCCCTTCTGCAAGTCAGGGTACAAACTTACTGAAAATGATAGATGCTATATTTTGAAGTACCTATCCTTTAGGGAATGGTGTTGTGGCGTTAACAGCACCATATTTACTGATTTGACATTCACAAGAATGCACTTTAATTTAGCACAACACTTTTACTGGCACTAAATATCCTGTTCCTTTGATCCGAAATGGTTGCAAAGCCTTTTAAATTAATGTAGGTTGTAAGGGCTTTCTCTTCCGCTGTGCACATTTGCTGGCTTGTTGATAACTGTGTCTGCTGTTTCTGTTACACAGTGACATACTATAATTTTTGGCCGGATTAGGCAGTATGAATTTGTTGTTCAGTCTGTGCAAGCCTAGACGGAGTTTTAACAACTGTTGATAGAAAGGTCCATCATGGACAGGTATGTGGAAGAATGCCAATCTGACTGGGAGTTCAAAGGAAAGCAAAAGAAATCACTTTCGGGCATCTTGGGAAGAAACCTGAATCCGTTTGCACAGATACGCTGGCCTCCTGGAGAAGGTTCACAGGTTCTTTTCTTTCTGTTTCAGTGTGTATAAAAATTAATAGAAATGGAGTGAGAAGGTGTTTTTAACTTGCAGCCTTCCTTTCCCTGCCAAAGAGCCTCATTCTCAAACCAGGCTAAATATCCCTCCCTAATTAGTAGCAGATGCAGCAGTACGTGCACAAGCGTGTGTCAAGAGGACATTTGGAAATCATAGCAGAAGGTACTGTGCCAGATAGGAAAGCAATATGTGAAGCTGAAGCAGGGAGTTGTTAGGAGAGTTCAACAGTTGTTTTGTAAAGATAAAGAGGGAAACAGGACAGCTGTTGCGAATTTTTAGGTAACACCGCAAATCAAGCTCATGACCCTCTCTTCTCCTCAGCGATGGTCTTCATCTGTTATTTAGGTATGTCAGAAATGCACCGGAGTTAGGAGAGATACCTTCATAATTGATCTTCAAAACTATGTTTGAAACATCTAAGATTTTCCTCCTGTCCCCAAATCCAGAAGCTTTTTAGCAGTGTAATGTCCACATTTTCATTTTCCACTTTTTTCTCTTCTACATTGTTGTGTAAAAGAGGCAGAACAACTGCAAAGATATTAATGGCTACAGCAAGACAGACAGCAAAACTTCCTGCTACAACGAACACAGACACAGGCAAAATTAAAGAGAAAATATTTTTCTATTGCTTCTTTTAGCAGTGCTGCTACTATACTGTTATTATTTCTATTACTTCTAATGATGTTAAAAATACAGTAATAGGCAGGATGTGTTTAACTGAAATTATTATTGGGGCTTTAAATGTTCTTGCACCAATCGCAACATACTTAGCCCTTCAATTTCAAATGCATCGTAATGCTAATTCAGAAAACTATGGTTTTGTTCTGGTGTTCTTTATTATTATTTTAGAATAGTACTACCGATAAATATTTGGAGTTACATTGCAAGGTTTCTGTCAGTCTCGCTCAACACCATGACTACAGTCCTTTACCTACTGCACAGGCTGTGATTTACAGATGCTGTTTTCAGTGCAATTTTTTAAACAGCCTTTGTAGCCTAATCCAAAATAGTTTAATTTTACTATCTGAAGAAGAGATTAAAAATGTATTTTTAAATGTAGTTGGAGAAGTAGGATCAATCATACGGGTAACGAATGCACATCGGAGTGCAGAGCCTTTGATGGGCACTTGACCCACAACAGCATGACCAGGGTGATAGAGTGGATAAGTAGCACCAAGCAGTATTGATGCAGCTCTTCTGTCCGCTTCCCCTTCTGAAGTGCTCTGTGGAGGAAGGATGCTTCCAGGAAGCCTGGCCTTGCCTTTCCCCAAAGCCACTAAGACAGTTTTTGGTGTTAGGAGTGAGGTTTGCAGCCCTGCTACTTGCAATGGCAAGCCTTGTCAGAGATACGTCATTTTTATTCTCCTTTGGGAATACCATAACTGCTGCCACATGGGCCCCACTTTCCCCATTGTTTCTCTGCATAATGAAAAGTGAGGAGACAGGCTTCACGAGGGCGAGGAGAACTCAACAGTGGCCTGACAAATCCATAAAAGGAGGCCTACAAAATAATGCCACAGGATAAGGTAACTGCCCTGGCTGTGCTGGAGGGGTTCTCGTCACTTGCTGTTTCCCAAGGATAATTTGGAGAGCTTCTCTGTAGACACAACTTCAAACAAACTGACTGGCGTTCAGTCACAAGGAGGATTTCCAATTCCGAAGTGTAGAAAGTGATTAATTAGGCTTTCTTTTCTGAAATATTTTTCAGAAGCACATCAGAATCTTCTCAGTTCACAGAAGTATGTAGCTTTGCTAGAAGTGGAATATTCTAGCAGAAGGGAATTGCAGCTGAAAATGTGTAACCTGTGCTTACACCAAATGTGCTTTCAGTTATTTCTTTTTAGAGTTACCAAACTCCTCGGGACATTTTCTACCTTACATAAGCTTTATTTTCTAACCTTACTGTAGAACACGCCTGCAGAAACTGCCCTGTACTCTGCTGTAATTACTGCCCAGCTCTACCACTTTGCTAGCAATCATTTTCTTTAATGAATCATGTAGGGTCCGTAAAATGTATTCATAATATTTATTTTACTGTTGTTAAGTCAGTGTGTTCTTGTGGGATTGTGCAATCTAGAGAGCTTTATAAATACTTACAAATACTGCTGACAAGCTGGAGGCAGTCCAGTGGATGTTCGCAAGCTGCAACAGAATCTGACCCATTTGAGTGTAAGGAAAAAATTCTTTCCCTGCAAGAGGAGCAGGTTTTGCTGGAGAGACCACAGGATCTCCGTCTTTGGTGATACCCGAAGCAGGACAAGGCAAGGCCCTCAGCAGCCTCATCTAACTTCAAAGATGGCCTTGCTTTGACTACGAGGTTGGGCTAGATGACCCCCGGAGGTCCCTCCTAACCTAAATTTTTCTGTTGTTCGCATAAATAAATGCATCGTAAATAAGCACTACTTTGTGTGCTCCTCTGCTCTTCCAAGCTCACTGATGGTAGAATGACTGTGGGCAGCGTTGCTAACATTTTATGTCATTATGAATGCCTAAGTCTTCCTATTGAAGTGTTCCCAGTTGCCTGTAGCTCACCGGGGAATTGTTCGTGAAAAATGTGCTCAGGTTTCAGTTCTCGCACAAGAATTCTCGGTTTTGTGTGTGTGCGCTCAGCAGAAACTTGCTTGCGCTTGGTAACTAAAATCTCCAAAGACGCTGACGTCACGGTTTGCTTAGGCTCTCCTAGCAGTTAGTTCTGACGAGCCTGCGTGTGCTGCCGACGGAGGATGTCTGAGCACGCTGTGTCCCAGGGCCGCAGAGTCCAAGCGGCATTTCTCTGGGCGGCCACGGCCAGCTGCTGCGGGCTGGGAGGTGGCCAAGCCCCGGAAAGGAGAGCAGGAAGCCTCTCTCTTCTGTGCATTCAGTGACCCCTTCCTTGGTGCCAAGGCAGCGTGGGGGAGGGAATAGGTTCAAATTTGGCGGGGACAAGAACTAAACTGGGGGAAAGGGATACGGGCAACGGCTGTATTTATGCAGCTGTGTAGACGGGAGCTGAAGGAGCTCTCAGTGGCCCCGTAGAAACCTGTCCGCATTACTTAGCTGCTTGCATGCCTTTGGGGCTCCTTCCTGCAGTGACCCTCTCCATATTCCAGGAGAAGCTTCCTGAAAGTATTGAAATTTTGTTTGGATAGTCCTTTATAATAAGCTTACCTGCGGTGCAGTTGGATCCAGTTCTCTGAAGAGCCTCTACCAATGTTAGTGGCGGCTGGCTTGTTAACATCACGCGGATATTCCCTCAAGGTGAGCTGGCATTGCCTGACTTCAGGGCAGATGAGATACGAAGCAGCCAGGGTCCGTGTTTGGCTGACAGCCGGCATCCAGGGGCATGCTGCGGTGCGGGGCAGCAGGTGTGATGGGTATACAGCCAAGGAGCTAGGTTGGACTGGTTTAGGCGGGGTGGAAGAGAAGGCACCTGCACAGCAGCCTGCTGTGTGTTGGAGGAGCACTGTGGCAAGCAAAGAAAAGATTGGGGTTGTCTGAACGGGAAAGGTGGGACTGAGCACAAGAGCTTGGAGGCTGGATGCCGTGATGAGTTCAGGAAGTCACAAGCAAATGACAGGCTTGTGATACTGAGACACAAGGGATGACACTCACAACGAAAAGCACAGAAAAGCTCTGCGTAAGCCCTACAGCCTGAATTAGAACTGGATTTCTTCCTCTCGTCGGTCTGCAGCTTCATACCGAAGAGATGCAAATCTCGCTGGCAAAGCGCCTGTCCGAGCCAGCTGTGGAGCGACAGCAATTAGGCCTTTCCCATCCAGGCAGCGTTGTTGCAGTTGGCATTCAGGAAGGTTAGCTCATAGTTATTACATATTTTCTTCCTATGTACATACGTCTTTTTTCCACTGTGCAGTGGAGCTGCAGAAAGAAAACATAAATCTGCTGCTGACTGAGACTGATCTAGGCACTGCAGCAGAAGTGCGCCGGTTTGTTCTCATTAGAAGCAACAGATTAGCATTTTAAGACGTTAAAAAGGGAACGTTACATTTCTTTTCTCAATTTTAGTCTGAGCAGGCCTGTAGTACTTTGTGCAGAAGGGTCCCATGGGGGAATTCTCTAGGTACACCCTGTTCAGCATGACTAAGCATGGTGGAGCCACTCCCACGCTCTGCTTGCTTCATAGTGGATTCGTGCCTTTTTGTGTGAGGGTGATAGGACTTAAATTGCTCTGGAGCCACTGTGATCCTGACATTTTTAATTTATAAGCTAGCTTTCTAAAAAGCTGTTGAAATGTTAATGTCTATTCAATGTATCTTTGGTGTGAACTTAAAAGATGGTTTTCATAGAAGAAATTGCCATTGTCTCTGTTAACAAGAGATTTCTCACCAGGATGCTGAGACAAAAAGTAAATCCATTTATAAATTCTGTAACAAATGGCTAAATGCTGAAACAACTGCTTTATGCAGAAGGCTTTTAGAAACGATGACAAGGATTCTGTGGCAGCAGTTTGGAGGGAGCTTTGCAGTATTTTAGGGACTTGATACCTTTTCATTTGTAATACTTGTGAGGTTCATTTGATGTGTTTATTGTTGCAGTCTTTCAACATGCTTCGATAAGTGCCCATGCTCACATAGCAGAGCTGTAGTTCTCATGGGCCCTTTTGGACTTCAAATTGCAAAACAGAATTCACACAAACGTTCACCAAAATGTATTTTCTGACTTCTTAGGTAATTGAGTTTTGTTGTCTCAATAGCAAAAGCTCACTGTTCCCTGTGGAGCTAGCAGCACAATTGTCGGATGCACCCTAATTGCACTGCTTCAAGATGCCAAGGTAGATCCCTTCATAAACTTCTTTTTTTCCTGGATTGAGCTGAACTAGACAGTTTCCACCCTCTCACTTTAGGCGTTTTGCTGGGAATTTTTGGCCCCGAACAGAAAACAGAGCTGTGCCCTGGGATGGCGCCGGGGTCTGTCCGCAGACAAAGCCCACTCTCCTGGGCACTCAGCAGCGGCACGGCGCACGCTCCCATCGACAGCAGCGTTGGAAATGAACTGCAGTCACAAAGTGTGGGAAATCAAAGAGAAAAGGAAAGAAAATAAGGGTAGGGGGAAAGCACCTTGTGTAAAAAGGCAGGCAATTCATCAGTGGAAGCAAAAAGCTCAGGGGGGGAAAGAGAGGACGAGAAAAAAAAAAAAAAGGAAAAAATGGAAAGTACAAAAGGATTTCTGTCACTAGGTTGAGTGGTAAATCTGAGATCCTCAGTGCTTCGAAACAGCCTGAAAGGGGATTTGTTCTCTGATCTTCCTATCATGTGAATGCCCGTTATTACCTTTCTGCAAACTGGACTTAAAAATTTCCAATGTCGCCTTCCCAGGAGCGTGGCACCAAGTGTGCTCAGTTTCCACTGAAATGCGACCAAGTTAATTGAGCACTTGGATTAGATTATTGCACTAATCACATGTTCTTGCTAGTGTGTCATTAGCTCTGCCACGCTATCACACATCGCTCACGAACAATACCGCGCATTTGAATCTTCAGAGCTTGAAAAGGAGAGGTATGTTTGGCTCTTCTCACAGTTTACAGACTTAGAAGCCACGATGGCCCCTTCCCTTTGTTCAGCCCTCCTTTTCTTCTTTCAAGCTGATTGTGGTATATCATCAGTGACTAGGTCCCAAAAGCTATGCATCCTCTTCTGCCTTATCTTCACACGTAGTGTGGAAGTCACAGAGACAGCTAAAGCAGCGTGCTCTGCCTCGCAAGATTTACAAGGGAGGCAGGGGGGAAAGACTATAATCTGCAATAAGTAAATCTTGTTCTGTCTGTCTCTGGTACAATCTCAGCAGCAGAATAAGCACATGACAAAAGTTCAGGAAATACTCTGTTCCTTCAGTTCTTCAAGTCACTGTTGCTTTTCCCAGCTCCGCCTGGGGAGCAAGCTAAAAACCACCACGAATGGTGTGTGCTTCCTGGTAACTGTTAAATTAATAGGAGTTTTTTTTTTCCACAAGATCAGGTATATCAGTCTTATTGGTGCTAAACGGCTAAATGTTGAAGGGCTTTATCAAGCTGCCTTTCCTTACCGTTTGGTACATCCTCCCTTGCGACATTCTGCCTTCTTTTATAAAAAAGAATAAAGAAATTGCTGCGCCCATGGACTAAAGAGGGGATATAGCTTAGACCGCCCCGTGCTTGGCTGCGCTCCCAGGCTGGTGCTTATATAGTAACTTGTAAGCCAGCCTGAGGGGTGTCATTTACAGACAGGAGACAGGGTGAGTTCAAGAGAGGAGGACAGGACTTTACGCCTTTCCAAACTGTGAATTTCATGGTATCCGTGCCATACTCCTCTTTCTGAGCTCTCCGTATACACATTATATGTAACTCAGGTTTCCCTGCAGCAGTAAAATGAAATAGCAGTTTTTGGCAGGGAGCTACGAACTGACATGAGCTTGCCCAGTATCTTTTGACTAAAAGTAGAAGAGAAATTTTGTATCGTGTTTGTCTTACATAGCAAGTCTTACCGTTTCCTACTTAGTGACCAGAGATGACAAAACCAGGCTGACTGATCAAATAAATTCTAATTTATTTTGTAGTAGAAAAAAAATATTTTAAAGCACCATTGGTTGATACTTATGTCTGTCTTCCTTTCAGGCTTCTCTTTTCAAAAGCATTGTAAAACAGTAATAGCTGTGCCAAGGAAGACCTAAAATTCCTTTAGCTTTGTATTCTGTCTCCTGTATCTTCAGTGGTTGCTTGCCAAATGGACAATGAAGAGCAGAAGAAGGGAGCAAGCACTGAATATTCTGCCTTTCTCCCGCGATTTGTGTCTTGGGGTGAGGGGGTGGGGTGGAGCCAGAGGCAGTGCCTTGATATTTATTACCTTTGAATGTTTTTTCCTCCAAACTTGACAATTGTCCTCTTGAATATAGAGATATATAAAGTTTTAGGATCCTAAATGCCATGTAATAAGGACTTTCACAACCCAACTACAAGTTTAGTGGAGAAATGTGTCCGTTTGTTCCTTTTTAACCTGCTACTTACTAGTTGCGTTAGCTGCCCCCCTCCTTTTTTTTTTGTTTTAATTTTAATTTCAAGAGACAGTGAATAATCAATCCCAGGTCATCTCTTCTGTTCTTTCTAGTTCTATGGATCTCCCTACTAGGCAGCCTCTTTTCCAGGCTGGAAAATCCAATCTTAATCATAACTTACTTAATCATAAAAAATCTGTTCTTTAGCTTTTTTGATAGCCTTGTCTAAAAACGGTTTAGGATAGGAAGTCATTTTCCTTTCCAGCTCCGCTGAATGGGGGAAAAGGAGATGTGTATGTGTGTCCATGCATGCGTACATACACTCCTGCCCTCCGCACCATGATAGTTTCATTCTTGGAAGCCGACTCATTGTAGGACTCTCACAGCGCAACTGGGTGAGGGCAGATGGGAGCTTGGAGAGCCCCATCCTGCAAATCCACTGCTGTCAAACCTGACGGCATCTGTTTGGAAGAAGTTTACAGGCTTTCTGCAGTGATAATGGGTATCGACTCTTTGACTTACTTTCTGCAAGGCAGCATTAGAGATACTCCTTCTTTGTAGTGCCTGCTCCTCTAGATGCTTAAGCAACTGATACTTTAATCTGCTCCTCAGTTAACATGGTTTGCAAAGGGCTTGGCACTTTTATGAGAAAAAGGATCCTGATTTGAGCTTAAAATATTTGCTGAGTGCTTTCTAAAAGAAGAAAACTTGTAAAAACATATTTGATTTATAGTTTGGTGAGACATACAAGGCATGTTCAGGGGCCAGGTGTAGATTAATCTGTCAGCGTTTTGCCACTGTCATAGGAATTTCCAACATGCGCCACCATGTTCTGTGCCCTCAGGACTCAAAAGGGATCTCTCCTGGGTTTGGTTTCCCAGCTCAGATAACAGCACAAGCCCAACAGCCAACAGACCGAGACCTACGATGACCTACAATAGCATTATATAAGCAGTCACTTTAATAAAATTAATATATCTATCTGCGCCTTGTGATAAAATTTTGCCCCATGGAAGGGGCCCGTGCAAATTTAGGCACGGTGTGAAGCCCTCAGCATGGTGCATAATGGAGCTGGGGCAGATTTCCACAAGATGATGGTGTGTTCCCAGTTGGAAAGCTATTTTCAAAATGAGGAACACCAGAGATCTTAGCATGAGCAAAGCAGTTTCTCTAACCTGCTTAGGAATAGCTGAACTGTTTCAGATGGAGATTTCCATAAAAGACAGGCACCTGATAGTGAGATTGTCACCTCAAATGAATAAATTACAGCAAAGCATCAAGCAATTGAATACCAGATTTTGTAGTGGGATGTTTAAGGAAGACTTAGCAGATGGCATTGTTAACTCTGCTACTGATATATATTTTACTTTAACATGTTTCTGGCATCTTATCTCTCTGTTCTGTCATGTGGACACTGTCTTCCCACTCTACTCTCACTCCTCTTCCCATCTTCCAATGATTTTTCTCTCTTATGCTAAGGTCCCAAAAACTACTAAAGTTTTTGAGTTTTGTTTTACAGTTATAACTGCAGGCTCTTGACTACCATAATTTTCCTTTTTTCTCCTTTGAAATGCTGTGATTTAATTTGGATGTGCACCTGAAGCTTAATCATCTAGAAATGAACCTGGAAGGTGTACATCGGTATTTCCCATGTTCTTTGGTTCCTCATTTTGTTAGAACAATTTATACTTCGAAATGAATCTTTTTAATGGTAATTTGACATTTCCATTTATTCTTCCCGGTAGAACTAAAAGGTATAGTTAAAGAATAAAAAAAAAAAAGAAAGAGTGAAAAAAATATCTTCTCTTTTTTACATGTCAGACAAAGCAAAGCTGGGTAGTAAGCTTGTATAAAACTTCATGCTATTGTTATTTCCTAAACTGGCTTGCTTATTCCTCTTTAATATACATGTATCAGATTTGTTGGAGCCAGAATCGCTGGAGCTGGTTATACTGTCAACACAGAGATGTTATCCAAAATTTCAGATTCATTTCATCAATATAAATTACTCTCTGTAAGTCCATGTGTGGCAAGTGCAAACCATGCAAGCCAATTTCTTTTGTCTTTTATGCTCATTCTGGCTGCTGGAGTCACGCAACAAGTCCAGACAAGGGACCGACTGGATTTCTGCTACAGCCTCTTACTCCACACCGTGTGCCCCCGCGTCATTTTTAAGCTGTGCAGAATCACTGGCACTCAGCTTTAGGCACCTCATAAGAAGCAAGGATGGGGTTTTTTGTTTTGTTTTTTTTCCCCCGAAATAAGTGCTTCATTGCCAGTAAAAGAATTAGGCTCATCTGTGCTTGGCTGCTTGTTCCCAAACCTTCACTGCTGCCTCACACATGCTGGCACAAGCTTTTTGTAGTCATGCGGGAAGCTGGTTCAAGAAACCAATTTGGCTGGAAAATACTCCTTCTCCCTCCCCACCCGCCCCTGTGAGCTGTCAGCTGCTTCCTTCCTCTGGTGCAGTGTGCCACCTGGTCCTACGAGCTCTTGGAGCAGCAGAGAATGAGTGGCCTGGGTGCCTTCTCCTTCCAGTGGCATGGCCAGGGCCAGCTGTGCCTGCTGCAGGAGCTAACTGAGCTGCAGTCAAGGAGGAGAGATCAGTATCTTCAGATGGCAGGTCAGAGCACTTCAGCTCCTTCCTTAGGGGCGTCAATTAAGCTCTTTGAAGTTAGAAGGCAAGAATCCGTGTCTTTGCACCCAGAGAGCACGCCAAGGAGCCCAGGGTGAAGAAAAGTGGTTGAGACCACCCAGAACAAGGAAGACTTCAGGGCAACACTAGAGGCACAGGTCCATAGCACCCTAGGAAGCATTCGGTGGGGGGAGTTTTGACAGCACTGTGCTGCGATTGTTAAAGAAGATATGCCAGGCTTGTTTGTAGAGATAAGACACAACAAATCACAGCACGGAAAGATTCCCTGCGCTCCCTTGCTTTAATACTAGCAGGCAAACCACAAAGAGATTATCCAGCGTGTAGCTGTTGTATGTATTATCCCTCCTGCTTAATGCAAATGTGTTCTTTTAGGACGTGATTTGATTTACTGCTTAGGTTTCTTAGCTGTATCTTGGTATGTTTAAGGAAATCCCTGATGGCACTGGACCCTTCATGGGCAACCAAGGGACCAAACTGAGCAAGGTAAATGAGGTTCTTGGGAACCTGACAGAATGATAAAACTGCATCAGACAGTTGTATCAAAGCTCATTGCTGGTCCTGTAAGTGTGAAGAAGGGCTTTGTGAGCTGTGGATTGTAATTGCACTGTTAATTTTATGTTTGCATTGCCCAAGACCAGCAGTGCGTACTCAGAAATCCCTTGCAGAGCTGATCCTGGCCACGTGTGCTGTACCACAGGGGACGTGGCTTCTGAGCACTGTCGTCACGATCATGACCCTTCTCAGCTCAGTTGTCCTCTCCTCTCCTTTCACAACTGGTGTCGTTTCTCTTCTGCTGTAACATCTGGAGACTTCCACCAAGACAAAGTGTATGAAGAGCATGTCTGCACGTCTCTTTTCGCCAAGTCCTGAAGTCATAGCAGCATCTCTTGGCTGGCCAGTGAGAAGGGGATTGGAGAGAGAAGTTGTAAAATACAGAAGGAATTTTCTGTGTCACCAAGTGGGGCCTCAGTCTCTGCAGCAGTCCCTCTTGTTTATCATATTACTCTTCTATCTCAGGGAAGAAGGGTGAGCTTAGATATTGTAAGTTAAAGGACCACTACTGGGTATATCTACTTGGAGATATTTCTTTTTGTAAGCTAAGTTGATACCTATTTCAGCTCCCTGTTGTTCCAGTAAAGATGAATTTGTTAAAGAGATCTGTGTGATTGCCTGGACACTGACAGCTGTGATCCATGGTTTTGCTCACCTTTTCAAAAGAAACAGCTCTAAGAGCAGCTGGAAAAAGAAAGATTTTCATGTTCCTTAAATTACCAACAGTTTTTCCTATTTTGAAATTCACATAGTTCGTATTATTTGTATTTTTATTGTCTTGGGCCTTACTCTGTACTCTGCTAGGTCTACACATAGTAGCTAATCATTCATTGTAATACCATATCCTCTGCAGACACAGCAGAAGTCGTTTGCATTTTATTTCTGGAGTAACCATCAAACTATGATGGCTCGCGTCATTCACTATAGCGTTGTCTTGGTCACTGACATAAACAAGGTGACAGAAACACTGAAGCTTGCCGTAAACTCAAAACGTCACAGATTTCTATGCTGACTTGAGCCTTAAACAGCCCCTGTGCAGCTTGCACATTCCCTCTGGAGATTGATCTTTATATGCGGAGCTGTGCTGAGAGTTTCAGAGTAGGTAGAAGCAACCGAGGTAGCCTCCTTAGGCATAATTATTTTTTCCAAAGCCTAACTGCATTCCCTGTTCTAGCCTTACTTTTAGCCCAGCTATAAAAGGAGGGTGCTGGAAGTCACAGGAGGGGCTTTGCTCAGAGAACTCCAACTCGGCGTCCCAGCCCCTGGGGCAAACTTGCCTCGGTAAAGGCAGCGGGATCGGTAAAGGCAGCGGGATCGCAAGCTGAAGAAGAATTCGACTCTATAAATGCAAATAAGCATCCAAGCTTGAAGTGCTGAGCTCGGCTTTCCTGAGGTTAGTCCAGCTCTGTGACCAGCATTCAACACTAATGAACATCTGCTGAGGAGGGGCTTTATGGTGGAAATAGTGTTGTTCTTTTGGTAGAGTCTTTACTGCAGTGTTTTAGGAGACAAAGACATGTTTTTCAGTTTGCAAGGTTCAAGATTAATGGTTGATGTGAACCTCTGTGACTGTTCAGGGTCGTTCTGGCCTCAAAATCAATGATGAAGAGCAAACATTATGGGCTTTTATTTATAAGTTCACTTCTAGACATGCCAGTAAGTTCAGGTAGGTCTGAAATGTTGCAACGTGCTCTACAGGCTGTTTGTTTGCTTTTACCATCTAGCCTTTTCCCTCCCTCGTGAGCTTTTTGAAATCTGATCTTTTGCTGAAGCTTCTGCCTTTCTGTTGTGTTTCTTGAATGTTAACCTTCCACTGAAGGATTTTGCTCTTTCTTTTTATGTGTTTTCATGAAAAAATAATTTTGTAGCTACCCGGAATAGCAAAGATTGAATCTTCTGAAAGAACCATTGTTTCTTTCAGGTGAGGGGGTTTTTGTCTCTTACTGACAGTTTGTGCGTGAACCTAGGCTGGTCCTGAAGGCAAACACCAATTTGTGCAGGTTTTACTTTCTGACTTTTTGGAAACCCAGAATAAATACTGCCCGTGGCTGTAATACAGAATTGGTGGTGGTGTCGAAAGAAAAGGGTTAATAGTCACAAAAAGTCTAGGTTTCGCAACCAGGTAGGCTTTTATAGTTCATGAATGAGGGATGATGGGGGCCCCAGGGGCGGGAGCTTGTCCCCAGTTCATCGAACCTTGATAGCGCCAAACTGCTGTCAAAGTAGGAGTCTGGTAAATTTCTGCCTTCATATGTAAAGTTAGGAGTGTTGAATGACTGACTCACCATTTACTGTTTCTTCTTTGTTATTACTTGGTATGCAAGGCCTGTTTCTTTCTCAAAAGGTGTGCTAGCTTTGTGGAGTTACCACCTAGCAACCATCTCTGAGCAGACATCCAGTAAATAAGTATCTCCACTCTGTGTGTGGGTCGGTTTGTTGCACACGGGTGAAGAAGCCATATTTGGGACAACGGTGTCACTTATTTCAGTTGAATAACCACAGTGTATACTTGCGCATGGGCTTTCTATTCATAGGCAGGTGTGTGTCACTGAAATCTTGCCTTCTTATCTTCTTATGTGGAATTATTTAGCCAACCTCCTGCTATAGCTTCTGGCCTCTCTGACGATCAGTCAAGCACTCAGCCGAGCGTTCGTTTCACAAAGTAAGGCCTCCCTCGTGCCGTTGAGTTGGGTGTGTGGCTGTCTCTTGCTCTCCAGACTTGGAAACGGCTTGGAATCTCCTACCCTTGAGATCAGCTTGGCACCGAGCTGCTGTTCCTGGCTGGCTCGGCAGCTCTGCGGTTGTGCGTGGGGTGAGACGGCAGCCACCGCCACGCAGAGCTGTGGACGGGTGTCCATCCGAAGTGGGGGGACATCAAACACCCTTCTCCTGTGGGGACGGGCAGCTCTCACCTTCCCAATCTCCTTTCCCAGGCAAACAGAAACTTCTCCTTGCAAATACAGCTCTTTGGGATACAAAGAGGCGCAAAGTTCAGGTTCCTTTTTAGTATCTGTTCAGCAGTTGCTTTCTATAGCATGCATTTAAAAAGAAGCAGCTTCCAAGTATAGATGTCATTAGGATTTATAGTTCATGGCTTTGGTTTTTTGTCTTCCTTCTGCATAGCTTTTTTTTCCCTTTTTTCCACCTACTTACTTATTCTGGGCTTCTTGTAGCTCAACGTAACATCTGAAGTGACTGACAATACAGGGATATTTAAAAGTTAGATGAGGGGTTCAGCACTATAAATCTCGAGGTAAAGATTCTGCAGCCGTCTCTGGCAAGTTCTGTTGAAACACAGTCTGTAATGTATAATTCATCTCACCTTTCCAAAATTGCACTGGCCCTGCAGGGCTATCAAGATTTAGCATTTGCTTAAATAAACTGAGACAATATAATTTAGTGTATAATCAAGAATTGGATCTAAGTAAAAGGGTGACATTTCACAAGGTCACTTTTGTTGCTATAAAAAAAGCAGCTGTCTGTACAGCAAAAGAATGGGAATAATTAAGACTTTCTGAACCCAATTAGAATTGCAGTCAAGAAACATAGTATACTGTGGGAGATATGCTACGTTAGTCATCATAAATGTTAGTTTTTCCCTCTTCAGATATTACTTTATCATTAAAATCTGATCAAACGTAATTCAGATTTTGTTTTATTTAAACACATTACTGACAGTGAGCCAAAGCTGGTTAGTTTTCCTTTCATTTTTTTTCCACATATCGACATTGCACATTAGCTGCTGTAAATCAGGTGTTTGCATTTACTTTTTGCACTAATGTTTTTTAATTGTAGTCTTACCATTCAGTCTCTATTTTCTTAAATTATATCAATACATCCTTAGACATTTCTTGATTTACATGACTAAGAAAAATACTATCCATAACATTTAAAATTTGACAGAATTTATGTAAGACAGCATACTTTATTTAAAAATAATAATTCACAACTAGCAAAATCTCACAAACTGTTTTTATATATTAATGCTGAGAGTGTCTCGGACTTCTGTGAGAAATAAAAAAAACTACATTTGATATGTGTCCATAGGGATTAGGATCTAGCACTTTGTACCATGGGACACTCCACACTTAGTATGATGGTGAAAACCTGGATTTCAAAAATGCAGGAAAATTCAAAGATCCTTCAGAAATGGTATGATAAGAATGAATGTACATTTATTGTAGATTACTTAAATTCTACCCTTTAAAAAATTTGGAAAATATTGCTATCAAAGTCTTCCTGTTGAAAAACATCCGTCTTTATTGACGTTCCTCTGCATTTGGATCTACCACGACTAATGCAAAGGACCTGTGACTATGTGGCATCGTGATAACATCTATGAGACTTCTTAAAGACACATTCTGAGGCAATTTCTTAGATAAATTGAAATATCCTGAGCAAAATTGGTAAACCACATGGGATGTGAAAGAAGGCTGCCATCATTAAATGCAGTAGGAAATTATAGAATAATTTTCTCCCCAAAACTAAACTGGATCTTGGGTTTGTCTCTCTGTTACACTTGTGTAAATCCATTTTACTTCTTGTTGTTGATTCATACAATAGTAAAACCAGCACAAATTGGAGAGGAATTTTTCACCGAAGCAGAATAATTTCCTGAAGTTGAATTAATATCAGTCAGGGATGTTCTCACATGAATTACCCGCATAGCTATTTCTGTTTATTGTTTTAAAGACAAGACTAACCCTCTTGCACTCATCATGTTTTTCTGCTCACCTGTAGAGGGGGTGAATCAATCACTTAATCCCATGTGCCTCAGTGTGCCAAAAATGTAGTTTTGGTCATTTTGTATAATTACAGCTTGCAGTTGTTGCTGAGGAAATCATGTGATTATAACTTTATTCTTGAGACCTGTCCGAGTAGCAAACTCTTTTCTTTTACTGTGCAGGGGTGTAGGTGGAATCGCAGCTGCTGAGGCTGTAGGCAAGATATAGAAATCTGGCTAAATGCACGCGAGTGATCTGAGGGCTGTTGTAAACTCTGTTTTCTCTTACTAAGGCATTGGAGCAAAATCAACAGAACGACTGCTGGCTTAAATGGTGCATTTGTTGACAGTTACAGAATAGCAGAGGGATACTCAGAGAAAAATGAAGAGAGCAAGGAAAGTTGGGCCAGGAGCGAGGTGACGCACAGGCGCTGTGGGAGATGGGTTCTGCAGTGTCTGCCTTCAGGCTTTCCAAAACTACGGGTCTCCACAGCAGGAAAGGTTTATCTCCTGGACATACCTAGTGTCAATCTATAGCACAGCTATCAGTGATTAATACCTGCGTTTAGAAACCTGAATGTAAATGGAGTTTCCTGACTGACCGGCGATGCTGTGTCTGACACATTAAAGCAAGTTGTCATTGCCAGGATTTTCTGAGTAATCATTTTGGCTTTGACAAGTGTTCTTGCTTCCCACTTTCTAAGCTCAGTTGGGGTTCACATAATGAACCTCCCTTCTTCCCCCGTTTTCCCACTGCAAAAAGCAGAGAAATGCGTATGTTACGATAATTTTAGGGATATTATGTGTGATTGTTTGAATGATAGTTTGAATGAGGGCACGTACAAAGCTCTCAATGTATTGTGTGTTGAATGTCCAGAACCTGCTGACTTTTAAGTCAGCATATTGGAAAGCTTCTAGAGGAGAAGGAAGTACTGTTACAGATGTAATGTAAGAGCATTTTTTGACTGATCTATGTTTCTTTGATTGTTTTAAAGAATCGTTAGGGGTACCTTTATTGACAGTGCCTATTAATCTTCTGTTAATCTAAATAAACCATGAAAACTATTGTTTCTGCATGAATGTCATCAGGTGAATGAGCCCCTTCGTGTCATAATATCCTTAAAGTCTGTGGTTTTGTCAGAAGTGGAGTCTTCTTAGGCATGGTAAAGACTAATATAACAGTAATTCTAGAGAATTAGGTTGGACTTCAGTTAGCTTGAATGTTTCTCCTTTGTTTTGCCCAGTCAGGAAATGGCTGTGTTTTCAAATGAAAAAAATGAGGAATTACCTCTAAACTCCTCCCCTGCTTATTTGAAAAGACTAGTGTATGAAAAGACATTGGAGGAAGATGGGAAACAAGCCAGTTGAGAAAGGCCCATTTTTTAATAGTGATCAAACTGCAAATATACCTCTGGAGCCTGTATTTCAAGTACTGAGGGGAAACTTCCCCACCAGCTCTGTCTGTGACTCTTTCCTTACTAACCTCTGAAGCCCAGGAGTGACAGCGCTGGGTTTTCACAAAGAGGGGACGGGTGTGAGAGAAAATCAAGTCCAGCAGAGGATACATAAAACTTAAATCACTTTTGGCAGTCTTTCAGAAAAAAAAGGGAAAAAAAAATTTCCTTTATAAATCTGTCCACTGTGCTTTTGAACATGATTGTTTTGTCCAAATCTCCTCTGCAATAGTAAAATAAGGCTGAGTCTGGAGGCTTACTTCAGGCCACTCAGTGCCGTACTGATGATCAGAAAGTTCTTTTAGGCTCATAGCCAGATCACAGAAATAACAGCTGAGGGAAAATATGTATTATTCTGTTAAGCTCAACTCCCTTCTGAGTCATGAGTGCTCCCCGTTTGATTGTTCTCTAGCGCGTTGTTCATCCTAGCGCTGAATCGCCATTACTTCGGGGGTGGGGGGGGGTGTTGTTTTTCCACTGCTAACTTAATTCCATCAGCCTAATATCATTGGCATGATTTCTCTCTCATTTGGTATTTACATCATCCTGAATTTCAGATTAAGTTAAAAATGTATCCAGCTCAGCAACTTTCCCATTTTGGGAAGAACATCAGATACTGCCTGTTTGTAACTTTAAAAGTGTCACATACATTTCCTTTCATGCGCAAGAGTGCAGCTGGGATCCAGAGCGGGTATGTCTAGTCATGGCCTTGAGAATTGCTTGGTATTCTGGTTGGTCGGTTGATTTTTTCAAAGAAAACTAGTTTGTAAATCAGCAAGATTTATACATGATAGATCACAATATTGGCTTCACTTGTGACAACAAAGAGTGGAGATTGTTGCTTTATAAATACTATTAAAAGGACAATCCTGATAAGTCTACAAGAACTCTTCTTAAGCAAGGGAGGGAACTGTTGTCACAGTCATTTTCCTTTTGAAACCCACTAGAAAGGATGTTACTACATTACACTGGAAAACTGCAAAGACTCATCTTCTTGCTAAGTTTGAAGATAAATAGAGTAGCAAACAATACTTTTATTTTTCTCTAGTTTGTTTTTAAAATTTCACTGCATCTTCTTTGAAGCTGGTAACGCATAGTTCATGATTCATTGCAATAATAAAGCTCCGAATTACTGAACAAGTAAACATCCTGGCTACAGTAATAAAACAGACACTCCAAAAAGCACAGGAGAAATACTGCATGCCAGACTGTTCTAAAACACTCAAATAAATTCAGTCTTCTTTGGGATCCAAGAAAAGATATTATGGTCCAGATGTGCAAAAAGAGTGAAAATACTGTATAAGCCCCTGTATACTTCACAGTCTCTGTAAAGATTAAATTGGGTGGTTCTCGTCATGAAGAATTGTGAAGAACCAGCATGACTTTCAGTCCCCAGGTATTCAGAGCCACACATAAATTTTCAGTCGTCACTGTCAGTGATAAGACTATGGGAAGTAAGTCCTCAGATTGCTTTGAGGGCTCAACTTTTGTTCTCTGCATGTGCCCTTGTTGTGTCAGGTGGATCTTGTAGCAGGGCTTCTCAGAGGAATCTCTACATGACAGGTCAGTAATATCCCTTGGAGTTTCACTCCTGGTGTGTAAGGTAGCAAATGAGCCTCCTAGTAACAGCCTCTGGATGCTTTTCGTCTCCTTAGTTTTTATATTGATATATGATGATTGTAACAGGGAACTTCCCTCTGACTGAAAAACAAGATTGCTGCTGACTTTTGGGAGTTTCCTTCAAAGACATTCAGATAGTTGTTCTGTGGATAGAACTGGCATTTTTCCTTCACCTACTTCACTTGACTAAAAACCACACCGCATTCTACTACTTCAAATTTCAAATGGAGATTGATGATTTGTACCCCATGAAAATCTCTGTAGAGTATGAGGTAGGATTTTTCTCTCATGTATGCAAGTTTTATTGCACATAAATTACACAGTCATTATTTTGAAGATTGGATAAAATCTGCAGGAGACAGAAGTAGCTTGAAAGTTCAACAATGGAAAGTACAAGAATTTACAGCTTGACTCTGGTCTCCCAAAACCAGCACGGATTAAAAGGACTGAATGTCAAGAACAGCCAGACTGAGGGCCAGTATCTTCATATCTTTGTGAGTTACTTCATTCAAATGTAACGAGGGTGTGGAGAGGGAATAAATAACACAAAACATCAGGATGCGTTTGTGCATAACCAGCACTGTTTCGGTGATGAAATACAGAGTTTGGGACATAGTGTCTTTGGTAATTGACAATACACAGTTGTGCCGGTCTAATGAAACCTGGCAAATTCATGGCCCTGCTTTTGGAGCACTGATTATAGTGTGCGTAACCGTTGAAACCTTGTTAGATTTGTGAGGAAGACCTCAGTCTTCTGTTGTGCTGTCATTATTCTGCAGGTGTCCTTAAACAGAGATTCGCTGCATCATTGCTTGCTTTTTTCTTCGTACAGCCACCTGCTTTCTCCTCGGTGTCTTACTTTAGTGTCTCTTTTGGGTGATCCCAGATAAATGCCATTTCGTCTCTACACTATCAGGATATGTATGTGCTGGACCAAGAAATTGTCATCTTCACTACTTAAACTGAGTGACAGTGTGATTGCAGGTTTGCATCAGCTCTCACGCTTCGTTTACAGTTTGTCAATATTATGTTTCTTCTGCCTTTACCTCAGGTCTTTGGCTACCCTTTTCTGTCGTGCACGCTTAGGTGTCCTCTTGTGTTGTTCTTTCCAAACATGTTGTCTTTTTTTCTCACCCTTTCTTCCTCCTGTGGCTTTGTCTTTCTTTGTCTTGTGCTCCCTGCTCTTGCTCCCTTTGCCCACTCCCACTGCAGATGTTAGCTGTGCTGTAACTTTTCCTCTGCAAAAGCACTCTCCATCTTCTTCTCACATCGGTTGTTTGCTTTCCTGATGTTGCCATGCAGATGTCTGCTGCCACCCGACGCGGCGATGCCCTCGCTGCAGCACCCTGCCCGCCGCGGGGCTCGCTCCCCTGGCCGCCTCCTCCTGGCTCTGGTGCTCAGAGGCTTGGACCCCTCCTTGTTCCCCGGCCAGACCAAAGCATGGCTGTCCCGGGCGAGTACTCACTCTGGTGCTGTCGAAGTAGCCCCTCTGCACAGCTTCTTGTTTGTAGGAAATGAGCAAATGTTAAAACAAGGGAGGTAAATTGTCAGATTTAGCCAGGACCATCAACATGTCCCCTAGCGTGACTTTTCCATGAAGGTAATTGTAAAGTTGCAGTTTTTAACCTGGGTTCACACCTAACAGTCTTATTCCCCAGATCCTCTGTGTATTTTCCTCTTAGAGCTTGGGGAAGTGAATGTCAGCTTGGCACCCGGTTTGGGGACGCCAGATTATACTTCAGCTTGTGCTGGTTCTGAGCGCCCGTCTCTGGTGGGAAGCCGCATCTTCGGAGGGGCTGTGTCTCAGCTAGGACATCCCCTCACCACTGCCTGGTGGCTTTATTGTGCTGCATGATGGTGAGCAGTGGGTTTGCTTTTAGAGAGCTATTGACTTTGAACTGGGCTTCAGACTGGAAATTGAAAATATACGTGCAGGAGAAGGGAGGATGTTGGAGATTTTCATCAGTACTCTAGAATTTGTTTGCTCTGAGAAGGTCATGGAAGACCTTTTGTGATGTTTGCTTATTGCACATGCTGTTTGCCTGCGGGACCGCATTTGTGCTTCCATATTTCCTCATGTGCCCTACCACGTAAAGTTAGCCAATGTTGAACATCTACAGCAATGGCCATAACAGATAAAAGCATTATTCATTATTATTTTTATACATACTCACTTGAAAATGTAATTTCAGTTCAATTTGAGTTACAACTATATAAGCAAATAAGAGATAATTGGAAATGGGTTTGTTACATTAACTGCCTTTCATTTGCAAATACTGTGACTTCAGGCTCTGCTTTCCTTTATACGTTACGTGCTTCCCTTTATATGGCACATGTCCACATCCTCGCTCATCCCTGCGCTGTCTCATGGGCAATAGTACTGAATAACGCTGCATGATTGTTTTTCCCCCAGTCCAGGGCTTTATTTACTTCATTTTTTTGTGTGTATCCCTACGGATACCACATCAGTGAGCCACATCGATTTCTGTTCTGTGGACGCTCAGTAGCACAGAGAGTGTGGGAAACCACATAGCCCTTGGACTTCGATGCTGTGGAAAAGCTCTGCTTCTGCAAGGCTTTTATTCTTTTAACTATATCAATCTCACTTGACAAAAAAAGGGAGAAGTTTGTTCTGGAAGAGAACAACCTGAAAGAGAAGAAACATTGCTTCCTTATTCAGTGTTACCAAGCTCCAGGATTGTGTTTGGGGGTTTTTTTTTGTTCATCGATTACATTGCAAACTTGCTAAAAAATCCTTCTGGCACTCCCCGAAACACTGTGCACACCCCCCATCTGTTCTGTGGGAATGCCTACGTATTATTGCTCAAAGCAGCAGTCACCAAATTAGTCTTCAATGCAGAGGTGAAAACATATTCCTCTTTCATGTTCCTCAGCAAAACACCCGTATTTATCAAGAACCATTAAAATATTTAGACTTACCATGGGCAAAATATTCTCTTATATAGCATTTCCCTTCAGTTTTCACTGCGATATAGCATCTTGGAGTTATTAAACTTCGCTTTGTTTCTGTTGAGTACTTTATGCAAAGGGATTTTATTTATTACTGATATGAAAGAAATCATCTTCTTTACCCCCAGAAGTTGTTCCAGAACATTACTGGTGGCCCTTTTGCAGACGGGTTGTACCTAGAGCAAAGCTGAGTCAGACTAGCAAGCAGCCTGATGGGGAAGTGACCTGGTTGTTGTCTCCGCTTACTGCATCCCACGCTCCGTATATGTGATGTCTGACAACTTATTAGTACTAGACTGTACCTATTTAAAATATCATCCACTGACAGCAAATGTTTTTCATTTTGCTGCACAGTTGGAACAAATCAGAATTTCCTGGTACCAGAGAAATCAACCTGTGCTTATTAAAGTAAATTGCCCAACATTTGTTGAGCTTGGTGTGTTCGGGAGCAGAACCTAATTCATAGAGCATTCACTTTCAATGTACAAATTTGAGCTACAGTAAAAAACACTCCAGGTCTTCAAAACTTAAAATTCCAATTTTGAATGTAGGTAATTCCCCTGTTTATATTTCCATTTCAATCTTTCTGTATTATACTCTAGCAATGACCCCTTGTGTGTGCTTTGAGAGTGGATTATATGAAGATATATACTGTTGCATAAGGTTTCTTCTGCCATTGATTTGCATATTGGAACATGTATTTCTTCTGTAAGTTTAAGTTTGCTCTAGGTTTGATAGGTATCGTAAGTTGGGATAACTGATAATTCTACATAAACCTTCTAAAATTACCACAACCTGTTTTTTTGTTCAGCAAAAATATATCCTCTTTTTCCATTTTCTGTTTAGTTAGCTTGATTTTTTTGATCATTCATACCCTCATTATTGTTCCATACTGGTAAGAGACGTTTCTGTACAACCTGTGTACTGCTCCACCATTGTTCCTGCAGAAGTACTAGAGCTCTGGTGGCAGGGGGACTTTCCCCAAGGCGATGATAACCTATTTTGTTACACCCCAGCCATAAACTTCAGTTCCTCATTCTTCCACACTCAACCTCCCTTTAAAGTTAAATTTTATTAGAGGGGCTTTTAAGCAAAAAAACCCAAGGGAACTTAATCTCTAAAGGAATTAGCCTTCTGACACCTCTAAATTTTAGGATTTTTTTTGTTTTGGATTCCATCTCCATGAAGCTTCCAGTAAGCTGCAGTTACAGTACCGCATTGAGACTATGCTAAATGGAAAACTGCAGGCTGGTGACCCACAAACAAATGTAAGCAGAAGAGATGGCACGTCTGCATTCCTGATTCTTTCCATAAACCACACTATTGTTTTAGCTACTGTTCTGGCGCAGTTTCTTCTGGCTGAGCCAGAGTTCAGACCATGGCTAATCTGTGGTCATAACATAATGAGAGCACAATGAGAAGAGATTTTACTCTTTTGCAGCACAGTTGTGGCAGCTGAACATTTACCTTCAGCTAAGCCCAGGGGCAGGACTAGGAACTTCTCTACAAAGATCTCTTAGTAGTCACAGAGAAAGCCACAGATTTACTACTTTTTTTCATGTTTTCTGCTGTTGAATCTGTGTATTCAGCCAAGCCGTTATCTTGCATGAAGTGAGTGGTTTTATTCATAACAATTTGACCAGAATTTATTGGATCAGGTAGGAGAAGAGCAAGTGTGTATCCATGTTTTGTTTTGCTTTTCTAGTGTAGTTTAAATCTCAGTTTGACAGCCATTACTTTCAGTACCCTGCTGTCTTTATGCCTGAATACATTCAGCTGAGCTATCTTGTTCATTTATCACATTCTGGCACAGTTCGTTCAGGAGATGGAGCTCACGCAGGGTCCTGTACAACGTTGATAATTGACTTGTGTGGGAAACAAGGAATACAGGAGATCTACCCTGAGAGCGCCAAGCCTTATACAAGTCAATATGACAAAGTTCCCTTCAGCCAGTCATGAAGGCTGGAAATTTGACATGGAAACTGGAAACGATAATTGTTCTTACAAATGGAACTGGTCATTATATAGATATATGTGTTTTTATATATATATATATATAAAAGCATATATAAATATGAATCCCAAACAAAACTGCTCCCTGCTGAAAAATTCTCATGCCTGTTGAAGGAGCCTGTGAAACAAAGAATTACGAGTCCTATTTTATGAGGAAGTGGAACAGAAAGTGGGGCCTTAGGGATACATTCCTCTGAAGTTAGGGTGTAAGAGACCAGATCTTCATCCGTATTCTGTGTGCATTTCTAATCATCTCTATTGTAACTGATGCCACTTCTGACTGTGTTATGATCCGTTTTCCTGGAAGAGCTTGTACATCTTACAGCCCTTAATTTAGCTGGTGAATTCAACAGAATTCATTATTAAAGCATTGTAGAGCCTATGCCTAAGATCCTGCTGGGCCTCTCAAAATGTAAGTGAAGTTTGATTACATTCAGTTCATTTCATCCTGTTAAGAAGTGACAGTATGACTTTATTTACCCCTGGAGATGAGGACATGGTCTGCATGGGCTTTAAATAGTGTATGTTCTAGCTACAAATATGGTGCAGGCATCAACAAAAATATTCTAATTTAGGAGGGTTTCCCGGTATATCATTTTCTCAAATTCTTAACCTGTTTCAGTAAAAATAGCTGTATCTGTTCTCGATGCACATAGCTGAAGATAGAAACAGGGAAAGCCATAACATGTACTTTCTCGCACGCTATCTGTTTATAGAAGTAGGGAGAGACTCATGTCTTGTTGATTATAGCCATTATGCAATTGAGGCAATTTTACTCATGTCTTTGAAGTAAAGGCACAAAATTTCATTTATTTTTCTTTGCTTTGGCTTTAAACAATGATTTGATTGTCAATTAAATAGAAAAGAATGTTCAGATTTGAAAACTGGAACATTCATACATTTAAAAAGTTATAATACTGTTCTTGAATCTTTTATTCTCTTTTATTTTGGAACTATATTATGACAGTTTGCAATTTCATGATGATGTGCTGTTTCAAACAAAGATTTCTACCACATGAAAATTGTTTGATAAATGACGTAAAAATGTGTAAAAGCTCCAATCAAGGTCAATCAGAAGCATTTTGTGATTTAGGCCAAAGCTGTCAAATATTGAATACCATACTAAACACAATAGTAAAAACGTTTTTTTTCAATATTTTCTAAAAAAAAACAGTGTGATTTTTTCCATTTGCTGAACACTTCACTTCAAAATTTGTTTCAATTTTATAATAAATTTATTTAAAGTTAGTGAAATGGAAAATGCTGGCTAATAAAGAGAAAAAAACCCCTTTCTGTTTAAATCTTTCCAATCAAACATCAACTATTTTAGGTTAGCAAGAAGAACTCTAAATGCTTTGGTGGGGGGAGGTAGGGGGTCTAAGCCATCCAACTTACAAAATCTCCTATTTACATGCATATGTTCAGGCCTTGTTCAATGTCCAAAGTGTGAAATGAGGCAACGATATGGGATGAGCAAAACAGAAATTCATAATATTCATGTGTTAGTTACTGCCTGATGTGGATGCTTGGCAGTGCATAACATACAGCACACAATTTGAAACATTAAGCCCAAGGAATACAAATTGCTGTGGTGTTGAATGGCTGTGTCTGTCTGAGCTGTAAATAAAGAAGTCAACATGCAGGAAGGCTACAAAATCCTCATGCGTAGGAGGAAGCATTTTTCCGACTTTGAGTGTAAATATTTTGTACCAAATATTACCATAGCATCATAGAACGGTTTGGGTTGGAAGGGACCATTAAAGGTCATCTAGTCCAACCCTCCTGCAATAAGCAGGGACATCTTCAACGAGACCAGGTTGCTCAGAGCCCCGTCCAACCTGACCTTGAATGTCTCCAAGGATGGGGCATCTACCACCTCTCTGGGCAACCTGTGCCAGTGTTTCACCACCCTCAGTGTAAAACATTTCTTCCTTATATCCAGTCTGAAATTCTGATATTCACAGTTGTGATACTGCAAAAATATTTGCAAAGAACTTCGCGTGCAGAGTCATATTGTTCCCTGGCCAGGGATTATTTCACCAGTCATAAACACCTGACTAGTATCTACATTTTAAATGCCTTATGGAGACATTTTCTTAAATAAATTATCGTAATTACCACATATTCAGTGAGGAGAGGTAGACACTTCTGTGTGCATGTGATCTCTCTCTGGAAAGCTTTCCAGGCCAAATAGGAAACATTGGCATTAGACTCTTAAAAATCAGGAAAAAGTTAAGTACTTAATTTGAAAGCAGTGAGTCATACAACTTTTGTTTTTATTTTTCTCACAAGGGTTGATGAGGCTGACTAATTGTAGCAGTCATTTAATGGCCTTACGTCGTTTCAGTTTTGTCAAAGAACACAAATTATGAATATAGAAGCAGCATGTGGTAGAGCAGGCGCATGCTTAGAGCTGTCCTTATCTCTCTCAGAGCAAGGTTATATCTGCAAAATGTCTTATACACAAACCTGAACTCAGACCTAAACTCAGTTCAAGGTGGCTACTCTTAATGAGTAGACACATTGCAAAACTGCTCAGCTGGGTAAATACTAAGCTGTGGTTAGTCTAATACCGAGCTCTGCAGTACCACACTGTCTTTAAAGCAAGTGCAGGGCTAATTCAGGTATGTCTGTACTGAACTAATCAAACACAGTACACCCAGCTGTCAAAAAGAGGTGATTATCCCACTGTATTCAGCGTTGGTGTGGCCTCACCGTGAGCACTGTGTGCAGTTCTGGGCCCCACCATTTAAGAAGGATGTGAAGGTCCTTGAATGCATCCAGAGGAAGGCAACAAAGCTGGTGAGAAGGCTGGAAGGAATGTCCTGTGCGGAGCGGCTGAGGACTTTGTGTTTGTCTAGTTTGGAGAAAAGGAGGCTGAGAGTGACCTCATTGCTCCCTACAGCTCCCTGAGGAGAGGATGTGGAGAGGGAGGTGCTGAGCTCTTCTCCCTGGGATTAAGTGGCAGGATGCGTGGGAATGGTTCAAAGCTGCACCAGGGGAGGTTTAGACTGGACATCAGGAAGCGTTTCTTTACCAAGAGAGTGGTCGCACACTGGAACAGGCTTCCTAGAGAGGTGGTTAGTGCCCCAGGGCTGTCAGTGTTCAAGAGACATTTGGGCAATGCCCTTAATAACATGTTTTAACTTTTGGTCAGCCCTGAAGTGGTCAGGCAGTTGGACTAGATTATTGTTGTAGGTCCCTCCCAACTGGAACTATTCTATTCTATTCTTTTCTTTTGAACTACAGCTATAGGGTTGGCAGATTCCCACGCTGTGTGTCAGGCTGTGATACTAACACTTCTACACTGCACAAAAGAGAGCTTGACCCATCTTTTAAATTTGGCTTCCTACAAGTATAGTCATCTACATATATGCACATAAGAATTTACATCTTGCCTCACTGTTCATAAGGAATTGGAGGAAAAGTTAATTATTCATTAAAAATGCTGAGTTTTACATTAACAGCGTGTTAGTCTGGCTTATCGATTTGTTTACTGTGTCTCCTTCTATCCCCTGCCATTTTTCCTGACAGACCTTTTACAGGGGCCACAAATCAGCAAGTGCAGATCACCTGAACTGGAGACATTTTCGTGTTATTGGACTGATGGAAATTTTTATAACCACACGGCTCCAGGAACAATACAACTATTGTACATGAAAAGGTAATAAAATGGAAAGAACAAAAGAAAGAGGAAAAGAGAGAGAAGTCATATATTTTGCTATGCCTGTTAGCTTGTTTCTGTTGATTTTTTGCTATGATATAAGCCATACTGTTTTTAAGGGCATAAAACTGTGGTTTAAGTGCATGTTTCTAATGTCGATTTTTTTTGTTAATTATTAAGCGGTAAGCATTAAGCAACAAGCATTACTTGGCAGATAATTAAGAACACATTCTTATTATATTTATGTCCAGGTTGTAGAATCCAAAACTGAACACTGTATGGCTTGGGAAAGGAGTTTTTAATAGGGAACTTCAGTTTATTCCTTATCAGCCTAACCTGCAACTGTGAGATTTCTTATACCTGAGCACAGATGTGGAGTTTGGATACAAGCCCCCCTCAGATTTTTATTGAAGTTTTATAAAGCTCCCGTTGATCCGTCGCTAGATTAAAGCCTGAATGTGCAGGTCCAGGTGAAAAGGCTGCTCTGAGACTGGGGATTAAGTTTCATTGAGCCCTGTTCAATTCTGATTCACATTCCACTTAAGCTTTTGTAATTTTCAGGTTGTTACAATCATTAGCCTGAAAACGGACATGACATTACCAGTAATGGCTATTAAGGAAAACAGGCCTTTTGTTCACAGGAGTAGGAGGATGTGAGTTTCTGTTCCAGCTAATGTACTGGGTTTCAAGCTTTTTGATCCACAGATGTTTTCTACTGATGATGATGCATTTGCTTAGCAAACTTGAGCCTAATGGCAAGGCTGGCTTTCTTACTCTTCTGAGACGTCTCAGAAATAAATAAAAGGATCCAAGTTAAAACCACTTTAAGTGTCAGTGTTGAGCTGACGGTTGTCATTGGCAACTCTGTCATCTAACCCAGCCTCCTACTTAACAAAAGCAATAGTATCTAACCACATACACCTTTGTCAAGTCCTGACTCTGGCAGAGCTACAGCTTTTCCTTCAGAAGAGTGTCTGGCCTCATCAGCTAAGCTTAGTGGCAGAAATGCTTCTTACTCAGTTTATGTAGCGTCTGCTTTTTTGCTTCTTAAGCACGCACTCCAGTAGTGAAGGTTGCATTTGCCATAATTGATTTAGCTTAATCCTCCTTCTGTACAGCCTCAGTGGGTCCTAGTAAGAAAAGGCATTTATGGTATATTTTTAACAAAGCAAAACTGCCATTTTTTAAAAGATCCCTGTTTGGTCTATATTTGGGCTGAGAGATAGTATCAAGATAAAGAACAGCAACAGAAAATCTGCTCACTACAAGATTTATTTTTCTGAAGTGACTTCAGAAATACTGAATAAATGTCTGTCACTTTTCCTGCAGACTGTTTCTGGCAATTTGGTCATTCCCGTTTTGCTTCAATTGAAGACTTTTTTTGTTTTGAACCTACTGAGTAGTTCCACCCTGGCTGTGTGAAAATGACCCTACACAAGTAGCAGCGTTTCTTAGCCTGAGAGTTCATGCCACTCTTTATAACTCTGCTGGTTTGTCTTTTTAAAGAGATGGAATGAATGCAACATTTCCGGCTGCAATTCTTTTGTTTACAAAGAACACTAATGAATTTTTGAACAAAAATGAACCTGATCTAGTGGGAGGTGTTCCTGACCATGGCGGGGGGGTCGGAACTAGATGGTCCCTTCCAACATAAACCATTCTATGATTCCATGATAAATCCCAATCAATATTGACATGTTTTTCTCACTTCTATAAAAGTTATACCTTTTCAACAATGTGTCTGGTAACATCTATAATTTGTACTTTCTAAGATCTATAAATCTCTCTCTTATGTATATTACATTTTTGTTGTCATTCTAGGAATGATGAAGACTGGAAAGAATGCCCTGATTATATCACTGCAGGAGAAAATAGCTGTTATTTCAACACGTCCTACACCTCTATTTGGATACCGTATTGTGTTAAGCTTGCCAATAAAGATGAAGTATTTGATGAAAAATGTTTCAGTGTGGATGAAATAGGTATGCTTCTATTACGCATTTTACCCCTAGATGTTTATATCGCAATAGATGTGATGCTGTAAGCTTTTATATTGCTCGTATTGTATTTAAATTTTCCCTCTCAGAAAGGTTAGTTTCTAAAAAATATGATATATAGGAAGGAATTTGGTTTTGTAACATATGTAATGTGATCCACACCAGAAAATATTGCCCAGATTGGTAGAAAGCTAAAAGGATAAAAGCGAGTATGTGGTTTCTCTTTCCGAGTACCGGTGGTCTCTCAAATATGTGCAGATGAGTTTGCCTCTGCTGCCACTCTGAGCCCTTTCTAATGGATGCTACATACCCTTGTTCAGTGTGAGCAAAGATGGCGTTAAAATCTTCATTTTGCAAAGTTCTGGAACCAAACAGTTTTTGGTTCCTGAATCAACACTAATTACAGAATCAGGATGTTTGGCGTTTCCAAGCTAGAATTTATATTTATTGCAATATGAATTGTGACTGTCTGGGACTTGGCAGATATTATTGCTTGTTCTGAGTGGTGGTGTATGTATATGCAATTAATTTATTCCTGCAAGTGACTAGAATACCCACTGCTCTCTTTTATGCAGCTGAACAAAACTAGATTAATTTTTCAGATACAATATTTTTTCAATGTACTTCTATATCAGTACAAAATATTTAATTTATGTTTCTGTGTTGCTCCAATTACTGTTTTTATTTCTAGTGAGAACTCTAAATTTAAATTTTGGTGGAGAATTGTTTATGTCTCAGTGTTTTATAAGGTGCTATTGGGAAACGTAGTGTAATAAATAATACATTCTTAGTCTTCTTTACTAGCCACTCAGGTGAGATTTATGCAGAGCATGTCTACTGCCAATGGCAGGTGCCTTCTATTTACCAAACTTGTAATGACTTTGTCATTGACTCATAGGTTTGGATTTTAATCAGCAAATATGTGGTTAATATGCTTTTTTGGTCCTGAAATCATTAAACAGTGTGTAGTAACAATGATCATGTCACATTGAAAACTGGCTGTTTTATTCTAAATACTCTGTTTAAACAGTACTACCTGATCCCCCTGTCCATCTTAACTGGACTCTGCTAAATATTAGTCAGACTGGGATCCATGGGGATATTCAAGTAAGATGGGATCCGCCACCAACAGCAGATGTTCAGAAGGGATGGATTACTCTGGAGTATGAATTGCAGTACAAAGAAGTTAATGAGACAAAATGGAAGGAGGTATGAAGCAAATATTTATTATACAATAATCATAGTACAGTGCAGGCTTGTTCTGTCCCTAACACTTTTGTACTACTATGAAAAGCAACAGGTTTGTAATTGCTAATTAGATGATACCTTAAGTCTTAAACAATACACCCATATTCTTCTGAAGTTTTCTAGCAAACGTATAACTTTATGTGTCAAGATAGTTGGCACACAGGATAATAATGACAAACCCTGGAAGCCCTGTGTTAGGTTGGAAAGTGTAGCAATAGTCAGATATATACAGGTTTTTTCAAAGATAAAGTGTTTCTCTATTTTTTTTCCTAAACCTCAGATATTTGAAACAGTGCGTGGTATTTTTAGTACTTGGAACAGGAATATTCTTCTTGGAAAACGCCACCATGTTAGACAGATTCTTCAGGGTACCTGTAAAGTTCTAATATTTATAATTCTCATTTCAATAGATTAAAAAAGGAAAGAAAAGCTTCAATTTATAATTTAAAATTTGATACAATAAGCAAATAAAAATAATGCAACATAGATAAGACACACAGATTTCACACCAGACGGCAATGGGAAATCTGTGACTATATGGATAGTCCATGGAACTATAACATATATATACCCCACATCTTTTACGTTTTCTTTTTGAAAATCAGTTAACTTCCCATGCAGTTACTTTTCCTGTTACGGCGAAGAAATTATACCCACCGTACCTGAATGCACAGGCTAAGTGCCAGCGTGTCGTGGCGTATTTGCATATGGAGAACTCTTCCTGAGTACCAGTTCAATGCAATACGAACATCATTTCAAAGCAGAGCCCTTCCTTTGCTTTCTTGCTAATACGAACTGAGTTAACGGACAGAAGGCAAGCAGATAATACTGTTATGAATTTGTCTTAATCTACAAAAGGCAAATTTCCCAATCGAAACATAGTCAAACTGGTTTCCTTGCCTTTATCTGTGAAAGACCTTGGACCCCTCCTCACCTCTGATCCTTCTCAATCTTAGCATTTTTTGTTTATCCTACTCCTTATTAGTAAGTCTATAGCCAAACAGGCCTATAATGTCCTTTTTCCTAATACTTGTCTGAATTTCTGTCTATACTGGTTTAAGCTATACTTAACTGTACAGCCTACAAAATGAGTTAAGTTTAGGCAGTAAATCAATACTCCTTAAGAACTTGAAAATCTGCAGAGTATTTACAAAAGCAGGTGGCAATACAGATAACTCTTTAAAAATGCACATTTTTTATTTTTTATAAGCCTTTAGGTATCAATCATATAAATACCCTAATAAAGCTTTGTTCTTGCTCCAGTATCATCAATAATTCCAGCATGCCTTCTTCTCAGGAGAGCAAAGGTTTGAAGATCAGTGTTTCTTCTTTCAGAAAACAGATATGGAATTGCTGAATACTGTACTTGCCTCAAGAAAAACAGTACTATAGATTATGTTGTACTGCAGCTGTATATATTGTAGGTTATTGTGCCTTTCAGCTTAAAAGCACAAACATGGCATAATTCCCTGAGACCCTATCAGAGCACTAAACAGAAATTTCTGGAAAAAAACTTCTTCTGGCCTAAGACAATAGCAAAACTCCAAATCGGAACAACAATTTCACTCTTTGCATTCCTTGCTACAAATATCGTCTGTAATGAGTGTTGAAGCAGTAAATAGATAAATATCTAGTTATACTGTTATTACTAGTTTTTTACACAAAGAATAATCTTTGAATGCTTAAATATACTATAATGCTTTGTACATATAAGTGATAAGTGTCTAGTTAGACTGTTATTGCTAGTTTTTTACACAGAATGTTTAAATATACCATAGTGCTTTGTACATATAACTGATACAAAAAACTGATACAAAAAATAGTTTATAGTACTTAAATTGTACTAACTCTCTCCCTTACTGAAACTTGTTTGTAATTTTTTGGATGTTTTGGGATGAACCTGTTTGATTTTACATGTATATCATTCATTTTTTTCAGTCCATTTACTAATTGAAAATAGATAACTTATTGGAAGAGGACTAACTTGCTAGTTAGCAAAATATCACAGTAAGATATAGTGATAAGAGGATCAAAATTATTTTCTGAGAAACTTCCTAAAAACAGTAAAATCCCCACCTTCATATAGCGGGTGTTAATGAGACAGAGCCAAATGTAATCTGGCTCACAGCCTGAAAAAACTTGGAATTTCAGGTGCACAGCTACAGTAATTTTACCTCATAATTTTCAGGGCTTTAATTTAGCCTGCGTAACTGCTCTTTCCAAGTGCCACCATTATTTGGGTCACATAAAATTTTCTGTGGTCCAGCATCCCTAAGAATCTCCACTAATTGTCCCAGGGAAAAAAACAAACAAAAAAAACCAAAAAAACACCAAACAAACAAACAAAAAAGAACCTGTAAAACTTTAGTGTACTATTTCTTTGTGGCTTCATAGCACAAAGTAAGTAACCTGGACTAGTATATATTGTATTCCCTTCCTAACGCTTTCCAACTGGATAGTCTTCATAAGTTAAAAACCTTTGTGGTATGGAGCAATGGTTCTGCACGATCTTGCGCTCAGCCACTGTCAGAGAAAAGCAGTCTGGCAGGGATCACTGCCTCCTCCACTGTCTGACTGGCTGGTTCTCAGAGCACTTGGGTCTGGAGCCACCAGGGATCAGAGAACTCCGCAGATCATAGCTACCAACAGAATGTCTCAAGTTTAGATTATGCAGCGACGGTGATTGTATTGTTGAAGCTTTCTTCAAATCCCCAATGGCTGCTGATTTCCAGGTGTTTTAGTTCTTAGACCATGATAAGTTTTGCCACTATCATCCTTGATTCTGAAGTAGAACATAACATCTGCCATATGGATTTGTTTTCTATGATTCTATGATTTTGAGCAGGTTTTCCTTATTTTTATATACTTTTGTTGGGCTGTTGGAGCTGAAATACATATTCTTAGAGGAGTAACAGAAGAGAGTGATTTCACATATTAAGATCTCTAATGTGACTTCCTACGTAGTTTGATATGTGGCAGTATGTTGCAGTTAATATAGAAGTCTCACGACTGACAATCTGATGCCAGCTCTCAGAGTCTCCATAATCACATTTCATATATACTTGCAGATTTTGGGAGCTATGCAGTGTTCCCCAAATAAATACATTTGTAAGATGCAATACATCTGGTTAGAAGGCCTTTAAATCACTTTTCTTCTTAAAATTAATTCTGTAGCGGAGGTTGCACTACTTTTAAGACTCCCATGTTATTTTAACAAGGTTTTTGGCATTGTGAAGTCAGTAATGGTGTGTTATAACAGTAAAATGGATTAACAACTTTGTAAGATCAGTGGGAGATGTTCACACCACCTACTTACGGCATGTAACTGAGGGCAGCTGCCTTTCTTCACTGACTGTATTTACAGAGAGCTTGCATTCTCCACATTTGGTCCCTGAATCACAGCAAAGCCTGATGGCTAGTAAGCTGAAAGTAAATGGCGTGAATTTTCTCTGTACTCTTCTTGTGGTGTCCTTACAGTTCCAAGTAGCAAAAATGCCTTCAAATGTTTATTTCTGAAATCAAGAAGCAGTGTAAAATTGCCAGTACACCTCAAACAAATAAATCACAGTCCTTCTGTCTTTACAGTTAGAACCCAGGCTCTCAACAATGGTTCCACTGTACTCTCTGAAGATGGGAAGAGATTATGAGATACGAGTCCGATCAAGACAACGTACCTCTGAAAAATTTGGGGAGTTCAGTGAAATCCTTTATGTATCTTTTTCTCAAGCAGGCATTGAGTTCGTTCATTGTGCTGAAGGTAAATAAGCAAAGTGCAGCAAAGTGGTTTTATAACCATGCTGTCTTTTTGTCTTTTCGGTGGTGTTGGGGTTTTTTCTCCTCATTGTTGACATTGTATGCTTGAATAGATTTCAGCCTACTACATGAAAATCATTTGGTGAGACTGAAAATGTAGAAGTTCCATATATAAGTTCAGAAGTAAACTCAGGAAGACTGTTTGACAACTCATCAGAGACCAAAACTATATATAGCTTTAAGAACCAGAAATAATAACTGCTGTTGCACATCTTATAGCGCTCAAAATACATTTAAATCTCATACTACATCATCTAAAATGAGCACTCTGGTAGTGAAGAGAAGAATTATCACTCCTATTGAAGTGTTATACTGCTGGCTAAGTTTGTTATCAGAACGATGTGCTTTTCTGATCTGCCCAGTACTATCAAGGACAGTGAGTATTTTTTCTGATTCTTGCTTCTGTCTTACACTTCTTTTTTTCAAGTGCTATTAAAGACAGAAGAAGAAACAGCCATTGAACACCACATTTTATTAAAAGAATGAGACAATGCCTTTTCCTAAAGCATTCTCAGGTCTGAGCTACTAAATTAACTCTTCAAAATATGAGCTCTTCAGCAAATTATTTTAACTAGCTGCTTCACTTAATTTCCCAGGGTATTAGTGAAGGTGTTAAATAAAACCACCCATAACTCTTATCTTTCAAAATCTTGCTAGATTCCCCTTTTTAACTCTTCGTATTACTAGTTTTCATTGATAATCTATATAAACAGCTAATGTTCTGGATATGTGGCATTATTTTATTAACCCCAGCTGCATTGAGTTGTCAAGGTTTTCATGTGAACAGAACTAAAATACTATGAAAATGTAAGGCCATCCTACCAGCAAAATTTTCTTCAATCACTACAACTCAGATTCTGCAAGTTGATCCATATCCATACATTTCACACAGCAGCAGTGATCTGATTTGACTGCGAATTTATTCATGCTTGTTTTGTATATCACATTTAGCAACACAGAATTAAAATTCAAATTTTCTGTGTATTAAAAATTTAAAGTAGTTGAATTGAAATGGAAGATTCTAACTTTTTGAAGCAGCTGGACATTCACAGGACTCACTGACGTGGCAAGGAGTTACTGGTTCTCTGTTAAACAGGGATCTGTATAATACAGACATATCCAGATAGAACTTTATTCATGCCTGAAAACATGCCCAGTCAAAATCTAAGCTGGAAGCACAGGGCTAAAACTGGTACCTGAATTTTACTTTATTTGGTACCTGAATTTTATTTTATTTTTTCCTCCAAAAGGACATACGTTTATGTTCATGTATAGAATTCTAAAGCTTTCTGACCAGTATTCCTTGGCCCAAAAAATGAGTGATGAGTGAAGGTTGTGTGGAAAACTTAAAACTGGGAACAAATGAGAAAAATCTAAGACTACAGCCAAAATAAATTTCCCTATACTTTGTATTCTACAGTGTCAGCTAAAGTATAATGTAATCGCCAGTATTTAAAAGATAAAACATTTCATTTATCAGCATTGTTCTTCATTCCTACCAAACTGCATTTCTCAATGATGTAAATTCTTTGTAGCCACCTGCAAGGTAAATAAAAGGGAGGTATTTTTTTTTTCAGTTGATGTTTCACAACATAATTAATGTTTGGCCTTTAGAAGAGGAGTAGTGTGCTTTTTGACACCACCGTATTTTAGTTTATGTGACAGAAGAATAGTTTGCCTATGATTTAGTATGCTGTTAATAATGTTCTCTCAGCTTGGGCGAACAAGCAGTAACATGGTCTGCAGCATTACATGCTGTCAGGACTACTGGTAGCATGTTCCAAGCAGGCAGAATGTTCTCCATAGCTGGTTTTCTACATGTATCATCCGTGCTAAGAACTTGTTCATACTTAAAAACTCAGTCTGTTTTTGCAAGGAGTGTCAGTTGACTCACAAATGTGTATGGAAACTATTGAGACCAAAAGGGTATTTTTATTTCTGCTTGACACAGAACTTCCCCATTTAAGTAACCAAAAATTCTCCTATCAGTTTTTTACTACTTTGGAATCCCCAGGTGGTGGAAGAGAAGGTTGAAATTAAAGATGCAACAGAGATACAGATTCCTGCTAACATGTTTTTGTTCTGTTGTTCCAGAAATTGAGTTTCCATGGTTCTTAGTTGTTGTCTTCGGAGCATGTGGGCTGGCCGTAACAGTGATCTTAATCCTACTGTCTAAACAACCAAGGTAGAGAGGTTTTATTTGTCAGATTTAATGTACTTGTATCTTAAAAAATAGGGTGCTTCAGTTGTTTCAAATCTGCGGGACTAGAAACTATTTTGAGGACTGTTGTCCATTCTCATAAGCTATATGGACGCTGGCATGTGTACGTACTGCGCCTTCAGCAGTGGGAATCTGATTATGTTGACAGCTACTCTTCCATTTGGGTTGCAGAACATTTTATTCTACCTACAAAGTTAATTTACTTAGGCTTTGAAGAGGATTGGGTTTTAGTACATTCAAATTTTGAAATACTATTTTTACCCATGTGCTGTTCAGAAGTTTCACACAAACATATGTCTGTGTATTTGTTTTTGTTCTTAGGCTATTTCACTAATCTCTGACTATTTCTTCATCGAGCCAAGGGAAAGATCTTGAGTCATAGGGCAGTATTTGTACTGTCCACAGTATCTCTGTGGATAGACTGCAGCTCCTATAAATCACAGGAATAAAATAAAACAAAGCACAGGACTGTGTCATTTATAAAAATTATAAATTTGTGTCATTTATAAAAATGAAACAATGACACATATGTAAAAATGACAAAATGGTCTCAAAGTGAATTCATCCCCTAATATGTGTGTTCAGGGATAGGTTTTGGCAGAACAATTGAGCTTGGATGTCACACCAGTACTGTCCTAGACTATGGAGCAACACCATGGTCCAGCTCCAGGGCACACATGGGTGTTGTCAGTGGTCTTGTGTATACACTTCAAAAATGAACACTGAGGTGTTTTGCACATACCAGCATAAGGACAAGTCATTGAAATGAAAACAATATGGTGCAGTTGGAGCAGCTCTGAAAAAACAATTTGGGCAAGCAGCACTATGCTTTGGCAGAGCTTAATTTCAGGAAGCCACTCCCTGCAGTAGCATCCCGGTCCCAGAGTTAAGAGCGAGGCTCCTATTACAGTGCCTGACGAAAGATACATGTGTCAGAATGGGGCAAGAACAACTCGCTCGTGGGAACACGAGCTCTCTAAGATCAGCACGGTGAGCAAGGAGTGGCGGTCACGGAAGATCCTGAGGGCTGAAGCATGTCTCTGATCACAGCTCATTAATACCTTCCATGCTAATCAGGACTGCCGGAGGAGGCTTTTCTCCACTGAGGACTTTTCATCTGGAAAGTTTTTTCTGGACCTGTGGGCCTGCACCCTTTCCTTCAAACTGGTGCACGTGGTGGTATGACTGGCGATGTCTTCTGCAGAGGAGCAGGCTGTGTGTATTTCCCATAATGCAGAATATCCAGGCTCAGCTTCCTCCTGCATCTGAAAAGATACCCGTTCATATTTTCCTCAATTCTGACCTCACAAGGTCTGAACAAGGCTCCCTAGGACAGATGCCATAGGTTTAGGCCATACTCTCTTAGAGCTGAGAGATGCAGACTTGAATTATGCAAGGCTAAGAAAGGAGCAGAGCGTACTTCTCCCTCCTGAATGATTTCTACAGGCAGCCGGTGGTAAAATGCTGTGTCTTGTTAGAAGCAGTGCCCAATCCTGTCAGAATCCCTGATGTGTGGATTCAACTGTAAGTGCAAGTCTTAAACTGGTACCCTGAGAGCCCAGACAGTGCAAAGCTAACACAGCCCCTCCAGGGATTAGGTGGAAAATTACTGGATTCCTGGCGCTCATTGGGGCTTGCTGGGCAGAACTTTGAGGTTCTGCCAAAAACAAAAACAGATGGGGAATTTAGTCCTCCCGTAGTTAAGCAGAAGGTGCCTAAATTTCTCTCTAGCACTCCTTAAGACTCCTCTGATCCTCTCTGGACCTCACCAAGGTCAATAACAATGCAGCAAAATTAATATTTGGATTTGAATCTAGAGCTACCATTCCCACAGCTTACTTTCTAAAATAGGAAAGTAACCCGGTATAAAGAGAATACTGAATTTTCCTTTTGGGAACAACAGTTTGTCTGTTTGCAAAAGAAGCAGCGAGGTAAAATGGAGGAGATAGGCACGAACTGATATTGTTGGATTATTATTAATGGGAAATCATCCTCCTTTTTTTTTTTTTTTGTCCCCTCAAAGAATTAGAAAATCACTTTATGAAGGATTAGACTAATATGTATTTCCACTATCAGTACCATAAGCAGGTTCCTAGTCCTTCCTCTACAAGGGTAGAACCTTGTTGTTATTATATATTATTTGTCATGTTAATAATTCAGAAAACAGAAGTGTCATAGAGATGGCAAAATGCTAGCCTGAATTTTTGCAGTTTTGTTTCTTTTTTATTTATTACTTCTAAAGTAATTCACTCTTTGCATCAACTCCCTTTTTCTATTCCCTTATTTAAATTTTTTGGGCTCATGCAAGACTAGTATGTACCTGAAAAAAAATATTTGGAAATGTCATTCTGGACACAGAGGCTTGTATCAGGTTCCTTTGAAAATTATGTATAAAAGGAAGCTATTGACAGAGCTCTAGGAATTTACTCTCTTTCTATAGAGCATTAAATTATCAAAGACTGGACTCCAAAATGGATTCCCACATAAATGGGATTTCAACAAGGCAGGCTGCAGAGATTTTTTCTTTTCCTTAGGACTATTTGAAATTGAATCTTCAAACATTTCCATTTTGAAGTAATTAAGTATAAACATAAGGCTCTCTTCTTTCTAACTTCCTCAAAATGGACCACTGTCAATTAAAAGCCATCTCTTCTTTTTTTCCAGGTTAAAAATGCTGATTTTTCCTCCTGTGCCAGTTCCAAAGATTAAAGGGATTGACCCGGATCTCTTGAAGGTAATGTTGTGCTCTAAAATCTGCAGTGGGAATCACTGTAGTAGCAGCAGACAACAATTGCTGTCGCAGGCAGAAAAATTTAGTAGGAAAAAATTATGACATGGGGGGAATTGCCACAGAATTAGTTTTCATAAAATAACTTTAAAACCCCTTGCAATTATTACATCAGCTACAGTTACCTTTCCTTAAGTTAACATCATAAAAAGCACAAGCAGTTTTATTATTTCCTTTATAACATTTATTTTTTCTTGCTTTATAGAAGGGAAAGCTAGATGAAGTGAACTCCATCTTAGCCAGCCATGACAACTACAAGACACAGCTATACAATGATGACTTGTGGGTTGAGTTTATTGAGTTGGACATAGAAGACCCTGATGAAAAGAACAGAGTCTCAGATACCGACAGGCTCCTTAGTGAAGACCATCTGAAATCACACGGTTGCTTGGGAGCGAAGGATGATGATTCTGGACGGGCCAGTTGTTGTGAACCAGATATTCCAGAGACAGACTTCAGTGCAAGCGACACGTGTGATGCGATCTCTGATATTGATCAGTTCAGAAAGGTAACTGAAAAAGAAGAGGATCTCTTGTGCCTTGATAGAAAAGATAATGATGAGTCACTTCCAAGCCTTGCCGACACAGACGCCCAACAGCCACATATGAGTACTCAGTCCGAAAACAGGCAGCTGTGGCCTCCTTTTGCAGACAGCGCTGACTCAGCTAGTCCATCGGTCCATACCCAGCTAAGTAACCAGAATTCGTTGACAAATACTGACTTTTATGCACAAGTGAGTGATATTACTCCAGCAGGCAGTGTTGTACTTTCACCAGGGCAGAAATCCAAGGTGGGGAGAGCACAGTATGAAGGCTGCACGGAACAAAACTTCACCATGGACAACTCCTACTTCTGTGAGGCAGATGTGAAAAAATGTATTGCTGTGACTTCCCACGAAGAGGATGAGCCGCGTGTCCAGGAGCAAAGCTGTAACGAGGACGCTTACTTCACCACAGAGAGCCTTACCACTACCAGTGTCAACCTTGGAGCTTCAACAGCAGAAACCCCAAGTTCAGAGACGCCTGTTCCAGACTATACGTCTATTCACATCGTTCACTCTCCACAAGGCCTTGTGCTCAATGCAACAGCGCTGCCCGTGCCAGAAAAGGAATTCAACATGTCTTGTGGCTATGTGAGCACAGACCAGCTGAACAAAATCATGCCGTAGCTCTTCTTAGACTAGGTGTGTGCAGTATTTCACAGCAGAGAGTCAGCTCGGGCTTGTATGCTGAAACCAAAATGAAGTCTAAAAGTTTCTCGTGGTTCTTATGATTTTATCTGACATGTTGCAACATGAAATATTCATCAAAATATTCCTATTGTGTTCTGTAAATATTATCTATGAATTTGTCTTGAGACTGTTTTACTAGCAGTGACTGTCTTGTTCTTGTGGGTGTTGATTTTTGTGATACGGAACATTGAAATTACTATGTTTAATGTACAGTAAATCATGCATTTTGATAAAGCTAAAAATCAGGTGGTTTAAAGTCTAAGAATTTAGTAAAAACCATGCTGTTGGCAGAGATCTTTATATCAATAATTTGGAACTGAACATATAGGTGAAAAAAACAAAAGTAGCTTGAATAAAAACACATCTATTTTGATTTATATAAATTAATAAAATATATTTTAATATCTTAGTCATACAAACATAAACTTTTTCTATTACGCTACACACTGTAGTTCAATTATGATGACCCACCTAAGGAATATACTTGCTGCAATCTTAAAAAGGAGTTTTCTGTTTTATAAAAGTTCTGTTTGCAGCAAAAAAGAAAAAATAGATTTTTACAGAGCCATTTTATACCTCCAAAGAAACCTGTAGAAAAATTTTGCAATATTGTAGAAACTTAAAGTAACTGATTCTATTACTTTCTTATGGTACCTAATATAGAAATATACATTCAATTTAAAGTTTTGTAGAAAACTTTAAAATATACAAAATATTTGGGCAAATTATTCTATTCTTCATGAGATTCTGGTTAATGCTAATAATACACTTTTTTATAAGCAAAAGTTTGTTGGCCACAGTGTTAAACAGTGTGCAACTATACTTTCACTGAAAATTTTTGAGAACACATGAATAAGCTCTGGTGACTTAGCAGCATAGTCTCTTTACATTTGACCAACTTCTGAAGCGCTCCTACAGCCAAAGGTATCACTACATTTACTAGTTTGCGCCACAGAAAGTCTTGATTAAAAAAGCAAAATAAGGACTTCAGGAGTTAGCCAGCAGTTCATTTTTAAAGATATGACAGAAATAGAAGACTTCAGCGGAACACGGGAATTGAATACGGTATTGTTCAAAAGTGGTTTTTGTTTTTGCAGCCTAACGGCATCTCCTCTGACCGCGTTAGGCAGACTTTCAGAAGGGACGGAGAGAAAACTGAAACTCAGTGGGAAAACTCTCTTTGTTCTTATGTACTTTAAGAACGTGACAGAGCTCTGCAATCAATTGTTATTGCTTCAGAAGTTACCTTCCTAGGCCATGTTTTCATCTTAGTAGGGTTCTTCTTGGAAAGCAAATGGGGATGTTTATTTCTTTTCTCTGACCTGAACTGAGGTGTACGAAGTACAGCGAATGCAGGTCAAATGCAGGTCTTGCTCATGCTGTCTCCCACTGAACTCACTGATGCTCTCTTTGTGACCAAGGGCTACAGGACTGGGCCCAACTATTGGGTGGGATTTTTAAGTTTAGCACGTACTTTATGGTAAATGTGCATTAGATATTCTGCTAATTTGCTGCTATATTTTTCTAACAGCTACATTATTTAGTTTCATATAAAATTTCATAGATGATAGACACTAATGCAAGCAATGCCTATGTGTGTGTTTGGAAGAAGTTTCTTACTCTGTTTCTATTGCCAAAAATAGTTAAATACCTCAATCAAACACAGAATGTCATTTTGGTACTTTACTGGTCACACAAGCCATTATACGCTGGTCAGAAGATGTGTCTTTCAGTTTCTATTTAACTTTCCTTATGTCGGTGTTTTGTTTGTTTTTCTCAAAGTTCAATAAATGTATTGTCTTTGATCTGTCCTGACACAATGTGTTTTATTGCAGATAATTAATTTTTTTATGGAAAACAGTCTATTGGGAGAAATCAAGTATTTCTCATTGAATGAAGTAGAATGCAGCTTTCCTTAGAATAGAAGCAGTGCCTAATGGGATCAGTGTTTTCTCTGATTGATATGTATGTAGTTAAAAATAGAAGCATGGACCTAAATTTATAGATGGAGATAGGACATGCTGTACCTTGAACTGGCCAAGACGTTTGTTGTGTTGCTAATTTAGCAGACCTGTTTACCTTTGGGTGGAACAGCCTGTGGTTGCAAATAAATAAGCTGCACTAGTTCAAGGTTTACACCTACAGTTGAATCCACAAATCAGATATTCTGGCAAACCTTAATAGTTACTTGTAGTGATAGTTAAACCCTAGTATATGTTCAGTATATGAACTCTGAAATGTCCAATTTATGTCTCTGTGGAAAATGACATATCTTGAACATCTCCCAGTGTGTAACGTGGTAATATACTACTGCTTCTCTTCTCTCTCTAGAGGTAGGGAGGGAGCTGTTGGAGGAATCTGACTAGACAAGGGTAAGCCTTTTCCTCCCAAGGGAATCGGGGTGAGATTCAGTTCCTCTACATAGACATCCAGTGCCATTTAAGGTATGTAATCAGGCTTCCAGGTGCTGGTCCAGAGCAGCACAGGTCTTGTATAGATTCTGTCTTGTCTAAAAGCTTGAATGATGGTAGATGCCCATGTTTTGGCAGTTGAATTGATTCCCAGAGGAATAGAACAGCTCCAGGAATGTAAACATCTTTGTGTCAGGTAGATTTAAGTTACCATTACAGTTAATAGCCTAAAGAGCTACTTACCTCACCAGATACAGGTGTCTGCTTTAGGTGAGCTGATTAGGGCTCTTCACTCTTCAGACTAGAATGGGAGCACGGACATCTGGCTCACATTCAGAAACCAAATATATTTGCTAATTAAGGCATCTCAATCTTGATGCGAATTTCACCTTAGCTGAACTGTTGGACATGGTAAGCCAGAGAGAGGCACTGCTGTTCTCTTACAGTTTACACTTTGTAGCAACCACTTCGTCTGTAGAACTCAATGCAAATGAACTATCATGATGAGTAAATATGCTTGCTTGTACCTCCTGCTTGAACAACTAAGCTTCAGAAGGCTTATGCCTTTTATAAGGCTCTAAAAACGCCTGAGCTTCAGAGGGAGTTGGAGGATTCACAGCTGGACTTCAAGAAATGGCAGTGAAGACAGTGGTTCACCACTGCCACGTGGGGAACTCCATCTCCCACTGCTCTCACCTGTGCCAGTTCCACTGTGCTCTGCCAGTGGGATCCAACTTTCTAAAACCCAAGCAAATCATGAAAGCAAAGTATCCGAAGTTACCTTATTTTGATTAATGAGTTAAAAACTGGTTGAGCAAAGTGCCAGATAAGCACTTTGAAAAGCCAGCTTGAGCTCCTTCCCATCTCCAGCAGCAGTGCAGCTCAAGTAATCACATGCCAAATGACTGCCATTTATGTACAGTTCACATGTGACTGCTTAGAAGAGAAATACAAGTGTCAGACTTGCAGTTGTCTCTGAAATTTTCGTTTTATATTGGCAATTTGCTGTATTCCTACAGAACACAGCAACCTATTATTTCAGGATCTAATGCACTTGCCAGATACAGAAAAGCCATATTACATGGTTGCAAAGCAACCTGTTTATTTACTTTCACCTTTTCTTTGAAGTGTGGGATAATAGATCTGTGCTTTACAGAAAGAGCCTCTGGATGAGTAATTTGTTATCTTCTGTCTTATTCATATTGAGAAATAATGCTATGTATCGTCCCAATGCCAGACATATGAGTCAATGTAAAAGTGAGAGAATTCATTCCTTTAGGAATGCCTACTAAAATTTTACTTTTCCAGTTTAATCAATGACTAAAATGTACAAGGTGAAAAGAAATAGACATCACAGAGGGAGACTGTAAGCATGGAGTATTTTGGTGGTAAAACCAGTAATTTTCACTACATTGAAGTTTCTCGGATGTAATCTGGCCGCACTTGTTCCCATTCTTGGAATGATATTTTACACAGATACTGTCTGGCAGAGGCAATATATGAATATCTGTATTCAGAAACCATGTTGGTTCTCAAAAGCAAGGAGGACTCAGTTTGCTCTGCTGGCTGCCTTTTGGTGTCATCTTGGTTTGGAAGAGTTTGCGTTTGAGCCTCTTTTTTCCATCAAAGACAATGTGCATTTCCAAGGCTTCAAGTTACTGCTACAGGAGACTGAAACAGCACCATCTATACCAGCTTCCATTAATAAGAAATAATTTTGTCAAACATAATGACTTACACTTCTATTCTTCACTACTCAAACTGAAATATTTTTCCTGGTTTACAGTACAGGAGGCGGGATTAGCAGATTATGAGAGTGTTCACTCTTTCTGAATGAAAATTAACGTTATGGAAGGTATGTTTTGTATTTCAAAATAGTAGGGAGTATTAAAGAAGAGTGCTCCATAGACTTGCCATGCTGTCGTGGCTTAGCCCCAGCCAGCAACAAAGAACCATGCAACTGCTTGCTCGCTCCTCCCTCTCCAGTGGGATGGAGTGGGGAATCCAAAGAAAAAAAAGTGCTCTATGTTGGGAACACGCTACTGTTATTCCCAGCTTAATATATACAACTATGTATGCAAGAGCACAGTTGTAAGAATGGGAAATAAGGCTCTGGTTCAAAGAGAAACTTAAAACCATATGACACGTAGCCACAGGCAACCTTGTTTTCCTGCACTGAGATGTGCTATCTCAGGGGCTTATTACCAGACACCCTATAAAATGGAGTGCCTGACTCAGATTGCCTGATTTGAGAGGGAAAGGGAGGAAAAAGTTTAGAGCATGTTGTTATTTTTATTAAAGAAGCAATACAAACTTTGGGGGTGGGCAAAGAGGTAAACACTAGAGAATATAACATTTTCATTATGCATTTTTCAGTTCTAATTCAGAATATCGTAGTTCACCAAGACCATGGAATTGGTAAGAATTTAATCAGCTTTTATAGGCAATTGACTTTGAGGAGATACCAGTGGATGTATTTCTCTCTTGGAGCTCCCTTTGTTTAAATGTAATTTTACAGTTCAAATTCTTCTTTCTGACTGATCATTCTTAATTGCACACGCAGGCAGTGCTTTAACCGCTATAGACACCATGCCCTCAGGCCACAAAGAAGCAGGAGGTAGCCCTAATCCATTTCCATGGTTTTTATATATTATTTAAACACTCTGGCATAACTGTATTGAGCAAGTTCCTCACCTTCTCTACTCAGGGCTATCAGAGAACGTAGGCAACATTCAGAAACAGATGGAAGAGAAGAGAAACAGTTAACGGTGGCAGAGAACCAGGCGAGCTGGAGCAGCTGCCAGGAATCAGCAAGCTCAATGTAATTAGCTGTAGGTGGAGCTGTAGGAGTGGTGTAGATGACAACTGTAGTCAGTAGTTGTAATGAAAGCAGATGCAGATATTAAAATCGATGCATCTAGTAAATTGACACAAAAGTTTGACAGGTTTAATTTTTTTTGCCACAGGCTTTGGTATTTCTTTTGCATAATATGAACTTGTTTATCCTAATATATGAAATTTAGCTGACTAATGATACATTAGCTTCCTGAAATTAGTCTGAGAAGGCAGAGGATCCTTCCATATCATGTTGCAAAATGTCTGAGAACATAGCTGAACTCCCCTCCTCCAAACTGGAAGGAACAAAAGTCTGCAGAAATCTTAGTGGGAGCAAAAGCAAAGCTGAAGAGCTGACAGCTTTCTGTAGCTTCCCAACACAGATGTTATAATGATGCTTCTACTATTGTCCTTGGTCTGCTTTTGAGATCATGCTGAAGGAAATAAAATCTGTTCCATAAGACGCACCTGAGGCCTAGACATGCCAGGAAACTGGTTCCTCACACTTTTTTCTTCAGTAGTAAAATTAACAGAAAATATATTTTATATATTTTTTTAAATTGTACATGAAATCTTATGATATTATACCAGAAAGTCATAAAGTATAGAACCATACAGTGTCAGCAACTTTCTCATACTAAGACAGAGGTTAAATTTATTGATCTATTTCACAGCGGCTATCTGTGTAGCACGTACAGGACTACAATCTCAAATTACAAACAAAGGAAATACCAACCTTCCCCTTCTGAATGGAAAACCCTTCAGGAACTAATTCTGTGAGCCAAGTAAATGTACTTTCCCTGAAGAGTAAGGCACAAGCTTGTAAAGTTACCAAAACCAACATGATTCCTAGCGAAACTGTGCTACCAAATGAGTGGGTCCAACCCTTCTTCAACAGCTGTCTGAGCACCGTATGCTTGTTACAGAGATGCTACGATCATTATGAGCACCCTGTCCTCCATCTGTGGCCCAGCTGAGTGGGATTCCTTAAGCTAACTTTTCATCTATGTGCTAGAATTCTTTCTTTGTCATGGCATATTTTTTTATGGAATCAGATTTGCTGGTGCCTTGAAATGCCATGTAAACTTTTAAGTGAAATTTCCTGAGCCAAACTACAGATGGAAGAATGTGCAATCCTGGGCAAGGACCTGTGTTAACTGCAATTAGATTTGTAAACCTACAATATTTAAAAAAGCAAAGTGTTACTCAAGTGTAGTGCATACAATTTGTAATGGTAGTCAGACTACAAGAATAGACCAGGCAAAGAATGACCTATGTTATGAAAAGCTCTATCGACACAAGTCTCTTGCTTTTATAGTGTAAATAATGGCAAAGCTGTATCACTTCAGAATGTGATTAGTATTAATTAGCTGATTCCTGCCAATCACCATCCAATCAATTATAACAACCTTCTGAATTTACTTCATTGAGGAATGTATTAAATGACTATTTAGAAGCAAAATGTGTGCTTGTCACCTGGCACTGATAGTTGAGCACTGTCACAAACAGAAATACAGGAAAACAGAAGCATATGTGTCTTTACAAGCTGTCTTCCTGCTTCCATAGTGTAGTAAACGATGCTTCAGACACAAGCGTGGCTTTCTCACAAGACTACCCCCAACTGTTTAACTTCCATAGAATAAAGACTAATGGAGGGAAAAGTAAGAAACAAAAGAAAACAAACAAAATACTGTCCAAACGGACTCCTTCAGACAGGATCAATTAGACATTTGACAGTCTCTGGAAAATGTAGTCCCTAACAAAGCAGTATGCTCTTATTGTGTACTAGAGGTAGTTAAGAAAGTATACTCTTTGCCAATCACATGCACATGTTTGTGAGGTTCAAACACTCACTACCACCCTGATTTTTTTAGCAGCACAAGAAAACTAGGTCAGAAGTTCATCATTACTTTAAAAGTACAAGAGATCCAGAATTACAAATAAATTATAAGAATATAATTGTGCATAACATTGAAATTATAACAGTTTGACAATCAATATAGCAACAGAAGGATAAATCTGATGTATTTGGGAAAGCAAAGGAATACAGGCTACTTTACTTAGGAAGCCAGTGGAGGCAATACAATTATTTCCCTTGACTTCATCCTTCTTTCTCTATTGCTCTTCATCCCTAAGGTTCATCAGTCTTCTTTGTCATATCCTATTTAAAATCGATAGAATATCCATCTGTTAAATGCCATCTGTTAAATGCAAAGAATGTTTTTGTAGGCTCGCATCATGGCTTGCAGGACAGAGCTTTGGCATGGCTGGAATGCTGACATGGCTGCAGTATAAATAGTAATTTGTAAAGTGAAAATCTTTTGAGGAGAAAATTATTCTAGTGACTTCAAGTTTTACAGAAGCAAATCATCAAAATCAACAATCTATTTTTGCATAATTATATTCTTTCTGAAACCTACTCCAAGTGGATGACATTGATACACTCTACTGAAGAATACTTGACTACTGAAGAACTCACGGTGTAAGAATATCTGAATCTGCCTGTGTGCAGATAGACACTTTCTTCCCTGTAGCATAGATTAAATTTTTGTATTAGTGCAGTTCAATTATTTAGTCTAGGTATTAGGCATTGGTACGTATGTATATGCTTGAGAAAATTTAAACATAAATGAGCATCTGTGTCAGACAAAGAGCAAACGAGCTGTGCTGCAAATTAATGTTTTCACTCCTGCCTGGGTGATAGTTGAGACTTTTAAAACAAAAATATTGTTCTGACAAGCTAAATGACTGCAAAGGTCTCTTAGGCTCTAATGACATATGAGGGGTTTTTTGCCTCTTGGAAACAGCACGTACCAGTCTGTCTATGCAACAAAGTGCTGGAACACGCTGTCTACCTTCAATATGATATGGCTAAATATTTTATTAAAAGTTATGCTGCAGATGAACACAGGCTATTCCAGACAAAGACTTGTAGACAGCATGATACAGTGAGCTGGTTTTCCATCTGTAGTAATTTAGAAAGTTATTTCAGGAGGCAAACCAAAGCCATTTGAAGTTGAGCATGTGGTACAGCTAACACAGAAGATTGTGTGATTTTTAGATCTGACCCTAATGACTCCTTCTGGAGATTACAAAATCCAGGTTTCTACAGAGTCACAGAGTGATACACATTTTAGGAGATTTCATTTCCAATTTACATAGTGTTTACCTTCCTTTTTTTTAGTGCATCCTGCATCACAGAACACTCCTGTTGAGATTAGAAGAATATGGAAGTCATATAAGCAACATCAGAAATGTACTGCCTACCAATGTCCTGTTAAAAATAAACAAATTTGTGTTTCGATACGTACCATAAACACTAATGCTAAGCCATTATTTTTTCAATTACTGAAGCTATAAAGCAAAGATTAGGTCATCCTTTGTCAAGAAAAAAGACACAAGTACAGAGGAAAAAATAATTTGTGGAAGAACATTTCTGTTCTGTTTCTGAACAAACTAACAGCTCAAGCACATGCTGAAACTAAGTGGCCTTTTATGTTGTTTGGCTCCAGTTGTGAGGATAAGGTCACATACGTAGTCTTTTTTTTTTCTTTTTCTTTTTTTTTTTTCCTAAAACCTCCCACCCCAAAACTTAAGTAACAAACATGCATGAGTGATGATAACATGCAATCAACTATTTCTACTGAGGTTACTTTAATGGCTACAGATACTGTTTTAACAGATATATTTGCCTACACACATATATATCTCTATTTATATATTTAAATATCCATATTTAAATATGTTCTAGTATATTAGCCTACCTAATAAGCATGTATTTATATGTATTTGTGTATATATGTATGTTTTCATCCTTTGGACAAACATAGAATTATTTCAGAGAAAGCAACAGGAATGGGTGCTTCTATACCAAAAATCCCTCCTGACAGACCGCTTTCATCTCCTAAACCAGAAAATAAATCCTTTTAGCAAGAGGAATACAACATAGCAAACAGTATGCTGACACCCAAGATGCATGATAGTACAATTTATTCCCTCATCGTACTGAGCTACTCTGCAGCCTGACACTATAGTGTGTTAGACGCTGTGATGAGTGCTTTAGCAGTCTAGAGCAGGTTAAAAGCGATGCTCTTCCTTCCATGTCCCCTTCAGAACAAGAGGGAAAAAATCTTTTTGTAGACTGAGTTGAACCTTGCAAACCGTAACTCTCTAAATGCAGCTGACACACTCTTTTGACGTGGCTGGGGTTGTATGGAAGGGTACTAAAGACAGTCAAAATGTAATAATAACATGCAGATCAATAAAAAATTACTCAAGCATATGCCTAACCATGAGATTTTAAATGTATGCAGATGCTGCTGCTTGTAAGAAACAGGACAGGAAACATGGCTGGGACTGCCATGTCGTAGGTCTTTAGCACAGAAGTTTCTCTTACAGAGATGCTCATAATGGCAATAAATGGCAGTTGTGTTTTCCATTTGTGTTCGGAACCCTGTGTAGGCTGCACTGTATCAGTACAGCATCACCCAGCTGTCTGCCTGTTTCTGCCAGAAAAGACCTCCCTACTTGCCTAATACACAGTGGATGTCAGATATTTTTTCAGTGACCATCAGACTCTTGAACTGTCTTGCCAGAGAAGTTATTACCCTATAAGAAAGAAAAAAAATAGAATGAACTCTAAATGAACTGTAGAAGAACACTCATATTTTGGAAGTTTGCAGTACTAAACTGCTTACTAGTTTAGCAGCAATATTTCAAAAGCTAAAACAAAAGAATATTTGCTAACTCCTAAACCTATTATAAGTGAAATGTTCTATCCCTGCCTTATAGTCTTTTGTTCCTTGTATTTCTGTGTCAAAACCTGCCACACATTTTTGCCTCAAAGGTTTTTTTCTGCATTTTTTCCCAGTCTACTCACAGTAATCACCTTCCCAGTGGCTAAATGACATATTTACATATGGGTCACTCAGCACAGCCTTAATCCAAATATAACATATGACCACAGGGCAACACTTTTGCCTAATCAATGAGAATTGAATTTCAGTCTTCATTCCCCATCTTCCTGTGAATGTAGTCTATAAAATAAAACCACCACTAAATAATTAAAACAAAAAAGAGTCTGTGCAATACACTGTGGTTTACTGTGCATTAAATCCTCACCACAGAGTTTGTTGGGTTTTTTATCTTTATAGCAATCAGCAGTGATTGTGCACCTTTTTCGGTGTCTAAGATGAGCACTTACTACTGTGACATTTCACTTTGAAAGAAAACACTGATCTAGTCTTTTCTAAAAAATGAGCTTATTAAACAGAAAATTTTTTTCTTTAAGTATCAAACCTTTTGAACACATTTTTGGGGTTGCTGCAGTTTACAAGGACAAGTGAAACTGTGCAACAGAGTTTGTAAAAATTGGTCAGTGAAGCGGGGAAAGTGAACTAGAAAACATGAGCAGCATGTACTGAGTTTCCTGCGAGATGACAGGAGTACCCCTTTCCCTATTAGTATTCCTTATTGTGACACATTCGGCAGCGTGTCCTTTCCCCACTTGTATCTCAGCTGCAGATCTTCCATACAAAAAAATTATTTTCATCACTTTGTCTATGTCAGTGTCCCCCCAGACACTGACAACCCTCAGACATTCTGACAAAGCAGTTGCCTGCAAACAGCATTTGTGACCATGACTGGTAGGTTGCCATTTCTCTGGATGTTCTCAGGCATGCTCCCACGGCTTCTGATCTGCACGGCAGGCAGTTCTGCCTATAAGGACAGCATCAACAAGCATTCAAGATGTAACATCTCTCTCTATTACAAACAAAACCAGATCATCTGAGAATGCTACAGCATGTTTAGCATTCCTGAGAATTTATTCCAGTATGCAGATGCGGCTCTAGAAACGTCATTTTAGACCCTGTTTCTGAAAAAAAAAAACCAAAACATGTCCATAAAGTAAATTAACAGTTGTTTCTGTATAAATCTAAGCCTGTGAAACAATTCCTCTTCAGATTATGCCATAAAACAATCTTCTCCTTGAAGATATCCCAAACTCAACTTGATAAGGCCATGAGCAACCCATTCTAGCTTTGAAGCTGGCCCTGCTTAGGGAAGGGGTTTGGACCAGGATAGCTCCAGAAGTCCCTCTAAACTAAATTATTCAGTGATTCTCTTAAGGATAACAAATAGTCACTCAACCAGCACTACCAATCCCAAAACCTAGTTATGATCATTTAAATGACAAAATGGCTAATATTTTTCTGTGAAGTTTTCAGCAAAGGTATTTAGCTAAGCCTATTCTAGTTACAGCACTTGCTGACATGAGCCCAACTGCCTCAGCACAGTTTGTTTCCATGGTAAGGCAGGATATTAAACCTTACATTAGACACTCCTAGCAGGATTAAAAACAGGTTGGTATGTCTTGATCATCAACTCAACTTTAGCCTAGAAAAGAAGCAATTTATACCTAGTAAGGTAGGAAGAATCTGACCCCAGGGGCCTCGGGGTCCAGGTCAGTGGCCAGGGGCCTCGGGGTGCGTGCCCACAGGGCACTGGATGTCTTGGACACTTCTCTCAGAAGCCCTTTGTGGTAATTTCTCTCAGAAAAAAAGGAGTGATAGGCCTGGGAGTGTCACTGCTCAGCAGCCACAGTTACACGCACAGTATAAACACTGAGAAACCAGTCACAAAGGGAATCGATCAATCCCTTTGTCTCTCACTGAATTGCTCCCATCAAACGTCTGTTTGCTGCTGTTCAAAGAAACGTTCATTGGTACATGAAGTCCCCCCTCATAGAATGGTTCGGGTTAGAAGGGACCTTAAAGACCACCTAGTTCCGACCCCCCTGCCATGGGCAGGGACACCTCCCACTAGACCAGGTGGCTCAAAGCCTCATCCAGCCTGGCCTTGAACACCTCCAGGGATGGGGCATCCATAGCTTTTCCGGGCAACCTGTTCCAGTGTCTCACCAATGTGAGGAGCCATTTAATAAAATAACTCACATACTACACGGAGGAGTGAAATCAGGGCCTCAACATGAGCTCTGCTGAGGCATTCGGGTTGCGTTTGGGTTTTTTGGCGAGGCCGCAAGCGGCGGCAGCGCCCCCGGAGTCTATGAAGCCAGCATCGGGGTGCACCGCCCCAGCTCTCCCGTCACCCTGCCCCCAAGGTGATGGTTATCCCGTCGGGAGCTGGCGAGAGGCGCCAGCTACCCGCCAGCTCCCTCCGCTCCCCTCAGGGCAGGGCGAGGCGGTGCCTCCTGCCCATGCAACACCGCGGTCCCGCAACACCGCAGTCCCCCACCACCGCGGGGGGCGGGGGCGGGGGGGAGAGGGAGAGGGACCCCCGCCGGGTGGGTGGTGGTACGCTCCGGGCTTCCCGCCGCCGGGTGGGCGCGCGCGCTCCGGTTCCTCTGAGGTGGCCGTCGGGGAGCGGGGCAGGGTGAGGGCGGCTTGTCGCGTCCTGTCGCCCCTGTCGGGAGCGCTGTCGTCCTCCCCGCGCCCTGAGGAGTAAGCGTCAGAGCTTTGAGTGCACCTGAGGCTGTCAGAGGGTCCGACCCAGGGCGCTTTGTGTAGGCAGAGGTGGGAAGAGGGAAAGGGGGTGGGTGGCTAGGCCGCCTCTGTGGGGTTTGCGGTGCCGCTGCCCTGTCGCAGTTGTCTGTGACGTCGGATGAGGGGATGGGGTTCTCCCCACTTGTGGGTGCCGCTTGGGTGGTGACAATTTTGATCTGCAAACCATGTTTTAAATGTCTTCAAGGAGTGAGTAATGAAAGCAAGGTTATATAGTCCATGCAAATGCCAGGTGCCTATCTTAAAGAAGGGTGGAGGTCAGAAAAATTATGTGACTATTTGAAGTGCCTATTATTGAGTAATTACTGTATTAAATTGAGATATGCAGTTAAAAATTTAAAAATTAATACCTACTAATTTTATTTTGGTTATAAATACAGGTTTCACTTTAAGGTCTCTTTCAGCCTGAACCATTCTATGATTCTGTGATACTGAGAGAGCATTGGCGGCAAGGGTTTAAAGAGAGATTAAATAAAGGTGTCAGTTTTATGACAGTCAAAAATACATTTTAAATCTTTAATATCCCCCCTAGTGAAATAAATATCATAGTTCAAAGCAGGGGTTGGAGGCTTAACAAAAATGTCTTCAGAAGACATAACATATCTGATAATAATATACACAAAAATAAAAGTGATGAATTTTCCTGCTGGAAAAATACATCATTAATAATACAACATGTAATTTTTAATTTACTGTTTCAGTTCAGCAGGAGTTTTATTCCCAGTGGCATGGTTGCCTAGTGCTGCCAAGTGCTGAGCACATCCTGTCTTCTGAGGAAACAAATGATGCCATGGAATAAAGAAACACACAAATAAAAGAGCACACAACATGGCAGCTCCCTGAACTCCCATCCTCAGTCAAAATTTCAAGGGTAAACCACAGTTTTAAGAGCATGATAAGAACAAACAGTGATTGGCAAAAAGATAAGATACTGCTCATGATAAGGACCGGAAAAATCAGGACTTGGCATTCATAGTGTACATTAGGTTATCAACTAATATAATTTAAAGATACATAATTGTTTTACAAAGTTGAATGTTCTGAATAAATACTTTGAACTCCATTTTAACAAATCTTTGCATTTTAATAACACTTAGAAGTTATTAAGATTGTTAACTTAGTAAAAAAATAACTAATTTAACTTAGAACCATTAGTTCTTCGATGTTACATATATTCTTAAAAATTATTGATTTTAAAAAAAGTTAATTAGCTTTAGCTAATGAGTTAGTTTTAGTCCCTCTGAGGAAACAGTGAATACAAGAGAAAAATGAGTGTTAAACACACAGAACCAATATCTTTATGTTACTGTTTTGGTAAAGAAGTTACATACACACAAAGATTTGTAAATATTGAATGACTGAGAAAATAATTCAGTTATGTAGTTTTGGTTCCTGCTTAGTGCTTGTTTGTTTACATATCTATTTCTGCCTAACTTTACCATAGATATTTCTGTCTCGAAACTCATTCGGTTTCTGGCTGGTGCTCACATTCTAACTTATGGTTCTTCTCTCTCATTGCAATTGTTTGTTATTTGTAAAAAGACAGCTTATACATTACCACACAGTAGTGAAGATTTTGTCTGAAATACATGGTTTATCTGGTGTTGAAATTTTTGTTTGATGGAGCCTGATGTTCAGAGGTAGTTTCAATATTTTTAGAAGCCTTGATATTGTGTCTTTCAGATATATCTTGCACGTGTATGTTGAAGATTCTGTAAGTAGAATTTCTACTAAAAATAGGAATTATGTTAATAATCTGGAATTATATGGGTGCTTTTCAAAATTCTTTTTACTCATATGGTAAGGTTTATGTGCTGCAGTGTCTCATCGCTGATATTAATGCGAATTGTTTATAAGAAAATGTGTAAGTAACTTGAAACCCGAGTAGTTAAGTATTAGAGCATCTACAGAGGTCTAGACCCTGCATTAACGTGTGCCTGGTAAAATCTCATTTACTTAAGTATCATTTTTTAAGTTAATCAAACTTAACAAAATTTCACCTGTTGCCTCTAAAATATGCACAGTAGAGAATGACTAATTGTTTCAATTAGTTGGATTTCCTACTTTTTAAAGTGAGGACAGGAAGACCTCTCTGTTTTAGCAGCCTATCTAAAGAGAAATGGGTCATATGCTTTAAAAGCAACCTATGTGCAGACCACTAGTATATTTAGTAAATTGCATCATTGTGTCTGTGGAAGTGGATTCAGGTTTATTTTTTAATTGCAGCAAAAAATTCAACTATATCATCTAATAGTTTGATGGATTTTACTTGGGCTTTTCAACATTCATTGTATTTCCTAGAAATGCAAGGTCTTAGGTTGTTTAGCTTCATATGCAAAAATAGTTTTAATTTAAAAAAAAAAAAAGTGTACCAAGTTCTGCATACATTTGTGCCTATGAGATCTTCTGACATAGTATGAGTGAAAAATATACAAATTCACAGATGTATTTTTTATATATACAGTGATCACTGGATTATATGGTCCAGAAATAAATGAATCACAGCCATGAAGAAGCTATGAAGAAAATCAGTGTGGTGAATCTTGGTAAACTTTTAGATAACTTCTCAGAGATAGAAAAGGTAAGTGAAATGTTGAAACTGCAATCTATAAATACTAATTTTTTATGTTTACATTATGTTTACATTTTAACAAGCTTGTCACGTGAAAATGTCTTCTAAGTGGTATCAGATTATTCTTACAATATACCTTGTAATACCAACTTTGTACGAGATGTGTTTGTATTGACTGTGTCTCAGAATGAATGAGTGACTTCTGTGGAGTCTGAGATGCCTTTGTTTCTATGCTAGAATTTTAATGGTGCAGAGGCCGATTTTGGCTTCTTGAGAAAAGCAGGGAAGTGTCCCTTTGCATCGGAAGCTGCTGTTGGAGATAACAATATTACACAGTTTTGCTGGACTGTCATTTCAGAAATTGTTCTAGAAAAATGTCATTGCCAGAGCAGGAGTTCTTATATTCCATATGCATTGAGCCCTCTTTATTTTATGTATATAACAGTTCTTAAAAAATTGATCCACTGAGGAAAATCGGTACTGTATTTCTTGTTAGACCCACATTGGCTAGTTCTCTGATGATTTCCTGATAAATAAATCCATACTAGAGATAATATAAAAGAGGCACCTGAAATAAATTTATCATTTCTCATGGAAAAAACATACTATACCAATTCCTGTGCACACCCATTACTCATGCTGGTGCTCAGCAAGGGCATTGACAGCCTCGTATGTAGAGCAGTAGAAAGACCCTTGCTGGGGATTGATACAGACTGTGGACTACAGAATTGAGAAAAAACTACTTTATAGCTAGTGATGTAAGTTGGAATTCTTAGTTCTGCAGGGCGAACTCACAATAACACAGGCTCTCAACTCTAGCATTGTTCTTCTCTATAACAGAGTTGCCAGAATGACAAATGATACGGGTTTGTGACTGCAGAAATTGTTAAATTTTATATTAATTTAAAACTCAAGATTTAAAACTTATATCAAAAGATATTACTATAACTTCAGTGTTTTTCCAATTTTCTAGAAAATTTCAGAAATTAATGAAGCGAATAACCTACTGGTTCTTCAGCTGGAAAAATGTAACAGGTTGTTAACGTTAAGCCAATCAAAGGAGGAATCAGTAAAAGAAGGTAAGTTATTTTTTAAAAAAACAGCATGGTAGGGAAAGAGGGAGAGGATCAGATGAGCTTAGTACACCTGATGATGTTATTGTGCCCAAATGTTTATCTTTCCCATCCATAGAGGCCTTGAGCTTTTAGTGAACTGCCACAGTTCAAAGCTGCATTTTTAAGCAAACTAACATCAGTAATTTTATTTAAAGTGCTAGCCTGTGACTTAGGTTGATCCATAAGCAGCTCAGATGTCTGTGTAGAACAACAGGGTCCACATTTGAGAAAAGTAAGGCCAGCACTGACACTATCGTGCCCCCGGCTGAGCTGTTCCATTGGTATCAATATGACAAATGTTATGTTTCACCTGGTCACCAGAAACATTTTGCCCAATGAGAAATGAGCCAAATGCATTCTTGAACACATATTTTGCTGCCCTCTGAAATGTCAAAGCTTGCCTGTAATTGGAGATGGCATGTGGGACTCGTGGTGCTGGTGCTCCAAGGTAACATAAAGAATTGTATTTCTTAGTTGCTTGTGTGATTTGGTTTGTTTAGGGACAATCTGATAGCCTAGTTTGGGCTTTGGAATATATTTTCCCTGTACCTTGCTGGTATATTGAAGTTTTAGTATTCCTCTTTGAATTTTCTTCACTTAAATTAGTTCTGTAAGGACCTTGAGTACTGATGGAATCTCAGTGTCATGTTCTACCTAGGCATTTGTTTAACTTCTAGAGGACTGAAAAGCTGTCGAATGAGATTATATTTTCTATCTGTGTGAGATTTGATCTCTGAAGATGTTAAATTAAACAACGTGACAGCCCATTTTTTGTTTATAATGCCACCGTCAAGATTTTATCTCGGTGACATTTCCAACTCAGTTATAGAGTGTAAGGAATAGAATATAATCCTTCAAGGTTGAGTTCAACTAAGTTGAGACCACTGTTTTAAGTTTATTCTATAGCGTGTACTTGTGTTACTGTCAGCTTTAATGTGATCACTTTTGGTCTTATTTCTTCTACTTATGTATAGCAGATGCCATTTTGGTGCTAAATAGTTATGAATGGTAATAATAGTTAAGAGGATTCAAAGTGTTCAGTGGAAGCTAAATAATGAAATGACATTTACTATTTTACAGGTCGGAATTATAAGCCTCTACATCATAATAAAAAATTTGCAAAATACAGGAGGAATTAAAGAGAAAACTATTAAATGAAGTGTGATTTTTTTTTTTATTCTAGAAGTATGTCTTTTCAGATGGATATTTGAAAAGAGAAATATCTAGTACTTAGCATAGATTTGTGGTTGCTTATTCCTCCGCAGTTTGTAGAGTTGCTGAAAGGTGCGTCCTTTTGTAGAACTTTGGTCTTTGACAAGTCAACTTCCTAAAAGTTCAGAAACAGAGTAGGAATAAGCTTAGATACACGCTGTAGTGAGGTTGCCAGTTGGTTTCCGTTAGATGTTTGCTGGGACTGAAATAATTGAGCATAATCAGAAATTAACTGGCAACTGTGGCTTGGAAAAAAAGATTTCTCCTAGCCTTATGTCCCAAATTGTTTCCCAGAACGCAGCTCAGCCACATTTCCTGGAAGTATCATTTGAAGACTTGGTCCAAAGGCAACTGAAATTGCTGGGTTTGGACTGCTGCGTCAATTTCTTGATGAACAGCATCAACACACAATCTTAATGTATGTACATTCTTAAGTTGAAGAGCATTCTCAAGTTCATCCTATTACAAATTAACACAAAAGCAAATGAATTTACAGGATAGGTAAACAACTCAGCCTTAGAATGTAAGGTTTATCAGTAGACCACAAAAGAGTTTACAGAACAGCTAAGGAAAAAAACATGAGCGATCACATGCTGGTGAATGATTCACTAATGATTCCAAATAAACATGCTGCTTACAGCAGAGGAGCAGAGAGAAAGAGCACTCTGGAAGGAAAGGCTGTTGTTCCGCCTACCCTGAAGGGTTTGTGGCTACTAGTGGTGGTGGGGTGGGGGAAGTGGAATTTTATCCTGGCTGAAGAACTCTTTGTTAGTATGAGAAGCAGAAATAGGAATAGCATTTGTTGCCCCAAGAAATTTCCAACAAGTGTAAGTGAGACCCTGAGGACTCCTTGATATCCTTGATTGCTATAAGACTCCCTCTAAAACTGTTTAAGGTAAAAGACTGGGAATTCTGAAGGAAATGCAAAGGAAGAAAGAAAACTTCTAACACTCAAGGGAGAGAGGAGAGTGAAACGAACTAAAGTGGGAAAAAATGAGCAACTGGGCAAGTGTATACATGTTCTGAAGGATCATAAATGAGCTTTGTTTTGCCTTGATATGTTCTTTGCTAAACAAAGGTGAGATTCAGGACCACAGGTTTTGTTTAGTGTAAATCGTTGCAGATCCACTTAAGACAGTTGCAAGTCTGGCATTCTTGTTTTCTGCTCTTAAACCTTTTCTATGGTTAAATGGACTCTCATGGTGCAGGCTACAATTCTGAACTAAAATCTACTGTACTTTTTAAAAGGAAAGCAATCACATTATTGTCTATGGAACATGTAAGGTGTCTGTATTTAGTATCTTCAGGATTGCATGTTTGTTGACTTCATGTTTCAAAGGTGTTAAAGGAAAAGGTGGTTGATGTAATTTCCCTATAAAAAAAGCCAATAGCTTCAATTATAAATGCAGATGGAAGAAACTGCAATAAAATATAGATATTAAACACGGAAAAAGAGAACTTAGGCTGTTCAGTCTTTCTCTGTCTAGGGAGTATTCTTTATAGGAAAGGAACCACACAGAATCCATAAGAAATGCTGTACCAGTGATTCACAAAGCTGCAATCATTTAGCAAAATATTGTTTCTTCTTCCTTAATGTAGGCAAGCAAAATTTGTGGGTTTCCAGTAATTTTTTCCAGTCACAACTATAATTACATAAGGGATTTGCCAAGATACGTCCTTTAAAGATAAAAAAGATAAGCAGATATTCTTGGTACCATCAAGAGTGCCTTCACTTAAATGGCTGTGATTCATTGTAAGACTAGCTGCTGCCTTATTGTTTACTCAAATGCGTAGATGGCTTTCCAATTTGTGCATGAGTTAGAAGCATTTGAATTTATTTCCATACATTTTCAAATGGGAGAAAATTTGTAGTAGAACTAGTTGGTACAAATGGGCATGTTAACGTAGCGCTTCCAACTTTGAATATTGTGATTTTTCCACAAATGCTTTAGATCTAGTACAGGAATTGAGGGCAGGCAGTGTTTCTGTGCTGTTCGTGCTCCCTCTACTGTTTTGTTGGAAGCATGGAACGGGAGAGTACAGCTGGCTAACTCAGCTGCATGAATGCAGACTTGGCGGAATAATAGAATAAAGGTCAAAAGATTGAGTGGAAAACTGAGTCTCTAGGCTGGGGTCTCAATTGATCTTCCCGACTCCATTATTTGTAATGTAGTCTTTAATTATATGATTTACATTTTTCAACAGAGCTTTGGTCTTATGAGATGAGTAGCTGTTATTTAGCTTGCTTTATCTGTTGCAGAACTTAAAAGCCGCTTAAGAAATGCAGTGGTACTCTGGAAATAGAAAGAAAGGTTTTAGTGTCCCCAGTCTTCCCAGTCTTTGAATCTTTTGTAACTTTACTGATAAGGTTACAAGAAACATGAGGGAAAAAAATAGTATTTAATGAAAACCAAATGTTATATTACAGGCAGTCCATATGGTGTTCAAATAATAAAAATGCAGGTTAAAAAAATAAAATTATGAAATAAAAATATGTAAACTGATAACAAGTTGCACGTATAAACATACGCACACACACATATGGTGTTTAAAATGAGAGAATGGGAATATAGTAGCATATTCTGAATCTCTCGAAGTTTATGTTGACTCTCAAGGCGAATGTTAATATGGACTAAAAAGGGGGTGAGAATGAGTGGTTAGGGTTGGTCTTGTTAAAAAGAATCTTGGCAAAAATGCTGTGAGGAAAGTAAGCCTCAGTTTCAGTAATTACATCAAATTGCTGGAATGCTGATGTGGAGAACTTCCATTATTGCCCAGAAAACAACATCATCCTTGTGTTCTGGTTAGAAACAAAAATGTGATAGGTTTATGAAATTCTTCATATTGCTTGATAAAATAGTTTTTAATGTATCATGAAACTAAAAGTGGTGTCATGGTTTGGGCAAGCATGTAGTAAGAATCTTAGTTATTTCTATATTCAGTAAGAAGATTTAGACTAATATTTAATCAAGATGATTATAAAATATTTGAGAAAAATTTATAAACAAAATATAAAATTACAATTGTGAAGAAATTATTAAAAAATACTGTATTTTTCATTTCTTCTAGAATGTACTACTCTACAGAATGTGATAAAGGGTCTAACACAAACCATTGAAAACCAATGTAACGTGAAAGGTAAAAGCAAAAATTTTTTGACATCTACTATACTGTACTGTAATTTAGAATGACAAGGTATTTAATTTTTTTGTTTATACTTACTGTTTTTTTCAGAGAGAAACTCACTGGCAGCCAAACAGAAAGGAAAAAAATGTATCTGAAATCAATCTTATGCAGATTTTGGTGGTCTATATACTTAATGAATGTCTAGTGCTATTATGCTACTTAGAATCTACATGTAAAAGAAGTTCTGCCTTAGTGAGGTTTTTTTTTTATCAATAGTTGGGTTTTAAATTTATTTCGGCATAGCACAGGCAGTTTTAAAAAAAGTGAGAAAGTATCATTCAGCTGTTGGACTGTAGCCTATTAAAGTGTTTATGCATAGTTTTTATTGCCTTGTTAAACCAAAGAGTCTTAATCCTCAGTGTAACGTTACTAAAATTTAGCTGTTATACATAAATACTTGGCATTTACTCATTGCTGTTTTACAATAAAATATATAAATATTTGCTATGTCTTTATACCACAGTTTAGCTGTACACCATGTGGTTAATTTTACACCTATTGTGTGTTCAAGGCAGATTAGCATAAATATTAATAAACCTCTAAAAATTTGAAGTATACAGCTGCTTTTAATACTCAAAGTGACTTTTAATAACGAAAAAAATCATCTGCTTTTTCTAAATTCTGTTTTTGAGATACTACTTTGTAGTTGCTGGGAAACAAGTACTCAGAAAGTTGCATCTTTCAATTCAAAACTGTTGTAGCCATGATAATAATCTTTTATTTTCTGAGCCAAAGATCTAGACTTTTTTGAATGCATCAGTTACCAGAAGGCTAAAGACAGTTCAAACTAGTAATACCAGGCAAATGTTATGATTAAACTATGAATTTTCTGGATAAAAAAGGGAGACCTAGATTATGTAGTTCTGTAAACTATGATTATCATGTCTACAAAAAAGTTTCTTAAAGTTCAGAGAAGTCAAAAAATGAAAGTAATTTCCTTATTCTGTTTTCATGCTAATAATACTGTCAAAATGTACTTTTTAGTGTGTCATATAGTTGGGTTTTTTTACACAGATGAAAATGATAGACTGAAGGGTACCATACACATCTTGGAAGAGAAATTAAAGGCTTGTGAACAGGTATGTCACAAATGATCATTCTTTAGGTAGAGGAATAATATTTTATCTCTATTGCAGCAGTTCATATGTAGTTGTATTCTTGGGTTTGCTACTAATACCATTATTGATGCACTTTTCCTAACATTTACCACATGTAAAAAGAGAAGAGTTGTTCTTAGGACAGTATCAATATGAGAAAATGTTAGAGGGACTAAGGTGAAAACTACTAAATGCTGAGAACTCTGGCTCAATCTAAGACACACTTATTTTTTTCACTCTGTTTAGCTTTAAATTCAACTTTACATTCTAAAATCGAATCCATTGCATTAAAATACATTTCTGTATGGAAGTAAAGTTTTGATGCCTGCTGTACTGCCAGAGAATCAAGAACTGTCTGAATTTTGTCTGTAGTTTCTGTCTAGAGTGGGTATATGCTAGTCTACAGGGGGTAAATGCTACAAAGATAATAGGTCTCGACTTTTTATCTGTGTCTCATAATAAATTCCATTTACTGTCTCTCTACTTCTTATCTATGCCACTTATTTTTGGAAATGAGGTAGCATCAGCAGGGCTAGTCACAAGTTGTATTGGTTCTCTTTGCGAAGATTGCAGATTTGTACCTGTATAGGGTTAGGAATGCTGGTTTTCTTTGTCTGTGCTTGTACTAACTATGAGTTAAAATTATGTTTTATACCACTAGAGCTGTTATCTTTGAGAATAAAATAAGTAATGCCTTATGAAAGACAGGAGAAACTATGATTCTGTACATTATGTGCATGTATGGTCATGGTGGAACTTCCTAGTGTTGTTCCGAAGGCACTTAGTTGACTGTGTCCATACAGACTACTACCACCAACCAATAATTGCTTTTATAAGTGCCTCCAAGACTTCTCTGGTGAGTGGCTACCTACCTTGTCAGTAGGCTTTGACAGGAGCTTTGGAGTAAGCACGTCTACATGGGCAGCTACACCCAATTCTGTGATAATTCTGGAGTAGTTACTGGAGCAGACTTCAATAGGTGTGCTCAAACTCCTCACTTGAGCATCAGTGCCACCAACACCACTACTGCTGGTATCACTGATGTTTCTACTGCTTCCCGTATGAAGTTGTGGAATCTTCCGTGTAAGCAATATTAACAAAATTCATACTTTAAATGCAATTTTTGTCATATAATCTTACAGTCAAAAATCCACAGAAGTAAAACTGTAGTCACTTAACTATTTGCAGCATTTTATCAGATCCTGGATCGGGGAAAGGAATATTACCTCTCCATTTGCCTGTTCTCCTAATAAGTACAATTTCTAATTTTATATTAACCAATAGCTGTAATACAGTGAAATCTGCTACATTTTTCATCTGTGGACTTCAGCCAGATTGTGTAAGAAGTAATTGGGCATTTTGAATTTACTAGATCAAAGATAAAACAAGTACAGAATTACAGAGCACTGTACATTTTCACATGAATGTTGTAATTTGCAGAAAGCTAAGAGCACAGAAACCTCAAGGTTTTTATGAAGCTTTTTACATTCGCAGGACTATAAAGATCAGATTGAGAAATTTATGATAGAGATTAAAAACAAAGAGGAAGACCACAAATTAGAAATAATACAGATGAACTGCGATATAAGAAAAAAATGTAAGTCCTCCGAAGACTGAATGCTATAGCATTGGGTAAAACATATTGTAACCTATAGGAGCTATACTTCATCTAGGATAATTACAAGTTCCACTTCTTAGTGGAAACATATGAGAAGTGGACAGTGTTTGATTGAATTTTATCTTTGCTCAAGAGAGTAGTCAGTGGCAATGAGGCAACAGCAGAGCAACGCAGGATGAGCAGAAATTTCCAAACTGGTAGAACAGACGCAGGGAATGAAATTTCACAGAATGAAATTGTTTTCCCGTGAAATATAGACCTGCTGTTCAAGAAAGTTTCAATATTTGGGAAATGATGTTGTTTTTCCAACTGAACATCTTCTATAATCATTGTATTTGGTGTTACTGTGTTACTAGTTGAAGTAAAAGAAGCAGAGTATAGAGAACAGACAGAGAAAAAGGAACTGGAAATACTAGAGCTAACTAGACAGCTGAAAATTCAAAATGAAGAGAAGCAGAATGAAATAATTAAACTGCAGATAGAGGTATGCGTTACAAAGCTTAGTTAATGATCAGTTGGGCACTGGGTAAACTTGGATTGTAGTGAAAAAATGTAATTAGTATTTCACAAAGTAATATGATGGAATCGAGGAAACTTAAAAAATTATTGTCCTTACAAAGATCAGTGTCATGTGCTCCCTTCCGTAATGTTACCTGAGTTGGTTCTGCTCAGGAATCGAGTTCTACCTACTGTACAGGGAGACTGAAGTTTGCTGTGTTCTTGTTTTAAATGAAATTATTTTTAAAATTTTGCTAGTTTTTGAGCTATAAAAAAACCCTAATTATGCTTTCTGCTTATTTTTATTCTTTTTCATTTCTGAATGCTGGGAAAATGTATTTTTTTTTTTATAAACTTGTAAGTGCTTAAAGACTTCTAATCCTGCAGAGATTTGAGTCACAGTATTCACCATGTATTTCATGAGTCAGGTTTTAAGCCACTCTCATTACAGAAGCAATTAAGGAAATACTTCAAACCTTTTACATATCAAAAAATAAATAAGGTGTGAAAGTGTTCGGGCTGAGTTATGCTTGTAACATGAAGGAAGGGTCATGGTTTCAGAGGTTTTTAGCATCCTCTGTGGTTTTTTTCTCCTGCAAACGTGGCTGTGGGGCCTTCAAAATTTTCTTTTTAGTAGTTCTCTTGTTCATCTGAATGTATTTGGTTTGTTGTGTTTGTACTATTTATATTTTGCAATTTTTTGAGGCATTTTTTGAAGAAATGTAACTTGTAATTGCATTCTTTTTAAAATAAACTTAAGTAGCTTCGTTGTCTGTCCTAGGATTAAATAGTACATACGCTTGCTATTACTACTTTCAGGTACAAAATCCAATTAAAAAGAAGTGAAAATTATACTTGCATTATTTAACATACTTTTTTTTTCCCTGTTTGTTCAATATTTTGTCGTTTCCTGATTGTTTCAGTTCAATGCTAAGTTAGCAAGAGTTCAGAATAAAACAACAAAATCATTTTCGGAGGCTTCTGTCTTGCCACAAAGTATCTATCGAAGGGTATGTGCTTTAGTAGCCTGAGGTCTGCAGATACTAAATACTGTTACAGCCTGTGTGCAGCAGTAGTTCCATGGGGATGGGGGAGTGTGTGGGTGTGTGTGTGTGGAGTTTCATGCCTTAGGGGTCCATCTTACTCAGTCTCCCACATATCCCTCCCACCTCTAGACAGATAACGTCATGTCTGTTTGCACTGATGTTGATATAACTGGAGTCCAATAACAAAAGCCCACGTGTGGAGTGGTTTTAGTACAGAATTGTTAATCTGGGAACTTAAGATAGAACAGATATAAATGACTGTGATATAAATTACATATGCACGTTATTGTTTTTGTAGAGTTGGGACTTTGGGATGTCACAAAAATAGGATTCTGGTGAAGTCATCTTTATAATTTTGGGATACAAAATACTGAGAAAAATATTCTTTTTAGAATATTTCTCATTAGTAATAGTGTATTGTATCGTTACATAATTCTATGTGATGTTTAACAATGGAGCCTCTGCTTGCATTTTTACAGAAGCTGCAGCATCTCCAGGAGGAGAAAAACAAGGAAATTGAAATTCTCCGAAATACCATAAGAGACTTGGAGCAACGTAGTAAAGGCCAAGATCTGCACTTGAAACGGAGGCGATTTTGAATAAATGACGTCAAGTATTTCAGCAGTACATACAATGAGAAATAGTATATTTCAAACTGTGCATCTGAAAGTAAAAACAAGATATGAAGAAATAGAGAATATTTTTTATTGAAAACACTCTTGTCAAATATTCCGAAGGCATGCATTCTGTATATATTCAGGGCTACCTTCCTGCTAATCAGCATTCACAATAAAAAGATTCAGGTTTTGTAGGAGTAAAAATTTCCCTATTAAACCATCATTAATTATAGTGTATGCTTTCAAAGCAGTTTTCCTTTCTTGAATATTCTCTTCTTCATCCAGGAATCCTTCGAACAACTACATTTTTACTTCAACTTGGTTAATCAAAAGTTAGGAATGCTAAGCTACAGAGAAGTTATAGAAGTTTAAGTGGTATATTACCTTCTAATTAATACAGTTTTATCAAATTCAGCACTGTTATAAACAAAGATAAACCAAGGTTATATTTGTTCTGTCCCTCCTTCCTTTTGATACTGATTCTGCATGAAGAGTTGTTAACGCTGCCTCTCAGTTTAGGCATGATCTTACTGATTTAGTGGGATTTTACAAGCTGTAGAAGTATGTATTAGTGGACCTTGATACCGTATCTAAGTGACAAAAGTTAAGCATATTAGTCTGATACTTTAAAATAATGCAATTACTGTTTGTATCTTACATTTGAGATAAAAAGTTATTTTCGTGCGTTGCTTAGGAATAAGCTTTTCTTGTACATAATTTGTATCCCCAGGTTAGAGAAAAAAAAAAACAACAAAAAACAAACACCACCACTTCTGAATGTAGTCCATCTTCTTAATAAAAATGATTAAAATATCTGTTTTGGTTATCTTCTATTCTTGATTGCAAAACATCAGACAGGAGCCCCTAGGTCATAGTTTGTGCTCCTGTCCTCACAAATGCAAGCAGAATGTTAGAAGAGAAACAAGAAAGACAAATTAATCAAGAATGCAGGCACCTTCCCACTGCAACTGAAAAACAAACTACAGGTCAACTAAATTCCTTTAAATTATGAAACTTTTCACTGATGGAATTTGACAGGTATTGTGTAATTCCAAGAGCACTGCTCTAAAAGGCTGTTTCTTTGCAATATTTTAACTCTACACACCTCTTGTAGTATAATTTTTAATTGGGGGCAATGAAAACACTTAATCTGTTAATTTTTCCACTCTCACAACTATGAATTTAGGTAGTGGGACTCCCTGGCATTTTTAAGGTGCTTAGTTTGTTTTTCAGGCTCAGTTTCTTGCCTCTTCCTGTCACTGTCAGGTGTCACTAGTCTCAGTTGCTCCTGCTGCTGGTGACTGTCAGGCAGCAGCGAGCAGACGTCACTGTCAAGATTCAGTGATGTCCTCTGCTGACAGCTGGCCGTGTCACCTGCAGGAATTTGGAAGTGCTCCACGGCACTGTCAAGTGACAGAATTTCCTAGCTCTTCAAACAAAAGGTGTCGGCAATGACAGCATCAGCTACTAGAAGCAGAGTCTGATGCCGTCTGCCAGTTTCAGGTTAACTGGTTTTTACAGCTGATTTTCCCTTTTTTTCATAGCTTTTTATCGTGTGTAATTTCCACGCTTTCTCCCGGAGGAGCAGCATCTACCTGTTCATGACTATCTGTCTGATCGTGTCTGTTATGACCAAAAACTCTATGACGCCGACCGCCATGAGGATGATGTCTTTGAGTTTCAGAAGAAGCCTGATGATGGTTCTCATTTTTGGAATGACGACTGCCCTCGCGGTGGTGGTGGTGGTGTCTGTGTCTGCGCAGGTTGTGTTGATGTGAATGTTGACCCGTTGGTTTGGGTTCTATCTCTGCTAGCTTTTCATCTGCACTTTTAGTGATGTTTTCACATACATCATCAATATCAGGTTCCTGCAAAACAGAAGCCTGCATTAAATATAAGGCATTATATTTAATTAAACTAGTTGTAACATACTATCTTAACATTTTTGCAGAACCTGAAACGCAATTTTAAATTACTTGTGCTACTTTGCTGAAGAAAGATATGAATGTATCAAAAAGAACCTTGTTTTACAACACCACTGATAACCAGACAGGACTCTTAATTTAAACTTAGGAATTTTAATTCAAATAATTGCTAATAAAAAGTATTCTTATTCTAGGATCCCACATCTGACCTGCCTGAGGCCTACATTTAGCTGGAAAACTACAATGGGATCAAAAATGACTGTTCTCATTGAAATTTCATGACTATGTATGTATATTTCTTGATAATCCTTAAAGTAGTTCTGATCCTTAGTTATACGTAAAACAAGACTACCCTTCTTTTGTAACGGTGACAATAATTCGTCACCTTGTATTATCACTTTTTTAAGGTAACTTGTATACTGTGTTTAAATGTAAACTAAAAGAAATAGTAACTCAAACCATCTTGGATAAAAAATACTATTTGTTTAAGTACCTACCTGTCCCCAAAAACTAAAGTAGCTAATTGCTTACTAGCTGTATGTAACCCCAGAAACAGAAATAGCCTCCTGCATTTAGATTTCTGAAAACTACTTGCATTTCCTATTAAGGGCAGGAATTCAGATAACCAGTCTATTATAAATTAGATCTAATTCACTTTCAAAAGTGTTTAAAAGCTTTCTCTCAAGACAAATGAATTGTGTAAATCCTAAATGATGACTTTTTGGATTAATCACACTGAAATTTTTTTTTTTTAAGTTAAACCCAGTTTGTTTTCCTAGTATATATAGAATGAAACAAGAAAATACCGTGTACGAGCAGTTCCCACACTTGTTTTCGCAGTACGCAATCTTGATCGATTCCTCTACGTACTGGAAGGACAGGAAGGAATAGGGCAGACCCAGATGATACACTAGACGGCCACATCTGAGGAGAGAAAGAACTTTGCCGTCACATATACATAAACATATACTTAAAATGAAATATCTCTTCTTATCACACCTGATTCTATTCACGTCAATCCACCCACACTGTACAGTCCCATGGAGAGTGTTTCTGTCCAAGGACATTACAGGAAAAACCAGGACCTGCCCGCTCAACTGCATTGGTCAGTAGTATTAACTCTGGTGGCAGAGGCCATTGGTTTGGTGGCATTTAGACTAGCAAAGGTACACTCATTACAGACCAGTCTTGCTAACGAGGAGGGCTGTCTGCGTAGTACAAACCACCACACGGTTGTTGCACCCTTGCGAAGAATGTTTTCACGCAACATAACATGTATTTTGATGGGAATGCGCATTGCGGGGCACCTGCGTTACTGATTTAGCACACCCAAGGGGATTCTTACGGTGCCCATTTGCCCCATGTCTGTACTCGAGTGTTCTGGTATGTGCTTGACTACGCAACTGGCACCTTCAAAGGAGCAGGACTTGTAGAACAATTTCCATCACATCAAAGCTGAAAAATCGGGATTTCAGTTAAAGAGCTATTAGTGGTTCTGCCAAAAGATACATGTCCCAGAATCCTATGATCAAAGAGATGTTTTCTTTCAAAGTGTTAATTTTCACCTAAAGACTCATTTTTACATATGGCTACATGACATTTTCAACAACTCCAGTCAAAATGTTTTCATGAGAACTCTGATAGCTCTTCTTGTTTGATTCTACGATGTAAGGAAGTTGTCTGAAAATAAAAACGGTGTAAGACCAGAACCATGCTATTAAATTCTTCACTCAGTTATACTAATCTAAATCCACAGTAAGAAAAAATTATTTATCCCAAACTTAAGCAAAAGCAGACTTTTCTTTTGTAGCTTCCTTTTCCCAGTAAATCCAAATGCTTTACTTAGTGCAACTTAAAAGTTGATTGTGATGCTTTTGTTTTGAGATAATCAGGTCATTTGCAAATCAATGAAATAACACAGAGATTTACAAAGCATTGCTCTAAATACATGCAACTATTTTCCCGTGTTCCCCTCTAAACACAGACCTGTCATAGATGAGAAAGTCATCTTTGCTTCCATTTAAGGTAGTCCAGACATCCGCTTGCTGTTCATCTTGCTGGTAGACAGTAATATAGTCAGAAACGCTTTCCTTCAGTAGGTGAAACTTCCTCTGGGAATAAGGTCCCTGATGGTTGACAACCACATATGAGATATTGACCAGTCCTTCATTCTCCAACTTCACTCGCAGGTCCTCCAATCTAGTGGAGAATGTAAAGAAGCAAGACCAAAAATCATTAGACAATCACAAGATTTGCCATGTTCAGCGGAAGTTAATATGCTCCACCTTGCTTTTATTACAGTGAATGTTATTTTCTCCCAGTTTTAATGGCAACAATCCAATGCTAGTAAAACATTCTTGCCATTTGCCTTGGCTATCAACTACACTGTCACCAAACCAGACTCTACAACAGCTAATATGCCCGTCCTTGTAAGTAAAATGCAGGACTAAGTACAGCAGACAACTGTTTTCAGATTGAATTCAGTGTTACTTTGGTTCTTCCACACTGATCTAACACAGTTAGTTTATCTGGTATCTTTATTTAAATGCTGAGGTTTTGGTCACATAGTTGGTTAAAGAATGCATACTGTAAATAGAGCAGGAAGAGGAATAATCTGCAGTAAAAGGCTGATAGTTCTCCCACTCATCTTGACGTATCTATTTTCTCTAATAGCCACAAAAGGGATATTACAGCAACTGGGTCAAAAGGAAGGCTACAGAATGTGTGCATGACCTGGCAGTTATTAGCCCTTCCCTTTGGCCTCCCATCAGAAAAGTCTTTATTTGCTCTACAGTACAGAAAGCTGCTCTCTTTCTGTACAATGTGGGGTTTTTTTCTTTTTCATTTGTATCCTTCCTATTGAATTGCTCTAGAAAACTCTCCTTTTTTTTTTTCCAGGTTCAGGAAATAGTCTAGAGCTTGAAAGATTCTTTAAAACCTCTCTAAAATGTACAGAATCAAACCCAACTACCTCAAAAGTCAAACACAAAGCCCACTTTTTACTTTGATGGAGCTTGGATGGACTAAGTTAAGAGATAAAGAATCTGATTTACCACCACTTTTTCAAACCTAGTTCTTCAAAAACGTGCAAAGATTATCATAATACAGAGTTATGCCGCCTAGAGGGGGAAACTAAGATGTTATTACAGTGATTAAAATCAGGCTCTGAAGTCGGTACTACCAAAATGATTTCACAATCACTAAATGAACCCAAGAGAAGGACTTGCATAATTCCTCTTTGGGTCAGCCCAAAATTATTTTCTTGCCGCTGTTGCTGTTATGATACCTAATTATTTGCACAGAAGTAGGTTCTAGAAACCAGAGCACCGATGTCCCAAGTCTTGCATGAAAATACAACACTGATGATTCCCTTGAATGCTTCATCTATTTTTTGAAAGGCCAGTCTTTACCTTATCTTCTGGATTTCTTTTTATATCTAGGACCTCTATACAGGGGCTGGGAAAGCACGTTAAAGGCCCATGTTTTGATTTGCCTTTTCCCCTGCAGATCTTACACAAAAAATGTATGACCATAGATCTCTGTCTTAGGTGTTCTAGCCATGTCACAGAATTATGATGTTTCCTGGCTTCAGCATCTTTGCTACATTAATCATCTGTTGCTAACCGAAGCACAGTCTTGATGGTTTATGCTGGGTTTTCCTGTGTTTTGGGTTTCGTTAATGTCAAGTTCATCATACTCGTATGTTGTAAATACCATCTGGAGAAGACGACCTGTCAGTCAGGACTTAAGAGATAACAAATCTGAGCCACTGGCACAGAACACTCCTGCCAAGAGTTAACCTGGGCACTAGGTCACACGTGGGATGGCAGCGTTTGAGGAAGCTTGAGTTCATTGAGTGCATCTGTAGCTGGGCACATGTATTAAAATGGCATTAAAAAATTGGCTAGTCTTATTTTAACAAACTGGGGAAGAGGTTTACACTTACCTGGAAGCCTGCAGCAGGCACAAGTATCAGCTAGCTTGGAGGAGAGCCACCACCGTCACTGAGCCCCTAGAGTTCAGCATGGGGTTCTCCTCCCCAATACTCCATTCTGGGGGCTCCTTGCAGTTCTGGATCTCTGTCCCTCCTCCTGGGAGGAGACAGAGAGCCAGAAGGAGCCCCAGCCCTGCCCACATGGCTGGGCTTTATCTGAAAAGAGAGAAAATAAACAAAATGAGATCAACGCCCGAACAAACTTCGGACTCCGAAATTCCCATAACAAAACCCAGCAGGATATTGGCTCCACTCAGTTTTAAAAAAAAAAAAAAAAAAAAGTAAAAATAAATTTGATCTACATTGCTTGTGCTTGATCGTATTTCTTTCATCTTGCAGTGGAGTTCCCCTATAAAAAATAGGCAGTATTTTTTTGTTGCATCGAAACAGCTGAAAAGTAAGCATTCAGGGTAACTGGATTTTCTTTTAGTGCTACTAATCAGAACACGTTGTTCCTTCCTCTTTGTAATTTCTTCTTGACTGTTTTTAACACTTCAGTGATTTTAAAGTGGCCTCATTTCTTGTGTTTTGAAATCAGTTGTGCTGAGCCAGTTTACACCAGTAAGAATCTAGAGCAGTTCACTCCAGATACCAGCATAATTCCACTGACTTAAAAGTACTTACACCAACAGTGTATTTTGGTACACAACAAGTATTGCAGAATCTGGCAGAAATTTAATAAAAGACTTAAAGGTTTTTACAAGTCAGTCCGTAGTATTTGGATCCGATTAAAAAAATCTCTTAAGAATTCTGGCATTATAAACACTTTTGCAAAAACAGGAAATGAAAACTGACTTTCAGGATTCCTCAGATCTTACAAAATCCCACACTTACTCCTTTTAATATCTATGAAAATCAAAGTATATTAGAAATTCTGTAATTATCTTTACCTTTGCATCCATTAACGTAATCATTTTGGCTTAATATGTTCAGAAAACACTCAGTATGAAGAAATACATAATGCTATAAAACTGCTGCCCAACACGTCCTAGGTTATGGAATTGTATAATTTCACCCCTCGTATCAAAGTCTGACAGTAAACACAGAATGTTTTGGAAACACTAAATTCTGATAAATAGCACGCATTTCATTGATCCTGTCATATTGTAAAAAAAAATAAAAGGTTTTAATAACTGATCTTTTAAAACGAGAGCCAGCTGCTGCAAAGCCATCATCATTTGCAAAATCTGTCTACCAAAAGCATTTTAAACGCAGTACTTCGGAGATCAAACTGTGGCCCAATAGATATCAACAGGGCCATTTCTTTTCCTCTTTCCAGACATCTGGAAAGCTGCCCGCCTTTATATCCATTATAAACACACGAAACTCCTATGACATCTTGACATCCCTCTGCGCCTTCACAGCCGCCTGCAGCCCTGGCACGCAGCGCCCAGCAACAGCTGTCCTGCCCGGCGAGCGAGGCGAGACCTGCGTTCTGAATTACGCTTCTCTTCGCATTTCAGCTTTCTCATTGGCTTCCCAACGGAAGCTTCCACCGTCAGCCTTTTCAGCCAAAGAAAGATGCGGACGCTCTGCTCTGCCAAACCTTAAGTCATGAAGCTCTTCCACAGCAAACCCAGCACACTTACCCCTTCCTCCCCCGCCCGCTCCTCTGCTCCGCTCCGCTGCAGAAGAAAGCAGTGTGGGGAAAAGGGCTGTGGTATTTATACAGCTCTTGTTTATCTCACTTTGCAGATACGGTGCAAAGTTCAGGGAGCTTATGCTGACCGACCTTGCAAGCAAAGCAAACCCCTTTGGCAAAAGTAGCCAAAATTTTTCTCCGTTAACTAATTCCGAGTGGAAACCATTTAAATGTGCCGGATGGCAAGGTATTTTTAATATAGCGACTTTGAATACCAGGTTATGCAGTTTGTCAGTCACCCCAGTCAGCTGGAGACAGTGGTACAGTCAGAGGAGGGGGTGGGCCAAAGAGTCATTATTTTCTGAACACAGTGGTAACCACAGTGAGAGGGGGAAGGTACTTCTCTATTTATAAAAATGCTGAGCTAGCAGGTTTTTGTCTCATACGCTTTATCTGATATTTGCCTTAGAGAATGGTGTACCCTCTTGGAGGGCATGCGCAGTACAGCGCTGCTTTTGCCCAGCTGCTCTTGATTACATCACGCAGCTTTAAAACTTACTTCTGTAGAACCTGCCAGTTTATCAGCTTCTGCAGGTTAGAGCCCAGACCTTCAGCCATTTAAATCAACGCAGCTACATGAAATCCACGAAGCTCCAACAACTGGCAAAAGCCACCAAACTCTCCGTATTACTCTGTTATGTTTCCTTAACACCATCACCACTGGGTGACCTGTGAACATTCAGGTTAGACTGTTTCCTTACTCTCTTTCCTTAGTGAGAGAATTGTTCATGAACAGCATGTTTTGACTGCAGTTTGCTTGAGTTTGATTTCCTTGTACATGCTACATGTGTTTATAGAGAAATAACTGTCTGAAAACTTGGGCTGCCCTCAGAGGTTAAGGTGGTGAGATTTATACTGGTTAGTTCTATGGCCTGAGACTGTCTCCTGCGTAGCTGAGCTCCTGGTTGGGTGTGAGAAATGGAACTGCCAGCCTTGGAGCTTATCCTGTAGAAGCCCTGTGCTCAAGTCAGTGGAAAGAAGGACAAAGATTTGTCTTACAAGGTGGAATGTGCTCACATTCCTCATATTGTTAGGGAAACACATCCTTGTATTCTTTGCCGGGTTGGGACCAAGCCCTCATAACTGTGATAATGTCCTTTACTATTCCAAATGATAGATTATTTGTTGGGCCTCCTGCCTCAGGATAGAGTGTTGATTTTCCAGCACTAATAAAGCTCTGCAAGGTTGGCAGAAAGTATTTGGTATGCATCATGTCTTGTCAATTCCTAGATGAGCACTGAGGCAGCCACAAAGAAATGAAGCAGGTACGGCTCTATTAGTAGGAATAATACGCAGCTCAGTAGTGACTGACAGTTGGTCTCTTGCCGCTTATTGCAACGCAGGTGGAGATACTACCGAATAAAGACCAACATTCCATTCCCCTTTCTTTTTCAGCTTTGTAGCGAGGGGTGTGCACCAGGCTTGATGAACAAGCGCTGAGCCTGTATGTGATACGCACTACCACTGGGTGCTGCCGAGACGAGGCAGTTCACAAATACTGGAGAATAAAAGGTCCAGAAGCTGACCGAGCTGAAGCAGCTAACTTGTAAAACAGCTACCTTGCTACGGAAAGCACATTGAGGATGGAAATGTACGGCCGTCACTACTGAAAAGTTAGTATTTCCTCCCATATAGTATGGGGAAACACCTCCAGGCCCTCACTTCCCTTAGAGAGAGATGAGAAGCAGCTGTTGTTAGCAATTATTCCTGTGCCAATGAATACTATTTATTATATTATTTATTATTATATTCATTATTTTTATTATAACCTTTGTAATATTAAGGAGAGCTTAACTACATTCATAGTGATAAACACCAAGTATCTTGCTGTGTAACATTCACCTTACCTGACATCCTTGTTCTGCCTCAAGATTTATTGAGGAAAAAGGCTCCTCTGTCTAAAGTGAGGGGTAGGGAATATTATAATGTTGGCTGTGGGTTTAGGTAGACGTAATTCAGTCATTTTAGAAACATATAATCCTAAATATGTTTAAACTTCAGTCTGAAGCATTACTCTTTCTGAGTGGAAATAAATCCACTTCCACATTTTTGTTACAAACAGTACAATAAATGTTAAATTTACAGTCTAAGAGTTCGACCATTCCATTTTTTATATTAATCCCCCTTGAATTTGTAGGCTCCTGTAGCCCTTTGACCATGGCTTCTGAAAAAATAATTGTCTTAAATCCTAATTTTGCTTTCCACTGCAACTGTTTTCTTAGTTGTTGACTATGTTCCAATCTCACTGCAGGAGGCAGTTGTGAACTCTAATTTGGACAAGTCTTCAGTTTCAAACAATAATTTTTATAATTATCATCCTGTTTCTACTCACTTTCTGTCATACTTGCGGGGAATAATGGTCCTGGTAGCGATAACAGCCCCCTTCCCTTCTTATTGAACATAAACTATTCCCTTTTTTGACATGTTTCAAACTTTTCAGAGCACCACAGCACAGAAATACCAGTGTCTTTGGAAATTAACTGATGATTGTTATTTCTGTTATCGAGGTTGGTAGCGTATAAATTGCTTTAAAAAAATCTCAAATGGACATGGAATTACGAGGCTGTCAGTAGTTGTATGCTGGTAAAGTCTGCTGTAGTGATTTGCAAGACGTGTAAATAATGAGAGGATGGAGACGGAACATGGATCCAGCACGAATTCTATCATGAGACCTTGGCACTTCAGTGCCTGTTTTGCTCTTGTGACTGAAGGATGTCACAAACAGGGAATTCAAAGTCCGCTGGCAGATCATTCTTCTCACGTCTTCCCATTTTATAACAGTGTAACTGAGTCAACCCCCTGGAGTTACTCCTACTCTATAGTAGAATAAATTGCAACAAAAACAGGCTGTTGAGGCTTACTTACTGCTTACATATGCAAATTGCCATTTGTTTATGAGGCCTTAAACTCTTGATTAAATGCTGTCAATAAAGGGTAATTGAAGTGAAGGCAAAGAAGAGACACTAAAGTAAAGTAAAATTCAGCAAAATAATTAGAACCAGAAGTTCATTAGTTAAAGTCACTCCAGAAAGAAGGGTAGTGGTGAAATATTGGTCTCGTGCTCCTCTTATGTGAGATCCAGAGCCACGTAAGATAACTAAACGCATACTTCTCAGAACTCAAAGGAAGCAACAAGAGCTGACATCCTCTGATTTAGGCCTGGAGATTATTTCAGTGAACAAAGGAACAGCTGATACATGCAATTGTACACTTAAAAACAAAATGAGACTTAAAGGAGCTCTAATCTAGTAGAAAAATGTTTTGGTTTTCTGTTTGGAAATTCATTTGGAAATTATAATAACAAAGTATCTTTCTCTACTTGAACCTATCTGTAGCACACTGTTATTAGCAAGGAAAATCTTTTTTACCAGACATGTCCTAAGTCATAATCATTGCACAGATTACAAATGCAAACCGGCCCTAATTGCTGAATGCCTGCATGTATTCTGAGTTCCTTATTGGCGCTGTTTACTTTCTGCATTTATCCTGCAGTAATTCTATCAGCCGTCAAGTTCCCCATGTCACCTCAGTGGGCCTAAAACCAGTGGCCCTCTTATCATTTGAAGGAAGGACAAATTACTTGATCATACCCAAGAGGTGGTTAAGAAGATCACAGCTGTACGACATCTTTTGTATTTTTGTATTTTTCAGTGTATTTAGTAATACTTGCCAGTCCTGTGATCTACAGAAGCAAAGTGAAAATCCCTTCAGTTTGGTGTGACTCTGCTCAGGCTCCTGGTGTTGCAGATGGTAAATCAGGAAGAAGCAAATGTAATCATGCAATGCCCAAAGCAGGGTATCTGTACAGATCTCCTCTATGGATCTCATATCCCACACAGTGATCAGTGATCCCCCCTTCTACAGGAGCGATGCAGTTGCACAAGGAATTCAGCAGGCAGCTTTAGGCTTTCCACTGAGTCAACGCATAACTAAAGTGATTAAGGATCTGGACCGATGAATACAAAGAAAGATAAACAAAACCCTTGATTTTTCTGTGTCCAGACAGTTCTCTGTACGTTAACAGATCAGGTCTTCAGGAGGGTGTAACGGTAATCATACCTTCAGAATTATCATCAGCAATGCGTATAATTGCCATTAGAGTCTTTATACCCAATAACTCTCCTTAGGAGATGCGAAGGAAAATGATTCATCAGCTAAATCCACAGCAGTTCATTCCAGGTGACTTTAAAGGCTTCTCACCAGAAACACCAACACGTTCTTGTTAATGGTTTATAACAGGTCACCCAAGCATAGTTCACTGGACTGAACCCTAGCCAGGGAATGGAAATTATGACAGCACAGCAGATGGGATTCAGTGACACTATACACTGAACCTAACAGGAAGTTCAAGTCTGTTCTTTGCTTATCTGCTATAAAATACCTAAAAACTGAAGTGAAAACTGGGTCCAGCTAACGAATAAAAGGGATCTGTATGAATCAAGAACTGCTGAATTGTGATTAAAAAATGTACGACACATTCTTGGTTAAATTTCTTTTTGTGGCTCTATGTTGCTTTGTTTTCCTGAGAGTGCAGCAGTGGATGCTGTACCGTCATCGTGGTCTGCAAGAGATGTTATGCGAGCTTAGGGACAGGTTCAGACAGCTGAGCAAGATGGAGATTGTTTTACATGGAATGGAGTCTGACAAACTAAAATACCCATGGCTCTGAATGCACGATATTGAAGGTTGACTGTCGATGATACTTCTTTTCAGGCAGCATAGTCCTGGAATGCTGAACTGTGAAAAAAATCTTGTGTGCCCTTCTTAAGGCAAGAGTGTGTGAATGTGCCACCAACACCAGGTATAACTGGCTAAATCAACCACCTTTTACTGTTCTGTCCACCTTGGAAATTCAAAAGCAGCTGCCGTTTCAGCGTCAAAGCACTCTAAGTAGCAGATTGTTGTGAACTGCTGAAACAATTTGCAGGTGAAATACAAAAGTAGATTGGTCTAAGTGAAAGTTTTCACTTAACAAAATATGCTTTGCTGCTGCAGCACACAGGAAGCTGAGATGGTTAGCCATTTACTCACACCATGAGTAAAAACTATTTTCACAAAAAAAAGGGCCTCCTCATACCATAATGAACTCAAAATATAAGTGGAGTGGTCTATGTAGGTAAATACTGTAAAGCAATACTGACCTTCTGAGGACTGGTGGAAGAACTGAACTGTTTATTAGATGTGTTCTGTATAGAAGCAGAGGGAGAGCTGTGCTTATACATACGCTTGCAACAATCAAACCCTGAACAGACTGACTGCCTCCTGCTTTTTGAATGCTGATAGAAGACTGGAAGGTTCAGATCTTCATCTGATTTATACCAGGAAACATCATTCGATATGCAAGGAGGACTTACAGCAGCTATGTTACTGTAACACCTTTCCTGTTGCTGTCAGTGCCATCATTTAGAGTTAGCAATAGTGACTAGCATTCAGCCCCTGCTTAGGTTTGACTTCTGTTAACAAAGCTATGCTGGTTTACAGGTTGTGCCTTCAGCAGACAGTACTTTGTCAAACGCTGAGCAGCTGCAGTGCCAGTTATAGATATACAGCTACTTGGTATCTGCAACCCACACTCCGAATGCAATGGGAATGCCTACAGTCAGCTGGATAACTGCACACCTTCTGGAAGTGCTAAATGCTTACTTATTGAATATACTGGAAGAGCTTTAATAGTACAGTACATAATGTAGTTATCATAAATTCATACTAACTGGTGAAAAAAAAAAAGACAGACCATTACTACCTCCAAGTATTTCCTATTCTCCTGAAGAGTTCACATTTTTGCTAAAAATTATAATTATTAACATACATTTCTTTTTGTGTGTTTTGGATGAAATATGTATAACAGAAGTCCCCAGTCTTCTGATATTACAGTCCCGCATTTTATTTTCCACAGGTGCAGTTCTTGAAGGTAACAATGAAGGCAAAGTAAAATTTTGAGTACAGAATATTATTTCTGTATTAGGTTGACAATGGGCCAGCAAGGATAGCAGACCATTATATCTGACAAACATATTAGACCTACCTTGACAGTTTTCCTATTTTTGCTACAGCTTTGGTCTCCTACGTTTTGGCTGGTTGAGGCAAAAGTCAAAATCAGAGTAGTAGAACTATTGTAGCATTCCAGAATAAAGAGTGCAGAATGCAACACAGAGGAACTCTGTGTTTGAAAGAAAGACAAGTGAGGGTAGAGAAGATACGATGACATTTTGTCTGAGGACAGCTTTGGAGGTCACCTGCACAAGCCAACACACTGCTCCACATCACTGCAAATAGCAAAGACAAGAAAAAATCTGCCCTGCAAAATTCAAGGAGCCACTATTGGTTGCTCCTATGAAACTGCCATTATTTCTTATGTTCAGATGTGTTTGGATGGACCTCTAGGCTTGTTTGACAATTCACACTGAACAGGCTTCATATATAATGTTCTCTAATTACAGGAAATAACAGCAATACCCACTTTTGAGTCTCCTCATCCTGTTCTAAAACATTGGCTCAACTTGTGGAACTTGAAAAGTGAGTGAGTCCTGGTCCTGACAAGAAATAGTCATCGCAGTATGCCTCAACATCTCTCCAGTCAATAGAGGTTTGCAACGCTGCTCATTTGCAAAGACTCTTGTAGAACTACGGGAGAGGTGAGGCCCAAGTTGGCATTTTACTTTGGTAAGCTGAATTTCTCCGGACTTTTTCTTGTCAGCAAAAAGGGAAAACAAGAAGAAAAACAAAGTAGGGATTTGTGCTGATCCTGCATCAAGATCATTGCCAAATTTCCTGCAAGAGCTCAAGAAGAGGAAACAAAATATGGATATGAAGTGAAAAAAAACTTGTAGCACTTTAAAAACCATGGCGATAAAGCTGCAGAGCATTCTCTCCAACACGGCTAGCTGGCATTCAGGAGAGACAGACCAGAAAACTGAATGCATAAGTGATTCCATGACTGCAATAACAGTAATAATTAACAATAAGTGCTTTTTAATTATATTTCCCATTTTGCAAAGACTTCATGATGTCTTGCTTGTAAATGTTTTAAGTTAATGATAAATTTTTTGTTGGTTCTTTAACATAGACAAGTGTCCAAGGTAAGTTACAAAATATATAACTAAAGGATCTTGCAGGATTCCAGATATGTAGCTGTCCTGAAGCCAAATGTAGGACTTCATTCTCCACTGTTCGCAAATCGTTGTGCAGTCAGCAGCTCGGGCACTGTTTGGAGTTTACAGTGTGGATTGTGCACGAGGCTGGTCTCAAGGACTTACAGGACGGAACAGAAAGTGGCCGGGTGCTCTTTCAGTAGCACATGTGCTTTGGTAGCTGATCCGCCCGCATCTGCAAAGGGATGTTCAGTTGCTGTTACAATCGGCACAGTTGCAGTCAGTATGCCACATAGCACACATGGCCTTGCACGGATGAATGGAAGAACGCCCTTGATGGATGGAAGGCTGTGCCAGAAAGAAAGAAGTTCTTGCAGGATGTCATGGTTTTGGCTAGGATGGGGTTGGACTTTCTTGCTAACAGCTGGTGTAGTGCAGCGTTTTGGATTTGGGATGGGAATGGTGTTGGTAGCGCACTGGTGGTTTTGGTTGTTGCAAGTTCTCAAGGCCTTTTCTGCTCCTCACAGCGCCCCGACAGCGAGCAGGCTGGGAGGGTACAAGAAGCTGGGAGGGGACACAGCCGGGACAGCTGACCCCAACTGACCAGAGGGATATTCCATGCCATATGACATCATGCTCAGTATATAACGCTGGGGGAAGAAGAAGGAAGGGGGGACATTCTGAGTTATGGCATTTGTCTTCCCAAGTAACCGTTAGGTGTCATGGAGCCCTGCTTTCCTGGAGATGCAGCAAATTAATTCCTTGTTTTGCTTTGCTTGCGTGCAGAGCTTTTGCTTTACTTATTAATCTGTCTTTATCTCAACCCACGAGTTTTTTCTCAGTTTTACTCTTCTGATTCTCTCCCACATCCCAGCTCAGGGGAGTGGGCGAGCAGCTGCGTGGTTCTAGTTGCCAGGTGGGGTTAAACTATGACAAAGGACAACAATCTTCCCTTAGGTACTGGGAAGAATTATTTCTAGGTTGCCCGTCTTTCCAACTTTTTATTGCTTTTAATATTATCTTGATTGCACGTGAAACATTTCCCTGATTGTCTCCAGGTTCGGAAGTAAACTTTCCTCTATAGTGAACATTTTATGAACCTATCACTCAGATGTAATTTCTCCCAGCAATAATATGGTCCATGGGTTCATGGTTTTCTAGGAAGATTACGTGGCCTGATAGGAGTAATCTAAAATTATCTGTTCATGTGTCTGCGTGTATAATCCATGGAACTGCAGCACTGATAGTGGGCTAGGTCAAAACCTTTTCTGCCAGTTTAGCTTTAATCCTTTCAAGACTCTGTAGATCTCCATGGAATATTAAAGACAGCTAGAAAAATCACCACATTTCATGCCCTGATGCACTATGTTCACTGTTGCTTATAAAAAAACCCACAAACCAAAAACATTTTGCAAACCAGGTTACAGAAAATTTGCTTGTGAAAATCTGGGCTACCTCTGGAAGAGGTACTATCTACATATACAAAATCTTTATGAACAATGTGTAGGTATGTTATTTCTACACATGATGCACAATGCATACCCATACAAAAATGGCATGGTATATAGTTATCTTAACACAAACACAGGTAACTTTTTAACAAAGGTTTTCCTTAAGAGGTTTCCCAGAGAAGTACTGGCCCAGCCAAGGCCTGCTGAATTTATACTGGGAGCTGGAGTAGGTGATCTTCAAAGGACCTTTCCAAACCAACCTATGATTCTAGAATTCTGTGATTCTATATTCTCGAATAAAAGTACAAAATAGCAAAGTACTTTATAGCTACTGTTATTTAAGCACTAAGCCATTATACAATTCTTTTAGGCATGCTTCTCATAATTCTGCAGAATCCAAATCACTATGTTTTATGAAACTGATAGAAACTAGGTTCTTAGACTTGCTTCTTCTTCCAGATATCTAAAACAATATAAAGGAAAATATTTGGATAAGAATGCTAGAATTCAACCACCCTCTCCTGAAGTGTTCACCAGACACTGATATCCCTGATTTCACTAGTCAGCTGATCTTTGTGGGATCACAAAAATACGAAACTTGCACACAGGAGATCCGTTTTGGTGCGGACCTTGTTCAGATAATACAGAGCAGATATAAACGCACATCCTGTCCTAGCTGTGCATTTCCTCTGAAAATATAAAGGTAACAAGGGAGCAAGCTGACATCTTTGTGTCACAGATGTAAAGTTTAAGGATTTTTAACATCAGTTCACAATTCAGCACGTTACAGTTTTCAAGCATTGCGCTTTACAATTACTGCTATTGTTTTGACTTTCATTACTTACTTATATTTTCCCTTCCCTCTTGAAATAGTAACGAGGAGGGTTACCTGAACAGCTCTCTGTCAGAGGCAAAACCCATATTTATTTTCCTTTAAAACATTATAAACGGTCACTGACTTGTTCCACGGGGCATACCTACGAAACGGGCTCTGCAGAAATGTTGTTCTCTTGCGTAAGAGCACACATCTGGCTTGCTCTAGGCATGACAGTAAAGCCCTTCCATGCACAGAACACGCTGTTGTGCAATGGAGACGTGCTGAGTCGTCTGATAGAGAGATTTCTTGCAAATGATTGATATCACTACAGGAACGGGCAGGTGATTTCGTAAGATTTGTTTTAACGGAAGAGACCAGAAAAGGCCACGTTGCAGCTCTCTGAATTCCACGCCACCCTCCCTGGGTGAATCATTTGGTCCTGGTGTGGGACACTGTGGTGGGGGATCCGGGTGTGCGAGGAGCGCACCAGGCAGCTTTCAACACTACTGGGGAGCCAGTCAGGACTCTCCAGCAAGCCGGGTGTAGGTCACAGGCTGCGAGGTGAACAGCCTCGAACAAGATAAGCTAATGGCACCTTCTGGCCTTCATTTGTAATCTGAATTACCCACTTGTGGAAAATAGTTATCATCTACTCAATCCTGCGCATAAGCATGCCTTCTGAATTCTTGGTTTCACATCTGCAGTTTATTAATGCCTTCATTTGTTCAGACAAGAGGGGGTTTCTTTCTTAAAGAAGGGAAATGTATGATTCACAGTTTTCTACGCTTAGTTCAGTATTCATTTTTGTCTGTTTGCTACTTCACAGCTCTCCAACACTCAGACTGGCTGGGTGTTCTCCACCTTCTTTAACACTGCCATGAGAAGCTCAGGGCTGAAAGAGAACATCGATGCTTTGGTATTAGTCCCAAACTCAGCTGAATGTTGTGTCCAGAAGGCTTATCAGGTTATCTTAATGAGTACAGATTTCTTCAGAGATTCTGGAAAAGGAAAAAAAACATAGGGAATTTTTAGCCATACAAATGGCTAATATGGGCTGAACCAGAAAAACGGGTAATTTGGATGTTTGGCTAAAATTTTTTTCCTCGTGTAAATAAAATGCACTATAAACCAGGCTATTTTGACACTTACAACTAAATTGTATTGTTTTGTAACATAGCTCTCAGAAATCCTAGAGGTAGTGCTGGGGAACACCACACCCATCTCGAAGACAGGAAAAGGAGAACCTGAAAAGTTACAGCTCGATCAGTCTAATTTTATATTTGAAAAGCTATTAGGACAAATTATGAGCCATTCATTTAAAAGCTCACATCTAACCTGCCAGTACAATTAGAAGGGTGCAGCCATAGGAAAAAAAAGTAAAGAAAGAAACACTATGGAAAACGCCATAGAAAAAAAAAGCAAATTATCAGAAAAAAATATAAATAATGAAAAATAAGGAAACCTTGTCTGGATAGACAGAAGGTGCTGGAATGGAAATACTTAATTCCTGTGTTCTATTTTGGTACTATAGCAGTAACTTTAGCAGTATTTCAACTCGAATGACAAGCTATTGGGGATAAAGTTCTTCACCTAAAAATTAGATCTATAATGGTTTTAAACGAACCTTTGTATTTTTTAAATGCAGGAGTCAACAACATTCCTAAAGTACCAGAAAACATGAGTGGGTGTGGCAGACAGCTCCTAGATTGAAAACAATTGTCTGAGCAGGCCTACTAACAAGAACAGTAGTATCGTCACATTAGCAAGGCCATTAAGCAATAACATAAGGAAATAAAAGGGACATAAATTTGTCTTCAGACTTTTTTATATTACATTACAAGCCGTCAGCATTGATACAACTTTCTTGTATTACTGTATTATAAAACACTGTGAGGAATCTTAGGAGTTTATGTATTAAAGAGTATATAAAAATTAATTTGCACCTGACTGAATGTCTGTTATTTGTGTTTTGATGTTACGGGATTTCTGTGCTGAATGGCTGCCTTAACTTCATAGCCATTTATCCTTTCAGGGGAGGACGAACATGGCAAAAGTAATCATGCAGATCTGGCACCAGGGAAAAGTGACAGCATTCATAAACAAGTCCATTCACAGGAGTTATGTGGGCAAGCTCCCCAGAACATACAGGCATTGCATGTGGCAGCTCTTCTGCTGTCATGATGGACACAGGGGCTGTCAAAAGCATGATCATTGTGTCTGTTTTGACAAGTTAAATTATTGTACTGCTTTATTTGGATGAATATTTTTTCATCTGGTGACACCACAGGAAGCCTCGCTGACTTGTGATACCCCTGAAGACTTTGGCCTAGAAGAGAATGGGAAGTTTTGTGTTGCCAGCGCTCGGACAGGACTTGTCTATTCCTAAGGCACCTCGGCCAAATACCCCATGAGCTCGGTCGGAGCTGTGAGGTGCTGCTCGGCCGTTTTCTTCTTCATCCGTGGGGCCTTGGGGCTGTAGGGCCCGAGCTGGGCACCATGGGAGGGAATGGCAGCCTTGCGAGGCCACATGCCAGGGCAGCTTCCGATACCACTTCATGATACTCATTTCGAGTACCACTCGATTTAAATTATAAAAGGAAAACAGCGCGGTGCGCAGGCCCAGCAGGGAAGAGTGGCTGTGTGACGGAGTGGGCCTGGCTCAGCCAGCAGAGCTGGGGAGAATCCTGCAAGAGTCGAGTTGTGCTGGCGAGGGCTGGGGATGCTCCTGCCTTCCAGAACGTTCTGTCAGCCTGCGTAACGGAGCATCGCCAGGCGCCCAAAATACAGCAATGCAACTGCAAAGCACACCCAGAAGAGCAGACATACGCGTTTCTCACAGCCATCACCACGTACCCCTGTGTTTGCTGGGTCTGATCTGGCAGCGCGGGCAGTCAAATGCTGCTGGCACAGGGTTACGACGGCCATCTACAAGCACTTAGAATCACAGAATGGTTCGGGTTGGAAGGGACCTTAAAGACCATCTACTTCCAACTGGGCAGGGACACCTCCCACTAGACCAGGTGGCTGAAAGCCCCATCCAGCCTGGCCTTAAACACCTCCAGGGATGGGGCATCCACAGCTTCCCTGGGCAACCTGTTCCAGTGCCTCACCACCCTGAGAATGAAGAATTTCTTCCTGATATTTAATATAAATCTCCCCTCTTCCAGTGTGAAGCCACTACCTCTCATCCTATCGACTCGTTGGTTCGCTTCTGAAACTGGTGGACGCACCGACTCACGTTTTGGGAAAAACAATGGTGTTTAATCTTGTCTTAATCTAACCTTATCTTAATCATATCTTGCCCTCGTCTTCCACCCCCAGCCACCACCAGCACTGCCCCTCCTGGGGCCGCCACAGCCGACGCCGCCGGCCACCGCCGCTCTCCCCGCCAGTCCTCCTGCCCGCCGCCGGGGCTCCCGGCCCTGCCCCGGCCCTCAACGGCGGCACGGGGGCTGCCAGTCCCGGCGAAGGCGGGAGGCCGGCCGGCCGGCCGGCCTGCCCGCCCCGGCCGGTGCCTCCACACACCGGGACTACAACTCCCAGAATGCACCGAGACACTGAGCTCCCGCCCCGCCGCCGGCCCGCCGTGTGAAAGGTGACCCCTGACGTCACTTCCTCCGCGCGGTGCAGGCCGGGAATGCGAGTCGCGATTGGCCGGAGCCCGCCCCGCTTTCCAGCGTGCTGGGGAGCAGGAAGCGGCCACAGCGGAGTGGGCGCGGCGGGGCGAGCGGCTCCTCGCGGTGAGTACCGGGCGGAACCGCCTCCCCCCCGCTCCGCGGGGCGCCGCGCCGCCGGGCCGCAGCCCGGCCGGGAATTGAAAAGGGATCGATTTAATGCGCGCTTTGATGACGTAATAAGGACTAACGAGGCGGCGGCACTGCCAAGTGCAGGGCTCGGGGCCTGCGCCCGGCTGGGTCCCCTCCTCGGTAGCGCATCCGACGGGCGCTCGCCGCCGCCGCCGGCCGCCCGCAGCCGTCTGGGAGCGATCGTGCCCGGCGGGCACTCGGCGCCGGCTAGGCCTTCCGCCTTCTCCCGCTCCCGGGACTCGGCGGGCGCTGATTGGCTCCTCCGCGCGGGGCGGGCTCTGCCGCCGGTTTGCGATTGGTGGGAGTGGTGCTGACTGCCACTAGCGCCCTCCAATGGGGCCGCGGCTGGGGATGCGGGAGGCTGGGGATGGCCACCGGGGCGCCAGGGCTGAAGCCCAGGGGAAGCGAGGGCGCGCGGCCGGCGGGGCCCGGCCCGGCCCGGCCCGGCCCGGCTCGGCTGAGGCGGGGGCGAGGGGCGGCCCAGGCCTGGCCTGGCCTGGCCTGGCCACCCCACCCCCGGGATGCTGCTGGGACGCCTCCGCCGCGGCGGCAGCGAGGCCTTGTCCGTGGCCGAGGGGAGCGCGGGACTGGCGGGTGTCATTGCCACGCGGCTGCTACTTTCGGGGGAAAACAGGCTGGAAAGCGGGCAAGAAGTTCTCACGTCATTGTCACCTGGGAGCGACCACAGGTGTTGCCCGCCAGACCTCCCTCAGAGTCCCCGTTCCTGAGATGGCCACAGCGAGGTGGCGCGGGTTTGGCCAGTGCTGGGGCTGTTCCTCCGGGAACCGCCGTGACGCCGCGGTGCCTGCCCGCCTTCCTGTGTGTGCAAGGAAAACGTGTGCCTGGTGCCTACAATGCGAGGAGTCCCTGCCGTGCTCCAGGAGGGTAGTAACAATAAGATGGCTTCATTGAGGGAGAGGTATAGAAACAGATCTGCAAATCATACGCCTGTCTTGGGCTCGATGGCCTTAAAGGTCCTTTCCGACCTAGACGACTATGATTCTGTCATATGAGATGCATCCGTTGTTACCACCTGATAAGGCTGAATCAGTAGTTGACTGCTACTTCCAAGAAAGTCACAATAAACAACTGAGGTAATCCAGTTTCCGTCACTCATATGTGAGCCTACTCATAAGTGGTGACTTGGATCACTTCTGGCTGCCTTCCTTGGCTTCTTGGTTTTCTCAGCCGTTACCTTTCACTTCTTCCTCCAGAGTAGTCATGCTCTTACTGAATATATGCTGTTCTGTTTTACCGAATATGTGCTGTTCTGTTGGGCTTTTTTCTGCAATATCACTGAGTTTTTTAAAGCAAGAATACTCTATGAATGCTGCAACTGCATTTAGATATGCAATAAATTCATACTTTTTACTAGTTCTGTGTTAATTCACGACAATAAACTAGTTATCATAAGTGGTATGGGTTTTTTTCTTTTTTTCTTTTTTTTTTTTTTTTTTGTTTTGTTTAGTTTCTTAGATTTGGTAGCATGCAGGTTACTCTATTATTTTGAGGGTGTTTTTGGTAAGATACCACTACAAGTATCCAGTTTGGAAGTAAATTTCATTTGGGTAGGTGGAAATCATGAGAGCTGGAGGTCAAAATTTTATTCAACTTTTAAGGAACTATGCTTTTGGCTGCAAGTCATCTGTCGTTTTATGATGTGTCAGAAATTGGCAAGAAGAATTAAGCAGTGAAATTAATGGCTGATAGCTTCCCATGTGAGACTTTACATGGAATACCAGATGACAGAAGAAAGGCAGGAGCAGCTGGTCATCTGTCTTAGACCCATCATTACAGATGAGGTGAAGTGAAGGCAGCAGTAGCATCCGCTCCCGTCCACCTCACCTTCCCCTGACAGGCTGGTCTCCTCTGTCCCCTTTAAGACCCTGATAGGTATTTCAGCATCTGCTTGGCAAAGCAGTGGTAGCAGGTAGAGCTAGACTTCCACAGAAGAGCAGTCGTTGCTTCTGCTCTTCTTTTTTCATGCTATTGGAAAAATGACTTCTTAAGGGGCCAGTTTTTCTGAGATGCTGTTGTGGTTTAACCCCAGCCTGCAGCCAGGACCACGCAGCTGCCTGCTCACTCCCCCAGTTTGGGATGCAGGAGAGAATCAGAAGAGCAAAAGTGAGAGAACTCATGAGTTGAGATAAAGACAGTTCAATAAGTAAAGAAACAGCCGTTGCACACAAGCAAAGCAACACGAGGAATTCACTCACCACTTCCCATTGGCGGGCAGGTGTTCAGCCATCTCTAGGAAAGCAGGGCTCCATCATGTAATGGTCACTTGGGAGGACAAACGCCATAAGTCAGAATGTCTTTCCCTTCCTTCTTCTTCCCCCAGCGTTATATACTGAGCATGATGTCATATGGCATGGAATAGCCCTCTGGTCAGTTGGGGTCAGCTGTCCCGGCTGTGTCCCCTCCCAACTTCTTGTGCCCTCCCAGCCCGCTCGCTGTCGGGGCGCTGTGAGGAGCAGAAAAGACCTTGAGAACTTGCAACAACCAAAAACACCAGTGCATACCAAAAGTATTTCTCATCTCTCATCCAAAACTATACCAGCTATTAGTAAAAATTTTAACTCAGTGCCAACTGAAACCATGACAGATGCAAGAAGGTGTTTTTTGTGGTGAAAACAGGAATTCCACAATTTCCTTTACTTGGTGTCTGTTAGTCATAAGAAAATAGCTTTGCCTTTATCATAATTGTGTAATTCTCCTCTCTACTTCTGTCCAACCCCATATACCTGTATTTATTACAAGTGAGGTAGAATTTACACAGCCACACAGGGAGTTAGCAAGCCTGGTGGCATCAGCTCGGACGTGGTTAGTACACGTAAAGAACAGTTTTGCACTCAGGACTTCCCAGTTCCAATCACACACAAAAAGAATCTGCACCAGAAGTCAGGGTGCTCCTGCTCTCCAGTTTCTTCAGCACCCTGAAGAAAACTGCTTCTTTGCCGCACCAGAAATTTCCATCTCTATGTTCGATGTTTGGTTTGATACTAGTCACTCTCCCAACTTTCTTCCTTTTGTCCATACTAGGCATAACAACAGTACAGGGAAGGGTATGTCTCAAACTCCTTTATGACTCGTTCAGAAACCACATGTTCTTCAAAGTGAGTTAGACTGTGAAAAGAAACAATGTTTCTGTGCTAAAGTGACTTTGAAATGTCTTCGGTTTTTCTGTGGCATTCCCAGTGTGAGCCATGTGAATGTGGGAGTTGAGGATGAGTGCGTCTTCACAGATCTGAAGTTACTTTGCCTGGAGTTAATTTGTGAAATGCATTCGTTGAAGCACTTGGACACTCTCCAGAGGTTCTTTTGCATAAGCAGCAGACTAACATCTGCATCTCATCCACGGGCACAGAGTTCTGCTAAACCTCTTCAGGTTTGAGAACCTCTGCAACTCCTGCCCCTGACTATCTTTGTTGTATAAGTAAGGGAGGAAGGGCCATCAGATTGCGAGCATCTGTGTCTCTCTCAAAAGGCTGGCAAAGAGTATTTCACCTTGCAGGGGGAGAAGTGCAAGAAGGCTGGGGGAATAAGATGCTCTTTGCTCTTGAGTGTGACAGCACATTAAATCCCTGGAACTCGTCGGTACTCAGAAGCTGAAAAGTGCTGCTTTGTTACATCTTTATTTAAAGGAAGTAAACATCTTGTGTTCACCAGGTGCAAAATGTGACTTAAGTATGAACAACTTAAGAACTGTTCTTCCACCAAGTAGATTGGTAGAATTGCGAGAAATAACCTTATAAGATTCTGACATTGTGCTGCTGTGGTGGTGGTGAACAGTTGGCTGTGGAGATGTTACATCCCTGCAGTATTTGCTTTGAGGGAGGTGGGTCCCTGCTGAATCTCTAGAGTAAAGAGGTACACTTACTCACTTGGACTGTTTTTTGGTGTATATAAATAAGGCAATATTCCATATACTTAACCCTACCATTTCCTACCTGTCAGCTAGAATCAGGTAATCCTGTTACAAAGACAGTTAGTGTTTCAGTTGGTTTTGTAGTCCCTGAAAAGCGCTAGTTAGTTCATCTTTGTATCCTAAGTATTTACTGAGAGGCGCAGTATTCTTACTTTCATACCACATCTTTTGCAGATTAGTCCTTTTGCCATGGAAGCTGAAGAAACGATGGAATGTATCCAGGAATTCCCTGAACACTATAAAGTTATTTTGGATAGACTGAATGAACAACGTGAGCAGGATCAGTTTACGGATATCACGCTGATTGTCGATGGTATGTACAGGCCTGAGAACCAGTCAGTATACAGACAATTCTGAAAGCTGTGCTGGGAAGCTGTTGGGTGTGTCACAGGTCAATTGTCAGACTGGGCTGCTAACAAATTTTTGGTTCCGTACCAGAGTTGCTTGCAGAGTTTCGTTTAAAATCTCAGGGTGAACAGAGTCTCCAGCAGTGATTAATGATTTTGCTTCTGCTTTTCCAAACAAGGGGCTAAATATTTTCAGATAGAAGCCCACTTTGAAACTGCTGTGCTATATTTAACGTGTTGTTTAAGGATTTCCAAAACATAGTTAAAATACTTTTCCCTAACTTGAGCTCACTGTTCACATGCAGAGAACTTGTACAAATATCATGGTTTAAAAAAAAAACCCCAACAAAAAAACCCCAAACAACAACAAAACAAAAACAAAAAACCCCAAACCAACACCTTGAAATAAGATTTACTTGCTTCTCTGGTATCTGGCTGCTATTTTAATATGTTGTTAAAATAGGGTAGAAGCACTCACTTTTCTTCTTATATGTGCTCTAAGGACATAAATATTAGTTTAAAAGGATGACAGAGATGTAAGTGCTTATTATCTCCTTAGAAAAGGTGGAAGGTGGTATCTGATAGATCACTTCAGATTGCTTCTTATCCCAAACATGTCTTAAAACAGATGAGGACTTCAGGGAAGACAGGAAGTATCCACTAGGACACAGACTTAGCTAAAGGTGTACCACCTGATCTTTAAAAGGATAGCAAGAACTCACTTGAAGGAAAAGAGTCCTACAGAGCCCGGATTAGAAGAAAGTAAGCAAATAAAGAAAAAATTACTCTTCAGGAATTACTGTAGGTTGACTGACAGCAATTGCACAAAACTTATCCTGAATGTTTGTTCCTGCTCTGGTATTACCAAATCCATGTGTTGAGCTCAAAGCTGTTTTTGTATGCAGCTGTGTAGTTCTAGTCCATGTTGCGTCTCTTATCTCTGTGCCATGGAGCCTTATGAATGTTCATGCGTGTGCCAGGGAGAAGGCAACACAGTGATGGGGAATACACAGTTCTTTCTGGAAAACAGGAAGAACAGAGCAGAACCACCTCTGTTTTGCAGCGGTATTTATGCTGGCAGAAGAGATGATAAAATACATCAGCCTGTAAGAGCAACAAAAAACAAGGAGAACCTGGGTAAAACCTGAGAGCTGATCCCAAGACATACAGGAGAAAGTTTGCATAGGAATTTCCCGTAACTTAAATATCTGAAAAGAGAAACACTGGAGTAAGTGATTGAGTTGCTGATTGATTTGCAGACCTTCAGCAAGGTCAGTGATGTCCGTAAGGGTCTGCATGAGATGGGACAGGCTAGCTGCAGTAGTATGGCATGTTACAAGGAGACATACTAATGGACTGTATGCTGCTGGAAGAGATTTGTAGACTGGATGGTCTCTTTTCTGCACTTGCATTTATTCTGCGCTATGAGTGAGGAAGGTGTTATCCTAAACCAGATTTTTTTCTCACTTTGTAGGTCACCATTTCAAAGCTCATAAGGCTGTTCTTGCTGCCTGTAGCCAGTTCTTCTACAAATTCTTCCAAGATTTCACTCAGGAGCCCCTGGTGGAGATTGAAGGTAATATGATTTGTGTAAATAAAAACCTTCAGAGTTGTGTGCCCAAACTGGAAATGAATGTAGTATCCTTGGTATGACCTTACATAACATGCTTGGTCATATCAATTAGCTTTCTAAATCTCAGCTCTTGAGTTGTTCTGAGGCAGCTACCACCAGTGGAAAAAAATTCTTCTGCAGCCTTGAATTAAATCTTTTGGGAGGAAAAGTGTGAGGTTACGTGGGTTGTTGTTTTCCTTTTTTTTTTCCTTTTTTTAATTTTCTTTCCCCCCAGTACGTGGCTAATGGAGGTCAGGCAGACTCTGTATGTTTCTAGAACTAACAGTGTGACATATAATCTTTTCCCTGACAACAGCCGTTCTGGTCAGAGAAAAAGGCTGCCAGTGACAGCAAATGGCAGATGCCTTGGCTGGGATGCAAAAACAGGATGGACATGGAGCAATACTTGCGTGGTAGGCAGGGAGCAAATTCCTGGAGCAGTATTTCAGCTCCCAGTAGTAACATGCTGCTCAGAGGTCTCTTGAGAGAGATTGTATTTTTGTGTTTAAAACTATACTTTTTATTATTCAAACAGCTTTTTGTCTATCTTATCCTTTCTTTTATCTTTGCTGTGGCATAACTCTGTAGTTGCAGATTCACGTATTTCTATAGTAGACTTTTTGTTCCAACATGAGCCTTTTAAAAGTGTCATCTTTATAAAACTGGCAGCTATAGTACTGTGAGCAAAACGGTGAGCAAGCAAGTGTGCAGTATTCATCAGATAGATGAGACTGAGGAATTGCTAAAAGAAATTGTTGTTTTTCTTGCCTGTATACAGGTGTAAGTAACATGGCATTTCGTCACCTAATTGAGTTCACCTATACAGCAAAACTAATGGTCCAAGGTGAGGAAGAAGCAAATGATGTGTGGAAAGCCGCTGAATATCTACAGATGTTAGAAGCGATCAAAGCACTTGAAATCAGGTAAGCACATAAGCCTCTTTTTCTTCCCAACACTGAAACGTGGAGTTACAAGAATCCTTTTGCAAGAGTCAGCTGCCAGTGTTTTGCAGTGCTCTTCCTTATCCTGCAACCTCCTAAATTTGTGTGGGACCGTATACTCTTCTACTGTGAGATATGGGTCAGAATTATACAGGCTGAAAAATGAATGTCACATTCTTTGGGCTGGAACTTTATGACAAGTGACACGGCTGGTAAATGTTGCAGACATCGTAGGGCTGTGACTTTGTGGGAACTAATACCAGGCCTCTGTGCTATCTGACTGCCCACACCATATTGAGAGCTGGGTGTACAGCGATGATGTGCCTCAGGGAATCAGGCCACATTAACAAGCTTGTGCTGGTGTTTTGATTTCACGCAGCTTCCTGAGAGAATAAGCAGTAATCTTAAAACTTCTTGCTGCAAAAGGCAGTGCGAGGTCAATGGTTGGACTTGATGATCTTAAAGGTCTCTTCCAACCATAACGATTCTATGATTCTATAAAATTAGCCTCTCAAACTTCTTGATTGAATGTAACTGTTATAATCAATTTTACACGGGACCAATACTTTATCAAATGTTGCTGTGGCACCTTTTATGCAGTACCAGGAACTGTGCTCCATCGCCAGACTCCAGCCTGAGAAAAACAGGTGTCAGTCCTATTATGCTGTTTTTCTTCCCCTTCCTTCCCTTTCACAAAGTGCTCCCACATTCTCATTCCTTCTGCATGCTACACTGTTCTGCTGGCATGAGGCAGAGGGAGGGGCAATAAATGCTACAAGCATTACAGTTATTCTTGCTTTCTGTTCTAGACCCACTGAAAGGTCTTTACATTCAGGCTAAGGAAAGACTATTGCTTCCTTTTTATCTCCCCATAGACACATTAGTCAAGGAGAGCGACATTTGCGCCAAGTTCCTCTAATAGCCAGCTAACATTTTGTTTAAAAAAACCCTCTGTGATATGATACACTGGAAACTTGGTTTTCAACATAAGCATTTATTTCTGTATTTACTTATTGTGTGCTTATTCTGTGGATTGGAAGTAAAGCTGAATAAGTATGTATATTTTTTTAATAGGAAAGATATAGGATTGTGCATTTCTAGTCCTATCCTGCAGCCCTACAAACACCCTTTTTTGACATTATTCAGATTAAGCATGGTACCACTAAAAGATTATTTATTTTTTTTTTTATTCAGGAAAAATACCAGACTTCAGCTGTCTGCTTGAGCAATTTAAAAGAAACTTGAAACTGGAAAAGAGTGTTCTAATCAGTTTCACTTTGAGTCAGTGTGCACCGGTAGAGCAGTTGAACCAGGGTTCAGATCCATCCATAAAGCTAAACTGTCCAGCCTGCAATTATTTCCCACTGTTGTATAATGTTATGCAGTTTGTTGGTTATGCATCAGTGGTAAACGCTGTAATTTTTGTGTTTCATGGAAACAAAGTGTTTTGCTTAACGAAAACACATGCAAGCCAGTCTATTCTTAGAGTTATTTCCATTGTTCATATATTTTGAAAAATTTTTTGTGGGCGTTTGTTTTCATATTTTTTTTTTTTTTGTTAGAAAAACAAACTTGGGTACCACTGTCAGTCTCTGTTTTCCCCTCCATAGTGAGAGGGGCAGAATTGCAATACAGTGCCTCAGTCAGAGCTTTGACTGAAAGACTTCAGAAACTTCAGCTGAATAGAGATGGTTATAGAACTAATTATTTGTATAATGCATCAAAGGCTTGCACATCACATAATCTAGACTAGAAAGAAAACAACCATCTGTTATTCCTTAAAGTGCAGTTGTGCTGTATGTGTGTATCCCCATTTAAAGTTTCACACAATGTGGTCAAGGATGGTAGTCTCCTCTTTGCTGAGCAAATTATTCTTTAAGCACATGATCCTGGAGCTCCTTGCAGTAACATGCAAACCGTCACCTTCTAGACATTAGAAATCCAGGCTAGATGAAACTAAGTTTAGCTGCTCTGCCTTCCTGTGTCTGAATAGAGTAAGGTGCAATTTAATAAGCTGTATCCCGCATTAGATCATTAGCAACACATCTCTGACATGACTTATGTATACTGGGTGAAGCCTCATCTCTCCTATTACTAGAAAATGTGAAAGTGATAGAGAGTAGATTATGTGAAAGTGTTCATCAGGCTGCAAAGGAAGGTAAAAGCAGAGCTTACTCCTGTCAGTCTGATTTGAGGGGAAGATAGCCACTCATTCTCAAAATTGATAATCCGTAGTAAAACCTCCAGCACGTAAGTGCTGTGGATGATGTTGAAGGTGTGACTTGAAAGCGTGGGCCCACTCAGCTGTCTGTGTTTTGAGATAGCACGCTATCCCTGAGACCTTGGAGGAAGGGGGTTGTGTGTGTATGATGCAGGGAGAACGGGAACAGAGCTGGGGGTTGTGTTTAAGCCCAGAAAATGAAACTAGAATGTTCTTTACACGTCCCAGTGGCTTTTATTTTTACCTCAGCTGTTAGCTGCATGCTTTCCTGAAGTGTAAGTTGTTATATTAATCATTGTGTGAAGTCACAGCTGCGGTGTTTTCTACCAAGCTGTAAGTGCTGCAAGCAATTGCACGCATTCCAGGAGGAATAGGGTAGGAAGGACTTGAATCTTATTTCTGAATAGGCACGCCAAAGAACTCCTTCCTTCAGGGAAGTTTTCTTTCCAAGTGCAGAATTTCACAAGTTTCTTAGATAAACCTATGTCTTTAGGTTAACTGGCCTTTCTTAATAGGTGCTTTGTATCATTCAAGCAGGGCTGTTTAAAACACTTTAGTAGCCTTATGTCAAACGCTCTGCAGCTTTAACCGTGCTATTTTACAGCTGTAAGGAGTATAGATTAAGGACAGATTACTTTCTGACACGCACACAGATTATGTGGTCATTTGTCTTTCAGCTTCTTTGAGAAACAGCTATGGAATGTTGGATGCAGAAGCTCAGTATTAGGCAGGAATTGTTATGTCTGTGCTTATGGATCTTAACCATGTTTATGCAAATGCTTTACAGGAACAAAGAAAATTCATCACCCTTAGAATCAAATCAAACACAAGAAAAAAATAAACCAAAAAAGAGGAAGATAGCTGAAACCTCTAATGTTATCACAGAAACACTGCCATCTGCAGAATCGGAGCCTGTTGAAATTGAGGTTGAGATTGCTGAAGGGACGATTGAAGTAGAAGATGACAGCATTGAAACACTTGAAGAAGTAGCTTCTGCAGAGCAATCCATAAAGTACATCCAGACAACGGGTACATCGGATGAATCTGCTTTGGCTCTTTTGGCAGATATCACTAGCAAGTATCGTCAGGGAGAGAGGAAATGCCAGATCCAAGAAGAAGGTGATAGTGCAACTGATCCCTCGTGCAAACAGGTAGAAGGTATTGAAATTGTGGAACTTCAGCTGTCACACGTGAACAATTTATTCCACTGTGAGAAATGTAACCGTTCGTTTAAATTGTTTTACCATTTTAAGGAACACATGAAAACACACTCTACTGAGAGTTACAAGTGTGACATATGCAATAAAAGGTACCTACGAGAAAGTGCTTTGAAACAGCACCTCACCTGTTACCACCTTGATGAAGGTGGTGCCAGCAAGAAGCAAAGACCTGGCAAAAAAATACACATATGCCAGTACTGTGATAAGCAGTTTGACCACTTCGGGCACTTTAAAGAACACCTCCGGAAGCACACAGGTAAGAGCACTGCTATAGTCCTGTCCTTGTGGCCTTCGCTCTAGCATTTTGGGGGTTTTGCGTTTTTAGGGGAGATAGAGAATATGCTGAAGAGAACAAAAGTCCTGAGTGCTAGAAATACTTGGCTTCTAGTTACAACTAAAGCCCTGTAACTGAAGTAATTTGTATACAAACTTCCTAGTAAAAATTAGTTTTCCTAGTACAAATGTGTTTTACAGGAAGTATAGTTTGAATTGCAAATAACATATTCCATAGGAGTGAATAAATGGACTCTATTTGTGTACCTTGAATAAATGATCCCAAGAAGTTAATTAGATAAATGCCTGTCTTTGGTGTGTTTGAGGGAAAAAAGTAATAACTAGGTTTACTATTTCTCTTTAATCCCAATCTACATAACGATATGGTAGTTTTATGGTTATGGTTGAAGTCCTTGGTATTTGTTTCATATTAGGCAAATAAAAGTCACTGTGTTAGTTGTTGTGAATTTCTTTGGGTTAAAAATATTTATTTGGGGCAGTCTCCTTCCTGTGACTGTCAGATGATAAAGGACCTGCACAATATTGGGCTACCCCTGCTCAGAATTTGTGTCCTGTGAGTTACAGTTGGCAAGTGAACTCTCATCCATTCTCATAAAAGGAGAAAAAGATAATCATTAGATCAGGCCAAAACCCTCCTTCTTCGTAAAATCTCACTTAGATGAGACTAAACTCATAGTTGGATGACACATGGGGAGGACAAGCAAGTTGTCACTTTTAGCAGAGGAGTTTAGCCCCCAGCTTGCCGATGTGTTTCTCAGAGGAGAGGAGAGAAGACAGCTGGCACGCTCTCTGTGTTTTCCATCACTGCTGTGGCGGGTGCACCCCAGCTCACAGCATTGACGTGACTTGTGCAAGAAGTCAGGCAATGTCTTTTGGTCTTTGGATATTGCCATCATTGTCTTTGAATTGTCACTTTCAGACACTTTCGGTAGAATATGTTGGAGATTACTGAAGAATCTGAGTAAGAATAGAATGCATCTGTCCCTGATTGGTGTCTTGCTCCAAGTAACTATTTAAATGTGACCAGATCACAGGGCAGGTGACGGTCTGTGGTGTGGGTTTTGCTCTGTGGTATCCATTGGTTGCTTGGGCAAAGTCCATGATTTTTCACCTGCAAGACTGATGGCAGTTCAGCATCCTGTGCATTACCTGTACAACAGTCTCCAAAAACACAGCATTTTGGAACCACTGGGGGAATGTCCCCACCATTTAACATATTCCTGTAGCCTTTAGGTATATAAGTGAGAATTATTGGCTACTGTGGATTTCTTTTGCAAAGCTAATTAGGAATTTCTGAATATCCTTACCTCTGAAGATACCGGTTTGTTTGCTTTCCATCTCAATAGTCAATGACCACTGCATTCCTGAAAATGCGGGCTTTCAGACTAGCTAGGATAGATTATGTTATTCACTAAAATGTCTCAGGCTCTTTTCGAGTTCATTAAGATGTTTGTTTCAGTTGTGTCAGTACCTCCACAGATTAATTATCAGACTTTCAGAAGAAACACACTGTTCCTAACTTTTTGTACTTTAATTTCCTTGAATTTCATTGTGTTTGTGCATGATGGAATTAGTAAACAGAGATACAAGTTGTTCTTTGTTACCACTTGATGACAGTAATAACAATATACTATTTGGGGTGAAAAGGGGGAAAGGACCTGTTTTCAGCCTCCCCTGCTGTTGTCCTTAACTGGCTTCTGTGTTTGGTACTGGGTTTGAAATGAAGTGGCCAAACTGAAAGGAATTTTTATCTTCCTTTATTTTCCCATTTATGTCCCTCTGTGCTTTCTCTTCACTGGATTTAAGGGGGGGGACGAGGTCTGTGTTTGTTTGTTTGTTTTAATACTGATGCATTGTTATTTCATGGTCATTCCATGCCAACTTCTTTTTCTGGAGCTCAGTTTCAGCTCTCAAGCATAAGCTGTTATTGTTCTTGAAAATAAAACTTCGTATTATTTAAGTACGTCCTTCTTTAATGTGTCACTTCGTATGTTTACTAATGTGGATTCTTTAATTGTAAATATTATCAGACAAAAAAAGAGAAATAGTTGCTATTTCCTTAAGGTATTTAATCAGAATAGTAACTTAATTTCCATAACAACCTAAGTGTACCTTAAATGGCACTGGGAATTACTTTTTTTTTTCTGAATGATAATTCTGACTCCATATTAGGTTTTTGCCCTTTTATTTACATAAATAAAGTTTACATACAATGTCTTTCTTTTCTTCTGTAGAATAACCCAGTTGTCCACGTCTTTCGCAATCTAAACAAAAGAAAGGCAGGGGAAGAAGAGAGAGCTCACAGAAGACTGGCTGGTTTTATACACTCACAAATCTCCGTATCTGTCTTACCAGGTGAAAAACCGTTTGAATGTCCAAACTGCCACGAACGTTTCGCTAGGAATAGTACGCTCAAATGTCACCTGACGGCCTGTCAGTCTGGAGCTGGAGCTAAAAAGGGAAGAAAGAAGCTGTATGAGTGTCAGGTGGGTAATGGAAGTAGCACAGTCTGAGGCTAGGCACCTCCTTCCTGTGCTGCGGCAGTGTGGGAGTACTGAGCAGGAAAGGCAACAAGAGTGCGCTTATGTCTCCAACAGCTACTTTTAGTAAAATAAATATAAGGATGACGTTCAACCACAACATACAGATAAATTCTTGTATCTAAGTAGTGCCATTTAAAATACATAATTACTGATAATACTCATAATACTTACAATCAGAGAGATTCTTATGGGTAGGTAAGTGTTCATCTGCATTTTACTGATCTTTCTACTTCCTTTTCAAGGTTCTTGATGCACTGACCTAGGCCTTTCCTGCTTGTGAGCATGCTTCACTGAAGTCCACAATACAAAGTGCTGTTTTATTTCCTATTTTATTATTCTTCTGCCTTCCACTACCTGAAGGGGGCCTACAGAAAGGATGGGAAGGGGCTGTTTGCAAGGGCATGTAGCGATAGGATGAGGGGCAATGGTTTTAAACTAGAGCAGGGTAGGTTTAGATTAGACATTAGGGAGAAGTTCTTTACAGTGAGGGTGGTGAGACACCAGAACAGGTTGCCCAGAGAGGTGGTAGAGCCCCATCCCTGGAGACATTCAAGGCCAGGCATGATGAGGCTCTGAGGAACCTATCTGGTTAAAGATGTCCCTGCTCACTGCAGGGGGGTTGGACTAGATGGCCTTTAAAGGTCCCTTCCAACCCAACACCTTCTATCATTCTATGATTCTATTCTCTGATTCTGTGTATGACTAAGTAATTTTGAGTGCTGATGTGTAAGGTTAGTGTTCTAAGAAGTGTATGCACAACTACATTCTACAGCATTAGCCTGGGGCGGGGGAGGGGAAAGCATGGTACTAGCATCACAAATCCATTTTAACAGACTTCAGCAGCAAAACGGAGATACTGCACTACAGTAGTGGAGGCAGCTGCACTACACAGACCTGTTCTTGAGTTAATCCCTGTCAGATACTCTATCATCCTTCTGTGCTGTTGCCGAAAACTATGAGGAGATGGGACATTCTGTTTCAAAACTACTTGCAAGGAGTGAAGGGGTGTTGAAATGTGCGTTCTTTGCTGTTTTCTGCAGACAAGAACGCTTGCATGGACAAAGACTGCTGAGCCTGTTTCTTTACTCCAAGCCTGACCCTTCCCCACTCTTCTCTCTCTTCTGCCCTGGCACCTCACTCGTTTCTGCAGTTTCTGTGTGGTGTTTTCAGGCTACTTACCTCTGTGCTAGCTGGAGGGAAGGAAGTGTGCTCATGTGCTTTGTGAAAACAGGGTGTCTGCAGTTGAGGCGGTACTTCTAGCTGGAAGAGAATTAAAGGGATGGAGTTTTAAGAGAATTTTATCTGCTGAAATCACTCGCGTGTTTTTTTGAAATGGCAAAATGTGCAAGTTCAGTCTAGCCAGTTAAACCTCACGATGCCATGAGCAAATGGAAGCTGATAAGGAAAAGTTGGCTAGAGGTACTCCATCTAGAACTTCAGTAAAAGGACAGTTTGTGTTACACTTTCATTGTACAGTATTATTACATAAATAGCTTTCAACCCAAAACTCTAGCACCAGACATTTATTGGGGCGTGATACTGTACGTGAATTTCACGTAAGGTTAAAATAAGAAAACTTTCAAATGCTGTACTGACTTAAAAATTTTGTAGGTATCCTGTGTATGCACAACTCAAAGTAGCACACTGTTTCTTAAGCATGAATAATACCAGGTTTTCTGTTCATCTGAAGCTGACTTCTCAGCTTTTACGTCTAACTGTGAAGCCATGATCTGAAGTAGGCACTATACTTTGTCGTATTTCTGTTGGCACTGTCTAACATGCTGTATCTTTTGTTTCAGGTTTGTAACAGTGTGTTTAACAGCTGGGATCAATTCAAAGATCACTTGGTAATACACACCGGTGACAAACCCAACCACTGTACTTTATGTGATTTGTGGTTTATGCAAGGCAGTGAGCTGAGAAGGCATCTCAAAGAAATGCACAATATTTCAGAACGAATAGTGGCAGAAGAGGTTCTTCCAGTGGAAGCTGTGGAAGCTGAACCAGTAACATCAATGACTATAATAGAACAAGTGGAGCAAGTTCATGTCCTGCCAGTAATTCAGGTACAAGTGGATCCTGCACAGGTAACTGTGGAACAGATGCACCAGGATCTCATACAGGACAATCAAGTGAAAGGCACACAGATAGATGAACTGCAAGAACAGGTGCAAATTAGTTACTTGGAAGTCGAACATATTCAGACTGAACAAGGTGCTGAAGTTCATGTGGAGCAGCTACATGTTGAGCATGTAAATCAAATACAGATGGAAGAAGTTCAGGCAGAACTTATAGATGGAACAGACCTTGAACAAGTAGAATATGAAAGTGTTGATCAAAGAGAAGCAGAGGAAAAGGAACCTAATCAAGTAGGTCATGCAGATAAGGAAGATCACGAACAAGCTGAAGACTTAAAAACTCAACAGTTAGTGGACACACAGAATGAAAAGATGGATGAGTAGGAAAATGACGACACTGCAGGTTTAGGAATGAAATACCAAATTATTTTTGTTAACTTTTACATTGTTTTTTGAACCGTGAGTGGTCACCTTTCCAATATGCTTTCCAATATGTCCTTAGGAAGCTGGACAAGTGGACCAAAATTAGCTTTCTTCATGTACAACTAAACTTCTCTCATATGTGAAAAATAACTTTCCCATTCATGTAATACCATGGAACAGAAATTACCACAGATGGGGACAGCTTTGTGAGGATTTTAATAATGAATAGCTTGTATCCTTGTTACACCATCCCTGGGTATATGTAGGGGTAACTTCATCTCTTTGTCTCTTGCAACAGAAGCAAACTCTTCTTGTAGAATTGCAGAGTGTCTGTGGCAGAAGAATCAGTAAAATCTGGTGGGTTCTGTTGTAAGTGGCAATTGGGTACCTGTGAATTTTCGGATCAGACTGTTTGCTGTGTCTTAACAGCAGTTCCTAATTTTCAGGCTGGGGAAAAAACGTTGTTGCTGGAGGTCTCTGAGCACAAAAATCCTGTGCCTTTTCAACACTGACTGGCTAAATTTCCACAAAGTTCCTAGAGTGTTCAGGAACCTAGTTCAGTAAAAGGCAATGTAGGTAATGTTATAGCGCTTTATATTTTTGCTTAAAACTGTCAGCTTCTGATTTTTTATTTTTTTTTGCATTAAATTTAGAGGCGGGGGGCTGAGGGAGGAAACAGATTCCATGTGGAGGCAGCAGGACACTCTAAAAGGAACCCTTTAAAAAGGAAAACCTTGGTAGAATCTGTGGTAAACAGGAGCTGGAAGAAAACTACCAGCAGACTCTTCTTTTATGAATTGTCATTTTTGAAAATGAATATGTTTAAACATAAATATATAGGAGATGTGTCTATATGGTATCAGGTTCCCGGTTTTTTAAACAAAATTCTGACACTTGACACAAAGATGTGCTAAACATAAAAGCCATAGGTATGAGTGGTAAGCTGTGGATTGAAAAGTAGGACTGTAAATAATTTAATCAATATTAGACAATAAAACAATACCAACCATGAAATGTTGCATTATTTGTTTCCTCCAATAAATTAGGAACAACTGAGTGAGCAGCAGTTACAGTGCCAGCTCCCAGTGGTAAGAATCAATCTCGTTTTTAATATGACTAATAGCTCTTTCCTGTAAAGTTAGATTTGTTTAGAAAATACTTGTCTAGCTCTATATTCAAGGATGCTAAGTACTTCTAATTCTCAATTATTGCCTTGAGATTAGAGGTTCTCCGCACTTCTGAAAAACTTTCTTTTCAAAGCCTTAACTGCAGGGAGGAATTTTTGCAAAGATGTTCCCTAATGCTCTTGGTAATCCTGTAGACCTTAGTTAAAATCAGGCTTTTCTATTCAGTCTTCTCCAAATGCAGAATTATTTCCTGGGATTTGTGCTTTTATTTAGTCTCGTTCAAAATGATTCTTGTGTTTCATCATAGCCTTCAAGAAACTGTTGCAAAACAAACATGGATCTCAATTAAAATTTCAAACAATTTGATTAATGTAACTTGCATTCTTTTTTATGATGTTTTTATGTTTTCTGAGATACAAGTAATATATGATGAGTTTCTGTGCAGAGTGATGAGAATGTGGCCCAATGTTAATCATGAAAGTAAAAGTTGGCTACTGTATTTTTACCCGGCTTTTGATAAGAAGCTCATCTTTTGGTAACACCAAGGAGACAGACTTGCTTGCTTAACTGCGTAACTAGTTTTTTAGGTATTTGTGCATGTAGACACAAGGTCCGTGTCTGTGGAATTAAAGGAACAATCTGGCTTTGTGTCTAACCAATGAAAATAACTTTTAGGTAATTCAAATCCAGCTCCCATCTAGCCCTGCTTCAGCCATGGCTGTTCCCAGCTCTGTGACCGCGTTCACGCCCTCGCCACGGCCCTGCGCTCAGGCTGGGCCATGGTGATTTCTGCCCGGCGGGTTTTTAACTCAAACTGGGGCCTTGACAGCCATAGCTGTCTCTGCTGGTGCTTCCTCCTCCTTTCAACGAGGGCTGGCGGCCTTGTGAGGAAATAATTTGTACCGTTAAAAGACCTGAAGCGAGGAAGGGTGGTGCGGGCCGCGCACTCCCAGGGTGCGCGTCTCCAGCGCGGGAGAGGAGATCCCGGGCGCTGCGGGGGACTGTGCCCGGGGGGCCGCCTGCCGGGGCCGCCGCCGGCGGAGCTGTCCAAGGTTCGGCGGCGAAGGCGGCCCCTCAGGCCGTGCCGCCGCCGTACTCCTCCCTCAGCCGGGGGTACCGGCCCCCTCAGCCAGGGGCCTCAGCCAGGAGCCACCGCCAGCCCCTGCCTCAGCCGGGGCTACCCGTCCCCTCACCCTGGGCCGCCGCCATACCGCCGCCTCAGCCTGGGGCTACCGGCCCCCTCAGCCAGGTGGCCGGGAGCCGCACAGGCCCCCCCACCTCTTCCGAGGGTCGCTGGGGGTGCGTGGGGGAGGAAGGCCCGTCCCCATCGCGGGAGGGGAGGGAGGGAGGGAGAGAGGCGGGCAAATGGCGGGCCGCCTGACAGGAGCAAATGGCGGGCGGCGGGCAGGGGTGGCAGCGCTGAGACCCGCGGTGGGGGGGCTGGGAGGCGGACAGGGGCGGCGAGGCCCGGCGGAGGCGGCGGTCAGGTACCTGCTCTTCCAGCGCGGCCTTTGCCGGCAGCTCCGCTTGAGCCCCGGTGCCTGCCCGCGCTTTAACTGGGGGGCGGCGGGGAGCGGGGGGGGCCGCCGGTGCGGGGCGGCCTTCCCCCTGCCGCTGGAGGGGCTCTAGTAGTGTCAGTGATACTTCGCCGCGGCTGTTTTAATTTGTATGTTAATTGGCGAGGGCCTGTGCTGGAGGCGTAGGCGGTGCCCGTGTGGGTGGTCGTTATTTGTCATGTAAATACAGATTATTTGAGAGACACCTGCATTCTATCCGGCACCCCCTTCTTATCCTGGGACGGATCAGAGCCTGAAGCCAAAATATTTTCAGTCTATGATATCCCATATTGTGTTTAACATAAAAAGTGTATGACTAATTCCACAGAAGGAGCCAGGGCATGCTTCAGTGTTTTCTGGGTTGGGATATTATTCCTTACATACTGTAATCTGTTTGTATGGCTTTAGAGCGGCTGGCACCATTACTGCCAAACATCTAGCAGCGGGTGTCACAAGAAATTGGTAGTTTCAGGACTTTTTCCTTTAAGGATGTAAACTGGCATTTCAGTTGATTCACACCAAATAGATTTGTTGACATAACGTGTGTCACAGCATGTTTAGATTGTTCCCAACACAGCTCGGGGCAAAGACTGAAAACCGGTGCTCATTTTCAGGGAGAGAAGGGCGTTTGTGCATGTGTGTGTAAAACCCTGAATTAAATATCAAAAAGGGTCCTAAATTACATATATAGTATTTTTTCTTGCACTGGATAATTTCTTTTTAAATATTTTCTCGGATCTGAAGCCATATTAGGAGCTGAGCAATCCCATGGCTGTAAATGAGTGAATAATTTGGCTGAGTTTATTTTTCCTGACCACTTAAATATCATCATCCATCTTCTAGTGCCTTTAATTCAACTGAGACTTCCTTTCTAAATACTGTCTTATCCCACATATAGATGTGAAAACCTCAGGATTTTAGTTAGTTCTAGACAGTTGATCTGTTCGGGAATTAGTAACTAGGATACCTGACTATGCCAGTTTTACTGTTCTTACAGTTACTTCTTTGGGATCTTTTGAGTGTTGGTTTAAAAATTGCAGCTTCTGGTGTATTTAAAAAAATGTTGTCCAGTTGTGTGGTCCTAACCTTTATCACATACTTTGTCAAAATACTCAAAATAATTTGGTAAACTAACACAGGGCCTGCACTATTGCAAATATAAATAACGTATTATAATACATTCTGATCTAGTGATTCCGTTTTGAAGGCAATTAAGTTGCACTGGAAAAGAATTGGTTGCTCAGCACTCAAAGGGTTGTGATTGGCGGTGCGGAGTCCAGTTGGAAGCCTGTAACTAGTGGTGTTCCCCAGGGGTCAGTACTGGGCCTGATCTTGTTAAACGTATTCAACGACCTGGTTGAGAGGACAGAGTGTACCCTCAACAAGTTTGCTGGTGATACAAAACTGGAGGAGTGGCTGACACACCAGCAGGATGTGCTGCCATTCAGCAAGACCTGGACAGGCTGGAGAGTCGGGTGGAGAGGAACTTGATGAAGTTCAATAAGGGCAAGGGTAGGGTCCTGCATCTAGGGAGGAATAACCCCAAACACCGGTACAGGTTAGGGGTTGACCTGCTGGAGAGCAGCTCTGTGGGCAAGGACCTGGTGGACAAGTTGACCATGAACCAGCAATGTACCCTTGTGGCCAATGGTCTCCTGGGGTGCATTAAAAAAATTGCGGCCAGCAGGTTGAAGGAGGTCATCCTCCCCTTCTACTCTGCCCTGGTGAGGCCACATCTGGAGTACTGCATCCAGTTCTGGGCTCACCAGTTCAATAAAGACAGGGAACTACTGGAGGGAGTCCAGCAGAGGGCTACAAAGATGATCAAGGGACTGGAGCATCTCTCTGATGAGGAAAGGCTGAGAGACCTGGGTCTGTTTAGCCTGGAGAAGAGAAGACTGAGAGGGGATCTCATCAATGCTTATAAATATCTTTAGATATTTATATCTTTAGATATTTATAAGGCATTTATAAGACAACTTTAGGGCGGGTGTCAAGAGGATGGGGCCAGACTCTTCAGTGGTGCCCAGCGACAGGATGGGCACAAACTGGAACACAGGAACTTCCATCTGAACATAAGGAAAAACTTCTTTACTTTGAGGGTGACAGAGCACTGGAACAGGCTGCCCAGAGAGGTCGTGGAGTCTCCTTCTCTGGAGATATTTAAAACCCGCCTGGCCGTGTTCCTGTGCAACCTGCTCTAGGTGAACCTGCTTTGGCAGGGGGTTGGACTAGATCTCTGAAGGTCCCTTCCAACCCCTACCATTCTGTGATTCTGTGATTGTAACCACATTACAATATAATACACTGATCAATTAGCCCTTTGCTATAAAGGATTTTTCTTTGGGTCATGTAGGTTGAACTTCATGGGATGATTTTCTGGACTTCATCACTTGGGAAATGAGATGCTTTTTGGAGTGGAGGTGTTACAGGTTCCCACTCCATGAGACACAGAGTGCTGACCTAAGCAGATGTGGCATCGTAGCAGCTGTAGTGCTTCACCTGGGGAAAGCACAACTGACAGAAATCGTTGTAAGATATGTGTTCAAAACGTGCTCTTTTCAGCGGGATTTACGGTTTTTGCTCTTGTATTTGGAGGCAAAGTTACACTGGGGTGGGGAACATAACAAATACTGAACCATACTGAGAAGTGATGGGATAAACTCCTTGCAGCTGGAAACACCACACAACTTTTGGCCAGTCTTAGCCTCCGGTGTTACTCCAGAGTCCTAGAAGTCGGGAGTGTTTGCTTCTCTTGATTTTTACTGCGAGGCAGGGAATAAACTTCAACTGTTGAAACTCTCGGCTAACACTGAGGAAGTTGTCAGCATGGCTTTTCTGTGTGTTTGGAAAAAAGTAGTCGTCTTTGCCTGGGCAACTCTCTTTTAGGACACTTGGCAAATAATACGAATTAGCTCAGCCTCTGGCTGTTTCTGTAGAGTAGGTAAATGGCTAAATGGCTTTTATTTTCCTTTTTTTTTTCTTTTTGTGTACTTTATTATTGTTACACAGAGTAAGTTATTCTGCAGGCAGGCAGTAGTGGAACTGAAAACACTGCGCAGCTTCCTGACTTTCTCTCCTGATTTTCATGTGCAGCATAAAATTGAAAACTCTTCTCCTCATAGCAAGGAAAACAAGTTACTGAGAAAGGTAACTCCAAAATAGAAATCAGTGTGTCTCTTACTTGAAATACGACAGGACTCTGACTAACATGGGAAGCATAGGGTAAGAGTAACTTTATTATGTTTATAAAATAAATACCTATTTGCACACTCAGTACCCTGGAAAATTAATTGGAAAACACTAATATTTTCTAAGAAATAAATTTCAGGTAACACCCAAGGATGTTTCATTGCTTCCAGCATTCATTCATAAGATGAACTTCTCTTTCCTTCTGGTTGTGAATTGGCATTTTAAGGTGCAGAGAGAGTTAGAGATTATACCAATCTAGATATCTGCAATGAAATCACTGTAAGTACGTCTGTGCTAGTGATAAATCTTGTTAATGCTGCACGGAGACAGATCTGCTCGGAGAGCATTAGTGGGATACATTTTCTGCTGGTTGTCATGACAACCATAAATCCATGCAGCTGTACAGTGGTGTGTTAATCCATGCAATTTAATCCAGTTTCCAAATTAGACCATCAATATTGAGCTGCTAGATAACAGCTGGTTTAAATGCTCTCCTTTCTTAAAGGAGAGCATTTAAAGAGCACTCTTAAAGTAGTGCCTGGAGTCCAACTGATGCAGTTCATCACTTCATCGTGATGATCTTCTGGAAAAGAAGTGTTAACCCATGGAGCAATTTGTTGCTGTAATAGCAGTGTATGACTTGTCTTAGTGTCCCAAGCCCGATACTTTGCAGGTGTTTATACTAGGTCATTGCTCTTAGCCTAAATTATGATGTCATGTGTGTTTTAGAGATTGTATCAAAAGTTTAAGGACTCTTTAGTGCCTCATTAAGGTAATCTGATTATTACACTGTGCAACAATGAGTGCTGGTACTATCATGAGTTTTTAAGCTTTTGTTGCAAAATGAGGACATATTTCATTTGGAAGGAAGTTAGAAAACATGAGTATTCCCTGCAAGGTGATTGGAGCATGCTTGAAAACTTGTCTGGCACTGAACAATGCAGGAGAACTGCTCCTGGTTTGAACGGATGCTCAGTTATAGATCCCTCCTTTATTATTTTGCAATTACTATGTTATTACTTCCATAGTTTTTCCTCTGGTTTGCTGTGATTCACTCATGAACTTCAGTGTTTGTGAAAGCTTTCATGAAGTCAAGGTAACCAGGCCCAGTTGATGTGTGCAAGGTGGCCTCTTTGAGATGCTGCATTTGTGTAACATGACAGCCCTCTCCTCCACATATATAATATAATGCTGTTTTCTATACAGCACATATATAATGCTGTTTCCTATATAGCACAGTTGAAGGAATCAGCTTTTTTGAGTCCTGCCGGAAGTGACTGCGTTGGCGGTTGTCTTCTCTGCCCTGCTGGGCCACCGTGAATTGAGTTAATTCTGAGAGGGACAGCATGAAACTGTGCTAATAGTTACAGAGGAAGAGTCCACCAGTGCTTTTAATTTTCAATTTTGTTTTTATACATGACAGAGTTTTCTAAGTTGTTTTTTCTTATTGGTTACAGGTTGCACAGAATCCTCATTTAGAAACTTGGTTTTGCAGAAGTCAAGTTGAAGAGCCTCTGTCAGCTCATGCCCAAGTCTTGTTCTATATTAAGGTACAAAAATTACGCTGTAGAATTGAGCCCGGGGCTGTGCTCTGAAATAAAGTTCCACTTCTCTGGCCAAGCATGGCATAATTGCACTAAAGGAGAGCTGATCTCTTACCAGCATCGATAATGTAATATTCAAAATGAGTAACCAGTGTTTAAATCCCAGTGGCTCATTTTGTTAGCGTTTAACAGGGAAACCTTGCTTTTCCAAAGGCAGTGGAACAAATAAGAGGAACAGGAATGAACATTACAGAACAGTTTATACGCTTCCTGCCCCAGCTGGTGATAAACCCTTAAAGTCCTCTCTCTCCTGTCACTCTGCCACCTTCCCTGGGCTGTCACGCTGCTGTTGGGTGCTGGTGGGCTTGGGCTGCTCTTCCCGAGGCTCTCGAGGCAGCTCGTTCCACTGCGTTTGCCCACCCTGTTTTTGCTTCACTCACAAAGCATACGGATGCACCAATCTCATACCCATGTTGATTTTATTAATTTGTTGACAATTAGTTCATTATTAAATGTAAATTATTTTTATTAATTTTTATTTTGTTGACCTTAAGCGTAAGGAAGCATACTTGATCAAGTACTTGATTTGGATCTGCAGAGTGCAAAAAACTTTCTGCCATCAGCCGTTAGTGGCAGGTTTTCAGCTGTAACTTGCTTTTGCTGCTGAGTTTTTGTCCTTATAGTTAGTTCATACCTTCATCATGCCAAAATCATACATTTATTTTTGCAAACAGGTTGTCCATCATTTTGCTCCCAGTGCTCCTGCACCATATGGTGGAATCACCTCTTGGTTTTACAGCTGCATGCCTGGGCTGGGAGTGGTGCCTGGAGTGAGCTCAGGTGAGGGTCAGTCTCTGGATGCCCCCTTAGACCCATCACCCTGGTAGCTGTCAGGCTCCATGAGGCTGTGGGCCACCGCCTGCAGTAGCCAGGCCTGCATTTGCTCTCACAGCACTAGTATTCATAGCCACGATAGGATTTAGCTCTATAGTTTCACCATTTTACTATTTTGTAGTCAAAAAATGTAAGGCTATTATTTCTTTGTCAGTGTTTTTTCCTTTTGGATGCTGGTAGGCTGGGAAATGTCACAGCCCAGAGGCCTCAGTGTATAATTACAGGTTTGCTTCATTGTAACGTATTTGGAAATACCTGGTCTTCAGGCAATTATCACCCAGTTAAAGTGGTGTCTCTGTTGGAGAACAGTGTGTATTGATGATTTAGTTACCTTTTATATTTTCAAAGTGTTGGTATTCTTTACATACTTGTGTTTGAATACATAGTTTTCTTCTATATAACTGTTATTTGACATTTGGAAATATCCTGAGATGTGTGCTACTGTAAGTGCTTTAGTTGCAGAGGGAAATGGGCGTGGGAAGCAATGAGATTGTGCAATGTTTTTTCCTTAAATTCTGGTTTCTAGATTTACAATATCTTATGTTTTCCTTTCTAAGAATGGGGTGGAAGGAGAAAGCACTTCTCAAACAATTGTTTTAATCCTCTGCCTGTAGCTCTGACGTGAATTTTACTAGAGTGTAGTTTTGGGAACAATAGTGAAAATAGCATTTAAAAGGTTCTAGTGGTCTGGAAGGTATTAATGTTGTTTTGGGAACACAATATCAGCTGCTGTTTCATCTTTTCCATTTCAGTACCTCTCATCAGTGTTACCTTCATAAAGATCAAGAGAACAAAGTGCAAGATTGTTGGTGCAAATAATGCGTGCACGTTGTCCGAATAAAGAGCTAAAGCTTCAGAGCGAACATCATCTGCCATGGTTGCTTCTTGTTTAGGCCTCAGCTGTACAACTCTCTCCCCTCTTGAAAAGTACAGCCCTAGGATAAGCAAGGCAGTAACTCTCTTGAGCATTAGTACTTACTCTGAGCCGTTCACAGGGCTGTGTAAGCTACAAAAGAGCATGCCAGAGGGGCATGGGGATTTGAGCTTTCCAGGAATCATCAGCCCCTCCGAGTGTCGTACTTTCCACTCTCATGAAGAGCTGCCTGGAAAAGCTGTAAGGCATTTACTTACAACTTACTCTTTGTGTCATCGTCTGTAGCTTATTTACGCATGGGTGCCTTGTACAGCTACACCACCACACTCAACACGAACATTGCAGATGGTGGCTGTATGTATTGTATCCTCCTGCTTGGAAGGAATCAAATTCAGTGTAGGCTTCCTTCATCTGTGCTGCTGCAGCGAGGGGAGAGGGCAGCTGCACTCATGTCCTTAAGGACTTGTAATCACATTTATCACTGGGACTGCATTTCTGCAGGTGTCATCTAGAGGCTGGAGGCGCAAATGGTTGGCTCGCCTGAGGCTGGGGACATTCTTGACATCTTGAAAAAAGCTCAGATCCTAGCACGATCAGATATTAAAAAAAACACATCAAAGGAAAGCATTTCAGTAGTGCTAATGCAACGTGTCAGCTCTTCTGCAGCATATCAATGGCTGATTTTTATCTTAATTTGAAGCGTAATCAGCTCCATTTGGTGGAGATTTCCTTGGCAGCAGTTCAATTGTAATTAACAATGACAACTTGCATCAGTAATCAAGATTTTTTAAAAGTATTTTATTTCAAAACCTTCTTGCTTATTCTTCCTTGGGTTTGCTTTGGGTTTTTTTATTCCCTTGTTCTTTTTTTCTGTCACAGACCCCTTTTGGCTGCTTGATGCCACTTGAAACAGCTGATATCTTGCTGAGGAAAAAAAAAGATGCAGGTTTCCCTTCAGAATCAAAGTGCTGGAGCATCAGTAAGAGCTGGGTTTGGCCTTTTTCTCAGATGCGGATTATATCATCCTCTTTGCTGCTATTGGTCTCCGGTGACCCAGGATTTGATGACCTCCTGAGGATATGTTTGGCAGAAAAATGAAATCCTGAAGTTAAGAGATACCTAGAAAGTAGCCTTACACTTTACATGAAAATGTATTTATCAAGCAAAATATATTGAATATATATGGGAATATAGATCGGAGTTGCCAAAACTTCTATACTCAACTATCAGAACAAACACATTGTAACTGAGGCTTAGTTCTTGCTAAACAACTGTTACTTCACTTGGATATCTTGCATAGAGCTATTCCCATAAACCTGATGTCAAGAAACTATTTTTTTACTTTTCTTCAATGACAGGGGTGATAGTCTGGTATGTAAATTTTATGAATAAATTGCTGTACGGGTCTGCATGACAGTCAGTGAGTTGTCCTCCTCCCACCCCTCTAGAAACTTGTTTTAATGGTGCTTACTGTTTTCAAGGCGTGCCTGTAGGATAGTTGAGCAGTGACAGCATTCTCCTCCGTGAAAGACTGTGTCTGAAACCCTCCAGCTTTAGGACAGGGATTCAAATACACCACCAAAGTCTGAGTAAGTGCTCCAGTCATGAGGCTACTTCATGGTAGCTCTTTCAACCTGGCTTCTGTTGGTTTTGTTTGTTTTGTTTAAAAACATATGAAAGTTGTTTTAGTCCAGATGTGGAATAACTTCAGGTTCTTTAAAGAAACTGAATTGTCTTTGTCAGCTCCACGTAACTGACATATGATCCAGTACAGGACATTTACAAAAAAAGAAACTGTTTTGGGACATTGACTCTTATGCTATTCATAGGGAAAAGATACTGGGATCAACGAAACTTAAAAGTAGAGCCAACGCATCACTAACTCAAAAGAATGTAGCTTCCTTAACACATGTGTTGTTTCAGAAATTGTTTCCTTCAGAGAAAGGCCTTTCTTGGCAGTTCCCTTGTTTTCTTCTTTGTTATTTTTCCTCTGTTTGGTCTGATCTGAGAACTTCTTAGTAATAAAAGCATTTGCATGGCTGGATGAGTACATTGAATGATTTTGGATGTGCTGTGTTGAACTGGGCTGCCCACAGTGACAGCAATATTTAATTGGAAAGTGCTGCAACTGTTGGCACTACAACATCTGGGAATGAATGGGAGAAGCTGTTCCCATTGACCTCCATTCCATGCTTTGCTCTCTTCAGGCAAGTGAAGAGAGCACTGGTGGTCTGTCAGGAGTGAAAAGCCTGTGGTAACAGCAGTGAGTGCTTCAGTGGTGGCCGGAGCCAACACGGGAAGAGGAATTCCAGCAACCTACAGTTCTCCAGGGATTAGTGGTTTCCTTTGGATATTGCACATGTGAGTCTGTGGTGGCTATCTGCCTACATACGTGTCTGTGTGGTAGGTATATTGTAAGATTTAATTGAATATGGGATCAGAAGGATTCAAAATGGAAATGTTGAATTCAGGGCTGTAGTACAGGGGAAAAAAGTTGAGCAAGAGCCCTTGAGGTTGCACACTTGCATCTGACCCTGCTTTTGTTTCGCTGGTTTCACTGAAGGAGCCTCTGTTTCTCTGACATGTGTCCATGCAATGAGAAAGGCTTTCTTCTGATTTGATGTTACCATTCAGGTCACCTTAAAGACAAGTATAATTATCTGCAAAATATGAGGAGAAATGCTGAGAAAAGTTAAAAGTCAGAGCTAGATTTGGAGAATACATTCAGTATACGTGTCCGAGCTTTGAAATCTTGCACACTCAGGAACGATCTTGATGTTGTGACAGGTAGTCTACACAAAATGGTATTACAGAAGAACCTGTTTTCTGTCTGCTACAGCATGAAAATGAGAATCAATTGCTCATATTGGAGTCGTCTTCCACCAGGCACCTGAGCTTCAGTTGGCAGATACTGAGATGACAATTAGTTGCAATACAGTTCCACAGAAATTTTATCTTTCAGAAGTGCTTTGTGAAGAATCCCTAAATTTGGTAGCTTCAGCACTGGGAGTTCACTTTTGGTTTTGGTCTCCGCTAGTCCTCCCAGCAGTAAATACAACATGGTGTATGTAAGGGATTTCAATGCTGTGAACAGGCACTGTCTGCCAGGGCCTCCTGAATTTTAAAGCTGATTTGGACTCTGATTCTGTTTGTGTTTATAGGCAATTTTTACATCTGCTACCATAATTTTCATATGTGTAAGGCATTCTGCTAATAGAGGGATTGACAAATGTGTTTCAGTTCAGAAGGGATATGAATATGCTCAAAAGATGTCTCTATTTTATCTGAATCTTGGAGTGCAAACACTGGGTCATCTGGTGAAACTATTTGAGGAAGGATGAAAAAATGCCTCTGTTTACATTATTTTTTCTGTCTTCCTTGAATTAGTATGTCAGAAATTAGATTAAAAATATCTAAGTTACTCTGAAATAATAATTGAAAGAAAATTTTGTCAGAACTGGAATTCTCTTATGGGCTGAAGGAAGAGAACTACTCAGCTTCAGCAGCCTATATCAGAAGTCCCACTATATATGTTTTTAATCTGCTTCAATAGTATTATAGAACTTTTCAAAGAAAGCTCAGAATTCAGTCTTAAACTTAGTGTTGTAGTACAAGAATTTCACAATTAGCAAATTATCCTGGATTCAGATGGGATAGAGTTAATTTTCTTTCTAGTAGCTGCTGTGTTTTGGATTTAGTATGAGAATAATGTTGATAACACATATTGGTTTAGTTGTTGCTAAGTAGTGCGTACATAGTCAAAGACTTTTCCAGCTTCCCATGGAAGCTGAGAGGGAGCATAGACAGCACAAGCTGCCATACCACAGATGTCATGCATACATAATGGGGGGTTTTGGGGGGACAGGGATCCACAGTCACTGCTGAGGATGGGCTGGGCAACTGATCATCAGGTGGTGAGAGCATCTTGTGTTGTATCACTTTATTTTGTATATTCTTTTACCATTATTATAATAATAATAATAATTATTATTATTTTCCTCCTCCGTTACTGTTCTATGAACTGTCTTTATCTCAACCTACAAGTTTTTTTCCCCCTCCTTTTCTTCCTCTTCTCCTTACCTTACAGGGGGAGGGAGGGCACAGAGAGTGGGCAAGCAGCTGTGTAATCCTACTTGCTGCCTGGGGTTAAACCACAATACATGTATTGCCAAGACTCCTTTACATGATGAGAAATTCCGTGTTGGTAATAAAATAGGAAAGGTGAACAGATTCTATCTTCATCAGAAATGAGACTCCATTGTTTGCATCTCATCCATCAGGCTAGCAGTCTGGTTCCTCCAGCAATCTTTCACATGCAGTTCCTGGAGCTTATGAAACCTTGTCATCATCTGTGTGAGCGTCTTAAGTGTACACTAACAACAACTCACTAAAGCTGTTGGCTTAACCTGTTTACTTCTCCAAAGTGAACTGTGCATACAAGCAGTAGTTTTGTGCATTTGTTTGTTATAATGCAAAAATATGAAAAACACCTTAAAGGAATTTCAGGAGTATCATCTGTCGGGGTAGTAAGCAGGAGCTCTGGCATTGCCTAGAGTGAACAGTAAGTTAGTCTATGTGTACATCTAGTTTTATTTTCATGAACAAGAAGAGAGCAGAGTGTGGAAGGAGAGGTTGTCGTTTTGCTTTGCTTTTGATTTAACAATGCCAATTTAACAAATGGTGTGTATGTTCAATTGTGTATCGTGTTTATGAAAAAATGCTGGGGTTCTATATGGAGAGTGCAAGGTGTGCAGCACTTGCTGCTGGCTTTGAGATGGGAGCAGGCTTTCAGAATAATGGTTCTCTGGTTTTTACCATGTTCACTGTTGTAAATTACTGTATCTTCGCTTTTTGAGTGGTTAGTGGTACCCCCAGGTTTAAAAATGAGGGACAAAAATGGATGAAGTTCTTTATTCCAGTAAACAGTGATGAGAAACCATTCGTTCATGCCAGCCATATGATTTAGAGGTTATGACAGTAATCTCTTTCCAGTCCTGTTGAGCTCTGCATGTTGTCACCACATTAAGTGGTGTGGTTAGCTGGGTTTTAGTGTTAATTTTATGAAGGGGATGGAAGAGACATGCATTTTCTTTCTTCTTCTCTCTCACCTAGTGCCGTGTCACTGAGAAATGTTGCTGCCATGGAAAGACGTGAGAGTAAATGTTGTTGATGAAGGTTCAGTCAGAGACCCAGCTTTGGAGGAGCCAGAAGAATCTCTTAATCTTTACGTTAGAGGCTGAAAAGCTTAGTGTCAGCAAAACAGGCAGTTCTGGCTCAAGGCAATGTTGAGTCTGTTCACGTGTGGTATGTCATCAGGCAAAATTAAAGATGATGTCGTGTCTACTCTGAGCTGCTTCCTGAAGAATTGCTTCCAATACACCTCTTTAGGAGCTGATTGTGAATCTGCTACCTGAGAGATTTCAGATTCCTAGTGGAACATGGTTTGTAGATTGAGAGTATAGGAGATCAAACAAGTCAAATTCCCCACTCTAAATATAGCTATTTGTTAATGCCAATACTGCAACTCTTTGCACATCTTCATTTCCAGACCTGTTTTCTGCTATTGCTCTCAGTGCTAAAACAACATAATGTCATTTATAAACTGCTGTGAAGAATAAAAGGTTTTACTCTTGAGTTTACAATTCTTCACCAGGTATTTTTTTAATAATCAGGATGGTGGAAGGGTGCCCTTCTCAGGAAGAGAGTTGCCATTATGACTTTGAGCTCAGGGGTGATGCGTCCATCACATGGCAACTTAACCCTTTTGCTCTGGCTGTGCCCAGGCTGCCATCCTGTCCGGCACCTGACCAAGTCACAGAGTTTGTCCTGAGAGAATGTGACCTTCTGGATTGCCAGTTCAGATTTCAGGGCAACGTTAAGCATTTCTCAGCTCGTTTCGTCTTGCTGGCCTTGTGGTGTTAGCCTGCTAAGTTTGGAAAACCTGAACAAGCTGTTCTGTATCTCTTGCTCCCATTTTCCTCTGTTCGCAAAAGCTATGCTAGAAACCTCATCAGGTCTTCTAACTTTTTATTTTTAAATGTGCAGTCATTTGAACTGCAAGTGACGCTGTGATGTGTTGCCTTTACTATTATAGAAAAGCACCGTTATGGTTTTAAAGTCAGCTCTTTTGTCTCAGTATGTTTTCCTGTGAGCATATAACTTCATGTGCATACCACATAAACAGCAGTCTCATTCTTAAGCATCTTGATAAAAAACCCCACCCAATAGATTTTCTCGTGAAATTATAATGATAAATGGAAAAAAATTTGTTGTGCTCAAGCAATTATCACCATTAAAGTAGTACAAATTCATATTTGACTCTCTACATTTTATTTCTATTTTCTTTCTTTTTCTTGACTCTACATTTTCTTTCTTTTCTTTTTAAATCACTAATTATGAGCTAGTCCCACTGATTGTTTTCCTGTTGTTTTTGTCCTGCTTTACAAAGTAAAATGAAACTAGAGAGTTTTTTCCCTTTCATTGAGTTCTGCTGCACTCAGGCAGCTGCCTTTTCTTGTGTTGACAGAAGGCTGCTAGAAAGGGGTAGGGCACTAAGGAAATCCAGGATAGATTAGTCAGTGAATGAAACGCTAGAAGCATTATATTGCCATCTATTTAAAAATAGATTGCTATTCAGAACTTTAGTCTAATAGGAATAGTTTATAAACTCCTCTGCGTGTCTCTGTTCTCAGATGCATTTCTGGGTTCTAATCTGAAATTCTCCTGCAGATTTCTTCAAATTGAGGGAAGGGGAGGAACTGCAGTATCTTTCCTATAGACTTTTGCATAAACTTGGGATTTTGAATCGTGTGATGTGAATGGTGGCTGTGAAAGTATAGATGCCATGTAACTGTCTGCATCAGGGGGAGTGGATGTTTACAGGGAAGATTATGGTTTAAAGTTGTTCTAAAATTGGTTTATGCTCTACTTTTGCCTGTCTTGGCTTTTTGCTTCGTTAGTGAATCTCCACTTCCTGAAACCATGGAATGTAATTCGTATCTGTGTAATACCATAGAGTTGGACTTATGCTTAATTTCCATTTTTGCAAGTTTGTTAAAATCTGATCCCCAAACTTGAACATTGAATGTGTTATTTTGTTAAAATGTTAATGAGTATCATCTGTCTTAGCTTTTGAGGCGTTTTGTGTTTTTCTGTGTCGTAAATTTTACAATCTTTTGCATGGCAGTTCAAATGCCACATGATATATGTTTAGCAGTTCCAAAAATCTTTGGAACAACACTTCCTTTTCCAGTGGATTTAATTAGAAAAATTAAATGGAAAGAACACTGACTGGTTTCCTAATGCTGCTGGATACTCAGATTTGCCCTATTATTTTGAATGGAGCACAGTTTATGTAAGTCTTCAGTTTAACAAAAATAATAAATAGTCTCTGTTCCAGGACCGATACTCGACTAATTTCAGTAAGGTTAGCTAATGAAATTAAATACTAGCCAAATTTATTAACATTAATATTTATTCAAGTCAGGAAGGCTTTTGCTCGTCAAATGTGATACAAAAAGCAGGATAGTTTTAGGGATTTGTGATGCAGCAATTTTTTAGCATGACCCTGACTTTCAGTGGATCAGTAGCAAGCTGTGTATTGCTTGGGCCTCTGAGGTGTTCCTCTTCTGCACCTTAAGAGCAAGAGGGGTGTTGGTCTGTGCCTGCCCTCAAACCCTGGCTTCCCTGATGATCCTTGCAAAAGGACAAGTCAGTTGCCTAAACGTGTTGGGGTACAGGCTCCTTGGCACACACGACTGTATTTTGATACTTGGTTTGAGAGACAATATTATGAACTTTTCAGGGCTCCAAAACCAGACAAGTTTAAGAGGGGAAAAAAAAAAGGCTTATTTTAGTAGGATGCATGTCAAAGTATTTGTGTGCAATACTGAAGCCAAGGTTGTGAAAGAAAACTAAAATTTGAGTTGTGCTCCATCTTGTTTGGGTTAATATCCCTCACTTAGGATCCCCAGTGTGCACCGCAGCAGCTGAAGCTGAGACAACACTTCAGTTGGCAATGGGCTGTCTTGCCTGTTGCTTGTTGCCATTATACCCGTTACACTGTTTCTCTAGATGCCAGTTTCAGAAATAGCTGTCCTAATTTCACTTCTGTTCTCACTCCAGTGGAAAGGGAGTCTTTAACAGGCAACATTTCTTTAATATGCAGAGATTAGTAATTTATGACCTGCAGGATGTCAAATAAGATCAGATTGCTTCCTGCTAAGCTTCTTGCTGGGTCTTGAAGACTTACTATGCATTAAGCAGTTTCCAGAGGTTAGTTGAAGCTTCAGCGATTCTGGCAAGCTTGTGCTTATTCCCCTGCGTGGCTCTGTGCCTGCAAAGGTCGGGGAGGATGTATGGGTGACAGACTTTGTAGCAGGGCACTGCTCAGTGCAGAGGTTTCTCAGTACGTGGTACCCAAATACAGGTTCAGAGGCAGGAGGTGGTGTGAGGAGCAGGTGGTCCTCGTGGTGAGAGGATCACATCGGTCTGAGAAGGCGGCATGCACATGTATTGCTTGAGAAATATGGCTGGGACTGTTTTCCATTTCAGTGTTACTTTCTGACGGGTTCTAGAGATTTCCAATGTAATTGTCTGTTAGACAAAAAGTACAAACGTGCGTCTTTCTATCTAGATTGTGTTCTCTAAATGTTCTAAAAGATCTCAGTACTGCAGTCACATTGGGACATTTAAAATTGGTAAGGGTATGGCAGTTGCAGTGACACTTTCAGAGGATAGTTCTTCATTCTTCAGCATTTGTAAAACCAAGCAGACAGTCTTTATGACATTGCTCTGTTTCTCCATGGCTCCTGCTGCTTTTATGTGGGTATTGTATCGTACGTCTGCCATCCACACCTTCTTTTAGTCAGGTTCAGTAATACAATTACTGTAATGCGGTGGCTTGTTAATGCCGATTCAGGATAAATCTCAAGTGTCTCAGACACTACTCCAAAAAACAGGAAATGCCAGGCAGTGGAAAGTACATTTCAAAGTGCAGTGCAGGATTAATATCTTTCCAGATACCCCGCTAGAAAATAATAGCAACTGCTTATCGTCTGCCCAGATCCATTTAAAATTTTCCTTATGACTACTTAACCTTTTACTACACAGTACTTTTGAGGAGTGCATATATATTGATGTAACTAAACTTGATTACCTTATAAGAGGTAACCAGAGTTATTTGTAATTGCTAGGGCCCATCTAATAAGTAAGTGGAAAATAGTGAAAGATAAACAATATAAACCAGAACATTTTCTGTTTTCCTTTGTATGGAAATGCATTTTAGGTTTCTCTTTCCTGCAAATAATGGCAGGGTGATTTTATTGCAGGCCATCTGCTTAGCAATGCATATCTGCCTAAATATACAGTCATTTTCTTGAAATAAGTAAAGCCTGATTTCCTCGGTGATTTCAGTGGGACTGAAAGTATTCCCTTGCTATACTATAGCTTGCTATCTCCAGATAGTTTGTTTTATTTTCACTGAAAGCCTATGAGACAAATTAATTTTGTGAAGTAATTGAATTAGATGTAACTTTGGTCCCGTTATTTAAAAGACTAATAAAGACTTCGTTGCATGTCTGTTTCCTCAGAATACATGTTTAATGGAAGCTTGTTTTACCTTGGAAGAACAATTCTGTGGCGAATTGACTGACTTGCACCGTACCCTGGGAAACGAAATAAAAGAGACCGGCCGGGTTGAAGTTTTGAGAGGGTAAATTTTATTTCAAAATGCAATCAGACTTCAAATTAATCCCTCCCATGTATTTCAAAGACCTAGGAAATCAATGGGTTCTACTAATAAATTTTTTTTTTGTCTTTCCTTTTAATGCAAGTTTCTGCATTCAAAGACTATTCAATTCAAAGGCTAATTAATTCTCTCTCTAGCTGTTTCTATCGTGCAATGCTTCAACAGGATGAAAGAGATTTTTCTCACCCCTGTATTTTAGTGTCTACTTCACAGGTCTTACTGTATTAGCTTAGTATAATTTGTGTGATGTTGATTGTTGTGCATTTATTTTCTTTTCAATATACTCCATCCAGTTTACAGACTGGATTTGGTGTTAGACTCCACCAGCTGGGCCATGCCCAACCTGTGTTGGTGGGCTGGGGGGTTACATTTGAACACTGAGGGCTCTGTGCAGCCTGTCTTCCTTGATGTTCTCATCCAAGAGCTTATGCCAGTCCATCAGCAAATAACATCTGGGGAGGTGGAAGGGTGTGTGCTGCACCCCAATACCAGGATAGCATGAACTGCCTGTCAGTGGCCCTGCAGGACTCCTGTGAGCTGTTGCTGTCATGCAGACACTAGTCCAAGTATTGCCTGGGAGGTCAGTGTGCTTATGGCAGCCCAGCCTGATGGTCCACCTACTAGGTGGCTCTCTGTGGGCCAGGTTGTAGCACTCACAGCCAGTGACTACCTACTAGAGGTCATGGTGAGATTTTTGAGGGCTGGAGCACAGATTAGGGCACACCTGTGGGTTTTTCCTCTATTTCTTGTCTCTGCTCTTGGTGAGAAGGAAGTTTGACTAAATGAACGAGGGATCTTGCTTGGATCTATAATCTTCCACCACAGTGACCTGTGCTGAGAGGTGCTCTCCGTGCTCCTGGTCTGTCTCCGGTCAGTGGTTCTGGGAGAAGGCTGGTCAGGTAAGATCCGTGAGTGGGAGCTCCGTTTCCATCAGGGAAATATCTGTTTGTCTTTAGGGGTCCAGCCCAGAATGCATGTGGGACCAAGTCAAAAGATTAGGATTTCAGTCTTTCTGATGAGGTTGGGGGTCACTCAATCAAGCATCCATGTGTATTCTGCTTCAGTATGCAGGGATCAGGCTTATTACACTTCTAAATAGGTTGCAAAGTCTGTTGTCTTCTCCTCTTAGTTACAATTGTAGAATAAGTTGTGGGCTAGAGTTAGTGTGTTCCAGGGTGGGTTTTTTTTGGTTGGCTTTTTTTTTCCTTTTTACACTAGGATTTCTTACTTTCTTGATTTGGCAGCAGCACGTAGAACAGACCTTTTGTTGTGGTGAAGGAGTCAGTACAATACAATACAACCATTTGTTACCTCCTCCTGCTTCCCCTCTTGGTGCTGCAGTCACTACGTGGGGTTTTGCAGAGAAGCCGTTGAAGGTGTTTGTGTTCTGTTTCACCAAGTAAAGTGTGGCAGGAAAAATAATGGTGTCCATGATCTTTAATACTATTTTTTTTGTTAGCCATCTCTTTCAATTTGTCATCTTGAAGGTAGTCTTGCATGTGTGATCTCTCTAAGATGTGCACAGAGGACAGCGGAGTGCTTTGACTTGACTCTAGGTGACGTGCTAGCACAGCTTGCCACAAGTGACTGGAGTTACCCTGTGTCCTCGTGTTGTTGTGTGGCAACACTGGGAGGTCCATGGCAGAGGTGAAGGTGACAGCCCTCTAGGTGCTGTGTCAGACTGTCAGAAGATCTGCTGATACAGTGCGACCTATAGGTAGTCACTTACATGTTGGTACCATCATGCCTTGTCACAACTTAAAATGTGCCAAATCAGGTGGTGGAAGGACTGAGTGCTGTAACTCACTACAATGCATGTTACAGTCATTCTCTTACAGTATCGTGGCATATATCTTCTATTAAACAAATAGACTTTCATTTAACTGGAAAAGTAAATAGAGCTTATGCTTAGTCTCTTGTACAGTGTCCCATTTCACTGTCCTAAACAAGTCTTATTTCCATCTGGTGCAACACTCGTACTCGCATGGTTGTAAATGTGTGTACAGTTTTCTTTTATATCACCTTGGCCAGGGCTGCTGCGTATGTTAATGTTTCATATGCGGAAAAACAATGTCATGTCTTAGGCGAGGATATTTACAAGGTTAAGAATGATGTTGATCATATCAGTTTTTCATCAAACAAGAATTGTTAAACTGAATGCTATGCTAACTAACAGTAGTAATTCTGGGATGTACCGAAATGGGTGGCATGTGGGCCTGGGCAGAGGGACCAAGTTGTTTCTGGAGGCTCTGCACAGTCAATGCACTGGTCGTATTTCCTCCTACCTGAGTTGGGAACATACAGGTCTGTGTTCAGCCTGTAACTGTGCTATATCTTGCAGCCCAGAAAGCCAACTGTATCCTGGGCTGCAGCAAAAGAAACATGGCCAACAGGTCGAGGGAGGTGATTCTGCCCCTCTACTCCGCTCTGGTGAGACCCCACCTGGAGTACTGCGTCCAGCTCTGGAGCCTCCAACATAAGAAGGACAGGGACCTGTTGGAGTGAGTCCAGAGGAGGGCCACAAAAATGATCAGGAGGCTGAAGCACCTCTCCTATGGAAACAGGCTGAGAGAGTTGGGATTGTTTAGCCTGGAGAAGAGAAGGCTCCAGGGAGACATTTCCAGGGCCCCTTTCAGAACTTAAAGGGGGCCTACAGGAAGGATGGGGAGGGACTCTTGATTAGGGAGTGTAATGATAGGACGAGAGATAACAGTTTTAAACTGAAAGAGGGTAGATTTAGATTAGATAATTTGGAAGAAATTCTTTACTATGAGAATGGTGAGACACGGGAACAGGTTGCCCAGAGAAGCTGTGGATGCCCCATCCCTGGAAGTGTTGAAGGCCAGGCTGGATGGGGCTTTGAGCAGCCTGGTCTAGTGGGAGGTGTCCCTGCCCATGGCAGGGGGCTTGGAACTCAATGATCTTTAAGGTCCCTTCCAACCCAAACCCAAACCATTCTATGATTCTGTGATTCCATATTGTGGGTTTTGAATGTTTTTTTTTTTTAACAAATCGTATGCAGCACAGGGATTTGTATTTTATATAGTCACTCTATTTCCTGGCATTCAGGGAAATAACACTGAGAGCGCTTCTTACTCAAATCTGAAAAATGTGCTCAGGGCAAACCTTGAACAAACATCGATTTCCTTTGGCCACAACAGCCACGCACTGAACCAGTATTACCTGAGCAAAAGTACAAACGTGGAGCTATTGCTTTCCCTGTGTCAGTAAACGTGGTTTGTGGCTGCACAGGAGAACCTTTTGTGTTGTGTTGGGTCTGTGGCACAGGTCTTGTTGACTGTTTTGCTGGGCTCTCACCTTTTGTAAAAGATAGGTCTTCTAAACATAGGAATAGACTAGGTTGTTGGTATTTTCTTGCAATAACTTTCAAAGCTGTGGTTAAAAAAAAAGGGTCGGTATTTTTCTTACGGAAAATCCCTGCTACTTTAAATTCTGTTCAGTTCCGCAGTTGGCTCATGGTGCATATAATGTATGAAGCAGGAGACAAGCTGTTCTTCGAGTCAAACAAATCGAGCTAATCCCCTACCCTAGGGAAATACCTCCAAAATCCTGCTCTCCTCAGGTTCAACAGCAGAGGGGCTGAAAAGTGAACTCTAGTGATGGTGTTGAAATATCCAGTGGCATTGTCATAAAAAACCCTGTTACTCTGAGGACTTGAGAAGAGCATCCAGTGTGACTTCTTTCACATTCACTGGAATAGGAGCTGCAGCAGTTTAAGCACACAAAGCTGAATGGCTTTTTGCCTCTCCAAAAGACAGGCTTAATAAAAGAGACCAATTTGCAAAACACAGTGCTTGGTGCCCTGGTCTAGCTGCTTCTGGGCTTCCGCATGCTCCATTCAAAGCTTCTTAAAACCAGGTCACTTTTATATTCTTGCCAAGATGGGAGTTTAGGAATCAAAGTCTGTATATCCAGTGATGTATTTTTTGGTTTGATCCCTTCTCCTTTCGTTCTAAATTTCCTTAGAGCTGGGATGTAGGGTTTAAACCAAGCCTGCAGCTGAAGCCTGAGGGTATTTAGCATTTCCTAGAATAGGACCAGAATGTCAGTACCTGGAAATATTTGAAAAACAAGGTTAAACGAGAAGTAGTGTTGGGCAGGCACAGGTCTTAAAGGGTTGAAACATCTATTCACTCTGTCTTGTGTTCCTTTTTGTAGTGTTTTTTTATTTTCCTTGTTTATTTTGTTTTTTAAAGAAGTAATTGGGGCAGATACATTCTCCTGAGGTTATTCCGGTCACCAGCCAGCCAGACTGGAGAAAAAAAATATTAAATCATTGTCCTTCATTGTATTTGGATGACTTCTGTTTTCCTTGTTTCTTCCTTCTGTCTTAGAATTATTTTCTTTTACAGTCAGTGCCCTTTTGTGCGATATCAGGGTGGATTCTACTGGTTTAGATTACAGGAAGGAACATATGCCATAAATAGTTGGTATATATTCAGCTAGCACCAGGAATACTGAAATAACTCATCTTAAAAGGCAGGGGGAACCTAGCCAGTTGGCCAAGTGCCAGGAGATTGCAGGGCTGACAATTAGTGGGAAGCCTGAAAGAGAGATTAATGGTAGGCTGTGCTCTAAAAAAAGAGCACGTTGAGCCCCAGCAGAAATTCGGCGAGGGCAAATTCTGGAAGAGCCGTGTGCTGATGCCTTAATGCAGTTTTGCCTTTCTCTTGACACCCCTGTCCCTGCAAGGTCCTGGCATTTCCACGTGGCGTGTTTGTCTCTGTGATACTGAATGCTCACATAGACCGGGCTAGCTGCCTTCTCTGCCTTTACCAAATGTATCCAGGAGGGGCTTGTATAGGTCTGTTTGAAGGAAATCCTTCATATGTAGTCAGCCCTTTCTGTAAAGCCAGTTAACTGAAAAGGCCCTGGTAATTTTTGCAAAAGATGGTCTTCAGCTGGGTGACTTCTAATGCTGGCATTCATAAGATACAGCTATTCAGAGCATCTTGGGGTTTTTTGGTGTTTGTTTTTTTTTTCCCCCACGATTAGTAGTAGTTTTGTGTTTCTACTTCTGCAAGACCAGAATTGTCCAAACCTGCCACTCTGTAGCGCTCAGGCTATAGCCATAAGCTACAGCTGTTCTTTGGTAAGGTGACGATGATGTCACTGTCCATCCAGAGATACTTAATTAAATAAGTTTGTAGCTTGTACATGGCATCTATGACATCGCTCACAGAGTTTTCCAGGCCTTTCACATGGACAGCCTGAGCGGCTGTGGTTTTCCTCAAGATCAAACAGCAGAATGGCAGAGTTTGGCCTCTCTGATATCTGAATCACTGCGGTGGTGTACAAGTGGCTTCCAAAAGCTGTGCTCCGCCAGAGTGCTGTCCACCGTTAAAACTGTGAAATACAGTTGAGTTTCATGTAAGAAGTTTTTTGTTACCTAAAATACTCTTAAAATTGTGATGTGAAACAAGGTAAAACAGAAAACAACTTGCAAGAAATCCTCCTTTCCCCAAATGGAGAAGGAGAACAAATAGCGAACGTAAGCTATGGGTCTGGGTGGGTGTTTGGTTTGCTGGGGGGGGGTGTGTGTCCTTCCACATAGGTTTTTCTTCCTTGGTATCAAATAATAAACATTTGGTGCTAAGGGAGGCTGGTTTGGTGGGAGAATACTGAAGGCTTTGTTCAGTTGCCACTTAATCTCTCCCCTACTAACAATTTCAGGATCTGGCCAATAGTTGTTGCACATATGCAGTATTTTTCAGGGTTTTGAGTCTATTTAGATCCAGAGAATAACATATGATTATCTATTATAATTTTGTACTTTTTCTGTCAACCATGAAAACGGCCCTTTTCGTCAAAAAAGAGTAAACCAAAAAGAGTAACAAGAGTCCAAAGGAACTCGTGGAACAAGTACATTTTCCCTCCACTCCATTTGTAAACTGTCAGCCCTAAGTTGTCAGCAGGCACAGTAAGAAGCATCCCTGGCTCAGAGGAGTGACAGGGAGAAGTGACGGAGCCTCCTGTACCCTGAGGGTGAGGAGAAGCCAGGCTCTCTGCCTCTCCCCAGCCCGCAGCATGGAGAGGTGGAACTTGCAAAATCACTCACCTGCATCTGAGGGCAAGGAGCAGCTTCCCGGAGGCTGAGTCTGTCGCCTCAGCCCCTGTGTAAAAGCAGGCAAGTGCTTTGGTGCCACTCCAATTCCCATGTAATGAAATCATGCCCAGCTGCCTTCTCTTTGCCCTTAGCTGGTGCCTTTGGCCTCTCCTCCTCTTGCTCACGCAGGAGATTGGGGTTTAGAGGGCAGCTCCACCTGGCAGCGTCACATGCCCTCTTCTAGTGTGACACCTTAGGTGACTGTCTACCTTCCCTAAGCTCCAGGCATGGAGTTACTGGTATAATTCTCTCCCCCTCAATCTGGTGAATGTGTACACGACGGCAGTGAGGTATCTCCCGCGTTCGTCAGTCGTGCGGTGCTGCAGGCTGAAAGCAGGGGAGGTGGGCATTGCCACCGCCTGTGCTGTCTCAGAGCTTTCCTGCCCGGCTCACCACCCTGAGGCGCAGCTGCTTGATTAGCAGTTGCTGATCAACTCCTATTTTTCAAGGTTAAAGAAGAAAGGTAAAGAAGGAAAAAACGGTGTACTGCTTTAAAGGTAAGTGATTGCTTGTGTATTTAGAATAAGGACTCCTTTGTGCTGCCAAACAAAGAGTTAAACTGGTGAAATGGTATGTGGTGTGCTGTCATTTAGTGAAGCGTATGGCTGTTATGTAAAGGTTTTAATGACTTTCTTTATCTGTCTGCTTAGGAACACCATGCGTCTGGCAAAATTTCGAGAAGGCTCAAGGCGTTAAAGAAAGCTCATCTAAATAAAGGAGGGTTAATGTGACATTGCAGTTACTTAATCCTGTATTGTCCTCCCATGTGACTGCAGGGATACTGAGGCGCAGCTTTTCTTTTGCCTGGTGCACAGATTATGCTTTTCCTGTCATCTTACAGGATCAGTTGCTTTGTTAAACCTGCCATGAGGAGAAAACGGGAGCAACAAACTTTTTACAGCAAGGCTTCAAGGCACAGTGACATTTCCAAGGCACAGTGACAAGCTCACAGGCTGAAGAATGAATCAAAGGCAAACCCTACGTTCGTCTCTTGGACTGATACCAGAATGAAGAACTACGGTCTTAAGGTCAGCTATTCAAAATGAACTGGAAGCATCTGGATTTATTCAGAGTAGTTAATCAGCTGTTTGTTTGAGCTTTATCTGTCAAGTTAGTTTTCAAAGCAGCAAGCTAAAGCCTGAAAATTCGTTGTCAGATGTTTTGCATGTGTAAAATGTACTGCACAGACAGCGAGCAACTCGCTACTTTCTTGCAGAAAGTTTACGGTTTTAATTGCAAAGCCTCTTTTACCTTGTAGATGAAGATCCTGATATACTAAATCTGTTAGTCAGAGATGGAGGTAAACAGCTTCCAATTTTGTCTCTGATTTTGAACAGAACTCCAGTATGTAGATATGCCACATTTGTTTTTGAAGTAATTTCCAAACTAATCCTTTGACTTTCCGTAAGCTGCTTTTTTTTTTATTCCTAAATTTGTCATAGTGTCCATTATGTGCCGGATTGCATATTTATACAGAATTATTTCATTTAAACTCCTTATCGGGACATCTTGTTAAATGGGGAAGTGATTACCCTATAGACTATGACAACAGCATATGTGAATGGAGGAAGTCTTGGAAAACACCGCTATTCCAGATGGCATCGTGAGGACAGTGGAGAAGACGATGGGTACCCGGAGAGCTATGGAGGAGATGAAGAGGGCAAGCAGCACAGGCTGACCCCGTTTGAGAAACTAATGCGGGATATGTCCCAGAATGAAAAAGTGGTGAAAGAATTAACCCTGGGAAAGAGAATTGGCTTCTATCGAATCAGAGGAGAAATAGGAAGTGGGAATTTCTCACAAGTGAAGCTTGGAATTCATTCCCTAACCAAAGGTAGGCACTGCTGTGTGGGTCACCTGCGTGCTGAGCATCCTAGTTCTGCATGTATACAAGTGGACCTCTTTGGGAAAAAAGATGCTGTCTGAACCTTAAAATACACGTATTTGTGTCTTTTTTTGTTGTTGTTGTTGAGTGAATCTATAGGCAAGGTCACAGACAAATGCTTAGGTTTGGATTAGGCTTTAAAGAAACCAGATGGCAGCTATTACAAGAAAAGTTTGTCTCTGCACTTCATGGAGTTAACGCATCTCATCCCATGGCTCATGAAGCTTGGTGTTGTGCCTCCATTCCAACTTGTCCTGTCCTCCTGCCCTCTTCCCCGCCCCAGCTCATGGACTGCAGGGCTATAGGTGGCGAACCTCCCAGGCAGCCTGGCTAGGCCTGCTCCTGCCCGCAGGCAGAGTTAGCAAGGCTTCTGTTGTTTTGTCGTAAATTTTACTGGTATGGATGAAGCTTTCATTTGGTCACAGCAGTTTTGGTGAGAAATTCTATGGCTGCTTTGCAGACTCATGTGCAGGTGGTTCATTACTGTAAAAAACTGGGACTGGGCTACAGGTGTGGGCTGAACAAGTGCAGGGAAATGAGCTCTTGGACAGCCAAATTGGGTTTGTGTTGAATTGTCAATGACTTTTCTTTTTTTAAGTACAGAAAAGCACTCTATATGCTGCTTCTAGGAAGAACGAGAAAAGCTAGGTAACTGCAGCGAACACCTTGGTTATAGGTATAACCAAGAACTTGTCTTCATCTGTCCTGTTTCTTCTTCTGCCTCTGAGAGAACAATAACAGAAACTGTTCTTGTTTTCTCTTAGGGATGACTAGTTTTCCCACATCTTTGTACACTACTACCGTGTTTTTTTCTCGTAGTCTTTCCTTTCCAATTTGATTGACTCTCCTTACAGGTGAGAGAACACGATACACCCTAAAGCCTTCATGCCATATTATCTGTTGTTATTTTCTCTAAACACCTCTTTCTGCCCAGACTGCAGAGGTGTGAAACCTCACATTTATCCCTCATGTGCAGCAGTTGTTGCACTGGGAATCAAAGCAGGGAACTGATGGTATTTATTTTTTCCAAATTTAAGCCTGCTGTGCCTAAGGCTTGCTTTAATGGGGTGTGGAATTTTTGGTTTTGCTTGTTTCAGAAAAGCATCTCTGTTCTACTTGGCCCACAGCAAGTTATTTCCTCCTCTGCTCTGTGATTTTTTTTCTTCCAGAGAAAACTGTCTTATGTGTACTGTTGGAAGAAATTCCACTTCTATACTGGGAACAGGAGAAATGCTAATGAAAGGAAGTTATAAATTTGATCTGGATGAACCTTTTACCTATTAAACTTACTTAGGAGACGGGTTGCTTTAGCAGCGAATAGAGCTGATATTGAAAAATTTTGAACGTCAGTGAATACAGTAAGCTTGGACAAACTAAATACCAAAATCATATTTTTTTTTTTTTTGAAAATGTTGTTTTTCACCAGAAAACTCTCAAATTGTTTGTCTTTGGTTAGTAGTTTTTTTTGGTTAAAATGTTCACTGGGCAAGGAGTTCATTTCTTGATACTAAGTTTGCAACTGCCATGAGGAATGAAGGATGAAGCATAAGCATCTTCTGACTTATCTCTGCCTGTGAGTTTTTCTGTTGTCATAAAACACAGCATGTGGATAGAACAGGAACGTGCACACGTGTGCACACACATGAGCACATGCATGCATACACACACCCCACCACCACCCACAAAGGGGATTCTGTTTTTTCCAGTAGATGCACATCATTGGGTTGGTGATGAAGTGATGTTCCTGCACAGTGTTAATGAGTACAAGTTGTGTTTTTTTGCTCATTATCTAAATACAAAGGCTTCATTATTAATGCTGTTTGGGTCCCGGTCGTAGGGGGGAGGTCTACGTGTCAGGGGGCTGTTCAGCTCTTCAGTTGTTGTCATAGTGTGAAGTTCTAAGTACGGTCTTTCTCCTTACATGTCACCCTATATTAAAAAAGGAAACAATTTTGTTCTTTACTAAGATGAGCATGTGTATCAATTACACGTGTGTGCTCTTCTGTGGCCCTTGTGATGTGTTGCAGCAGGACATGTGAATAAAGTTTTCTAGAGGGAGAGAGGAAAAAACCTGCAGGATCCTACTGGATGAAGAACATTGTTTCTCTCACAAGAGCTGCTGTGGTTGCTTAGAGGATGCAGGAAAATGTTTGGTGCTATGATGTGTCTTGGGTTATTCAGGAGCATTGCCCACGTTATTAACTTGAATTTTGGCAGCGATTTTCTCCAGAGGCCTGTGGAGTTGCTTGCTAAGCACTGTTAGGTTCCTAAGCTCTGTGTAACCTTTATTTTATATACCTTCCAGCCGACAAATGTAGTGTGAGAGGACAGCTAAATAAATGCAATTAAGAGCATCCAAAATTTACAATTAGTAAAAAGCCAGTCTAATGTGAAACATCAATTACAAAGGCAGGAATGTCCAGACACCTGCTGGGGGCTTTTTGACCAATTTTAACTTTGTTCTGTTTATATTTTGTTTCTTTTCACCATCATAGCATATACCACTTCTTCCTGAAATTATTTCTCAGCCTTTTCTTAACTTCTCTTACTAAGATTTTAGCTAGCTCTTTTCAAACCTCAGCATGCGCTGCGTAGTCAATCAAAATCTCTCTACTCAGTTTTAGTATTTAGGTAAATAAGCTGCTTGCTAAAAATGCCCTTCTGTTGAGCACTGCTGCTATGCTTCTTTGTAAAACAAGCAGGTTTCGGAAGCAGAGGGAACGAGTTTAAAAAAGAAAAGGAGGGTGTCAGGTTTTTTACACTTTAAGTGGGCTGGTTTTCTTTGCATATCATGCATATGCAACTGCAATGATCTGGATTTAAAGGAGCTCGGTCCCGATTTATGGTAGTGTGTGAACAGAATCAGGCCCTTCAGTTCTAAACTATCTTCCCCCCCTTTCCTTTTAAAACTTCACAGCAAAACTGACCAGGAGGAACAACAGATTCCAGCAAAAGGAAAGGGAAGGAATTTAACCTAGAAGATTATTTTTTTAAAGCCCAAATGCCCCCAACTTTTATAAATCAAGATGTAATGATGCCATTACATTGTTAAGATTGAAAGAATTTTTATCCCTGTAGTATCTGAGCATTTAGTTGTGCAAATGTTACCTGCTGCGAGCTGATGCTCTTTCCTCTTGGTTTAGGTGATCAGTACGCTACCAACATGACAAGAGTCTTAGTGTTTCACCCCTAGGTCAGCAGTCAGAGCTCTGCCAGGATGAGTGTCATGTGCTGTTACCGTTCAATACCTGCGTTTCCTCCCGATTCACCACGCCACCAGCAGCACCACGCAGGAGTAGGTACCCGCTTTCCTAAGGGGCTCACTAGAAAGCATGGAACAGGTCAGAGAAAAGCCGTGTGGGAAGACTGCCCGATACCCAGCATGGGCTCCTTCTGAAAAGAGGCATATCAGAGGATAAATCAGCACCTTTCACCAGAATCGCATCTGCTTGGAATATCTGCTGCGCTTCAGTAGGGAGATCAATTTATGCATGTATGTTACTAAGAAATATTCCAAACATGGAGTTTTCTTGATCTGTACAGATACATGCATATGTATCCTTAACGCTTCCTTTAGATATGTTGAAATACTAAAATTGAGTTAAATAACTTTATAATATTAAGTAAAAACATTCTCAATGCTTTTATACCGGAACACTCGTACAAATGTAATAGCTTTCTCACTCTTCTCTTAAAGCAACAAGTAAACAATACTGGCTTTTTAAAAAAAAAATTTACTCCCATGTACTAGAAACCAAGGTGAAGGTTTTTTCTGAAAGATTCAATAAAAGAGATTAATTGTTAAGAAATCTGTGAACGTTTGGCTAAGATATTCTTGGGAAAAAAAACCCCACATTTCTTCCCAGGAATAAACAGCTGGTTTTATTGCCATAGTCCAATGTAATTTTGCTGTCCTGACAAGTTATACAAAGCCACTGTAAACCTATTTTAACCAGACTGATCTTTCAAATACCAGCTGTATTCAAAAGAGTGAAGATAAAAACCATAACCTACCAATAAATACAGGAACATAAGGCTAATTGTGATTGACCTGTCCTTACTGCCCTGAGCTACCCTGGTGATGTGGTGCAGCTGCAGATGTGTATCTGTGTTCTGTGGCCCTTGGCTTCACTGTAGATAGGCTACAGAAACATGGAGAACTCAACAGCAGCTTTGCGTTACCAGGACAGCTTAAGACAGCTAGTCTTACAGGATCCCTGCAACTTATTCTCCTTCGCTGTTTTTTTCCCTTCCTCAGAATAAAGTCTCTGTGTGATGTGGCATATAGATATAAAAATGTCCTTTTCCTGTATTCTGTACAGTACCAAGAACTACTCATACATGAACGTGCTGGAAAAACTGCCACAGCTATCCTGAGAAAGACAAACCTCTACAGCGCTGATTTTGGTAACTGAGAACTTGTGGGGGTGTGGGATAAGAAGTTAGGGAAGAGCTCTGTAAGCCACACCAACTTAAAAACACCTCTCCATTATAACCTTGCAGGTTTATAGCCAGAGCCCCTAAATTACCCCCAAGTTTGTCTGTCTGCTCAAAGCACCTAAATATGACACCTCCATTAGTCTGCAAGTACCAGGCTCAGGCCTTGCTTCTCTGAAGAGCATGGAGCTAACAGCGAAAGAGAAAGCGCAGACTTTCTTTACCAGCTGAAAGCAGTTGCTGTAACTGTGGCCGTCAGACACGTATTATGCTGACAGCAGCGGAGCACACTAAGACAGCAGATGATTTGATTAGCCCTTGCAATACTCTACCAGCCTTTAGCTACCTCAGCAGTGACTAGGATGCGGTAGACAGAAAGGGGCATGGGTGTGTGTGAAAGACTGCGGGGCTTAGTAGGCCTCTGCAGCTTAGCTTATACTGACCAGAGGTGGAATCTTACTGCGCTTCTATAACCAAGCATCGTTCTAAGTAAATAGTATTACCATTTGTACCTATTGCATTAACAACATGGACAAGCATTTTTCTTTTTCAGAGAAAGTTGCTATTAAGATTTTGGACAAGACAAAGCTAGACCGGAAGACTCAACGTTTGCTATCTCGTGAGATATCCAGCATGGAAAAACTGCACCACCCAAATATCATCAGGCTGTATGAAGTGGTGGAGACACTCTCAAAACTGCACCTGGTGATGGAGTATGCAGGCGGTGGGGAGCTCTTCACTAAAATCAGCACAGAAGGGAAGCTGCTAGAAACCGAGTGTAAAATAATCTTCTCCCAGATTGTGTCTGCGGTGAAGCACATGGTAAGCTGCTCTTCTTCCACAGGCAGGTTGCCCCTCACTACTCTTGCAGATTTTGTGGATGTATCTTTTGGTTTTCAACCAGTAGGTTTACTGTTACCAAGATTTCAGGCCCGCATTTCTGAAGAGCAAAACAGCTAGAGAAGAGCTGTCTTAAAGGTACCAGAGAGAGCTTTCACATCCACCTTGAGTTACTGCCTCTCTGTTGACAGCTTTTGGAAGGAGAGTGAACTGGGAACACCTGGTGGGTGGAAGCATCCCTTTGACAAGTCTTCTAGCCTTCTCTTGTCAGCTTTAAGTTGCTGTAGGCACCAGCTAACAAAGTTTCATTTCTTCCCTCAGGCTATTTCAAAACATATGATCAGTCTTGATCTTCTGCTAGAACAAAGTGTTCCAGATAAGAGGCTTGTTAGGTGCTGCAAACATCCAGCTTGCTTATTAACAGATGTGGGAGACTGGCACTTAATACGTTTAATTGCCAGTCCTCCCTTTGGCACAAATCTGTGAAGTTAACACCCAGCCAGTCACTTCCCCTTGCCTAGTCTTTGGTATTGCAACTGGATTTAGGATGATGCTATTTGTGTAAAGCCCAAAATATCTTATGAAGGCAGAAAAGGAGCAATTAACTACTTCAGTACCATCTCCTCTGAACCTTGCACAGTAACTACATCTACTTCAAAAAAGAGTATAAAAACACAGGAAGGCTGTTCTGCAAGTACTTTTAATATGTAAAAGTAGTATTTGTTAAAGTTGGCTCAGGGTGCCCTCCGGTGGCTCGTATTCTCCTGCCATGTAATAGCCTCAGGTGAAGGCAAAAGCAAGGATGTTCCCAGGTCAGACACCAAGAAACTGCATTACAAACTGCTCGTGGCTGACATATATAAACAGTATGCATTTTTATATGTTTTGACAAAATGATCACATGCCCTGTAAGTAATGAATTAGGTTCAACACCTTTTGCATAGGACAGGACTCGGCAGCTACTGGAACATATTTTTATGTTTCAAGATCACATCTATTTCTTAGCATTAAACCCAGGCTACCAAGCTGGCCAACCTCTTCACTTGTACAGACTCCTGCAAAACATTTTACTTTTGCTAAACCATCAAATGCAGGCTGCTTAAATCGCATCTCACTGCTGCTAGCCCACATGAGGACAGAAGATCCCTGCCTGTTTTTGATGACAGGTTAAAAATCTTGGGATACTGAAGGGTTTCCTTATTGCCTCCAGATACACACACCTTGTCACTTCAAAGGGTAGGGCAGAGAGTGCTCAAACACATCCTTTCTTCCTAATCATTTTAAAGATAAAGTTAAACCCTTACCTAATCAAGACAGGTATATCGCCACTAAGCAGAGCAAACTCAGTTTCAGTCCTTGGCTACTACTTGTCATTTCCAATGGAAAAAAGTACAAGTTACAGTGTATGCATTTATTTTATATTTCTGAAACTAGAGGACATCGCTGAATGTGGTGTCTTCCAACAACATGAAACACCACAAGGCACAAGCCCGTGGTTCTTTTCTCCTGCCACCACCAGTTCCTCACAGGACATTAGATCACACAACAGAAATGTAGCAACTTATTTTACCTGCGATTATGCTCACTTGGTGAACTAAACGCTTTCACATCGTAAGTCCACAAGCTTACAATATATACAAAAATGGAATTGGTTAATAAGAAATTATTTTTTGTTACTTACATCATGACAGAAATGTAGTCGTTGCAAAAGCAAGTGTTCAGAACTCTGAAAAAACAGATTTTGCACATGAAGATACCTAGCCTTGGAGGATTAGCCATGAGGCCATCACAAATCTGTTTCATGAAAATAATTGATATTAGTTTAACAAGAGACTGCTATTCTTAAAAAAACCCAGCATCCTTCTTCCCATCTTCTCCACCTACTCTATTGTTCTTGTATCAGTAGAGAATCAAGTTAAATTTGTTTAAATACTTTAACTCTTCAGTTTCATTGCAATGCTTATTTCTGACTTGGGCCAAGATAACTCCCAATGATACCAGCTAGTCACTCAAGAACTTTGCCGTGAACCAGCTATTATAAATTTTTCTTCTTGTTCTACAGCACGAGCACAATATCATTCACCGGGACCTGAAAGCAGAAAACATCTTCTACACCAGTAACACCTGTGTCAAGGTGGGAGACTTTGGATTCAGCACAATAAGCAAAAGAGATGAAACTTTAAATACTTTCTGTGGCTCTCCTCCTTATGCTGCCCCCGAACTCTTCCGAGATGAAAACTATGTTGGCATTTATGTAGACATCTGGGCACTGGGAATCCTGTTATACTTTATGACAATGGGTATCATGCCATTTCGAGCAGATACAGTGGCCAAACTAAAAAAGTGCATTCTTGAAGGGACCTACAATTTGCCTCCCTGCCTCTCAGAAGCTTGCCAGAAACTGATAAAAGGAATCCTTCAGCCAGTACCAACCGAACGATACTCTGTCAAGCTTATTATGAACAGCGAATGGATGCAAGGAATACAGTACCCCAAACCTTTACAGCCGTTTAAACTGGATCCGAAGTATTTATCAGACACCAGTACACTCAAAGAGGAAGAAATCGAAGTAAAAAATATTCTGGAAGATCTGGGAATCACAGAAGAACACATTCAAAATAACCGGGGAAGAGATGCACGCAGCTCAGTAACAGGGGTCTACAGAATTATTTTGCACAAAGTACAGAAGAAAAGGGCACTTGAATGTGTCCCTATCATGTCCCATCCAGACCCCAAAGAACAAGACTTGAGGAGAGGAATCAGTCCCTACAGCGGGATGAAGCACACATCCAAGCTGTGTTCTATTTTATAAGTTGCACTGCAGGCTTTATGCTCAGCACATTTAACAAAGGGGTTTATTCACTTTTCACAAGTTCTAGTGCTACATTTTTTGTAATTTCTGAATAAACTAAAAATGCCTCATCTCCTTTGCATTTCTCAAGTCTCAGTGAAGTGCTCAAATACAGAGTTCTCATGCGTTTGTTTGTCCCTTGCTCCAGAGACATGATATAGCCAGTGCAAGAACCCCAACTAAATGAAACAGGTAAGGGATCACTAGTGGAGGTGATCTTTTGGTAAAGACCAAATAGTATTGCCTGTGACACGCTTGGGACATTCTCAGTACAGGCACATAACAGCTAACTTCTTGGAAAGTTGTACCTCAGCTTGACACAACTTTAGCACTGCAAACCAGGACAGTTTTTGCAGATAACTAAATTTAAGTAGAAACCAGACCATAATCTAAACAACTGCAAATTCTCCTTTAAAACTTCCTCAGCAAATTAAACATGATAAAATGTATATCTTTTTATTTAAAGAAACAGCAATGCTGTTGTTGACCTGATTTGTCACAACTCAGAAAGGCAAATTAGAAGATGCTGCTTTAACTCTGCACGTGCGGTGGCAATTCCCAGCGCGTGGCTGGCTGGGCTACCGTCTACTAGCCTTCTGACACCTTCCGTTGCTTGTGCGATTCTGACAGCCTACAACTGCTTGAACTCCAGATGCACTCCAATAAAGAAAGATTTAAGTGTACTCCAAAACTCATGTAGTTTTAAATTCTTGCTTTAGCACAAGGTGTCACTAAGCTGAACGCAACCACTAAAAAAATCCACTCTATATTGAGCATTACAGGCTTGTACTAACTCCTGCCATACTACTTCGGCAGCAAAGGCTGGCACAAAGCCGATTTTGACACTCTTGACCACTACAGGTAAAAAGTTGGATAGTCTGACAACTCCAGTTGTTCTGAGCATCACCAAGATGTCGGTACTCCAGTTTTCAGCTTTAATTGCTTATTTTGTACTTTAATCTTCAACACCACCAGCTCCAATGCAAATGGTGGAAAAGTGCAGTAGCTGTCCTTCTCTGAACAGCCATCGCTGAGGTGCCTGAGCTAAGAGTTGAGCCTGTATGATTTTTTAGTTAAGGCAAGTAAACTAATAGGAAGTTTAGAGGGGCACAGCTGGTGCTCTCATATGTAAGGGCAGGATGCCTTATGTATTATGGGGACTGATGAGATCATCAGTTGACTTTAAAAGCAGTAATTAATGTAAATGAGCAACAGAATGACTCTGAAAAGCCACCCATGGGAAACTGGACTCAGTGAGGCTCAGGTAAGTACAAAGCAAGAAACAGTCCTCCTTCCCAGTTTTTCTGAGGGGGACACCACATACCATCTTTCATAAGACAGTCATAAACATGAACTGTGTTTCATAAGCTGGGAATGAATTCCTCCACTACAAACAGTTTCCCTATGAAAGCATTTAAGTTATCTTGAAACATAGCCCTGAAATAATGGTTTTGCACCAGCCTAAGCAACCCTTTCCTTCCACTTTTGTAATGGAATATTAGAAAGAAAGATCCAGAAGGTCCACACAGCTTGTGAACCCACAACTTCGGGTTTTCACAGGGCCAGTTTCCTCTTTCTTTCCTGTTAAAGAAAAAAAAAATGCATCCTGAAAACCCAACAAGTCAGCACTACTCCAACAAGTTTCAAATATCTCAAACTTTATTTCAATAAAGAATCAACCTCACGGACAGTGAGATCCCTGTGGTTAACTTTATGCCAGTAGCTCCCTTCTTGGCTTGTCCACTGCCAGCAATGGACTTTGTTCCATGGCAATTTGTTTTTCTGGTGCCAAGGTAAGTTTCACAAGGGCAACCTAAACCAAAATACTTGCAAACGCTATCATCATGCATCATTGCTCCATCATTATCAGCAGAACAAACAGATTAGTATTCATCGATTTATAATAAACAACTATTTTACCAAGGCTTGACTGTACAAATACAGCAAGTTATCAAATCCTGGTGAGTGACAGATAATACAAACACTTCATTACACACAAAAAAAGTTGTAGTTTAACAGACAAATTATTTTTTGCTACTTTATATTAGATAATGTAGCTTTGTAGAATTAGCAAAGAAATAAATTCAACAAAACTTCATTCTGTACATTAGCTCAATTTAAATATATATTACAAGCTTACAAGGCTCATATCATAGTTCATTTCCAATCTGGGCTTTAAAAATCTACCAGAATGGACTCCCCATTAGCACTGTATACCTACCACTTGCAAAATGGATAGCTTTCAGCTTGCATGTTGAGAAAAAAAAAAAAAAAGGAATAAAAGACCCCACTCCTACAATACTACCAATAATGAGAAGGACTTCAAAGTACAAAGCCAAATTCAAAGTTAGAAATAGTCTTTCAGAAGTGTATTGTATAAAGAATAGCGAGAGGCCAGAGGTCCAGACAGAGTGATCTTCCTCCCTTCGTTTACCAATTGAAACAGCTCTCCGAAAGTTTTATTTGAAAGTTCTGCTGCCTTAGATACTTCTAAACAATCCCGAAAGGTGCCAAATCAACGAACCCATTTCTTTAAAAGAAAAGAATTACTATGTCCCCTCTTTTTCCTCTTTCCTCCCAGGCTGCAGTGATTTATAATGAGGTATAAATCACATAATATGGATGTTAGGAGGAATTAACGTAGTAACTAACACAGTGGGTCAAAGAGTTTCTGGGAAGAAAACCACCTGTCAGTCTCGCTGTTCTTGATCCAGTTATTTTGACAGGGGAGAGAGATTCTGTTCTGGCAATGAATGTAACTTGGTTCTACACCTCTCCCAAAGCAACGGGGTGATGGGAGGCAGGCTGGAGAAGAAAGGGAAGGAGATGAAAGGAAAGAGAAGAAGTGCAGTATTCAGAAGACTGACTGCTCACTGTCAAGGCACTGAGAACCCTAACGTTAAAAGCTTTGACTGTTTTGCCACACACTTAAGTAGAAGTTAACAGTGTAGGTTTCAAGTCATTTTACATGGAAAGAGCAAGCAGAAGATTCTTTTTTTTTCTACATACAAAGACCTTGTAATAGACTACAGCTACAACTCAGCAATTTAAAAAATTCAGACATGTTAAGGAATTCAGATAACCCCTGGCAAGTCCCTCTATCTCCAGTATACTCCTGATTTTAGTGTTCTGAAAATATTGTATCAGCACACCACATTATGACAAATCTTTTCAAGGAGCTTGAACAGTTTTCCCATGCCCCAATGAAGTACTACTATACACTGAAACTTCAGCGCTACTGCAATCCTTTTTCTCTCTCTCTCTCACCCTACCCTCACACCTTGTTTCATTCCCCACCTCACAGAGGTATCTTAATGCTCCCCATTGGAAATGGCAACAGTAACGCCTTCAGATTCTGTTGTTGCAGGGATTCTTGGCACTTTCTTAGCAGGGCTTGGGATGTGCTAAGAAGAAGGGAAAAAAAACATTAAATACAGTTTTCTAGTTCACAGACATTCATACTTCATGGCTAGTCCAACTCTCAAACAACATTCATGCTACACTGGACAGCCTGGTCTTAAGTTAATCAAGCCGGTCATGCTTCATGCAAACTGATTATGTCAAAAGCGCCAGTTTGTTCTTGTTTCATTCTCGTGAAGCTTCATTCTTGTTACGATGAAATGTACTTTTTAAAATCCCGTGTTCATTTTTTTTACTTCTGGCTTGTATGTTACACATGTTTACAAAGTATTGAATGTAACTTGTTAAACCACTTCCTCGTGTAACATACATGCACATGCTAAGACAAGCACATAAACCGTTCACCATTTATATCAAACTTTAAAAGAGTGCTCAGTGTTCACCTCATGAACAACGCCTGGGTGGACAACTTCAACTCCTGCCTCCAGAGGTCCATCACCCATAAGCGGGCGCCGCGCGTAAGTCCTCCTGTGTTTTTCATCCACACGCACAAGGTACCATGTTCCCTCGAAGAGATCTTCTACCGAACACTGTGGAATATAGTTGGCTGCAAAAAAAAGCCAGTAACAAGCTGTTAGTTGGTTCCAGGCAAGGGTTTTACACAACACAGGTCTTTGCAGTTTGGACGCAGTAAGCCAGAAATAACATCTGCATTTTCATTTCAGCCACAAGGGGCCAATGAACACAAGCTACTCAGAAGTAGGTTGGACACTTCCTTCGTTCTACACCCCGATCATTTAAAGTCAGGTGAGTTAACTGATGAGCATTTTGCTGTAAGACTAGGAATGATTTATATTTATGAAGATCTTACCCAAATGATGTGTTTCCTGTCTAATCTTCATGTTTTCAGCAAAGACATCTGGTGCGATACACTTTCTTGAGTCAAGTCTTGTTTTGAGATCAGAAAGGCTGGCAGTTATTTTGTCCAGTGCAGAACCTGCAATATAAAACCATCATGTAAGGTAGCACCAGTGCTGAGAACTGCAAACCAGCATGCTAGCATTTCAAACCCATTCAAAATATTTTGCATTACAGAAGCTAAAATTTTAGTCATTGAAAAATATTCCCAATTACTCAATCAAAACGCTAACACAGTTTGAAGATTATTAATTTATGTGCCCAAGGAGAGACTCAAACATCCCCTGGAGCTGGAACATCTTCAGTTTACCATTGCTGCCATGAGGCATTGCTCTGCAAGTGTGCTTATGCTGGTGGGTAGTGTAACAAGGCCTTTAGAAGTGAGCCTGCCCACGGGAGTTCATTAACACCTCTTCCTTTCACTCACCAGGAGTGGCATCCTGTGTAACTCTGATGGAATATAGCGTAGCAGCAAAACCAGAGCCATATGAGAACACACTGATTCTCTGTCCTGCGAGCTGCTCTGGGGAGTACCTGCAAAGCAAGCAACAGTTGTTTGAAGTGAGAATTAAGCCAAACAACTAAAAAGCGCAGCTAGCTTAGGAAGAGCAGGGAGCAAATTATACTGACTACAATACAAATTTAGCAGGCTATGTGCACAAATGATGACTTTTAAAAACACAATTTCAAACACTGCTGTTACATGATGAGTTCCAAAGCTGCCTAAGCAAAACAGAGCAAAGAAACGCCCAGCATATGACTACTAGAAGGCAGCCAGTTTTCATTCTTAAGTGACCTTACATGAACAACCACATCTTGGAAGGGAAAGTCAGAATAAAGAAACCAAGACAAATGGTCTAATTTGAACTTAACACAATTTTGTAAAAGTCTGTCATTGCAAAAAAAAAAATGTTAAGAGTAATTTAATATGGATTTGCTTATTACAGTGAAACAGAGAAGGCATTCTTATTCTCTTTTCCACTGCAGTGGGTTTTTTTTGGGGGGGGGAGGGAGAAGGTTGAAGCTGGGAAAAGGCATAACCTTACAAGTAAGATCCTACTTTGGAAGGCAGTAAGCAACTGTTTCAGATCAGCTTCTGACACAGAAATTTTGAGTCTGCTTATCACTTGAACCGATTGTGTGTGCAGAATGATTTTTTTACTTTAGTCTTTCTGCTTAATGAAATCTAGTAGGAGAAGGTCTGCTAGATGGTGCTTTTACAAAAGGCTTTCTGAAACAAAAACCTTTTATGACCTTACATACAAAAAGCTATGACTTTTTTTTTCCATTTTTATGCTTACTGGGCTAGAAGAGAGGCAAGGCAACCATAGACTGAAGGAGTATACATATTTCCATTCTGATTGGATACGAGTAATGAAGCTTTGGTTTTCTGATTGAAGAGCTCCGCACTGGCTTTCATAAAAGCTTTTTCCACATCTCTGTCAAAATACGTATCTTCAAGTTTTACATCCCTATTAAAAAAAAAGTTGAGAAACAGTTACTGAAACAGCAGAAAGTAAAAACACACCTTTGACATGTAACAAATTAAGATTATATGAATAAAAAAGACAGCAGCCATTCTCACCTGAAAGCTTCCAGACCACTGAAAACACCGTTTGCTGTTTCTGGGTTCTGGTCACTGAGAAAGTCATTCAGCAGGAGTCTAGCCACAGACTTCTGTACCAGTTTACAGTACGGAGAATGAAAGATCATGAATCCAAAGTCATTCAAGGTGAAACGTCTGTCTGTCCCCTCTGGAAGTGGCAGAAATGTCGTGTTACAACTTATGTTTAGTACTCACTTCAACTACGAAAATAAAATAGGGTGGTGGCAGGCTACCAGTCATCCTAACACGTCAGCATGTAAGAGACAACTGTACGACTAACTATTGCTGTCAAGTTCATTTAACACACTGCTGCTACTTCTATTTAGAAATTAGTTTCTTACTGATCTTTTGCACCAACTAACAATGTTTGCCCTTCTTCTAGAAAAAGCCATAAGCTTAACAGAATCTCTGTATTTCTACCCAACATTTTGACATAATAAATAATCTACTATCATTTAACTACCTAATCTTCACACCTATGCTTCCTGAGTGAAGCAATTACTAAACATAGCAGGAAAAAAAAATAAATCAGTATTGTTACATAACATTTAAATATTAACCTCAATATCTTAAGAGCCTGGGTGGAGGGGAAAAATAACAGGCTTTTAAGCAAGGTATTATACATAACAACAACAGCCTATAGAGACTACTGCTTACTATCAGGTACTTGGCTATACCAGAACAGAAATAAGACATTTCCTATACGAGAGAGCAAACATTTCAATCGCCTCAGAACACACAATTACAAAGAAAGGGACCCACATACTAGCCTTTAGATTAGATGCTAAAACTTGAAAACACATTGTCTGTGTAGTTACACATTCCAGCATTTGACAGATCTTGCAATGTCATCAGGTGAGGCTACGTACCCTTTTGCCACTGGGCATGGATTTTGTTGCGATAGACAGTATAGCAGCGATCTAATGCACTGAGGTAGCACTGTATAGATAGTTTGCCATCAACTACTGGATATTCGGAGACCATATCTGGTTTATAGAAGTCATACGCATGCTGCATGTGGGTTCCACGCAACCCTGATGGAGAGAAATTGACAAAAGTTGAAAGTTACTTTATTCATCTGCTTTGAGTCAATTTCAATGCATCACTTAAAACCTGTGGCAAAACAAGCAAGGTCAAGCTGGTTTTCATAGCACTTCAGGCCCCTTAAGGTAATGTTTCACACAGTTCTCAATTGCTTGTTAAGTACAGTAGGACTGAGCATGACAAACACAAGTAACAAATGATTTTTATCATTTTGCCTTGAAAGTAGGGACCAGTGTTATTCAGCTCTAGTCCACTCTTCGTCAATTTTATTGAAGAACCTCCAAGGAAATAAAGAGATAAGAGCATCTCTACCTGTTCCTTGCTGCCTCCTGTAACAGGACTTGGCCAAGTTAGCCCAGAGCAAGAGGAAACAAAGCACAATTTCTGACATTAGTGGGAGTTAATTCAGCCCTCCAGCAACACACAAAAAACAGGGGAGAGGCTTCAGAATGGATCCAGTTTTCTGGCAGAACAGTAATTTGTTTTCTCACAGGACTAACCTCTCTCAAAAATTAATGGAGCATTTGGACCAACCAGCATAGCAACAGCACCAGCTCCACCCGTTGGTCTTGCATTTCCAGTGGCATACACAGCTATGTCTCCAGCAACAACAAGTGCATAGCGTCCTGTGAAAAACACACAGAAATAACCATGAGAAATAGCCAAGAATCTAGCACATTTTAATATCCATCAGCAGTTTTCAGGCTTTGGTTACAGAGGACATGACACCAAGTTTAAAGGGCTCTCCAATCCTGACCCTGCCCCCCCACTTTCAATTTCCTGGCAGCCACTGAAATTACAGGAAAAGACCAGTGACTATTAGCCATGTCATTATTTTTTGCACTGTAATTGAAGTAGTGGCAAATGCCCAGAGCATTTAAGAAAAAGACTGCAGAAGAGAAGAACAGTTTACTGGGTTTTATACGGTTAAACATGAACACTGTCATTTTAAGGCAAACTACTCAAAACCAGAGGATGATGTAACTTTTGAAGAAAATACCCTGAACTTACCGTCCCAAGAACTGGACTCGATCCAATTAATAGCATTAAAAAGAGCAGCGGTGCCTCCATAACATGCATTGGTGGTGTCGATTCCTTCTACATCTGTATTACCAGATTCTTCAAAAAGCTGCATCAGGACAGTCTTTACAGATTTTGATTTATCAATTATCGTCTCCGTTCCAACTTCTAATCTCCCAATACAATCATAGGAAAGGCTGTTCCTCTCCATGAGCTTCTGAACCACAGTCAGGCAGAGAGAATTGATATCCTCCCGGTCGGAGCAGAACCCCATCCTTGACTGGCCTAGCCCAATGGTGTACTTCCCAGCATCCACACCATCATACTTCTCCAGCTCTGCCTGGTCAACATACTGGGAAGGAAAATATATTTCCAGTGCAACAATTCCCACATCTTTGGGCCAACAGGATTCAGCATTCACTGGAAGAGACCCAGGCATCGTGGTCGATCTTTAAGAAAAAAAAAAAAAAGAGAAAACCACAAAACCTGCTGATTTATTCACATCCGTTTCGAGAGACCTACTTTCATTTTCTGTAGGTTTATAGAAAAAGTTAAATTTCAGGTATTCTACAAGGTCATTTGCAGAAGGCAAGCCTTTGCCTCTGGGGAAATTTTGGTCTGAGCATAGTGTAAACATCATTAGAAGTTTTGCAACACTTTGTCTTAAGAAGTACTTTTAAGTGAAAATACAAATTTCAGCCCTGGAGATGAAGAGATGTGGTTAAGCCCAAGTTATTTCACTGAAGCAAAACACACATTAAGTGTTTGAGAAATTTGTCTTTATTTTCATTATTCTACATTTGCTTATATGCAAAGTCTCAATTTTACACAACCAAGCCAGAAACACTGGAATTTTTTTTCAAATGTTGCTGGTTGAGAAATGAAGTTTAAAATTCATCCTTACCAGGAAATTTCTGCCTTAAAACAGGCTATGACTTTTTAAAATGTTTTTTATTTTTTTATTTTTAAATTAAGTGCCCCGAGTTCATACTTGGGGCACTTAATTTTTTTTTACTTTATTTTTAAATTAAGTGCCCCGAGTTGTTCATACTTGTGACAAAGATAGCAGAATTATTTTTGTGGTGGGTGGTTGTTTTTTTTTTTTTATTATTTTATTTTCAGTTGGGTTTTTTGTTTATTTGTTTTAAGCACACTCTGTTTTAGCATTCTGGAACACTGGAATGTCTAACACCAGGCCTGGAGGAATGTTTCACAGGCTGAGATGACACACGGGGATTCTCCCTGATAGACCAAGCCTTCTTATTTTAACCCCCATAACTTTACTGTCACCACACTCGAGGATATACGACACTAGGACATACTGCATCCTTTTACTTTAACCCTGTCCACCTTACCCAGAGAGGCACCATCTCCCTGCACAGCTCCTTGCGCACTTACAGAGCGCTTGTCCCTTTTGTGCCCAGCTCCAAGGACCCTCACCCAAGCACCTGACCCAACGTCTTCCACAAAACCACCATGAGCTGTGTAACAGAGTCACAGAATGGTTCGGGTTGGAAGGGACCTTAAAGATCATCTAGTTCCAGCCCCCATAATAAGGCCTTTCCCTGCAGGAATGATGGCTTCGCAGGACGCATATTAAGACAAATGTTTGGAAAATAGGGAAAATACGAAAAAAAACCACCCAGAAAAAGTGTTTTCTATTACAGGTGCAGCCTTAGGTAAGACCTAACGTGAGGGCGCACAGCCCCCCCATTCGCTTCTATTGCCTCGAAAAAGGTTTCAACCACACCCGTCAGGCACCTGAAATAACCTATTTAATTTTAAGTGCTTCTCATGCAGCCTTTACTCACACGGAAGGCGGGGGCGTGGAAGGCTGTCTGAACTGTTCAAAGCCGCTTTCCCCGAAGCGCTGGCAGCCACAGCACGCCCCGCCGCCCTTTTCAGCAAAACAACCGATTCCGCGCTGTTTTGCCTAACCCTGCCGCCGCCACCCCCACTCCTCCTCCTCGTCACGCTCCCGACGGCCACCTCCGCTCCCTTTCATCCCTGTCACGAAGCCCCTCGGTCCCCACGGAGCCCCTCACCTCAGGCCGCCGCGGCCTCCCTGAGGGCGCTGAGGGCACTGAGGGCGGCGGGGGGGGGGGAGGAGGACTGTGCATGCGCGTCGCGCGGCGGCAGTGGGCCGTGCGCAAGCGCCGGCGTGGCCACGCCTCCTTTGGGAAACCACACCCCTTCTGGGGTTACCCGCCTCGGATGCGGTGGCCACGCCCCCTCCTGGGCTAGCTCCGCCCCCTCCGGGTGGCCACGCCCCCTCCCGCGGGTGCGCGCTGCCCGGTCCTACCCGCACCCCCGGAGCGTTGTTTCCTTCCCTCCCCCTTTGCAATTCACGTTCTACCCCCACAAAAATTCACGGTCTACCCAAAAATTTCACGTTCTGCCCCAAAATCTGCTTTGGGGGGGGGGGGGGGGGGGGGGGGGGGGGGGGCGGCAGAAGGTGAGGATGCTCTGCGGACATCCCGTAGCCCACGGGCAACCCAGCTGGGGAAAAAGGAGTTTGGCGTGCGGCTGCATCTCTGGCACGAAAACACCTCGCTTTTGTTCAAGAGAGGACTAAAAAAAGGTAATATTGAGGGCTGGCAGCTCAGCAAGCCGCCAGACTGACTCTGACTTGCACCCAGACCAGAGCTTGCTCCTGCTGCGGCAGCCATAAAGCTGAACATCAGAGGCTGCAGAGGCTCTTGGGATGCTTGATTTTATTTAAGTGAGGTACTGAAAGGCAGTGCACGCAGCACATAATGCACTTGACCCATAACAGCCACAGAACAGTGGCTTTCAACCAGGCAGTGAATTATTTGGCAATTCAGTATGCCAAAAGGATTTGCGTTATTGGTGAGGGCTGGGGAAAACACTGTGCTTGCTCCTGACAGAACTCTGAGGTCAAAACTGGCATTTAATTCACATTCCTCGCCACAGTTCTCTCATCTGAAAACTTTCTGCAGAAGACAACTTGAGGGAGGCTCTTCCTATTGTATTCTCATGGCTCACCCAACACCAAGCTCACCAAATATGCCTAAGGAAGCGGTCGTCAGGGCCATGGGGCTGTACCGCAATGAAAAAAATCATTGCTTTATAAGCTTGCTTTGGTCACTGAAGAAAATGGGACATTTGGCATCTTAAGTCAGTCAGTCGTTACAGGAAAAAATTTGTTTACTTGATGTAAAACAAACAGCCTTTTGTCCTCCTGGTCAAACAGCAAACAACATCCCATCATTGAGTTTTTACTGAAAAGGAAAGAGTACTCAAAATGTATGGTTTCTTTTAGAGGAATAAAGAACTCCCAATACTTTAATATATAAAAATGAGAAACCTACTTTGTTTTGTGTCCTGTCCCCTTAAGATCGTGTATGCAATGAGCGAGCAGCATAAAAGGGCCACTACTTTCTGCTAGTGTCGCCAGAAATGCATTCTCCTGCAACAACTGGCGGCTTTCCTTGCCTTTGTTGAGAATTTGAGAATATTTTGTCAATAATTTGACTTTATTAATTTCCCGCTTAAGTTCTTAATTCGCAGAGAACACTTGGCTGCAAGTTGGAAGCCAAGCCCCGTTTGCCGCAAGTGATGCCACAAGGATTCGGTGGCTGCCTTTGGCACTCTGCCTCTGGAGGACCTGGGGAAGGGCCCTCGCTGGTGGCGGCACAGACGCTTCGGGCTGTTTTTTGGGAAGCTAAACGGTGATGCTCTGGCGGCTTCAGCTACGACATCCCCGAGCCACCCCCGCTGAGCCTGAAGGTACCACGCGCACCCGAGACACCCGCCACGCCACGAGCGGTCGCTGCCTCCGCCCACGCGTGAACGTGGCACCCCTGTGGGTGCCCCGCATCTCAAGATGCGGCTACGTGGGGAGGCTGGCAAAATGCGTCAAAACAGCAAACGGCAGAGGCGGTGCCTCCAGTTCACTCGTGAGGACCCACCCGCGGCGCCCTCCCTCCGCCCGACACCGCGACCCCGGCGGCAGCACGGGTGGGCGCCGGGATGCCCACACCCCTGCGGCAGTCGCCATCGCGAAAGGAGGTGACGGCGCCCCGGGGGCAGCGTCCGGCTGCCATCGCCCTGCTCGACGAAGCCGGGGGGGGGGGGGGGTGCGGCGTGGCCGGGGGGAGGGGGGACACACGACACGCCTGCCCTGCCCTCCGCAGCTTTGGTGGGCGCCTCTGTCGCGACACTGAGAGGCGACACGCGGAAGGGGCCGCCGCTTCCAGGCTTCTTGGCGGCCCCCGAGGGGGGGGCAGAGCCCGACGGAGCCCCTCAGCAGCCGCCCACCGGCGCTCAACCCGCCGCGGGGCGGGCGGGCACCCGCGTTAGGAGGCACCCCCGTTAACAGGCACACAGACACGCTTCTTTTTGGTTTTTCTTTCCTCCTTTCCCCCTCCCCCCTTTCCCCCCCCCCCTTTTTTCTTTCTTTTCCTCCCCCCCGCTCCCTCCTTGCCGCACTGCAGGCACTACTGACTACAAACGCGCTTGCACCCACTGAAAACACCGCTCCCAGCCCCACCGACCCACCCCCGAGCCCCGCGGGCGGCCCCGCCGCCCCGCGCCTGTGTCCCCCACGCGTGCTTCGCCCCACGCGTGTTTCCGCGCGTCCGCCCCTCCGCCGCGGCTGAAAGGAGAGGCGGGGGCGGCCGCCCAACCCCAGGGCCCCTCCGGATGCCCAGCCGCCCTCACCTGTCGGAGGCGATGGCTCCCGGTGTCGCTCGCCGCTCCGCGCTCTCGCCCGCTGGCACGCACGGGGGGACAGCACGGGGTGCCGGCGTGCGGCGCCTTTAAACAGCCCCGCCGCAGGGGCTACGGCCCGCGCCCTGAGCGGCAGCTCCCCCCGCCAATCGCAGCCGCCACCGCCCAGGTCCCGCCCACCGGCCGGCCCGCAGCCGGCGCGGCGGGCGGGGGGAATGGTGTGAGAAAGTGACGCGGCGTGGCCAGAGGGCAGCGCGCCAATGAGGACGCGGCGGCGGCGGCGGGCGCTCAATGGGAGGCGAGCGCAGAGCGGCGGCAGCCAATGGGAGCGCGCTGCCGACCGCGGGTGAGGGTAGGACGGCTGCCGGGCCCCGGCGAGGCCAGCGGGACGTTGCCTGGCAACGCGAGGCGAGGCCCGCCCGGCCCCGACGAGACCCGCCCGGCCTGTGGCCTGCGACCTCCGGCCCGGGGGTCCCGGCGGCCCCCAGCGCCGAGACCGGGCTGGGAGGCAGCTGAGAGGAGCCGCGGGGCGGTTGGGGGCGGCGAGGCCGGTGCGGACGGGGACCTGTAAGCACAGGTCGCGCTCCTCAGGAAGTGCGGCCCCGCGCCCTGGGCCTGTGTCACCTCCTTCGCCTGTGCAGGGTGCCATGGCGGGCCGGGACAAGGGGCTGGGGGCACACACGGGGGCTCTGACAGCGAAACAGCATCACGGAGGGTGCGATGCACCGTCCGACCTGCCACGGGTCCTCCCTGGCAGTCTCTTGCCAGCTCGTTAAACCCGTGGTGTGCCAAGCTACATCTCATGGCCGTATTGTTGTTTGACAAATCGACAGTTAGCTAATGCATGGGTTTCACATGCCAACCTCTGTAGCCTTTAGGCCCCAAGATGATTTATATCCAGATAATCCATTGCTGGCACAGGTTACTGAGTGTCCCCTGAGGAGTCCTCCCTGCCGCTACCAGGAGTACAAACCTTTGTTGCAGGTGGGAAACAGCTCAATAAAAATCACACACAAATTTTAAAGCCTGGATAATCTGGTTGTAGAACACTGCTAGAGTCAAAGAAAAACACTCCCATGGCAGCTGGTGTCAGGCCTTGTGAGATCTGGTTGCTACAGCTAGCAGAAGACACCAACCTTGCTCACCTCGCACAGCGTCAGGGTGTTAAAACGGTGTTATTTCCACCATCTCAGGGGCAGGTAACAATGACGCAGAATAAAGGGAAAAACCGTCATTAAAAATGTTGACTCCTGTCATGTTTGTTCACTCTGTTCTGAACTTGTAACCGTTGTGCTATTGCCATGTAAAATCACAGATCTGTCACATAGCTCTCTGTAGTGCAAGGACTGAGAAACGCTACTGAGAAATTGAGAAGTTTTGTTTGCACGTGTTACCCTGCGGTGTTCTGATAAGCTTACACCAGTCTGTGTACAAGCCAGTTTTGTTCGTAATTCTGAAAAAACATGGACAAAATGCAAAGTCAATAGGTGATGGCATAGTTACATCATGTAGACACACTGTTATCTTCTGTGCCTACAGACCAAATGGTCTCTTTCTTAGAAAAGCTGGGCTTCAGCTCTGGGAGTCTAAAACTTCAGTTCCTCCTTTTCCCTTCCTACCACAAAAAAAACAAACAAACCAACAAACAAACAAAAAACCCAACCCCAAAACCAGCCCTGTGTCCTTGTTCTAGACTTCAAAATGGGTTCCTAATGTCAGCCTCTCACAAGACGCTTTGGTGGCAAAATGTTTCCTGACATCAGGCTACTTGGACTGTTCTGGCTTTGGGGAAGCACTGGCGCTCAGGAGGAGATGAAGCGGTCCATCTTGTTGAATTTGCGGCAGCTCCTCGTAGGGCTGTGGGTGCACCCCGAGATCTTGCAACCCCTTCCCTGCTCCCTGGGGCTTGGCTGCTGGAGCACAAGGCCGGCTCCGGTACGATGTGCTCACGTAGCCTGGGATGGGGACACAGCGAAAAGAGCTGTGTGATGAGGAGCCGTGAGGAGCCTCCTCGGTGGCCTCTTCCCCCTCTCTTGGGAGCTGCGTTCAAACTTGGGCCCTCGCCCGTGCGGTGCCACACACGTGCCCATGCCCAGCTACATCCCTCGCTGATCTTGACCCACTGACTGGACTTCCCAGCTTCACCCCTTACCTGCTCATTGCTTCACACTTGCCCAGAGAGCAGGGCTCTTGGCTGACCCCACTTGCCGCCACTGGCCCCGTTCTTGATTTTTTTGTTTGGGCACTGCGAGAGTGCCATTGCCGGCGTGGTGGCTCCCCTGCCTGCCGCCTTGCCACCTTCGGCTCCTGGCTCACCCATCCTTGCTGCTGCCTGGCCGCTGAAATCTGCTCACCTGTAAGCCTGCGCTTACATGGTAGTGTTTTTTTTCTTTTTTCTTTTTTTTTTTTTTTTTCTGATGAGTGTCGTATTTGCCTTCAAAACGGTAAAGGCAGAATTGGTTTTTGCAATTGTTTTTTTGGTGCGTAGCCAACAATAAATGCAGATGTGTAAATAGCCATCTTCTTATCTCTATTACATCTTCACAGATCCGATCAAAAAAAGGTGGCAAAATGACTAAGATTAGCTTGAGGAGGTGATCCATATTGCTTTATTTTACATGGCCCATGGTGCAACATGATGAACGACGTCCCATAGTCTTTGACATTAACTTTCTGTGTTGTAGAAGACAGTATGACACAGACATGCATGAAACCATAGCTATTAATTTAAAATTATGTATTTGCAAAAAAAAATCCCCCACTAAATTAACCACCACCTGTAGCCAATAAAATTATAACTGTGTTCTATTGTGCAAGTACTGAAGCACATTTAAAAATTACACCCTGCAGATGATAAAGGAAAGCTAAAAGGTAAAATGTGACAGATAGTTGCTGTATTTTCAGCATTTTAAAACTGAGGTCAAGGACACAATGCAGTCCCAATTTTTTAATAATCACCTGAAGTTAAATCCAGAGACCAGGTATCTAATCTACGCTGTTAAAAGCAATGCATTTGTCTCCTCAGGATGTTTCTGAATCCAGACGCTGATTTATATTTACATAAAGTCCAAATATCCTCCTCTTGCAGGCTAGTTTGATGACTAATTCTTTATAGCCTTAGATCTACTACTTCTTCTTATTCATCAGTACAGTTTATTTTATAATTGTTGTCAATAGCATTATTCTTTTTATTCAGCTTTATGAGGCTCCTATCTGCTTTTCCTGTCACTGAGTGTATTGCAAGGGAACATTTACAACAAAATTACTATTATTTCTTCACAAGAAAGACTCTGCCTATACTGCTATTGCGATAGACTATATTTGCTTCATATGGATTTCTCAGAAAGATTGCAGTAATAACATTAAAGTTGTCGGTGACTCTTGTTCCAGACCTCTTAGGTAATTAATTATAGTCCTCTAACGAAATTATGCTCCAGACGTGTGATTGCCACTATTTCCAGCCCAGCTTGTGAGAATGCAGGTCATTTTCCTTTTGTGGCTCTAAAGCTTAACCAATCTGTCCAGTGAGATTTTTCAGCCGAGACTGTATTTGGTAATTTGGACTAGTGTACCAAAATGAACGCTGTGCCTCGGTAACCTTAGAACTGGAAACCTGAGAAAGGAGAGGTCCATTTAATAGAGATGGTATTACCAAAGAAACTCAGCGTAACTCAGAATAACCTTGCAGTAGAAACAGGCTCAGATGCTGCCAGTGAGAGGACAAACGCGCTTCCTCTTCCTCAGTTAAAATCTAGTCTGTTTTGATAAAAAAGGAGTTTGAATTTGAGTCTCCCCATTTTTCAGCTGTGTAAAAGTGGGTGGGATCTCCTTATCCAGTACTGTTTTGAAAGAAAAGTGTTTGCTGTCCAATGACTCACCTTTACTTCTAGTTTTAAGCCAGTGTATCAAATTTAGGGCGCTGGTTTTGTCTCAATAGACCCAACAGGTTCTTTGCCTCTGTTTAGTAATTCTTAAGCAGTTCTATCTGTGACTTTTTTTTTTTTTTTCCTAAAGCCTCCCAGAGAAACAGAGACTGTCATATTAGGTTAATAACTCTTAAAATAAATGAAACAGCCAGACAATTAAAGCTGTTTCTTAAACAGTTTAAGAGTTTAAGAGTGAATTTATTGGAAATTTCAAGAATCTTCATTCCAGGCCTAATTTGGATTTAATTCAATGGGAGCTACACTTCTAAGTCACTAAACTACTCACTGAGGTTTTCAGACGCAGCCGACTACATCTTTACGTGCCTAAACCCATTGAAAAGGGAGCTTTAGCCAGCATTTTCAGGGAAAGCAAAGTCTGTGCTGTGCTGTGCTGTGATCATCTCTTCCACAAAACAAAATGTCGAGATGACTTTACTGAAAAAGTATTGATTTTATTTTGTTGCCAAGTACAAAATAGCAAAGGTCAAAAATAATGCTCAGGTACAGAGAGTGTGAGGTCACCTAAGTGAAGGTTTGGAAACTCGAAGGTTTTTCTTCTGCGTATTTGTGTGTCAGGGTTCAGGGATAAATGAAACTGTACCAAATAGTAGATCTTTCACGTGCTGTTTTGATAGTTCGTATGACAACATCAGGGAAGAAAGTTTTTTAGATTGAATGACTATTATTCAGTTCCCAAAAGAAAGCACAGGAACCCAAACTTGAAACACAGTCGGCAGCTGGGAGAGGACTTCTGTCATCTCATAGTCTCTCAATTTGATCTATCGAATCCAAGGGAACCTGATACGAGATAACATACACTCTGAAGAACTGGGAGACGTGAATAAAAGGATCAAAGCCTGTCTTTTAAAGTACGTTCAGTAAATGCAAATATTTCAATAGCATTTGAGTTGCAGATCTGGCTGGGTCTTAAAATATTTATAACATTGTAACAATTCCAGTTATTAAAAGCTATAAAAATGCATTTAAATCAGACCCTGCTACTTTTATACAGTGTGCATAAGAGACGGAACTGCAGCAGTGTTAAAATTTCAAATACGAAGCAGTAATTGTTGAACAGATGAGAACCTAACATTTGGGGGCCAGGAAAGCTAACAGTACCAAAAAAGGTAACCACCAGGAAGCAGATACTGCTCTCCAAACCCGAGAGAGAATCGCAGGTGTGCTGCATTCTTACAGACAGAAGAGGACAAGTCTGCAAGCCAAGTCTTCCCTTCCCTTCCCTTCCCTTCCCTTCCCTTCCCTTCCCTTCCCTTCCCTTCCCTTCCCTTCCCTTCCCTTCCTTCCCTTCCCTTCCCTTCCCTTCCCTTCCCTTCCCTTCCCTTCCCTTCCCTTCCCTTCCCTTCCCTTCCCTTCCCTTCCCTTCCCTTCCCTTCCCTTCCCTTCCCTTCCCTTCCCTTCCCTTCCCTTCCCTTCCCTTCCCTTCCCTTCCCTTCCCTTCCCTTCCCTTCCCTTCCCTTCCCTTCCCTTCCCTTCCCTTCCCCAGACCAAGTATCCAGGAGTTCCCACTTTTCATGGCAGCACTGCTGTGGTCTCATCTGGAGCCTTTTTTCATATCTGTACTGTCAGCTTGACTTGGCTCCCTTCTTTCTGCAATCTTCCAAACTTTCCTGATTTGCCTTGACCAAGTGGCAATATTTAATGGTTCTGTAAGTGAAACCATCAGATGGTTCACAGGGGCCTTGGACACGCCTGCGGCAGTTTGGAAAGGTAGTTGCACACTCTAATCCTGTGAAATGCATGGAAATTAGGGTACACTCCATACTTTAGTCAATATTTACGGTACACTCTATGCACTCAAAAGACTACTAGTTGCATTGAGTGCCCCCTCAGGAAGTTTGCTGGTGACACCAAGCTGTGTAGCATGGTTGACATGCTTGTGGGAAGGGATGCCATCCAGAGAGACCTGGACAGGCTTGAGAGGTGGGCCTGTGCAAACCTCATGAAGTTCAACCAGGCCAAGTACAAGGTCCTGCTCCTGGGTCATGGCAATCCCAGGCACAAATACGAGCTGGACGGAGAATGGGTTGAGAGCAGCCCTGAGGAGAAGGACTTGGGGGTGCTGGTGGATGAGAAGCTCAACATGAGCCAGCAATGTGCGCTTGCAGCCCATAAAGCCAACTGCATCCTGGTCTGCATCAAAAGAAGTGTGGCCAGCAGGGTGAGGGAGGTGATTCTGCCCCTCTACTCTGCTCTGGTGAGACCCCACCTGGAGTACTGTGTCCAGTTCTGGAGCCCCCAACATCAGAAGGACATGGACCTGGTGGAATGGGTCCAGAGAAGGGCCACGAAGATGATCAGAGGGCTGGAGCACCTCTCCTATGAAGACAGGCTGAGAAAGCTGGGATTGTTCAGCCTGGAGAAGGCTCCAGGGAGACCTTATAGTGGCCTTCCAGTACTTAAAGGGGGCCTGCAGGAGAGATGGGAGGGACTTTTTATGAGGGAGTGTAGCGATAGGATGAGGGGTAACTGTTTTAAACTGAAAGAGGGGAGATTTGCATTAGATATAAGGAAGAAATTCTTTACTGTCAGGGTGCTGAGGCACTGGAACAGGTTGCCCAGGGAAGTTATAGATGCCCCATCCCTGGAAGTGTTGAAGGCCAGGCTGGATGGGGCTTTGAGCAGCCTGGTCTAGTGGGAGGTGTCCCTGCCCATGGCAGGGGTATTGGAACTAGGTGATCTTTAAGGTCTTTTCCAACACAAACCATTCTATGATTCTATGATGGAAAAGCTATGGGGAGCTGAGATGCCATCATAAAGCCGCGTAGGAAACTGTGGCTCAAGAGGGAAGCGTGAAGGTAAAATCTGGAATCCAGAGCAGAACATGAGGAAGAAAATAATTGTAACTGACAGAAACAGTGAGATACTGACACCGCAGTGTAATATATTTCAGCAATTTAGTGTTCCTGGTGCTCTGCTGACCTGGGCCCAGGAGGACTGGATTCTGTCTAATACCCATTCACTCTATCCGTGTGCTGTCCAGGCAGTGCACCATCAGAGTGCGAGTACAATGGTGGAAAATGTGTGCCATTTCAGCTTGCGTCAGCCAGGTCACATCCTCTGCCTCCCCAGCGAGCTGAACACGGCGTTCAGGAGGAAGAGCTTCTCTGCATGTTCAGAGTCAGAGAGAGCAATCCCAGCCCCTGCTCCCAGCAGATGACTTCCCGCATGCTGTTTCAGCAGAGGACGGAGCCATGCGTAATGTGTATGTGGTGTACACAATATTCCCTAGAAACTGGAAGAAGCATTATATGAGTTGCCTCATCCCTGTTAAGAGGCTGTTGGCTCATGAGAGAAGATAATTATTTCTTGTTTTCTCTTATCTGTTTTGGAAGGAGTCAGTTTCTTTCATCAGATATGCACCTGTGTGAGTATGCTACCTATTCTCCAATGACCTTGCTAAGGATGTTTATCTTTATTTTATTTAGGGAACCTATCAGCAGCTCTTTCGGTCTACTGTCATCTGCTGTGCTTTCTCCCATGTTTGCAGTATGTAGTTAGACGTAACAATTACAAAACCAATACAAGAGACAACTCTGAGGAGCTAATTTAAATCAAATGCAGTGAATAAAAACAAACAGTAATTAGTAGTGGAAGAGGAGGAAGAAAAGAATTATGCCGCTATATTAAGTATTTTTGGTGCACTAGGTAAATATTTTGAGTATGCGTTCTATGGCACTTACTCTTTTTAAGACCTCTCTTTTCCCTCATGTGCTGCTTTCCATGTGTGCATCTCAGAGGAAAAGTGCCTTTGCCTTAGATGGCTTTGTGGAAATACTAAATTAGTTTGAAGTTTCCAAGGAAGGAGGGAGGGAATTGGAGTCTGTGCCACATGGGAGAAGGCAGTGCTGCGTGGTGGGAGGGAGGCTACAGGGTGGGCAGCCGGACTGGCATCTTCGTGAATCTTCAAAGAAAGGCCTTGACAGATGCGCACAATCCCCAGTACTAATTACGACAAATTCATTAGAGAGGGTAGGAAGGACCCAGCTGAAGGATTTTAATAGGGAACGGAACAAACAAAAGCAATAGAGATTATCTTTATTGCGTAGCTTCAGATGCCACACTTTGAGTTCGATGAACTTGGTTATTATCACTGAAATCTCATGATAATAACAGCCGGGAGCAGAGATCATTTGGAACAGGTAAAAGACAAATAGTTTTGGCCAATTTAAACTGAACTAGTATCTGGAAAGGTATCTGTGAAATTATGTAAGAAGAAAAAAAAAAAAAAAGATTTATGACTGGAAGAATAGAACCAAAACAGGAAACAGCACAAAGATGATTGCAGGCAAGGGAAAATAACAACCAAGAATGGGACTGGGAAAATGGAGCAATGAGAAGGAACTGCATACTGGCATGTTACAATAGAAATCACAGGGGAGGCTGCCATAAAAGTAGGGTAGGAGAGAAAGATTTAAGTCTACCAATAGATCTAGGAGGTACAGGAGCACATGCTACAAGACATTGTCAGCAACACCTTGTAATTTGGCTAGTAATCTGACCAGCATCATTCTTCTCTACAGGTGATTTTTTCTGCCACTGCTTTCTCTAGCACATAGATATTTGAAAAGTCTTTTTGATGCTACAATGATCCACCCTTGATGAAGTCTGGTATCTTTGTTCATAGTGCCGTACGCCACAGTTATCTTCATCATGGGGCTTGCTTCTTCATGTTATGGTTTCTTTTCTTTCTTTTTAATAATTTTGGCTCTTCTCTGCTTTCTACCATGAGGTTTTCTTCTTGGAATCTTGTGCTTATCCTTCTTCATCCATTTTTTAACTTTTCTAATCCGTGGGCTCACACAGAACTTTCTGCCTTCTATGTAGAGACTGCCAGAGCAAAAATTGGTTGTCAGTTTGAAAGAAAAAGTTTTAACGCCCCAACTTTTTAAAACGATCATACTTATCACTCACTTAGGAAGACCACAAAGTTAGAATTAGTTAATCTTAAATTATATTTTATACTAGGTCTATGCACTTTTGGCTGGTTTCAAATACGTAAAAGTTAGGATCTATGGTTTACGTTTGCACTTGTGTTCCAAAATGTGACAAAAAGCTTTACAACTTCAGTGTGTCTCAAAAGAACCACAGTGCAAAACAGTACATTTCTATGGAAAATAAATAATTAGACCACTTTATTATTATTACTGTCACGATCATCATGCAAATGTCTAGAAATAAAAAAAGTCCAAGATTTCTTTGAAATTTATCAATTTAACCCAAACAGTGTGATATTGTACCAGGAAAAAAAAAAAAAAGCAAGCTTATGTACAAAAGTAAAGCTGATTTAATGAGTTTAGGCAAGGTCTGTAGAGGATCAATCATTGGAAAAAAGGAGAGAAGTCAAGGTGCATGAGTCATTCTTCAGTTCTGAAAATAAAGCAAGTGTCAAACTTAGTGTAGGCTGAATAACGATCGATATTATTACTGAAAAGGAAATGCAGTTTTAGCAATCAGAAGTTTAAATAGCACAAGGAAGGACAGTTTTTAAATCACACACAATTTTGTTTTTAATTGAATTTGTGTTAGGATTCTAAGATTCTGCTTGTTTGGCACCTAATAAGTTTTAATTGGACGGTACCCCTTTCACAGTGAAGGATGCAAAACATCTCTTACATAACAGCTTCTAGGTGACACAGGCCATCCGCTTTCTGTATTTCAAACCTCTCCACTCTTCGCAGAATTCCTTTGGGAATTTCATCTGAAATTTTTGTGCAACAGCTAAAGGCCCCAGGAAACAAAGCTAAAAAGAGTAACAGCAATGTTAGAAACAACATAGATATGAAGGGGACAAGTCATAGCTTGACTTCTCAGAATCACAGAATGGTTGAGGTTGGAAGGGACCTCCGAGGTCCCTTGACCAAACCCCCTGCTCAAGTAGGGCCACCTGGAGCCATTTGCCCAGGACCATGTCCAGACAGCTTTTGAATATCTCCAAGGATGGAGACTCCACACCTCTCTGGGCAGCCTGCTCCAGTGTTTGACCACCCTCACAGAAAAAAAACCACCCTTGTTTTCCTGTGTTCAGATTGAATTTCATGTGTTTTAATTTGTGCCCATGGCCTCTTGTTCTGTCAGTGGGCACTACTGCAAGGAACCTGGCTCCCTCTTCTTCTTTCATTCCCATCAGGTATGGGAGTGATGGTTACAATACCTTGATGAGAACTCCCTTGAGCCATCTCTTCTCCAGGCTAAACAGTCCCAGTTCTCTCAACCTTTCCTCATATGCAAGATGCTCCGGTCCTTTCATCACCTTTGTGGCCCTTCACTGGACTTTCTCCAGTAAGTCCATGTCTCTCTTGTACCGGGGAGCCCAGAAATGGACACAGCACTCCAGATGTGGCCTCACCAATGCTGAGCGGGGAAGGATCACCTCCCTTGACTCTGTGACTGGTACTCCCTGCTCCCAGCCCCTGGTAATGTGGTTAGCAGCCATTCTCCGCGACTGAGTCACGTATTCGTTCCCTTTCCCTCATTATCAGGCCCTGAAGGTCCTGTGAACCAAGTAGATGATCCAGATTTCTTCCTCCCTTCCCTCCTGGCCCCTAGCAGGTACTGCTGTCTGGGGTTATTTCTCCCCAGATGCAGGACCTTGCGTTTCCCTTTGTTGAACTTTATGAGATTCCTCTCTGCCCATTTCTACAGCCCATTGTGGTCTATCTGTAAGGCAGCAAAACCATGTAGTGAATCAGCCACTACTCCCAGTTTTTTATCATCTGCAAACTTGCAGAGGATTCTGTCCCATCGTCCAGGTCATTAATGAAGATGTTGAACAGTATTGGCCCCAATGTTGACCCGTGAGGTACATCACTGTTGACTTGCTTCCAATTGGACTTTGTGCCACTGATCACAACCCTCTGGACCTGGTTGTTTGGCCAGTTTTCAGTCCACCTCACTATTCACTCATCTAACCTGTACTTTGTCAGGTTGTCTATGATGATGTTATGGGAGACAGTATCAAAGGCTTTAATGAAGTCAAGGTAAACGACATCCACTGCTCTCCTTTTGACCACCAAACTAGTGGCCTTATTGTAGAAGGTTGGTCAAGCATGATTTCCCCTTCACAAAGCCATGCTGACGGCTCCTGATCACCACCTTGTCCTTCAGATCTTTGTAAATGCTTTCCAGGAGGTTTTTCTCTATCACCTTCACAGGGATTGAGGTGAGATTGACCAGCCTGTACTTCCCTGGATCTTCCGTCTTGCCCTTCTTGAAGATAGGAATGATATTTGCTCTCTTCCAGTCTTTGCTTCTCTCCCAATTACCATGACTGTTCAAAGATAATTGACAGTGACCTCACAATGACATCAGCCAGGCTCATCAGCACTAGTGGGTGATGCATCCCATCTGTCTCTGTGTCCTTATGTAGGTCAATTTTTTTCCAAGTGCTCCCTAATTTGGTCCTTCTCCACTGACGATAAGTCTTCATTGCTCCAGACACTCCCTCTGGTCTCAGGGACCTGGGATTCTTGAAGGCCACTTTGAACAGGAAGGAGTGAGGCAAAGGTGGCGCTGAGCACCTCAGCCTAATCCATGTAATTTGTCACCAGGTGCCCTGACCTGTTCAGCAGCGGGTTCACATACTCCCTCCTCTTTCTTTTTTTATTTACGTACTTACGGAATCCTTTCTTGTTACATGTCACACCCCTGGCCAGATTCAACTTGAGCTCGACCTTGGCTTTCCTAACCCCATTCCAGCATAATCAGACGGAAACTCTGTACTCCACCCGGGTCGCCTGCCCCGGCTTGCACACCTTTGTTCCACACTTTGTTTTTATGTTTGAGTTCAGTTAGGAGCTCTGTGCTCACACATGCAGACCTCCTGCCACTTTGCTTGGTTTTCTGTTTGTCGGGACAGACCTTTCCAGAGCTTGGAGGAGGCAACCCTTGAATATCAGCCAGATCTCCTCGACCGCTCTTCTCTCCAAGGTCATATTCCATGGGGTTCTTCCAGCAGGTCTCTGAAGAGGTTGTAGATCTGCTCTCCTGAAATCCAGGGCTGTGATCTTGCTTTCTGCCCTGCTTCCTTCTCCTGAACTCCACCATCTTGTGGACTCTGCAGCTAATGCTGCTTCTGACTTTCATGTCTCTGACCAGTTCTTCCTTGTTTGCAAGTATTTGGTCCAGCTGAGCACTTTTTCTTGCTGGTTCCTTGATTACTTGTGCCGGAAGATGTCATCAATGCACTCGAGGAATCTTGCAGATTGCTTGAGCACTGCTGTATTGTCCTTCCAGCAGATATCAGAGTGGTTAAAGTCGCCCATGAGCACCAGGGCCTGTGAACATGAGGCTTTTTTCAGTGGTTTGAAGAAGGCCTCATCTACTTCTCCTGGTCAGAAGGTCTACAGCAGACACCCACTACAACGTCACCCCTGTTGGTCTGCCCACTAATCCTGACCCCTAAATTCTCAGTTGGCTCTTCATCCATCCCCAGACAGAGATCCGTGCATTCCTGCTGCTCTCTTGCATAAAGGGCAACTCCTTCTGCTCGCCTTCCAGCCTGTTCTTCCTAAAAGCCCATACCCTCCCATTGCAGCACACCACAGTCACGCGAGCCATCCCACCATGTCTCTGTGATCCCAGTGAGGTTCTGTACGTGCAGAAAGACTTCTGACTCCTCCTGTTTGCTCCCCATGCTGCATGCATTAGTGGAAGGGCATTTCGGAGGGGTGTCAAGGGTTAGTTGTCTTTACAGCTTATGGGATGAGATACCTCTCAGCTGAGATCCTCTCAGCTTCTCCCACAAGACAGATGGGTGTTTTTGTTGTTTAAAGGACAGTTTCCTCCACCTCTCCTTGTGCACAAGTACATAAATAATAATAAAAAAAAAGATTTAAGTGTTTTTTTGGTGGGAGAAGATCACCAACAGTAATGACACAGGAAGTATCAGGAGTATAATTTAAAAGTTCTGCCTTGTGAGGTTGAATCAGACCCATTATCTTTTGTCTTTGAAATTATTAATGCTGTTGCTGGGTTTTGTGTTTTCTTTTGCCCCAAGGGCTCCCACAGCTGAACATGTCTCCACTAGGGAATGGTCTCCTGCATATTTTTTCCTGCTTGCTAATACCATCTTGAAAATAAAAAGTCAATGAACCTTAAAAAGCAGATCCTAACTCAAGATATTTTGATGACAAATACTAACATTTTTGTGCTTGATTTTCTTCTGCTCTAGCACAGAAATAGACCTTCTAAAAGGGATTCCCTCCATCAGCTCAAGAACAAGCGAAGGGATTTGTCTAGGATGGGAGGGTCTCAGGATCAAAGTGAGCACAGCAAGGACCCCTGTGTCCCAGTCCATGAACTAATCTGAGAGAAGCGGGGAGAGAGTCTTCTTCCTATTGGTTTTGATTAATTTATTTTTTCCTAGCCCGTAAATCACACTGTTCCTTAAGTAATCATTTAGCCTTGGAGTGCAAGAGTCAGGAAAAAAAGAAGCAGGAGACTCAATTTCAGTTCCCGTAAGCAGGAGGTGAGAAGGCTGTTGAAATATTTTCGTGTAAGCAAGAAGACTGTGTGCCTTGTTCCTTGCAAGAGTGCTCGCTGAGCGCTGGAGTAACAGATGCCGGCACAGGTGCAGCCGTGAGCTCGGGCAGCCAGCAGTGCAGCAGGAGTCACCGAAGACCAGTCACGCCATCCACTGCGGCTTGCAGGGGCTTTCGTACCGGCGGGGCTGAGGACAGAGCCTGGGACTTCCCAGTGGGAAAGGGAGGGTGAAAGAAAGCAGCTGGCTGAGCAGTTGCCTCCTCAGCAACCCAGAGACGAGGACTATAAATAATCACATGGTGCAGAAGGATTAATTAGGTGTTGAATGCTACCTGTATTATTTCCCTGCTGTCCTTTGCTTTTCTCGCTTCAACAGCATACTGCTTCTGAAGCCAATTAATTGATGTTTTCAAATGGGCATTCAGCTCATTGAGCCACACTAAGTTTATTTTTTCCTGAGGGCTCAAGGCAGCGTTGGTGACACTTAAGTATGAACTTCTGTTGTCGCCAGTCAGCTCCTGGCAGAAGGATTATGCAGGATAAAAACTCAAGGAAGGGTAAGTATACCTTTAGCCCTACCTGAGGTTGCTGTCTGTGCTTTTTGGAGAGGTCTATTCCTGTGCTTCTTTGGGGTCTAGTAAACTAAAATACTTGGCAAGGCCAGCACTGCCAGCCTCCCGTGGAATGGCTGGATATTACAGAAGGTCTTAGGGTGAGCCAGCTGTCTCCTGAACTCTTCCTCTCCTCATTTCCCCACTGCCTGGCTACCATCTCTTGCCCTCATCCCACTTTACGTACTCAGAAACGTCGCTTTGCTCTCCAGATCAGAAACCGTCTGTATTGCACTTTATAGCGCAATATAGCCCACTATATAGCACTATGTGAGTCATTTGTACACTTTATAGCTGAAAAATAAGAAACTAATATTGATTTACTTTTGTAGCTTTATAAGGAAAAATATATACCAACTCATATAAGGAAAATAAAACAAAATAATTGATGTATTCAGGTGGGATTATGAGCATCTCACTGGCCACTCGTGACAGACTGCCCTTTTGTAAGGAGCTTAGACAACTGGAATTGCATTTTTTAGAAACTTGTTTATAATTGCATGTTTAGATACCAGATCTAACTAGAATAGCAGTTTTAGAGTCAATTCAGTTACCTGACACTCAGCCAGTCTTTGAATTGGAGCACTGAGCCCCTGACACCCAATTCGTGCAGCTATACAAAAAGCTGTGCCTCTCAGCATGAGAACGTGCAACAGGCTGCGTGCGGAACTGGTGAATACACCAACAGAAAGCAGACTGGAATTTTTTATGGAATGTGAATGAGATGGTGCTTATGTTCTTCCTAAAGAGGCAAAAGCTTGTCTTATGGAGACTGAGCACCTGCTAGTAACTTTTTATTTGGAGTTCCTGGGGAGGCTGTCTTGCTTTCATGGGTTTGTAAGGTGTTTGCTTTGAGGAATTCTCATCTGCACTGGGTTTTTTTTTTTTTGACAAAAAAGAAGCTGTCACTTTAAAATAATTTTTTGGTTTTGGTTCTGTGCATGAAAATACAGCTACAATATGGAAAATAGAAATTAATTATCTTTGAATCACAGAGGAATAAATGGCATCAGGGTCTTTTCATCAGACAACATGAAAGTATCATCAGGAACCTTGCGTTGACAGAGGCACTTGTGACAACTGGTACCTTTTTGCATGCGAGTCAGTTTTAAAAGTGGTTTTTTTTTTCCCCTGAGTGCGAAGAACAATCAGGGCAGTGACCCAAAGAATTCCTGTATTTCCCCAGTCCCCCAGGAGAGGGGATGCTGCTCTCTGGGAGCTCCGAGCCACCCTGCAGCTCGGTTGCCCAGTCCATTATTCACAGAATCACAGAATCACAGAATGGTTTGGGTTGGAAGGGACCTTAAAGATCAGTAGTTCCAACCCCCCTGCCCTGGGCAGGGACACCTCCCACTAGACCAGGCTGCTCAAAGCCTCATCCAGCCTGGCCGTGAACACTTCCAGGGATGGGGCATCCACAACTACTCTGGGCAACCTGTGCCAGTGTCTCACCACCCTCACAGGAAAGAATTTCTTCCTGATATCCAACCTAAATCTACCCTCTTTCAGTTTGAGGCTGTTACCCCGTGTCCTATCATTACACTCCCTGATCAAGAGTCCCTCCCCATGCTTCCTGTAGGCCCCCTTTAGGTACTGGAAGGCCGCTGTAAGGTCTCCCTGGAGCCTTCTCTTCTCCAGGCTGAACAACCCCAACTCTCTCAGCCTGTCCTCATAGCAGAGGCGTTCCAGCCCTCTGATCATCTTCATCGCTCTCCTCTGGACCCATTCCAACAGGCCCATGTCCTTCTTGTGCTGAGGACTCCAGAGCTGGATGCAGAACTCCTGGTGGGGTCTCAACAGTTATTACTGTAACTCTGCCCTAATCCCGCAGGTGGGAAGCAACCAGTAGTAGGTAATAAGCAAAGCTAATGATTTCAGCCCAACCCCATACCATAGATTTTTTGTGGTTTCAGCAATTAGATCAGGTTTATTAGTAATCGTTGGTCTAAGCAGTGATTAAAAGGAAAGAACTGTGGTTTTCCACAAGGATGCTGGCACGGCCTTTTGTGTGCCATTTATGAGTCAAAGAGATTTTTTCGGTGTTGCCCATTTCATTTGTCCCTGTGGCTTAATGGCACAATCAGAAATCCACAGCTGCTTACCCCAAAATTTTTTAGACCTGTTGTCTGACACTGAGCCTCTTCAACCAGGAAGCGAAAGGAGCTGCTGAGAGGACTGACGAGCTTAGCGATGGGTCTTGAGACAGGTCCACTCAGGGATTGCCATGTCGTTATTTCAGCAGGCGGTATTATCTGTTTTGGTATTTCTTCCCTGGACACTCTCACCAGGGAAAGACCTATTGCTTTTCAAAGGTTTTGTTTAATATTTTTGGGTGGCATCTAAATACTTCAATCTTGCAGAAAAGTCCACTGGAGCAAGTTAAGCAGGCAAGCAAGATATTAACTGGAAAAATACCTTCACTCACCCCACCTTCTCTCTCAAGGATGCCTAAAAAGGACCTTTTCAGATGCATATGCCTTGTGGAATTCAATAGCGCTGATCTTTTCATTATACTGGATTTATTTAACATGCTATGTATAGCTTTACCAGTTTCAAAAGAGGTGGAGAGAAAAGAAAGCCTTGCCTTCCTACTGAGAATAAGTTGTTTAGCACATTTGAAAAAAGCCCACTTGATTTTTTTCTTAAAAAAAAAAAAGTAAAAGAAAAAGAAAATCCCTGAAATTCTGAATTATTTTGAAACAGTGCTTGTTGTTCAAGGAATGTAGCACAAGAACTTGATTTAAACTGCCCACAGTGGTTTGTTTCCTTGGAAGCTTGTCAAATCTTGGTGTCACAGTAGTCAGTCACTTTTCCTAGGGCTGAAAGTATTGAAAGCAGTTGGCAACTAGAGATTACTGCTTTCACCTGCATTCAACTAGACCTGTTAGAAGCTTTTTTAGTAAAATATTGGTCCTAAATGGAAAAGACCCCCAAAGTCTGTGAGACTCAGTGAGTTTGAACTGATGTGATTGCAGTGGCGTGCCAGAGAATGAAACACAGTGAAAACCATGGCTCTGATGGAACAAGACCTCTGTGAGTACTGTTCATTATATCTGCCTTTACACTTCTGTTGATCAGTATCAAGTCTCTTTGACTGCCAAAAGTTTATTTTTCCATTTCCTGTCTTCCACCTGGCCAAACTCAGTCCACAGAAACTTTTCTCATCCTTTCTGCTTTGCTTATTTCATCATTGTTCTCAAACTTCAGAGCCACACATTAAACAGCTGAGGAAGGCCATGTCATGTAGGGTTCAGGCAAGAAATATTAAAAGCAGCTATTGCTGCCTGCTCAGTTTCTGGGGCAACAAAGAACATTTCCCCCCTGCTTCAGTTTCGGGCTCATATTCTTAGATTTGCCTACTCATTTAGGGAAACTGCAGTGCATGGTGAAGAGCCCTCCTATGGCACAGAGTGGGAGTAGCCGGTGGCCGTTCTGCTGCTCCCTGGCTGCAGCTTTTAGGCAGGTGGTGCTGGGTTATTGTCTCAATATGGGTAGGGCACACCACTGGCAAGGAGAAACACAGCAGTCGTTGGTTCAGCCAGGCTTTTCTGCAGAAAATTTAACACGGCAGGGAAGGTCTTTGCCTCATGAAGCGGGCCCAGATGGATAAAAAAGAGGAGATGAAGCCACACGGCAGTAGATGGTGAGCGATGGGGCCACTGTGTTCCCCACCCCCGTGCTTGCTCTTAGCTATCTTGGTATCATTATGGCCTCTTTTGACTAAACACGATAGGAAAAGCTGGGCTCTAGGTGAGAACAGAGGGCAAGGCATTTTTGGTCCCTGTCTGCATTTCTCTCTGCTACAGACCCAGCGCAGCTGCCTTAGGCAGGCCTTCTGCAGCTCTCTTCCCGACAGGCTTCACTCTGGCAGGTAGTGTTTTGACCAGGACTGCGGTGGTCCTTCCTGAGTCCTGCTGACAGCAGAGAGGAGCCTGCCAGCCCTGCCGGCAGAGCACTTAGTTGGCCTTCGTGAGCTGGATGTGACCCACGGGCTGCTGAGTGAAAGGCCACGCTGTAAACGTTCTGCCATGGAACCAAAAAACCAGAAAGATAGTTGTTGCACTTACACAGACTGAGGGAGCCCAGCGAAGGTGCATGTAGTTACTAAGCAGAAGGGGATCCCCCAACATACTGTGTGGTCTGAGGGCCAGCTTCTCTTGCACAGCGAGATCCATAAACCTGACTTTCCGTCTCTACGCTGAAATGTGAGACCTGCCGGTAATGTGCCTCGAGTCCACCATGAGCTGATGCAGCTCTGCACTGAATGCACAACTTTGGCCCACCTGGGGCCATCGGCAGGAGGCATTAGTGTTTCCTAATGGAATTCTTTTGTGGTTACAAAGTAGGCTTTGTACATCTGGGGAAAAAAGCCCCTTGCATTGATTAATCAGATTAATGTCTTGCTTAGTCAGAACACAACATCTACTGAAGCGCTCTGGTTTTCAATACAGCCATTTCCATAGACAGCTCTTAATCCAGTGTTGTCGGTTTATGAACATAGAATCCAGGCTCTGTCCTTGGAAGGAAATCTACTATCAAATCACCTACACTTTACATTAACTACTGTAAGGCAGCCCATTTACTACTCATTTGCTCATGAAGCTGCCAGAAAATGTTCCTCTCATCTAAAACAAATTTGAGGCTATTTTAAGAGTTCAGTACCTCAAAGCAGGTCTTTTCAGATTAACCCAAAGCAAGTCAGTAGCTATTTTGTTATGCAGAAGGCTCTGATCCTGGCTGGCAGGTGAAGAAAGCAGGATGCTAGAATCCCTGGCAAATGTAGCATAGCTGTACTCTGTGAAAACAAGGAGGTTACTCAATAGCTGAGGATGAGAGGGGAACTCAAATGCTGAAAATTGCTCTGGTGCACCCTACTATTTTGACTGCATGGTAATACACACAGTTAAAGCATAACTCTGAGAAAGATAAACAAAAAATAGAAGGGATTCTAAACTATACCCGCTAAAGTGGTGGAAAGAACTGTAAACAAAGTAAAAATCATAATATATAAATCGTACTATATAATTTTGTGGCCAAGAATAAATACTAATGAAGTTATGCAGTAATGCTTTTCCTGTTCTACTATGAGGACTGCTGTTAACATGGACATTTAGGGGTTCAACTAGTTGACTTCTAAAGGTCCCTTCCAACCCAAACTATTCTGTGATTCCATGACTTTCAAGGCTGGAAGGCTGACTGGAGATAGACAGATGGGTATGTCATATAGGTCATGATTTTCAAATGGGTCTGGACTACAATGGCTCTGGACTACAGAGCACCAAGGAGGCGCAGGCTAAAAATTGGCAAATTGGCAGTGTGTAATATTGACGTAGCCAAACAAACACTAGTATCCAATGCCTTATCAGAAGGTAAAATTTCTGCTACTCCTAGCAAAAACAAACCACATAATGTCTTGCAAAAGAAGCTGTCATGTGAACATATATCTGTTTTTTTCTGTAAAGCAATGACATTTGATAAGAGGGAACCCATCTCCCACAGAGTCACCAAGTCACAGTGTCTCCACAAGTCACCTTCACTCTGACCAGACCAGCATTACTGGAATAACTTGACTAGGATAACGCCAGCTACTCCTTTGGGAAGACCCGGACAGTCTTATTTAGCAGTTATTCTTACCCTGTAGCATTCAACACTTCTTTGTGTGATGCTTTTAGTGTATAGGAATTACCAAATTTCTCTCTTTATAACTTCAAGATAAAATATACGTAGTAGTTTCTGAAAGAGAACTTCTGCCTTCTCAAATTGAAATTCAAACCAACCACCTCTGAAATAAGTCCAACCTGCTGCATACTCTGTCCTGCCGTGCTGCCCGCTTCCCTCCAGGCACTCCGTAAATCCCTGGCACTGACGTGAGATGACGGAAGACTGCCAGTAAAATTGCAAAAACTTCTGTTGAAGAAGGGGAGAGAGAGGGGAATCCCTGTCACGCTCTACAAAATAATCTTGATCTCATTTTCTGGCACTGCCTGGCAGGGCCCTGTTCCTGCCTACGGCTGGCTGTAATTTTGGCCACCAGATGGCTTTCCTGGTCTCTGTCAACAGCTACCAACTCACATCCACAAACAAAGGAAACTTTTGCAAGTTTGCATGCACCATCCCGAATCTTCCTTGTATATCTGTACAGTGACACTGAAATAAATGGATGCATAATGGCCAGCCTAAGAAGCCTAACCCTAATTAGGGTAAACCCTAAATCTATTTCGGCTGAGTGTAGGGTGTGCCTGTACCCAGATAGCCACATTCAGTTCTGCCCATTTTCATCATGGGTTCTGCTGTTTGAATAGAGTTGCTAAGCATGGAGCATGTTTGCATGAGCGAAGTTAAGGGGCCGAAGGTATTTCCCCTGCCCCAGATGGTTCAGTATAAAAGAACATGTTCCAAGAGAGCCTTTACTTTGACCTGTGCATGTACGTGCCAGTCCTATTGAGCAAGACCTTGCTGACTGGCCAGATCATAAATCTTATAGAAGAGCATTTGCAGAGCCTTCCCACGCCAGCAGGTGCAGTGGCCATTTTAACAGGATAAAATTTTAAAGTGTATTTTGTCCACGTGTTGACTAAATCCTGAAGGCACTCCACAATTCCTACTCCTACTGAAGCCAGAGAAACTTGAGAAAGGAACACCTCAAAGGCTGAAGTCCTCCAGAATTTGAGTCTTCTTCTCTGTGAGCACAGTTTATTTTGCAGTAGAAAAGCACAAAGAAAAACTAAGAATTCAAGCACAGCACTAGCTGATCTGTTTTGAATTTTTTAAATTTTGAAAAAGATGCAAGAAGACAAAAGTAAGTGTTCTCAGATCTCCCAAATCCTCAAGACATGCCGCACTGAATGCGGAGCAAAGCTGCATGCTAAACCACCTTTCTGGAGAGAAAATCAGTTATGTGAAGTTTGTCATTAAAAGTTTTTTGAAATCTTTGCCATCCAGGGCAATTTAAAGGAAAAAGATCAGGTGATTCTCTAAACGTATTCTGTCTTGAGAAGCTTGGAAAGGAGGAAATTGCAGCCGAGCTAGAGAGATCCCTTTAAACAAATACTGAAATTTTATTAGGTGTTCCCTCAGGAAATCACAGCTTTAAAGGTCTTATGCCTTCAGCAGTTAATCTCTCAACTACGACGTTCTTGGTAATGTTTGCCATGACAAATAACCCACTGGGCTATTCCTTGCTTAAGCCATTTTACAGAACCAAGTCCCCGCGTTTGTTGTGGAAACGGAGAGGAATTGCTCAGGTGAAGCCCCGACTCCGCTGAAACAAATGCCAATTGTCCTGTGCAGTTTAAGACAGCCGGGTTTCGCTTTTTAAACCTCCCCACGCTACAGCACAGACCTTTAAGCTCTCGTCTGCGGTCCTGCGCAAAGACTCAAGCGGACACAATTCCAGGTGGACACCCTTCACCTCTTTTTTGCCTTTTAGGAGTTTTTAAGTAGAGAAATAAAGTACAGATTTACTTACTCTCAGACGTCTGACTAACCGCGAGGGCTAGAATAGCCAAGACGGTGACTAAGCTCACATCCATCCCGGCGGGAGCGGGAGCACAGCCAGCCAGCGGGCGGAGAGCTGTCGGCCGCGCCGGGCCCTCCCTCCGCTGCGACCATCAACCGCGATGGAAGCCCCACCCTGAGCAGCGGCTCGACGTCGGCTCCCGCCCGTGTGGCACTATGGACCTCAGCGGGATTCCTCTTCTCACCTGCGGACGCGTGGCTAAGCCTTCCGCCAGGTTGGGAAACAGGCTGTTTTCCACACAGTACCCCAAGACCCTGCGGCCTTACGGCCGGATCCCCCCCAGCCCTCCTCCCTGATGAGGCTCTTCCACAAGGGAAATGCCGGGGCTGGAAGTGCTTCAGAAACAAACATTTGCAGGAATAAGGCAGAAGAAAAAAAACTATTAGGTATCATCTCCATGAAAGCTAAACACGCAACATCGTGGGCCAAACCTGCTGTGGTGTGAACCGGCACAACCTCTGGAAGACCCCAGCTAGGCACCAGCTTTGCATTCGACCTCTGTGTTTTCAGCCCGCAAAGACCCCGGGCAAGGGCCGCGTTACTCAGCACGTCCTACTCCCTCACTCCCTCTTTGCCCGCCGGCAATGCAGCACCCGTGTTGTTCAGGAAAGAGACTCTGCAATCTTTTGGGTGAAGGACAACTGGAGAGAAACTGCAGCTGCTGCATCTCCGTCCATTTTTAACCTGATTCTGTTTTCTGCAGGCCATTTCAATAACTTCCCGTGATACCGGAGGAACACTCACTCCAAACAAACATTTCAGCAGGGAAAAGAAATAAAAGTTGTGTATTTGGAGACTGATAGTTTCTGTAGTGCCTCTGTGAGTCTCACTGGAAAAGTCTTTTTCTGATTCATGCAGGTGATGGGGAAAACTGTCTCTGGGGAAAATAGCTCCTCAAATTTCCTGCTACGCTTGACATACCTCACTGGTTCAAATCTCCTAAACCCCCAAAAGATTACTGTGTGGTCTCTGTCTGAATTGAACGCTATGGCTATATGGCTAGCGAGCAGTTGCCATGTTTTGCCGGACCCCACCACTGTCACTGCAGTGCCGGCCGTCTGCTTTGACCTTTTCCAGGGGCGAACTAGAAAAATCAGTTTGGGAAGTCCCTAGACTGTTCAACCAAGCTCACCTTTGCTCTCGTTTATTATAGCTGTTCTGACTATTCCTAAATTTCCAGAACACAAGATAGAAGAAATTGCTAACCTCAGGGACTTTAATCTACATTTACATTGTCCCAACGCCAGTTTTGCAATTCCACCTAATAATAATAAATTAATATAGTGCAATCGAGCGTTCTGGCTACCACAGCTTTATTTCATATCTCTTGGTTTCTGCTTCACACTGTTATCTACCAGGATAGGAGAACAGGGCAAATGCAGAGTAATACACTTTCAAACGAAAGTCTACTGTTAAGATGAGAAAGAGTAATAAATAACGATGTGTGCTGTTTAAAGTGTGATTTCAGGGAAGTAACCTGTGTTGAAACCAACAAGCTTATTTACTGTCACTGTTTAATTACAGTGACAAAACAGTGTTGTAAAAGCTAAAGCACCACGACCAAAGCTAAGACAGCTCACAACACATAAATTTAGATAAGGACAAGCCTATTAGCAGCATTAATGTCCTTCAAAGCATCACGAAGAGGAACAAGCTAGATGAAAAGAAGTACAGTGACACAGGTGTTACCCGAGTAACACGTTAAAGAAACAGCTTCAGTCAGTATTACATTTTGCATTCCACTGTCTGCTTGACACTGCAAAACGGGGTGTTTTGTGTCCTTGCAGATAATTAACTAGTTTGTTCTGACAAATTCTTTGCATGGCATCTCCGGATACAGTTTTAAAGGCCTGATACAGATTATAAAAGTCTCACCACCACAGGAGTATGGAGCATGGGGAGCTGCAGCACTGGCTGGGATGGGGGAAGAACCAAAGCACTCTACGTTTTTTAAGACCGGTTCCTTCAGTGACAAGTCCAAAGTGTTCCCAGGTGGTTGCTCAGACACACACTCAAAAATGCAGAGTAAACAGAGATATCTGCAGGTATTCCTTTCTCTGCTGCTGGCAACAAACTACAGCATACTGAATAAAACTTACTTTTCAGTCACATTACTCGGTTTGAGCTGAAGTTTTACATCTTTACTTCAATGGGAAAGTGCAGCAAGGAAACTATGATTATGTCAGACCCGGAACATGATTTCTGATTTATGGAGGGTATATAATGTGTCAACAATTTAAAATGCTAAACCTATTAGAACAGGTCAAAATGTAAACTGAGGAAACAACTTTGTTTTATGAGACTGATAAATTAAAAATAAAAATAAAGCTAGGGAACAATAGCAAATATTGTGCTATGGCTCCACACAAACCTGCAGGCAGCCATCCAGCATACAATGGAGGAACAAGTTACCCAGAAACTCTTTTCCCAGAATTGCACTGACATAGTTGACTGTGGCATTAGTTACAAGTTCAGCTAAAGGAAAGTGAAGAGTTTTATTGACATATTGATTTGGAGTGCATCCAAAGCTCAAATGAAAGTGCTAACCTGCAGGCAGAAAGTGTTGCAAGAAGGTAGTCATTCTTTTGTCCTGAGAAACAAAGCAAATCCTTGTTTTAATTCTTTTTGAAGTTATACCTTTTATTTGTGAATGTCAGACTGCTGGAAAGGCTAAAACTGACAGCACTTTGAATCTGAACCTTTAATTTTCGAGCATAGTTTAATGATTGTAATTTCTTTTACGTTAATATGGATTGTAATATAATACCTTCAGTTATATATACCTTTCTCCAGTTACTCAAGCAGAGGCAAGAGTAAACTGTCCTTCTTTAACTCACTCCTTGCCCTCAGACAATCTTCTTTTGCAACAGGAGTGCTGTTTACTGAAGAAGACTAAAACCACTGGCACAGTTTGTTAAAGCAGGATAATTCACGTTAAAACAGCTTTGGATCATTGCTGTCTCCAGCAAGACTGAATTTGACAGAAGTTTCAACATACTGGCAGATACAATAGGCTTATCTGTTACTTCAGTACTACTCTGTAAATAACCATAATAATCAACTCACAATAATAAATGGATTTCTTTTCCTAGGCTGGCTTAAATCATGAATAGACAGAGGACATAATTTACAATTATACTTTGGACTTGTCTCCAGTTGTTTGTATGGGTATCAAAACCCCAAACGGTGACCTCTTCAGAGGTCCCCTATTCTAGACTGCATCAGCTGCCCCTGTGCCTGCTGCAAACCCCCAGACTTTAATATTGTCTGCATAACTCTCATTCAGCCTTGCCCATGCCAGAAATTTATCTGTGGGTAGTTTCCTCTGGGCGGGGGAGGGAGGGAGGGGGGGGGGGCGGCGAAGAGTCCAGAAGAAGAATTTGAGCTGTGAACATTTTAAATGCTTAATGCGCTTGCCAAGCAGCGAGCCAGCCAGGCTCAGTCCTCTGCCCGAGAGGGAGGGTACGGAAACACCCACTTCTCAGGAAGGCTCCCCGACAGCCAGCTAGGGCCTCAGCGGGGTATTATCTTACATTCATCACCACGTCTTATTGACACATAAAACAGAGAAGAAACTTGAGGAGGGACTGGAGCCCCCATTTCCCTCCCGCCGGGCGAATGTCCCTGCAAGCAGAGGATGCTCTCGCGCTCTGGCTGTTTTCGGCCGCCCCAGGACTCTCGTGCTCTCTGCTTCGTGGAGCTGCAGCCCACGCAGGAGGAGCCGAAAGGCTTGTCCCAGCCTGTGCTGTCCCCTGGCACTTTGGGTATGGACTTCCCACTCCCTGACCATTAAATTACAACAGAATAGGATGAAAGTTGAGTTCTTTGGAAGAATGTAGGTTTTTGTCCTGAGGAAGAGGTTTTGGGGCTTTACACACCAAGAAGACAAAGACGCCAGCTCTGGCTGTAGTGCCAAAATTGCAGAGAAATGCCATTTCAATAAAATTTTCATTACAGAAATTTTGAATTCCAGCTGAAGCAGCTGACTCCACACACACACACGCCAAACTGCAAGAGGAGGAGGGGATGCTGCGGTGCAGGTGCTAACAGAGAAGAGACGCTGACTGGCATTCAAAAGAGAAGTGAAACTCTGTCTGAAATAAGAACTAAGAGGGAGGAAAATGGAGGCTGATAAAGCTCTGTGACTCCATTCCACTTTGAAGGCAAGAAACAGAGACTGCAGGGAAAATGGGCATGAAAATACTGCAGGCTAGAGAAGGAGAGGCATATCCAGAAATCCAGCGACTGAAGAAGCAAGAAGTACCATTTGACAGAAAGCTTTGTTAGCCTCATGTTGCAGATGTTGAACTGTTCTGGGAAGTCACCCCCAGGATTCACCTCAAGACCTTTCTTCAAGACTGCCAAGGAGACCTCATTGCTGGTGAAATGGAAAGTTTGCCTTCCAATGGCGTGTTCCCATCATTTGAGGTAGCCAAATTATAACCCTTTCTGTATCTCCAATATGACAATTGAAACCTCACATATTGTTATGCAAGTTTAGAAAAAGGACCTAATTCATTGAGAAAGTGAGCAAAAGAAGAAACTGAAGACCCTTCCCTTCTCAATCTCTATTTGAAAAAACAATCATAATTTAGAGGAGGACCGTAGAGGTGTGCTGAGAGGATCTGCAGGTGCTGAAGAGAAAGAATGGCAGACGTTTTCTGTGGTTGGCTGGCTCAGGAGAAAACCTGATGCTGAGATACACAAGCAGGAAATAAGTACATTGGGATTTGTGTTTCTTAATAGAACAAACACCAGTAATTCTGTATCCTTCCTTATTATTTAAAAAGTAAAAATATTTTCTTGACCACATAGCTTAGTCATTCTCGCAAACCAAGTAAAAAATGTGATGGTTACATCAGTTGTCCACACAGCCGCTTCCCAACTGCCTCCCAAAAGACTTCTGATGACAAAACTGAGTGCCAAAGACCAGGTTCCCCTAAATTTTGGGTGTTTTTTTTTTTTTTTTTGTCCTAAGGCTTAACTGACATTTTGAATGAGGAAGTGAGTTTGTTATTTTGATTCTAAAAGGCAAAATGCAAAATGGGGGATGAACAGAAGGTCTACTCACAAACACATGGTCAGGGAAAGCTCATTCCCTACAGAGGCAAGTGTACAGAGACCACACAGATCAGTGGTCTGGTTCAGCACGATGCTTTGTTTCTAACCTGCTTCTCCTGAGTTCTGAAAAGCCTGAAGTTTGCTTTCAGGAGAACATGTATTCTGAGCATCTCTTCTGATCTCCCTTACTTTTAAAAAACAACATCAGGGGATAACAAAAAGTGACCAATGTTCCATGGAAACTCATCAAATCAAGTTTAAAAAAAGTTTGATTCTGTTTTCTACCAACATATGTTTCTTCTAACACAAATACATACACAAATGTTCTGGTCTTACACTTCGGCTGAAATTGTGTTCACGGTCACAAGAGACTTACGCAGGGAGAAGCGCAAACATAACCGCTGCGCGAGGTCATACTAACCCAGGGCTGTGTGGAGCACATGCAGCACGTTACATCAGTGCATGAGGATCAATAGCCCTGTGCCAATTTTACAGGGAACAAATGTGATTCCCCCTCGTTCCTGACCCAAATCCATTGACCGTTACAGTGGGTTGTGAAGTCATTATTAACCCTGAACTATGATCTCTTGCAACCCTTGTTTATACCAGGAAATTAAATTTTGTCTTATAAAACATCATGCCCACGTGTTACATTTTCGTTATTTAGCTAGCATGGAGATTTTTATACAACTTCACATGATCTCACATCGGCCAGGTAACAGGTAGTGCCCTCCCAGCCCGGGGGCTATGACGTACTCTTTAGTGCCACATACGGGGTTTTTCATTCACAGAGTTGAATTCACACTTTCTTCATGCCCAGCGTAGGTATGGAAGCTGGGGGAGAGGAAAAAGAGCTTCAAGAATTCTTTTGAATGCTTCTTATAGCCTGGGCTAATAAATAAGAGGGTGGCTCTAATGAAGAATCCTTCCTTTCTGAACGGGCCCCGTGGCCCACTGGCCATGAAACAGGAGCGGTGTGTTTTCACCCTGGGTCCTTGCATAAATTTCCTACCAATGACCATCCTGTTCCAGGAGCTGCCAGGTAGCTCAGCGGAAGTGGGGAAACTCATCCTGTAAGGAGCATTCATCCAAAACAGCTCTTTCCCACGCCTTTTTGATTTTTTAAATTCCTTTTTCCCAGAAAGGCACAAAAGAACTTCATTATACATCTCCGTCAGGTGTTACGATGAAACACGGTAGGCAGGACTGCGGCTGGGTTAATTTCTACTGCCTCATTTGTAGAAAATCCGATATGCCCTGCTTTTGAAAAAGGCCATACTTTACCAACAACGGGAGGCATACATAGTAAATTTCTGGGCAGTGAAAAGATGTATGAATTGGATATAGATCCGCCCCGTCCTCCTCCATCATGTCACTGTCTGTGCAAAATCTACTTAAGATTTTTTTTTTTTTTAAAAGAGAATTTTAAAAAATAAAATGTGTGGAGCTATTTTTAGCAGCTCTCTTCTGGAATACCAGATACACGAGTTTCACAAGTCCAAGGGGGGACTTGGGAAATACCAACATTTTGAAAAAAAAAAAGTACTAATTTGCATTTATTAGTTCTGATTTGAATTTCTGAAGTCTGTTACTTGAAGGCAAACAAAGTCAGAATCACTTCCTTGATTTTCATATTTTTATAGTTAAATGTTATCTACATGATATAACACAGATTATTTATATTGTAAGACTACTTGGGCAGGGACTGTCTTACTGTTACACAACAGCTAATGAAACCTTCCTGCACTACCCAGAACAAAGACGTAATTAATCAGAATGTTGTTAATAATATGTCTGCTGCTGCAGCTCTCGCTCACTAATACCAGGAAGGGCTTTGGTTGCTGGATTTGGCCAGCTTTTCCTTCGAATTCGACAAGTAGTGTGATCACCACATACTCCTCGTTTGTGATAAAGGTCACACTACGGAACTCGCACAGTGAACCAATCTCACCTGTCGGCTAACAGATCAAGGCTGCACTGATGTAGCAGAGTAGAAACGATGCAGGAAAATACACAGGAATAAATTTGCACTCAAATCTCTTCTGGGTTGTGTTAACCGCTTGAAGTTGGGTACGTAAATATTCCCTTGTGCTTCATCTCGTCTACGTTCAGGTACCACTGACTGTATGCTGCCCATTGAAGACGGGCCACCCTGCCTTCCCTGGATCCCTCAGGGATCCAGTCCGTGGGTTGCAATAAAAACCAAACAGGAACAAGAGGCAAATCTTTGCCACAAGTGCTGACTGTCCTCCCCGGGGGCGGCTGTGTGCCCCGCAGAGGACGTTATGCACACTCTCTCCCCGTAATCTCTTTCACTGCCTTTGTTTCAAATTATCCAGTGGTTTCCAGTCCATCCAATACTTGGATGGAAAGAGTCCTGCACATTTGTATTTATTGACTAATTTGGGGCAGGGAGGTGATTTACTTTGGCAAGCAAATTTGCTATCTTAGTTCCTCATCACTATTCCAAAGCCCATTTCCTGGCATTGGAAAGCTGTTTGCAATAACCTCGTCTCTTTTTGTAGTTTTAAAACCCAAACGATTTCATCACTTTAGGTCAGCTGGCAGGAAGCGACTGACATACATCATTTAACCGTGAAATTCTGAGCTAGTAATTACTGAGTTTGAAATGAACTCCTCTCTAGAGCAGTCTTTTTCTTGAAAAACTACTTTTCACCCTAACATTCCCCAGTCAGCTCTGCTTCCACAGCTTTGAAGAATTTACCTTTGAACACACTTATCTGGCCCAGCTTCCCCACTTGTTCACATAGAATCATAGGGTTGGAAGGGACCTCTGGAGACCATCTAGTCCAACACCCCTGCCACAGCAGAATAATTTTTTTTTTCCTGTAAACTAATTAGGGACCTAGTGAGATTGGGTAATGTTTATAAAGCATTGGGGATGCATGTGAAATGTGCCACCAGGAGAGTCATGGAGATGTGAATACTGGTGGGAAGAAAACAAGTGTCAGTTAAGAAGTTTTACTTTGCTAAATTATGAAGGGATACAACATTTGATAGCATTAAAATGTATTTTTTGTATGTCACAGAACACCTCTGTTCAACTGTTTTGGTTTTGAAAGCCTAGCAGTTACCTCCTCCAGAAGGTTGGCAAACCATTTTCTCCTGTATGTACCTCTGCAAGTTCTTTCCTTCTCCATTAAGTAGACCGTGCCATCATTCCCAAAGGCCAGCGAGTATGGGTTACTTTGACAGAAAGTAAGCAGAAATAGCAAATACCCTTTGTAAACATGACAGGAGAGTGTTTTCAAACAACGTCTTCAACACAAAGTATTTGGCTGCATTTTTTTTTTTTTTTTTGAAGCCTGGATATAGTCCGAACTTAGAAAATCTTAGTAGAAGTTGTTCTCATTACACAGACAAAAATCAATGTTTGTTACCTCTGTAGATGTAATTATGTCACTGTGCCAAATCAGGTGAATCTCAACTGAAAACTAAAGCTTTTACCTCCATCAATAAAGTAACTCCTGCCAGGGAGACTGGAGTCATATCATACCCCGGCATAAGGAAGTACCACCAGCGCCAGGGAAATAACGTGTTCTCTATCTTCAATCAGTACTACTGCTTTTGATAAATGCTTCCCTCCGGTTGGTATCACATACCATCAGCAACTCTGGAAAAGAGCATTCGGCTATAGTCATGCAACTCACCTTCACCTGTGCACCTGAAACCTTTCATCTTTTGTGTAAGCTTAGAGTATGTGTAGGCTATGTGGCAAGGTGAGCAAACTCACTAAAAGGCCAGTCCTTCTTCAAGCTAGGGAGGCAGAATAACTGGATGAAGAAAAAAGCTAGAGCAAAGCAACTCTTGTCTTCAATGCTTTATTTTTCAATAGCCTGTTTTATGGTATCAGTTACCATGGCAATAACAGGTGATCAGCTTTTACATATTGCCATTAAGAGCGACTGACAGTACCTAGCACAAGCTCTGCTGTAGGATACACAAGTAGAGCCTCTCTAGAGTCAGCTTTCAAGGGAGGAAGAGGTGCAATCTTTAAACAAATTTCATGTTCCTAGTCCAAGTCCCCCTACACTGGGGCTAGAGCACATTATTTTTTTTCAAAGAAATGTAAACCAAAGCAGACTTAGCACTGAGAATTTCAGCCACAATAAATATACTAACTGCAATTGTTAAATCTTTTCAAGGGAAACTCCTGGCTTTGGACAGATTTTGATTTTGAGAAAGCAAATTGTCTAATTTTACAATAAATGCTTGTTCTGCATTTTAAAAGTTACAATACATTTAAAAAAGCTGATCATCCCTCTACTGAAATATGTCGGTCTACAAGTGATGTTAAATGCCCTGTGGGAACTGCCTTCAGTTGTTTCACTTTTTCATGTTCTGCTACATGTCACAGAATCTCCTGGATAAAACACTGCTTGAAGAGACAGTTTCCTTCTCCAGCAATAGGAAATCATGGCGAATGACAGGAAGACAAGCCCAATCTACAATCCTGATTTCAGTCAGCGGCCATCTAGTTAGTACAACCTGTGGTGACTGGATGGAATGCAATTCAGTACACCAGAAGCAGACATCGTTTTTAGGAAGAGATAAACCACGTTTTACGCACCACTGAACAGACTGACTAGTTACACCCTGAACACAAAGGGATCCTGTGGTGGTTTGCTATGAGAGAGATGCCTGCCGTTCAGCCTGCTGAACCCAGCGGAGGCATCTGGGTCAGGCACGGTGAAGCAGAAGCAGACTTTTCATCCAACCTGAGGTAAAAGTCAAGCACCAGGAGAGTGCCTGGAACGCTGCTGGTGACTCTGTAGCCATATAAAATTACTAGAAAGACCACTTGGCCAACATTTATGTAGACGTGTAAACGCAAGATGCACGATGCAAGATGCAACAGCATGTTAAATTGTTTTTATTCTGGGGAAAAAAATTATAATTAAATCATGTGCATACATTTTTATGGTATGAAGTTCTAAGTGCATTTGCTTTCCTTACTTACATTTGACATAGAAGGCATACAGAACATTCACCCAAAAGATGCTGGCAAATCACTCAAACTTTCACATGAACAAAACATGTCTAGAAGAAGGGAAGATCTAGCTCTTCAGGGACTAATGAAACAAAAATTAATTGTGCTAAAAGGTTTTGCTAGCTAGAGTATTCTGTATCAAAACTCCCCAAGCCCCAACCATGCTTCCACAGCAAGACGTACATTATATATGGTTAAAAGAACAAAAAGACATAGATGATATTGTTGAAAATATATTGATATAGCCTTATTATTTGAATCTTACAGAATTCATTTGGCCCAGAAACACTTCAGATTTTTAGAGCACTCACCACAAAATTTGCTTCTAAGTTGTTGGCAGTAATACATGACTATCAACAATTTAAGTTGAAATGTAAAAGTGAAACTAGCAGTATTATAACCTTGTAAAATCCTTATGCCACTGTTTGCTGCTATCTTTGGTTCATTTCATTAGCATAGTTCCTGTACCAGAATTCACAGCTACCAGCTTCTTTGGCTTATCTGTAAAAATTGTGAAGGAGTGGAGAGCAGATCAAGGAAACTACCTCACGCCAGTCCAGGAACTCTTACTCAATGCTATGCAATTCTTAAGGGCGAAAAATGACTACGACCAAACTAAGACTGAATTCCCTTGGCAAAATGAGGAAGGCTCCGGGAACATTAGTAACATTCCTTGGACAAAGCAATTTTTCACATGGTGCATATGCCAACAGCACGCAGTCTGACTTGGTAAATTAGCCCTGCAATAATTTCCGTGTACAAATCCATTTTCACACAGATTGTTCAGCTGTATTTACTAATACAATTAGCTTTGATTAAACAAATCTGTTTGTACAAACTGCCAAGAAATCCACTTCACATTTCCATCAAAAGATTTCCTTAACATTGCATTAAAAATGTTTTTGCTAAGTAGCAGCATACCTGGGTTTCCTAGTCATTGACACAAACACTCCTCCTTACCCCAGGAAAATTCAATACAAAATTAGGTTAAGCAAATGGGAAATGACTATATGAACATAGAAGGAAAGACCTTCTATGTTCATACATACGTATATATATGTATATATATATACACAAGTACTATTATCTTTAATAGTGGGTCTATGTTATCATAGAATTGCAGTATACCAGGTTGGAAGGAACCTCAAGGATCATCTGGTCCAACCTTTCTTGGCAAAAGCATGGTCTAGACAAGACTGCCCAGCAGCCTGTCCAGCGGAGTCTTAAAAGTGTCCAATGTTGGGGATTCCACCACTTCCGTGGGGAGATTATTCCAATGGCTGACTGTTCTCGTTGTGAAAAACTTTCCTCTTGTGTCCAATTGGAATCTCCCCAAGGGTAGCTAGTACCAATTACCCCTCATCTTCTCCATGTGACTCCTTGTAAAAAGGGAGTCTCCATCTTCTTTGTAGCCACCCTTTAAAGACCGGAACATGGTGATAGGGTCTCCCCTAAGCCTTCTTTTCTCAAGGCTGAACAAACCCAGTTTTCTCATTCTTTCCTCATACAGCAGGCTTCCCTGTCCTGTGATCATCTTTGTGGCCCTTCTCTGGACCCTCTTGAGCCTGTCCGCATCTTTTTTTGTATCGTGGGGACCGAAACCGAAGACGGTATTCCAGATATGGCACTGAGTGGGATAATGACTTCTTTATCTCTGCTGGTGATGTCCTTGTTGATGCAACACAATATCCTGTTGGCTTTCTTTGCCACTGCAGCGCACTGTTTACTCATATAGAGCTTGTTGTCCACCAGGATCCCCAGGTCCTTTTCCACCCAGCCTGTGCTGCCCTCCTGGATTATGTTTTCCCAGGTGCAAGACCTTACATACTTGTCCTTGTTGAACTTCATAAGGTTCTTCTTAGCCCACCCACCCAGCCCATCCAGGTCTTCCTGCAGGGTGAGTCTCCCTTCCAAAATGTCCACTTTCCCACTCATTTTGGTATCATCAACAAACTGCACCAGGGTACACTTGATCCTATCATCCAGATCACTTATGAAGATATTAAACAGCGTTGGGCTCAGTGTTGATCCTTAGGGGAGCCCACTTGTGACAGGACGCCAGCTTGAAAAGGAGCCGTTTACCACCACCCTCTGGGTGCGGCCTGTCTGCCAGTTCCCCACCCGCTGCACAGACCACTTGTCTAGACCCTAACGCATCAGTTTCTCTAGGAGGAGGCTGTGGGGAACCATGTTGAAAGGCTTGGAGAAAGCCAGGTAGACTGTCCACTGCTTGCCCCACATCAACCGAGCAGGTTGTTACTTTGTCGTAGAAGGCCATCAGGTTTGTCAAGCACGATTTGCCCCTGGGGAATCCTTGCTGGCTTTTCCCCCATCACATGCTTCATTTGACTTGTGATAGCTCCCAGGAGGATTTGTTCCATAACTTTCCTAGGGACAGAAGTAAGGCTGATGGGCCTGTAGTCTCCTGGATCCTCCTTTAAGCCCTTCCTGTAGATGGGGGTGATATTAGCCTTCTTCCAGTCTTCTGGGACATCCCCTGACCTCCATGACTTCTCAAAGATTATGGAGAGCGGCCTTGCAATGACATCAGCCAGCTTTCTTAACACCCTTGGGTGGATATTGTCAGGGCCTATCGATTTGTAGGGGTCCATCTCCTCTAATAGTTGACATATCAACTCTTCCTTCAGTGATGGTGGGTCTGTGTTTGCATCAACCTGGATTGTTGTTCCCAAGGCCTGGGGCCCAACAGTGCTGGTTAAGACAGAGGTGAAGAAAGTGCTGAGAACCTCTGCCTTTTCAGCGTTGCTGGTGACTAATTCAGCTCTCCTGCTTAACAGCGGGTCAGTATTTTCCTTCTGTTTCTGCTTGTTGTTTACGTACCTGAAGAACGCTTTCTTGTAGTTTTTGACACCTCTGGCCAATTTCAATTTGAGCTGAGCTTTAGCTTTTCTAACTGCATCTCTGCACACCCGTCAATGCCCTTGTAGTTCTCAACGGGTGTTCATCCACTTTTCCATCTCTGGTACACATCTCTCTTGGTTTTGAGCAGACTCAGAAGCTCACAGTTAAGCCAAAGGGGGTCTCCTCTTCCACCTACCTCCCTCATCTTTAATGGGGATGAACTGTTCTTGTGCTTCCAGGAGACCGTTCTTGAAAAACTCCCAGCACACTAACTCCTTTATCCTCCATAGGAGCTTCCCCTGGAATCCCTCCCAACTGAGCTCTAAGTAACAAAAACCAGTTCTACAATACAGCATTCAAATTCCTAATTCTGTGTAGAGGACATAAAATTTGGGGAACTGTAGGAAAGAACTGAAGGCATCAATTTATTATTTTGAGGAAAAGTGTTACTAGTTTTTTTTGTAATGAATGCAAATGGTACTTTAACCTGACAGCTCTTACCTTGTTTCAAGGCAAGGTCTGCCTGTAGCAGGGAAACAAAACGTAGCTCACGGACTCAAAATTACCAGGTGATCAAAGCCCGTACTGTGTAACACAACAGAAGATTTCCCCTGCCCTGAATAAATTTGCATAACTTTCAGAATTTAGACTGGCTCAATTACTTAAACAGAAATGTACTCTTCTGATGCATTTCACCATTTAGCTTCGTACTGACAGTAGCTGATGGAATAAAAATACGTGTTCAAAATTTACTATGCACTAACATTTCCTTTAGACTGAATTTCAACTTCTTCCCTCTCTCTCTTTCTGGAACTTTATTTCCATTAGCAAAGGAAACGTTCTTCCAATAATAAACTAATACCAATGGCCTGGCTGTTAAAATTATTTCAGTTTAATTCACTCACCAGCATTTTCCTTGCAGCATGGCATCAATTATGAATAATTCACTTATTAAAGGCACATGATACGATATACTTGACTGCAGAAAAAAAGTGGTACCAGTAGTCATGTGAAAATACAGATTACATTTTAACCTAGAATATAAACTGATAGGAAATGTGTTCACTCTTTTATGTTAAGGCCACTAGGGAATTAGGAGAAATCTTACCTTATTTCTAGAGGACTAGGGAGAAAAACCATTCTAACATTTTTCTTTTAACTTGGCAATTACTAGTACCAGCTTTTTACGGCAGCAATCTATTAAAGCAGGAGAAAAAGCAGCACAGTTCTAACAAAAAATTACATCAGAAAAACCTCAGGCTTTCTTCAACTTCGTAAGTACAACTTGAAAATACATGGAAAAAGTTTAGATTAGCAAAGTAAACGAACCACTCGAACAACTAATAATTTAGTGATATGTATCATACATTGTGCATGAAATTATTAGCTTGAGTTTGTTAACAATTTTTTGCGTAATTCACATGCTATTTGTACTTCAGATTTATTCGTTATTGCAATGCATGCAGTAAAGCACAAATTCATTATGTTTTCAGTATCTTGGTTTATTTTTGCCATGGTTTTGCTACACGTGGCAGGTATCAATGCATAGTTGGAAATATCAATGTATTTGAAATATACGTGAAATACTGGTAAAGAATTGTTAGGCAATTCATTTGTAATAGGCAGGTGTATCTCCTAGGTGACACGGGCTGAAACAAATATTTAACTTCTCCTTTGTTCTCTAATCTGGCTACCCAGAAATTACAGCATTACATGCAATGTGTCAGTTTACCTTGAAAAGTTGTCAATGGCCTGAACTAAAATTCCCTAAATGTCACAAGAGGCGTGAGACTCTGCCACGTCTGTTTGGAGGGAGGGAGAAAGCAGTCATGTGTCACAAGTGCTTGCTACTTTCCTTAACACATTTCTAAGTGGTGTTCACCTATTGCTGTAGTAGAACTGGTATACGAACATGACCAGAAAACCAATATTTTGCAATACAGCAGAAAATTATTTTTAAAATAACCCACAAATATCTCTGGAAATACAGAGAATGAAAATACGTGTTTTTAAACTGCTGAAGATGTACCCATTAACTGATCCTTAAACATGGTTAGAACAGTACAGTACCAATCTTAAGGACTGTTGGTGGACATATAGCTACCAAAAATGCTACAGCTATAATCTAAAAATGAGAAAGTATAATTCTCCACTTTGTTCCTATATACATTTCCCTTTGCAACAAATCTGGATAAAGCACAAAATTATACAAATATTATACCATGAATCAAGAACACAGAAAATTTTCTACATGGATTTAAGTGTTCACTTCTTGGACAAAATATATTCATTATTGGCACATCATAGTTGACTGTTTAAAATACATGTTAGAAGTAAATGAACGAGCAATGCTCCTCCTCTACTAAACCATCATGCCTTTGGATAAAAGACAGTTCCTGCTCTGAGGGCTTCACAGCAAGACCCTTCTGTTTCTGGGAAACTCACATACTGTAAAAGACAGAAATCAACAGTATGAGGACAATCCTGTAAGGACTGTTCTGCTTTTCCGATCTTCTTTACAAGAAAAAAAACTTTTATTCATTTTATAATAAAGGCTAAACAGGCCCATTGTATTGTCAGACAAGTTTCCATAAGCATACAGTCCTTTTGTAGGAGGGCACATTTTAAAAGGATGAAATGCTTTCTATATTAGCTTAATGTGCGGCAGAGAGACTTTAGTACTTTGCACCCACAGAAGGTCTCTGGTACCCCTTAAGCCAGCCATCCCAGTTAATATTTTCTGTAATTTTTTGTACTTTATACTAATATAAATTTACTAATGTAAATGTAGTGTCAACGCATCACCTAAGCTTTGCAATCTCTGATAAGTTTAAAGTTCAGCACATGCTACCCTATATATGCTCGTCCATAAAAATAATCCCTTTTGATAACTATTCATCACAAACTGGAATAATTAAGGCCTCATCTCCTTAATGGGCTACGGAGTTCAATGAATAGAAAATGAAAGAACCACAATTATTAACAGATATTTCTCAGTTTGTACACTGTAAACTACAGAAGAGCTTAATTTTCACTTTGGGACTTCTTCTGAGAAATTTCTGCAAATGGAAACTGTTGCTTTGAATAGTCCACAGTGCAAATTACTAGCTGAACCTGTAACATTGTAACATTTTTCCTTAAGGAACTTATTTATCAGAAAATTTCTATTTCTGTATAATAAGAATGCATTTTATTTTACAATAATAAAGATGATCTTGCACTTCTTAATGAAAAATAGCGTTTATGAATATAGCAGTAAGGTCTTTAAGCAAACTCACATTTTGAGCAATTCCTGCATCTTCCCTAAAGCTTATGTTTTACGGTAATAAATAAGTTTGCCTTTACACTATCCTTAAATATTTACTAAAATCCCTTAGCTCCAAATTAAATAATATTCATAATTAGTATATTTTAAAAATTCAATAATTTGGCCAAGACACATAATACTGTAATCAAACTGTCTTCTCCTTTCTAACCACAAATAGCCAGTAATTATCTGCAAATTGAGTACCAAGCAACTGCAGAGGAATAGAATTTAGTAGAAACACTATATGACAGCAATGTTCAAAGAGATGCAGATATACGGTTGCACACTTCTTTTAGAACAGTTGAATACAAGAGTCCAGCAGGAAAACAAATAAATAAATTTAAAAGGCTAACTGATGTTTTTTAGAAGTGCCATACACTACTAAATTCTCACTAATACTTAGGATTTATATAGTACTTTACATTTTTAAAGTGCTATAGAAACCCTATCTAGAGGAAATGTATTATCTAAAGGCAGAATTCAAATCCAAAGTGAATGGTGATCAGATGAATGGCACCGTGACAGTAAGATGTAATGTAATTACTACAGAGAGAGACCAAGTACTTTACAAACCAGCTAGCTACGCGTGAATTATAATGGAAGACCACAAATTTTACAAGGGGAATGCATAGGTATAAAATTATTACCATTCATTATATAGGTTTCTATGACCACAAGGAATTGACAAAGGAGCTGTAACTGGCTCCACAGGCTTAAAATGCCTAACCCAGAAGTCGTAGGAAACATAAGGAAACTACTTCGGTGATAAACAGACAGCGTATTTCAAGTGCTAACACAAACATCCTTTAAGAGCCATCATTCTTATACATCAATGCGGATTCCATGTTTTATAGACATTAATTCTCTAGTGCCTGTTAAATACATAATAAATGAACATAGATGAGGTAAAGATGCTGTAATTGCCACATACAGCCAATACGGCAAAGGAGGAGTTTTTCCAAATGGGCAGATCCAGAGGCCATGACGAATCCCATCACGGACATGATGAGAAGTCCAGGATATAAACAACATCCAGGGAAGAAAGCACCATGAATCCTTAAGCCTGAAAAGGTGCATAATAAACTTTAATGTCAGAGCGACAACAGGAATCACAGTAGAACAGTGAAGAAGTGGTCTCTGTGGAAGAGTCAGAGCAGCCTGCAGAAAAGAAAAATATAATTGGCAATGGCTACAATCGTGACAAGAAATGTTTCGTGGATGTTTACGGGTGTATTATCAAGTGGCTAAGCGAAAGTGCGCAGAAAAAACATACTCTTCCTTCCCACTGTAGTTGATCAAAATCAACAATGACTATTTAGATGTATGAGAACTGTGCGCTGCCCTGTCTCTCTATTGTATGAAATGAATCATACATCCTACTAAGCACTACTGACAGCAAAACAGGGAGGGAGAGGGATGAGGCATGTTATTTGTCATATAGTCATGTGGCATACAGGAACTTGTATAGTCTGCTGCACTGATTACATGTTTTTAATTTCAAGACAATTAAAAGGAAAGCAACCATGCAATACTTTTGAAATATTTAATATGGTTTACTTGAAGTATTTCACGTTTTAATGGAATTTACTTTTAAAAATACATCCTGTATTATACTACAGTTAGCACTCATGAAGTTGTTTTAGTTGGACAGTATCTAAACAGAACAGTAATTTCCAATACAACAGAAATATGATCTAAGTTATCTGTATTTCGATTGCCTTGACACAGTATTCTTTATGGACAGACAAAAGACAAGTTCAGAAGCCAACATCTGAATCATTTGTGGCTGGGGCTTTTATATCAACAACTTGTTTAACGTTACCTCAGTTGAAAGCCTGAAATTTGGCTTAATTAAAGTGAATGTTTAGAAGCTGAGATTAAATTTAGCCACTTTAAGAAGTGATAATTATCAATTTAATATACATACTGGAGACAATATTCCAGATGTACTTACTAGAAACAGCTAGAACTATCTTCACAAATTCAAAGATAGTAAAAAAAAAAAAAAAGTCATGTTTTTGATTTCTAAGCAACAAATAAGTACATTCTTGTTTCTGGAAGCTCAGGAGAAATGATAGCACATTACTAAGAGATCTATAGAGGTGCTGATGTAATGTTAATTGGCTCCAGTTAGATACTGGTGAACATTTGGAAAGACTGCAACAGGCACCAGAGACATACCCTTTGCACATGACAGTGCATCTGATTGTTATGTTGAACACATCCCTCACTGGATCTACTGCAGAAAGCAAACAAAGCATTGCTACAAGACACCAGACAGTAACCCGTTATTGCTTCAGTTATGTTAGTTGCTGCAGGATTCAACAGCTACAGTGGGACTCTGGAATAACTTCACCAAGTTTTCATGTACAATTTAGACAGCTGCTTGGAACCCTGTCTTCTCTGTAAGCAAATTTCGTTGTAGCCAAGAAATACAGAGATGTAAACTTACAGACTACCTTGGAATATAACAACCTATGCTTTAAACCAAAGCCAGCATTATAAGGCTTGCAGAAAGCTTTGCTCTGTTAGTTTCTCACCACATGCTTCTCTGTGACTCTCTCAATCAGGTGATGGGATTAAAAACCTCACAAAGTATCTTAACAACTTCTAACTGTAATAATAAAAAATCAAGTTAAATAGGTACAAAGGGTATATTTTCTACAACTTAATTTCTGTTTCATACAAGCAGGTTCTTCACAGATTGAAGTAGAAAAATCTTGGATGGTGAAATTGTTTATCAGCTACCCTACAACGATAGTCAGATTTCTGTTACTGTCAGCAAGAGCCTAAGAAGTGCATACTAGCCTAATTTTGAAAAACTGCCCGGGATGGTGATACATTTTGGCACATATCCTACTGACTGGTCACTATTTCTGCACTTTGAAAAAATCAGTGGCAAAGTATAAACAAGTCTTTTCCCTCTGCTCTATGGAGGTTAGACGCCAACAGCAACACAATGAGTAAGGAGAATCTGAATGTTAATTACGTATGCAATTTATCAGTATTACTTCCAATCTTAATCCAGTTTTGGAGAGGTGATGCTTAAATTTTTTTCATACAGGATTTTAGATGGCAGGGTTGTTCATACAGCAACCCTGAGCACTCAATTTTAGCAAGATAAAACCCTATTTTCTAATTGCAGTACATTCATTAGGCTTCTGAAATGCTGTTGCCCAAGTTCTGAGAGAAGAACAGTCTGTTTTCTCTTTTACACTCTGTAACTAGAGGAACATCTAGATCCTTGAGTTGCCAAGCCCAAGAGACAGACACGTATTTCTATTCGGCAATATAAACTCTTTCTCCTAACAGGCAAATTCGTTTGCCTTCAGAAATCACTAGATCTTAAAAAAAAATAAAAAAAATAGTACAAGCCTTTTCTGCCTTAAGCCCCCGGGAGAAATATGATCATGGTTTGTGTAGATTTAGGGGAAAGCCTACCATGAGAGAGATCAGGCTGCTGTTGCAAACAGAATTTATTCACAACAAAATTCTCTTGGCTAAGTGTACAATCAGGTGCAAGATCTTCTTGAAGTTCCTGCTCCTCCAGCCCCTCTCACACACTACAATGAGCAGCTGGAGACAGGAAACAATTGCATGCAGGAGACCGCAAACAAACTTTTTGCTTTAATGGTCCACGGAATTTATGTAACTACATGGGGTCCCCCACTCGTATTTCGTGATGCTTCTCAAGCCTGAAGTCCTTAGTTTTGAGGTCAATCTATAAATTCAATGTTAAATTAATTGTGTGTTTGCAAAGCTTATTCTCTAATTCCAGAAATGCTCCTGTGCAGCCCAGGTTGGTCAGCAGTGACACATTAACCAGCTGTGTCACGTATGTTTGCAGGTACTATCTTGTTTGCCACTGACTGCATCCTCTACACTTTTAGAAACTGGTGAGTCTTAAGTAGCAAGCTAGCAATTTCTGCACTTCTGTTCTGCAGCATGAGATTTTGGGCTACAATCCTGGGGGACACTGGGATCAGCCCATCATGCTGTTGTTTATCAACAATGCTGGGTGTGATGGCAGGCTGCAGTAACTTTCACCTTTAAAGGTAGTCAATGAAACAGATTCTTCAAACACGGATTCTTACATTCTTCTACACTTGTGTGCATATAATACACAGTAAAAACTACACAGAATACAAAGAACTACTAATTCGAAGTAGCAAAGTCTTTGTAGACTTTATACTCATTGCAAAAAATAAAGTAGGCAAAAGGGGAGATCACATGCTACTTGGTACACAAGCATTTATCAGAGTAAACATATAAATACCACAGGTGACTATTTACCCTGAATACTCCAGAAAAATAACGATGACACTGTGAAAAACAGCCCAATAGCCAAATAATCCAAGCAGTGAGCTGCGTTAGCAGGAACAGGAGTAGATGACTGCAGTAGTGTGAAGGTAGCAACTGGAGGTAGAAGGCAATACTGCTTTGTGCTGCATAGAAGGATTACTTCAAAAAAAGTAATTCATCACCAGATTTAAGAGCAATGATGGAGAGTTTTATAGATAATTGTGTAGAGTAATATGAAAAATACTATTGTTATAAATTAGTAATAGTGGTGTGGTTAGTTAATTAGACTTAATTTATTAGTTACTTTGTAATGTGTTGCATAAGCAGTAAACACTGTAGTCTCTTAAATCAGTTACTCTCAATCCTGCAATCTAAACAGGATGAACTAGAATAAATATGTAGTCAAAAAGAATCCCACAAAGTAATAAATTACATAGGCAATAGCCTGAAATTACGACATGAAACTGAAAGGTGCATCATATTAAGCTGAGTAAAGAAAAATCACATATTAAAATCAGCTAGCCAGGCAACAACACAGCTGAGAAGTTTACGGGGATTATATTATATCACAAACTAAAAAGACTCTGATGGCATTGCAAGGAGACATAAAACCTGTAACAGATTTTTTTTCTTCTTAAAAAGACTAAGTGTTGTATGCATGTGGCATTAAAAGGAATTAAGCTAAGTATTTGGCTCATATGAAGTCTCACCTGTAATACTATACACAGTTTGGGATAGGACCCTTTAAAGGTAATTTAGCAATCCAGAGGAGACAAGAAAAATGCAAAGAGGTTCAGAAAACATAAATCTAGGCCCTTCAGATTTTGTTGCAACTTATTTAGTCAAGAAGAGACTTTTTGTCTCTTCTTGACTAAATAATGGTTTTGCAAGTTCTAAGAGTAATGCTGTTACTGCTGTAAGGGTCAAGAGACCTACACAGGATATTGTTTACAGGTAAACATCTTCTATTAGCCTAGTTAATGTATGGAAGGGGAGGAGTTTGTAGGCAAATGACTATGAAAAAGCCTTTGGGCATCTTGCCTTCTCCTAGTAGTTTGGCTACTAAAGGGCTATACTTCTACTTGAAACATCTTGTGTTTCTGATTTGAAAAACATTTTTGCAGAGAGCACAGCCATCAGCTGTATTTTGCAGAGAGACCTTCATGAATAAGAAAACAAGATCTAACTGTTAACATCAATAGTTTAGCCTGGGTATTAGAAAAACAATTGCTAGCTGCTTGGGAAGTGAAGCAACACAGGAGAAAATTAACTCATGAAATTGCAATAATTTGCTTTGTTTGGGATACTACGGATAGGCTACACAAATGTTCTCCATCATGGAAAGTGTAAGCATATTCAACCTTGCAGTGAAAAGACAGGTGACCTCCCAATTCTATGAAGCAATGCAATACTCAACTTTCTAAACAGACATTGTTGAAGAGTGTCATCTAGTGGTCATAATTAAGAAAAAATACTGGTAATATTCTCAAATGCAAGAAAAAGCAACAATAAAATTTTAACAATAGTTTATAATAACTAGCCATTTGTTACTTGCATTTACTGATTTTAAAATAAGAAAATACACGACAATAATTACAAATTTAAATGCTATAGCAAAATGTTAGTATTGTAAGACTCACTAAACAACCAAACTAATCTTCCTTTTCTTTATATAGTTTTGTAATATTACAGTATTTACATATGCAAAAAGTACAGAAAAGGGGAAAAGTAGTGACTACCTAAGGAGGAGCAACACCAGGCACCAGCACATGCTGGAGGCTGACGGGCTGTAACGCAGTTTTGAGGAAATTCAACTTGTTGAAGAATAAGTTGAAAACGAGCCATCAACGTGACCTGGTGGCAAAGGTGGCCAGTGCTATCCTGGGCTGCATTAGGAGTGTTGCCAGCAGGTCAAGGGAGGTGATCCTTCTCTTTCTCCTCAGCACTAGTAAGGCCACCTCTGGAGTGTTGAGTCCAATTCTGGGCTCCGCACTATGGAAGACACATGGAACTACTCGAGATCGGGTCCAGAGAAGGGCCACTAAGATCATGAAGGGACTAGAACATCTTGCATATGAAGAAAGGACGGACTGTGCAGCCTGGAGAAGAGACAGCTCAAGGGAGTTCTCATCAAGGTGTACCGATATTTGAAATGAGGGTGTGAAGAGAACAGAGCCAGGCTCTTTCCAGTGGTGCCCACTGACAGGGCAAGAGACAACAGGCACAGACTGAAACACAGGAGGTTCCTCCTGAACGTAGGGAAGCACATTTCCACTGTGACGATGACTGCGCATGGGAGCAGGCTGCCCAGAGAGGCTGTGGAGTCTACATCCATGGAGATATTCAAAAATTGTCAAGACATGACCAGCTGGTTCCAGGTGAGCCTGCTTCAGCAGACTTAGAGAAGATGACCTCCAGAAGGCCCTTCCAACTGCAAACACCCTGTGATTCTGTAAAAATCCCCTCTTTGTCAAAGACAAATACAAGGGGGAAACTGACCAAATGCTCAAATAGGAAAACATCTTTTCTCTACAACAAATTGTGATATTGTATGTAAACAAAAACTATTTTCCCATTGGAAGCCTGATTTTTACATCTCAACTATACGCATTTAGCTGTCTCCTACACATTTAAAAAAAATGGTAAAGGATTTTGCATTGTTCTTCTTTAATTAAAGGATTACAAAGAACAGCAGTTTTCCCTCCACCTTCTTCCTTCCTCTGCTTCCTAGGAGCTATTTCCTGTCACTACGAGCAAACTGGAGCAGGAGAAAGAAGGTGAAATGGTCAACAACTTAGTTGCTCTGGTTGAATGATATGGGCCATCCACAGGTGAGGGTGTACATTTCTGGGGAGGTGAAGTAAGTAGCATGTATGTTACGTATGCTAGCAACACCAGCATAATCAAACCATGAGGACTTGGGTTGCTGAGCAAAGCAAACCCTTGATAACAAGCTGAGGGGCGGGGCTGTAGCTATGGGGACCACAGGTAGCTGGGAGCAAGGACTGTCTGCTTGAGGTATGAAATCTAGAGGTCAGTGCTAAAGAACAGTGGCCAGGGCTGGCACAGCCAGAGCTTACACAAAGTGCAAACTATTCAGACCATCTATCAGAACTCTGATAGTGCCACAGTCATGCCCCATGTTGGGCGCCAATAAATCTGTCGTGGTTTGGCCGGATTGTCCAATCAGAATGACAGATGGCCCTCCCCCCATCTCCAAAGAGAGAGGAAGAGATAAGGAGATTTATGAGTTTAGAAAAAGAACTAAACTACTTTAATGAAAATCATAATAATAAGGAAAATAATAATAATAGAATAATAAAAATAAAAAAAAGTATGCAATATATACAGAACTGTATCCAGCTCCCAGGATGATGATCGCGTCACCAGCAGATGCAGGGAAAGTCCCAGACTGGGGTCAGTGACAGACAGGAGCTGAATTCTGGATCTGGAGTCAGGAATGCTCAGATCGGGATCAAAGGCAGATGAGCAGACAGGATCCTGCTTGGACGCTGGCCATTGAAGAAAGAGACTTGACCTTTTGATCCCTCAGCTTTTATACTGAGCATGATGGGATGGAATACCCTGTTGGTCAGTTTTAGGTCACCTGTCCCATCTGCTCCTCCCTGCAGGTGAGACCCCTCTATGCTTTTCCGCTTCCAACCCTCTAAGGGGCAAATAACAAAGTTATCTGACCTTGGTTATTATAGCAATAAGTAGAAGCAAGAGCCTCTCTGCGTACCATTCCTTGGTATAATCAGGTCTTAGCACTCTGAGAGTGAACAGTTTCTGAACAATATGCTGTTAATTTCACAGTTTAGTCAGTTAGAAGAGGCCCAGCTAAAAAGTAAAATTACAAAACAAAACTGGTTCCGTTTTACCTCAAACCAGGACAACTACACAGAACAGACTGTTGTGGTCAGCCAAAGCTGGATGTAGGTGTTTGAGGCAGGCAGAAAGACAGGGGATCAGTATGGTGTGTGGAAATTGTGGAAGCGGAACAGGACACATCTAAACACTGGAGAAGCACTGAAAAAGAATACCATAATCTGGTAGTACTAATCCTAGAGAGAAATTCTGTCCTAACAAGCACTCTGCAAATGGATGACGATCACATATACTCCTTAACAGGATTCAATTCACCTTTTAACTTTTATTAACAGTTTGACACTTTTTTATTATTTTTTTTTACAACGAGCTATATTTAAGGGCAAACTCAATACTGCCTTTTAAATTTGACAGCTAATATATAGCTTGTTTGTGGGAGAAATATTAGGGCTGGCTAAAACCAAATGTACTGCTCAGTAGTATGAAATGAAATGCAAACAGCAGCTGGATTAGTCGTTTTCCAGATATTTCTACCCCATATTGTAAATAGAAGTGAAATAATCCCTTTATACACAAAGTGGCGATTGGCAATCACTTATTGTTTAACACAAAGCAACTTTGTTGATACACATAGGATAAGCATGTACAAGGGGCTTTCCAGAACTCTTTTTCAGAGCCTTGTAAGGAGCAGAACTTAACAGGAGATGTAAAATCTTTTTAGGGCTTTAAAAATCCTAACAGTTACATACAATATAATTCCCATATATCTGTTAAAAATTATCTAATAAAAATACCATTGGAACTTTTTTTGTTTAGGATACAGTAGAAGAACAATAAACAGTGATTAAGAAGAAAATAAACTATCACTGATCTATTGACTTACCTTTAATGACAGGTGACCCAGCAAGAAAGAAGTGGGCCACGTCAATGACAGAGTCGAGGAAGCCGCCAGAGTGACCTCAGTAAGTCACTTTCTTCCTGAGTCCAATCACTATTGCCCAGGACCACATTCCTAGTATAACCATGCACTGCATTATCAGAGAAGGCTCGGAGCCAGTCATTTTGCTGGATGAAGGAAAAACTGCAAGAAGTCTGTCTGCTACAAAGCAGAATATTCCCAACCCAGACTAGAAATAACTGAAGCTGTGCTGAAAGTTTGGAGAAGAGCATGGGCCTTGTCAGTCTCATATGCCATGGCAAAAACCATGTCACAGCACACAAAATGTCATCAGGATGTACACTGTGCATGGTCCTTTGTATCGTCAGTTATTCTGTAAATGTCAGAGAACAGAAAGAAATTATTAAGACAAAAATCCATTAGCACAAAGCATTTGTTATCACAGCCACAACTAAGCATAAAAACACAAATTCAATGCTTGCACTTAATATTCCTAGGAAATTTTTTATTTCAATTAAGTTAGTTTGTTGACTTAACCACTACAGCTCTGAATTAAAACACTTATCCTGTTTTAATCAGAGACAGGAACCTTTGTAACATGGAAAGCTCTAACTTCACTTACTGAAATCTTAGATTTTACAAAATATTTTCAAACATGTCTGTTGTAATTTGAAAGTAAAGACATTGTTACTAGCATTAATAATCACTTAAAACTCCTTAAAAACTACTTACGTTCTGTAATTGTTGTGAAACCCTCTCATACAAGGTGATTTCTTGGGAATAATTACTGTCCTTAACTGCTTGACATCTCAAAAGAAATTCCAAAAATAGTTCAGGATCTTAAAGACCACCCCAACCCCACTCCCAAGAATAAATTACAGGATACTCAGATTCTGTGATAAAATTAAAAAGAAACACTTTTGAAATAAAACTCTGCATATAAATTATGTCTTCCCTAGTTTCGTTACGTTAAACGCACTGAGAAGCAGTCTTTGAAGGACAGTATCAATTCTAACTGTCCCAACTGTTATGCTCTTCTGTCTTTTTGGGCAGCCATGGAGACAGACCACAGTTCCAAATCTATATCCTAGCTAAAAATGGATTCTTCCCAAGAGGTTGCTATTTCTATGCAATTCATTAAATCTTGATAATCCTTCTTCATAGCAGTCCATCAAGTAAATGTTTACTCTAATGGGCTTTTTAATGTGTACTAGACTTGAAAATTAATACAATGTTGACACATAACAGCTTCATAGATATTTAAAAACACACTATTGATTAGAAGCCCCAGAAAACATAAATGCTTCTTCAGATTATTTACATGCCTGTTTATTGTAGAACTATCCACAAGATATGACTACGGCACTGATCTTTATAGACAAAAAAGGCCCACTGAATCATTTATTTGGAAAACGTTAAAAAAAAGAGAAGAAAGCATGAATAATACATGGAGTTTGCACACGGACGAAAAAAAGTGGGTCACGTTTTAGAGTCTGTTAACCATGACTGTGCCTCTTCTGAATGAATATGTAGACAAAGTATTTCCTGAAACACTGAACTGCTGCTTTCTGGTGGGTGACTTTACAAGACAAAATACCTTTCTGAATAAATTCCATTTTAAGGAACAAACGGTGATCTCCTCACAAATCTTTCCTCTATATACCATCATGTCCGACTAGATTTTATTTAAAATTACCATAAAAGCTGTGTAAGAATCCAATCTGTGAAGGGCTGATGTAGCAACATACCTTTAAAAAGCACACCAGTACTCAGAATCAAACTTACCCTGGCACTGGGAGAACGTATTTTTTCCATTGCAGTTGCCTTATTCCACTAGCAAACGTGGCCTATGCTTCAGCGTTGAGGCTCTGTGCTTTCTGAATCCAGTCTGCCCAGTCCAGTGCAGGAAAGACCCAACACCATTTGTTCCATCCTGAAGAAATCAAATCATGCAGTAATAAGCACAAAAGCACAAACTAGTACACAAAGCTCTTCGAACTCTACAGAATCAGTTTCAGCTAGGGCTTAGAAGCTCTGTTAAAGAAAGCAGGAAAAAAAACGAAAAAATAATGAAAACCGAAAAAAATTATGAGTCATATTCAGGGGTCTTTTTTTAATTTCATCCCATCAATTAGCAACTTTGGAATAGATAAAGACACCTATACATTCAAATGGCAACAGAGGTCCGCATCAGTTCTGTGGTAGGCTTACACTACTTTGCTATGGATATTATTAACATGTGCATAAAGTACACAGGAAAAGTAAAATCCAAAATTAGTATGATTTCAGAATTATGTATCATGAAATAAGGTAACAATGCCAACTGGAAAACAAGAACAATATGTGAATGAGTGTCTCTGAGCCAGAGCCAAAACAAAAACATGGCTTCAGACTACCCTTAGTCAAGAGCCATGTTCATGGCATAACCATTCATTTTAAGTAGTCTGCCTCTGCTGTCTTTTATAGGCTAAAATGACTGCTGCCTGTGTAAAAACCAAGTAACATTCCCAGGTACAGCGGCGTCGGTATAAATATTCTGCAGATCAAGAGTGAAATCATACTAGAAAAAAGAAGACTGTTCAACCAAAATAACCTCTGAAATTAACATTTTAATATAAAACTATAAACCGTATTTTTTGTCTGAAAAATAATAGCTTTCAGATGGTTTACCAAATACCACAATAAAGTGCCATAGGTTTTCTATCCTACAAATCTCAGAAAGCATAGTTGTGGAGCTTACATTCTTGTTAGAACAGTGGGAAACAGATGTATAACACAAGAACGCTTAGAAACCTATGGGTGGTCAGCCCGGTTAACATACTGAAGGAAAGATTTAGGTTGGGTTTACATAAAACACATGCACACAACAGCTGACAGAGTAACACCACTTAAGAGTTGTTATTTCTCATGACATTTTTATACGAGATGAAGCATTATGCATAATCTCCACCTACACCTACAAAATGCAATTTTGCTGATGTACTTAATTTCATTCAAGGAAATTATAAAAATAATTTTAATAAATGCACAGTTACCATTATAAAGTACTGACACAAGAAGATATTTAGATCAAAGCTGTAAATATGCGTTTGGGGAAATAGCTGACACTAAGAGGTCTTTCAACTCATGCTGTAAGAGCAAAACAAAAATTCAATGGCCAAGATTATCATTCAGAAATATTACTCTCCAAAATTTTTGTCACAATTTTGCAAGAAGTTATCGGGTACATGAATACATATAGAATTTAATGCACTAAATTAGTAGAATTAGTACTTTATGCAAGAAGTCAAAAGATCAGAGTAGTCCCTTATAATTTTATAATCTCCTAAAGAAACGTTATTTGATATTAGACTTTATTTGTATGAAAAAACTCTATAAAGTACAATTACCATTTAAGACAAAAGCTCAAACCTTTAATGTGTTACCTCATGGAAAAGCAGATCCAAGCCTACCACAATCTGTGAAGACCTGATAATGCAAATATTTTTGGTCAGAAATTATAATCCATTATTGCAGCTGGAGAGTGTACGGAGGCTGAAGAGGAAATAGGACAAAAGCACGCAAGTAATCAGTAGGATTTCACCAAGATATCGAGGAACAAACTGAATTAAAGCCACGAGGAACTTAGACAAACAAACGCACGCCCCATAAAATCAGAATTTAATTAAAATTGTTTACATCAGAGACCGTAAATTAAAGTGCTTGATGACCAAGACACCAAAATGCAGACCCTCTCCTTAATGAGCTCTTTGGAACTGAGAGGTATCTAAAAGAAAGAGTTGAAAGAAATATCCTAGAAGTATGTAGTAAACAGAATACAGTACTACCCAGTGGAAGAAGGAAAAAGAGTTGAAAGAAATATCCTAAAAATATTTAGTAACTAGACACAGAACAGAGTACTATCCAGCAGAGGGGAAAAAAAAAAATCATTTGTCACCCTAGACAAAAAAAAAAAAAAAAGAAGGAAGAAAAAAAGCATGAGCACTTTTTGTATTACCCTCATTAACTACAACAGCATCCGGATCATAAACGGCTAATCCAATTTAAGATTAAAAGACAGTCGGCATGTGCAACTCGGGAGGGACGAAGGCAAGGCAGGGCGGGCAGGCAGGCGGAGGAGAAAACGTTAAAAAAAAACATCACAGAGATCGCCAACAATTTTTACGCCTTGGGGGAAAGGGTCCGCTTTGCCTCAAGCGACCAGCCATCTCTTCCGTCATTAAGAAATAAAAACGTACTGTCATCTTCGTGAGGAGAAACCCGGCCCGGGCGGCGGCGGGCGGCTTCCCGCCTCCGCGGGGCTGAGGGGGGCTGCCGTCCGGCAGCCCCCCTCAGCCCGCGGAGGCGGGAAGCCGCCCGCCGCCGCCGTCCCCCCCCTTCCTCCCAACCCCTCCCGCCGCCCTCCCCTCCCACCTGAAGAGCAGCCGCCACCGGTCGCCTCTTCCGCCTCATGAGGTGAAACGGAGCCGACCGCCCCGACCCCCTCTTCGCCGCGGGGCCAGCGGGCATGCGTGGCCGCGGTGCAGTCTGGGAGCGGCGCGGCTCTGATGGGCAACCGCCTCGCTCCTCCCCCGCTGAGGGGAGCGGGGCTCGGTTGGGAAGGAGTTTTTTTTTTTTTTTTTTTTTACAAGAAATTAATAAAACGGGCTTGCGTAGTCACAACGGCATCGGAATAAAGCGCTGGAAGAGAAACCAACGGTAATAAAGGCTAGGTATTTTATCACTAATGATACGGTGTGACGACAACACAACCCAGGAAGGGCTGAAGAGGCTTTTAAATAAATATTATTTACCACAAAACAGTGGAGTAGAAAGCGTTTGAGAAACTTTTAATTCAATATTAGAGTACTTAGTGTAAGCTTCTGAATAAAAGCACGTTTTTACAGTTAAAACTGCCTATCCCCACCCTAGTCACTTGAGCAATTCAAGCTGCGCGATCCTCTATAAAATTACCCATTTCGAACAAGACATTCCTAGAGTCAAAAGCGGCACTGTCAGGTCGCCCTGATGTACCTATTATTTCACCCGTTCTTTTTGCCCATCCCACAACATGCAACCGCAGCATTACAAGACTTCGCGTGGCCGCTGCGACGTTACAACGGCAACTCATCCCTCTGCCGTCAGCCTTCCTTCCCCGGCACCTCACACCCGCCTCGGACACAGCCAGGAACAGGGCAGCGGACACAGGTCTTCGCACGCTGTATCCATGAAGCCTCACTTCCCAGCAGCTGCGGCAGAGACTCAATATCCTGAATTACTCTGGAAGTTTTTCCAAAGCCTCCAAGACGCACCCTCACCCATTTTCTTCCGGCTGACCTCCCGTTTTCTTTTTTTCTGACAGCAATGCCAGATGGATTGGTTTTGGCAGCAGGTGTCCTTTCCAGAACATTGCTATTATCCAATAAAACTAGTGTTGTTTTGTTAAGAAAAAAAAAAACAAACAGTAAATCACACTCTTCCTCCTAGTGAGGAAAAGTACTTATCCATATTCGTACTCATCATTTTGCATTGTGAAGTCTCACATTTCATAGCATGGTAATTACATAAAGCTAAAAACGGAAAAAAGTATATTACTTAAAATGTCTACAACATTTATAGAAAATGTCTCCAAGACTTCAATTTATCCAAATGTTACTTTAAAAAGGGAACTACCTGATGTCACACTGCACAGTTAACAGCGTGCACGTTTCATACTAATAAAATCGAACACTGGCTTAAAGACAGTTATAGAGTGGCTTTAAGCACATGCAGCACAGCACAATTTTTTGAGCTGTCTGAACACAATGGAACAATTCTGAGGTATCTAATAGAAACAGAAAGGTATTGTACTACAACAACAAGCCCAAAGGCAACTGCATCATCCCTCTTTCAGAAACAGATCAGCGGATCAGTGTTAACAAAACTAATGCAATACCCATTAAAGGGCTTTCTTTTTTGGTGAGTTTTTATTCCAGTTTTGCACTCTGCTGCTAATTTTGTTTCTGGTGCTGTGATGCAGGAGTTGAACAAGATAATGATAAATAGGAAAACAAATAATGGCTTAAAAGGTAATTTTAAGAAGCGGGTAAGACAGTAAAAGAAGGTGAGAATAGGACAGAGAGACTTTGATGATTTAAAATACAGATTTGAATATGCAGATGAACAGCAGAATATAAAAGTGAAAAATCTTTACAGCTTTCAAAAGGATACAGGTAAATCTCTGTATTTTTCAAGCTCAGCATCAGCAGACCTGCCCAAGAAAATAAGATTAACTGATTTAGTATCATAACATTTCTCAAATGTATTTCTACCTCAGACTTTAATTTTTAATAGTTCCCAGCAATCCTGAAAGTTAGATGAGCAAAATCCAAGTGAAAAAAATGTTTTATTTTTGTCTTTCATACCACTAGTCAATGGCTGCATGTCAATCACTTGTGTTTCCAAAAATCAGGGCTCTTCTCTAAGAATAGTCTCTTTGCTATATATAAGTACAGATATAATTTTAATTTCATCAGCTACTGAATCTGCTATAATCTGCATAACAAGTGCAAGTGTAATTGATTTCAATTAACACATTTTTAATGCTCTTATATGTTTGTATATGACGTCAGCTGCATGTATTGACAAGACAACTATATTAGCAAGAGATACAAGTGTCATTTAGCAGTTCAAAGTCCTGTTTTGAACTGCTTGGTGTTCTGTTACAAAGACCTCATTAGTAGTTTAGTTTCTCTTTTTCACCTTGCAAGATACTACCACTGTAACATTAATCCTCCTTTGGCAAAGTCACCATAATTCTGATTTTTAGGTAAGGCAGGCAGAAGCACAATGAAACAAACTTCACCTAGAACTCAACTTACCACTTTAAAAACACTGAAAGAAGAATATGAAAACACACAAATAAAGGACTTAACATTTTCATTTTTAACCCTTAGGAAATGCAGTCTACAAAATTCACAGTTTATAGTCTTTTGGAGTTTTATTTTCAACATTATTTGTAGTCATTTATTTAGGATAAAGATTAATACCATTTTCTTCAGTTACAGAGTGTGCCTTATGTTCAGGAATCTCCTTCCTTTCATTAAAACTTTTGCACCATTCTATTGTTGTTCTGATGTACCTATTTTAACAGGAAAATTCACAAAAAAAGTAATTATTTGTATGAGAAATACACTATTAATTCAAGCAAAAAACTGAAGGCATTAAGCAGTACACCTGGATCTGAAAGAAAAAGCCATGATTCAAAACCTAGCTTTTTCTCTAGGTTTCCTTGCCATTTTTTGATTCTCACTTTTTGCTAGAATCTCCTTCATATTTAAATCTATTCAGTTAATAGAAAATTATAACAAAGATCTATGATTTGTAATGAATAGTGCACAAATGTTAATTTTTGTTTGTGAATATCTGCTTGCTAAAATGCAGCACAGCAAGCTGATGATAATTCCCATAATGAGGCTGTAATTAGAGCAAGCAGATTAGAGACAGCAATCTGCAGGCAAATGTCAATAGCTGTAATAAAGCAAAAACTGGATAAAGTGCTACCCAGTTCTATGTACCAGCTCTATATAGGACAAAATTATTTTTTTTCTTATCCACTGATGTAGGTGCCAAGTTGCAGCTCTAGTTATTTTTTTAAAAAAGACATACTGTAACAATTATACTGGAATGACAGCATTGCAGTGGTCCTGAGTCATACACATCCCAAATCTTTCACAGATATAACATGGGGCTTTTATCATTATGTGATTGGTTCGCTCCCCGCCCCAAATATACGTTCAGTAAATGCCATTTCTTCATATAAGAGGATTTGCACAGAATTCTTCTATATTTAACTTTAAATTGTTTAAATTACTTTACCTTTCATAGATTCCAGGGTGACTGATTTGTATCAGCTGCTGTACCCATCAGGGGTAGTTAACTTACACCAGCCTACATCTTCATTTACCTTACAAGAAAAAAATAATTACAAGAGTTAATTTTCTGCTGCAGTCTGAAGCAAAAAAAAAGGAAGTATAATATGCCAATTTAAGAACTAAGTAACTATGAACGTTCCATTTTGAACACTTAAAAGTTTGTGTTTTGCTAAGGACAGAATTTGATAACGTCTGCACGATAAATGCGGGGGAGGAACAAACCCAACCAAAACACCTGGCAGGGCCCCAATGCTCGCTTTGTGCTATTCAAGAATAAATTATTCTAGAAGTGTGTAGAAATGTTTCCAAACCTGTAGAATTTACAGTTCTTCCTCCTTTTGTCATGAGTGAGTACACAGATTTGAGCTAGCTCACATCAGAAAGTTACGCTATCTTCTGCACAGTGACTATCATCCTTACATTGTTTATAATAACTTCAGATACTTTAACGTCTTTTTTGTGTTTTGGTCACCTTGGCGTAATAAGCAAAGACAAAGAAGCCAAGTCTCAGCAGTCAATCTTGAATCCCACACTCATGTAATTTTCTCTGTAGTGCTGTTTTGCAAAAATCAACATCTTTTTACTTCTCTATTACGTAGATTTTAAAATGTATAGGGAATACCATGTGCACAAGGTTACTTTTCCCAAGTAATTTTTCACTATCCATTTGCTCAATTATAGATAATCTGAAATAAAAAACACCACCACTCCCTTCTTTGATCAATGTGAGTAACTTCTTAAAAGGATAAAGTTTCATTTGCCTCTTTAGGCATCAGTTGTTATGCACTAAAATATTTTTCCCTCCTCATTTCGGGTTGAAATACTGGCAATACATTAATGGTGGTGTTTGCAGATAGCTCCTCTTTTCATTTATACTACTATACAAGCTAAGCCACTGCAGTGAGTTATGAATGTCTTGAAAGACTTCAATTTATACTTTATAGGGTAGTTTTCCTCAGTTTCCTAGTAACACTTTTTCGTGAAGAGTTATAAGAATAGTCATTCCTTTAACTCGTGAGTTACCTGGATCTTACTACAGGATGAGCTGTAATCCCAGACCATATTCAAGGTCACCCCATCCCAAAAAGCAGCATGGATTTTATAATCTGAGTACACAATGAGTCTTCCTACGCTGGGAATAACCTTTTCATACAGCAAAACTGGCAACATTTCTCGTCCATCTGTCTCAGGTACCTAGAACCAAACAAATACATTAAAACTTGAGGAAAGGTCACTTACATCGTTACAGCTGTTTGTACCTCTCCCAGATTTTCAATTAACTGTTTTTCCAGACCAGAACCAGCTCGCTTTAGGCTGCAGTTGCTTTCTGGTTCACAAATATACCTTTACACGGCGTACACGTATGGTTTCCAAGTACATACCTTCTGATCTTTGAGGATACACTCACCATTATTCCTTCTAGATTAAGTCCTATTCCCTATACCCTGTAAAGTCATCCTTATAACACTGAAAGATTTATAGATATTCTGCTACATACCATTTTCCAGCAGCAGAGATAATAGTTATGAGTTAATGATAGTTTAGTCTTGTAGCAGTACTGAAGTATTCTGAGGAGAAAACAAACAAACAAACTATGAAGCATTTCATACTTGCTGTGTCTTCTAAACAGTTGTGACCTTTGTTCTGTAAGTTTATAGACAACCTCAGTGCTAATATAAATTCCATTAATTTTTATACTCAATGTCATAATAAGTATTTTCTGTAATTTTATCTACTGTCTTTTCAAAGTCAGTTTAGTAACAAAGATAATGTAGAGTAAAGTTACTTGGTTGCTGAGTAATAATGGAGGATATAGAGTACGGGTTTCCTGGTACATCGGGAGGTAGGCTGTTTACCGAATACATCTTTTCTTCTCTCTGCAGTAGAGAGCAGAAAGGAGATGAGTTAATTACAGGTACTGTAGCATGAAAACAGTATTAAGAGCTTGCCAAGATACAAAGTTTCTGACCTCCCAGAAAGCAACTATAATCATATTTGAATTTTTCTCAGAAAACAGATAAGTATGTCCTTAAAAAAGTGAAAAAAATGCAGTTGTATCCTTTAAGTCTACTTCTGTGGGAAGAAACAGTCACAGTTTCCATGCACTCAGTATGGACCAAAAAGTTCTCTTAACAGAGTGTATAGACTGTAGTTCATTACTGAGCAACTACTTTTGACTACAAGTTAAAGACTAGATTTGAAGGGTACAAAGCTGACCCTAATTCTGCTTTAAAAATACAAAGTACTGCATAAGCACTTGAGAGGATCTCTACTCTGGGGCAACTTAATAATAAACAGAGAGGCAAAAACATTTCTCCAGCAAAGCCACAACAGAACCTGCATCTTCTAGGTTCTGTCTCCATAGAGTAAAAAAGAAAAACATTTCCAAGTACATAAAGATTAAATTCTAATTGATATATTAAAAATTAAACTTATCTTCTAAATTAGTGAGAAATGGTTATTGTAGAATCTCACTGCAGTACATACTACAGCTTCTGAAATAAATGTTACGAGTAAGATTTTTCCTATTGTGTCTATAATTCACAAAATACATTCTGAAACAGAATGAATCATCTCATCTTTGTATGACTGATTGTTTGATTCAGTCATTATACTAATTACCAATGTAGGGATTTCACTATAGACCGCATAACCAAATGCCTTAAAAATAAAAAACCTGCTAACTTGAAGGAATTTGGAACATATTTTAAACTAGTTTTGTACCTTTTTTGTTCCTTTTTGGATTGCATAATGTACAAAATAGTTTCCAAAAAATGCTCCCTCGGACTTGAAAAATGAGTCATCACCAGGATAAATTTCTGTGATGTTTGCTCTACCATGGATAAATCTAAGAGAAATAACAAGATTTTTAACAAGTATTTAAAATGCTGTGTCACTAGACAAGCAAACAGATTAGTGCACTTGAAGAAAGCACTAAGCAGGAACAAATTTTCAACACAACTTTCACATGAAAAACTTCCTACTGTTTCACGAACAGCAGCATGCCAATTATTTCTTTTAACACAGAAGGTTAGTATTACCAGTCTCTTCGTTTGCATGTGTGCATGGGGGGTGGGAGTTAAACAAGTTAAGGAAAGCTTATTTATTTTGAGGTTAGCATATTACAAGAGCTGCTCATTCCACTGACCACAAAAATATAGTGATTCTGAAGAGAAAAATCCAGTTTCTTAGTGGACCTGCCCTACGTAGTGTACACAGAGAACCGTCAGACCAAACAATTCCTGAACAACCCAAAGGTCTTCATTTCCACTGCAGCTGTGTGTTTTTTCACTAAGATCAATGGTCTTTTACCTGTGATCATATGATACCCTGGAGCCTAAAACCCATTTCATGACCCAATTCTGCAATTCTGTGGTTAGATGCCTGGTAATGGGACTTAGAAGACTAAGTATGGCTACTCACTATACTTCCAAAGAAATGAGGTATAGTACTGAAGAGCTGCTGAACATTTTGTTCAGGTGAGATAAAAATTTAGGAATTATACTGAGAAAAATGAAAAATGCTGGGCAGAAAGATTAAAGCTTCAAAGACCAGTTAATCTTCTATCAAAGACTTTTAGATGCTGATAGCAACTGTAGCATTTTCAATGTTTGTATAACAGATTTGAAAGGCCAATGTTAAAAAAAAAGTCCTTCTGCCCTCCCTCCCCCGGTTTTTAAAGCATATGGACAAGGTGATTTGCCAGGAAAACCTACAGCTTAGCTGCCTGCAACATGCGAATTATGTAGGTCACCAAGACAACATTTCTAAAGCGTGAAATCTTCATTATCACAAGGAGCAATGTAATTTGCAAAGAAACCAGCACCATAATTGTCAGTGAAGCCTGTGGGAGTTCCATCTGTCCAGTAACCTTTAAGAAATCAGATAATCAGATCACTTCTTTAGAAGTCTTAAACACAATTTCAGATTGTTTGTTTCAGACATACCCACTTTCAGACCTGAAATATACTGTACTAGAAAATCTGAAGTTTAATGAACGAATAGCAGAAATGAATAGACACTTACATGCAGAGTGCGTTCAAGGGACAAAGTAAGACATTTCATCTTGAAGCTTAACTCCCATACAAAAAAGTTTTCCAAAGATGAAACACATAATCTCCTACATACCTATAAAAAACACCCTGGCACCATACAATTTGAATTAGCTGAGAGCACGGATAGTTTCCGGTATCTTGATTCTGAAATAAGTCACAGAAAGTCCACCTGTATAAAATACAATAAAAGCTTCAGTAAGTCTGAAGGTTAAGTTGTTGTTTTTTGTGTGCTGTACCAAGAACACATGCATGCACGCCTATTTAAAGAGGCCACATATTTTCAGAAGCCTGGTACCTTAATTATCCACATTAGTTACCAAATTAATTTCTCAAACCCGCAAAGGTTTGATTATTTTTACTGGTGCTGACAGAGACCATAAGCCACTGGCCCACCTCAGAAGTATTATCTTCTCAAAAATGAAAACCAAACCAACCAAAACCTGTGCTCTTTTTTCAGGTATTCTCTTTTTCATTTACATAGTTATACCGCATGTTGGAAATAACGCTTATTTTTCTCTGGACTAACTACTATATATTCATTATAGTAGGATGTAGAATGTTGGTTTCACAAATTTCTGTTTCAAAAAGTTACTAAAAAGAAGAATAAAATGGTCATTTTTTATTTTTAATAGCTAGAATTCAGCTAGTTTTGGTAAGGGTGAAATTCCAAATTGCAAAATGTAAATATATGGTTGACAACTACGAAGTACACAGCTTAAATAAATTACCTGTGTAAATGTGGGGCTCTGCAGCTGAGTGGTAAAGCTGTAGGTAAACGAGAAACTGTATCATGTGTTCCTGGGTCTATTAAAACATCAGCTTCTATAGATGTATGTGGTTGTTCTCACATGTCTTTGTTACATTCTTAACAGTATGTAAGTTATAGCACATCAGTGCCAACGACAAAGGGTACTTCCATTCTTCTGGGTAGGGAGGCAACAAGACCAACGCTGTGTAACCCACACGTATTCAGAAGAACAGTTTGTATAAAACACAGGGACTACATCTCTGTCTTTTCGGTCCCTTGGTTGCTTGGTTCTCTGTATTTACCTTCAGAATAACCATGTTCATTCTTCTCACTCTCTATTCTTGTTTGTTTTGATGACGTTTCTGCAATAGAATTTTTACTTGATTTTCCATGCTGATCTCCAGCTTGATAGCTGCTGTTCATTTGAGAGGACCCTAAGGATGCTGCAGATGACTGGCTGACTTTGCATAAGAACTCCACTGTAAATTCTTGCTGCAATTCTGACAGGTAAAGGTGAGCATAACCATCCACGACGAGATCTTCACACTGCCATTGTCTATACATCTTGTCAGATGAGCTGTAGCAGGGTCAGGCCATCTAATTTCTAAAGATATCACTGAAGAGACCTATACAAGAAAAAGGAGAGCGCAAGATAGAAATGACATGCTTCCCCAGAAATTACAAAGGATTTATATGAATTCAGTCCCTCTGCAAGGTGATGTATGGCAAGAAAATTACTCTGTATTATTTGCGTACACAAACTCAACAGGAAGCAAAATATCTAACCTTCATATCTGCTTCCTCCTGTTCTAACAGAATTCTATCTAGCAATAATGTTTTAATTTCATACGCATTCATGAAGTAGTAAGGTACATGCCAGCTGACCAGGCACAACTGTAGGTATTGTTTCCAACTGCTTCTGAAGAAACACTGAAGAAAGCCCAGATTCCTCTTGATCATATCCGTTATCAGTAGACTTCATGAAAAGCCCATGTTAGAACTCTGTACAATAAAACCCCATGTGCTCTGAAATCATCTCTTTATTGATAAAATTTAAATAAGCCTGTAAAATGGCATGTAACATGCATTCAAGTGCTCGCACCAAAACAGAATGTTTTGCAGCTAGGTGAGTAATCTTACTTAATCCACAGCACCGCAGATTAAATTACACAGCTATTGCTAGGGTGTGGATAAAACATATTTCTGAAGAAGAATTTAAAATATAATAAGTATTTTAGACTTTTACAATACAACATTGGAAAGTCTCAAAAGAATAGTTTTATCTTATTGCCATGATATTCAAGTACAGATTGCTGCTTTAATTAGCACTTTTGTTCAAAACAAACAAAAAACAGTTTCACAGCATATGCCCTTCTACCACTACAAAATGAAGCATATGAGCCTCAAAAAATTACTTGAAACAAGCACTGCATCTACCTTAAACCCCAGATTAAAGCTTTGCCTGAAGAGAATATATAGGTAGAGTTTATAAAAATGCACTAATCCACCTTCTGAAACTAGATATGTTCTGCCAAGACTGAGAAGGCCGTTTCTAGCCATCTGCAGAATTTGCCCTAAAACGAGGTATTTTCCTTTGTGTTTGTCCTGAACCCAATCCCCACACAGAAAACTCCTAGTCTGTTTTCAATTGAAGACTCCAGGTAAAGCACCGATTCCAAATAAACACAGAAATCGCAACCCTCTCAATAAGGTGTGAAAAAAAAAACCTTAGCAAAGGATTATTCACACTGCTTATGTTTTGTTTAATCAGTTTAATCAGCTTTGCCTCATTTGACTGACCTTTACCACCTACGTTTCAGTCCTGATCATACTTTGGCCCAGCACTGGAAAAGCCTGGAGTCCAATAAAAGGAAACATGGCAAGCACTAGTGTGTGGTAAGGTGGGAAGTCTGCTGAAGGTATTTGGGGCACTGAAGATGAAAAATTTACCGTAAAGAATTGCAAAAAGGACCCCAAAAAAATAATGAGTTGTTACCTGAAATAAAAGTTCTCGAAACCAAAAGTAGTTTAGAGAGGAGATATTGCTTTATTCACATCGGGTGCTTGGGGGAAAGCCCACAGATCTAGCACACCTTACTGGGGATATTCACCCATTATTTATACACAAAATATTCTCATAATTCTGCCTACTTAAGACATAACTCCACCTAGGCTTACATATTCATCAGGATGACCGAATAGTCTTTTTCCACATGCGTATCAAATTTTGCTGTGTCAGCGAAACACTTCTGCGCAAGCCTGAGTGTCTCAGTGGTCGTTTGGGTAAGGAGACCCTTCCTCACATTATCCTTTTAAGGTATTGAGTCATCTCAGGACAGTAAAAGTTTAGCGTAAGTTTGCCAACTTCTTGAGGATGATAAGGATGTTCCTTGAAGTAGCCATAACCCTATCCTAATCAGCATAGGAGTACATACTTGACGCATAGAAGAACCTTGAAGTGATTAACTACTTCTTGTTATCCCATCCTTGGTGATTAGCTACTTCTGGCTGTCTCCTCATTATCACTGTCTGTAACAACAGCTCAGTGACTATTTTCTCACACAGTAAGAAGTTTAGTAGGAAACAAACAACATTTTAGTTAGCATATTGTTATAAACAAAGCAGAGGCCTCTCTTTGGTAACAAAGTGACCAGACAATAAGGCCGCAGATAAAATTCAGCGGAGATAAATGTAATGTGGTATAAATGAGGAAAAGCAGTCCTAACTTTACATATAAAAGGATAGGCTCTGAGCTGACTACCACCACCCAGGAATAAGATCTTGGTGTGATGACTGACAGTCCCATGAAAACATACTTTTATGTTCAGCAGCAGCACATCAAACATTTGAAAATTCTAGGAAAGGAACAAGAACAAGCAGAAGATATAGCCATACCGCTGAATACGTTTCATGGTTAACCTGCATTTTTGAATACTATTTGCGGTTCTGAACAGGCCACACCACTAACAAGATCCCCCTTGTGAAGCTGTCTAGCGCTGCAGATGGAGTGGAGGGTCACCTACTAGCTCTGTGCTGCTGTACCTTGCAGTGAATGTCCGGTATTACTGTTAAGGACTGACATGCTGTGAAGTACGTAGTGACATCAGCTGATAGCATTTTCAGCAACTAAACATTAGCATGAAGTATCAGTCTAAAAGTTTTAAAACTTACAACTTGCCAGATTTTATCAGTGGTCTTAAGACTCCCACCACAGTGTGCGCACACTCGCACATGTTCAGTGGGAACACCAGGGGCAATGCTGATGAGGAGTGAAGCTCCTAGGAAGGGTAAATGAGGTCTCCACATGGACCTTCATTCTGACCTGGAGAAGCCATTCCCACAGAGCGACACTCTGCCCCAGTCCTCTCACAGGCCCCTGCAACAGACTCACACAGGCACTTCAGTGGGAAACAATGGGATTCTGAAGCCACAGCAACCCGGAAAACACTGTCCTATTTCACCGAGTCTTCCTGAAAGGTTTTGAGTGCAGAAGGGACGATACATAAACTGGCTCATTCTATCTATCTCATGTACAAAATCCTACATTTTAGTCTCACGAAAAGAAAATTAACTGTTGTTCAGCTACAAAGTGTATGTATAAATAGAGGACTAAGTAACAGCTGAAACTATAATTAAAATGGTAGTACTCTAACCAAGTTGACAAATGCATTAGCCAAAACGTAGACTGTAGATATTCAAGGCCTGTACTTACACACATGCAAAGCTATGAGTGCACTTTGTCAGACTCCTAGTGAAGTTTATTTTACAAAAGCACAACGTGTAACTCTCACCTTTTTTCTTTCTGGAGGTATAACACGTGAAGGTAAGTAGGGGCGAGAACAAAACTTGTTCCGGAAGTCTAAAGCTCGTAGAAGTTGTTCCTATTGAGGTGCAAAGAAAAACAACACAAAGCAACACAACCCTGTTACGTCATGAGTTTTTCTATGCAGTGATAAAATTTTAAGCTGATTTCATCCTCTTATTTTCTGTAGCAGAAACTAAGAACTCCCTTCCGTTTTACCGAGAGGAGCAAGTATCGTCTCCGCTGTGGCAGGGAAGGAGCAGGATTCCCCTGTGCCGCCGGGTCCCCCCGCAGCCGGCCGGTACGCAGCTCGGGGGGGTGGCGAGGGGTGCCTTCGTTCGCTCTCCGGTGGCGGCCAGGCACTCTGCACCAAGGCTGCTCCCCGCAGCCCCCACGGCAACACCGGCTTCCCCCCGGGGCCCGACATCGCCGACCCGCCGCCTACCCGGTAGGCGCTGACGGCGAAGGCGACCCGCTGTCGGCTGGTCTCCGCCGGCTGGAGGGGGTGGGCAGCGGCGGGCAGCGCCGCTCGGTGCAGGTACTCGCAGCCGCATGGGGAGAGCAGCAAGCGGGACCCCCCCCGCGTAGTGCACCTCCACCGAGCCGTCCCCGAACAGCACCATCAGCCGCTCCGCCGCCATCGCCCCAGCGGCTGGGCAAGGCGGGAAGCCCCGGCCGGGGGCGGGCTCCCTTCTTCCCTCCCGCCCATGCGTTTGCTTGGTGAATTAACCATTCCTTCCTGCCAGCAGGGAACAGGGCGAAATCGTGACCTGATTTATAGACACATTTGGAAAACGAGCTAGATGGAAACCGTGTCGTTCACCTTTTTCTTTTTTTTTTTTTTGGGGGGGGGCGGGGATAGGGATGTCTTTTTTGCTGCTGCTCCAGAAATGAAAATTATTAGCACAAAGGCCTAGACTATAGGGGAAAAAAAAAAAGTATTTACCTGTAACCGTGCTTCTTTTAAGAACACCTTGTTCAGCAGCCGCCCTGACACAAAGACCAGTGGCATGTTCCTTGCCTCCCTGCTGGAGCACCTTTGGAAAACAGGGAGGCTTTGGGGACAGGACCGAGAATGCAGACTGCCGATCTACAACATATCCCAAAAACAAATTACGGATAAATAATTCTCTGCTGCTGTATCTTTGCATTCATAGGGCAGGGAAATCTAAGAGACATCCATGTTCTTAGAACAGGGCTGCAGAAGCCATAGCTGAATAGATGAAAAGATTAATTTCCCAAAGGCCAATTAAAAAATTATGCCTACTTTTTTTCGGAAGATACATATATGCACTCTCTGGATTGACAGTTTACAGTTAAGTGACAATTTATTATTAATTCCTGCTTAAAGCACTAAGCAGGTGCAGTTCAAGATCCTTTGCTGTACAGGCCACACCAGATTGAATGGTCTCATCCAGCTGTAAGGATCGTTCCTTACCCACGGAGGTGCCTTGGATCAGTATGCCATCACGGGAGAAGTGCACTCAGCACAACTTTCCGTTCTCTACAGCTATTAATGCAGCAAAGTGGAGAGTAGATCAACATCCAGCCTGGTGGCTGCAGACACGGCCATGCATCACAAGTCTGGTTCTATTTGCGGTACCCTTTGTAACAAGTAATATTCTGCATAGCAGTTGCCTGAAGCAAGTTTCAAAGTATATATCGGGATTATGAATCCTTTATTACTTTTTATTATTTATGGACAATGCATTGTATTTTGCTGGCAACTTCACTGCCATGGTGGGGCCCTCAGTGCAGGAACTGTGGGAGCAGGTCACGTAGGCTGAAGCAGAGGTGGCAAATGGGCAGTTCACAAACAGTGCAGTACCTTCCCTGACTTTTAGCCAGAACATCATTTTCTTTTCCTGTATCAACTGCCAGGATCCACAGGCATAAACTAGATGATTAGAACTATAATTCAGTCAAGAGTGAAGTTGCAAACTTGAGCTATCACTAATTGGATGAGTTCTGTATGGTAGGAGGAAAGGCGGAACGCGGTAAGGAATTACTGTCCCAGAGAGAAGTAATGATGACAATGACAAACCAGACTAAGTGTCACTAACACTCAGTGCCACAACGTATTGTTCTATTTAAAAAAAAAAAAAATCCTAGTTATGCATAATTTGTGATACCTGATGTAGCGGAGCCAGTCTTGCTTCTTTCTGTAGTGCTACAATTACACTTAAAACAAACATTCAAAAACCCAGCGACCGTCCGATTTCCTAAAAATAAAAAAAGAAAAGAAAAGAAAAGTAGGCCAGCAGCAAAAAAGGAAATTACTGAGAAAAAGTTGACTTCATTGCGGAACATCTAACTCTCATTCAAAAGCAATGCACATGGAAAGCAGCACCTCTTGCAGCCCAGTTTCAAGTTACTTTCAGCAAAGCGAGATTTTCAAATAATAAACATTTTTGTTAAGTCATAATTAATTTGTCAAGAGTGGCAAATATTGTGCATACTTCTTCTGATGTGTGAAGCTTAGTCATGTGCTTGAATTCAAATGTGACGTGAAGTAATGTTTCTTTTCAGAACCAGTGCTAAAGAAGTTTCCTTCATTCTCCCCCAAGGTTTGCTTTCCATGCTTCTGTGCCTTCACTGGCTTACCATTATGCCACAAAGAAAATAAATTTTTTTTAAAGGGTTGTTTATCTGCAAGGTACCATTCCGAAACCTGTAGATGAGAAACACTTTTACACAGCGCACTTGAAATCTCTAAATGCTAAAATCCAGGTGAAATAATCTTTAAACCTCTCAAGACTCCTCTTTATCATCCGCAGAACTATCAGCAGTTAAAAGCCAGCAAACAAGCAGCAAATGGCAATTATGACAGTGCGAAACCTGCTGCTTTCTTTTGCTCTCTCACATCTCATTCCAGCATCGCTAATTTGTGTTGGACTCCTCTGAGTTTTAAGACAAATGGGAAAGATGGCTAAGTGTTCAAGGCAAAGATTATCCTGTCTTCCTTACTCAGGAGGACAGAGTTAAAACCAATTTTTCCTCACTGCAGTACAGGCTTAAAGTTCTTACAAAGCTTCACACGCACAGAGACCACAAACTTCGCTACTCCAAACAAAAGTCTCACTTTATGATTTTTCAATGTTTCTGGTGGAGGACGAAGCTTATTTTGCTAACGTTGACCCAAATTGCTTCATACATACAATTCCCAGTTCCAAACATTTTTGTGCAGGATGACTTGGCATATTTCTTACCTACATGTAAGACACACTGTCTTCACAAGCTCACAGCATACACATCTCAAATCTGACAGCTAATTTACAGAAGAGACACACTACAAAAGATGCAGAAATGAAACATGTAAAGCAGAGTCCCTTGAAGGCACTATTACTTTATTGTAATGCACATATGAATGCTTGCTCCTTGGGACTTTAAGTTTTGAGTAAATATGTTTTCCATAAGACATGTGCCTGTAAAGTCAGCAGGACATCTGACCTGTATTTGAAGTTTTGTATGAAAAATATGTGTGTGTGAAAATAATATAATTTTTCACTTTTCTAGTTTCTGGATTTTAGTCTAGAGACTTTGAAATGCTAATATAGTTGTTATTACTGTATCACCCTTTGATAAATTTTATTTTTTCAATGACTATTAAGACATAACACTTTCTGCAACTGTGTACTATAAAGGAAAAAAAAGGAGTGTTTAGTGAAGGGGAGATAGAAGAAGGACCAAAAAATATTTTTTTTTAAAAGCAAACCCACAAGGTAGTAAAATTATACCAAAGAAAACAAAGCTATTTAAATTTTATTTTCCAAAACTCCAACCTAAATATGTATGTTAAATAAACATCCAGAAAACAGTCAGTGCTCACTCTATTAGCAGATGCACAAGTTATTTAACCAAACAAATACCAGTGAAATATTAACAGAATTATTTACATGCATATTTACAACGTGTTCTTTACAGTAGCTAACTTCTGGGAAATATTTCCATTGTTTTTGGAAAGGGGTTCTACTCAGTCAACCAGTAACAGATAACAGGAAACAGTACAACTGAGTTTGGCAACAACAACGGAGTATCCCAGGAAAACTAACATGATTATATATGGTGTCAAAAAAGAGCAGTTGGCTTCAAAATGTTAACATTTATGAAATACATGAATTTACTCCAACCACAAAATTAAATCAAACTACATAAAATTAGAAGAATGGAGGAAGTCACAAGAGTTGCTAGAAGGTTAGACATGTTAGATGTGTTAAAAAAAAAAGTTGAGCACTGCACATACTCTTGAGAAGCATGGGTTAAAACATGAATATATTCATCTAGTCTTGAAGAACACAACAAACTAAAGGATAGTTTTTGCTTGTAAAAGTTGAAAATAAGCTTATCTGATACAAAGATCTTGAAAGCACATTTGACTACCAAAAAACTGCTTGCTTTTTCACATGTTGACAAATAACATGTTTATTCCAGAAAAAAAAAAAAAGAAGAGTCTAGACCTCACTTATATGGGTTTTGGAATAGGAAGAAAAAGGAAATAAACAACACCCACCTGTCCCGCAAAAGAAAAAAACCAAACCCACCACCTTCACAAACCACTTTTTTTTGACTGTGGTCTACAGAAAAAAAAATAATCTGTATTTGGATCCTACCCGCCCTTAAAAAAAAAAATTAAATACCAGACATCTTGCATTTAAGTAAAAGGATGAGTAAACCCCAATATGTACTAAAACAAGCAAGCAAGCAATTAAATTTAGATCAAGTTATTCTTCCCCTTTCTCCCTCAAGGGAAATTTTATGGGATAGTTCCCCATTAAATTTTAATTTCCATTACGATAATTTCAAATTCATTTTTATTGCAGCCAAAACATTGTTCATTTACCTGTACATAAAATAAACTATGATATATACACAACATTTTAAGTTACAGGGCATAAGTTTACAATTTTTGGCAGATTCTGTTAAACAAAATGGAAATTGTATAACTTTAGTACTTAGAGAAATTCAAGTTCCTTATTTTGGTACAAATGTTTTGCATCCCCCTGTATTCTAACCTTATCTAAACTGGCTTAATAAACTAACATTAATGTGTAACATCTCACTGTTTTCTCTTATGTTCTGATTCTAGACAGAATTTTTCATATGCTTCTTCAATTTCTGGATCCATCTCGTCATCAATGTCATCAAAATACCTTAAAAAAAAAAATCACCAAAGATGTTAAGTTTATGTACAGATTTCCAGAAACATTTATGCAGATGTCAAGAATGAAACAGAGCTTTATAAATAGCACTTAACTATGACATTTTCTTAAATGCGATGAAGAGGAAAAAAACCATGGAAAACAAATAAACAGAAGCCTCAAAGCAGCATAGATATGTACACATAGCTAGTGTTTGTCACCATTTTAGACCATCTTATGCTGTCCACAGTTTAAAAGACAGAAATAGTTCCTGAGATGACAGAAAATGCAATAATGCATTCCAAGCTTCCCAAAATTTAATAATGCATCTGTACTGATCTATTTGAAAAAAAAAATCCCATAATTAGCATCATATGAGCCTGATTTTTAGTTCGTCAACATCCTGCTTCAAATACTGCACTGTCTCGGTTGCACACTAGTCAAAGAATATATTTATATATAAAACCTGCATTCCTATTTTTCGATGTATGAAACCAGACAACCTTAATTCACCTCCCTATTGCATCTGCATTATATTACCTTCTATCACATAGTAACTTTCAGAAAAGATCTGTCTTATTTAAGTTCCAGAAAAGACTGGATCCGATTAATGATATTAAGTGCTGTACAGAGTGGAGACTACCATAAAGCTTCAAAGTGAAGCTGGGAAGTGGCAGGCATCACTTCAGCTTTCTTTCTCCCCACAGTTATTGAGAAGTAACTTGAGTGTTCCTTGTTTTCTCTAGGTCCATCTGGAGTGTTCATCGCTGTAAACTAGGACAACAGAGTTGTAGCTTGAACATGATAGTGTATATAATTCTAAACAGCCTTAAAAAAAAACCAGTCAGCAGCTACTGACTCTCAAAAAGTGTGCGTTAATTTCAGGGGCTTAGTTTATTGTGTTCTGTGCCTTAGTTCCAAATAAGGAAGTCAGCACCTCTCATCTGTACAGAGGCCATAAATGGTATGTTTCACACAAAAGCACACTAAGTGCCACAGAAACATGTATGGAAAGTATTTTTTCTTTAGCATTGCGCATTGAAGCGTCAGTCTACATGTTTATTTCATTTGTTCCTTCTTCCTTGTAGAAGTGTAGATTTGAGAAGGGACTCAACACAGAACCCTTCTCCCTGATGTCAGTCGTGAGGAATAGCTGACAGAGGATCAACATATGTTTGTCTAAGCTTTTCTTAAGCCTTCAACAAAGAAGGCTCCACAGTCACCTTGCGTGAAGGTTGACTCACAATCTTCCACATGTCACTCTTCAGATTTGCTATGTTTAACTGCTGTCTGTCTCCATCTTGCATTTAATTTGTTCATCTAAGCATAGAGGTTCACATGGGTATTTTTTTCCCCTCAGTATGAGCTTGTTGATTTCTGATTATACCTCTAATTTATCTTCCAAAATTCTTGCCACTCCCATCACTTAGGCACGATTTAAAAGTTTTCTAGCTTACTAACAAAAATATTGATCCAGGCCAGCACTCTTTATCCTACATAAGCACAACACTGAAAATGTTCTTAGGTATCAAATCAGGATCTGAACATCCTGCTTCAACCAGGTGAGTACAACGCTCCAAGCATTTATTTTAGATCATTTTTCTTTTACTGTTTTCCTATTAAATTCCTATAAACCAGTGTAAGAAAGTCGGACTACATTCCCATCTATTGCTTCCCCCTTTGCCATTAGGTTGCTTTTCTTGTTCTTTAGGAGTTCTGAATAGCCATTTAATTGAGGGAACACTACGTATCCTGAGGAGGTAAACTTAACAACCTCCTTCCTTTGAAAGGCTTCTGAAAGTTGTGTCATGTCTAGCTGGGATGCGTATGCTCATCAGTCAAATGAATTCAGGCTGCCTCACTACCAACACTTGAAGATCAGTGCTTAATTTTCTTGCAAATTTATTTTTTTTAAATGCAGAAGAGAGTATGTTTGTATATGCACATAAATATCTGAAATTTAATTACCTTACTCAGGTGGGCAAGTATAAAATTTGTTTCTAACTTTTGCGATTACAGACCAACTTACACCCATTGTGGAGCTAAACAATAATTATATTATTTAGTTTCATTTTTGTGAAGATTGGATTCCTAAGTCTGCAGTAAAAATAACCAGTATTAAAAAGAAACTATCACTCAAAAAGAAAACATACGGATCTCCAGATCCAGGTAGATCTGTTCCATTTTCTTCATAATCTGGGAACAAATCCTCTCTTTCAAGCAGCTCTTGGTATTTTTCTTGGTAATCTGGCAAAGTGAAAATGAGACTGAGTAATATGTAACACTAATTCTCTAAATTAACATACATCTATATAGTTTCAAAATAGCCTATTTAATGAAACCATAAATGGCATGAAACATGCTATAGAAAAAACTCCTGCTACAATGTTTTCTCAGGACATCAGTCAACCTCTAAGAATGATACCTGTCTTCTCAGAGAACTGTAAAGGTAGTCAGAGATGTCTTTATCCCAAATGATGTCATGCCACATTGTGCTCACAGAAAACAAAGAAACCAAGGAAGAAACACCCTTTTGCTACCAACAACGGACAAACAAAAGAAGACCTGAAGATTTCTGGCTTCCTGGCAGAAATGGCCATGGCACAAATTCTGAACTATATGAACTCAAACACATATTCTCTATTTCAAACATTTACCTTCTTTTAATGCAGAATAAGGCAAGTGTTACACAAAGCTAGGAATTCAGACATAATCTTGTCTTTTAAGTTGTACGACTTTCAGACATTCGCAGAACAACTTTTTATGTACTTCAACAGGACATAAACTGAACTACAACTTTCTAAAGAGGACTGAGAAGACAGGTATAGTAAGCTTGTGACGTACCTGGATCTGCTGCAGTGAAAGGAACACCATCAGAAGTGTAAAATGTTGGCTCATTCTAAGAATAAAGTTATACAGAAAGTTATATGTGTTCAGAGAGACAGCTATTTGTAGTTTTCAGCAACGTGATTGTCTATTAACCAAATTAATTCACTAAATTAATGAACTGAACTGTCTGTTTGTTCTTACCATAAAATAGTTTGGGTCATTTTCAGGGGTAGCTTCGGTATGTGGAGAACTTCCATGAACTCTACCCCAGTTACTTGATCGCAGTTCTACTAGTTTAAGAAGCATATGTTTCACATCTCTGAAATAAAGAGAAGCACTACAAAGGTTAGAATGTTTTGTGCTAAGCAAGAAATGGGGCTTCTGTTATCTTGCAAATACTAGATAGTTAAATTCCCCCCCGCCACCACAAAGCTCTAAAAAGGACAAAATTTGGTCCAGTTTGCATATAATTTTGAGATAATTTTTTCCCCTGCAAGTCTAGATGCTTTATGTGTCAATTATGAGACATTCACCACCCTTTCCACTTCCTCTGTGGTAAAGTATGAAGCCTATATGAAACAGAAATTACTATAGTTTTGATCAAGATGACAAACCTGCAGCACAAGTTGAGAAAAAAAATCCTTTTCTGATAAAAGGATAGTACTGGGAAAAACAGAGGGATGATGTCCAAATTTGTCTCCATATAATTTATGCTCCTGATTTTAGCCCTCTTAATCCCACTAAAATTTTGCAGTCAACAGTGAGAAGTAATGTCTCCAATACGTTAGATACCACCACCTATTTAATCCCTAAAATAAGAGAAACTGCTTTCTTCTAAGCAAGGCCACGGAGAAGAGTCTCATTAAGGAATAAATAAATAATAATAAAAAAATCTTCAGTTGTTTTCTCTATTAAAATAAATTTGCGTTTCTGTGTCTTTGAAGTCTTGGCCTGCACTATCAATTTTCTCTGGTTCCTGAAGCAAAATTTTCCTCGTCCTCCCTGTGGGCAGCTCAGTTACAAACCACAGATGCTATGAGCTACCTGCTGGCCTCCCTCCATATGGCAAAAGATCAGATCACAGCATCTGAACCCTCTAGAGGTTTTTAGTAAGTTTACAAGAAGCTGAGGATGAAGTACAGCAGAATCAGATAACCTCATGCATGCAGCTGATTGCAAATTAGAAAGCAGAATACATTAGCCAACCACTCATTTTTTTCCAGAGTGCAGTAAGACCCAGCCAAAAAAATACGCTGTCCAGAAAAAAAAAACACCAAAAAACACACCACAAAGGATACTCCATTTTGCCTTTACATTTATAGTGATTTTCATATATTTAATACTGTTATATATTTAATATTGTTTGTGCATATTTAATACTATTACATATTTAATCTTGTTTGTGTATATTTAATACTGCTACATATTTAATATTGTTTGTATATATTTAATACTGTTAAATTCAGATTTAAAAGTATAAACTATGAGATACTGCCACTATTGTCTCTTTATATAGATACTTGCACTTAGAATCTAAAGCACTTATGAAAGATTTCAAGATCTAAAAGGTTAAAAAAAAATCATTAGAGTGGAACATGCATCTCTGTTAAAAGATAAAACACAAAAATTTAAAAAAAACCCCAACAACCAAAAACCAAAGCACCCCAAAGCCCTCTTAATTGAAAAAGCTTTTTTTTTTACATGGGAAGTGACCCAAATATCACCTTACTTTTCATAAAAAAAAAAGTTTTTAAGATAATGTTTTGTACATGTTCATTACTCTTGAAGATTTTTAAGGTGTTCTGTTTATATAAAAACCAAAACATTGCACATAAATTTATCTTCTCACCTACTACAGTTTGCATCCAATACAACATTTTCAATTCTCTGTATCACTTCCTCCATATCTTTCCTTCCTTTTTCTTTCCAGGCATCTTCTAAAACTGAGCCTGTCAACTGAAGACAAGGGATTAGTTGGTTTAATTCTTTAAAAAAAAATACAAAACTTTAATAAGCTGTTAACAGAAGACATTCTGTAACAATTCATAACGTTTAGATGCATTGTGTGACTACCTGAGGGCTGAAGCTCCCAATTGCCTACATCTGTTGCTAAATAATTCATAGCCCTCGTAAATAGTTTACTGTAGACTATAGATAGTATGGTAGCTCTATGTCCAATGTTTATGTTACCTAGAAGGTCACAGCTACTTCTCTACTTTCAGTCCTGAAATATGATTTTGAAACAACTATTCAGTGGCATGTCAGATCTTACTTTATTTAAAAAAGGAGACCTTATTTTTGCAGATGATGCCACCAGCTTACCTGAGAATAACAAATAGTTTAATAAACTTTAGAAACACTTCAGTCAACTTAGCTACTGTCAGACATGCCAGAGAATTTCATCTGGGTATATATAAGAGAAGCCAGGAATTATCTGACCAAGCCAGCCTGAATTTTAATACATAAAATCTGTGAGGCTGAAGCTGCTGCTGAGAGAACTTTAGCAGCAGACAGCCTAGAACTGCTGTGCGTGAAAGCCTTTTATGTTAAGAATTGGTACCTTCATTGCTCAATAATTGCACAGTAGGAGTTAAATCAGAAAAAATTAGTTTGCCACTATGATCATAGCTGATAGCAATTCCTGATCTACTCTGCATAAATATTACATGATCCAAAATGCTTGGAATGGCACCTGATGATACAAAGGAATAAAATGCAAAGATAAAAAGCAAGCATCTTAGCCCTTGTTTGGTATTCTCAGTTTTCTACTGCGGTCTTACCTTGATCATAGATAATTAGATAGTAGCACCAGGAAGGTTTAATTAAAAATAAACATACTGCAAAGCAAACAATGAAAAACCTCTCGCTATGACTATATCAAATGAAAAAGACAACAAGAGACACTTATTGCTTCAGTAGCGAAACGAAGGTTTTATGAGGTAACCCAATCTAGCTATAGACATATTCCAACAAAAGCAGATACTATAAGCCATCAGAAAACACTTGCATTAAAAAAAAAAACAAACCAAAAACTCTGTTCTGTAACACCTTTCAGATTTAGCAATGTGTTGTAAAATAATTTAGATCACTGTCTTTTATTTTAGAATGGATGCTGTAAAGCCAAATAAATAGTCCAAGAATATCCACACAAATAGTGAGGTGACCTCCGTCTTCTTTGGGGAACAATTATAAAAACCCACAGCAGCACTGGAAAACTTCCTGATTTGTGTACCGCCTTTTTGAAAGGTCCCTTAGTGACCCTTGCCTCAGGGAAGCGCAGCCAACATAAGGAGTGATCATAGGAGATAATGTGCTTGTTGAACCCAACCTCACACTTGCTATGAAGCAACCTGCTTAAACATCCAAACTTCAAATGAAGGGTTTAAATTGAAAGATGTAAAGCCTCTCTTCTCTATTCACCGTATCAAAAGAAGCTGCTAGAATTGGAAGTCAAGATATAAGAGTCTGAAAAATAATGGTACGGGAGGAAGGGGGAAGAATGAAGAAAAGCAAGCCAACCAACCAGCCAACCAACCAGCCAACCACAAAAGAACAGAAACAAAACTCCAGAAAAATGTGGTGTAGCTTTTAACGTTCATTCCTAAAATAAACTGTGTTTTCCCAACTATGGGCATAACCATGGCTAGCGAAGATAAGTTTCTCCCTGCACAGAGGCTAACAATTTCTTTAAGAAAAAGTAAAACTTAAGAGCAAAGAGGTTTGTTTTCATCATGAAAGAGAAATATATGTACTTCTACGCTAGTCATGACGCAGACAATATGGTATGACATAACGGATATCAAGAACCTTTTGCTGCAAAAAGTGGTAGACCCTAACTGCACAGTGTCCTTCAGAGCAGAAAACATACCCAAAACCCCACAATTCATTCAAGTTGATTACAGTTTTGTCCCATGCCAGAAGGAGCAAAAGGAGACCTGAAGGGAGGCTGCTTACTTCTTTGTGCCTTGGCCTCAGTTCTGTTTCTCTTGTATGTACACAAATGGCCTCACATTTTACTTTTAGAGCAGTACATTACTTTTTTGTTGTCTCAATTTCATAATGGTACTAAGGGAAAAAAAAAAAAAGTACAGCTTGGTCTGCTCATGATGCAATGCATAAGAGCCTATAAACACTCCTCATTTGCAGTTTCTCCCACTGCTCCCACAGGTAGGAAGGTTAAAAAACTTGATTTTTTGTTTTAAATTTTTTTTAAAACTACTGTCTCACCTTCAGCAGTTTCACTGCACATATCAAATTATTGTCCACAGGATTAGAGAAAAGCGCATTTAGTAACTCCCGAAGGCCTTCTTGAAGAATTTCTGCTCGCATTACCTGTCCCTTTGTTCCTTTAATCTGCAAAATAAATATAAAAAAATAATTAAAAGACTTAAGTTATAGAAATTAAATTTAGTTGCATTTTCTGTCTTAAATGCTGTATGATTTCGTTTGTGATCAACATAGTTGAACTCTTTAGTTGGAAGAGCATCCCAAATGCTGTAACTATTTTAGAACACAGACTTTGAGTAATATGCTTACAATTCTGACATATACATAACAATGCATGACAAGCATTTTGTGGCTTTGCTAATAAATTGCAAATAAAAGCTACTAAATGCCTGGCAAGTGGTCCACAAAATATCAAATTCCCAGAATCCCATGCTCTTTCCCATACCACGTTATGTATTCTCTACAGCTGTAGTGGCTTACTTCTAGAAGGCATTCTTTAGGTATTTAAAAAATTATAGAAAATGGTTTAAAAATAAATGGTATACTGCACAGAACTGGATAACTCCTCATCCAAACCCTTTGCAAATCTTTCTTTTTACTTCTAGCAAGTGGGAAGCAGATTTCAAGGCCCACTTATGAACAGAAATGGAAGAGTCAGAGTATTATTTTCTTTCCTTATGCAGTGGAACATTTTTGTAGTGTTTGCTTAAGTCAAACCATTGAAATAATCCAGTAAAAAATAGATTTTTAAGTACACTACAACAGTTAGTGAACTTAAACTCCCAGGTATAAGAGTCAAAGAATTTTTATGTGTACATACACTTTTTCATACATATCACAGATAGAAAAAAAACCCCTCTAAATACAAGATTTCATGCTTCACACATAACCAAAGGACTCAACCCTCAGAAGAAATACCTTTAAGGGTCTGCATTTTTAATTGCTCATTTTGAGGATTTCCACATCTTCCTCAAGGGTTTGGTAATAGCTCCTATTAGTGGCTGAATACTGAATTACATGGGTTATTGAAGCTGATCTGCTTCTGCTAGGTTGCAACATTTTCTGTGTTGGTTAAGTGTAGTCATCTGGGGGTTTTGCCAGTCAAAAGAGAATATCAAAAGCTTCATTCCAAAGGTGGTTTATGGTTGATTCTTTTTATGAATTCTTACACTTTTTTTTTTTAATCTTTACATACTTCTAATGATCTTGTCTTTCTTTGTTTATCCGTTTCTTGGACACACATAATGAAACTGTTCTAAAGTTTTTTTACTTTATTGCCCTCTCCCTTTAGAAAAATACCTCAAATTATATTCCATTTCAGTGTTTACCTAAACACAACAAAAAATTAATGAAGAACCACCTGATGTGCAACTTTCTTCTTACCTCTAGGTTAAGGTAAAGTTCAGCTAAGAACAGCACAAAGGCATGAAATTGTTTTTGAGTAGTCTCATCTCCTTTGGTAGCTTCATCTCTGTTTTCATACTCTGTTTGACACCTGTAAAAATAAAAACAAAATTGTATCATCTGTAGATATTCCAACATATATAACATCCTACTTATTTAACTGAATGCTAAGAACTTACAAACTGCCTTAAAACTGTTAAATGCTGAATGCTGGGAAGTATGATTTGTGAAAGAAATGAGAGGACTTCACAAAGACATAGTGGCTTTGTGTCCTTTGAGATGAACACATATAGAATCATAGAATCATTTAGGTTGGAAAAGACCCTTTGAGATCATCGAGTCCAACCATCAACCCCACTATACAAAGTTCTCCCCTACACCATATCCCCTAACACCACATCTAAACGACTCTTAAACACATTCAAGGATGGTGACTGCACCACCTCTCTGGGCAGCCTATTCCAGTGTCTGACCACCTTCTGTGAAGAATTTTTTCCTAATGTCCAGTCTAAACCTACCCTGTTGCAGCTTGAAGCCATTCCCTCTTGTTCTATTGCTAATTACCTGTGAGAAGAGACCAGCACCAACCTCTCTACAATGTCCTTTCAAGTAGTTGTAGAGTGATGAGGTCTCCCCTCAGCCTCCTCCTCCTCAAACTAAACAGTCCCAGCCCCTTCAATCGCTCCATAAGATTTATTCTCCAGGCCCTTCACCAGTTTCGTTGCCCTCCTCTGCACTCGCTCCAGCACCTCGATATTTCTCTCATATTGGAGGTGTCCAAAACTGGACACAATACTCAAGGTGTGGCCTCACCAGTGCTGAGTACAGGGGGACAATCGCCTCCCTCCTTCTGCTGGTCACACTATTTCTAATACAAGCCAGGATGCCATTGGCTTTCTTGGCCACCTGGGCACACTGCTGGCTCGTATTCAGCTGCTTGTCAATGAGAACCCCCAGGTCCTTTTCTGCCAGGCAGCTCTCCAGCCACAATTCCCCAAGCCTCTAGCGATGCATGGGCTTGTTGTGGCCCAAGTGCAGGACTCGGCACTTGGCCTTGTTGAAGCTCATTCCATTAGCATTGGCCCATTGATCCAATCTATCCAAGTCTCTCTGTAGAGCCTCCCTGTCCTCATGCAGATCAACACTCCTGCTTAACTTGGTGTCATCTGCAAACTTACTGATGATACACTCTATGTCCTTATCAAGAGCATCACCAAAAACATTAAACAGAAATGGTCCCAACACTGAGCCCTGAGGAACGCCACTTGTGACCACCGCCAGCTGGATTTAACTCCATTGACCACCACTTTTTGGGACTGTCCATCCAGCCAGTGCTTGATCCAGCAGATTGTATGCCCATCCAGGCCATGAGCAGCCAGTTTTTCCATGAGAATTCTATGGGGAGCAGTGTCAAATGCTTTTCGAAAGTCTAGGTAGATAATACCCACAGCCTTTCCCTTGTTCAATAATCGGGTCATCTAGTCATAGAAGGAGATCAAGTTCGTCAGGCAGGACCTGTCTTTCATAAACCCATGCTGACTAGGCCTGATCCCCTGGTTGTCCATTATGACTTGTAATGGCACTCAAGATGATCTGCTCCATGACCTTCCCTGGTACCGAGGTCAGACTGACAGGTCTATAGTTTCCCGGATCCTCCTTTCTGCCTTTCTTGTAGATGGGTGATACATTTGCTACCCTCCAGTCCATTGGGACCTCCCCGGTTAGCCATGACTTCAGGTAAATAATGGAAAGTGGCTTGGCGAGCACGTCTGCCAACTCTTTCAGCACTCTTGGATGTAACCCACCCAGTCCCACATACTTGTGTGCATCCAAGCGGTGTAGCAGGTCACTGATCACTTCCTCTTTAATTGTGATGACCTCATCCAGCTTCTCCTCCCTGTCTCCTAGCTCATGAGGCTGGGTGCCCAGGGAACAGCTAGTTCCACTGCTAAAGACTGAGGCAAAGTAGGCATTGAGCACCTCAACCTTTTCCTCATCCTTTGTGACTATGTTTCCCTCTGCATCCAGTAAGGGAGGGAGATTTTCCCTAATCCTCCTTTTGTTGTTAATGAATTTATAGAAACATTTTTTGTTATCATTAACAGCTGTAGCTAGGTTGAGCTCTAGCTGTGCTTTGGCTCTCCTAATTTTCTCCCTGCATAGCTTCGCTATATCCTTATAGACTTCACGAGAGACCTGCCCTCTCTTCCAAAGGTCATAGACTCTCCTTTTGTTCTTGAGGTCCAGACAAAGGTCCCTATTTAGCCAGGCCGGTCTCCTTCCCGCCTACTTGTTTTTCGGCACACAGGGACAGCCTGCTCCTGTGCCTTTAAGACTTCTCTCTTGAAGTATATCCAGCCTTCCTGGGCTCCTATATCCTTCAGGGCAGCCTCCCACGAGATTTTGTCAAGCAGTCTTCTGAACAGGTCACAGTTTGCCCTCAGGAAGTCTAAGGTGGCAGTTTTACTAACCCCTCTCCTTGTTTCTCCAAGAATCAAAAACTCAGTCATCTCATGATCACTGTGCCCTAGACAGCCACCAACCATGACGATCACATGATTATGTTTTCAAGCACTGAAATATCTGAGACAGCAAAATGAAACAAAGCAAATTACAATGTGTAAAAATTAAGAGACAGTTACACAGTTTATATATTAGAATATGGGTATAGGAAGTCTAACACAGACAGCCAAATGTCCACAGAAATAAAGTAGATATACTCTGAAAGACATTATGCCCCTTTCAGGGTGCTGCCCACATTGTCTTAGATGCCTTTACATTTATTCGATAAATTCTTTATTTCACCATTTTAAGTGACAATGATGCATAATTCATGACACCAAGCTGAGTGGTGCAGTTGATACTCCAGAGGGAAGGGATGCCACCAGAGGGTCCCTGACAGGCTTGAGAAGCGGGCCCATACAAACCTCATGAAGTGCAAGATCCTGCACCTGGGTCAAGGCAGTCTCGAACATGGATACAGGCTAGGGATGAAGGAATTGAGAGCAGCCCTGAGGAGAAAGACTTGGAGGTACTGGTGGATGAAAAGCTGGACATGATCCAGCAATGTGTGCTCACAGCCCAGAAAGCCAACCACATCCTGGACCGCATCAAAAGAAGCGTGGCCAGCAGGTTGAGGGAGGTGATTCTGCCCCTCTACTCCACTCTCGTGAGACCCCACCTGGAGTACTGCATCCAGCTCTGGAGTCCTCACCACAAGAAGGACATGGACCTGTTGGAGCCTGTCCAGAGGAGGGCCATGAAGACGACCAGAGCGCTGGAGCACCTCTCCTATGAAGACAGGCTGAGAGAGTTGGGGTTGTTCAGCCTGGAGAAGAGAAGGCTCCAGGGAGCTGCTTATAGCAGCCTTGGAGTACTTAAAGGGGGCCTACAGGAAAGCTGGGGAGGGACTCTTGATCAGGGAGTGTAGTGATAGGATGAGGGGTGACAGTTTTAAACTGAAAGAGGGTAGATTTAGATTAGATATTAGGAAGAAATTCTTTAGTGTGAGGGTGGTGAGACGCCGGAAGAGGTTGCCCAGAAAAGTTGTGGATGCTCCTTCCCTGGAAGTGTTGAAGGCCAGGCTGGATGGGGCTTTGAGCAGCCTGGTCTAGTGGGAGGTGTCCCTGCCCATGGCAGGGGCATTGGAACTAGATGGTCTTTAAGGTCTGTTCCAGCCCAAAGCATTCTATGAGTCTTTGTAATTATATCTAAATTATTGAATCATATACAGAGGATTAAGATCACATGGCAGTGACACAGTTTTTCTAGTATTCAACAACTGTGCCAAAAATACACAAGTTTTCATAGATGTTCAAAAACAGAATTAAAAAATAGTTGAGATAAAAGGAAGGTACTCTCAGTGGTCATGTAATAGATTAAGAAACACCATTGAAACTGAAAGGTCTAAGTTGCTGAAATAAAAATTTAAGGTAGAAACTTAAGCTGAGAAACAGAAGAGGAGCTCTCTGTGGTCATATTGTTAGGCTGTTTATCCTCCTCTGCCCCTACCCCATTCCATCCATATTAGCAACAGCAACTTTAAATTCATGGCTTCAGGGTAGTAAAATGAACGTTATCTATTGGGTTGGCTTCAAAAACCAGGAACCAGATAATCCAACATTAACAGCAATTTCCTTCATGTTCAAGTAAGAAACCTAGTTAAAAAAACAGAAGGTGAAAGTGATAATTTTGAAGGCAAAAAGGCTCTTCTGCTTTGGGACAAGGTAAAAAAAATAATATATTTTCAGCTTCTCCGTAAGGTACCATTCCTGATAAAAGATCATCAGAATGTACTACTGTTAAAAGTTCATCATGCTTTTGCTCCCAAACACAGGTGGACTAAGTGAAACTTAAAACAAGAAGCAAGCCCAAAGCTTAGAAAGCCAGAAGTCCTTAAAGAGAAAAAGGCTATTTTCTAAAGAATTATGAAGTATTAAAGTGTACTACTCATTCACATGCCATGCAGTGAGATTTAAAAGGAAATATACCCATTTAAAAAAATGTTGCATTTTTGTCCACTATGAACGCTAATCATTGTTAAACTGTAAGCCCACAGAACTCTGTAATAACTGAAAATTGAAGAAATTTATCCTTCTGCATTTTACACAACTACTTCATAGATATAAAGTCTGTTAGCTGATCAATCAATAAACCTTATACAGAAACTCCAGACAGAAAAGTAATTAAAGAAAAAACCACAATAAAATAAGTCCTGGCAAGATTCAAAGGACAAGGACAGTACCTGTATGTGCATTTAGGATACTTTTAGAGTTGACTAGCTTTCAAATTTACCCTGGAATTTGGGATCAGTCTAAGATACTCAGTTCAAAATAGCCTACAGAACTCCAAACGGAGTCCTATTTTCATATTTTAACATATTAAAATATTTGAAAATATATGTATTCACTATCCATTTGCTCACTTTAAACTTCTATTTTAAATATATACCTCTTTGCACACGACATTAAGAGTTACATACAAAATAGGAAGACATGTAACCTGAGACAGTAACAGGCTTAAAATGACATGCTGATACTGACCTTTGAAGTAACAACTGTCGGAAGTTCCCAGTTTGTGGACTAATGGTTAGATGGTGAGATAGATAGTTACACAACCGTGCTCCTATGTAGGAAAAATTTGGGACAGATGTGGCCTTCCAAAACAAAAGTAGAAAAATAAATTATTCACAAAACTTATGATTAGGTAATCACGATGTATCTTTAAAAGCTTTTTTGAAAACTGTTTAACAACAGTTAATTAGACAACTGAAGAGCAGAAGATTAATAATTACTCTTTGTCATGTTAATTTTTGTATCTCATGAACACTTTGCTATATGCATTTCAGCACTTAAAAGTTCATTATACTGTGATTTTGTGGCTTTAAGAAAACAACCACCATTATGCCGTGTACCCTCAACTCTACTTATCCATTGTGACCTACAACCAAAGAGTGTCTGAAAGTCACTTACAAATTGTTTATAGAAAAAAAAAAAATCAACCGCGGACTTTAAGACACTTTTTCAAGGACATGCACTCTCTTAAGGAGCAGTAAGTACATTAAAATAAAATAAAAAAAAGAGTCACCTTCATTCAGTCCAAGAGCTACTTATCCCAGAATCTATTTTTGGCAATAGTGAATGCCCAGGGAAGGAATACAAGAACATGGCAAGTAAAGATAAATACTTGTACATGCTCCAGCAGTCTGCAGAATAGCAAACACCTGATTCAGAGAGGTTAAAACCACATCATTACAGTTAATAGCTCTTGATGGGTACTTTTTTCTAAAACAAGTCCTGTCACTGTTGAACATTTACACTTTTGCCATCTAAAACCAGGTGATAGCAATGGAATTCCACACGTAAGTTACACACTGAAAAATATTTTGCTTTAAACTTGATACTTCAGAATGTCAAGAGAAGGAAAAAAGTAATTGGGAATTGGGTAGTGTCTACATTCAGTCTCTGAGAACTTAACGCAGAATATTCCCTTATTTTGCCAATTTATTACTGTTCACTTGTTTTCAACTCTCTTCTAACAACACTTGAATTTGAGATTGTTTCTCAGATACAGTTTCAGTGAAAAGAGGTTCTGGTGTGAATAACTTCATCATCTCTGCCAAAAAGAAAACAGGGATACTAAGAATTCATTAAACTTCTCCAGTAGCTTTATCATCTTTCAACATTCCTTTTACATCTTGATCCTCTATCAGCACTACAGATGTCCTTGCACACTTCTGCTTCTAACATGTTTGAAAAAAGCATCTTGCCATTAGCATGTCAGTGTGACCTTCTACAGGCAGATAAAAATAGGCATTCAATGTAACTGTACCATGTGCATAAAGTCGCTGGAAAAACCTAAAGTGTCTTTGGAAGACACAACAAGTTTAAGTAATTACGGTAGTCAGATAGAATTTAGTTTCCAGTAAGAGACACGTGAAATAGCCATTGAGCTTTTTGGTGGTTTCATTAAAACAGTTGCTAGGACTAGAAGAGGTGCCCCCTTTTTTATAAGGCAAAATACATCACTTAAATTACACTTCTCTTTCCTAACAAAAAAACCCCAACAAACCACCGAACACACACACACACACACACACACAAATTCTTTAAACCTCATCTGTATTTTTTAAACATTATCTTCCTAATTAGTTGGTCTGTATTTGTAGTTGCATCAAATACTCAAACAATTTAAATTTTATGACCTGGCATAGCACACAGAGACCAAAAACCCCCTACCTTACATGTTCTTAATAACAATCATTACAATGCGATATCATCTTCCCTGAATTATTGTTGACGGTAATCTCAGTTTCTCTCTGACTCAAAGTCACAACATAAGTGTGAAGGCTAATCTATTAATACATATCTTGAGAAATTTTAGTTGCTGTAACAGGAACAATCCACTGTATTAACTATACAACAGTCGAGATTCTTAAGCTATGCAGTCAGAGTGTTCAGCTTCTGGAAAACAGCCAGCACTCCACTCTGTCCAGAGATATAAATGGATTAGGAAGAACAGGGGAAGGACAGAATTAATTCATATAGACAGGCTAAGATACTGACACACAGATGAAGGCAAGACCGTACAGGACTTGGGTTTCCTTCATTTTAATCTTTTGCCTTCAGAAACCTAGCATTTGTAAGTCTGCTCAGTTGGGTTAAATTAACATCACTGAAGCAGATGCTTGTAAGTACACTTCAGCAACTTTAATTATTTTGTGATAAGCCAGGAAACACAAATACTTGAGCCTTTGCTGAAGACAGAAGAATAATAAGCATAGTTGACTTACACTCGAACACTATCCTATCCTGACAAACAACAAAACTAAAATCGGAGGATGCTTTTGGATACTAGCACAGCTTTTTTGCACTATATTTTATTTTTCACATAACTTCAGACCGATAACACTCAGTGCTTCTTAGTTGAGGAAGGCACAGCCAACCCTAACACTGACCTTGTTTCTAAATAAGGGGAGAGAAGAAGAGGCAACATTAAAGACTTACATTAAATGAGAGTCAATCTATTTAGCATATATGAAGTTCAAAATGGGATAAATTCCTCTTTTTTTCTTTCCAATAAAATTATATGGAATATGTTAATCTTTTTTTAACTGTCCTCCATGTGTTCAAATAAAGGATGGGAAAATGATGCAGCCAAACACATCACAATTGTGTTTTAATTAATCTTAACGTGTAACTAAACTGTTCTGAGTTAAATGTGCATCAATTCTGTATGATAATAAGAAACTTGAGACTCTAAAGTTCTGTACAATGACCAACCAGTCAGGCAGCTTCTACATACCCCAGATTAAAATAATCTGCAAGTAGCTCACTTAAAAGATGAGTAAGAATTTGCATTCTTCAATGCAGAATTTGACAGCAACCAACCCAGGAAAGTGAAAGACACCTAATGGAATAAGTAGTGAGCACAAGCGTGACTTTTTTCTCTGCAGCAAGCCCAAAAGACAGTAACAGCAGCTCATTTGCTAAGCAACACATACTAAGCTGTTCTTTCCAATGGCTCCCCCAATTAGTACAGAGTTCAGTTCAAGGTCTCTGTCCTCATTTCCATGGCCATCAATGGCACTGGACCTAGTTATGATTAGATAAACTTTCCTCTCCTCCAGTCATGCTATTCTGAAATAGGTATTTTCCAAATGAAGAAAAAAGCCTGTAAATAACGGAGCATTTCCCAAAGGGTCATGTGTATAGTAGGTATAAATTTAATTTTTTTAAATACCAAAGAATTAAAGTTATCTAAGTATTACAAAGAAATTTTTTTGCAGGATGGAATAAAAATGTGTAACTCTGACATGGCTTAAGAGTTTCTTCAATACTATATAAATACAGCAATTCAAATACAACTCCCTTTAATTAAGCGCTGTAATTTCAACTTTAGTACGTGATCCAGGAGATCCAAATACACAACAAAGGAAACAGAGTAAATTGGGGAAATTCATCAACCATCCACTTGAGCTACCATTTCAATTTATTGAGCAAAATCTTTCCCTGTATGTTTCAGTTTAGAAAGAAAAAAAAAATCAAATTATTCAAATACTATGTAGGTAACAGTTACATAACAAATAATACTGGTATTCAAGTCTTGGACACTAGGTAACCGAGGCATAATATCCATGTTGTAAGACAGAATACACAAGCTACCTGCTGATAGATGAGTTCAACAAGTTCTTGTAAAGCTTCATCTGCAGTGACCCAGCCATTCAGTGTTTCGGCAAACTGCTCTATTTCAGTTTCAAAACAACCAGGTTGCTCGGTGAGGTGATTTAGGAAGTCTTGTACATATTCTGCCAAAGTCAGATAGCCGTCATATCTATCTTCATAGGAAGAATCCTAGAGCAGTGAAAGAATATACAAACTATTTAAAAGGAACCCAAAATAATGTTATTACACTTACTACTACCTCCAGAAGTAACCATATAGCCCTTAGTCTTGAGTCTCTACATACTTGATAGTGATCTTCATTACAGAATACACTTCAACATTTTTATAGAGCATAAACCTCAGTCTACCAGAAAGTTGCAATAGTCTTATCTTAAGAAATAGGTAACATGTTTTTACAGAGATTAGGGTCTTCCAGTAAAACACATCAAAAGACAGATTAAAAAGAAAAACAAACAGTTTGCCAAATTGGGTGCAAGATTAACTAACAAACTTAGTAAATAAGAATATCTGTTAAGAATGGAACTACCAAACTGAAGATCAACACCCATTCATGATGCACACACAAACTGTGCTGCAGACACAGCAACTGCAGAAGGTAAAGTAATTGAAAATTTGAAACAAAGTATTTTGGGCTTACACAGAGTGTATAGTGCTCCAAAATACACAGAAGGGGAAGAAATTACAGAAATACAATAAATACTGTGCAGTGTTCCCATGTAGAAAGTATAGTCAGGAAAACTGATCTTTTAAAGTCAGCAAATTTGCATCCCTTGGCAATGGATGAAAGATTACAAGGCATGAAATGAAATTATTCAAGCAGCATTGCATTAAATTTGCAGCTACTGAGCTTAAAAATCAGGCAGTAAACACACCTGCTCCTAAAGAAAGGATGAGCTTGCACAACATCACTTTATTGATGTTTATGCTCCTGCTGATGGAACAGAAGGTTGCTAGTTTTGTCCATTCAGAAATGAATATACGTAGTAGTATCTAAAGTCAATACTGTTCTGGACGACTATAATGCCAGTATAAAAGGGGAATAGCAAAGGGAAGCAGCATACTTTGTGATGTCACTTCTAATAACACAGTACAAATAATTCTCTTTGTCACACTACACAGAACCGTGAAAAGCATCTCATATATTTTGGAAAGTGCAAGCAGGAGCGTGAAGAGGGATGCCTAAAGAAATGACTTCTAATTCACAGAATGGTTTGGGTTGGAAGGGACCTTAAAGATCACCTAGTTCCAACCCCCCTGCCCTGGGCAGGGACACCTCCCACTAGACCAGGCTGCTCAAAGCCCCATCCAGCCTGGCCTTCAACACTTCCAGGGAAGGAGCATCCACAACTTTTCTGGGCAACCTCTTCCGGCGTCTCACCACCCTCACACTAAAGAATTTCTTCCTAATATCTGATCTAAATCTACCCTCTTTCAGTTTAAAACTGTCACCCCTCATCCTATCACTACACTCCCTGATCAAGAGTCCCTCCCCAGCTTTCCTGTAGGCCCCCTTTAAGTACTCCAAGGCTGCTATAAGCAGCTCCCTGGAGCCTTCTCTTCTCCAGGCTGAACAACCCCAACTCTCTCAGCCTGTCTTCATAGGAGAGGTGCTCCAGCGCTCTGGTCGTCTTCATGGCCCTCCTCTGGACAGGCTCCAACAGGTCCATGTCCTTCTTGTGGTGAGGACTCCAGAGCTGGATGCAGTACTCCAGGTGGGGTCTCACGAGAGTGGAGTAGAGGGGCAGAATCACCTCCCTCAACCTGCTGGCCACGCTTCTTTTGATGCGGTCCAGGATGTGGTTGGCTTTCTGGGTTGCGAGCACACACTGTAGGCTCATATTCAGCTCTTCATCCACCAACACACCCAAGTCCTTCTCCTCAGGGCTGCTCTCAATCCATTCTCCCTTCATCCTGTATCCATCTTTGAGACTGCCTTGACACAGGTGCAGGACCTTGCACTTGGCCTGGTTGAACTTCATGAGGTTCACACGGGCTCCCAAGTCTGTCCAGGTCCCTCTGGATGGCATCCCTTCCCTCCAGCGTGTTCACTGTTCACTGCACCAGACAGCCTGGTGTTGTCAGCAAACTTGCTGACAATGCATTTAATCCCCCTATCCATGTCAATGACAAAGATGTTAAACAGCAATGGGCCCAATACCGACCCCTGAGGAGCACCACTTGTCACTGCTTGCCACTTGGACATGGAGCTGTTGACTGCAACTCTTTTGAGTGTGACCATCCAGCCAATTCCTTATCCACAAAGTGGTCAATCCAAAAAATCCATGTCTCTCCAATTTAGAGACAAGGATGTCAAGTAGGACAGTGTCAGATGCTTCGCACAAGTCCAGGCCGATGATGTCAGTTGCTCTTCCTTTATCCACCAACATTGTAATGCCATTGTAGGAGGCCATCAAATTTGTCAGACGTGATTTGTCTTTAGTGAAGCCATGCTGGCTGTCACCAATGACTTCCTTATTTTCCATGTGCCTTCGCATAGATCCATGATCTTGAAGTGAGGTGAGACGGACTGGTCTGTAGTTCTCCACATTTTCCTTTTTTCACTTTTTAAAAATGGCGGGTTTGTTTCCCCTTTTCCATTCAGGGGAACAATTAGCGATTCAAGACATAAGGGTAACATTCAGCATAACAGAATTCTCACCTGATCTACTATTTAATAAGGAAAAGGTTTAAAATATATCTACTGTAATGAAAAGTTGAGCTAAAAATGATAGAACACTTTGTAATTAAAACCTTATCAATGTATTTATGTCCACTAAGGAAACATTCTCTTTTGCCCCACCACCTCTCCCTTAATGAAGGGATGTTGACTTTCTGTCCTCTAAATGCCTGTCTCTCCTCTATTGTTAAGCAATATGGATCTGTGAAAGATTTTTACCTAGATACGAACTGTGGAGACAGATACACATTGCTGAAAATCAAGTATTGACATTAATTTAATGACCTATGAAGAATGTGTGAGGAAAAAAGCAGATTTTCCAAATTTCTTTAAAGACTCATGTGATAAAGGTATACAACTTAAGCTAATGGGGGAACACATCAATATAACAAAAGAAAAACTAGAAAGATTTCCTATGATGTTTAATCAAGTAGAATATATGCCCAAAGAATAATACTAAAGACAAAGTTACTTAACGTTGCCCATTAGAAATAGGAAAAAAATACGGGTTTACAGGAATGGTGGCAAATTGTTACTATTCATAAGGATAAAGCCTTCAACAACCTGATCCGAGTTGGTTTTGCTTTGAGTTGGGGGCTGGAGCACAGGAACTTCAGAGGTCCATTCCAACCTAAAGTATTCTACAATTAACAGTTTGGAGCTTATAAAGCCAAAGAATAAAGGCTAACAGGCCTGTGTGTAACTTGCTAAATATTCTATTTCTCTAAATGAAATCAACTTTTACTAGGCAATTTCAAATAGCCCAGTGAAAGTTTTGTAGAATAAATTTAAACTATTTTGTTCCACAGAACTATGACATTATTGTGCAACAACTGCAGCTTAATCACATAACGCTGAACTAGCATGTCTCCTAACAACCTGTTTGAAAACTCTGCAGACAGGTTGCAGGGAATGCAATTGCTGTAGCTAGTAAAAAAAGCTGCTCTTTCTGACAGTCATCTCGTTGTTGCAAGATCCTCATTCGGCAGAGATGGAGGTATCTTCCTCTCATACTCACCTGATAAGAGTTCAATCTTGGAGAAGAATGTCTTTGTTTTGGAAGGGGCCCCAATACCATTTGGTATACTGGTGTTCCTGTATTCATACTACTCTTCCCATTTTGTAATTAAAAGGCTAAACACAGCAGCTGAACTCCGTACCACATTCATCTACCTGTACTAAATATGCAATTCCAAAGGCAGTTTAGGTTTTAGTAACTATGCCAGGAACAGACTAAATGGGAGAGAAAAATTAATAATTCAAAATTATAATAAAATTGAATATTGCTGAATTAGTAACACGTGATACTTTACAAGCTAATTAAATTTAGCCCAGTAACTTCTAGACATAAACCATTTGTATTTCTCATTGGCAGATTTTAAGATTTAACAGAGAACACAGCACAATATACTGTATCAACTAAAGGAAAACAAAGCAAATCTCTCGATTATTTTTAAACAGCAGCTGGGTAACAGGAGGCTATAAGCTTACACATTCATTACAAATTTATGATTCAAAGCCATGAAAGTCAACTAGAAATTCTCAAATGATTTCTCAGTCAAGCCAACACTGTATAATCCTTCTCCTTTATGGTTGATACCTATAGGATGGGATCCTGGATTATTCACAACAAAAGAGTCACCAATTTGAAGATTACAGATATGTCTCTCTTCTACTAAGAGTCAGTTCATGAGTTTAAAGGCGTAACAATGAAAAGGCAAAATTGGTACTGAAACTCCTCTGATTTACACAAAAATAAAACACGAAGTTTACAGAAAAGATCTGTGAGCCAAATCTGCTCTTGGGCTCTGCTTTTGTACATGTGCTCATTAACACTTTCCTATACCTGACAAATATTCACAATGTTTCCACTTGGGAACCTAGTCACTAATAATTTATTACTGATTTGATTTCTCTTCAGAATTCTTAGGAACAAGTTTTTTCTCCCTTCAGATTATATGCACTCAGCAAGTTTACAATAAAATTATTGCAAATTTAGGTACAAGGATTGTTGCATATACAAAATAACCATCCAGCCAATTCCTTATCCACCGAGTGGTCCATCCAAAAAAATCCATGTCTCTCCTATTTAGAGACAAGGATGTCACGCGGGACAGTGTCAAATGCTTTGCATAATTCCACATAAATTATGTCTGTTGCTCTCCCCTTATCTACTGACATTGTAACCCCATCATAGAAGGCCGCCAAATTTGTCTGGCATGACTCACCCTTGGTGAAGCCATGTTGGCTGTTGCCAGTCACCTCCTGACCATCTCACCTATCAAAACTGATAGTTTTGAATATCAGAACTAACTGGAAATTACCTAATACAATAATGAAATGTTATCTGGACACATACAGTAATTAAAATAATGTATGATCAAACAAGAAATTAGCATTTTATTTCTAAAACAACAAATGCTTAATAGCAAAACCACTGTGTATTTTAAAAGAGAAATGCAAGTTTTCAGATTTAAAAATTACAAGGAACATTATAAATGAAAACTATAAAGTATTAAGGCAGAAAACCAGAAGTTTCTCAAAGCTTTGCTTTGATTAAAATTTTAAAACTCATGGTCAAAATCTGTATAATAGTAAAGTGTGCTAAATTTCTTATTTCTATTGAAAGTGAGCCCTGATTATGAAATTAATTCAGTAATTAAAGTAAAAAAAAACCCAAACTTTGTAATAGTGGAAGACAAAAGTCTGAAACACCACTATTCTATGTCTAGTATATTCTGATTAGATTAAGCTCCCTGCAATATACTTCCAAATAAATGTTCTAAGTTTTGCTACCGTTTTAAGTGACATTTTTATTAATAGATCAGTCACATTCATAGCATATTCCTATAACATAGCAACCCAGGAACTCCCACATGCTCGTGTGTTTTTGCAAAACAGCTGAAAAGCAACATGGCTGGCCTCAAAATTTTGTAATTTTAAGTATATATTATGTATGCCATTCCAAATGGCATTTTTGGGGGTCTTGAAACGGAAATCCTTTATTTATAGAAAACATGTAACATGTACTGGCGCAAAGTAGTTATTTTTCCCCTAGATTCTCCATTCACTGAAGCATGTTCATGTTGGCATTTTGTTAACAGATGCATATTGGCTATGGTCTTGTATTATCCAGGACAGTAATTCTATTCAGTAAGCTGGCAAAGCTGGTAACATTAAGATAACATGTATTTTACTGGTGAGGAAAAAACTTCAAAACACTAAACCACCATACTCAGCAATGAAATCAAGTATTTTTCGATAAGTTATTCAAAATATATTTGTTTCAGTATAACTGTTTTTTATCAGTTGATTGTATTTGTAAAAGTAACGGTTCCCACCTGTTTTATATATAGTACCAGAGCTTGGCTGCTTGCATAACAAAAGGATATTCCAAGAATTCACATAGGTCTTCCCTGGAGTAGAATTACTAAAGCAATAACATGGAAGACAATGGAGTAGAAAATAAGAAGTAACAACTTTCATACATGATGCATCTACAATACTGATCTGAGATCACCCTAGTCTGGCTGCAAATATTTCTTATTAAGTATGCGGGTAGGTAACTGCTAGGAATGAGCCTAACCCTACATTTTTGCCCTTTGGTGATAGAATACCACTGCATGAATTAAAAGACACATGATATTATACTGAGTTAAGCAGTCATGGCCAGTCATACTCATGATTTGTAAATTTACGAAAGGTAAAGCCTGTGCTCAGAACGGCTGAAGTTCAAGCTTTCTCCCACACTTGCTTCAAAAACCTTTGAAATCTGCATAAGAGTGCAGATAAGCCTTTACTTAAAATGCAGTGTAGATGTAACTACAACAGAGGCAGTAGCCAAAAAGCCATCTTACTCCGATATCAGGTGTAATCAATACTTGGTGTAACCACATTCCTCGTTGGTTATCTGCAGCAAGCTTTAGCAAAACATCGCATGCTAAAGGCTCTCACGTACACCATAATATTCACACATTATCACTTAACGTTCGAACTGCGACTATAGAGGTTATCATCAGAACTTTTGGGATCTCTTCAGCAAATGCAGCATTCAAGTTATCTGATATACAAGATCTCAAAAAAAACATTATTAAATTGCATATAAGCAAATTGACATATACTAAAAAGAGAAGATAAACACTCACTGTGAAGTTCTGATTGAAGTTCTGGTTGTATCCTGATGGATAAAACTCAGGTGCTTTAGCAGACAACTTTGACGTTACCACAGGAGCCACAGCCACCTGAGGTTCAGCCATTTCTGGTCCAGAATCAGGAACTGAAACTTTATCTTGTGATCCAGATGGAATTCCCGTCTGCTGCAGGTGTTCTGAAAAGGTTTTGTTAACTAGTATGTATTCACAAAGAACACATCATTTTTTGGACTTCAAATATACTTTTACTATAAATATAATTCCAAACTTACTTCCAATATATTGTTTTTCTTAAATACGGATAAAGTTTTCACTTTAGCAAACTAGATGTCTTTCCACATGACAAAAAGCAAACACAATGTTCATGTGAAGGTGACCAAAAAAGGGGGAGAGGCAAGAAATAAAGAAAAAAGAGCTCTCTCCTCTCCCGTGAAAACATGCTTGCTGAACGAGCTAACCTGAGAAACTAGTAAATCTGCTTATGGCATGCTTACTCATCTTGTGAGTTTTTCATAATTTCAGATATAAATGCGAGACTCTGAACATGAATAAGCGGAAGACATCACTAATTTTTAACTACACTAATTTTTAACATAATCCTCAAAGACACTTAGCCATCATTCTTCTCGTATACTATTTGTCCCAAAATCCAATGAAACAGAGTTTTAAAAATGCGTATTTTCCATATTTTCCAAATGTACCTTTATAGATTAACTACTAAATTTATTGAAAACATAACCTAATACCTACCTGAAAAAGCTAAGCAACAAACAATGCTTTGTGTTAGTGTTGGGTTTATTTTCGACCCAGCCTTTAGGCTGGAGTTCTTCAATAAACGGAAGGCTAAAACCATCTGTGGTCAGATTAACAGATGGATAAAATGCACACACAGACATGAGGGCACAAAAAGGGGGGAACGGACAGAGAGATGTTGTGAGCAACCGCAATACAACATCACACCTTTACCTGGGCACCGGTCCATAACCCAGAAACATGACTGCTCTTCTGAGGAAAGCTGCAAGTATCCCTACGCGGCTCATCTCCGTGCAGGTGCACGGGGTGCGCACACCGCTGGCCCTGAGGCCGCGGCGACCTGTCTGCCCCTAGCTGCGGGGGTGGGAAAAAGGACGCGTCCCGGTGGCCCGGCCGGAAGAAGGTGGGGGGAAAGCCCCACGGCTCGAGCTTCATTGGGACAGCAGGGGTGAGGCAGGAGGGAGGGGGTGGGTCGGAGCGACAACCGAAGCAGGAGCAGTAGCGGTGCGGGAAAACGGGCGGAGCGCGGCAAGCTTCAGGGGGCCGCTCCCCGACACCTCCGACACCGGGGGCATCCGGAGGGGGCGGGGAGGGCGCCCGTACCTGTGATTCCGGTGCCCAGCGGCACCGTCTTCGGAGGCCGCAATGGTTCCTGCTGCGGGAAGAGGCCACCCGTTTGGTGCTGCTGCTCCTCGGACGAGCCTGAACTGTGGGAACCGCTGCTCCCAGGACGGGCCCCGCCGCCCCTCTCCGGCGCGCCTACGCCGCTGAGGGGAGCGGCCCCTCCTCGACCCCGGCCCCTGCCCCGGCCTCGGCCGGCACCCGGAGCTCTGTCGAAACTCTCCGACATGCTCAGGCCGGGGCGGCTCAAGCGCTCATGGGAGGTGGCCGGAGCGGGGGCAGGCCGGGGGCCGGGCGCGGGGCGGTCCCGCCTCGCCGCGGCCCGAGCCCTTCACTTTCAGTTTCACCCCCGCGCGCAGCGCCCCGATGGTCGCGGCCGGGCGCGGCTCACAGCGCCCCCTCGCGGCTTGGACGCGCCCGTCGCCATAGCGACCGGGGAGCGCGGCCCAGGGGCGGCCTCGGCGCGGCCCGGCCGGTTGGGCTACCGCGGAGCAGGGGGGGAGCTCTGGCCCGGCTTCAGGGCCGCGTTGGCAACCTCACATATTCAGAACCAATGAGTCGGCGCGTACACACGGTCTGTGTGTGTCAGCAGCCGGCTGTGGGGCAGCAGGAGGTATGGACTCCCCCAGAGCCCGTGAAAGCTTGGAAACGAATTTAAAAAAAGACAATATTCTTTTGAAATTGCTTCCCTACAGGAACAAACTGCATGAGGTGACCGTTAACGGGACCAAGGCTGCAGGTGCACTTGGCAGGAGACCCGCAGCTACGGGTGCATCGCACCACGCTCTGCACAGACTGCTGTTCCGGCAAGAAAGGGGTGCCTGTGGAAAACCTGCAGGCTAAATTATAAACCTAAGCTAAAAAAGTTAAGTCTCCAACGTGACAATACTATTGTACTGTTAGGGCTATTTAATATAAATGTAGAATAATATACTTTCATTTATAATTTACCCATGATGTGATAACAAATGCTCTTCTGATTTCACTCTTAAAACCTTCCATGCCAACAGGAACTAACTGACGGAGACTGTCCATCTAATGCCTTTTCCTAGTATGATCGTATTAACCGCCAACAACGCAATTCACATGTCCATTCACAACTGAATTCACCTATTTTTGCCCAAGTTCAGTCCAGAGCCTTGCTTTGCAAGCCCTCAATGACATCCTGCTTTCAGGATGAGGAAGGTGGCCGAGGTCTGGGGTGCCCAGCACACGCCTCAGCCAGTCCTGCTGGCGAGGATGAGGAAGGTGGCCAAGGTCTGGGGTGCCCAGCACACACCTCAGCCGGTCCTGCTGGGGACACATCTGTGTTTTGTCTGCCTGAGCAGCCCGGGCCGCCCTGGCCTCATCACCTGCTCCTGCCACAGCCAAAGTTAAAAGGCTTGCGTGGAGTTGGGTCAAACTCTGTCCATCATTCACAAGGGGATGAAAAACATACAACTATGTAGGAAACGTTATAAAAAAATCGGAATAGCACTGTCTTGTATTTAGAAAAAAATCCAATTGTATTGTGAAATGCTGCCTTTAGAAGTTATATTCCTATTTGGTTTATTATTGCATTTTACCATTTTTAATTACTAATTGGGAAGCGTAAAATATTTGTTTCTTCCCCATGAATTGGACTGATTTTTGGTGAGAGACAAAGTTGGCCAGACAGTAAATACGACACAGTTAAAATTAATTAGGCTTATGGGAAAATTGTTCCTAGGCAACCCTTACTGAAAGTGAAGGCTGGTAAACTAACAAATCTATACTCTGCCACTGAAACGAGAGCAAATGTGGGAGACTTTGATGTGTCTTCAAAAAGACTGCCTTTGTGTAAACAATTACTAAAACTAGATTTAAGCAGTACTACCAATCCTTTAAAGATCACAAATCAGCTACTAAAATAACTATATTAAAAATATTCAGTGTTCTTGTGTTATTTCAGCTCCAGTTTTAAAGCCTACAGTGTGACTTCTGATAACATCTGTAGACTTTATTTTACCAGGAAGAGAATGAAAAGCTTACATTAATGTTAAAAAAGGCAGGGTCCTGATTCCAGGACCCTGAGGCTTTAAGAAAATCATTGTTACATACTGGCATCACTTTTTAATATGCCAGTCTTTCGAGAAAGCAAAACTTATTCTTTAAGGTATACACCTATGAGGAGTTAAACACCTCAGGTTATCATTATTGAAGAGACAACTTTTCACCTTTGGTGATAAATGTGAATCCTTTTCACTTAGGAGATGTTCTATATTATCTCAACATAATGACTGTTTGGCAACTACTTACTGTTTAGAGAGGAATGTGATCCCAGATCCATTTTTTTGTTACAGGTGCACTACTGAAGTTCGCATGAGAGCAGTTGTGTTTGGTTGGGAAGCCAATTTCTCCACCCCAATGCAGACACCTAAAACAAACAAAAAAAGAATCTTTCAGGCAGCTAAATCCAAAATTACAATCCCCAAATACTATCTACAACCCCTTTAGACAATGCCTAAAAATCTGCTTAGAATGTTCTGACATGAGTAGCTGAAGTCCTGTCAATTACTTCAATCCTCTGCGGCCAAACAGCAGAAAATCTGAGCTAGCTAAGCTAGCAAGATATATCCTAAGCACCCAGTGACTGGATTAAAACTTTCGCCAAATACAGTTATGACCACTTATAAATAACCACTAGACGAGTTACCTCCTTTGACCTAAGCGTGTTACCTAATAGTATAAAACTTAATTCAAAAGCAATACTGCACACACCTGCAGTGCCTGGCCCTGAGAAAGCAAAGACTGCAACTTTGTCAACTATTCAGAAGGCAAGAACTTTTTTTTTTTCAATGCAGACAAGGTATTTCTAATTAGAAAAACTGAGAGGGCTGGTTCTAGCTTTTAACACTGAATGTGTATTATTAATAATTGGATTTACGTTGATCCCTATCATACTTATGAGGCATGTTGCTGCACCAGTCACTGAGCCCAAAACATAAAGCACATAGCTGTAAGTCTAAACAGAATCTTTCTGACAAATTTATTTAAAAGCACGGTAGTCTGATGAATATCTAGTAGTAGGGTATCCTATTAATTACTCTCAGAGACTGATGTTTTCAGTGCCTGACTTCTAGTCATGATTCATCAGCTGTGAGACTGGAAGCTCTGTGACACCACCAGCAAGGCGTATTTTGCATGAAGGGTTACAAAAGTAAACAAATAAAAAAACCTAACTCATAAATAGAAACTACAGATCACGTGAAATAAGACAATATATACAGGCAAACCGGCAAACCGTCTGCTTAACAGCATGTTCTCTTTATCGATTCATATATTGTTCATACAGTTGCCAGAGTTCCTCTTTTTCTGTAATCCTCCCGTACTATATCTACCACTCCACGTCCAACACGTACACCAGATCACTGCTTTATTAAACATTTCAAGAAACAACGATAGTAACAAAGAGGATACCACCTATACGCCGTGGCGCTTGCACACGGGAAAACAACCACGTTTCGGGAAGTCCCTTCGCCAGTCGCCCGGTTCGACCTTCGCCTCCTCGCCTCGCTCACCGCCGCCCCGCCACGGCCGAGGGACGAAGGCGCCGGCGGCTGCCGCCAGCCGCTCAACACCCGGGGGCTCCCCCAGCGGCTGCGGCGGCTTCAGCCCCGCCGCCGGTACCTCAGCTTCCCTCGGCAAACTCCACAGCCGCCGTGCCGGGGCAGGGCGCAGGCCCGGCGGTTAAGGCGCCCCAGTGGCGGGGGGGAGCCGCCGGGCCGGCCCTCAGCCGCGCGCTGCCGCCCGAGGCGCAGGCAGGGCTGCGAGCTGCGGGCGGCACGCAGGTGCCACGTGACCGACCCCCGCCGCCGCCTCCTCAGATCGGGGACGGGGACGCCGCGTGACGCCGCCGCTCCGACCTCCGCGTTCCCCGCACTCCTTCCGGGTTGTCGGGCAGGGACCCCCCCCTCAGCCGGCACCGCCTCCCCCGGCACCGCCTCCCCCGGCACCGCCCCCGGGGCTGCCGTGCCGTCTCCCCCGCCTCGCCCCAAGGTCGGTCAGTGCCGCGGCGGGGCCGGCGCCGGCGGCACGGCTGGTGGGTGTGGGGTGCCCGGTCTGCTGGGCCGGGCCGGGGTGGGGGGTAGGCGAGGTGAGGGGAAGGGCGGCGGCGGCGGCTCCCCCTCTGCTTTCTCCCGGGGTGGGCGGGGGGCGGCCGTTGCTGAGGAGAAGGGTGCGGTGTCCCGCTCTGGGAGCGGCCGGGAGCGGCGGGAAAGAGCGGCGGGAAGGGCGAGCGGGCGGGCGGGCGGGAGGAAGGAAGGAAGAAAGGACGTGTGGAGAAGGTGAGTAGCGCGGGAAGGGGCTCCCCGGCGGGGAGGTGGCGGCTGCGGGCCTCGTTACACTTCCCCCCCCCATACCCCGGGCGGGCGCGATGGCCGCTGGCCGTTGTGGCGGCTGAGGGCCCGGGCGGACGGAGGGCGAGCCGCCCGCCCAAGGTCAGTCAGTGGCCGTGGGCTATAAATAGCGGCGGGAGCGGAGCGGGACCGCTGCCGTGTGGGCCGGGCCGGCGGGGAGCGATGGGCCGCAGCCGTGAGCGGCCAGGGGGCGGAACGGGACGGGGCGTCAGTGCCTGGCGGGATTTCGGGCGAAGAGACTTTCCCTCCGCCGGCGGCCACCTGCCAACGAGGACGGCCCGGCTGCCCTGCCCAGTCCCCGGCCCTCCCGCTCCTAGCGCCCGTGAGCCACTGTCCCACTCGGGGTGACTCGCTCGGGAGCTGGGGCTGGGGATTGAGTTGCTTGTCTGGTTCCTCGCGCGCAGGAGAGTTTCCCGTGTCGGAGTTGCTTGTTTAGAGCAACGGTGTAAAGACAAGGTGGCCTTGAGTCAGAGAAATACGATCTCTACGTCAGCTTGTAATTTCAGGGTTGTCACTTCGGTTTGATAGCTGTCTTAGCTTGGAAGAAAGTTGATTTTGTTTTCCAGCTATAAAGAAAAGGTGGGTAGATATTATTATCTCATGACTTTTGGCAGTCGACTGGCCTTAAGCTGCCGAGTTTACATACCTTTTGTCTAGTATCATTAATACTTCTTCCTTTGTTTTTACATCTGCAGCAGGGATTCCATACGTGGCAAGGAGTCTGCTGTGAGGTCTGGGCAAAATGGCGAGCCTTCTGCGCATTGCTGTTAGTGGATGCTCAAATCCTGGTTTTGGCAATGTGTTACCAGCTAAAGTGCATTCTGCAAAGATGCCATGTTTGCGAATGTTTAGAACCCACCAAATGCTCAATTCTCAAGCAGCTGCAAAGCCAGGTAAATGGATTAAACTATTGTAAATAATGGTTTATTTTAAAACATGAAGATAGCTGGAATTTTCCTTTCAGATAGGGATTAGTACAGAAATGAATTAAAATCAAAAGAACACTCTTAAATCATGTCAGCAGCATACTTGAGTGAGTTGCAGTACAATTTTACACTGGTTTTAAAGGGCTTATGCAGAAGATGTTTGTGTTTATTATGAATACTTTGGATCCAAATAGTTTTTATGGGTAGAGGATCAGAGCTCCTCCTGATACTTACCTTGCTTGAAGGAAGTATTTAAACAAATGCTTTTCATAGTTAAATGTCTGAGTTCCCCATGAATTTTGGTAGTGCAACGCTGTGTGCCTGCAGGGGTAAATACAGCCCTCTCAAAGAGAGCATCTGCAAGCATGACTATATGTGGATGTAATTATCCCATCTTAAAAATCTTTTAGCTTTGTTCAGGAAACTCTTACGTTGTACCACCTTGAAAAGCTTTTGATCTGCATCTTCATGTGTAGGTTTTGTTGGTATATTTGCGCTAATTAGATTTTAGTGCAGATAGTGGACAGATTCAGGTATTTTCAGGAAAAAAAATGAGGGGGGATGGGGGCATCCTTGGTTCCAGTTTATGATGTGAACTTGGTGTATGAAAATCAGAACTGACATTTTTTTGCTCTGTCCTATGTTCTGCATAGCCTGACAGCTAGAAGACTGGAGAATATATAAAACTGGTTTAATGATATTTTTACCCATTATCCTGCAGTGGGTCATGTCTCCCTGAAGGAATTTGGAGACCCTGCTTCAATGCAGATCTAGGGTCTTCTCAGTCTGCGACAGATTAATGTTGAGACTTAGACTGGTTGTACACATGATGTTCTGTTCTTCCAAACATACACAGTAGGTAACTGCATTAGATATTTTCGAGTGTTAGAAAAGTAGTGGTGTTTGTGAACAGAAGTGTCTGGTTGTGAACAGAGAGGACATAAGATTACACTGTATAATTCTGGGAAGCCTTTGTTGCATGGAATTTCTGGCAATACTAACAGTGGCTGGAGCATTTTGGGGTCCTTTCAAACTGGTGGTCCAATGTTTTGGAGCTTCTGAAGAAATGTGATGAGAGGAGGAGTTTCTTTACTCGGAGGGCTCCTGATAATCTGTACTGTGTGGCTTCTTACCACAGTTGCACAGTGAAACCTGAATTTCTTTGCTCTGACTGACAGCCCAGGGATCTGAGGTTTGTCAGAACTGATCAGGTAATAGTTTCTCCATCTTATGAATTTGTGCTGTTCCAATTTTATTTTTTTTCATATTAAGTACCTGAATGAAAGAGACATCTGTCTGTCTTGGTATGGCAAATTGTGCCTTGGTTGGGAGTGTTAACCTGGGACATAGAAAACCAGGTTCAAAGTTCTTTCTCAAATGTCCCAGGTAAGTGCCATTGTTGTTTGATGAGTATGGAATCAATCGTTTTATTTGACTTTGACCACAAATTTGATCATGAAACTGAAAGATCTCTTAAGTTTTACTGAAATCAGTATGCTCATCTGTTTGTGTGTGTGTGTTTTACTGTTTATGAATCACTTTTCAGAAATTTTTCCACAAGGACAGAGAATTCTGATTAGTGTCATGTGTTTAAGCATTCAGTGCTGTCCCTTCAGACCTGTCATGTGGAAGCTCCTATTTAAGGGCGAGTAGTATTCATGCAATGCAGTTATTTAATGCTGAGAATTATAAGTTTGATAAGTCATTTGGCTGATAATTAAGCTGTCCTTATAGTTCATTTTGGTAACGTGAGATTTATCATTCAGTAGAGGACAAATCAAGGATAAAACAGCCATTGAATGACAAATTAGTAGCAGTACTGTTGCCTAGTATACTTTTTAAGTGCTCTTGAATTGAAATTTAACAGCATATAAAACAACTACGTTTCATTCTTACTTTTAGAAATTTTCTTTGATTATAGTGACACTTGGTAAAGTCACTGTAATACTTAATAAGTTTTCTGAAAACACTAGTGTCACAGTAGTTCTTCTTAAGCCTGTAGTTATTACTTCTGTTCTTTCTGATTAGCTTTCATTTAGTCCAGGATATTTTATGTACGAGAATAACAGCTGCCTGAGGAGTGAAGAGATTGTCAGTTGAAAAGTAAACTTGGAGGATGGATACTTCTCTTATTGCTGTTTGTTTTGCTGCTACTTGCTTTGTTTCTTGGAAACACAGGAATTTTCATATAGGAGCAAACAAGTGTTCCTGTAATCTCAGATAGTCACTAGCACCAGGTGCTTCAGAAACAGGTGAAAAATGTTCCCAAACCCTGGGAAAGGTGCTTACAGAGTATCCGACCGAGGTTTCCAATACACTTCCAGATTGATTTGTCCTACAGCTCTGACTTTTACCTGTCTCTATCTTGGGATTTTTAATGTCCTTTTTATTTTGATGCTTCTTTCTTAAGATTTTCTGTTTGTTTTCTAAATCTTTTAGACCTTTTAACCGTATAGCGGTTCATAGTCAATTAATTCTCTAAATAAGCAGTACATTGTTTATAAACCATAGATATTCTCATTTAATTTCCTTGGGTTTTTTTGTATCTCCTTACTTGTGTAAGAAGGAGGATCAGGTGTTTAATCTTCTGTACCATTCTTTTTTCTTTTCTTTTTGCCAACATCATATTGCTGTTCTTCGGAATATGTCCTCATCTTCAGAACAGGTGAGATGGTTTGTTTAAAGCTGACATTAGAGCTACATAGAAATTAGGCAGGTTACGTACCCTGTTTTCCCATCCCAGAATTCTCATATAGTTAAAACTTCTCTTTTCTCTAAGTCAGTCTCTAATAGTATCTGTTGATACTGTTTTGCTACAGCCTACTTCCTGATATTGGGTTAAGGAGATAAAAACCTGTATTCTTCTCTGTTTCTCTACATACAGTGTTCTGAGTTTTCTTCATAGTTTTAATTTAGGATCTTCTTTAAACGTTCAGTTTGTAGATGGAAGTTAAATGGAGAAAATCACTTTTGTCGTTATTTTTAATTGTTTGATTTCTGAAGCTTGGAGGCTTAGAAAGGCAACTTGGAAGCTTCACACTGTCATGCAGTTTTAAACCCATGGCAATGATAGCAGATGTGCTTTCTCAAAATAAAACCTAAATCACGATCCTAAGTTGATAATTTCAACCTTTCAAAGCTAGTAACTTCAATGAAGTTGCTGAGTTCAACAAACCAAGTCTGGGTTCATAGTATAGCTTCCTTCAAACATAGTAGTTATCATACCCTATCGTGAAGTTTTAACATAGATCTTTGCTTTGCAACCGTAAACATTGCTCAGTTTTGGCGCTGAATGATGCGATAGCTCACAGCAGGGTGGTCTGCTTGAAAAATGTGCTGTACCTGCTCTAGCTAAAGGCTGGCAAACCAACATGTTTGGTTCTGTCTTCATTTGCTTCTGTATTCACTGCTTGCTAGAAATATAGTAGTGGGACAGAGGAGAAAAGGAGGTGGGAAGCAAGTGAGACTTGTTGAATGTCCTGGGGACTTGTTGAATGTCCTCAAGCATTGGAGAAGGGCATAGTCCTCACTATTGGTCTCTGATCATTCTGCTTACTAAATGAGGTGCCAATACTTTCTATCTGAAAACGTTTTACCTGTTTTTATTGCATGTGAAATGTAGCAATGTGGAAGAAAGAAATGAGGAAATACATTTGGTGTGTAGTGAGTACATATTCCTGTCCCATCCCTCCTAGCCATTTACTCTTCTACTCTGGTACCGCACACAAAAGCCAATCAACAAAAAGAAACTGGAAGCATCAATTGTCATTTCAGCCTTAGGAGCTAAAAAATAAAGCGAATTTTTTGCTTGAGAACTATATAACATATAAGCTTCAGTCAAGTGTTTGTGTTCCTTTAAATTTGCAGTCGCCCTTCTATTCCCTGTGTGCTGTAGTTATTCCCTTCTTCCTCTGCATTTGCGTGCTGCAAAAACTTCCAAAAGGAGAAAGGGAAGGCAGCACTCAGTTCTTATTTTCTCAGTACTTCTTGAAAAGTTTTTTGCCTTGTATCCTACAGCCACTTCCTTTCTGAAATTGTGATTGGTTTCTGTTATTTTAGCAAATTTCAGTCCTCTAGGTTTTATTTCTGCATCTTAGGAGAGAGCTCATTTCTACTGAGTGAATCTAGTGAAAATCAGAAGCAGGACTTTATTGTGTAGTAACTAGAAGAGCTGAGGAGAAAGTTCTCATCAAATGACAAGGGTAATTTGTATGAGTGACAGCAACAGCTTTCGAGAGGTTGATGCCGCTATGCTGCTGTGATAGGGCTGCCCTGAGTTGCACTGTAATGTCTGGATGTGGTGTATGCTGATGAGGCAAATCTTTGCAAAACATTGTTACCTTTGTGGGTCTGTTGTTTTAGATGTGCATTCTTGCTCCTTTTGTGACTTTATGTTCCTTTAAAGCATTTTTTTTCTGAATTTTAATTTTTGTCTTGTAATCTAAAGAATTTTATATATTCTCCAACATACAAAATACAAGAACACTTGTGTCTTCAAATTATTTGTTACCATTTTATTAGCTTAATTTAAAAGAGAAAGCTAAAAGTAACAAAAAATGTTACAAATAATTAAAAGTAATGCATTTCTTTCTCTGGTGATCTTTCATTCTATCTTCTTGTTGGATGTGTTTAATTTTTTTCTTTTTTTTTTTTTTACAATGGAGTAGAAGACTGACAAGTACAGGTAGATATATAAGTACCAGTTCTTAACAACTCTGTATTGTATTTTCAAAATGTTATAAGTTGATAGTCTCTTGAAAGTTGTTACTCTAAAACATTTTCAGATGTTCAACTTCAAGCAACTTATATTCCCAATTTTATTTCATAGATAGGTTTAGATTTAAAAATATCAAAATAATTCAGTTCCTTAAAGCTCTTATAGTGTAGTATGGTTTTGGCTTTGTTTTGCTTGTTTCTGTCTTAAAAAAAAAAAAAGGAAAACAAAAGTGAAAAAGAGGCCTTCCTAAAATGTGCAACACATTGTACAATTTTTATAGCTCAATACACAGTATTGGTGGCCAAAATGAAAGCAGATTTGTAATTTAAAACAAGCCTTTCATTCCCCTGCTCCCCCATTTTTTTTGTTTTGTTTTTTGTTGTTTGTTTTTTTTTTTTTGTGGAGGTTTTGTTGGGGTTTTTTTGGGAGGGGAGTTGGTTTGGATTTTTTCGTTGCTTCATCTTTAATATGAGTTACTGCTTAGGCTGCTCAAGTTACATTTCATTAATATATATGTGGTGTAAGTATCTAGTGTACAAACGTCACAATCCAGGCTTAAATTCTGGATAGACATCAGTGAAAGCTGGTGCAGAACTGGGCCTGCATGCTGGACTGCATGCTGTTTAGTGTAATTGAAACGATGTGGTAGTTTCATATATGATTATTCTGCTTGAGTCTGTGTATTTACAAACAGTGTATTTAAACTCTTGATTGGATCAGAGAAGTTTAAATCTCAGATATTAGACTAGAAGCCCACAAATTGTATGTGAACAAAGTTAGGTACTTGTAATTTGAAACCTTAAGCTAAAACTGATAAATTGCAGCTTCAGCAGTTTCCTGGTGTTATTTAGTAAAGCTTTGAACAAGTTTAGACAAGGAGATAACATTGAAGAGAAGTATAATTGAACAAACTAGTAGATGAATATTCCATTATTCTTCAGCTACTCCTGAATTCACATTTTTCATTTCTGTAGCAACTCTTAGAGTACCTTACTGATGTAGTTGTGCTATTCAGTGTACTTTGTGGTATGTAAGTTGCATTCATTAATAGTGATCTGAGACAACTGGAGTTTGATAGACATTAAAACCATGCTCAGTTAAAATGCAGTTCAGCTGTTCAAGCTCATTTGTTTTTTTTCATCAAAAAGAGATGGATTTCAATTCTTCTTACTCCAGGGAGAATTTTTTAACACCAGAATACCGTGTATTGTATAAATCAGAATGCCAGTTACACAATCAGAACTGTATAAATTGAGATGGGTATGAACTGCACCAAACATTTGTTAGTGCTTGTGTGGCTCATTGTGCTGACCTGCTGATTCCTGAGAGAATGGGGATCTCTAGCAAGATGGTGCAATTTAAGTATACTTAGCAAACTGCACTGCTAGAAAATATTATTATGCTTCCTCTTCCCTTAGGAGGGAGAATTGCTGAGTGTGACATGTCTGCATGTGTCTGTACAACACTGAAGAGTGCCATTAGTATCAATTCATTAATCTTTAGTGCAACTAATTCTGTCTTATCTGCCACTCTTACAGGAATTCCTTATAAACAGCTGACTGTAGGTGTCCCCAAGGAGATATTTGAGAATGAGAAGAGAGTGGCTCTATCACCGGCTGGAGTTCAAGCCTTGGTTAAACAAGGCTTCAATGTTGTGGTGGAATCTGGTGCTGGAGAAGCTTCCAAATTTTCTGATGACCATTACAGAGAAGTTGGAGCAAAGATCCAGGGGACCAAAGAAGTTCTGGCTTCTGATTTGATTGTCAAAGTAATTACTTTATTAATATATTTTCTATTACATTATTTTTGGAGAAACATATGGGTCAATGTTTTCTTATAGTCTGCTGGAAGTTCAGTAAGTAAGCTCTTTTAAATTAATATTTTCCATTCTAAGTTCTGATTCAATTTTAGTCTGTTTTGTTTTGTTTTTTTTATATAGCTCAAGTGTGCACCTACAGTAATAAACTGGTAAATGTCAGCATTAAAAGACTGAGGATGGTTTTTTACCAAATTTTTAACTGCCTTGGATGAGTTGTCTTCTCTAGAGCGAGGTAGACTAGTTCCAGACTCTAATCAGATGAGATCCCTTCTCTAATACAACTTTCTCTCCCAAATTACTAACATACAACTCAAGTTACTCTTTAGAGAGAGTTGTTTGGAATTTTGAAGATGCAAGTTTCTAACTTTTCTCAATTAGACATCCAACAATTCCACAGCAACAGTGTGTTTCAAAAGTATTTGTAACTAAATGAGTTGTAGCTGATCTGGGAAGCCTGCTAAAAGTGGAGTTGCTTGAGAGTTATTAGGTTGTGCAGAGTCCCAAAGGAAAAAAGAAAAAGACCTTAAACTTGATGTTGAGTCTTCCTTTAACCGTTGTATTTGAAGTTACGCTGTCAGGACTGAACATAGAATTTCTGTGAGCTAGTTTGTAAACAACCCTTTTAAGTAGGTTTCTTTTTGAAGAAAAGCAAGAAACTCAAAAAAAGTAAATACAGATCAAGATGACTATCTGCTGGACTTCATGCTTGAAAGTCCGTGTATGTAACAGTGCATTGCAACCAGTGATTCTTACCCTGTAGAGCTTAATTGGCACACCTGCTCAGTAGTAATTTTGCTTAAAAATGACAGGTTTTGAGGCAGCTCTCTGTCATAAAAGCCACTAACTGCTGGTTAGAAGCTATGAGATATTCCTGAGTGTGTGTGCTGACTATTACTGCCCTGTTGCCAGTCCGCCTAGAGCTAATTCTAATATGTGAACTGCAGTTGAGAAGTGCAGTTACTCAGTTCAGTTGTGTAAACAGCCTTTGGTTTTTTCCTTCCTCGTGTACTTTGTGGGTGGGAATGGACAGACTGCAAGTTGGGAGAAAGGAAGTTGAATGTGTTCTGATTTATTTCCCCTGATTAATCTGGAAAATTCTTTCTTTCTTCAGGTGAGGGCTCCTATACATAACTCAGATCTAGGTGTGCATGAGGCAGATCTTTTTAAGACGGCGGCTACCCTGATTAGTTTTATCTACCCAGCACAAAATCCAGACCTCCTGAAAAAACTTGCAGAGAAAAAAACTACTGTCTTGGCAATGGATCAGGTTCCACGGGTCACCATTGCTCAGGGATATGATGCACTTAGCTCCATGGCCAACATTGCTGGGTATGAATCCTACTTCTTTTTTTCTTTTTTCTTTTTTTTTTTTTCCTCCCCAGCTTGAGTAAGTATAGCTGGATTAAAAGCTATGTGCTGTGATAATAGGTATATCCAAATCAATTCTGCATCTCTGTTTTCATACAGCTTTTTCCAGCAGGATGACACTGTTAGAAGTGCCGAACAACTTAAGTTTTTCATGGTGGGCTTTGCAGCAGATCAGAATAAGGCTTTTAAAAAAAATAAATAAAGTTGAAGGCAGTTCTTCGAATTCCTGGACTGTTTTGTCCAGTGCCTTTTTGATTTGAACTAGATCAGAGCAGTCTCAAAGATATCCTTAAGGCATCTTCAGCACAGATTGTCTGTGATTGGGATCTGATGTTGTTGGGAGCTAACGCAACCAGCACTCAGTTGAGTGTAATTGCCGTGGCAGTTGTAAACAAAGCACAGACATCTTTGTGCTTTGTGGCTGTTAGTGTAGGTATTGGAGTGAATTAAAATATTGTCATCAAGCTGACTTCTGTTATTAGGTTCTTTATCACTTTTTATATTTTATTTTGACTTAGATGGTATCTGTGAGGTGTAATAAGCCTTGGAGAAGGCTGTCAGATTTTGTGGACACCAGCAGTATACATCCGCATACATGTTTGGTTACTTCTCTGTATTTTCATCTTCTGTGATTTTATTAAAATACAGACATTTATAATGTATTTAAAGGTATAAAATCTACAAGCTGTATTCCAAATCAGAACAAATCTCATGGCATACAGACCTCCATATGTCTCTGCTAGAGATGGGAAAGAGAGTGGAACAGGACTGTTGAACCACAACACTCTTAGTAAAAATGCAAGAAAATGTACACTGTTGTTAAGAAAAGACATAATTACACATTAACCTGCATTTTCAGGTAGCTCTACTGATGTTAACTTGGGATCCAGCCATCCATTCTTGGGTGGCTACAAAGCAGATGGGGCAAAAGAAGTAGCAAGGTTAAACTATTTGCCCTAAGCCATATAGCTCTGCAGAGTTAAGGTCAGAGTATCTTTTTTTGAATGTGTGCTTGCTGTGTAAGTGAGCTTACTGCAAAATCACTCTGGGTTTTGCAAGTGCTTGTTCATGTTTCCGTCCCTAACAAGCCTCAGGTTACAGCCTTTGAAGGTAGTTTCAAAGACCACAAAGTTAACTTTTGGCAGGTTATGCATTTATTGTTCAGCTAAAATTGTACTTGAGAGTGAATAGTTGTGGACATTCAGCATATTAGAGTCTTAAAATGAACAGAGACAGACTATTAAACTTGTGCTCAATAGTAAAATATTAAACTTGCTTTATCTTACACATGCTACTGTCACATATTCATCCTTTTGATTGCTGTCGTGAATGGAATTGTACTGAGCCTGGGAAAATACTGATATATGTTTGTCCTTAATTGACAGTTACAAGGCTGTGGTACTGGCAGCAAATCACTTTGGTCGATTTTTCACGGGTCAGATCACAGCTGCTGGTAAAGTTCCTCCAGCAAAGGTATGTGCAGTTAAACAGATATTGTGGCAAAAGAATACCTGAGTTCCTCATCGCAGCTAACCACTGCTGAAACTGTGTTCAAAGGCTTTTTTCCTGCCTTGGGGTTAATACTAGAGAGTGGGAATCCCTATAGTTACTCCCATGCCAATTTTTGTTCGCTACCTGTAGTGCTGTTTTTTTTTTTTTTTTGGAATAATAGAATAATTTGAGTTTTATTTAAGTTCGCTTAGTTTTAAACATCAGACAAGCTATATATGGATGGATTATTATTTTTTTTTTTTCAAATGGGGAAAGACAAGGAAACAGTTAAGAAAAGTCAGAGATGTTGGGATTTCTGGTGCATTGAAGGCTGTGATGGAAAGGATTGCTTGATTTGAATTGCAAGTGGATTGGGTTGAAGAGAAATGAAAGTACAATTAAGGAAAGGGGAGAAAAAAAAGAGGATAAATTAAATTATGGGGAACACCTGTATTTACATAAACTGTTAGCTACAGATGAGTTGGCTCTCAGATAAGTAAAGTTAGGAGTTACAGCTTTTAAACTGTCAGATTTACGGGGCAGCTTTACCAAAGTCACTTTGGGTTCTGTGTCCTAAGGTAACTTGTTTAAATGGCTGGTTAATGAGATGTAGAAAGCAATGCAATGCTGCTGCTTCTCTAACCAGTTCTAGTTTTAGTTTATGCTCCAAGCATTGATGATGGTGTCATTCTAGGTCTTGATCATCGGAGGAGGAGTTGCTGGTCTGGCTTCTGCAGGAGCAGCTAAATCGATGGGTGCAGTTGTTCGTGGATTTGATACTAGGTAGGTGTGTGAAGATGATAGTATCAATCTGAAATGATTTGAAGATTAAGTACTTTGTGGCTGTATTACAATGAAAGCACTTGTACTGCACTGAATCACAATTCCTTTCCTACTGTTTTTCTTCCATTGTTACTCCTCCATTTTTTTTATACCTCAAAACAACCAAACCATCCAAGGAGTCCTTCTCATTAAATTACTCAGAACTATATGAACAAAAAACCATTGCTTTATGAAAATGAGAAAGTTAGGGCTTTTATCCAGAGTTTCCTATCTCTGTTCCTCTTGGAGACACAGGGAAAATAATCCTTATGCCCTCATTTATAGCTTGCTTTGATCCAGGTTCATACCTGCATGCTTTCATTCACCTCTACTTACTTCATCCCAGAGAGGCCACCTAGGACCTCTTTGGAGAGACTCTTCTTTCAATAGGCTGAAGAAGAGAAAGAGATCAAGTTATTTTACTTATGAATCTCAAGATGAAAGAACAGAAACTGCAGCTGCAGCAGCTTTAAATTCTGCTTTCCTTCTTTATGTTAGGAAGGATTATTTTGCCCCACAGCTATTTGTTAGAGCAGTAGACTGGGAAAATTACAGAGCATGTTTTTCTTCTTACAGCTACAGGGACTGCAAACTTGATTAAATTTTTTTCTACTAAATGGCCTTACATTGAATTCATTTGAGCTTAATACTGTATTTGCATTAAAATTACTTATACTTGTTTGTTTTTATGCAGAGATGGCATCTAGTGCTACTTAGCTATATGTAATACGAGAGAATAAAAATGACTGTATATCCAGATTTATGATGTGCAATATGAAAAAACCTTTGCTCTGGTTTGTTAGAAAATCTGCATATCCCTTAAAACAAACTGGAAAGTGTTGATTTTCTTTAAAAGCGTGATTAAAATCTGTCTAAAACTTCTCAGATTTGTTTAATTCCCTTCTTTTAGCATCATGTGTACTTTTATCTTGGTGTGCAAGAATGTTTGTGTTAAATCCTCTGCATGTTTTGAATTTTTACCTAACACTGCAATTTAGTCTCATTATTTACAGTGATACCACCTGATGCAAAATAAATCACAGATTTACAGGGTAACTGTAAAAAAAACCAAAACCAAACAACCAACCACCACCTCTAGTCCCCCCTGCTCCCCTCCCTCCCCCCAGTTTTTCCTGTGAAAATAAGACTTGCTGGTATTTTCCATTTTGCAGATTAAAGACAGGGCCATGAGTTGTGTATTTATCACCTATCTTAGGCATCTAAATTTGGGCTGTAGATTGACCTAGTCATGACAAGAGAAATGGGTGAGTAGAGTTAGTCAACAGCTAAGCTCCCAGCTTTGAGACTTTTCTTGGAGCAGCTCTGCTAACTATACAGGAAGCAGTAGGCTGCCTTTGTTCCTTATCCAAATATCTTCATTAGGGACGTAAAATTAGTGATGCAATTACTTTTTTAACTGAACACAGAAAGTTGAGGACTTTAGTTATGGTATGCTTAATCCTAGAATAAATTTTAGATCTCTTATCTGAAGAAGACTACTACTAAAAAAAAAACAGAAGAGTCATGGTGGGTTTTTAAAACAGTGGTTGTTCCCCAATTTTGTTTTCCTAGAGCTGCAGCTCTGGAACAGTTCAAGTCTCTTGGTGCTGAGCCTTTGGAAGTAGACATAAAGGAATCTGGAGAGGGGCAAGGTGGTTATGCTAAAGAAATGTCCAAAGAATTTATTGAGGCTGAAATGAAACTCTTTGCCAAACAGTGCCAAGATGTTGACATTATCATCACTACAGCACTTATTCCAGGTATGTTTTATATACAAGATGCTAATTTTCATTCTTCTTGTAGAAGTTGGCATGTTTTGGAGCTGTGCCTGCAGTTAATGAATTATGTCTGTGTGACCATGTAACTTTTCCCTTCCCTGATAAATGCCTGCTTTTAAAGTATGTGCCTTTTTTTTTTTTTACAACTTTTGTTTTCACAAATAGCAGTCTTTGACTCAATATCATCATGTTTTCTTATTAAACAAGGAGTAGAGAGTAATAAAGTGTGCATATTTATTGCATCACTGCACTGAAATCCAGTGGAAACAGTCCTGTGTTTTGTAATTGAAACTTAGTGAGGTAGAGCTGAGGTTTTAGTGCTCTGTATTGCACAACATCTGTCTTTTAATAACTTACGATGTGACATTTATTTTTTGTTTGTGACTTGAATTGTAAGATTGGATGTGATCTGTTTACTGAGGACAAAACTGGATTTGCCAGTGTCTTTGGTAGACTGCCCATGTATGCCTTTTTTATATGCTTGGGAGCAAGATGTTCTACCATCTCTTCTCTCTGCCTGTATAAACAAACCTTCTGTGTCATTTCATCCTAGGTGCCAGTTGCTTGAAAATTTTACTGACAAAAATAAGGTTTATAGAGAGAGAGAGAAAGGGAGAACTCATCTCCTGAGCTCTACAGATAAAAAGGTTTATTTCATGTTTAACGTAACATGCCTTGTCTTGTTAGGCAAAAAAGCTCCCATCTTGATTAAGAAAGATATGATTGAATCAATGAAGGAAGGTTCAGTTGTTGTGGATTTAGCTGCAGAAGCAGGAGGAAACATTGAGACTACAAAGCCTGGAGAAATGTATGTTCATAAGGTGAGCATTTTAGTCTGCAGATCTTTCTCATTTTGCATGATTTCACGTCATGTTTTGTAAACTGTATGCTGAAAATGAATAGCTGATTTTGCTATTTGGGCTTGAGTAATCCTTTACAATTGTATTTGGTCACTAGTCATCGCTATGTATAACAATTTGAAGAATTTTAAAGAATATACCTTTATATAGTGCTAATTTGGTTCTTAAGGTAAGCTAAACAGGGTCAGATTCTGTCAGTGTTCACAATGCAAAGCCTCTGCCTTAGCTCAGTATAATTTCAGCATCAGGAGGGTGTTGTCTCTGTATGTCTTTAGCTTTGCCAACATGACTATGTTTGCCCTAACATATCCAAACCACTTGTAACCCAAACTAGGAGTAGCATGAATTGCTTCATTAAACTAGGCAATTTTGCTCTGGACTGACCCTAACTATTTTGGTTTTGCTCCAGTGTTCGTTGTCTCAGTTGAGAGCTTGTTTTCTGCTTCTTGGGTTTTATTTTTGGTACTTCTGAGAAATCTGCTAGCACTTACAGAAATCTGTGTGATGAGATATAAAGTAGCAGATTTCCAAGGTTGTTATTTGGTAATGTAAGGACATAATGCTGTTAATATGCTGTTCTAGCAAAGCCTGTAGGACATACTGCTGCCATGGTTGTCATTCATATCAGCAGGGCTGTGTGTGTATATATATCATGAGTCACTCATTGTATTTGGTTTTGTGGTTTTCTTTTGATGTCATCACTTAAAAATTGAAATTAAGAGCGTGTAGAACAGAAGTAAGCAGATACTTGCATGAAGAATTTATATGGAGCACTTTTAGTCAGGGGAGTATTACCCCTGGATATAGTCTACTGGCACTGAGCTGTGGAAAAGAGCAGCAGTGCAGAACTATTAGCACTGTGCTGAAGCGTTCCATTAAGAAGCCAGAGTTCCTGGAAGCATGCATGAGTCTTAGCTATAAGTTGCAGGAGCAGTTTTTTAACACGAGCCTCCTTGAACATGAAGAGTGTATGCCAGCCTCAGCTACCCATACCTTCCAAGAGATCAAGAGTCTGATTGCCAGGTATACTCACATTTGTTCTTTAAACAGTGTGGATATATTATGGTACATCTTTATGTAAATGTGAACCTGGGTATATTACTTGCACAGCTAGCTAGCTCTGAGGAAGCTCCTTTCACTCCTCTGTCATAGAGAAAGTTGCCTCCAGTGCATGCCCTCCAGAAGGACTGAGAAGGTGCCAAGCGTTGGGCAGGATAATCGTTACCTGGTTACTTTAAGAAGCTAAGTTCTGAGAGAATGGTAGGATTTGGAGAGGACAAGCTCTTGCACCAATACATCTTCCTCTTTGTGTAGGCTCGTTCCTAAATAGCATTTAAGGTGTTGGGTTTAGTCATGTTGAATTCTGTAACTGTTGTGAGTAATCCTCCCCCAATTTAGTAACATTGGAGCTGCAGGTAGCAGTTTTAGCTGGGGATTAAAAACAGAAGTAAGTGAAACAGTTTGGATATATGTTTCCAGAAGGATGTATTGGAAGAAATGCTGCTTCTTCAGAGGTTGAATTAATCCTTGGTATTTTACTTGAATTTTTTTCAGGGTGTTACACACATTGGCTACACAGACCTGCCTAGTAGAATGGCTACTCAAGCCAGTACTCTGTATTCCAATAATATTATCAAACTGCTAAAGGCTATTAGTCCTGACAAAGAGAACTTCTACTTTGATCCAAAAGATGAATTTGATTATGGGACTCTGGATCATGTTGTTAGAGGAACTGTAGTAATGAAGGTAAGTCAGAAATATTCTCTTCTTAATTTGTGAGTGCATAGTTTGCATTTATCAGTGTTGTCTTTTTAAAATGCATTCAAATATACTGCATGCCAATAGACTTCAGATGTGGCTTGGTGGACAGTGTGGGCAACCCTGTTTGTATTCAGCTGAAAAGTCCTGTCCCTTTTTGTGACGGGAAACCTCTTTGCTTTTGTCTTCTTGTCATAGTTAAACAAATACCTGATGTCTACTACTGAAAAATAGGAAAAAGATTAAATTTGCATGTTGTATTCCTGTGATAAAAGCATAGTTATGTTTCAAACATGTTTTAAATTACTACAGGACCAGAAAAACATTCTTCCTTTTTTTTTTTAGTAAGTACATGTTTCTCTTTATATAAAAGTAACTTCAGAAAAAACTGGTGGAACTAAAATATGCAGGATACTTTAAGTTCTATGAGGAAATAATGGAATTAACTTAGGGCCTGGCCAGTATGGGCTCTCCTCCTGCAACTATTAAGAAATAATAATTTGCAGTTCAGGTAACAAGTGTTAATTTCTGTTGATTTTTGCTGCGCAATATTGCCGACATTTTGTAATGCTTATGATATCTTCTCTGGAGGAGGCTTTTATTGACTTCATTTCTGCCAGACCACTGAAGCGGTGTGTACAGCTCAGGTCTGACAGCTCCATCACTAATGCCACCACTGGCCCGAAGAACAGCAATAAATGTGAAACATCATGCTTGGTACCTAGCTGAGGTCTGGGCAGGCTCTGATTACAGTTTAGATCTGTAGCAGATTTTGCTCTTTCCAAGACCCCATTTTAGTTTGCGTAAATGTTTTCCATTTAAGAAACTTTACCCTTTATTTTGGTTCCTGCTTTCAAGCCTTGTGCTATTTTTCCACCAGGTGCTCTTGGACACTGATAGTGAATCTGGTCTGAAAAATGCGTAAACCACTATGATTAATTTGTTGAGGCTGTACTGATCATCCAGCCTTGCAAACTTCTGCTGATGCAGAAAAGGAGGATGTTCCTGTGGCATGGCTGTAGGATGTTAAGACTTATCTGAGTTGCAGGATTGAGAAGAGTAGGCTCCTCTAACTGTAAAGCATCTGCCGTGTTAGGGATAACTGTAAATATTTCTTGTCAGGATGGCAAGGTGATTTTCCCAGCACCTCCACCAAATAACATTCCTCAAGGACCCCCTGCGAAGCAGAAGACGGTAGCAGAGCTGGAAGCGGAAAAAGCAGCTACTATTACACCTTTTAGAAAAACTATGACTAGTGCATCTATATACACTGCAGGTAGGCAACTTCCAGAGTTGGAGAATCAGTGTAGAGTGCTCCTCATTTGGCTAATACTTTTAAGTGACTCCTCATCTCACTCATTCAGTTTAATAACTAGTCGGGAGAGCAGTTGATTGACTGGTGTATCCTAGTGCAAAATCAGTGTAGTGTAATAATTGCTTTTGAGATGGAAAATAAAATTTTAGAAATTTAACCAAAAGTATTACCATTTCAAACAGTGATGACTGATGTTGTGTGCATGCATGTGTTTTTGGCTTTATTTAAGTATCAGTAAAATACTTAAAATTCTGAAGCGCTCCTGCTAGGTACTGTGCCCATACTGTTCAGCAGAATCAATTCAATGCCATTGCTGTCTTCAACCTTTAATGTATTGTATGAGACTTAAATGCCCACAATCTGCTGAAGTACTGAGAATGGGACATTTGTCTTGGCAAATAAATATTGGCTCTTCTTGCCATTTGGTATTCTGTGTGCATTAGAACTTGCGCATGAGGCAATTAGTGTATTGAGTATTCTTATTTTTAACCTCTGTTCTTGATATGCGTGCTCTGAGTCTTCCAAGTAGTATCTCAACTTAATTGTGACTCTTTTACATTTTTGCTATAGAACAGGAGAGCAACAGAATTCAGTGTTGGTATAGAAACCTACCTTTGCTACTTTGTGTGCATGCATAACAAAGATGTGTATATTATATTTATGTTTTTATTTTCTATTGTAAAAGAAACACTAGTACTGAAAGAGTGTTGTAGTTGACAAAGATGATCCAGCTCATCTCGAAAGAAGTCCATGCATGAAACTCCATTTTGCTTTTAGCTCAATACTGGACTCCAATTTACACAGTTTAAATGTAAGAAACCATTGAAAAGTTATAGAAAAGTTTTGCTGTACTTTTCTTCTAGGCTTATCCAGCATGTTAGGACTGGGCATTGCAGCTCCTAATACTGCTTTCACGCAAATGGTGACGACATTTGGCCTAGCTGGTATAGTGGGCTACCATACAGTGTGGGGTGTCACTCCTGCTCTTCACTCTCCACTCATGTCAGTGACTAATGCTATCTCAGGTAAGTAGCTGTCACACAACTGCTTATTTCCTATTTGAAGTATACGCAGCTCCTTTTGCTCAAACTTCAGAAAGAAGTCTGCTGATACACCTTTTAAAATGCCAAAGAGCCTAGTACTACTTTGCATGTCTGAGTGTACTTCCATAAATAGCAGGGACATCTGAAACATAGTCTTTCTGACAGTATGTTTTCTAGAAAGAAGGGCAAATGTAATGCTGTGCATTTTTAATTTTTATAAGTTAATTTTTCACTCTTAACCTGTTTGTTTTAAAGTTTGTTTTACTTGGAGTGCTGCAGTCTCCCCTTTCATAGAACACATCTTTCCTTCCATCTCTCCAAAATGTTGCCCTGAAAATAACTTGTCTTTCATATTTTCTGCATTCTTTTTTTTCCTCTCCTCAAACTATGTGTTCTGAGAGAGGGGAAAAAAAACATTTCTAAGTGACCCGTAAGGTTCCTAAGTCTATAAATATGTAAGATTTTATATATCTCTGTGTGTATATATGTGCCAGGTCACGAGACCTATCTACTTTGGCTGTTAAAAGCAGAGGTTCTTTTATTGAACAAGTACTTGGAGGCTGACTCAGTGCTTGAGGCACTGTACTTCAAAACTATATTCATATACTATTTTTTTTTCTTTTGAAACATGTTTATGTTGCTGAAAAATATCATGGTAGTCTTTGTTTAAATAGTAATGTGTACAGTGTGGGTCAAAAATTGTGTTGACCGGTAGCTGTTTGACATCTGAAAGGAAACTTTCTATAGGTATAGGGCCTTTTAAGGTTCAGTAACACTTTTTTCTCTTTCAAATAGGGCTAACTGCAGTTGGTGGGCTGGTATTGATGGGAGGAAACTATCTCCCTGAAAACACTTCTCAAACTCTAGCAGTGCTTTCGGCCTTTATCTCTTCAGTCAATATTGCAGGTATGAATGTTACATTTTCTTCTGAGGGTAACTTTAAAGCAGTTGTGTAATTCTTATTTTTTCTGACAGCTCTTTAATTGTACAGATTCCAGAAATGCTGTTCTGGGAATTGGATCTGAGAGGATCCATCAATAAAGAACACCCTCCCATGTTCTGGGAATTGGATCTGAGAGGATCCATCAATAAAGAACACCCTCCTAAACACACAATTTTCACAGTATTTATTATACCTGGTTTGCACACCTTATGGTGTGACCTTTTTTTAGGGAAGCATTTAAATGTGCGTTTTACAGTGTCCTTTGGGTGATGATTATATAAAATATTTTTTTCTGTATATCCCAAGATGGTACTGCATTTGTCTTTGTATTCCTTTTCCTACTTGAAAAATATACTAGTGGCATAGAACAAAATTCTGCTTGCTTGAGCTTCAGAAGTCCCAGCTTCAAAAATAAAAAAGATAAGAAATTGAGCAATATGACTTAGAAATACTGTTTTTTGCTAGATTAGATAAAGGGACACAGTCATAAACTAAGCTGTGTCTTGCAGTTGGTGTAGAGTATGGAGTTAGAGCAAGTCCTCCAGGCTTTCCAGCTCCTCGTTTTATGAATTTCCTGTAAAGGTTAAAAAACAGGATCTCACCCTGGTGAGTTGTTGCCTGGTGGTTTTCCAGATTACTAGCTTTTCCAAGGCTTTATTGGTGTCAGTTGCTAACTTTTTGTGGTAATACGATTTAATGAAGTACCTCTCTTATAGCTTGGCATATGCTTAGTTTCAGATTTTATTTTTGTGAAACTGTTCCTTTTCTTTGGCCAGGTGGGTTTCTAGTTACACAGAGAATGCTGGATATGTTCAGGCGTCCCACAGATCCTCCTGAGTACAACTACTTGTACCTACTTCCTGGTGGTGCCTTTGTAGGAGGCTATGCGGCTGCTCTCAGCGGTGGCTATAATATTGAACAGGTAAGAAGATAACTTTGTGGCTCTTATCCCACTGTTCACAGCATGATACGCTTCTTCACTGCTTACTCTGTTGAGGAATAAATAGCAAATTAGCCATGGTCTTGTAATCAGCTACGTATTCCCACAAGGTCAGTCGGAAGTTGATTAACTTTAAGCTTGCAATAATACCCCAAATGCTGAATCTGCAAGCTTTTAAAAGCTTTGTGTTTGTTTGTTTGTTTTTTCCTGTAGAGCAGAGAGTACTCTGTTATTAATTGCACAGTTTTCCTAAATTACAGTTTAAATATTAGAGCAACTGCAGGAAGCAGTCTTTGGTTTAAATGTTTCTGAAAATTCAACTTGGTGTGACAATTGAAGTAAGTATGATATCTGGATAGGATGAGATTTTAACGCAGAGGGATGTACAGGGATTGTACCTATAGCACCTTTCGTGGTAAACTTTTTTGTTTGCATTTGATTAATAGTAAGAAAAATCAATCTGTAGGGCCTTCTATGTTTGGAAAAAGTGAATCCAAACATACCTTTATGCCAGGAGCTTGTAATATATTTGAGTTTTTTCAGTTATCTAGACATGTACGGCTCAGTTCGTTTATTCATATAAGTTTTTTTTATACTTTTTGAATTCAGATGTGCCATAAGAAAATTCCAAAACTATTCCTATAGTGAACAGGAAAGTTTAGCTTTACATTTGTGCTAAAGAAAAACTTGCTTCTGAACTGATCAGGAAAGTTTACTTGACTCAAGTTCAGTATTCATGGTGCAGATAAACCAAGGTCATAGTGCGAGGATAAAGTTTTAATAGGTACTGCATTTTAATTGTCCAAAATCACATCCTCTACAGGAGTTTCTCACAGTCAAGAGTTTTAACTTCAGTTAAAAAGTGAAGTTAATGTGTCTTAAAGAATGTGTCTTATACACATTCTGGAGAAATTAGACCTTTCATGTAATAATCAGAAAGATTTTTATAATGAGTATGCAATTTGTCTCTACTTCACGTATGCGTATTGACATTTTTCTTACTTTAAAGATTATGTATCTGGGCTCAGGCTTATGCTGTGTTGGTGCCCTGGCTGGTCTGTCCACACAAGGAACAGCTCGTCTTGGAAATGCTTTGGGTATGATTGGTGTTGCAGGAGGTTTAGCAGCAACTCTTGGAGGCCTTAAACCTTCACCTGAATTGTTGGCACAGATGTCAGGTGCAATGGCACTTGGTGGTACCATAGGTATGTATATGATACTATAAACCAACAATATATGCTGTGTACGTGCATTTATGCAAGCTGCATATATATATAAGGTACTGTATACCTCACAGGTGAATTGACTGAATTACAGTTAAGGCTTGTGGATGTTATTTTGCAAATATGCGAACAAAGAGCTTCTATTAATGCATCAGGATGTGGCAACGAATGGGGACACTGGTGGAAAAGCAGGAGTACATCATCTCTGTTAGGGAAACTGGGTATGGAGAGGTGAATGAACTTGCCCAACTCCATACTTCAGTTCCTGACTGAATGCTGCCAAATTCCATTTTTCACACTGGGCTTTCTTCACAGAAAATGTTGAATTTCTCAATATATAGTGAAGTTTCTAAGAACATGATGCGCTTTAGTCTTCTCCCTAATTTCTGTGATAGCCTCATTGCACAAAATACACATATGCAGCTTTCAGTTAAATGCCATAGCAATTTCTAGTGTAGAACAAACTTTTCCATTGGAACAGGCATGCGTGTGCCTGTATTCATTGCACACTGAATTGTGATACATTAATTTCTAGCTGCACAGGCTGGTTGCGTTTTGTAAGACTTCCCTTCTGTCTTCAACTCTCAATAGGTTTGACGATTGCTAAACGCATCCAGATTACGGATCTGCCTCAGCTAGTGGCTGCTTTTCATAGTTTGGTTGGTTTGGCTGCTGTGCTCACCTGTGTAGCAGAATACATGATTGAATATCCTCACTTCGCTACTGATCCAGCAGCAAACCTCACCAAGATTGTGGCATACCTTGGCACATACATTGGTGGAGTGACTTTCAGTGGCTCTCTTGTTGCGTATGGAAAACTGCAAGGTGAGACCTTCCATTCAGAATTAAGTATTTTTTAAAGGTTTCTTTTTACCCCCAGGGTTTAGCTTGGCCTTTAGACTGGTGTAATTGGAAAGAAACCTCGTATTTTGCATCAGGTAAAAGTTTATGTATTTAATTGTTATGAACGTACTTTTTAAATTCTATTTAATTTGTGTACAACTTTAGTTATGAAAGGTTTGTCTTCAGTGCTTGGACATACCACTGCTATTAATTACCAAGTCATGTAAGCTTCCCTCAGTTCATCTTGTCTGGAAGGAAGTGTTGTTTTGTTGTTGTTAAGACACTACCTGACACTTTCTCTAGTTGATTTTTATTGAACTTTTTTGATCACAACTTTGTATTCCTGAGTAGACATTTTAATTGAAACCCAGGTGTTGCTGGAGTCAGGGAGCACTGCTAATATTTATCAGATTTTGTTATTAGCATTGCAGGCTTCATTTAGGTAGGTAGTTTGCAGTATTGGTTGAGACTGCCTCACTTTTAACCATTCAGTTCACTCTCTGTTTACCTACTGTGCAAACTCCATGCTCCATACCTCTTAACTGTTTTAGTAGATAGGCATTCTAGATTAAATACTCACTAATTCCTGATTCTCATGCACCTGAAGGTTTCTTTATTGCATTTATTTTTGGTTTTGTAAGCATGCAGCTTTTGAGAGGCTGAGATAATACCTGTACTAAGAAGTTCCGTCTAAGAGCTTCCTATTACTAATCCTGTTATTAGCTTTGCAATAGTTCTTTGGGAAACATCTGTTTGCTTTCTTCAGTGTTTATGAGACCAGCAATTGAAGGAGGAAGCATAACACGGATGGAAAGCTGTCTTCTCTAATAATCTTTTGAAGGATTTGTCAGTAGTATGTATTTCTGCTAAGTGGTTACTGATTTATTTCTTCTTGGTTATTTTTTTTGCTGTTCTTCATCATCCCCCCCTCCACCCCTTTAGTGATTTGTACGCATGTCCCCAGTGAACTTCAGTGTCTGTTTCAGCCCACTCTACTGTTTTTGCTTATTCCCGCCCCCCTCCTCCCCCAGGCCTTGCATTTTCTTATCAGCACAATAATAATAAGCTTATACGTACTGTTGAAGTAGAGGTAGTGGGTCACACAATTTGACTCCTAGTCTGAGACTGTCAGTTCATTCTTTCCCTTGAATTTACCTAAATTTAAATGAGACGCTCGGCAAGTAGCTACTTACACTGAAAGTAACAGATAGACTTGTATTATTTTTACTCTTTGCTGTGTTGTTTGTGGGGAAAAAAAAAAGCCTATGGTGAAAATAAATATGTAGTTGTCTTTTTAAACTGAATCATACAAATACTGAACCCTTTTTCACCTTAAGTCTCTGCCAATGTGGGAAGCTGTGGGAAGTCTGTGTGACTCAGGGTACTGGTGAAATTAAAGCATTTGAAAGCAGGTGTGTTTTATATTTGGGATTATCTGCATAGTCGTATTTTTCTAAGCACACAGCTTTTGAGAGACTTGAGAATAATACCTGTACTAAGAAGTTCCGGCTAAAAGCTTCCTGTAACAGAGCTTCATACACAACATGCAAAGAATTGGGGCCAGAATAAAAGTACATTTTTTTAAAAAAAAGAAAAGACTTTTCAGGAGAAGAGATTTTTGTTATTATTCTGAAGGACTTCAGTGAGATTAGGCAGTAAAACAAGAGTTCAAACAGGAGTATTTGAGAATCTAGACTAAGTGTGAATGTCTTGCAGTACTGAGTCAGCACAAGGTCTCAGCTTCCACTAACTTATTTTCTGCCCCTCCCTTTTTCTCTTTTAATTTTTTTTTGCTGAGGTATTCAGTCTTCTCTGAGGCAAGAGACAGGCTTTCCTGCATGTATGTATCAATCTCTGAATATGCATTTGATTGCAGGTGTCCTGAATTCCGCACCACTGCTCTTGCCTGGTCGACATGCATTGAATGCAGGTTTGCTGGCTGCCAGCTTTGGCGGGATGGTTCCGTACATGATTGATCCTAGTTACACTACGGGAATTACTTGCTTAGGTTCTGTGTCAGCTCTGTCAGCCATAATGGTAAGCTGGGGAATTGTAGGAGGTGAAAAAAATTAAACAAGCAGTTTGTTCTTCAGCTTTGCAAGTTTCCTCTAAATGATTGTATTTTAGCACCCTGAGCCATGATTGTTGCAGTACTTGAATGCTCCCTTGCAGTAGCAACAGCTGATTTGCCTAAACCTAGCTGTAAACCAGAACTGTTCAGGGAACAGGCATGTTATATATAACTAGTTTTTGCAACTATGACTTCATGGAGCCTTTTATATGACAAACTGGTATTTTAAAAGACTTCTTTGAAAGTTTATCCTTAAAATACTTAAAAGAGCACTGGATCTACAGGTTATCATCATAACTTAATAAGATTATCCCCATGTGTAACTCCCCCCGATTCACTTGCACCAGCTGTTGCAGAATTTACCCTGAATGTTACCATTCTGTAAACCCAGTCTTGCAAAGACTGCTCCGTATGGATCCTTTAATGGTATGAGCAGTTCCATGGAGTTGGTAGGATATGTTTGCAAGTAAAAATATGTGGCGAAGCACAGGGTTAGGACTGGCATACCTTTCTATCCTCTCTCTGAAGGCAGATTTGATAAGTCCAATTCTCAGGCTGTATCTTGATGTCTCCTACATTGAAAATAGTTGAATAGGTTATTAAGTAAAGATAATTATTTTTCAGTGCTGCAGGCAGACTTTTTTCTGTATGTTCTTAGTTGTAGCTTATACTGAAGTATTTTCTTTCCTCTTCCAGGGTGTCACTTTAACAGCGGCTATTGGAGGTGCTGACATGCCTGTAGTTATTACTGTCCTGAACAGTTACTCTGGATGGGCTTTGTGTGCTGAGGGTTTCCTGCTGAACAACAACTTGCTGACCATTGTTGGTGCACTCATTGGTTCCTCTGGGGCCATCCTCTCTTACATCATGTGTGTGGTAAGAAGTCAGCAGAAATTGTGCTTGTTTTCCAAGTAATGAAAAACGAAAAACCTTACTCATCATGTTTGCTAGGAAGATAAGCAATCAGAAGGCCAAACCGCTAGAAAATTGTCTTTGGTTTGGAGAGGTATGTCCTTCAAAACTGAGGACAACCTTTGCGTTGAGTTGGGCATTGAGGGTTTGAATATGGGCTCAAATCAGTATGATTACTTGTCCTCAACTGTGAAGTTTTTTGTTTTTTTTTTTTTTTTTGTTGTTTTGTCATGTCACTCTGCAGTGTTGTTAAATTTAAGCTAAATTTAAAATTTGTTAGCAGGAGATACTTTTAGTGAGTTCCTCTAGAAAAAAAAAGGTTTGGTTTGATTCTCTAGTAATACAAAGTTTGATTTTTGGAGTATAGGAAAGTGTGCTTTCTTCAGAGCAGCCACTTTGAAGTACCACAGGGTGGCAGCAGACTTGCATTAGTGTACTGCTGATACTAATGTCTCTGTCAAAGGAAACTTGAGCTTCAACTCTGCGTCGAAGTCCTATTGCATTGTTAGTAATGGTCTCCTTTTCTCTGGAACGTTTGTACAGAAGTCCGTTGTTTTCCTTTGTCTCTTTTTTTTTTTTTTTTTTAAAGATGGAGAGCTAATGACTTAAAGAAAACTGTTCACAGTGCAACATGTGCCAACCTCATGATTCTCTGTTGTGTAACTCTATTTCACTTCTGCTCTTGTGTTCTTGTGTGATAAATGTTGCTGTTCTCCTGTCCTATAGTCAGCCCTGGCAGCTGTCTTTTCCTTTGTCTCTGCTCATAAATAGTATTGATACCATGTTAGGAATGTTCAGTATCATTAATTTTCATCTCTCTTGAGGAACAATTTCAGAAAAGCTTAAAAAAGTATTTTTGTGCAGCTTCATGGAGGTGAGTTCAAATGAACAATCCCAGGTATGAATTTTAAAGAATCTTGTTCTTTCTTGAACATTTTGTATCTCCTTATTAAAATGAAATCAGATAACGTGGCTCATGGGACATGTTTTTATATATAAATATGTATGTATATGTATTTGTATAAAGGCAACAATTTAGTCCATATCAGTAGAAAGATGATGCTTATGGACAGCACAGGGATGAAAAGTATGTTCTTTAAAGATCAAATTCTTGTAAGTCTTGGTGAAAATATGATCTGTTTGGTACGTATTTACCAGTAGGCATAGTCACTCTATACCTCCATTTTTCTTTTACTGTTCCCTTCCTTTTTTATTTATTTTTATTGCTAGCTCCTCTAGGCATTCACAGAGTTTTGAGTTGGATGGGACTTTGAGCAGTGTGGTCTGGTGGAAGGTGTCCCTGCCCATGGAAGGGGTGTTGGAACTAGATGATCTTTAAGGTCCCTTACAACTCTAACCGTTCTATGATTCTGTAATATTTGCATCTGTTGGTTGGAGGTATCTAGGTAAATAAGAAGCCTGGAGAAATAATTAGCAAAATAATTAGGCAGTGACAGAGTGGCTTTCCTCTATGTATTTCTCAAATTTCAGGAATTTAGTTTTTTGAGGTAGCATTCTAGAAATCTTGTGCTACTTTACGTAAGCTTAGACAATTAAAGTTGATTAGCCAGTAAAATTAAAATTATTTTGTATAGTTTCTGCACAATAAGCAGAATAACTTGTTTCTAGCCCAGCATTTTTCTTTTGTGCTTTGCTTCCTTTAATGGAAATCATTACTTCTGGAAGCATTGTTATAATCAGGGGATTCAGTATCATTGTCTTGAAGCTGCAGTTCAGGAGCAAAAGTGCTCTGGAGTTTGAATAAACTCTGCTTTAGGCTGTTGCAACCTGTGCTAATGAAGCAACAGCTCTTCCCTTCCCCCCCCCCCCCCCCCCCCCCCAAATATGACTTCCATCCAGAGCAGTATATTTATTGAAGCTTATCTAGTACAGATTAGGTGTTTGTAGAAACATCTTAATGGTTGAAACCTCCTTTTTACAACATTTCCAATTACTTTTTGTGATAAAACTGTAGCTTAATCACCCAAAGCCTATCCAGATAATCTCTTAAAGCTTGAGTTCATAAAACTGGCCAACGTGTATTCAGATAACTACTTAGTTTTTGCACTCCTATCTGCTTGGATTTCAACCCATCCCTCTTTTGTGCCTATTAGCAGGGTGAGTTAAGGACAAAGAATTTAACTTCAAAACAAAAAAGCAAAGGCCTGTACTGTTCACTCATCCTGTGAATTGTGACTTCTTTTAAAATACTAACACAAAGTGTGTTCTTCAGATTGTGTTACCGTGTCCTTCTGCCTTTTTTTTTTTTTTTTTGCAGAGTGAGTACTTGATGATTGCAACTGTAGTATTATAATCAGTATGCTTACGGATGGGGAAAACCCTTCAGAGAAAGAGGAAGTGTTACTTGGGATGATGAAACAGAGCAAGAGAAAGGACAAGTTGTGTTAATTTTATAAACTGTATGCTGACCCATCAACTGTACTAGCTGTGCGGTTTCTGTCGGTAGAGTGGAAGGACTTGGAGTTGTCAGGGATCAAAGGTCTGGTTATCCCTGGGCTGTAAGCTTCAGGCCAGTATCACCTGTGTATGCACAGCAGAGAGGACTTTTTGCTAGTAGTTGGGTTATCTATGAATGGTGAAGCCTACACTTTATTCATATGCGGTCTGTGGTGGTAAAGAAGGTGAAAGAGGCTCTAGGAGAGTTTTCACATGGTCCCTGTGCTGAGTAGGTCTTAGCTGCATGGTTTAGTTGTTGCTTGATGAGGTCTTGGCTCATTTTGAAGCCTTCTGTACCACCCCCTTTTTTGCCAGACTTCCCTCCTCTTCTTGGCTCTTCTGGTGCAGAACTGGGCAAGGTGCTTCAATCTCCTGCTTGCTTTGTGTGGATTCTCAGACTTCTAGTAATATCTGAACTTTACTTTTTCCTTTGGCCTGGTCTTAGTTTTGTCTTTTGGTTTAGCTATGCATAGAGAGTGCTTTACTGCTTGTAAGCTTAGCGTGCACAACATTTGAAGATGGTGTTCTGTCTCAGCTGTCTTATCTGACACAACTGCTGTAACAGACTAAGTATCGGTTTTCCTGTTTGAAGGTTTAATATTCTGATACATGGCAAAGGCAGTGTGTTCTTTGATGGCATGAACTACTGCCTACTGCAGTCTGTAGAAAGATGCTGATTTCACTGCATTTGTATGCTTTCCTTACAGTATCTGAAACAGGGATGTTTTGTCAGGATAAACAAAAGTCCTTCTAACATCTTCGCTGTGCTCGTTTGCTAGATGATGAGTTTCACAGAATGGCATACCTTCTCAGGCTGCAGCAAAAAACCTGTGGAGTTACATGATTTGAAATATAAGTGGAAAATGGACACTTGGAAGGATACTTTTCTGTAGATGTTTCCTCTCCCTTGCATGTGTGCCTCCGTTATTTTTTGGTTTCTGAGCTAGCACAGCAGATGTATGACACACATGTTTAATTGAAGAAGCAATTTATCCTGTTCCTTTCCTGCTTTTAAAGTTTTGTTTACTGCAGTTACAAGTTTTGCCTACTTCAGATATTGCCAGATACTGCTTTGGGACCACACTCACAAGGAGACATGCCAAGTGAGCATTTAGCCAATGGCTTTTCCTGGCTATGTATCTACCGAGCTGAATTTTCAGGATGTGTTCTCTTAAAGCTCCTAGTTTAAGATCTCTTGTTCCCCTTTGGTGCTCACCCAGTAAGTTAATAGCCCCCTTCAGTTCAATACAATTTGTTTTGAGTTAGCATTTGGTTAGTTTTGTGTGGCTGGTTAGTTTTGTGTGGCTGCTTAGCTTTGTTGTGTTCTTTCCTGTCTTTGCTTCTGTATTATAACTAAAAGCTACGTGGTTTCCATGTGGTCATATAGCAGTTCTGTGCTTACATGTTTAATTGCTCAAGAACTTAAGGAAGTATCTTGCAAAAATTTTGTGTGTGTGTGTATGTATGTTAAAAAAATTAAAAATTCTTTCATCAAATATGCATTCATTTATATCCCTCCCCTTGAAGAACAGAAAGAGACTGGTATTTGCTGTTTGTGTTGTTCTTTTCTTGGGGCAATGCTGATGCTCTTTCATTGCATGTGTAATGTAATGTGTTAGAAGCTGATGTTTGGATATTGTTGTGTTGATCTGGGTCTCTTTTAAGGATCCTATTTTAAGAAGTTTTGAGTTGTAAGCAGGCAAAACCAGCAGATAAAGACTATTGTCAGGAGGGCTTTAATATTTTCAGAAGTTTTCTTTGTGGACATCTGCTCTCCTCTATTTTTGGATTTCATCTTTAACTGATCAAAAACCTCTTGTCTTTCAGGCTATGAACCGCTCCCTTGCCAATGTGATTTTAGGGGGCTATGGCACCACATCAACAGCTGGTGGGAAGCCCATGGAAATTACTGGAACCCACACAGAAATCAATGTGGACAATGCCATTGAAATGATAAAGGAAGCCAATAATATTATTATTACTCCAGGTAAGACACCCTTGACTCATACAGCAAGATGTTCACAGGATGTATTATTAAAAAAAACCACCACAAACAAATAAAAACAAAAACCCCAAACAAAACAAAAAACTGGAGTGTGTAAAATATCAACTGGGTCTGTGGGATCTGTTGGTCATCATTCCTCTGTGTAGGCGTGTATGCCACTTTATTTTTGCTTGTGTGTATCTCTTCAAACTTTGTTCTATTTATTTACATTTTAAATTCTTCAGGACAAAGACTATCTTTTGTAAACTATGTTTACAGTTAATTTTGTGTGCACCTATTGTGGTGTGAGTTTCCAAGCACTACCACAGTACTAGCGATACCAATTACAAAATATCTGTCTGTTAATTTACCGAAAAAAAGGATTTTGTTTACGCTTCTCATCTACTTGCTCAATTATGCATTGTGTTATTAAAAAAAAGCAGAAAAACATCTAAAACTTAGTATACCATAACTACTGGCATTAAAGTAGAAAAAAACCCTGAAAACAAAACCCCTGATTGTCTGAAGCTATGATGTTGGCTGTAGGCTCATATGGTTCAGTAGTGTGTTCCCTGTTAGGTGACATCAGATACATAGGAGCTCAAGACTCGTTTTCCTTCAATTGAATGGCATAGCTATTGTTTTAAATTTATTTTAGTGTTAGAATGAGAAGAATACTAAAAAATAGTCATCTTTCATTTTGTTTCAACTTCAATGAAAACATCAGTTAGGTAGGGGTCTAATTGGGGAAGTTACCTTTGTTTCCAATAAAGCTTGCAAACATCTTCAAGGAGTTTGCCTCTTGCTCCTGTGATCAAACCTTGAGGACACCATTAATAATTTATACTCTCAATTTTCTTCCGTGGCATTATTGCTCTGATTAATTAATTCAGGCAGAAAGACTGAAAAGATTATTTGCTGCTAAAAGCTATGTTCACCTACTAGATTTGCATTAGGCAAATCCAGAATTTTGTTGAGGATAACGGTGGTGAAGTAACCTGATAGTAGCCTCTTTATCAATTTTTTAATGCACGTGTCTGAAACATCCTTTTCTGACAGAGAAAGAAACATGTATTTTTGTGAAGCTGACGTATAAGTTACATGTGTAGTCTGACTGGTTAAATGACTATGCTGTTAGTGGTCAGGAGAAGTTAATCCCATGCTCTCTTTTGGTCAGGAGACCAAAAAGAAAAGATGAATTACAGTGGCCAGGCTGGGAATATATGAGTATCTGATGTATGCATGTGTATCTATAGATAGATATATATAACTTTTTTGTTTGTTTATTTTTAATTATGAGAGCTTCTGTTTGTGTGAAAGGTACACTTACGGTCTGTAACTGTTCTGTCTGCACTGAAACAGAAAAATAGCTTAAAATTTGGAAATTCTTTCAGGTTATGGTTTGTGTGCAGCGAAAGCTCAGTACCCCATAGCTGATCTGGTGAAGATGTTGAGAGAGCAAGGGAAAAATGTCAGGTAAGTATTTTCCTTGATGAAAAGTATTACAGTTTGGGTTTGTGATGTGTGGTGATTCCCCCCCTCCCCCCCATTCTATTACAGTTCTATTTACAAGTCTTTGTTTTGGTTTGATTTTTCTTTCAGCAGTCTCTCTGTCAGAAATACTAGCTGGAGAAGTGCTCTAGTCTTACTAACGTATAGCTGAATGTCTAGAAATTTCACGCTTCAGTGTAAAAGATCCCTTACTCCCTTACATGCTTCTTAAATTTGGGTTTTGGAAGTTGTCCCAGCCATTGCAGAATAATTTTTTGTTGGTTTCGTTTTGTTTTGTTTGGTGTCATGCTGAAGTTCAATTAAAAAGAATGGCTTTAAAACTTAATAATTCTTATTGTAGCCACAAAATCTTACTTTTTTGAAAGGTAAGTTAGCTCCTTTAGATACATATGCTCTGCTTTTGGATATCATAGTATCTTTCTACAAAACAAGCAGTGAAGTTTTTTGTAAAATAAAATTTTAATGGGGCCATTTGTATTGTGTTCAAGAGAACAGTTAGCAGGGTGGAGGTTGAACAGCTCTGTGAAAGCAACCACTTTGTGGAAATATGTTACTGACTTCAGTGCAGGGAGAATAGTTTTTCTTTATGCTTATAGCCAGTGGGAGAGAACATGGGCCTAATTTCAGTGCTTTGAATTGCCCTCTAGAGAAAGCTCCATTAGGGGGGATTGTTTACTAGGCTAAAATAGCTTTAATAATTTATTTTTTTTAAGTCCTAATTTCCTATGGAAATGGACCTCTCTGATTGGGGAATAGTTAAAGGGGTGTGATGGGGATAGTTGAGGCTCCTAGGCTGGAAGTGACCTGCAGCATGGAGAAGTATTTGTGGGGTCAGCCTGATACGAAGTGGAAGAGTAGATCAGGTAGCAGCCTCTGCACCAAGAACATGGGACTCAGGAGCTCCTATTTTTGGACTGATGTGCTGCATGCTGTGCCTCTGTTAAAATTAGATCTTCTGTCTGTTGCATTCCTTGAAGTCCTCCTAAATCAATCAGCGTGATCAGCAGGACTTCAGCTTCCACAGGATATACTGCCTCTTTTCTCTTTGCTCCTTCCAAGCAGTAGGGGTGTAGTATCTTCTCTCACACCATACTTCAAAGGTTTCTACAGTCTTGCTTGTTCAGAAAGTAGGCAGTGAACTAGCTGAGGTCTGAGGAAGTAAACTGCTGTTACTGTTTTAATGTAACCCGAATCTCCGCAGAATCGCAGATTAGCTGAAGTTAAAGAGATCTCTGGAGATTGTCTAGTTCAGCCATGCCTGTCGCTCAAACCAGAGTCAACTGGAGCAGGTTTCTTAGGATCTTGTCCAGATGGGTTTTGAATATCTGGTCTGCAGAGGCAGAGACTTGACAGCCTCTCTGAGCAGTCTGTTCCAACGTTCAGTCACCCTTAGAGTAGAGCAGGTTTTTCCTGTGTTTCAGTTTGGGACCATTGCCTCTTGTGTGTTCACTGGATACCACTGAGAAGAATCTGGCTCTGTCTTCTTTACTCCTCTCCATCAGTATTTATTCATAGTGGTATAGAGCCTTTTCTTCTGCAGGCTGAAGAATCCCATCTCTCAGATTCTCCTCTTGTGACAGATACTCCAGTCTGTTAAGGAACTTAGACCTACTCTTACCGGGTTCCCATAAGTTTTTGCAATTACAAGCAAGACTGTTATTAGAGTTCTTTGAGACTTGCGTGGGAGGATTATTGGAGTGCATATGGCCAGTCTCATGGATTTATTCTGCTGGAGTGGTGCTCCAAAGAGCAGAGGTAATTCTTAGGTGCCAGTATTGGTCTCAAGTCCTTTCCTTCTTCAGTTTTTCATAGACCTTATAGATATTGAAAGTACTGGAAAGTTAGCATCATGCCTCCCTTGCTGATTGTTTCGGAAACTATTATGGTAACTTGATATTTTAAATTTAGTCAAGTCTCAGTTACCATTTGAAACAAGATATTTGGACAGATGCTGGCTAGCCAGACTCATTCTCTGATTTCCATGTGTTTATTTCAATTAGATGGTAACTTTCCTTTGGAATCAGTATTCTAGCGATTAGTGGTTTTTGGTGGTGTTTTTCCTTCCACTATTTTTCCAAGCTTATTGAAAAGTTGCATATAAATTTTTGCAGTGTTTTACAGCATGTATTGTGATGGATAACAATAGGTTGGTGTAGGGTTTAACAGCAATTACTTACTAGTGTTTACCCAGAATGTTGCAATTTTGCATATAAAATTGCTTTATTAAATGCATTTATTCACGCATAAATGAGAAATGGGGGTATGTGCTGGTGTATCTGCTTCCTGGAGTAGTTCTCTTCACACCTTATATTTAGCAGAAGCTCCGTGTGTGTCCAAATTGCATTAAAAATTTTGAAGACCCCCTTAGTTGTGCAACAAAAGAACCTTTCTTGGCTAATGCAATGACAGTGTCACGTGCTTTTGGCTTTCAGTGCTTCTCGGGGGCGAGCTTTATTTTTTATCAGCCTTGGTGAAATAAAAAATTATTGGTTTTGCCTTTTATGTTGGCTTTGCAGGGGAGAAATGTGAATGAATCCTTGAAATAACTAGCTTATATTTGAAATGAGTCAATTTCAGGAAGGGATCACTGCAGTGGTTACCTAGTATTTTAATGAAATAAATCTGTATTTACAGTTTGTGGTAATTCAGGCCTTTCATCACTTTGCGGAGCTCCCACGGTGTTCATTGAGTGCAGCTGCTGTCCCTCTGGTTTCAGTAGGCCTGGAGTGCCTCGGGACCCTAGTACACTCACCATCCAGATGTAGTGACACTCTCACACATCCGCTGTGGAGGGGTGCCAGCATGGACATACGATTGTCATAAATTTGTAATGCCCGTACTGTGCCAAGAAAAATTGCATTTGTCATATGGCCTTTTTTTTCTTCGTGGTTAACGATTGATCCAGAGGAGCTGCTGTTTTCATTTACTTTGCCTATAGCCATAACATTCTTAGTGAAGAGCGCAGATTATATAACATGATGCGTAACCTTTGACTAGGGTTTAAATTTGGAAATACGGAAGAGTTTGGAAACTTCAGACTGTTTTAGTTATTAAATTGCATAGCTAAGATCATCGCTTAGTTGAGATGGACTTGCAGCAGATCACATCTTTAATGCATTAGTAGGATCACATAGCGGGCTGGATATTGCTGAGCCTTCATTATAGCTTTCTCTGGTTATGGAGGGGTAAAACAACAAAACTTTTCATAGGCTAAGTCCTGTAGTCCCCAGAATCCATTGGCCTTGGAGAGGAAATGCTTGTTCTACAACTGGTGTCATGTTTGTGCAAAGTTACAACTGAGGAAATTGTTGAACATTCTCGTCTTAACGAAGCTCTTCAACCACATGCTGTGTTGTTTGAAGGCCCCTAGTTGTGAAATTCTGATTTCTTCTATACAATTAAGTTATATTCTATAGTAATTCTATGTATAGATACATAATTATTCTATAGAATTATAGTACAGTTTTAAACTGTATACATTCTCATGCATGCATAGATAATTGATGCTGTCCATGTCCATATCAAGTTAACTGTCTTAGCTTTTGCCATAGTATGACTTCCCTAAGACTTTTTCTGTCCACGTTTTGCTTTCCTGCATAGTAAGAAATTCTCGAGGAAAAAGTATTGCAAGGTAAAAGGACTCTTAAAATTGTGCTTTGTGTAGACTTTCTAAATGTAACTCATAATTAAACACGGTAGTTTTCTGGTAACTCTCATAGTTGAGAGAAATGCTGATTACTTCTTTAACAGCGTTTCAAAGTAGTTGATAATACATTAGTGTTTTGGTTTGGGTTTTTTTTAACATAGTTTTTATAGGTGCGTATCTTGAAGGACTTACATTTCTGTCTTTTGATGCTGGAGAATCTAATTACTTTTGGGCACATGGAAACATGAGTTTCTTACATTTTTGAAAATGTGATAGCATGAGTTTAATCTTGGATCTACATTTTTTGATATTTATTGTTACCTCTACGTCTGGGCTCTAGTCATGTGTTTAGGGTTTTGTGTTTATTTTTCGTTTTTTTTTTTTCTGTCTGTTGTTCTCATTGCTTGTGAGTAACACAACATGTGGATGGGTACCACCTACACATTCATCTATGACTTAATAAATAAAACTGATTAACTTGAATTATTTAATTACATCAATTTACAATCATCATTCTTTGTTGCTCTATGAGAAAATGTAGAAAAATTTTAAAAGTGCTGTCCCAACTGTCTTAGCATGCTGCATAGCTCAGGTGCGTGTAAGATGAAGATGGAAATTGCTGTCACTGCTGAACGGCAGCATAAAAGCAACGCACATTGATGCAGGTTTCTAGGAAGCTGAAGTATGCTTACCAGGAACACACTAAGTGTGTACATGTGTGTCAGTTCTCAATTTGTTTCTTATAGTCAAATTAACTGGCTGCCTTCTGAATCATTAGTGCTGCAGATGTGTTAGCTGAAGTGTCGTATCAGTGTGGCTAGAGTGAGCTAGCAAGCCTTGCTGTACCCTGTCCACTTCTGGAAGGATGCAGCTGTAGCTGTATGCTCCTGGGTGTGTATTGTAGGGATGTCGCTCGTTCCCTGTAGGTCATCTCAGCTCTGGGTGAGCTTACTAGGTCAGTTTATGATGCATTGTGGAGGCAGGCTCTTCTGTCTTCCCTGCAGTTGGGAGGGTTATTGCATTGAGCTAAGGCCCATGCCATGCATTTAGATCTTGCCCCTGCTGTGATAAACCGTAGTGGCTGGAAATAGTACCAACCCTCACTTAAGTATGCTTAATTTAACTAATTTAATTCAGTTAAATTTAAACTGACCTGACCCCAGCAGAGCCACTGAGCTTAGTCCATGCTGAAGTACTGTTGCTGGGGAGGTGGTTTTGCCTCAGGCATGACACCAGGCCTAAGATAGCTATGTGCTTTGATGCTAGTAATCTACATAGTCGTCTGTAACGTGTGATGGGAGCATTATACTGTGATACTTACAAGTCCTGCTACACTGCAACTGTTGTTATATGGCAGGATTAAAGCTGTGGAATATCCGAGTGGTGCACTTCTCAGTTCATCTAGGGGTGTTTTGGTGTTATGTTTTTTTTTCTTCCTGTTACCTTGAAAAACAGATTGTACTGGAAACAGAGGTGGAGAAGTGTCAAAACACGAATAAAGTGAATGGAGTGGGGGGAAGAGGAGGTGAGGAAAAACCCTGGGGCAAATTGTTCTCTGTATATACAGTATCTAAAGTGTTGAGTAAGCTGAATTAAGCACCAGCCAGATGTTTGTTACTTACATCACTCTGTCCAGCTTTGGCATAATGACAGGAATCCTATCTTTACATGGGTGAAGTGATCTTGAAACACTTCTGTGTTGGGTTAGGTAGGTGCTAGCTCTTTCAGTATTGATTAAAAGAATGTTATCTATCCAGTTGTAATAAAGACAGATGCTGACTTTATGAACTGTATTAAAAGTAACTTAAATTCTGAGATTTTTTTAGTAATTTTTCATGCAGTAGTTGTCTTTTCATGCTACTATAATAAACTTCATATTACCTTAAGTAACTTCCCCCCCTTCCCTCTCTCAATTTAAGTGCTTTTTATGCTGAAAATGCTGTCCTAGATAGTCTAAGTTTAAAACAAAATGTTGCACTCTCTGTATTACAAGAAAAGCTTAAAAATATTAACTAATTTTTGAGTGTGCTGTATTGTCTTTTTAAAGCTAAAAAGTATCCAAAAGAGGCTGATTAAAAGGCTGAATGTCCTTGCCTGGTACTTATGCTGTTTAGGTGTGAAGTCTTAGTAACAAGGAGATGCATGCTCACTTCAGTGTATCTGACAATTGGAGGTGATAAGCAAGCCCCATGTTACATGGTCAGAGTTAAGAGAAAAAATTCCTGGTGAATTCCGAGTTTCAGTGAGCTACTAGAATAATGTTTCAAGTCAGACACAGCATGATTGTGAACTTTTGTTATGGGTAAAATATATGCAGACTGAAAACTTAATGTCATGTAAACAGAAAGTCAAAAAGAGTGTGAGATTTCTGCTTGATTTAAAAAGAAACCAACCAACATAAGGGAGTTCCTTCATAACTGATATTAAAAGCATATCAAAGAAACTTACCAATTTTTCACTTTAAACTATTTCTACCATAAAACATGTCTCTCTTTTAAAATCATTCGTGTTTTGAATTTTTGAATATGAATGAGGTTCATATTTTGAACATCTGGGAGAGCATATCTGACAAAAATGTTTCTGCCATAATGCACATAGCTTTGAAGAACTGGTGCTGTTGTGTGTCAGGAGAAGACACATAGCTCTTATTAGGCATGCTGGGAGCCATCAAGGATTTTAGCTATCTTTTATATGCTTACCTGAATTCTGCTTTCAATTGGACAGGCTAATTTTACTCCAGATATATGTAGATCATATCTTGTGAAATAGTGAAAACCTTAGAGGCACATATTTTTAATGATTTTTTTTTTTTGACATGCTTGCACATCCAGTTTCAAGAGGTACTGGCAGGCTACTGTCATATTTGGTTAACAGGCTCTTAGAAGCAGACTTCTGGGAGTCACTTCAATATTAATCCAAAAAGCTTTTGTATGAGCAACTTTCTCAAACTTTGTGAATACGCAGTATGTGGTTTCAAGCAGTCTGTCAGAAGTCTCTAACTACTGATGGTTGATGCCATAACTCTTCCTGAACGAAGATAATTTGTCCCTTTCTTTTGTTCTTTCTTTGCCTCTTGCCAGGAATAGTGAGGTCAAAGGTGAAATTCATTCCCTTGGCAGCTTAAATTTTGGCTTTCCAGCCCTTGAATAAGATTGTATATGCATATAGTATTTAATAGAAACCTCACGAGTATTTTGTTTTGTGTATTGCCAAAACAGCTTTGGTCACAAAGGCGCTCAAATAATTTTATTAGAAACAAAAGAGAATTTTGTTGGAAAATCTATTTTCACTGCCAGACGAGTGATGGGTTTCCTCAAGTGTACTTCAGAATAAGAGTTCTCCTCCTGTACTGCAAGTGATTGAATTTGGTATACTTCAGGACTAGCTACAGTACTACACGTGGCTTATATTACTGAGTGATGTGAAACGTAAGCTGTCAATATTTTGTCCTGTATGTTTGCTCTCCTTTTTTTTTTTGATTCTAGGTATTATATTTTGCAACAGAATCCCAAATGTTTACTAGCTGAATAAATCTATTCTCCTTGTTTAAATGAAGTCTGTTTAAAGCTAGCTTTTATCCTGCTGTTTGACCTAGAGCTTAAAATTGTGTTGTATCTAGTATTATGCGGATTAATCATATGTCCTTAATTTTGTTTCTTGAGTTCCAATTGTCTCATCTTTGCATTGTCTTAATGTTGTCTCACTGATGGAGTGCTCAGTTGCCCTTTTAAGGCTGTATTTGTACAAATGTTAAATTCATAAGTGATCTGTGTTGATTGGACTGTGACTTGTTGACCATCACTGATGTGTTATCCACTTGCATTGCGGTGGAGTTGAAAATAGAAATCTGTGACAATCCCTCTGTCATGGCAAGTTGATTTATCAGTCTTTCCATCCTTTCTGAAGAACTCTGAAATCCTTTTATTGCATTCCTGACACACTTGGATTTCTGCTCAGAAATTTATGTTCAGAAATCCAAGAATTTAGTTTTCTCTTGGGTATTTTCTGTCCCTTCCAAAGTGCGTGCAGGTTTCTTTATTAAACGTTTAACTTCAGCTATATAGCCATTCATCTGAGGCATTTCTGGTGTGCTTTGAGTCAGCATTACATTTGGCAATAGCTCCAGAGCTGAAGAGACAGAAAATGCACTGGACAGTAGACGTTGATCTGCCTAGTTTATTCAGGGCCAGCAGATGGGCAGAAGAGTACAATCTGCTTCTAACCAAAATATGTCTTTGGGGGTTGCAGCTAAACCAGTTTAACATCTCCATTCTGAATTTTGTGAGGTTTTTATTCTTACAGAACTGTGTGCGTGCCTTAACACCCCCCATCACCACCCTGTGTGACTGTCTGAATTTTTAGTAACTCATAAGCAGTGTGTTTTCTCTGGGTTGGTTTTGAACTGTTCTGAAAACATTTCTTAAATTGTTTTGCTTGAACTGGCATAGCTTCTTAGGTCTCTGCCTTCTCACTCCCCATCTTTTCTATTTTATTTTTTTTTTCCTCTGGAAATCAGTCATGAGAAGAAAGTGGCATGTTAACCTAATTCAAAAAAGCAATGTCTTCTGCTTGAAGTAGAGTCCCTGCTAATTTTTCTATTGGAGTGTTAGCCTATGATAACGACGCACACTCTAGAGATACCGGAGTCAATAAGGTCATTTGTCAAGGGCATTCTAGGTCTCAGAGTGGTTTTGCTTCCACAAGGCTGCACGATCTTTGGCCTTTTCATGACGAGTATTATGTTGTGGCCAGTTCATTTACTCTGTGCTTTCACTTTTCAATGATACAAGGGACCTGCAAAGCATATTAATGTGGGTGGTGGTTTTGCAACAAAAAGGCTTATTCATAAAAAACCAAAGGTATTTGTCACAAGTTTTTAAATATGATACTGCTTTGAAGGTGGATGTGAATGCTTGCTGTGTGTAATATGGCTCAGGCTGATGATTGTACCCAGATGAAATGTTAAAATAGTCCCATTACTTTCAAAAGGAATTGAAGAAAACTTGTTGATATAAACTCTTGCTGGGTGGAAAATTGGTCCATCTTGCAGTGATGTGTTCCCAGGCATTTCTGGCAACAAGTTCCTTCTGTGTTGTCACTAGAAGTGTCCAGCAGGCTCTCCAAAGCCACTGTGCAGATGCAGCAACTTTCTGAACGAGTCTTCTTAAAAACGTACTCCTACTCCTAGCTATTTTAGTTTTACCAGGGAGTGAGCATGTTCTTTTGCATACCTGTAGTGTCAGTCATACTTCTAACTTTGCAGAAAACGAACAGCTGCTCTCCAGGTGAAGAGTCAAATCTACAGGCCTTGTTCCCTTTCCCACCCACTCAGTTCCCTGCAGCAATGGAAAAGTAATTACAATATTGTTAAGGTTTAACAATTTCTTTTTATTAATTCATATGTGTGCGTATACTTAACTTCTTGGCCTTGTAGGTCACAGGTGGCAATTTTACTCTATAAAACAGAGTGGTCAGTACTTATTAATGGGGTTGGACTTTCTTTCCTGTTAGGTTTGGTATTCACCCTGTGGCTGGCCGTATGCCTGGTCAGCTGAACGTACTCCTAGCCGAAGCTGGTGTTCCCTATGATATTGTACTGGAAATGGATGAAATCAATGAAGACTTCCCAGGTTAGCATGTGAGCTATAAGTTTCCAGTAGATTGGATTTGATCTTGTCAATTTTCGTTTGTTTCTGTTTTTACACTGCCCAGGGATTTTAAAAATAGAAAATCTGATTCAGGCTGTTCAGTTTCTCTTTGTGCCTCATTGTCATACCACTGTAGAGGAAAAGAGGTCTTTCTCTTGAAATTTGAGTGCTCTCCCAGCTGATGGCAGGTGAGCACAGAGGAATACAAGAAATAGCCTGACTCGGAAGCAGAAAAGTGAGAAGCAAAGAGTACGGACAGGTAAAGCAAAGCAAAATACTGAATGCAGGAGTACAGAAAAAAGTAGATATGGAAGGGAGGTTAAATAGGCTTGTGAACCTTGTCTCCTCCAGAACCAAGTGAACAGTTTGTGTTTTTTTTAATTGCTTGAAGCTGTGAAATAAATTACAAATGCTTTGTCTTTTTTATCACTGTTACTGTTCCATACAGGAAAACTACTACCTACTTCTGTAGGTCAAGTGTTGTGGATGACTTGACCCTGTTATGTCTTGCGAACTGGTATAGCATTGTACAAACAACTACTTGCTTTCTTATATCTTCATTTAAAAATCAGAAAGTTGACGGTAAAAGGTTTTTTGAAAGAATGTTCAAAGGAAAAGCCAGACACAAAGAGATTTGAAGGTGATGATGCTATGTGTGTATGAAACCGCATTTAAATATCGTAGATTTAACTTTTGAGTGGTGGAGTTGTCTGATGAGTCCCTTGGAATGGGATTGTGGATGCTTGCAGTTTGCTTTAGGTAGTTGGTAGCATTGCCTGCTAAGTTTGTAAAATATTTGTGAATGAAGTCCCCATAAATGTTTGTAGAGTGCTTACCATAAGGGGTGGTTCTGCCTCTTAAGGATCAGATTTAACATAAAAATTCAGATTTTAGATATTTTTTCATCAGTTTTATTTTCTTTGTCTTGCTGCAGATACTGACTTGGTCCTTGTAATTGGTGCAAATGATACAGTTAATTCAGCAGCTCAGGAAGATCCGAACTCTATCATTGCTGGAATGCCTGTTCTTGAGGTCTGGAAGTCCAAACAGGTGAGATTAACAGAGTTGCATTAGCACCTACCTTAGGTAACATGCTTTTAAAAACGTGGCTTATAGGATAAGCTAACAAGGTTCTCCTACCATTCTGGTTTCCATGAGAAGCTTTTCTGCAAGGTGTCAAACAAAACAGACAGTATTTTGCAAGTGTGATGCACTGTTTATGATTTTATAATAATCAGCAAGTGCTGTCATGAGACTAATAATGATTGCAGTAGAAAAGACCAATGAAAATGCTTCTACTAAAAAATGTGATTAGAATACATGATTTTCTGCTCACATCTGCAGACTTGAAGCATTTCTATACAAATACCTGCTTTTTTTAGTTTATGGGAAGTTTGACTGACAACTTTAATACTGGGGTAAAAATACAAGAATGAATAATATGCTTAAATAAAAAAAAAAAAGCAATGACTGGCTGGGTAGAGTAGAGAGCTTAGTCTGTCCAGATTGAACTGACAGTTTAGTTACCTCTCCAGTTTTGCTCTTTGAAAGCAGCATCGTCTGATGTAAACTACATATGCTTGAGTTGCCTTGATGTGAAATCTTTGATCTCTGGTTCCGAATCTAGTCATAGCCCATTCTTCTGTGGGTTAACCATTCAAGTACTTGGGATCGTAGGCACATACATTTATGAGTGTTTTGTGCGTAGCTACGTGTTGCGATTTGAGAAATAAATGTGTACATGTTTAAAGTTGGTAAAGCTTCACAGTTTCCCTGTGAAGGTGCCATGCCTAAGTAATTTGACATTTAATAGCTAAAACTGTCTGAAATTTATTTTAGGATTTTTATTTTATTTTTAAATCCCATGTATGAAATTACACAGACCAATAGTATGTAAAAGTAGTAATGTGAACACTCATCTGAATTGCGGTGCTGTTATGGAACTGGGTTCTTAAAATAGCTCAAAAATAAAATAGCCTCAAAAACCTTGTCATGGTTTCAGCTGGGACAGAGTTGATTTTCTTACTACCAGCTGGCGTAGTGCTGTGCTTTGGGTTTGGGATGAGAATGGTGTTGATGGCAAACCGGTGGTTTTGGTTGTTGCTAAGCAGTCAAGGCCTTTTCTGCTCCTCACACAGCCCTCCCAGTGAGCAGGCTGGAAGTGCGCAAAAAAGTTGGGAGGAGGCACAGCTGGGACAGCTGACCCCAGCTGACCAAAGGGCTATTCCATGCCATATGACATCATGCTCAGTATATAAAGCTGGGTGAAGAAGAAGGAAGGGGGGACATTCCAAGTTAACAGCATTTGTATTCCCAAGTAACCGTTAGGTGTGATGAAGCCCTGCTTTCCTGGAGATGGCTGAACACCTGCCTGCTGATGGGAAGCAATGAATGAATTCCTTGTTTTGCTTTGCTTGCGTGCAGGGCTTTTCCTTATTAAACCGTCTTTATCTCAACCCATGAGTTTTCTCACTCTTCTGATTCTCTCCCCCATCCCACTGGGGGAGAGTGACTGAGCAGCTGCGTGCTCGTAGTTGCTGTCTGGGGTTAAACCATGACAGTCCTTTTTGGTGCCAAATGTGCGTAGCCGAAAAGGATTGTCGTGCTTTAACTCCAGCCAGCAACTAGGACCATATAGTAACTCACTTGCTCCCCTTTCCCCCCCAAGAAGGATAGGGAGAAGAGGGAGAAAAGGAGGGCAAAGGGGGGAAAAAAAACACTTGGGGGTTGAGATGAAGACAGTTTAATAGAACAATAACAGAAAAGGAAACTAATCACAACAATAGTAATAAAGGCAAAGCAATATACAAGACAAAAGTCACCCTCACTGCCCGGCGAATTGGTTGCCCAGCCTGACCCGAGCAGTGATCACAGATTCCCACCATCCCACCAACCCCCATTTATATGCTGAGCATGATGTCTATGGTACGGAATACTGCTATTGCCCATTCTGTCTATGCTCCTTCTCAGCTTCTGTGAGACGCTGGAAAAAGTCCTTGAATACTATAAACATTACCTAGCAACAACTAAACCAACATGCATTATTGACATTCCTTTCATACCAAATCTGAAACATAACAGCCACTAAAAAGAAAATTAACTCTATCCCAGCTGAAACCAGTCCAACCTTCTGTGTTGTAATCATCAGTGCCCATCTTGCTTTGACTTTATTACATGGAATAAAGTAAAAGCTTATGCACGTGTGGTGGCTGCAGTCTCTTCATCTAACATCTAATATTCTGTTTAACAATTAAATGTTTCTGAAACTGGTCTGGCTACCAATTTGTCTGCTATATTAAAATTTGAAATACAGTTTTGAAGCAGTAAGTACCCTATTTTGGCCAGGGATCTCTCTTCCTCTCCCTTAGTTTGTGGAGGTTGGTTTTTTGTTGTCTTTGTTTGAGGGGGGATGGTGGTTGGTCTTTGCTCTTTCAAACATGAATTCTTTATGTGCAGGTCATTGTAATGAAGAGATCTTTGGGAGTCGGTTATGCAGCAGTGGACAATCCAATCTTCTACAAACCCAATACTGCCATGTTGTTGGGAGATGCTAAGAAGACTTGTGATGCCCTGCAGGCCAAAGTCAGGGAGTCGTATCAAAGCTAAATACTGATTTATATTCCACTGGTGATTGTGACTACAGTCATGTAAAACAAGAGTTAGAAGAATCTCTTACTTTCATAATGCAGCCGACATTGGAGAAGACTGCATTGACTCCTAGGAGATGTAGTTCAGTCGGGGAATGTAGGCTTTTATGAGAGGATGGGCACATTAACCCTTCAAACTAAATCTCCCATGAGGCAATGCATTAAAAAATGAAAACATGCTTTTTAAGGTTAAGATTGAGCTGTTAGAAGCAGGGACTAATGACTCGTGGTCACCTTTAAGTAGTTATTGGCTTCTTCCTCCTAACTGTCTGTACTTCTGTCATGGAAATTCACTAAAAAAATACTGTGCCAAAGTTGCATTCTGTGTTATCAAAGCTGTTCTTTGGCCAGTATGGGGAAAACAGCTATTTATTTCATCAAAACTTAAATCAAAATTACAAACAGATGCAAATAGATGCTTACATGATTTGAGATTCTAAACATAATATTCTGTTAAATCTCTATAGAAAAATTGAACTGCTTCTTTTGTGGATTGTGTGGATGCTGTGAATCAGGAACATGTTAGGAAAGTTCTTTAAAATACAGTTCCACTTTTTTGTAGTGCCCACTTACATTACGTAAAACAAAACACAGGATTTCAGGGACCTACCAAGTGATCTTCAAGCCTGACAAGGAAACGTACATCTACTTGTACTGCTTAATTGTTTTAAGCGGCTGCTAAATTCTCCATCTTTTCCAGTCGTTGCCTTTTTAAGTGTCTGAGGAAAAATATGGTCGAGTTCTGCACTGGCAAAACATCTGGATACCTGATCTGTTAGCAGAATTTGGACCATAGTGTTTCAGTTCATGTTCACTTAGACTTTTAACTGTATTTGCTACTTTAAAATTTAGTGATGCTTTCTTAATTAACATTTTTATGATGCTGGAAAAGGCACTTTTGAACATATTTAAGATTGCTGGAGTTCATTAGAATTTTTCTAAATAAATAAGCTATTGTTTGGACAGCACAGAAACATACCAAACTTAAAATCCAGTGTTTTGATTATTTGATTTCTCCCTAAACTAATTAAAAGCACTGTTAAATTCCCATAATAAGGTCAGCAAAGAATTAAATTAAATTATGACATAGATTGCTGTTTTGTTTTTATTATGTTAAGTGTTCTTGAGTGGAACTCAAATATTTGCTTAATAAAGTGAGTTTTACCATGTTTCCATGCTGATGTAGCAACTGTCCGTGGTGACAAAAGCTAATTAGAAATAGCTGTACTTATGTTAAAGCATTCATATTGGGGATAAGAAACTATTATGAAGTAAGTCTTGAACTTAAGCCATCTTGATTAATAGAACAAACATTCTTTATTACACCATGTATAGAGACCTCATAAAATGTAGTATTTCTACTTAGCTACCTCTGTTTTTATGTGAAGATCAGTTAAAACGCAGACTTTGAACAGGTAATGCATTGAGAAATGTAACGATGTATGAAAGAAGTTACCCTTTTTACAAATATCTTTTATATAATTGAAATAAAAATTATCATGTAAGCATTAATGTGTTGTACGCTGCAGGAAAAGACTTGTAATTTAATTTAAAACATTTCGGCAGCTATATTTGAATGTATCATGTATGGCCTCTTGATTTCATTGCATTCACCTTTTCTTTTAGGCCTGCAAAAAATAGGAGGGAAATAGGAGAAGGTGAAAGACAAGGAAATAATCCTCTCTCTCCCTCCCTCCCAACTAAGCAAAAAAGGGGATTTGAAGGGATTTAACATCCCTTGTCAAAGTTGAAGTATCTAACTGCGGTATGCAACATGTCTCTGCTTATAAGTAGCTAATATAAGACTTAGCTTTTCTTAAAAAAACCCAAAAAAATAACAAAACAAACCCCAGAACAAGGGGGAACACTTCTTTTTTTTTTTTTTCCCCCTCTTTGTATTTGGAAAAAACCCCATACTGTTATGTTGAATCAGAGGTACCAGTGTTATCTTTAAAACTATGCTTTACTGTGGAACACCAGGTAATTGTTGAAGTGCTAATAAAAAGTCACTTATTTTTCTTTATCGATCACTGTCTCTTTTCTCTTCTCTTGTGTTTCCTGAGTAGGTAAGTAGTCTGAGATTCTATCTGGGAGTTAGAAGATCAAAATACCACTAAAGATGTTGAGATTGAAGAATGTAATGAAAAGGAATCAGTGAAAGATGCATATTTCTTTTCTTTTTTTAATTTGAATGGTTCTTTAAAATATTCATTCTAGGTGTGACTGATGTCACCTGCCTGTAGCAACTTCACTATGAGCTTTTCTAGTAAATTAAGAGGGCTGGAGAACTTCTGAGAACAATTGATTCCGATATGTGTTGCCTTTTTGACTTACCAAAACAAAAATGTAAGAACTAACTTGGCTGAGTACTTGGTTTTCCATTGGCTGAGGTGTGAGATGAATCCTATTCCTTTAAGCCTGATACCGCATAAGTTTCCTTCAGTTCTTAGTTATTTAGTTCTACATGATTGTCAAGTTGATTGTTGTGATGATGTCAGTTTCTACCTTCAAAGTGAATGATGAATAATGTTAGCCGTCTGATAATCTGTTCAGTTATATCATTGCACAAGTCTGACGTATCTTTCGTGTTTTTCTCAAGCTTTGGTCAAGCTGAGACTTGAGTTCTCTTTCAGAGGCTGCAGCCTGGCGCTGATTTATGGGGTAACCTCTCTTCCCTCTTGATTGAGCAGCCTACCTGGGAAGCATATACCTACGGTATATAGATTTATAGTCTGACAAATGGTAAAGCCATAGCCTTTGTACTTTTGTGGATCTGACTGCTAGTTTGAAGGTTTTACTCTGTCTACCCAGCTCCAGCTACTTATTATCACCTAAGACGTATTTACTCTAGCCTCCCTCATTATCACCCAAGAGGTATTTACTCTAGGCTCCCTCAAGCAGGCTATGAAAATCTGTTCTGATAAGATCATGGTAAAGTAGTGCAGCAAGAACAAAAGGAGAGGATGGAGGACACAATAATCTCTGTTCAGCTGGTGGAACTTTTTTACTTTGCAGTGTGTGTCCATGGCAATGAGACACCTTGGATCTTTGTTTTTAACGCAAGTTGTTGCACTGCTAAAGTTACAGAGGAATTTAGTTTGGAAGGATCTTCTAGAGACAATTTGGTTCGGTCCCTTGGTGAAAAGAGATCTAGTTTGATCAGATTCTTCCAGGCTGTCACTTGGAATGTCTGCCGGCTGGAGATTGCACAGCTTCTCTATTCCCCTAGTCCAGTGTTTGACGCTTTCTGTTGTGAACAATTTTTTTTAAAACATCTAATTGGAATTTCCTTTGCAATTTATGTGCATCACCTAGCCTAATCTTGTAACTGTACAGACAGACTAGAGTCTGTTTTCACCATTGTCTGGTGGAAAACAACAGGAAGATTCTGCCCTTGTACTTCTAAGGCTGACAAACCCAGTTCTTTCTATTTCTCCATGTATGTCATGCATGAATGGTGGCTCCCAGTTTGGCTCACTTCAGGTTGTCAATGGTTTCTTGTACTGGACACACTAATCCATGCGCAGTCTCACAAGTACAAAGCGCAGGGAAGTCAGCACTTCTCTTACCCGCTGGCTGTATGCTTACTGATGCAGCCCAGTGTGCACTTGGCCTTTGCTGCAAGGTTGTGCTGCTGGTCTATGTTTCATGCTGGTCTTGTGGGACCATCTTGTTTTCCACAGGGCTAGTCAGCCCCAACTCGTACTGTTTTATGGGGTTTTTCCATCCTGAGTAATGGACTTTGCATTTGCCTTGGAACTCAATGAGATTCCTGTCAGCCTGTTTCTCAGCCTGCTGAGGTCCCTCTGGCAGCCATACCCGCCACTATAAAGTTTGTTCCTGCAATTTGCTAAAATCTGTGAGCGTTTTGTGAGTGCTTTCCTTCCCATTGCCCAGATGAGTAATAAAGACACTGACCCCTTCATGAATGCTGCTGGTACTTTACCGCTAGCTGGACTTCATACTGTGATCGCAACCATTTGAGTCTGGTGGTTTTCCACGTAGCAGTGCAGACTATATGACACTAATGTGTCTGGATGCTATGGGAAGCCTTGTCAAAGGCCATGTTAAAAATCAAGGTATGCAACGTCCATTGCTCTTCCTGTGTCCACAGGGTCAGCCGTCTCGCCGTAGAAGGCAGGCAGGTTGGTCAGGCATGATTTGCCTGTGGTAAAATCGTGCTGCCTGTTCCTAATCGCCTTGTGTTTCATGAAGTTCCCGGGGGAGCTCACTGAGTAACCTTCCCAGGGTCATGGTTAGGCTGCCTGGCCTGTTGTTTCCCTGTCCTTCCCTTTGCCCTTCTTGAGCCAGCGATTAATTATTCAGATCAGAAATTAAACTGTAATTCTGTAAAAGCTGCTGTTTCTAGGAAATACAGTGTTTACATTCTGTCCTGAGAATTACGAAGTTCTGCTTTGTGCTGGTAAATTGGCTTTGTAACTTCTTAAGTAGGGGAATTTCACTGATTACAAAATGATGAGTTACATGATCTATTAATCTGTCAGTCTGTTTCTCAAACTCTTGCTTTAATCTGGAATTTTAGAAGCCATATCATAATCTAATGAGTCATATGTATCCTGCCATGTTGATTCCTTGTAGCAAGCATGTTATCCTGGTCCATTCAAATAGGGAAACTGGGGACTGAACCTACTTTTTTATTTTAGTTTGAATAAAAAGCTGTCTTTTGCAGTGAATCACAGGTTTTTTGGTTTTTTTTTTCCACTTGCTAAGTTTTGATTTCTGTTGCAGAGCGGCCTTGGAGCACACAGACTTGGATCCTTTTGAAACTAAGCCAGAAGGTGTGTTAGAGCTGTGGATGAGCATTTAGTTCGTAGGACCAGCACAGTAAACACCCTCAAACACATAGGAGTGGATTTCATATCCTCAGCACTAAGTGCCTTGTTTGCCATGTTTGATTCTATTGTGCCAAAATAATTGCTAAGGTAGGCCTCTGGATTTCCAGAGCATAAGAGAGAATGATATAATTCACTTTCTTCCATTCTAAGGTTTAATTATTTGTAATAAGTTAACTTAAAAAAAAAAAAAACCCACCCCAAAACAAAAAAAGCTTTTTGCTCCACTAGCACATGAATGCTTTTGTGTAAGCTTTCAAATTCTGCAGGAAAACTTCACAGGAAGGAATTCGAATACTAGGGAATTCGGGCACTCTGTTCTGTACCTAAGCAGTGCAGCTCAAATACTCACTTCATCACACTTGCAATGAGTATTATTCCAACGATATCATGTATGAAGGATTGTTGTTTAAAAAAAATAATAAAAAATTAAGAATTACAAATGGTAATGACTTTAATAATCCAACTGCTCCATAGCTGCCCAGAGAATATATTATATTAACTGTGTTAGACTAAAGTGGTAACATGGTTCTTCCTGAGAGGAAGATCCATAGTTGCACACTGTTGTAAATGGGTTTAGTAATATTCAAAGCTCTCAGCTCCCAAAAGGTGTTTTTTTGAAGTAGCAAAAACAGTCCTAAACCATTAATTTATGGTATTGCTTGAGAAATTAAGGGACTAATTTATAGCCCTTATTCTGTCATTGTTGTTATCATAATTCTAAGGAAAGAAATTTTTCTCCAGTTGCAAAGATAATGAGAAATGTTTGCCAATGAGAAGAGAACAAATGGAAAAAAGTGTTAGACGAAATGTAACTATTCTGTTTTCTCTATTTCACTTTTGCCTGGAGACAGATTTTCCCTGAGAATGAAGGAGATCATATTCTTGAATTGAATGTTAGTTTGTGTTCTTCCTTTAATGACAGTTGATCAGTTTTATTTTTCCCCATAGGCTCCAAGACAGTATGTGGCCCTGTACATCACTCTAAAACCTGGCACTCCACAGTCCACTCTTCTGCACAGCGGAGATAATTATAAATTAATTCCCACTTTTACTTACCTGTTAGAAAAATGGCTCTCTGAATTCTAAGTTCACATCTCTTGACACTTTTTTGAACTCTGCAGGTTGTACTTCTGCAAAGCAGTTTCAGTTAGACGAGGACATGGAAAATAACTATTAAATATTATTTACCAACTACAGCTGTCTTTGAAATATTATGTGAACAAGAGGTATAAAATATGTCTGCTACATGTTTTGCAAATAGGGTCAAAGTGGGTCAGAGGAGACGGGGAAGAAATAGTATGTCAGAGAAGTGAAGTAGTCATGCTAACAAAGATCAGATCTTTACCTCGTGTAAGTATAGCTTTGAAAATAAGATTACACATGAAGCAGTTCTGCTAGATGTGCTGAATATGCCATTTACTGACAGTGTGATGTTTTGCAATTAGGTGTGAGACCAGGAAAAGGCCCTGTGTGCCTCTTGACCTTCTTTTCCTGTCCCTTCTTGAGGAAACCCATAAAACTGGTTATTATCCAAACCTTTCCCTATTAAAGGAAGGAAGCAACAAAGGAACTGGAGGACAAAAGGGCTGAGGGGGCTTTGCACTCAGTAAGAAGTGTCTTCTGAAAGAAGATTGCGGTTGAACTCTAGCACAGCATGAAATTAAGTTATTCTATTACATGGTCAGTCTAACCCACAATTTAAAAAATCCCTAGCAGAATGGAAACTAACAGCTAGTGAACATAAAAAACTCAAGCAGATGTTAGAGCTGTCTCAAGCAGTAATAACTAGCAGTTGCCCATTCTCCCTATTAAAATATTACAGATGTGGGTAGGAAAAACCATTTGGTTTTCTGATTTTACATTCTTAGAAGCTCATTGTTGTCATAGGCCATGGTACAATGAACTTAAGTTTTTAAGTGTTTTATGGTGGATTTGTTAATGTGCAGACACAACACAGGAAGTTGCCTCTTCTCTAATTTATAGGCACATCCACAATCCTTATTTTTCATCAGCATTCAGTCCCCAGATGCATCCACTGAATGTTACTGTAGTGAACCATATAATATGAGGTGGTCTAATTATATTTGAATTTTAAAACCAGGGAAGTGTAATCAATATAGTGCAATGCACTAAGTATTGCTATAATTTTCACGTTACATTCGTGATGTGATATTGACTTATTTTTTTAAACTTCCAGAGATACCATAAACCACACTTTCTACCTGGTCAATTCGATAGTTACCCATGGAGCTGCTGAATTTTGTCTGTAAACCTCAGAATGCTGTATTTTTTTTTCCCCAGGGCTATGAAGCAAGAGGTATCTGTTGCCTTTTTAGCTACTTGTTCCTTCCTTTTTTTGGCCTATGTGAAATCATTATGGCATTGGTATTTAAATGGAAACTCTTGCTGAGGGATCTAATTTCTGTTGTCCTCTGAAGGTGGTCGTAGTCACCTTTGCATATTTTGTGGAGTCGATCTTACAGGAAACCATACAGTAGCCCCACATTACTGTCCTGTGTCTATAACTCTGTTGCAAGCTAGATAAAAGAGGCAGCTTCCCATCTCTGCTGTAGACTGACCATTGTGGTTGGTTCTAAAATGTTATTCTGCCGCTCTAACATTTATTTTCAAATACAAACCTGCTCATTTTTCTTTACGGTGAGGGTGGTGAGGCACTGGAACAGGTTGCCCAGGGAAGTTGTGGATGCCTCTTCCCTGGAAGTGTGCAAGGCCAGGCTGGATGGGGCTTTGAGCAGCCTGGTCTAGTGGGAGGTGTCCCTGCCCATGGCAGCGGGGTTGGAACTAGGTGATCTTTAAGGTCCCTTCCAACCCAAACCATTCGATGATTCATTTGCTCTTTAAGGTAGCTGTAAATCCTTTAAGTTTCTTAAAGATCTGACTAGAGCGAATATAGTCTGAATGGGAGATGATATGAATGAGAAACTTCCGGTTTAGTTTGGAAACATACCCTAGTGTATTACCTTGGGATTACCATAGTCCTCATGTTAGGGACATGTTGCCATTCCTCAGATTTATTAAAAAGTTTTTTATTAAGGTTGAGCAAAACAATGTTGGGATGCAGCTGAGGTGACAGTGAAGACCAAAATATGGCTTGAAGAACTCGGTGTAACAAATGGTGTAACACAGGAGGTAAAAAGACTTGCATTGGTTGTCCTGCAGATGTGCTGGGTTGGTCTCCCTGATGAATTGCAGTGGAACCCGCTGGGTTGGTCTCCCTGATGAATTGCAGTGGACCCCTCTGGATAAGAAGGAGGCATCTGAAGTTTTATGTCCTTTGTTGATGACATGACAAATGAGAAAATTTTCAAGAGGGAGTGAGTTTCACTTTTGTTAACAATCGATTCTCTTTCATTCTACTCAGGGACCAGCTCTGTGGCTTTGGGGTGAATAGTTAAATCTCACTGTTTGGATGGGTGTGATATCCTTCCATCTCAGAAAACATACAATGACTTATGAACAGCAATCATTTTTTAAATAAAAGAAGTAGTAGTCTTAGCAACACATTGTTTCTGTGCATGCATTCTTGTCAAAATAATTGTCTCTAAAATTGATAGCTCTTAAAAAGAAAAAGAAGAAAGCTGGATCATTTACCAGCCAGAACCTGGAATACGTAGTCTCCAGACTTCTCCCGTGTTGCTTTAGTGTTGGTTGGGTGGTATTCTACCATTAGTTTTCAATAGCCCCGTAGCAAAGCCTTCCATGAGTAAAATAACTTCTCACTGCAAATAGCTCTGCAAGCATTCTAGCCTACTCGTCTCTTTAATTCAGAAATAAGTTCTAGTATTTGGAAGATGTATCTTTGAGAAGGTGTTTTGTTAGAATTGTTCCCACAAGCAATGCTTTTTGTTCTCAAAAAAACATGTTGGTGAGGTGCAAAAGTCAGCACTTGAGCCTTAAATTTCAACCGGTATCTTTTTTATTTTATCTTCAAAATATACTGATTTGACCCTCAGCCAGACTTACCTAATAATATATTAGGTTAGGACAGGGAAGTAGCTCAGGTTTTGATCAGTTTGACATTAAGTTTATCATACCTGAAGACTTATGTTCTTTGCAGGAAATACCGAAGCATTCTGCCAGAGTTTAAATTCATTAATATTTTTCCATTTTCAAACAGAGGTAGTATCAACTCCCTTTTGTCTATTTAGCTCCAAAAATTGCTTCCCTCGTGGCTTTTACTTCTAAGGATTGCTGTATTTGGCTTGGAATTCTCTGATGAACTTGCAGTATAACTTTTATTGGGTTCATTTTGTGGGTGAAAATTGGTTTTGGTTATTTTCTTAATTGTCTGTATTTTGTGTTGGAGGAGTTTAATAGGAATGTAAAAGTGGAAAAGAATTACTATGGTTTTCAAGCATTAAATTGTGTAGAATACAAAGATAACAGGAAGGAAACAGACAAATAGGAGCTGGGCATCTAAAGCAGCTTTTTTCTTTTTTTTTGTGAAAATTTTGCATTTTGTATATTAAAGTTTTATCAAAATAAAGACACAAGAAGATACTTTATCCAACCTGCATTTGATACTGTATCCACAAAGTTCAGTGCTCCTGATAGGAATTATTTATTATTTATGTCAGTAATCACAAGCTGTCAAAATAGAGGCATGTAAGAAATACAAATGTTGAGATTTTTATCTTTGAAATAGGAAATTCATGTTTTCTCATTAAAGTATAGGTAAAACAAAACATTACTCCATTACTGGATTCGATTTCTTGTGTAGAAAATACTTTTTTGGGGACCCAAAATAAGGGGTGGTTGAAAAGAAAGCCCCTTAAAGAACAGTATGATTCAGACCTTTGTGTCCCGGGGAAGGTTTGATACTCTGCGGGGTCCCAGCTTGTCGCGTGAGTGCCCTGTGACAAGAGGCGTTAGGATCTTCATCACCCCAAGCACTATGAAAGTGTTCAGAATGTGGAATATGAGTTGCCACAAAATAAGCACATCTTTAAAAGCTAGTGTTTTGCCATAGTTTATTAAAATCCTGTAGGAATAAATGCTGTTGAGGTCCAAATATTGGGGGTAAAGCTCTGTTTATATATATGTTGGTATATATAGATGTGAGTTGTCAAAATGTAGGTTTTGGCTGATGTCTATCTCTACAAACATATTTTGCTTGAACATCTGAGACTTTTATGTACGCTGCTGCCTCCTTGCACATTTAGATTTTTTTGAAAGTCTGTTCCAAAAATGTCGAAGTTAAGTCTCTTTGGCTTAGCTTGTGTTCCCATTACCGATGAGAAATAATCCTTGTGCAGAATATGTAATGACATGACATATCTTCTGAAAAAGACGTTCCCTTCTTGGGAAGTTGGTTGTTGCCATTGTTTGGTGGCCTGTTGTTGTCACAACAGACTAAAAATGAAAGGGAGAGTTGGCATCTTTCATTAGGCAACTGATGTAATTGGGAAAAGAATAGACACATTTTTCAGACCTTGTTTTCTTCTTCTAGTCAGAAATGGTCTTGTACTCAGCTTGAAGGGTGTGTTAACCTGAAAGCTTGTCTGGTTCTTTTCCCAGCGATATTGTTTGGTCTTACACTATTTCTTCTTACAAAATTTGTTTTCTGTGGTGTGTCAGGCAAACCTGTACCTTCTAATATTTCTTACTGCTATGGGATTTAAAATTATCAAATATTAATGTGGTAGGCCAAGTGCAAGATCCTGCACCTGCACAGGGGCAATCCCAAGGACAAATACAGGCTGGGCAGAGAACGGATTGAGAGCAGCCCTGAGGAGAAGGACTTGGGGGTGTTGGTGGGTGAGAAGCTCAACATGAGCTGGCAACGTGTGCTTGCAGCCCACAAAGCCAACCGCAGCTGGAGTACTGCATCCAGCTCTGGAGTCCTCACCACAAGAAGGACATGGACCTGTTGGAGCGTGTCCAGAGGAGGGCCACAAAGATGATCAGGAGGCTGGAGGACCTCTCCTGTGAGGACAGGCTGAGAGAGTTGGGGTTGTTCAGCCTGGAGAAGAGAAGGCTCCAGGGAGACCTTATAGCAGCCTTCCAGTACTTAAAGGGGACCTACAGGAAAAAAGGAGAGGGACTCTATCAGGGAGTGTAGCGATAGGACACAGGGTAACAGTTTTAAACTGAAACAGGGTAGATACAGATTAGATACCAGGAAGAAATTCTCCACTGTGAGGGTGGTGAGACACTGCAGCAGGTTGCCTGGGGAAGTTGTGGATGCCCCATCCCTGGAAGTGTTCAAGGCCAGGCTGGATGAGGCTTTGAGCAGCCTGGTCTAGTGGGAGGTGTCCCTGTCCAGGGCAGGGGTTTGGAACTGGATGATCTTTAAGGTCCCTTCCAGCCTGAACCATTCTGTGATTCTCTCTGGTGTGCTTTTCTGGCATTCTTAAATGGCTTTGCCCATTTTTCTCTAGCAGCAAAGTTTGTTAACCTTCTCATTTTACATCCTACAATTTAAAGTAGAATGCAGATGTTACTATTAACACAGCAAAAAAAAAAAAAAAAAAGAAGCCTCTTACTGTAAGTAAGCTACAGCAAATGAGGGAAGTTACACATGCATGGTGAATAGGTGGAGGATATTTCAAGGTAGAAAAAAAAGGGCAAAGTTTTTTAAATTCTATATTGTGTTTTCTAGCATTTGATGTCTTTTGGACCAGAGTACTTGATTCGGCTATTCTATCAAATACTCCTTTAAAATTAACTAAAATACTTCAGCCTGTTACAGAATTACATAGTTTATAGCATTCTCTTATTATTTAACTGGTTTCCAGTCTGTATCATGCTCATTGATAATAGAGTTAGATGAAATAAATGCCTGCTATCCCAGAGCAGATCACGCAGTATATTCATCTAGCAGCTTTCATGACATGAATGGTCAGTGGCTGCCTTTTGATGGGACCTGGGCTTTTTTTCTGTGCCCTGTCCTTTTTCAGTGAGTTCTGGTATCAGTGGTAAGGACAACAGCAAGGTCTGAGTTCCCAGTGCTGTGATTGGGCCTTATGCTTGAGACTGTCTTAGGAGATCTCCCATTTTCTTGGGATCATTCCAGGGTGCCCAGGTTCCCTGGTGTGTAATTCTGCCCATGTGATGTTATTGTGAGAGACATATAGTTAAAACATTATCGAGATGGTTTCCTTGGTCTTTATGTAACATGATCTATCCTGAGCCTGTTAGTATGGAAATGCTTGATTTCTGAGCTCATAAAAATGAGGCTGAATGTAGTTTATAAGTATGAAAGTACCTTTGGATATCAGATATTTGTAACAATATTACCCAGGCAACGTCTGATGCTGCTTTTGTGTTCCTTTCGCAGTCCCAGCAGAGTCTCGCTGGGATTTTTCAGAAACAATTTCTAAATACGCCTGCTCAATTTGGCTGTTAATGTGTGCTTTTTGGGAGTATTCTATGTAGCACTTTATTTAATATATATCACAGACAGGTAGCAAATTTTCTTGGAGTACCTTTAGGAAATCAATTTTCATTTTGCTTTTTTTGAGGCTGCAACATAAATGGCTTTGCGGTTAAATGCTACTGCAAACCTGAACATCAAAATCCTCATTTCAATGTGATCAGGGCTTCCTGTCTATGTCACTAATCCTTGTGTCATTCTCACTTGTGGTTTTTGTTTTTTAAGTGAGGGTCCTAAAGACGTTCTCCTCAGACAGAAAAGCTGGTTAATTTGCTATGGGCACTTGGAGTAAAGAGGGACCAGAAGGGAGCAAGAAAGACATGGATGCTGGAATGCCTGGCTTGAGACTTGAATAGTAATTGACTGTACCAGCCACTGGATGTCACTTGTTCCACATATATTTATGTAAGAAGTTAATAGTCTGGTATCAGAGAAAATAGTTTGCGTGTCTGTGGTGAACATGGAAGTGGTGCCTAGGTGAGCATTTTTCTTTCTCTGCCTTGTGCTTTTTCATCTGAAAGTCGAAAGAGGTAAATTTGAAGTTACTTGTTACCTCGGAGTGCAAGATGCCTGTAGCTGACTTTTGCCTATGTTTCTCTATAACATTTCTTAAGTGGCGTTTAGTTGTTGGCTTTTCCTATGATGTGTAACCATGAGACAGCCATCAAGAATGTCCTATTTCTGCCCCTACCATGTCGACCTGCGTCCCCTCTGTAGCATTAGCATTGACTTGCACCATGAGTTTGAGTCAACAGAAATATGGTTTTCAGAACAGTGCTTTTGATCTGTGCATTTGTAGGCTTGTCTTAAAGATGAAAATGTGGGCGTAGAGAAAGATACATCAAAGGCAGAAGGAGGAAAGATGGAAAAAAAAAAAAAATACCAAACAGAAAGGAACAAAACCCAAGAAGTATTCTCTTTTTGAGGTTGTGACCATTCACTGCAGAATATCTAGCTAAGGACACTAACATCCTGAAAAAAAATGTGTGGGCAACGTCAACACTGATCAAATTCTGTCCTTCTGTGTATTTACATATGTAGTTACACTTGATCTGGTCATGTGTTGTGCAAGCAAAATTGTGCCTATACTTTTAACTTATGAGTCAATGCACGTAGAGGTAACCCTCAGCCAGGGCACACTGTCCCATCACTTCTGTTCTGTTCCTGGCTAAGTTTTCATCTTTCCGGTAAGTATGTAAAATAATAAAATACAAATAATGTTTTAAATTTATTGACAAAATATAGTATAAAAGTATGTAAAATAAATAGAAAATACGTAAAATGCCTAATATAAGCAATATATGTATCAAATATCCCACAATTAATGAGATAATATCATTGCCATCTTTACAATATTAATAATACAGACTTTCTGTAGTGTCAGAATGTTCTTTTCTACTGAGACACTTCCTGTCAACTCTTAAAATTCTACGGGTATTTATAATGTGAATGATATCTTGTCCTTAGTGAAGTGAGGTCTACTTCTTCCAATGATTTCAGGTTACGCAGGTTTTTCCCATGTATACTGAGTTGTTCTGAAGTGCTATGGCATTCTTGCAAAAGAAGCCCAACCCCAAACAAACAGAACTGTCCCCTGTCATCTCGGAAACAACACTTAAAAACCCATCCAGTAAAAAATCATTCTGATTTTCATTTCTAATAAAAACTTTTTGTTCAAAACGAAAATACATGTTGTTGTATCTTACAAAATTCTGTGCGTTTGACTTTGATCCAATCTGAAAACCAGCAATCATTGTTAACAATTTTCTCCTACTTGCCATTCCCCTGAAAATTATGGCACAAACACTTAAGTGATAGTGTCTCTGCAGGGTACACCAATACATTTTTAATATGTTTGTGTTTGTAAATTTTTATTATGTTTCACCTATGTATGGCAATTTGCTATCTTAAAGGTTTGTTTAGTGCTCTGGAAAACTTTTTAGTTTTTACAGTAATATCTCGTTAGTGTGTTTAAAATGGAAATAGTCTTTTTCCCCTTCTAGTTGTGTTTTCATCATCTGAATTCATCTGCTATTAAAATTCAAGTAAGGGCCACTGCATGGTAGAGTATCAGGTGGCTGCTGGTTACCAACTCTACAGGTATTTTCGTTAAAGGATGGTCTGTTTCCAACGGCCTTTTAGTCAGTCTGAGTGTTTTCATGTCTGGTTTTTGATCACATCTTCTATAAAAAAGTTTTGTCTGTTCAGTTCTGTTGTATCTTAAAATTCTACTGTGACATTTTCAGTCCCAGTTTTTCATTACTCTGTATAGTACTAATTTCCCAACAGCAAAGACTGCCTCTGTCTGGTTATTATAGAACCATATTAGATACCAATGCAGACAACAGAGCTTGTTTACTCTTAATTACATACAATTCAAGCAGTGTATAATACAAACCTTTGCTAATTTTGTTTTAACAGTAAAACATATTGGTCAAATTTGGTAAATGATGCCCTAAAGGACTGTGCTACAGATTACAAGAGCTGAAGCAGTTCGTCAGCTGCAATCTGGCCCTGAATATTTTAATTAAAAATATGAGTGGAGCTTTTGTAATCACATACATGTGGGGAATGGAAAAATGAAAAGACATAAAGAATTCACCTTGAACTTGTTGTGGTGCACTTCAACAATTTTTTCTTTTTTCCTTGTAACAGCTATATGACGAAATTTCAAATATTCCTAATAGAATTCAGTTAAGGAAGGAGACAGATGTTTTCACCGTGGCTGTTCATGGAGGTAAGGTTTCACGTGCTAGGTCTCCACCCCAGTTTTCAGAAGAAGCTGTATTCACAGTTCATTTCATTCTACTATGGCTCCACTAGTATTTGGATGGCGTTTTGCTTCACGTCTGGGGAGGAGGGCAGAGGGCTACCGCAGGTGGACAGTGGCATGCGTTATGGCCTCATGTCCTGTTTCCCCATTTGCCTTCTGTCCTCTGAGTAGTGTGGATTCCACCACAAGCAAGCCATTCCAAGTAGTTTTATTTTGGGGGTTTTGTGCCACTTCCTTCTTCCCATGATGAAGAATTCCAAGAAGAAGAGTAAAGAGGAAGTGTCAGGGTTAGTGTGTTGTGGAGTTTCCACCTCTCCCTTGCCTTGCCTGATAACTAAGTGAGAGAGACCTCGCTGGGTGTTTTTATTGGTTTATTTGTCTAGGAGTCCTGGGGGCCTTTCTGTTTTGGGGAATTATCTAGTTCTATATTACAGGTAAGTAGACACAAGCAGATTCATCTTAGGTTCTTGCTTAGCTTGAATTGTATCAGGTCCTTCCAAAGGAGCTCTTCTACAAATGTCATAGAATATCTCCTATGTCTGATATATAATATTAAAAACATACTTTAAGGAAACATGTGCTAGCTTTAAATTCGTGATATGTGAAGTCACAAAAAGTAGTATCCATCAGAAACCCATGTGTATAATGGTACCAAAAGCACAGCAGATTTTTAAGGCAGTAGTATATTAATCATACAAGAGCCCACTGCTGTAAATTTTACTGCAGTCAGGTTGCAGGCACTGTAAGTGATGAAATGAAACAGTACCTACTAGAGTTCCTCTTCATGCAAACATTTCAAACAAGCTGAGGCAGAATGAATAATGCATGCATTAGTGTTCTGCAGGGTGATATATTCATTAATTCTTTCAAAGTGTATGGTGGACCTACTTGTGAATTGTGAGAAAATACTAAGTAATTCCAACCTGCTGAGTGTCAAAACCTATCTGAAAATGGTAGAAAATACTCATTTAAGCTTTGTTTTGTTCATTCCTTTGAAAACTTGTGTGGCTGTGTACTTTAAGCTCCTGGTGGGCTATAACTGAAAACCCTTTTTTCCTTTCTTGTACAGCAAATAATGAAACAGTTCAGCCACTGACGACTCACAAAATAAGTGGAGAGAAAAAATCCAGGTAAAATAGTGCAGATAGATAGAAATCATTTTGTCCAACGAAAATAAGCAATAATATGTGACTGTTTTGCTGACTTCTGGCAAGCAGCAAAATGACTTGTGGTGAAACAGTGGGTACCTTTACGCTCCATGCTAACAGCCAGGAGACCCCTGGGTTCCATGTCCTGATAGACTCGCCATTAAATTAGAAAAAAATTATTTATCCGGAGTCTGAGCATCTTCTGTCTGAGTTGTAAAAAGGTCCAGGTTGGTGAGATGACCATGGCTTAGTGTATCTTGCCTGAGCTGAGCAGAGTTCTCTTTTCCCCACCGTTCTCCCTCCAGTGAGGCAGGTTTTGGCATCAGCTTGGTGAAGTTTGTGCTAATGACCTGTTTCCAGCAGAAAACCTTTATGACTCTGGGCTCAACAGAGCCAGTCCAGCAGAGAGCTTCAGCCTGGCATTAACATTTGATGTTAACGTGGCCAATATGCTACTGCATACAGATAGTCCATGGCCAAACAGCACGTAATGCTCGATTTGCGTACTGCGATCTCCAGAAGCACAGACCTCCTGTGGTTTGAGCTTAAGGGGAATTTCTGCCCAGATAGCTGCTCTGGTTCGGAGAGGTTTCATTCCTCCCCAGGTCAGCCAACAGAGAGGAACTGATTTGCACGCAATTTGCGCAAGGCAGGCATTCCTCCTAGTGAAACTGTGTAACAGACACTCAAACGAATACATTTCAATAGGCGAAGTTGTGTGTAGTGTTTTCTGTAATTACAAAATATTTATATGACTAATCTCTTAGGAAAACGGGGAAAAAATATCAATTTTCCCACACTTCAAACTTCACAATGTGACCTCAATAGGAGAGTTACCTTTGCCAGTAGATTTCTTTTCATGAGCAATACTCTTTGGTTTGACATTTGCAACTTGTGCTGAAACCACTGAGGTCCAAAGGTAAAATTAAAAATTCCCCCACCCCTTTTTAAAAAACAAAACAAAACAAAACAGGTATGTGTCTCTACAGAAGGTAAGGAGATGGAGTCTTTTTGCCTTTCAAAAAAGTTACTTATTCACTTGAAGTTTTACAGAAAAAAAAGTTATTTACACATTGGGCAAATATGTTCTGTTTATCTGCCAAGACAATTCTTGCACCATAGTAATTCCTTATGAAGAAACAAATGTCCCCTTTCACATTACAGCTATGCACAGTTTACATGAATTTTTCCAGGACTGCACTTTAGAAAAACTGCAGTAACACTTACATGTTTTCCTTTCCCCTCATGTGTAAGCTGTGACCTTTTTATCATGGCCCCTTGCTTATACAAGCCAAAGCACTAGTAGGTGATAACCTGTAGGTGTTATGAAAAGTACTCCGCTAAACAGGAGTGCGGCAAGTTTTGTCAGAGAAAATAAAGTTTTACCATATCCGTGTTAGAAGGGCAGACCACAAAAGCATTTAAGGAGCTCAGGCTTGATGTGATTGTGGGACTGTCGGACTCATGAAACACGTCCAGCCATGACTGTTTCCCTTCTTTTTGGTCCCCATCTAACAATGTCAAGAAGCCTATTATGCTTAAAGCAAGTCTCCTAACTTTTCTTGTGCTGAAAATTCTGTTACTGCCTACCAACAAATTCTTTAAATAAAAGCTTCTTTAAAGCCCACCCCCCAGTTGAGAAAAAAAAAACATCCAAAACACCAACTCCTCCTTAACGGAGGTTATAATGCCTCTTCAGTAGATTCCTTTAGCTTGGTGGCATATCCAGGGGTCACCAGGAAGATGTGAAGCCGGGATGGATTCGGAGTAAAGGAGCATTCTCTGTTCTAACAGCCGAAGGTGTTGCTAATTCTCTGACAACACGTGGTCTGGACTCTTTCTTCTGTTGTCTGTTTAGCGATTTAGAACTAGCAACAGGAAACCGAATTAAAAAACAATTGACGCCACATCCTAAGTAACCCCATTTAGCTGCTATCTAATACTAGAAGTGTCTAATCTCAGAAGAGACTGAAAAAAATCCAAGCCTACCTTTTTTTTATTTTATTTTTAATCTTTTTTTTTTTTAAAATCAATGTGGAAATCAATACCTGTCTCCTTATAAGAGTCTGGAGCCTGGGCTGAGTGACGCCTGGTTCCAGTAGGATGCCAGTCCACTGGGAATTCTCCCAGGATGCTTAATCCCTGGGCCAAATGAAAGCCCTATATTCCTCTGGAAATACAGTTATACAGGTCCTTTTCTTTTCTTTTTTTTTTTTTTTTTTCTTTCTGTAAAACCAGATCGGAATACACAATGTCAGCAAATAGCCCATATAAAATAGTGTGCTGCTCAGAGCGCAGGCTCTGTAAGCCTTGAGGAGACTTCTGCTTCCTTAGAGAGAGAGCTAAGACGTGTCTCCAAGGAGTTCCCTGAACTGTGGGCTTCATTAACTTCTTATACTTTTTTCTCTTTTAACTTAATCTTGACTCTTTAACAGTAACAGGCACAGACTTTTAGAAAAGTGGTGAACAAGTTTGAGTTGAGAGGAGGGAATTGTATCCTCCCCTCCTTTGGTGAATGTAGTTCTGTAATCACATTTATTGCTTCTGCTGGCCACGTCTGGAGATATCCCAAACTGATTCTGCACAAATAAACATCTATAAGGCAAATCCTGAGAAAGCGTAAAGCCTCTCAAGGGACCAGGGTAGAGAAGCACCAGTCTGGAAGTCAGACTTCAACTTTTTAAGTACTTTTTAGCTGTATAGGTGACTATAAGTATAAATGTATCCAGAGGTAGGCTGGATTGAGTGCCATAAAAAATCTTCCTTGAAGATCTAAGCCGTAGCCATTTGCCCAAGGCAGCAGCAGTGGAGGGGGCTTCCTTACGCTATGTTTTCCAGGGGTGCCTTGCACTAGGACCCTACAGCTCTGCAGCCGTTCTTCTTTAATATTTTTCTGTGCAGAACTCCGGGCAGGAGGTTTGTTTATCGCTGCTGGTTGCCTAAAAGACAACATTCATTTCCTCTCAGAGGAACAGAGCCCTCCTGCCCGTCTGGATGGTTGCAGCGGGGGCTGAAGGCAGGTTCTGAGGCTGCAGCGCATGACCAAGAAAAACACCTGGGGCCTCCCCTGTTACCCATCCTTTCAGGGGGCAGAGCTCTCTGGCCATGAGGAGTGATCACAATAAAGCTCTTATTGCTGGACTAACATCCTACAGGTGCATAGCCTCCACAAAGAATTCTCAATAAAACCCAAGAAATATTTATCTTTTTTTTTTTTAAAAAAAAACCTCATAACTGCTTAGATTTTCCCAACTGCAAATCTTTAAAATACTTTGCATATCACTAGGATTAAACCGTATTTGCTTTGAGTCACGCGTGCCTTGGAGGTTAGCAGTTAGTGATTTGCTTTTACTCTTGATAGTGCCTTATTCTATTGAAAAACTATTTTTTTTTCTTGCTAGCACATTCCTCTTCTATTGGAACTGATGTATCACATCGTTCACAAAAGACCTGTGACATTGTTTATGTGGCATATAAGATGTCATTCACAGTAAACTTTTATAGGTGTTAGCTGTGGAGAGCAGTATTACCTTGATAAGCTGTGTTTTCTAAACACCTCATGGAATTTATAACTTTCTTTTGTTGACCTTTGTTTTTAAAGCAAGTTAAAAATAGACAGAAATTAAACGTGCAACACAGGTTTTATACAGTAAGTTCAAATGGAGACATTTCCTGTAACAAATATGTGTCATTTTATAAACATATTTGCCTTTTTTTTTTTTTCTGGAGAAGAATTTGGTCAGTATTTCCTGTATTTTAATACTCTTGACATATTTGTTATGATTGGTCATAGGAAAAGGTAGATCGACATTTGGCTAGTGGAAATGGAAGATATATTATTGTTTTCATTACCAATTGTAATTTAAGCGTTAGGACAAAGGTATATATTTACTTTTAAAGGGATATGGATTACCAGATTGAAAGTACTGTAATAAAAACTATTATATGTACGAATAAAAACTATTATATGTATGATGTGTGATTAATATAAGATAAAGCACTAAAAAGGAATATTCAAAAATATTTTAGTTTTTTTTTTCCTTGCATTTTTCTTTGTCTAGGCAATAAAAGCAGGCCAGTGTGTTGGACTTTTAAAAAATCCATTCGGTTTCACTTGCTGGCTTTTATAGAGTGAGACATTTTTTAGAAATGCAACAACATTAGGGGCCTCTTAAAATATGAACTGCTCTTTTTGCTGAGACAGTTTGAATCATCTTAAATTTTGTATTAACTTCACATTTTTGTTTAAGGAGTTCTTATTAAATCCAGAATTTAGGCCTAAGTTATCCTGACACCGTCCCTTTAAGAAAATGTCAGCATATAGTAAGCACTCTGGATACGCTTTAAATTTTATTATTGTAGAGGGTTTTTTGGGGGGAGGGGCAGGCGGAGGGGGGGGGGATGTTGGACAATTCAGAGCAAAGGGAAAGAAAACCTAACAAATTCTTGGGTACTATCCAATTCCTGAGCTAAGCCATGAACTCCATATTTGGCTTGAAATGAGGAATTTTCTCCTCAACAGCTGTCCCTGGAGTCAATATAAACTGTTCTAAAATATTTAGTTACCAGCAGAAAGATACTACAGGAGGCACTAAAACAAACTCTTGTGAAGTGCTGGCTGTTGTAAAGGAGCCCTGATTCACAGGCTGTACTGTACATTGCATAATGGTGCGGCTATTCCCCTACGTGTTTTCAGTGCCATGGCATGTTACATTATGAGAGGGCTTCCAAGGCACCGAAGTAGCTCTTTCGGGAGGAACGACACAGAGACCAATAAAGCTGTTTGTAAGGAAGGGAATGCAGATCCAGGCGTGATGATAGAGGCCGGATTACCTTTCCTTTATTCCTTAGAAGGCTTTTAGGAAGAATATGGTGTTCACCTCTTTGCCCGTACTTTTTAAAGACTTACTGCTCTAATAAATGATGATTTTTGGAAACAATACTTCCTGACAGTGGAAGAGAGCCAAAACCCCCTTAAAAGCTAACTGGAGCATTAGAAATGAATGTACCCTTTGAGTAAAATGTTACCATTTTGAATGCACTGTGTATTCAATCAAAGTCTCGAAATGCTCCATAAAATGAAGCCTTAAGAAAGACATTACTTTTCTTCTTTCATTTATAAATCATCATAAAAGCAGGATAAAAAGCTCTTTGTGAAATGCAGCTTGACTCCTCAGCTGCTGAACTGAAATCCTATGCTAATCCAGTGTACGCCACTGAATAATGAGCTGAGCCCGAGATTACCTGCTCCAGGTTGTATATCTATGCTGCTAGAAAAGCATCAACCTTAACGTATATTTAAACAATGTACAAAAAAGAGCACATGCAAATAAAGACTGTCAGGTAGATATAAACCAGAACTGGCTAGAGTGAGGAGGCTGTGGAGCTGTATCTTCTCTTACAGGACATTTTGCCGTCTGCTAAGAACCCAGTGTGTTTTATTATCGTTACGGATGATGACCGTTGTTACGGTTGTCAATCTGAAGTATTGGCATAGAAGGTTTGCATCTAAATTCTGAAAAGAAAGTACAACCTGACTGCATCACAGGACAGAATGGTCTTTGCAGGATTTCTCCCTTCAAGTTCAAAAGAACGCAATAAAATGGCTTTATTTTTTACTGAAATGCAACAATTGGCAGGACTTGTCTTGCAACTAAAGCAAAAGGTTAAACCTGTCTTGGGGTTGAATGTGAGAGGTGGAAACTGAAGTCTTCAGCTCACAGGTATTAAATTAAGATTGCTGACAGTGAACTCATTCATGTTTTGGATATTGGCTCTTTCCAGTATGGTTAACCTCTTTCAGTTAAAGTAAAACTGGGGAACTGTTTATACTGTTACTATAAGGAGCACAGCACACAAAAAAAAGCTTAGCATTTACTCAGCTGAGGAGAACAGAGAAGGTCTGGTAACAGTGAATGGGAAGAGGATGGTAAGGAGAGTAAAAGGAAAAAAGACAAAAGATGTAAAAATGTGAACATAGACAATACGTAAGAATGCAACTAACTGTGGGTTCTGAAAAGATGAGGATATTTCTTGTATTGTCCATAGTATACAGGGACTGAGCAGTTCACAATAACAACTAAACTGTATATTTTTTAAACTGAGACAAGAACTGGTGTTAGGTTTCTGTACAAAATTGCTGTCTTCCTCAGTAAAACTATTGTCTTACATGAATTTACAAAATTACATTTTTAATGAAAAGAAACAATTTTCTATGGACAGTCTTCTGTAGGAGTTTTCTCTAAAGCCATGGCAGTGGTTGAGACGGCTAGCACATGCAGTCTGGGTACTCATCTCTTTCCAGTAGCCACCTGGCATGTTCTTCCAGCAGGCTGGTAGAGAGCCCACACTTAATATGAAGAGTATTTAATTTAATCTCTTTTGAAGGCCATTTAATTTGTTCTCTAGGTAGACTGCCAAGGGTTGGAGGGCCAAAGACAGTTTTTGTACCAGAGGCAGGAGTGAAAGGCATCAGTGGCCAAGTGGCCAAACAAGATGCTGAAAGCAAAGGTAAGTAAACAGAATGATCCCCTTTCTGCTCTTACCTATAGACAGCCCTAGCTGCCCTAGGCTGATGAGCCGTCCAGGTTTAGGATGGATGTAGAACTGAAATGCATGCTGGTGCTGCCAATGAAGACCCTGCCAGAAATCAGAAAATTAAAGTTAGAAAGCTTTAAATTCATACGATTGCCTCTCTGAGGTTAAGATCCCTAAATGAAGACCGTTCTCTGGAGATAAATCAACTTTTTGCATGCATGTTCTTTCAGTAAAGCACTGATATTTGCTGCATCTGCTTGCATGATCTGGTTCCCGATAAGAATCTACATAGCATGAGAATATCCAACATTTTGACTGAAGTCTCCTCAGGGATTGGATTGACTTCAATTTTTATTTTGCATAATGAAAAAGGGGTTGTTGACACTTGTCAAATAATAACAAATACTAATTTAAATATTCTGATAACTTCAGTTAAAAAAATGATTAATGGAGGTCTGTTCTGAGAAGTTCTGAAGCCACTGTTTTAATTTAAATATATTATTTTATGTATCATGTAACTTTTGTATACAAAGGTTAACATTAACAATGTGTGGTTTTCAAGTTTCAGACAATTAATGATTAATATCTTTATGGAACCTCTGCAATGAAAGCAGTTGTTTAAAGCTGTCCATCTGCAGTCTCCAGTAAATCACCTCTTATTTCCACGAGTTTTACTGAACATAACCTTACAAATAAAAAAATAACTCACAGGTCTCAAATGTTGATATTTCATATCTGCTGAAATAACTGATTTTATGACATTTTTTCAGTAGATTGTATACTTGGCACTTGGGCACGATCGCACTCAAAATGAAAACAGGTTTATAAGTTTTAATGTCATAAAATTTATGACCTTTCATTTCTGCGAATGTGAAAACTTGAGTTTTAAAATTGTTTGCTGTTAGAAACAAAATGATCTGGAAGGAATTTTGCTTCAGACTCAGACAAAGGTTTTAGAGGATGGTTGGGGGACCTTTTTATCTCACTCTAAGAAGGACAGTACTGCATCCATAAGCATCAAGGTCTTAAATAAATCTGGTTTGCCTTCATTTGGTCCAAGTTTGCGCTGAGTGGCTATAGCTACATTAATAAGATATATAGCTGTATGAGTAAAACCGCTCGCGTAGCTCCTGGCTGTGGCCCAAGCCAGCTGGTACATTCACAGAGGAGACTTGGCCGTGACATCATCCAGGGGCCATTCCCAGGAGCTGGTTTGGATGCTGCTACCCTGGTTTCATGAGTAGACAGGGAAGGGGACACATGTGGTGAGACCTGTGTGTGGCTGGTTGGCCTCAGGGCCAGTACACACAGTCTGTGAATATAACCAAAGCATCTAGCAAGGCTGAACTGATGACTCTCCCTTATCAGGGAAATCTTCTATGGGCAAGAACAATTTATCAGCATCTTCTGGAAAAACACCAAATAGGAGGTTTTGTTACACCCCAGAAAGAAATGTGTGCAGTGCGTTAGCAGAGGGGTGTGTTCAGCAGAGGTTTGCTCCTTAACATCCTGTCCTCTCCTGGCTCTGCCCAAACCCTCCTCTCTGAGAATCTTTTCCTTGTTCTTATGGGCCTTATTTCACCAACGACGTCAATTGGAGCTGTGACTTAACATCACCCAGCGTATTACCCTGCAGAGTCCCTCCATAAACGCAGGTGGACAGACAGCTCCACTTCTGTCTCCAGCAGACATACTGTCCCTTCAGTAGCTTGTCCTACTGAAAAACATGGTTTCTCATCCATTTTTCATCCCTTTCAGAAGGAAGAGGGAACAAAACATTCTTCAAATCCTGTGACGGCAGTACTGGAGCCAGAAAAATAATGTATTATCATGATTTAGTCCATAAAATATTTAAGGTGAATTCTAAGATTCATTCCCCTAGGCTTGATTTCATACTAACATGTGCCAAAATCAGGTCCTGCAGCAGAGTCTACTGATGAATCCAGTTTCGCAGAGAGGTAAGCCCCCAGGGCACTGATTATTTGAGTTAATATATTTGGCATTTAGTACATCCATCTGAAATTCATAATCTAGAGGGATAAAAGGTCAAAACAACATTTGTAAACAACTGACAAAGGCATATTCCTGTTGTTATTGTTTCTGGGATTAACATGGAGACATTTGTCTTCTTGCAAACATTAGTTCGAAGTGTTCTGTGATTACCTCTCTCGTCCAAATGTCTTCTGAAAAAACTAGTATCAATTGACTAGACCTTAAAGTGTCCATACCACCTTCTTTTGGGATCTTGACAAATCTGACAGGCTAAGTAGGGTAGGGTATGTTGGGAAACTTTTGAGGAGATGTTGTAGTTGAACCTACAGGCAATTTGCAAATGAATTTTTTGTCATAGTTTTCCTGGCCTTGTGCTCAATTTTTTGTGCAAGTTCTTGTTTCTTAGTATGAGTGAGGGAGTGTCTGGCCGCATGACGATGTTCAGCTGCCAGGTTTTTTGGGCACTCAGTGGCGCAGCAGAATGCTTTGAACCACGCTACCCCTGTGCTTACCAGAGCATTGTATGTTAAACGTTGTGTAAGCTGGTTGTGAGGCTTTTATTGAGTGGATCCCCAAATTATTGGGGCCTGGGGCTATCCTGAGCTGTTGCCTAATGTTGAGTTTCTGTGCCTCTGAGCTACGTACCCCCTGCTTCCAGGAACCTGCATGGGGAACTCAATCAGGGAGCACAAGGGTGTTCATCGCCTTCTTGCTTGCACTCTGCTGTGCTGCAAATACAGCTTCGTGGACCTTCAGGGACTCCCTTTGGTGTAGAAGCTAAGAGCGATCACGTATCTTCATTTCGTCTACAAACTTGTGTGTCTTTCCAAAACTGTTGCTTTGTGCCTCAGTTTCCCACTGATTAAAAATACCATGTCCTTGTCTCAGAGAGAAGCTTTGAGAACAAATCATAGAATTATAGAATATTTTGGGTTGGAAGAAACCTTTAAAGGTCATCTAGTGCACCCACCTGCAATGAACAGGGACATCTTCAACTAGAGCAGGTTGCTCAGAGCCCCGTCCAACCTGACCTTGAATGTTTCCAGGCATGGAGCATCTACCACCTCTCTGGGCAACCTGTGCCAGTGTTTCACCACCCTCGTTGTAAAAAAGGTCTTCCTTGTATCTAGTCTAAATCTGTCCTCTTTTAGTTTAAAACCAATACCCATTGTCCTATTGCAACAGTCCCTGCTAAAAAGCTTTGCCCCGTCTTTCTTATAAGCCCCCTTTAAGCACTGAAAGGTGGCAACAAAGTTTCCCTGGAGCCTTCTCTTATCCTGGCTGAACAACCCCAACTCTCTCAGCCTCTCCTCAGAGGAGAGGTGCTCCAGCCCTCTGATTTTTTTTGTGGCCCTCCTCTGGACCTGCTCCAACAGGTCCATGTCTTTCATGTGCTGAGGACCCCAGAGCTGGATGCAGTACTCCAGGTGGGGTCTCACCAGAGCAGAGCAGAGGGACAGAATCACCTCCCTCAACATGCTGCCTGGGATACAGTTGACCTTCTGGGCTGTGAGCCCACATTGTTGGCTCATGTCCAGCTTTTCACCCACCAGTACCCGCAACTCCTTCTCAACAGGGCTGCTCTCAATCCCTGCATCCCCCAGCCTGTGTTAATACTGGGAGTTGCCACAACGCAGGCGCAGGGCCCTGCACTTGGCCTTGCTGAACTTTATGAGGTTCACAGGCAGGGGCCTACTTCTCGAGCTTGTCCAGGTCCCTCTGGATGACATCCCGACCTTCAGGTGTGCCAAACACACCACTCAGCTTGCTGAGGGTGCACTCGATCCCACTCTCCATGGCATCGATGAAGACATTGAACAGTAGTGATCCCAATACGAACCCCTGAGGGACACCACTTGTCACTGATCTCCATCTGCACATTGACCTGTTGACCACTACCCTCTGGATGTGACCATCCAGCCAATTCCTCGTCCACTCAGCAGTCCCCCATCAAGTCCGTATCTCTCCAGTTTAGAGAGAAGGATGTTGTGGGAGATTGTGTCAAAGGCCTTACAAAAGTCCAGATAGATGACATCCTTAGCTCTTCCCTTGTCCACTGATGTAGTCATTCTATCATAGAAGGCCATTAGGTTGGTCAGGGAGAACTTTCCCCTGGTGAAGCCATGCCAGCTGTCTCGAATCACATCCCTGTCCTCCATGTGCCTTAGCATAGCTTCTAGGAGGATCTGTTCCATGACCTTCCCAGGCACAGAGGTGAGGCTGACAGGTCAGTAGTTCCCACAGTCCTCCTTTCTACCCTTTGTAAAAAAATATGGGTGCAATGTTTCCCTTTTTCCAGTCCCTGGGGACTTGACTTGACTGCCATGACTTCTCAGCTATCATGGGGAGTGGCTTTGGCAACTACATCAGCCAATTCACTCAGGACTGTGGGATGCAACTCATCAGGTCCCAAAGACTTCTGTATGTTCAGATTCCTCAAGGGGTCTCAAACCTGATCTTCTCTTACAGTGGGAGGGACTTTGCTACCCCCATCCCTGACTTGTGGTCCATCCACTGGATAGATGTTGGGAGAGAGATTGCCAGTGAAGACTGAGGCAAAAAAGTTGTTGAGTACCTCAGCCATCTCTTCATCTGTTGTTACCAGTTTGCCAGTTTCACTCGTCAGGGGAGGGTACACTGTCTTTGACCTTCCTCTTCTGGCTGACATACCTGTAGAAGCCCTTCTTGTTCTTTGTGTCCCTTGCGAAGTTCAGCTCCAGCTTTGCCTTAGCCTTCCTGACCCCCTCCCTACACAACCGGGCAGCATCCTTATACTCATACTCTTCCCAGGATACCTGTCCCTGCTTCCACTGCCTGGGCATTTCCTTCTTGCCCTTTAGGTGGACCAGCAGGTCTCGACTCAGCCGTGCCAGTCTCTTGCCTTCCTTTCCAGATTTCTTACACCTGGGGATTGAGAGCTCTTGCGCTTTATGGAAAGTGTCCTTAAAGATCTGACAGCTCTGCTCTGCTCCCTTGTCCTGGAGGGGGACATTCTAATATATGAATGAGTGTGATATTCTAGTTGCCATTGCGATAGAGGCTGTCAGTGTATTTTCTTTTTTTTATGTGGCAAGTGTAAGATTTCAGATGTCCTTTATTAATTTCCTGGATTTTAATTGTTTGACTTTGTAAATGGTGTGATAAGTAAGTATAATGTCATTTAGCAATATTCACTGTTTTTACACAAAACTCATTTTCCCCACTAATAAAAACATCAGTTTGGACCTAGTAAGATACTGTGGAAGGCCTAGTTAGTTCTTTTATTTGTTCTATGTTACCCATCAAATGACATCTGTCTATAAGACAGGTAGTTTTCCAGTTTTTAAAATGGTGATTCTTCCCCCCCTCCCCACCCCCAATATGGCCTAAATTTTGTTAAATAAAAGTTTTGTGACTGTCTGTGTTTGTGTTTTCCCAGGCTCTTTTAATGCCCAAGGGAATAATTTATAGGGCTGTAATTTTGTGAGTTACTGTGTTATGACCACTTATAAATGGCTCCTTGGGGCACTAAAAGGGCCAAGAAAATGTAAATACAAACACAAAACAGAAACAAATACCTGCAACATGAAGAAAACTACAAGGGGGGAGACCATATGGCCTAACAATTCAGCTCCACTTAATGGTTCCATTCACCTCCTGTTGAAGTAAAAGCAAGTTTAACTACTCACCGTAGTGAAAGAAAAAATGAATGTCAAAACCTCACCTGTAACATGACAATCACTTAACTCTGTGTTTAATAATATCCCTACTATTTTATTTATTTATTTTTAATATTGGGCTGCAGTTCTTTACTACCAAATATAACTCCTTATTCCCCCTTCCTTCCAAATTTAATAATGAATATTTTGAAATACTCCTGTAGCTTTAGGCCTGGCCAATTAATAAGCTCTTTATGACATTTTATGTTGCAGTTGTTAAAGGGAGCTATTGGTTGGGACACCTGATGGGAGCCAGGCTCTGTGGGTTCTGGCCAGTTTTACTGGAGAGAGGCACGTGCTCCCATGGGGAGGAATGGGAGCTTTGCTGGGCTGAGGTGCCCTGTGGAAGCACACTACGTATTGGCAACGGTGTCCGAGCATCCGTCACGGGCAAAACACGGGCAAAACTCAGGGTGTTTTTACTTGATTTATGTCCAGTTAACATCAACTTCTGATCACTGTATATAGAAGGTATAGAGAAAAAAGAGAACATCAGCGATCGAAAGATGACACGACCCAAATCCCTTTCCCTCCCTTTTTCCCAGGCTCAATACCCCCTGTTGGGGGTTAAAATCAGTCTGTCCCAGTTACTCTGCTCGGGTGATGGGTGACACAGGAGGCCTGGGGTTGTGCACATAGCTGTTTTTTCTGCTGCTCTCTGCTTATGTATGTTGCTGTGCTGCGCTTCGCTTCTTACTGCTTTTCCTCTGCTGCTATTTGCTTCTCAGTCGTTTTCTCTGCTGCTCTTTGCCTCTTCAGGTTTTCTTGCTGCACTGTTTCTCGGTGCCTTTCCTCTGACGTGGGTTGCCCGTGGGCCACGGTCACTCAGAGGTGTCCCAGTCTTGGCGTGGCTCACCTGGAGGCAGCAGTCCTTGCTGCAGCGTGGGCCACCCCGGGGCCACTGTCCCTCAGGGGAAAGTAGGGTATTTACGACACCTATGCAAGCTTCTTGCTTTGCGTCCCGCCTTGTGAAGCTTGTTTCTCTCCACTGTGAAGTGAAAATCTCTGGTGTGCTTCCAGTTCCTCTGGAGTTAGGTCTCTGGATATACCTGACAAGGTATCCCTTTGTTCTTTGTTCCTCCGCTGTACACCGCGTATACCTACAGTGTACAGACACACCCTACAGACTGTCAGGTACTCTGGGAGTGTGGCCGTACGGACAAATGTCTCGTTTTGAAGAGAAGATGTCTTTTCCTTTATTGTGTGATAGATTTTGTGAATAACTGCCTGCAAAGGTGTTATGGGCCAAATCATGGGCAATAATCCCGCACAGGACTAGCTTCCTGACTTCGCAGAGACAAGCGTACAAGCTAGGCTCTGTGATTTAATGATTTTGGACAATGTTTTCCTGTGAGGAGTCTGTGAAAGACAGCTAATGAAATCAAGGCCTTGCTCATCTTACGTTTGCTATACACGCCTCCCACCTCCCCTGCAGAAAAGTTGAAGATCTAGAAATAGAAAAAGCCGAAAATCACTGTTTTGGGCCATTCTTTCTACATTAAATCTATTATGTGTTTTGCCAATAAATCTATTCTCACACAGGAGACTGTGTGTGAACATTTAATATGGCTGAGGTAAACAATCCTACCTTTTTCCCGCCAGAGGAAACTTTTACTAACGGGTAAGAAAAATGAAAAGAAGTGATGTAATCAGGAAGCTTTTTCAGCCACACTGATGGTTTGCAGAAGGGTAGGTGCCATACGAACAATGCTGCCTGAGCCCCGAAACCTCCTGGCAGGGAAGTCAGTTCTGAATGAAAAATCCTTGCCAAATGCACCCTGTCATGTTTTCCATCAGTAGAGCTGGATATTTGTGTATAATTCCTGTGGGATTGGAAGATACTAATATATACACACAGAAAAAGTTCAATTTCAAGTAGCTGCTAACATCCAGTAAACAATATGTTCCAAATTCCTTTCAAGGATCCTAGCACACTGATTTTTTTTTCTAAACACTGCCATTCTCTGTGATGTTCAAGACTATTGGTGAGAAGCCTTCATAACTATAAAAAGGAAAGAACTGGAGACAAAATATTTCGTATTGAAGCTGCAACAGACCGTGTGCCTTCCTCTTAGCCACAGCCCTCTATTTTCACTGTGGCCATCATCATGCCTTTTCAGCAACAAAAACAATTCCAGGCTACTTCAAAGCTGTGTGCCTCCACAGTGCCCCTGTTTGGCCTTCTGACAGTTCATTTTCATCATCATAAAACTGGGAGATGTTAGGCCCTCGTATTATGGGACTTTATGACCAAGGCAGGCAAAGCACACAAAGCTGCTGTTGGTACCGAAAAGACACCGAGTGTCAGAGATGTTCAGAAGGGTTTGAGATGCACCTGCGAGTTCACTGACTTTTTAGAAAGAAAATAAAGTCCCTGCTCAGGGTTTTTGCCCAGCATCACATGCGTGTATTCGTGTTTATGGAAGCTCATAATAAGCAGAACCTTTTTGCTCAGCCACACGGCAGCAAAGTTTCGAAACAAAATTCCTCTGTGTTTAACCCACAGTTTGTTTCTTCACACAGCACGGGCGGTAAACATCAGCCACTGCAGCTCGTCCAAACAGGCTGAATTCCCTTTGAGGCTGAAGGGTGCATGGATACAGATGTACAGCCCTTGCTACGCTCAGGCAGCCTCTGGCACTCTTGCCGTGAATGCAGTCAAGCGAAGGAACCTGCTTGGGCTTCTTTTAGAGAGGAAGACACACGATGGGTCCTTTTTGAGATCCGCCGGATTATTTATCCTAAGAGCTTATGCAGTGCTTCCAGATATTAAATAAACAGACTTCAAAAATCATGAGGGTAACTTAAAAATCATGACCCAGCACGTCATAAAATGTACCATTCTTTGTCTTTGAACTTTGAACCTTTAGACGTGAGGGATGTGCATCTTTGAACCTCAGCACAAGAAACTTCATTTGGAGTTTGGAGTTCATTTGGAGGCCTAACCTGAGCCTTCATTTTAACCACATGAGGACACTCCTCTAGAATGAGGCAGGAAGGATGGGTTCTCTGGGTGCTTTAGGATTTCCATGCAAGTTGGGTGCTTAAGGTAAACATCAAACGTGCCTGCTTGAAAGCCACAAACTGAGATTCTTCATGAACTGGGGTTTTAAGAAAAATATAATGTACTGGAATATCTTGATAAAACCCTGTGAGCTGACAACACTATGAGAGGGCAGACGAGAACAACAATAGTTTTGTTTGGATTACTTAGGGCCATTAAATGCCTGCAACTGCAAATAGAGTTTCCTTACTTTCTCCTTACCTTCTTCCTTAATGACAAATGATGTTTGTTATATTATGATGAAATACTACTAACTGTCAAGCCCACAAACTGTACTCCAGAAGTAGCTGCATGCATGGCTATCCTGTGTTCAGTTGATTTCCCAATACATTGACAAAGTGCAAATGATGAATTGGTTTGGAACTGTTTCTATAGAGAAGCAAGATGGTTACTGACTGCATCCATGGCACTGGATGTACTCTCTGGATTGTGCCTGTTCACGTGTGTTTGGATAATCTTACTATTGTGAGTCTTACGGAGAGCTTGCTAGGAATTTTCAGTGCAGTTGTTTCCAGTTCTCACAAGCTTATCACATCCTTCTGCAAATAAAACAGGAACTCAGAGTCTTCTGGCTCCTGTCAGCTAACATCACTAGGTACTTGTACCCCCTGACTAGAGGCTAAACCCATCTTTTTAATTGTCATTTGTGATTATGAAGTGAATGTGTGTGACAGATGTGGAGTTCAGCTAACAACAGAGAGTAAAGGTAAGAAAGGAAATTTTTCCATCAGTTATAACAGAAATGGATCAGTCCTGAGGTCTGTGAGTGTAGATTGATATTTATTTATTTTTATTTCTTTGGTAGGAATTGTCACAGATTGAAAATTAATCATTTGCTTTGCGTCACTGCTTCCAGTCCCTGACTATCTGGGCAACGCTGAAGTCAAGCGCCTTCACCTGTTAGTTTCTATCTTTCAAATCAGAAATAATTTCAGTAAAGGGGATACAATTTGCCTTGTAAAAGCTGTCATCGTAATGTTGGCTACTATACCACTGCTAATATTGTATACTGTCCCATGAACAGCTAAAGCCCATAACATTTTTCCTACATGTCACACCTCCAATGACTTCATCCTTTGACTTTGTGCAGGACCTCAAACACAAAAATAAAAAGCAGGATCCAAACAGGGTGACATTCCACTAAGCTGGAGAGGAACGTGTTTTGAACTTTACTAGTAAAAACTTAATTCCTATTCTAACTGATGGAAGTTGTTGCCTTGCCCTAAATAAGCTGTGAACTGAAAGAAAGAAAAATCACTGTGTTTTAGAACATGGAATCAATCCTTATGACCTGTGAGCAGGCAGGTTCATCACGCTGGTAGTTTTATTTGTTGTGCGAGCAGTTTAGGTTCTATTGACAAGATAACAAAAGTGCCTAGTGTTACTGGTTAGATACAGCCATAAATGGTGATTTGTGAAGCAGCTTTAATAGGTGTGATAATACTTTGCATTTCAACAGGGCCTGTTATCTAAGCCAGAACACTTATAAATATTAATTGAGCTTTTCAAAATTCTTGTGGAGTAAGTATAGTAAATATAGCGATATTGAGTTTAGAATAAAGATTATTTGAAATATGAAGCAACTTGCCAAAAGTTGTGTAGTAACCCAGCACCTGACCTGGGAATACAGCTCTCCAGTTAACACTCTGAGCTGTTGGGCTGCACTAGATGACAGTTCACTGGAACTGTAAATGAACTCAGAGCAGTCCTAATGCCGACGGAAAAGATGCCTTAATGTCTTCTGTCAGCAAATTGCAAGGCAGCAAGTCAGCCACACTGGAACTTACCAGAGAATTTGATGCTGGAGCAGTTGGATTCAATAATACAACTAATTATACTTGATGTGGCATTATATGAGAGGGTTCTCCAGCACAGACAGAAATGACATGTTTGTTTCGAGAGTAGGAGAATCTCGTCTTGGGAAAGTCAGTTGAGTATTCAGGCTTGACTTTGAAGCCTTTGATGAGAGAAGCATGTCTGGTCTAATCTCCAAGTGACAGGTTCATAAATGCACACACTACAGTTGATACTCTAATGGCCATATTATGCTCTGCTGATTTTCTTTGCCCTGCTTGTTCAATTTCTTTAGAGACATCCAGAGATGAAAGAGAAAAATGCGCAGTATGTTGTAAAGACCAAAAAGAGTTTTTGTTTGCAAACTCTCTTGTTATCAAGCAAAGCATTAGAAATGTACAGCATCTCATGTAACTTAAAGAGGCCATGTAGTCTGAAAGAATATCACTCTTTTAGATGAAAATCTGTCAGTGTCTATGGGATGTAAATGTAGATTATTGAAGATACAATGTCACTGAGAACTGCAGGCTTCTGTCTTTGCTCACTTTGCTGGTCACATCTGTGGAACTCATTTGCTATTAATTATGACTCCCTCTCCTGCTTTATGTCATGATGTGACTTATAAGCAGAACAAATGGCTTCAATTCTTCCTAGGGAATTCTTCCAGAGTTGGATGAAGCAAGTCTTCAACAAGTGCAAACTGGTGGTGAAAACAAGGGTTGCTATGATGCTGTATCTCTTACTGGTAGCTGCCACAGCTGCGCTGAAGCTCTGGGCAGCTGGGACAAAAATCAGGGTCACCCATGAGCTGTGTGAGTGTAAAGCAGTGCTTTTGACTGGCTCTCTTTGAGAGAAGGCCACTGATTTTTCTGTGCATCTAGCATGGTTGAAATCTGTGTCTCTGTAGCCATTAAAAACAGCTGGTACAGAGCATTACCAAGTCCATCATAAAAAAAAATGTTTGGAATTTTTGTTTATACTCCTTCAAAATCAAGTAATTTCACAATGATAGTTTCATTTCATGCCCCACTGGAAAATCATCTCTTTACTTTAAGATCTCCGTTTAATTCTTGGTATATGTTTTTCTCTTACAAAATATAAGATAAAAATGTTAGTCTTGCTTCATAGGCAAGATGTTCTTGCCAGTTTTGTAGACATAAACCCATTAATCTTTCCATTAATGATTAAAAAAAAAAAAGGTGATTAGAGCCTGGGTTGCAAGAAAATTGCATAGCTCTTGTAGCTATATTTTCAAATGTCCTCTCCTGTGATGAAGGCTTGACTTCGTTAATCCAGGGATATGTTGTGGTGTGGAAAAGGCCACTGAGCTGGGGTGCTGGGGCTTATCCCCAGCAGTGCCACTCTCCTGTCTGGTGGCCTATGCTGAGCAACCTTCCCACATGGTAAGTCTGAATACTCCCTGCCCTTTGCCCACCCAGAGCCTATGCACTCTCTCCCCCACACTGGAAAATGTGGGTTTCTATCTTGATTAGGCCTTAAGAGGCATTCAAAGAATGAACGACAAAGTTTATTTTTGCATGTTGATAGCGAAAAGTAGGACAATGGGTAGGAATCCACTTTATGGTCTAAGCTCCCCTCTTTCCCTCTATGCTTCTCTGCTCTCACTCCCCCCCCCGGCCCCTACCCCCACCAGAGTGTAAAAGGGACCAAAAAGGCTCTGAATAGCAGCTCTGATCTCCCCTATGACCTCAGTGGGAACTGAAAATACAGCTCACAGCTGATAATGGATTTGGAAGCTGGCTCCTGTTACTGAAAACACACTGCTCCTCCTCAGCCCTTCCTCCAGTTTGGACATTATCTGTTAACTGCTCAAGGCAGCTGCATTCTTCTTTAATTTGGATGCCTGGAAAACCTTCACCTTAGTGTAATACCGCATAACTCTGAGATTTGCAGCCTGTTCTTTTTTACATGCTGCTGAGCCCATAAATGCTCATCAAATATTTGCTCTTTGCTGTCTGTTGCAACTGTCCCCAAAAGTACTATCTGGCAAATATATTCAGTTTTAAATCTAAAAGGTTATTATGGCATTACAAAATTGCCTTCAGCTGACGAGGTCAGAGCAGTAGGTAAGTTGTGATGATTTTTACATGTATTTTCTGTTGGACAACTCTATGCTTTGGATTCTTGTTGCAAAGAATCTGGACACAGACGGAAAAAAAATGGGTATGGATAAGTTAATGTTTGTGTGATCCTTTTGTGCTGTTTCATCCACCTGTTCAGGTGATTACCTGCATGGTGTGGTCCCAATGATGTGTAAGGTACCCTGTTCTTCAATGCAGACTGTCCTTACATGCACTCTATATGTCTTGATGATTTTCCTTCAGGTCTATCTTGCTAGCAAAACATTTGGTCCATTTCTTCGTGTTCTTAGGAAGTCAGCTGGATAACAAACAGCTTGCATTGCCTGATGCTCCTGCCCCTTCAGTGAACTTGACGCCCCAGCCAAATGACATTTAATTTCCAGTCAGTGCGGAATGACAAGAGCTGGACACAGGACACCGCACAGTTTTGTTCTTGTCCTTAGGTCTGGTCCCCAGGTCAGTAGATACTGGGATTGCAGGAGACTGGCGTACGTCATGCGCAAGGCCTCAGAGACCTTCCTGGCAACCTAAGGCGTGGATCATCCTAATGGACTTTGAAGATCCCTTTAATCACTGGTAGGCAGCATGTGATGACTGTTAAAAGCTGTTTTGTGGATGGGGTATGACAAAACAGAATAGCTTTCTCAGAGTTCTGATTATCCCAAGCAATTAATCATTGAGCTGTTATAATTGAAAGAGTTTAGTAATTTGGCCTAATTTGCATAATAGGAGTATATTAACATAGGAAGTTATAAAAAAGAATAAGACAATTTCTGCCCCAAACTACTTGGTTCAAGCGATACTTTATTGGTGCAGGTCAGTTTTTGTAAACTAAAACAATGCAATGCCTTCCTCCCATGTTGTCAATACAAAAATTACCTCAATAGCAAAAAAAGGAAAAAAACGACATTCAGGCACAGACAGATGAGCTCCTTTACAGATAAAAAGTAATGGAGATGGGTGGAACCCTGTAAGAAAGAGAGTGAGAAACAGCTTTCAAAAGGAAAATATCTTAACAGTATATATTTTCTTTATAGGAGACTGGGATAGGAAAACGAAAGACAGAAATCCTAAATCCTGACACGTACCTGTCTAAGTTTGCAGACTTCAAAGCCCTAGTTACAAGGCCTACAGTTGTCTTAATATGATATGTTATCATAGAATGTGGAGTAACAACTTAGAAAATAAGGGAATAGGGAGGTTCCAGAGGGTTCTTTTTTTCATACAAGGCAAGGTAATAGGTTTGCTTACAAAACAGGTGATGTGCAATTTGTTTCAATTGATCAGTACCTCACTTTTGTGATATCGTTTTCTAACTGGAGTGAGAAGCATGTGTAATACTGCCAAGTAGAGATGTTAATAAGAGAGAGTACGGGAGCACTTAATTTTTACAACTTAGTTACACTTATAATTAAGCCATCAGTGAGACAAAAATAAGAGAAACAAGAGTATTACATTGTGCCAGAGGAAAGTTTAGCAGCATGAAAGAAAAGTCGACAAGATGGAATAAAATGTTTGAGGGGATGAACAGAGGATATAGAATAAAGGAATAATTAGTATCAAGAAGATTGGCATAACCATCAGTGCTTCCTGTCCCTCATACTCTGAACAGAGTACCAGAGCTTGACACTGGTAGTAATGGAAATGGAGTCCTTCAAGGGAGATGATTCTGCAAAATCTAAGGAACTAGTAGGCCCTGTGAAACCGAGAACTAGGAAAAGTAATGCAGAGCAAGGAGGAGATACAGCCACGGATTCAAACACTAAAAGCGGAGGAGAAATGGAATGATTACATAGTGAAGTCGAGAGTGTAAAAGGTAAGAAAAGCAATACCGGCAAATGAAATGAATACTCTGAGATTATGATAATAGAATTTGCAGGAGAGCAGATAGCGCATGACAGATGAGAAGTCAGTAAAGGAAGGAGAAGTGCCTCTAAGAGCAGCCTGGATTAATTTACTGCCAGAAAAGTTAGAAACTGCTAAAATCTCTTCTAAAACTGTGCCCCTGCAAAAGGAATTCAGCACAAATAAAGAATCTAGCAAACTATGAACCACTTGAAATATTACGTAAAAACGCTCCTGACTCTTAGAGTGACATAATTGTTGGCCTGTAGATTTAGTGAGAAAGAGGGGTTGACTTCCTGTGAGTGAAGACCTAGCTTGGAAGCAGAATGTTACAGTGAAGCCTTTTCCTCCCAATGAGAGTGGACCTTCAAAGACCAAATTAGTTTGATTGAGCTGGGTTTTGGGTACTGGGCAGTCTAGTTCTGTGCCTCAGGACTCTGAGGCAGTACTACAACTCTTGGGCAGCAAGCTCCCTCTGCATAGAGAGGTTGGGTCTTCCGGAGACTTCGCTGACAATAGGCATTCCGAGCACCATGCTGCTCAGATGCATTTCCAGAGAGCCTACCTGGTGGTGGAGCTCTTGTTTCTAGTCTTTAGGGATAAAGTAGCGGGCAGGCGAGGAACTTGGGCTTAGCCAAGCCACAATCACTTTTACTCTGGAAAACACTAGACAGTTACAAAACAACATCCTGTATGTACCCTCCTCCCCCGCTTAGTGTGATCTCATCTCTCCTGGGAGTCCTGGTTTGGACAACATTTTTCCTGCCTTTTCATCAGGCATGTGGTAGTGGTTTGGCTTTTTTACTCACACGATCAACTTTATCATGGTCTCTGTCGTTCTTTTGTTCACATACTTCAACTGGGAGCAGCCTAGTTTGCATAGTCCCCACCCTCCAGTGGAGGCTTCCTTACACAATCTGTCAAAACAATGACCTTCCTGGTAGGAAAACCCCTATTTCCAGTAAAGAAAGATTACCAGACACCAATGGATCTTGACTGCTCTCTTGTCTTAATCCCCTCTGAGGTGTCCGTATGTCAGCATGAGTGTCGTCAATATTGAGAAGAGTGAGCTTGAGGCTCAGTTGGTCAGTGAAGCCATTGCAAAGCAAGGATCTGAGTAAAAGGTACGTCAAAATGGCATTTCCCAAAGGAGGAGTCATTTCTGGGATAATGTGGACAGATCCCAGTGCAGAAGTCCACTTCTCATATGTATATTAAAAGAGGAGGAACCTGGTCATTTTAGTGCAAGTAACATACAGTGGTACAGCATAAAGTTTTGCCCTCACAACCTAAATGTTTCACCCTTTCCAGACAATAAAATTAGTCCTTACACACTGGTAACTTCCTGATGTATTTACAAATGGTGCTACTCATCTGCTAACCCACTTCACAATGTTCAGGTACTTTCCAAGTCACTGGAGAGGTTGATGAGCTCTCATGTTCTCCAGAGACCATGCTTTTGCTTGCAGGGACTGTATTGTAATTCTTTCCTCAATTGACCCTTTTCATCTCCATTTGACTTATTTTCTTTCAAAATGTTCATTTTGTAGCTAGGTGAAAATCTCTTCGATTGCCTTGATCCAGATTATCATGAAGATGAATTTGCATTTCAGAGAAACACTGCTACTATGTTTAGCTTGAGCTGAGATCCTTGCTGGCTTTTTGAATAGAGACGTCAAGGATTTAATTCATCAAGAGACTGAATTTTTTTGTTACCTCTCCCAAGTCTGTCATTGTTTTCAAGCACCATAACACTTGCATCAAAGAAGAAAGGTAGCAAAAAAAACCACTTAAAATGATGTTTCAGTTTTCTTTTGTAAACACTTCCATGGGGGTATCCTACTGTGATGTTCCAACCATTCTATTTTGCAGTAGTATCTTAGGACTATACTGCAGAATTGGTAAATTGCACCTTTTTTGTTTTTAAAAAGGGTAGAAAGGAGGACTGTGGGAACTACTGACCTGTCAGCCTCACCTCTGTGCCTGGGAAGGTCATGGAACAGATCCTCCTAGAAACTATGCTAAGGCACATGGAGGACAGGGATGTGATTCGAGACAGCTGGCATGGCTTCACCAGGGGAAAGTTCTCCCTGACCAACCTAATGGCCTTCTATGATAGAATGACTACATCAGTGGACAAGGGAAGAGCTAAGGATGTCATCTATCTGGACTTTTGTAAGGCCTTTGACACAATCTCCCACAACATCCTTCTCTCTAAACTGGAGAGATATGGACTTGATGGGGGACTGTTGAGTGGACGAGGAATTGGCTGGATGGTCACATCCAGAGGGTAGTGGTCAACAGGTCAATGTGCAGATGGAGATCAGTGACAAGTGGTGTCCCTCAGGGGTTCATATTGGGATCACTACTGTTCAATGTCTTCATCGATGCCATGGAGAGTGGGATCGAGTGCACCCTCAGCAAGCTGAGTGGTGTGTTTGGCACACCTGAAGGTCGGGATGTCATCCAGAGGGACCTGGACAAGCTCGAGAAGTAGGCCCCTTGCCTGTGAACCTCATAAAGTTCAGCAAGGCCTGCGCCTGCGTTGTGGCAACTCCCAGTATTAACACAGGCTGGGGGATGCAGGGATTGAGAGCAGCCCTGTTGAGAAGGAGTTGCGGGTACTGGTGGGTGAAAAGCTGGACATGAGCCAACAATGTGTGCTCACAGCCCAGAAGGTCAACTGTATCCCAGGCAGCATGTTGAGGGAGGTGATTCTGTCCCTCTGCTCTGCTCTGGTGAGACCCCACCTGCAGTACTGCATCCAGCTCTGGGGTCCTCAGCACATGAAAGACATGGACCTGTTGGAGCAGGTCCAGAGGAGGGCCACAAAAAAAATCAGAGGGCTGGAGCATCTCTCCTCTGAGGAGAGGCTGAGAGAGTTGGGGTTGTTCAGCCAGGATAAGAGAAGGCTCCAGGGAGACTTTGTTGCCACCTTTCAGTGCTTAAAGGGGGCTTATAAGAAAGACGGGGCAAAGCTTTTTAGCAGGGACTGTTGCAATAGGACAATGGGTATTGGTTTTAAAGTAAAAGAGGACAGATTTAGACTAGATACAAGGAAGACCTTTTTTACAACGAGGGTGGTGAAACACTGGCACAGGTTGCCCAGAGAGGTGATAGGTGCTCCATGCCTGGAAACATTCAAGGTCAGGTTGGACGGGGCTCTGAGCAACCTGCTCTAGTTGAAGATGTCCCTGTTCATTGCAGGTGGGTGCACTAGATGACCTTTAAAGGTTTCTTCCAACCCAAAATATTCTATGATTCTATCATTCTGAATGGAAGATTAAACTTTCTTAAATTGAGATGAATGGACGACGGCTGGAAATCTAGAATGGGTTGTTGCAGATGAATGCGATGGAGATTGTGACAAGTGAACAAGTTTCCCCCATAATGTTAGTTTACTTGTTACCTACTACTGTGCTTTCACAGAGTAACATTGGGTAAAATGTGTGATTCCAGTGGAAAAAAACCCCACCAAACAGTGTTTTGCCATCTTTTATTTTTTTTGCTTTATGGGGAGTGTTGCCTGCTAGAAGGGGCATAGGAATTGTTTGAGCATTGTGCTGTCTCAGTACACAGAAAACACTGCCTTCTTTTTCCTCTCAATTGGTGAAAAGGCTCCAGTAATGTTGGTCATCTCTGGTAGAAAAAATAAATAAGTACTTATTTCATATTTGGCGAGCTGTCCATATTCTTGTATCCTAATGCTTGAGAATTTCTTTCACCCCATCTTTTCAAACAAGCCATGGAGGCTTCTTTTAGCTGCATGCCACATTATGGATATTTGAGATTAAAGTCACTGCAGTGGAAAGAACAGCTGATACTGAGGAAAGAGCATTATAAATCATTCCTGTCTCTAAATCAGTTTTGCCTCAGACATATTTTTGTCTCTTTTAAATTGATTCTAGTGCCATTCATGACTAGCCCCTGAGTTTGGTAATTTTCCATGGTGAAAGCTAAGATGGATAACTTTTTAATAGCTGTAAGAAAACAAAAATGATTCCATTGCACACATCTGGATGAACTGAAATCCAGCTTTCCAGGCAATCCATTCTCTCTACTGCTATTTTGAGAAATAATCACGCTGTCTTATTTAGGATTATTTTAAATACTCTGGGCTTATTTGCAAGAAATATTATTTCCTGATTTATAACTCTTGCAGCCCTATTGACTTATATGGAGAGCGAGACAGTGTCAGACTCACTGCCATTCTCAAAGGTATGTAAATAGCATCTGTCAGTACAAACAAGACTGCAAAGGACCTCTCTTCGGAGGCCACGCATGAAGTATGGCTGTTTACTTACTGTTGGAAGGAAAGTGGCTAATGTGTTCCCTGCAGGCACTGATCCAAGGCTGGTCTTTGGACAAGGCATCTCTCTGTCAAAAGATTTGGAGGGATGTTTAATCCAGGAGTGCATTTTGCTGTTTTCATAGAGTATAAACTCATTCCCAGAGCAGCCCTGCTTAAGGATGCAGAGCTGTCCTGGGAAGCTGAGCTTTTCTTGCCATATGTACAGTCTTTGTTGTGTGGGGCATGTAGACAGTAGAGAGTTGGAAACCGGAGGATCACAGGCTGCTTGTGTGGTACACCGTAAAAGATGTAATTCTGTGATATACAGTGTTGGACCCAATTTCCGACTAGAAAGCACAACTGGATTACTTCATTAGAAAATACAGCCAGCTGGCCCGACGTTTGGTCTTATAGGATCTCTTGTAAGATTATTGTTTCAGTCTGAGACGAATTGCATACTTCTAATTAACCAGATAGGAGATGGGAACATTGCGTAAGTGATAGTATCAAACCATAGCAGCACTGTGTAGAGGGGAGGAGATGATAATGATGTCTTACCCAGGAAGGCATCTGTGAAACAGATCTGGTGGAGTCAGAAAGCATGGAAGATGCTCGAGAAGGCAGTGAAAGCTGGCTTTTATTCACAGCTCCTTTGGCAGGAGCAGTGATTTGGGTGAAAGCAGAGAATTAAAGGTTTTCTTTAGTTTTTTTTAGAGTAAGCTTTTCACTGGCAAACAAAAGTTATGTTACAAATTGACTGGATATCCAGAGGAGATATGAAAAAAGGGGAAGAAAAAAGCTCATTTATTTAAACAGCAAATCATTTTAGTTACCCATTTGATGCACACAGTTGTCAAAAAATCACCATAAGTGTAGTGGTAGGTCCCAGTGTTGACAATGGTTTGTGTATTTGTAATATATTATATGGTAATATTGGTAGGACACATGTTTATATCTTGGTCCAAGCTATAAGTAGAGCTGGATGCAGCCATGTACTGCTAGAGGGAAAGAGGTGGAGTATGACAGAGTGTTGCAAAAGGTGATAGTCCAACTCCTGTAAAGACAAGAATCATTGTTGAGAGGAAAGCAAAGTAATCCACAAGCCTGCATGTGAGACTTCAAAGTTACAGTGCTTTGTCTCATCTTCTTTTTCATAGGTTGCCAAGATTTGCTTTCCTGTTCCAAAGCACTCTGCTTGGCAAGCCTTCTGTTTTGATTTCGGCAGGGCATTTCTTCCTCAGGGCTTCTACCAGTATCAGTGCATACACTGTTTGCTTCTATTCCTACCCTTATCCAAAGAAGTTCCAGCTAAATTAAAGGCAAGGTGTAAAAGAAGGGGAAAATCACCTGTACAGTTTTTACCTAAAGGGCAGTCATACCACAAGCTAGGTACAAGCTTGTGGTACTCAGACGCCGATATCTGTGCCAATACGCTTCTGGGAGGGCAAAGGTTTGCTAGAATAATCCCTCCTCTACATCTCTGCTTTTGCTAGTCCTGAAAATGTTACAGAATCAACAAAGACGTGAAAGGGGAAACTCTAGATTTTGCTGAATTCTTCCATTTTGGAATCTCTCTCAAAACAAATTGCCTCTGAACCTTGTATGTTTATTTTCTGCCATTTGCAAGTCACCGTCATTGTTTGCTACCAATATGTCTGTAGGTGGATGGGAGCCAGTGAGTTTCCCCCTTCTTTCTAAGGCACTCCTCCTCGGGGATGTGACTTCTTCTCCACTGTGTGTGTTCCATTCTTCGTCATTTGCTGGGTGCGATATTCTCCACAATATGCAGAGGTACATATTTTATAGTCTCCTTTTTCTTTTAGAACTTGAGAATCTAAATAGCCTTAATACCTAATCTCTCCACACCTGTCCTTTTGCTTTATTGATTTTATTGCTTTCCTTTTTTCTGCCGTAAAATGATCTCTATGTTGTACATTCTACACATAAAATTAACAAACTGTCCACGGACTTTTCTCTTTCACATCCATAAGCAACTTCTTCTCAAACAATTTTAGTGTCCTTTGTATGATGACAGCATTCTTAAGAAGGAAGCAATATATAAGGATTGAAAAAGGAAAAGATCTGGGCATCAGTGTGAAATGGGAGGAGGAAAACAACTGAAAAATAAAGAGGTCATGAAGAAATGAATTTGGAAAAAGAAGTAAATTAAAATACTGTTTAAAAGTAGACTTAAAAGAGGACAGACTTTTGTGAGGAAATAAGGATTTATGCTGAGAAAGACTAGCAAAATCTTACAACATTATTCTGAATTCGATTTAGGGACTAAAACCAAAATTTCACAGAGTCATGATGTGCAGAGTACATATCTAGCTCTTCACAGCTTTCCTTTCAAACTGTTACATGTTATCCTTACCAAAGTAAACTCTGCTGATGGCTTCAGTTGGGCTGTATGATCAGATCTATGTCAATGGGAGAAATGTTTCCTCATTAAACTTCTATCAAGGAGTTTTGCAGCCTGCTCTGGAATTAAATGAGGCCTGAGGCTGCTTTTCAGTCTTCAGTGTGGACTTAAGAACAGGATCAGGCTACAGCGGAGGGGAAGCGCTAAAGTTCTAGTTATCCTTTAGATCATTTTTGCAGTAGCTTTGCTGTGTTTTAGGTTCCTGTTCTTATTAAGGGTTCTCTAACATCCTTTCTGCTGCATGTGGCTTTTAGGTCCAAATTCTCAGAGCTGATGTTGCTCCTGACTTCTGTAGAAGCAATGGGGTAATGACAGTTTTTAATGATTCTTAGCCAAAGGCACATGGTTTCTAGACATATGCAGAGCTGTTAGAGGGAGCAGCAAGGAAGGCAGTTAAACATAGAGAGCTAGTTGAAGGAAAGGAAAAATAAATGCTTCCTGCTATAACTACTAGACTCTCGGTAAAAATTCAGGCTGGTTTGTTGAAATCTAAAATTGTTGCTACGAAAGTGAATGAGAATTTAGTGGGGTCACACGGGAGTCCCACCTGGCACTCTCCATTTAGAGGCCAAATTAGGGAATAGACCTTGTGTTGACAGTTTAGTGTATTTATGATGTTGTTCTGTATTTTCTCCATGAATAAAGAAGACATTCCATCCTTGGTGGCTGTCAAGCCAGGCCTTTTACTGAGTACTGGGTATATATGGTGCAAGGTAGCTTTAGATCATGAAGAGAATTCATGATCTACCGTTCACAGACCAAAAAGAAGAAAGCGATGTGTGGCTCTTCATTTTCCTCTGAAATATAGTGCTGTCACACAGATGCACCATAGCTGCTATATAATCATGTATCAATGGAGTTTGAAAGTGTGCCACAAGGAGGTCAATAAACCATTGCAGGGTAACTTGAAGGAATGAGTTCACCTGTTCCAAAACGTAACTAGAAAGCAGAGGTAACACAAGCAATGGTGAACCTGTCATTATAAAAATATATATATATTGATGTTGATGATGACCTTGGTTTTACCATCTTGCTTTGGTGATGATACCAAAAGAGCACAGTCTCGGTAAATTAAAGCTTGCTCTTAAGTGAATAGGCCAGAACCAAGCACCTTTGGAATTCACCACTAATGATGGGGCCAGTTTGGACTCCTCTATCAGGTCCTTAAAACGTGTCAAAAAAAAATCCAGGTTAAACTTAATTTTGGGATCAGGTCAGGACCTGCAAGCAGATTTTTTGCATCATGCATGTTTAATTAAACTTAGTATAGACTATAAATGTGTGCTCTCACCATGACCTGCCTGCTCTGGTTTACCTTATGAAATCTGAACTTATCAAACACAAGGTAGTCATGGCATAAATGTAATCCTTCTGTTGTAATCATCTTCCATTTTACATTCCGTTCATTAACAGAAGTTTTATCCTAAAAGAAGCAAGCAAACAAGCTGCAATTTAGAATCATTACCTCAATGCTAATAAAAGTCCTGATGTACTGCATGTGCAACCCGTAAATATCGGTCAGCTAAGTGTTCACCATCTGTTCTGCTATCCCTCACAGTAAATAATCACTATTGCAGCATTTAAATCAAAAACATGCTTAGAAATCTCTGTGCTCGTTATCAGACAGAGTTCAGTTCAGCTCATCACACTGTTTCAAAACAGGTCTTCATCATTTTCCATCTGGGAATATTACAAGCAAGTACCAAAACAGGTGGGTACACGCTTGGGACATCTGAGAACGTTTTTTAACCTCAAGAGTACTTCTGTTTATGCCAGTTAGGCTTCCTGTAGTATTTTAGACGACCAGTAATGATGAACTGTTTCGTAATCGTGCCCGTGCCAGAAAGAAAAGCAGCAGCCTTTCTGTGGATTGTGCAGGGACTCAGTTCAGGCTTAGTCAGCTCAGCCCGAGACACACGCAGTTCCCACTGCCGTGGTGTAGTACAGGTATTGGCTTAGTCACTGCCATCCTCATACAACTTCATTATCTCATTTGTGAAGTCCTGCTAGTAACTGGATACATAACCTATACCGGAGAAGACAGAAATTATTTCTTTAAACCCACTTCCAGTTTCCCAGTAATTTTGAATTTTGGCCAGTTTGAAATGTTAGGAATATGTAGTTGGAAATGAATGGTTAAGATTATAAGATGATTGTGCTTTCAGTGCTGCAGCGTTTTTAGTGAATTAGCCTCAGTGTTTACAAGAGAGTCACAAAGTTAAACCTACAAAGCTTTAAAGTGAATTGCACCGTTTGTATAATTCTCTGAGGAGGAAAATGTTTTTGGAAGGTTCTTGGCACAATTTTCTCTGAAATTGTTAGACCCTTTTATTTACCAAACAGTGTACATTGTTAAAAGTAAAACTTCCCCAGCGCTCTAAATTTTGGCCCAGTTAATCTTTCAGGAGTGCTGAAAACAGGGCTTTAATTAGCAACTTTATCAGTTAACCCAATCACTCATCTCAGTGCTTATCTGATACTGTGTCCATGCAGGCACTTGGGGACATCAGAAAAAGGCCGACTTGTCAGTGGGACAGTTGAGAGGACCTCGGTGGCAGGGGGAAAAAAAGAGCCCACAGAAATGGGTGGCATTAAATGGAATTTGATACAAATCCAAAAGGAATTATCCCACCAGAGTAGCCTAGGATAGGCACGGGTTTCTCTTGTGTTTCTCCCTGATCTTCTCTGGTATGTCACCCACAGGAACAGAGAGGAAGCCAGCGGTCCCTTGCAGCATGAATGTGGGGTCTGGCGTGATTGAAGTCCTTCGCTGGGGAGGTGCTGACTGAGCCGAGAATAAAACCGCGCCGACGCTGTCGTCGCAGGAGCAGCCGGCTCGAGCCAGCGGGGGGCTCTCGGCCAAGGCGCTCATTAAACTCTTCTGCTGTCTTCAGCAACAAAGATTTAGTGAGCAATCTGCTCTCCCTGCTTGCCTCGAATTTTTCTGTTTTCTGTTCAAGGGACAGAGGGTGTGTGTGTACATGAGTGCAGTTGAGGGGGTGGTGGTGGTGTTAGAGAGAGTCGACCAAAAACCATGCGTGCTTGCCTGTAAAGGGACTTGGGAAGAGTAATGGATGAAGAATTTCTGATGGATGGCCAGAGCAGACGAAACCCATGATGATCTATCTTGGGGACGAAAAGGGAAGACCTCTTGTTTCCTTAGGCTGAGCCTGTCACCACGGGCTCTTCTAGCAGAAAGAGGCTTGTTCTCCAGTTCGTGCGGCACTCAATCACCAGCAGTAATTGTCGTGTGAGTACTTCGGCCTGTGCCTGGTGGACTCTGTGACCAGGCAGGCAGGGCTTATCCTGTGGCTTTAGAGGTTGTGGCTGGTCCTCTGAAACAATTGAAAAACAATACCCAAGGGCTTAGGGGGAAATTAAAAAATAATCTGCTTCAGGTACTCCTGCTCAGTAATAAACATGGAAAATAAAAAAAATTAAATCAGAAAATAAACATGGAAATATAAACCACATTGCAAAGAATGAAGGCTATCTAGAAAAAAAAAAAAAGACATCTGGGGGAGAGCTGGGCTTTCATTTTATTCTTCACCTTACTTCGTTTGCATTTGTGAAGTGGTCTGTAACGCTTCTTGCGCTCAGTTTAGTCTTTCACATGGCATCATTTGTGGTTCAGAATTCTTACTCACCTCATTTTTTCTCCCTAAACAAAGATGTACCATTCATGTAGTTCTAAAACTGCCTTGTCAGCAAAAAATCTGTAGCTCTCACCAATGCAAGGAAGTCTGATATTGAAAACATGCATCGCTTTGCTATCTTAAGATGAACCCATTAGCATGTGGCTGAAGAGTAAGTTTGAGAGGGAGAAATCGTGTTAAGAGGACGGAGTGACTACCTGGTGCCAAGAAGATATTTTATGCTTGCTCAAGCGGTTCTGATGAGTTGATAGCTGAAATGTTTATGCTTTTATTCACATAGATAGCATACTAAAGACGTCTATTTTAAACAACAGATAATCCAAGTGGTGCATTTAGTTTGTGATGTAACTGTGGCTGGTGTTCTAGGGCCTGCAGGCTTTGCTCCTGCTCTTATTTACTTGTAGCTGGGCCCTGCAAAGCTAGGCCCTTAACTTCTTTCCAACCTGAAAACAAAGGCAGAAAACAAAAACCAGGAAGACATGTACTGGTTGTAAATTTTCTGTTTGTGCTACAAATGCAAAGCATCGTAATGATTTTTTTACTCCACTGCTAAAATGTGTAAAATCATGAAGAGTTCTGTTTATAAATAGAAAATCTGGGTCTCAGGAATATCTAAGCGTGTAACTCTGGTGTACAGGATTTAGTGAAGCCCAGTTCCAAACTGCTGTTTGATTTGTTGCAGGATTGTAAATGTAATGAGCAACTTCATTCTGGGGGCATCCTTTGGACCTCATTTCTTAATTTTTCTTACATACTGTCATGTCCTTCAAACTGTCCCTCTCCCTACCGTTGATTGCTCATTTCCCCCAGCAGCACTTTTCTTGCTTTTCTCATTCTTTCTCTGGAGAAAAGAAATAGCCTTGCTACTACATTGTGCTTTAAAAAAAGAAAAAAGAAAACTACATTTTTTTCCCTGCCTGGATCACTTAATATCCTCAGCATCAGATCTTGGCTGCCTATTGGGACCAGTGGTTTGTGTGTCCAGTCTTACATTCCTAGTCTTTTCTCCACTTTATTGTAATCTTAGAATGTGTAAGGGACTTTTTAACAAAAACCCTACATGAAAAGACCCTAGATGCTTCTTGCAGCCTCTGGGCATTTTCACCTTTCTATGGAGGGGTATTTTGATATAACTTCTGACACATTCAGAGGGTGCAGTAAACCAGAATATTCAAAATAAAACAAGCAGAAAAGGAGCAATAAAACATTTATTTGACATCTGTTTATCCTGTCCTTAACCACTTTCTTCCTTTCTTACAAGTCATCTTCCCCTGGTAATCGTAGGTTAGTAGGCCATTATAATAATTTCTAGATGTATGTAACTGTCCAGACTACTCCAAAAATAGAAGAGGCTGGTCCAACTTCTTGTATTTGCTGCAACTTGGGAAACCTTATGCTGATGAGCTTCCCATGCAAACAAATTCCAGGTGTCTTTGCAGAAAAGCTGGTTGAAAACTTAAGCTACGTAAACTTTTCAATAATTTTGTCCAAAGGAGTGACATTTTACCAAGCCACCAAACTTACCAAGTAGTTTGTATGATAGATTATCTAGCTGGCATTATGACAGCTCCTCAGTTTGTATCATTTATGTCTGTTCATTGCTGTTAGTATTTGTCAGGGGCTGCCCAACAGTGACTACCATGTACAACCTCTGTTTAGGATTGCTCATGACATCCCAGGGTTTTTGCTTCTTGGTGCCCTGGATCTGGGTCTTGCCCTGGGTCTTTTCTAGTTTGACCTCTTCTGTGACACAGAGCTACAGCCAATTTTTATTCTGTCCTATTCAGAGACCTATTGCCAAAATTCTGAGGAGTGGATAGGTATTAACAGTGATAGCAGGCTCAGAGCAGGGAAAGGGAAAGAAGACACTCAATCCATCCCTGGATTATGTCATTCATGAAAGATATTTGTCTACATTCTTCTTACTTAAAGGGTCCTGTGATGCTAACACCACAACTTCCACAGGCAACTGGTTGACAGTGTTTAGTACTGGAAGGTTAATATTAATTTCTCAAATACCCCTTGTGTCATTCCTTCTCCTACTGACCTTCCTAGCAACAGCATAGATGCCAGATGATTGTTATTCCGTTTTCCACAAGTTTTGTCTTATCTAAGCTAAACAGCCCTAGAGTCTTTCAATCACTCCTTCCAAGTCACATTTTTTAGATCTCTCTTTACCCTTGCAGACTGCCTCTGGATTTTGCCTTCATCTGGCCCATGTGTCTCTGCAAGTGATTGAGCCAGCATCCCAGATGAGGCCTTGCCATGATGGAAAGACTACTTTGTGTCTTCTGTAGGCTAAACTGCTCTTTAAATGCCTCAAACTGGAATTGGTCTTTTCTTAGCATGACATTTTTGCCTGATATGCAGCTTGTGATCTGCTACCTGTTTCTCACTGTTCTGTATTTTTAAAGTGGATAATCCCTCTTTAAGAAAGACCATTGTCAGTCCCCTGTCTGTTGGGGGAAGGGAAGGGTCAGGTCTTCAAGTTTCCTAGGACTACATTTTAAATCCAGATTATTTGAAATAATTTATCTAATGACTCTCTGGTATTAATTCTGATAGTGTAAGCATGACTGAAACTTTTAGAAGAATCTGAACCAAAATAAGCATTACATCCTATGATCTATGGCATATTCAGTGTCCTCTGCCTTTCTCATTAGGTAGCAAACCAATGTTTCTCATGGTTATGCTCTGACTCCTAAAGGATTTGTAGAACCAATGGGATAGTTTCTTTTCAGACCACATTTGAGCTGTAAATTGTACTTAATTTTGTGTATCTACCATAGTGGCTTGTCCGTATGTGTTTGGGTTCCTTTACATTCCTCCCAAATACTCTCAGTTTTCACTTTCTGTAGGCTTCTATTTGTGTGCAGCTTCTTTTTTATTTGAAGTCAATGAACACCTTCTGCTTAACTAACATTTTTTTTTTTTTTTTTTTTTTTTTTTTTTACAATTCCTTGAAATTTATTGCTAGATTTTGCTATTTTTAATCAAACAGAACCATCAAAATAATCTGATACTGGTTGAAGGCTAGTTAACAGTCTGGGGCTCCCAGACTAAAAGCAAAACTCACCATCAAGAGAATACTAAAAGTAACACACAGACTCAAAGAACACTTAGACCTCATGACGGTATTGCCACAGCTCTTCACATCAGTGTAGTATCTACATTATTCACCCTTTGCCTCATACACCCCCTACCCCAAACTTTTTGCACAGAGCGGGGATGGTGGTGGGCATTGGCTTTGTTTTGTCCTGTTTGGGAAATATTATACAGTCAGTCTTCATATAACAAACTTTGTCACTGAATTTCTGGTTTTCAGAAATTCTTTAATTGTTTTGTTTGTTTTTTTTTAAATATTAAGAAAATAGAAAGTACTATTTTCTTTTTAAGTAAATCATACAAAATTGAGGTTACATTACAAGTGAAACTAGAACAGAGAATTTATTACCCAATCTTATATTGTGTTTTGAGTGCTGGCAAATCAAAGTCTTAACCTCTTTTGACTCTCAAAATGCCAGATCATGGCTTCATTGAGATAAAAAATAATTTTTGTCTTTTCTCCAGTAGGGCCAAGATTTTACCTAGAAGCGTGTTCTCCCTGTCTTTCCATACTGTGCTCCCTAGCTGAGAATGATCCCAGCTGTTATGATTCTAGCAACAGAAATTGCTGCATTTTCGTTTCGACCAGAGAACACTTTTTCCATTGTTGTGTTAGTAAATAGTTCATGTTGCTCACCACTGAAAGCAATGGTTTATGAAAGCCACAAGATGAAATAGCCAATCTCATTTTACCATCAAGTATGTCACAGCCCTTCTATTTTCCTTGTAGCATAGGCATCATGTGAAGAACCTTGAATACGTAGGAGTGATAAAATTAATGAGAAGAATATGAGAAAAATACAGGGAGCAGAACAAGACAGACAATAAAGCAGGGTAGAAAGATTTGGGTTCTGGATTATTGCAGAAAATTGCCTATTCTGTCAGTCAAACTCTCAAGGATAGCTCCTGGAAAGAGGAAATTTCTGTCTTAGAAATGGCAATACAGTCAGTAACCAAGTGGTCTCTAAGGAGTCCCGCAAGCCAAGAAGACTTAATTTTGGCAGACTGGTGCTCTTAAAATGTTGGGTGAATGTGCAACGTTGTGGTTTTATCTGCCTCTGATGCAATGCTTACTTGTGTGTCTCTCCCAGACGTACAGCATTGCAAGTGGAATTATTTAGGGTTTCATCAGATGTGATTAATTCTTCTGGGCTTTCCTGTCTAACCACATGGAGGTTATTACCCATGTACCCTTTTTCATAAACCATCTACATGCATTCTTTTTATGGAATAAGAACAAAGGAGAGCATAGCCTCAAAGTGTTGCTTTTTTTTTCTTCTTTTCTTCTTAAAAATAGAAGATATTTGATAATTTGTATCTAAGTGTGTTACATTTGCATGTATTGCTCCTTATTGTCACGTCCTGAGGACTTGTGACCAGCTCTATTTGTAGACTGTGTTTCCACAGGGTGCAGGGTATAAAAGCAACATGGCAGAAAATATTTCATTCTAGTGCTTGAAGTAATCTGCTGTGGGATGGTACGTCTGAGAGCAAAGAAAGAAAGATCAACAATCATGATTCAACATCTTCAAATTCTTCCCGGTAGAAATTATTGACACCTGCTCTCTCCTTTTTACCTTTGTCCCACCTTTTTTTTAAACATCTTCTTCCAGAAGAGACCAGAGAAACCATGAGTGTAAGGATACAGGTGTAAAAGTAAAAGATAACATGCTGTTATGTATTTTTTTTTAACAAATAGGTTACTGGGAGTGACTTGGAAACTGGAGGCTATGTGAAATTCATATGTGCAAAGAAAATGTGTGGCAGATGTCTCAACACCATGGCATGGATATTTAGACATCACTTATTTTGGTGCTGGAAACTGCACCAAATATAACTGTGATGTGGTATGAAATCCTCCGCAAAGTAAATTAAACTTGAAAACTTGAAGTCATCTTGAAAGACTTGGCTCATGATTAACAGCTCAAAAACCCCAGCTGATCATTACTGTGAAACAAATACTTAAGACGGTTCAGTCAATTCTATATATAATCCTGATCGTCAGGCCTCCTGGGACATCTAAGGCAAGAAAGGAGAGAACATTGTCAGACTGCCATCTGAAAAATACATCTATCTTCTCCCCACTGAGAGCTCTTGCATTACAATTATTGTTTTTTCTCACTGAACACTGAATTTAGACTTTTTTGGACTCCACTTACGTCTCTTTGTGGAGTGATGGTTGCTGCAGAACTCCAGTCTCCTTTTCCAAAATACTTCTGACTTGCGTAAAAACATTTGCCCCATCAAGGATGCCCATGTTTTCAGAAACTTTCCATGTTTTTCTTTTTTTACAAAAGCAGATTTTTTTTTTTGCGTTCACTGAAGTGCATACACTGGGTCAATGCATTACCATAACACCATATCTTTAGCACTTACCTGATTATTTCTTTTATCATCAGCTAGATGGTAAAGCAAAAAAAGCCCTACAATTTTCCTGTGTTTGGGTGATTTTATAAATAATTAAAAATGTCTACTTTATTTCTTACACAAGTCATATAAGATTCTAGGAGTGAAATTACAGTTTTCTTTCCTTATCTTCTGGATTTAGTGCAAAATAAGGCAAATAAATCACCTTTCCAGAGGACATTTAGGATGTCTAAGAGATACTGGACTACTGTGTCTTGGCAGCTTCTTTCTGTTTGATAAATGTATAAATCCATAGTCTGCTGTGTAATTTAGAGTGCTCCCTTCCCATCCTGGCACATTCCTTCTCTCTCTGCACTGAACTACCTGAGACGTTTTATGAATCATGTATCTTAACATTTAAAACAGGCTTTCAACGGATTGTGATTAAGAATCAGGTAATAATGTGCAGATTTTTCTAGGCAGTTTATCTGACCCTGTGTGCATTTGAATTATGGGATTTCACTGGGAAAACCATTTAGAGGTGTATGCAGAAAATGCGTGGTAGAAATTCTTGAGTTCCTTTCCAAGCAGAGATTAGATTAGACCAAGATGTGTTTTGAGTGGGCATGATCTGTGCTTTCATGCTTGGTCACTCATCCAACTAATCATAACTCAGTAGCATAGCTCAAATCTCAGATATCCAAAATACTTGATGACCTAAGACAGTATCTCAATTCAGTGAATACCAAGTAAGTTCAGTGAAAATTTCCTATTCACAGATGTGTGATGATAACTAGAGAAGGAGCTTAAAACTCATGGAATTACTCATTTGTAGCGAATTAATCACTCAGTATGAGATGCAGTCCATTTCCAACCAGAAAGAGCACTGTCTTTGGTAAAGACAAGATACTGAATTGCACATATTCTGTTATCTACATCTATCTCCTGCTTTATAAGAGACTTCCTGTAACTTGCTGTAACGTTTTAGAGCATCTCCGCCATTCCCCTCCAAAATGTGTATTTCTCAAGTTCCTTTTCTCCTTTTATTTCTATATCAGTATAAAGGGTGCAACGGAGTTGATTCATTGATCATTCTGTTAGAACAGAATAAAACCCCCTATGAACATATTGAAGATTGGAAAAAGTCCCATATTTAATTCATGGGAAAGCCAGTGCCAATTCAGGGCCTCTTTCAAGGTGCACTGAAGTTAAATAAAAAGGCAATTAAGTTTGGACCAGACCCACATTCCCTAAATGGCCCCTCTACCTTTATGACAATCCTTAAGATTAATCATAATGGCTTTGTTTACACTGATGGGCTGGGGCAGCCCAAAGGTTGAACTGGAGACTGAATTCACCACCTGCCATAGTATTTGTCAGTAGGAGCAAGTCTAGGAAGTAGGATTTGTCTCTGAATGAATTCAGACAGTCTACAGAAAAGTCTTATCTGCTGGATGAGAAGGCCAAACCCCTTTAAAAAATGAATGCTGTACTTAGTATATAGATATAATGATGTGCAGGTATGCAGGCGATCATTTCAGTCTCCATTGCAATGGCTTTTTTTTTACGATTTCAGTGCATTTTGGTAAGTCTACTGTTTTATCCAACTATTACAGTTTCAAGTATGAATCCGGGTTTCAAAGAAGCTATCTGCTGCTTTCTGCTTATCCAGCTGTGTCTGATGTTGATCATAGCATCTTTCCGAAGACACAGGAGGACAGTTTTCTCTGCAGAAGAGCATTAGTGCACCTTCAGGGATCAAAGGGATCCTCTTCAGTGCACACTGGGGAGCCTTTCCTTTGCTTCTGAGGCTTTGACTTGCACCTGCAAATGGCCTGTGGCTGTGAACATGACAAATCAAATGTGCTCCTGAATCCTTCCTCATGTGAAAAACACTGTGCCTGTGGGTGCCCAGGCCACAAACGCAGCTTCTGTGGCTCTGACAGGCTCTGGGGCGACTCGTCGGAGATCAGCACTTGAAGATAGGTTTCTCAGGGTCCTTACTTTCCAATTCTTACATGTGACAAGCAGCAATGTGATTTGAAAAGTCAAGCAAGAGACCGCGCTTGCACATCTGACCTTCCTCCACGGAAATTGTGGTCCCAGCGTGTAGATGTGCCCATACGGTAATTAGTCTTCCTGTCTTGCCTTCTTGGAGGCAGAAGGCACAGAAATGTGAGGAGACCCCTGGCTCCCACCCCGGGGCTGTAAAACAGCCTATGTAGCTATTTCATGAGCAATTTCATATGGCACCTAATTCACAAACGTGAAAAAAGCGTAGAAGTTCAGGGAATGGAGAAAGCTTTTAGGAAGGGAAAGCAGCAAAGACAGATCACATAACAGCCTAAATATGTGACATATCCTTAGATAAAGCTGGAACTACAGCCAACAACTGCTGCTGGAGCCTGCCAGGGAGTAGGTGCCATGACTAGCAGATATGCTTCCTCTGCTTGGTGTCTCGGTAGTGCTGACTGTTGAGACCAGAAGTGCTCGAGAGGACCAAGAGAAACGGGTCAGCAGGGCCAAAAAAATCATATTTCATTGTTCAGAAGAGTGCTTATTGGTGCTTATTTTCGTTAAAAAAAAAAAAAAAAAAAAAAAAGAGAGAGAAAAAAAAGCTGTTAGGATCATGTTTCCAGCTCTGACTATGCCAGACTTCCACATTAGCAAGTGCAAGGGATGATTCCCCCCGGTTCAGCAGAGCGCTCAGGCACAGCTTAACCTCAGTTCTTAATGCAGTTGAGTTTAATACCACATAACTGAATTCAGTAAGTACTTTGTTGAAGCGTGTCTTTGTATGATGTACACGATACATCCAAAATTATGTTTTTTGTGGACTTTAGAAGTACAAAATTAGATGTTTAGAATTTAGATATTTAGACTTTGGAATATCTACAGAATATCAGTCACTGGTACTGTTTAAATATTCTACTGCTTACAGTAAGTGACCTAAATGCCCTTGCTTGCTCTTGCAATTAGCCATGCCTGGGGCTTCATCACTCTAAAAACTAAAAAAAAAAGAAATTGTTTTTAAGGTAAATGAACTCCTGATGCCCTGGTTAGAACATAAAGATCCAGCTTTTTATAGGAACTGTAAGTTTTCTTTATTTTTTTGTAAATTAAAATGTGATAAACTAGTAGGAAAATGTCTGTCTATTAAAGAAATGTGATCTTGGTATTATATTTTGACAAATATATTTCAAAATTATTATCGGTTTGGTTACAGATGAAGACTATTTAATCATGTGCTAAACTGTGGGGTAAGTGTTAAAACAATTACTCAGCTATGGTAATGTCTGGTGGCAAATTTTCAATCACTATTCTTTTGTTATAAGCACTATGAAAATATTAAATACTTTTGAAAAAAGCTTGAAACTACACAATTAGTGTTGGTTATACCATGCACTTTGTTGAATTGTAAATTTTACCCAACGATATATGCCTGTGGAACGTCACTGATTTTTTTTTTTTTTTAAATTGATAAGTAGTTAGATTGCAGACCTTGGACACGGATGAAACCTTTTTCATCCACAAATCTTAAGTACTGTTAAATGAAAGCACACCTCTGAATCAAGTCTTTTCGATGCAAATCATAACATTCCTGTGTTACAGGTAGGTAAGATGACATATCTGTAGATATAAGTGCTCTGCTGAAAGTCACAAAGCAAATGACTGGCAAGGAACCAGGAGTGTAAGTCTTGGGGCTTCACTGTATAAATATGCACTATATATTTCTGTCCAAGATCTACAGTACAAAATGTCAGCCTCTTATTGTTATGAAAATTATTTGAAATACGGTGGGGTTTCTTACAGATTTATTACTTACATCGCAGCAGGGCTGGTGCATTTTGCTGGGCAATGTGTACCTAAAAAAAAATACAGTCCCTGTGCTGAGAGGAGACATAATAAAGATACGCTGAGTCTCTTGCTGAGCAGTTCAAGGTCATTACTCTGATCTTTTTACTTTTTAAACCTTGAAAGCATACCATTTTGAACTGAATAATGATTATATGGGCAAAGTGTCACAACATGCATATGTTATATTTGCAAGGTGCCTTATCTAGGAATAATCCTATTACATTTTTCCTTCAGTGCCAGGACACCATACCGCACAAGCAATGTACTATAAATATATCTTTTGCTGGGCTCCCTTCATTCTTTTGTTTAACAAAGACTGGTTTCCATCATTTGCAAGGTAAACTATAAAAACTCCCTGCTAATGCTATCTGACGCAGTACTGAAAAGTGAGCTGCAATATTTCAGCAGAGGGCTCTTGCTTTGTACATTTGTATCACAGAATCCCAAAGCACTAATGGGATCTTTACAAGGAGAGAAAACGAAAAAAAAAGTAGTAGCTGACAACTCAAAGACATGCCTTATCTGAATAGTGTTATTGTGAAGAGAATAGACTTGTGAACAAAAGATGGAAATTACAGAAACAGGAATCGGATATCACAGGTCCAGAGTAAGAATGGCGAATAGAATATGGGGCAAAAGACTCAAAGCCTGAGTGACAGCTCAAAGACAAGATGGGATTTCATACATTTTCTAAACATTGCTTCTGTGCTTCCTTCAAAGAAATTTTCAAATCCCAGCTGGCTTTCCTAATTAAAGAACAGTGAGTGTTCTATAGATAGGAAATATATGTGTGTGTAAGTAGGAAGGGGCTGGATGGCATTTACCCTTTACTCACTATGATCAGCTCTAGTTAAAAGTATGTGAATCTTTGGGGATGTAAATGTATATTAGCTTGAAATTGAATAGTTTAAAGTTAAGCATTACAGATTTTTTGGGGGGCAGGAGTGACCAAGAAGAAGGGAAAAAAGGCGAATATGTGTGGAAAGATGTTGAGGTCTTACAGATGCTTTCAAGCATGTTTTCTTCTGTTGCTTCCTCTCAGGGTTTAGGCCATTGAAATGCTACCTTCTTGGATCAGGGTCAGCAATGTTCGGGGTGGGGTTGACATTGAATTGCTATTCATCTGTCAAAACCTTCTAGGTTAGTCATCCCTGAAAAAGCAATATGTTTTGCACAGGACTCTTTTTTTTTTTTTTTCTTTTTTAATCTCTCAGTTGCTGTTTTAATTATTATTAATTTGGACTATTTATTCAGATTTACACAATGTAACAGTCAAGTGATGACTGGCAGGTTATGAAAGTCGAGGAAATGGAGATGAAGAACTACATGATTAAACACACAGGATTTGTATTCAGTGAAGCAGTATAAAACCCTAATGGAAAATAGTAGTAGAATAGATTAAATTCTTTTTATGTCACAGTATTTTGTTGCACTCTGTCATCTATGTCTCAGAATATCTAAAAAATTATATCCCAAAACATTTTCAGACTTAAAAGCAGGAATAGACAACGAAGCAGGGAAACACAAATAAACTTTTCAGGATGGCAGGGTCTGGTATGAGTAGCAGCAAAATGACACTGAATAAACTGGTTGTAGAAAGTGGTGGAGCAAAGTGGTATGGGGGAATAATGGTATTTAGGACACAAAAAACCTATGAAAGTCGCTTAAAACTATTGAAAATACTGCTAAATGGAAAGCAAAGTTGTCTGATCCAAGGGAAAACATGGTAACAATTTTTTTGGTTAAAACCAGCATGTCAAAATGGGCAGTGACATTCCTCATGTGCTGCTATCTGGTGAACTATGACTGGAGGAAATACTGGAGGACTTTTGTGGTTGAGGCAGTGGGAGGATATAGGTGTAGAGGCGAGCAAATGCTGAGGGACTGTTTAGAATTGGAAAGGCAAACAGGGAAAAGATTCAAGGTTAAGGGTGATGACAACACCACATATGGTTGAAACAAATGCTTGTCTTTCACAGCCAGTCATTCATTAGAAGGGTTCATTAGAAGAATATATGGCAACGGATCTGAAAAACTGAGAGTAACAAAGGGAAAGAGTCGAGGTAGGCTATCTCATTTCATTCCTCTATTTTCAGAGCTGCTCCAAAAATATTTTCCCTAGTTATTTTTTGTATTTCTGTCTCTTCTTAGCGATTTGCAAAAGAATATTTATTTATCTCATAATGCATATGGAGTGATATTACATATGGAACGTTATCTAAAAAAAGATATACTGCATATTTATAATTTTTTGATGATGCAGGGCCAAATTCTGCCAGTATAAAAACAGGTGCAACTCAGTTTGAAGTCTACAGTATTCTTACTCGTTCATACCAAGACTGAAATTGGTCCAGAACATATCTGCAAAAAGCTATACCTCTTTCTTGTGGACCCAGTCTTCATGCATCATTAACCTAACACATTTCTGTGTTTACAATGATTATACAAATTTCTGCTTCATTTTAGCAAAAGCTTGGGGGTAGCAAATAAACCATAGAGCCTAATAAAATCCAACTTTCAGGCAAACCCACTTGTATATAAAATTGAGAGTACAAAGTGCCAAGGGCTTGTATTAGTACCATCCATTTTGTTAGCATTTTTCCAATTTATCTTGCGTTACGAACCCTCAGAGTACTATGTCTATTGTAAATATTTAAGCATTACTGTTGACATAAAGATAATACTGACAAATTGAGTTAACATTTCTGCCGAGGATTACTGACCATGTGCAGTGCAGAACAACTTTAACACCCACACCAAGCCCTGCGCTCATGCCAAACTCTGTTTAGTCTACAATACAGCAGTGTCCCTCAAATGAATTTTTAGCTTTGATTTACACAAAACATGAAACAACCTTTCTTGGATCAATTAATTGTTTGACTTTCCTAATACATTTCCATTTTAACTAGATTATGTCTGTATCACAGGACAAGTAATGGGTGCAAGATGTTAGTGTTCTCATGTAGGCTGGTGTCTGTGTGTGCATGTGCATGGTGCCATTGCTCTTGCTCCAAGTTAGCGTCTTCTGTGTTTTGAACATCAGCCTACAGCGTAGATGGTTACTCGTGTCTGCCTGTATTTGCAATAACACCTGTGAGTGCATAGTTCAAAACATGGAGAGGCTCCTTGATGTGTTGCTTTGTCTTCCAAGCACAAAGGTTCTGTGGCATCTTCTGCCTTCTGACAAAGGATGTACGGGGCAGGCTTAAAGACTCCAGGCAGAAGAAGTTTGAAATCATTTACTCTAGCAGTGTGGGATTTACATGCTGTAGTTTGCAATTTGCTTTTGGCACTTGCAGCCAAGGGTCTCCCAAAATTGCAAGAAATTTTTGTTCTTGTCCTTGCACATTACATTTGCCCTCACACAATTTGCATCTTGGACATCACCAAGAAATTTTGATTTGAAGAGGGTCATAAGGCATTCATATAATACGATTTACAAAAAATTTGGAGCCCAAGCCATTTTCAGCTTTGCAATAGTCAAGGATGGTGCATGTTAAAATTTTATTACTTGAGGAATTGCGTTTGAACATTGTGAGAGGCATTATTTCTTATGCGTGGCTAGAATTCAAGCACAAGTTAATGCTAAGCCCTGTTTTCTTAATTCCGGACTGTGGAAACACTAACAGAACTGGTGTGGATCAGGATGCCACATTGGAATTTGGTTGCACAGCATCATTCTTACTTGCCTCAGTATCAAATTCCCCACATTGCTCCACTATGTTGATGAGAGATTTCCAAAACGTGTTTTACTATGAGGCAACTAAAACAATCCTTTTCACATGATTTCCTCTCTTCCACTGACAGACAATATTTTCCACACTTACAATGTCTCCAATTATTATGCCAATAACATTACTCTTAATAGCTAAAAGATGTCTTACAAAGTGGGGTTAAAACCCTTTTCCTAGCTTTATAGGTGGGGAAAGCCAGGCACAAAGTAAGGAATTGACCTGCTAGGCTGGCTACCTATCCGGTGAGTGGCCTAACAAGCACACAGGGCTTCTCCAGCTCCTAGTCGTAACCCTAAACCCAGAGAGAAGTAAATCCTAGGACATGAAACCAGGAGAAACTTGAGCCTGAGAACAATGAAAGCAAAGTGAAATTCTGAAGAAACAGGCATTGGTAAAGAGAGTATCCGAGATGCTTGTCCTAGCTAAAATGATGTGGCTGTCTTTGTTAAAGTTGAAAGAGCCAACCAAACAAACCTCTGTCACATTCAGCTGGATTTGTGCATGGGACTTCTCTCCATGCAAACTTGGAGACAGCCTTAGAACTTGAATCAGAAGGTTGTTGGTCAGTCATCTAGTGAGATGAGTGCTTGTGGGGCTGTAATACTAGAACTCAATGATTAACATAAGCTGCGAGGTGAAAATTCATGTACCAGTCCAGAAATCAGAAGTAGCTCAGATGGAGTATGTAAAGACCTACTATGGTAGCTACAGCTAGCTTATGTGATTTAACCAAGGTTCTATGTCTTGCATTATACAGAATCAGCAATGGAGATTTCACAGCTTTTGACCTTAATTTGCTTGGCCACCTGATTCTCCTGGTACCTTCTGGAAATCATAGCCCTCGTTTCAAGAAAAAACTGTGGTGCTGGAGAGTCCTTAGCAAAGGACTATGAGAACAAATGAAATTTGTTTTCAGACCTGAAGCAAGATCAATATCTTTACCTTGTAGATAGAAGCAGTCCCGATTGGGATAATTTTGTTCTAACAATATAAGAACAGCGCTAGTAAGATACCAGGCGGTTTGTCAGAGCTACAATTATAACTGAGTTGATTTGGAATTCAGTTCACAAGATTTCTTTAGATTTAGCAAAACAATAGAGGAATATATCTTAAGAGTAATATAGCATCCTGCCTGTCAGAAGTAAATACCTAGAACTTAGGCAGTTTATATCCTACCTAAAACTCTGCCCAGGGCACTATTACAGCACCTGAGCTCTTCACAACCTTAATGTGTGTCTGTTCTCAGTACAGACCTGCAAAGCTGGCAAATAAAGAATTAAACAAAGGCACACTAGAAGAAATGATATATCTTTAGTCATACAAAAGATCAATGATATGGTAAGATCCACCTGTCAGTGTTTAACAGGAAATATTAAAAACTAATCTGAGTTTAAGAGATAAGTTTTACAGTTTCTCTACCTGAACCATTTTTTGTTTTAGTTGTTTTCTCTGTCACATCGTGTGTTCCTGTCCCTTCTGCTCTTCATTTTCTTCCCTTCCTTTGCAATTCCATTGCCTCCCTCCCTTAAAAACAGCATTTTACTTTTCCTTTTTTTCCTTGCCTGGGTGGAATAAGCTTCTAACCACTCACACATGACTCAGTTTGCAGATAAATCATGATAAAATGATCAGCAATTGTGTGTAAGCTGGTCGGTAACTTCTTTGTAAGATGCTCTTCTGCTATAGCCTTTGTCCTTGTGATGCTATGGAAAGGCACATATATGAGAACTCTGCGAGTCGTCTGATGTGATCCAAGGTGGTATCAGGCAGAACGTCTCACTGGCTAATTCATCTGCTTACAGGGAAAACTCAGACCAAGTCGTGAAAACTCATGTTTGGACTTGTTTGTATAAGGACAGGTGTAATACAGACACAGCTTCTTTGTTTTTGTACTAAATTCTTTCTTTGTGTTTGGCTATAGATCAGAGTATAACGAGTGCATTCTGTTTCTACTTGAGTCTTTGCATAGCCCTCTCTTTGGAGGTCTTCCCTTACAGTAGTGGTAGCCTCCTACTTAGCATGAATTGAGCTCTCACTTCTTTCTGAAATCACTGCTTAAAAATTCAGGGATCTTTTTCTAGCTAGGAGTTCTAGGGATCTTTTCATAGCTTGTGAAAGCCTTTCAGTGATATTTGCATCATGAAGTGTTCAGATTATACAAAATGAAACATATTTTTAGATATGTTATCCTTTCCCACATACCATGGTTCTTCTCTTGGAAAAGGGCTGGCTGGGAAAGCTTGCATCTCTGAAAATGTCCTTCCTATGGAGAGGCGAAATCAAAGGCTATGGCTTCTGGGAAAATCCTGTGTTAGTAGGAGGTGTCTTTAATGATCTTTACTAGGCTCAAGGATTATTGTAGGTCTAAATTGGTACTTTAATTGCTGACTGAAGAGAGGAAGTAATGAGTTTGGTATCAACATTTATGAGTAATATTTAAGTGCCTGGGAGGAACTGAGCACATAGTGAGACTACAGAATGACTGCAGCAGAAAGTGGAGAGACTGAAAAAAAATTCTTTAGTTAGGAAAAAATGTAAACCACTTAAAACTGTGGAAAGATAACCTGAAATCTTTCCCCAGTCAGAGGGAGGGAGATAGAGTGTTCCAGAGATAGCTCATTGTGTAATGTAAATTAGATATTTCCACTGAAGATTTGTCATGCCTTTTGCTGCCTAAATGACAAAATGCATACGAAGGAGCCACTGTGCTGTCTCAGATAATCATTTACAGGTGCGGAAGAGCCCGTTACCCACTGCTGCTTGGTTGAGGCTTACAGCAGCATCCAACAAACAAATGACAGCAAGTTCCTTTTCAGCATTCACAGGCTGTCTTATTACTCAGTTTGTGGTTATCATACATGAACCTATGCGCCAAAACACGCTGGTGGAATAGGGCTGTGTACAGATTTATGACAAAAAGGGGGCAGTAATGGCCCCCCTGCCAGTAAGGTGCTGTGATTGCACCCGAAATGTCATCTGGGCAATGCACCCAACCAAATGGTACTCCCAGCATGGTGCTGACAGGAGGTGGAATTCAGCATTGAGGAGGACTCTTGCGGAAAAGGAGCACAGACATTATTCTTGAAGAACTAAGTATTTTAAATATGACTAAACTCTCAAAGGAGGAGAAACTGTGGCGAACTCATGCATGAACATATGTGGAGATGAATGCGTCATCAATACAGAGGAATTATTTACAATGGCTTAGCAATAGAAGTTAGCTGAGAACAGCAGGAGAGATTTTAGAGGAGGAAACCTCCTGGCCATGAGAGCTATTAGCTGTGGAATAGTCTCCCCGGGGAGGAGCAGAGACTCTGTCACATGGAACATGAAAAGCCAGACCGGATAAAATGCTGGTAGAAATACAAAAGGGGTTATGGTCCTGCACTGAAAGGAGGTCAGAACAGAGGAGCCCGCAGGTTATTATTTGCAGATCCTATGATTACTGAAAGGATTGATAGCTCTCCTCTGCCCCCACAAAATGGCACCCTGCTGCTCCTTTTGGACAGTGGGATAAAACTGACCCTTTCTGCACAGGAGGGAGGCTCAGATACGTGTACGCAGTCACTTCGCCTGGGTTAATGCCCAACCATATTTTTGTTGTTGGTGGAGCTATGTTGTTTTTAAGCCCGAAGGCAGACTTCTGCTTCCCCTACCCCGTCTACCCCAGCTTTACTGTCTGGGTTGTACATTTTAGAGGTTTACAGCCTGGCACTGCTATTCAGACTCTTGAAGCTTTTGACGAGGTCTGTCATAATTTCAGAGAAATGCTGGCTTTCAGGCAGCTTCCTCAAATAATTCAATAAATTCTGGATCTCACCATGCCATTCTGAGAACTGAGTGGTTATAAATCAGGGCAGAACTTGCCAGAATGCTTTGAGTCTCAGCAGGGGAAAAAAAGATGTCACAACAAACGGAGCATCTAATTTGATTTGAAACACAGACAATTAACATTCTCCAATTTTGTAAAACTTGCTAGCAAATATATGGACAATGTTAAAATTTGCTAACCCAGAGGAGAAACTCTATACAGCCCTGCCTTTTCTGCATTTTACAATTCTTGATGCACGGCCATTCAGCCTGTCCTTTATTCTTTACAGAGGTGTAAATCTATGAAAACAGAACTGAGGCTTAGTCATACTTAATTGATAAATGTATAAACCACCAGTTGTGTGAATTTTTTTAATTAATAAAATTTTAGATACTATAAGGGATAAGTAACTACCCCTTTATATAGGGTGGGAATAAAGGAACGCTTGCATCTTGGTAAATCTGCCCTTTCTGGAGCAGAAAGTTTCTGTCTGAAACCTCACACACATTCCCAGCAAGTAATCCACCTGCGGGAAGAATAAAGTCTCTTCAGAGATTCACTTCTAGTGTGATTCTTGATTGAGAGAGCTTCTTCAGGCTTGTGTCCACTGAAAATGAGACATTCATGCATGCACAATATTTTCAGAGTGTACAAGTGTTTAAAATGCACTTGCATGCTGCAACAAATGAGAATCTCCAAAACCTCACATTATTGTTATATACATCTTAAAATGAATTAATTTGGAGTGGCTCAAATCATCACTATCATTTATTCATTGCACATAATAAGAACTTCCCCACTCCTCCAGTTATTGTAAAATTATTCTAGTAGGCAGAATATGCTCTTTCCAGTTTAGGAATAACTGAAGAAAGAAGAAAGATGAGGGGAAATACTTTCCCTGTCATTTGGGAGAATAGAAATCATTGCCTATTATCTTAAAAAATGCATTAAAAAAAAAGAAGGAAGGTTAAACCACCCTTTCACCCTAGCATAATTGGGAGTTCCCTGCTCTTTCTGTAGATCAACATAATTTTAGGCCAAGACTGGAAACAATGGCAAAACTGCAAGGGCTAGGTTGCAATCTTTGGATGCACAAAAGCTAGTTTAACCTACTTTTCATAGCTGATATGAGAGATCTACATGACTCTAATTTTCTTCCTTCTGTTGCCTCATGAAAATAAGCACTGGGGAAAAAAGAAAAATGTTTTGGAGACCTAGAGCCAAACACAATCAGTGGGATGCCAAGAGAATAAAATTAACAAGAATGCTGCAGGCTAAAAGTCCCAGAATCCAAACCCAGAACGTGCCTGTCAGCACTGTGTGCTTTCACCCTTTTGTTTTCAGGGGTGGGAGAGTTGCTAGGGATGGAAGGAGGAACATTTTGGCAAGCAGGGAAATACCTACAGCAAGAAGTAAAAAAGAAGAAGGTCTTCCATGTTGCAGGCTGCCAAACAGATTGTTTCTTTTCCTCCTTTTTGGACTGAATTTGGTGAGATGGAATCTCCTTCCAGTTGGTGGTGCAGAGGTGCGGTTCCAGGTTGTAGGGCATGGAAGAGTTCCTGTCAGACCTCTCCCTTCCCTGCTCCAGCGCCTGGGACATTATTGCATATGACACACCAACAATAAGCAATAGGAGACTGTGGGGCTGTATAGGCTACTTCCAGGAATTGCTGAATTCCCCAGTGTCCTGAATTAAAGGCTCATAAGCATTTCAGAACAAAAGAAGCTGCTTTGACCAGCCAATTGCCTGAGAAGTGACCCTTGGGAGTGTAGACATCCTAGCTGTAATTCATTTAATTTGCTGTAATCTGTGTGCTTTGTGAACAAAAACCAATGCACAAAGTGCTATACAAAAGCACTGCAAGACCCAACAACTTAAAAAAAGACCCTCACATAATTAAGCTGCACACAGACAAGGGTCCTAAAGAGGGAGGGATACTGCGTCTTCAGGAGATTTATGACCATCGGGAAGTGTTTGAAGGGGAAAACCAGACAGTTGCTCGTGGGAAGTCTGGGAACATGTGCCTTGTGCGTGTGAGGGCAGCAGCAGAGTAGGGAGAGGAGCACGTCTTCATGTGGCGTGGGTGGGCAGGAACCACCCTGTGGCAGGGGTGGGTGAGTGGGCAGCATCAGTCCCAATGACCCAGCTCCTACCTGCCCTTGTGCCTGCAGAGCAGGTGAGCCTCACAGGGCTGCGGTGTGACCCAGAGATTTTTAGCAGCGGTGGCATTTTGAAGCTGGGCAGGCGGGGACGGATATCAAACGAGGGAGAGCTAAACGCTTCAGGGCTTCTCAAAGTCCACTGTGAATATCACCTGCAAGCCTAAGAGGCAGGTATGGGTCTTACCAAAGTATAAAGCTAATTGGAAAGAGCCAAAATACCACCCGAGAATAAGTGAAGGTAATCTAACACCTGGGAAGTAGAGAGAGAGCCAGAAAGTCCACACAGGTAAGGTTTGGGGGAAAACAGATACCAAGATGGAAAAACAGTGATTTTAGGAAAAAAAAAGGGCAAAGAAGAAATCACAGAATCACAGAATGGTAGGGATTGGAAGGGACCTCTGGACATCATCTAGTCCAACACCCTGCCTGAGCAGGGTCACCCGGAGCAGGTTGCACAGGAACGCGTCCAGGCGGGTTTTGAATGTGTCCAGAGACAGAGACTCCACCACCTCTCTGGGCAGCCTGTCGCAGTGCTCTGCCACCCTCAAAGTAAAGAAGTTCCTTCTCATGTTGAGATGGAACTTCCTGTGTTCAAGTTTGTACCGTTACCTCTTGTCCTGAAATATTTAAAGAGTATTTGAAAACATTCAGAAAATTTGCCATTTCCTAATAAGTAAAAATCCCCATATGTGTATACTCTTACAAATATTTTTTGTTCTTTTTTTTCCTGTTGCCATAACCACAGAAAGTGAGGGATTCAGGACCTGCAAATACGGACTGGGAGCTTTGTGGGTCTCCCGAAGCAAAGAGCCTTCTTTTTGTCCTTGAAAGATTTTGTGGGTTCTGACTCTTTCTGAATAGATGCTTGCAGATTTTTAGAGGAGGATCCTAGAAAAATGCCTGTAAGACGTGGAAGTAAAACAAAGACCATGTGAAAAACACTTATAAACCAACAGAGGGTTTATCAGTGCTGAATAGGTTTTGTTTATAAAAACCATTGCAGCAAAGTCCTGTGTCCTGTGCGGAGTTACATTTCCTTTGTTCCTTCAGTCCTTTGTTTGTTCATTCGTTCCTTCCTTGACTATAAAACAAAGTTGAAATGAAACCACTATAATTTATATGTAAAACAAGAACTTCATCCTGGGCTGTAGGGTTGTCTGGGCTTGACTAGAATCTTATTTCTGCCTTACAGGCGAAGAATCCCTAAAGCAAATATAAAGGGAAAATAATAGACAAACTTGGCATTGTCGCTATGTATTTGCCAGCAAATGCGGCCACCTTTTGTTTGGAAATGGACAGGAGTCAAAATTACAGACCTTTAAGTCATAGGCTGCAGAACCGAAAAATGTGTTTACTCATATGTCTTTTTCATGAGCTCACTTCAGTGGCACTTTGCTAATCACTGTGCGTTATGTCTTCACCTCTGTCCAGTCACGGAGGATGTCATTAAGTTGTTGGCTCAAACTAGACAGTTACGTTTTTCAGAGTGGAGGCCACAGTTGAGGAACAGGTGAAGACTCATGTGAAGGCCCATCTGGCCTCCTGTGTCACAATACTTCTACGTTACATTTGGACTGAGCCACTTCAGAATTCAGGAAGTTGTAACAGGGTCTTTGATATGATGGTCCTGCTGCCCATCCTGTTGTCCTTCCCTTTGTGATCATATCTGGCTACGGGTTATGTCTGTCCTCAAAGGAAAATATTTTCCTTAGGATAAGAAAATATTGTTGCACTCGTCTGTAGTAATCAGCAGAGCAAAATGCAGGCCATGCAGCCTGATTTACATTCTTTCCCTCTGTTAGGTATCTCTGTTAATAGCAAAAAGATTTTCCCCTTGCAAACATAATAGTCCACAAAGATAATACCAGCAGAATAAGAAAAAAACAGCAGTGAAGTCTGTGCAGACATAGATTCTGAGTCCTTATGTATGTCCTCCATCTGAAAATGTTAAAAGTCAGCACTGAATAAAAGTGAAAAAGAAGCAGGAACGTAATCTCTGGGTTTACAGTGTAATACCATTTTCTTAAATACTCATTTAAGACACTCCTTTTCAATGAATGTCATAACCCCTTTGAAATGTATGTTTCACCTTCCACTCTCCTGTTACTTCTGCCCTCTTGTTGTGACTACCATTTCCCAATGTCTTTGTCTCTCTGTTTTTTTTTTTTTCTGAGCTCCAATAGTCTTCCTATTTAGGAACAAAGCTGTGTAAGTGTATATTGCCAACTGCAGTCAGGGAGTCAGTTAGTCAAAGTTATAGAACTGTTTGGTTATCCAAACCTGGAAATTTTTTAAAGAAATGAATTTTTGGATAAAAAGAAATCCAGTGTTATGAGAATATTCCTTGGGGCTCTATCATATTTACTGCTGATTATTAGCTTGAGATATGTTACTATTATAAAAGTAGCTATAAGCATGGCTTCTTTCTAAACTGCATTCAGATCACATTTGCTCAGAATCAGAAGATATTTTTTTCCTACTGCCAATCCTTCTTGTCCAAACTGGAATCTAAAAGCCAGGCTGCTTCTTATATCCTTGCCAGTCATAATTGTTCTGTGTTTGCAAATTAGGTGACAGTGCTGTTGCTGATGCACAAGGATGGCCCGAGTCCAGCTCCCGGTTCCACACTGTAATTGGCTTTGCAGTGCTAACAGAAGTGAAACATTCCTTTTGTCAGAAAAAGCAGGAGCTACTTCTCAAAGACACACAAGGAGCAGACAGATTTTGGAGGAATGTGACATTTCTACAGAGTTGGTTTTTTTGGAGCATAACTCCCACATTAAAAGAAAGCGAGAAAAAAGTTCAGAACAACTCTGCCTTAAAGGACACATTATACGGAGATTTAGCCCCTTTACCATTTCTTTCTTTTCAGAAAAAAAGCCACAAACAAACTGAATTCTTTCTGTTGGGAGAGGTCTGTTGGAGCGTATTGCCTCTCCCTGAAGCGTAAGCTGCCTTTTATAGGAAACACAAAGAACTTTCTCCAAAATGGTTTACAGAACTATTTCTTCACATTTATAATTCAGCCTCCCCCAGAGTGCATGGGGAGGTAGTCGGCATGGTGCCTTTGGGAGGGCTTGCCACACCTGCAAGAAACCTCAGGAAGCACAAGCTGGGAGAGGTGGGGGAAGGACTGAGGTTATTGACCAAAGTGTTCAATAGAAACCTTGGTGGCACTGTCGCCTTGGTGGCTGTCTCAGCTTGTTCTCTGGCAGAGCAATTTATTCCCTCTGCCGGAGGATAGGGACATGGGGATCACAATGTTATCTCAGCCTTCAGTATGCTGGTAGTCATTGACTTTCACTCTGTTCTTCCAGCCAGTAGTTTGTGTGCAAGCAAAATGTTTTTTACAGGTTTAGGAGGTGTCTGAACCCGGACAATCAACCACTGTCTTTAATATGATTCGTAACCCCAGCTGTGTTAGCACTATTTCTAATCTAAACTTCAGTGTGGAGGTCAGAAGCCACAACTCCTTCCGTGGTATTTTCCTTCTGTTTTATATAATACCTTCCCATCAGCATTATGGCTTTAATACCCAGTGTACATATATATATATACATATATATATATATATGTAAAAGTTATCATATATACCCAGTATATATGATGACACTTAGACACCATATTCGAGTCCTTGTACAGGGGGATGATCACTTCCCTAGTCCTGCTGGCCATGCTTCTGATACAAGTCAGGATGCTGATGCTGTTGGCCTTCTTGGCCACCTGGGCACACTGCTGGCTCATATTCAGCCAGCTGTCAACAAACACCACCAGGTCCTTTTCCACAGGCAGCTCTCCAGCCACTCTTCCTCAAGCCCGTAACACTGTTTGGGGTTGTTGTGACCCAACTGGAGGACCCGGCAATTGGTCTTGTGGAACCTCATACCATTGACCTTGGCCCATCAATCCAGGCTGTCCAGATCACTCTGAAGAGCCTTCCTACCCTCAAGCAGATTAACACTCCTGCCCAGTTTGGTGTCATCTGCAAACTTACTGAGAGTGCACTCAATCCCCTCATCCAGATCATTGATAAAGATATTAAACAGATTGAGCCCTGGGAAACACCACTTGTGACCAGCTGCTGACTGGATTTAACTCCATTCACCACCACTCTTTGGGCTCAGCCATCCAGCCAGTTCTTTATCCAGCAAAGAGTACACCCGTCCAAGCAATGAGCAACTAGTTTCTCCAGGAGAATGGTGTGGGAAACGGTGTCAAAGGCTTTACCTAAGTCCAGGTAAACAATATCCACAACCTTTCCCTCATCCACTAAATGGGTCACCTTGTCATAGAAGGAGATGAGATTAGTCAAGCAGCACTTGCCTTTCATAAACCCCTGCTGACAGGGTCCGATCACCTGGTAGTCCTTTCTTTCTAATGGCTGCTGTGTTTCAGATTTGGTATGAAAGGAATGTGGATACTTCATATTGTTTTAGTTGTTGCCCGGTGATGTTTATATTATTTGAGGACTTTTTCCAGCTTCCTAGAGAAGCTGAGAGGGAACAGGACAGGACAGGCTGGCCAATGGAATATTCGATACCATAGATGTCATGCTCAGTATATAAATGGGGGTTGTCTGGGGGGGGAGGAATGCGTGATCACTTCTCAGGATGGGCTGGGGAATCAATTCACTAGGTGGTAAGAGAGACTTGTGTTATACTACTCCATGTTGTATATTCTTTTACTATTATTATTATTATTGTTGTTATTGTTATTATTATTATTATTATTTTCCATTATTGTTCTATTAAAATGTCTTTATCTCAGCTTATGAGTTTTGGTTGGGTTTTTTTTTCCCCTTTCACCTCCTTTTCTCCCTCTTCTCCCTCCACTTCTTGTGGGGGGAGTGGGAGAATTGAGCAAGTGATTGTGGTCCCAGCTGCCAGCTGGGGATAAACATGCCTTGTGGTGGCACTCAGGTTGATCTTCTCCATAGCATTCCCTGGCACTGAGGTCAGACTGACAGGCCTGTAGTTCCCTGGATCCTCCTTCTGTCCCTTCTTGAAGATGGATGTCACATTTGCTAACCTGCAGTCAGCTGGGACCTCCCCAGCTAGCCAGGACTGCTGATAAATGATGGAAAACGGCCTGGTGAGGTGAGCGCTGCCACCAGCTCCCTCAGTACCCCTAGGTGGATCCCACCTGGCCTCACAGACTTATGTGTGACTAAATGGTATAGCAGGTTACTAACCACTTCATCTTGGATTATGGGGGGTTCATTCTGCTCCTCCTCTCTGTCTTCCAGCTCAGGAGGCTGCATACCCCAGGAACAACTGGTCTTACTATTAAAGACTGAGGCAAAGAAGGCATTAAATACATCACTTTTTCCTCATCCTTTGTCACTCTGTTTCCCCCACATCAAATAAAGGATGTCTTTAGCCCTCCTTTTGTTGTTAATGTATTTATAGAAACGTATTTTATTGTATTCTATGTCAGCAGCCAGATTAAGTTCTAGTTCAGCTCTGGCCCTTCTAACTTTCCCCCTGAAGAGCCTCATGCAATCTTTGTAGTCTTTCTGGGTGGCCTGCCCCTTCTTCCAAAGGCCATACCCTCTCTTTTTTTTTTTCCTGAGTTCCAGATAAAGCTGTTCATCCAGGCTGGTCTTCTTCCCCACTGGCTCATCTACTGGCATATGGGACAGCCAGCTCCTGCACCCTTAAGATTTCCTTCTTGAAGAGTGTCCAGCCTTTGTAGACTTATTTGTCCTTTAGGCCTGCCCCCCAGGGGACTCTGTCAATCAGGCCCCTAAGCAGGCCAAAGTCTGCCCTCCAAAAGTCCAAGGTGGCAGTTCTGCTGACACAACTCTTGTGTCTTTGCTGCTGTGTGGATCTCCACCCCCTGCCTCCATGGCTAAGGTGCTCTGTGTGTGTTAGTACAGAGACATTTCAAATTTGCTCTAGTGTACTCACATTGTGGAGCAGGCTGAAGGACTTTTCTAAAACACTATCCCTCAAACATTGGCATGCTGCCCCCAGGTTTATCTCTGTTGAGACTGGTTTTATCCCTTTCCCCTGTCAATTCTAGTTTAAAGCTCTTTCAGTGAGCCTTATTAACTCCTGCACAAAAATCCTTTTCCCTTTGAGAATGGTGTACCCCATCTGTCACCAGCAGGCCTAGTGTTAGGTAGACCAACCCATGATCAAAACCCCCCAAATCCTGCCAGTGACACCAGTCTCAGAGCCAGGTATTGATCTGCTGGGTCTCCCTGTTTCTTCCCTCATCATACCCTGCAACTGGAAGGACAGAGGAGAACACTACTTGCGCTCCTGATCCCTTAAACAGTTGTCCCAAGGCCCTGAAGTCTCTCTTGCTTGCCTCTGGATTTCTTATTGCTACTTCATCACTGCCTACATGAAAAATCAATAATGGATAACAATGTGAGGGCCGTACCAGGGTAGGAAGTTTTCTCATAACATCTTTAACCCAGGCCCCAGGGAGGCAGCAGACTTGAATCAACTTTGAAATAACTTGATGTTGAACTGATGTGATTTTACTTGATCTGGGAGTCATTCTAATTGGCCCAGTTCGATTATACAGCACATTGTTTCTAATATTGACAGCATCTTAGCACTCTTTATTGCTCTGAACACCTGAGCCAAAAATCCTAGGACACTCAGACCCAAATTATCCAGGCCTGTGGGTTTTAAGATACTTATTTCTGACAGATACTCTGTTTGACATTTCCCCTTGTTGCTTGTCGAAAGTAACTGTCAATCATCTGGTGTGATATAAGTTTATAAACCCATTTCCTTCCAAATGCAGAACAGAAAGATTTATTGCCTGGATTTGCATTTGTTGATTCTACTTCATCCTTATTAGTTCCTTTATCATTTGAATCTACTAAAGAGCTAAACTATTGTTATATTTTTGAACTGCAATGATAAATAACATTCCACCAATCCTCCTCATTATTCCTATTACTCCAGACAGAAATGTTTATAATATTTCTCATGAGTCTCTAAGATCTGCTATATACTGATGGCTAGCTGTTTATTCTTTTGACTTCTTTTTACTATTTTCACCACTATTATACTGAGATGTTTTTAGAGAAATATGTCCTTTTCTTTGTGAAAAATGATCCTTCTTTCTTTATACTGTTAGTCTTTCAAGCATTGTGATGCTAACTCATGTTTTCCTGTTTAAGTATCTTCTTATCACTGTTTAGCAAAATTGGAATATAAGCCTTTTGTGGCAGAATATCTGTAACAGATATTAACTAAATCTTGTTGCTCTCAAGACAATATTTACTTTATCATACTGAATGCAATTGGGTGAATTATGTGTTTGATACCCCAACAATCAGGGGCTGTTCCCAATAGGCTAAGTAGTAGAGGCCACCTTGTTTCAGGAGCAGGGAGTAATGGTTTACTGTGTGAACTCAAGATCTCATCCAAGGCCATAGAAAGGCCATGGTCCATGTTTTTCCTAGTGATCCTGCTTAGGTTCGCATCTGTGAAAGGAGGATAATGCCATTTCTCTTCATTACAAGCCTTTGGTGAATATATTTTAAAGAACAGGCAAGTTGTTTAGTTAGGCCAACATATACAGAAAAGTGACAATATCTCAGCAAAGAATTAGAAAAATATTTGAATGTGAAGAGCATTTTCTATTGTTTGTGTTATGCTGAAAAAATAGCTGTATAGTTGTATGAGGTCTTTGTCTTGTATGGCTTGTTACGTATGTGAAAGTGTGTTCCTTGTTTGGATATATTATTAAGTTACTTTGTTCTTGAGATTATACTTTAATTAATCAAATATATAAAGGGATATTTGGAGATCAACAGGATAAGCAGTGATAGTCTGACTCTTGTCTCCTGGACATTTAAATTGAAAAAAACGTCACTGAAACACATGCAGTTTAACTCATGTAAAAATTATATTCTGTAGGAAAATTAAGCTCTCCAGTGTATGCATTACTATTTGCAAAACAAGCATTTCTGCTTTCTCTTTATGCATGTAATTTCCTCCCATGTGCTAGTTTGCTTCTTTTTTTGGAGGATCAGAATGGAAAATGAAGGAAATTATCTGATTACAAGATCAACTGGAGTACATGAAGTGTAGTGCCATTAGAAATGTTTGAATATAAAAACTTAAGGACTTGCTAGTGAAATGGATGAGCATTTAGGAGACATTATTAGTCAGCTCTTGGAAAGTCCTGCAGAGAAATCACAGACCTCTTAGCAGAGGTAACTCCCAACATGTCTCAGTGTTGAACAGTCTGGTGTTTTCTCTCACACATTCTATTTTGCTCTATTATTTTTTCTGTACTTCCAAGACAACTGTAATCTATTAGTTAATAGTTAATCTATTGTATGGAATGTGCTATTTGGGGACCACATTGCTTCCATTTTGGGCACCATGCATTGCTAACTCATCATTTATTTGCAGTTAATCCAAAAATCCTCTCACCCCACCCATGAAGTAATGGCTGCTCAGATGTCCTCAGTGGACAAAATGAGTCTGTGACGCATAAACTCAGAATTATGACTTTTGTCAGTGTTTACAGAAATGTCTGAAAGGGCAATGGGAAGAAAAGACTGAAGGGCTACTGTTGAAGTGGAGGGAGTGAGAGGGAGGGAGGTTGCTACGCCTTCTGCTGGCTTCAAAGCTCTGTCCTTCTTTACTATCTATCTGCTGCCGAGCTGTAGTGTGATTGAGGTCTTACCCTGGGAATGGGTAGGACCTCATTCCTTGGCACTCTTGCGTGATTGGTTGACTTGAAAATAAAGTCTCCTTCAGTCCTTCTGTGTACGAAGGAAGTTTGCTTTTGAAAAATGTTGAACACTGCTTGAGTCTTCAATGGGTATTAAAAAACAACAACTGGGAGCTTGCGACTGGAAGAGACAAGCTTTCTATGTAATTCGAGAGAAATATCTTGTCATTTGAAGCTGTTGATTCTTTCTAATTTACCACAGGATGCTACAAGAAATTTCCTTCAGTGACTAGGACCACATCCAAGACACAGCCAGGCCTTAACAGGTGTTTGCCACATGCTGTTGTGATGGCTAGGATTAGTTGGGTAAGAGTGAGCAAACATCTGTCTTGTATTATTTATACAGACTTAATTTCAATTCATATCAATGTTCCTATCAGTATGTGACGGTTGATTTGGTTCTCCAAAGTTCAGTACGAGGGCTGGTATTACTGTATCCAGTAAACGTGTCTTTCTACACAGGGATAGTTTCTTCCCAACGGTGATGACAGGACTTCCCAGGTCATCTGAACATGAAGAAAGGGAAACTTTCCCAATCAGCATGTGTGAGGGTTGTTTCCTAACAAGTTTTTATTCTGGCTATACAAAGCATATAAATCTTCAAAACATATCTTACCCAAAAGCAAAGTTTACCATAGTAAACTCCAATGGGAAATTAAAATATCAGGAAACAACGTTTATTTTCTAATGTTTCGCCAGCTGCAGAACAGAATCCAACAAGTAGAATAGACCTGGCCTGTTTGGTTGTTTCCTCTCTTGTGGCCAGGTTCCTATTGCTAGTCCTCTCCCAGTCCTCTTTTAGGCTATTTATTCTTCCCTACATACTGACTAGGAAACAGAAATCCAGGCAAGGAAAATATGTAGGAGGCATTTCCTAATATTTCATCGGCCTTTAGAAAGGAAAAATCAGTTGAGGTTACAAAGAGTGTAAACCTGTTATTTATGTAGTAAAAAGCAGTGTGATGCCAAAAAGGTAATTAACTCTGAGGAACAGTGAGAAAAAAACCGAGGCCACTGTCAGGACATAACTCCATTTCCACAGACTTTCTTCTCTCGCTCTTTTCATGGCTTATTTCAGTTCTCATCAGGGAACTGCTCTGGAGTCTGTTCTTCAAGATGTGTTGAGAAAACAAAGGAGAATGGCTGTTGGGCTTTTGTTTACTTAATTTTTATTTTTTCCTAGGACATAACTCAAGATTTTAAAATAAATTTGTTGATCAGAATTAAGATGAAAAGGTGAAATCTAAAAAGCATACAAAGTGAGTCAGAAAAATTTAATGTTATCAACCAAAACATTTCTGTATTTTAGAGCATTTTGTTCCTTTTTGTCTTTCTACACAATCAGAGCAAAGAAGTCAACAGAATCTCTAAACAACTGCAGAAAATCTCTATATCACAAACCTCGTTTACTGGGGAGAACTTTAACTTTCCTAACATCTGCTGAAAGGGCAACATGGCAAGATGTAAACAGTTAAGAAGACTTCTGGAGGGTGTAAAGGGTAAATTCTAGATAAAGATAATGGATTGGCCAACCAAGGGTAAGGCACAGTTGGATCTCCTATTCAATAACAGAGAAGATGTGGTTGGGAACATGATAATCAGTGTCAGCCTTGGCTGTAGCAACAATGAACTAGTGGAGGTCAAGAACCTGAAGGGAGTGAGGAAAGTGAGTAGCAGACTTCATCTCATGCAGAAGACTTGTAGGTGGGATCCCATGAGACAGCTCTGAAGGGCAAAGGAGATAAAGAAACCTTGTGAGTCTTTAAGGACAGTATAATCCAAGATTTTTTTCTTATACTCAGGAAAAAACAGAGGTGTATCAGGAGTAAAATGCAAAGTTGTGCCTTACCAGTCATACCTGGGAAAGCACAGCCCCTATCCTTTGCAACAGTCCAGGCTGGGTGCTGGCTGACTGGGCAGAAGCTCTGTGGATAAGTCCCTAGGGCTTTGGGAGACACAGTGAGCTGCACAGGAGTGAGTCACCTCTGGGGCTGGCAGCAGTGAAGGTCAGCACCATCCAGTGCTGTATGAGCAAGGGCACAGCCAGGAGATGGAGGGAAGTGATTGTTCCTCTCAACTTGGCAGGTCTTGGACCACAACTAGACACTGTGTCCTCTAGTTTGGTGTCCCTAGTCCGAGGTAGACATTGCCAAGCTGGAGATTGAAAACCAACAGGAGTTCTGTTTATGGCCAAACTCTTGGTTCTACTCTAATTTTTTAATATCAGATCATGATTTAAACTCTCTGCATTTAAATAAATGAGCCAACTGATAATGCTATCCCAGCTGCAGAACACTGGGGATTGAGAAAAAGTAACTTGTGTTACTTTGAGTAATTTTGATAGAAATTTAGTGTGGTTTTTAATACTTTTGGTATTTAACAGCTATTATCTTTTCTGAAAATTAATAAAATTAATTCACAACATCACTCTTGTGATGGGCTAGGTTCAACAAGATATTTTAAGTATTTTATCCAGAACTAGTCACGAGCAAGTTGTAAGTGTTGTTCATGAAACAAGTAGCTGTGGTGACAGATCATGTTTGCAGCCATCTGCTTTTCTTCTGTGTCCAGGACTGGGCAAGAGAAACACGTAAGAAAGGAGTAAAGCTACAGTAGATGACCTAACACTCATTGCAAATGAAACTTTTTGACATAATCAGAGTGTTTGGAAATGACCTAGCTTTACGAGCTGTTGCAGATACATCTCATGTGGTTTGAAATCCCCTTCCTCACATCAGCTACTAGGTTATAAGGGATAGATTTTTGATGACAGAACAGGCAACAAGAAACATGCTTGACAAACTTTCATCCCAGACCTGTGTGACCTTAGTCAGTTGCTTGGATTTGAAATTTTTTTTATTTTTTTATTTTTTTTTTGCCTCTAAATGTTATTAAGGATTCAGTTATTTATTTGGGGATGTAACAATGACAATAATGAATGATTTGGTGAGAATGAGCAGTAGCTTTCATGCATAAATATTTTCAATGGCTTGTCAAAATTATAAACTTTCTTCAAGAAAATATTTGGCCAAAGAAGTTACATAGAGTCTGCAGCACATAGACAATCTGGTGATGGCTATTTGTAAGTGAGAACAGATTGTTAAGATAAGTCTGTAATCAGATGTGGAGACGTCAGAACTGCATAAGACGTAAATAGGTCAATGAATGAATAATTCTTTATGCAGTTTTGATTCCATTCAGTGCTGAACCCTAGTGATTAGAAAATAAGGCACATTGAAAAGAATACTAAAATCTTCCGTGTTATCAGCATGAGTCACATCATCTGCATGCCACTCATAGTATTCATAGGAAAAATAAAATACTTTATAAGGTATGCAAATCAAACAGAAATTATTTTAAGTGAACCATCTATTTCTAGATATTTTTAAGGTCTTAAACTTTTCTGGAATTCCCTTTAAAAACTCAAGACAGTATTATTTCTATATTATCTTTTTATTTTGTCACATTAATCCTATAATTCCAGGTGTATTCCATGAAAAGACAACCTTCTGCTTGTTTAAATCTCCATGTGTTAATGGCATGGAACTTTGGTCTGGTCTTTCTTTGGTCATGATCCTAAATCACTGTGTTCAAACCACACTCTATCATCAACCGTATATATTGCCTTCCTGGAAATGGTGCTATTTATCAGTGGTTCTGTTTTGACACGACATTTTTGAAGTGATCCTATACAAATGTGGATAACTCAGTAATGCCAACTAACTGTTGCCTTAACTTACATCTTTTCTCTAGTTAGATAGTGTATACATATACTTTAAAATTCTGCTTTGTTATGATACCAAGGAAAGAGAAACAAGCCAAACACGAAGTGGAATGCAGCCTTCTTGATGCTTGGGCTGATGATATACTGAGAATATCGTGCATGTTGCCATTCCTATGTCCTTAACTTTCTTTTCTTTCCTCCTCTTGGGTCATGCTGCAAGGACAGGGATTGCTTTCTTGTTCCCAGTTCCCAGCAAAATGGGGCTTTGGTCCATGGCTGGGGCTCCTAAGCATTATGGCAATAGAAATTAAAATACAGGTTTGTAATCAGAGAAACTGTGTGATGTTTTTGAAGCAAATACATTTGCATCACATGCAGAAGTTTGCGTCTTTGTTCCAAACAAGTGGTACATATAAATAAATAGTAATTCCACTGAAGTTTACTGTAATATAAAGACTAATTCTGTTCAAATTCATGAAGTTACACCACAGTAAAATGTTTTATTTACATAGTCCTCCTTTGGTGTACACCTAAAATACTGAACATATTCTACCACATCTTTTCCATTAAAATGGCCAGGAAAAAATCCCCCCCAAATTTTAAATTGGATCAAAACCTTATAAATCACCCTACCTTGGAGGAATTAGAAATCAGTTCCACTAACAGATATTGTTTAGAGCAATCAGTCTCTGTAATCTCCGCTGCCTGTCATAGAAACATGCCAGCTATCATTTTTTATTACAGTCTCGTGATAAAATAGTTGTGATGAGCCATCTTGCTTCAGAAAACATGTGGACAATGATTTTGTGTTGACTAGTGATGATTGCTTTTTATGGTTGACTTCACAGGTTCGTGATTTTTGGCTTTAATCTCAAAACAGACAGCAGTTTTGGAGAAATTATTTTAATTTCTTACCTTTATCATAACCATCTGATGCTCCCAGTCACCCAGAATCTGGAGGTTTGTGACTTTTGGTAAGGAAAGAACACTTAATCCTGGATGTACATGCCCAAGAAAATGTCTCAGATGAATTAATTTGTTGCAACTACTTCAAGATCAATTGAAACTGCTGATATTCAATCAGCGAAAAGAAGTGATATCTGTATTTTTAAGTATGCTCTCTCACATTCATAGGAAAGTCAGTCAACAAAGTCAAATGCAGTGGTGTTTTTTTTTTTCTTGCTTTGCACTTTCCACTGTCACAGCTATGCTTCGGAGCAGATGTGGTCAAAGACATTCTACTACATTTGAGCCTTCCAGCTTCTTTGGGCTTCTTGTCTGAGAAGGTATTAAAATATCTCAAGAACTCTTTTGCTCCTGGAAACCTCTGTACTAACAATGTTAAGTAGCAGATGTTTCAGAAACCCATAAAACAGGAATTGCTCTGGACTCTGCATGAGAAGATGGCAGAACAGACAACAGTCATGTTTTTCCCTTCGCAGCAAACACTCACAGTAATCAGTTTGATAACTGGCCATGCCGCATCAATTATTTTAATAAACTTCCAGTATTCTCAGTATCTTTCCTGTTTTAAGCAGCAGCTTTGTAACTACAAGTGCCTAGGAGTTCAGCTTGAGTTATGTTGTATCGTTATCTTGACCTGAACGAGGCCTTGCAACGTTCTTTTCTGACTCCAGGCACTAAAAGCACTTTGTAGCTTCTGCCAGTTTATATAGGTTACCACTTAGCTCCTTAAAATAACAAATCTTTGATAACCCTGAGTCTAACTGCGAATTTAGACAGGGACATAACAACAGCATTGGGCAGAACAGACTGTGGAAGGAATGTCTTAAACATAGCACCCACGCACGATGACTTTCTGTTAGGCTACCAAACCATCATTACTGAAATCTAAGTCAACATATGAGAGCTGATTTAGCTCTTGTTTTTTTGGCTTTTCTATTTAGTGGCTCTCAAAGTATTTGGGGAAACTGTGCTCATCTGCCAATGCCTGGGTAATGGTGTAAAATATCAGCCCATCTAAAGGATTTTGAAGGGCATTTTGACCCTCATTGGTTCAGAGATCAGTTAACAAAATAATTGAAGGCTACATTTCTCTCCTTACACTAATGGTGTCTTTTACGACTGAATTTTAGGACTCAGACAATAGATCACAAACAGGCATTCTTCTGGGAATTATTTTAGATAATTCATACTTGCTATCATACTTGCTACTTTCTTAGGGAAAACCAGGCAGAATTTTCTCTACCAGCAATAATTCCTAGCTTCCCTGAGTCAATGACCTTTATTTCACTCCCAAAGGAGGAAGTGGGGATGCTTACTAATCTCCAGTAGTCTAAAAAGATAGTTTTTCCTTCTCTCTTTCATAAGAATTTTTTCCTCCCTGCCTTTCCAAATACTGACAGCTATTTCTGGTAGATGATTGTTTCAAGTACATGCAGTGTTATGTATGGTGGTAATAGGGTATAGATCTTTGCTGACTGTCACACTTCTGACAGAGGAGTGAGGCTACAGAAATACTTGTTTGACATGGTCTTTGTCTAAAATACCATGTAAGAACCTTTTCACTTTCATACAGGCTAGACCTGAACTATTAGAATATAATCATCTCTGACCTAATGTCTATGTATGGAAATAAGGAGAAAATAATTTTCATTTGTGCAGTTTATTATCTGAAACACTGGAACATACTCTTACTTCCTGTCTTTCATCAAAAACCTAAGAACAATCAGAGGACATGTCTAGACTGTTGTCAGACTAGCGAATGTTCTGTGGTTCTTCCCTTTTCAATGCGTCCGGGTTTTCATGCTTGGAAGTCATAGAACGGTGGAGGTGGCACAAGTAGGACCGCACTGGGAATCCACCTGGCCTTGAGAGCTGGGAGTCCTCTGGCTCAGACTCATGCTGTCATGAGTCACACTGGCACTGGTGTGTGAAAACTTCACATTTGTGTGTACAGACCAGGTTTACAGGCATTTTCTAGGTTTTGCTTTCTGCAAATGTTTTCCACTGATCACTGCTTCAGGTTTTTTTCCCCAAGTTGAACTCTCAATCAATTTTACCCACTGATGCGGCTGCCAGAATCCTTTTGGAAAGCCAAAGATTAGAGGGACAGTCCAGCAAACTTCATTGGACTGGAAAAGAAGTAGCTAATAAAATTAATTAGAAATGATCTTATCCTGTAAAAGCAATAGTGGAGTGCAGTGGAGTGGAGATTGCCATTCAGCAAGGCTTGTAACTCAACACAACTTCAGTTTCATAGTTGACCAACTTTTAAAGTTGTTTATTGCTGTTCAGATCATTGTTATGCCACATGAATTCCCTTTCATCTCTAGGTTCAGGTTTTGGATACACTTTCTTCTGGATATATTTCAATGGGAGTAAGCCAAGGGCTTATAGGGCTGAAGAGGTTAGTCATAGCTTGGTCCAACTTCTGAACAATGATTAAGCTTATGATTTCTGAAATGTTTATGTGAGCTGTGTCTTGTATTGTTTATTACTGTTGTTGACACTAACACGTATGGTCCAGATGACAGAATAAGATCTGCATTTGAGATTATGTGGTGTATTGTAAACTCAACTTTGCAGATGTACTTCTAACTAATCAAAGACAGAGGAGTTGCTTTGAGTCACATGTTGGAAAGTTAATAGGGATGTTTAACGCAACTCTTCCATTTCCAACTTGGAGAAGCTGATAGACACAAATAACTCTAGGCTTAGTGAGACATTTCTGAAGCTACTAACAGGCTCCTTTCTTTGGAAAACCTTAAGTGCAGCTGAAAGACAACTCTACAAATTATTTACAAAATAAAATAGTAATTAATACCTGCTGGTTGGAGCAGACTTAATAAATACTGAGTGTTCTGGAAAGTGACCTAAACTAACTCCCTCACAAGAGTCCGATGAAATACAATAAATATGTGACTACTCCCATGTTGCAGCTGAGGAAAAAGATGAAGACTTTCATATCATGGGGACATGACTAAGCCTGGAGCCTTGTTACCACAATTTCCCTCTCAGTCTCCAGGGACAGCTGGTTTCTTCCAGAAAGTTTGTCAGTCCTTTAGGATCTGAACCACACAATTGTCCAACGAGGACCCTCTTCACCTGCACTGACTTCTGAGAAAACTGTGGTCTGAACCACAGTTGGATTTGTGTTAAAAACACCCGAGAGGTGATATTTTAGCACTGGTTTAGGTGCCTAAACTTGTACTTAGAAGTTGGCATCAGAAAAGCAAGTAATTTTTAGAAAAAAACTGTCAGAAGGTACTGGGAAGGACCCAAATGTAGTGTTCCTATTCAGGCAAGAAGGCCTCAGGGCAGGAAAGAAAATATTAGCCTGTTCTTGAGTTGTCGCGACTTCTCCTGTGTCCAGTTAGTTCATGCTTTCTGTTGGAACTGCCTTCCTTGGCATTAGCTTTAGTTGCAATTTAATTTTTATTTCATTTTGAGTTTTGCTTACATGATCACAACAATCTTGTTAGCCAGCTGCTAATGGCATTGGTTCAGAGCAAGCCCTTGTGAATGATGATGACGTATCACTTCATCTGGGTCTATAACACTAACAACAACAGCAACAGCAGCAACAACAGCAGGGTCAGGGTAGTATTGTACCTCAGCTAGAATCACAGATGTGGAACCTTTGAAGTCAATCTGAATCTATTCTATTGACCTTCACGATTTTACTTGATTCGAAATAGTTCAACAATAGCTGCATAACAGTAGGAAATAAATAACTTTTAGATGAATGAGGTGAGACAAGGATTGCTTTTCTCTGAGAAGTACCAACAAAGAAATAGACTGGATTTCTGGAAAAGGTTAGGATCTGCAGCCTGGAGTGTACCAATTTTGAGAGATTTCATCCCTAGTTTCCTGTGCAGCTCATCGTTGTTCTTTGTCCCCCTTTTTTTGCTGTTTCCATAGGCAAGAAATTATTTGGACTTCCTGCTACACTAAGATGGATATTCTACAAGTTACAATTTCATTAGTTTCCTCTGTCCTTTTATTGTCCTCCTGAAAATGATTTATCTGTGATAACATCTGATGTGATTTATCACAAGGAACATCGCATCTTTTTTTACATAAAATATCCAATCTCTTTAGCTGTCTAAGTGTTTTGCACAGGAGAAACTCTTCCTGTTTTCTACTTATCTTTCAGCTCTCTCTAGAAATGATGTACTTTCAATGTCAATGCTTTTTTAATGACCAAATTCATCTGCACGCATTTGTTCTGGTGTTAGGATAGATAGTCTTTCTGTGACGGTATACAATGTGAGTAATTTTTGTTTATAAACCACATTGCTTTTCAATAAATTGCAAATGCGGTTTATACAGAAATAAACCACAGCCTAATTGCCTACAAATGCGGCACAGCCTTGTTTCTTATGGTTTTCGTTATTACTGCTGTATTGATAAACCATTAAGAAACAAAAAGGAGCACTGTTTTTTCTTAATAGTTAACACAAGCTTTACATGTGTTTATGTGAAAAGAACTAGGTGTTATGAATGATCAAAGAAAATAAATCTCAGTAGCAAAAGCCCCCCAAACCCAAATGTACACTTTTTGTCCACACTCAAATATTTTTGATTTATGAAAGTTTTAACATTGTTATTCAGAAATCACCAAATATCTCCAGGTGCTAGCATATTTATGAAATTTAGTTTCACCACAGTAAACAGCAACTAGAACTTCATTTGGATTTCATCTGTATTGTTTGAAATATGACCTTATAAAACTGGGTCACATTTCACCATTTGTATTTACATATCTCCTCTCTAATACAAAATTGAATTATACAATCAGGCTACGTGAAACACATTGTTTTAGTACCAAGGCATTTATCTAATCTCCTTCGCTGTTTAGTATGATTCATTTTGTAAATATTTACAAGTTTGTTTCTAAAAGCAAGAATATTAAATGAGGAAGGAAACACAAACACAACAAAAGTAACAAATCAGGAAAGTATTTTTTTTTGGCTACAGACTGATTGGCTTTAGAGGCTGATGAGTGTTGCAACACAACAGTTGCACAGAGGTAGTGGTTCCCTTTATGTTTCCTCCACAACAACTACAACTGCATGCACCAGACTTTTGTGTCTTTGTCAGCTCATCTTTACATTTAACCACACTCTACAGAGGCTTTTTGTAGCTACACTAGGACAGCAGACCTCAGATGTTACTCTGAACTCCTCCTTTTAGAGGGTGGTTTGTCCTCCTGTTTCAAGAGAAATCTTATTTGGTGATTTCTGAATCAAGTTATCTAGAAAAGACTTACGTATTCGTATGTTTACATTTGATTTCTATCACTTTTCATTAAAGTTGCATTGTGACAGTTTTAACAAAACTGGTTTCCATGCAGAAGTTACTTATTATGTTGAAAATCTAGCCAGAAATGTCTACAGAGATTCTTCTGAAGGAGAACAGGAGAAACTTCCCTCACGATAACATGCCATCTAGGATATAAACAAAGTCTAGGGAGTGGGACTGGCCAAGAGGATAAAACTGAGCAGGCTTTCTTTGATCTGAAAGAACAGAAACTGTATGTGAAATAAACAGGAGAAGCACTGCAGAAAGGACTTGTTGGCACTGGGAGAGCATGGAGGCCTTTCACGGAAATGGGGATACGGCTGGACAGAACTGGGTGAACGTTCCTTATAAATATTTGTTTGACTCAAAGGTGCAAATGTCACTCTGACTCACTCCCTTTTCTGTCTTTATTGCAGGCATTTTATAAGTTAAACTTTATTTGCAGAAGTATCCTTGGAGAACAAATCCATCGTGTGGTGAATTTACTCATGTAGTCATATAGGAAGTATATGCAAACTCATGTTGAAAACTTCATTTGTTTGAGGATCATGCAATCAAAGAAATGATGATGGTAAAGTCATATAAATCACACAATCAAGTACACTGAATTCCGCACAATGTGACTTCAAGACTCTGAGGATAACCGTTACTTAAGAAGCAAAAGACATGGCATCAACGGTTCACATATGTTTTAAAATGGATAATTGACAGTAATTAATAATGAAAAAATGGCTGAAGTCTTTAAATTTTTCTTGTATCCCACAGGAGAAACAAGTTCTCCTGGACTGCACTGAAGCCTTTTATTTTCTGTACCTCCCTGAGTACTGAACTATGGCTTTTTAATGGAAACTTCACAGCAGCCACCTCAGCCTTCTATCTACGGTGCTCTGTTCTGCTGGCAGCTCCCATCTCTTGGGAGGTATACGTGATGCAAAGTCTCTCTCTTTCATAAGTGAGTTGAGTTGCTGTAATACCAGTCTTATATTTTAGCCAAAACTTACAAAATATACTTACAAAAATATACTAGGTATATTTTTACACTGTTAACAAGGCTCTTTAACCTATTTTTCTGAAGGTCCCTCTCTGCTGCTCCACCCTGTGAAGGCAGAGTAGGTTTTGCAGGGCTGAAACTTCAAGCCTGGCTGCATGACTTTCTCAGCCAAGTGGCTCTGCTTGTATATGTTTTTCTTCTTGACAGTCTGCTGGAGGCAGTGTCTGGGGTGCAATGTTAGGCTGTTTGTTTAGTTTAAGGCTGGTTATTTTCTTCATTTTTTTTTCTGAGTCATTTTGTCTGAAAAAATGACAAGATGGTAGCGAGTGTTTCTTCAGACAGAAACGGCTGTCTGATGTCAACTTTTAGGGTGGTTAATTTTGTAAACAGGATCCCAGCTGCTCTGGTGCTGGGCACTATGAAAATTAAATTCCTTCTAAACTGCTAGATGCACAATTGCAAACACAGAGGTATCCAGCTGGTCATCAGCTCCCTTGTAGTACAATCTTAAATCTCCTTCCAGCTCCCCATCGTAACCCCCTTCATTCTCCTCCTTCCCCTCAAAATGAAGGGAAGAATTAACCATATTTAGACCTTTTGTCAGAGAACGCCTGGGTGAACTGCTATGTAAACTAACAGATCCAGGGGATCACTGTATTCAATCAGTTAGACCAAACAAGCTCTGGGCTCTTAAAACTCAGATATACACACTTGGGCCCATCAACAGGTGGGCTCATGGGTGAAAGCCTCAGACAGAAATATATCAGATTTAATGTTTGCCATGCGCTTACAGAATCCTCCACATCCTTTTTTCTTTAAGTGCAGTTTAGGTATAGCTGATGATCCTATAGCAATAGACTAAATGACCTCTCTTTCACTCTTGTTATCTTGGATTCCTCTTTGCTGTTTGAAGAAATTATCCCAGGAGAGCTGGCATGAAAATAATCTTAAAGTCCTCTCCCTGTATCTGTGTTCTCAAGTATCTGGTATGTTCTCAAGTTCACTCAAAGCTGTTAAATTCCAGCAGTTCAAGGTTACCAGAATTGTCTCAACCCAGTCTGGAGTACGGGCATTCTTACGTTTTTCTTCCTTATCCTCTAATCACATTAAAGAATATAAAGATATAAATATGTTGACAGTAGTCTCAGAGGCCAAGATCTGCTGACCTGGGATGTCTTCCTAGTGTTATGGTTCTCAGATAACTGGCATAGAGCCCAATGTGACAATACGGGCAGAAAGAAGTAAACAAATGCATTCCTTGTACAGAGAAACCCACGGGGGACTTACTTGAACTTAATTTTATACAAACAGAAGTAGCTAAGAAGGGAAAATAAGTGCAAAGAATCTCGCATGCTCCCCAAGATATCATACGCTCCCAAGAAGAGACCTGGAAGCAGCAGGCAGTCTACATTTAGGGTTGCCTTGAAAGTATGTGTGTGGGAAATCTGGCAAATGTTCCCCAAAGGTGAAGCTGCTGTGGGGACAGGAGTGGAGACATAAGTGGGATGGTGGAAGAAGGACAAGCTCCAACAGCCCAAGGTGAAACAGAGGTAGCCTGTTTAGATACTAAATATGAAAGTATAGAGATATAGGAAAGATAGTTGACTCCAGCCATTGTGTTTAGATGTGTGGGCAGGTAACACTGCTGAAGTTTGAAGAAATGATCAGGAGTTAATTTCTGGCTATGCTATTTTCATTAAATGATACCAACTGCCTCATAGCTTCAGATTTCCCTTTCAGTGATCCAAAACTAGGTGGTGGCTGATGAAGGGAACACCTCAGAAGAACATGGCAGAGCAAACTACCATCTTCCTGTTCACCTGGAAGGTAGCATGCCTAAAGGTTAGGCATGGTGTGGCTGGGTGATCCTTCCTCATATCCACAGTATATTCTGCCTACTCTGTAAAGAAAACAGTGTCAGAGTCCACATCCACTAAATCACTGTCCATACAAGTCATAGCCATTTAGGAACACAGAGAATGATAGGCTTAGTTTTCATGTGCTCTGTGGTATGCTGACCCAAAAGGAGGAAAGTTGGAATCGATGATCACAGAGGCAACAGAAAGACAGGCAACTTCTTGTCTTGTTCACATCTTTTTCTTTCTCCTGAGGTCAAAACTCTGCTCTAAGATCTGCTGATCCTATCTTCATTTTGACATTCTGCTCTCTGTGTTTACATGGAAACATTACCGTAAATATCGAGGTCATGTATGGAAGAGTAAACTACAAAGGCAGCAAAGAGCAGAATGTTTTAATGGCTCAAGAAGGATCGTTTTGGGGGGTTACTACTAGGATATTTTCATATTTCACAGTCAATATGAAAGGAAAAAATGTTACAGCTTTGTTTAGGTATAAACAGTTCTTTTGTTGAAATAAATAAAATTATCTCATTTTCTGTAGGCCAGATTAGTATTGTTTTCAAGCATTGAGTCTGAATAAACAGCAGACTGTTCTCATTCAGAGGTGAAATCATAAATTGTTTTCCAGCCTTAAATGTCCCTGTACTTTTTGAAATGACATCACCTGCGCATTCATCAAAGCTCTGTATTTGGAATATTTTTTTCTGGTTTGCAAAAATTAAGCAATGACTTGACTATAGTCCAAGTAGTAGAAAAAAAATACTTTAAAAAATACATGTGTTTTAAATTTGTTTTGGAGGCTTAGTAGCATAAAAGTTTTTATGCCATTATTTCCATACTTCTTTTCCCCCTTCAATTCTTTTGGAATGCAAATTGTGTAGGATCAGAAATGTTTTGTTATTGAGCATCTGCAAATCAAGAAAATAAACTGCACAGAAATGTCCATGTTTTCCTGATAACCCTGTTTGGGGGAAAGAATGTTTTCTCGGGCCGCGCTGTGGTTTCTGGCCAGTGGGTGGGTCGGCTGTGCTGGGAGCGTCCCTCCAAGCAGCCCTTGAGCAGATCGTGGCTGACAGCCCTACGCAGCAGGCACGATGTGCTTCCACGGTGCAGGATCTGACCTCATTCACAGTGCTCAGCTTTATGCCCGAGTTTATACCCAACTCCCCTTGGAGCAAGGCAATGGCTCAAGTCTCAGGGGCTGCTACTGGACTAAGGGGCCTCGTCTAAATCCTGCTGAGGATGGGAAGGATCCTCTGGCTCACAAGTCATTAGATAGATGTCTCAGTGCAAGCAGAGAGGCTGGCGTGTGTTTCAGTGGTTTGGGCAGAAGCGTGCTGGGCATGCCTATCTAGTTGCCTGCTGGGGAAGCTGTCTGCCAGTGTGGAAGAGTGGCCGTGTCCCTGCTGACCAAGTCATGCCAGTGCCCTGGTGTCATGCTAGCAGGGGATTTTCCCTGGAGTCCCTGGGAGTCCTTCTGAACACCTGGAGGAATCTTCTCTGTCTGGCAGGGTCTGCAGATCGGTGCCCTCCCCTCCTCTACTTTCTGGCACCAGCGACGGGAAGTACCAAAAAATTCACTAGCCTAAATAAATAATCGATACTAACTTTTGGGTGCCAATATAGCTTAACACGGGAAAAGTCCAAACTTCACTGCTCAGTTTTTCTGAGATAATAAACATAAGCTTTTATTTTTGCCAATTACTTTTCAGTTTGTGTAACATTACTGGACAATAGGAGGGAGACTGTGGGCAAGTAACATTCCTGTATTAAATTAATTAAGGAGACCAGGCTGGAATTATGTAATCTTCATTCCACAAAACTGAGAGCTTGGTAAAATCATTTATTCTTTTCATAGCAGCTTTAGATTGGACCCAGAAGGCAAACTTATTGCTGGAGTTAATGAAAATAATATCGCTTCTCTGTACTCCTGTTTAACATCAGAAGACTAAAAGCTGTGGACCCACTGGACGAAAGTTTTCTTCGTGCTTATACTTCATAATGTTAAGAACTGTGACAGTGGACCAGAGCAAAAATTGAACTAGTGAAGCCTCATCTCCAATAGTGACCAGTACTTCACTTTTAAAAAGAGCATAAGAAACAGAGCGTGCTATTTTTATACTGCTCTTAGCTGAAGCTTGAGGCCAAGTTTAGCCTTTGTCATAGTTGTATCAGGCAGTAGAGTTCAATAGCGACCTGCAGAACTGCCTTTAGCACCTCAGTAACGCCATGGGCTTCACTGGATTTACTCTTCCTTCTGGAAAGGGATGCCATGGCTGCACGTTAACTACAGTACAACAGTTTACTGTTGGGATAGCTGCACCAGCTTTTTACTAGCCAGTTCCCTGACTAGAGCTCAGAGAGGCCGTCACCATTATTTGTGTGCAAGGGCCCATGAGTACAATGCCATTAAGTGATTAAAAAGCCAAAACAGCCTTTTTAAAAGAAGACTTTACCACACATGGCTAACTTCATGTTTAGGTACTTGCTTATTCTTTTTTAGGCCCTTATATCCCTGGGCATTGACAACTGCACATGCTTTTGTGATAATCTAAAAAACTGTTGCATCAGAGAACCCCAGGCTGGTGTTTGGCAGTGAGTTAACATTACTCCAACTTTGGGTGTTGGAGTCTTTCTTCTGCTTCTCTTCGTTTTTCTTTGGGTTGGGGAGGAGAAATCAGCTTTAGATATTTGACTTGCTAGAGCTGAAGTTCCAGTGGGTGACACAAAGCATCTCAGACACTGCAGCTGGTGACCAACTTTTGAATTAGGCTCTTTCTCTGTGGCCAGTATTCCCAGAGTGTTGCATTTGGGTAAGCAAATATCCAAGATGGATGATAGACCTCTGGCTGAATTACGTCCTTTGACAGGAGAGGGTACGTTAATTCATGGGGAGAGCTAAGGCTCTTTTTTGAAAAATAAAACCTGTTAGATTTCATGGCCGAACTGGAAAAGGCAAAATGGCATTTTGTTTTTGAGGATGAAATTCATGTATTTATAGCCTGGCTACAACTTTCACTCGTGTTTGCTGTTTTAATTCATTTTCATTTGTCCATTGCAATCGGATTGAGTTCTGCATAAGGTTTCGTTCCAGTGGGTTGTTGAACAGTGACATGTTGGACCACGTACACTGGCAATCTTTCTGCATGTTGAATAGGATAAATTAGGCACCTGCCATTTCCCATATAGGTAACTATAAAAAAAGAAAAACAAAACTTGTTCTTCCCGTGGGAGAAAAACTAACAGTGAATTTACATGGTAGAGACACTGCCAGTAGTATAGTCAGAATGTATTGCTTTTCATCTATTGCTGCACAATAGTCAAGACGTTCACAGGAAGCTTTTATGCTAACATCTGCAGAGGACAGACAGTATTTGCTTATTACAGTAAATTTTTCAAATAACTGGAAGAAGTTACATGTATGTACTTATCCTGTATCTAAAATTGTAAATAAAAACTGATTTATCCTTTATCTAAAATTGTAAAGAAAAACTGACTCATTATTTTAGAGTTGACATCAACTTGGTTTTGGTTGTTTGGTTTTTTTTAAGCATTATGTTCCTTATTTTAGAACTGGACAGTAAGCAACATGGGCATTTGGAAAAGATTATTAAAAGGAGGCAACTGGTCAATTTTAAACATACTAATCATGGTTATATTTTGTAAAAACAAACTATTACTCTTGTTCTCAGGAGAAAATGTGAAGAAAGTGCTAAGACATGTGGTGTTAGTGATTTCATAAACCCCGTATTAAATTTGAAATGAAAAGCACAAGGGGAACATGGAAAAAAGTAAGTGCATAATGAGCAAGAGAACACAGAAGCAGTGCTAGCTGGCACTGCAGCCACTGAGAAAAGTGGGCCAAGAAATAACTGGGAGGGAAAAAAAGGACATTTGGCAAATATGAATCCTGGTGGAGGAAACACAAAGACATGTGGCATGAAGCCAGAAATCAGAATCTAAAGTCAGATGAGTAGGAAGATATGTGACAGAACAGAAAAAAAGAAATTGTAGGGGTAAACAATTTGTCTCTGAAAGAGTCTCATGATGGAGGACTGAACTAGGATGAAGATAATACTTAGGGTACAGTATGGTCCTCATGTAACCGGAACAATTAGATTATTAATCAACAGTCCTTGTCTTCTGCCTTTATTCCTTTTTATGTGACTTTAAACCTGATTTATACATTTAATAAGAGAGCTGTTATTTTTTAAATGAAAACCATGCTTTCTGAAGCAAAAGTTTAGGAGTAATGTTACACTATAACAGTGTTTTGTAGTAGATCTTATACTTCATGTGTTCATTTGTCCCTTCTTTGAGATGTTCTTTGTTAATCTTTCATTTCTGTGTTTTGCCTTCTGCGTTTGTCAGTCCCACTGGGAGAATCCAGAGAAGTTTGGAGAAACACTTAAGATTTTTTCTCTACCCCTCCCCCTTCCTCTGAATTTACAGTCTAATGAAGCACAGATGCAGTCTCTTTTATAAGGTATAAGTTTCTAACATGAAATCAAAGGCTAAATTGGGAAAATATCTAGTAAGTGGGGAAACTATGTAACTGTGTGACCATCACTCTGTCAGAAAGTTCTGCTTTTGAAAAGCATTCATGTGTGATTGCCTCTGATCTGCCCCGCCTTGTTCTCTTTTCTCTAAGTACCTAAAAAGGAAAAATGGTCTGAATATAACTCTGAGTTAGTAACTAGTGAATTACACCCTGTCATAATTCAGATCCTAGAGAGGTGGCTTTCTCAGGCTGTCTCTTGGCTCTTTCTTCACCCAGATGTGGCTGTTCACTATTCAGCAGCATTGCTGCAGAGCATTCAAAAAAGAAGAATCAGCTGCTTAAATTAGCATGAAATCTCCAGTCCAGAGAGCTAAATATTCAGAAAGTTTTGGGTTAAACAGATTACAACAGAAATCTCTGTTCCTACAGTAACCAGAAATGGTTATAGTGGAACTCCATTGACTCTAGAGAAGCCACAAGGAATTAGAGTGGTCGTTCCTCTGAGGAAATACCAAAAAATGGATGTCTAAGTCCTCTATGTACATTTTCCACTCCTAAGTACCTTCTATCCCTCATAAAACGTATATTCCTGTTACATCCATCAACAGTGCACTCATGCACTGATGTCAACTTCAACCCTGAAACTTCAAATGAAGGAAAGCTTTGCAGTAACAAGGATCTGTCTGAGAAGAAATCCCAAGAGCTGGACCACAGCAGGATCCTGCCAGTAGCTCAGCAAAGAAAAAATGCAGCAGAAGCAGTAACTCTTTGTAGTAAATCGAGAAGGCACTAAAGCTGCCCAGTAGCTAGCAACCAGGGCAGTGTCATGACATGCTGCCCAGTAGATAAAAGTGGAGATGATGACAATTATGTATCCACAGTACCTAGGGAGCAAGGCAGCACAGTAACGCAGCCTGTATTCCAGTCGTGCTGATGTCTTTTGATTGCCTGTTGACATGTACTACAAGAAAATCAGACAGATTTGGAATTTCTCAAATAGCCTGTTACCTGTCACGACAGTACAGCTGTGCACACCCATGTCTTTCCTCAGCCACTGAGGAATGATGCCTACGACATATATAGCATGGGGTACAACACAGGACTGAAAATATTTTGGAATACAACATGACTTTTAGTGCTTGAAGTAAAAATTCATGTATTTAAGAGAAAATGGTTAGTTAAACTTTTTTTTCTCCTCTTATATTTGAATAGCATAATTAATTCCATTATAAATAGACATAATTCATTCAATATATTCCATGATCCGTAGCTACAAAGAATAATTCACTCATTTAGTGACTTGTTCTCAGTACGGGTGCTACAGTAGAAACCATATCTGTTAGGATTTCAAGCAGAACTGTATCAAGTTCATATTTTGAGAGGTGTAAAATCACACAGCAACATCAAAACATGCCTGATAAATATGTCCTCATTTTGAGTTTTTAAGATTCATTATTGAGTAACCTTAACTTAAGCACAACACTTAAGCACAAACAGAATTAGAGACAAGTTTATCTTCAACCATCTTGGTGTTCCTGTTTCCTTTTCAGGCTGACATATACATGTACACACTTGCCTTATTATGGATTTAAAAGTTAATTGTTTATGACATTAAAATATTGCAAGTAATGACTCTTACTTAATTGAAAGGAAGCCTTAAGTTTTTGCAGGAATAAGTTTGAATTTGGCTAAAAAAATAGTTATATAAAATGCTGAAATCTAGGGAGGGTTAATCTCTATTAATCATTGCTGAGGTTAGAAGAATCCTTCGCCTGGAACAGCCAGAGGAAAAGAGCAGAAGACCAAAAGAAGGAGCTGGGAAAAAAATGCTTTGGTGGATATTTCATTCACTGAAGAACACAGATACAGTTTCAGTCAGAACTACTTGACAATTCATGCACAGTTAGGGAATAATTTGGGTTGAAAGTTTGTTACCTTTTTTTTTTTTTTTTTCCTGTAAAAGCTACATGTTTCATTTCAAAGGCCTCCAAATGAAATATTTTACTGTTTCTCTTTGGACAGACATTTTGTTTTGAAATTTGCTTGTAAAATTTTAAAGCTAAAAACACAGAATAAAAGTTCTTTCGCTTCTTTCTCAGAGAGGGAGTTTGCTTAAAGGGAAAAAAACCCACGTCTTTTCTATTTTGAGCTGCTTCAGATTTACTTTGAATTATTTTGTCCATTATGACCAGGAAAGCAAAAAGTCAGCTTGTCACATAGTTAATCCTCTGAGAGGTCAGGAGCGGGTATTGTACCTGTTATAGAATATCATTCAAGGAATGCAATAAGAAAAGGAAAAGACTGTCGTAGAATTACACCAGCTATTTTTGTCTCGTGATGCATGACTTGATTATAGGCTATTTGACTAATAGTATTTTGTATCCTGGTTTCTCTGTGACTGAACATGCACTTTTCTTACATAAAACTATGTCACGTGAAATGTGCATGCTATAATAAATAACTTCTAATGAAATCTGCCAAGACTGATTGAAAAAGCAACAGCTCAAAATGAGGTTGAGAAAGTAATTCTGACCAGGATGTCCTATTTTGCTGGTTTGACTGCTCTGATTGAAACCGTCTGTGAAGCAACAGCCTTTGCGTGATAGGCCCAGGCACAAATTAATAAGATGACAGTGTGTTGACCTACTAAGCAAAACGCACAACAGCCCAATAACTACAAACAGACGCAGTTATTTTACTGCTTTGTTAAAAATTCCCCCTCTCCCGCCCGAATTGTTGTGCAGTGGCTTCTTTTGGCTGTATGTAAATTCCCCTGTGAAAACCTACACCTCCCCTGACAATCCCACCTGTGAGTGATTGCATCCTTTAACCCTGAGGTTACATTTTCTCCTAGTAGTTCACCAAAAGGGGAGGTTTTTTCTGTTTTGTTTTGTTTTTAAACAGCTCTGTGGTTACATTATATAAACCAAAGTGGATGCAAGGGAGCTTGATCCCAAGAGCCAGAACTTTAGAGGATACACACCAGTTCTCTTTCCTTGAAGACTGCTGATTGCTATTGTTTTCTGCATCAGAATTATGTTATGTAACAAGTTGGCATTAACACATGGGTCCTGTAACTTGAATAAAATTACCAAGATATTGTAAGGACCCTGTACCCTCAAGGAGTTAAGTGAAATATATTTTTTATGTGACTAACACAAAATCTTTTATAGCGTCAGTGTAGCTGTTAATCTGTTTCTAGTGTGCCTATGACAGAAGAACCTAATATTGCCTTTGTTTCTGCATGAGATGCTACAAACCTGCAGCCAGTGATATGGACACTCCGGCACTCTGGACGTCACATGTTTGGCAATTTATTCCACTGAACTTGAACAATGTTTTTTTCATTATCCCTGTGTTTTACTAAAGTTTTGTATGACATGGCCTAATCTGTCTCCTAATGACATTTACAGCAGACAGGGTATATCTCAAATGCCTTTTTCAAAGATAGCTGAACACCTGGATAGTATCAATCTTTTAATAGAAATTCAGTTTTTTAACCCTTTGGTTACTAGCTGTTAATTGAAAAAACTAATTGTCAATATCAGAATCAGACTAAACACATAAACAGCCATGAGAGCTTCCAAGAAGTGTTTTCATTAGTTATATACTCACAGTACAGGAACTAAATCCAATTGTTTCAGGATTTCAAATATTAATCTCATTGTCAAATAGTCTATTCAATTTATGACTTCTTTTTTTTTTTATTTCTAAATTCCAAATTTGATTGGACTAATAGTTTCCATATTGAAGATAGTTTCACAATATAAATAAAGTAGGCAGTTTTCCATGAAAAGAACACAAAAAACTGAACACCACCCATCAAGCACAATGGAAATGGGAAGATGCAGTCGTTCTCCAAACGTGGAGGTCTTGAAACCATGTGCCTGTTCCACATGGGACAGTATGTGCCAAACTGGTTGGTTGTGGTCAACAACAAGACTCAAGGTGCCAGTAAATATTAGCCTAAAGTTGTCCAGTTGTCTGAGTCCTGTGAGTGATATGTGGGTGAGTAGAGTATCTTTTCTGTTCTATTTAAAAATCTTCACCATATTTTAAATACTATATGAGACTCTAATAAGACACTATGATTTGAGATACCTGCCTCCTGCAAATACATTTGGGAAGACTGTGTTGGAGACAGTAGGTTTTAATGTACTATTAGAGAATTATGTACTCAGGGTTTCAATTATATTCATATCATGTATAGGAAAAAATGTAATGGAGAAACAAGAGCTTTAAAATGTATTGTATAATTCAGTAATTTCCTATGTTTCGATGAGATGTATTTGATCAGTTCTAATTAAAAAAAAAACCCAACATTACAGGAGAGTAAAAAAAGCAAGAACAAAAATAATTCTTTTTCAATATTTTTAAGCTGTTTTTCAGTTTGACAGTTGCTGTAAATCCCAGAAGTGTTTTCATTCCAGCAAAAAGAAGATTTCAGTTAATGAATAGCATGTACTATATGTTGGAAAATATGTTGCTACACAAATTGAAGATACTGTTCCTGCTGTCACTGCAGCAGTAGCCCATGAGATAGAGCTACACTAACTCATCTATCACACTGGCCCATGATATTGTCGATACGCATTCAAATCCTTTCTCTGGCTTGGAAGACAGGTTTTGGTCCTGGACCTCCCTTATTTTAAGACACTGTCTGTGTGTCTAAATTGAGAAACAGTGTTTAGTCTCCCATGCTGAAAATGTTTTATTTCTCTGATGTTACATAAGAATGAGTTGAGCCAGAAGGAGCATGGTGGTGACTGCGTTTATGGTGGTGATGCAGAGTCCCAACACTGAAATATCTTTCCAAATGGAGCAGCGGGAGGGTTTGGAGAGCACTGTCCTGCATTTCAGATGCCCCTGTGTCTAAGTGGAGAATTAGCTACTTTTTAGGGTAATGTCTGATCTGATTTAAACTGCCTAACACCAGGAAGCAGTTAATTTCTGAGAACATGTAGGCAGGTTGTGACATTAAATGTGTAGCCTCTTGAGGAAGATGAAGCCGAGAAATGCATTTCTTTGCATTTCTTAACTTAGCTCCTTCTTCAGTGCAGGCATTTTGGTTCAACTCACCATTCCTGCTTTCACTGGCTGATGCTGTGATGCAAATCTGAAAGCCAACTTGACAACTGGATCTTACTGACAGCTTTTGAAATGTCTTTCATTTCACAGAAATTAAATTTTTGACAAGCTCCAGGGATAGGCACAGCAGAGCTCTCAGCAGCATCTGCCCATTCATCCAGCTCTTTCCTTTATGTCACTTGTGATTGAAAACTTCCACAGGCAACAAGTACTGTGAAATGCCAATGGTTTTCATTTATAGCTGACAAGCCTTACCTCCAGCTTCAGTGGGATTTCAGCACTGGATCACAGGATCGTGGGATAATTCAAGTTGGAAGGCTTAAAGTTAACTGGAAGCTTAAATTCTCTGTTGACTGTAAGCCTTTAGCATGTATATGTTGGTGTCTAAACAGTCTTCCGCAGTACCAAGTGACTCACAAACACATATTAAAAATCTCAGCTTCCCACATGACCACCATGTTACAAAACAGAAAAGCAAGGTCTGGAGAATTTATGAGAGTGACTCGGATAACACAGGAAGCCATAACTAGAATGTAACTCCTGACTTTTAATGATATTGACTCTTGACTCCGCTTTTGTCACGGTAATATCCATTGGCGTGGGAATGAGAACATGGATTTACTGATCACCACGCACACCAAACATCTTTGATCATGTAGCAATGTTAAGAATATTTGTTTCTAGTTTAGGTTAAAGAATCACATGTTTTAAGGGTCATTTGTTTTCAGTTTCTTGGAGGCACATATGCTTTTTAAATTGGTATACAGAAAATTTTAATAAAAAAAATCCAAATTAAATTCAAACAAATAAGAAGATTCCAGCCCATGAATGTGTGGGAGATCTTTTAACTAGGCAAAATGTGTTTATCTCTGCAGAGAGTCTGACCAACATAGCAGGACTAATATATGCTTTAAGTTAGAATGATGGTGTGACATTTTTCATGACACAAATAAGTATTATGTACGCATTATATGACCATTGACATATGATGCTTCCTGTATTCCCATATTTCTACTTCCGGCAATAGGTTGACATTAGCCAAGAGAGGAAAATACATCTTCCTGTAACTCCCAGGCTCTCTTATCTAAACTTTAATTTGGCTTTAGCTCAGGACTTATTTTATGACCTCTGATTAACTCACACTACGAAGTAGAAAAAACACAAATTTCATACACAGTCTTACCCATTTCCCTTCTATTATATTATTTCTCACTGTTTCTGTAACTTTCCATGCTTGTATGAACATTGCACAATTTATTGGCAATGTCATTTAATTACTTGTTTTTATTAACAATTAATTGATATTAGAAATGCATGCTCTGAGGACAGTTATACATGGAAATTTTGGTTTTAATAGCTAGAAAAGAATAACAGTGTGTAAGTTGAACTCTTTTTATGTGGCATATTTTGTAGGGAGTTTTCCTTTCACGTCTCATCAGCTGCTAGTCAAAAAGTATTTTATAACATTAATAAAACATAAGTGGAGAACATCTGATGACAGGAATATTATTTTCCTAAATGATAAGCTAAACTTAGTGTTTTAATATCATCACCTATGGTGGGTACATTAAGATACCTTACGCCTTTTTCTTTTGCCTGCCAAACTTTATTCTTTCTATTCCCTCTTATTATTAAAACAAGATTCTTATTTAGTTTAATCCAAAGCAGAATGTTTTTTAAATTACCTGAGAGACCTATTAATCCACAGTAGTAGAGTTTATCTGAGTTAGCTGAGAGACATGCTCTAAATCAGCATATTTCAACAGTGAGGTGGCAACTTCTCTGGGGTGAATTAAGTCTTGCAAGAGAGACCTAGGAAAATGAAAAAAAAATTTTTTTTTTCTTTTTTATTAGTTTTTTTTTCTTCTGGGACTTGCTAAAGGCTGAACTATTTATTGAATATCCTGTAGGCATTTTGCTTTCTGTGTCCCAAGTGCAAGAGAACAGATGGCTAGCTGCTGTGTGCTTCCTGAGGTGAGTGAAGAGCAGTCTTGGTCAGTGGTGGAACTGCTCTTTCAGGTCTTACTGAGATGGCCATCTCCTCCACTGTGCATGGTGGAGGGAGACCTGGAGATGAGAGCAGAACTGTACAAAGGCCTAGGGACTGGCAGGGGCTTTGGACTTTTGATAGTATGTTGAAGACATCAGCACAGTGCTGTGATCAGCCAAGCTGGATCACCCAAGCACAGCCACCGTGGCACATGAATCTCATTCACTGCACTGGAGATGGGGATAATTCTCATTCTACGCCCTCTCCATCTGCTGGCATAAATAAGAACTGTAAAGATGCTTCAAAATATTGACAGATGCCACTTCAATACCTTCTCGGTTCCTGGCTGTCTCCTCTCTGTCATACAGTCTAGCATTTGGTAGGGTCTTTTGTCTTGCTGCTGTGAAAGTGGAAAATTTTTTGGACATGGCCAACCCATACCATTTCCCTGTCAGTTTAGCAGTAACCTTAAGATCTATTTGTGTATAAATTCATGTCGTTTCTTCCAATGGTGCTGCTGGGCAAATATCCCTTTGAATTTCATATGTATATACTGTGGTACAAATATATCGGGGTTTGGTAGGTACCTCACAGGCTTCCCTAAGTAAACAGAGCCTGTTTTTTTGTTGGAAACTTGGATGTTGGAGTTGTTCAGTCTGGAGAAAAGAAGGCTCCAAGGAGACCTTATAGTGGCCTACTGGTATCTTAAGGGGGCCTACAAGAAAGCTGGTGAGGGACTTTTTAGGATGTCAGGTAATGGTAGGACTAGAGGAAATGGATTAAAACTAGAGATGGGTCAATTCAGACTGGACATTAGGAAGAAGTTCTTCACCATGAGGGTGGTGAGACACTGGAACAGGTTACCCAGAAAGGTGGTGGAAGCCCCATCCCTGGAAGTGTTGAAGGCCAGGCTGGATGGGGCTCCGAGCAACCTCTAGTGGGAGGTGTCCCTGCCCATGGCAGGGGGGTTGGAACTAGACAGTCTTTAAAGTCCCTTCCAACCCTGACAATTCTATGATTCTATGATAACTTGCAAGAAACTTTTCTGACTCCTAAGGAATGGAATATCTCTGATAGATACTGGGTTTGTATCTGTTCTGCAAGCCCCTCTGCATCTTCTATGACACTACTTATGAAACAAACAACCAAAACCTCTGGGTCCATATATATTCCTGAATGCTTGCTTAGATAAATTACATTCCTAATTTATGCAGTATGAGTAATTTTTATAAGCTCTTTATCAGTTGATGCTACTGCCACAAATTTAAAGAGGAGTCGTTTACCCACGGTAGTGTCCAAGAAACAAATGTATTTTTGCTGAAAATCTTTGGTTTTTTAATAACTTCCGGGTTATTCGCTGGGTAAGACAGTGAAGGTCAGAGGCTATTTTACACTGTGGGCAAACAGTGAAAGTAAAGGGTCCTTTCCCTTGACATTCCCAAGCTAGAGGCAAACAAGGACAGAAGTACTCATTTAAGCACTGGTAGTGGCATGCTTAACAATGGAAGAGGAAAAATGGATGCATCAATGTAATTAAAATAGATTAAACAGACATGGAATGTATTAGTCATGGAAAAATCCCAGCTTCCAGCTCTTGAGGAGACGGTTTCTGGAAGGCTATTTTTGTGATATGATTGACTTTCAAATGGAATCCACAATGCTTGGAGAATTATCTGGAGGCAAGACCAGCAAATGCATTCAAACTACCATAGATCAGTGTTGGGAATAGGGACAATTTGTAAATAGCACTTCTGACATTTTCTGAAATGCCCCACTACTTGGGAGCTACTATGGTTGCCTTCCTTCTGCAGGCTAAGAAAAAAGGCAGTGCCCAGCTGTCTTTTGCCCCTGGCATGGGAGTAGCGGCGATGTGCGGAGAGGCTGTGGTAAGGTGTAGACGAAGAAAATGGAATAGGCCAGATGGGACTAGAAGAGTGGCAAGAAATCTAAAATTGCAAGTACAGCTGATCAAGACAAGCACAGATCTACCCTAATACCTATGAGGTGATTCTAGCTTGGTGACCGTGTAGGTTCCTCGCTCCCTGCCATATAGTCAGAGTTGAATCTATTCCTACCTGAGCTCTGAAGTCAGGTTGCTCCCTCCAAGTGAGCTCTTCCATCCACCATATCACCTGTTTACTTGGGACATTGGGGAGCAGTGGAAGGTTTGATCTTAACGATTTTTTCCACTGGGAAATGGTTTCCTCTTTTATGGATACAAGTGTATTCAAGTAATAAATAATGCACTAAAACTTGGCTTTTCTCTGATTAGAGAGTCTCATCAGAGCTTTGAGGAATTTTATAACCTGTTGTCTCTGTGGTGCTTCATAAACAGAGTTTATGTTCATTGATTGCACGATGCAAGGAAACAGATGTGTTTTATAAACAGTTTTAACACTTCTGAAGGGAGCAAAATACTTTGAACAACACAATGAGAATATCAGGCATTACAAGTCCAAGCCAATGCACTAAATTAATATCATATTGTTCTCTGTGTGAAAAATAAGAAGTCTGATTCTGAAGTGACTCACTTAAATTCACTGGTGTTACTCTCTTGACCTTAAGAGAATTGCATGAAATTCATACGCGAGCAAAATATGGTCAAAGTTGAATGATATTTTTGCTTCTGTGATGAGAAAGACTGGGGGAGACAGAACCCTTTATGAATATGATACATTTTTCAGGCATCTTAGGACAAGCTGAAAAATTTAAAAGAAGAAATGTTTATTATAATGTTTCCAATCTTAAGTTGCAGGGTCCTACCAAAAGGCTTTGAAACTGTCAACATGGCCCCTTATAAGTTTATTACTTGCCTATGAACTGGCATGTGTTTTAGATTTGTTAGAGGAAGTTTTCTAATGTACACTTTCAGTGTTTCTCTACTGTAAACAACTCTTAAATACAGAAAGTTGTACTGTGAGCCAGCCTGGACTTTTACTGGTCACCAGGGTCAACTGCAGAACCAAGTCTGACCTCCAATCTCTGACTCCAATTAGTCACAGAACTAATTTATTTTTCATTTTCCAGGCCATTTGTCTTCTTGGAAACCACAGTGACTTATATGATTCCAAGAATTGCACTTGGAAAAAATAATTGTAGTGTGTTTGTCTGTATTTAGCCCTAATGTGTTCATACCAGTGATTTATACATTACAAAAGGTGTTAGTTTATTTGAATTAGAAGACTTGGTGGCTCTGTTAGTGTTTGTGTCTGGAATATGTTCTTTTCAGGATGAATGTGGTTTGATTTTGATCTTTTTATGGTTTCCTAAGCATAGGTACATAGATATACTGAAGCACAAGCCAGGTTGTCAGGTTTTAGCTATTTGGCCAGATTTTCTACTGCTCTATATTGTGAACAGCACTGCAGGAATTTTTTAAGAATGCACTTTATATGAATTTGTACTAAAGTTAAATGTGTCTAACTGTTCAGTTAAAAGTTTTCTTTGTGCCTATTGGAGTTACAATAGCCATATGATTTCCAGAATTCAGCAAATCATAGGCTGTGGTATACCAGCACTATTTTTTCACCACTGAAGAAGAATTACATTTCCTTTGTGGTGCAGTACTGTGTACACATAATTACCATGAACAATAACTAGAATTATGCACATTGCTCATCATGAAGTAGGGTAAATAATAATCTCTCAATCCATATATCCAATAATCTCAATCCATATATTCTAGATAATATAGCTAATATAAATATACATACATGAAAGGCAAAAGTCAAAGTTAGCAGTGCAAGTTTATACAACGACAACAAAGAAGAAAAAAATCTTCAGAAAGAGATAGCTGCTAGAAAATGCTCAGTAGCACTTCAAATTTCAGGATGTCTTGGGGACTGGCATCTTGCCTCCATCCTGTTTCTTCTACATAACTTGCATTTAGCTGGAGGCCCGGGCAGGTATATTTCTCTTCTGTCCTGGATTTCACACAACAAAAACCCAGACACACAGGTCAGGGGGAACCACAGCCTATCCCTTTAGTCTAGACATAGCCTCACTTTTCATCAGCCTGAAACAGCTGTGCCACTACAGCCTGGTCTTAGGTTAAGGTACTGGCCATCTTGTAGCAAGAAAAGGCTAGTTTGGGAATCATGCCTCTCCATGAAAACACTCTGTCCGTGGGTCCTTCCTACAGCTATGATGTCCTGGCCTTTTTGAAGGTCAAATTTGCAAGTGCACAATTTCACCGTTCCTAGTTACAAATCCATTGCTCTAGTATGGAAGCATACACACTACCACCCTGTGATTTTCATAAATCTATGAAAAAATATGATTTGAAAAAAATATCTTCTTGAATGGTTGTGATTTATATATTAATTCTATTTGTGTCAAGCTATTTAAGGTTTGGGTTTTTTGTTTTCTGGTGCTAATCTTGGAACACAATGTCCAGGGAGACAGACAACGGAAGAATTTTGAGGTTGATTTCTAAAAGCCTCACAATTTCCCTGTTGGTAGCGGCTGTGGGATTTTTTTGGAAGCCATGTGGAATGCACTTTTTACAGTTTTCCAGTGAAACGTCCAGTATGGGCATTCTCAGAACCCTTACATTCCGTCTAGATTAGCAGCCAAACCTTCTCCCTCTTTGATATTTTAAGCTCACTAGAGGTTCAGCTGGTAGGTGCAGATGACATATTGCATCATATCACTTCAAGTGACTTTAGCAATCATTGTATGATAAACACAGTACTGCTTATGTTTTCTTGAGAAAAATGAAAGGAAAAAAAAGGTTATTTGTACACAGTAGCAAGTCAGTGGGAAGATGAGACCTTGGAGATTTTCACATGAGTGGTAGAAACAGGCTAATTATAAGCTGTCGGTGGAAAAATAAATTATATGACTTAATGTTTTAGATATTTTGCAGAAAGCAGTGGCTCAGAATATGACTAGTGATCTAGCTGCTTTATAGGCACCCTTGAGAATCTTATTTCCCATCATGCAGTGGTAGTGGGATGGGAAAGTGGGTGGTGGTAGTCTGCTGTAAATACGTCTTTGAGGATCCCTTTGCAAGTCCTGTTGCAAGAGGCATGCTGGGATGGAGCTGAGACCCAGGAGCCTGCTGTGGTATGACTGCACCTTGCAGCACTGGAGAGTCTGGGAGACTCTAAGGCCAATAGGGAAATCCAGGTGCCTGATACACTTGTCTTGAGGTGTGAGTAAAAAGTAATGTCTCAGAGTAGGTCTCTTGAGACACCAGAGTAGGTCTGGAGGAGCTTGGTCATCTCACTTCCATCCTCACAAACTTTGCTATAGGTCTACCTGTGCAATGTACATGCGTATGGCTCATATCCATCTACATCCATTGAGAATACATCTTAATTTACAGGACTTAGAAAATAAACTAACAACCCTAAGCCTAATATATAAACTCTACTGGAAGTCTAAATAGGCAGGAAATGTGTGAGTGGATGCTATATAAAACAAAACATCATAGAGCATTTTGACAGATAATGAGAAGAAAAAATAATGAGATGTTGTTATTATCATTGACTCCAAGAGACAATTTGGGAAGAAAAAGCTTGCGGATGGCTCATGATGTTTAAAATTCCATATTCATTGTACTAGAAAATTGGTAATTTATGCAAATATCAACGTGAGAAAATAAAATGTCATATGGGTTTCCTTTTCAAAGTAGAGCCACAACTGAGCATTGCATTAAGGAGTAAAGACTTCAGATGAAAGGTCTGGAAAATTCTCTTTTTCTGTAACACAACACAGAAATTTCTGTGAAACAACTTCTGGATAATGAGAATAAGATAATTGTCAATGTCTTTTCCTAGAATATACTCCTGAAAATCTAATGAAAAGGTTTTGCTGTTTCCACCTTTAGATCTGTATCTGTGGAAGAGATAAAGCATCCCATTCCTTATTTCTTATCCCTTTGACATATGGCCCTGCACTCCATAAATGCCTGTGTCCATAAGCTGAGCTTCAGTGTTCAAGGTGTGGAGCCTGCTTTCTTTGCCTTAGGTTTCACCCAGAATAATTTGTTTGCCTTTTCCATTCTTGCTGTCGTTATTAGCACACTTTGTGAGGTCAGTGGAGTCCACGATATAGAGGGGAGAAATCTCTGGATGATTTTTAAAGATGCTGACCACCTGTTTTGCCATGAATATAAAGGGAAAAGAAGGAATTCTTCGTGTTTTCAATAGTAAAGACTCACTCATTCTATGCCATTTGCTAGATTGCTGAATATTTCCAGTCATTTCCCACACAGTTATAGTCAGTCAATCAATGTAAAAGAAAAGTAAATTAGTAAAAAAGAAAAAAAGAATGAGCAATAAAGGAATTGTAAAGAAAAGTACAAATCAAAGAGCAGAACAGGGGAAAAAAAACCACAACAAAAAAAACCAGGAGAAAAATAAAAAACAATCCCAGGACAAAGAATAACAAGAAAAAAATCAGAAGCTGGGGGCAGTGGGGCGGTGGGAGGTTTTCAGAACAAAAAATATCTGGAGGAGAGAGGACCATTATGTACAGAATTTGGAAATGCATACTAGGCAGACGTACAGCTTTGGCTTAATAGCAAGAGAGCCTGAGGCCTGACTCAGTGTTGGATTCATATACCTCCCATATTGCTCAAAACTCAGACCCTGAATTTACTAGCTCAATCTGCATTTAATATTTAAGTTATCGAGACTGCAACAATGAATCCTCTTATTCTCAAACCAGACACAGGGCTGTGGCACAGCTCTGTTCCCACTTAGCAAGGCAATGCAGTCATGGACCTAGTTTTAGTCCACATTGGGATGAGATCAAGTCACTAAGTTTGGAATGATATTTTAGCTCATCTGTTCCTCAGTTCTGAATCATTTATATCCAGGGTTTTAGTTTGTGTTCTGTCATCTTTTTTTCTGTTCATTGCCCCTCTGATTATTGCTATTAAGTCTGGAGACTGGGCTGGGTTGGGTTTGGGTTGGGTTGTATCCATACTAACTTCCATTATTGGCAAATCTTTAATCATTTCTCTCCCAAAACAGATGGAAATATTTGTTTACTACAATCTTATGACAGGAATCTTACAGAAAATAAATTAATTTTACTTTAGAGTGAAAGCATCACAAAAGCTTGTGCCAGTAGGAAGGAGAGTAGACATCAATAAATGAAAAACCTTCAGGTTACTTCCGAATAATGGTGTCGTATTAAAACTCCACAGGGGAATGGACTGCTTGTAATAGTGTGTTTTTTCCACCTTGAACAAAAATGTACCTTTTTCCACAGTTTCCAGTCATAACTTTATTTTTTCCATCTCCTATGGCTGATTTTCCCATTCCTGTGCACAAAATTGAGGGTCTCAGATTGAAGGAGGGTTCAAAACTTACTTCAAAACCTATTTTGCAATAGTTTCTTGGACTGATCATCAGCCACAGAAAAAGTACATCAGCAGCTAAGCCTTACTGCTTATTCTACTGTGCAGGAAAGGCTGTGATTAAGGATGTTCTTGTTAGAAAATGGTGCACTTTTGGTGAAATAAACAACTTTGTTCACATTCAGTAGAACTGCTAACTTAGTCCTTCTATGTAATGTACATTTTTTTCTCTAAGCTGCTGAAGCAGTTCTGAATAGCAGACCTAAGGTAGTATCCCTGAAGATAGTAACTGAGCTAGGGAGAAATATGTAGCAGAAAGATCCCTCTGAGACATATATGTGGGTTGTTAAACCGGAAACTGGATTTGTTACTTAGAGGGTAAGCTACCAGTTATTCTGTTTTCTGTTAACTCCCAGGGTTGTTGTTTTCTGAGTTAAGAAGTCTTTATTTGCATTTGCCATTAGTCTCTGAAACAAAACCATTCCAGTTACTTACTACTGTTGTTGCTGCTGGCAAGAAAACTACTTTTACAGGCCATACAAGTAAGTATAATAGCAATGTCTTCCTGAGGCTTGCTGTTCAACACACCTTTACCTTATTTAACACTGGGTCAAAGCCAATTGGGACCACCCATTCCTGGAAATATAAAGGACCAGCACAAATTAGAAAAATGTTGACTGTTGAATCATCATGTGGTGCCAGTTCCTCAAGGCAACACTTACAGCAACCCACACGAGAAGCCGGGTCGCAGAGAGAAGTTCTGAGCCTGTCTACAGCCCTGATTCAGGAAAACATTTTTATTCAGAAATGGTGCTTAAGTGTATTCTGATAGTTAGCATGTGTTTTAAAGCCTTTTGACTGCAGTGGCTTTTAGACACCTTCACAAGCCCTTGTGGGCTAAGGTCTAAGTCAGTAGACACCATCTTTCTGTGAAGAATTTTATGAAGCCTATATGACCCTCTGCCAGCCTTTCCCAGATGCTTATTTTAAGTTACTTTGTCTTACTGACACTTCTGCAGTGACATAAAAGTTACTATTGTGGCTTCCATTATGCAGATATAAAAGTGTTACAACTGATTTATACCCTGTAGGAAGGCAAATCAGCTTACTGAAACAAAAGGATCCCTATTAGCAGGATATCAATACAGCTTTTGCTTTAAATAATCCCATTCATCTGAAAAGCTATCTCAGGACAAAATGTGTGTGTAGACCAATAAGGCCTTGGTTTCAAGCAGAAATTATGAGGTCACTTAATTGGATTCATAGACTTTTCACTCCTGCTGGGAATTTAATAGAAAGCACCCTTCTCTGGTTTAGCTTTCTGTTATTTTTAATAGGTTCCAGCTCTAGAATAATTATCAACTCTCATATTACTTAATATGTTATCAGGATATGAAGCTACTGACAATTCTGACAATGTACATTAGTGAATCTAACATTTGGATATTTTAATTGGTCTGTTAGATGTAATATATGGATAAAACAAAATATTGGGCAGGAAGAAATCAGTGGATTAATGTGCTGGTGCCACATTTAATAACGAAGGCAATTTGAAGAGAATTTATTGTTTACATAGAGTAATCCATGACTATGTTTGTGCTGGCTGTAAGATTTGTGAAATGAAAAATCTGGGATTTCTGTAAATATTTCTTGCTATAGCTCAATGAGGGCTATAAACAAAAAAACCCCAACACAGTAATATACTCTAGTAAGCCCTTCCAGACATCAGCAATAACCAGGAAGTCTACCGAAACATCCATACAGCACTTTTCCAGAGAAAGTCAATGAGATGAAGCACTCAGCAAGGTCTGGAAAAGTCATGGACATTTACATGAGGTTTAAGAACTTCAGACTTACACCTGCTAAAGCTAACACATTTTGAAAGGACAGTGTCATGTTTGATGCATAAACCATTGTCAAAGATTAGGATTCAAGATGAAAGCTACCATGACAGATGATTATCCCACACCTGCCTATGCTGAAATTCTTACACCTTTCTTTGATATTTACATCTGGTATTTACAACAATTACAGATAAGGTATCGACCTCTAAGTCTGAATGGCAGAACTACTGAATGGCAGATGTTGAGATTGCTTTGAGATAGTTTACAATGATTATGCTTTTGAAAAGTATTTCTTATTCTAGAAGGTGTGAATTTATGTCAATGTACAGGAAGGGAAAAGAGCGTGTTACTTGGCTATTCTCTTGATTTTTGAGATTTTTCTAATACTCTTTATTATAGGTATTTATTATGGATATTGGGGTTTTGTATTTGACTGAGATAATGCCATAAAGAATAACATTTGGCATGGAATCATGCCACATATCTTGGTTTTGATTTTGAGGGAAAAATATGTGTTCTGCAAGTCAGTGTGGTTTCCTTTTGTTTTCTCTTCTCGGTGCAAGTGTACAATTTTATGTATCTGTGTGACTGATATGTATGTATTCTTGACTTATTTACGAAAAACAACTAGAAGTGGTGAAAAGACAGTAAAACAAATATAGAAAAAACACCCAGCCAAACAAGCCATTAATTCATATTGAATTCCAAACTGTGACTTCTAAAAATGGAGTCATTTAAACATAGTCTTCTTCCTGAATGGGAGATGATCTTCATGCATGTGATAACACTGCTGGAATCACTCCAAGAGGAAAGGAACTCTACATTCTTGTTGATATTTTTAATATTTCTCTGACTAAAGAGACCATAGTGTTGGGTAGAAATACCATGTAGCTAGAGAGCTCCAGTTAATGGTGAAGAGGTATTAATGCTGTGGCTGGGGGGAAAACTTGGGAAATGGACTGCAATTCATATAATTTTCTATGTCATTTTATGTTGATGGCAAAGACTCAAGAACATATATGCTTTCTACATCATGTCTAAAGGAAATGTTGCAGATTTTGCTTATCTGTCCTTGCACTGGTTCTGCAAATCTTATTTTGTCCATGAATAAAAGGCTCTTTTGTCGAGAATAAAAGGCAGCGGGAGACAATGAGCTATTTTATTATTCTCTCAGCACCTTATTTCTCTCCCTGTATTTCCAACGGAACAATTCATGTGGAACAAACATGTGCAAAGAACACAAGATCCACATAAAAGGGCACCAAGCATCCTGTTTGTGAATAGTTGTCATGTAGTTGCAGCCAGCTGCCAGCATGTAATGGTGATTTATGCATTGGCTACCATTTGCTTGGCTTACTTGTGATTGGTTTTTAATCCTGCCTAGATGGAACGATTGGGCTGCTTTCAAAAGACATGGCACTTGAAATGGAGTAGTTGTTAATGCTTTTCCTAATCCATCCATCAGCTGAAGAGCTCTAATCAATCCGGTTTGAACACTGATGAACACAACTGACAGATAACATAGGCAGGCAGGAGGAGGCAGCTCCAAGGTGCATATTTGGGCTGAGGGAGCAGCAGCCATGCCAGGTAGTCATGTTGTTTTCTCTGTTATGCTTACAGCAGCTTTGATTAAGAGAGAATTTGAGAGAGATGCTTTACCTTGCCAAAGAGTATAATAGAAAGTACAAAGAAGAAGGAAAATTCTGGTGAAGAGGATGTGTCATTGGTAATCATCTAGGCTGAGTAACAATGAAATTCTGTTTGTGTGAGGCCTCTGCTTAAATGGCCAAAAATAGTTACATGTAATTACCAAGTTTTCAGCTGAATGATTTGGCAGGGTTTTGAAACATGTGCAGAGGCTTTCCAACGCCTCATGTGGTCTTTGTGCTTGTGAAGGGTGAGAAACGCTTAAACTGAAACAGTCCTGATGTATGGGTTCTCTGCTGGACCAGTATTTTTAACTTAGTTTCCAAAGGTCAATTACTTTTGAGTTGGGAAGCTTTGCTAATTAATTCCTAGCCAACATGGCTTCTCAGCTTACAAAAGCACGCAAACATAACAGGAACAACAAAAACCTTCCTAAGGGGAGTGTTACAAATTAAAAAAAAGCACACCAAAACAAAACACAAAAACCCAACAACCCTTTAAAACATCTTACAAAGTTCAAGTGCTGTTTCTGTGAGTGAAGGGCATTGGGAAAGGCACATTCTATCCGAGAAGCAGAGAAACAGTGTGTGTCTATTACTGAACTCTCTGTGACCTATCTAGAATACAGTACCAGGCAATCTGACGTAAAAGTATCATCTACAGTATGTATAATACATTTTAATTGCGATCTGAAAATGTACGGAGAAAAAGGACCTATGCTTCTTTTTACTTTATTTTTTTTTTTTAGCATGGATAATGTAAGAATTCCTGAGTTGAAAATTACAATTTTAAAGGCTTCAAGATGTTTCGCTAGATTTTTCCTCCTGGACTTAAGCCAAACAACATGAGTGGTTCTGTTTTTTAAGTGTATATAACCTTCACTTCCTTAGGCTTTTTAATTCCCTCCTTTCCCATTATTTTTAAATAAAAAGTGCGAAATCTTCCTCTCCCTTCTGTCCCAAAAATAATTATAAAAAAATACAGTTCCAAATCTTCCAGCTCAGCTTCCTATTACATTTAAAAGGAAAGTTATATATATAAAAAAATCAACACAGCATCATTATTTTCAGACAAGATTCTGGGTTGAATATAGCAAATTTGTAGAATTTCACTTACACATGTATGCCTTCAGTGAATAATTTTAGTGGGTAGAAGCGTCTGCTGTATAAGTAATTAAAATGACCTTTCAATTTTCTTTCCATAAACCATTGTCTGACCACATAATGGGGAACGTCTAAGTCACCATTTCATGGGCTAGGACTTCAGTTCTCATTCTCTGTTAAGCAAAGCATGGAAAGAGCCAGTTCAGTTTGCCGTTTAGGAAGAAATTCCATGAAAAATTAACTCACATGAAGTTTTATGTGAGGAATTACTGAGGGACTGAGGAATTAGTGAAAGACTATTTTGTTTCCTTTTTTTTTCCACATGGGAAAACCCCAAGTATGAGGTGTAATTAAGCACCCACAGAAAAAACATTTACAATTTTCTCAGTTGAGAATACGCAAGAATTTTAATGATTTGGGGAGGATTTTTTTTCCAGTTGCAAGTGAAACTCTTTCTTCAAGGAACTGAGAAAACTTGTGTCATTTGCAGTGATTTTGAAGTCAGCTACTTTCACTAGCATCTACTTAACTATGGGAAATTATTAAGAAAAAAGTAGAACAAAATATGCAACCACTGCTGTACTTTGGAAATGGTTTATATGAAGTACTTTGGGAACGGTTTATATGAAGTAGCTTAGACTTGTCAATCAAGATTGTCTCCCGGGTGCTGCCTTGCAAGGTGTAAGAAAAAAAGTGAATCATTGTGAGAAGCCAAGGTAGAAACCACATATAATACTACTTACTAGACTAATTTAGTATAGTCATAATCCTTTTATATTGCAACAATAAACTGGAGAAAGAATAAGATATCCAGGTTAATAAGCTTACAGTTGAATACCTAAAGAAATACTGCTCACAGGAAGGGTGAAATAAAAACAGCAAGCAACAACAGAGTGAAAACTCAATATTAAAAGCTAAGCAAAATTAGCACATGTACAAGAGTGGTGTGATAGAATAAGACATAGATATGTCTGATTTACTTTTATCTTTTTAAAAATTTATTAAAAATTTATTAAAAATAGTTTTTGGTACTGTGCTCAATTGTTGCAATTCCAAAGACCACTATGAAAAGCTTAAAATGCTAAGTTACAGCTCTCATCCCCAGAATAATTATTTTTCCACTTTTTCCTTACTTTTAAAAAAGTTCTTTCTATTCCAAAAACAATTCTTTAAAAAAAATGAGAGGAAATATCCTGTCTCAGTTTTTTATAAGCATAACGAGAAAGTTATAGAATGATTTTAATATAGTATCATTGTTTTCTGATCAATTTCTAGAATGTCAGTATCAGATAAGACATAATTTGAAAAATTAAAACACAGAATCTCTTTTTGGAAATAATATGAAAAAATTCAGATAAATATTTTATTTATATTTCAAAAACATTTAAAGTGTTGAACAACACTATATAACCTCTTTATAATCTTCAGCTTTGATAAGATTTGGAATTAAAGACAGGAGGAATAGAAGGTAATAGTTGGAGAAGAACGTGCTTTATTGAAGTAAGTGGCAGAAATCATGACTTCACTTGTACTGTAGCTAACACAAAAATCATTGTTTGGTTTCTAGACAGCTGAAAAGAAAAAAAAATTCAGATCATACAAAATAAATTACTCTTTTCAGTAAGTCAAAGTTATATAAGTGTACTTTTAACTAAAATAAAAATCAAATGTCAATGCATCATAATTCAGATAATACAATAAATTCATAAATAGAAATATATCACCCATTTCAGATTTTTTTTGTTTGTTTTTGATGAAGGATGGACATTAACCAAAGTACTCAAGAAACTCAGCATACACTTCATGGAAGTTTGGGTTTTTTTCTTCCTTTTTATTTAATAGCAGGTATTTCAAGACTCTTTTTTTCCTAGAACTCCATGTTCAAAAGATTTTTTTTTTTTCCTTCTGTTTTTAGTTTGATTTCTGGACAAAGAGCTGTTTGAATTTCCTGATGGCTTGGTGATAGGATGTTCCAGGGTTTTATAAGGCTGGTTTGTTTTCTTGAGACATAACAAGTCTTTTCAGGCTTGCAATAATGAACAGCTTGGATGGCCAAAAGGCAACTAATTACCTCAAAATGAGAAGGTTTTTTTCACTAGCATTTAAAATTTTAGCAAATAGAGCTAACTAACTTTCATCTTGCTGTCAATCCACTTGAACCTAGGAACTAATTTAGGCTGTTGAACTAAATAATTGTTCCTGTTGATTGCTTCTGACTAGATGTACAAGAGGAGCAAATTTGTCCTGGGAGTAATTACTCTTACAATCAGTAAATTCAGAGTAGTTCACTTGAATTCAGTAGGTACTTAGTCTTGGTGTAGTCCTGGGGAATTTAGAATCTACTAATGGCTGACACTGCTCAAAGTGAGCAAGTGTGATACAATATGTGTCAGGGTGGTGTGAAGGTGTGGAGTTCATGTGACTTTGTGTAAGTTCCCCAAGCACACCTCCCTCACTTTGGGTAAAACACCTATAACAGACTGGCACAGAGGATTAGTAGCAAATATCTACATGGGAGATACTTAACAGCAGATCTAAAAATAAGAGAAAGAATACAAACAACTGAATTTTTCAAAAAGGCATCTTTCATTTTAAGGATGGTTATGTACTACTAATCCTTATTGACCTGAATTAGAGGGTGAAACTAATGAAAGATAAATACATTTTAATGTGAAAAAATTGGTGCCAAAATTATCTAAGTTGAAAAATGAGACTGCTCAAAGCTGATAATTTTTTAGACTAAAATAAATATTTATCGTTACATTGCTGAGATCAGTGAGGTTCTTCTTCACCTCATTTCCATGTGTTACACTTGCTGTAATATGCCGAAAATAAGGGCCTGATTCTGCAAACTGGAGAAAATCCTACTGTGAATGTAGACATTGCCATCTAGTATGTGACATTGTGTGGGGAACAAAGATCCCTACTTTTCCTACTGAGTTTTTCTTTTGATCGTTAGACATCTTTGGGTAAAGTCCTTTAGTCCTTCAAACCATTATTTCTCTTTCCACACTTTGCTAATACATTCATTTCCTTCTTAGGTGTTTAAACTGTTAATAGGGCAATGAGGTGTATGAGGCATGAGGGTTCTCCATGCCTTACACGGTCTAAGCACAAACATATAGAGCCTTGCAACAGCAGCAACACTGACGAATGTGATGAGCACTATTCATTACACTTGGTGGTATATATAACAAACTGGACAATCCAGTCCTTTGAATAGTTCTGTTCAGTCTATCAGGAATACTTACACATGCGAGTCTGCAGTACTGTAGCTCAAGTTTGGAGAGCCAGTAAGTCTGATTGCGAAATATAAAACAAACATGCAGCCAGAATCCCCTATCCACTTCGCCTATGTAGTAAGTTACTTAAAAGGTTTTCAACAATTATTTGTGTTAGAGATGGCTTTTAAAATGCATTGTTCTCCTTTTAGTGTTCAAGTGCTTCAGATATCCCGTGGACAAGTGCAGATAATTAATTAAAGCAAAGATTTCCCAGAGTCTCATGAAAACACACTTGTCAGGCAATCTTTACTATTATTTTAATCTCCATTGTTTCACAGATTGTTTATGTTAATCTTCCCCTGCCCTTTTTACTGTTCCAGGCAATTTTGTGGCAGAATTGAAAGTGGAGGAGGCTGAGACAGACAGTATGAGGCATGACAGCCGCTTGAGCTCTCCTAGCCTGTGTATGGTTTTATGTGCTTCTAATTATCAATGTGTGGGAGTTTTGTCAAAAAAGCTGGGCGTGTGGTTCCTTTTGTTCTTCTGTGTCTGTTGTGGTTTATATTTTAAATGGGACACAAATGTGATTTATAGTGTGTGGCATGATGCAGTTAGGGAAAATTGGTCTTTTCCAGGCAACACAAACATGACCAGGAGAGAGTGCACGTGAACAGCATGTTCTTCTCAGTGGAGAAGAAACACTCCGCTAAAGCTCACGGAGGTGGAGAAGAGCAAACATGTGAGAAGTTCTCTTCAAAAAAAGGAAAAAAATGTCAATGGCTTACTTCCACCGCATCTAAAAATACATACCATGGAAAGGCAGAGCTGAGAGAGATCAAAGATAACAATCTTTCAGCAGAATCACACTGAAGTGTGAAAAGTACCATGACAGCATGGCAAGTGCTGTATACTCACCAGCAAAGCATGCACCATAGCACCAGCGGTTGCCTTCTGACGAGCCCAGCACCGGGCAGAACAGCTCAAAGCAATCCTGCAAGAAGATTCACATGGAGTCCTGTCCTGCCTTCCAGTAATGTCCAAAAATTTTTTTCCAGGCTTGCAGTCACTTGTCAGCCCATAAGACAGGAGGGGACAGTACTGTGACCAGGATGAAAATGTCATGGATAAATTGTGTGACCTGGGAAAACATACCTGTTCCGTTTAAAAAAAATCACCTCATAATCCGACAGAGATTTTTATGATTTATTCCTCCTCACGATGGGCTACTAATGAAGTGCACTTCACATTTGATTTAATGAAATTAAAGTATGCAGAAATATATTTTGGGACATGTTCTTTATGCAACTGCTGTTTACTGATACACACTCTCAGAACAACTGAAGGAAGTTACAAGGAAAACTAATGGAATGCACTGATTTTTTCTTCTCTAATTAAATAGGAGATTATTTTGCACTAAGGCACAGCATCTGAAGTGCAAGCTTTTAGTGCAGAGGTGATCAGCCCAAGCAAGCCTTCTCCTACTTCGAAGGATGCTATAATGCGTAGTGACTTTAAACTCCCTCAAAAAGACATAACTCAAGCTGCTTATTTTACTACTGGTAATTAGAGTAATAGACAACGTATGAACCTGAAATGAAACACAGAGATGATTTGTAAAAAGAATGAATACAGAGATATGTAATCCAAAAGACAAAGATAGGAAGTAAAGACTTAATTAAAAGCAGCTCCTCTGAAGACAGCATTTTGTAGCAAATGCCTGAACTCTGCAAAGCTCAGTCAGTGGGTGGCGGGTTGTTTACAGAAACATTTTAGTCTGATGTTGCAATGGGTTAAAAAAATCTCCAGGGTATTTAGATTCTCACTGAACTATGTGTTTGGGAAGGACAAGACGAGACCTATGGATAACTCCCAGACCTAGAACACTACAGCCCCCAGTTGCTAAATTCTTTAGCTCATAGCTAAGGAAAAAGAGAATAAAGAAAAGTGTAAAAAAGTAAAAAATAAACAAGCAATGCTAGAAGTACACATTATCTGCAATCTGCATTATATTTGCATACAGGAAAAGGCAGGGGAATATTTTGGTGGTTATAACAGAGAGGAAAATGAAAACCCATGTGAGGGAAGGTGGAACTTTGAATTTAAGGGCACTTTGGTGTACGGTTTGTGACCCCAAACAGAGACCTGCACTTTAGCACCAGAAGTATCTGCAAAGACCTTCTAGAATTTTGCTCAGCTCCTTGTTTTGAGCGTCCCCTACTTCATTCCACAAACACACAACAAAATGCTGTGCTATGACAAGAAAGCTAAAACCACTTCTGCCTCAGGGTATGCATGCCTTACTTTACTGGATTATATTGCTTCATTCCTGACGTTTCATTCACTTACTTAAATCGTTCACAAAACATTTGATTTGTGTACATTAATGCAAAACACACTCTACTGGAAGTTTCATGCATTCTTACTCTCCCCATTTCAGGTATTTACTGTTTACAGCTGTAGAAATTCCATATTTTGGCACCTTTCAGTTCTCAGGTATAACGATATTTAGATTTTAAGCTGACTGATTTAAATGAACAGGCCTGTTATGCATATAAATTTTTAGGGTAGCTTTGTCTTGAAAACTTACAGTCTCTTTTGCTTAATGTGGTAGCCAATGTACGTGGAAAATACAGCTTCTAAACTGAAAATTTTAAAAAAGCCTATAATGGCTTTTCCTTTTAAAAATCCACTAATGCTACTAAAATGCTTTAATCTGAATGGAAGTAGAAAGATACACTCTGTAATATGCAGTGACCTTGTCTTGATCTTCTATTCACTTGCATAATTTGATTTTCAAATCAGCACAGGGATCTGCAGTTGTATATCTAATTCAGAGTATTTAAGTGTGCTCAAGTCAGTTATTTTGTGGGATAATAAATTCCCTCAACTCCACAGATGTCCTACTTACATTCTTGAACATTTAAAGTGGGAAAGGAGACAATTTGCCTTTGCAGAGATGACACAGAACACAGTAAATTTACCTGTAGTTGCACTTGGAGTGAGCTTAGCCCATGTTTTTTATGCCTTTTCTGAATGATATAGGCATAGTATTTATGAGTAAATTTAAGGGTAATATATTCCCAGTTTATTGCAATAGTGGTATTGCTATTTCCCCATGTAATCCCTCCTCTCTTCCCTGGTGTAATCCCAGGCGAGAAAAGCTCTGAGGTAACTCATGTCATACTTCCCTAAAAGCGAGCAAACACCAATGGAGCATTTGAAACTCCAAAGCTGCATTTTAAAAAAAAACCACGCAATTTAAAAAAGTGGAACGACAAAATTTTAAAAAGCACAGCTGCGCTGGGGGAGAATAGGATAACGCTTCCCCACAGGGGCTGTGGCTGCACAGTGGGGAGAAGAGGGAAGGACGGATGGCTTGCCGCCATCTTGTTCCCTGTTCAGGCATCCGCAGCGGCTCCCAGGTGACAGCAGCTGCCACCTCGCCTTTCCTGTGCCCCTGGGAAAGGCCATTCTCTGTAAGGGCTGGGTTTGTGCCAGCTCCCGGCTCCTGTGGGTCCTCCCCATGGCTTGGCCCTCCCTGTTGTCCCAGGGTGTTGCCTGACGGGGCCGCCTGGCAGCTCTGACATGGCTCCTCCTTCTGGAAGGTTCCAGGTGGCCTGGAGCTGCTGCCACAAGGACAAGGCCATCAGGCCATGGCCACTGAGGTGTTTTCTACTCCTTTTCTCAGATGTGTGCTGGTCTGCACACTGCCGCTGAAACCTGATCCTGTCACCGCAGTGTGGCTCCAGAGCTCCTGCATCCTCCTGTCCTTCACCTCCATTTCTGGCTTGTTCTGTCTGCCATGCAGCACCCTCACCTTGTATTTCACTGCATTCGTGTGAGAAATGTGACTCTCTGACCCCTCTGTCTCTGGCTAAGCCTCTATCCATCCTTGTACCATTTAGAGACCGCAGCCCAGGGAAAGCCTCGCAGAGGGGGTGGCTGAGGCAGAGGCTGCTGAGAGGACGTTGAATTCAGGTGTGCAGTGGCAGCCCCACAGGTCCCTGGGAAGGCTGGTTTCAGGGACCTCTGGGAAAGAACCATCAGTATGATTTTGGGCTTTCCTTTCACCCTTGCTGCTCCTCTGACCTCCCCTATGCTCTGATTCCCCTGGGGCCTGTATCCTGTTTGGGAAGGGAAGCCAGCTTCCTGGCACAGCATGGAGGACAAGGAGGAGCTGTGAGGAGAGTCTGCCCTATCTTCATCTGACATAGGACTCCAATCGCCAAAATGTCTGGTGAAGGAAGGTTAATGCTGCATGCCCCTGGAGGCAATAGAGACTTTCTGCTTTTATGGGAGCCTGTGCAGTCTGGAAACACAGCCTCGCTGCCTCCATTGGTCTTGGAGCTGCTCATTTTGATGTTCAAGGTACCTTGCCAACAAGAGAGCGGAAGGTCCTTGGAGTCTGCAAAGGTAATAAAAGGTGATTTTATTGAGTCACAATGACATTTCATGAAACTTTGAACATTAACTGTGTATTATGAGGCTGAGTAATAATTTCTCAAACAGATGAAATGGCTGGACGATCCAGATGAGGGTCTGCAGGAAAGTGGTTATTAGAGCCGAATCTGAGAGGCAGGTTGGGACTCACAGGCTCCGGGGTTTCAGGCTGCGAAGGAATGGCCTGTCTGCCTGACCTCTTGCACTCCACAAGCCTTTCAGATTTCCTACATATGCCTGTAGGGTGCCCAGAAATTTGTGGCTGAACTAAAGCATAACTTGTGCTTCATTTGCTTCACTGGTGTGTATTAATAAGCATGGCGCAAAAGTTTTAACTGAATACAATGTGTGAAACTGCTGTCTACTGTATTGTGATAATTCAGATTGCAGACACACTAGCTACTGCTGGTTTTACTATTTTCCTTTGATGCCAATCTTTTTCTCTCTCTTTTTTCTTTCTTTCTTTTTTTTTTTTTTTTTTTTTTTTTTTTTTTTTTGGCACACACTGGGAGCGTTTATTTTGTTCTCGGTCAGCCATCTGGTGCCTATCCATTATCACCTTTTGGGAGAGTGCCTGATTTCTATCGGGCCAGAGTCTGTTTAGTTTGAGCTCTCTGTAGGCTGAATTCCTGGAGCTTGAACTAGCTCAGAAGTTCTGATTGCAGGGAACTGAGCAGTTATTTTGAGACCAGTACTGCAACATGGAAGGCAAGGTAATTACACAGAAATAGGAGAGATCATGCACTTAAATCCATCCTTAGGACATTTAACCTCTGCTGGAGTAAATATATGGTGTTTTTTAATGGATATATAAAATACAGATGAAAACCAATATGCAAGGAAGAGAAAATCAGCGAGGCAAGAGGCTAAGGATGATTGCATAACAAATACAAAGTTAACATGCTGCTTTTTGGAAACACTCATCATGCTCTGATCCACCGTTATGTTTATCTTGAAAACATATTGTTTATGTAGCAGATTATGCTGTTGGCTTCTGAGGTCACTGTCATATGGTGAAAAGTCCAGTTTGCTGTGAGTAGAAACATTAGGAAAAACCTTATAGGTCAGCCAGCATAAAGTGGAGAGTCAAACTATTGCACACTTTCCTTGGAATAAATGACTAGTTACAGGTCAACATGTGTGTGAGAATTCCTGGCAGTTAGAGAAGGTCACCATCTGTTAAATGAAAAAAAAAAAAAGTCCAGAATTAAGTAAATGAGGTTAATCACCTTTTCTCAGAGGAGCCCAGTTTCCCTCTGAGCATTAGATTTAAAATTGCAGAAGATTGCACAGTAGGGAGAATCTTGCACTTGCATGAAGTAAGCAATTAGCATGAAACCCAGGTTTTAAGAGCCCTAGTTTAAATAAAATAGAGCATAAATCATATAAATATTTAACAGGCTTTTAAGTATTAGTGGGATTAGGCAATAGAGGGATAGATTATTTTGTCCAGTTTGGGTATCTAACAGGTAGACATCCCAAGGCTTCTTTCAGAGTCAGTGAAGTAGCATGGCTTTTTCCAGGGAAGGTGATTTTTGGATACCCTCTCTCAGGAGGATATGAATTGCACTGAAGTAACTGAGTGCAACTCAATCTCACATCTCTATTAACGCACATTACTCTTCATTGAACAGAGAAGGGCCCTAACTGTTGATTATCTATGATTTTAGAAGTTAATAATTATAAATCTAAATAGAGGTGAGATAAGTCTGACCCCTGGTAGAAGTCTGGAGATGTACTTGTCTACATGCTATGTGTCTAGAGACCTTAGAAGAAAGATGAGTAATTTTCAATGGGTATTCTTGTTTGTAAGACTATACAATTTCTTACAGAGCTGAATTTTCCTTTTCTACACCTTTACTGATTTCACTTGTCTTTTACTTGCAGCTGATGATTTCAGATCAAGTGACCCCCTTTGGTTCCTTTCCCCAGAAACTAGAATCAATGTATGCTTTACAGAGACTGCTTTATTTGTGATGTGTATAATAAGTAACCATAATCATAACATTACTACACATTACCTTCATGGCTGCGTCTCAGAAGGCAAAAATTATGAGCATGCTACTTTGTCTGGGTAGTTCACTTTTGCTGCACTTTTTGCACACTTGCTGCACTGCACTTTTGAATAGAGGTTTCTGCTTTGTTAAGAGATTTATCTGCACATAGATAAATTTTTCATGGAAATCGATTGAATGGAAGTTCTCCATAGCCTTTGAGGGTATAGACAGTGTTGAATGTCCAAACACAATCATCTGATTTGAAGGGGGTTGCTCTTATACATATAGATCACTAAATTAATCTTTTTTGGAAAAATTAAGCAAAATTGAAAGAGGGTACCTGATGAGAACTCCACAATGCCTCTGTCTTACACTTGCATAACAAACGCTACAAATCAGAACTTTATGGTTGCCTCTTGGAAAAATAAACACCTATTTAGGATAGAAACCACAGTATATAATTAATTAATATCCTCAGAATTCCCATATTGATTTGTTAATTCTGTTCAGAATTTTTGATTCTTAGTTCAGTACCTTCCTGTCCAAGCCATTTGTCTCGGTTGCTAATGTTGATATCTTTTTCATAAATGATGGAGGATGGCTTAGTCTGTGACCAGCCTCCAGAGCACTCCTCTGGCTCTGTCTGAGAGATACTTTGTCTGTTAACGTGTTGCCTGAGGGAGGACAGAAAAGGGAGAGAAGAGTAAGATCACCACCAAGTTAGCATACCGCAGAAAAGAGCGTGTTACCGCTAACAAAACAGTCTATAAAAGTCAGTGATTATTGACCAGTGACCTGGATGTCTATGTGTAATATCCATGTTCTCAGCCAAAGAAAGAAGGTTGGAGTGGATACTGCCAGTGCTCCTGTTCAGTTCATTGCTCAATATTAATAATGAGCTGTTCATCCCTTAGTGTTACCAAAGTGATTTTTCGTAGTTCTCCTGCCTTTTGGTTTGAATCTCCCCTTGAACACGTAATGTTCTTTCACTCTTTTTTTTTTTTAAATTTCTGAATAGAGTTGTGTCATCTGGTGAGTGCTACTGACTGTATTGTTTGTGCTGTATTAGGCTTTATTTTCAGTAGGAGGACTGAAAGACTTATTTGAGGAATAATTAATTAGTGTCCCCTTTGGTGACTCATAATCACAAAGTGTGTTTGCATTATTAGTTGTAGATCCATTAATATGGTCTTCTTTAGGTGATTCCCTATTGACACAACATCTGACTGCGGATTCTTTGGGCCAGCACTTATGGGTACTGGAGTGACATACCTCATTTGACTACTTGGATATCATGCTGTTGTCCAGGAGCTTCTTGTGAACAGTTTTATTTTTCTCCTAGAACTTTTTTTGCCTTCTTCCTTCTACAAGTCCCTCCCAGTGTTCATATCTTTTATTTTTTTGTCACAATTCTGGAAAAATAGAAAAAACTTCTATGGGAATTAGCATTTGTTCAGGTTCAGCCTTTCATTCTGTAGTTCTCTTGTAGTGCAAAAACTGGAGTAAAGGTCATGTCCACTTTAATTTGCCTTGTTTACTGTATGATCTTCTCAGCTAGCCTTCTTTAGTTACGGGTATGAAATAGCATTAATTTACAAATCTACAAAATCCCTCAGAGGCCAGTTGTACTCTATTATCTCAAATTAGTTCTTTCCAACTAATAGTGTGTGTGAAAAGAAACCCTGAAGCTGCAGTAGTTCCAGCAGCTATTTTCCTGCCCTAGTTTTGATGATGAGTACTATATACTCATATGACGATGGGTATTATATATAACCCTGTGACTTGATGCCTGGCCCTCCACAAACTCTGGTCTGTGAAATCCTGATTTCTGTGTCCTCATGTCAGTATCCTGGTGCCCACAACACTCTGCTCCCATGAAATAAATTTACATCACTTCCAGTGCTGTCAGGGGAATTTCACAAAGTCAGAAGCAAGATTTGTTCCAGTAAAAGTATTATGAGTTTTTGAAACTATTTTTTTCTTTTCCCTATGTATATAAAGAAAATGTATATAAAGAAAATGTTTCCCTATGTATATAAAGAAAATCTTCTATAAGTACGTTAGGGGTAAAGGCAAGACTAGGGAAGTTGTGGGCCCTCTCAGGAAGGAAACAGGAGACCTGGTCACCCAGGATGTGGAGAAGGCTGAGGAGCTGAATGACTTTTTCACCTTGGTCTTCACCAGCAAGGGCTCAAAGCACACCACCCAAGTTGCAGGATGCAAAGGCAGGGTCTATGAGAATGAAGAACTCTCCACTGTAGGAGAAGTTCAGGTTCCGGACCATCTGAGGAACCTGAAGGTGCATAAGTCCATGGGATTGGATGAAATCCACCCAATGGTCCTGAGGGAGCTGGCAGATGAAGTTGCCAAGCCATTTTCCATTATATTTGAAAAGTCATGGCAGTCTGGTGAAGTTCCCACTGACTGGAAAAGGGGAAACATAACCCCCATTTTCAAAAAGAGAAAAAAGGAAGACGCAGGGAACTACAGACCTGTCAGTCTCACCTCTGTGCCTGGCAAGATCATGGAGCAGATCCTCCTGGAAACTCTGCTAAGGCACATGGAAAATAAGGACATGATTGGTGACAGCCAGCATGGCTTCACCAAAGGCAAATCATGCCTGACAAATGTGATGGCCTTCTGTGATGTTGCCACAGCACTGGTAGATAAGGGGAGGGCAACTGACGTTATCTACCTGGACTTATGTAAAGCCTTTGACACTGTCCTGCACAGCATCCTGGTCTCTAAATTGGAAAAGCATGGATCTGATGGATGGATGACTTGGTGGATAAGGAACTGGCTAGATGGCCATACTCAAAGAGTTGCAGTCAATGGCTCAATGTCCACATGGAAACCGGTGACGAGTGGCATTCCTCATGGGTTAGTACTGGCACCGGTGCTGTTTAATATCTTTGTCAGTAACATGGGCAGTGGGATTGAGTGCACTCTCAGCAAGTTTGCCAATGACACCAAGCTGTGTGGCATGGTCGACACACTGAAAGGAAGGAATGCCACCCAGAGGGACCTGGACTGGCTTGAGAGGTGGGCCTGTTCAAATTTTATGAAGTTCAACCAGGCCAAGTGCAAGGTCCTGCACCTGGGTCATGGCAATCCCAGGCAGAAATACAGGTTCAGTGGAGAATGGCTTGAGAGCAGCCCTGAGGAGAAGGACTTGGGGGTGCTGGTGGACGAGAAGCTCAACATGACCCAACAGTGCGCACTTGCAGCCCAGAAAGCCAACTGCATCCTGGTCTGCATCAAAAGAAGTGTGGCCAGCAGGTCGAGGGAGGTGATTCTGCCCTTCTACTCTGCTGTGGTGAGACCCCACCTGGAGTAGTGCATCCAGTTCTGGAGTCCTCAGCACAAGAAGGACATGGAGACCGGTTGGAGTGGGTCCAGCGGAGGGCCATGAGGATGATCAGAGGGCTGGAGCACCTCTGCTATGAGGACAGGCTGAGAGAGTTTGGGCTGTTCAGCCTGGAGAAGAGAAGGCTCCCAGGAGACCTTATAGCAGCCTTCCAGTACTTAAAGGGGGCCTACAGGAAGGATGGGGAGGGACTCTTGATCAGGGAGTGTAATGATAGGACATAACAGCCTCAAACTGAAAGAGGGTAGATTTAGGTTGGATATCAGGAAGAAATTCTTTAGTGTGAGGGTGGTGAGGCACTGGGACAGGTTGCCCAGGGAGGCTGTGGATGCCCCATCCCTGGAAGTGTTGAAGGCCAGGCTGGATGGGGCTTTGAGCAACCTGGTCTAGTGGGAGGTGTCCCTGCCCATGGCAGGGGGTTTGGAACTAGATGAACTTTAAGGTCCCTTCTAACCTGAACCATTCTGTGATTCTGTGTGATTCTGTGATAAACTAAGACCTATTTTGAGGAATTGTAACTGCTGCTCCCACTAGGAACATAATCAATATTCAAAGTAATAGAAACAACTTGGGAATGCAGCTTCTTTATGTTGTCTTTGGTATTTGAGTCACAATGTCTGAATTCCTGCAGGGGAATAGATACGTGTTTTCAGCTGCGTGTAGAGAGAAGCCTAAGAATTAATAGAAAATGATACATCCTCATAAATTGTATCAATTACAAATTCTTAGTTATGACGCATGTTGCTGGAACATTTTGTTTAGGAGTCAGTTGCTATAATCCCAAGAAGCTGAACTGTGGAAATAGCACTCCCCACCCTTGAATACCTTGTTCATATTAATGAAATCCATTGTTTGGTGACTACAAGAACCATGCAATGGTTTTGAGGCACACCCTGTTCTTTAGGAACCAACAGATCCTTTGCAAGCTTTGGCAGGATTTCAGGTAATTTTGTGTCTCCCCATCACTTCCTGCACCACAAGATTGAAATGTGGTCAAATGTTTGTTTTTTTAATTTCCAACCTCCAGTTTTTTCTCGTAGTATTGGAGTCACTTTTATTAGTGTGAAGTTAGGCTCCACTCCAGGAAATGATAGTTATTTTGCCCACAATAAACTTTCAGATGACATGCTTATTTAAAGCAGTTTTGTCTATATTCCAGAAAGCTTGATTCTCTTCAACAACTGAACTTAGTAAATGGGAACATAACTTTTTCCCCTCTTTTTATGTCTGTTTATTCATGTTCTTGAAGTTTGTAGGAGGTAACTTCTTGTCAGAGGTACTGAGAGAACTAATTAGGAAAAATGCCTTCCTGGACTTGTTATTTGTTAATAGAGAATGACTTGTGGGGGATGTGATGGTAAATGGTTGGTTTGGCCACAGTGATCATGAAATGGTTGAGTTTAAAATTTTCAGCGTAATGAGAAAAAAGGAGAGCAGAGTTGCTACCGTGGACTTCAGGAGAGCAAACTTTAAGATATTCAGGGAGCTATTTATCAGAGAACCTTGGGAATCTGCTTTTGAGGACTTAGGAGTCCATGAGTGCTGGCCAGTCATTAAGAACCTCCTTTTAAAAGCACAGGAGCAGGCAATTCCACTGTGTCATAAATCAAGCAAGCGGGGCAGAAGACCACCTTGTCTGAACAGGGAAATTCTTGTGGAGCTCAAGAGGAAAAGGAAATTGTATGATCTCTGGAAACAATCTCAGGCTTTGAAGGAAGCTTACAGAGCTGTGGTTTGTATATACATGGAGCAGACACGAAAGGCCTAAAGCTCAATTAGAGCTGAAACTGGCCAGTGTTGTGACAGATAACAAGGACTTTTTAAAGTATGTTAATAGCAAGAGGAAGTCTAAAGAAAACATTGGACCAATACTTATTGAAGATGGTCATCTGACTAAAAGGGATGAAGAAACAGTTGAGGCATTCAATGTGGTTTTTTGCCTCAGTCTTTAGTAATACTCACAGACCTTGGGCCCTGATGGGATTCATCTTGATGTACTGAAGGAGCTAGCAGGTGTTATGGCAGGACCCTTGTCCATCATCTACCAAAGGTCTTGGGAGCCTTGCAGACAAGAGGCCTTGCAGAGGGATCTAAATAATTTGGAGCATTGGGCTGTGATTAATGGGATGAAATTCAACAAGTTCAGATGCCGGATTCTGCACATGGGATGGAGTAATGTTGGGCACGAGTATAAATTGGGAGAGGAGTGACTGGAGAACAGCCCTGCAGAAAGGGATCTAGGGGTGCTGGTCAGCAGCAGGCTCAATATGAGTCAGCAGTGATCCCTGAAGTCCTGGTTTCATCTGGGAAAGAGTTAATTTTCTTTCTAGTGGTTCCTGTGAAAGGAATACTAATAATACATATTGTTTTAGTTCTTGCTAGGTGATGGTACTTTTCAAGGACTCTTTTTGACTTCCCATAGAAGCTGAGAAGGAGCACAGACAGAACAATGGAGTAGCCAAGGGAATATTCCTTAACATAGACATCATGCTCAGTATATAAATGGGGGTTGGCTGGGGTGTGGGGAATCTGCAATTACTCCTCAGGAAAGTGCAAATTCACGGTGGTGAGGGTGACTTGTGTTGTTATTACCTCCATTACCATTACTATTACCATTACTAGTACTTTCATTTTCATTTTCATTTTCACTTTCGTTTTCATTTTTTGCTATTGTTCTATTAAATTTTCTTTATCTCAACCGACAAGTTTTTTTCCTTTCCCTTTCCCCTCTTTTTCTCCCTCTGCTGGGGGAAAGGGGGAGAACTGCACAAGTGAGTCTGTGGTCCTAGTTGCCCGCTGGGGTTAAACCACGACACCTGGCAGCCAAGAGGACAAACTGCATCCTGGGGTGCATAAAACACAGGATACCCAGCCAGTCAAAAGAAGTGATTATCCCACTGTATACAGCATTGGTGCAACCTCACGTTGAATACTGTGTGACGTTCTGGGCCCCCAGTTTAAGAAGGATGTCAAGGTCCTTGAACACATCCAGAGGAGGTCAACAAAGCTGGTGAAAGGGCTGGAAGGAATGCCCTATAAGAAGCAGCTAAAGGCTTTGAGCTTGTCTTGCATGGAGAAAAGTAGACTGAGGGCCGATCTCACTGACTCTACAGCTTCCTGAGGAGGGGATGTGGAGAGGGAGGCACTGAGTTCTCCCTGGAATCCAGTGACAGAATATATAGGAATGGTTCAAAGCTGCACCAGGGGTGGGTTAGACTGAACATTAGGAAGCATTTCTTTACTAAGAGGGTGGTCAAACACTGCAACAGGCTTCCTAGAGAGGCAGTCAATGCCTTAAGTCTGTCAGTGTTTCAGAGGCATTTGAACAATGCCCTTAATAACATGCTTTAACCTTTGGTTAGCCCTGACTTGGTCAGGCAGTGGGACTAGATGATCGTTGCAGGTCCCTTCCAACTGAAATAGTCTATTCTATTCTAGCCTATTCTGAATTACTTTGAGATTTTGCTCATAAGTATATGGAAGTTGCAGTATTTCAGACCCTTTCCCAGCAGTCATTAGGCTGGTTTTCACGAGGAAGTTGTGGAGAAGAGCAGTCAGCTTTGTGAATCAGGAGTAATTCCACTGAAGCCAATGATTTTACCTTGTTTCTATTCATTTCTAGAGAAGGAGAAATAGATCAGTCTTAAGTATTTACTATAGAAGGCATTTTAACAAACACGTAAGACATTCTCACAAACAGATTTAAGTTAGACATAGCACCTGCTGTGAACACTGAAAATGGAAATGCAGAATCCAGGTGCAGTTTCTGTATTATAACTACTGGCTCTGCAATACTGATAGTCTGATCCTGTTTTATATCCCTTTAGCAAGACACAAATTATCCAGGAGAAGTCACAGGAAGACTCAGAAAAGATAACAGGAGTTAGAGATTGACCCCTGGTACAGGTGGCATGCTACTATCACTTCCCAATATAAAAGTTGTCCCATGTCTTCTTCATCATAAGAGAAATTGGCTATTATTTGGATCATACCAAGCCTTTTTCCACAGAAGAATCTATGGTATCTGTTGCCAGAGGCTGGGTTTTGGCAATCTAGTGGATTCACACATAGTTAGTGCCATGTTCAGGAATAACTCATTTAGCGATAATACCTATTATGATTAATTGCCTACTGGAAATTTTGCACATTAGTCAAGAATCTCTAATTGTTAGAAAACAGGCTAGAGCTGCAGATTAAGGTGATTTTATTTCCTTGACCACAGGCTGTTCCAATGTCATAAACTCAAGCCACAGAAAAAAATCTATCAGATCCAGCCCCTGGTTCCGATTCAGCTCTTATTTGCAGTCAGAGTTACATACGCATGTGAAAATGCGGTGCTCTGCAGAAATATCTAAGACTACTTGATCAGAGAGCACCTTCTTAATGTTGTGAATTTATATAAGCAGCAAACTTTGCCAGTATTGCTGGCAGGCTATGTAAATGTCACTACAATTATACAGGCATCTGTTTGCTGACTTTAATAGAAGACATGGACATAATGCATCTTGAGGCAAATTAAAGTTGGGTCCTCCGACCTTTAATGTGGAATACATCTTGCAGATAGAGACATCTACATTTAGGTGTTACATATAGATGTCTGTGTGTAAATCATGTACTTACACCTGTATCAGAGCTAACGGGACTCTAGTAACCTAGAGCATATCCTAGCTGACCCCCAGCAATTCAAGAAAAAGGATAGCTCATGCTCGTACTCCTCAATTATCTTCTTAACAGATTCCTCAGTTCTGTTGCAATTTCAGTTCACATTCCAAACATTTTCCTAAGCCTCTTCTCAGGCCATGAACTTGGATACAGTCTATGTGCTATGGAAATGAAGGAATATATAGAGAGGTTTTGATTTATTAATGATTTGTAGTTCTCTTTCAGGCTTGCTTTCTCATTTCTTGCTCCTTCAAACAAATTTTTGATGGAATCCTAGTTTAAATCATGTAAATTTTAAACAACTAGATAAATAACTAGAACCAAAACCATTTGGGAGTGCATCTTATTTTTAATGGATATTGTCTGTATTATTTTTTCAGAGACTGAATTTGTTTTTAAGTAATGGGAAAAGCTTTGCAGTACCATTGAGAATGATTAGGAGCAGCAGGTTAGTAAGCAGCTAGAGCTTTCACAGAAACTGCTATAGTATCCCTTCTTACTTGATTAAATACAAAGTGAAATGTGCTTGACTGGAGAATATATGCTTTGACTATAGTGCTTGAACCACATCGCAAAGGCAGAATTGAAACCATACGTTAACGGAATGCGGATATTGATGACAGGAAGGATGTTCTCATAAACAAAGCATTGGAAGCCATATCTCCCTCCTTCTTCTTGTTTCCATCTGCTGGCCAAGTACATCCCATGACTCAGTTTGTATTAGTTACTGGAAATAAGCCTAAGAGTACAGTGGACCGCAAGAAAGGTAACTGCTTAAGCACAGCAGCAGCAGTGGCAGCAGTGGTTGTGAAATTATTAGCACAAATGTGAATCTGAACAAAATGGGTCTCCTGTGTGTGAGTGTAACCCTCTGTTGTCAAGGTAAGAAATATAGCACAAATAGACACATTTTTCTGCTGTGACATTTAGTTACTGGCAAAAAGCACACAAGAAAACATTCAATGTCAAGCAGTTAACCTGTCTTCATATAAATGGAGGAATAGGTATGTAATGTATATTTGATTGGTTCAAGACAAGTCTCATCTGGAACTAAGAAAATGGCTGCTGTGAGATGAACTCTGAGAAAAAAGTTGTATTCCTGACAGTGCAAACAGATGCTGTTGCAAAATGTACTTACCTCCTCGTAATGTACACAAACAAAACTAGCATCTATTTTGCTGAAGCTCTGACGTTACAAGTAGTGGAATTATTTTGCATCAGATCTCTTATTTGTTAGAAAAGACGAAAGAGGCCTGGTAGTAAATACATTAAATAAGACTCTTCACCATTTTAGAAAACTTCCATGAAAGATTTTTCATCTCCGTGGCCCATAACTGTCAGTTGGCTCTCACTGTAAAATTGGCAGTGCTTTAGAATTTTGTGGAAGAAACCTTTTGAGGAGCTTTAGCATAAAGGAATAACATTCATGTTAAAGCAGAGTCAATCAATGAAATTTCCCCATGATAGTTAGAGAAGCTTTATCTTCAATTTGTGCGTGTGGGGGTCCTGACCTTGGAGATATGTAATGGTTGGGCAGTGATGTGAGTTAGTGTGCATCTCTTAGGTTCCTTATAGAATCTGTTAATAATAAGTCTATTATCATTGAATGATGGAACTGGGAGGGCTGTGGGGAAAAAGGATTGTTGTACAGCCTGAGCACTGGGATTTTGCCCTGGAGAACTGGTCCTGCTTCTACCACAGTTTGTTTTTGTATAAACAAGTGCTGTAAAATCTGAGCATTTGTCAGACTTTCCACTCATGGATGATATGCTTGGATTCCTCAGTCTCTGGGTATCCAATTTACTACCAGTCAGTCTTGGCATTTCCATGTGCAGGTAAAGTCAAAGAGCAATCTATGGTTAACTATTCTAAAAATTAGGTGAGAGTCAGATTGAGTTGTTCCAACTCAGTAGACATGTTTGACATTCACAGTTGGTGTATTCTATTTATTAATCTCTTGGGAATGGGATGTCATAAAAAATAAAAGCCCAATACACTCATTCAAAAAGATGATGATTAGGTAGTAGTTATTTCTAAAGAACGACTTTAAATATTTAAAGGCTATATTTATAAAAATGTTCTGACTAATGCCTAAGCTGTGTGTCTTTCTGAATAGATTAACAAAATTTACCTGTGGGACATTATTATTTGATTCTACTTTTGTTTTAATGCAAGCGTATTTTATTTTTCTCCAGGCAATTCTACATTCTCTTCAGGCAATTCTTAACAGAATTAAATTTTTTTGATGCCAAAAAACCAGATAGGTCCAGTAAGAACACTTGAAAAAAAAAAACTGATAGATGAAGTCTTCTGTGTTTAATGAGCAAAGTTCTTTGTGGAAAAGATGGACATGCTAGTCAGATATGGCAGGATAGAGGCACATTTTAGGTAACTCTTTAGAGAGAAGAGAAAGAGTAATTTTGCCAAGAAATGCAGTATATCAAGAGAAATAACACTGACAATGAGCTGGATTTGGCTAGAACTTCCCTCCTTTATATCATGCCCATTTTGCCTACTTTCATATGCTGCCTGTTCTGCATTCAGTCAGCTGAAGGAATTCCTAAAGGTAGAATTTTTATTCACTTCTCTGAAAGTAAGCAAAAGCAAGCAGTTATATTGACTGACAGTCTCAACAGTTGCTCAGATATCTGGAAGTTCTGCCCAGAAACAGCTGTTGCATTAAGACAAAGTCATTATATGTGCATCTTTCTTTCTATGGACAAATATAACTGCTCAGTGCTACCATGTCCAGCAAAAACTACATCAAATAACTCAAGCATTTCCTTCATTGAAAATAGCTGAGATTCCTGCCTGGGTGCTTTACATATAATGGATCAAGGCTGTGTCACGTGTGTCCACCCCTCAACCTGCCCGTCCGCCCTCTCGCCGCCACCCCATCCCCCCCACAAAAAAAAAAGATACTGAAACCCCCATGTGATTTAGCAGTAGCAAGACAGCAGGCAAACAGCAAATTGGTGAAGTTTGCTTGTATGGGGGAACCAAAACCTACATTTGCAGAGTTGAACAGTAGATACTCCTCTAATGTCTTCAGTTCCTCCTCAAACTACAAACAAGATTTTAGCCGATTTTTAAACATGAATGCAGAAGATGCAGCTGTGGGAGGAAATGACTAATAAGGAATGCATGATAACTTGACTTACTGTTGACTTCTTGAGTGACCAGTTCAAATAGCCAGAGGATGTGTTAACTTAACCAACAACCAGATTCCAGTGGGTGGAGGTTATGACAACATTTGTCTTTCCAATCCCATGCCGGCTGACAGAGACACAGGGCAGATTTCTGCTGTTTCTGAAGAGTCTCTGATACATGGAGCAGCTTCAAAGTTTGCATAGCTCATTTTAACTTTGGATTGTAAGAAGACAGAGTAAGAACAAAGGAGAGGAGGTGACCTAAACAAGTCAATAGCAAATAACTCTAAACCCATGCTGCTTTTACCTATTTCATTTTGATTTTGAGTAGGTTGTACATTTTGGCACTTGCCTAGCAGGTTAGAAAGACAAGGCTTTATTCGTACTAAGTCATTAAGTCAAGCTATTCTGGACAAGTTGGTGCAAAGCACTAAAAGGAAGACTTATGATCCTTCTCTGAGCTTTCCAATAAGACCAGTGCTTTCTTACTGGAGTGCTGTTAAAGCTCCTAATTTGCAGGCTTAGGGGATTCTGGCTCTAAGGACTTGTGCTGTGCTCAAACAAGATCATACTTGTTACAGATATTATTTTATGGCAGAAGGCATAGGAATCACTTCAGAGACTCCTGTTTTAGTCATTTATCTCTTGTTTTAGAAGACTAATTAGAAAAATGGCCTGTCATCATGACATGTCAGTGTGCTATTGATACATAGCCACTGTTTCAGCTTCTCGCAGATAAATGACCTTTATATCCTTTCACTGTATGGCAAAGAAGGTACATAGCCTTCAGTTTTGTAGTGTCAGAACATTTGATGTGAATGACTTTTGTCCTCAGAAAGCTTCTGTGAAATTTGGAGTTATCGCCTCATATTTTTGGTGAAAACCGGGGCAAAGAGTGTTGTGTGATAATTGCCTTTGGTTATGTAGAAACTCTAAATTATAAATTATGTTCAGTTCACCCAAACGCCAGGATGCAAGGAAATCATCCTTCCTATTGTGTTATCCTTTGTCAGTTTTGTCATTTGCTGAATGCACAGATTGTATGTGATCATGAAATTAAGTACAAGTGCTTTTAAATCTCTTCTGAAGCAGATTAATTTCTTTCTGTCTTCAATCACATAACTTCAAAACCTATCATTTCACTTTTAAAATTATAAGGAAATGGCTTTTGGCTGGGACATAGATCTCCATTTTCTTGTTTATTCTTGTTATTGCTTTTCCTTTAAAGAAGCACTTGGAATACAGAATAGTTATATGGATGCCTGGAATTCTAGCACTGACTCTGAAGTTTCATTTCAATATGGCATCTTCAGTTGCATTAGCAAGAGTTTGAGTCACTTCAGAGGAGTAAAAATATAGCTGCTGTTCCACTTGGATTTCTGTTTCATTACCCCAGACACAATTCATGGAGCAATTGGATATACACTATTCTTTCAGAAACTCAAAGTTCCTAAATTCTGTCTCACTAAAATATACGATTGTTTTGAAAATCATACGATATAATAAAATGCCTTCTGGGATTTTACATCTTCTGCTGCTTGAGTCTTCTAACTTCAGGTGTTCAAGGTTTTTTTGTGAAGGTACAAATACTAAAATAAATTTGATTCTTACAGAAAAAACAAGTTTTGCACCTACTCCTTTGACTCCCCTACCTGGTTCCGTGACTGAGGAAGTGACAGTGAATACTGCAAAACTGACAATAAACTTTTAACTTGGACATAATCTGGCAATTCCCTAGTAAAAGCTTAATTTTTAATATGACTTTGAAGCTGTATTTGCATATGTAAATAAAAACTACACAGAACAGGTAGCGATGATCAAATCCTTGTTTGTTCTTTATTCCATAGTTAATAATATCAACTAAAAAGTGCCAGCAAATTTAATGTCAAGAAATTTGTACTTTAAAAAAGGAATATTATCTTAGTGTTTTCCAACACAAAGATTCACATTCGCATTTGATGGCCTGTTATCCATTGATGAAAGTTATATTTTTCTCTTTTGGTAGGTTTCATGTAAATTTATACATTGCTCATAAAATTTGTGTGTCTTTTCCATAAAACCTGACTGTGCCTCAGAGCTGCCCTTGTCTGCAAAGTTCATTGTTGTTAGTTGACTGGTGAGCTAATGATATTTTTTTTAGAACTAGAATTTAGACCACATAAACCTAAGTTTAATCTCTCCCTTTTCAATGCTTTTCCTCTTTAGTGCCATATCTTGCTTCTGAACTAAAGTAGACAGACAAACCCTGGAAACATGTTCGGCAATTATTTATTTTTTTCTACTTCATTGTGTAGTTTTAAAATTGCCATTTTTAAAAACTTTTGAAATAGTTATGTGTGTTTCTCTTAGCTTGCTGCATGCCCAGCAGTGGATATCCAGCCTGAAGTGTTTTTAACTGTCTCAACAAAAAAGATGTTTCTGTACAAACCCTAATATAGTACAATTTCCTTAAAAAATGTCAAGAACTTACATAGTTATAGTCCATAATCACTTCAGTGGTTTTCTGCTATGGAAGGTCCAGACAATGGATGTAAACCTGATCTGTTCTGGGGCAGCCCAAGAGCAATTGGCTTCCTCTTCCACTGTCTTTATGCACAGCCACAGGGAGAAAATTATAAGTAATACTCCAAGGTGACTATTAATTGTCTCACTTCTGAAGGGAAAAAAGACAAAGGCTTGGGCCTATCCCATAAATTGTCACTGTCCGTTACAACTCCTTTCATCTTTTATTTTTGTAATGTTGGCTTTTCTTGAGTGGATTAATACTGGTTCCTACTTGGGCCTCACAGGAAAACTCCCTTTTCAAATTCCCAGCTAAGTAAGAAAACTATTCATCAATAGAGAACACAGGAAAGAAGAAATTAAAGCTAGAATCTGACCTCCTACATAAGTTACACAAGGCATGAATCTCTTAGACAATATAAGGAGCAGTTTGCAAATAGCGCAAAGCATCTAACTATAGAACTCTACTGTATTTATTAAGAATCCACATAAGTCATGGTGGTTTTATTAATGACTGCAATTGTGCTTAGGAAAATAGAAAGTACTGTTAAGTTCATTGATGGAATATAGCACTGATATAAAATAAGCTGCTTTAAATATAGAGTGCCTTTTACAAACATTTAGAGTAGACTTTGGACAGTATAAATCAGAGAAATTCTGATTTAGAGATATGCTGATTTACCCTAGCTGAGGACTATGGTTGTTAAAATGTAAACCCCATAACATTTTTCCCAAACCATTACTTTTTAGTATCTGATAAGTGAGCTACAAGTGGCATATCAATGGCTTTTGAGATGGATTTGTATGTTATAACCATCACATATATAAATATATGTACATACTCTCTGAGAGTAAGTTGTTACAAGCATGATTATAGCACTGGGCTGACAGTCAGGACATCTCAAAATATTGGCCACATTTATGACAAAATGAGACCAAAAGCTAGAATATTGCAGGTATTGCAGGACTCTCTTGACAGAGAACAAAAGCACTATGTTCACTTGCATTTTGCCTTACCTCTTATGAAGTGTATCCACTTCTGTCTGTTTTTTTCCTGGTAAAGGGCAAAAGACAGAGAATCTTATGTTTAGAATAACCAATGGATATATTTAGTTTTAAAAGCACCTGGGGTATCATATTGATTAGCAGAGAATGAATACATAAAATAACAAAAAGTCTTGTGTGTTCTAAAATCTTTGTATTTTCTGATTTAAGCTAAAACCGAACTTGAAAAATATTAAAATCAGATGTGCTAATAGATCACAAGGAAAGAAGTTATTTTTGTCTGTCTGTCCAGAATCAAAGACATGCAAAACCTTTGGAGAATGTCTGTCGTCATGTGATTTTTAGTATGAGACCTAAGAAGGAAATGAATTTTAGAAATATACAACAATAAAAAACAGATTAGCAAGCCTGTAATCTGAACCTCTTAAGGTTTGAAAAAGTTCGTATTTTAGGTGGCAGTTTGGATTCACTGCTGCTTTATCTGATCTGAGCTGCTATTTTCAGAGTGAGGACATCTATATATATATTTATACTTTTTCTGTTTCTGTAATATTTTGCAGAGCTGTGCAACAAAAATTGGAAAGGAATAAAGCTTTTTAGATGTGTAAACAGGCCCAAAAAATACCCTCTGTTTGTTTTTTTGGATGGAAGTCCCAAGTCACATATCACCTGGAGCAATGAGTTTGTGTTCTTTTTCTTTCTTTTTTATCTCTGCTCTCTATTTTTTTGTATTTGATGACTTTTGCTTTAGTTTGCCTTATGGCCATGAAATAAAATTGGTCAGTTATCATCAATTCATATCTAATCCTGGTGATGTGTTTATACTCAATTTATGTATAAGATGTGTGAAAGTCGGTAAAAATCACTAAGGCTTTTCTAACGTGTAAAATCAGGCATTGTAAAATATTACAGTTTCTACAGTCATTCTCCTGATCTGCTTTTGCAGAGGTGTGGTGCCAAAGTCAGCTGCTGTACATGGCAAATTAATTACATCTCTGTTTTTCAGTAGTGGAACTTGCTTTCCTTCATTTACAGTTGAAAAAAATGCTTTTTAAGGTGGAAAAAAAAAAGGTATTTTGTTTTCAGATGATGAGTGCATCAATCATAAGTGCTGTATTTCTTGAGCTTGAAATATTAATTTCTCTCACATACCCTTTTCCCAGTGACTGGTGAACTTATAACAAGGGTATTTTGCAGACTGGCATGACAGCCAGATGCCTGTGATTCCACTTTATGATTTCCAGATCCCTGTACCTCTCCCTTCATCCTCTGCCATTTAGTGGTGGGTTTCCAGGCACTGAGAGTGTCCCCAGCCTGCATGGTGTGACCCCTGTCTATACTAGCCAACTCTCTTAACCCTAAAAAGAGAGCAGTGACCTGTGAGGTGCCTTTTTGGAGTGGTCTCTGTGCTTCTCTAGCTATCACATTATGCTCGTCTGGGCTAGGGTAGCTGATGACCTCCAAAATCTCCAGGACGAAGAACGTCATTATAAGAAATTCCTTTGTGCCAGTTGTCTTTTGTGAGGGAAACGTGTCTGTAAGATCAAAAATGTGGTGTGACCTAACAACCATCAAAAAACTCACTGCCATGTAATTTAAATGTAAGACGTCTTTTTTTGACCTTGACTTTTCTAGTGCTGACCAAGATGTATATGCATATATAATATATGGTAACACACAAACAATTCTAAACCTAAACGATCCACAGCTCAACTAGGAGAAGCAGGAGAACAGACATGTTTCTTAATGCATGGCTAAAAGATGCTCACATACAGCAGTGACACGTTTGAGCAGACCAACTTCTTGTATCCACCAGGTGTACTGTAGCCTGTTTTCTACTCCGTGTAGATTTTTGGCAACTCATTCCTTTAAGACCCTGTCAGTAAGACAGATCATTTAAAACTGAGCAATTTGCTTTTGGAAATTTTGTGTATATGAAGTTATCATCTGTACTAGCACATGCAGTTTTGAATCATAATTTATGACATATTTTGGAACTTGGTGTAGTTCTGCACTGTGACTCTGAAATCACACTTTCCCTTTTTATAAAACTCCAAACAGTGGGAAGCAGGTGGCTCAGGCACAGCCTTACATCAGTATCTGTAGCTTCAGCTTCTTGATCATATGCCAAAACCAAAAAAAGATTTCCAAATTAATCTACAAAGTGACTTCAGTTGTATGGACCCACTGTTCAAATGTATAAAGCTTTGGCAAGGGAAGAGGTACACTTGTATCACTTGTGTCTTAGAGCAGTTGAGATGGTAAGCACCAAAAACTTAGGCTCTTTAGAAAGTACATAATAAACTTATCGCTAAAAATATGTGATCGTTTTTTAGCTAAAATAAAAATAATCCTGGGCTTTTTATAGAGTGTGTGACATCCCAGGGATAGCAAAAGCAGACACTTCCTCCTGTCATTTTTCTTCCACCTATTTGCTTTCCATTTGGATTTTCTTTGTTCTTTCTTTGCTCTCTGACTTTTTATATTTGTTTTCTTGTTCTGCCTATTTTCTGTGAGTCATTTTAAATTCACTTTTATAGCAAAATTGCTTCCCTCTGTCATTCTCCTAGAAAGAAAACAAACATGATAACCACATTGTTTGAGGGGCTCACAATTAAATAAAGGGTCCTTCTATCCTTTCACAAAACACAAAGTACTGGACTCACTGATCTTGTTACCGTCTAACATCAAGACTTGCCAGTGAGTACTGAACACTGCCTGACTGCAGATGCAATAACGGTTACCAACTTAATTGTTTTGTGTCTTAACCTTTTCAATTCCCACCCAGGCTCTCTTGTTTTGGGTTGCAAGTTAGTTCTTTTTTCTATTCTCAGTCTGTGTTTTTCTCCTTCTACAGTGGGAGGTAGGATATACAGTGATAGAAGTAAGTACTTCATTAGAAATTCATGGAAATGATGGGTTTCTTCTTTCATACATTATTAAGCTAGTAGATTTTATTAGCTAAAACCTTAGATAATGAGGTGTGTTGAAACTGAAATAATTTTCTTGTTTTAATGTTAAATTTCTATGCAAATGGAAGACCCCTTAAAGCCACTTCATGATATTTAGCTTTTAATTTAGCCAAACCTAAGCGATTAAATTACTACATGTGATGTAAGACCTGCAGTGAATCATCCAGCAATTTAATTTAGGCAAAAAACTGCCTTGTCATTCCAAAAGCAGTAATATTATCCTTTGCTTCAATAGCTTCAGTCTTAGGTAGACATTTTGCAGACCATCCTCTTTGCAGTTTTGGTGGACCCGCATCATACCAGCCTGCAAGGTTTTTCTCTTTGCAATGTAGTATATAACCCCCCCTCTTTTTTTTTATTTTTTTTTTTTCAATAAAGGCAATAATTTTTATCAATATGTTTGAGATGATTGTCATCAAATCATTTTCAGGGACCTGTATGGAGTGCCTCTGTCATACTCTAGCTGGAAAGTATAAGTTTGGCCAACATATTTTACTGTTTAACAATGGTACAAGCAACTGAATTTACCAAAGCAATTTTAAGAGACAAGAGAAGGCAGAAATACATGATTATGTTCTTTAAAAATGTGAAAGGTTACTAAAAGCAAGAAAATAAAATTATTTTCTTAAGTTGATATGTTTGTGCAACAGCATGGGATATTTAAGGTAAACTGCAAAAAGAAATCCCTCAGTTTCTAAAGATAGATAAATTCTAAAGCAGATTTTTTGGAGATAATTCTGGGATCTCCATTACTGAATGCTTTAAAAATTGTATCCAAAAGGCATCATTCAGGAATGATAAAGGGAAGAATGGATTCTGATTTAGGCAGGGGCATAGGCTAGAAATCCTTACCAGGCCTTTCGGACTGTATCTGTAGGTTTCTATCACAATGGTGAAAATTTTGCCCCAAGATGTGTATCTTGAATTATAAATACTATATGTAAATATATTTGCATGTACAGACCTGAACATTGTTAATGTCGTTCCATTCTCTGAATATTTTTCTTCTTGAAGGTGGTCAGTTTCAGGAAATTACTTTGGATGTTCTCCCCCTGTGTGGAGATCTGATTTTGGGTTACATTGTTACTTGCTTGACCAAAGTTGGTAGAATGATGCCTGCCTTTTAGTATTGATCCATTTTTTAAGGCAACAGGCAGATTTTGTAATTCTAATAGATCAGAATAGAATGAAAGTGTTACAGTGTTTTGTTTAAAACATTTAGCCATGACCAAGAGCTATTAATTCTACAAGTAAAAGCCTTTTCTATTCCTATGCTTCTTTGTTTACATTTTCAGGCAAATTAAGTACAACTTTAAATAATTCTTTTAGAAATTTAATGTTGCACTGTTTTTTTATTGCACAAAAATCAATTACTTTTTCCAGTCCTATGTGGACTGGCCAAATCCTGCAGAAGTGTGAATCATCCAACATACACTGAACTGAGTGGTGCTCTTTTAAGTTTTTACAGACTGAGAAATGGCCATAAATATACTGATTACAGTCTTCTTTCATATATGTCTCTTGCGGGTCAGCTGTCACTTCTACAGGGAGATGATATGAATACCATACCTAGGTAAGCAGAAGGAAAAAGGATATTCCATTTTTAAAGCAAAGAATAGCCTGGTTATGGGTTGTGTTTTGGTGCATGCATTTTTTTAGTGGTAAACAATTGCTATGATCTGGCATGGTCTGGATCCACAATAGTTCAGCAATGTTCTCAACTGATAATACTGCAGGTTCATTGGGATGACTGTGAGGCGTTTGCATCTGACAGCGTAACTACTACTTCGCAAGCAACTCCATAAAGTGGGGTGGGTGAGGAAGTAAGCAATCCAAATTTAATTTTGTTGCAGCAAGGACTGAAAGTAAGTTTAAAGGGGAGGAAACGGGAGCCTTTGCATGTAAGTAAAGAAATGTTGAAAGAGAGTAAGAATTGGATGGAATTAAACAGCCTCAAGTGAAGTGGCAGTAAGGAAGAAAATTAAGGATAGAAGTGAGAAATAGGGATTGACTGTCAGTTTTTCTTGATTTCTAATAGAAAGAGAGCCTTAGGAATGGCCTAAACGGGTGAAAAAATTGGAAAAGGTAAGAAAATAAGATGAAAAATACAAAGAAAAACAAACAAATCAGACATTCCATTGTCAAAGTGCTGAACAAAGCTGCCTTATAATATGATAGGAGTATAAAAGAAAGTCGCCCCAAAGTCAAAGGTTCTTTTCCATTCAGATCACAAGAGCTCCGCAAGCTATGTGGAACTAATATATTTGCCCTTCTGTGCACTGAAACAGTGCTGAAGCTCTAGGCATGGATGCAACACTGCAAAGCAGAATAGAATTGCTTTAAAACCAGAGTTATTCCCCACTCAATAATAAGACATTTGATATCTTCCAGGGAATTATAATGTGGTTGTAAAAATGTTTTCCCAGTCTGACACTTAAATATTCAATCCTGCAGCACATTTGTTTTCATAATATTTGAAAAACCCCTTTGGTTCTCTTTCAAATTGCAGTAGTGCAAATGAAAAAACACAAATAAAACTAAAAAAAAAAAAAAGGAACTTACTGATTTCAGGTGTTCTTCCACACTTTTCTAACTCAAACATTTCATTGGTTTTTGAAACGCAATTTTGCAAGCCCTCTGAATCCACCCTGTAGTGGTTGCGGACCAGTACTTTTGGCTACTCAGGGAAATAAACACTTTAAAATAACTAAATGCATCATTTTGGAAAAACTGCTCCTGCACATGTTTAGCCACAATGCACTCAACCAAAAATGTCAGACAGTTTTAAAATGGGAACATGTGGAAGCAGCACTCAGACATATAATAATAAGCCACAACAAGGGTTTGCATTAGCAGATTGCTGGTACACCTCTTGGATGTGATGGGATCCTGGAGACCAAAGGCTGAGACACTTCAGTATCTTCAGAAGTGGGTTAATAGCACACTGTTGTACATCTTGACATGATTAATTTGTCTTAAATGCAGCTTGCTGCTAACATATTTCATTCAACTCTTTAGAGTTTCATATACTGTATCTTTTCACTATGAACAATAAAGACCAGTAGAAGAACAAGAGGAAAAAATAGCTGTGATTTTCAACATACTCTCTTGTTTGTAACAATTTTTCTTCTCAGAATTCTTGTTTTATTCAGTCCCTTTTGATGAATTCTTTCTGCTCCATGAAGCTGGCCTGTTGTCTCAGTAGTGCTTTAAGATGCAATAGCTATTATAAAAAAAATCAACTGTCAATTTGGAATATTGAAGAGATTGACTTCAGCTTTTTCTTGTGTAAATGCAACTATTAATGCTCACTCTTATTATAGGCTCACTGTTATATTTCACTGTAAGTTCCACACGTTAGAGATTTAAAACTGCCTTACACTTAAGGTTCTGCAAATGTTTCAGGTAGATTTAACTTGCTGAAGATGCACAGTCTATTCAAATGACGTGTCTCATCATGTGCCAAGAACTCCTCTTGGCTCTCCAGTTCTTGAGACTGTACATAAGTCTCATGTACATAGTAGGAGCAAGATTTTCATTTTCAGAGTAGATATATGCTTAGAAGTGGCTTCCACAGAGGTACCCAAAGTATAGACATATCAGAAGTATTTTGTAATCTCCCTTACTCATTCTGTTTATGCTCAGTTAAAGAACTGCAAATTTTGTGAGAAAGTCGTCTATATTGTCTCTACAAAATGCTTCCCACAGAAACTGTAGAGTGGTGAAATTACGCACACTTGATTTTAATGATTTTTTTGTTCATGGTCACAGAAGTGGCCTGTGTCCAAAGAATGTCTGACAGTAAGCCTGAAAGTACACATTTAATTTTGCTGGAAGACTAAGGGTGAGGTTTTTCTCACCTGTTCTCTTAGTCTGAATGACTCCCTGTTGTGGCTTAACCCCAGCTGGCACCTAGAACCATGCAGCCACTCACTCACTCCCCCAGTTTAGATGGGGAGTAAATGGGAGAATCGTGACTAAAAGTGAGAAAAAAACTTACGGGCTGAGATAAAGACAGTGTAATATGTAAAGCAAAAGCTGTGCACACAAGCAAAACAAAACAATGAATTCATTCACCACTTCCTATTGGCAGGCAGGTGTTTAGCCATCTCCAGGAAAGCAGGGCTCTGTCACACGTAATGGTTACTTGGGTAGTCAAATGCCATAGATTTGAACATTCCCCTCTTCCTTCCCATACTTATATATTAAGCATGAAATCATATGGCATGGAATAGCCCTTTGGTCAGTTGGGGTCAGCTGTCCTGGCTGTGTCTCCTCCCAACTTCTTGTGCCCTCCCAGCCTGCTTGCTGGCAGGGCAGTGTGAGGAACACAGCTTAGCAGCAACTGAAAACACCAGTGCACTATCAAAGATATTTCTCATCCCAAATCCAAAACACAGCACTATACCAGCTGCTAATAAAAAAGTTAACTACCCCAACTGAGACCATGACACTCCCTCTGATGGTCAATGGAAGGAGGATGTCACCTCTGGAAAGTGACACATACCATCCTAAAATATAACTTTGTACATTGAATAAAGAGAGGTTCTAGTTGCCATTTAGATGTCTAAAGATAAATCAGATGAACCCGTATCTATAAATCTGTTTATATCATCTGAACTAGCAGGTTTAAAAATGTACTTCAGGAAAGAGTTTCCTATGTAGCCTATTTCCTATTTAATTAAAATGTAGGAAAAACAAAGATATACTGTCTCTGAAAAGGAAGCGGAAACTGCAAATGTATCTGCTTAATGAGATAGAACCATGTCAAAGGATCAAAGTAAAGTTTTTAAGTATTTACATCTTTGTGGTTTGACAGACTGTCCATTATAATTAAAGCAAGAAAAACCCACAGGATTACAGTATCAATCCTACAAAGGAGGATACCATTCTTCCAGATGTCATAAGCAAATGCTATACTGGCTAATATCAGTTCATATAGTAAGGATCAATATTTGCATCCTGCTTTTCCAGTAGTGTGAAATTACACTAACTGGTTATATTGCAATGGTTCTCCTAAATGGCTGAAGAAAAACATGTATGTGTTCTCAAATTGCAATTAATTTTTAGCCAAGTATAAACAAAATAAAGAATCAATTTTAATGTGCTATAATCTACTAAATTAATGTCTGGAAAACAAGGATTCATCTTCTGGGCTGCCATCCTAACTGCAAAGTCTTTGTAAAATACCTGGCTCAGCATGTACTGTTTACTCAATGAGGGCAGGAAATGCCCAGTGGCATTCTTTTTCCTCGTTTAATATGAAGGAGACTGAGAATGTAAGAAGTTGAGTTTTCCTTGAGCCATATACTTCTGTGAGTGCAGGTATACACCGGGAGGTTCCTAGCAGGCTGATACAAGGATGAATTCCTTTCTTTTCCTCCAACTTTTTAGTGCAAGCTTGTTACAAAAAGTTTTCATTACTTTTTCTGGATGAAGAATCTAAATATTTTAAAAGTTCTTTGGTTTATGTAATTTAAATCTGTACTGTCTTCATATTCTGTGAACTGCATTTTGACCTTTGAAAGCACCTTCTTGTGTGCAAAGACAACAACCATTTTAATTTGAGTGAGGCTAGAAGACAAAACACATACCAGTTTCTCACATGGCGATGTCTTTTTCATTACACTCATTTTGCAGCTTTTATTGTCCAGGAGAACTCAACACAGATTCAGATTCTGACTTGGAGTTAACACAGACACTCTGAAACAGATCCTAAGTACGTATAAATCAGCATAGATGATGCTGAAGTGAGTGGAACAGTATCTCATGGCTGAGAAGGGTCTGGTCAAAGGCTTCTCTGTTGTTTCTTTTAGAACTGAAACCAAATGTAAGTTTACTAGAAAACATTCAAACACAAAACAAATCCCAACACCTTTTATTCTGCCAGTCAGGATGGATTCAGCAGGAGGGGCTAACAGAACTGTAGACCCATGAACGTGGCCTTGTCTCATGCACACTCCACGTCTCCAGATGGCAGGAGAAGATGTGCTTCTAAATTGCCAACAGCAATTTTGTGGCTATGTGCAGTCCTGGTAGTAATAAGAAAATTAAAAAGAGAATGGCAGAAATGGCTGTTTTTCTGAAGATCTTGCAATGAGACAAATGTCAGTATTTTTTAATCAATCTGGCAAAACTAAAATGTTGTCAATAAAGTTAAACTATGGGGCTGGTAAGAAAAAATCTTGGCCTCTTCCTCCACGTGCGACTCAAAAGTTAGCAGTATCGAGTCTAATAATAACTTCTCCCAGAGTAGTAACAAAAATGGTTGTTTATTAAATACAGTTTGAGCTGTAATGCTGTCTGTAACACTCAGTGAAAATAAAAGTGGTATTTGTTAAAATATGTTCATACTATTGAAATTACAGCATTATGAAGTTTTGCAGAATCCATGTGGGATTATCATATTGTGTATTTACTTTCCTAATAAAATTCAATCATAAAACTAAGAAAATTGTCAGCCTACAATATACAAAAAAGTAAGACAATTTCTCTAGATGATTTTCTGTAGATGGCAAATATTTTTAATAAATGAGAATAAGCTACTTTACAGGTATCCATTTTTACCATTTTTACTTTTAGCTGAAAATGTCTGATCAAATATTTTCCAGAATTTCCTTTAGTACCTCCAGGGACCTTTGAATCAGACCCTGAACTAGTCTTTTTCAGACAGTGAGGGAGTACACTGTACACTAGCATCCTACAGTGTAGGTAGTAGTTACAATTTTTAGAAGGTGTTTACTGTCCCAAATATTTTTCTTTATGTTGATATATAAAGTTATTCTTGCACAAGCTACTGAAGCAGCAGATTACTGTCAGCTGGTAACTTTTTCCTCTCATTGCGTTTAGTTAGAGGTCAGACTATGCTAAGCTAGTTTCATTTCTTGGTAGAACATTTTATTAGGAAGTGAAATAAATTGGATATGATTTCTGCATACAAGTTTGGTCAACATTAGCTAGATGGGGCTAAATCATTGGAACCTGAGTGCATCGTTAAGTAGAAAAGGGGAAGGTTTGACTATCAGATCATTTCTTCATTTCTTTTTCTGAAGAACTTTCAGCCCAGCATTTCCAGCAGTTTCATGTTAGGATGTAGTCTTAATGGACCACAAACTTAAACGTCCTACTGATGGTTTTTCTGTACCCTGCCTTTCTTTTTAGAAGGTTCTTTACATCACTGATCCTACTTCCAGATCTAGGCATTGTGCAGTGGAACAGAAAATCCTCCAGCTTTGGTGTTGTTTGGAACTTACAGACTTAGAGTCAATATGGTAAAAAAATTGGAATTAGATCTGTCTGGATTTATTTCTCAGATGTATCAAATGAAACCACTTTCAATACAATTATTAACTGGTAATCATTTAAAAGGAAAGAAAGAATGCAAACAAGACAGAATAATTGTACTAGCAAAATTAGAACATCTTGAAATTTTATTCTAAGAGTCAAAGCCTGTACATCATAAAAACCATTCCTAAAAGTACCTACAGTGAATAAGAGCTTTGTGCCTTTGTGTTCTTGTGATATGTTGTAAGAATCCAGGGGTACCATAATTAAGTGCCACTTGCCAATATTTTCCAGTACTGTGTAAAGTTAACTGCACATATAAAACATATTGTCTCCTGCTGCTGACTTTTTATTGTCCTGTGTCTGTATTAAATGCTGGACTGGTATGCTTAAGGATATAATTTTCTGCAGGAAACCACAATAAGGTCTGGGAATAATTGCAACACATGATCAAGATTAAAAGATCAAATTTTGCAAAAACATTTTCACATTTTTATCAAAACGGTTTCCCTAAATACAGTAATTCTAATGATCATTTTGCATATGAAGATAAATGTTAGTAAGAGTAGCTGACATGTAATGTTGCCACACACCAAAACAGTTTTATAATGTTTGATCAAGCCATGATATTACCTTGTTGTCTGGTTCAACACTCATCTTGAAAACCATTTTGTTATAACATTTTACAATCCTTCTTGCCACAAACAGTTTGGCTTTAAAGAGTATGTGTTAGATATGTAGTTTGGCTCAGTATTCCACTGATGCTGGTAAAACTGTTCTTGAGGACAATTGCCAGCCCTGGAGATCTATACAAGACATGGTCGAATACAGTCTGCCTTCCATTATAGTTTGTTTCAATGGAGATTTTCTTTCTGATGTTACGAGGTCAGGAGAAAAAAGTTGCTTTATTCAGGCGGCTTCCTCTTCTTTGTTTTATTCAGAAGGCTTCCTCTCCTTGATACGAAGTGGAAGGTGACCCTAGCCTCCCTGACCCTTGCCATTTTGCACAAAATTCTCTTTGAAATATTTTTTCTTTTCTTTGAGAGGGAGAAGAATTGATTTATGGTTCCAATGTTTCACAGACAATTCAAACCAAGTCCACAGCAACAGAACAAGCAAGACTGTAATCCATACAGCATGTGCCATCTGTAGAGGATGTAATTGCAATAGTGTTATAACCTCTCTCTGTGGGCCAAACATGTGGAACATTCTCTAGATGTTATGTTCGGCTGAAAATGTTTAATGTCGTGGTATTTTGAATTGGGACGAACATCCAGTAACAATGTACTGTTCCTAAGCACTGAACAACTGTATCAAACACAGCATTTGAAGATGGGCTTGTAAAACACCAGAGCTTATAAACCCCATACAGACCTCCTTGGGGTCAGAATGGAGAAGCTGCAATTCAGAGCTTTGCTATGAGATTCATGAGTTACACTTAACTGTGTTTAGTCAAACTAATTCATCTTGATCTGAGGACTTAATGCTTACCAGTGGATCCTGTTGGACTAAAGAAATAAAAAATGAGCTGTTACTTTCTGTAATGGGCAGAGAGCAGAAAATACTGTTTGCTATTAAAATGCATTGCTTAAAACAATGGATAAACTTAGAGAAGTAATAATTTTTAATAACAACACCTTAATTGCTATTTGTTGCCACAGAAGCTCCTATCAAGATTATGGACATTTTGTGGAAGGAAGTGGCACGTGATTAAAACAGTACTTCTGAAGAGATTGAAGTCTTAAAATGGCCCGGTCCACCTTTAGCCTTATGAAAGTTAGGATCCTGTCCAGGCTGGATACTTAGGCTTCTCTTGTAGCTAATGGGGAGACAGCTGAATTCTCAGGGCACACATTTCAGGCTGAGAGAATGTGCTGAAAACATCCCTGCCACACATGTTTCTGTCTGTGGCAGGAGGAAAAGGCTGCAGTATGGGAAGAAGAAATTAATGGGAAAGACTTCTTAGACAGAACTGTGCCCAAGTCTGCAGTTTCAAGAGAAATATTCACAATTCAGCATTTGATTCTATAAGAAATGTCAGCATTTTTGATGGGCAGGACAATAAAACAGAACAGACTTGAACACAGATTTTTTATTTCCTTGGTAGATGATCTAACCTGTAGTTTAGTCTAAGCAGTAAGTTAATCACCAAATGGGCCATAGTTGGGTCAAGGGCATTGTAGAATTTTCATACTAGCCAGGGGCAACTAACTACTGTGAACTACCAGAAACAAAAATATACAACCAATTGTTACTCTTTTAATTTAACCAGTTAAATTAAAAGTATTTAGTTGTTTCCTTAGTAATTGCAACAGCGATGTGATGGACAGAGAAAGGGGGAATGTTCCACAAGGGTGGATGAATCCCTGAAAAGGTCATACTTACCAAAGTTCTGAAAACAGTGTTCTGAGGGATAGATAAACAGCTCTGCCAGTCACTGTGTTGTGGAAGACAGCAGCCTTTTTTTTTGTTGATTTGGTTTTGCTGATGTAAGATCAGCTGCCCGAATCCTCAGCTCACATGAGTACCTCACACAGAAGAAAAGCATGTTTAGGAGGGAGCTTGAAACCAAGATGGTGGATCACAATAAGAGGCTCATGGTGTATGGAATCTTGACCAAAAAGAGGAAAGCATCTATGGAATTTAAGCAGCAACCAAATGAATTTTGTCAGATTACAAATTTTGATGCATGCACCTATCATCTGCCACAGATGTATTTTTGAATCTTTATTTTAGCCATTTTTATTTATATCTGGCTCTGCACATCTTGCAAAGGTCATATATACCCTGGCAGCTGAGATTTGAGGTCAGAATTCCAGTCCAGTGCCTTACCCACAAGATTATCTTTATGCTTAGACACTAGAGACATCTTTTGAAAAGTTTGGTCTGTGGTTAAGATTGCAAACAGATTTCCTGTCTTCTACAGTAAACATTTCAAAGAGGGATAGCTTTTGGTTTGAGGTGACATGAGGATCTAGCACTCAACAGTTGCCCTTCAGAAGTGCAGCATAAGGCTGTAATAATACATTTAATATGAGTTTTCTCCTGTTCTCTTCAGCTTAGGCTGGAAAGAGAATTTCATTCTGTCAAAGCCAAATAAAATAGAGGTTTCGTATTATTTAACCTGTGTTCCTCATCTGAGGTTCCTTAATGCTTCGGTGCTCATATGACTCTAAGAACACGCTGAAAACCGCTTGAAAAACATGCTTGTTTGAGCCCCTAAGTTCAGCATTAAATAATTGCAAAACTAACTAGTCATTTTGTAATTAAAGACATGCTTTTAAATCACATCAGGACACCAGCCTCAGCAACTTCGTTTCAGCATCAAGCAGGTTTCAGTAAGGCACTGTTTATATTCAGCAACCTGCTCTTAGCATGCACTCTAATATCAGAACCTCCGTAGATTTCTAGTCCCAAAGATAAGCTAATCTTCATACTGCTCGTTTATCACCCAAACAAAATCCAATGTGTTTTGAAGATCTGTCTCACTTCCAATCCCTCCTGAACCCCTGTATCATGAGTATCTTAACATTTTGTTTTACTGGAACAGTGGCACAGAAAACACCTTGGTGTGTAGTGGAAATTTTAGCAGATATATTTAAAATGTTTTCTAAAACACATCTTAAAGAATTGGAGACTGCTTTCTTTTTATCTATAAATTTTACAAAAAGTTACAGAGCTCGCAGCTGATGACTTGCTGATTTTATTCAATAGGTTAACTGGATGTCCCAAGTATCTTTTTTAGAGTAAAAAGGTATAGCCTATCTCTAAACAACAGAAAATTATTTTATTTTTTTTTGGTCAGAAATAGTATTTCTTTTGTTTGTTTCTGTGAATAATGTGAACAGACAATGATGCTCTGCTCTGCATATGGGGGATTGACATTGCAGGGTGCAGGTGTAGAAGTGTATGGGATCTGAGCTTAAAGAAAAGAAAGCTGAGTAATACATTACTTATAAAACTTACCTAATAGCTAACTATTGACCAGTTCTGAAGAACAGATAAACAAGACAGTTTCTTAGTAGTTGGCCTTGCAAGTAGAATTCAAAATGTGAATGAAGGATATGAGTTTCCTAAAAGTTAACGGGAAGAATTTGGGGTGCACTGTGATTCTTGATGGCCTGCACATCAGTGTGGTGGAGCCGAAGCTGACTCAAGGAAGAAGTACCATGGATCTCCTGGCCATACATACATCTCCTCTGCTTTCAATGTGTGTGTGAGAGTAGGTTCACAGAGCAGAACCAGTCCCTTAGAGTAAGAGGCTTTATACCTCAAATGCCATTGACTTTGTGTCTACTTTTTCTTTTAAAACACGGCTGGGGAAGAAAATAGTCTCACCAGTCACCTTTCATATAATAATCAGTGGGTACTTACCCTCTGGCTCCTAAAAAATGTGATATAACCATCATTTTAAAAGGTGGACATTGTTCCACCCCTCACTGTGAGGATTTCTACTGTAGAGCCAAGGGACAAAATTGTTGTGGCTAGAGAGGAAGGAAGAAAGGAGAATCTATACCCATTTCAAGGATGAGGATGTGATCAGGGACAGAAAGAATCCTAGGTTCTGCTCCTTGGTTCCAGGATATTCTTTACATCAAAAAGCAGCTTGATGTAGGCATAATAGCCACTATAAATTGGCTAGAATTGGACATATCATCACAAGGAGAATGACAGAATGAAATTCAAACTTCTTGCTAACCTTCAAATCCCTTCTTCAAAGCATAGCAGTGCTAGAGTAGCTCGGACTAAGCTGCCGTAATGTCTTTTAAAGACAGCATGATTTTAATGAGGAATGTTGTTTCAGCAATGTTCTTTTTCACTTCTGACTTTTGGGTGGCATGCAATGATGAAAACTCTTTGCATTTGTCTCCTCTGTTGAGTTCAAGATTAGCATCCTGAAATGTGACACTAATTTTTTATAGAAAGCTTCCAGAATCATAGAAACTTTAGGTTGGAAAAGACCTTTGAGATCATCAAGTCTAACCATAAACCAGATATTTAAAATGCGATACCTGGGATCTCTGGGATTCCTCCAGATTATTATACATGGAGCTACTGGTCTGTTAGACACTTGGGCCTGGCAAGTGTTAAAGAAAGTAAACACATTACACATGTTACATGTTAGAGTAAACTAACTAAAGTAAACACACCTATATGAGGTTTATATGAAAAGCCAGCCAATTTAGCTTGACTCTTACTTTATGGATCTCAAGAATCAAACCTGTTAACTAAATTTGTAGAGCAGAACTATATAGGAGGTAGATAGGACTCTGTAGAGAGTATGGTTGGAGGGCAGAGAGAGAGAATTTTGAGTTCTGGATAGAGAGAGGAATTTTGGTTCTGGATAGAAATTATCAGCATCTCGGTTAATATTTATCTGCACTGATTCGGTGCTTTCCATGCAGTCCTCTTTTCCACAATCAAGTAAACTAGGGACAAACGGTGAAACTAACTCAGTTAAACTGATATAAAATGAGGTCACAAATGGTTGAAAACGATCTTACCTATCGTTCACTGACTAAATGAATGCATATAGGAAATGGACAAGGACTAGCTTGGCAAACGCAAGAAACAAGTTGGGGACACCGATGCAAGTAATGTTTATTCATAAAAGAGGCAAATGTCATTCCACAAAGTTATTAAAAGCATGTCACTTGTTAGATTTAGGATGTGTTTATTTCATGCTACCTGGTATTGGTGAACACTTTTTGGGAAAAGACATAGAAATTGGAGATAGCTTATCATAAATAGTATGGATGATAAGCAGTTTAGAAAACATGATCTCCAAAGCAAGTATGTAAGAATTTCACTTGTTTAGTCTGGAAAAGAGAAGAATGAAGAAGCAATATGATAACAGGCTTCAAATGCATAAAAGGTTATTGCAAAGAGATGGTGATCAACTCTTTTCATCCCTGCCAAAGACAGAACATGAATTAACTTATAAATTAATTTGTAACAAAGACCATTTATATTAGATATTAAGAAAAACTTTAATGTCAAAATGTCAATTCAACACCCAAGCAGGATACTTGAAGAAGCAGCAAAATATCCATAAATAGATATGTTGAAACTGTTAGATGAACTTCTGTCAGGGATGGTCTGAGTAATGGACTATAGCTTAGACAAAAGGTCTGGAATAGAAAATTATCAGTTTTATATCTCCAGCTCACTGATAAAAGTAATAAGTACTAGGCAAATAGAAAATTAACTGTAAATCTTCAGAGAAATTCAGTAATTCATTGCTTGGTTGTTTTACGGGATAAGCTGCTAAATTTAGTATGTGACTCATTATTAATGATTCATAAGCAACAAAACCAGCATGGATTTTTCTTATTTGTTACGTTCCTACAGCATGCCATTGTCTTAATGACTACATGAATAATTTTCAGCCCATTTGCAGACTCAGTGGAAATGGAGATGTGAACCTACGTTCAGCAAATTAGGCATATAGATTATAGGTTTGTTTTTCTTAATCCTTTGGACTCTTTGGGAACTATCTACACAGAGTACATTCAAAAGTATTAAATTAAATCAGATTCCTTATATGCGTAGCATACAAAATTGTAATTATGAAAGGCATGTGGGATAACTCAGGGGTATATAAGCCAGCCAGCATTATATAATTCCTGCTAGAGGATTTATGAACCAGAGAATGAAAGCATAGTAATAGCTAATAGGCCTCAAAGGAAATTTGGATCTTATGAAGTAAATTACATTTTCTTTAATAAGATAACAAGTTTGATATATAAAAGTAACCGTGTAGATATACTACATTTTATAAACTTTCAATTTAGCATCATATCATATTGCAGTTACAAAAATCAGCGTTATGGGATAGCAGTAAAACACATGTTAAATGATATACCAATTGGCAAAAAGTAGCAATCAGAGAAAAAACAACCAAATAGAGGGTTTAGACAGGAGTTTCAGAAGTGAGCATATTTGGCCTGAAGCTATTCAGGATTTTAATCAATGACCTGAACATATGCATAAACTTCTTACATATCTGTACAAACTAATTTCATAAAAAAACATGCTGTGGCAAAAGGGGAACTAGCCTCATCCTCAGACTTACAAGTAGGAGTGATAAAACCAGAAAGTTTTGCTACTATATGGTAGGATACCGTAGACACTATAGATGTTTCCACATAATGTCTTAAGCAGCATCAGAGAAGGAGAGATGTGCCTGATGCTGAGCAACTGAAAGAATTCTGTCTATATAGAAACACTGAGAGTGGCTTGTTTCTTTTCCTTCACAGAGAGTAAAACACTGGGTATCACTTTTAGCTCCAGTGGAAAAAGTTAGAATTGAAACTAAGGTTCACATCTCTGGACTCACTCCAACAGGTTTATGTCCTTCTTATGTTGGCGGTCCTGTAGCTGGAAGCAGTACTCCAGGTGGGGTCTCACCAGAGAAGAGCAGAGGGGCAGAATCACCTCCCTCGACCTGCTGGCCACACTTCTTTTGATGCAGCCCAGGATGCAGTTGGCCTTCTGGGTTGTGAGCACACATTGTTTGCTCATGTCCAGCTTTTCATCCACCAGTACCCTCAACTTCTTCTCCTCAGGGCTGCTCTCAATCCTTTCATCCCTCAGCCTGTCTTGATATTGGGCATTGCCATGACCCAGGTGCAGGACCTTGCACTTGGCCTTGTTGAACATCATGAGGTTCACATGGGTACACTTCCCAAGCTTGTCCATGTCCCTCTGGATGGCATCCCAACCCTCAGGCATGTAATCACATCACTCAGTGTTGTCAGCACACTTGCTGAGGGGGTACTTGATCCCACTGTCTATGGCATTGATGAAGATATTGAACAGTACTTGTCCCAACATGGGCCCCTGAGGGAAACCACTTGTCACCAACTGCCATCTGCACATTGAGCCATTGACCACTACCCTCTGCATTCGACCATCCATCCATTTCCTTGTGCACTCAACAGTCCACCCATCAAATCCCTATCTCTCTGATTTAGAGAGAAGGATGTTGTGAGGGACCATGTCAAAAGCCTTCCAGACCATGTCAAAAGCCTTCCAGAAGTCCAGTAGACAACATGCGTAGCTCTTCTCTTACCCACTGATGTAAGCACTCCATCATAGAAGGCCATGACATTGGTCAGGCAGGATTTGCCTTTGGTGAAGCCATGCTGGCTGTCTCGATTCACCTCCCTGTCCTCCATGTGCCTTAGCATAGCTTCTAAGAGAATCTGTTCCATGATCTTCCCAGGCACAGAGGTGAGGCTGACAGGTTGGTTGTTCCCAGGGTCCTCCTTTCTACCCTTTTTAAAAAAATATGGGTGCAATGCTTCCTTTTTTCCAGTCCCCGGGGACTTGACTTGACTGCCACGACTTTTCAACTATCATGGGGAGTGGCTTTGGCAGCTGCATCAGCCAATTCACTCAGGACTGTGGGATGCATCTCATCAGGTCCCATAGATTTCTATATGTTCAGATTCCTCAAGGGGTCTCAAACCTGATCTTCTCTTACAGTAGGAGGGACTTTGCTCCCCCAGTGCCTGCTTTATGGTCAATCAACTGGAGATGTGTCAGGATAGAGGTTGCCAGTGGAGACTGAGGCAAAAATGTTTTGAGTACCTCAGCCTTCTCGTTGTCCACTGTTATCAGTTTGACACCAGTCTTGTGCATCAGGGGCCGTATCCTTTCTTTGACCTTCCTTTTCTTGCTGACCTACCTGTAGAAGCCCTTATTATTCTTTGTGTCCCTTGCCAAGTTCAGCTCCAGTTGTGCCTTGGCCTTCCTGACCCCCTCCCTAGACAACCGGGCAATGCCCCGATAGTCTTCCCAGGATACCTGTCCCTCCTTCCACTGCCTGGGCATTTCCTTCTTTCCCTTTAGTTTGACCAGCAGATCTCAACTCAGCCATGCCAATCTCTTGCCTTCCTTTCCTGATTTCTTACTCCTGGGGAACGAGAGTTCTTGCGCTTTATGGAAAGTGTCCTTAAAGATCTGTCAGCTCTATTCTGTTCCCTTGTCGCTTAGGGCATTTTCCCAGGGGGTCCTATTGATCGACTCCTTCAACAGCTGGAATTTTGCTTTCCTAAAATTCAGGGTTCTGACTTTACTCTTTGGCTGACCCGTATCCCTCAGGACTGTGAACTCCAACAGTGCATGATCACTGCAGCCCAAGCTGCCTCCAATTTTGATATCACTGATGAAGTCACTTGCATTGGTGACCAACAGGTCCAGTATTGCATCCCCTCTAGAAAATACTCCCTGCATTTTCTACTTCAACCTTTTTCCTCTTGTGTCTTGACTTCATTATTTTTTTCTGATCTTTTCTCTCCTCTTCTTTATATTGGTCTTTGTAGGTAGCAATACTTAGAGCATATGGGTGTTCTTACCTGAACATGTAATATAGAACACTGACTACATCAACCCTATTTGCCCTTTTTGCACTGTGTAAACTACTTTCATTCTTGCTTTACGCTGCCATTCTTCCAAAGAGTGAATTCTGATGTTGCGTGGCAACTGAGAACAGCTGCCAAAATGAAGAACTTCTTCCCTAATGGATTTTCTAAAGCATGTTCAATGATAGAGAACATGCATGCTAAACCGTCTCAGTGTCCTCTGTAGAAGTGCCTAGGTTGGCAAGGGCTCCATACCATGTGCCTGGGTGAACATAGACTGCTGCATAGTCCCACAGTCAATGCTGTGGGTTCGTACAGTACTGACTATATGCATTTGCAGGGAAGAGTAAGAGTGAGAGTGTGTCTTATTCAGATCTACTTAGGTGGCAAGAAATCTGTTGTGGATTTCATGCTCAATAAAAAAAGACAGGAAACAGCAGAAGATTTCTATGTATTGCAATAGTACTGCCAGCTGTCCTCTGTTTAATTAGGGCCGTCCTTGTTACATGGTGCTTGTTTTAAATGTGATCTGGCTCAAGTTAAGAAAATTCTCCATATTTACATAAAACACAATAATGTTACCAGTAAAATGTTTACAACACGGACAGTCTGGGAGGGACTGAAACAAACAAAAATCACATTTAATTTAATAATTAGAACCAAATAGCAATTTGCTTCTAGGGCTGGATTTGAAGAAAATTTGAACTTCTCCCTCAGGCTTAGGCACTGTCCAAAACTTAAATTGAACCTTTTCTGTGAGGTTCTGCAAAGTTAATTTAACTCATTCTTCCCAAGACTGCTTATTTACACTGCCATGTTTCCTGGTCTAGCCACTTTTAAATTCTTCTGTTGCTTTTGTGATATGACACCTGTCCTTGCCCAGCAGTTTCTTGCAGTGATCCCCTATGCATAAAACTCCTTATATCACCATGCTGCACTTAGGACATAACTTCTAAGTAAAGATTAAGGCTCTAATTGTGCTCTACAATGCTGATACGATCCCTTTTATTCTCAGGTAATATAGTTCTGAGCTAAATACTTGTTTAAAGAAGAAGTAACTAGAGGTAAAACATTTTCAATAAAAGTTTCATGCTCTAGATCTAGCCACTCCCCCCTTCCTGCAGCTGTTGGGCGGCACAGTTAATCATGTCACTTCTGAACAACACTGAGCGTTTATGTTGGTCATTACAGTGCATTGGCAAGGTTCATCTTATGTTTCTCTGAAATACATGTAGCAACAGCAGCAGATAAGATTGGTGCTCATATGGGTGAAAAAAAAAAAAACAACATAATGAGTTTGGCAGGAAACCACAAGTGGTATAAGTCTGTGTGCATGAGTGTGGTATTTATGACTACTGGGTATAAATATTGTTACATGTTAAATACATTAACATAGAATTAATTTAATAAAAAAGAGTTTAGGATGTGTATCATACTGTATATTTTATGACATATCTGTATCTTGTTCATGCTACAATTAACTGGAACAATAATTTTACCCTCTTTCCCATGTATTTTAGTTATGCTGAGTCCTTGTCATGCTTGCAGAGCCTAAGTAATAACAGAACAGTCATGAACATTGTATATTTTCCCTCTTCCCTAGAACAGCCCTTCTTTTCAGGGCTTGTATCAAATGATACAGAGTGTGAGAAGAAACTGTGTGTCTGAGCTGTCCCTATTAGAAATAGAGAGGCTCTATGTAATGCAGAGTCAGTCTGCCATTTGATTAACTACCACATTTTAAAACACAACAAAAGAAAATAAACATAAAATGAACACTACAAATTATTAAACTGCCATCAGGTCAAAAACTTGCATTAAATAGAACAAATTGATTTACTGGTTAATTTATAGTGCTGTTAGTGAAAGCTGAAATAACTAAAGATTCTTGATTGGTACCCGTAAGTCAACTAATACTAGGAGATAGCACGTTTCAAGAACCAGTGGGTTAATGGAGAGGTTTATTCACTGTGACATTATTCTTGCAGGGACCATTGAAAAATATAGCAACTATCTATGAAAATTATCTGTTGCTTTTTGTGCAAGTTACTAAATGTCAAAAGGAGGTGGATATTGACCTTTGCATATTGTAACTGCCCAGGTCATTTCCTGTAATCAGCGTGCAATGGAAGCTTGAGTCAGACCCAGATTTCATCTCTCTGTAATGGTTAGTAAAAAGGGATGAAATACCATCATGCTGACATTTCCTGGAAGAGTTTGTGCTCTGCTGAAAAAACTTACAGTTGGGCTGCTTTTAGTCATTCTGATTTCTTTTAGTTAGAAAGATTTTAGCTACTTATGTTCTTTCCTGTTCAGCACACACTTGTGTAAAGTAGTTGGGCCAGGGGGAAGGGGGAAACTGGATGGCTCTGGGTGTTTTTTTATATGATCTCTACATGTTATGGGCTTGAATTTGAGCCTGTTGTTAATAATTAAAAGTTATGACTGCAGCTGACTGCCTAGGTTTTTTTATAGGTTTAGTTGATGGTTCATAGAAGCATAGAAAATATTGCTATAAGGGACCCTGGAAGAGAGCTAGTCCATCCTCCTGTCTGTGGCAGAATCAACAAAGTAAACCATTCCTGATAGCTCTTACATGCTTGAAACTCAGAAAGAAAGCTGTACAACCATCCTAATCAATTTACTTCAGAGCCCTTAGCGTTAAGAAGATTTTCCCAGATATTTAAACTTAAATTTCCCTTACTTCAGTTTGATAATTTTATTCTTAAACTATCTGTGGTGAAAATAGGGATACTTTATTTATCAACATAATAGAATAGCCCAACTGGACATGTATCAAAAATCAACACAACCAGTTTTGACTGGTCCCAACATATTTGAAGAACTTATCTAATCTAATCTATCTGGAGAGGAACCCTTTACAGGGGCATGTAGTGACAGGACAAGGGGTAATGGCTTCAAACTGGAAGAGGGCAGATTTAGATTAGGTATTAGGAAGAAATTCTTTACTGTGACGGTGGTGAGGCACTGGAACATGTTACCCAGAGAAATTGTGGATGCCCCATCCCTGAAAGTGTTCAAGGACGGGTTGGATGGGGCTTTGAGCCACCTGGCCTAGTGGGAGGTGTCCCTGCCCATGGCAGGGGGTTGGAACTAGATGATCTTTAAGGTCCCTTCCAACTCAAACCATTCTATGATTCTATTATTCTAATGGTTCTAGTAATAGAGCAGCTTCCCCAGCGGAAGCAGTTCTACCTCAAAGTCAGATGAGGCTAAATGTGCAGGGTGGTAGAGAAATGCTGTCCTATGATGGTCACAAACATTACGGCTTTTGAGAAGAGCTCAGTTTCTAGGATTATCAATCCAGGATTATTTTGCAGAATTCGTTACTGGATACCTCTTTCATTGCAGTTTGATTTAGTAATCTCATATAAATATTTTGGCCAGAAAAGTTTAAGTATTTCTTATGTAGTGCTATAGTATCTTGATTTTCTTGGACGCAGATATTACATGTAGAGTAGAAGCTGAGGGTCTGACTTTCTCAAATATGTTGTGTCTATGTCTCACAAATGACTTCGGTACATGCAGTCAGCCTGAGTGTAGTTGGGAGTGCCCAGCTACTGCAGCACTACTTATGTGTTGATCTGCATAAAAGCAGTGGCTAGATAGGCATTTTTGTGAAGTCTAGAAGCCAAAATGCAATTATTAACATGACAAATAAAGGATGAGAACAGCCATATTGTGCCAGTTAAAAACTACTTCCTAAAGTGTTCTGTTTCCAACAGTGATCATAAAAGTGTAGCAAGAGGGATGAGCAGAATAATGAAATGGTTTTATAGTATTTCCTTAAAAGTACACTTCCAAAGTCTGGCACTACGAAGGTCAGGTACTTCCTGCGCCAAAACCTAGTGTCTTGTATTAATAGCCCTCAGCAGACAAGCTGAGAAAACTGTCTGAAGCTCACTGAAGTCCCTTATAGCAAAATAAATTGGATGGGGCTTTGAGCAACCCGATCTAGTGGAAGGTGTCCCTCGCCATGTCAGGGGGTTGGAACTAGATGATCTTTGAGGTCTTTTCCAACTCTAACCATTCTATGATTCTATGAAAATAATTTACAAGTTTGGGGGAAATCTAATATATGTAAGCCTTAAATCCAAGCAGAATACCTGTCACAAAAGTGCTGAGGAATAGTCTGCTCTTACATTTGGTCCTATGTCTCACAGGCAGTTTTCAGTAATGGTTGTGTTTGCAAGGTGCCATCTGACAGTTTTCACCTGATTTTTTTCACAAGTCGATTTTCATCTTTAGTACTTGGTATACATCGGACATGGTGCTAGAAACCTCATGCTGTGTTGCATTTCACATGCAATGACGAAAAACTGCATTTGTGTCAGGAGTCAGACAAGAAGTCCAGGGAAAATGTTACAAGAGTGAAGGGGAAGGAACACATGATTGTCACTGGTGACTTAAACTTGCTTGCTATCACTTTCTGACTCTGAACAGAATTTGCCTCACATTCTACATCTGTACATGTAATCAGAGTCAAATTTGCTGTTGCTTTAGTGTGGAGAATGGTTAAGACACTAGAGCAGTCAGGGGAGTAAGGGGCCTACCATTGCTTCTGGATAACTGACTTCCTCAATCTAGAAGCCCAGACTCATTTACAACTTGATGGTGGCTTTCAGTATGAATACAGGCTGAATCTTGCTGCAGGATTTTTTAGTGAGGTACTTTAACTGCCCTGACACTGCACCTTCCCACTGCTCCTCCCAATTACCATAAAAATGTAATAATTATGGCTATCAGCTAGACTTTTCTCTCACACTATATTGTTCACCACAGAGCATTTAAGAAGCAATCAGTTAAATAAATTAATGAATTAAATCTTATCCGTCTCTGTCAGGCAAAGGATACAGTACTCATTTAGTAGGATAAGCAGAGACATATCTCTTCTTCCAAAGCTGGAATCTTTTAGCTTAATCTATATTTAAGCGAGCGTAAACTGTACGCTTTATCAGTAGCACTCAGTAAGTCAAATTGGCTGACCATAAGGAAGAGAAAGAGGCTGACCCTTCTTTTACAAGATTGCTGATATCTCTATTCTATTTCATCGCTGAATTAAGATCCAGTCAAAGACCAGAATAGGTCATGTGTTGGCTACCAATTAAGAAAAGCAACAAAGACTGTAAATAATGATAATAATATAATATTCTTTCCTTCTGTTTCCCTTTTGTTGAGTGAACCATGGAAAGGGAAAGAAGGAGAAAGGTATATTTTCATTTGCAACGTATCTTTTGCATGGTCGTTATTATAATAGCCAATTATTATACCCTCACAATGCATATTTAACTTTTGAACCTAATTTGCATGTTTCCTAGTAAGTATATGGGTAGTTTCAGGGGAGCCAAGGGTTATCAAAACACTACAGTATAAATGAATCTCTGTGTCATGTCCTACACGGAACCAGAAATGAGTCTTACTTTTGTGGCATTAATGACACAGTACTGAAGACATCAGCTGTGCAAGCTCCCTCAGTGAACTATTTATGAATCTTGTTGTTTGGGGGCATCACAAAGGAAGAAATCATAGGAAGTTACATAACTGGATAAGAATTATACAGCACATATTTAGCAGTATAAAACTAAACTGAAAACTATAATTTTCAAAAAGATTAAATGTGAAAGTGTTTTTGGAGCTCACATTTTTAGTGCAAATTTAAAAATTTAAAATACCTCAAATGAATACTTATGCTGTGATTTCTATTTACACCCATTACCCTCATTTTATATTGTGATTTGTTAGAAATATTGCCTGAAAGGTCCCAGCCTATTGACCCTAACATCTAGAAGGTGTTTATTGAGGTTTTTTCCAGATCTGCTGTTCATGGACTAGTCTTTCTACAGTTGAATATAAATGAATATAAATAAAATAGTTTTTACAAGTAGTTAATTGTATCTGAAGCCTACTGATACGGATACTAGAAGAGCAAGTTCAAAACATTTTGTTTGTCCTAAATGGATTATTTCAGTACAATTTGGAAAGAATGTTAAACTGTGTATGTAGGGTCCTGATAAGGCAGTTCCTTTTGTGAATGCTGTCTCAACTTGTTAAGAAAGAAAAAAAAAAGAAAGAAAAGAGAAAGCTAAAATGCTCATACAATTTTGTGATGTACATTTTAGAAACATGGGGAAATGAGACTTCAAGAGTGTTTCTAATGCAAGAAAGCATACAGATTAGATGGGCATCATTCAAATAATGGATCGAAGCGATTAATTTTTCATTGCACTCAGACACACCTCATTGAATAAGGCAAGATCCTGCATGTAGAACACTGACTACAATCTGTTTTTTCAGCTTTTATAACTAAAAAAAGGTGCAGATTCAGTTGTAGACCAGTGTTCAGCCTTTTCCCAGAATTTTGTGAAGGCTGTTAGCAAATTAAAGGGTTAAAAGTTCATTGAACAATTAGTAAAATGGTTTCGTAATCAAAAAATCATATAGCATAATTTAAACCAAGCCACAGAATAGTTTGGATGGTGAAATATTACATCTGGAACTTGCATGAATAGCTACACCAAAGGTACACACACTTTATATTTCAGTAGTAACAGAGAAACTGTAATATCTTGATTCTTCATTTACTACATTATAACAAGATAAATATAGCATCTGAGCTTTGATGTAGGAGTCTGGTTTTTCTACTGTGGTACATTATCTATATACTATCAGATTGCTAAATATTTTGCACAGAACTATACAGTGGGGTGCTTTCTGCATTTTTTTTTTTTCAGACATTGCGATTCTTATAGCCTCATATTTGGAAAATGGTGTGATAGCACATGTATTTTTGATGTCACCAGCAGCTTATCCATTTATTCAATTGCATGAGTTAGTATTTTGCATTAATGAAATAATATACAGCAGCAACACTAAAGATCCTGGTGAGGAATTTCAGGAGTGTAAATTCTCCTCATTTATACTTCAGTGCTCCCCTATCAGTTACTTGAGGCTTAGTCATGGTTCCTTTATTTCGCCTTTCACAGGACCATATTTTCTTTACATTGTTGAGGCGGGCAAAGGACATACTACTTTTTTTTTTTTTTGGTGGGATTAGTGATTGAAAGGACATCAATCAGGTATCTGAGATTCATCGTGCTTCTTTAGAAAATCCCAAAACTTACTCTGAGTATGCTCCCATATAGTTAAACATGAGGTTCAAATATTTGAGCAGGTAAGTATAACTATAAATCATCATCTCATAGGTCCAAAACCAATTAATTTTTCATATTCTATTTCTTGCTTATAATGTGATGGGAAATAATTTTTTGGCATATGTTTATTATTTGCAGTTGCAGTGAAATTGTTTCCGTCAATGAGTTTTTTCTGAAAAATACCATCAATAATCACACGTTAACTAGCTGCAGCAGAAAATGTCTTTGTATATATATTGTACTTTCATTCTCCAATTTAATAGGAAATCAGGAGGATGAATTCTGCCCCACAATCTAACTTAACAGAGTAAATAATGACACTTGATACTTCAAAAGAGGGCTGTCTGCATGCATTAGTTTCAAGATCAATCCTTGAAGCAGTTGCAACTGATTGTGTTAATAGAGACAATCAGTCTCAGCATGAATTACGAAGTTGTGCTCATACACTGGTATTCTTGTATTACTAAAGCTTACTAACCTTTAGTGAACTTTATAACCTGAAATGTCTTGAATGAAGTCTTATATAAAATGTAACTATTTTTCTGTATCTTAAGTTTACTTTAAAAATGTGAGTACATGTTCTTCCTAAATCCCTTCATTCTTTCATCAAACGTGCTTGCTTTAAATTCATTGCATTTTCCACTGTATAAACTAGTTGGTTTTGAATACTTACAGGAAGAATCTAAAGCATTTGGTTGTTATTAGTATGCAGATAGCTGAGTCTCCCCCACAAAATTTAAGAAACTACAAACGTTGAAGTGATTTTTGCATTGTTTTGGACCTATATAGCACCAAAGCACACCCTGTAGTACAATGGATCTTTTCCCTTTTAATTTTTATTGTGCAGTATCATTTAAGGTTAATAAGACACACAAGGACAATACTCTTATTCTCTATTCCCCACATTTTATTATTTTTATTTAAATATACTATACATTTTTGCTCAGCAATTTTTGTTTCCCTTCTCTTTTTTAAATCCCTCCCCTTGTTTTTCTTTTGCTCAGCAGTCTGTTATGCTAAGGGTGCCAGAAAACGAGCTTATGGTTGAGGATCTGCGATCCTCTAGATAGAGTGTCTGCAGTTTGCTCCCACTACAGTGGATATTACAGTATACCAAACCCAGAGGAATCATTGATTCCTTCAAGGTTATTTTTTTTTATTTTTTTTTTCAATTTTCAGAAACCATTATTCATGTCACAAAGCACTCATGACTCACTTTGGAAAAGTGCTATTTCCCAAGTCTGGCCTCTGAGCAACCTGGTATTTTCAGTACTATGATAATATTTATGGATAATCCCTCCTCTGATCAAGTCATCTAGGTAATTTTGTCAAAAGAGAATTTCATTTGTACCCTCAATATTCTTTAAGTGGTCACCCAATACTGCATTTGCCCAAGCTCACACTGAATGTTCACTGCGGGTGGTTCATTATGTCTTGTCAGTTTTAATTACTGATTACAAATTTTAAACAGAAACTCACTTTTATCGTGGTAGTTAAGTTTTGCTGTGACCTGCAGTTACATTTAAAATCTGAAATACTTATTTTCCTTTCTAGAAAAATGTCATTTGTGAAGAAGAAAGCTGGAGATAAAGTAGCATGAAATACAATGCCAGTTATCAGCTAAAATGTTGTCTCTCAATGAATTCCTGGTTTTAAAACAGTTGACTTTATTTAAGGACAGGAAATACAATCTGACCATTTTGTATTTTATGGGAAAGCCATTATTTTTTACTTTTTTTTAAAAACAGCTAAGATTTAAATAACAGATTAAGATTGAAGTGCTGGTTAAACATTGATTTAAATAAGTTATAGAAGATTCCAACAACACCAGCCTTTATAGAGGTTAAACATTCTCAAAAAGACACATTAAGCAAGGCTCTCATTTGTACCAAAATACAGTTTCCAAACAATAAAAATAAAACCAACTTTTTCACAACAAGAAATATTGAAGATAAAACTGCAGCATCAATATAATCTCATAGTTATCACTTAAAAGTATTTAGAACAAAATAATATTATACTACTTTTGTTTCTTACTAAAGACACTGCAAAGGCTTATTTATTTATTTAGTGGAATACAATGTGAAGACAGTGGTACAAATTGTTTGATGTACTGTTTTCTATTTATCTGCTCTAACAAAATGAATCTCAATATGGTTACATTGGTGAGCTATCCAGAGCTCTCTAAAATTACAGAGTAAAGCAAAACATAAAACAAACCTTATGTACCTTTAATTCAACAGACTTCATATTATGCTTAACTTTGTTATACTGCAGTTGCTCAAGTTAAGCCATGGGACTAGTAACACTTCATAAAAATGTGCTGGATATTACGTATTTTGAGCCTTCAGTTACTATGATGGATATGAAAGGCATGCTAAAGCTGGATACCAGCACAGCTTTTTGGTTGGCTCTCATATATAGTATACATGTGAGTAATAATCTCTGATAAATGCACGAGCATGATTTTGGATCTCCCGTTTCTCAGTCCTTACTTGGGTATCGCTCCCACTATGTGCCCGTGATTCTAAAAGGTGGTAGCAAGGACAAATGTGCTGACTGGGCATATTAACTGAATAAGGAGTGCAGGAAGGACTGTGTTGCCTTCTTACTTACCTTTCAGAGGCCAAATTTTACACTTGGGAATTACACACTGTTCAATTTTAAGATTTGCAATCTCAGTGACATTAACAGGGCTGTTCTCATCTATGTTACAGCCCAATGCTTGCTGCAGAATATTGCACTGATTGCAATGCATTAGATCTTAGTTCCAAATTGAAATCAGTCAGCACACAGCTGCATTGACACCCAAGTACAGTGTGGCCCCTTCTCTCAATCTCAAAGCAGCAGAAAGACCCTTTGAACAAAGTATTTCTTGAAGCTTGTTCTTGAGTGCTGATCAGTAAAAAAAATTATCCAACTAAAAGACACCCAATACCATAAATCCAAGCACTGCTTGTTTGGTCTTTTTGCTTAAGTGCAAGACAGTTTAGGAAAAAAATGGATTATACACATTAAATTCTGCCTTTAAAGCCTTATCTAATACCTATTCTCAGAGTACTTCTGAGGTTTTGACATTTTAACCTATAAACCTCTACGTGAAGTATTGAGAAAAAGGGAAAATAACAAAGAAGCAAATGAGGAAAACATTTCAAATCAAAAAGATATTTAACATCCTATTAAATAAATAACTTAGAGAGAAATAAAAAGAAATGAAATAAGAACATACAAGCAAACCATACTATTCGTTTTGTTAGAACAGTTTTACACTACTTTGCTTATATTCCTTAATTCTATCCCATTCTTCCACAAGGCTTCGCCAGAAATGTCATTATTTGTGCATATGATCCAAGTGCTTCCAGTAAATACTCGTGTATCTAACTGTTCATTGGATCATCAAGCTTGAACAAGCAATTAAGGTCTTTGATATGAGTTAGTATTTCATAAATAGCTTTCCCCATGAAGATCATGCAACAGACTGCCTCATGGCATGTTCTGTTGCAGATAAAAAAAAAAAAAAAAAAAAATTCACACTGGCAATAACTTCCATCCCATTTGATGCAGCTTGTATCTTGATTATAAGATATGACACCGAACTAATTAAAAGATTTTCATGTGCCAGCAATGAGTACAAAACCTTCAAAGGCTTCCCTTGCTCTCTTTTCAAACAAGTAAATGACTGCACTATTTCTTTGCATTTACTCTTCAAGCGGATTACCAAATATTCTTGACATAAGAGCCTTTGGTTCAACTGCATCAATAAAATAGTTCCTTCATCTATGACATTACTACCATTGGAAGAAAGTGAGCTGAAGTGTTTTTCCTTCTTGTTTTCTGTCCTCTCTTTGTGGCTCCCCTTCCATTCAGGGCCACAAACATTTGCCTTCCATTGTGCTTCCAATTTAAGGATGCATACGTGTTATATCCATTTTCTTCTATTCTTTCCTTCAGCTTGCAATCACTGTTAAACTCCTTCTGTTAAAAGAAGAAAACAAATACACAATTAATAATAAACATAATCTTTCAGAGTTGCAGTGTACTGAAGGCAAATAATTTCTAATAATGTTTTGGAAGATTTCAGTGTTTTGTATGTGATGCCCTTTTAGGATTCCACAGTGCATTTAAAGAAAAGTTTCACTGTGTCCACAGCCTTTAAAGCAACATCAGTTAGACTGCAAAAAATGAGAGCAACAAGAGACATAATCTATTATTCAGTACATAATTACAGCAGTGAAATGGTATAATTCACTCACAGCTGAAATTATGCTCCTCTGTGTTGGAATATAGCGATATTAAATCAAATTCTCAGTCATAAACTCAAAGTATGAGGTAACAATCTTGGAATCATTCATCATATTTCAGTTCTAACAAATACAACCCCTAAATATCTTGAACCAGATTATTGATACCATATGTTACACAAATATGCATGGCATAGGCCTACTTATTGAAAGTAAGATCCTTTACGCCACACTTGCCACGAAGGAGGGCTTTTTTTGGATGTGTACAAACCACTGTTATGCTGCTGTTACAATGGATGTGAAGCTGGTTTGCTTTGCTGACCTGAAGGGGGGCTCAGCATAAAAAAGAATCATGTATGATCCTTTATCTTATCCACTAAATAAACTTGAAAGCAGTTTTGTGCATGGTACCAGGGATTAAAGTTTTCTATTTTTAAAGGAAAACCAGTTGCCAGTTTTTTTTTAGAAAGAATAAAAAATACAAGCATGTGGAAGCATGTAGGGGAAGACAGTTTTTTTTTTCTATAATGCTAAATGCACTTTTATGCAGATCTTCTCTTTCGGGAGTCAAAAAAAGCTTTGTTTTCACAAACAGGTAATTCCCACATACAAAATCCCCCAGTTTGATGAAGTTACTTATATTCCATTTAGAAGGCTTTTGAAAGTGGGACATTTACAACACACTTAAATTACAACCAAAAATTAGCATTTTATTGTTTCTGCATTTCAGAAAATAAGATGTTATTTCACAGCTCAGGCAGAAGCATGTCAGAATCTCAGAGTATGATATACTTATTACACGTTTTATTTTCAACGTGTCTATGAACAAGACAAGAAATATGTCTGAATAATAAAACAATTTTCATGTTACAGATCAGATGTTTTCAGGGATGCTTTATTACGACCAAAATCCCTAGATATTCAGCTAGTAAAAATATAGAAAGTATCCACATTAATTAAAAAAGGACATAAGAATATTAAAAAAATATATTTTTCACTCCTATTAATTTAAATTAGAATTTTTAAACTAGTTGATGTTCAGTTCTTTGATACAGCAAGAATTTTTGAGTCTATAATTAATGTTTTACTTAGCTATTGCTAAGACCACAGAACCCATGCTTATGTTTTCCTAACAGAATTGCGTATATTCAAACTCAATTTGTCTCCCAAAGTGCTCTTTGACTTCGGGATTAGTAGTTGAACAATGACTGTTGGGGAAGACACTATCAAGAGAAGACTCTACAAAAAGACCCTTGATACTGCCTGTACTCACTAAGCTGCATGTAGATAATTTAACATTCATTTGCTGTAATATGCCACCTCTGGCGTCAAGGTATTAAGAAGGCAGGTGGCCATCAATCACAATTCTAAACCACAGTAACTTCTATCTGCCAGCAGCTTATTTTGTTAAAGAAACCAAATAGTGAGTCTCCCTTTGCTCCCTAATTCTAATCAAAGTCAGTCAAGTGGAAATGTATTGGATAAACATAGAAACTATCTTACTTGAGTTGTTTTCCCAGATGCAGAATTGTACTCGAACCCAAACTTTTATCTCTATTCTTAGATAATACAGAGAGAACAGATGATGTTGTGATGTGGTTAAGAAGTCTTATTGGCAGGGGTCTGAGTGTTAGCCCAAGACTGCTTTGCTCATTTCAAGCAAATTTCAGCATAACCCCGCACCAATGTCTATTGTGCACATGCTTAAGAGTGTTTTTAGAATTTTTATTGGTTCTGTTTTTCATATCCATCTGCAAGCTGCCACACTGTAGTAATACAAGTCTAACTGCAAGTCTTGGGAGGATGGGAGAAATAATAACAGAAGCATTCTTTAAATCTCTGAAGTATTATGGAATAGGTTTTGATAAGTCATTATGTTGTGATTTTATGATGTGAATATTGAAAAATTATCTCAGCTGGAATTTAAAAAAAGGCTTTCCACATTGGTATCCTCCTGTCAACACAATTTCTAATACACTATGAATTACGAAATCTTATGGCAGCAGTTTCCACCTATGGTACATGAAAGCTGCTTGGACTTCTTTCGTGTGTATATAGGGTTGGGATGGAACCTCAGCAAACCAGCCACGTTTAACAACTTGGGTAGGAAAATTTACCTCAGGCTTTGGGACAGACCATCAAAAACGACTAAATTAAACGCTGTAAACTGAGATGTGTGAATTGAAGATGGTGATTTATGCTAATGCCTTCACACACACACAGAAGCATACCCGTGATCAATGAGTGAGGCTTAACTGACAAATAGTAACTTTGTCAGCAACTCAGTGTATCTTTACACCTCTCAGTGCTGCAGGAGTGAGCACTGCTTATCCTGTACTCCTGACCAATATAATTCTAGAAATTAAAATCCACATTTACAGGAGTTTAAGAAATATTCATCTGTTCTGGTCTTTCCTCAATGTGATTCTTTGACACTGCCCAGCAGTTTAGAAAGTCAGAACTTACCTTTTGAACCAGGAGTGACTAGCCACAGTGCAGATGAGGGAGGAGAGTTTGAATTAAACGCACTCCATAGAAATGCTTCCTTAAAAAAGAGGGCTAAATGACTTCAAGTCCCTTGAGTCTCAGTTGAGACTGGCATTACTTCATTACTTTCAGCAGAGGTAGTATGCTTAGCTACATTGCCCAAGGATAAACCCAGCCTCAGATCTGCTCTCTGTAAAGCCTATTTGTGTTCTGAATACTGAGCAATCTGAAGATTGGCTCATAACCTTTGCAGATGACTTGAGTATGTTTGCATGTATGTAGGCTCAAACTCACCACAACTGGGAAAAATTTGCAAAATTACAAACTAAACCAGACATAATACCAGAACAATCTGGTGTTTATGTAACCATGTGGAGGTATGAGGGTACACTTGAGTTTAGTAGTCAGATTTATAGATCATATTGCTTCCTATTAAAAATATTTGGATAGTTATGGGGTTTTGCTGGGTTGTTTGTTTGGGCTTTTTGATTGTTTGACTGTTTGTTTGCTTGTTTGTTTGTTTTCCCCCTGAAAGTATCAGTGACCCCAAACTCACAAATACAAATTTTCAAATGATACCCAAATTCTGCTCAGTCAAAGCTTATCTATCTGCTAATATATTAGTCTATATTTCTCTGCACTGCCCATAATCTTGTGTATTAATCAATACAGTCAATTTAAAACTGGCTACTCTAGAAATCTTCTTGGAAGTCATAGTTTGATAATTTGGTGTGTCTGCTTCATCAGCTGGACTTTCCAAGATTTCAGGCACACTTAGTCTTCCTCAGATTAACTGCTTAATGTAACTGTACCGCAGAAAACCAGGAAAAAACAGTGTTAAAGATTACATTTTGTAAGACCCTTTCCATTGGCCACTACTTAATATGAAACCTGGCTGAAGCAGTAAACATGATGAATCCCAGCAGCTGCTTTCATATGATATGAGCTTAACAAAAACCAGGGAGTTGTGGAGAAGGGGGCTGCTTGTTTACCGAAGGATGAAATTTTGATGAACAGCTCATTTCAGCTCTAATTAGTAGTAATACACAAACAAGTGGGGTTTTCAGCAGGCAAGAGAGGGAACTACGCTGACTACTGCAATCTATTTGGAAGGTAAAAAAATACTTACAGATCCGTAGACTTTTCCTTTCTTGTTCATGGCTAAATAATAGTTGCTTTTAATGGACTTAACTGCCACAACTCCAATTTCTACAGATGTTATCTCCAATATGCCTAAAAAATAAAAATTGAGTTATTTAGTCACTTCATTAGAGGATTTTCTTACTATAGAAAAGACAATAAACCTGAAAAATACTAAAAAACTGAACAAACTTCAACAAAATTCTATAAATCTTTGCAAGAACATACACAAACATTGTTTCGATTAACGTTTCCTTTGCTAACCCTGCATTTTAAATCCCATAAATACTGAAACAGCTCCATTCTTCCTAGTATAGATTTTACTAAAATTTATCAGAAGAGACATCTGAACCACAGCATTAAATTAAATCTATAGCATATGCCAATAGAATGTTAGATATACCCCAATCTTCCAAACCAGTGGTAAACTATTTATTCCTTGTAGGACATTTAGATAAACTAAATCTCTTGGCTGCACTGAGCTGACAAATTCACTTTTGGCAAGTGTGTTGACATTTTGGGATCTAGTAAGACTAACCCTAATGGCCACATTATCTTTGTCTTTCAGATATCAGAAACATTTTGCTTTGTTTGTAATAAATATGATTAATTTTTTTTTTTTCTTTAAAACAAACTCTATCTGCAATACTGGATGGCTCAAGGGGACAATAATGGGAGACAGAGCTTTTCATCTCTACGTTTTCTGCCCAAGAGCATAGTGATTGTAGAAGTTACTACAACTTAACATGGCGACTTTAGAGATTCCTTTTCAGCTATTACAACTGGATGGCTATGTTGTTTGGGCATTTTGTCTTACTACAGGATAAATATGACTCCAACCAAATATCTTCTAAATGGTTTATCCAGGTAGTACGCCTAGCTCCAACATTTCTCCTGATATTAAAGTAGATATTAAAGTAGTCAGAACAACAGCCCATCTAACACAGTGGTCAATAATGGGGAAATTATAGGAGGGGCAGAAATGTTGAGAAACTGTAAAAAACATCCTAGATCTAGCCAACAAATAATGTGACGAATAGATCATCTGGAAAAACACTGATGAGTTGACAACTGCTTAAAAAAAAAGAATCTGCAATAATTTCTTCCTAAATATGTTCTATGCTTTTTGTCTGAGCCGGGTAGTACTGGAAAATCTGTATGCTTTTTCATTTACTTAAAAATTCCTTTTGGTAACCACACACCAAGAGAAGGGAACAGTGTAACTTGGTATTCAGTGCTTTTCCTGGAAATGCTGGTTTTCTGTCCCTGAAAACTGAATGCAGTCTGTACAGACTGTGGAACTATGCGGACTTTACTGTGCAGAGGAGGTGAGGAGGAAGTTATTTCACTGCAAATTTTTTTTTTTAATTTTTTTTTTACATACGATGCAAAAGCCATTCTGTATGGCCATTGAACTGGTCTATGCAACTCAGGAGTGAGGGTGTTACCTGTTCTGCAACTAGAAGTAGAGGCTTTGATGTTATCTGGGCAGTGGTTGTGAATCAAGCATGAACAAGTAATAGCTGATTTCTATTGGGAAGTAAACTAATGACATAATTTACGCAGTGAAGAAGAGACAGAACAACAAACCAGGCAATTCAACACAAAAGACCTCCTTTTATTAACAAGAAAGGAGAGGTGGCCTTTCCTGGATTCATTTTTAAATATACGTAAAATTCTATGCTTATATAAACTACATAAATTTTGATACGAGCATATATAAATTCCAGTGCAATTACCAGAAGTTTTGTGTTTACTTAGCAAGAAGAAGCATTAGGTTGGCTACAGATACAAGGCCCTTGCATATGAGAAAGACTTCAGTGAGAACTGCAAGACAAACAACAGTAGGTCTAGGATGTAGTAAAACCCTTCAGAAAATCATAGAATCATGGAATGGTTTGGGTTGGAAGGGACCTTAAAGATCATCTAGTTCCAAGCCCCCTGACATGGGCAGGGACACCTTCTGCTAGATCAGGTTGCTCAAAGCCCCATCCAGCCTGGCCTTGAACACTTCCAGGGATGGGGCATCCACAACTTCTCTGGGCAGCAATGGACCACATTAAACCAGAAATAACAATATTTTAAAAAAGTTTCTCATCCAAACCTATAAAGAGATGAAAGTGAAGAAATATTTTCTACAAATATTGATATCAAAATGTAAATATAAATGTTGATAGACACAAACAACTATGTATTATTAAAATAAACCCAATTGATAAAGCCTTCTGCAGTAAGATTTTTATGGTAAGATTCTTAACTGCAGCATGAAAAATCAGTAGTGCTAAGGATGGAGTTGCACATATAAACTAAGAAAACTTCACCTATGCTGTGAAAGATCTGAATATCCACTGAACTCCTTGCAGCCATGTGAGAACAATTCTGCACTAATTGCATCCCAGGCTTGAAACCCAGACTTGAACAGAGTGAATACACAGTTACATACAGCACTGCAAGTCTGCTACCTGTGAGGGGATAAAGCCAACGATTCCCAAAATCTGCTCACTCCATCATCAGTGGTATCCAACTTAGTAGCAGCAAAGGCCTCTCTAGTATCTGGAGCTGCCTAACTACTGCCAAGCAGCAAAGATATGGCCAGTTATTTAAATGAAAACTCTAAGCACAACTTCCATTAGTTACTTATATGTAATGTTAGCTTGAGAATTAGCAGAAGGTGCTTAGGTGGAAATAAGAGGAGCTATAATTTAGGGCAACTCTGTAATCTAGGAAGTCCCAGAAAAATGTGAGAGAAGACTCAGTTAAGACCCATGACCTACTTTTAAGGCTGACTTGTTTACTGTTACAAAGAAGTCATATATCATTTTCCATGTGTAAGATAAAGAGAATTATACTCTAATCTCAAGAAAAGTTGTGAGGACTCCTTTATTAAGTCTTGACAGTCAGCTCATATATACCAATGTCATGCCATTGATACAAGCAGATCACTGAGTCCATACCAGCCAAGGCTTCTTCTGCTTGTGTGACTCCTAAAGTGTTCCCCATTTTCACAGAAAAAAAAGCCAAAGTTGCTTTCTTGATTTTCTGAATTAATATAAAGCAGTGTTCTTTACTATTTCTCTCCTGTGGGACATCATACATAAGTATTCGTGCTCAAAATCAGACAGATTTGAGTGGAGTGCCTTAAGTTATGTGGATGACAAGCCATTAGAGGGTAAGAATGTGGTGCAAACACTGCTACAATGCCCACTTCTTTTTACATGAATGACATGGATTTTTTTGCATTTTCCACACCAAAAAGTGATGAGAAGAATTTAGTTAATTCTTTCTACAGAAATTAAATGCTGTAAGCCAAACTGTGGCACCAGTAATACTAGGCTGGGTCCATTTCTAACAACAGCAGTAACAACAACAACAACAAAAAGATACTGGCATAATACGTGCCAATATTAATTTTTATGTTGAAATGGGTTAAACTGAGTTATATTTTGTCATATTATCCTTGTAACAATAACACCATATTAGACCATTTCAATTGATTATTACAGTTGTAGCTGAAGGAGAACAGTGCTTAAATAAGAAACTTGCACTGAATTAACCCATTCGAAGTGTTTTGCACTTGAATGCTGGAGATACACTGCTCTTCTGTACAATACCTAAGTTAAAGTAACAGAAATATTCATATCATTCATGAAAATATAGTATTTTTTCTGGTAAAGTTTGTTTGCAATCTCATACTCCATTGTATTCCTCAGTGAGGCAGCTGAAAGGAGGTCATGAGGAGATTTATTACTCCATTGACATTATATCCACAGCAACTAGCTTGATTATACCTACTTACGCTATTTTACTGGAGCCAAATGCAGGTGAATTATTCGGAACTATTATCAGTTTGATCTCATCACCACTGATCCTCCATTTATTCTCACTGAGTGTGTTTTGTGTATTTGGAAGTTGGAAAGTGTCTAATTTTCAGTGACAGTTTTTCATATTCTAACCTCTGCAGTATTTTGCAGGGAGAAGGAGACATTTTAATGGCTGTTTTTCTTTTAAAATGAATTTAATACTCTTGATCTAAAATCCCCTGGGCAACAGGGACCCAATTTGGTATTTATCTATCCTGCTACTCTCTGAACGCCCTGGAGACTTCACTGCAGTTACATGCTGGTTACAACTGCAGAAACAACTTTTGTCTAGATTGCAAATTATTCACAATTATTGACAAATTTTCTCAGAAGCAGATTCTCTCATGAGTTTGATAGATATCTGCTGAAGGCAATAGGACTTTTTTCATAGCATCAAAGAATCATAGAACAGTTTGTGTTGAAAGGGACCTTTAAAGGTCATCTAGTCCAACCCCCCCTGCAATGAGCAGGGTCATCTTCCACTAGAACAAGTTGCTCAGAGCCCCGTCCAACCTGATCTTGAATGTTTCCAGGCATGGGGTATGTACCTCTTCCCTGGGTGACTTGTTCCAGTGTTTCACCACCCTTATTTTCAGAGGAGTCAGTGATGTAGACACAAATTTCAGAGGTCAGCATGAGCGCACCAACTCATCTGACATAGATCTACAAGCAGAAGTCATAAGGACTTTTCAGAACTTTCAAAAACACTGCATTTAAACCAAATGCCTTTGATGTAAGGGTGAAAATATGTATTTTATTATTCTTGATTCATTATTAAATTCAGCAGGAATGTATAAAAAAGACGAAATGTGAGACATACAGTATGAAGCTTAAAACTGTAGCGTTTTTACCATCTAATGAAACTGACTTCTTCGGGGACACAAAAAATTTTCCTCAAGGTTTATGCAGTGGAGTCATGGGCTGTGATTGGACTTCTATACTACTGCAACAAAAAATATACTTTCCATGGGCTCTCAAGATTAAATCTGTAAAATTTCATATTCTTCAAGGGCTGCAGGCTTGGAGGTAAGAGCCTATGTGTAGTTATAGACAATATGGCTGAAAGGATGCGAGACCACTGTGGGTACTCCAGTGGCCTTAGGAAAGTTATTCTTGACAGATGATTGTTCTCTGATATCTTCAAAAAATTGTATTCTAGGGTAACCTATTCCACTATCAACATTAGAAAAATTTTCTAGTATCCAGTTTAAATGGCCTTGCTGTAATTTGAGCCCATTAATTCTTGTTTAAACTGTAAACTAACATGAAAAAGATTATTTTTTTTTTGCAGAAACCTTTTACATATTCAGGAATTATTACCATACCTACCTATCTACCTACCAACTTTTTGATCTCTAAACAAGCCCAGTTTTCCAATGTTTTCCTCAAAGCTTTCAATATTTTGAGACCTGTGAACATTCTTGTTGCTTGTGCCCACAGCATGGCCATAATACTCTTACTGAAATCTTACCAATGTTGATACATGAAGGAACATTTAATATTTCCTGCAAAGGATATATGCATACTCATACATTTATTCATACTTCCTTTTTTTTTTACAGTAATATGATAGTACTGATTCATGTTTGATTTGTGATCCACCACCCTTGTATACATGGAATAAATGTAAGCAATCATTCCTCATTCTGTCGTTGTGAATTTGATTACTCCTAATGAAATATCTTACTTCACACATGCCCCATTTAAGTGGTATCCTGTTTATTTTATAATTTCTCTAATTTGTCAATGCTCTTTTGAGCTCTTATTCAGTTCTCCAAAATACTTGCAACTAGTCCAAATTTCATATTGCCTGCAACTTTTATAACCATATTTTCAATTCCTCCATTCAAGTTATTAGAGTTTTTCATTACGAGAGACTCTGGTGGAACTTGACACCACTGTTCAGATTGGCAATGAAAAACTCCTAATTCCTGAGTATGGCTTTCCATACTGTAAGACTTTTACTTAGATGTTACTTACTGATCTTGGTTAAGAGAATATCATTAGAGATATTAGTTTCAAAAATCTTTCCCAAATTTATGGCATCTACTGCTTCTCTCCTAAATATGAAGATTTTTATCTCATCACAGTTGAAAATTTGTTTGGTTTGGTATTACTTCTCTTTGATTAATTCTTTGATTAATTCTTTTTGCTTGATAATTTCTTTGGTGTTTACAAACATATATTTAAACATTACTTTTCAGATTTTTTTTTTCCCAGGATATGTTGACTTGTCTCTATGTCTTTGTTTTGTCCCTTTTTGAAGACAGTATATTTACTACTTCCTCAGTTATGTGGGGAGTCGTTATTCTCGAATTTTCAGAATGAATCTCTAGAGGCTTGGCCAACCTACTCAGTAGAAAGAGTAAATTTTATCAAGCAAAAAACAGATAAATCATCCAACTCATTTTAATTTTGTTCTTTTTCTATTCCAACCAATGTTAGCTTCTCTTTGGAGCTCACGTTTCTTTTCTGTGAAGACTGAAACAAAAAAGGCATTTCAGTATACTTCCTTGTACCTGATTTATACCATTGCTTGGGCTCAGTCATTTCCATGCCTTAAAACTTTTCACTCCAAGAAAATGTGTAAAGCAAATAGTTTCCATGATATAATGTGACTTGTAATTAGGCTGTAACCACTACAAAAAATTAATATTCTTGGGGGGAAAATTCTTATTAGTAGTTACTCATTTCTGGTCCCATGCTTTTTAGGAACTTGGCAAGGAAAATAAAATAATTAAAAAAAAAATGCTGTGGCTTCCATTATGGTTTTAAAACAGATAGCACGCTATTATTTTACAGCCATAACTCTGTAAACTTCAACAATTACAACTAATCCCCTTTGACCGCATCCACTGTAAAAGCCTGAAAGTTTTCAATACCCAAACAATTTCCAACTCGTTATAGTTAGAAACATTTTAAATATCAGCTTGAGATGCGCCCTGTAGCTATGCATGTGATCTCTTTACAGGTCCCAAAGGCTAGAAACATATTCCCAATAGAAACCAAATATATTTAACTTAAATAAACTGTATTTTAATAGTTTATAAAAGTCATCATTATATAAATGAGAAGGCAAGAGAAAGCTGACTGGCTGTCTTGCTCTGCACAAAGGGGCTGTAAAAAACACAAGTGAAAAATTGCACTTACATAATTCTGTACGCAAATTCGAAATGTCCTGTGCTTTTATAAAAATCCTGGTAATATGAAGCAAAATATTTACAAAATATCCTAGAACTTGAGTGAAATTATCAGTAACAGATCCATTATCAAGGCAGTACTGCAATGGATCCAAATATACCCTGCAATGAGAACCACTTGAATCTGGGACCAAATTCAACTTCTTTGCAGTGTGAGGCAGTGACTATTTTTCCATAGCTGAATCATTTGTGTAATAAGCTCTTAAAACACACTTTAAATGTCTGCAGCCCTAGTTGCAATCCTCTTAATGCAGAGGAACACGATTACCTTGCATCTTCCTTCCGCTTTCAGAGACTATCCCATATACGTGGCAACCCACAGGCAGTCCTTCCCTCCCTTGCCTTTTCTACTGTCTGCAGAAATATCACAGATGAAGAGTGAGTTCAGCTGGATGGAATGTGACGATCACTGAGAGGTTCCGAAACTTTCCAGTTTTCCAAATGGTTACGAGAAACTGCTGGGCCTGTGAAGGCAGCTGCTGCTCTTGGTGGGCCACTGGAGAGGGCAGAACTTGGTAACATTCCTCAAAACTGACTTTCTGAACTTTGGTTTGTGCACCCTCCAGGAAGCTTCTCTGAAGGGGTACCTTTGACCGGCATTCGCTTAGGTCAAACGAAGTTGGTGATAAGGCATAACGTTAAAGATTTGATAGTTCAAAAAGCTGCTCTTAGTAAGTGGCTTGAAAAAGGGTGGTTTGAAGAAATGAGAAGGCTTGTTGGATGTGGTCATAAAAGAGTGAAGTGCTAAGGGATATGAGGCCACTGACTTGGTTTCCACTCTGTTTCACCATTTACACTTGTGCAAAGTAAGTTGAAAACATCCCCAAATGAGAAGTTACGGTGTTATTCCTGTATTTTATTTGTTTTGCATAAGAATTACTGATAACAGAAAGAGGAAGATGATGTAGTAGAAGATAAGACAAACCTAGGAAACTGAAGATTGTCTAAGCAAGACTTGCTTTTGGAAGCTTTTTCAATGAAGCAAAGTAGTTCCACTAAAATGTAATCTTACAGACATTGCGGTTGTTTTTGGAAGGCAGCTTAAGATACAAATCTCGCAACACATGATGCCACAGTTATAGACAGAAATCTCAAATAACCAATGTGAACCATAACCAGCTTTCACTTAAAACTAAAAGTTAAAATCAGTTTGGTGCTTTTTATTATTATTTAATATTTTCTGAGACCTCCACCTTTCCTGCTCTAAATCAGAAGTGAAAGTACTGAAAGACCACAAAGCAAGCTGCTAAAGTGTCATATTTAGATCAACTTTAACCAAAATGTGAATGTGCCATGAGCCTTCCAGTCCAATTCCCACATCTGATGCATTTGGATAAGCCTAAAATATGTATCCAAACTTCTGGAAGGCTGTAGGAACAGGACCTCCGAGCCTTCCTGCACAATATCAGCATAAGATGTGAAATCTCCATGGTGCATAAAGACCATGTAAAACTCTAATTTCTCAGACCCACAAGGGGATTAAAGGAAAATAAACCACTTCTCCTTTCCTTATCTACTGCTTTTATGGCTGTAATTTCAGAGCAGAGCAAGGATTACTCAAACAGTGGTCCTCTGTAGACCAAGTAAATGGAAGGATGGCAGCAGTAGGGTACACGGGAGGAGAGAACCTCATTAGTGATGCAATAGTGAGAGCTGTTGGTTAGCAAAGGAGGAGCTTAAGTTTAGCTACAAGAATGTCAGGAATCAATTTAGCTCATATACATCCTGACATGTAACAGAAACAATTCAGGAGCAGAGTTAGCCTACATTTTTCCCTCTTGTCAGTGAAGGGGGGCAACTCCAAAGAATGGATCTAAACATTATCACTCCTTGTGTTAAATGTCCAAAGTCAGATGGGTTAAACTTAAGCACAGGAAATGCAGGAAGTGACTTTGAGGACATATCTGTGCTTTCAGTTAAGATGAGTTCACATCTGCTCTCAAGGACACCTTGTCTGTCACTTTCATCACTAACATGCAAGCAGGTCATCAAATTAACAAAAGTGTGGGAACCGTCTCACAGAAGGGAGGATAAACACATTTGCTTTCTTCACAGGGATTTAATTCATACTGTGGAGATTGGGTGGCTACAGGTAGAGCCAACTGTACCTCACTCTGTTAATCAGAGCTCAGATTTCTTGAGGTCCATGCTTTGAGCCCAGACAAGAAGACATATAGCCAGCTAAGTGAATATTCATGGAAAATATAAGGGTCTGAATAACTCAGTTTGCTTGACCCCAAATTGCAAGATTTGATAACTTGTAGATTAGACACAGACAGTGTCATAATTCATTATCTGATCTGTTTCTGGGATGGAGTTATAACTGGCAACTCATATTGATCAAGGAATGGTAGCAATTTGTATGCCAAGGGAAAAAAAGGAAAACAAAACACCCCCACCCAGTATATATGGTTAGATGCAGGGTTGTAGTTATGCAGTTTGTTAGATCTCCTGACAATGATGGCTTAAAGACTTTCATCCCACCCTTCCCCCAGATAGTTTTTCCTGCCTTTGTGCTGAAGTTCACCAACCCTTCAAATATAACTGTTTGTGGAGCAGCACTATAAACAAAATCATTGGAATGATCTGGCTTGGAAATAACTCTCAATAGAAAACAAATCAACCTAAACCCCTAAGGACTAAACAATCCAAGTTTTTGCAGTCATTCCTAGTAGTATATTTTTTCTAGACCTCCTATTTCTCTCTTTCTGGTTTCCTTCCAATTGGCTAGTTTTTTTGAAGTGAGGTGCCCAAGACTGCACTGATGTTCTAAGGCCTGATGGGTACTGAACTGAGCAGAAAGATTACTTCATGTGTTTATAAGGAAACTTGGATCCCAATCCAAATCCTAATCGAAACTTGGCAGTCCATATATGTTTCCATTTAGTAGACAGGACCAAACACTCAGGATTTCTGCCAACTCTTAAATTTCTAGATCTCCACAGAAATACACAGGAGAATGGAAAGCTTATAAGAGACTAGTAAAACTCAGTAAATTTTCTTAGGGGTGTGTGGAGCTGCATATTTCAACCGGGGTGGAATATTGAGTTATCTTTCACATTCATATTACCTTCACCTGCTGCATTTTACCATTTGTATAAGTTTCAATGTGAATAATTGCAAATTGAAAGAAACTGGATGGAGTTAAGTCTTTTCCATTTATTACCCATCCTAACACGCAAGGAAGGGATAATACATAGGCAGTGGCACTGCAGAAGAAATAGTCAAAATGCGTGGTGACTGCCAGGAGAAGTAGCTGTCCATCACCTGCAATCTCAGGAAAGGCAGGTCTTCACTGCTTAGGCAGCCAGCTGCTGCTCAGTCAGGAACTTCTAGCAGATAGAGTACATATATGCGCAAATGGAGCACAAATTATAACTAAATCGAGCCAATCACTACTTAGGCCCTGACAGGTACGAGCAGATGGAAGTGAGCCTGGGTGCTAAAGTGGTCAGAGTATGTACAAACAGATGAAAAGAGGTAACCCTATGAGACGTTGTGTGGAAGTTGTGATACTTATGAATCTCGGTGTGCTGCAGATGGTCTCTGCTACTTGTCTGTCAACAATCTTTATGCAAATGACAGGTTTGTTGCCTCCTACTGAGACTGACACATGCTGTAGCTGTTGTTCCAGCTAAGTCTCCTCAGCTGCACATCAAAATGAGACAACAGTTTCTTTCAACAGTTATGTTTAACTTTGGGCCTCATTTGTTCTTATGATGGATCCCCATTGTGCAAGACAACAGGACTGGAAAAATATGGTCTCTCATTTGATAGTCTTAAATCCCTATCTTCTTGTGGAAGGTAGGAGACAGAAGGAAAGTCAGTGCACAGCTGTACCACAAAGCCTGGCAATGTGTATAGCACTGCCTATAGTAGGTAGGATCCTCTCCTAAATCTGTACGGGCATAATGACCTGGCAATGGGGTAAAACAGAAAAATCACAAAGTTCTACAGGTTATGCTTTAAGGGACCATGACCAGGCACAGTTCCTAGCAGTATCCTGCTACTGCTACATTTCTCTGAAAAATAAGGGATCTTTTAGTGTTTTCCCTGCAAATCAGAAAGTAGCCAAACACACTAATCCACCACATCAATTAGTTGTTGGTTCTAATGGTTTATGTCTGTCTTTGCCTCACACAGGAAAAAGGAATCCATGGTATTTTAAAATACGGGATACACATGTTTATAATGAAAGACTACCCCTGGACAGCTATAATGATCACTCTTTTTCACATAATTATCTTTGGTGGCAGTTACTTATCAACACTTTCAGCATTTTTCTTCTACAATGCCACAAATATTCCTAGTATTGCTTGGTCACAATAACCACTTTTTTAAAGAAATCTTTACAATGACTGTGGCAAGAGAATGAACATCTGAGAAGTGTAGATTAGGGCAGGTTATGGTATGGGTGATCAGTATTAACAAAATGACTGCAAACAATATTTCAATATATCGTAAAATTCCTAACTGCAGTTTGTCCCTTGTAGCTCTTCTTCTTCACAAATTCTTTTCCTAACTGACCTAGATGTGATCAAATAGAAGGTAGGTCTCTGACCCTAATATTCATATTTACATAGTTTGGGTCAATGTTGTATATGATTTAAGATGACCAGTGATAGATTGTGAGTATCTCATAACCCCAGTGGTTACTTTGCAAACAAACTACTGTCTAAACTTTTTCAGACAAAATATTTATTGAAAGACACAATAATTATAACAATTGTTATTGGACAGTTTTGGAGTAAATACAGAGAAATTAATTGCAAGTTGTTACCATATGAGAAGATGTTAGGGCCAACAGTTTAGCAGCTGAAAAGAACTCAATGACCTCTAATCACGAATTCATTGCTTTGTCCATTTATTTTTTGTTTTCTGTGTACTACATTCATCCTAAATTACAACAAATCAAAAAGACACCATTCAGTAACTGTATTGTTCTTTTTATAATGATATGTGATCAGCTTCTCATTTTTTAATGCTAGATTTCTATTTTCTCTTACATATTCTATACACTTTTTTCATCATCAAAGGTATGCTGAAACACTAAAGCAAGTAACAAGGTCTGTACTCTTGCACACAGATGTAAACTATTGCCTGCTACAGTGCAAGCACCTGATATATGTCTTTCACAGTGTTTTCATCTTTAATACTTGACTGTCTCCTAACCTGACTGGACCTGGTATCTTCAGTCTTCTAGTACAAACAGGTTTTTTTAAACTCTGATGAGCAGTGATAAGTGCTGTCTTCTTAAACATTCATTCAACACCTCATCAAAAAGCAGGATGACAGAATCATCAATCTTGCACAGAAACATAAAAGGCTGATCTGCGGAGCACAATCACTTCACACTTTTCTGCTTTCATTATCTTCTAGTCTCCTTCTATCCTGTTCCCTTGCTGACATCCTCAGATAGCAGCTAACAAGCATGATTTGCACATAGGATTATGTGATCTAATTGCACATGCTTGTGCCTCAAGTCTTGTCCTTTTATACAAACTGTGATTCCCTAGCTTGGGTTGCTGAAGTCTTTTTGATTTTCCCCTTCTTTGAACTATGTAAGTCTCTTGCACAAATACAAAACTATGCTTGGTGCTTGGAACAGTTAGCAGACAATATGATTCAGAAGGTTTGAAACATTCATTCCAGCTTTTCTACTCAACCTTCTTTATTTAAATTGGGGTTTTTGCTCACTGGAGTCTAACAGAACAAAATCCCAATCAGCCAACCAACCCCAATCAACCACTCAGCTGACAGCGAGTGTGATTTCTGCTGTGGTCCCAGCAGAATCCTTGTCAGGGGACATGTAGAGAGCAGGCGAAGAACCTCCCATCTTCTCTATGTACTTTTATGTCAGGCTCAGAGAGACCTTTGCTTACACTACTGTCTAACATTGCAAAGAGCACCCAGCCCCTAGGCCATTTGGTGAAAACAATCATATTTGCACCTTCTAGGGTGGTCTGCTGCATCTCTGAGAGTGCTTCGTTCAATTTTCCTCAAGACTATTGCTTCTAGATACTTTACCCTCAGACACATTCGTGGTCTTTCTGTTCTGAGAGTCTGACATATTGTGAAGACTGTAGCAGCTGACCAGTGTGCTGTTTGCATAGTCCGACACCAAGGACATGCAGACATCCTCTTGCAGAACCTAGCATGAAAGTGTATTAAACCAAAGGAACCAAGCCTTCGTCTTGTCCATATTCCCTCTTAGGAGCCATCCCTGCAGTGAACTATCCTGAGAATTTTGTGGAGGTTCATCTCAGGAGGAAATAGTTGATGCCAAAAAAAAGCTAAGCGTGAACTAACATGTGCAATGTGAAGGGTCAGGAGTACTGGATCCAAAAGCCACCCGGGGAGCTAAGTTAGTTGACAGTGTAGACCTAGTCTTAGTCAGCTATGGTGATGAGCATCTGAAGAACAGAGCTGTCATATTTCTGTCTGGGATTTTGCATGTGGAGACAGACGCTTCTGAGCAATGTCAGAGCTATGGTGCATGTGCTGCTTGTACAGCCTGGGCCTAGACAATAAATATAAAACTGTCTATGCAAAATGTCGCATTGCTTGTGCATGAACCAACTCCACAGTTATATTCCAGGATACACATGTTGTGTAGCTGATGTACAGATAACAATAAATACATAAGCAATGGGTTAAAAATAGGGAACAAAAGTAATTAGTTTTCTCAGGAAAGTAATTAGGAAAGTCCTGGTGTTGTCTGTACTTGACATATTCATTAATGATCCACAGTAACACCATTACAAAACCTGCTGATTATACTAAACTATTCAGAGTGGTAAATATGGAGGAACTGGGATTAACCACAGACGAATCTCAGGATCTAAGCTGACAAGGCAATAAAATACCAGATAAAATTCAATGCAGGTGAATACTGTAAAAAGTAGTCCACACAGGGAAAGTAATGTTAGGTTTATAAACATGGAATGCGTTACAGAATGGTTTGTGGCCCAGCTATCACTTCTTAGTCTTATGATAGATAGCAAAACAAAATTAGGAATGTATAGGACAGGTGTAGGGAATGTTCAGGAAATGGAAAATATAGCAACAAAGTTTAAATCCATCTGTGCTTGCATTTGAACACACGCTACCCTAGTGTCCTATCTCATAAAATATGGAGTAGAACTGTAAAAGCTACAGGAAAGGGCAATATGCATGATCAGAAATAAGGATTAACTATTGTTTGAGGAATAACTAAAACCTAGGGCTTTGCAGGGTGGAACAGAAATGGCTTGAGGAGGGGGAAACTATAGTATTGCAGGCAACGTTGAGAAAGTGAAGAAGGAACAACTGTGCATTAAATCTCAAATGAAATTATTGGCCAGATGTTTAAAACAAAAGAAGGTATATTTTCCCTCTTGTTAGACTATAGCAGTCATTGGTGGGATTTCAGTTTACATGAACTGAAAATCAATCAGAACAATTAATTCCGAAAATGCGTTCCTAAGACAAGTAAATAGTCACCATTAGTCTCTGAATTGCATACTGGTGGACGCTAGTAAAGTATAATAGCCAGTTATCACTATATGCTTGTTCTTCTGTTCAGGCTTCTGCTACTGCTACCGTCAGAGACAGGAAACCAGACTGACCTTTAGTCTGAAGCAGCGAAGTTGCCCTTTTTAATTCTTACATACACATCCCCTCATATAGAGAAATGGAAGAAAGCAGATTAACAGCCAACAAATATTTGTCAAGAACAAATTCTGTTAAATCTAATTTCATTTTATGACAACGTCATATAATGAAAAGAGCTACATAGTTAGGCTTTTGACACTATCAAATTACATTTTCATAAATACACTAGTTTCATGTATTTTAAGTAGGATGAAAAACAGGCTAGAAAACCATACTTAGAGAATCATTCTCAATGATTCACGGTCAAAATGGAATGAAGTATTGAGGAAACACCAATACAGGACAAAAAAGAATGAGATATCCATTTTGCAGAAAAGTGTCTGGGTGGCTAGTGGTCCACAACCTCGGCTTGAGTGAACATGAACAACATGAAAAGCAAACATCTTCCTAACATGTCTAAACATGAATATAGTGTGTGAAATGCAAAAAAAAAAATCTTTCCAAAACATCCAGCACTTGAAAGGCTTCATCTGGGCTCTAGGCTCATTTCAAGATATGTCAAGAGAGGGCAACCAGCATTGCCACAGGTCTAGAAAACATGATTTGCAATGGAAAATTAAATAAATTCATTCTGCTTATCTTAAGAAGAGGAGAACTGGGAAGTGAAAGCATATCAGTAACTTTCAAATATTTTAAAAATATCTGGAAAGAGGAGGGGAATATTCCATGCAAGAGGCAACAGAAATAATTAGCTCAACAGCACAGAAGAGTAAGAGCGGATATTAAGAACAATAAGATTTTAATAAGGGTGGTAAAAACCTCTCTGTATTCATTAAAGATGCTTTGGAGTGTGTGCAGTCCATAAGAGCAGGTTATAAAAGTGTCCAGCAGAGCTGATAATAGCTATCATCCGTATATACATTGTGGTACAAGGGGATCTACCACATGACCTCTTGAGATTTCTTCCAAGCCTATAAAGCTGTGTTTCCAGAGGAAAGAGGAAGTCAATCAAATGTTTCTGAAAATGTTGGACTTGCTGTGCTACAGAGCAGTATTCTGTACAGTATTTGCACAGGAAGTCAAACACTTCTGGAAACGTACAGACTTACAGCGTGCATGGTGTGCAGCTGATGTCCTGAACTATTCAGGATTTTTGGTTACACAGAAACCAGTCAGAACTACTGTGTGGTATTTCTGATCAATGCATTGGAATCCCAGAAGAAATGCAAAGAATCATTAAAAGGCCCCGGAGGCAGAAGAGGTCAGTTCAGATATGTGGTAGCTCTAGGAGGCAGTAGGAATGTGATCATTTAGAGTTTGCTTCCCAAAACTTCAAGACCGTAAATTGTTTCACACTGCATCGTCTTTATAGATTATGTATAAATTTTGGAGTTATTGCCTTTAAATTGTTAACTTTAAGTCCCTCATGCCCATGTTCTTTGTTTGCAAGTTTGTGCTTATTGATCTTAATTGGTATCTGATCAAACGCAATACTAACTATAATTCCTTTTTGTTTTCTTAGAAACCGTTCAAACACTGTAGTCAGCGGTGTTTAGAAATGAGACATCTATTTATTTCTGTAAAGAAAATCATGACAACAATACTAGGCTACTAGGCCTGTTATTCTGAAATTTGAAGGGACCTCTACTTAGAAAAACCCAAACAAAACAATGATCTTGCATACTAGTAAATCCTACAGAACTTGGGATTCAGTATCTGAAAGCTGGACTCCCAGCTCTAGTTCCTACAAGACTTAGAAATTTGTGGGACTCCTTTTACAAATCAGACTCATAGACAGCAAGTATTCTACAAAGCAAAACATGAAGATAACAGAACCACTTCTGAAAATCTGATTCTTGATGTCCATGTCCATGTTCCTCTGTACACCTCTAGTGAATTATTTTGTTTCTATTCATCCTTTTCCTGGTGACTCTTTTTCCCCTCAAGCCCACACTGTGATATCCTCCTCTGTCCTTGGGGTCAACTATAACAGAACAACTTGATAGAAAAAGTGTAAGTTGAAACATATGACTAAGAACCACAGTGGCTGCCTTTTAACTGTCAGTCTATTTATTTACTTTATTTATTTTGCTGTTTTGAAATTCGTGTGTGCCAAGACCACGCTCTGGGAGCTCCTTGCTGTGTATAAACTAACACAATAATCAACAGTTACAAGAGACTGCTAAATCTATTGTCATGCATCTGCACAATCATAATTCACTTCCATGCCACTACAGAGCAATTGGACTGCCTGACCCCACTCAGTCCCACCAGCTGCATTGTCAGCTGCCTATGAAAAAATGAAAGCCCTCAGAGAAAGCAGAACATAATAAACCAGTCTTTAGTAGGAAAGACTGAAGAAATTTTTGTATCAGGATATAAATTATATGGCAAATATTTCCTTTGTTATGACAACAGAGCAACATCAATATATTATTGACACTATTTGCCAGTGATATTTAATTTCCATGTCCCATATGTTTCATGCACATACTGAGCAACATCTAGTACTCTGTAACATAAGACAGAGATGATGAAATCCCAGTTGGCAAACTACCTTCTCAATTCTCTAGTATCAAAGTGGAACAGTTCTGGCGCAAGGAGTTCTAGCATGTTGCCTGAAGGATCTCAAAGCTGTCGGTGCCACTGCTGCAAATGTCAGCTGACAAGACCCAGTGCAAATGTCAGCTGACAAGACCCAGTGCTCACCGACCTCAGCAATCACACAGACCTTTCTAATTGATCTTAACTCTTTGAATATCAATCTCTGATTTCCAGTGTAACAATTCCAGTGCTTTTTTTGCACATAAAAGGGAGATCTGTGGCCCCATTCCCAAATCGGGGCAGACTACTTACAGTAAGGACGACTGGAAGTTTCCACAGGCTGACCTAAGTTTATGACAGGTCTATCCTTCCTCCTTAAATCTCATTTCAACAGGAGATGTCAGATGAATCGATAAGTGACAAGACTGGCAAAATTCTCAGGTGGTTCACCATTATTTGCTCAAAACCGTAAGTGCAGTGCTCAGAAATAGAAAGATTTGAATGAGCAGTATGCTCTAGTTTATGAAGGCTTCTCTCTTTTTCTTAGTTAAGGTATAACATGTAGAGTCAGTGATCAGTACTGTCCCAAAATATATTATAATAATCAGCTGATACTTTAGCAATTACTTATGTCTATGCTGCTTCTGACAAAATACATAACTATGAAAACTAGCAAAAAACATTCTTGCAGATCTGTGGCCCATGGTTGGGCCACAGAAAAATCTACCATTTTTCTTAGCATAGAACTAATAATTTGTGACTTCTCTGATTGATTGCCTGTTATCTCATAAGAGCTGTACCTTTGTTTACATGAAAACTCCAAGCTCTTCACTAACAAACCTGAATGAAAAATTCCAGCAGATGCAAAAGTTATTAGAAGACTGACTTCTTCAAGAAACCTGGCTTACCTCTTAGTAACAAGTGGGCTAAAGTAAATCACTGATGGATTTGTTACAGAACCACTCTATAATATCTTCCCACTCTGCCTTCAAAAAATATTTTTCATCATGTACATTAAAAATAGGCTATTACCTGTCGACTGTTAATAGATATGCCCCTGAATGCCATTTCTCCTTTATGTACATATTAGTATACATATTACCCGGAAACAGTGGGACCCTCACTGCAGGATCATTAGGTATCAGAGCCAGTGAGATCAGTTTGAGAAGCCAGTAAACACTGTTGATCCAGGAGACACTGCTTTTACTGCAATGACCTTGCAAAATAATAGCAAAGCTTGAAACAGGACTCCGCTATTTATTTCAGTGTTTTATTCAGTGAGGCTACAATATTTAACAAGAACAAACTTTCCTAATTATCATAAATGATGTGAATATCAATCTCTGATTTCCAGTTTAACAATTCCAGTGTTGTGGGATATAGAAAAGATTTCTAAATGACTTTTCAATTGATACAATAATTTAGGTTGGAAATGGCCTTTGGAGGTAATCTGGTCCAAACCTCAGGGGCCAAATTAAAAGTTTTGTTAAGTTGTTCTACATCTTCTTTTTAGTATTTATGTTATCTCTGATGTGGCTGTCCTGGAAAAGAGTTAAGTGACTTCCATGACTGAGGAGCCTTAGAATCCATCTCTATAATTCATCTTTTCCAAAACTGGATCTGCCATATGCAACCCAAAACCTCAGTGGAAGTCACTGGGGTAGAATTGTCATCAGATTCAGAATCTGGTCCTGATTCCACTGGAAATGAATTAGAAGCATTAAGTTTGGAGAAGATCACCAACTTTTGAGAAGAAGGTGGCTAATGGGGCACTGTAAAACATATGCAAGAAGACAGTGACAGCTGATTCTGATTTCTCCTCCAACATGTGGATTATGTTACATCCACCCAAGCACTAAGCTTTCATCTCAAACAGTTGTGAAGGTGAAGGCTTCTGAGGGTCTCATTCTCTAATTATGCCTGACTTAGAATTCACTTAACTTAGACTAACACGGATAGGAAGTCAAATTCTGTTAGCTGTTCCACCTTTCACCTTACCACACATCTGGGAAATATTCAGATCAAGATCATAACCTTGCATTTTGGCATTAGCTACCTAAAAAAACATTAAGATATCACCAACAATTTGCCTTTGACTGGGAAAATTAGAAGCATATTTGAGATGTAAACACTGTTGTGGCACTAATATTGCTGGTAATGATTAAAGGCTGCTACTTTAACTATAATGGAATAAACCAAAACTGACAGTCTTAGTCCATGCCCATTTTCAGTTTAAACAAGATAAGGAAATCCCAGTGGTATATCATATTCTGAAGGAGGGGGAAAGCTGGGAATATTTAGAGATGACTATTTCCTATGAGGTCTACAAATGGAAAGCAGTATATCTAAAGTACTGTAACAAATTTGTGGTTACAAAGCAGAAGCGGGGATAGGACCCAGCTCTTCCTGCTGTAACAGGCCTCTCTGACACTTGAACTTAGGAAGAATTGTCTTTAATTGTAAACAGGCTAGACCTATGCATACCCTAGAGTTGATGCAGTAGAGGGCAGCATTCATTAGCCAATTTATTTCGCATTCATTAGCCAATTTATTTCATATTCATTAGCCAATTTATTTTAGATTATAAACACCATCATTATTGTTTTAGTTCAAGAAAAAATATCAGAAATCAGAAGCTGGGAATATACGAGTTTGAGGGGAAGAGCATCTGGGCCTATCCCCATGAGGGAACGAGGAGTTCCAAACTCCCTTTCCCCTGCTGTTTCCAATTCAACTTCAGAACTCAGGTCTAAAGTTGGGCCTAAATTAGGAAGGATTTGCTGTTACAACCATACTGGCAAACCTTTCTCACCTCTAGGATTATTTTGTGTTGAGGTTTCTGCTCATTTAAAAAAATCCAAAAAACAATGACTGCCTAATGTAGGATACTCAAGAGACTTAGCAGAGATCAAATTGTAGAAGCTGAAGCCAGGAAAATTCATTAAGAATAAATGCACAACATTTTAAGGAAAAATTTAGATTAGGCTTTGGTACCAGCTATCAAAGAAAAAATGAAGGTTCTATACATATTGATGTGTCTAAACCAAGATGAATGCCTGTCTGGGATATATGATTATCCAAATATTAGTTATGCTCAGAGTGGAAGTTACCATTTTCTTTGCAGTGTTAACTGTAGGAAATGCAGTAGGCTGTGATATATAAGCAGTCAGACTAGATGCTATGGATCTTTCCATACAATTAAGAACTCTAAGAATTGCTGTATATTAGCAATTTTCTATCTACTTTTTTTCTTTTTGTTCAAGGTTGTATTTTTAGGTTAGAATCATTGTAAAAAATGTGATTTCTCTCCAGAAACAAGTGTTTCCTACTGTATCAAATTTTCACATCAATAAGCAGCAAAATAGTAATTCTGTCAAATCATGAAGCTGTATGTGCTGCTAGGGATGGTGAAATGAGATACAGCACACGTTACAAAAGCATCTGTCTCGCATGTTTAGTTTCTTAAGCCTTTGATGTGTTTCATATATCAGTAGAGCCTTGTCCTCATCTTCCCCATTGCAGTACAACTTCAAAGAAAACATATTATAAAAAAGGTTGAATTGTAACAAAAGCTTCCTAGCAGCTTTGAACTGCCATATACAGTTTTAGTATTTATAAGAAATACTGTAATATCTGAGCTAACATTTTTTCTTAGTTGGTAACCACTTATCTACCACGGGAAAAATAAATGAGGGTGGTGGAAATAAACTATAGATGCTCGGGGACATACAAAGTATACAGGCTCTATACTGGCTATAAGGTTTATTTTGAAAAATTCCATTCTATAAATCAAATATAACAAACAAGTTGAGACAAGGAATCAGAAAACCCTAAGCATGCAAAACCATGGTTCAAGATAAAAAATTATTTTACCTACAACCAGATTTGAATATCATTGCTCCTCACAAAAGCAATATATGTAACTCATGTATGAAAGAACTACTAAATGTAGGTAACACTCTAGGAAAGGTAGAAACAGATGCAAAAATTTGAAGCGCCTGTTGAATATCACCCTACAAAAGGAGGTGGAGGCACATAGAGAGAACATAATTTGCAAAATCCAAGAGGAAAGCCATTTTCACAGTCTCCTTCCCCAAGTGTACATATTTTTAAGTTAATTAAGTTAATCAGTAACTTGTTAGATTTGTCTATCTAATATTATTTATCTAGTCAGTATATGCTTTAATTTTAATATCAACATTTAATATGTTTGCTCCTTTGAAATAAATAGAAAGTGTGCCTAATTCTGCCATTTTTACACTTTAAGATTCTCCTCCATTTTCCCTCTGTTGCTTTGCCTGAAACCACAGGATAGATCAGTATTGTAAACAAAGCAGCACGTATACAATTACTTCCAGGTACACAAGGCTAAAATAGTGAACACTGACTTACCCTTTAACTAAAGTAACTTTGGCATTCATGTCCTTCAAACAAGCATTAGTTTCAAATATAGTTTTTTGAACACCTGTGACAACAAAATTCTTAGTAATACATATGTATGATGTGCAGAAACAACATGTATAATTGCACGTATAATTGCTGGAGGGAGGAGTTTGCCTGCTAGAGACAAATTAAAATACTACAGTGTAAACTGAAAACAGCTCTTCTGAAAACCTTGGAATTCATTAGTGTTTGTGACTGGATAAACTTGGGTAATGTCACTTACCAGAACAATTAAAACAAAACTACAGAGTTGCAACAGTTAAGGCAGTACAGAGGATTTTTTAAAAGGAAACATGATTTGTCTGCTTGCTAAGACTTCTCAGCATCTGAGAGAACAGCCCTGCCTGTGTGACAAACTCCTATGCAGGCTAGGAGCCTTCAGTGATTTATTGAAATCATTCAATTTGAATGTAATGCCTTTAGAGGTGTTACACTATACCTGATAAAAAATACAACCCAAGCAAATAATATGTTTAATGCCATCACATTTCCAGAGGAACTGTCTCCTGTTTTGTACTTGTACTGTGTTTAGCATAAGAGGATTTGTGCCATGGATTCCTAGATGCTTAGCACGCATTGTGTTAGCTCTGCAGAATGATTCAACCCAGTGGCTTGACTGCTGCGGATACTCAGGATAGCTAGTTAAAAGCTCATTTGAACAGCTCTGTATTACAGAAGAAATACATTGTCTCTTCTCCAGAATTAACCTCACCCTTTCTGTTTGACTCGTTCTGATTCTTTGTGCTTAGCCATTCTCCTGCATTAGATGCTATCTTTTTGTGAGCATTGGTCCAGTTGACCAGTGATGTTTTCACTTTTGTTCCTATCTTACCATGTCTTCAGATAGTATTTATAAACTGGCATCTGGTTGTAAAGGCTAAATTGCCATGAACAGTTTTACATGTCCCTTTGCATAAAAGACACCAGAAAAACAAATGACTTTCAAGTTCAGCAACAAAACTGACCTGACAGAGATCACATCTTTATTGATGCACCGGAAAGCATCTACATTAATCTTGTTTGTGACATTAAACTGCATGTAGGAAAAGGTTTTTTTCACATGTATATTTTTGCATATGTAATAAACATACATTGTGTATATGTGTACCTCATTATGTGTCTGATGCAAAAATATAGATCCAACCATATGAGTGTTAACTACTGAAATACTGTTTATGCAGATTTCTTATATATAATTAAGCATTTCACATACAATTTAGAAATGTACTGCTAAACTCTGAAGTACACCGTTAGGTGAAATCCCTGGTATATTTCCCATCAGAAGCCAAGTTGCTGCATAGCTATCAAATTGTTTATACCCTCAAATTATACTTAACATGTGTAAAGCCCACTAGTTAGTAATGAATATTTCTGATACAGAAAATTATGTAGAAAAAGAAAAGTTACAGGATTCCATGTGCAGGCAAAATGACAGCGACCTCTTGTAAAGGCTTCATGTAATCCAAGGGCACAGGGTGACTTTGCTTCTCTTAAAATTTGATATATTTCAGCACAGGCATGAGACACCATTCATCTTCCCTTCTCATATTTCTACCCACAAGACAGATGCCAATGTTGTCTAATGGGTAGATCTCATCTAAGCTATTTCCCATCTGGAGGCAGCCAAAACAAAAGAAATGACAGCTAGAACCAGAGAGGGATGTCTTTCGGAAAGTATTCCAAGCTTTTCAGTAATTATGTGTACTTTTTCAGCTCAGCTGTGTTTCACCACCTTTTAGCAAACATATATAAAAATTATTATTTGTTTTTGGTGACATCAGATTAACATATATGTTTACATTAATATATCCCTAAAGATAACAATATCTACTAATAATCTAGTTGATGAATATTAATCTCATTAATGGAGGTGTTTCCGTCTATCTCCAGACCACAGAATTATCTGCCAGATGCCCCAATCTGGCATGATTTTCAGTATATTATAAGTAAGCAGAAAAATAGTCAAGTGACATAAAAGAGAATAAATAATGAAAATTAAAATTGATGGACTACATTGCAATGTGTGCTTCAACACAGGGCTGAAGTGTATTCACACAGTATGCTCATAGACTCACCACAAATACATCATGAGTGCATCATCAAAAAATTTGTCTGTACAGGGACACTTCATTAATAAAGAAGAGATCGCAATGAAACATTTGGCTGGCCTTGCTGAAAAGGGATTGTGAAATGTAATTATGAAATGCAGTGTCTGAAAATGGGTGCACAAAATGGCTGGAGTTCATAGTTTTTCTTCCTGTGAGCCGTGCGCAGGGCTGGCAAATACAGTGGTGACAGCAGTTTTAGTAGAGATGTGTCAGCTATAGTCAAACCTCAAGTTTGCTCTCTGACTTCTCCACATAAAATACTTTCACTGTACAGCCTGTAAGCTTTGCCAACACTGGAAACAATCTGCTGCTTGAAAAAAGGCTCAGGTCCCTGAAAACATCATGAATAATAAAAATCAGAGTTTACTGAATATTGCAGAATTAGTAGATTACAGTACATAAGAAAATTTACAGTTCATCACACAATGTCCATGGCAACATTATTTTGCCTTGTTTATTGCAGTAATATTTTATTTGTGCCAGTAGAGTAGGCAAACAAGATAATCACACAGTGACATTTAAGACTGGCCTAAACCTGAACAGTTAATTCTTGCGCTAAATCTGCTTCCACTAAAGTCAATGCTGAACTTCTTTCAACCCTGCATCCCCCTATCCCTTTATAATATTGTGCCTCCTCATTGTCTACTGATTGAGCATTTGGCTCTTAGATACATAAACAGATATTATTTTGATTGTAGTGGGGTGTACAAAATCTGAATGCAATACTGGGGGGGTTGTACTGGTGTTGTCTGGCAAAGAGTTAAATTTCTTTATAGTAGCTTGCATGGTGCTGTGTTTTGGACATGTGATGGAAAGCAGTGTTGATAACACAGGATGTTTCAGTTACTGCAGTGCAATGCTTACACAGCGTCAAGGCCTTTTCTGCTTCTCACATCACCCTACCAGCGAGTGGGCTGGGGGGTGCACAAGAAGTTAGGAGGTCACACAGCCGAGACAGCTGACCACAACTGACCAGAGGGATATTCCATACCAATAAAACTGGGCTGGGGAGGGTGTTTGGCAAGGGCTGCCATTGCTTGGGGACTAGCTGCGCACCAGTTGGTTAGTGGTGATCAATTAGTTTTTTGGGTGGTTTTTCATCACTTGTTTTTCCAGGTTTTGTTTCTTTTACACTGTATTGTTTTTCTTTTTTTTTTCTTTAAAAAAATTATTAAATAGTCTTTATGTCAACCCATGAGTTTTGTCACACTTACCCTTCCAGTTCTCTTCCCCATCCCACTAGGTACAGGAGTGAGCAAGTGGCTATGTGGAGCTTAGGTGCCTACTGGGATTAAACCATGATAGTTTTTAATTATGGAAGTCACTTAAGTAATTATTATAGGCAATGTTACAGCACTTGCCATTATTAAACTACCCACCACATCTCTCTTGCAGTATTGGAAAAATACAAAGATGTAGCATTAGATTTGTTTATTTTTAAGATGATATTTACTTATCTGGTTTATTTTTCATTTAATATTATTTAATGAGAAAGTTCAGCTGTATGACAACATATTAAGACTGAAACTAAAATCATAAGTAAATGAAATAGTACACTTGCTAATGAAGTTAGGTGTCAAACACTTGAGCAGTAAAGGACATGGATGAAACACTTTACATCCGAGTTTTAGCAGAGGAAATAACTTCTTCATTATGATTTATTCAATTTATTCATGTCAGTAAAGCATCCATTCAAAGTTAATAAGTGATTGGGATTTTGAAAGACAGTGAAATTTGTAACAGGAAAGAAATCAATGATTAAAATTAAGGTGTCAGAAGATGAGTTCTACTACTTTTAAAAACCCAAAGGAAACAATAACCAGAAACAGCCAGTTTAGTACACTAACTGCATACACTTCTTTTGTTTAATAAATTAGTTCATACTAAATGCAAAGCATGTTTTGGCAAATGACTCTTTATGTTTTTGTCTTTTAATGTAATTTAACTAACTAAACAATGTTAAATTGTTGTTTTTGAATTTTTTTAGTTACATGCTAATTTCTTTACAAATGTGGCTTGACAAAAGACATACGTAAATGATTATCCTGTAAATAACTACTTATCGTCCACCATTTTCAAGCAAAACCAAAACCAAAAAATTCTAAATCTGAGTAACTGTTCATTAAGCCATGTAATGATGTCATACAAATCTGCAGATACTTTGTGGTTACCAAAGAGGAGTGTTAAACAGTACCAAGCAGCAAGAATTAATAAAATGACTAAAACCACAAATGCAAAATGATTATTGTTAAATTAAATATTGCTGTTGGATTGCTTTAAATCATGGTAGTATAAAGCGGAGTAGTAAAGCTGAGTTAAGTTGCTTGTTATGTGAAGAAACTGCATCATATAATCATTTCATAACTGGTAAACCTTAATTTCTGCTTAGGTTTTTGTGAAAATGCATTTCAAAAATCTCCTGTATTGTACAGCGAAAAATATAAATTCTGCAAAATTGGGTCAGTTTTTACCCATTTTCTTCTGTATCATTAGTCCCTCTTACTGCAAGCAGTCATCTTATCTCTTCCATATATGTAGGGTTACTCCTTTTTGTCTTATTGCTTAGATACATTAGCAGAGAATTCTTACATCTTATTTTAGCCTTCTTTTGCTTGGTTAAACAAGTTAGGTTTTTTCAGACTCCCTGGTAAAACTGTGCTTCTCTATTGCAGAGCTATCCCCAGATTTGTGTCTGCCTCAGCTCCCATTTCCATTTTTTTCTTGACAAGAATAATGTATTTTATTTATTATTTATTGCATTCTCATTTTATTTCAGATGAGTTCTTAACAGTGCCAGAATGGAACCACAATTACTTCACCTCTACAGGACTCTCTAATACTGAACACTACAGGCTTGTGTTTATATTTTTCATGGCTGCATCACATTAGAAATTCTTATTCCTTCTGTGATGAAGCTGTATGTGGAAATCCTACTTTCAGATTAATCAATAGTTGCCTGTAATATATATTCTTGTAAACTAGCCGATAATGGTATGTCTTGCTCTTTAAGCTATCAAATTTTCTCCTACCTCTTCACTCACCAATTTCATCAATTCCTCTATATGCTACTACTGCTTAATATTTTTGAAATTTCTCATTGTCACACGACCAAATTTAATTTGCTTTGTTGTCCAAGTTACTACTGAAGCATTGAAAAAGTATCAACTCTACTGAAGTCCAGACAGACAGATAAGATCTCATCTATTTTCCTTGTCCAGAAAAAAACAATCATCAAAGAAGATATGAGATTACCCTGACATTATGCCCTTGTGGAAAATCTATGTTAAATTTTATCCCATTTTCTATTATTTTCATGCATTTACAGTGAATGTTGAAGAAGAGAATAATTATATCCCATGAGTTTTAGACTACCTTATTTTTTTGTTGTTTATGATTCAAAATGGAAAAAAATGGATAGAATGAGCAGAAGAATCTAAGAGCAGTCGGAATTACTAAGAGCAGTCTTCCTTCACCTGAATCAGCAGTAGATACCAGCACTGCAGAACTTTTTTTCACAGAATCACAAAGTGGAAGGGTTTGGAAGGGACCTTTGGAGATCATCTGGTCCATCCCCCCAAGCCAAGGCAGATTCACCTAGAGCAGGTTGCACAGGATTGCATCCAGGTGGGTTTTGAATATCTCCAGAGAAGGAGACTCCACAACCTCTCTGGGCAGCCTTTTTGCCTGATAATAGCCAGTGTCAAAGCATCCCATATCTTTTTTGATGACACTCAGTAAAGAATATATAATGGACTGGTGTGGCCATCTATCATAGGACAGAAGTCTCAATATACTAGTTTTTTGCTAAGACCTGCCTTTAAGAAAAAGTTCTTTGAATGTCCTTTGAAAAACAGCTCACCAAATGGCGTTTCTCTGAAAAAACTTGTGGGGAAAAAAGTTTATGTCCTACATAAGCAGGAGGGCACTGTAAAGAATCACGGTCTGTCCTTGTTTATCAACAGATGGAAGTGAAATTACAACCTTGCTGCCTTCATGCAATTGAAAGGGTGAATGCCATGCAAGTAGGGGATGAAGATACTAATGGAAAAAAGGGAGAAAGTGATTCCTCTTGTCTTGTAAATATGCTTAAGCTGAACTTCATGTACACAAGGCTTTGTGCATAGGAGTGAATTACACCAGATCGTTGCCCATAACCATATCTCTACATGGTCCTGCACAAAGCATCTAAAGCATATGCCTTGGCTCTTCACATGACAAGTTTTCCTAACATGGAAAGTTTGGGCTATGTATGTATATGTGCCTGCTATAAAGGTACTGCTGTTTAACCTGTGATGGTGTTTGGACATCTCATGCAGGAACTAACACCATATTTTACAGAGTTCTGTATTCACACTCATTCTTGAAATGACCCTGGTCCCAAGAGTTTTCACCCTAAATAAATATTGACAAGATGCAACAAATAGGATAAGTGAGTACAAGTTAACACTGTGACAATACGGTGAGCTCAATTAGCAACAGTGTTCTGGGTATGTTGTGATACTTACGAACTGGAAGCAGAAACTGGAAAGGATAGTATAATGTTTTTTACGGATTTTTTGAAAATGTGAGAAAGGTGAGAAAGAACAGACAAGAAACAGCAATGTTATTTCAAAAGCTGGAGTAAATGGTCAATTAAGACTAACATGGCTAGCAGAAGCCAAACAAAGCTATCTGAAGGTAACAGTTTTCAAAATTCATGCTGACAGACTTTTTTCAATGAGTCATAGCTTTGTACTGTTACCATTTCTTTGCGCAGATAAAAATACTCCAAAGGTTGAATTCTGGGCATAATAATGCCTGCACAAGAAAAATGAGTTGGCAGTTGTTTAAGGGAAGATTGGTGGGAGATGAGAGAGGCGATCACAGTGAGATCATCTCCAGATGTCAGAGACCTGAATCTTGAGGGCAGCCACGTGTCCAGTAGGGCCCTTTGAGACAAAACTGTATTCAGAATAAGATGCGATGAGTTCAAAGTCATGTTGAAATTGCTATCCAGGATCACTTTTCAGGAGGATGCATGCTTGTCTCTAAGGCAAAGCAAGAAATTTGATACTTTGTCATCCATTGCAAGCATACAATAATTTTATGGATCGTTAAAGCTTGGAAACATAGAACGGGAATATTCTGGGGTATTCTGAGAGACAATGATATAACAATCTCTGGGCTTTTCAACCTTTTTATCTAAGCTAAAACATATTTTAATTCTTAGCTGTACTTAAAACAAATATTCTGCCAAGACAGCCGTGTTAGAAGTTGATTTATCTGGAACTGCATTTAAACTTGATTTAAAAACTCCATTTAAAAGTTAAGGTAAAGAGTAGCTCTTGAAGACAAGAGGCTTAAAAATAAACAACATAAAAGTCAACTGTATGTTGGAAAGAGTTCCTTCTCCTCACCTCAAAGAAGTACCTGCTTTTGAACACCCCATTTTAACAAGGTAGGGACCAACCTCTCTCATATAAAATAATGATTTACACAAGAGAACTGAAATTCTTGTATTGAAACTAATTGCTGTTATCATCCAGTGTGAACCAAAGTGCAGGGCAGTATGTTTGAGCAACCTAAGAAAATAAGGCATCTTTAATTTGACATTCACTAGGGACCAGATTTAAAGTTCACTGGAGTTAGTGGAAACACTTCATGAACTTCAGTCTGGACCCTTTAATGGCACATATCTCAGTGAAGTCCATTTCCTCGCAACTCAACTCAACTCTCAATCAGAATAAATATACTTTATCACAATCTAAAAATATACACACAACACAGAAGATGTCTGTAAAATAAACCTACCAAAATTATGTATTAATGTATGTTGATGATCAGCTATGTCTGTGCCCAGATACAGTCAACAGTTGTTTTTTATCAATCTACAATGAAGGACATATTTTTCTTCAAAAAACAATAATTATAATCACTTTATCAACAACTCTCAGCAAACATATGCAAGGGAGCATTTCCTATGTGACCTCTTAAAGGAAATAGTTGAATAACAAAACCAAGATAACAAAATACTATCAAGCCCTTCCCACTCACAAAGGACAAACAAAAACTTGTGTAACTCAATAAAATAAAAGAATCAACCCTAATCTACTTGACAGCAAAGCTACTCCCTGGAATCAATAGAATCCTCTTTTACACCTCAGTGAGGTCTTACTCTGTTATTAATATTATTTGGGTAGAATAAAAAAAAATCTTTAAATTTGTTTCTTGGATATAAGGTTGTTTGGACTTTGTGAGTGGGATGATATGTAAAGGCACTGGTGGTACATAACAGCCTAATGAAGTTTTTGGTTTCTGGAATTTCAGTGATTTAGTAACTTTCAAATGGGGACGCCCAGAGCTTTTGTCACCCACTGAACATTGCTAGTATTCCACAAAGAACTAATGCCCAGAAAATGTTTTTCTTCTTTATTTCTATCTGTGACACCAAATTAAGGGGCTACTTAAAAACACAAAAAAGACCTCAGCAATTTCAACAGAGATAAATAAGCCTGGAGCTAATGCACCCAAGAATCTGTCTCAAATTGTCAGTTTGCACACTGTTATGGTATTGCTATAACTGCATAAAATAAAATGCCACAGAAAGACAAAAATGTGATGTTTTTCCTTGCTGCTAATGAAGTAGTTTCCCTACTAAGATCTGCTATGCACCAAGAAGACCGTTGGGAATGCTTCTGTCAGTGACTTCTGTCTAGGACAGTATGCTTTCAATGGATTATTTTGTATGAGATAAAATCCGTATGATACACTTAAGACTTGAAGATTGTGAAAAGTAGTTCAAGGGTTGCTTTAGAAGTACTATTCTTCTTCAGAAACAGTAGTTCACACTCTAGTGAAATGTAAACTGGCCCTACTCCCAATGAATTCAATGGCAAAACTACTGTTGGTTTGAAGAACACCACCAGGTCCTGCAATTCCAGCTGCTACTTTCTTAGTATGGTGAAATACAACGAACAGATGATCTAGCTGAGGATGTCCCTGCTCATTGCAGGGAGTTGGACTAGGTCCCTTCCAACCCATACTACTAGGATTCTATGATTCTGTAAAATCCACTGAGAACGTGATACTGACTTTGTCAGAAAACTATATTTAGGAAAGAAAATGAAAGCAGTACATTTTGCTACTCTATCACAGATAAGAGATGGCACCACAGTGTCATGGGAAGATAACTTTGATTTACATTATAAAGAAAACATTTACCTTGGATTTAAGCAAGAGTTCTTTAGTGCTTTCCACCAAAGAAACAAGAGGGTAAATTAGACCTATGGAAATTGCTTGCAGTAAAAAAAAAAAAAAAGGTTCTCTTTTAAGGTTTATTGTAAGAGTTTTTCTTCTAAAGAAGAGGCACTAACACACATTAACTGCTGAACTTTCTGTTTCCCTTTTAGTCAGTTCTGGTTTGTAATATACGGCCACTAAGTTACTCAAGCAAACATGGGCAAGGGCCCTTTCTAGTGCCTTTCAGTGCTCAGTTCCCTTAGTGCAGTCTAATTCTCTGAGTTTGTACCAAGTCTCTTCTTATCCCTTTCACCAAACTCGGCAAATGTCCCTGGGGCACAGCTTATTCCAGAGCACATGCTGCTGTTTTTTGAAACATATAATGCCTGTTTGCTTGCACGTGGTACGACTCAATCTTCTCTTATGCTAAGCTTGTAAGTATAGAAAGGAAACCTTTTGTTGTTTCTAAACCAGGAGCAAATGGCTCATTTTGTAAGGTTAAGGTCCTACAATTACTACAACAAATCCTGAAATCCCTAGTCTGACGACAATTCCTGACATGTCCTCTTCCTGCTCCTCTTTTCCTTGCCACTTCCAAAGACACAAGTGAAAGGTTTCACTTATGATGAGACTATGCTTTCTTAAGTGTTCATACAGCACCTCACAGGCGTGATCCCAGAATCTTACTTCTTCATACAAAGAAAATTCCTCCCAAACCACCAAACAACTAGAAACAATGAAAGAATGGCCTGACATCTTTTAAGCGTACTTTCAAAAATATTCAGTACTTCTCTTTTGAGAAGATTAAAGTATAATGTTTCTACAGAGGAGAACCTCCCAAGTCTTTAGCTTGCAAACAACATATACAATTTAGGGCAATCTTTCCTTCAATTGCAGCAGCAGAAAACCAAATTATTTTATTGGCTGTTCTATTAGGAAAAAGGAAGTTGCATTCACTAGGTGCTTACTTACACGTACACTTGCACTTAGTTTTAATTCACAACTTCGGTTTTCTAATGGTTGGAAATACAGGGATAACTCATTGATGTGAACGAAAATGAAATTAATTATGAATTGCAACTGACTGATTTGCTTTGATATACTTTATTAACTGATCCTATTTACTTCCTTTTTTTTGCTTAAACAGTATCAATTAGAGACAGCTGTATGACAACATCTGAATGGCAGTGTTTAGCACTTCCATACAGAGTTTAGACTCAACCAATCCTTTTTCTTTTTTTTCCTACTTTTTATTTGTACTTTTATTATGCTAGGCACCTATGAAATAACAAGACATGGTGAGATGATGATGATCATGCAATTTTAAGCAGGAGAAGAATACTTTGAAAGAAATCTTAAAATTCAAAACAAAATTCAGACTTGAGCCAAATGATACACATAGGCATGCCATTGTGAGGTTGCAGCACAGACTCCCACAACTCTAACAGCTTTTACATTTTATATGAGATCATCATACAATATTGTTAAAAACTAGTGTTTTAAAAAAAAATTTTGGCCTGTGAGTATGAAACCTCCAATGAGCTCCATGAAATGAAGAAAAACTCTTAACACAGTGATGCCTACAGTCCTTAAGCCCCATAAGCATGATGGGAGTGGGATAGTGTCGTGGTTTCAGTTCGGATAGAGTTAACTCTTTTACTCGCAGCTGGTATAGTGCTGTTTTGGATTTGGGATGAAAATAGTATTGGTAAAACACTGATGTTTTGGGTTGTTGGTAAGCAATCAAGGCCTTTTCTGCTCCTCACACTACCCTAACAGTGAGTAGGCTGAGGATGGGGTGTGGGGTGGTGGCCACAAGAAGTTGGAAGGGGATACAGCCAGGAACCCCACTACTGGCTGGGGTTAAAACCATGACAGACAGTGGCAGTCCATGCACTTTGCAAGAGAAGGAGAGGTGGTTTGCCTGCGGTCTCCAGCCACAACGTTTGCCTTTGGATCAGGCTGCAATGGAAGCCGACAGTGTGCATTAAATGCTTCTTATACCCTAGTTCTCGAGTGAGGACAGGATCTATGAACCATGCCTTATTCTTTCCCTTTTCTTCCACAGTATAATAACAGTATTTCCTCAAAGTAAGAGATAAATATTTCCCAGAAAGGCATCTTCTAACTGAGCTGAGATCTACTGGACTGGAATAAAAAATTTCTCAGCCCCTTGGCTCATATTAACAAAAGACAGGTACACCTCAAATTCCTGTATTCAGCTCACAAGTTAACAGGGCAAGATATGTGACCTCATCTGGTTCCGGCCAATCTTTATATAATGGAAGACGTTTTCAAACTGGTATTTATCAATTTCAGGGTGACCCTGTTGCGCTTATACTTTTGTGCCATGAATTTCTGAGGAGCATTGGCTTCAGAGCTGGCAAAGATGCCAAAAGTTGCCCCCTATGTACAGAGAGCACTGCAGCGCTCTCATCTACAGGAGTCAGCCAGAGGACTCTGCTTTGTTGGTTCTTTGCTTTCTGCATGGCTGAAGTTTTCAACCCTCAGAGAGTCACCAATTTGCCTCCAGGCCGGAGTTTGTAATGAAAGTCTTGGTGCCAGGTTTTTGTACATTCTATTCTGCCTCTAGTCAGGATGAGGAAACTTTCAAAATAATTATCCAATTTTAAAGACAAAAGTAACAAATGGGTATCCAAGGAGCTGTAAGGTTCAGTATAGGCTATTTCCTCATACACTTAATATTGCTTACAAACACCAGGCCTAAGTTTAGCAGTGATTAAGATTGAAAACTCTGCAAGCAAAAGAGAAATAAATCTGTATTGAGGAAAACTGCTGTGGTGGGAAAGCTGCCCTCACATTACCACCCACCCACAAGCCATATGGGGATTCCATGGATAAATATGTGACTGCTAGAGAGCTGGGTGGGAAACAATCTCTCTAGCCTAGAAGACATTTCAAGATTTCAAAAGCGTTCCCACTCTGCACCAGGAGGCTGACCAAGCCACTGGTACCACTGGAATCAGATAGGTTGGCATTTGTGTCCAAAGTAAAATACGTTATAAAGCAAAACAGATAGTGACAAGATAGGTTTCAAAATCTACAGAGTTGGAAAAAAAAAAAAAAATCAAAATCAGACTTTCTCATTATTGGAGTCTGAGAGCAAATTAGAATAAGAAAAATGTAATTGGAGTCCTGGTAGCCTCTCAAATATAATGTACAGGAGAATGGACAAATCCCAGAAGAGCTACAGCACACTTGCTCTTTCTCTTTTCAAATGTTAGTTCTTTAGTGTGATAGCATCTTGTCATTGGGCAGCTTACGACTGAGGTGAGAAACTCCTGAATATCATAGGGCACATCCAGAGCACCATAATTAAGCTGGTGGCCTGTGCCCTGCTGCCTGCTTTCTTGATAGCCCCGTATCAGAGGCCACAACAAAATGTGACTGTTCCTGACGTATGCTCTTGACCAAAGCATAAGTGCAATTTCACTCCCAGGTCAAAGGGATGGTGATGTGAGGTCCTTCAGTCCTTCTCTACTTTTCACTAACTCTAACCAAAGGTTTTCATCGTGGATTGACAACTCAACTACATTAACAAACTGTCCATAAAGTATTTGATACCACATCCTAAAAATGCCCTTGATTAATAGAAAAATTCCATTTCCTATTATTTACAAACAATTAAAATACTTCCCTAACATGAAGACAACATTCAAACTGACATGAGACATAAAAATTTTCCATAAGAGCTTCACAAAGCTACCAGGCGCGAGAGGCAAATTCCCTTGACATCTGTTCCAGTTCTCTGATTTTTCATTGATATCAGACAGCCCAAGGAAGTCTGGGAGCAGAAAAGGACATAAACTGAGAATGATGTAAACAGCAGTGTTGATAACAGGTGAATTTTCTGCACTTTAAACAGATATTGATGTCAAAAGCTTGAAATTTGGAATAATTTATAGAGAAAAATGATGGCTTCACTTACCACACTATTACTCCAGCTAATATTCAAGACTATTTCTCATGCAGACATATAAGCTGATTATGTTATCCTGCAATATCGCATTCAAAGCACTACAGGACATTTATTGCTTCCTGTACTTCTAGAACATTCATTAGCTTATGTCACTATAGCTTTGAAAATTTGAAGTACAAATGCTAAATATTATTCTGTTCAACAGGTTGATTAGTATTACATTTAATTTCACAGCTTTGATACTTCAAAAAATAAACATGTAAAATTCAGGATGAAGAGGTTTTTTGGCTGGGGAAGTGTGCTTGCTCTGTCTTTCTTTGGCACATCTTGTACAGGAAAAGAAAACAACACTTTCTCCAAAGCCCCCTGATCTATAAAAGGGAACAGACTGAAGACAGTCTTCTTAAGGATATAAGACACCTTGGAATGCTGTGTTTGAAGGCAATGCTGCAATATCATATCTAAATGTTCCTCCTGTATATATAGGAAAGAAGCCATCAAAGCACATTGATGAACTTGAGTGTCTGATGTATACAATGCAAATATTTTAGTAGCAGTGAAACATTGTCCAGCTGTCTCTTCTAAGCTTTCAATCCAGTTCAGCAGGAAGCCAAATGGTCCTAGGCTGTTACATAAATTTGGTGACATCTGAAAGAAGTGGTGTGCTCAGTTGGACAGACAGGTTTTGCATGGGAATATGTCGTATTAGGAAAGTTATAAAGCAGCTGGAGATTTAATACAGAATCTGTGATGGATAAAATCCAGGGCTACTGGCTGTGCTACTGCCTGCCCTTAGTCACACCATCTCTACTCAACAAACACATGTAACATATTAACAATGCAATAATTAGTACACATTCCTGTCTGCTACTTAAAACTTCACTCCCAGATGCTGCTTTGGTCTGATCTCAATTTTATTACCTTTGATGATTCCCTGCACTTCGTAATACCAGGCTCCATTGCTATTCATTAAATTCAACAGTGGTTAGGCAGACACTAGCTGAAGCCAGGTTTCTAACAGGAATGCCCTTGCTTTTATTCCATGTGGCTAACTTCTGTAAATTACTGTAAATCTTTCCTCCTGCAATATATGTCCATGCATGTGTGTATCTAGGCAAAACAACTGCAGCCATGAGAAACCAGGCAGCCAGTCAAATGATTAATTTAAGAAAAAATAACCAAAAAAAGAAGCTATTTTGCAGCGAACCACCGTGGGTAAGATAACATCCGTTATTTAATCTATTCTTTGTACATACACACAGTCACACACACTCACCCCTACTCTTTTCAATTCTTATGGTTTCTCTACGCCCGTAACACTACAAGACATCTAATATTCTCCCACAGCTTGGCAGTCAGACCTGGTCACCTTATATAAATATTTCTGCAAAGCAAATGCTCACAAGAGGTATGCCAGTGATGATGTTTTTCTTGATAATTTTAAATAACCGGACCTCTCATCTTTCATCTTATTGTTCTGGACCTTGTCTCACCTTTCTTATTGATTCCTAACTATTTTGTTGCAATGTATGTCAGCAGAGTGAAATTATTTGGCGTATCCTACTGGACAACAGCTATAAATACTTGAATGTGCAAAAAAGTATGAACATTTGGACACTATCAGTAGACACCCAAAGGCTTAGGTTCCAGCATCAAAGATTTTAAAGTCCTTTTAATTTAAAGTAAATACAAAGGGAAAGATTTCATACAAATACAAGCTGTCAAGGTTTGACTTGAATTGATCCAAACAAAACAATACTTTGAAACATCTTTACCTGCCTCTTTGCTTATTGCTACAGCAAACTTTGCTAAGTAAAAGGGAAAAAAACGCAATTACCTAGTTTGCAACAACTGGAAATATTCACAGTAAAGCCACAAATTATGAAGCTTAACAGACATTGACTTTAAGGAACATTTTGGGATTGAGTTGTTGCATTTTGAAATCATTCAAAAAGGAAAAAGGCTGTATTTTTGTCTACATGGAAATCTTTCTAGGACTTGAATTTTCTTTTAACATTTTGATTCAGTGAGACCAAAATTAGAGAGCTAACGCTCGGAAGAAAGAGTAAAAGAGGTCTAGACTGACAGCACAGGCCCTTTACGACTACCGTTGTTGATTTTGAGACAGCTTTATTTCAAAGGGGCTTAAATGCTTACTTTTTTACTGGAAAAGTAAATTCACCTTTGAAAGTAATTTCACCTTCAAACTTCAGAGACATTCCTAGCTACAATTTAAACCCGTCCGTCTCTTTTTCTGATAAGTAATTTAGAAGACTGTCATCTCTCATTGCACAATCAACATGAATTTAAGAATGACGCAATAGTTTAACTTATCTTACCCACAATGAGCAATTTTTCAACATGGACATTTCACATCACATTCTGTTTCAAGATACGTCTTACACTACGCTACTTATTGATGGGATGGAATAAACAAACAAAAGCAACAAGCAACTCAAATTCCTCAGACTGGACAATGACTAATTAAGTGTTAGTGTCCAGGAAGGGTGTCAAACCAAGCAAGGGACAAATAGAGCTTGTTTGCTGCACTCTTAATCAAAAAACTACTTAATGAAACATGTATCTGGTCATCTTGATAACGGAAAAAGAAATAACAAACATAACTCATAAAAGCTGCGGTGTGCAGATTTTGTCCAACTGAAAATGCCTGGGCAACGTGCAAGGAAACCAAAGCTGATCCTGCAAACTTCTCCATCCAAGTGATATTTAACCTCAAGAAAATTATCCAAGTGACTACAATAGGGTTTTGATATAAAGAATGAGTTCCTTTAAATTGTACATATACCCTAATTTACAAAAAATGGAAAAGGCCACACTCATTTTGAGAACCAAGATCTCATTTGACAGAAGATATTAAAGTATCCTAATTCCCATGGACCGGCTTCTACCAATGAATATTTAGCTCTCATTTTTTGACTTGCACTCTGAGTTAAAAGACCTTTTTCCCAGTACATGGTTCTCCTGGGACCAGCAATATTTCACCTAACCAAAAGGGAAGTTTGCTACACAGGCTTTTGCTTACAGAGAATAAAAGCTCCACTTTAGACTATTCTGTTTTAAAGCAAACTCTTTCCAAGTTGTCTTCTTAGAAAAACCTACCATCACATAGCAGTTAATTGCTATTTACAGATATTATTATATCAACAGCTTAGTCCATTTCAATTACTATGAAATAGAATTCAACTCTCCTTACACCCACTCTCCCCAAAAACAATACTAAATACAAACTCAATTTAATACCACTCTGCCAAAATTTAATAATTCCATTAATGAGACTACCTAACAGTCTTTTATTACACAACATACTAAATTATATAAACATAATTTTTGGCATATGTGTATTTTAATTCAAAACCCAAGTTGGACAGCACAATGCAACATTTGGCAAATCACAATCTTATCTTGGCTTTTGTAGTAACAATGTCTAAACAAAAGTAGACATTTACTGGCAACAGCAAACAGCAGAACTTGTGTCTTTCCTTTTCACAATTCACAGTATCATGCTGGCATTTGTTATACATTTCTAAGCACATTTTGACAGCTAAAAATGTCCCACATCATATCTCAAAGTAATGGCTGTTTTACATTATATTTTTGTATCTAATCCACTTAAAAAAATGATGATCCAATTATTTTTGGTACAAAAGAATTCCTTAGAAATTCTGGTAATTAAATCTAACAACCTGGAGAATTCCTTGAGTGTCCTATGATTTTTTTTTGCTGTGATCTCATATAGGCAAATTCAAGACAGCTCCTATGCAAGCAGTGTCCAAGTTGCTTCAAGCATACAAGCCATATCAAACAGATTTAAAAGATTATTGTGCTGTTGCTCTGAAGAAGCAGGAATGAGGTGAGACAGAAGTGAATTGCCATGCTTTGAGCTCACTGGCTGACCTTCCAACCCTTCCTCAACTTGTTCCTGCACACTCCAAAGCATAAAGCTGCCTCTTCTCTTCAAAAAGAGTTAAGAAAATGGTGTTGGAATGTTAAAAAAAAAATCATAACAAGAGATGGAGGGAAGCAGGTACTTGCACTTTTATTTTGCTGTTTTTCATATGAGATAACCAATTTCACTGGAGTCTGGTATGAAATAAAATAACCTTAAATGAGACAAGATTGTCCTGAGGACTGCTTTTGCCTGAAAACCTCATGCTTTCTGTTTTTAGCCTAACACCTACAAGGATTCTATTAAAAAGAGAGCAATGATTTCTCAGTATGCTTACACTACACTCTTGGCAACTTGATAACATCAGTTTTACTCTGTTCCCAATGAAAGTTAGCTTCTGGCTCAATACAGAATTTTCATGGGACAACAGAGAAAAGAATATTTTTTAAACTAGGAAAATGTAATCACAGAACCTCAAAAGTTCTTGACAAGTACAATATATGCAGGTGTTCTACCAAAATTACATCAAGCTCTTATTAAAAAAAGGAAGATTAGGTATTTTAAATAAAAAGAAAGCTTTTAGAAATGACTATTTAGGTGTTAATTTTCAGAGGATAGGTAGGAATCTTTTTGCTCGTATATATGAAATAAATACCACACACAGAATATACAGCTGATGAACAAACTTATTTGAATGCATAAATGACTCATGGAAAACATACAACCATGTGTGAAGGCTTCAAAATCCAAGCAGATAGTGCAGGGGCTGGGCAAGCCCAGCTCTCCTGCTTTGCTAATGATAGCTTCTCTCAGATTGTTTACGTAGTGTGCCAAGAGTGTCAACTGATGTGGATAGTACTGGGAACTTTCAGGCATAATTAACCTCTGTAGCCTCTTAATGCAGTTTCACCTATAATCCACAGGTCCATATCAGAGAAGACCAGAGAGTTTGTTCAGACCCAATCGTAACATTTCACAGAGGAGTCACTGATTAAAGCCAGACGTACAGACAGTAAAAGAAAAACAGAAAAAAAAATATTGTCATGTGGTGCCCATTACCTCCACATATCAGCTGCAACAGTCCATGCTCTTCTATGACATCTTGATGCATCAGGGAAGTGCTAAGAATAGCTTTGGTTGATGTATCTATCTTAGAATGGCAGGAACAAGTGAAATTATACCTAACCGCTTCAGGAACTACTATATTGAAAAGATCTGTCACAATATGAAAAAAAAATAAATGTCAACACATTCTTTTCATCGCTCCTCAACACAGAAGCAAGAGACCTGTATGGATTATATCAAGTGCAAATACACAGCCACATAAAACACACTGTTTCCTAAAGTGCTTTTCTAAATACAAATGTGTGTGTAGCATAAAAAAGATACAACTTCATGAAAAAAAGTCCTGGTTGTTCAGTTTACTCTGTATCCAGAACAAATGGCAGTTGTCTTGCTACTCATGAAAAAAAGTCAGAGGAAGCAATGTTTTGTTTGGGGAACAGAAAAAAAGGCATATTTCCCAACGTTTATCCTAAACACATTGATAACACTGGGCAATGAAGCCAAGGAAGTAAAGGTAGAGCCCTGCCTGTTCTCTTCTACATGTGGGACAGAAAGATAATGACCCATGGGCAGGTTTCTGAATGGAAAGCAACAGTTTTGTGCAAAGTGTTAAGCCATTATGGGTATGCACACTAATTCTCCAGTATTTCTAATTCAATAATTCAATTACTCTTAGGGACTGAAGCTACCTAAGGACTAGCTGGAACTGTCTATTCCTTCTAGTCCTATACAGACATCGGTGCCTTGAGCCTCAAGTATTAACTTAGACATTTTACAGATGGTCAAACTGCTTGCCGGGACCAAGAACTTGGACACAGGCCTGTGCAAAATGCAACATAGTCATTCTCTGTGTTTAGCATCATGTCAGTGAAGAGCTTGATTATTTTGGCAAAGAATATTACAACTCTCTTCTGAGCATTTATTTGCTCACTCCCCAATTCTTTTACTATTTTGAAATTAGTAAGCTATATATGGAACCCTTATGACAAATATTTTAATTTTAAAATAAAAATTTGGGCAGTTTTCATGATATATTTCTAACTAATTCCCACAAAATGTCATGCTTCATCTAAACTGACATTATTTTGGACTTCGATTTCGTAGGAAAGTCTGTTTCAATATTTCATATTCACTCTAATTGGAAAATGCCTTAGCATTTCAACATCTTTAAGAAAGTGGGGAAATTAAGTTCCTTCCCCAAAACACCCCTAAAGCAATATTCTCCTTTCAAATTTCAAGAGAAGCCTTACGTGCAAATCAATGAGAGTAAAAGATTACATGATAAATTGTATCAATTCATCTTTGTCTGCATCAGCTGTATTCTGAACACCACTCTTAACAGAGTACTTCAACCTTTCCAACACGCTGCCCTGTCAAATACACCATAAACCAGGCCCATTTCTATAGTCCACATTTCTTTTATTAATTGGGCAGAGGGAGGCCTTCGCCAAGTGGCAGATGTGAGGTCTGTGTGGGAGTTTTGTTAGTTTTGGCAATCTTGGAATTCTTCTTTTAAGTCTGGGACATGGTGTGCAGTTCTGGTTTAAGGCATCCAGTCATCCATCAAGTTTCTGGATTGTGTGAGGACTGTTTCCTCATACAAATGCCAACCAGGAATAAGGCACTGCTGGAATTGCAACTCCAAGAAAACCTGCTTTGTAGTATCTCGGTTAAGTGGTAGCTCTGGCTGCAGTGATCTCAATATTGTGGAGTTTGGGAACCTGCTGAGCACAGTGAAGGTTAAGTACTAAGACAAAGTGTTTAGATTTCAGAAGAGCAAACTTCAGCTTGCTCAGAGCTCAGTTGGCAGGGATTCCATGGGAAGCTTCCACAGAATATAAAGGAGTTAGTGAGTGCTGGGAGTTTTTCAAGAACGCTCTCCTGGAAGCACAGAACAGTTCATCCCCATTAAAGATGAGGGAAGTAGGCAGAGCAAGAGAACCCCTTGGCTTAACTGCGAGCTTCTGAGTCCGCTCAAAACCAAGAGAGATGTGTACCAGAGATGGAAAAGTGGATGAACACCTGTTGAGAACTACAAGGGCATTGACGGGTGTGCAGAGATGCACTTCAAAAAGCAAAAGCTCAGCTCGAATTGAAATTGGCCAGAGGTGTCAAAAACTACAGGAAAGCATTCTTCAGGTACGTAAACAACAAGCAGAAACAGAAGGAAAATACTGACCCGCTGTTAAGCAGGAGAGCTGAATTAGTCACCAACAACGCTGAAAAGGCAGAGGTTCTCAGCACTTTCTTCACCTCTGTCTTAACCAGCACTGTTGGGCCCCAGGCCTTGGGAACAACAATCCAGGTTGATGCAAACACAGACCCACCATCACTGAAGGAAGAGTTGATATGTCAACTATTAGAGGAGATGGACCCCTACAAATCGATAGGCCCTGACAATATCCACCCAAGGGTGTTAAGAAAGCTGGCTGATGTTGTTGCAAGGCCGCTCTCCATAATCTTTGAGAAGTCATGGAGGTCGGGGGATGTCCCAGAAGACTGGAAGAAGGCTAATATCACCCCCATCTACAGGAAGGGCTTAAAGGAGGATCCAGGAGACTACAGGCCCATCTGTCTTGCATCAGTCCTTGGGGAAAATATGGAACAACTCCTCCTGGGGCTATCACAAATCAAATGAAGCATGTGATTGGGAAAAGCCAGCATGAATTCACCAAGGGATTGACAAAGCTGATGGCCTTCTAAGACAAAGTAGCCTGCTCCATTGATGTGGGGCAAGCAGTGGACATTGTTCACCTGGATTTCTCCAAGGCTTTCGATACAGTTCCCCACAGCCTCCTCCTAGAGAAACTGATGCGTTAGGGTCTAGACAAGTGGTCTGTGCAGCGGGTGGGGAACTAGCAGACAGGCCGCACCCAGAGGGTGGTGGTAAACGGCTCCTTTTCAAGCTGGCGTCCTGTCACAAGTGGGCTCCCCTAAGGATCAACACTGAGCCCAACGCTGTTTAATATCTTCATAAGTGATCTGGATGATAGGATCAAGTGTACCCTGGTGCAGTTTGTTGATGATACCAAAATGAGTGGGAAAGTGGACATTTTGGAAGGGAGACTCACCCTGCAGGAAGACCTGGATAGGCTGGATGAGTGGACTACGAAGAACCTTATGAAGTTCATCAAGGACAAGTGTGTAAGGTCTTGTACCTGGGAAAACACAATCCAGGAGTGCAGCACAGGCTGGGATCTACCCGGCTGGGGAGCAGCTCTGTGGAAAGGGACCTGGGGATTCTGGTGGACAAGAAGCTCAGTACAAGTGAACAGTGCACTGCAGTGGCAAAGAAAGCCAACAGGATGCTGGGTTGCATCAACAAGGACATCACCAGCAGAGACAGAGAAGTCATTATCCCACTCTACTCAGCACCATACCTGGAATACTGTGTCCATTTTGGTCCCCACTATGCAAAAAAGATGTGGACTGGCTGGAGAGGGTCCAGAGAAGGGCCACAAAGATGATCACAGGACAGGGAAGCCTGCTGTATGAGGAAAGGCTGAGAACAGCCTGGAGAAAAGAAGGCTTAGGGGAGACCCTATCACCATGTTCCGGTCTTTAAAGGGCGGCTACAAAGAAGATGGAGACTCCCTTGTTACAAGGAGTCACATGGAGAAGATGAGGGGCAATGGGTACTAGTTACTCCTGGGGAGATTCTGATTGGACACAAGAGGAAAATTTTTCACAACGAGAACAATCAGCCATTGGAATAATCTCCCCAGGGAAGTGGTGGAATCCCCAACATTGGACACCTTTAAGACTCAGCTGGACAGGCTGCTGGGCAGTCTTGTCTAGACCATGCTTTTGCCAAGAAAGGTTGGACCAGATGATCCTTGCGGTCCTCTCCAACCTGGTATGCTGTGATTCTATGAAAACCTGGCACCTAGAAGGAGTTCTAGAAAGGCAGGACAATTAAAGTATATCTTACAGCAAAAGGGCATGTCTACACTACACAGAACAAACCAGGAGACCCACAAGAAATACTTCAAATTAAACTGCCCCGGAAAACCTATTAAACTTGGGTTTGGGAAGCAAGACAGCTACATTTTCATGGTGCCACACAGGAATTAATATGCTCCAGCAAGACGCATAGCTTATTAGCCTATGTGGATATAGCTACGTTGCTTCATGTCCAGACCTGGCAGGAAGATGGCAGGCTGTGTCTCAGTACGCTATTTTCTGCTTAGCAATGAACTTGGCATATGAACCTTAGCAGAAGCAAAAAAAAAAACCAGGAGAGAATATAGCTGCCTCTCACTTGTATGTTGTAGTGCTGGACTCTAAAGAAGAAAAGCTGTAGGGGCAGTGAAGGACCCTACTGGGGCAAAAGAGCAGGAAGACTAGCGCTGATTATGAAGGTTTTTTGTTTGAAAATAAGAATTATTTGTAGCCCTCAGAGGAGTGAGATTGTGGAACAGCCTTCAGCTAAGGAGTATGGTAAGCAAACCTACTTGGTGTTAATTGAACTTGATAAACTTCTGAACAAATTTATATGACAAGCACTGGTGACAACAGGGGCTATCAGGGTTCCCAAGAGGTTTTCCTTTGTTCTGCTTTCCTGTGACTTGATGCAGTTTGAATTAATGGACACAGACCGACCAAGTGTAACAAACGGCCATGGTGAGGCTGTGCATGCAGCAGAACTCCCCAGTCACTGTAAACCACACAGCAATGCTAGCTGCTTCCTGACCCTGGGACACAAGGCCTGCCTGATCACTTTGAAGTGACTCACCAAAAGTTGATGTTAAAAGAAAGAGCCAAAGAAAGATGCATAGAGATTTTTTTTTTGGTACCATAAATTCACTGGTAACATATCACATGGCTTTGCAGAACTTCCCTGTTCCAGGCCAAGAGCCACAAACCACTCCCCACCTACCTACAGCTCTCAAACGGTCAGAAACAGGATGTTTGTAGGTGGGAGAGGCCACCTGGAAGTGCCCATCTCGTGCATGGCGGAGTGTTCTGGAAGTGTAGTAAAGATGCCATTGATACATTGCACAGACTGCTGTTCCACAGAAATTGTCTGCTGAAGCTATCCAGTAAGAATTGTTTCAATACTAGCATTTCACTTTTGAAATTTATGCAGATAAGGAGAAAACAGAGTTTCTAAGGTAGTTGCGGGGCACAAAAGATGAGGAGTTTATTGTGTGAATTCAGCGTGCTCCTGCCTCCCCACTGCAGCTTGCACCACAAAGAATTCTTTTTTAATTTCCTTTTCCTCTTTATCCCATAACTGACATTTTCCTTTGGCTATTTTAGCCTTCTGTAAAGCTGACATCTGCAACTTTTTCCAGGATTGGTAGAACCCATAAAATCAACTGGTATTTTCTCCTGGACTAGGTTCTGAGGTGGTATTATTACTTTATAAGGTGCTGAAATGATACTCTTAATAGCAATTGGAATCATAGTGTGAATAAATTGGCTAATTTACATTGCCAATTTCAGAGAAATACAAGGAATGCAGAACTAAGATCCTGGACTGCTACAACTAGGTACAGGGTCAAAACTCCATCATCTCTGTTCAAAGTCTAAATGATTTTGATGATTTTATATCAAATGTCTCTCCTTTTAACACTCCCTTTAATTTTTTTCCTTCTAAAAATCTTAAAACATTCCTATTATGAATCATGATTAAAGGAAAAAAAAAAGTCTATACCAGCCAGTCTTTATGTGATTTCCCCAGATGGAGCTTAGCTGCTCTCCAAACACTCCAGTGTAACTTGCTTTAGATAATATCAGCTAGCATGGCTGAAATCTTGTATTTAAGCCAATAAAGCTAAGATGTGTGATTTTGCATGAGGGAAAGTATGGAATGCTAACATCAGTTGGTGAGATTTAGCAGCCTCCAGCAGAGAAAGTAAAACAGGTTGATGGAGTGCTTCTCCTCTACTCACTTCTGGTAATGATTCCCCGATTGCAATAGTATTTTCATTTTTTCATTGCCAGACCTGTTTCTCCTGCCTTTCTGTAGGCAATTTTCTTTTCTTCCTGGGAGAATCCCTTTTCTTCAGTTAAATGTCTCCTAAACACTAATTGATCCATAAAAGCTTAATGATATGAGAAGGAAGCAATTAAAATTATGAATTTAGAATCCATAAGCAAAATCTGCTGATTTACAGACTGTGCGCTTCCAAAAGGACAAACTCCCTCCATCTGGTATCTCTAGTGAATACATTTATCTTAAAACATTTATATTTCATGATAAACCAAACTTATTTCCCAGACTCTTCCAAATGATAGCTTATGGGTTACCAGCAGCTCCTAGCTTTGCTCATTAAGAACAACTCATTCTCAAACATTGCCAATTTTCTTGACTACACTGGCTGATGTGCATTTTTACCAAGAGAAGACACTTTCCAATACCTCTACCTTTAGACAGAATTGCCTGTTGTGTCTTTTCAATCACTTCTGTAGGCTTTTCTTCTACTTTATGTATCTTTAACTAGCATTAAAGTTGTCATTTAATCTGTTGTACATCTATGTTGGAGACATACTCTGCTATGCAATATAAACACTGTCACACCTTATGTTTCAATTACCATTTTTATTAGGAACAGGGATATCACCCTTTCTATTGTGAACACAAAATAAGGAACAGAGTAGAATCATCAGTCCAGAGATTTATGGTGGAATAAGCTTCAATAAAGATAAAAGAGAGAAAATCCTGGTGTTTAAACTCTCTGCCTTAGTCCCCGTCTCTGAAGAAGGGGAAAATAACACACCCACCATATTTCAAGATTTGGTCAGGTAATGTCTGTAGACATGAAAAAGTCTAACACTGAATAGCAAACCTAAGATCTGTAGAATGATATATCTACATTTTCTTTAACATGAGAATTTTAACTACTTGTTAGTTTCATTTTTGCTGCAACTCAACAAACTTTCTGCCATTACTTACCAAAAGTAAACATGGAGTTATTGTTCCTAGTATAGATGTATCACTACAGTAAAACAGTCTCTTGGCCTAACACAGGACTCTATAACACTGTCTTTTTCTAAAGAGTTCTTATCCAGTAGAAAAGTTCACTTTAACATGTCAGTTATTTTTGTTCAGAGATATTCTAACTTTTTGTTCCTAATGGAAGCCAATTAGAAATATGAGGGCAAGAGGTTAAACGTACATCTGGTCTCCCTATTTAACATAGAGGTTTATCTTTTGCGTATTGTCGATGATAATTTAGAAGGGCGGCACAAAGGAAAAGAAAAACTTCCCTGCCCGAACACTTGTATATTTTTCTGTTAGGAAAACAGCAGCCTCCATTTCTCATTTGACATATGAAATAGCTGTGCCATAAAACCCTGTATTTTTCAGCTTTGTGTTTAATTGTTGGAGCCAAGAAAAGGAGGTGAAGAAATAAGACAGATCTTGCTTGAGCTGACACTGTTTAAAAAGTAGGCTATGGCAAGCATGGCTCTCATTATATTTAAGTGAATTAGTCTGTTTCCTTTAAAAAAGGAGGGGGGAGGGGGGGGCGGGGAGGAAAGGAGAGATTAACAAGCCACCAAGGGCCTGCTGTAAGATTTTGACACTTTTAGTGGCTTGTGACATATGACTTGCGAGTATCAGCTCTCCTTCAAAATCAGAAAACAAATCTACCATTTGTATAGGAAATGCAAAAAAAAAAAAAAAGTAGCAAAAACCTCTGCTACAAAGTCATGTTAACTAGGACTCATTAGCAGGGTATTTATTGGAACAGAGGAATGAGATGAGTACTTCAACTGAGTAAACTCTGAAATTATTATTACATATCTAGAAGTCTCTTAACATTTGTCATCCTTTGCTAGGCAAAGCATACGCTATGGTCCTCCTGAAGACATTATTATAATGTTTCCAAATACCACAGTAATGACACAGATTTCTACTTATTCTCGAATTGTTTCACATGATGAGAGCTTTTACATTGTAAGCTCAATAGAGTGATCTCCCAGAGGTGTTCAGAAAAATAGCTGCACAAGGATTACACCGGAAAATGTAAGTGTGCTCTACAGTTGTGGCCCTTACAGATTCTTTGGAACCTTCATCTTAGGCAGTACATTAGTTGCGTCATCATGCAATCTACTCTAGCATTGTCAGTATGCCTGTGAGTGTGTAACTGGAGTTTTGCATGTAGAACTTCCATAGCTTGGCACACAAAACACATCTATGAATGAAGAGAGAGATATATATATATGCATATTTTTATGACTGGCTACTGTGAAAAGCAGAAAGATTCTGAAACTACCATGAAAAAAAAATTAGTTGAAAAAACCAACAACAATGAATTTTAGAAAATGCCAAACTGAAGTTTATTCAAACATCAAAATTATGTTCCCAACCCCATTACGGATTTCATGAGAAGTGTCTGGTAACCTCAGTTATACTTCTTATATTAAGCACAAGGTAACAGAAAGCAGTTAGACGTTTTTTACATATTGGTTTTGCTGCTCATCATTACAGATACTTCTTGAGTCTGCATTTGTGTGTGAGCACGGCTACTGGTACCTCCTCACATCTTCAAGAATTCTAAACTGTGATTAAGATTTGGAGGTCTCTGGATAACTAACGCTTCCTCCATCTGCACAGCGGCACTTGTTTGTAGCACTGTTGAATTTAATAGTTCAGACAGACAGCCTGAAGATCTTCCTGAATATAATCACTGTGGTTTGCTTTTTTTTTTTTTTAATTGCACTTTGGACACAGGAGTTCTATCATACAGTCTGTACTGAAAAGCTACTTCAGTCTTTATTATGCCCTGGGCTGAAAATGAAAGGTTACATCTTGCTGACCTTTATGGTCTACTGTGTACATTTATAAAATCAGCAAAACCAAAAAGGGAAGACTTCCACAGAAAAATTATAGATATTTTACAATAGTGTTGGTCCTCCAAATCCTCATCTTTGCAAAATGTTTCCTGTTTCATAAGCAGAATCAGCTGCAAGCAGAGTCCACAAACGCAGTGGTGGCAGAACTGAAGGAATAAGCAAGCATGGTGAATTTTGAGCAAATCTGGATAATGCTTTGAGGAATTATTGGTGTGTGGTCTGAGGCAAGAAGCCACAGAGAGGCGGAAGTTAATCTTATGTACTCCCCAGCTGCAGATACATCTTTTGAGAGCAGACTGCAGCAGGAGACACAGAAGAAATGACCAAGAGACCAGATTAATACCACATGAGCCAGTGTCAGCCTCATTATATGTGTTTTCACTAAAGGTGAAAAGACTTTAACTTGGATGGCTGTCATTTCAAACAGAAGTTTGGGACATGTAAAAGTAACTGTAATAAATTAAACTGAAAGAATAATGTCTGTGGCACTAAAGGGGAAGTATCAGATAATAAAAAAAAAAATGGTAGGAAAAGAAATAAAAACCAAACAATAATTCCAGTAGCTTAACTCCCACACATAGACAGCATTTCAGGGAAATTAAGTCAGTCCCAAAAATATATAATAGAGCCAATACGTAAATTTTAGGTGGAGATCATGCTCAAACTTCTTTGACTGACAGGCCTGACAGTAAAGAGAAGAGAGTGAAATTGCAATTATATTTAATCCTTTAGTCATGGAAATTCCTATAGATCCTTGAGCCGAAACATCCTAATGTTCATATCTGTAAAGCAAAATAAATTTTGACATAACTCGTGACTATAATGTTCATGCAGCACAACCAGATCTAGAGCTTAGCTTGACAGGATAGATCCAATTTGCGGCCCATGCTATTTGGTTAGGAGCTATTTGCCATTAAGTTTAGCATATGCTATGCAATAAATTTGTTGAGTAATCTTGACAGAGAGCTTGCAAGAGAGGCTATAGATTTTTTTTTTTTTCCTGGGGAATCTAAATTTTTCTAGTCAAAAGACAAACACCGAAGGTCTGCTAGGGTTATGAAGCAGCCTACTCTTTCTTGTTCCATAAGAGGACAAAACTGCCCTTGCTATTCCTTATATCCAAACCTTTCTGCAAAAAGAGAATGATTACCCTCCGGGTGTTTCTTTTTTTTTTCCTGGCACTCATCACAGTGTTACTGGTGTGTTTCACAAATAATTTGTTTTTGTAACACCCTTGCTTATGTAGGAAGTATTACTATCCTCATTTTATAAGCAGCAAAGAGCCGAAGAGAGATTAGAGTCAAATACATTTAGAAATTTTGGGGTACAGTGGATAACAAACATATATAGCACCTGATATTTCATATACCTTACACTTTATGGCAGTCCTATACTCAAAGTTTAGTTCCTGCCAAATTCTGCTGAATTGTTCAGCCTTCTTCCCTCTCTCTAAGCAGATTCCTCCTCTGCGTTGCTTGATCATCAGCAGGAAAAGAACAGGGAACTCAGAAGAGTCCCCCAGTCCCCTTCATGCCCAGAGTATCTTCACAACACGTGGTGAAGGACATGAGCCTTTAGTTTCCCACAGTCCCACATCATTATACCATGCATTTCAGTCTTGTTTTGATAAAAAAAATAAAAAAATCCATTGTGGACATTAACAATCTTTCTGAAATTCAAAAAAACCCACAACTGTTCTACAAAGAAAACTGTTGTTGAACCTTTTATTTCCCAACCAATTTAGTTGCAACCTTGACGGAGTAGCAGTCGTCTGAGGTATACCATCCAACTGAAACACATTTCCTCATCCAAAGCCCTACAGTAAGGTATTTTACACACCGCCTTTACTAAGAGTAATCTTTCTATGTTTTCCATACAGTGATCTTAAAATGTTTTTAGTGATGTCAGTGAGTTCAATCTTGTAGCTCCTCAACACAGAATTATAATCAGCTTTTAAGCTGGCAGTCACTGCTCTTGACTGGTTTATGCCATATGAGAAAATGAAGTACCACAGAATAACTAAGTAATATATAGCTGTTACATAGTCTAAATGCCACGGGTTCCAGTTACCACTAGAACCAGGTTCCCGACTGGGTTCCAGTTACCACTCCTCAGGTTATTCAGGCACGTGAGGTTGTCAGAGAAATGGTCCATTCCTCTACATAGTATTTCAAACAGAGATTCTTGTTAGTACTGTCCCCCTCTCCCTGTCCTACAGTATCTCCCACTGTATGTTGGCAATGGGAGACATCATCATTGCCAGGATGTATAGAATGGTTTCAGCATCTCCCTCCGTCCTCCTTGGCCTGGTACTAGGGCTGCCCACAAAGCAAAACTCAAGGGAAGCAGAAAAACTGCTTGAATTGAAACCACTTGTGGGACCCAGGAAGGGCATAATTTGCACCTCCCAGTGCTAACCTGAGTAATTTTTTTTTTTTTTAGCTGCTTAGGCTGTTGAAATTATGCATTGCCTTAAGGAGTGAGTCATTGCTTGTGTGTGATCATTGGTGCTTGGAAGCAGAGGTGACGCTGGTCTGCGAATAAAAGCTGACAGACGTGACAGTAGATGCTACTCTTAATAATCAGTGTACTTGCACATGTGCCTTCATCCAGCATCTTCACCTGTGAGACACTGAAACAATAATAATTTCCTTCTATTTCTTACATGCTACTCACTTTCCAAGCTATTTCTGTCAGAACCAGGTAAATGCTAATTTAAAGAGTGCAGTAGTTTGGATGTCCAGCTGTACATCAGAACACCTGGGTGAAACTCACCTTGTACGGACTTTCTGCTCCAGTTTACACATGCTGATGCCTTAGCCCAGCCCTTCAGCCAAATTACCTACTGTTGAGCCAGCTACCCAGTAAGGGTAGCACCAAAACCACACATGTATCTTTTACGGGAGGAGGTTATCTTTGCAGCGTCTGAAGAACCAGCTGAGCAACCAGGCCTAGACCTTGAAGCAGAGTAACAAAAAGTGGCCACAGCTCAGCTCACATGATTAGCTCTAGACTCCTTCTGCTGTTTCTTTTCATATTAACATTAGGTTTGCAGTTACGGATCCTCAGTGAGCACACAACTTATGTATTGCAGTTATCAGCATTAGTGGTTTGATAAAGGAAAGGTGTCCTGTCATCTGCTCTGCTTCCCCTGAGACAGGGGAGAAGGTCATAGTGAAGTCAGCTAAGGTTACAGTTCAGGAGAAGGTTTTCATTAGCCTCCTTGCCTGCAAGGGACAGGTGGCACAGGTACAAGATACTTCATCTGGATAAGAGAGGTACTTCCAGATTGACATTGTTTACGCTTTTAATGTTTACCTCCAGGAAAACCTGGAGGGAAGAAATAACTATCTAGGAAATACACAGAGATCAAACTTTGTTCTGTTGAAGTCAAAAGGCTGTCTCAGTGAATATTAGGAGCTTTAGCATCTATTAAAATACCTGCAAATGTATGAAAAGAAGGCACTAAAACTGCAATCTTAGCAAATCCACTTCATATTAAATACAATCATCCCATCCCTATTCTAAAGCATATGTTCCCTTGTCACTGTAGTAACAGTTACTGAATATATGGATTTGTAACTATATAACTACTTCACATCTTAAAGATAAGTTTATGAAGTATAACATATTTGATAACACTAAACAGCAGTCATAAAAATACCCTATTCCACCCTCAAAAGATTAAAACACTTAGAAATTTAAGACATCTTGATGTCCTTCAAGTGTATGCTTCTCATAAAAAATGTTGTGGATGATACTAGCGTAGTGAAAAATTGAAGAAAAAACCAACCAAACAAAACCCCAACTTTTTTCTTCCGTAACACAGGTTTGCTTGTGGCTGCTTTAAACAGCTTGTTACTTCCAAAGGTAAGTTCACCCACCTTTCTGCTTGACATTAGGAATAAAGCAGGTTATCGATCCTCTCGAAGAGTGTAACATGAAGAAGAGAATCCCAGAGCATGTACCAGTTAGTATCTATAGAATAGGGTCAAAGAAGACACAGTGAAACTGGGAGTGGGAAGAGTTTATATCCCCATGCCGATTACATGCTTTTAGACAAATTCAACAGGAACCTTAACGGCTTCACATGTTCAGGCTCTGAGCAAACCGATGATGCAGTGAGATGAAACAGGACAATTCAACATCACTGATGGTCCACAGCTGCCAAAAAGGGTAAGTCATGCTCCCCCTCATGACACATGCTGCCCCTATTTCTTTCTTGTCATCCTTTCCAGGGTTGCTCTGGCACTCGTCACACTTCCCAGCCCCTTCCTCTAATGCGGGCACAATATCATTGATTTATGCTCAGCCACCACTTAGCACCATGCCTTAATTCCAATTAAACAACATCCTGAATGCTTCCAAAATGCTTCAATGTTCCCTCCCCAACTCCCACACACACTGACTACAGCTGCACAGATGTGCATCAGGAACCAAAAAGAAAACTTATATTCCCTTTATTCTACGTGATGTTTGAACCTCTAATACCAGTGTCAGAAAAAGGAAGAGCAATTAGACTCCTCAGGGCCCCTATTTTCACTTCTGCTCCCCATGTAGGAAGAGGAGTCAGGAACTGCGAAAAACAACTAAATTTATTGTCCTTCACATATGGTTTCCACCATGAAAGGAGTAAGCATCATATTGATTTACTAGACCAAGGTTTATGAAAGATCTGATCTTTATTTTTTTATATGAAATTCATGAGCATTCATGTTTCTAGTATCCGTAGCTTTTTCCTCTCTTGCACAACACCAGAAATTATGGAAGGGGGTAGGGAGAAAAGGAATGAAACTTTTTGGTGCAGTTTCAACATTTCTTTTTTTCTGAAAGTCAGCTTCAATGTGTGTGAAAATTCCTCTTTAACTGTAGAAGATATACACTACTGACAGATTATTTAGAGGTAAATGTGAAAGGGGACAGGCTAATAATTCTTTAGGCTAACTATAAAATAGGGGAATGCTTTACAGCTGACACTGTGAGTATATCAACCCAGTAATTGGATGCACGTGTTAGTAGCAGTAAAAAGGCACTGTCCAGTTGTCCACCTTACATGGGAATCTACTTTGAGTGTATTCTTTGATTTACTGTTGCAATTAGAACTGAATGTTCAAAGAAAGAACACAAGTGACCTAATTTAAAAGCAAAGAGTGCCTTTAAAGCCATTATTTAGCGTGTGACCTGGCTCACTTGGAACCATTTCTTTCCCCTGCAACTTCCATTTGTTGCACTGTACTCATGAAGTAGCATAATCAGTTTTAATAATCCTCTCAGCTAATGAATTCAGTTTTAATACCCATTCAGTGATTAAAGATTAACCCACTTCCTCCTCACTCCTACCCTTGAAGATTTTAATTTCTTCATAAACACAAAGAGTTTGCCCAGGCTGACTTTTCAAAACGTCATATAACAGTGTTTCCTGTCTCCTTTGTACTATGTTGTAACTAACAGTGATATTTTACAACAAATTGGCACTAGAAACAGAAGCAATTAATACAGCTAGGAAAGGATCTTTCTAGTTAACAGAACTCATGGTTGCAAGTACCCCTGACTATTTTTCTGTGTTCAAAGCATATGAGCAATGAAAGACTGCAACTTAAATATTGCATCAAAATAAACTGCCAAAGCAAAAGAAGAAGAATTTGTTTGGTAAGTACATACAGTTAGACTAGCAGTACTAGTATACCTACCGATCGAGAAATCTACATGTGCTAATGTTAACTAAATGCGTCCTCCATTTCTCAACTGGTAATTTGGTTTTCATAGCCCAAAGCAAGCAAAGGTTACTTTACCATGCAGTCTCATCAAGTTGACATTGGTTGTTGTACTGATAAATATTCAAACTATTTGTGCTGTTCAAAGTGGCAAAGAGGTCATTAGATGATAAACCCCAGAATACTAGGATAAGGTAATTCAGTGCTTTATGGAGACGACAAGCAATGGTAGCAAGTGTTCAAAATGTGCAAACTGAAATTTCAACTTGGTGCTATTTCAGGGGAGAAGGGACTGTAAGAGTTTGATTCAGAAAGCTCTTCAGAAAACTGAGAAAACAAACAAGAACAGGTCATGAAGGGAGCAATATAACAAATCCTGACTTGACTGAATAATTTCTCTGCTTTGCTAACACTATTTCTATCATCACAAATAATAAACTTAAGACAAGAAATACAAAACCATTTATAAAGATTTTTTTTTTCCTATTTAGAACCTTCCTTGTGCAATTATATTACTTGGACAGGGGAAAACTCAGGAATCCCACCATGACAGAAGATGTTGCCCTATGTCCATACAGGTACCTGCTATTTTTAACTTACAACAACAGATTAGCAAGATTTGCTCATGGAAGGGTTTTTCCTTTTCCAAAATGAAAGGCTCTGTGGAATAAATGAAAACTCCCCTATTGCAGGATCTGATCTGACTCCCATTTGAAGTGAAAAGGCCCCTATTCACACACACAGCTCAAAGACATCTGAAAGTCATCTTAAAATGCCTTATTTCAAAACAGAGGATCTTATCCTACAAGTGAATGCATCCAAGATGTTTCAGAAGTGTAAGCACATTCTATAGTGCTCACTCAGCTAACGCGCTCTTCAAGGGAAGCTTTGACCAAGCCACTACCTGAGAACCCTCCCATTAATGCAGCAGCACGGCATCTATAAAGCCTGCATGCCCTTTGGTTTCTTTCTTCTGAGGTTTTAAGAACAAACTTCCAATTGCCCCTAACTCTTTCTTTCTTTGTAAGTGGCTATAAGTTAGATTTATGGAGACAAAAAGATGTCTTACAACTGTATATTTTGAACAGATTTATGACAGGGCTACAGCATCGGCATGGAGGGTCCACAAGGCAGGAATGCAGTAAGGGTAACAGGAGAGTGTCATGTAGATGTTAAATAGTACAATTCTTTCCACATTCATAAATCCTAAGTGCCTAAGGTTGTATACAGATGGTTATAAATTACGTAACTAAGTTCTGCAGAGAAGAAGGAAAAAAAAAAAGACTTAAAGTGAGAAATCATCTCCATAAGAACTTATACATTTCATATTAAAGAACCTAAGTTTCAAATTACTTCACTAAAACAGTATTATTTCCTATTTTAAGTCTTTTTGATAGGTGAAAAAAATAAACCAGATCTCTATGGAGAGTAAAACAACAAAACTCCTATGCCTGTTAATCAGTCTTCAGAGAAACAGAGAAAAGTTCTCACATTAATTCACAAACATCAACTCATGAGGAGTTGAAAACCCCAAACAGCTAGCTTAAAAAATGTTCAGTGGCAAAAGAATATATTTTACCAAGTATTCTGTTCTGGTTTGAGCTTTACAGCTGACGTTAAGGTACCTATCAAGTTTTATGATTTTATTACACCTGAGGTATAATCAAGAAACTGAGTATCAAACCGAGTACACTTAATCAACACAATTTAATGCTATTTTTATGTATATAACCCAATATATAGTACAAATCTGTATTTATATGTCATGTTTTAAGTGCACACACTTAAAACCCTAATGTTTGGCATTCCTAGTAATTGGAGTGTTTGTTTACGATCTTTTGGCCTACAGAATGAGGCTCAAAACTTTCTTGCTATTAGTCACCATGTTGCTAATCTGATCCCACTCACTAAAGCAAACCAAAGGGACTTCTGCAGATCCTGAAGCTATGTATAAAAGATAATTCCATACCCAGGGGAAAAGCCTAGAATAGGTTAGCTTGTGAGAAGTAGCTAATTATTTCATGCTAGGTTCCCCAACGAACACTCTTTCCCTGCAATTGTAGTGCCATTGCACAGTTTGGATGAACCCACTTTGGATGCTCAGAAGGCCAATCGATAGCTTCTCAGCTGGTGTGAGCCTTTTAATTTTGCTTGAGCTAAATTAGCTCATACAGCCGAGGATCCAGCCCCTTCTTGTCCACCTATGCCGAGCAGAGGTGACACCAGACAGTGGCTGTGCCGCCATCTACCGTAGGTTTTGCACAGCACTGCTTGGTCCAAAGCCTGCAGGATTTGCTCCAGCAATTCTTCCCACTAAAATCCAGGCTCAGTGACAGAGACTCCACTCCCTAAACACGTACCTAAATAACGGCGTGACTCTGGCAGAACTCTCTCCGCAGACTGCAGGTTAGCTGCTGCTAATTAAGCATCACATATTGTGTTACCATTCTTCCGCTACTCAGATCCGTCCTGTAAATTTAAACTCTGTGTGCTTCATAGCACTATTAACCATTGCCTCAAAAGTCAACCGAATACAGTATAGCACTCGAAAATATGTTCAAGTTTTCCTGAATCATATATCACGTAGCCCAATGCATGCCATCCATTAAACCCAAAGAGTTTCACTATCTTCAATAAAACTTTCTGGGTGCAAGTAAAGTCAGAAACTGCATACATGCAGTTACGTCTCCATTTTAATACACGGCTTAAGCTTCTCTTGGTCATCCCAGATCTCAGGTTATATTGAAAGCTTTTGTAATTGCTCTTTGGAGGCTTTTTGATTATCCTCCCTCCCACTCCCCCAGCAAGTACTTCAGTCACCAGAAAGCAGTTCAGCTCTCCTTATTCATGCATGCAAATGGCCCTATCAAGAACAGGGAGCAAGGGACTTCACAGCTGTGGTGCTGTGGGACTGCGTAGTAGTTGCATTTTGAAGACCCAGTTCTGGATGTAGGGAACAATAAAACAAAACCTAAAAGTGTCCCTGCTAGTGACAGACACCCTCCAGCTATGCCAAATGCTGCCAGTTCCCCCAGGCTCCTGTCAGAGCAGTCAGAAGCCACCTCTGTTCCCATTACCCTACAGGTAGAGAAAGACCGATGGAATAGTTCCAAGCGATCAAGTTGGAAAACATCTGCCAGAGTAAACTTTAATTTAGCACACTCTACACAATATTTACAGAGCAAATCTATGAATGCTGCTTGAGCCATTTAAAGGCTGGAGACTAAATTCTGCTTTCTGACTGTTTATTCTGACTTTCTCCAACTGTTCTTCTTACTTGACAGTGCTTAGTTGGCAGCCAGCCACGAAAGCTGTTGTCTAATTACACAACATATCATGATCTTACAGCCCTACAGATAAGGCTTTACTGCAGCATAAATTAATTTTAAACATTAGCATATGAGGAAAAGACAATTAGCCTTCAAATTAGAATATTTCAAAGCCTTATGTGTCAATAGTCATTATTATTAGTTTTAGAATGCATGGTTTTGAAAGAGGAACTTATATTAAGAGATTAAATAGCCTTTAATGTTAAACAGGCTACAATTTAGTGGGCTGGCTGGCTAAGTCTTTACGCATGGCAGAAATCTATTCACATGTGAGTACTCATTTCAGACTGTTCTAAAGATACCATATATTTGCATGCAATCAGTCCACCGGGGGACTACAGCAGCATTATGATGGCACAGCTACACATGAGGTTATGAGAAGCATAGATTTTGTGAATCTCTTGCAATATTTTGCTACACAGACAGCCTTGAAATAAAGGCACAGTAAATATGGTCTTAAGTCGTCTCAGACTATGTACTTTTACAGAAAACACAGTTTCACACTGCAAATTATAATGACTATTCAAGAAGAACATACAACTGTTTGACTTGATCTTCTGCTAACAAGATCCTAATTGTTTTGTATTTAAAGATATTGTACAGTAGGTCTGACTGTGATGTAAGTGCAGTTAGCAAGTTACAAGTTCTAAAATGACGGGAGAACTTTCTTCACTGCACATAAAACTTGAAGGACAGGGTACAGCTATGTATAATAAAGGCACTGTTTTGCTTTTATATGAAAAAAAAATTACATTCTCCTCTTTTTCAGTAGATACTCTGCAGATGTGACAATAACCATGACATCACCAAGAATGCCAATTCTCTTTCTGATGCACTGGCTGGAAAACTAGGGAAAAAGAATCACACCCTATAGTTGCAGGGGGTTGTTCTTGCACGTAGACTGAAAGAGTGGAAAGATGTATGTGTGCATTTCAGTGTATTCTACCTCTTCTTGTCAAAATCCCACAGAAGCTCATGCAGGCGTGCAACTTTACTCATGGAACAGCTCTGCTGGCTAAGTGGGACTGCTCAGATGAGTACTTACTTCTCTGCGTACACTGTTGTCAGACTGGGCCCCTTACAGCCTTCTTGGCACCAATGTTGTACACAGAATGGCTGGTGTGTTCACAGATGCACACAAAGCTTTCAGAATCCCATTTTAGGGAAATTATGCTGTCCTGCTCCACAAATTAAAATAATCTAAGAAACAGTGGTAGGACCTGATTCCACACAAATTCATCAAAGTGAAGCCTTCATCATAGCTCTGTTTTTCAAGAGTTTGGCTTTCTATGAAATGCAGAAACAGAGGTGGTAAGATTCAGCTGCTTTGACATCTAAAGCTTTTACAAACATTAAGTGAATGATAAAGTATGAAGTTGCAAGGTGGAGCAAGTGAAGTAGTGACATATGATACAGCAGCCCTCTCCTCCCTGTGTGTAAGCTAATGTTATGGGCGTTTAACAAAAATACAGCCGAATTATTTGCTGAAGTACTCCACATTTTACACGTTAGCTAACAAGGGATCTACTTAAGTCACTTTAAGTTGTTTTAATTTAACAGAGGATTTATCCCCAGGTTTATCTGGATTTATGTAAAACAACCCAAGAACCAAAACGTGGTTCTCCACCAGTGAAGCAAGTCAGAGAATTTCCTCCAACACTTGCATAACAGAGCTTACTTTCTCAGCATGCTACTATAGCGGGACGCAGTCACTTAAGAGTTACAATGCAATATATTGTGATTTACTACAGTTACCTCAATTTGAGATTGCACAGGCAGGAAAACCGAATAAAGGCTACATTTCTAGCACTGACAGCCAAAAAAAAAAAAAAAAACCCAACCAAAACATTACCAGAAGCATGCTGTTACTAGCAACCTAATTAGTGCTACAGAAAAGCTCGAAACTACAGCCATGGAAACCGCCTTATGACTTTTACTTTGAAATAATTTCTTTAAAAAAAAAAAAAATAAATAACACGACAATGAAATGCGTGTGAGGTCCGTGCGAAGCCAGCCCCAGATGTTGACAATGGAGCGAGTAGCGGTACAGCGGCGCTGCCGCCCGGCAGCGGCGGGGCGCACGCCCGGGACGCGGCGGGCACCGGCATCGCCTCACCGCCGGCTGCAGGGCACCCCCGCGGCAGGCAGCACACCCAGGAAAGGGGGAGAAAAGGACAGAAACATCCCCCCACCCCCTCTGCCCTTGTTCCGGGCTCGGGGAGGAGGGAGCGAGGAGCCGACAGCTCGTGTGTGTGAGTGTGTGTACGCGGGGGAAATCGATGCATTGTTTCCATACAGCGTTCTCATCAAGGCACTTTAATGACAGGGGATAATGATTTTCAGATTCGGGAGACAATGCCCCCCACACACACACGCTCCGCGCCACATCCTTACAAATCTTTCTAATTTGCTCTTCTGCCAGGCAAAGAAACAAACTGTGCTCCGTTTGCAAAACAAATGTAGTAACCGGAGAGATGCGCGGATAGGAGCTGGCGGGGAGCGGCGTCCCGGAGGAGCCGAGCCGAGCCCACCCCACCTCTGCCCCGCGCCCCCTCCCCGCCGAGGCGCCACCTTCCCCTTCCCTCGCCGGCGACGGGGCTCGGGCGCGGCGGGAGCGGGGCCGCCGCCGCCGGGGCGCTCGGGGAGTGGTGGGGGGGGGGGGGGACCGGCAGCCGCTGCCCGGCATCGCGGCGGCAGAGCGGTACTTACTGAAGGGGCAGTTCTCCTTCTTGGTGCCGCTGACCTTGCCGTTCTTCTCGATCTTGAGAAAGTACTTGTTGTAAGAGTAGAGCTTCCTCTTGCGCACGTCTCCTTGGAGGTGATTGTAGCTCCGCACGTGTCTCCCCGCACTGGAAGGAGAGGAGAAGGACGAGGGGAAGGAGGAGGATGATGAAGAGTTGGTGGCCTCCGGGGACAGCATGTCCTGGCCGAGGTCATGGCAGGTGACAGGCACAGAAGACACCAAGAAGAGCAGCAGCAAGCAGCAACAAGGCAGGTGGGAAAAGGCTGAGGCACCATTTGTCAGTATCCATTTGCACATTGTACTGAAACTCTGGGCGCTGGAAAATGTCTTATCAAATGAAACATACTGGAAGGGTAAAACCCGGTAAAAGGCAAGTGGAGAGCCGGTGGTTGCTGCTTCTGGTTAGATCCCTCTCAGCTCTGATCTGGCCTGAAGTAAGTGCACCAACATCCATAACTCAGGGGACAAATCGCCTCAGAAGTTGCTGCCTTTTAATCCTTCGAGTCCTCCCTCAGAAAAAAGAGCTGTTGGTTTTTTTGGGGGGGTTGCTGTGGTTAATCCTCTTTCCTTTTTCTCTTCCCCACCCCACACTCCCCCCCCCCCACACCCCCCCCACATACACACACACTCCCCAACCTGGTTTGAGACTTCCCAGTAGTTATTTTGTTCTCTTCCTCACTCCTTTCTTCACCATCTTAGATGCAGAAAGGTCTGAAAAACAGATGACAGCAAAGTGAACAACAACAACAACAACAAAAATAAATAATAACCAGCGGAAAGGGGTGCTGGAAGGGATTTTTCACACATACCCCTTTACACACACACACACACACGCACTCACACTTTGTGGCTTTGCACCTTCTTCTGATCCCCACCCCCTTGCCTTTTTGCAAATCCCCAACCAGTTGCACAACTCGTCCTTTCTCACTGACAACCCCAGAGGAGGCAGTTTTCTTTGTTTTGCTTTGAATTCTCCAGAACAGTATTTAAAAAAAAAAAAAAATCCAGAGAGACCAAGAAAGAGAGAGAGGGAAAAATCCCAACTTGTCTCCCCCCCCCCCTTTCCCTCCCCCTTTGGTTGTAAACAGGTTGGAAGCTGTAGCCTAAATGTCAGCGATTACAAGTCAGAGGTGGGATGTGCCTCTGGTGGTCAACCCTTATTTGCAGGGGGTCAAGCGGCGGTGGGACATCTGAAACCCTTCTGCAGCGGGAGCGAGCGGTGCCTGCTGCGGAGGGAGCGCCGGGAGCTGCCCTGGCTTCCCCCCGGGCTGCAGCGGCAGCGGCAGCCGCCGCCTTCGGCTCGCTGCTAATTGCTCCTAAAGCGTTCTTCTCCTACGAGAGCCGGCCACCAGCATGGCTTGGAGACTCATGCTTTACTAATTTCCCTGTCTTCCAGGCTGAACCAATCCCCTGTAGGGAGGCTTCACTCCCCCTTAACACCATCGCCACCCCCCCCCCCCCCCCCGCCAAAAAACAAAAAAAAAAGAAGAAAGAAACTTGTTTTCTAGCGGAGGATTTTATTTTATTTTTTTGGCAGTGAAGTGCTTGAGAAAGCCACCTGGAGCTTGTTGCCTGCTAGATCTCCCCCTCCCCCCACCCTCCCGCTGGAGGAGGGGTTGGGCTGAGAGGTTGGAAAAAAGTATATACTACAGGCAGACCCTGGAAAAGCAGATTATATGCTGGTCAGAGAGAGTAAAAAGGGAAGAGACATAATTAGCTCCTTTTCCTTCTTCTTTGCCAGCTTCCATGGAGGTCTTTCTCCCTCCTTTAATGAATCACTGATTTCTCGCTTCCGTTGCTGAAATAAAAAGTTCACACTTTAGCCTGGTCTTCCTTTTAAGCCTCTCAAGATTTATTGTGTCTCTTTCCCCACCCTCACCCTCCTTGTCTCAAAAGAAATCAGGGCCCTAAATGACCATTTTCTAATTGCTAACATGAGTCATTTACTGAATCACGCGTCTGACTTCAAAGCAAAAGGGGCTTTATTGGGATTGCAAAGGTTTCCCCATAAAATCTGTCTGAATATTTTGCTGGTGTTTTGCTTTTTTTTTTTCTTAAACTAATGCAGTTTCCTTTGCCAGAAAGAAACAAATTTTCCATTTTCAAGGCTATTTTAAAGTGATTTTTCAAACTATTATTTTCCGGGAGGGGCATATGTTGTTGGTTTTTCCTTTGATTCCGTCTCTCTGAATGGATTTGTCATTTCATATTCTGAGTGTTATGACAGATTCATATTTCTAGCTCATCACTGACCTGTCAGCTTTCCCAGTAAATAACAGGCATCTTCCGTATGATGTACTATCTTTTAACACCAGAATGAGGGATCAGGGACTGACAGGATATGGGCAGCATGCAAGACATTAAATTTTGGTTCAGTATTTAGTATTGTAAAATAACTGTTTTGGAATGCAAGTAGGTGGAACGTTCGCTAAGAGAATGGAGTAGCAGAGAAGCGAAGCAGTACGGAAAGACAGTGAGTAGCTCAATACGTAAACCTAGAACTTTTTTGAAATAGAGGCAGTTTAGTAAGACGGATCAGTGGAATGCAATGGAAAACTGCCTATGCAATTACAGTTGGCATTTGGAGTAAATCTTAATTTAAACAACAAAAATACAGAAAAGAACAAATAGTTCTAAAATTAGACTGATTCATTAGATTAGGATGTTAAATATATTGTTAACTTCATAAGAGAAATTAGAAATTATTTTCTCCAATTATGGTGTTTATTCTGGAGAGAGTTGGCTCCTAAATTTATGTGTTCAGCTTCTGGGGATGACATTTAAACAGCCTTAAAAATGAAACCATTTAATGTTAGAATCAATATGTTTTATGATGTTGTTTATGGTACTTCAGAGTATTTATTCTGCTTGTATTTTCAACTGAGTGCAAAGCATTTCAGATTTTTTTTTTTTTTTGTGGCTCTGATTTAGGCTTTCCTTTTGTGGCAACTAATAAAAAAACGAAATAAAACCAAAATGAAAGGCAAAAGCCTACTTTTTAGTGAATGCCTGACAGCTTATATGTATGTCTACAAAGCTGATGTCAATGTTTGCTTGCTGTTTGGGTCACGAAGGGTACAACATGGTATTTCTAAAATTGCAGTTCTTCTGATTCCGACAGCTTAAGTCATAAATAATTACTATAATGCCTTAAAATTATACATCTGAAGAAACGTTTCATTTTTTCTCTTTTTCCTGTCAAGTGCTGGAAAATACAATGAATCGTCCTTTTAGGGTCTCTGGTCTCAGGAGAACATAGTAGTTTGGGGGTCAAACAGATACATTTAACCCCTAATCATTAAAAAAATAGGTACTGTTTTTAGTTTACACAAAAAGAGTTCTGCTTAGACCTGTTTCTAGCTTCTGATTGGTTGTATGTTGGTTGTAAGATCTTGTGGTTAAGAGCAAAACCCACATATCTGGAAATTTTGTATTAGATCTGCTTCTGGCAGGTGCAATATTCAGTGCAGAACTTAAAACTACTACAACGCATAGAGTCCTTTTCTATCCCGTGTGATGACAGGGAGGGCATTTACAAAACAGAGTCCAAATGAAAAGCTGACATAGCTTTTTAGATTATATCTCATTCTTTTTTCTACTTTCTGTATAGCCTTTCTTTTATAGCACAGTTGAATCCCTAAATACCCCACTACTTTGTATTGTCAGGTCACCTCTTAGGTTAGCCTGAGAAAGCCTGAGAAAAGTTCCACAGGAAAGATGCACTATTTAACGGAATTCAATCTGTCCCAATAGATTTGAATCACTAACATAAATGTATGAATGTAGATTATATCTCTGTAATGAGGCCTGAATCATTCTCAGTTACTTCAAAGGACTGAAATTCAACCTTCCTTTTTAGCAGCAACAATCAGACCTTAATGGGCTCCTTTATTAATTGTTCCATTGCTAAGCTTGAAAAGCAGCTACCTTCAGTACAGGTCTTAGACTAGAAATGGTACCTGCTGCTTCTAAAACAGTGTTTCTGTTTTGCCTTTTACCGCTCTAAGATTCTGTGAAAAGTTTCCTGCGCTGCAGTTTTATAAATGCTGAATTACATTGACCTATCCAGAATGAAATAAAGAAAACCCTTTCCAAAAAATGTGCTAAAAGTAAAAAATACATTTTAAGAATTTTCTTTTCGGGCTGTTTTCTTTCTGAAGAATGTTCAGGGAAATGAATTGCACAGGTGAATTCTAATGAAGAATAGTCTAAACAAAATACTTTTTTGTTCCTTGTAGCAATAGCTTATGTCATCTTTCTGTCTTTTGATTAGCAAGGAGGGATGTTTTGAGATTTTTTTGTTTGTGTTTTTTTTTTTTTTTTATTTCCGTAATCAGAGAAGGAATATTTTAAGGTAGCTGGAATAGATTTTTGCCTTGTACAATTTCCCTTTGGCAAATTGTTGTTTTTTCTGGTGTTGTAACTAAGTTCTGTCCTCTGCCTTTGAGTGTTAAAATAGTCAACTCTCTCTCAGATGTCACCAGCCCCTCAGTTTGAATTGCTAGATAGCAATCATGAACATTTGCTGCTTCCAGTATGATGAGAGATGCATATGCATCTTCTGGTCATGGGACCCATTTCTGTTCTTATTCAAGATGTTCGGAAGTTTGCCAGTGATTTCATTGAGAGAGATTTGGGCCAGGAATGTCACTGCCAGAGAAGCAGCTCTGCCAGAAATGGGGTGAGGAATGCCAAATGCCAGCGACAGCTCCGATGGCTCCTTCTATATGTCAGTTCTGAACTGCGTAACTTGGTAGTGTTATAAAACACAAGTCTTGGTTATAAAGAAAAGGCAGTGGCACAGAGTGTCCACAGTCAACAACCAGCAATGAGACAAGCTGTTTGACTTGAGATGCAGTGCTACTTGCTGAAATCTTTCCACTGTGGAGTTCATGCCCACCAACAACAGGGACTGAAGGCCATTACATTTTAGCTGGATCAAGTATGTCCTGAAGCTTGAGAAAAAGATCATCATTACAGTTGGGTGGGGTTTTTTTTGAGAAATCTGAAAAAACCAGCATCATTGTATTTATGTCTATTTTTTCACCATTTCGTGTACCTCCATGTCATTTAAAAAGTGTCAAAATACTAGTATTCTAATTTCATGTATAGAATGAGGTATAAAATAAGCTCTTAAGTTGTCAAAGTTCAAGACTGAAGGCACTGTAACTTGTTTGTGTGTATGAAGCTGGAATAAGACACATAAAATCAGAATACTGTTTTAGCTGCCTGCAGTGGGATTTGGTAGTGTCTGGAGCATGCTTCTTGGCTCCTCTGTTCATGCTGCTTTCCAGCTAAGTATCCAAAACTGGAGAAGAACTGGAGCAAGAGTTAATAGCAGAGGTTAACAAAATGCTTGTTTCAGCATTTCTTTTTTTATTTCAAAATTACTTGGATTTCTAGATCAGACATAACAACAGACGTGCAAAATGAGCCTGAGATAACCAAAATGTAGTTCAGCCAAAGCTGGTTCCACCCAGCATACGGAGTCACTAGTGAGAATTGAGTCCAGGTGCCCTGCCCAGGCTGAGGCGAGTCCTCAGGAGGAGTTAGATGGTACTCACTCTGTGAGATTTGGTGGAAGAATGAAGAGCTGTCTGGGCTAGCACTGCCACTGGTGCTAAGTAATGATTATCTGGAATATACCGTGTTTTATGTTTTTTCTTTTAAGAAACAGAACCAAAATATGGCAGTTCTTAGGACGGCACAGGTCATCCCACATATAAATTGTGGGACCGGGCAGGATTTACTCCATTTCTTAAATTAGTACTATGTGTTTCTCTCTTGCGGATGCATTCGCAAAACTGTCTGAAAGCTGCGCTTCAAGCAGACAATTAAGAAAACTGTTTATTCTTCTTAAAATGCTAATTATGGCTATTCTCTTAGAGTATGTTTATAGTTATGCTATGTCTGACAAAGAAATTACAGAGATGTATGACATTTGAAAATATGTGTGTTTTTTGTTTGATAAATACAGCTATTAAAAAAAGAAGAAGAATAAGTAAAAAAAAATGCATTCTATGGAGGTCAGCTAGAGGAGACTACAGACCCCCAGACGTTGAGCTGCAGTGCCATAAATAGCAGTGTGCGTGGGTTGGACACTGACCGTGTTTAGTAATGGTCTGCTGGCAGCCAGTTTTGCATACTCTGCGGCACAAACATAATTAAAAAAGCAATATTTCCAAGGGGTTACTTTAATCTTAGAGGATTTGTTTTCCTTTCTCATTTCATACAGAACTACCATGAATGCAGGCCACTTAAATACTCCTATAAATATGAGTGATTGAGAACAAAACTGTCAGAAACTGCCAGGAAGAGGTAAATGTCAGTCAGGTTTTTGCAGATTCTTTCTTTCTCCCCCCCCGCCCCTTCTACATTTTCCATGGGGAAACCTACCAGGACTTATACATACTTTCTGCATTCTGATATACCCTCCCTCCACATAAACCTATACACCTGTGAGTTTTCCTTGTAATGGTAATGATTCCCCCCTCCCCCCCATACTGGTTATTCTAAGATAAGATTATTCTTAAGATACACTATAACTTCTTCTTAAGATACACCATAAACATTTTAAGATACATATAAACTAATCATTCCCAGGATCCAAAACTTCAGCTGAAACAAGGGGTTGGCTTATTTGTGACAATGAAGCTCCTCTTCCCTGGAGGAAACTTTCCAGAAATAGAGATAATTTGGTACTTAAATGTCATCTTTGTATATTTCAATTGTATCTAAGGTATTTGGTGTGTAACTGAGACAAAACCAAAAAAGTTACACAAACTTTTTTATGAACAGGGGTGTGTACCCTGAAAGGTGCTAACTATCCAGTACTCTTCCTGGATCCAACTGGATCCCTTTTAGAAAGGCAACAAAGCCAAACCAAAACTCCACAGCTTTGCTAGGCTCCATCCTTCTTGAGCGCTACTGGAAGGCAGTGAAGAAGTCACTTCTAGGCATCGCTTGTGGAGCTATTTGAAACAGAGCTGACAGCTAGGAACATCAGCCCAACAGCTGAACATGCTTGCCTCACCACAGGCAACCAGGGTAGCCAGCTGGGCTCCCTCTGAGCTAGTTAATAGCTCACACATTGCAGGGGGAGCTCACACATTGCCTCTTCTTTGTCAGCTAATTTGTAGCAGTCACTGGAATTACTTCTGTGAGTAGGCACCTCTCAGCGTGAGGAAGGGTGATGGAAGCGAGCTCTGCGCCAGCAGGGAAGTGTGGGGCAGGGCTGGGCAGCAAGGGATGGCTCCCTCCTCATACCCTTCTGCTGAGCGGCAGCACCGGAGCTGCTGCAGGCCAGGCCGGACACCTGTCAGCCTTCCTGTGCATGGCATCATCTGGGAGATATGTGGCACAGTATCTCTTATAGCGTACATTCCACCTGTGTTTCCACCGAAGTGCTGTGCAGGGTTGCACACGACCTTTCCTAAGACCATGCCTTGTCACACATATGTGACAAATGTCTCATCGAAGATACCACAAAGACAAAAAGCAGATGTGGAGTCCGCTCAAATATATGGGATTTTTTCCTAAGCACTTCATAGCTTAGGGCACACCAGCACCCTTAATGTTATTAGCAAGAACACCATGACTCAGATATAATTGCCCAGCTGGATACACCCTTCTTAGTATTTAGTCCTGGATTTCAGAAAGAACAGCCAGGCTCTACTGCTGTGCTAGGCTCTGCGTCAGCCTCTCAAAATCAGCTTATTGCTGAGTTGTGATCTTTTAAAAGATGATTTTCTTCTATTATGGGGTACTCTCCAGCTGCTGATTATGGTTTTGGAAATGCAGCATAATTAGTTCTATATTTATTAGCAGATTGTTTAGCTTTTTATTAAGATCAAAACACAGAGACAAAGGATAACAATATGGTATATTCTTTCTAGCATTATTTAAAATGTTTACAGCATGTTAGAGATTTAAGCAGCTCTCTGAAGAGCAGTCATCCATTCTGTGAGGCTTAAAGAGATTATTTTTCTTTACAGCATATGGGTAGCAACTGGTCACACAGATCCAAATTTTTGCAGATTTTAACCATGTTGCCAGTTACTGATGATAATGATTAGCTCCTAAATGCCAGATTCAGCAAACTTGACATCACGTTTCACGTGTCCTACATGCAGTTAAAAGCAAGGAACTTTGAAAATGACACACATTGTTTTTTTGTGTGCCAATAATTGGTAAAATACCTTCCTTGGATATTACTAAATAGTAAAAAAACTGCTGCAGTTTTTTTCAGTGCAGCTCAGAGATATGCACCCCCTAAACCAGGCTCAAATTTCATAGAATCATAGAATTGTTAGGGTTGGAAGGGACCTTAAAGGTCATCTAGTTCCAACCCCCCAATTTGCCAAACTAAGAAACATTACTGATCACAGCAAGCAGTAGAAGCCTGTGTATATGGTATAAGCAGATTCTGAGCAGTTTCAAAAGCATCCAAGAGCTTCTTGCACCAAAGAATGGAGGGAGGAAGCCAAAGAAGGGGGGACACCTCCATCTCTTTCTCTTCTACTCTGCTTGTGGTGCTGCCTTCCCTCTGGTATTCCTTCCAGCCCCGAATCACCAAGTTATCCCATGCATGTGATTACTGGAAAAAGAATATCATCTTGGAGCCTTTCTTGTGTATCTGAACAACAAAAATATAAACAACAGAGAACAAGTTACTTGGTTGTGGCAAATGCTGACTGTTGTCTGTGGAAAAGCACTATTTAAAACAAAATGCTCTCTAAGCAGAGGAGAGCATAGGGAAGGGCTGAATAGATAGGCCAACCTACAATATCCACAGATGATACAGGGGTAAAAATATTTGCTTAATTTCTGAGGCATTCAACACTAGTGCTTTTAATGTCTTCTGAACTTCTGTCAGTCTGTTGTACAAATGATTTAACAAAACAGTAGTGACCCTTGCTTCAGCCTGCCCCAGGTCAGCGTTGCTTGTTTGTTCTTGTGCCAGGCATAAACCAAAAGGCAGAAAACTCTTCAATTAACTACCAATTTTATTAGTTAGTTAGTTAGTTAGTTAGTAAAGTGGCAAGTAAATGCTCCCAGCAAAAACACTCTAGGCATGAGAGACAGCTAGTTAGATTCATGGTCACTGAATGGTGATTAGTCAGAAAAAAGATAAAAAGCATTTACAAATTATGTATTAACTCAGACCATACAGTTTAATTACCAAACAGTCTTTCTGGTCCTGGTTCACTATGGACATGCATTTAAATTTGTTAACAAATCACATCATCAGATAAGCCACCACAAGTCAGCTCTCTGAGGAGAGGAGTGTCAGGGAAATAAAGCTCTTTTTTCTCTACGGTTTGCAGTAAAAGGTGCTCCTCCAGAAGTCTTAAGACTGGGAGCTTATGCACAGCTCCATTGGGCAAGTTACTTCCTGGTCACCTTACACTCTCTTGCAGTTGCTTAGTATCCTAAGCATGGGAGCTAGGGAGAAGCCATACATCCTCCAAAATGGAAACTTGTCCTTGAACATCTGTTCAGAAATGCACAGTACTGTGGACCATGAAAACAGCCTGTCCTGTTCCTGACACGAGCGTCTGCAGAGTAGTGATGGCTGAGATGTTGTCTCCTCAGGTTTTTGATTGATGGCTGACATGTGTAGATCTCCTTTCCGAACACTGAATAGAATTGGGGGTAGGGAGTAGCCTGGTACCAAGAATGACTATGTCCAGCCTGGATTTCTGACAAAAGCAAATCGATCAACATCAGCTAATGTGTAAAAACTATTGTCCTCTACAACAGGAGCAAATGTGCAAGTCATATCTGTGAAGAGGTAATGACTGAGGTTAATGTCAGGGAAATAAACGAAAGTCAGCTCACCAAATCATGACATAAAAAACGCTATCCCTAAATAAGACCCTCTAATCTAGAAATCTTCAAGCGAAACTGGGCTTGGCCCTACAGAACTTTGAGCCCTTTGCCAGCCATCTAGACAACTTGTTACGCACGTGCTGAAGCACCTGCATATTCCAATAAATTTCAATATGATAGCACATATGTTCAAAGTTACCTGTGTGTATAAGTACTCTTAGGGCAGGTTTATTCAGCTTTTCCTACTCAGACTTTCAGCTGGCATATAAAAATTTCCTCAGGTGTGGGATTCTTCTTGTAGGAATCTGGGTATCAGGAGTGAGATTATCAAGATTTTTAAGGGATCAAAAACTAGCCAGAATGGGAGAAGAAAAACTATTTTTGCATGGCACTTTTTCAAGTCTGGAAGATACTAACATTTTCATAACTGTAAAGAATGGTACCAAAGTAGCTGTTAGATATCTTCTCAGGAGAAGGTCATTATTATGGACACAGTGTTCAGTGCTTCTGATGAGCGTTACAAGGAACAAGTAGGTTTTATGATCATTTCCATGGGAAATTTCGAAAGTAAATTAGAAAGAAATTTGTTGGGTTGTTCTCGGTGGACCTGATGTGAGGCAGTGATCAATTTAGATGATTGCTGGATTCTTTTCCTATAGTTTTCAGGATTTTGAAGAAACCAAATAGGTCTTGATTAAATGCTTAACAAAAGGCTTGCATTACTAAGTCACATCTTCTGTGAACTACAGAACAGGCAAGAACAGCGCAAGCTCTCTCATCCTTTCACAATAATTTATTTTCCATTTCTTTTTATGAGAATCTTCTCTCTCTAAAACTCTAATTCTGCGAAACTTAGAAAATAAACAGGACTCAAATTTCAGTTGATTCTGTTCAGCTGACTTCAACAAATTCTATGTGGTTTTCCTGCACTGACAAAATTGCGGAAAATACATCAGGACATGGCAATTCTAGAAATTCCCTGGAAATTCCCAGGAAGACAGTAGTTAATGCTCATTTAGTGTATGTTGATTTTTTTCATCCTTCCTATATTTTTTCCAGTGTAGTACATTTGTGTCGTGTGCACATCTACTAGGAGCTGATTTAGTGGTTTGTTTTATACAGTGCACTGAATACCTGTCAGACAGCATGACTATTTGATCACATCTGAGTGAAAAAATCAATAGCATAGCTGCAAAGGGCTTCTACTGTTATTTCTAGTCCTTGGGGTTTCTTTTAGCATTGCTATACATTGATATAGAGGGTTTGCTTTCTGGTAAAAAAAAAAAAAAAAGGAAAAAACACAAGAATGCTAACAATCCATTAAATCCCAAGATACAAATTTCCCCTGGATGAAAAATGACATTTGCTTTAAGTACTGTTGTTTTTTTTTTCCATAATAATTGCTGGGTGATTTTGATTTAGAGAGACAAGTGAACAACATTTAAAGTCTTCAAGACTCACTATTGCATTACTGTAACATGTGAATAACTTTGCTTGTTAAGTGCACATTTGTGACCAATTAGCCTGAAGAATGCATCCTGACAGCTGAGAAAAAGAGGACCTCTTCAGCTACCCTTGTTCTGTTGTCTTGGACATTGGTCTGCCGCAGCAATGGTAAGTAGGAGCTTTGCGTGCAGGTGCTTGGTGCACCAAGGTATTTAGCTGGGGTGGTGGTAGCAGAGAATAGGTACACTAAGTTCCTTTTACTCCTCTGGTGGTGAACTAGAGGAATCTTCTGCTGGTGATATTATCAACCTTCATGGGAAGGGGGAAAAAAATGTCATGAGAGGCTATCTGACACAGAAGGGCTTCTTCTGTCATGATACTGTTTGTCACTCTTACTCAAGGCTACAGTAACAACCCAGGTCCTGGACCAATTTGTAGAGTTCCTGCCATTTTTAAATTATGTCAAAAATTTAACCATGTTAATTGTGTCAAAAATTTAACTGTGTAAATACTCCATCAGTTTGAAGTAGTCTTGTCTTTGTCTTTTATTGAGCCAGATTTTGTGGTATTTTCTGTATAGATAAAAGATGTGAAAAACAGGGAAGTATACCAAGAATCATATCCTCAGACAGCTGGCGTTCAAACAAATAATGCAATAATAAAAACTCAGAAAGTTGTGATGTATATTGCCACAAATCCTGAATGAATCAACCTCTTCAGAAATGTGTGTGCACACACACCTCCTCCCTCCCCACCCCTGCCACCGACAGCTTTTTGCAACATTCTTGAAATTAGTTGTAATAAATATGACAACAGGTTAAGGTACTAAGGACCTCAAGTACACATGGACAGTGTTTGACTCATGTCAGTTTAGTTACCGATTATGCCTTTACATGACCGTCAGAATGTGGTTTCTTACTGGTAAGTGTAAGATAACAAAAACATTCTTCCTACATATTTTTATGAGAAAATGTGTGAGTTACAAAGTTGGAATCTGGACTGAAACACTGTAAGAATGGCCAAAAATTTTTGGGTGTCTGGAGTCATCATCATGTCTACAAGCGAGCTCTGTTTCAGTCCAACATAACTACCATGAGAATCTGTTCATAATAAAGGATTTCAGCGCTGTGATGTTCATTATCACTTTATCACTAAATGTCAGATGCTTGGCTCCTCTAGAAGAAGCTGCAGCCTGTTGCATCTAGGTTGTTGTCTGTATACCTCAGAGAAAACATTCTGACCTGGTCACCGCTCTCTTGGAGACCTACGTTCTGTTTCCATACTAGAGGAAGCTGCCGCCTTCTCCTTTGAATTTACAGACACTTTAGTTAAGTCATCTTTGTTCAAATGAAGTGGGAATCAGTGCTTTGAAATGGAGGTGAAAGCACAAGTCGTGATTGCTTTTCATAGACAGGTTCTTACTAATGTGATGGGAGTTTTCAGTTTAAATCCCTCTGCCTGAAGAGCATTTAGGTCCACATTTCCAGTCCAACAAAGTGCTTGAGCCATGTTAGGTGAAATAATCTCTCTTCTTCTTACTCAATTCTAATGTTGTTTTTCCAGTTTGCATGCACTCGTGTCAAGAAAAACACCAACTGTGACCTAGGGTTAAAGCTTTCCTCTGAAAATAAAGATTTAGGTTCCAGTCATTGCTTCATGGTATGTTTATGCATTTTATGACTACCTAATGCAAAATAAATAAGCAGCAGTTCAAGCAGGCACTGAAATTGAAGTCTCTCTTCTCACAGGTATGAATCTTAACACCCACTGGATTGAATCCCTCATGGTAATAAGCAGATTTACTGTCAGGATTCCAGCAGCACGTGTGCTTGCACCATGATGTAAGGTGTGGACTAGTGTGCAGAGTTACTTGGTCCTGTCCAATTTTAGGTGCGTAAGTGCTTTTTACACACTCGAAGTTGTTCTACAGATGCCAACGCACCTTTGTTGAAGCCTGAGGCCCTTATGAACTTTAAACAATACCTGAGCAAAAGTTTTCAAAAGTTCAGTTGATTAGATGCATGTCTGCCTTAATCCCATTTTGTATACTGCAAACAGCCCTGGGTTAACATTATTTGGCCAAGGGTAATGCTGTGGGATAAATTATATTCCACATGCCCAAACTACATTTTGCCTTCAAAAAGGATAAGATGACAGTAAAATAAGAAAACAATACAATTTAACTATGAGAGTATTATGAAGAGATCTCAGAATGCTTTTCAGAGGAAATCCACATTACATACATTGAAACTGAGGGACAAGCTGTGGAAGTGACCTGCTGAAGGCAACCAGGAAGGCCAGTGACAGAGGTAGGAGCCAAATCTCCAGAATCTGAGCCTGCTCCATCTATGCAGCAAATTCTTTCTTCCAGTCTAGTGTCCGCTTACTTTGGATTGTAAAATAGCTGACAAAATAAGATTTTGCTCATCTCCTTATTTCTTCATTTGCTATTTTGCTTATCTGATGTAGTTTAAAATTTTAAGAAAAAGCCATTGAATTTGCTTCTCTCTTTCTCAATTACGTTTTGCATTTCTTTTTAAATTACTACCAGCTTTGTAGCTCTGTAGCTTTGTACATAGTAGGCTTTCTTTAAAATATGGAATAAAATTTACATCCGTTATTGATAAAGATTCTGTATTTTTCATAAACACTAGAGTCGGGAACAACTATTATGGCAATCAGATCCATCTTGTGTTCTAAAGTATGCTACAGAAATCTCCTCTTTCCTGTATCTATCTTCCACACAATTCCTGTGGCTAGTGCAATAACTTGTGGTTAAAAGTGACTTCCCAGAAGCCTCCAACAGTGGATTCTAGTCAACACGGTGAGGAGGAACAAGATCTGACTATGACGTCCACTGGCTGTGGACTAGACATTCATGAATCTGTACAATAGCCTTACCCCCAAAACATCAAAACTGAAACAATGAAAACATATTCCAGTTATATAAAAGTCAAGCAATTGGTGTCTAAATTCAGGACATTTATTTTTGGATGAAATATCGAAACTTCTAAAATTTTCTGCTCTTACTGTGTTTTTGAGATTTTAGTTTTCTGTCACTTAAAAAGAAAGAAAAGTCAGCTTAATTCATGTTCATAATCAACAGATACATTCAGAAATAGATTTTCTCTGTCTTTCCTGTTTGTGCCATGGCAAATTAGCTTTTAGCTCTGATGAAAGAAAAATGAGTTTTGTGAATCTTATAGAATGCTGTATTTTTTCTTCATTGAAGCTAAAGACAGCAGAACTGATTCTGTTGTAATTTTTGTCTTAGAGTATCAAAGCTGTGGAAAATATTAATGTCAGATAAAATGAGGGCTGACATTTCCACATCACTGGTCTTTGTGTTAGAATGGAATGGAATGGAAGAAGAAGACACTGCAGTGAATCAGATCTTACAGTGCCAAATTTTTCATATGCCATTTCCTTTAGAAAAACACACTTGCTTCATTTTCATGGGGCAAAAAAAAAAAAAAAAAGGAAGGACAAGAAATGGGCATGTCTAGTCTTATGGGTTGTGAGGTGTTGGACTTGATTTTTATTTTCTTTTCATGAAAACCTTAGAGAAGAAATGTCTAAATAGTGAAGACAAGACCAAACAGCCACTCTGTCTTTATTTGAAGTTTCTTGCTGATGTAAGATTAAATGTCAGCAAACATTAGAAATAAAAAGAACAAGAAAAAACCCACCCTCTATTAATTCCTTTCTAATGCTTTTGGCTGCCATATCCCAACATGTCCCAGATAGGTGCTGCTGTCATAACCTCAGTGATTTAAGTTCACACACACAGAAAGAAACCCTACTCGTACAAATGAGGCTATTTACAATTCCTGAGCCAAAGGCCTGTCACATCACCTGGAAAAATGTCTCCATTAGTATCAACATTTTCTGGATCAGGGTTAACAGTATGTGGATTTAAGGTTGTGTACAAGCCTTTGCAAGGGTAGAGACCAGATTGCGGTATCCCAGCCTGTTGTTAGTTGTTGCAGTAATGTAACTCTGTTGGCAAGTTTTGACAACTTTCTGTGCCAATCTCAAGATTTCAGAGGGTTTCCACTGGCTGGCCTGCCATCCTGTTGGCCAAGGTCCCCTGGAACTGCAAGAATAGTAGCCACAGAAAAGGCATTGACAGGGAATCTGAAAGATTTGGAAAGGAATTTGTTGTGAAGAATGGCTATTTTTACCCTCCTTCTCTCTTGTGGGTAGTTGATGACAGATCAACTACCAAGCACTTTAGTAGAGGGGAAGAATCTCTTTCTTGCTTGGAAGATTGTCCAAGACATTACAATATGCTAAAAGTTGCATATCCATATAATAAATGATAGGTCTTGTCCCACAGAGGGACCTACATTTCCAGGGTGCCTGGGTGGATAAGACAAGCAATTGTCCTTTAAGTACTATATTCCACTGGCATTAAAAAAAAAAAAAAAAAAAAAAAGTGACTTAAGCTGTTACAGTGAGATTCATCCTTGAAACAGTATCATGGCCAAAGGGTCTACTGTGCACATCTTCAATGCAGGACTGTTTTAAAGAAACTTGAGAGCACACTAACGGGCAGCACTTTTAGGACAGCACCTATAAATCTTTGGAGAGATTCGAGGTACCAGAGGTTGGGAACACCGCAGTATATTCTATTTGTCTCACTATTGGTTCTCTGCTGACAGCCTGAGAAACATTTTTTTATTGCTGGTTTGAAATACTGTCAAACTTTCTTTGCCATGCTGCCACAGTTTGGGTCAGAAGAGCCATGCAAGCTTGACATTTTCATTCTAGGAAGGTCACAGAGGTAATTGTGCAACTTCAGCACACATTGTTGTCACTGTTGCTCAGAAGAGTCCCTTAAAGTATCTGTTGTAATTCATGGCTATATGTTTTTCTTTTATATATCTCTATAGATAACAAGTAGAATTGTTCCAGCCTCTGAAGCCTGTTAATGGTTTAAAATATACTAAATCAATCTCTTTATTAAGTTTGCTTATAACAATATACCTTAAGCCACTAAGTATTGAAATAAAAGTGGATTCATCTCGAAGGGATTGGCTATATCAGTTTTAAGAATATACTTTTAACTGAACGGCTACAGCTCACTGTTCTGACACAGATTTCCTTTCAAGGTTCTTTTCCTTTAAAATCCAACTTTAACATGAAGAAGCAATTTGACTTCTTGCAGCCCAAGTGGGATTTCCTACTTAAAGAGACTGTTTTGCTTTCCAAACAAACAAATAACTAGACAGTACCAACACAAAGGCCAGTTGAAAAACATCACATCCATGGGGCTTACTGAGTGACTGTAAGTCTTTTTTGATCTTTCAGCATGGACCTCTGAACCCAACAAAATAAACAACCCAGATTATGCCCTAATTGCTCCTAGTGAGCAGAGCTGCAACACCTGGGTGTGTGGTTTCCCTTTATGAATTAAAAGGTCAAGCTAGCCCCTCCTCCCTTTAGGAAAACATCCTGTGCCTATGCTCTCAGTGGCCTTAGGTGGCTAATCAGTTTTGTGCCAGAGGGTTAGTTTTGTGTAGGGGTGTCTAGTTTGAGTATTTCTTCCCCCCAACCCCGTATTTTATTCTCTGCTGCTGGTCTCCTTTGGAAATGTTCTTACTATTTAAGCGTTAAAGGGATGATGCTTAACAAATGCGAGTGCTCTTATATCAAGCCCTGAGCTCTGCAGGGGTATGATTAGTCTTCTAAACAAACTGATGCGATCTGCATAAACAGCTATACTAGTGTATATAAGGTACCTTGCCTCTCTAGGTCTATAGGCAGAGACTCACCCAGTGGGGATGAATTCCCAATCACACCAGCCCACCATAAAAGAAATAAAATTAAGAGGGAAAATAAAAGCTTAAGTAGAACGCAGCAAAAAGGTAAGAAACTAACTTGCATTTAAACAGAAAGTTGAAAAGAGTGTGAAAAGAAAACATTCTCTCGGTTACCCCCTCATTGCATTTCCTGTATAGCAATCTTGAAATAAGCAACTGAGGGCAGAAGGGAGCTCTGTAAAACATCTGCCACATCTCCATTCCCACATTTCCTTCAGGCTCTCTTTCAAAGTGCATGTTGTTCCTTTCTGTTGGTAGGTCTAAAGTTAAGGTGATTGTACTGGAAAGCACACGGCACGCTGCCACCATTTGTATATTTTTTTACAAAGGTAAAAACATTTTATCAGACTATGGTGTTGACAGTTCAACTCTATGTGAAACCTGCTGGTCTTTTTGAAAGTACTGCAGACGTTATATTTTAAAAAGAACTATTCTTACAGAGTAGCATTTCTTTCTAGGGAAAAAAATGGTTTGGAAAAATAAACAATCAAACAGTCCAAATCCTGATACAGAAAATGAGAATATCGTGGATATATATATTCAGTGTTTGTATCTAACTCAGCTGAATACTGTGCCATAGTTGAAGCTCAAAAACCCTTGTGTAATACCAGTTGTAATAAGCAGATAACAACATGAGTCTTCTAACTGATAAAAGGCCCTTGTTCTCTGAAAGAAAATCACCTAAATACATATCTACCTAATACACTTTTCTACTGGGGCTGCTAACAGAACCATGATTTTGGGATAGTAACAGGTGACTTTACAGTGGCTGCCAAACAGTCACATTGACACTACTTAGTTTATTTTTAACATGTAAGCCAGATGCAGAGTGTTATATTAAACTGTCTCTTGACTGGTTTATTTTGTACGTGTTTCTGTGAAAACAATGTTTGCTGGTGGTATGTTGTAGACTGGACACATTGGTATCTGAGCTGGGTGACTGGGCATCTAGATCTGGAGAGGTTAGTTTTGCTTCAGAGGTATTCGTTTAACTCTTCGGACTCTTATTTTTGTTTCCATCCCAAGAAAACTTAGCTGGGGTGGGGGAAGAATTTTCCTTCATGAGCAGCATAATCTAGGGTATTGCAAGATCTATCTTACATTTACAGTTCTAGGTCACTGAACCTTTTCTCAGGGAACGTCCACACAAAAATGCACAGGAACAAGGGAAAACAGTGGCAGATGAAATCTGTTGGAAAGTCACCAAGGCATTAATAATTTTTCACAATATAATGATTCTTCAGGGGTTTTTAACTGAAAGATTCATAATCTAATTACCTTGCCTGTTATATAGTTAATTTCTCTGTTTTATGCAATATAGAAATGATTCTTAGCCATGGGGCAAAGGTGTGTGCCTATACCTGTATCTATATATACACTGCTGTGCCAAGGGGCTGCTGTGGCTGAGCCTGCAATAGTAACTCATCTCACTTCTCTTCCTCTGAGCTCCTTTTGCTGCAGTGTCTTCCCATCCTTGTTTGCACTCAAGTTCTTTCTAAAGGCTTGCTCCTAACAATGGCGATAATTAATGACTGTGTTTCAAGGCTTCCCAGTACATCCTGTCATTTCAGAGCCTGTCTTCTATACTGTAGGCTCTGAGAGGCAGCATTTGTTTTCATGTTTTGTCTTATGCAATGCCAAGCAATTCATTCTGCTCAACAAACAATAAAAGTGGGTGAGATTTTGCTCACTGTTATGCTTTTGCAAATCTTAAGACTTTTAACTCCATATAGAGAGGAGCAAAGGAGCTTGTTTAATATGTATAGTTACATGCCGATACATACCTGTGCAAAGCAGCAGTCTATTAGGTTTCAGAATGGGGGATTCATTTATTAAGCCATGCAAAGCAGATGTTTCTCTTCCTGGCATAAGCAAATATTTTCTTTGGTCATCTAAAGCATTCTATGTATTTTATATTGCTTAAGGAAGAAAACCTCTTGCTGTTCCTCTTTCTGTTCCTCTTTCTCACATTTGTCACAGCTTCACACTATCCACATATTATAACCCAACACTGCATGAGTAAATGCAGCCCCCTTCTCTCCGGTCTCAGTTCAGCTCTTTCAAAGGCTAAAGAGCTTTGTCTGACACTTTTATTGTCCAGATGGTTTGTGACGTGTACAGATGTTATATTTGGTAATACATTGATTATCAAAACATGTCCTGTTACTCGCTTGAGGGTTATGACTTGATGCATAGGTCTGTTACAAAGATTGATAGTCTTAATAAATGCTAACCTACCAATTCTGTAAGTGCACAGGGATTTTGTTGTTGTTGGGGTTTTTTTTAAAGATGCTAGATGGCACTGCTAGTCCAGGCTTTATTTTGAACAGCTGGGTTTCATAAAGCTAATTCTGCAAGTTACAAAAAGGGCATGTAAGGTATTACTTAAACTTGACAGCTAACGCATTCTGAGAAATATACACCATGATCCATACAATAATGTTTCCACTGTAAGAGTATTCAGGTTTAGGTCTATAACCTCCACTCAACTGCACTTAAAATTGTTGTACAAATATCCTTGTGTTTGCATTCTGTCCTCTGTGTTTCTTCTTCACATGACACCTCATTTCATAGTTGTTGAGTTATGATAGCGTGGAACTTGTTACAAATGTTAATTTTTTATTCAAAATGTTGGTCATGTACTTCAAATATTTTTTAAATTTCAGAAGTAGAGATCCAACAAGGGAAAAGATATACTTTTTTTTTTTTACTGGAATCATTTATTTCATAAACATTATGCCACCCACGTTGAAAGTAATAAAATAATTATTTTGCAGTTCTGCAGAATATTTAACTATCTCTGTAATCATAGTGCTCTCCATTTCCTTCATTCACTTTAACTTCTATTTAATCTACGGTTTACTTTTCTTTTATAGAAGTTAGGGATTTGATGCCGTTATCTGCCAACAGGTGAGGGTTTCGTTTTAGAAAAATACATTTTACACCTAAAAAATGAGTGGAGGGAACAAAAAAAAAGCAATCTTTGCAGTAAAAGACTCCAGTAACACGCAAAGTCACTCCTGCTGCATAAGGATTTGTGACTTGAAAAAGTTTATACAATGTTATTGACTATTCATTCTCTGTTTAGTTAGTATCAAATTCCCTTCTTTTGTTTATTGTGCCGTAAGCTTACAAAGAAACTGCAAATTCTCAGCCTTTTGGGCAGACAGTTGGATACCGTGTCTAAGCGTTCGGAGCAACCAAACGGAACCTGCACCGTTCTGACCACTGGCTGGGTCACTGGCTGGGGCGTAAAGACTCACCTGAGTAACTCGAGAAATCCCTTCAATCTCCCCTTTTGATTTGCCTTTCACAGGCCAGTACTTTTTATTTCTTCTCATCTGTCTGCTATCATGTTAACAAGCAAAGGAGAATCTCGGCAGTTCATTGACAGCATAATAAAATGGGATTTAGATTTCAGTATTTGAAGAATGGCTTGCTTTTAGGGTTTTAAGCTTTCGTCTCGTACTTGTATTGCCCCAGTGATCAAAAAAGCCCAAAAACCCACGATGTACGTCGTCGGCCCTATGAATTGTTCACCTAAGCCGTCCAGTCATAACTGGCAGAACATACAGTTTATAATGAACTTTATGCAAAGTTTTGCATATTTCTCTGTAATACTGTAATATTAAACAACGAGTATTCTGTGGGGCTTTTTTCAGGTAATCACTTCCATCTAAATAAAGCTGAAGATGCAAAGTCTAATTCAACACAGTTGAATAGAGAATAGCCCAAATTCATTCCAGACGTGAATTAAGTGAACTGATGAGGTGAATTTGGCCTTGTGTATCTGCGTAGGAAAACTCATACTTCCTCTTGGAAACCCAATGCAAATGTAACCTAAGATTATTGCTTTGAAAATCTGTGCTAGGTGATGCTCTCAGGTGAATATTGTGCTAAATACTTCATGACTGCTGAGAGATGTTGCTTGACAATGTTGTGTTTAGTTCCTAGATGAAAATAAGCACTGCTTTGTAAAAACAAAGCAGGAGTGGGCATTGGTAGAAGGTTATTTATCACCGATGGAACAACTATAGTGCAATGCAGTACTGAAACATTTGCAAATTAATATACTCTAAAATACTGCAAAACTTTTTATTTTTATAAAGCTGCATTATCGCTTTCACATGATGCTTCTGTATAGATTTGAGTTAATTCTAATATATTTTATTTGAGCAAAAGAGTAATGAGAGTGGTATAGATATGAATGCCAAATGTTGTGGCATGAATGGAAAAATTCCATCTATCCATAAAACTTCAGGTTTTAATCAAAAGTGGAGTTCACCTAGTATGCTGGCAACAAATACAGTGATATCTACTAGGATTAACAGTTATGTGTTTGTTTGTCAGCTGTTCCTAATTCTGCATAATTCAGATGCTGTGAACTGGAGAGGTGTGCATTATTTATCAGTAATGCATATGTGGATTAGTTTCATGTGAGAGAAAGCTGAGTAAATAAAACCACTCTGATATGCTCTATCTATTATTAATCAGTGCAACAGAATAACTCTTAAAATATCCCAGTATGCAATAGGCATCGTTAACAATTTTAAAGACTTGTGACCTATTCTGTAATAAGTTTTTGAGAACCTTGTTTAAATTGTTGTGATGCTAAAAATACTTTAATGTAGGATTTGATGTGGTTTTGTTTGGTTTGGTTTTTGTTTTGGTTTTTTTTTTTTTTTTTTTTTTACAAATAGAAATATTTATTAATTTTGCCTATTCTAATTTTAATCCATGTCAGCAAGGGAGAATTTCAAATTTGGGCCTCCATTCTTCAGAAACTCCCATAACATATTAAAGCACTTGCTGAGAATTTAATTGGCTTTCTATATAGATACAGGGTCTAGCCAGGAAGCCTTCAGTGCAAGGTCAGGACTGCAGTTGGCAGAGGCTGAGCACATCTTAGGGAGGCTGCATTCTTCTTATCAAACTGATGCTTGGAAAATATCCCAGAATTAATATCAATTCCATACAGCGAAAAACCTCGAGATGGAATCCAAGCCAGCTGATCAGGGTCGCCCAAGCTGGTCTGGGTGAAGTGTGGTGAACAAAGGTGGGTTTTGCTCTGCTCTTTGGTGTTTTATACATTTCATTCAGGATTTTAGAGAGGTATCTCAATTTGGAAACCTTGTGGGGTGCCAAGTGGGAGGAACACGCAAACACAGCTATCTCACGAAAGGTGGGAATGTGGGCTGAGAAATAGGTTTCCTGCAGAAGTGAAATGATGCATTTGCTTGCTTCTGGAGTCTGTTCAGAAGACTGGGGTTTTGCACGCCATGCTGCAAAAAGCCTTGCTCTTTCTTGCTGTCTTCTTCCACCTTGATAAATTTTTGTTTGCTTGTTTGTTTAGTGTAACAGCTTCATCAAGAGGGTCATCAATTCCTTATCTGACATAGTTATCAGACTAGCCAACACCTGGAGGACTTGGGCACATCTGGCGACATGAATTCAAGTGTCTTCAGATACAAAATTACTCTTCCATAGTCTGCATGTGTGCTCTGATCTCTCGGTGTAAAAGGGAAAACATTTGTTCTTCCAGGCATCTTCTACATGAAAGGAATTGCTACTGCATTTTATGCAGCTCTTGCTTCAGCTGATGTTCAGTAGATACGCTGAGAGAATGCGTGCTTGATAAGAGAAACAGGAAGAGTGACCCCAAATGCAGACCTCTTCTTACCGACCTCTAAGTATCAGTGTCTGAGGTACTTGTCCTGTTGATAGAGTAGAATCTATACCATAACTCGCCTGAGCAAATCTTGAGAGAAGGTGAGTTATGTCCCAAAATCCATTAATTACAGTGACTTGATCTCTCTTGACCATAGAAAGATTCTCGCTGACAGTGTCATAATGGGGCACCAACATCGCAGAACCCTGCAGTTTGATGGAAGGGTCTGCATCTGGTCATGGGTAAGTGGTAAGTTAAGTAGGAAGCACTAAAACAGTTAAGAAAGAAGCTGTTTAGTCTGTGCCGGATTGGAAATAGGTATTCACAACAATAGAGGGACTTCAAAGTTTAGGAAGTTAGTGAAGAAGAATTTTCAGGGCTGTTATTTTGGAATTAAGTGCCTAGATTGCTCTTGAACTAGTATCAGGCACCTAAAGCCAATTTTTTTTTAAACCTGAGCCATTATATAGCTATCCTATTTATTTCAAGATTTAAGTCTAATGCTAAAGGCCTGATCTGCCTGCACTGAAGATGGACTTCTGCTATTACCTTCAACAGAAGCAAAATTGGTTTTCATTTGTGTGCACACATAGTAAATCTGAGGTATCAACAAGCCCTTCCTGACACTACAGTACTTTTTAAAAAACTGTTTCATTTTTAACCAAGTTAATTAGTTTCCAAGTGAGTAGGATGCTTTTATACCCTCTTAATATTCTCTTTGCAGTGTGTTGGTTGCCTGGGGTTGAAGTGTTTTTGATTAACTATATGCGATAATGAAAACCATGAGAATGACCTTATGCAGAAGTTCTCTGTTTCTGATGTTAGATATAAAACGGCGGAAGTCTTACAATATTTAACACACAGCTTTTTGTCTCCTCCTGCTCCTTCCCCAACCCCCTCCAAGTCAGAGCTCAAGCTAATTATGGAAGTGTTAGAAATGGTTGTATACCAAGACTTTAGTGTTTTGTAAAGTGTGCCCAACTGGAGAATTTGATGATTTTTACTGGGAAGAAGGGACAGCACAGTCTCATAAGGGCAAAAAGCAACTGCACTGAGAGCTACTTTGGTTACTCTGCTGTCCTGCACTGTGATTGAGTGTGAGATTCAGCTGAGCACATGTATGCTTAGGGCTTGTTAATGAAGCAAGGAGGATGCCCTGCTCGGCTTGCACATTCATTAGTTTTTCAGCACACTTGTTATTTTTTCAGCTCAACGTTGTTAACAGTTCGGTCTTTCCTACATCCTGAAGCCTATGAAATACAGTATAACTAGCCTGTTGGGACTAAACAAGATGGCCAAATGCTGGGGACTGAGAAAACAGTACTGACTGTCTACACTGGATTCTGTGTTACGGACCCCATTTTTTGTGTCAATTCCCATTGCGGAAACACTTTTGGATACGGATGATTCTCATGTAAAAACATGCATAGCAGGGTGTAATCCCTGGTATGGATCTGAAAGGATCTGATTCTTCTCCCAGTGAGGAGGCCGGAGTTTTGCAATTTCCTTTAATGAGGGAAGGAGTGAAATCCTTGAAAGGAGGACACAAATTAATAGGCAGGCATATTCTTCTGTCTCACATGGATTTAAATTTGTATTAAGTAGGTGAATTACAATGGCATTCAAATTCGTCTTTACAGATATGATAAGGCTATTAGTTTGTATCAGACTGAAAGTCCCAGCTTCTTCCTGCGTCTCACTCGTGGGAGGAGCTCTGCAGACTCTTGGGGCTGATGGCAATCTCCCAGTCTGATCTCTAACGAGTTCTGAACTCTTGACAGGTATTTTTCCAGCTTACTTTAGGGCAGAGGGCTGGGGGCAAATGTGATGGCCAAAGTTCCTTACAGTAACACAGAAGGGCTTAGCGAATTAGATGTCTAAAAATAATTGCGTCTCTGACATTGAAATATATTATGTAGAGTATTAAGCTTGCTGGATATTGTTACATATTGTGTCAAGAAGGTATGATGCAATGTGGTTTTGTACCCACGCGAATTTTGCTGCAGACTATCACTGAATCAGGAACTGGAACCCATATATTAACATTTGGCATATGCTACAGAAAAAGGATATTTCCTTGTCATTTTAATTTCTTCAGGAGCAGAGCCCCAGAATGGAAAAGAGGAATCAAGTACAATTGAGAAATCATGGATTCTGTTTTATGCTAACAGAATGACCTTCAAACTGAAGCCAGTTTATGTCAAAACAAAACGTGTTGTAGATCACAGATTTGAGCACAACAAACAAAAAACTGAACGAACTCTGGGCATAAGCTGTTTTGAAGTGAAAATAATTCTACAGCAATTGAAACTGGTGTGTATAATCCTATAAGCCAGGTTCATGCTATTAGGGCTGTGAAAATTGTTGCTGTATTGGGCTAAGAACTTCTTCTAGCTTGTTGGCTTGTTGTATTTAGGGGAACACTTTTGTTGTTATATATTTGTTAATTAATTTCACATCATCTGGCAAATGAGCAAACATTTCAGTGCAGAACTGTATGTAATCACCCTTTCTGTAGCAAAAATCAAGAAGTTATTAAAGCTGAAATGGCCTTTGTCAACACCAACAGAAGAATAATGGGTACTACAATGACTAGATAGAACTGGTGCCATCCTTTAAAAAAATATAAAAAAAAGACATGTCCCCATCTCATTAAAATCCTTCCTCTGAAACCACTTAGTTATCCGTTCCTTTACAAATGCTGTACTACAAAGGTGCTAAATTGCAGGGATCAAATTAACTCTCCATACATTCAGATTAGTGTTTCTCTGAAGTAAATGCTGCCTAAATGTTCAAAGTAAGAGCAGTGGCTTTGAAAAGGTGTTTGAGATAACTGCAATATTAGTTTTTACCACAGCAGTATCCTGATGGCAAACAGACACATCACAGCATGTCACCTTTTGGCAGATAGCTGCTGGGCTGTAGCTTGCATCCCTACTGGCTTTGCTTGGGATTCCAGGGTGTAAATCTGGGTAGAATTTGCCCAGTTGTGTCCAAAGAACATTGCTGTGAAAGTTAATGGGAAATTCAGCAATAATTTTTACTGTTGGGAGGAAAAGTAGGAGATCAAGCCAAATATGACTCAAAGCCAATTCTCAATTCCCATTTAAATATTAGTAGCCTGATACAGCTTAAAACTTTTTATTGCTTTAAAAATCAAAAGTAACACTTTGTCAGATGTGAGAAGTATGAGTCAACTTTCTACTGCCTAATTGTAAATGGCACAAACCAATATTTTAATAACATTTGTGAGTAATTTAATGTTACTTATTTGTTTAATTAGATGACTTTTAAATACAAGCACAAATTATTTTATAAATATTTAGCTTTCCAATAAAGCTATATCCAGATATCAGTCTTTTTGATAGCAACCATCTGCAACATTTGAACTTTCTGCTTGTTCAAATTCTGATTTATTCTTTTGCCTTCATTCTGAAATCAATGCTTTTTTACCAATGTTAAGAATGCAGCACCTAAATGAGGTCCCAACCCTACGGCATGATACAGGCACACAACCCAGATAATCGAAGTCAAGGCCAAGCATGGATAGCAACTTTTAATTAGACAACTGCTAGAATTCCATGTAAGTCATGCACATTTTGGAAATGCAAGTACTGTAGAAGGGAGACAAAAAACTACACAGACAATATACTAACTTAGAGATAATGGTTCCTTCTGAACTTAGGTTTTATACAGCAAAATCTGTGTATTCCATGAAAGTAAATTTGAAAACAGATAATCAATCATGTTTATAAGGATAGTGAAACAACCCATGACTAGAAAGCTTCTCGTGATAATGGTTTTTCATCTGTCAATACCGAAGAAACATTCTGCTGGAATCTACTGGTCTAAAGCAGTAAGAAGTGTATCTTTCAGTCTCTTATGACTTGGTTAATTTTATCTTTTGTGCCTTCTATGGTATTACCTTTAACTATAGAAATGTCATCTGACTTTAAAAGTTAAACTATTAACCGAACTATTTCTTACTGTTTCACCTCTTCAAGTTAGATTTAGTAAACCAAAATATTCCATCACGTGAGATGCAAGGTATATGTTTCCTGACAATAACAAATATAGTTCACAAGGTCTCTTCTGTTTCCTCTGATGTAGTTTGTGTGTGTTGCTGTTAAACTTTAGGATAAACATCTGTTGTCTGTGTGGATTTTCCTTGATGGTTTGATGTCAGGTGCACAGATTAGGATTTAATCCTGCTAACCTCTGTTTAAAGAAATACCACCAGTGATCACTGGCTACCCACAAGCCAAAGTTTTCAGAATAGGGCCCTTTGTTTTCTGAATAGAGGATGTAAATTGTTTAGTCTGAACAGCTTGTGGCATGCAGTTGCTTCATATATAACTCATAAGTAAATGATGCTTGACACTAAGCAAACTGTTGCCCATACTGTAATCACTCACATTAGAAATGGAAAAATTTTTTGAAAAGACAAAGCTAAAATAGAAGCACATTGGTTTTTCTCCCTCAGATACTTTTGTTACATTTTTCAACTGTGATGCTGATATGATGTAAAAATAAAAAGGCATTTCATTAAACGTTGCGTCTGTTCATGAGAAACACATTTTTAATGTTGTACACAATGTAGACATAGAAATTACCTTTATGAAGTATGTTCAGACTTTAATGCATCCTCAGCTTTATTGCTGTGGTTTGTATTTCCAGAATCTTGCCTTTATCAAAGAAACCTCTGTGTCAGCCTCCTTATGTGTATGTTTATCTTCTGGTTTTGCTATTTGTAAAAAGCTTCTCTTTCTCTGGTCTTAATGAGCATATCTGTTTAAAAGGCTGGTGAGGCTGGAGTACCTTTACAGCAATCTCTCTAAGCTTTATCTGCTCAGCAGAGGTTTACAAATTCTTACTAATGCAAAATTAGGGTACTAATTTCTCCTGTTTTCCCCTCACACTGACCACTTGACTGGGGAGACGGATCATTACAAAGGGGATGAAAAGCTTTAGCGTACTCACCCTGCAGGGCAGAGGATATGGAAGATCACAGCTGTCTCTACCTCTTGGATCTGGATCTTATTAATGTCATCAAGCAGTGAATCCTCCGTAGCTGTAGGCTGGACTTTTCCTGCTGTTAACAGGCCTCAGAATGAACTGAAGTTCACCAAACTTTCTGCAGCTAAGTAAACTCAGCGTTACTCAAAAGTTTTCTCCAGAGCCTAAGATGACAACAAATGGGATAGTGTTAGTACAACAACCCCATGGAGCTGTCTGATGTCTGCAAATTGACTGGAGTGTGAAAGTTTATCTCTTGGGGGCTGCCCCTCCTCCCAGCCATAACCTGCCCCTCGGAAAGGGAGGCGAAGTCGTGCAGGCTGCAGGGCCATGGAGGGCTGTGCAGGCATGGTTCTGCGCTCGTGCTGCCCACTAGTTCTTCTGCTGTCTTAACTTAGCAAGCTCTACCTTTGCCACCTGGCTCGTAATTATCTTTCACATGAGATGGACAAACTGGAGACCATGGAAGAGAAATGCAAAATGCCCTGGCGCAGGACATTATATATATAAGAATATATAAGAAAATATAAGAATATATAAGAAAACAGACAAACTACAAAGAGGGAGTGGGGTGGGAAAAGGACAAAACAAAACTCACTCTGCCCCCCTGGATTTTGAACTATTCCTTTGTTTCATTTGATAGTTAATAAAGAGGGAGCTCCTTTCCACGAAATGTGTTCATGATAAATCTGATACTTTTCTACTGTAGTGCATTATACTATTTATAAAGGCAGTCTAAACCTGGGAAGGCAGCTTCAACAGATATCCCATCATAATCAGCTGAATCTGAAATGCTCGGGAAAATATAGTTTTAATGTCTACAGAGTTCTATGGCTTTCCTGTCATGGTTGTCTGTTATTAGGGGATTTTTTCAATAATGTGCAGTATTTAAGAACATCAGTGTTAATTAGCCCAATCACATTGCTTGCCTAATGCCAAATGTTTTCAGAATGTCATCAAATTGCCAGTAAGAATGGATGGCAAGAAAGAAATGTACAATAGCTTCTCTTTCATTAGAGGTCCCCAGCGCTGCTATTTTAAAAAATCTTTGACTATAGCAAGAAGTTGAGCTAAATACAAGAGACTGGGAACCCCAAGAGTATTATGGGGAGACACAGGAATTACAAGTGACTACAGATGGAAGTGCCATCTGAAAGCGATACTACATTAAGTGACTGCAACACAAAGACACAAAAGAAATTTTGGAAGATCACATGATAAAGAGGTGGGATTTTTCTTCCACACGTTGCTGCTTTACATTTTTTGGAAAGCAAATCTACTTGCCTATATACACTCTGTTTGTCTGTGAAAAACGGAATGGATAATAAGAGACACTTGGATGCCACAGTTTAGTTATGTCAAGACATGTCACAAGCATGGAAAAATACTGGTATATATTTTCTTCTAGGTGAAACTGAGGCACACAGATCAAAACTGTCACAGGATCTTAATGGTACATTTTGTACTGCAGTCCAAGTTTCTGGCTTTCAGTCCCCTAAAGAACTAGGTGTTCTGTCTCAGTGAATTCTGGTTTAGGTATCCTTGTACAGCAGTGAAGCCCAGAAAAAAACAGGAAGAATGAAGGTGTGAAGGGTACACTGCAAAGAAAGAATCATCCATATATTCTTACAGCAATCAGCAGACTAGGGGGTAGGGCAGCATGAGTCTGAATTACAGCACAGGGCAATGATTTTAAATTTTGTCTCATTAAATAATTCTTCATACGGATCTGGAGCCTTTCTTCTAAAGGATCTCACAGAGTTTTTACAAATGAATACTCTATTAAATGTTTTCAGAGGTTTCCTTAACTGTAATGGAACCCTAGTTAGAAAGCACAAGCATCTTTACCTGAAGACCTCTATCCTCTCTAACAGCAGCAGTACATGAAGTTTGAGGTATGAACTGAACAAAAACAGGCTGGTTGAAATGGATATGGGACTAAGGTAGCTCATGCCCTGGATTTGCCAAAGAATGGGTTAACGCCACAGTTTTGTCAAAACAGTACAGTGGTATTTAGTGATGAGCAGTTACATTTTATTTGAAAAGAAGTCTGTTCACAGAATAGTGCCACCTAGCACCATATTAGGACATCAATTTGTATGGCTGGAGGAAAGAATGTGACCTATTCACCAGCCCTACGTGCCGCAGAATCCTGGGTTGGAAGTCTTCCACCCAAGAGTTGGCTAGACTTCGCTCTAACATCCTTATGAAATGTCGAAGTCAATCTAAAATGGGGGTAGTTTGTGAGTGTTTTTTAATTCCTCCCAGAAAAGCTCTCTATCTGAAGTCTGATTTAGCAGAAAGATGGTCAAGGGGGAAAAAATTTTGGCCTTTGTAATGCAAAAGCTTGTTCAAGGTTTCAGTGGTGGGTTTTGTGGGATGTAGTATTTTGGTACAGACTGGTTTTTGAGACAGAATTTCTATAAGAAAATGAAATAGGTTTTGGAAGTCTGAGTTAAGTTCTGATTTGATATCCCCAAAATCAACCTCAGATACTTCAGTACTTTAGTTTTACTTAGCTAATTTATGATGTTGATGTCTTTTAAGTGCTCTTGGCCTGTTCTGGATCATGTACTTGGAAGTCTTTTAGCCACTAAGTAAAAATTTTCTCCTGGAACTGAAAGCTGCTTTCCTGGGGGGGCTTACTGGAATTGGAATCCAGTTTGCTACACTTTTCCAGACATCCCAGCTGTAAGAAAAAATGAGTTAGAGAAAAAAAGGTAGTAAAGTATGTTTGAAAAGAACTGTGTTGCACATCTATTTATTTTTAAAGTCTAACAGCAGTTTAAAAGTTCTTGTGAAGAATCTAATTCTGATGTTGCTGCAACCAGATGAAGTAAGTTTGTATAGATATAACAATATTACATGCTGGTGATTCAATAGATTCTTTGAAAGATGTGTAAATGAATTGTGAGATCTGAACCTTTGTCTTCCGGAAAATCTTGGAAAACATTGAATGGCATGTACAACTAACTAAGATTTAAAATCCCAAATCAGAAGTCTGAAGAGCAGTAAATCAAGATGGTAAAAAATAGGTTAATGAATTTAGACTTCATTTCACTTGCTTTTGGGAAATTTCCCAACAAATCCTCAGCTTCTATTTGTGTTTTTCGTAATTGTTCCTTAATAGTCTAGCTAGATGACCGAAGAGTTGCTTCTGCTCACTTCACATTGGTATCTCCTGCTTTGGCTTCACCTCAGCTCTTTAGTGTTCTTTGTAGATTTGGTCTGCAGGTTGGGGTAGTATGGGATCCACACAGCTGCAAAATGAACACTGATATAATGTCTCATTTGGACAGATCAGAGAATGCAGGAAGGAAGAGTTAAAGTGGTGATAAAAACTGCTAAGATAGAGGAGGAGAAGCTTGTGAGGAACTAATTATCTTTCATATTTTCTATGTGAGAAGACAACAAGTACTAGTGCAGATTAGTTCTTCAGCTATTCTGTGTCCCTGGGGTGTTATCCTTGTGATTTCTTTCAGGGAAGTTTCTTTGGTGACAGTACAGTTCGGAAGAGTACAAATGAGATGAACAAAGAGCAGAACAAAAGCTGTTTTTATGAAATACTAGCAAAACCAGAAGACTTGCATCTTCTTCCTCTATTGAATATTGAACATGTTGGACACTAGTCTCCCCCTCATATTCAAGATGAGGAAATTTCCCATGAACATGATATATTTGTCCCTTTCCCTTCTTTTTCTGTGGTCTGTGGAAAGCTTTCTGCTTTTTCCTAATTACCCTTGAGACAGAAAAGGTAAATAGGAAAAGCAGCAGTCAGGGATGTTGGTGCTTCATTTACTCAACACACGCATAAAGCAGTGAGAAGGCACAAGTTTAATTCAGAATTTCAAGCCCTTCTTGACTACGTTCCTATTCTCTAGTTGTTGAATCTCATGATCCAGGCAGCCTTTTTGCAGGATATCTAGATTTGATGGGGGATTTTTCAGTTGCTACCTGTTATGTGCTTATTTGTGCTAATTAAAGCTGTTGCTACTGTCTTGAAGGAGAATGTAAAAGCTTGGATTTATATCCTGAATGAGGTCCCTGGTGGCACAGGGTGAATGTTGTTCTAGAGGAAGCTAATAAAATTTCCTTATGCATACTAATTCTGGAAGCCAAAGTCTAAATATGAAAATATGAGTGGCTAACAAGTACGTGTGTTATAAATGCTCGTTCCATTTATCACTGCCTTCTATAAATTTGCCTTCAGAAAGACCCTTGACACCTTTGAAGGTAAAACATTACACAGGCCAAGTGTTAATAGCCTATCTAAGACAAATTCAGCTTGTAGTTCTATCAGCATAAATACAAAGTTATACGGTTGCCTTTCAGTAGGCCCTGGGGAGGAACAATGCACATCCACTGAGACTTCAAAATAATTCAAATTGTTGTTTTTGTTCTTGAAACATTAAAGTGAATGATGAAAATGAGGAAACGAGTGCTGGCAAGAGGTTAGCAAGAGGCAAACACTGTGCAGCCATGTCCATGCAGCTATCCTGCTTCGCCTCCTTCGCTCATGACCTGCAACGCCCTGAACACTCCAGTCCTGGATCTTTGCGGAAAAGCAGTTACAAGCTGTGCCAAACTGTGTGATTCTTTTGTGCTCTGAATACATGTCCTCCAGGGGCTAGGATGAAACCACCGCATTCATTTGCACTTGAGTAAAAACTACATTGTTTTTGCAGTCATTTGGCATCATGTTCAAAAAATATAAGGTCAAATTCAGCTCTAGTGTTGCAACTCAAATGATTTCAATGGCATTTTGCCCACCTACATCAGAGCTGGATTTGGCCCATCATCTGGATCTACTTAGTGAATACTGTGCTAAATGTTCAATGCCTTGCACAGGGTTTTAGTTATGTGCTTACCATTGAATTAAATGGGAATTGTATTCTTAGGAACTTATCCAAATTATGAAATCGTAAGACTGTGAAGGGAACTGTATTTTTGTTAACGTTTGTGCAGCCCCAAGCACACTATAACTTAAATTGCAGTAGTGGTGCTGGGTGCATCTATAATACAGCTATTAAGCGTGATAAAATACCTTGCTAGAGCCCCAATGAAGAGAACACGACAATGGTAAATAGTGAAGAGATTAAGCTTTCTCACATGAGATTACTTTGCTTCTGATTCTGAATAAGTGATGGTTCCATACATTAAACAGAGTGAGCGTATAGTGTTCTTAAGTACGATCCTTCTAATTGCTTCAGACAATATCTGAGCTTTTTCTTCTTGCAGGGTGATGACTAGAAAAAAGGTCTTCCTTTCTTCATGCTTGAGAATTCAATATTGTCCCTTTTATATTTTTAATTTTTTTTTTTTTTTAAAAGGAATGCATTTTAAAATTTTGCCTGGAATTATTAGTTAATGGATATGTGCAAAGTTTTGATGATCAAGGGAACAACACAGTAAGTCAGAAGCCTTCAGAAATAGATTTGTTATATGTCACCATGTGTCCAGCCAAAAGTGATCAAGTGATTTTGGTTATATTTGTTTTTCATAGAAAATTTAGTTTTATATGGATGTTTTTGCAAAAGCATATAATTCTCTAGGAAAAAAATACTTGACTTCCTGCAAATCTATTAGGACTTTGGAAATTTTTCATTTCTGCCCTGGTTTCAGCTGGGAAAGAGTTAATTTTCTTTCTAGTGATAGCTGTGGAAGGAATGTCAATAATACCTATTGTTTTTAGTTGTTGCTAAGTGATGTTTACACTATTCAAGGACTTTTCTCAGCTTCCCATAGAAGCATAGACAGAATGATGGAACGGCCAATGGAATATTCGATAACATAGATATCATGGTCAGTATATGAAGGGGGGTTGGCCGGGGGGTGGGAATATGCAATCACTGCTCGGGAAGGTGCCAGTTCCCCAGGCGGTGAGAGTAACTCTTGTCATTATTATTATTGTTGTTATTTTTCCTTTTCTGTTATTGTTTCTGTTAAACTCTCTTTATCTCAGCCCACAAGGGTTTTTCTCTCCCTTTCCCCTTGTTTTTGTCCCTCTTCTCCCCACCCTTGGGGCAGGGGAGTGGGAAGGGGCAGGGTGAAGGAGCAGCTGCGTGGTCCTGGTTGCCAGCTGGGGTTAAACCATGGCAATTTCTGACAGTCAAAATGTCTTCCTTTGGACAGAGAACACTCCTGCTGGCTCTAGCCTACGTAAACCAAGTGCTTAGCACATGCTCCTCCAAGATCTTTTGGAAAACAGTAGGCCAATGGAGTCTTCGAAGATGAATTTTCTTTCCGTTTCTAAGAATCTGATTTCTCTAAGCATGAAAGCTTTCTAGAAGAGAAATTAGCAAAAAAGTTTCGTTTTGAGAAAGGAATCTAAATTTCTTATTGTGGTCCCACTCTTGGCTGATATTGTTTTAGATTCTATTAGACCAAATAAAAGCAATGATGTGAAATTACCTAGTTAGAGGCATTTAGCTTTAGATTTATCTAGTGGTTGCTTTCATGTAGTTGAAATTTGTCTGTCCTGACTAGTTCTAAATTAAACAGTGGTGTCCATAAATCTTATCATTTGGGATACTGGTTCATGATGTTGTAGCCTTTTTGAAGCACTAAGTATATGTAAAATACTTGTGCTGACTCCTCTTTTTCCCCTGGCTGGCAGCTCAGTAGGGTGTGTGAGGAATATAAGAAAATATTGTGTGGGGGAGGAAGGGTGTGGGGGAGGAAGGATGTGGTGAACATGTCAAGGGTGAATTCTGCAGCAATTACACATACAGAATACTGCTTAATTGTGGCAAAATGACCCTCTAAGGTCAGTTGGACAACATATGGAAAAGGCCAACTCTACATGAGAAGGTTTCTCAAACCAAAGTAAATGAAGTAGAAATGCAAGTGCATAAAACTAGCATTGGATTGTGGCAACGAATGCACTGGCATTTGAAATGAAAATCTTTGCTCAGTAGAGGACAGCTGTACTCCTGAGGGATGTATGGTTGAGAATACTGAGGCTGACCAGGAATCAGTTAGTCAGAAACCTGACCAAGGTTACTGGGTTCACTGCAGTTTATGTTGCAAAGTCAATTGCAGGAGAACACAAGCTGTGAAGCTGCCGTGAGTCAGAGATCTAGAGGATGTCTTGGAAGAGAGAACCAAAAAAAGCAGGAAGCAGGAACTGTAACTACATTTCTCAACATACGCTATCATATTTTCCAAAATAACAGAAAACTTGGGAGATTCGATCTGGTGCGTTACTAAGACAAGCTTAAACCAGAGTGTGGTATTGGCAGAAAGTCAGTCTATAGGACTTTATGGTGTATCACCTACAGATAAAAGAAGCTAAACAATGAGCTGATTAGACATCCTTTACACTAATAATTTTTAAAGTATGACAGAAACTGGAGGACATGTGCTGACACTGATCCTTAACACACAGGCAGCTCAAGATAGTTAACAGCTTTCTCCTGTAGCAGACAACATAAAACATTGGGAGCAAAATATGTAATATATTTTGTTTCCGGCTATAATTAAAGTGAGGAAAAACTCACTGTGGATTTGCCGGTGAGCAGTAAGTGAACTAATCCAAGTTTTGGGGAATGGAAGATGTTCTCAAGTACTTAGATTATTTCAGTTTTTAATATGGAATAGAGGAGAGCTATTTGGTAGGAACTAGAAGGGTTCTAAATCTATCCAAATGTGTGTTCCCAATGTAGAGTTCTCACCCTAACACACAGGAAGACAAAGCAAGTTTAAAGTAACGTCATCCGTGATCCTGCACCTCCAATTACAGAACTGGCCATTAGAAAGGCCTAGGAAATTTCTTCAAGACTGGAAGAAATTCATTGGTTTGAAAGTCCAGAAGACTTGTATATAGTTTGGATGAGTGGGCAATGCCATTGTAGTACCAAATAATTGAATGACTTTTGACAGAGGACCAGCAAAAACGATTTGAATTGGTGAAGAAAGGATTTTTATGAACTAGATTGTATTTAAATTTCCAAATTGATCCTAGTCACTTGCGGCTTCTGTATGGGAAATTACTTTTATGCAATGCTAAAAGTTGCTGTGGGATTTGCACTTGAATAAATTGAGCTTGATTGGTGCAGATTTTGGAGGCTGCAAATTAAACACTTAAAGTCTTGGTGAAGACTATAAATGCTAGAATATAAAAATAACTTTTGTTGTCTTTGCTAGTGTTCTATTATCCATTACTTTCCTAGAGCTTAGTTTTGCACTTTTGCTTTCCCGTGCTTTAACAAAAAGGCACTGATAATTATCAGAGTCCTCTCTAGGTAGCTGTCGTCATGGTGCCTTCAGCATATCTCTGCCTTCAGCACAGTATTCCTGAATATGAAGCAGTTATGAGCTGCAAGTAAAGACAGTAGAAGGCCAAAAGAAATGAAAAGAATTATGTGCCCATCCAGGGAGCAGAAGATGCTTGGCTCTTGATTAGAAGAAGTAGCCAGGAAAAGAATTCCAAACTTAGTCCTTTTTGGAGAGAGCCTAGCCCAGTAATTAAGAAACTAAACAGTTTATTCTTGTTGATTCCAAACCCAAGACCTCATTCCTTTGTTGAGGACCTGGTGCAGAGATTTAAGAAACTTCCCAGAGGGATGAAGAAAGAATTTGGAACTATCCCAGCAAGTTTTATGCCTAATAGGAGATGATTTGTGGAGGAGAATTTGCTCAGGACTTGAGAGATCTCCTCGCAGCTGATAGATCTGGCTAAAAGTTGCTGATAATCTCAATCAAAGAACTAGCAATGCTTGCTGGCAGAAATTTAATAGAAAACTAACAAAACCTAGCCAGGAGACATGCTATTTGGATTTGAGGAGTTTGGACAAAAATAAAACTTCTGTAGGTAATTTTATTTAAATGAAAAGGAAGGGCAGTAGAAAATGGGCTCTAATCAGAAGTCCAGGTGTCAAAATTTACCAGTTTTTACACTGTCATCTTTTATAGTATGTCTTTTTTCTGTTCAGATTGGGTAGAAGGAGATTAAAACCTGCTTGTAATGTCCTAATGAATAATCTAATTTCAATAAGCAAGCACTATAGTATGGGGCTGTAATAGTAGAGCAGTTAGAGGTTTGAGGTGTGATTATGTAGATGTACTACTGATCAGGACTCATAAATATACTAGGACATAACTTTTGTGGTTATATATATATATACTGCTAGAGCAGTATAATGCTCTAGCTCTATCAACACTGATTTGTACTCAACAGCTGTTTAATTAAATTAAACACCAATCTTGTTTTGAGCACTGGGTTAATGGAGGCCTATGTATGCATTTTTCAGGTATGTTATTAATCTACAAAGCATGACTGTTCTATATTGCTCCCACGCATGCATCTAAGAAGGATCAAAAGCACAGTGAACAGTACCAGTGACAACTGGAAGAGAATATAAGTCCACGGGAACTTTTCCACTAAGTAGATGATGGCATCATACACATTAGGATCCATGGAGTTGCATTTTCAGAAATCACTTTTAACTTCTGGGCAAAATTTCTTACTGAAGTTTTTAGATATTTAAATTGCTATACAAATACCTGCACTTACTTAGCCTCTAATGACAAACTTAGAATAAAAATTTCTTTGCAAATTTTGTGGAAATAAGATTACAGGTTTCCTAGGGCTCCTACCTTCCAGCAGTTTGCCCACTTGGCCAGCACCAGATGTTTTACCAGACGGCTTCTTTTAAACCTGTTTGTTCCTGTTTATGCAGGTTGTGTGTGTGAAATGGAAGTCTAACATCTCTCTCCCCTTCTTGCCATCTTTCTCCTGCAAACCCCTATAGCTGGGACCCCACCACAGAGGTCCTGCCTTTTCATTGTGCATTCCCATTCAGACGCAGCTGCTTTGCCAAGGCTATTGTGGCCTTAAGCCTATGTAGAGCATCTCAACTCCAGCCTCCAAGCACAGCCCTGCTCCCATGTGCTGAGCCTGAAGAGCAGGTTCCAGTGCTGGCTGTATTCTTGCATCAAAACCTGCAAATCCCATGGGCTGACAAGAGGTGACCTCTGGAGCGCACAGCAGTGACATAGTAGGGTCCAGCTGGAACTGCCTGTGTAGAAGTGCCTCAACTCAGGTAACGCACCACCATCGTTTGTGGAACTCTTCAAGCTCTGCTCAGCACACCAGTTTGGAAACCTCTGCTCCAAAATCTTCGCTTGTGGTAAGCTTTTAATACTTACCAGCCCACACAGAATAGTACCTTTCAGGTCTACCTAGAGTGAAATGGTTGGATGATTCAGTGTATGAAAGGCACATTAAAAGCAAGAATAGCTTGTATCATTAACAGACCCATCCATATTAGTATTGTAATATACGTGCTTTCTTGAATAATTATTTAATTACTTAGTTTTATTAAGATAGTTCCAAAACCACTGTGGTACGTAACTAATAGTACAAGCTTTTAAGTGATTATTTTAGGCAAAGAAGTAGTTAAAGCATATGTTCTAATGAAGCATATATTCTAGAAAAGTACTACAGTAATTGATCGATAACTTAAAAAATTTGGAGTGTACTGATAATACTTATGCTAATACCTAGGTTTTGTGGTCATAAGCACAATTCTTCTTTTCCTAAGTATCTCTTCTACCTACTGGTATGTGTTATAATGTAAATACATAGTTATTTTCTTTTTTTTTCCTGGCCTTTTTTCTTCCCATTGTGGCAGTAACATAGGGAAAGTCCTGTTTCTTCCCATGGAGAGTGATTTCAAAGCTAGATATATCACTCGACATTTCTTAAAATTGCCTTCTCTGCTCCAAAGCAACTTAATTTACAGCTTTCTATATTTACAGTGTTTCATAAAAAGAAATTGTGTTTGGCTTTGTTGAATAAAAGCTGAACAGCTTGAAGTGAGGTATCTTCAAAGTAACAAGAATATTGTGCAAATACTTCAGAAAATCAAATAAAATAATCATAATCAAATGTTGCTCAACTGTGTTTGGATCCTACAAGCTAAACTCTGATTAGACTGTACAAGTAAAATGCTGCAAAATCTAGCATGCGTTTACTGGTGTTCTCTCTTCCGGCCCAAAAGCTTAGAGATTCGGATTCCAGCTAGAATCATTCCAAGAGCTTTGTGAACAAATTTAATCAAGTCTGTTTTTGATGCTACATTGGTTTTGGGGGAGGGGTTGTTGGGGTTTTTTTGTTTGGTTTGGCTTTTGGATTTGTTTTGTTGGTTTTTTTTTTTTTTCCCAATAAGGCTTTCATATCTTAACCTTGGAAAGGTTCAACTGCCTCGTGAGCATTCATGCCTGTGATTGCTCAGCTTTGTGCTGCTACTTTATTTTAGACAGACCTCTTCAGCTGCTTTTATTTTTCATAACGCACTGCTTCTTATCACTCAGAATCTCTGCCTCTTGAGAAAAATAGAGGGGAAAGAGAAGGCCAGTATAGAATCATAGAATCATAGAATCACTTAGGTTGGAAGAGACCCTTGGGATCATCGAGTCCAACCATCAACTCCACTCTACAAAGTTCTCCCCTACACCATATCCCCTAACACCACATCTAAATGACTCTTAAACACATTCAAGGATGGTGACTCCACCACCTCCCTGGGCAGGCTATTCCAGTGTCTGACCACTCTTTCTGTGAAGAATTTTTTCCTAATGTCCAGCCTAAACCCACCCTGCTGCAGCTTTAACCCATTCCCTCTTGTTCTATCGCTAATTACCTGTGAGAAGAGACCAGCACCAACCTCTCTACAATGTCCTTTCAAGTAGTTGTAGAAAGTGATGAGGTCTCCCCTCAGCCTCCTCTTCCTCAAACTAAACAGTCCCAGCTCCTTCAATCTCTCCTCGTAAGATTTATTCTCCAGGCCCTTCACCAGCTTCGTTGCCCTCCAATATTGGTATTGGTATTTCTGCTGCAAACTCTGTATTGTCAGAAAGAGACTCACTTTTGATGCGTGTTTCTTGGGGAAAACCATGTGTTTGCTACTTCTGAATTCCCTTTCTGACGTGGGTGTGTTATCTTCAGAGATCAGCTGTTTTCAACTTTGCTTTGACATTGGACTATGATGGTTTTGTGTATGGAGGACACATGATACAGGGAGAGACATTTTTTTCACATCAGTGTTCGTTTTCTTCTTTCTGTTTTTTCTGCTTAGGCCATCATGGAGATTTCCTTGTGTGCCTGAAACTTCACTCAAGGAGAATAGGGTATGCCATTTTTGTCAGCATCCTGGACTAGACTAAGGGATAATGGAGTCCCATATCTCTGCATTGCAATAGGTGCTGTTGCTGAACAGGGGCTTTCAAGTATGAATGTTCTGCAAAGGGTGGTCAGAGACCTGCAGCCAAGGAGCAAGTGCTGTAAGGGTGGCCTGGGCCCTTCCACTAACACTTCAAGATCTGTAGGACTGGGAGGTGAACTCTGATGTCTGTTCATGCTGGCAACCTCTTGCACCCTGCCCATCATCCCAAGTGTCCCAGTGCTTCCTTCTCTAAAGAGCAGGTCAGGTTATATTAGTAAATGTAACATGAAGAGAGGACAGCAGGTTATTTTGATAGCTCTTCTTCTAGTCTTCATTCTGTAAAGGAGTTTCAACATGGAGAGTCTTATTTTGTTTTGGAGACATTCTATATTTTTTATGTTTATTGTCACTTGTGTCTTGTATACTTAATATGATAATTTTTAATAAGGATTTAATTTCAATAATTACTGTGAATATTTGAGAAAGGATAAGGTAAAGAGAATAATTTCTTTTAAATGATCTTGCTAGACTCACAATTTATACTAATTGTTAATCTTAAAAATGGTTCTTTGTGGCACTAGCTGGAAATCCATGGAGTTATAGGATGTATTTAAAATAGCATGTTTTTACCTGGTGTTATAGAGGAAAACTTGCAAAGTGATACAGCTTGAAAAAAATGTCCACAAACTGCTACTAGTTAGAATTCTGTATAATATGAAATCCCCTTAAAGTTATGGGAATGGAACATAACATATCTTTAATTACTAAATTTGTTTTTTTTTCAGATTCCATAGTTTAAGATAAAAGTTGGGGTTCACATCTGAAACTTGCAATGGGCTTCCTCTCCAGTGGGCCACACTAGCCATGGGTGGAGACCTCACGTTAACTGAATTTTAGACACAGTTAAACCCACTGGAGCCCTGACTCTCTCCTAGGTAATGGTATCTGTAAGCCAGCAATGTGTTGCATCTTTTTCAGTCTTGACTTTGCATGTAGTAGAGCGCAGGGCTGCAGAAAACCAGAAGGATTTTATGACAGTGTGGTAATACTGCCTTTGGGACTGGTCTTTGCACAAACTTCTCTGCTTTGGAGATGCTCCATCTCTAGGATGAAGCTGCCTTATTTTCCTAATCCTACGCTGCTGCTTGGGATGACTGATGGTCCTTTCCATCCAATTTTCACCATTCTTGGCCCCTGCTTTTGCAAATCAGTCAGCTCAAGAAGGAGACATGTTAAGATGGCATTCTGAATAATTGCTGTTGGAAGGATAGCTTTCATGTCTGTCCTAAGAAAGAGCATGGAATATGCAGATAGGAGATGGTTTTTTTTGTCTGTAAGCCCTGCATAAACAAAATTACTCCTCTCTTGGTTCACTGACTCCTGTGGGGCTACTCATTTGAGTTAGGAAAGTAGAGTTTTGCCCATATGAAATTTGAGTCTTAGTGATCTCTTTCTGATTCAAAATTATTACAGTCCATCTGAGTGTATTTACAGTTCCAACTAATTCTTTGCAGGTTCTTTAAACTGCATTATGTAATGTGTGTTTTTACTTTTATTGCTCTTCCTGAAACTCTAATATTCCTGTTAATGCTATTCTGAAAATAAAACATCTATGTAATACGACTATCATATTTTACATTTTTGGGACAGTTTCAAATGTAAAAAGCATGTCAAGGTGAATTGCATAATGGAATGAGGAATGCAGACCTTCCTCGTTGTCCTCATGGGAAAATAATAATCATGATGCCTAATCCAAAGCCAAATGAAGTGACCTTGGAAAGGGAAGGGGAAGCCTTTCCACTGCCTACAAATCCATTGTGTTCTATACTTGAACAATTTGAAAGCTGATTGCTTTCATCAGCATCACTGCACTGCTTATTGAAATCTTGGGATAATCTGTTTAATAAATTCACGTGTAGGGATGTAAAGTTTCTTTTGGTACGCTACTAAAGTAATTTCTGAGAAAACAAATACTGTCTGTGGAACAGTGTGTCCTGAAGAAAGAGATCTGGAATCCTTGGAGTTGCTTAGGGGATTGATTGAGTGAATTTGAGCTAAGACCCCAGGAAATGCATCAATAATCATGTACAGTCAAACTCCAGGAACCAACTGAATTTTACATAAGGTTATTGTGAACTGCCAAAATGAATCAGGGCAATGGCCATCCGTTCTTCTATATTTATTTTTGTTATTGGCCATTTGTTCATAGAAAAGAAAAATAAATTGGGGTTTTGTGCCTGGTTTTCAGGGGTCACTGCTGAGGGTGCCATGGAAAAAGAAAACAAGAAGGAGGAGAATAAGCCAACAACAGCTTGCAGGCATTCACACAAACTTTCTCCATGGTCAGGAGAACTTAGGTTTCACAAATTAATTTTTTGGCCACTGCAGGAAGATAGAACATGTTTTGATAGCTGAAGAAATACACAACTTCTATTAAAACCATTGCAATAATCAGAGAACAAGAAAAAGTTTAAGACTGCCTTTTTTTTGTTGACAAAATGATCATTAGATTAATTACATATTTTTTTTGAGTTTCTGTTGTCAATGATAAATCTGTCTATGTATAATTAAGATAGAATTATTTCAACACACACTTTATTCAAAACCTCCTGGTGACTATTCTGTCTAGGTTCGTCCCTTTATTTATCCACAGAGGATGAGCTGTTGCAGATCCTGACCACAAAATTTTGGCTCTCTGCATCCAGCTGCTGCAGTCTGTAGTTCAGGATCTCCAGGTCATCTCTTTGGGGTTTGTTTTTTTTTTTTTTGAGGGGGGGGTGGGGGTGGGGGGGTGGCTGTTTGTCGTTGTAGTCGTTGTTGCTGTTGCTGTGGTTTTCTTTTTTTTTTTATTTAGAGATTACAGATGAACATAATAGAGCATTATTAAATACTCTAATTATGTGTAGAACTGAAACTACTATGTGACTCTTTGCAAGTGCAAAGAAAATCTGTCACCAAAATATAAATTCTCAGGCTTCACTGGTTTGCTTCACGCAGTTTCAATCAAATCCAGAGTCCTCTGTAATAATTATACAGTTCCTCTGAGCTCAACCTACTAGCTAGGTCCTACTGATTATTGAAGTCCTTTGAAAAATATTCTCCATCCAAAGTAGAAGAATGTGCATCCTTCTCTCAAAAAGCTTTTGTCTCTGCTAGGTCTTTTCAATGTCCTCTTCCACCCTCTTCCCTGCCACGTACCAACTTGGAGTGCTAGGCCCAAAGGAATATCCGTAGGAATCTAGAGCCTAGGAATTCAGTATCTTTTTGAATCCTATCTTATTTCCAGGCCCAGCAGAAAGACTGATTGTTCTATTTTTCCAAAACCTCTGTACCTCCCTACAGTTTGTCCTTTCTTTCTTTCTTTAGGCTCTTTCTTCCTGGACATATTGTATTCTGGTTGTGTACGTGGATGACAAAGGGAAGGTAAGACAGTAGCATACACTTCAACTCTCTGGTTTAATTTTAACAATTTTAATTGTAATAATCCTAGCTGGGCTGGACCCAGTGACAATGAAGCAATGGGCAGGCAGAAAGAGTTGAAGTATAGACTGTTGAGGGAATCTGAATGTGTACTTTGGTTAGCATATGCTGAAGTTTAAACTATTGTTTCTGCTGTCTGAATATACATAAAAGTCAGATCCCAAAGTCTATTAAAATTCTTGAATCCATTTCACTTTATCAGTATGAACATTTGGATAGCCCTTTTTATTGCTTACAGCAAAAATACTAATTGACTTAAAGCCAATTAAAACATATAGCTGTTCTTTTTTTTGTAAATGAAAACATACTGTAATACCACAGTGGCCAATTCCTGCCTTTCTGCTCCAGGTAAAAGATGTGGGAACTTTAGCAGTGCTTTGTCTGAATAAAGGTTAAGCAAGGTTTGCTGGAAGCACTGCCAAGTAGGTTATGTGCAATTTTTGTTTCCTCCTACATGATATATTTTAACTACAGCTTTCTCCTCCACACCGTTAGAAAAAAGAAAAAAGAAAAAAAATCTAAGAAGAAAGACATAGGTCTCAGTCTCTATTGAAAATAAAGGACTATGTTTAAATAATTTCTCAGGAACATCCTGGACTGAAAATTTTCAAATTACATTAAAAACTTCAAAAATAAGTCAGTCTTTATATAGTGAAGGAGTCACTACAGTGACAATACGGCAGGGAGTTCCTATTTATCCCTTGAATGCAGAGGTATGTGTCTGGATACACCTGCTTGAGAATCCTGCACAAGAAGACCACAAACAAGTGAATAAATTTGAGATGTCTCATGCAATACATGCTAGTGCTTTTTGTTGTAAAACTAAGGAAATCTGAGTCATTGCAATCTTAGAATGTAATGCCAGACAAATGAGAAACAGACCACAAACAATGAAGCCAAGTACATCATTATAGGTTGAGTAATGTGAACGACTTACATAAACTATGTCTGAAACTCAGGATTTAGCAAAAGACCATCACCCTTAATTGCATCAAGGACAATTAAAAGCTCATTAGTCTGCAAGTTGTCCATCAGGAATAAGAATCTCATAAATCTAAGTCATAAATATATAAGGAGGGAAATTTTTCATTTTGATTTAACTATTTTCCTTTCTCTTGCCTTTCTTCCTATGTTATGAATCGCCTTTCATTTATCCACTCTCTTCCCCAAAATGGGGAAATAATTGCACCTTGTCTTCACCTAGTCTCCATTCCCAGCAAGAATTTTCAGCCCAGGATCTTTAATGAAATCCTCTGTCTCTCTGAAGGCCTTTCCTGTTTTACTAACAACGCTCTCTCATGAGCTCAGTGTTAGGTTCCTCCTTGTGTGATCCATTGGTTCTGCATAACAATAATCCAGGTGATCTTAACACTGCATTGAAAAAAAATGTGTTATTGGTAGCTGTAGGATCCATAGGACTTGTGATAACTTTGTTTTTACTCTTCATTAAAAAAAGACAAAAAGCACTTATCAGTCAGCTCCTGCTAAAGCTAGCTAACATCACCATTAGGCATTTGCTGTCTGCACTGGATGAAGTCATTCACTAAGAAGAACCATTTATAGGATGCATGCCCACATGATGAAATAAACCACAGATTATCAAAGGCTTTAGGGGTTTTAGAAGACTCTGGATGAGACTGTGAAGAGAGGAGGCATCAAACTGAGAACAAAACTTAAGTCCTGCAAGACAATGTTGTAACATCTCCAGTGTGTTGTCACACAGCCACATTAAGAAACTCTCACTTCTCCTTAAGTTGCCTCAAAGACCATGGAAATTCTCTGGTGGCAGGAGGTAGCAGACACTGAAGTCCTACTAAGAACAAATGCATCAGGGATTTCTCTAATGTACATTTGAAGTGGTTGGCCATGTGATCTAAATGTGTGGAGGCAGACTATCCCATAAGACATTGAAGTGTGGTAAACACTCCTGTGGGAGTCAGCTTAAGGGTTATAAAGATTTTCTAGAGATAATCCTAAAAATGTGAAAAGTCCACTGATTTATGAGCTCGTGATGCTCCTAACAACAACAAGAAAAAATGGCAGAAGATGATTTACAGGGGTGTAAGTACATTTGAAACAAAGTGTCCAGCTAGTTGAAGAAAAGAGAGCCCTTTTATTTTTATTTTTTTTTAAAGAGCTACACCAAATTCAGTCTGACAATTGTGTGGTGAAACCATTCCTCGGATTTCATAATCATAGGAGAACCCATCATCAGAATTTAGTGTGGAGAAGAATTTGTTGCCATCATGGATAATAAGCAGAACAGAACACTCTCTAAGCAGTAGCTAGTTCAACTTTTTACAGCTCAAGTTTTCCAGTTACCATTTTAAATACCTTAAGAAGCAGCAACAAATCTAATCTCCCTTCTGTATTGTCTCCCTAACAGAGTTTCTCATAACAGGCACCACGGCATTCAAGTGGGAGACAAGAGATTGGGATTTGCTGGCATCCACTGAAGAGATATTTGGTGGAAGTGGCACGTTTTTACAGACTTGTTGCAGCAGCTATTTTTCTCTACTGTCCTTGACACCTGCTTTATTTTAGACTAACTAACTACTTGATTTCAGGTATGAAAAGAGAGTTCAGACCATGGCTAATTCTCTGATGTAAAGCAGAAGCTCTTACCTAGGTCAGGGAGACTGGAATCCAATTGGAAGGAAAAGCTGGAGGCTTAAAACCATTTTACTGTAATTGATAGACTGACAATGAGCTTAGAAGTTAAAGGCATATACATATGTATGACGGCCACTAAAATATTTGTGAAGCCATCTTTTCTGGTGATAGCAATGCTTCTCCACATCAAATCATCAGATGGATGTTACTACTAACTTGGCTGAAGAATACTAGAATGAACAACTTGTAAGTAGCTCTTGCCGGAGCATGTCTTGGTAAATCCTGCTAGATTAAATAAGATGCTGAAAGCTTCTGCTCTAGTGAATTTTACGAACTGGGCATTTGCTCTGCTTATGCAGCTTATTCATAATAACATCTGGTACAGTATGTTCTCCCTGGGTTCCCACAGAGAGAAGATTTGATATTATTGATTCATCTCCCTGAGTTCCAGACATAACACAAACTGAAATATTAGAAAATAGAAAACTAAACATATCAATTTTTTTAAGTTGAGGTAGCAAAGCATTTTATTTTCTACAATGAGTGTTCCTTGAACTACTTGGGGAGCCAGATGTTCTTTTAAATCTGACAAAAATAAACCTTGATTTTAAACTAAAATTCCAACAAGGATTTCATTATGTCAATTATGATTTCACTAGTTTTCCAAAAATTACAGAGCTATAAAATTCTCCATTTTAATTGCCATTTGCTGTTTGAACTGCTTTTCCAATTCAACCATGAGTGCAACACTGGAAACTAATAACTATGGCAACTTTATGATCTAATGTAATGAATTCGTCTGGATATTCAACAACCTGAACTTCTGATCCCTTCAAGTGTTCCTTGGCAGTGAAGTGCTGCAAAGAGCTAATGAGAATCAAAACACCTACGGGGGTACCTCTGTATCCTGAATTAGATAAAACGAAAAAGTGAGGCTTGGCTGTACTGTCTTAGAGTTGAGAATCATATATATCTCTCTCTCAAGATTTTTTCCAGAGTTTTGGTGTTGTATTTTATTATTTTATTTTATTTTATTTTATTTTATTTTATTTTATTTTATTTTATTTTATTTTATTTTATTTTATTTTATTTTATTTTATTTTTGTATTGGCTTGCATCATATCTCATTCTGGGCATTGTGTATGTGTCTTTTTGGCATTCTATGCCTTTGCAGTCCAATTTGTAGAAATGTAGATAGGTTCTAGACCAGGCACAGGCAAGGAATCTTGCTGTCAAATCAGCCAAAGCACAGGGACAGAATGTATGCTGGCCTTGTGTTTTTATGCTAGTTGTGGAAAGACACAGTATTTGGCATACACCCCATAGGTAACAAGTTAATTAAGCAAGATTTTTTGAATGCTTCTGAGGTACCGGGTGATTTTATAATGAAACAACACATTGTGACTCATGGCTGCAGGATCTTTGATCTCGAACTCTGAGCCTTCAAATTGAACTTCATTGTGTCATTTAACAGCAATCAAATCTGTGCCTTCAAATTCACATTACCATGTAAAGATTAAATATTTTAGATTTACAAGTGAATTTTGTAAGTACATCTCATCCAATCTAAAGGATTCACAGAGATTTCCAATAATAATCCCAATTCTTTAAGTACGACATAAATGTCAAAACATGGTCACAACTACATAGACATCGTCAAGTGACAGTGGAAAGTATTTAGGACTACATTTTTTAAGACTTGCCACTACTTATCGTTCAAAATATTTGCCACTCAGAAAATTCCACCGAGTGTCCCAAAATGGAAACTAAATTAATTCCAAACCCACTTACTGACTCAAGGAGGAAATGAGGGACTGGGACTATCCTTTATCACCAAGCCAAAATACCTCATAATTCAGTAATCAGGGAACCCGTTCTAATGAACTCGTATAATCAACTTCAAATTTTCTCATACAAAGCGGGGGCATAAGTTGAAGTATTGCATATTTTGGAAAGAGCTTTAATGCCTGGAGGACTGTGTATATATCGTGCCTCAGCAATTTTTTGAATTGAAATGTTTGTTTTATCTCAGTTTTAGAATTCTGCAAGGTGAATTACTCTGTTCCCATTAAACGAGATATTGAACACAATGATTTTTTTGAGTCTACCTGGGTTGTGATGTTTTCATTCTCATTCCCCCATTTTTTTCTGGTATTCAGCATCAAAACTTTTACTGAAAACTGAGGGAAAATATCATCTGAAGATGTTACATAGACTTTTATTCAAATTTACTTATATTTTTATTTTACTTTTTAGTTTTCTAGTTTATTTTTTATTTTATCTTTTATTTTCTACCTTGTGTCATAGCAGTTTTAACCCTCTATTTTTATTTCCTTTTCATTTATGTGGCTAGAGAACTTCCTATGATTTATATTAGTTTGCTATAAAGTAGCTTGTAAATTCTTGATATTTCTTGCCTTATCCCATAATTTCTGAATTTTAAGCTTTTTTTATCCAGTCTTCTTCTCCCACTCTTCCAAGTAAGCAGATATCCTTTTTTAGCTTTTTATTCACTGGATTACATCTAAATATCGCTTCCTTTAGGTTTATTGTTCGAACTATTTGTAATGCAAACCACGAATATTGTTTGCATTTTTGATTTTAAAAAGAATTCAGGTGTCCTATATAGTTCCTTACCTTTTTAGTCCATTTGACGTCACTAACTAGCTCCCAGAGTTTCTTAGTTCACCTATCTGCAATGCAGATCTGCTTTTCTTTGCCCTTTCATTTAAAGTAAAGCAAATCATGATCACTTGTTCTTTTTTCATGGCCAAGTGTTTTATGACGGCTTTCACTACTTGCCCAAACAAAGTCTGAAAGACCCTCACCTCTCATGGGTTCAGTTGATTGTCAGGTGAGACCTATGCCACCCAGGACTAACTAGCCCTATGTTATTCATAGGTTGGATATCCAGTGGTATAGTCTCCCATAATGACACACATTTGCAGTAGTATTTGTCTCAACTAAAATTACCACAATCTTTGTTTATATCCAAATCTACTCTAAAGGATTCACAGAGATTTCCAACATGATCCCAATAAACTTGCACCATAATTCTTCAGCAGCAACTAATTTTTTGACTCAATTAGATGTACTTTTATTTATATTAGTTCTTATTCACAGTGTCTGTCCTCACTAGTGTTTCGTTTGGCACCTTCATCCTTATGTTTGTTAGTTCCTTTAAATCCTACACCTAGGTTTCAGTTACCGTAGCTTTTTGTTAACTTCTGCCATCTCTAGTTTCATATCCTGGACTAGCAGGTCTTCATCCATTTCTCTCCCAGGTTCCTTGTGTTCATACACAGTTTCAGTTGTGTTCTATGAATCGTGCCTAAAATTTCCCAAGAGCAAGTATCCCACAAACATTTGTTGTACACAGACTTGGCTTCTCGTTCCATTTTAACAAAAATCGGTCTTTGTCCCTTTCTCCAAACGCATGTGCCTTTTCCCCAAAAGCATAAGCTTATATTTTTTGGGCAGCAAGCATAGCACAAAATGAAATAACGTTCTAGGTCAGGCCTGTGACAACAATTGCAGTAGGAAAAAAATTCAAATATTACTCAACATTTTTATTGAAAGAGGACAGGTTTATTCCTTTTAGTGCTAACTAAAATTAAAGCCAGACTGAGAGACAGTCAAGTTTTTTTCCTAAGTCACACCCTCCACCCCCCGCTCCCCAAATTCTTATCTCTGAAACGGATTTTTTTTTTTTTTTTTTGACAAAATTAAACATAAGTAGTGGTCTGTGTTTTCTGTTTTACTGCCCTACAGCAGAATCAGGAAGGCTGGAAATGTCAGCTCAGCCCCAGCAGCAGTCAAGGCCAGGAAGCTCTGGCGTAAAGGGGCTGAACGTGGGACCTTGAGCACCTTGCCTGGCTCTGAGGCTGGCAGCCCCCAAGGCTCTCCAGACTCACACTGCTGGAAGTCTATTTCCTGGCACTTTCTACATCCTCCCCAAAACAATCTGAAAAGTCGGAATTGACTTTTTTAATCCCAAGAACTGTGATTTTTAAAAATGAAATTAGAAATTTCTACTTGAAAAAAAAATGTTTTTTGAAAGAAAATTCCCAAACAGCCATCATATATATGCCCTTCAGAAACATCCCTCTTCTATTGGAAGTCTTAAACCTACATTAAGTTTGGAAGCAGTTCAAATCCATCACTTCGGGCCACAGCTTGGGAAACAAGGACTATTTAACTTGCATCAGTTGAAGGTTTTAATTTTGATAAGGGCTGAAAGTGTTTCCCCTTCCTGGAATATCTCTCTCTGAGCCATTAACTTCCAGAGGCAACTGCCTGCATCTCGTGAAAGTTTGGGTTGCTCAGCTTGTGTACCCGAATATCACAGTACAGATAGACTTTATTTAATCTAGTAATTTCATAGAATGATAGAATGTGTTGGGTTGGAAGGGACCTTTAAAGGCCATCTAGTCCAACCCCCCTGCAGTGAGCAGGGACATCTTCAACTAGACCAGGTTCCTCAGAGCCTCATCAAGCCTGGCCTTGAATGTCTCCAGGGATGGGGCTCTACCACCTCTCTGGGCAACCTGTTCCAAGGAGCAATATCAGAAATAGACTTTCAAATCCATAGGAAAAGGAATAGATCTGAATGTTCAGCAGGGGTCTCATCACAGGAAAGAGTTAATTATAATTTTGTTGCTGGAATAACATATATGAAAGTCTGGCTCCAAACCATAGTACAGTGCTCAAACGCAACAGTGCTATGACCTGAATCAGCATTAGCTGCGTGAGAAATTATTAGATAGTTAACAAAGTGATTGTGAAATCCTGACTGCTGGCAATATTGCTGACCGCTGTCTGAAAGATTTAAAGGTGACATAAATGGTTTAATAGCTGCAGTTTCATAATTAAAATCATATCAATAACTAAAAGAGTCATTGTAATAAAGACAATTACAATTGTTTAAAACGTTACCATGATATTTACCTAGACACTAAATTACCACTCACTCCTTAGTTGCCAAACAATACTGTGGTGAAAAACAATTCACAGAATATTTTCAATATTTTCAAAAAAGTTACGCAGATTTTTGGTTACAATGAATATAATTAATTGGTATTTTAATGTATGTGTATTCTTAACAGATGTTACTTTAATAGATTAAATAACACATATTTTAACATATATGTTTTTAGTGAAACTGAATAAATGTAGCAAAGAATAAAAAATGAGGTTCTACCTAGCACAAACTTTTCCAGGAAGGATCATATCATAAGTAGGAATTCCTAGTGGTGTTGGAAGGACTTCCCGTTTTCCTAGTTTGAGGTAAAACATAACCAATTTTCTTTTCAGTAATTTTACTTTTCAGCTAAGCCTCTTCTAACTAACTAAGTCTCTGAAATTAATGGCATATTCTTCAGAATTCCTACCTGTGAGACAGTACACATTTGTTCAACTTTTAAATAAATAATTACCAAATTAACAATTTTATATTATATATAATTTTCATAAGGATAATTTTAGAATTTATGACATGGTTTTGTAAAATGCATATAACATTATATTTTATAACATAAATCAGTAAGATATTGATAAACATGACTGTATTTTTTAAAAATTGTATTTTTTAAAATAAAATCTTGTGACCGTGACGTTGAAATATATTCATTTCCCATAATTCTGTGAATGTGCAGTTCTTGTAGACACATAAAGGAAAACCACAAAATATATCAGACAACAGACCAGATGCAGAAGATTCGCCTACACATTCATACATTCATTTTCAATTCCTCAAAACCTTCTCATGGCTGACCTAGTACTGGTAAGAGCTTGCCACTCCTTGCAGTCAGCAAACAAGAGCAGCCTTCTTATGAAAAACATCGTACTGCCACTTGCATCTGCTTGAATTCGTCTTTGAGACCAGGAAATAGCTTCAGCTGCACTGCACTGATCACACCAGACATGTGGATCACGGAATTGGCGAGACGGATTAGAAAAGAAGGGCTGCAATTGCTCACCTGACATTTGCTCATGGAAGAAATAGGTCAATGACTCCTCTTCAGCAGGGTGACCACTGAAGCTGATGACTGGCAATGATCTGTAGCTCAGAAAGAAAGACGAGGAGATGGCATTGATGTCCTTCTCCCCACTTCCTGAGGGGGACAGGGCGTGCTGGAGCCTTCTCTGAGGAACAGCTTATGCTGCAAGTACAGCTCATCCACCGCGGGCTGCGTTCAGCCCCTGAGGAGATGTAGCTCATAAATTACAGGAAAGAGCCTTTCCAGAAACAAATGTGTGTTCCTGCAACCACATTTAAAATTAATTTTTTAAAATCTACTCTGAAAAAGCTAAATGATACCCTTCTTATTTGTTATTGGTCCTGCTTCTGCTCTTTAGGGACTTCTAACTTTATATTGCTCGTCTTCCAAGACCAGCCAATGCAGCAATACGTATCTTTGTCTTTTAAGCCAAACATGATGTGAGAATATGGACTGAAAACTCCAACTTTATTAAGGGGTTGGACAAATGAGGGATTATTTTGCTGACAGCCACTCTGGGTCACCAGCCAGGTGGTGAATCTGATATTGGTTTGGGCAGCTTTATTCGCCTTCACAAGTCATAACAGGTTCGGACGATGTATTAAGCAGGAGTTAAAATGATTAATCTGTTCCTCGACAGGCATTTCTACATGTTTACTTAGATTAAAATTCAGGGCTTTGCCATAAATGAATGAAAGAGTGAGCACAGAAAAATTCAGGTTAATGACTGCGTTCTCTTGGGTAATCATCCAACGGTTATGAGATATGCCACATTTAGCAATAGGCCATAATTCTGCAAACAAGATATTTTAATATAAGCTTTATTATATCAGTTTTCCCTGTTTACTAAGGTTCTGGTCTTCAGATAAGTCAAATAATTGTACTTGAGACAATTGCTTGCAATGAGCCAACTCTGTTGAAATAAAGAGCTTTTGAAATTTCCTCTTGCTTTCTCTAGGGATTTCTGTTGTAAAAATGGGTTATGATATGAGTCTAAGAGAACTTGATGTAGGAGGAGCTTTAAAGGCAAAATGTTATTTTTTTTTGTCAAAGTAACAAATTGAGAAGGACTTCTGGCAGAGTCAGTTATATTATGAATAGTCACAGTATGTCCAGGATAACGAACTGCATTATTTTACATTACATGTTTTTTATACATATTATATGATACATATATTGTATGATAAATTTGCATACATTATATGAAAAAAGCTAGGTTTTTTGGGTTGCAAACTTGGAACTGCCCTAATTCTTTGTTTTCACGTGTTAATTGCTTCAAACGTGATGAAGCGTATTAGCTAAAGGAAACCTAAAGGAGATTTATCACTTTTCCATTCAGATACAAAAGAGAGGGGATAAATCCTCCCATTAAAAAGTTGTATTTCTGGTGGAGTTACCACCCCTTTGCTAGCTATACTAAAATACTAAATGTCTGAAGATTATAAACATGTCTGAGTATCTGATCCCAGCTCCGTTGTGATTACAGGATTTCTGGTCTCCCATAACAGAGTGACTGAAAAATTGAGAAATCATCCTGAATGTCACGGACATCCAAGACGGGTAGAACTTGGTAATGAAAAATGCTATGCCCCCTAGCACAGTAAGGGACTCTTACTAACCCGTCTTTTGCTAACTGTGAAGTGCATCTATGACAGCGTCAGTGAGGGTTTGCTGGACTGACCCTAGAGAAAGGACTTTGTGATGTTCTAGATCCCGCCTGCTTCCCTGACTTCCGAAATTCAGAGCCTTACTCTAACGCTGTGGCTGAAATGATTTAACACTTTCCTCCTGTCCCCAGCTGCATGTTTCTTCCTCCACTCTTTGTACTAACCCTTACATACATGGACCAACTCCAAAACCATCAGTAAGTCTCTATCTGCAGCACAGATTCATTAACTGCAGGAATGAATGATTTTCATTTCCTTACTTAACATTGTCCTGTATTTCATGTTTGGTATTCTAGTTACGCTGTATACATTATTTGTATCCTATCTGGAGCCCACCAGAAACTGATCATTAGAACTGACAGCTTCTCTGCAAGACCCCACTCCTGTAATGGTTTTCTGTCTCTATTGTTATTTTTCTTCCTAGGGTAGATGCAAAAATCCACTGATGGAAAACCGAGTGTGAAACTGGGACCTTAATCTCCCCTGTGTCTGTGAAAAAAAAAAAAAAAAAAACCCAAAACAAAACAGAGACACAGAGACACTTCTTTATTAATAAATGTTTAAACTTTTTATTACATAAAATGGTCTAACAAGGGCATACTTCTCAAACACAAAAGATTGGAGTTTTGAACTCTCACCAATTTTTATTGGAGAGAGAGAGAGACTAATGCAGAATATGTTTCCAAAACACTGGCACTTGGGAGCCCTGAAGCAATTGCATATTTAAAATACTCCCTTTCCTTCTGCCTTCCACTTGCTGTTTTGCTGAACAAGCCAGTTTTAACTTTCAAAACTTCTCAGAAGACATTACAAAGAATGCAACCTCATTACTATTGTACAGAAAGCCATGATAAGTAGATGTTAATGGTTCCCAATCAGTTTTCAAAAGGGGGTAAAATACAGATTCTTGCTATATTTCTGTTTGAATAGATTTAACCCACTGAGGACCAAGATAAATCACACCATGCTGAGTAGCTAGACAACGACTCATACCACAGCTAACTAGTTGAAAGAGTTGTGTTGGGCATGTCTATTTTATGCTGATTACTCCCTCTGCTGTGATAGTACTGCAGAGAACATTCTAAGTATATATTAAAAATAATAGGAAAAGACCCCATAAAAATAGAATTCGTAATACAGTGGATAACTTGGCAAAGAAGATTGGGTAGCCATAGGTCTGCTGGCAGGAGCTGAACAACCTTGGCTCACTATCCCAGGAAGGATGTGTGTCCTTCCTAGAGGTGTCTGTCCCATCTGCTCTTGCTGGTGCTGGAGGCTCCAAGGAAATATGTTCTGTTAAGTGTCCGCACTCTCAGAAACGACTTATTAATGTACAATCTGAAATCCTTTGATGTAGATCATTTTGGCTACCAAAATCTGTGTTTTAATTCTCCATCACATTTTATGTAAATCTTTTGTTACTATACACTAGCATACTCATTGCTTTTTAATTACAGCTAAAACTATAATTTACTTACAGCAAGTAATGCGGCTCAGACGTTACTTGAATATTGCCCAACTAGCTAAATGATTGGTTTGAAATGGATCATAGTGAAACTGGCAGGTTTGGTTTTTGGTTTTTTTTTTTTTTTTTACGGAGGAGGGAAGCTGCAATGAGCTTTAGGGCCTTCAGGCGGCTGCCCCATGTGCAACTGTGGAGAAACCTCTGGGCTGCCTGCAGTCTCACCCCTGGACTCCTCAGCCACCTCTTCCCAGCCCCATCTTCTGGGCACCACCCTGCAAGGCCCCTGCCCAAGGGCTAAGCCCTCACAGCCTTGAGAACAAATCATTTCCACATGGGTAAGAGGAGGTGGAGCAAATGCCCAGGCAGAGTGGGAAAACAGCTCTTGGGACCAACACCACCCAACACGCACCATACATCACTGGTTTCAATGAGCTCTTGCAAAAACCTCTTCAAGGTCTAAAGGTCTGGATGGTCTGGGTCTCTTCCCTGATGATTGTCTCCCTTCTTTGGATCAAAACCACGCAGCATCAGCTATTAACAGCAGGAAACTCTAATTGGAAGTTACCCTATGCTTTCATTCTAAGTTGTGCTTTAAAAAAGGAATGACAAAGAAATATTTGCACATTCAGACGTATTTTAGTTTTTCTCATGAGCTTATTTAATATTTTGTGAACCTTACCAGGATATAAAGGAAAACAAAAATATATGCAAGAAGCATATAGTGTAGTATATCCACCAGGCAAATAGTTCCTTCACCAAAACACTATGAAATCTTGTTTAAAATCTCAGCACTTCTGATCTGCCAAAGCCACGCTTAGGAAACTTTAGTGTGTGTAGCTAGTGCTTATTCACTGAGTTACGAGGACTCTGGCAGGCATGACTACAGATGTATTTTATATGGCTCAATAATTCAGGAATAAAAGCACCTGAAAATATTTGCAGAGAGAATTTATGTGAAATGATAATGAAGTTTTGATTTATATCAGAATGATGTGTGGGTCTGAAAAATGCAAAAGGACAACAAGCTGACAGGTTTTCCAAGGGCCTTTCAGTTTTTGTGGTGATCAGAGGAGGAAGTTAATTTCTGAAAGTATTGGTTAGAACAGAAATGACTACAGAGAGAAAAAGAATACAAGATGTTCCTGATTTTTACAGAAAATGTAGCAGTTCCCCAGAGGTCTTCGGGGTCCTTTTCCTGCAGCAGGGCAAGATTTGTGTGTTTTGTGTGCCTGTGTGCACAGCTGCATTGTTGTGGTCTTTTGCAGGCAGACTTTTGCAGGGATTTTTGCTTGTGGCAGCTGAACAAATGTGAATCAATGCCGAGCGCTCTGCTGTGCATGAGCCCTGTTTTCAGCAGACCATGCCTTTGGAGCACATGTAGAGGTGTAATAAGACATCCTGGTATCTGGGAACTTGTTTGCAGGCTTTTGACCTGGAGAAGCCATGAGCACTTGGTGGTCCTTTCAGAAAAGCACCTCTGGGCATGTCCCACCCGTGTTCTAGACAAATCCATAGGTGCTCTGAGCTCTGACAGAGTGAGAGGTGATCAAACATGTCAAAGAAATAACTAATTTTACTGGAACACTTGCAACTGGTTTTTTTTCCAGAACCAGTTAAAGCTCCAAGTGAACTTTAGTGGTGAATATTTCACAGTTCTGTACAATCTCTGTACTACAAACAAATTCCTTTTAGAAACCTAAGTGGTCAGAACTTTAATTCAAGAATTTCAGAGGCAGGAGCATTAACACCTCCAAACTCCCAGTCCACCAGTCAACTGGAACTGTCTAGTGCTTTTCAGTTCTGGATTAGTAGGAGTAAAACCTTTGTTTCTAAATGTGGGCTGTGTATATATGGAAACATCCTTGGTCCTTAGAATCATAGAATAGTTAAAGCTGGAAGGGACATTAAAGATCATGCAGTTCCAACCCCCCTGCTGTGGGCAGGGACACCTCCCACTAGACCAGGCTACTCAAAGCCCCATCCAGCCTGGCCTTCAACACTTCCAGGGATGGGGCATCCACAACTTCCCTGGGCAACCTGTTCCAGTGCCTCACCACCCTCAGAGTAAAGAATTTCTTCCTGATATCCAATCTAAATCTACCCTCTTTCAGTTTGAGGCCGTTACCCTGTGTCCTAACATTATACTCCCTGATAGAATCCCTCTCCATCCTTCCTGTAGGCACCCTTTAGGTACTGGAAGGCTGCTATAAGGTCTCCTGGGAGCCTTCTCTTCTCCAGGCTGAACAACCCCAACTCTCTCAGCCTGTCCTCATAGCATAGATATGATATGCATTGCTTGATTCACCATCCTTTATGGTTATCTTCTGATCGTTATACCATGGGGCTAAAGATTCACAAGAAGCAAGAGGAAGCTCTACTCTGCAATGGAATGCATCAGCGGAAGCATGATGTTGCTGACTAAGATATTAAACAGCACTGGTCCCAGAAGTGACCCTGGAGGAATGCCTTCAGACAAAACATCTGAGCAAAGATCTGAGTGACAGCGTGTTAGAGCAAATGCCTCAAATTTAAAGACACATACTCTGGAACTGGAGAGTCCTCAGGCTGTCATGAATCACACCCCATGTTTTAACGGAAAAGACCCGCAGGTGCTCTGGAAGATGCCTCTTGTTCATGCAATGTCTTAGAGCAAAAATAGCTAGTAACTCTAGCAGCCAGAACGGCTGAAGCTGGATGCTTGGTTCCCTACATGATGTACTGGACGTTGTGGTGTAAGTGAAGCTGGTGTAACTTTAAACACCCCAGAGGCCCCTGGAGGCCATCTGGAGTCCAGGTGGGAAAGGACTGGGAAGCTGAAAGACACATTTCCTTCTAATCCTCTTCAGTCCCACTCTCTGAGGAAAGTATGATGTGCCAAGGCGGGTGTGATAACACATCTGAGGCCATCACTGTAACCGTACCTACTCTGAGTGTCTCACAGCTCAAAATTGAGCCTGACCCTTTTTCAGGGATTCTGCAGCTGTTGAAGACTGTTACCTGTGTAGGATACTTTACAGTGTACTTACAGTACACCAGATACATCTTGATTTTTCTTATGATAACATGAGTTATCTATACTTATGTTCTTGTGCACCTATATTGCCCTTTCTTGAAATTTGATTGTAGACACTTTCAAAGTTAGAGCTCTAAGCCAAGCAAGAGGTGCACATTCCAGAGGCTCCAGCTGAGCCCTAAAAAAGATAGTTATTTTATACAAATAAAGGAGAACTGGAGTTCATTGTGGGAGTTTTCTGCTATGAGTACCACGAAGGCAGAGCAAATTATTATGACAAAAAAATAGGCACTTGGAAAGTATGATCTTGTGTTTTAAATGTAACCAAAGGTCTTGTTTAATTGCACTTGTGCTTGTGTAAATCAGGAGCAATTCACTTGCAACTGATGTAGTAGTTCTGGTGTAATTTCATTCAAGAGAGATCATTATCATGTGCAATTAACTGAACATTCTCTTGTCTAAATGCAGGTATCTCAAGAAGAAAATTTTATCTCGGTACAGGTTGTTTTTTCTTAACTTTGTCACTCCTTTTCCAGTGCCTTGCAACTTTTCAAAATTAATTACTTTGATGGTAAAATTTATAATTTTTGCTTTTCAATCTAAATACACTGAAATTTGGAAAAAAAAACATACCCCCAAACCATTGGAGCTGAGTTATACCAGTATAAGAAAATATCTTATGCCATAGTTTCATATCTGAGAAGGACTCAAGTCACATCATTTGATCCAGATGTGGGTCTAAAACATCCTCAATCCAGACTCAGGAAACACTAAAATTTAAGACTGTTTCCACAGTATTTACTTGGCCAAGTTGTACACATATGTTATTTTCTATTCCTGGTTTCCTTATTAAATGGAAACCTTAATGTATCATTTTGTTATTTACGGTCTGCCATAAAAACTACAGGATATACAATGTGAAGAGTTAAAACTGAGGAAGTTAAAGCTTAGCATTTGGCTTTCCTGACTTTTGAGTGCATGTTGCTTTATTTGTGTTAGCTAGCTAACGTAAGAAAATACCTCTTACGTAAATTTACTTGCTTTATGGAAATTTTAATAGCTGCAAGGCCAATTTTGGCTCTCCCAGAGCTGTTACTCTGTTACCTCCTCGTTCTTTAGAAGCTATTTCATGTGTGTTTACACATCACAGATTTGAATCCTGACCAAATGGTTAAATAAACAGTGATTATTCTAACTGACTCGTACGAAACCTGCTATAAGGACAAGGGAAAAGCTGTTACTGAGTTTAATACATCGCTTGCTGTAAATCTCCCTTTTGGTGTTGTAATAGATGGAAAAGGACTTTTACGTGCACACCATTCCGGCTCCGCGCATTCCTCCGCCGCCGGGCTCGGAGGCGGAGCGCCGGGAAGCGCCGCCGTGCGCTCCCTCTGCCGGCGGCCGCGCACAGCGAGCCCCGCTCGCCACCGGGGGCGACCGCCTCCGCGCCCCACGTCGTCCTTCACCGCCCCGCCTCTCCTCCGGCCCCGCCACCGCCACCGGCCCCGGCCCCGCCGAGGTCCTTCGGGCAGAAGAGAGAAAGGGACAGCCAAAGAGGAAGAGGGGAAAGAAGGCAGGAAGGAAGAGGAAGAGGAAGAGGAAGAGGAAGAGGAAGAGGAAGAGGAAGAGGAAGAGGAAGAGGAAGAGGAAGAGGAAGAGGAAGAGGAAGAGGAAGAGGAAGAGAAGAAGGATGGAGGAAGAGAGAGAAAGAAAGAGAGAGGAAGAAAGAGAGAAAGAGAAAGAAAGAAAAGAAAGAAAGGAAGAAAGGAAGAAAGAAAGGAAGGAAGGAAGGAAGGAAGGAAGGAAGGAAGGAAGAAAGAAAGAAAGAAAGAAAGAAAGAAAGAAAGAAAGAAAGAAAAGAAAGGAAGGAAGGAAGGAAGGAAGGAAGGAAGGAAGGAAGGAAGAAAGAAAGAAAGAAAGAAAGAAAGAAAGAAAGAAAGAAAGAAAGAAAGAAAGAAAGAAAGAAAGAAAGAAAGAAAGAAAGAAAGAAAGAAAGAAAGAAAGAAAGAAAGAAAGAAAGAAAGAAAGAAAGAAAGAAAGAAAGAAAGAAGAAAGAAAGAAAGAGAAAGATAAAGGAAGAGCCATAGAGGAAGAGAGGAGGAAGGAAAGGAGGAGAAAAGGAAGGGAATAAAAAAAAGGAAAAGGAGGAGGAATGGGAAGAGGAGGAGAGAAAGGGAGAGGAAGGACAGAAGAAGAGAGAGAAAGAAAGAGAGAAAGGAAGAAAGAGAAAGAAAGAATAAGAGAAAGAAAAACAAAGGAAAAAGAAGAAGGAAGAGAAAGAAAATCTTTTTCTCCCCAGGGCAAAGGGGGAGGCGGGGTGGGTGGGGGGAGTGGAATAAGTGGCTGGCGGGAGAAAAGAGGAAGCAAGATTGCTTCTTCTGACAGCAGTTTATGGTTAGATCAGTTTAGTTGTAACATCAAGCTGCATCCTTAGATAAAACCAGGAGAGTTTAAGTTTAGCTGCATGTTAAACTTAAAAAAAGGGTGAAAAGTTACTTGTCAGAGTGAAACTAACAAGGTGCAGGGAAATGCTAATTTCCAGTTACTAAAAGAATCACTAGCAGTAATTCATGTATAGATATGAGGTATATCTTGGAGAGTGTTAGAAAAGAACCGTATCTTTAGTGTCCATGATTGGAAGTGACTTTTGTGTGACCAAACTGCAAATGAAATATCTGCTTTAGATATTTAGTCATTTAATTAAGTCATTCCTGGGTTTTTCTGCTCCGTGTATAACTCCAAAACAAAATGCCCTATTATTTATCAGAGAAAATCTACCATTTTGTGATACTATTGCATTCCTGTCTCTGAGCACTAAAACAAGCTGGATGGAAACAGAAAACCCAAAGGCCAGGGGACAGAAGCTGCAAGAAAAATTGTCCCTGAAAAAAATATTCCCGCTTTTAAACTAGACTGTGTTTTGGTAGGATTCCTATTTGTGCTTCACTCTCTTGATAGATCCAGCTTAATAGTCTTGAACTATGGGTGCAGTTCTAACATGTAGACTTAACAAAATTAGTACGTTCTGCCCTCTCCATGACTCTAGTTCTGTTTCTTTCCTCATCGCTCTCCTTGTTTTCTCTCCTTTTGTTGGGAAGAAACAAGAGATTGACCTTTCCTATCTGTATCTGTCAGCGTTTGCTCTTTTCTCCTCTGGCTCACCTTGTTGTCGCTAAACCTTACCTCCTCTGTTATGCATCTAGCTGCCATTTCTCTCTCTGGGGTTAATTGACCTACTGATATTAAAATTAGCAAGGTGTTTCCAAAGGAGAATGTGGACCATAGCAAAGAGAAAATGAAGGCTAGCAGGAAAGAAATCAAGCGCTGTGAAACACAGACATAAATTATAGCACTGTTACAATGCTTCTTATGTTATACAGTGATTTATGTTGTTTTTCTGGTTTTATGTTCTGTCCAATGTAATGCAAAACATATTGCTGACAGATACCTATTTTGCTGTTATTTTAAGCAGGCCTACGACTTGTATCCTCTTACAGTTCACATAGTTACATTTTATGCCAGTGCTGCAGGAATGGAAAAGAGATCTTCTGGAGGACAGCTCTATGGAGAGCTTTCCTAGAAGCTTCTGGTTTTTCGGGGGGACTTTTCTAACCTACATACCTTACAGGTATGCCTGGAAATCAGCATAGAAGTCACGTACCTGAATCATGTACCTGATTAGGGGGACAAAAATTATGCTCAGGCTAGTCTATACAGGAAAAAGAAAAGTTAGGAGGGATCAACCAGAGCTAAGGCACAAAATACAAATGGATTTACCCATTAGTTGTGACATCTTAAAGAAGTAAAGGAGCTTTAACTCTTTTTGGATAGGAGCAGCTTAAACTGAAATAAAGCCACTGTGCCCCTGAATGTGACAGTCTAAAGGGAACAAGAGCATAATGCAATTGCACGTGAAATCAATACTTTAATTGATTTACCCTATATTTCTTGAGAGTCCTTGTTTAGACAAGACCTTTATGATGTTTACTTCATATATTACTATTACAAACCATCCTAAAGTTTTGTGTGGTTTCTGAATTATTAAGTAAACTATTACTACTGTTGCACTGGAATGTGATGTCTTGATTCCTTGTTGTGCCAGCTTGTGAAACTACGTGGGAAAAAGGGGAAAACAGTCAAAATTTTATATCCTAAGATTCTTCTGGCACTTGTCTTTTGCCCAAGCTGACTCACATCAAGTTGACAACTGTTTTCATTAGTATCCAACAGTTATCGCTCAGTTAACAGTGTTAATTTCCCAAACAAACTCGCCTACAGGCCTGGGTTAGTAAGACTGCAAACAGTGTTCTCTTCTGTTTTGGAGATGCTCTCCTTAGGTTTATGCAGTAGCCAGAGCAAGCAAAGAAGTGTGTCCTAAACTTAGAATAAGACTTGTTCTAACATCTTAAATCTAGTATATTTAGGGGCCTAAGTCTATGTCTTATCTAAAATATTTCTGTGGGTATGTACCAGGATTGTGTTAGACTTGGGAACTAGTAATTTCCCTTAAATCTGTATAACTATGCATGCATGTGTATGTACATACACACATAGGCACATAAAATATACATTAAAAGTGATATGGGATCTGTTAGCTAAATATTTGTTGATTGCTTTTGCCAAGCTATTTGAATGATAATTGCATTTGACTTTTCATAAAAAACTCTTCTGGTGGAGAAGTCGTCTGTGAAGAGTCTCAGAAGAAGAAATCATTCTGTCCCTCAGAGAACCTACATTACTTACGGCAATGTTAAAAGTAAAGAGGAAGCAGCTGAGAAGCTCCCTTCCCTGCTACCTAGCCTTTGTTCAACCAGGTTTCAACATTTGCTTAGTCTTAATTGTTTTCTATACTCAAAGTTTGCAACACGTTAAGAGGTTACCTCCTCCATGTAATCTAAACAATGAGCAATTGTGTACCATACTCTCCAACCCAAATAAATCAAAGTTTCTCAGATATTACTTTCTAAGAAAACTTGTACTACTTGCCTCAGCATTTCCTCTCCACTCTCAAATCTGTATAAATCCAAACCTCTGTGAATGACTTGGCTTAAGAATGGCTTATTGCAGGACTGTTTGGTTTTTTTGTTTGTTTGTTTGTTTTTTTGTTCCAAATCAGTTCTGATTAAAGTAAAAGAAAAAAATGATCCACAGGGCTTTTTGCAGTGACTAATAATGCTACGTCTTCTGTCTCTGAAGTATTTTGTGCTTCACTGAAGAATCTATTTATAATAACTGGACACTTTCCCAAGCAAAAGCTTACCTTCTGTAAGAAGGTGCGCTCTACAATCTTGTTTGCAGAAAGTTATATCTACATCTGTTTATACCAGACATATGCATTACTCTGGAAGCATATATAGCTTTAAAGGAATATAGGAGTGGAAAAGAAGGTCCTAGGAGCCTCAGTTTCACAAATGAAACAATGAAAAATAAAATAAATCTAAACAGAAGGGTACTGAAATAATTTAAAAAGTGCATTCAACTACTCTCTTTAATGCTTGGGTTGGATGACAAGGAATTGGTCTTTCTCAAGAAATAATAGTTTGACTGTTGACCTACTCCACTTCATTCCATTTCACATTGCAGAAGGAAATGATAAATGTAATTGGAAAATAATTAGAAATTCTAGATTGGCCTTGTGGGATATCCGATCTGCTGCTTAATTTAACCTAAGGTACATTCAAACATTTAAAATCTGAGTATATTTTACTCTTTCACATGCTAAGGAGCTGATGCAGTATCTGTAAAAACGGTCAGCTGTCTAGAGATGGCAAAAGTAATTTCATATATGTTTGCAGCACTTCTGATGGAACGCAAGTTTCCAATTTCTGTTGGAAGATGTAAGAAACAGAGGCATAAGCAGAAATGCATTAACTACTTTGTTCCATACTGGATTTTATGTAAACTACAGTCACATTCTCTCCTGTTTCAAATATTAGCCTTCATATGGAGGTGCAATTTTTCTAATTTATAAAGGTTGCTTTCTGAATGTGTTTGGGTCAGGCATATACAAGGGAGAAGGAGGGGTCAGGATGACATCTCATGTAGGATGGTGCTAATGTGTAGGGAATCAAGCTGCACCAACCTCCCTGCCATGGCCAGCTGGTGACCCATCAAAATGCTAATATTCTACCCTTAACTGATCCCAGATGTGACTCAGAAGCATGGAATAAGCCTTTATAGAGCCAGGACTCATGTTATGCCATGAACTCCATGAAATACAGATATAGCTATGCCCAAAACTCACCCAGGTCTGAGTGATGAATCCTCTCCTCAGCCAGCCTTCCTAGCACTCTGCCTAATATTATCCAGACACTAGTATTTTGTGCCAAATTAGCAAAACATGAATTTAGCCATCCACTCTACACCAGTCTCATTACACCAGATATAATTAAATTTTAATAAATTAAAGTAAAGCTAAATTCCACTGATGTGCCTTCTAATATACATAAGAACTGGTTTTGCCAGGGTTTATTACCTCAAATATGGCTCTGTTATATAATTCTTACTACTGAGTAGACAGAGCGCAGATTTATGCCAGCTTGGATAGAAGAAACTATCTTAGAAATAACTGGACAAGTGTCATAAAACATAGTTGTATCAACACAAGACAAAATATCTGGTTTAGGTTGAATGACAAAAAAGATTTTATTTTTGTAGGACTCTCTTTTTTGCCTGCAGAAAGACTTTAAATATAAATTGTACTTCTGGAAAACATTTTAACCAGCAGTTAAACTGAATGTTACTGGGGCAGTCAACAAACCATGTAATTTCCCAGAATAATAGCTGGCTATTTTCTGAACTCTAGATATTCATGACATGTTCATGAATCCTTGAAAAATGGACCTTTGCAGTGGCAGATGAAATTTTGTGAATATAAGCATAGCATATGGTAGAGTTTCAGCATTTCTAGATTAATTTCCTTTTTATATCTAGTTTCTGAGAAGAAACTATAGTTTGAACAGCTGTGCTAAAATCCTGAGAAATCATTTTTAAAGGAAAATTGACAGCAACCTTGCAGTGGATATCAGTTTGGTCTAACATTTGAATTAAATAAAAATAACAGTTGGACTGAAAATTAGGTTGGATCACTTCAGTTTGCCTTTGAAGCAGTCCTATGTATTGCTTCTTTGAATTCTACAAAATCTTTTAGCTGGTTTAGTTACAGCATATGAATTTTGTGTTTGCCTCTGACAACATATCAGCAACCAATTATGGGTCTCATCAGCATTCACAGGGAAATTGTTCTTCAGACACTGTGTCATGAAATTTCTCATCTCTTACCTTTGAAGTTACAAGCTTTCTGCATGAAATGCTCCTATTTGCTTCATTTCCTTTCAGCAGAGTTAGCTGCCGGACACTGCCTGCAGTCATTGATATTTTTTTTTTATTCTGGGGTGTTTGTTCTAAGCTCTATTGCCCTAAAGCTTCTTGACTTGCATCCCCAGAGCAAGCTAGAAGTAGCCCTCCCATTCTTAGGGTATTGGTATCCAGTCACCACTGATCTGATCAAGTGTAGTAGCACCAGATGCTGAGGAAGTCAACCAGTTGCCAACACCACATCAACAGGAGTTTCAGCAGTACCATAAACTTTTACAGTCAGATTTCTTGTGTGAGGTTCTTAAAATCTTTCTGTTTACAATTGTACTGTGTCTATGGAGGCTTTTCTGTTTGATGAATAGGGTGTAAAAATGCTTTCCACATGAGGGTATGCACTGTTACAATAGACAGTCAAAAGATGCCTTTCTTATGCCATTATTTCAACACTGAAATACTTAGCTAGACTCCACCCATGGTACATGGTACATGTATTCATAGTCTCAAGTTCCGCAGTAATTAATTCTGTGCAGACAATGCACCCTTCTGGTCATGGAGAGGATTTTTAAGCCAAGAATATTTCCTATCAACAATATTTGGATAAGCCCATAAACTAAGCCTGAGTAGCTTCTTGAGAAAGTAAATTTAACTTTGATTCAGCTGTACAAGAGTTTGCTATAATACTGAATGATTAACTAAACAAGTTGAACCGTACAGGGCTGTCTCCTGACTGTGTCTCAGAGGTCAATGTTTAGAGGCCTGGATCTGAGGAGATTCTGTTTCCTCTTACTCCCTGCCTCCAATGTAAGATGTCCATGCCACTCAGGATGAGATTATGTTCACCACAACGTACTCTGCAGCAACAGTTTTGTTGAGCATGCAATGATCTAAAGGTGTCAAGGAAGCAAGGTATGCAGAGGTAATCCTAAGTGGACTCATTCCTGGAAAGTAAAGACAAGCAAGCTTTTGGGCTTTCTATTCATACATGCATAATCTAATGATAGGCCAACTCTCTTATGGGACTAAAGGTAACATTTTCATCTTGTGCTGCAAGTCCTAATGTGTGGATGAGTACCATGAGATAGATTATATAGCAGAAAGACAAAAAAGAAGCGTAGTTTTCCTCTCAGTGTACTGCAAAGATGAAATCGAACTTTGTTTATGGGATTATTTTTTGTTTGTTTGTTTTACTATAGTTGATCATTTCTTCAATGAAATGATCATTTAGATGTGGCGTTAGGGGATACGGTGTAGGGGAGAACTTTGTAGAGTGGGGTTGATCATTGGACTCGATGATCCCAAGGGTCTTTTCCAACCTAAATGATTCTATGATTCTATTCAATGGGTGTAGCCTTGAAATAGGTACCTATAGTACACAGTACTGGCTACGCGCTGTGTGTCTGTGTCTTCAGTCCTGCGCCACTCCTATACTCTAAAGGTATGTTGCACACCTTGCATTGACAAGCAAATACTACCTTGCATTGAAAAGCAAATATCTCTGCATATGGAAAATTTGAGTCCCAAACTTTAGCTCCAGCTTCACAGGAATACTGCACCAGCGCCGAAATTTAGAGTCCTTGCACTACTTGTTACATGGGAGGGGTACGAAAATCAACCTGAATTCAAGTTCTAAGCAAGGAAGCCTCACAGACTAGTAACATGAAAAGCACTACCGGCAGCCAATTTTATATAAACAAACTTATACTACGAGCATTTTTTACCTTGTCTTCCTCATGAACTATTAAAGGGACACAAATTCCCAACTTTGCTCTCAGAGAAAATGCTGACACTTTAGGTCTGTTTTTCTCTAGCTGTACATTTCTTAATGATTATTTTCCCCTCATCTTACTAGCCAAAGAAGAATGCAAAGTTTATGTCTACTTCCAAAATATTCTCTCCATCTACCCATAATGTCTCTTATAGCAAGCAACATCTTATCACACTAGCCCAAAAATGCACTCAAGTAAGCATGGAAGTTTTCCTGCTGAGGCACCTGAGACTCTGAGATCTCGAATGACTTCTGAGGTAACAGTTAAAAAATAGTGTAATGTATGATGCAAGAGTTGTGAACAACAGAGTTTTCACGAAGTCTTCAGAAATTATGTTTCTGAAAGCTTTGGAATACTTTATGGAAGATTTTTTCACTGTTGCTTTATGGAGACAACATTGACTAACTAATCACATGATCTAAAGTTATTAACAGCATTATAACTGTTATTAGTTGTGTGAATAAGCTTAGAGGATAACTAGCTACATGTTCAGGATGTAAATTAGAAGTTCTTGAAAACTGAGTGTGAGCTCAAGAGCTGGATGTCAGATTCATGTAGACAAAACCTAAATGATATGGATATGCAAAGATGTAAAGGATAAAGAAGCATGGATCAAACAATGGACTTGACATGAATGATGTTTGGTGTGCCCTTTTCCTCCGTACTGCAGCAGCCCCTACATCCTGCTTTGCTTCCTATTGCGAGCTGACAAGAAACAGACATTCTCTGTCTTCAAATGGCAGATGGACTGAGGCACTAAATATCTGCTGCCTTGACTTTCCTCTGTTTGTTTGAAATGGGACATCTCTTTATTTTTATGCATACTTTGCAGTGTCCTGCAGAATGTGAGATTTTCTATCAGCAAAATAAATGTTTATAGAAAATGTCACCAATTATAAGGGTGTACAGCTTCCAAACTAAGAACGTTAAAGCAGTTAACTATAAGTCCAATTATATACAGCTAAAATAAAAAAAAAAAAAATCCAAGAAATTGCAGTAAATAAAAAAACACATGCTGGAAGTAAACACTCGTGGCCAAATCCAACTAGTATAAAACAGCATTATATCTGCCTGACAGAAACCATCTTTTCATTGTGTACGCATGTGTGCCCTGAGGAGTAGATCTGTCTATGCTCAAACTTAGGACTCAAGATCACACACAAGCCAAAGCACTTTGAATATCCGTGCAATCTATTTTATCTTGTGTTTTGTCTCTTTTGGTAATCAAGCTCAACTAATTTTCCAGTCAGGGAAAATCTGTTATGAGGAGAAGAGGGGAAACAGTCTAATTCATATACAAATTTTGTTCCTATAGACTGACTAGATCTTGATAGCTTGGAAAATGAGAGCATAGTACCACACCAACAGAGTGTTGACAGAGTACCAGAGCCTGGTTTACAGCAGAAACACTGAGTTTAAATGAACAACAAAAGTTATAGTTGTCTGTAGCATTGCACTTTGCTTGCACAGGAGCTGAATTTTTCATTACAGCACGGGTTTAAAAAACAGACAGTGCTGTAAGTTGAATGAACATGGATAAGGAAATCTAAAATTTTGAAGTTATCTTCCTATGTTTCTAGAAATAAAGCAACTGAGTGAAGAAGCCAAACCAAAGGTCACATCTCTGCCCTCTTTTTATACTCCAGTTACAATTAAGATTATTATGATGAAAAAAATAAGCAAAAATCACATCATTTTTCCCCTGTATTTATTACTGTGCGTTGTTGGCCTTTAATGAAACAAAATAGCTTAGATCCCGGTTTGAGCTTATAGGGGAGATTTAAGTCGGTGTTGGTATGTTTTGCCCTGTTTGTTCATACACTTCAGGGTCAGTTGCTTTATCTCTGTTTTTTTTTTTTAAAAAAAAACAAACCACTTTTAAACTCCAATAGAGAAGGAACTCTGCTGCTGTATTAAAGTAAAAAAAAAGATTCAGAACATACTATTTAATATGTATTATGTCAGAAAATGTATTTTGCTTTGCATGCACCAGTTCATGAATATGACCACTGGTCACACGGCTTCACGCTTAGGTAGGATGAAGGCTGAGTTGCGTCGATACGTATCTCAAAGACAGCAGGAGGACTTCTCCACTTTATCTTCTTACAGAAGCGGATGCAAGTGTGTTCAAATCCCAGCCAATTATGAGGTCCTTGGACCGATGGTTGATTAGAAGAACAGATTTTTAGCATACAATTTCAGATGTCAAAAAAGGGCACAGTGACTGAAAGTCAGAAAGCAAATGGCAAGTTAGAGGCAACAGAAGCAACTGAAGAATATAGACATCAGTATCACGGTGCTTCTTTTGTTATTTCCCATTTACAGAGATTTTGTTTACTTTTTGTAAACTAATTTATTTTCTATTTAGTGATCATGTACATTTGTTATGGACAAAGAGCCAGAGACTGCTGCATTTAAAACCATTTTCAAACTCCAGTTACTCCCGACTCATGCTCATGATTCATTCGCGGATTCTTACACATGCATTTGTAACTGTTTGGTGGCTCATAAATCCCTTTTATTACCCTGCATGGTAGGGCTACCAATGGGAAGATGGATATTGCCTTAAGTGGAGTCTGATAAAAAGTGGAGTGACTTCTTACATTCATATCACTGCTTTTCAGTGTGAAAGTTATAGATGATCCTGAACTCAAGCGGACGATAGGGGGAAAAAATCATAGGTCAAAATAAGAACAATAGCACATTTCTGCATCTGCATAATAAAAGCTAACATTTACCCTGCTAGGCTGTATACAGAAAAAGAAGTGTTTCTATTGAAACATGAACCATATGTTTTTAGCCCACTATACATTCACCCTAAAGTTGTGAAGTAGCCAGGAAGAGCCACTTCACTAGAGACTAAATCATGCAAAGTTCTGAGAAGGACAAAGTACTGGAAGTTCGTTCAGTAAGACGACCAAGTAAAGCTTTAAAATTAGATGTCATTTAGCACAATTTATACAATTTGCTATCTTTGCTCCCCATCACAGCAGTGACTATCTTATCTGTGATGATTCTTGTATAGCTGGCTCTTTAATGCAGAGTAAGCCTGTGAAAACCTGGGTATTATCTTGTTTTCTTGCTGTCAGCTTGATCTGTTGGAACTACCTTAACCTGAAAATGAACAGGTTTGAATGCATACCAGGCATATGAATAAAATCCATAGGGACTGTAATGAAAGACAGGTCAAACTGCTGCCAGATTTTCTTCAAGCTGCTCAGGAGTGGAATCACTGAGATTCATTATTTGGGATTATATGCTGTAATGATTAAATTGGGGATCTCCTGGCTCCACGGGAAACATGGAGCCATCCCAAACAACTTTAAGGTTAACTTTTGCCAGTGGAAGCATTCTGCATTTTATTTGCAACAAGCAAATGAAGAGTAACATCCTGAAGGAGCAGAGTCACCTACTGCTTTTGTACAGTGCACAATTTTGCATGTCTCTAGTCCTTTTACAAGCATCTGCATATTAAACAATGGGAATAATTTCATGTTCTGCTTATCATATTGTCTTCATATATGTCAGGAGTTTTCTAGCTGAATGCTTAAGATAGGCTTTCTTATCTTAATTTTTCACTTATATCTAATATTATATTACAAAACACACAAATTATGAATTATGTGCAAGGATTAATTAAAAAAAACATATATATTCAGCATTATCTTTAGCTTGTCTCAAGCATCAGAAACTAAGTGAAACTGAGAGGATGCCAACATAAGTCAAGCAGCCTCATGTTGAAATATGTTGAGTTGGGGTGTCCTTGGGGTCTCATGCAGAAATATTAGCTTGTATCCAGCAGTGGTGTAGCTATGTTATATAGTGATCCAACTGAGCTAATCATCCCAGGAGGAATGCCATAATGATGTGACAAAAATATTTATGATTCTGGAGTTAGCTCAGGCATCTCTTCATCATGCAGCATTGTAAGATGTAGACATAACCTTCGTGGCTCATGATATGCAGGAAGTCAGATTAGATAGGTGACCTGGAGGTCACCTTGGGCCCTCAGTTCTATTAATCTATCTACATATCAGAACAAACCATAAACATATTAGAGGAAGCAGTAAAACAGCTCCATTAAACACTACATTAAGGGAACAAATTTCCACATGAACCTAGGGGAAAAAAAAAAAGAAAGAAAAAAGGGAAGGCATTCAAAGTTTTGTGTTTAGATAAGGTCAGAAAAAGAGGAAAAAGACCTCGTGATAATACATTGATTTCTTCTAAGGTTAATAGACTGAGATCATTAAGCTGGGGGAAATGTTGCTGTGAGGAAAGAGGAAAAAAACCCAGAAAGCTTGCAACACAATTGCACTTTCCCAGGTTTTATTTCTGCATGTGTTCTGTTCTTTTCTACTGTATTCCATATGATATCTTATCGCACCAATATTTGAACACCTTCCAATAATGCATTAAGCAATATAAGTAACATCTGCCACATGTTCATTCTCACACCTCCTCCACAGTCGCAGAGGCACAAGCAGTGCTGTGTTTTGGGTTCATTTCAGTGCTAGATTCATGTTGCTGCACGTTTATGGTAGAGGCAAAAAATAAATGCTGTGGAAATTCAGAGCAGAAGGTAGCAAGCTAGTTCTTCATCTCTGGGGAACATGTTGCTTGCCATTGGGATCAGCCCCTGAAAATGCCTGTCCCTTTCCCAGACAATCGTTATGCTTTTGCTAGTGAGTGCCATTGCCTCAGGAGCAGGAATTTATTAGAGGAAGCCTGGATCTTTAGGTGATAATGCTAATATACTGTTTTTGGGTTATTGAACTCTTGCAAATTTAATGGGTTGTTACTGTAGAGAATGGGATGCAGGTTTGAGTTGTTTACAGTAGTCAGTATTACTAAAAGGACAATCTGTGATGTTTTATACCAGTTAGGGTTTCATAGGCACTTAATGCTTCATGTTCAACTGAAAGGTGATGAGAGTTTGAGTAATTTAGGCTAAATCATCATCTGCCAGTATGTGACAGAATTATTTGGACAGTGACACTTCAGAAAGCACAGACTGGGGATAATACATTGTGTAAGAGCTTTGCGTCAATCAGGAATACAGGAATAGTCCTAAACCCTAGATTAAATTGATCAGTTGTGGGTACAAATACCTTCAGCCAACGAAGACTGTAAATTTTATAAAGGCTTTCCTTTGCCTTCACAAAATTTGCCTTTGCCTTTGCATTGCCCAGGGCCAGCAGTCGTTCTTCTGGCAGCTGATCTAAGACCCTATGCTACTACATATGAGTCATGATAAGTATTCCTCTGTCTGGTTTAGGTCCTTTTCTGATATTGAATATCACTAATTTTAATTTCCTTTTATAATTATTTTATGTGAGCGGGCAAGCATACACATGCAGCCATTATGTTTGTTTTGAGAGCTCGCTCTATTTTTGTCTGAACAAAATGTTACTTTTTGTGTAGACAGAAGTACCTGGGCTAATAATCATTTCTGTATGTTATTAGCTGATCTGCTCGCCTGGGCTAAGCAGCTCTTTGAAGCCACTTAATATGCAGACAGGCAGTCTTGGAAAAGTTGGCTCTATGAAAATGTATGCTTCCCTGAAAATAATAATAAAATAATTCCCAGCACTGCTTTTCTCTTGCTCTTCAAAAATAACTGGATCTTTATTTAGCTGCGACAGTCTCTTTTTTTCAGCTCTGACTCCTATTTTTCTTCCTGATTTATGACAATCCTACCCTTATCATTTCCTTTTTCCTTCTGTCAAGGTGATCTGTGGAGGAATCGAGTGTAGATCTATGAAAGAAAAAAAAGGTGCTTCTGGACTTTCCATGACTAGAACACAGGAAGAAAAGACCACTGAAGAACCTGAACTTTACCATTAATGGAAAAAAAACCCAAACCCATCCAACAGACCCAAACAAATTAACGTATGTCACTTCAGCAAAGGGGATTGCATTAGGTAACACAGATTTGCACACTTTGAGCAGGATGAGAGATGGCTGAAGCACTCTTCTACGCAGCATGGGGTACATGTGGTTCTTACTGCCAGAAAGTCTCCCACAAGGAAATTAGTCACTGTTTCTGGAATGCCAATATCTGTTCTCTGCCTTGCTTCCGCTGATGCATTCCATTGCAGAGTAGAGCTTCCTCTTGCTTCCTGTGAATCTTTAGCCCCATGGTATAATGATCAGAAGATAACCATAAAGGATGGTGAATCAAGCAATGCATATCATATCTATGCTATGAGGACAGGCTGAGAGAGTTGGGGTTGTTCAGCCTGGAGAAGAGAAGGCTCCCAGGAGACCTCATAGCAGCCTTCCAGTACCTAAAGGGGGCCTACAGGAAGCATGGGGAGGGACTTTTGATCAGGGAGTGTAATGATAGGACACGGGGTAATGGCCTCAAACTGGAAGAGGGTAGGTTTAGATTGGATATCAGGAAGAAATTCTTTCCTGTGAGGGTGGTGAGGCACTGGAACAGGTTGCCCAGGGAAGTTGTGGATGCCCCATCCCTGGAAGTGTTGAAGGCCAGGCTGGATGGGGCTTTGAGCAACCCGGTCTAGTGGGAGGTGTCCCTGCCCACGGCAGGGGGGTTGGAACTAGATGATCTTTTAAGGTCCCTTCCAACCCAAACCATTCTGTGATTCTGTGATATTGCGTAACACTTAAACAAAAAGAAATGCCTCATGCAAAATAAATGTATTGCATATACTTTATTGTTTCCCAATTGTATGTTATATTAAAATATAAAAGTTCTATGATACATTCATGGAAAAAAAATGTATGTAGAAACAATTTATTTTTACAGAGTCCCCCGAAGAACTGAAGGAAAACTATATTCACATCAGGAGTGACATAGTGCAATGAGCTAAGTTCCATTAACCTCATAATTGAGCCCATTCTATCACTGTGCATGTAAACTCAGGAAATAAGTCAAGTAAAGACTACTTTTGCTGGCTTTGAACAGTATATACTTAGCATCCGGGATGAAGAACACTTGTTAAAACAGAAGAGATTCACAGATGTTTACCGCTAACTGGCTATTCAAAAGACTCTATCTGTAGCACAGGCCAACAGACTAGAGAAGTCTGGATAGCCAGTTTTGTCAAATCTTTCCACAGTCAAATGATGAACCTTTAAATATCTTTTTACATTTAGGTCTGATCCTACCACCTGGTATTCTGGAAAAAACAGGTGTATGAAAAATAACAGCATTGCTTTCCTTGATAACCAAAAGTACTGAGATAAAGGCTGACATCTCAGTGTTATTTGCTATTGTTTTGGGGGTTTTTAATACTTTTTTTTCCTTCTCTCTTTGTATTTCCTTTCTTCATAACATTTTACTATTCACACAGCATTTATGCTACTTTCCCGAGGACTAATGAATAGCATTATGAGCTGATGTCCAGGTGAAAACAATTAAGTAGGTGATCACACTTTCAAAAATGTCAGCTTTAATAGAAAATGCTGGGATCTCAATCCTTTGGAAAATCAGGTCTAATATACAGCTGCTTTACTCTAGACTCAGAAGTCCAAATTTAGATACTCGGCTCTCAATAGCTTCACTAATTTTCCTTTCATGTTTTTGTTTTCATAAGTTTATTGTAGTATGTCTCTTGGTTTTCCAGTTCTTTTGAAAGTATTGGAAAAAATATGATACGAGTCCAATACTAATTGTTTTCATCTTGGAATATTACTCATCTTTTCAAAGAAAAGCATCATTTCTAGGCAACATTGTGTTCCTTATTTGCAAAGTTGTTTGTTGGCTGCATCTCACTCCCATATATACATGCCAAGGATGAGTAGCTGTATGCATCCAAATGTATTATTTGTTTATAGCATGTGTGCAAATTGTACAGAATTAATGTACTGAATGAGTGTATTTAAGTTCTTTTCTTCACGTTTTCCTTAAAACACGCATATACCTTCCTCGGTGCTCTTCTAGGCAAGATTTTGAGAGTTCACAGCTAAGTAAGTGAGCAGAAGAATATTCTTGATTTGCTGTCTATGATTTTCTGTAAGTGAGAACTCTTCTTTATCTTCTATCTTTTTTTTTTTTTTGTGTGGGAGACATAATTTCAGATATTTCAAATAAAGTAAAATCTAAGTTTTACATGCCTCCCATGAAAGCATAACTGCTTGATTTGGGATTCTGTCCTAGGCTTCCATGTGATTTTGTTAAATAGAGAAAATTCACATTGTTGCTTTCTTCTATAAGGAGTTAAATTATTTGCTAGTCATTTAATTTAGGTCAGCCTTTTTAAAAAGAGAAAGATATTCAAGATCAAAATCAGAATGTATTATGTCTGTGTACCCAATAAAGCTGTTGATTTCCTTACTCCACTCTTCTGAGAAGAATCCATAGCTGGAAATGGAAGAGAAGAAGGAAAACAGAGGCCAAGAACAGCAGACCTCCCACTGGGATCACAGTCTTTGTCTCGTTCTTTCCATTACAATGACTTGGAATGGCAATACAGCCCATGATGTATCATTACATGTGACTGAAGAGTCCCTGGAAAGACGGTCAAAGACACTTTTACTATTAGAACTGATTTTTTATTTTGTAGATGAAGAATATAGTGATACTAAAATGTTCTCAAGCTTCTAATGAATATTTCTAAAAGATTTCTTCTTCTTTACATAAACACTACTGGTGAATTTCAATTTCAAAAGAATACTTTTTAAACAGGCTGTCCAGTGTACTATTTTTAAGGGAGCTCTAGGGCCATATAATGACTAAGAAGAATAACCTGCAACAAAGAAATTGGCAACAATAGTAATTTTTCTGACATGAATTGTGATCCACTATCTAGTGGCAGCAACTGGAAGTGATGCTTCTGCAAATATTGAGTTTTCCGAGCGATATTTTTGTGTGTAACCAGTTCAAGTCTACACTAAAACACAGACCCTCTGTCTTCAATGAAAACCAACCACTTATTCATTGAGATGTCTCATATATAACTTTGAAAATTACTACTTTGCATACCCTGAATAATAACAAAGTACTTTTTCATTTCTAATAATATAGTAAAAAAGCCAGTACCTAAAAATGAAAAACAGAAAAAAGTCTTTTCCAGACTTACCATCTGAAAAGGTAACACCTGGCAGGTAATAGGGCCTGTCACGTCAGCAGATGTTCCTGACTCTGCAAGAACATGCACTGCATTCTCCCATTAGTGATACCAGCTGCCAAAAGAAATTAAGAGTGAAGAAGAGATTTTCTTTCCATTCCCACCCTACTGGACAATTGAGCATTTTTGAAGTCCTCAAATTTGGGGGAAACTGAAATTATAATGCTGTTGCTCAGATGGATTTCTCTGAGGTAGGAAGACTTTGCTTTACCTTACAGGTGACAGTCTGCTCATCTCATGTTGTCCCTCCGATATAATATAATCCTAAAGTATGCTGTTCAAATCTAATAACCCATGTTTTCAAGCTATGCAGTCTGTAGTGCAATCCAAACTGGCATTCCCTTTCAAAAAATCTTTAGAAAAATTTTTACTGTTACATTGTAAAGTCTACTTAATCATATTACACATGAAACGCTGCTTTATAGATGATTTATACATTTTATGATCTGGGAAGTGATTTTTCAAAAATTAGTTTTAATCATATTCCTTGTCCATGTAATACCCCCTAGTGTACTTCATACTCAATAAGAGATTACTCAATCATCTTAGAGTCTGATATTTCAATTTTCTCTGTGTTCCCTAATTTTGTCCCATAAGCATGAAGATGCATTATTATGTGCCTCTTTCTTCTGTGTCCTTCACCCTTTTGGATTTAAATACATGGAATCTGGACTTAAACCTGAATTATAAAAACATGTCAACGGAGTAGATCCATTATATGGGAAAATGCTCTAATTAAGGGCAAGGTCTTTCTTTTTCTTATTTCATGCAAGTGAGGTAAGCAGGCTAATATTTCTAATGGAAAAAGTAACTGGCAGATAGCAATGTAGAAGGTAACACAGGATCTGGACCCAGTTTCCACATAGATTTAGCAAGCGAATTAGTAAGACATTCCATATGAATGTTTCCAACTGTTTTTAGCCAAGTCCCACTGATGTTGCCTTTTCTTCATCTGTGCCACTGGGTAATTACCTCCTAATTTCTGCTACTGACTCCTTTCTCCAGCTGCAGCACAGCTCATTAGTTTGGGCTGTGTTTTACACTGCCTCTCTGTTTGAGTGTCAGTGCCATAGATTATAAATCATTCAAGGTCATGACTGGTACTTTTGTGTGTTTTCCATCAGGCAAACAAGCACGACCACCAAACAGTGGTATTAGATCATATTAATTACTTTCATAAGCCTTTAAATGAATTATTCATTATGGTGTGAGTATTTAATCTGGATATATATTAAAATGAAAGTTTGAGTAATTACATCCTTTATTTGACAGGCACACTACATAAAGAAAGTAGATTTCAAGTCGTGTACATACAGGAGTCAGAAAAGCGTAAGTGTCATTGACAACTCACTGCGCAGCTTTTATAAAAGATGGAATCCAGAAACAGAAGCTGCTGTTGGAAATCAACAAAGTGACCCACCAAAAGGGGTCAAACTAGTTCAGTCCCAGAGCAGGGGGTAGACCCTTGTAATTTTGCCCAATAATCACACTTTCCACAGAAAATTTGACAAACAAAATGCACTTAGTGTTAAATGCCAACATGGAAACACCAATTAAATACAGCTAATGGGAAAGTTTCTTGCAAGGCTTCTTGCAAGGTAGGTATGTTTCTTTGCTGAAGTCAGTTTTGCTTTTTTTTCTGTGACACAACTCATCTTCAAGATGTCATAAAATCTCTTTTCTTTAAACCATTATTCGGAGCTTTGGATTATTGTTCAAACCAGACACTTTTCTGTTTGATTTACACATGCTATCAAAAGTGTCATCAAAACGCAAAGAAATCCTGCGGCAGAGAAACAAAATGTTTTAAAGAAGTCAAGTGAATCTAGCTTTAGTCTTAACTTCCTTTCACCTATTTCGGCCACTAAAACATCTTCTGTCTGTCTGCAAAATGTAAAGCAGCTTCAGGTGTAATACACTCACAGCACCAGCAAAATAAGACAGGCAAGATGTGTTCTTCACAACTGGTATTGTCCTGGGCAATTATATGTTAAAGATTAATTAATATGAATTCTAGGGTGAAATACAAAAAATTGCCTTTGACAGAGGATACAGGAACATTTCAAAAGGAAAGGAAAATAACCCTTGACAGATTAAAGAGCACAGTACTGTGCTTTGCCTTCCTTAAACTGCCCTTTAGCAGATTGATATGTTACAACCATTTGAGAAGACAGACCAGTCCATGTGACAGAAACGACATATCTGAGTGAATCTGGTTTGACTTTAACAGAGAAGGAAAGGGAAGTGTTTATTTCCCTTGTCAGTAGCCTGACAGAAATAGACAACTATTGGCATATGGCTTACCTTATATGAGCTTCATTAACACAAAAATCAAGTGGGAAAATTACAAAACAGATGCCACAGCAGAACGGAGTTCAAGAGAGTGGCCTCTCCTCTGTATCAGTTCAATCTCTCTCTCCCCCCCATCCCCTCAAGCAACTTTGACTTACATGATGCTGTTCCTTTCCTAAAGCTCGCTGGTTCGAGTCAAGTTAGTCACTCTTTCCATTGGCCCTTTTCAGACTGCGCTATTGTTGCTGTTGTGTGCATTGAAATGTTGATCAAATTAAAAGTCACAGGGCTTGGAATGATCTGTCCAGAATTTTCCTGCATCTGAAAAATTACACAGCTAAATATCAGTACTTTCATCCTACATCCCTACTGATACACACAGGTGGTGTGCAGAGGAAAGATATCATTTTAATAACGGAGCTATTTGTTTCAGCCAGGACCTTCATTAATAACAGAAACATCAAGTGAAGATAGATGACTGCTTGGTCTCTTTGTCTTTCTAGCATAGCAAATAATAAGCTCACATCACAAATAATAACCATCAAATACTATTTCCAAATCTATTAAAAGTCTAATGTACAGACATCTCTGTGTTTCCTACTAATTGAAATTTGTGGGTCTTTTTTTTCAAAATAATTTATAGTAAAGGATATGTTTTAGAAAAACTATCTAACTTTACTTTAAATAAGAACTATCCCTACACATTGCCTGTAAATGTACAACGCAATGTCAAAGTGATTGTCAGCATTGTGTAATAGAGGGACAATTGCCATAGAAATCTTAGTTATGGAACAACAAATTCAGGGCAGATGAAGTTCTTGCAGCACACGATCATTTAAAACTGATAACTTAATCTTGAAAAGCCATCTACAATCTATTCACCACCTGATTATTGTGCAATACTTTCCATCCGTCCATTTGTTTTATCAGAAATAAATCTGTCACATTCTGTGGAGTGAGATCAATCTAATTTGCTGGCTATCTCATGACTGTGACAAAGCTCTGATTTGTTCTAAAGGTGAAAAAATATGGTATTTATTTAATTACAGTTAAGGAAAACATACTGCTTATAAAACAAAGCAAGCTGGTGATACCAAGGTAGGGACTTGACTTTACAGTGAAATGAAAGTCATAAAAAGATGGAAAACTTTATAAAACAAAGGAAGATATTGCACTCTCTTCTTTCCAGACACTGAATTCTTGATGACAATACGTATTGTATTCATTGATGTAGAAGTTTACATAGCTAACCATCTATAAACAAGAAATATGTATCTTATTCTCATAGCAGAAGCATAGGGAATAGTTGCTGGTTTCTTTTCACTTGATCAGTGCTCGCTGACTTGTGCAGGTGATGACGTCATGAACTCCTGTTGAAACGCATGCCAGCTTGCCATGGGATACACTTCACTGAAAGATAATCTTACTGAAGAAGTAATCAGGAAAGCTATTTTCCTAGATGAAAAGGTGAGTTAAGGTCTAAATGTCACCTGTGCCTTTGAAAATCATGCTTAGCTGGAAAGTTCCCTTTAGTTTTGAACAGTTAAACATATGCAGCAAATCCCGTTCTGTAGGGCAGAGACCTATTTAAAGCATACCCACAGCAGAAGGGCACCTAACATATGAGAGGGGATTTGAGTAAGCACAAAGTGTTCTATTTGCCTCCAGGATAGTGGAGTGAATTCCTATATAAAAATATTTCTATGAAGTGTTGAATTCCCAATACATATTATAAAGTTCATACATAAACATTCTATGGGGCCCACTTTGTTGAACTCCCAGTACAAGTAGAAAAGTGGGCTCAGATTGTTTTTATGTCAATAATCCCAGGGTTTGTTCCCTTTGCTTTTCCCTGAATATTAACCGAAGAGGTTAGTGGTGAGATCAGGGAGGGGACAGAGGTTGCTGCAAACAAAATGGCCACTTAAAGAAACCAGCTAAGTCATCTTCCCAAAGTTAATCCACCAACAACTACAAAAGGGTCAGGAAGATGAAAAGGAAACACAAGCATCCTCTAACTCCCAAATTATGATTCTGTGATTCTGTTCTGTGTGCTTTAAATTGACATACTTGATGTAATGAGGCTTATTAGTAAATAAAGGTTTGGATCCCTGTTTTTCTAGAGATTTCAGAACTAACATCAGCATCGTAGGGGTTAGTTGAAAGGCAGAAGAGGGAGGAAAGTGGTAGAGGGGAAGAAAAGATATGTGCAAGAACAGGGAAAAGATTTACCCAAGTTATAAAGCTCCAAAGAGACCACAGGCTTCTTTATTGACCGTCTGCTGGTCTACTTGCTGATCGAGGCCAAAACTCATTCACAAAAACTTAGCCTTCTTTTTAAATCCCACGAGATGTACGAACCAAAATTTCTATGTAAATGTTAAGTTATTTGTTGAGGTCTCTCCTTATGCAAGAAGTTTCATGCAAGAAATGCTATTCTTTTTCCACAAAAAAAAAAAAAAAAAAAAAAAAGCCTTAAAGAATGTCTGTGGGACAGAGAGACAGTGGTGAGATTAAGAGCCAAATGCAGATCACTATCTCCAGCTCAACTGAGGAGCACTATGAAAACAACCCTGAAAGCTTTCCTCCATTAAGAGGATATAGAGAAAAAGACTGGTGAGAGTATGAGGAAGAGTCGGCTTAGGGGGTGGATTAAATGTAAGTCTTGTGCGACCCCTGAGCTCATTAACTATAAAGTTTACTGTAGAACACTTTAGATGCTTACTTTCTGGTAACAGGATTGTACTTAGAGACTGGGGAATAATATCGCTAGCTATTATTAAAGGAGTTACAGAGAGATTCTGGTTCAAACACAGAATAAGGCAGGAGTAATTGGCAACAGATTGCCTGAAATAGTCAATAAATATTGTTCCATCTAACTCTTCATACTACAACAAAGAAGAGTCTCTCCCTAGAGAAATGTCATTGTAGGTTTCCTTCTCTCATAAAATAAGCTTTTATAACTCATCTAATTTAAGCAACATTAAAAAATAAGAACAAGCACAAAAGTAATCATCCTCTTCTATGCTATGAGTATCACATAATAATGCATTTCTTCCATGATATTACATATGGAAACTATCAATTCAAGAGAAAACTTTTTCTCTGAAAAATTTAAAGTCATTGTCCCAATGTTTTATGTTGCTTATATGTACATACTTCTAAACAAGATTCTTATTTTCAAGATAAAACTCGCCAGGTTATCTGAAGATGTTTCACTCTGCCTTGTGAAGGAGTTTGTTTTTCATACGTATCATAACATATCAGAGCTTTTAATTTATTTTACTCTTTCCCTTATGTTTGATGCTAATGACCTCTGAATTTTGTTAAATGCACAGAATTTTTAACTGTCCCATTAAGTCATGATGAGGTTTACAATAGCTGAGACATCTGGCCTGGATGTGGTATATATGAAGGATAGTCACCTCACAAATCAGCAGTCTGTAGTGCTTGAGAGAGATTAGTCAGGAAGGTTGCTTTAAAGTCTTCTCCTTGGATAAAGAGATCAGGCACTCTTCCCAGATGTAAAATGGTTCTGTCTCTTCTGGAGAATATACTAAAAGGTGACTATGAGGGAGGACTGGGTGGCCCAGGAGGTATGGTAGCAGACTGTGAAGCAATTCACCTTTAAGCCATTTGTTGCAAACTACTAATGGCCTGTAAGATTTTATGCAAATCCAATGAAATAATTGTTAAATACACCATTGAGTCCTACTGCATTTGTGGAGTCTCTACCATAGCTGTTAACCTTAGAAGTCAGGAATAAAGTACATTAGAAATGACAATGTACAATGTACAGCACCTGTTATAAACCTTCAGGGTCAGATCCTGATGACATTTTGTACCCCTGCCTTCTCTGACAATTTGTATTAAAATTGAGCATGACAAAAAGGGAGGAAGCTTCCATGTATGGAAGTATCCTCAATGTATCCTATACCACCCCCTCACTTAGAAGAACAGAGATTTGCTTCATGAGATTAAGCAAACAACACAGTAGCAACAGTCATTTATTGTTCAAAAACACAAGGAGAGAGGTAGTACCCTCAGCAAGTTTGCTGATGATACGAAAGTGTGAGGGGTGGCTGACACACCAGAAGGCCATGCCGCCATACAGAGAGACCTAGACAGGCTGGAGAGTCAGGCGGAAAGGAACCTTATGAAATTCAACAAGGGCAAGTGTAGGGTGCTGCACCTGGGGAGGAATAACCCCACGCACCAGTACAGGTTGGGGGCTGACCTGCTGGAGGGCAACTCTGCAGAGAGGGACCTGGGAGTCCTGGTGGACAACAGGATGACCATGAGTCAGCAATGTGCCCTCATGGGCAAAAAGGCCAATGGCATCCTGGGGTGCATCAAGAAGAGTGTGACAAGCAGATCAAGGGAGGTCATCCTCCCCCTCTGCTCTGCCCTGGTGACGCTGCATCTGGAGTACTGTGTCCAGTTCTGGGCTCCCCCATCCAAGAAGGACAGGGAACTGCTGGAGAGGGTGCAGCAAAGGGCTACGAAGATGATTAGGGGACTGGAACACCTCTCTTATGAAGAAAGGCTGAGGGATTTGGGACTTTTCAGTCTGGAAAAAAAGAAGGCTGAGGGGGTACCTTATCAATGCTTATAAATACATAAAGGGTGGGTGTCAGGAGGATGGGGCCAGGCTCTTTTCAGTGGTGCCCAGTGACAGGACAAGAGGTAACGGCACAAACTTGAACATAGGAAGTTCCATCTCAACATGAGGAGGAACTTCTTTACCCTGAGGGTGGCAGAGCACTGGAACAGGCTGCCCAGAGAGGTGGTGGAGTCTCCATCTCTGGAGACATTCAAAACCCGCCTGGACACGTTCCTGTGCAACCTGCTCCGGGTGAACCTGCTCTGGCAAGGGGTTGGACTAGATGATCTCCAGAGGTCCCTTCCAACCCCTATCATTCTGTGATTCTGTGATTTTGTAGGTGTCCAGCTCTATTTACATTCAGAAAATGTGGTGGCCCACCTCAGCTTGGAAAGGTGAAATTGTTAGAGTGTCAGAAGTCTGCAACAGTCATGGAGCCACAAACTAGTTTAGCTGAGGACAGGCCACAGGAATTACAAAGAGAGGAGGTTAGTTTCTCTGACTTGGTGTGTTGGGTCTTGTATTGGAAGCAGGGGAGCTGCTGCTGGGTAGTTTATTTATTTCACCCTAGACAGCCAAAACAAGTTTTAAATCAAAACCAAATTCCAGAACTAGGGAAGGACCAGAATATAGAATTCACCACTTCTTCTCACTCTCTCTTCTGTTCATGAAATGAGCATTCCATTTATCTATTTGTTTGTTGGTGTACAGCAGATAGCCCACTTAAATGGCTGGAGACAAGGCTGTTCTCTCGTTGCCTTCGTAGCACTACACTTAAGGCATTTTTCCAGGATGTGGGTTTGAATGCATTCAAGCTACTGTCAGATAGACCCAAGCCTCCTATTTCTGGCTTAGTGTGCTCAGCAGTATTTTAGATAATTATCTAAAGGTAATGGCCACTATAACCCCTTTTAAAAAGAATTAATCCTGCTCATATAGGTACCTAGATTGGGTACTAACTTGACAGTAATGGAGGCACCTACCATGCCACTATGCTTTAGAGGTTTAGGCTTGACAGGTGTGGGAGTTGCCTCCTACAGAAATACTTCTACACTCAGTGTTTCTTGCTGAATGACTTTAAATGACTTTCTACTCTGTGTGAGGTTTTTGAAGAACATTTTTCAGAGGTACCTATGTCTACATGCTCTTTATGTTGGGTGCCATCTATCTTCTTACCTTCTGCAAAGTGGGCTGGAGTCTTCTGAGAATGTGTCTTTAGCTTTGTAAAAGAGCACTGTGGTGTGGGAGGAGACCATTTCGTAGGAGATATGGAATCTGTAGGGTCCTGTAAGGTAGAGATGCATCCTATTCTTAAAGAAGAATTGCTAAATAACACAACAGTTTCAAGAACACAGAATTGCTCCAAATGGTAAGGCTATACTTGCAAAATTCCTAAAGCAGGTGATATTTACAGAGTTTTGCTTTTATTAGGCCTGTGCTATGAATAGCCTTATAAAACTGGGCCAGTCATTCTACCGCATTTTAGAAACAATTTTTTATATGCATCTTAATTATTAAGACTTCATTGGTGGATTTATCTCACTTTTAAAAAGAATATATGACAAATGGGTTAAATATTCAATCAGCTGGAGAGAACTTAAGTATACTGGGAATAATGAAATAACTGTAAAGACTGGGGGGAAATGGGATTGAGCCAGAACAAACATGCCTTCTCCACAATTTTTCTCTTGTTTTGGTGAAACTGAAACTGATGCATAGGACAAATGTCACTCCAGCCATCTTGGATTTTTTTAGGTCTTCTCTCTCCCTATAAAACTGGAGCCAGAGATCTTCAGGGAATGGAATTATCACACACTTGGTGGTTTTGCCTCAGTCTCCAAGTATTTTGTAAATGAGCGCATGTTTATATCTCAGAAATAACTAAAGAGGCTCTAGTAAAGCATCTTAGTATTTATTAATTGGCTATTTTCTCCAAAGGTCATTTATCTTCTTATTAAAATGAAATCAAATGAACTGTTGCTGTTGGCAGCTCAGTGTGGAATAATGCAGTTCTAAGATGAATTAAAAGATATCTTCTGTGGATGACAAATGTGCTTAGAAAAAGCAAAACAGAAGTCCGAAGACCTTTCCATGGAAAAAGTAGTTTAAGGTCAGTTTGGGTAGCTGTATAACAATATCATTTATTACATCCCTTCTAATCCTACCAAGTTTTTGTAATGAGGCAATCTGACTAATTTTAATCGACTCTACATTTCTACAAGTTGGGTGGTATGTTTATGCGTTGTGATTCACGGAACAAGGTTGTTTGAGATGGATGTGCTTAATGGTATTCTGTTTTGGGGACTCAGACTCTGGGCTGGCCTGGTTTGGTTTTGTTTCTGTCACAGGATTATTGAGACTAGTAGTGGGTAGCTTGGGTCTACTGTATAAGGGGAGCTGGCTGCCAGTACTGTTGTACTTGAAGCTTACCCAAAATAGATTCTGACTGATAAGGAAAGAAAAAGTAATAACAGAGAGTTTTATGCGAGGAAGCCAATTTTACTGATTCTAGTTTTGGAGGTTTTTACTTGACTGATTTGAACATAGTAATTAAGGATCAGCCAGCTCTTGGCTATTCCCACTTCCTGAGGATAAGTGTAACCAACTATGACTTCTGACTGCAAACCTTAGTCACTCAAAAGAACAGATATAAAAATACAGGGAATTCAGGAAAAAAAAAAGTATTACAGGAGATATAGAAAAATGGAGGGAATACTGAAATTTTTCAGAGACCGGAGAGCAGGACCTGGAATGAACAAGACTGTCCAGATGGTGTCTATTCTAAGAAATCACATTTTTCCTGTTTAATACCATTAGTTTATTTGCATTTATTTTGTGGCTTATGCCTCCAAAGTGTGCCTGGAATGATCCATTGCACTGTATGGTTTAGCTGTCTTTGGAAAAAATTAGAATCAAGATGCCATGATTTTTCTGCTAATAATGACGCCTTTTCAAGCTGGCCCATTATTACTGTAGTCTTCTGCCAGGCTGCATTCTTTCAGACTGCAGACACCCAGTTTATACGAGTTATACAAGTTGAGCTTATGCAAGCAGTGACAATTAAAGATTTTCCTTGGCCTAAAGCGTTGCTTAAAGGGTATGGGTAAATATTTGGCATTACAATATCACGCCTGAGATCCTGCATACCAGCAATTTACGACAAAACACCTGCATGAATGAGGTGAAAGAAATTCAGCATGCTGGATTATTGCCTGAGTTACTAAACTTGAGTAGCTTCACACGGCCGCACAAGAAAGTTGACAGGCTAAAAATATAATCATTTCCAGTCATTGTGATTCATGGAAAATAGGTTCTATTGAAAAACCTGCTGTGTGGTTTTATTTTTGTTTTTTAAACAAGATCACAAGTCTGTCTGATAAAGGATACTGTTTTGATATTCTATTCCTAAATTTCTCCAAGTGAAATGACTGCATTTCACATGACATTTTGATTAAAATAGTTGTATCAGATGAACATAATGGGGCACACATTCATACCCTGCTCTAGGAATGGAGAACCATGCTCTTGTTTCCCCTCCCTCACTGTCCCTTTCCCCTGCCTTACAACTAGGGAGCCATGTGCCAGGTGAAACTCATTGAGCAAAACTGTAATGTACTGATTAGCTGCTGCCAGGATCTCTGCTCTGGGCACTGGGAAAAAAGATAGACACGTGGTGCAAAAAGTAGAGAAATCTGCAATATTGTCAAAGAAATGCTGAGTTGTGAACTCATAGTTCACAGGTTAAGCATGTTCATCATGTTGAGCTCTTCAGCCATTGGAACTAGGATTCAGTTTTCTTTTCCTCTGTAAACAAAAGCTTCCAAGCTTTAATTTGGCACATATTTTACAGGGGTTTAAATAAAATGTGAGAGTCAGCTGTTTATGGCCTTCACAGATCACTTAATGTATAGTGCCTGAGGCTTAGTCATGATGTCATGTGTTCTTTTCACCTTTTTTCTTAAGTTGTGTGCTTGTAAAATATCAAACCAAAAGAAAGAGAAGGATTAGCCTAAGACATGGAAAGGCTGCAATCCCCTTATATCTGAATCAGACACATCTATTGATGGGACTCTGCACTACATCAGTTCTTCGAGACCTGAAATTCAAAGTTTGATGGAAACAGACAAACCCAGTTGAGTCATCTGCAAGACATTGCTGAGCAGCAGAATTATGCAGTTCGCCATGCAACGTGGGGTAAATCTGATGCAAAGAAAGGAGATGCTGAGTAACAGTCACTTAAATAAATGACTATCTCATAATTTTTACCACCACTTTGCTTCAGGTAGTCATTTGCACAGAGCTTTCTAAATTAGTCACTTTGTTTGCCATTATGAATTATATCAGCCTGTAGAAGTAAAATAAGCAATTCTCCTTGTCTGCTCTGGATCAACAGCGTGCCACTCTACACATGTGAAACTTTAATTTTCATCATCCCTTCTCATTGTTCCACCAAAACTGGATCAGCGGACTGGGATAGCCTGGCAGTGCTCACTGAGAACCATGTCGCTGTTGGGCACATCCATAAAATGGTGTACTGAAAATGGATGATGGAAGAGGAGAAATCACTATTGCACCTCACTGAGGGTATTGCTTGGAGAAAGGATTAGCTCTCCTAAACCTTTCTTTCCGAATTGTGAATAAAATGCAGGTGCTCAGAATACTCAAACACTTCTAAGTGTAGGAAGCAGGTTCTTTCTATGCCACAAAACCAACCAACCAGCCAAACAACCAACCAAAAAAACAGAAATAAAGCTGTTACTGCCTGTGGGTACAAGAGATAGTACTTTTACACAGAAGGATCCCAAATGATAAGAGCAATGTTTGATGGATTGGCTCTAAAACCCAAGCAGCATAGTTAAATCTGTATGTATATAAAACATATACACGTGCATTCATACAAACACAGATTTCCACCTATGCTCCAAACAAAGTCTGAGTGACGTTTTGTTGAAGAAGACACCTCATGCTTTTCTTATGTTGGTCTGTATTTGAAGAAGTTCTGTGTGTGCAAAAAATGCACTGCGTATTTTGTATGTATGGATGTATGGATGTACTTGCATTTGTACGGAAGGATGGATGAATGGAGATTATAGCACCTACTTCTGAATTTCTGAATCTGAACACAGTAATTTGTTGTAATATCAGTGGAGCTGACCCAATAATACTGAAGGAAAACCAGATCTCTAGATGTTGTAATGAACTTCTGATCATTAAATGGAAGCATTCCTTCCTTTGTTATTAAAACAGTAAACTCAGTCTTGGGAAGCAGAACAGCAATATGGAATTCCTCTCTTCAGCAGCCAGCAGATGACTCTCTTTTGCCTACTCACTGATAGCACTGGGACCTCCTATCCTACATTGCAAGATGTGAGTAATTGCAAGAATTTCTTCCTTAAAGGGTTGACATTGCTTTTTTATACTTGAAACAATACTGTTTCAGGGATCTGTCCCTAGGATTCATTCTGCTATTGTTGACTTTGGAGTTGACTCAGACCTATGGAGTCTTTACTTTAATTTTCCTTCCCTGTGCCTATTGTTCAGTCTTTTGCAGTTCCCCACTGGAAGTCTAATTAATGAACTCCCAATTGATTCCATTGTTTTCTTGATTTTAGACTAAATATTGTCAACCATTTGATTTCAGCCACTTCTGTATTGCCCTCAGTATCTTTGTCTACATTGGAATTCCTCAGTGTCCAGGAGACTAAATTATTTCATGCCAGGGAGAGAAAGCAGACGTTGTCCAAATTCCACCAGTGCCCAAGATCTGATTAGGTGAGAAACAGATAAACCAGCGAGCAATCCATGCTTAGCAGTGCAGAGGAAGGCAAAAAGCCTCCAGTGTCCTTGCCAATCTGACCTGGCAATGAGTTCCTTCCCAGTTGCAAATCTGGCAATCTAAGTTTGAATATGTGTGCAAAAGGTGTTGGCCAGGTGTCCCAGGGAAAGAAGTCTTTGCATTACCTTAGACTAGCTGCCAATTAAGTGTTGAAAAAGATGAAAAAAACCTTATCATCTGTTGATCATGGCACTTACGATAAACACTTGAGAAAATGTATCTTCTCTAACCTTACCAGTCAATGAACTGAAACCATAAAGGTTGAGACTTCATTAACTTACAGTTACCAGGAGGAATGACTCCTCCATGAAAGAAGGGTTAAAATGTGGGATTTAGTGAATCCAAGCTCAAATATGGCTGTGCAGACCACCTGCCTACACTCATGAGCTGCAAAACTTCTCACAAAACATTGAGGAAAGCACGTTTAAGAAAGATTTATAGAATAATAAAAACTCCAAGAACTGGTGACTTCATCACTTCTCTTTCTATTCAAATTTAAATTATGCTCACTGTCTTTTATATTCTAGTTAAATTAAAATCTTACTCAGCATCCTACTATTAGATCTATGCTTCTTTTTAAAGCCAGAATGAACACCCCAACCTTTCCGTAACAGATGTGCAAGGACCTACATGCAGGATTCGGATTATCTCTTAACTTTCTCTTTTATGATCTAGATGTACTGTATATCATATCATAATGACTGTTTTCTAGTTTCTCTATCTTTTTTATGTTGTTCTTCCCCGTCCCCCCGCCCCAGCTCTTCAACATTTCCATATTTACTTTAAGTTTGGGTACCAGGACTAGAAATGGCACAATAACCGAATTTCGATTGTACCAATGTTATGTCAAGAATTTTCTGTTTCTATTGCACATTTTTCTCTTTAACTAACCAAAACTCAATTAGTCCTTTATATCGCCACATTGGGATGACACTCTCATTGATGACAGCACATGGCCTTCTCTAAATCAGTGGTTTCCAACTCACATTCTCCTTCTTTGTAGATATAAACTGTGGACTTCAAGCATGTTGTCTTGCATTGGTACCAATGAAGTATATCTTAATGAACTGTTTCTTTCTGGAGCTATTCCATTTTTTCAGAGGTGAGAAAGGCAATTGGGAGGAGGTTTTTTTTTTTTCCCTTTTTTTCATGAAAAGATTGATTTGGTTTAATCCTGATACAGACAGGAACAATCTGAAAAACTTGTTTCATTTGAAAACAGTTTCCCAATTTATTATAAATCAGTTTCACTCAGTTCTTCTGCCCAGAAATTGAACTATTCCAAACCACTAAGTATTTTTCAAAATTTTGGCCAGTGATTATGCCTTTGATCTGAGGCTGTGCACCAAAAGATTTAGGTCAGATGAAAAAAGCCCATGATATGTAAAACCTTGTAGAATATCTGAGGAAAGGACAAAAACCTGGCCAAAAGTTCAGTGGGACCATTTTTTCTCCATTAGACCTTCAGGACTCTCACTTCATTTTGAGTGGGAATCCTACTGAATGGGAGGCCCCAACATCTACCAGTGGCACATCTCTGGTGTCTCGCCTTTCCTAACACCTGCTCATGGAAGAACGTTCTCAAGCGGGGATGCAGGGAGGGAAAGAAGAAGCCCTAGGTTTGCTCCCTCTTAATTCTCAAGTTCAAATCCCGATTGTATCTGTCCTTTTCAAACTGCATTCTCCAGTTTTTGGAGAAGCAGTTGCTGCTTTTATTAACAGGGGGATTGGTGGTAATCTAATCTGATTTTTTTGTTTTACATCCTTCCTCTTTTGTTGCTAATACCTCTTTGGACCACCCAATGTAACTCAGCTATCTTTCCTTGGTGTTTATGCACTGAGGATCCTTGCAAACATTGTCCCTATTAGTCATTGCTTGGCCCAGCTGCAACTGGCATATTGAGGTTTTTGAAGTATTTTTTTAACTTGCAGCCAGTTTCTTTAGACTTTCAGGCATGAGACCAAAGATAGAATGACTTCAGACACTAAAGCAGAGTAATAATTAGCCTGATATATGCTTCTTAATTAGGATAATTGTAATTGGCAAGAAGACTTGGGTTCTCATGACACAGGGGTTAATGATATATATAAATTATGGTGACACTATCCCATTAGTTGGACTCCCAAAGCCATCACTGTGGAGGGCATATGCAGCAGAGCTATAATTCTTTCTATGGTCAAACTGTATGGAGGAGTTCTAGGATCTCACTAACCTGCAAGAGCCTGGGTGGCCAAAAATCATCATTTGGGTGGCCCGCTGAGCGGAATTTCTCATTCTGAATAGTCATGGTGTTTTTAGACTGGCAATGTAAATGAACACAAAAGTCCACGCTCCCTAGGTGGGAGCAAGGCACAGAAGACTGGGACACGATGCAACTGAAGACATATTACTCCTTCAGGATTTACAAATTTCCAATTTAGTACATTGTCTACTTCTAATCCTGAATGCAGATGGCGTCAAAAATAGTTGTGCTTAAATTAGAACTAAGACAAGATGTACAAGCTGAGTTACGGCTCCTGCAGTCATCCTCCATTCAGGGTTGCAGACAAACAGAACTAAACGCATGTGGTTCTATTTCTGCCTCTTCTCTTTGCTAGCTGAAACCCACATTTGAATCACAGTGTGCTTGTGATGTTCTGCTAATAATATATCATCATTCACAGTGCCATTTATGCACTTACTTTGTTTAAATCTCGGTGTTCTTTAAGGAATTACATTAACAATGGGGCTTTTTGATAGTTCATTTTAAAGTTCAGAGAAATAAGGTCCTGCTGAATGTGGTCTGTTCATGTGTTTACAGATGGGCTGGCAGATATGGTAAGCATTTTGATGAGAACTGAAATCTTCTGGTAGCCAAGTGGCTGATTTGCAAGTTATCGGTACAATTTGGATCAGACCCTTAGTGAGAGAGGTGTGTGCTATGGTGGTTCTTAATGGTACCACAAGACACAGACGTGCTCCTGGAAGGATCAAGCATGGAGGCATCAGAGCTGGTGTTTTGTGCAGAATGGAAATAAGACAACAAGAGATTATACAGATAGCAAGAAGATATTTTTCCACAAATAAATTATATAATCTGAATACATATATGAAAATGTCTTATTTAACCTAATCTTGAAAGGTACAGAGCATTCTGATGTTGTAAAAAGGCAAAATACGCCTGGCACTTTTTTTTTCAAAATAGTTTTTAATTGCTGTTGAAAGTAGGAGTACGTTGTTATAAATATATTCAGTTCCTTCTACATATTTTGCTTTTTCCAGAAAAAGTGGCTTCCCTTAATTTATGAAAGTCAAGGCTCCACAGACAACCTCTTTCCTTGGACAATTTGGATCTCTTGGTGTACCACATATCTTCATAGGACAAAAATCAGTGACAAATTAAAACTGACAGGCATCATTTTTCTGTTAAGAACAACTTTTCCTTTGTGCTTACTCCAGAGCAAACTAAGCAGTATGCTAGATTTTTTTGTTTTTATTGTACTGTTTTTCAAAAGCTGTGAATTTTCAGAATAATTGTATGTGGTGCAGTTCTCATTGCAGCAAACCAAAAGATCTGTGAAAAATAAAAAAAAAAAAAAAAAAAAAAGAAAGCCAACTTACTTAAAATTAAGTTCCTATGACTGTGTGGGGTCTTTGAAGGGATTTTAAAATGGCAACATGACTGCGTTTCTATGACTGTATATAGGCATTGGCTCTGATTCCCACATCCAAAATTCCACCTAATTCTCTGTGCCTCGTGTTTTCTATTGGCAGGGCACCTCCTGCGGCCCAGACTCAGTCAACAGGAAACACTAGGGAAAAGGGCTTGGATGGATTTAAGATGCCTGAATCTGGAATCTAGGTTTTTGGAAATTCTTGGCCCACATCACCTGACTTTCCATCACAGGTCCTGAATGGAAAACCATTAAATTCTGTCTCTCCCAGTCCTGCCTTCTATACCCTCTTCCTCTTTAAGCAATTTTCTTGCTTCAGAGGAAGGGCAGCAAGCTGGAGGGCAGTGATTAATATAACAGCACATATAAATGGTGGTTGAGAACATAACAATAGCTTTGCTGCTGTTATCATGAGACTGAGCCAATTAAATGCCATATTTTAGTATAAACCTTTGCCAGTATTATATTTGCTTTATTAAAGTTTCCAACAAGCCTTTAATGTTGTTACAACAGGATATTACTTTTTCTTCAGATAAAATGTAAATGTTCTGCTAAAAAGGAGTAAAAACATGCTATAAGGTCATATGTTAAACAATTTCTGCATACTTCCAAGCACTATAAGTTAATCTTATCTTAGCATAGTAGGGGCACAGGTTCGCTATGGAGCAGGATGTGAAATGTTTATATAAACCACAGTTAAAAGAATTTCTAGGCTCAGTTCAAGAGTTTACACTTTCAAAGTCATTCCACCAGTGCATTCATCATGATCCACACAATTGCTTTGTCTGAGTCCTTTAATTCTTCCACCCCTCTGACTGTGTATTTAAAAGCCTATCACGGGATTCCTAAACAGACAAGTTCAACTAGGTGTTGTAATTGCATCTCTTCACTTAGAAAGCAATCTGCAATCAGCTGAGCTTTTGCTTCAAAATGTTGTAAACTACAGACTCATATAACGGGAAGGGAACTAGTGAAGCTGTCTGTAATGTATATTATCAGTGAAAAAAAATAATACATCCCAGGAGTTATGTCTTCATCCAAGCAGGAGTAACAAAGATGGCACCCTGATCCAAAGACATCTTTAAGCCTGTCTGGGTAATAACCTCACACAGACTGTGCTCTTCCAATATCTAGCATTAGCATTTAAGCTAATAAATGTTGATGCTCTTATTGTGCCAAAATATTTTTTTTCTAATGGTCTTCAGGACCAAAGAGCTTGGACACCCCAGCCCTGATGCCTGGAAGCTGGGAGAGTAGGAGCGACACCTCCCCTCTTGCAGCATTTACGTTGATGTGTTTGGTTTGTGTGGCAAGGTTTTGGTAATGGAGGGGCTGCAGGGATTGCTTCTGTGAGAAGATGTCAGAAGCTGCCCCTGTGTCTAACAGACCCAGTTCCAGCTGGCTCCAAGGTGTACCTGCTGTTGGCCAAACTGAGCCAATCAGCGATGTTGGTAGCACCTCTGTGATAACATATTTAAGAAAGGTTAAAAACTGCTGTGCAAGAGCAGATGGGAGAGAAGAGTGACAATATACGAAGAAACAGCCTCCACAGGAGGAGTGGAGGAGGTGCTCCAGATGTCAGAACAGAGATTCCCCTGGGCGCATGGTCAAGACCATGATGTGGCAGGCTGTCCTCCTGCAGTCCATGGAGGTCCACAATGGAGCAGATATCAACCTGCAGCCCATGGAGTACCTCGCATCAGAGCATGTGGATGTGCCTTGAAGGAAGCTGCAGCACATGGAACGCCCATGCAGATGCAGGCTCCTGGCAGGAGCTGCAGTCCATGGAGAGGAGCCAAAGATGAGGCATGTTTTCTGGCAGGACCTGTAGCCCTGCAAGGGACCCACACTGGAGCAATCTTTTCCTGAAGAATTGCACCCTGTGGAAAGGAACCATGCTGGAGCAGTTCATGATGAATTGCAGCCCATGGGAAGGACTCATGTTGAAGTTTGTGAAGGTCTGTTTCCTGTCCGTGGGACCCCACACTGGAGCAGCAGGAGGAAGGTGTGGCTGAGACTACGTGTAATGAACTGACTCCAACTTCCATTCTGGGACAGCGACGGGGGCTGCTAAAGAGCAGTGAGGTCACAGGCAGTCACAGCTGCTCCATGGTGACATCACAGCTGTCGCTGGGGCTGCCTCCCAAACACCACTCAGCGAGGATGGCAAGCATCCCAAGGGGGAAAGCCCTGCTTCACAGGATGTTGGTCATCTTCATGTGGGTTTGCCTTGTTCTGGGTCACGGGTTTCACCTCAGGCTCATCAGGTCCTGTGATGAGAGTCTGATGCCCCCAAGCACAAGGGCCCAGCAATGGGCAGCCCAGAAATGCAGATGTGGAACCCTGGTGACCTCCTTGGAGCAAACAGAGCACACTGACTCGGTTCCTCTGAAGGCTGTCAGGGGAGAAGGAGTCCCCCTGTATCACTGATGGGAAAGCCCCAGAGATGACAGAATGGTTGAGGTTGCCAAGCCCCTTGATCAAGCAGGGTCACCTAATGCCACTTGCCCAGAACCATGTCTAAACAGTTTCTGAAGATCTCCAAGGACGGTGACTCCACACCCTCTCTTGGAAACCTGTGCCAGTGCTCAGTCACCCTCACAGTAAAAAAATGTTTCCTGATGTTCAGATGGAACCTCCCGTGTTTCAGTTTGTGCCCCTTGCCTTTTGTCCTGCCAGTGGACACCACTGAAAAAAGCCTGGCTCTGTCATCTTTGCACCCTCCTTTCAGATGTTTGTACACCACCATGTGATTCTCCCTGAGCTTTCTTTCCTGTAGGCTGAACAGTTCCACCTCGTTCAGCCTTTCCTCATACAGGAGGAGCTTCAGCCCCTTAATCATCTTTGTGGCCCTTTGCTGGACTTGATCTCCAGTAGCTCCATCTCTCTCTTGTACTGGGGAGCACAGCACTGGGCCCAGCACTCTGGAGTTGGGCCCAGTGCTGAGTAGAGAAGGATCACCTCTCTTGCCCTGCTGGCAACACTCCTCCTAATGCAGCCCAAGATACCACTGGCGTTCTTCACTACAAAGGCACAGTGCTGGCCCACAGTGCCCACTTTCTAATTGGGTGCCCAAAGGACAGAAGTCATGGAAGACCTGAATCCACAAAGTGTCGAACTGCTTTAATCCTCACACAATATATTTGCTGTTCTTCAGTTCATCCCATTGTATTTAAGACTGCCTGAAATATCCAGGGATTAACACACACAGAAGGATGATTTCAGTGTGTGTGCGTGCACCTTCCTCCCAGGTGCTGTTTGATTTGCATTATCTCTGGGAGCAGGAGATTTCCCCCAGCCAGAAAGATGCAATTCCTAAAATAATTTTAAGGCTTCTTAAACTAAATCAGAGCAGCAATATGTTTTGAATTTTTAGACTTCTTGTTTAGTCACAGTGTTCACAAATACAAATTCTTTTCCTGGCTGGTGCAAAATAAAAGCTTAGGGATCATAAATATCTGAAGTGGTGCTTGACTGAAGGTTTACTAAGGTTAAAAATATGTGTAAACAATTTAGGAGTCTGAAACAGAGTCTCAGAAAGGCTTGAGGCACCAAGGCCTGGCTTTCCAAAGGTAGTTCAAGCTGGGGCCTAGAAATACTGAGAAGCTAATAACAGTCTATAGCTACTAATTATAATTAAAAGCAATACCTGCTGTGACCCAAGTCTTCCTGGCTTTCACTATGCCTTGGGTCTCCTAGGCAAGCTCTAACAGCTCTGACTATACTAGCTGTGCAAGGGCGTAGCTCCATCCCTCTCTGCTCAAACTTATCTCCTCTTGGTAGCTATGGTGGAAAGCGAGATTTATACAATTCGTGTTCACTTAGCCTGACAATTTAGGTGGGTTTTTTACAACTGCAAGAGTCTGTGAATTGTGGCAGTGATACATAGGTAGACACTTCTTCTGACTCTGCTGCAGAGGGAGTAATCTGCAGTACCGCACTGCAGCAGAGAAGGTGGTGGTGGAGGTGGTCCTATCTCAAATTCTAACTGGCCTTTGGTTTGTTGCCCTCCAATTCCTGAAACAGTTCAGGACAGCTACATTCCTTTGCCAGTAGATTTCCATGGGAGTGAGGTGTGTACACAGGAGCTGGTGATTAACACCTCTGAAAAACTCACTTTGGTGTAATCTTGCAAATTTTCTTCATCTCCTGGCATAGGCTCAGCTGCACCTCTGTAACCATCTTCCTCAGTGACAGTCATCTCTCTGGGGAAAAAAAGACCATACACAGGTAAAAATGGAAGACAATTAAAGTGGAAGGCTTAAAAAATAACACTATAGTGATTTCAACAAGTCCACCTGCACAGAGATGTTTGCAGGACTGGAGCTGAGGTGCTAAAAGTGCAAAACCAAGCTTTCCTTGCTTTTGAGTCTGCAACTGATTATGGAAACAAAAATGGTACCCAGAAAGCTGGAGGCAAATTTTAAGGGCCATAATCAAAACCAAAAGATGAACTGAGAAATATTTTAATCTGCCAAAATTTGTGTGCAGAGGTTCTGCGTTTCCTCTGCAAGATGTGATAATATTTTCCCGCCCAGCAGAGGATATTGCAAATATTGGTCTAAGTGCAATCAGAAGATTAAGCAAAAGGCATGCCTGAACACAAGAGCCTGTTTAGTATGGGAGTGAAGTAAGCATTTTTAGTATTTTATTTTTATAGGTAACCTCATAATTACAAACAGCTTCTCTTTCAAAGTTCCTAGTTCATACTTGACCTGCTAACTTGCACAGGTTTTTTTTTTTTACTTTTCCTCCAAAATGTAAACTAAATTTTTCTCTTACTTGCATTTTTTTAGAATCATGTAATTAAGCAAGAATGTGGTAACTTGCTATTAAGTTATTTAAAGACTGACAGAGGCAGAAAGCTTTTTAAAAAAATAATTAAGTGAGCTTGCATTGGTTTAAAAGGGACAGAGTATCTAATTTTGAAAATCCTACCAGATGCATATTTAAACTTTTAGATAAAAGTTTTGACATATTGACCTTTAATTTGCAAATTTAGTTTCTGATCCCAGGTGAACAGAACCTATCTAGTCCAAATTCTAATGATTTTTCCATTAAGGAAAAGCCCACTTGATAAAGTTTATCCTTTTTTTATTACCTCCCTGTGTTGAAATGCCATCTAAACAGATTGTGGTATAACTGAAAATCTTGGTTGAATGTATTGTGAAATTCTGGGTAGAATAAAATCTTAAGATTGAGTTTTCTATATACTAAGATTAAAAAATGTCTAAGAGACTATAACAATACAAGTTACTTTTGTAATAGTCACATTTGTTTTGAGCTGTGTAGTGTTCCACAATTTACCTAATTAATCATCCTAAATAATTTAATTTTTTCATTGCAATAGAAAGACACAGAAGATAGCTGGAGTACTTTACAAATTTCAATGTAAAGTAATGATAGGTACTAGAACAATGAAACCAGAAAAGGACTGAAAGCATCAATTCTTAGTTATCATAGCTTGTCAGATTTCTTTTTAATGATTTTTAGATTTAATTAGTGTATTAACTTAAAAGTATTTGATTTAGTTTTACAGCAAAATGCAAAATGTTGTTCTGGGTGTTCTTTAAGTAATGAAAAGAATTTTAGTATGAGCTTGGTATATTCATTAAGCTTGGTTTCCTTCTTTGTAATACAGGAAGGAATACACTCTCTAATTGTGGTGTTGTTTTTCCTTTCAATATTTTCAAATTAAAGAGTTCAGTTCTGATCTCATCTTTGGACGCCCTGCCCTACCAAAGTCACAGAGGTTAAGTCTGTGTAAGTGAAAGCATTTCTTTGGGCTATAGGAATAACTTGAATTAAATACAGCAAGACAAGTTCTGTGTCTGCATAATGAAGTCACCTTCCATAGGGATTTCTCAGGTTGTAAATCAGCACGCAATCTGGCCTGATTTTTTTTTAATAAGATGCATAGGATAAATGTTGCCTTATCACAGCCATAATTCAAAATTCTTACTTAGCCTAAAGAGGAAGATTTGCTCATATAAGCAAATGCAATGAATATGCTGAAATATGAACATTTAATAGTCTCTGTGTGTTTACTGTACAGGATAATTTTAAATTTTAAATTTTATTTTTTTCCTGATATAGAGATTCTAATGGGCATTCTTGCTCACCCTAAGGAGATCATCTAATCACATAAATAACCTATATATTTTTTTCCAAATATTTGGATGCAGTCTGTGCTATTTTCAAGTGCTTTTTTACTCTATGTAGTGATAAATTGAAAAATGTCTTTAAATTTGTTTTTTCAGGTTGGGCATGACAAGCACCCACACTGTAACTGAATATACTGCATCTATAAGCCTGAAAATATCTTATTTTACTATATTGTCCAGTTTTCACATGATACTTTTATAACTAACTTCTATTTTTCCTTCCAGATTTCCCCCAATAGAATGACCTGAGTTTTTTAGTTTGTAAATTTTCGGCTTCTTGGCAGCATACAAGTATTGTCACATTCCAAACAATTTAAATTTTTCTAGAGTGTTGGCTAAAGGTTAGCAACTGGATTCAGCATGTATTAAATCTATCACACAGTCCAAGTTAGGTTGATTTAAAAAAAAAAAAAATATTATACTACAGTGTCTGTTACCTCATCTAGCATTAAATATATTAATTTTAGTCTAGTAATGGCTTACTGGCTATTCAAATTTACTGCAATAAGTGGAAATCAGTTAATGCAAAGCAATGTCCAGTATCTTTTAGCACAGCTAAATTTGGTCATCTACATATACTTTGCATGTCATCTTCAGTAATACAGCCATTTGTAAATTAGGTACTTTTATTGTATGTATCTCTTAAAATAAAGCATTCTTAGAACAGATCTTCCTGAAAACAATTTTCCAGTAATTGTCCGGAGCTGCCAGAGTCTTCATCAACTGCAGATTTTTGGAGACATCACAACAATAAGAACTTGAGGTAAACCAGGATACCTCATTTGCTGACTGGTGATCATTTGTCTTGTCTCAGATGATAGAATAAAAATATTCCTTGTTTTCATTTATCCCCTCTTGTTGTAGGAGCTAACTGGGAATGAGAGAAGAACAATTCACTCTTTGGAGACTGTGAAACGAGTGGTAGATTAGTATTTCTGATCTTGCTATGGGATGTGATTCCTCGGCCTGAATCTCTTGGGTGTGAAGACTGGCAGGCAGGGAGCTTTTTGTACAGAACCTGTTACACAGTTCTCAGTGCCTATCCATCCTGTGCCCATCAGCTCCTGCCTCTATGCCTCTTCCAGGTTTTTCCTGACCAAGCAGGAAGCCTCAGAGTAGTATATACCTTAGTGCCTACATGTAGCTAAGAGACTAAAAGCATAAGCCTGATTGATAGTGTCCAGTCAAATCACAGAATCACAGAATGGTTCGGGTTGGAAGGGACATTAAAGATCATGCAGTTCCAACCCCCCTGCCCTGGGCAGGGACACCTCCCACTAGACCGGGTTGCTCAAAGCCCCATCCAGCCTGGCCTTGAACACCTCCAGGGATGGGGCATCCACAGCTTCTCCGGGCAACCTGTTCCAGTGCCTCAGCACCCTCACAGGAAAGAATTTCTTCCTGATATCCAATCTAAATCTACCCCCTTTCAGCTTGAAACCATTACCCCATGTCCTATCATTACAATCCTTGATAAAGAGTCCCTCCCCATCCTTCCTGTAGGCCCCCTTTAGGTACTGGAAGGCTGCTATAAGGTCTCCTTGGAGCCTTCTCTTCTCCAGGCTGAACAACCCCAACTCTCTCAGCCTGTCCTCATAGCAGAGGTGCTCCAGCCCTCTGATCATCTTCCTCGCCCTCCGCTGGACCCGTTCAAACAGGTCCATGTCCTTCTTGTGGTGAGGACTCCAGAACTGGATGCAGTATTCCAGGTGGGGTCTCACCAGAGCAGAGTAGAGGGGCAGCATCATCTCCCTTGACTTGCTTGCCATGCTTCTTTTGATGCAGCCCAGGATGCGGTTGGCTTTCTGTGCTGCAAGCGCACATTGCCTGCACGTGTTGAGCTTCTCATCTACCAGCACCCCCAAGTCCTTCTCCTCAGGGCTGCTCTTAAGCCATTCTCCACCCAACCTGTATTTGTGCCTGGGACTGCCAGGTGCAGGTGCAGGACCTTGTACTTGGCCTGGTTGAACTTCATGAGGTTCGCACAGGCCCACCTCTCAAGCCTGTCAAGGTCCATAGGCTTGTGGTTACGACATGCTTGAAACACTTTCTTCATGGCCCATGTTTACACTTGTCACAGATTGCCATAGCGGATCCCTGAATCCTTTCCTATCTGCTGTATTCTTTCCATACGCTTGACACAGGGGACACTAGTTCTTCATATTCATGGTATTACTACACAATCAGTATTATTATAGAATCACAGAATGGTTTGTGTTGGAATGAACCTTTAAAGATCATCTAGTCCAACCCCTGTGCCACAAGCACGGACATCTTTCACTAGGTCAGGTTGCTCAAAGCCCCATACAACCTGACTGAACACTATCAATGATGGTGCATCCACAACTTCTCTGGGCAACTTTTTCACACAACCAACAATGTCTCTGAAGTAATGAACTCTTTTGCACTGTTGGCTGAGGAAGGAGGAGCATCCTACCTTTGAGAGCATGGCTGAATCATAGTCTTGACAATCCTCAGACAGAGGGCGAGTCCAGTCTTCTGTGCAGAGCATAAAGCTGCTTAGCCAACTGATCCTGTGTGGGAGGTCACACAAGCGATGTTCACCTACAGATTGGGGCATTGTGGAATTTTAAAAGCTGCATTTTTCACGTGAATTCCAGAATTCTGCCAAACAAAAGTGAATCTTGAGGTCTGCTTTAGACTACTGGAGGTAAAGGAGTGCAAATGCATGGTGTTGGTGATGCAGCTACAGTGGATGTTGCTTGCTGCATCTTGCCGCTCCTCTGCCACAGGCGCCATTGCAGAGGGGTCAAATGCTCATGCCTAACTGAGCCTGTGGGCAAGAGGGCTCTAATAAACGTCAGCCATCTCCAAACCTTTGCTGTTACTAAAGAAGATATTTCAAAAGGCTACTTTTTCTCTTCTACATCCTGTCTCACCTTGGTGCTGTAGAAATACAAGGATGTTATTGCTTGCTGCCCTGGTTCTCTTGGCCAGACAGGCCTCTAGGGACACTTTATCCTCCCTTCAGATTATGCAATTTACTCCTTCCCAGCACCCCTGAGCAGCAGAGTACCCAAAAACATTCTCAGAGAGCAAATTTCGAAGGCATAAGATATGACAGAAGCAGAAATGCATGTGAAAATACCAGGTTGCATTCAGATGTCAAACATGGAGACCTGTTGCTCAAAGTGCGGTGTGCAAGTAATACCTCTGTTTTCTAAGTTTTACTTTCAATTCAACAGAAAATTGCCAGGCAAATCTTATGAATACTGAAATAGTAATTTTTTTTTTCTTATAAATAAATAAAAAGTTGAATTGTTATTTTTTTTTCAGCAAGTACTGATAGTCACCAATACATGAATAAGGACATCAACATTTGTCTAAATTCTTGGAAAATATTATTCTAAAGCATTCATGAAACCGTTTGTACCAGTTATACATTTGACACAAAGTTAATAAAAAGATACGTTTGTGAATGCACAAAAGTGGACCAATGAAATTCCATATATTTTCACTCTAAGTACTTAACTGCCTGTTTGTGCTTTTGAAAATGCCCACCTGGTTGAGGGTGACAGGGGACAGGTAGAAGTAAATTCTGTCTGGCAATATGTATAGCTTAATACAGATGTTCTGCAGCCAAAGCAACATGTGGATATGTTTTTTCCTCATCCAAATAACATCCATGAAGATTGTAAGACTTCACATTGAACTTACAAACTCATCTTCTACTCTCTCTGATACCTTGAAATGATCTTAATCCATCCCAGAAAAACTTCAGCATCACAAATTACTACTCCTTCTGCAAGGCCACATTAGTTTATCTGTCGGGAAATTGAGCACATAGCGTAATTTGCATGACTAAAAGCCAAGAATTAAAAAGAAATCTTTGCCACAAAGCAGATGAAATCCCACAGACGCAACTCAGTTCCCTAAATAAATGGTGAAAAATTTAAGAAGTAAACAGGGAAAGAGACAAGCTTAGTCTCTTCATTTGCTCCTCATGAAATGTTTGACAAGGCTGTCTACAATAAAGCGCTCATAAATTGGCTTTGGAGCTTGTATTGCTTACATGGATTATTCAGCCTTTAATTGATCTGGAATAAATGTGAGGATCTCCATACCCATGGATAAACCTCAGATAAATGAAGCAAGTTAATTTACAAAATGACTTAACTTCAGTAGACAGTTCAAGAGATTTATCTTTATTGGAGCTACTGTAACATTGTTAATGTTATTTTTAAATTAGATTCAGGTGGATGAAGGAGTGCAGATGTCAGAGAGGCCAGCATCAGTACTTCCTGCATCTCCCCCAACGACTATGTACAAAAGTTAAAGAGCAACTGAACTGGCTTCTACAGGAATATTACCAGGGACTGGTTAGGCAAATCTTGGCTAAAGTGCAGTCTTAAACAACTTTCAGTCACTCACCGAATTATTCAAGTATGTACATGGAGTGTTTGTACTTTTACCTACCACTGCTACTTGACCACAGCAAAGCTTTTTTTGATTTGACAGAATAGGCAAGAAAGGACCAGAGCTGAGGGAGAAAGTATTGCTGGTAAAATTCCATTCAGCCTGAACGTGGTAGGACTTTCAGACAGAAAATAAAAGCTCTGTGTTCAGACTTTCAGTCCTCCATAAGAATAAGCACACATCTCAGATTTCTTCTGAAGCAGAAACATAGCATAATTATGTTCTCTCCAATTGCATTAGTGGCATTGTACTTCATTTAAACTGCTGTAACAAAGTGTGTCTAAAGTCTCATCTGAGACTATGAGTCTGACAGGTTTTGTTGCCTTAACTGCATAGGTGTAACTTGCTAATTATTCCACATTCTGCAAAATGGAAAAGTTATGCAAAATATTCCCACATTCGTCAAACAGTGTGTGAGTTTCGTAAAATAAAAGACAAGTCTATTTTAAACAATCCCCAAACAAAAGTTTATTAACAGGTTTGGAAGCTTTGACGTACATGAGGTAAACATATTGATCCAAAGCTTGCTAGGAATATACTTTAGAAGCATTTAATTTCTAGCAATTATTAGGCTGATATAAAGGTTTTTGAAGTTGTGTTCCTTTCTTAGCTGTCCCTTTTATCACTTGGTTGTGAGACAGAGTTTGGCTGATGGCTATCTTCCTGTGGTAAGCCATTTCAGCAGCAGCTGGGAAAAGGGAAAGGAGTGTGGTGTCCCGTGAGTGAGAGGAGCTGGCGGTTCTGAGAAGGACTGCGGAAATTCCAAGACCTGTGGAGAAAGGAGGCAGTGAATGAGGCTGGAGAAGAGAGGCACAGAATGAGGCTGGAGAAGAGAGGCACAACGTGAAGAGAGCTAGTGAATGTGCAGTGAATGCAGATTCACCTCCAGGCACCTGCAGGTGAGGACCCTCCTCATCCTCCCATCACCGGCAAGAGGAGATGGGTTGCAGTCATGGCTTTGGCTGATGGCCCCAAGTCCTGCCTCTCCCTGGTGACAGAGGGGGAGTCCTGGGGGCCCCCAGTTGGGTCATACAAGTGAGGTGGGATGTCTCTGAGCCTAAGGCTGGGGGAATAAGGGATAAGGACAGAATTAATTTCCAGTAAAAGAGCAGCTGTGTGATACATGTGTAGCTGACTAGTTTTTATTTCCATTCCACATACTACACCAATGAATTGCCCTCTGGATATTCCTCTCACAGCCCATAGGCTACAAAAGGAGTATACATGCCTTAAGGCTTAAAATTCATACTCAGTTTTTAGACAACCAAAATTAGGTGAGAAGAATGTAGGAGTAATAAAATAGTATGGAAGAAGGAATCAAACATTTGTTCTATGACCCAATAAACAGAGCATCTACAAACACAGAAATAGGAGAGGTGCTTGTTTATCTGTTTATCTAATGTATTCAGTGAATCTTCAGTTTGCTTATATGCCTCATAAAATATGAGAGAAGAAAGAAGCCTGTGAACTATTTGAGAAGTGAGTGGTTTTAAGTTTTATCAAGATATATTAAAAAAGCTATCTCTCAAAAGGTAGAATTTTAGATTCCAGAAACATAAAGAACATTCAAAATTTTTTGAAGAACATTCAAAAATTTTTGGAGAGTCTGGATAAATAAGAAATGTCTGGCAGATATCTTTCCAGACTTTCCAGAACAATGTGCTGTCAGCTCAAGGTAAATGATTATAACATTTTGTCCAATTTTTAGTAGTGGGAAAACCAAAGTATGTCCCATAATGAGAAACAAACCTGTTATGTTTATCGTATACTTTTGTAGCTGCGGTTTATCTTTAAGACAGTCAGGGTTTCCTTTATTTAGTACGTAAGATTTATAAGCAGTTATTGAAATATGCTTACAAAATTATTATTGATGAACTATTTCTATTGCACATTTATTTCAAAATGATACTTGTTTGAAAAGATCTTGTTTTTTCTCATCCCACTGTGAAATGAAACCAAATGACAGAACCTTAAAATATTTCACTGTGTTCATTTTTCTTCATTATACTGCTTCAAATGTACTTCACGCAAAAATGTGGAATTACACCAACAGAATGCTTTAAGGCTCAGGCCCAGAAACTCCCTGTGGTTTGCACTATATTATTATCATGGTAGAGAGGTGCTCTCTGCCTGAGGAGGAGTCAGGGAGCAGAATATGCACTAATGGTTAATCTTGGCTGTAACTCCTGCAAACTGAAGTGTCTACACCTTTCTGTAATTATTTACTAATAGGCTTTTTTTTCTTTTTTTTAAAAAATGTAATTGACATATTTACAGCATTATTTTTCAGAGGTTTACTTTACTACTGTGGAAAATAAACATGGTCAGTTAGTTTTTCCCTTACTGCCCTGGTCATTCACTACAATAATAAATATTTCCATGTAGTTTTTTGGTTTTTTTCTTCATATGTGGTTCCTCAGCTCTGTGATGTTGTTTATAGGAGAAACTGCAGAAGTAAAGTCTGTTTTCTTTGGGGAAAGGTAACTATGAGTTGATTTGACTGAAGTATACAAAATTCAGAAGGAAATAAGAGGACAGAGGGTAAACCTTCCTTGAGGTTTTGCCAAGTGAGCAAGAACTCAGGGGCACAATTTAAAGTAAAGAGTGGGTCAAGCCTGCAAGGAATGCAGGAGGAATTTCTCTGGTGATTACAGAAAATAGATAGTAGAGGCATCAAAGTCAGCAATAAAAGCAATTACAACATGGGAAGCTCAAAAATATAAAAGATATAGAGAAAATGTTGGACAAAAACTGTATTCTAAAACTGTGTGACTCCGCATGAGGGGCTGACTCGTCTGCTACCTGCATGCTGTGGACCTGAAAGGGAGTTGACCTCTGTACGTTCTTTTGCCTGTATGCAAACTTAAAACAAAACCAAAAAAGCAGGTGATCTTCCTGAATTAAGTCCTATTTAAGCAATCATGTTTATAAACTCCACAATGAATGCACAGATTAAAAAAACGAAAGGATTTTTTTTCAAAGCCCCACAAAGCCTATATGAATTTTTCAATGGACTTTGATAGGGTAAGTAAGTGCATACGACAGTAGCAAACAATATACAGAAATGCCTGAAATTTCCTTTGTACCAAATCACAATTTTTTTTTTATCTCTCTCTTATTTCTGGGGTATATAGTAAATCTAAGCACATTTATTTATGTGGAATATTTATGAGCATATTTGTTCATTTCTCTCAGCTCGCATGCAGCCCTAAGTATTATTTGTTATTTCTAAGTCATCTACAATGTGCAAAATGCTGTGCAATGTAAAAACTGCCCCTTTTCAGGGAGTCTGTGCAAGGAGACTGTAATGTAGGAAGACAACATGTGTATAAACTGTAGGAAGGAGATAAGAAGTACAACAGGGCACAGCAGAGAGGCACGTATCTTTATATAGAGGAAAATGTTGTTGGTGAATTTGATCAGAGGAGTGTAGGTAAGGGAAGGTGGAAACATTAACTGGCAGAAAAGTCTGCTCCTTGGGTAAAGTCTTGCTCTCTTGGGTATGAGCATTAGTCCATTTTTTAGGATACTTTATTTTAACTTTGAAAAAAGCAACTATTAAAACAATCTCTCTGACTTGTAACTCATGGCACAGTTCATGCATTATCAAAAAAAAAGACTGCCCTTTCCATGAAGCTTGTAATAGAAACTGAACCTTATAAAACTTGGAAAAATCATGCCATGGAAGTTAACTGGATAGAAAGGATAGTGAGGGGGTAGAAGGAATGCTGTCGCTAAGTTCCTGAAATGGAAGTTAATCTTCCTAATAAGAGCACTGCTTTGTGCTCATCACATGAGTATGTTCTGGCAGATGAGAAAAAATTTGGACTCAGAGACAATGGCAAGAGAAGAGAAGAGGAAAGGAATAGTGTGGGTCTAAGTCAGCATGGGATGAATCAGAAAACAGCTCATTTAAGTGTCTGACTCTACAAACTCTGCCAGTGACTTACAGAAAGAAACAGCCTTAACTTTATTTACAATGCCAAAAGGATAGACGCAGAAATTTATGGGAAAAAATGAATGGGTCCCTTCCTCCAGCTTCAGACCTTCTCAATTAGAAAGCTGGAGGGATTCATACCAGCCCGCTTCAGGCACGTAATTTAGCCAGCTACATTCAGCAGTCTCCCTGAGCTCCCTCACTAGTCACAGGAGTCAGGTGGTTTTCTGTGAAGGCAAGGCAAAGTGTTAAAGTTTGGTGTCCAGTTAACAGGAGTCTCAGGAAACAGTTGTCTAACTTGGCCACAGCTGCTAGGGGTAATATTCCTCCTCTGAATTGAAATGCAACAGATTCCACATTACCTGACATACCACCAGGCATTTTGGAAGTTGAAATCACAGATCTTGGCTACTGTGGTTAAAGAGTCAAACTCGTGAGCTGGGTATTTTGGCAAACTCATCTACTACACAGCTGTGGCATCAAAAAGGGAATTTGTTAGGTATAAAAACAGAACAATACCTCAGTAGCTAACAAAAGGCAAAAAGTTTAGAGCTCTAAGGCACTCCAAGCTATAGAAACTATTAATCGTGCTAAGAAATACATAGGAAGATTGAGTTGGATGCACTGATGTGAGGCACAATCATACACTGAATATGCATTACCACCACTACAATTATGCCACTAGAGCTTTCCCATAAGGAGGCAAACTTTAGAAATTACTCCAGGACCAGAAAGCCAGGAGGCATGTGATCTGAGAAATCAAGGTCTAGTATCAGCTTACCTGCAGAATTATCAAAATGTATACTAAACTCCTAATGCATGAGGACCATTCTGTTTTATAATAGATGCCTGCCTTTAACTCGAGGGAGCTAAATGAGCTAAAGCCCTAACTTCCAACCTTGACCCACTTCACAGTGATTTGAATTAATCTCAGCCTGCAACTTCGTTTTCAAGGGATAGATTTGGCCTTTGACTTGTGACATGCTTGCAAAATCTTTAATAGATTATAACAAAATCGGCCCAGCAGAAGCTCAGCACCGATTTATTAAAAAGTGTAGAGTCTGATTTCTAGTTTTGCTTTTTAATGGAGCTTTCACGGAGTGAGACCTGTGCCAACGAAATGAAATTATTCCAATACATGTGCCACATGTCATGATTACTTGTAATCTGCTTTGAAAGAAGAGTAGATGATACATTACCATTCTATTTTCAAGTGACCAAAACCTTGTGGCTGTGTCTTTGATCCATTTTGGATATGTACGTCCTGCAACTGCACAGGAGACCGCATGTATCTCCCCAGTAATAACATGATAATGAATATACGCCCAAGAAAAACACTGAGCTGAAAAGTACAAAAAAAAGCCTTTAACTTTAATGATTTGAGTAAGAAATATTTCATAGCCATGGACACACTTTTTGAATGTAAGCAGAAGATCACTTCTTGCACTGTGCGCCTGCAGATGGTGAAAGAGGAGCACAAATTGTTGCCACCTCCCCTTGTGTGGTCTCCCTTGGGGAGACCTTGTTCTTTTCTTTCCTTGCACGGAGCCCTGAGTGAGGGGACCTGTCCCAGGGAGTACAGGATTCCATAATACCTAAGTAGAATCTGCATTAGGAGCCTGTATACAGTATAGGCCCAGCAACAGGCTGGGCACAGACTGGCTCTCCTGGTTTGAGGTAAAACAGAACCAGTTTTCTGTTTTGTCATTTCACTTTTTAGCTGGGCCTCTTCTAACTGACTAAACTCTGAAATTAACAGCACATTGTTCAGAAACTGTTCACTCTCAGAGTGGTAAGACCTGATTATACCAAGGAATGGTACGCAGAGAGGCTCTTGCTTATACTTATTGCTATAACAACCAAGGTCAGCTCACTTCGCTATTTGCCCTGTTCGAGGGTTGGAAGTGGAAAAGCATAGAGGGGTCACACTTGCAGGGAGGAGCAGACAGGACAGGTGACCCAAAACTGACCGTCAGGGTATTCCATCTCATATGCATCATGCTCAGTATAAAAGCTGAGGGATCAAAATGGTCAAGTCTCTTCAGTGGCCAACATCCGAGGAGGACCCTGTCTGTTTGTCTGCCTTTGATCCCGATCCGAGCATTCCTGACTCCAGATCCAGAATCCAGCTCCCGACCATCGCTGACTCCAGTCTGGGACTTTCCCTGTGCCTGCTGGTGACGCGATTGTCATCCTGGGAGCTGGATACAGTTTTGTGTATATTGTATACTTTTAAAAATTATTATTTTATTATTATTTATTATTTCATTATTTGTTAATATTTTCATTAAAGTAGTTTAGTTCTTTTTTAAACTCATAAATCTTCTTATCTCTTGCTCTCCTCTCTCAGAATGCTATACAGGTATAAGCAGGCATTTGTGACAGATGCCCTGTTTTCAAGGACTGGAGAAATTCTACAGCCTCCCCAGGCAACCTATTCCTGCATTGCTCAAAAAGATGTTAATGCTTTGTGCTTAGAAACTGCCCACAGTACTGTAACCCTGGTGAATCCTGAAGAGTTATGTGTGATGTCTTAAAAGCTATACCTCCGTTTATTAAACAGTATGGTGTTTGCATTTCTCATAATAGTCTGATACTCTTGACTGATCCTCTGTTAATCCCTCTCCTCCAATCCTTTTTTTGCAGAACTGCAGTCTGTTGTTACCTGTCCTCTATTCAGGTAATGGATTACTCCAGTTTACATGCAGAGCCTCAGACTTCTCTCTATTGACTGGTACCTTTTTGCATATATTATCATCTAAGTCACTGGTGATTCTAAATAGACTAAGGTGAAGTCCAAGTGGATGACCTGTACTTTCTTTTGTGTGACCCTCCAGTTTTTTTACTCATGATAAATCCATATAGGTTGTTACTCTTTTCTGTTTTCTTGTAGATGACCATGAATGGATTGGTTACTTGCTCCAGTATTTTTTCTGGGAATTTAATTTAAGTCAAAACCCTGTAATTCCACACATTGTTTCCCCATCTTTTGAAGACCACCACCAAGTTTCCCCTCTATTCATCTGTTCACTTTGAGTTATTTACAGATAAATGATAATGGATTGTAAATTGTATTTGGTGACTCTTTGAGAATGACAAATGAAATTTAATAGTTCCTGATACTTTGAACATATTTAAGATGATCTATTCCCATTTAAAGCTGAGAATTCTTCTCTGTTGATGTCATTCATTGTGATAACATCATTTGTTAGTGAAAACCAGTGAAAAAGGTATTAAATGTTGTGGAGTTCTTTATCAAACTCTCCCTGATAATTCTGACCCTCTGCTGAGCACCAGAACAGGCCTTTCTTTCCCTGGTCTTCCTCCTGGCATCCATGGTTCTTGTTTTACCTCATGGACATTACTTATTGCATAGTATTTGTTTCTTGAATTTTTCCTGTTTGTTTGAATTTCATATTTATTCTTGTCCTCGTAATCTGCAGAGGGAGTCACCAGATACCATGACTTCTGTTTAGTCCTGCAAGTGGCAGCTATGAATCTAAAAGCCCCCGAGCTGCGTGGATATTTCTCTGTGTCACTGAGGCTACAGGTTCGGCTGTCACCATCACAGCATATTAAGCTTGATCTTAACAGCTTTCCTCCCGATACTAATTTTAATATATGCCTTTTTTGTCAGTCTCTAACCTTTTGCAGCTATGCTGTTGTTACTGTGCTGTGGAATGGAAATACTTAAACATCATTCTGGTTTTAGAGATATTTTAGACCGCTGGAAGTATAGGAAATACCACTGGAATCTACAGCATATCTAGCATGAGTTCATTGTAACAAACCTTTAAAATGCCTCTGTTAACACTTCTTTAACATGACTCAAAACCTCCATATAGTAAGACAGACCCTGTCTCAAAGTGACAGTGACAGCAGCGTGTAGGCACCTAAATAATTCTGGGGATCTGGACCCTGGATATATTGTGCAAGTCAGTGGACACAGTACGCTAAAATGTTGATATAATTTCCCTTTTCTTTTTGCAGTAGCGCACACACACCAAACCTCACACTACCAGCAATGTTTTTGGCAAACTGTACTATTAATGCAAATTAAATTAGGCTGCATGACTTTAAGCCACTTGGGATTTTTCCAGGGCATCAATTTAGCAACATGTGCTTTCAATCACTATATGTTCTGTTCCCTTGGAAACTAAAAAAAAAAAAAAAAAAAATACAATCAATTAAATATAAGCTGCAGCTTTTTTTGTGTGTGTGCGCAGAAGTCAGAGTTCATTTTCTTTTTGGAAATTGAGGGCTTGCCTGTAATTTCAAACTTTATGCCTGTATTTTTCTGAATGACAACAAGCAGTATTGGGAGCCTGCACACAATTCCCTGTCTGCCACTGTGGCCTTTATTCACAGACTGTCACTCTTCGCTTGTCTCTCCCTCATTCCTGCAGTCCTGAATGGTCTTCCCTTACCTCTCCAAGCTGAAGTCTCTTGCCCACCTTTCTTTCCCCCAACACCGTATGGGTATTTCTGCTCAAGAGACAAATGTGTTTAGAGCTCAATCTCAAGGGAAACTAGGTCTTATCTAGCAGAGATTTGAGGTCTGTGGCCACACAGCTGTGGCAAGCCGAAACTTCTGTGAAAATAGGCTGTTGGATCCAGATGGAGTCCAGCTGTTAGTGTGGTGAGGCATCCAAGGTAGTAAGCCCTTGGCCAAGTGCATTAGTTCAGGTGCAGTGTTGGACTGATGCTGCCAGGCCGCGTTTGGACATGGACTGGCTTATGTCAGCCTGCGTGGATGTCTCCAGTACTTCCAGTTTTGGGATCAATGAGAGACGGTTTGTCCACGTTTGTTAGTGTAGTGGCCCTCCAGCATGTGAATGAGGCAGAACTGGGTCATGTGAGCCCAAAACTGGGATCCTTACCCACCCATTCAGATGGCAGCTCAATTTTGTTGCATCTCAGCTTGTGAAGTTCTCTGGCCCTCCCCTGATCATGCCCATAGCTCTATTGAACAGCCTTTTTATCACAGAGCAGCATGGCACATACCTCCAGCCTACTGCCACACAGGAATCAAAAAACCAGGAAATATCACAGTTTCCCTAAGGGCTCAACACACTAGCTGTTATCAGAGTGTACAAGGAAAAACAAAATGAAACACTAAAAGGCGTTTTTCCCATAAAAGTTGAGAAGAACTGGAACAGGGGAAAGGAAAAAAGAGGCTGTTATCGGCAAACTGTGAAAGATCATGTTTGGGGCTGGGACAGGGGGCTGGCAGCAGCAGAGAGACTTATGGCGTGTCAGCACTGATGTGGTTGTGTACATCTCTGAGGTAAATACAAGGAAAAACAAGCTAATCAAAAAAGCAAAATATCCTGGAGCAAGGGAAGAGATTAAGGGAAAAGAATTGTGAAAGACTGTGATTTTCTCATTATTCTTGTTATTTTTATGTCTTTTTTTATTGTCCTCCAGTTCTTCAAGCCTTCTGCAAGTCTTCAGTGAAATGTAAGATTTAAATAGTTGCAAATAAATGGTACTCTGTTCCCATTCTCCCTGCAAAACAATTCAAAATCTACAAGACTATATAAACACAATCCCAGTTTAGAGTTTTTTGAAGTGCCATGTTTTTTAAACTAATTTTATTACAGGGAGGGAGATGTTGGGCTGGCACACGAACTCTGACTCCTTTATTCATAAAAACTAGTGCCTCGCAAATAGCAGCGCTCATGATAATGCAAGCTCGCACACACACACACACACACGCACATCTGGAAGATGCTGAGAATGTGAAGCAGGGATAACAAAAGGGGCTGAGAGCAGAAGAAATTGAGGATTTTCTTTTACAGAAAGCTTACTTAATCTCATGCTTACTTCTAAATTAGGGGTGATTTGGCTGCCTCACGCAATGCAACCTCCAAAAATGTTTCCAGAATGTAGATGGTAAAGGCAAAACATGCTTACGGGTACCGCCCCTCAGCATCTCTCTCTTTGTTTAGGGCCAGTTATTTTCTTTTGAGAAATCTGTCAGGTAATTTGTAACCTTAAGTGTGTGTTATCTTAGAAGGTGTCTTTGTTTCACATTTTGTTTTAGTAGTTAAGAATGTTGTAGCACTTTTTAAGAGTCTCTGTAAATTTACTTTTAGGAACATATTCTTATTAATCAAAATCATCTGCTGGGCTTACAGACTGTTTTCTTTACAGAATTGTTTTTGGAAGCTTAACAGTGTAATTCCAGGGATGATTTTGGCCCTAGTGCTTTAGAATCTGGGCCTGCAGAGGGACTTACTATAGCTCTTTGGGAGGAAGAACTTATACTGCCAATATATAGTCCTCTGCTAGAATTAGACCCTGATTCTGTAAAATACCTCTATTATTTAAGCTTCTGCTTAACTTTAAGCATTTGCACATTGACATGAATACTAAATACTTGAATTCTTTAAACATTAAGGTCCCCAGAAGACCTTATTTGCTCAGGACACACAGGGACAGAAAGACTCCGAATATATGGACTAAGTATGGCAGGCGATGACGTGGGAGTAGATGGTTGCTCAGAGAGCACGCGCGGCGTGCCATGCAGCTCCACCTCATATGGCTTCCTCCATCCCCAGATGGAGAGGAGGCAACTAAAAGTGGGGACAGACAAAAAGACAGAGTCAACTGGATGGGCAGAAGAGTCTTGTTAAGAAGTTGTGGTAGGCAAGGAATGGGCTAGTGTTGGTTGCAAAGGTAGGTAACTTTCACTTTCAGGGAGGAGGAGGAGGTAAATACAAAGCCTTTGATGTTACAAATCTTAGTGTATCTGTTCTACCATTCTTATGCCTTTTCTGCTGTAATAAGTGAGTCCAGGGACTGGTGATTTTTGGTGTTTTAACATTATCTATTGGCTTTGTGCTGAGAAGTGTTTAATAGTGGTAAGATGTCTATGTCCAAGGGTAAGTCCAGACATGCTCATAGTAGTGAGGAAGAGCAGGCTTACAGACCACCCTAAGTACCGCTAAACCTACTGTCTTCCCTCTGCTTGAATGGGAAAATGATGAGCTTGGACACTCAGAAAGGAAAGTTGAGGGAAGTTGAGTTTTTCAAAATAATTTGTGAGATTGAATTTTTAAAGTTTTTCTGAAATCCCAGAAGAAGCCACATCTTGGAGGAGAGAGTCTAGATTTTGTTAGGGAATAGAAAGCAAAACTAGAACTAAAGTAATCATACAAAAATATGTGTTTTTTAGGTTAAAGCCCTAAACCAAGCTGTTAATTTGAAATGGAGGTATTTTAGTGTGGAAGAGCAAATATAAGAGGAATAAATGCTATAAATATTTTACTCTGTACACCACGCTTTCAAATAAAAACAGAAAAAAGAAGGACATTGTCTGGTTCCAACTGCTGACTCCACTTCTTTAGGAATCAAACAAAAATATAATTTGTTGATAGATAACAGGCATGTGCGATAGCAGCAGGATTTTAAAAGCAACTTTTTTTCTGAAAGAAATGTGGGAGTAAAAAAAGCAAATCAGGCTCAGTGTTTAATTTAACATTTGAGAAGAAGAAAATGAGAAAATTGAAGGAGGGAAAGTGCAAATTGCTGGACACAAAGGTACGGTGTAGACATAAGGAAGTACATCAGAGATCACAACTTTCAGATGTCATTCTAGCAGGCTCTAAAATAAGGGGAAAAAAGGCATATTTCCAACAGGAAATTCTGATATGTCGAAACTTACTGCCATTCTGAATTGGCATGAAAAGATGTTTTTATTTATTTTTTTGTGGAAAAATAATTTTTTTACAGTTATACAGAACTATAAAAACAATGTGTTGTGAGTGACTCCAATGTCTTAAAATCCAGACAGAAAGCAAAGCTGTTTTTTTAATTCTCCCTTCAGTTTTGGTAGCTGAAACCTGTTTTATCTAAATACTTGCTATCAGTTAGTAACTGAAGAATAAAACTAGCCTTTTCAGGTACTTCAACAATGCATAAATCAGAGTCTTCTGAAATAAAATGCAGACTTTTGACTGCTTCCAGTAGGTTTGGGCTGTGCCTCAGCACTATAAAGGCAATTGCCCAGAGCAGCACACTTGCAGCAACTGCACAGTGACTCCTCTTCTTGCTTTGCATAAATCACAACCTTTGGGGCGGCTGTGAGAGGGGCAGGGGCATGCAGAGGTGGTCACTGCAGGGGTCCAGGGCATTCCCTCCAGAAAGAAATAGCTGCCTCCTTCCCTTGGCAGGAACATTCATGTCACAGTAACACTAAAGTTTGCCTACGCGGCTAAAACACCTTTAGCCAGCTTTGTACAACCCTCATGTGTTAGCTGAAGAAAAGGTACTATCCCTGTAGATGATCAGGGATGGATTCAACTTTGGTGTCTACTGTGTGTGTGTCTGCTATGGTGGCTGGATGCTTAATTCCCATTACAGCGAACAGCTGGAGACCCTACTCAGCTGACTACATGTAGGTGTCTACTCAAAAGAGAGAAACTGCCTCCACTGACTCTGTTTACTAGATATTCACTCATTGTGTAAGAAGCCTGGACAACTCACCTAACCTAAACACCTCCTCAGGTATAGATACTAATAAATTGATGAGATTAATTTTACCCAAGATGTCCTTAAAATGACTACATAAAATGCATCACATGTAAACTTTTGAACTGCACAACGTAAAAATGGTAAATGTTTCTTTGGTTAGCCCTAGGGCTGCCCATTGAACATTTTAGACCATGGCTTTAAAAACTCATTTAAAAGCTTATGATTTCTTGAAAAACCTCATGAAATGTCAATTTATATCTTTCATCCTCATTTAAAAGCTCATACATATACGTTCATGAACTGATCTTATCTGGAGACTTGGGAGTAGACTTCTAATCTGAGCAGAATACAATGACAGTTTGCTAATAATGTATTTATCCTTGAACCTTGTCCTAGTCACTATCTTTTTGTTTTTCTTTGCATTATTCTGAATATACTGTTACCTGTTCACAATGTGTCTCTGCAAAAAAGCTTGTTTAGGAGAAGATGTTCCTCTATGCTCTGATCTACAACAGATATAAATATATTATGATTTCTTTTTCTACAGAATTACTCACTTTTGCTTCTTTAGCAGTGAATTTCCTATCTACACTATAACACACTCTGCACGGCTGTCATGTTAAAATAATGCTAAGAGTGGAAGAGCTGACATATCTACAGAGGTTTTGGTGGAAGTGCAATTCTAATTGTCAATTGTCTCATTTAATGAACAAGTAGCAACATCTTCTCGCCCAGATTCAGATCTCCTGTAAGCAACATCTGGTCTTCTTTAGCAGTCTGTTGTAAAGGCCATTATTCAATCTTTTATATGTTAATGACTTTGAATGCCTTCATTTTTCTGAAACCACAAAGCTATACATTTTTGCCTGATGACACTGACATTTGCAGTATTGCTACTAATCCTGCCATGGCTACTAGAGTAATATGATATAACAGTGTTGAAATGAATTATCAGAAACCAAGTGCATGTAAACCCAAGTGTACAGAAATCGCCTTCTTCACAATCCAACTTCAGCATAGCAGCTTTCTTCGAGGGAAGCTCCAGACCATTTTCTTTTTAACAAATGGCTCTGAAATAGGAGTTGAAAGCCATTTAAATTGGTGTTGTGCACTACACACGACAATGTTGTATAAAGAATAAAAGCTTATTGTTATGACATAATGACTATCTTGTTAGAAATAGTTGGGGTACTGAGTATCTGACAGCTTTCGCTGGACACAACAGGTCAGATTTGTTCAAGGAGTAATCCTGTGGTTGACCAATGTCCGTCAAATGCTTTGCCACAGAAGACTATGGAGTTCCTGTATTTTGAAAGTATCTCTGGTGTTATGGATTTGTGAATACATATCAAATCTAATATTGGAATACAATAAATTTTTCCTTTGGTCATTTAAGAATGTGTAACACTAAAACTGTGTGTTTGCAGGAAAATTAGGCATGATGGGCTGGGAGTTTATGTACATGGCGCTTATTTTAAAGAAAAGTCTGTGAGATGTTATGTGGGTTTATTACTGCTTCTTCTGCAGTCTCTGTGTTGTTTTCCATCCTGTGCATCATCCCAAACTGAGCAGCCTCTAGGGGACAGTGTGGACTACTACTTTGTGTTGTCACCTACTGTGTTGACAGGATGAAGAAAAATGTTTGGCACAGCCTTTCATTGGTAACATATACTGATAGACATGAGTGTGTCTCAGTCAAGCTGTTCAACATTTAAATGTGTAATTAAATACAATGGCAATCCATATTATGTCTGACAACTTATGTTCTTTTATTAGGAAGTATTTAGTAACCTTTGTAGTTTTCCTCATCAGTCACTTTTTGTTTCTCTAGTCATTCATACTGCAGTGGTAATGGGACAGGCCAGTTGGCTCAAAAAATCCTTTTCTTCTTCAAATCCAAAACATAGTACTCTCATCAGCACATGAAAAGAGCATTTCATGTTTGGAATCTTACCTGCTCATACCTGATAATGTGGGAGCTCAACTTAAGGGGAGGATCACTGCAGGACTAAGGGGGGACTGCCAGTGGGAACATGAGTGCTTATTGGATCCATGTTGAGCATATTTGGTTGTGTCTGTGTGTGGAGTATACACACTTGATTTGACCTTAGATACGATCTTTTCTTTTGTGGATAACGTGCAGTTATTTTTGTGTTTTTCTCTTTGAAGAACAAAAGGACCTAATGGAATAAGATAGGAGAAAACTGACGTGCAAGGAAGGCTGCATTTTCTCCATTGTCTTCTTAAACATGAGATTAGATATTTCCCCTTAAGTTCCAAATGCTCAGATCTATTCATGAGAAAAAAAAGATCCTATCAATGAGATGTTTTTATAGTGTTCCACTTAAACATATTTCTGTGAAAGACAGTGGTGAAAAAAATAAGAAGGAAACCTCACCCTGGATCAGAGCACATAAAAAATGGATAGACTATCCACTGAATTAATCTCCTATCTGCATCAGATAGGATATTACAAACTTAAACCTGAGTGCAAGGTGATGTCACTCAGTGGAATGAGAGGGAGCAGTAACTGGTGTCTTCAGATGTCCAGTACTAAGTGAATCCACTAAGTCCTCTAACCCCAGCCCTGGCTCTAGGGATGTTTCCGTGATTCCTGAGTAAAGGGGTAATGAGTAAGGCTAGAATAGCAGGCGGATATCTCGCTCCAGCATTTTTCTCATCTGGACCTCTGTAGCTATTTTTTTCAGACCCTTTGCGCAATTAGGGTAATTGCGTCACTGGATTAGGATAAAGATAATCCAAAAAACAACATAACTGGGCACAGTTCCTGTACCGAGGAAGGCAGTGCTAATAGTAAACGGAAAACAGAAAAGCTAAGGTGAAATGACTTGCTAAAGTCATGCAGTATATCAGCAAAAGAGATGGGAATAGGATCTTGACTTCATACTCTCCACCAACCCATTGTCTACTGGACTGAGCTGCAGCACCATTACTGGATGAACTTAACCAACAATGTTTCTTCTTAGATTCATGAATTTGCACTAACCCCAAAACAGTTTCTCAGCTGAGAATTAAACATTTTAAAACTATCTAAACACAATGGCACCAGAAAGAAATGGTACCACATAGCTTTTGATTGTATTACAAAGCAACAGAGCTGGCAAAACACGACCTAAGGCTTCATCTCAGTGTGGTTTTGGTAGAACCAGTGGTACTTATAAATCATACTCAGTGAAAGCCAGCTGGTGGCTGATGAATTTTCGGTGGAAGGATGGTGACATCTAGTGGTATTGCTCTTGGCGCAGCCCCTCTCATTTCTCGAAAAATGTCCATAGTAAGATGACATGTTACTTTGCATACTTAATTCATTCACTTTTTGAAAGCTTTAATACTTTATGCATTATCAGATTTTCACCAAACACAGTGGCCTCTGAATTTTTCAAATATAATTGCCCCATTTTTTGTTATACTGAAAAACAAAAGTTGTCATAAAGGAGTCATCCAGTACTCTGTATCATAAAACATTTTGCAAATATTGTGGTAACAACTTAGATTTTTCTCTCTGAATTCATTAGTTAAGTTCAAGAGTTACTTGCATCAGAATGACATGATGGACTCCTTCAGTAGATACTTACCTCCAGAGAGTGATTTACTCCTCCTAAAAAAAAAGTGTTAAGAAAGGATGGAATAAATCACCTTTTAAGTGCTTTTCTCTCTCTGGTTTGTTAATTAGTATAGCCCAGATGCCTAACTGTGACAGCTGAAATTAGTTGATGGTGCTTCTCTCTCATTCGAAATTAATGAAGTCTAATATGTTCAGTTATTGGAAGAACTCCTGGAAGTGTCTTAAAGATAAATTTGGACAACGAAAGAAAAAAGATAGGGGTATGTAGAGAAACCAAAGTAATATCTGTATCAGAAAACTAACTGGCACCAGGACTTGTTTTTATTGCTGGAGTTCAAAAATATAAATTACTAACCTGCTGGACCAGCCCATGATCTGGGCCATATGGACTCTCCCAGACAGTTGCTGGGCATGGGCAGGGGACATTCCCAAGCAGCTGGGTGTGTGGGACCCCTTGGTTTAGGAGCTAAGACAGGTTCATAGTAAGGAGGTATGCTATTCAGTGCCACTTTTGTTACTAGTACAGATGTAGTCTGTTATTCTAATGTGAGATGTATCAGTGAGGTGAGATGTACCCGTGAGGTGAGACATATCAGTGAGATGCTCTCCCAACAGTGGTAAGTGCTTATAATGTTTGTGATGCAGCTTGACAATGCAACAATGAAGAGAATTTCTAAAAATTTTCAGCATGCACTGACTCCTCCTCCTTTGTCTTCACCTTTAGCTAGTCCAATGTCAGGTTCCCAAGTAGATTTGGTATTATATGTGATATGTAGTATAAGACATTTTGTTGTACATATAACTTCATGGTTATGACTGTACTGAAGTTATTGCAATCTAGAGAGGCGGCTGGAGATATGGGCTTACAGGAACCTCCTGAAGCTGAAGACAAATGCAAAGGCTTGGGACAGAATAACCCCTACGCATCTTACAGGTTGGGGGGACTGACTAGTTGGAGAGCAGCTTTGCAGAAAATGTGCTGAGGGTCTTGATGGACAATAAATTCAGCATGACCCAGCACTGTGCCCTGGCTACTAGCAGAAGGCCACCAGTATCGTAAGCTGTACAACCGGAGGGCAGCCAGCAGGCTGAGGCAAGTCATTCTTCCCCTTTGTTTGGCACTTGTGAGACTGAATCTGGAGTACTGTGTTGAATTTTGGACTCCCTAGTAAAAGAAGGGCATTGACAAACTGAAGTTAATTTAGTGGAGGGCCATTGCGGAGGGATGTTCAGTGGCTGGAGCACTTGCCCTGTGAGCAGATGCTGAGGGACCAGGACTTCTTCAGCTTGAAGAAGGGAAGGCTCAGGCAAGATCTGACTTTTTTAAGAGGAGCACAATAAAAACCTCAGAGGCAACAGGCACAAGACACAACTTGGGAAATTTTGACTTCATACACAAAGAAGTGTTTTTACCATGAGAATAGTCAAGCACTGGAACAGAGACCCACAGAAGCACTGGAATCTACATCCTTGGAGATATTTAAACCTTTTGTTGGACACAGTGCTGAGCAATCTGACCTTACTGGCCCTGCTTTGAGTAGGAGGTTGGACTGGTGGCCTCTGGAGGTCCCCTCTAATTTGCATGCTTCTGTGATGCTAATAGGAAGCCATTCCAGAAGTCAGTAAATCAGCACTTTAAGGATATATAGTAAAAAAATAATATCTGTAACTATATGTACTTATTTTTCTTTTTAGAAATACAGTCTTAGCAATCATTTGACTGTGAGTCAGTTGTGAATCATTAACCAGGTCATGTATTCATTTTACAGTAATCCTCTAGACTTAATCACCAATGATAAGTATCAGCTGACCTTCATATATACCGAAATTTTTATACAGTTAGGGAAGACAGTCTAAGTAATTGAGAATCTAAGCAATGAAGATTCCTCCACTATTTAGAAGAAGATGCAATTTTCTTTAATTACCAAATACACTGGTCTCAAGCCTCAAGCTACTCTGACTAAATGAATGATGCTTCAAGTGTGGAACATTTCGGTTGAGAAGGATGTGCAATTGTGCGTTTTTCCATCACAGAAAAACCAGACAGATTCAGACACAAACTGAATCTGGTGCTACAGTTAGAAATCTATACTTACCAGGACTTCCTTCTATGATTCTTTGGTTCTTTTTGTGTGCTTTGTATTGCTAAGTGTTCCCATTGACTTTTAGGTGCTGGGTTTACTACACTTTTGAATACTATGGCTACACAAATAATTAAGGGTCCATTTAATGGCTCAGTCTCCAAGCTGGCTGGACACAGACGATACCTGATCCAGAAAATGTCTCTCTGCACAGTGTTGGGTTTGAACTAGAAATACCAGTGTGTGGATTTACCATGTCAAGCACAGCAGCACACTTCCCAATGCCACACCAGCTAAATGTCTGCAAAGAGCAGATCCATGCCTTTCTTCAACTCTGTGCTATCTTCCTCAAGTGTTTCTCAGGATGGCAGAAATAGCGTATAACGCAGATGGCAGGATATTCTTCATTTAGCACACTGCTAACTGAAGATCCACGTTTCAGATCCATAACTTCCTTAGGCTTGTAATAGCCTGAAATAAAGTTTCAGGATACACTGCAAGGCCTACATTCTTGCCTGCTGGTGAGAAGCAGCTCACTTATGAAGCTGGAGAAATATAGAAGATGTACTAGAGATACAATCTGTGGAGGCAGTTTTCTTTGGGTTTTGATGGGTATGGAAAGTTTTCTTTTTTCCTACTTGCACTTTTCAGTTGCTGAGAGTAAGAATTATCTCTTGGCTGTCTAAAATAAGCATCTAAGTTGGGAAAACACAGCTCACATTACATAGCTTTTGGAAACGAGTGGTTTGGGTTTTTTTAAAGCCGCAGATAAATAGCCCCCAAATCAGCCCCCATTTGCCAAAAGAAGTCTATGGGTTAGTTATGGGACTTGAAGTTTTCAATTTTCCATTTAAACTGCATCAAAAGGTGTGGTGTCCTCGTTACTGGAAGAAAAGAGAAAGTAAGTGGAATACCTGCTGTTCTTCAAATTCCCCCTTCATGACACCTTTTAAGAACAAACATAAACACTTGCCACCTCAGTAATACCATATATATAATGTATGATAATATTTATATACATTAGCTTTCTTCTGCAACACTTGTGTTCTTCATCTCCTTCATCTTCAAACTGAGCCGAGTCTGCTCATCAGTCTTCCCTTTGTGTAATCTTTGGAACACTACAGCTGACTTCACAAAGTTTCATATAAAAATGTACCTCTTTCACCAGCTGAATATTGTAATTGTGCGAACGGCAGTGTCTCTTACTGCAAATGTTGGAATTGTCACTTAGCTATCACATCAGAATCCAAATAGCTCTATCTGCCATTCAAAATTACAGCATATTAATTCCTTCAGTCAATCAGTATCTGTTTCTTTCAGTTTACTCAATTATTTCACAATAAAGATCTTTTATGTTGCACTAAGTTAACTCAAAGAGTAGGGCTTAAAATTAGCTCATACTCCTGGATTTTCTGCATATACAATACAGACCTTGGGAAAATTGCATGCAACGTCCCTGAAACAGCACGTACAGGATGTCCACTAGTTAGAAGTTCCCCAAAATGCATGGGGAATATGTGAGGTATTCTTTTGTAATTGCTACACCAGCACTGAAATACTATATAAAACTGACTAAGAAATCTAGTTTTCCCAAAGGACTTCTGATTTTTTAGCTAATGGGCATTGATGAAGTGAAACTAAGCTTTGTGAAAGTATGTCTTCAAGATAAGCTTTTATCTTTACGGCACTGTGAAGCCAGAGTGGTCTTAAATGTCATCACCAGATGTAATGGCATCTAAAGCCACAGAAGGTAGAATGTGCCTGTGCATCTTTTGAATTCCCAGTTGGAAGGCTCCTTAATTTGAAACGATGTGAGGGGCTTTCATTAAATTCATCTGGACTCTCAGCTCTTACATGAGAACTAGAAAGTGGCTCAACTTTGAAGTTAATTCTTTTAACATTTTTTCCTAATTAAAGGGAAGCTTTGGTCAGAAACACATCTTTTTTTGCCCATTTACACAGTCCTGCAGCAAAGGTGCTTTGATTTTGCTTTAAATGGTGTGGGGGGAGGGTGTGGTGTGATCTTTGATCTATAGACGAACACAGGCAATGTTAGCCTAAAAGGAATTTGTCTGAGAAACTACATTAAAATAGCAGTTGAAACAGAACACAAACTTAGTTCTAATTGGCGCTGTTTGGGGTGCTATGTAGTTCTAGAAGCACTTTAATTTTGATGGATGCATAATGGAAGACTTCAGCCTGTCATTTTATATTCCTATAAAGGTATCTGGAAATCATGCAAGAAACTTGTTTTTGTCCACTGATTTCAATTAGTAAAGATGATAATGGCTTTTCCCTAGTGCATGTATCTATACTATGAGTTGCTTTAAATTACCATCTGGCAGCTGTGGCTGAACACGTGATCTGCTTTAAAATAAGCTAAAGATATAAGTCATAAAATAACGACCACCTTTTCAACAGTTAAGATTGTGTCTATTGCACTATGTGGAATTTTACATGGAAGATACAGTCCCACTGATGTTACCCAAGCCGGCAAGTTCTGTAGACTGTACACAAAACAAAACATCTGTAAACACAGAAATCTCATCTGGAGCAGGCAGTAGGGAACTGACACCCCCTCTTTAGCCATTAAGTCAGTCAGAGACAGACACTGTAAGTATGTGTATGACACTGTTTTTTTCTCCAATTCATACCCAATACCATGCTCGCTCTGGAGAACAGTGAACTTTTAAAGTGTCTTATAAAGAGAGATGGGCCAATAAGAGGGTGAAAAGGTCTTCTGGAGAGACCTATTCCTTTCAGTTTTTAAATACCCCATATATTTTGAATTAGTCTATTAACCTTGGCAACAAAAAGGCAGATTTCAGAACTAGTCAGACCTTTAGGTAGGCATGAGAGGGCCAGGCAGAGTCCTCACTAGTTATTTTGTGGACCTGGCACTGTCACTAAGAAAACAAGAAAAAACCCAGAGATATTCCTGTTTGGTTGGAATCTGGTTCTCATCCTCCAAGATGAGTACCAAGAAGGGATATGCCCTGTCCAAAATCTATCCCCAAATTAAGAGAGACATTGGCTGACTGCAGCTTCTGCACAAATTTTAAAATAAAACTGAATTGGTCAGAATAATAATTTGAAAGGCATGTTGTCTGCCTTGTACAATTAACCTAAGAGTCACCTGTCTGTCCTCTCTACAACCTAACATACCAAGAAGTACATTACAAAATGAAGAAGTACTATGCAGGTGTAGGATGTGATGTTTTGTATAATGGAGCATCAGTCTTCCTCCAAGGTCTTGAGATACTATTACAAGAGGAATACCTGGTATCGATTAGTAACTTTGTTTTTCACAGCTCTAGAGACTCTTTTCATTATGAACTTTCCAGAACTGACTTCTAACCTGTTTTCTGGTGTACCTTTTGACTAACTTACTAAGAGAACTGGAATGGGAGAGCATCAATCCTCAGCATGTTCTCAGATGTGCCAAGGACCTGACATCACTGCTCTGGAATTTAAACTACAGTATCTTTTGTTACTCAGTCTTCGACAAAAGCCATGGCTAGCTTGTGGCTTCCTTATGAGGTTTCCAAATTTGAAGGGCTTCAATCTCACTGTTATCTGCTTTCTCTGCCTTCTAAAATAAGATGCAGGTCTCTGAGAAGGTGCATGGTGCCAGCATTGCGGCACAGGTATGGAAGAAATTGCTTAGCAGGTGCGAGGGCTGAACCCTTTCTCAGTGACTGGAGATCTGGCGGTGACTCCCATGGGACACAGCGCAGCCACACCACGGCCAGCTGAAGCACACTGAGACCTCATACCTCCTCCTGCTAGGCCTTGGATAAGATATGTCTCCATTAATGATCCCTGTGATCCCACTTGGGCTGTGTCTGCACTTCTGGCAAAGGTTACTGAAGAAGTGTGTGCACGTAAGCACTTCTGCACTGGAGAATACACAGGAGATACATAGGAGATACTGAGCCTGCCCAGTAATTAATGTCTATGCAATCTCATCTCTGAGTACATTTAACGTACTTTGTCTCATTTCTGAGTTTCAGAAACAGAATAATTTCTATCTTATCCCTCCCTATAGAGTGGGTCCAATAAGGTGAACTGTGCTGGTTTCTGAACTACTTCTGGGCTTCAAACTAACCCTCTCCAATGACCTTCAGGCTGGAACTGAGATGCAGCTTTTTTTTCTAGTTTCAATTTTAGAGATTCATTTAGAGGCTAATAATCAAAGGCTCTTTTTTTAGCATTCATTTAACCAACACAAAGATGCTCTGGGTTTAGAGATTTAGGATAATTTGGATCTCATGGATTACCTCAGTAAAGAAGGAAAATAGAGAATTTTTGAACTGTTGGTTTGCTTTTTTGAACTGAAGGATCTATGGCTGGATAATATATTTTTATCAAAAGCTCATGATGGAGCTGTCAGCAAAGCATGTCATTACTTTTAACCAGACTGTCTACTGGGCCCTTTTATCCAAAGCCTGGCAGCTCCTACATCAGAATGAATGATACTACAATGTACATCAAGCAAATAAAAATGACCTGTTACCAGAACATCAGTAGATGGTTCAGGGATTTTAAGGGTAGGTTAAAACATAGCACCAGTTCCTGACACCTCTTATCTAATGTTATAGTCAGTATCAGGGTGCAGGTAACATTTAAAGCCTTTGAATAAAGCAGGGAAAATAAAAATGGTGCTTTAAACATTCACTTACTTCATCACTTATATTCAGTTTCTGTATTGAACTTCTTGAGGGTTTAAAATATCCTACGCAAAAGCTGTTCACAGTGTTTCACAGCCACAAGGAAGGCAATTCTGATTTGACAACATGATGAAAAAGGTTTTTAACAGTGGTAAATTGTCGGTAACCCTGGTGTAGGTAATACAGTCCCGTGTATGAAATAATGGGTACAGTCTGGTCACATATCCCTGAGACAAATGCAAAACCGGAGGAAATAAAAGAAAGGGCTGTTAAGATATCAGGGAAATGGAGACCTGTCTGTGTGAGAAGAGCTTGTTTAGTCTCTATCAATGAGGACTGAGAGGTGATATGACTGGTCTCCATCAATATTTTAGAAGGCAAGCATTGGAGAGAAAAAAGGCTAATTAACTAAAGGATAATGTTGGCACAACGACAAACAGGTATAAATTGACCATGAATACATTTAAGCATGAAATGAGAAGAATATTTCCAGCCACCAAAGGAAACAAGTTTTGACATGGGAGATGCAGCAGCAAAATGCCTGAGTAACAGTGATTTTCTGTAGCAGTTTGTGTAAATTTATGACATGGCTGGCTGCGATCACAGGGGAAGAGATTCAATAGCTCTTCCTTGGCCATATTTGGCTAACGTCTTTTCAAGCAAGTGAAAAACAGGCTTCCAGATGCACTTGGAGACGGTAGTATGTGGGATGAGGAAAAGGAGGGAGGTTGCTTCCTAAATAGTCAGTCATCTGATCTAAGGCCTTGTCTCTTCACCTTTCTGGTGAAGAGACATGTCTGGATTCAGAATTAAACATCCAAAGTTTAAATACTCGATACTTAACTGAGTTGCAACTTAACATTTAAACCTGTCTTTTATAAAATACCTCATGAACGTTAACTAAAGGGCAGCTTTGTTTACCTATGCATTAACAATATTTTAATTTCTATTTTACTTTCTCTTAAAGAAGACAATGGTTTTATATTCTACATTCTTTGAAAATCTCAGCCCAAACACTGGTTCCCAAGCTTTGTCACGTATTCCAAAACTTCCTCCAAATTCTATTGCAGCTCTGACCATCAGTTCAGCAGAAAGCTAAGCTGATGTTAATGAAAGGGAGCAGATTATCTGGGATGTATGTAATGTGTCCCCTGTACCAGTTCTGCTCATAAGTTCCTCTCCCACCCTGGGTCACTCTGCATGCCTCAGACAGTTCAGACAATATGGAAGTGTCATGGAAATACAGAAAAAAAGACATCTCCCAAGAATACTACGAGTGATCAAGTTAGAAAACAATAATGAAAGAGGAAAACTTGTAAGAATAATAAATAGTAAGCTTCACCTGCCCACCAAAGAGAAATACCCACAGCTTTCCCAAGCATCTCAAAAACACAGTTAACTATAGCACGTCTTGCGGTGTTTGTATGCCAGTTTCAGCTTATTTCCAGTTTCATAAACAAATGCCACAACAGACCGTCTTTTAGCAGAATTTAATTCCTTTGTTACAGCCAGCTTTTGCAGCTTCCAACACGCTGTTATTTCAGTTTACACTCAGTGCTGTGGGTACACACTACCACGTGAAAACGGGTCTTTACCACAGTACAACTGAACAGACCAGCCCGGGACTTGTGCCTGGGATTTGACGGATGCAGAGGTAACCAGGCCCGGTGTGCTCCTCATGCACTGGGCTGAGTCACGCACGCTTAAGTTGCCAGAATTTGTCAATAAACTATATTTCTGCCACAGTTCTTGTTTGTACAAAATCCTTTGTCCTTATAAAGAAAAACGTTTCTGTACAGGTTGTGTACCAGTTCTGGACAGTTCTTACCACAAAAAAGGGCTCACTCTATTTATTCATTTTAGAGAGAATTTATCCCTGTCATTTAGATTGCGCAGCTGATCTTTCAAACCGGGGTGGGGGTGTAATTATCTCCTGAAGATGAGCATGTAGAAAATTGCTTCAAAACCGTTGTCTTCTCGAACAAAAGGAGGTGAAGGCTCCCCGCCTTCGCTGCACAAGCACTCCGTCGGCCCGCCTCTGAAACCTGACCAGCCCACTCCCAGAGGAGCCTGCGCGAGACCCGGCACTTCCGGCCGCCTCCCGCCGTGCTTCCTGGGAGTTGTAGTTCCCGTACCCGCAGACGTGATTGCGCATGCGTAGAGGCTGCGCCGCGCTGCGCACGGGAGACCCAGCGACGCTCCTCCCAAAAGGCCCCGCCCCTTTCTGTCCCGGCAGCCCTCTCCCCGAGGAGCTTGCCGATTGGCAGTTGGCTCGTTCACGTGGTTCTCCGCAGCCAATAGAGTTTCCCGGTTTGCTAAACCCTGTCCTTCCGCTGTCTGGCGGCTCTGCGAAATGGCGGCGTCCCGGGGCCGGCGGCTGCTGTGGCACGGCCGGCGCTGGTTCTCGCAGACGGAGTCCGCCGCTCCCCCCCCGCCGCCGCAGCCGCCCGACTCCCTCTACCCGCCCATCGTGGCGTCCGCCACGGCGAAGAGCAAAGCGGCCAAGCGGCGGCGCCTGGAGCACTTCAACCAGCGGGTGCACGCGGCGGCCTCCATCGAGGAGAAGCTGCGGCTCTACGGGGAGCTGCAGCGGCCCAAGTACATGGTCTACCCGCAGACCTTCGCCCTCAACGCCGACCGCTGGTACCGGAGCTTCACCAAGACCGTCTTCGTGCCGGGGCTGCCCCCGAGACCGGCGCCGGCAGCCGCGAGAGCGCCGGCAGCGGTGGCGCCGGAGGCCGCGAAAGCCCCGGAGGGCGCGGCGCCTCAGGCCGCCAAGGCCCCGGAGCCGGCAACGGCGGCACCAGCGGCTGCGGAAACCCCGAAGGTCGCGGGAGCGGCGCCGTACCTGGACATGGGCCAGCTGCGCTCCCTCGCCTGCGACGCCCTCCTGCAGGAGAGCTTCTACCAGAACAAGAAGCGGCCGTTCCTCTACCGCGATCAGGATCACACGCCCGGCCCGTTCCTCACGCAGCTCGTCTCCACCCTGGCCGCTTTCCTGTGCGGTCGCAACCCGCTGCTGGCTGCCTCCTCCCTTGGTGCGTAACGGGGGCGGGAGGGAGAGGGAAGTGGGAGCCCATGGGCTGTGGGGCCAGTCTGTGAACCCGGCAGGAGAGTTGCTGGTGTAACCTGAGTTGTTCAGACCAGCACTAGTAATTCATCTCCGCTGTCCTACATGGTGTGAGTGGATTTTGATTGTTCTGTTGTAGTGCAGCTACAGAGTGAGATTTGTGAGGGTTTTAAATGCAGAGGGGTGATCTCTGTTTCTCTCTATCTTTCTGTTCTGTTTCAGATCTAAAACCTGAAGTTAACTATTACTGGCATCATGGTGAGGAGGTTGTTGTTCATGGACATCGAAAGGGTAGAGTCGATCCTGTGCGATTTCAGATAGATGATAACCCGCACCTCCAGATCCGTGTACCAAAGCAACTTCCAGAGGTGTGGATATTTTCAACAGCAAGTTAATCACATGTATTTTCACTTACGTTTTTGACAGCCACTGAAGCCATGCTGTAGATAGTATGTGGAGGACCTAGTTAATCAGGCATGTAGCACACTTGTGCATCTTTCAGGTCTTAATGCCTTTACTACCTTGTTGTGGTAAATGACTTGTAGATCTTGAGGCAGTCTTCTGAACTTCAGGTTAGTAATCTATGTGCTTTAGATAAAATGCATGTTGTTACATCTAAATAAATGGAATTTTAAACTTATATACTTGTAAGTGGAGGCAAGGCAAAAAAGTGGTGTGGAATGCTCTCTCCTCAGTGGAGGACAATAAGATGAGAGAAATGGAAAAGAAAAGAATGGAGTAACAGAGAACATGTATAATCTGAATGTGAGCTCTGCTACCTCTCAGTACCGCTTAACAGTTGTTTTCTTGAGTGCTCAGTTTTCTGGAAGCTGATTCAATGTTCTAATCTTTTTCTTGTAGGTTTATAAAATGTGTAGCCTGTTAGGGTGTTTGTTGCCCAGTTTCCACCACAAACAGAAAGTAGTGCACCACTTTCTGTAAATGCTGAACGTTTTGTGCTAACTTAATTGTACAATTTGCTCAGGTTAGTACTATCAGATGTTACAAACCTTGGCATTTTGGAAGAACTGTAAGGGCAATTAAAAATGTTACATAGTGCAAAACACTGAATACTTGTAAACTCTCTCTGGTGGTTCAAGTTAGCTTATTGACTGCTGCTAGAAGTGGTTTTGCTCATTTTCTACAGAAGCAGATTCTCGTTTTGAAGATAGTCCCAATTTGCAGCTTTGTTAGCACCTTTTGACATAATATTTTTTGTATATTGCAGAAAGTTCGGACATCAGTATAAGATGCATGTACTAGCACTCATCACAAGACAAGACGTTCTGTTGCAAAATCCGAATTTCAGTTAAAGTTATATACATGGTGTATGTAAGCAAAACTTGCACCTTCTGCTGTCTGACCAGAAAGTGGCATACTATGTGAGGTCTGATGTCAGAAACGTGACTTTCATGACGGCTTATCTTTCTTCTACTTCTTTCAAGTTTGTACCACTGGAGTCAGATCTTGGAGATGTTCCTGTTATTGATCACAAACCGTCCAAACTGCCATTGTTCAAAAAGCAGTATGAAAACAAGGTATTTATAGGTAAGAGTTTCTTGTCGTGAAATGTTAACTACTTTTTTTGCATTAAAAAACCCCACAACCCCCAAAGAAACAGTGCCCCCCTGACCTTTCTCCTACCATCAACAGAAAAAAAAGATTTGTATATTTCTGGCTATACCTGTACTATATAAATATATCTAGTATTTAAATCTCTAATGAGATTCCATGTTAGTTAGACAGTGTGGAGTAGCATCCTCCTGTGCGTATGGTACTCGCTCCAGATTTGCTTGCAGGAGTTGGGTTGAATAGAACATTGGCAGGAAACTGGTGTTGAATTTTGATATATCTCCTCAGAGACAGTTTAGTATGTGAACCCTTGCCTTTTGGAATTCGGCGAGCCGTCCAGCCTCACCCAGAAATGGAGGTATCTCAACATTAGTACAGATCTACAGTATTTTAACTTTGTGTTGTTTGGAGTCTGATAGTAACAATGTGTTTGTATGCATAGTAAGGAGCATTCTTGTCACTGACTCTTAATTTTTTTTTTTTTGGGGTGTGGAACACAGGATCAAAAGTAGCAGACCCATGCTGTTATGGACATACCCAGTTTCATCTTATTCCTGATAAACTAAAACGGGAAAGGTTTGTCAGAGCAAATCTTGAGGATCAGATTGAAGTTGTTTATCGAGCTAATGGTATTGCAAGTCTCTTTGCCTGGACAGCAGCACAAGCAATGTATCAAGGTGAGACAGTCAACTTGATAAAATCTTCCTGGTGATGAATGCCTACTATAAAGTTCTCTAACCTTTTCTCCCCACCACCTTTTTCTCATGCTTTTTCTTGGGAAGACCATGCTTTAAGTAGGTCTTTGAATATTTAATTGAACCAATGAATGAACCAAACCTTACACAAAGTAATTAGTTAAGACTTTGAGTACTTCAACCCAGGGAGAATTAAGTACACAGAAAAATATTTTTTCATGTATAATACTAAGTCTATGCAAAAATCTCAATCCTGTATTCATGTGTTCATTCCACATTTGTTACAGGGAAAGATGTTAGATATCAAGCAGTTTGTTTACTTTTTTCCCTGAAAAAACTATGTTGCTTAGGCCCTTGTTTCAGAAATGTCAATTCTGTGGAACTACAGATTATGAAAGAAAAATGTCAGCAGCCTTACTTCAGGATTTTATGCCTATGTTTGTCTGAAAATCTGGGAAGACCTGGATGGATAGACCAGATCAGTCTTTTGCTTATTCATGTAAATGCAATTGTTATCTAGTGTTACTGAGAGATACCTGCTGGTTTGTAGTTTCACTTGTGAAACAAGACACAGAAGAAAAATCCTTTGCCTATGATGTATATTGCTGGCTCTGCATCAAATTTCTTATTTAATGATATGTTAGAAAGCTTTACCTTTTTTTGTGGACATAAAACATTGAAGCCAACTACATCTTGGCTTCAAAGCTGGTTACAGTTGTAAGCATGTTATGAGATAGAAGAACAGCATGATTCAAATCAATGAAGTTTTTTCTTTGGTCTGTAACAGTTTCTAGTGATGTTCATTGCACGTGATAGCAAGTATCTTTTAAGAATATTACTGTGTGTGCTAGCACATGTGCATAAATATGTAAAGAAATATTTCAGAAAGGCTGTTAATGCTCAGCAGAGGTTGTTTGAAGCATTTGTACTTATTGACATAGTGTTGTTGGTGTTCTCTGCCTAGTTGCTATAGTCAGGTATGCTCATCCATACATAAGCATGCTTCTATTATAAAACAAATGTTCACTGCTGTGAGAAGTGTGGAATAGTTGAAAGACATTTCCCCTCAGATCACTTGTAGGACTTGTATGCATTAATAACTTCCGAAATTTTGAGAAGTCACTTTGGCTGATCACTGTGGGGTTTTTATCAGTCAACAATGGAGAATTGTGTACAAAATGCAAATATGCCTCTGTGCCCCTGATCTTGGAAGTATCCTTAATCGGTGGTTGCGTTTTAGTTAGTCTGTATGAAGAATGCTTGTGCTGCTAAAGCAGATAGGACTTTTTTTCCTTAATATGTGGCTGCTGCAATTCACAGTATTTTTCTGTATTTCAGGATCGGGGTTTAGATTTCTGTGCTGATAGGAATTTTGAATCCTGTATAATTAGTTTTGTTTCTCTATTTTGTAGGATTCTGGAGTGAAGCAGATGTGACCCGTCCTTTTGTATCGCAGGCAGTAGTGACTGATGGAAAATACTTCGCTTTCTTTTGTTACCAGCTAAATACTTTAGCATTAACTGCAGAAACCATCCAAAATAACCCTCGGAAGAATATTTGTTGGGGTACAGACAGTAAGCCATTGTATGATGTTGTGGAAGATGGTAGTGTGAAAGGCTTTAATGATGAAGTTTTGCTTCAGTTGGTTCGTTTTCTGTTAAACAGACCAAAAGAGCTGTAAATCATTAAGCAATAAAGTATTCCTGTTTATGTGCCTGAACTTCATTGTAACTCCACGAAGTATGGGCTAAAATATGCCTTGTTCTTAGTCAAGTATTTGTCTAGCAAACACTATATACATGTTTTATGATATTTGGGCTTTATTTCTTTATTTTAAATGTATGACACTGTACACTGAAAAATAAATCTCTAGAATAACTTAGTCTTTTGTATATTTACTATTAGAAATGTATTGCACTAATTCAAAGTCATGTAAATACTTTATTTTAGCAGATCCATAGCTCTATATTGAACTGTCACAGCAAAGTATGAATTCATATGACCATCTGATTATATCACTAGGTAGCTACTGTCTTGTTATTCAGGACCAGTGAAAACTTTTCTTATTTTGTGCCTCAAAATAAATTAGTTGCCTTAAATGCTTACTCATTTTAAAGAGAAAGATCTCAGAATAAGAAGTGTTTCATAAAAGTGAGTGGTTGGCAATTTAGTTACACAGCAAGGGAAACTTTTAGACATTTATTGAGCAGTAGTATAAAGATGACAAAACTTGCTTGCAAAGATTATTATCAACATGCATACTCATTATTAAGCTGCCACTTCAGGAACCACAGAGAGAACTCTCAAATATGTTTAGTCTACTGTTTTCACTTCAGCTTGGGGCCTTCATTTCAGCTGTAGGCATCCTGATGCTTTCATTGCTCATATTTGGATGTTTTTGGTAGACCACAGGTGAGCCCAAACTGTGACTAGGATCTCTGATTAATAAGATAAAAGATTTAAGGACTGTTTAGGAATAGTTACTTATCAACAAAGTATATCTGCTTTTGAGGTAATTAAACATGCCTAGAATTTTACGTAGTTCTGTACACTGTGACTGACCTTCTTGGAATTTTCCAGTGTTCTTGTTAGGAGTCAAGGAGTTTGAATCATACATGACTCTTGTTGAAATACTTGCCTACACATTCTTCATCATGAGCAATTTGGGATCCTGCTTCCTGTTGTAAACTGGTTTACAGGGTATTCTGCTAATGAAAGATGAGGTAGTTGTAGAGTCTTCATTGGTACTTTGCTAATGTTGGAACCAACTATAGTTGCCACTTTCTCCACCAGCAGAGGATAATCTAAATAGGCAAGATGTGCTTGTGTATGGGTTTCTTTTTAACAGAAGTAAAAAGTCCTTAAGCACTCTTTCTGTCTTAACGCTGCTTGAATATTACTAGTTTTGATCACTGCTGATCCTTGGATTAAACGAACGTTCCATGTAGGAACAGGATAAACTGCTGGGTAGACATGTTAATTATAGAGAATGAATGATGTGTGACCTTGCTTAAAAGTGAGTGATTGATACTTGTTTTCTGGTGTTAAAAAGGGATGGTGCAAAATGAATGGAAGTATATTAAAAATAAAAAAAAAAACCAGTTGGGTATTCTGACCCTGCAGACAATCTTTAGAGTTAGTGCAATATGGTATTACCTGCAGCTTGAAATGGTAGAAGTTGCATACAGATAGTGGTTGTGGAAAGCTGACATACAGAGTCAAAGAAACTCCTGCTCCCAGAGTAAAAAAAGAAAAACCCCCTCATCTTTCTGTGATTTGGCCTTTGTCCTGAGGTTTCAGCTGTAGTAGATCAAGTTCAAAGAAGAACTTTTTTCCTTTGTGCAGCTTTACTAGTGACTGAAATATCACTGTAGACGTGTAACCTGGTGGAAGAACCCCGTGTTGGAGTGAGGGAGAAAGGGAGGAAGGCTTAGTGTGAGCTGCTATTTTGTAATTGCAAAGTACCAACTTCAGCTTTCGGCAGTTGTCTCAAAAGGTAAGGGGATACCCTGGAAGAGCAGCAGGTGGCACTGTTTTACCTTCTCCTGAGGAAAAAGTATGGGTGTTCCGCTTTTTTGTCAGTGGCAAAGTTGAGACATAATGAACGCAGTTTTCTACAGCAATCTTTCATCTTGTACTCATCTCTTCAGGGTGCCTGAGAGCAATAAGGTCATAAGAAGGCTCTTTTTTTTTCTGTAAAGATTGTATAGCTACTAAATATTTAAAAGCAGAAAGCTTAGAAACTGCATCATTCCTATTCTTAAGCTTTGCTCAGCAGAAAACTTCCATGATTCTACTCCTTAAGTCTCGTGGGAGCATCATTCTTCAGCATTCTGTTTTGTTGAGTTTGCTGTTTAAAAGAAACAAAAGCGATTCAAAGAACAGAAGATGAAAATCTCCAACTTTGGATCCTTCTTCCTGTATTAATTTCTGCTTAGGCCTATTGTAGCATGTCACAGGGGAACATAAGGTGGAATCTAAAAATAAGTTTTGGTTTTACATAATGGGGCAACTATTTTCTCTAGTACTGAACTATTTTGCTTAAAACTTTTAAGCACATCACCTTTAAGTGGGTGACTGATTATGAAATTCTGCCTATATTGTTCCAGATTATGAGACTGCAAGTGGTGACTTGGAATGGAAGTGCCTAAGCAGTCTTTCCCAACATGAAAGTGGAAAGGAAGAGACAGGAAGACTCTGAAACTTTCTTGTATCTGTATAGAGTCATGTTGCACCAAGTTGTTGGGGTAGATAGTTATGTTTCATTTCAGACAAGAAATAGATGCAACATTTATAGTGTCTCCTTGGTAGTGCAGAAGTCTATCCTCATATCCTTTCTGTATGCAGGGTTGCTGTCATTGGAGAAGACACCTGCTTCTTTTGTCTCAGAAGTGCATGAAGGTTTCCTTGTTCTGGAGCTCCATTGAGGTTTTTTCCTGAGGCAAGAGCAACTCTTGAAGTCAGCTGTTGGTGAGAGAATCTGTTGACAACTTGGCCTACTGGTTCTGTAAAGACCATGCATACTGGAAGTATATCTCTGATGGAAGCAATGAAAATGTTTTTGCAGTGCATCCTATGCTAAAGGAGCAACCCTCAACCAGTAGTATCACCAAAGTGCACCAGAATTTTGCATTGAGTTAGCACAAAGTCTGGACTGGTACAAAAGAATAATGTTCTGCGAATCAAAACTTAGTCTGATAAATATAGTCCCAAGAAAGCTTGCAGAAGAGATTGTACAAGAACTGCTTTTTCTTGGGGGAAGAAACTTAATCAGGTGGGTAGAAATGTCAAAGTAAATGGAACATCAACTAGCTGACAATGAAGACTGTGAAGTAAGTTAGCAATGACAAACCTTGAGGTAGCTTCAAAACTAGACTGGTTGCAAACAGTATGTGACTTCAGAAACATTATATTCTAGTAGTGTACCAGAAACCCACTGAGACAAGATCTTCAAGAAATACAAGTTGAGGATCTTAAAAAAAAAACAAACAAAACAAAACAAAACAAAAAAAAACCCCCAAACTAACCCATGAATTAGAAATGTACATAACAGCTAATATGAAGGCCTCTGTCTGGGACCAGAGAACAGCAAATGTAAGACAAGCAAATGTTGTAACAAGGTTGGGGTTTTTTTTCACATTCTCTGTCTTCCAACAAAGTGTCACCAAAAGCAAGATAGCCAGTCACTATAAAGCAAAGCACAACAAATCCCTGAGAAAGAAAGGGCAGGTAGTTGCTAAGTCAAGAGGGTTCCTACAATTCCGTTACTGAAAATTACATTGGTATTCCTGGATAATACTGAATATTGGTAGAGTGGAATTCCACAGTAGGCCTGAGACTGGTAGGGGAAAACAGGTAACTGCTCCCCCGCTTGCTATTGTGAAAGGATCGCAAGTGCAGGCAACGCTGCATTTGACGATCTAATACAGGCTGAGATTGTATCAAGAACAGGACAGAAATGACAAGTTGCTCAGCCAAGTCTAGGTGGATTTGGTTTCAGACATTTGTCAGGTGGATCTTCAGGGGGAGTTCCTGGCAGGGCTGATCATCTTGTGGCTGGTTAGCCACAGGAGAGGTTCCAGATAGTATTAAAAAAGCCCATTCTCTTCTGATTCTGGAAACCCTGAACCATGAACTGTTGGAGGATGTTAGTAAATGGAGGCCAGTAATGGTTACAGAGATTGTGCAGCAGCCCTTCTCTAGTATACTGACAAATTATGTAAAGTTTATCTGGTTAATACATGGTAAAATAAATTTTCAGAACTGCGTTTCTTGGAGGACTTGGCTGTCCTACATCTAGAAATAGGCTAAAAAGAATTACAAGCTACAAGGAGTTAGCATATGGACACTGCTAATACATTTATTAATGTATGTTTGTTAATGCAAAGGAGGAAGTTGTGAACCTCCCTACACCCTGCTACAGGAGCAGGAGTTTAGAATCAAAGGGATTATTCATATCTAATTCAGAATGAAGGAAGGCAGTCTAAAGCCTGGTAACTAACCCATTGGTCTTGAAGCTAGAGTTTGAAGATGTGAGGTCAACAATAGTTTCCTCAGCTTTGAAGATGTTCAGTGGGCCACTTACCACCAGTAACAGATGCCATATAAGGAGTTTATTTACAACCTTCTCAAAAATCCTTGAAGAAGTCAAAGAGGTAGAAGGACACTTGGCATACTTTTTTATGTCTCTGCAGGACTACGCGCTCTCTAGCTTATGCTATTGGAAAGATAGATAATTCTTTCAGACAGGACAGGCAAATTTATTGTGTCTGCTCAGCTGTATTGACCTGTAACTATCTGCAATAATTTTTAATCTATCCACTCTCTTTTTTTTATTGTACCTGGTTACTGCATAATTGAAGGTTCTGTCTTTAGCTGAAATATTCTTTGAGTGAACATTCAGTATTTCTTCTTGGTTTTTTAATAACTGTTTGAAGTTCAATTTATTGAACTCCATCTCCTGCTGCAGCGTCTTCTCTGTATTACCTCATTCCTACTAAGTCGTGCTTGATTTCATTTGTTTCTTTCCTTATATAGCAAGAAGAGTTGATCTTAATGTGTGTCTTTTAAAGGAAATCTTCCTTCTATTTCTCTCCTCTTTTTTTGCTTTCAATATTCGTTTAACCTGTAATCAACTCACTACACATTATCACTGCTGTCAAGGGACACCATAGAGGATCGTTTTCCCTGTTGGAAGGTGTAACTTCTAACACAAGAGTGTCTGCAATGCAAACGTGCATGCTTTTGTCAGTCAGATATCCCAGAACTGGCTTAAATTCCAACCTTGAATTTCAGCCTGTAAAGGCTTTTTTTTTGTTTGTATTTAAAAGCAATTTCTGCACCAGCACATTTCTCTCGGTAATTGAAGGTGGTCAGGAGTTGGAATTCTAAAACTCAAGTTCTGGGATTGTTTAGCCTGGAGAAGGTTCAAGAGGCATCTCATCAATGTGTATAAATACTTGATGAGAAAGAGTGAAGATTTGGCTAGGCTTATTTCAGTGGTATCCAGTGAAAGGGCAAGAGTAAATGGCCAGGAACTGAAAAACAGGATATTCTACTTAAACTTTTTTTAATATTTTAATTTATTTTTTTTTTTACTATAATGGCAATTGATCACTGGAACAGGTTGCTCAGAGAGGGATATGGTGTTTCCATTCATGGAGGTACTCAAAACCAGACTGGTCAGCCCTGGGAAACCTGTTGTAGGTGACTCTGAGCATGCTGGGTGGACTAGACATGAGATACCTTCCAACCTTAACCACTCTCCAATTCTGTGAAAATGAATTAGTGGTCAGTGTGTAGATGAGGTGCTATAAATGCGTAGGAAGAAAACATGTGAGGAGATTTGGGTAAATAGTGTGCCTGGACCTTCTCTCTTTTGGTCTCAGTGGGACCATCCATGTCTGTGTATTAATTCAGCATAGACAAATTTTACTTGATGTGCAGCTGCAAATAGCTTTAGCAGAAGAGAAGACCCTTATATTACATCTTCCTTTCTTGGCAGAGTACTGACACTGAGAATGCAGTTAAGGCTATACACGGAATTGTTGGTTCTCCAAGTTTATCTCAAAGCAGATTTGCCTCTGAGCTTCCTATCAATATAGTAGTTCCTTATATATGACCTCTGACATGCCCAGGTGTCTCCTTCCTTCCAAAAGACAACAGTGGGCAGTGGTGACTCAGCCTGTGTTGTCTGTATATGAATGTAGGTGTTTCATTCTGTATATAAGCATAGACTTCAAATTCAAACTTTTCCTGAACCTCCCAATGATAACTGCTAGAGTAGGACACTATTCTGTCTGAAGGTATACCCAAATAAGCTCTTTGGGAAATACGCAGTCTGTCTGTGAATATACAGACAGACCTTGCCATGAAAAGCTTCTAAAGTTGATAAGGAAAGTGAAGAAGGCTGGATGAAAAGCAGTGAAACAGTAACGCCTGCTTCTTAGAGAAATTATCCAAAAACATAAAGATAAAATTGAAGTGGAGTTAAAAGTCAAACTCTTTGGTAGAATAATACAATTTAGGATTGCAACTGTGTTTACACAAGGGATTTGCACTATCAGACGACTTTGTTTTACAGTTTTGAAGGTAATAAGCTGTAATCTGATGTTGTTTCTTAATGGCATGTTATTCTTGATGAACACCATTTGGGACTGGATATTTTAAAAAATACTTTTATGCTTAATGGTGCAATTAGGTGGGTTCCCATTAGAATTTTTTGACGTATCTAAACAGGTTAGATTCCTAAATCCTAATAATGTTAATGGAATTGTAATTTAGGTTTCTAAGATACATAGGTATTTTGATGATTTTTTTAATGTACTTCTAAAGACACTAATCTGCCTTTTGAAAACATTCAGCAAGATTTCATTACAATACAAATCTACTAAATAAAACATTCATCTTTGCTCGGACTGGGCAGTACATAACTTCTGAACCTTGCTGCTTTCACTCTTGTTAAGCATAGTATTATGCTGACGGTGAGCTGAATTAGCACATGGCCAGCCTGGCACTGAAGAGAGGCTAAACAAAATCAACGTAATGACTGTGTATTTGGACATTTGCTCTCTCTGGGTTATACCTACTGGGCTTTTCTGAAAATGTCATATGTGCACAAAGAATTAAATAAATCAACTATGTTTTTGTTGCAAGCCATTGGATCAGACTACGGCATTACCTTGAGTCTGTGGATGGCTGGAAGCAACTGGGACAGAAGTTTAAATGTCAAGTGTGATGTTGCCATTTTACCTTCTGTGTTAAAAGATGTCTAGGAAAGGGCAGGGCGGATTGAAACACCTCACGGAGTACCACCTGAGCCAAATAAGGTAAGGAAACAATTGTGAAGACAGAAGTCTATCTCCTAAAAGCAAACTCTGAGCTAAGTGGTGTAAAAGTAAACTGTGCATCTTGAAACTGTAAACAGAAATGTCTTTACAGGAGAGGATGGATTATTTATAAGATCTAAAATTGATGACTTTTTGAAAAATAATAGCCAAACAGAATTAAAATAATGCAAACTGTGTGGTTCCATTGGTTAGGTATTAATATATTTAATTGATATTGACAATAAATAACCAAGGCACCTGTGTGCTAGGCATGTCCTTACTAAGAGATTTAACTCCAAAATTGTACTGACACACACTAGGAAGAAGACTGATTAAAACAGAGCTCTGCTACCAGCTGTATATATATGTTCAGAGATGGGGGCAAGTGCCAGAGCATTTGGGTGCTGACACTAGGGGGAAGGGTATGGGTGGGAAGCCTGTAGTAATAGGTTGAAGGATTGTGAGGAAGAAATAGGGTCTTTTTTTCCTTCTCCTCACCCTTTTCGAGCTTTCCAGCATTCTGGAGCCTCCCTGGCTCTTGCCAGTCTCCCCACTGAGATCACACACCCTTCTTCTCTCAAATTCCTCCTGGGCAGACCCTTTCAGGTGGCTCTGAACCGTGCATCCTGGAGTTCATCTCAGGTATGATAACCAGGGCAGCAGCCCTCTGTGAATCCCACCAGAAGCTGCGTCGATGCTGACAGTTTAGTCTCACAAATCCTGCAGGGGGAGTTTCCTTCTCCGTCTTATGCTTTTAAGGTACCTTAAAATTTAGGTGTCTAGATATGCTTGCTAAAGCAGATTTAAGAAATAGTTAATAGAGAATGGAGACTTATCTTGCCTAATGGAAGCACTTTGACTAAGTAGCTTCACCTCTTTTGGAGTCGGTGGAGGGAGAGACCCCTCTGAAGAACAATTCAGTTCTGCTGAGAATTAGTGTAACAATCTCTCCCGCTGCCTACTCAAAGATAATAGTGATAACTTCAGTCTCCCTCTTTCTTTTAGGGGTGGTAGCTTTGGTTCTTTTTCTCCTATAGGTCTTAGTTTCAAGCAGCTGTGATGCTTGACATATGATAGCATGAGCAATAGATGCTTTATGGATCCTTCTGAGTGACTGGGTATCCCAGTCACTGCTGTTCGAAAGGAGACTGGACTGGGTAGTCAAAGTGACTTCCCCAGGCGTTCATGCAGAAATCTCTGTATCCTTCAGAATATCAAGCACTGTTGAATGCAAAAGATGTAACAATTATTTTTAAAAGCAATAATACTATCTGATTAACTTTTCTTGTCTTGGTCTTACCCGCTAGAAGGAATAACTGTATGGATTTCCAAGGGTCTGGTTTTTTTTGCTTGTTTCATCTTCATGTCTCTGACTGTGTTCTTTCTTTGATATTCCCTTTTTTTTTTTCTTGTCAGCCTTCAGCAATATTTGTAGGAGTGGGAATGTGGCATCATAGCATGCTGAAAACTTTCTATCATGTTTGTGAAGGAGGTTACTGAATTTCATTAGGGAAAGTCAAGGGAATTTTTAACTATGTTCAGTGCTTTAAAATCAATGCGCTTAGCTCCTGTCTACAGAAATATATTTAATTTCAAACCAGTTTTCATAGAATAATAGAATGTTTTGGGTTGGAAGGGACCTTAAAAACCATCTAGTTCCAACTGCCCTGCAGAGGCAGGGACACCTCCCACTAGACCAGGCTGCTCAAAGCCCCATCCAGCCTGGCCTTGGACACTTCCAAGGATGGGGCATCCACAGCTTCCCTGGGCAACCTGTTCCGGTGCCTTACGGTTGGAGTAAAGAATTTATTCCTGATATCTAGTCTAAATCTATGCTTTTTCAGTTTAAAACTTTTACCCCTTGTCCTATTTCTACAGTCCCTGATAAAGAGTTCGTCTCCATCTTTTCTCCAGGTGCTGGAAGGCCGCTATAAGGTCGCCTTGGAGCCTTCTCTTCTCCAGGCTGAACAAACCCAACTCTCTCAGCCTGTCCTCACAGGAGAGGTGTTCCAGCCCTATATTAATTTTAGTGGCCCTCCTCTGGACCTGCTCCAACAGGTCCATGCCTTTCCTTTGCTGCGGGCTCCAGAGCTGGATGCACTACTCCAGCTGGGAGTACACCAGGACGTACACCAGCGCAGAGTAGAGGGGCTGAATCACCTCCCTCAATCTGATGGTTTTGAGGTAAGCAGTTTCAAAAATCCTTTAATGTTGCAGCTGTTGTTTCCTACGGAAGATAGAATAGTTGTTACAATATATAGTGATGTTGGCAGAAGCAAGGAATCATCACAGAGGAGAGAGAGTGAACAAATGGAGTACAGTGTTGAAGTCTAAGGGGATGCAATGTTGCAAATAGTGATGGAAGATTTAAAAGAGCCTGACAATATTTCCATGGACTTTTTACTGCTAAATTTCAATGATTTGCTACCACTTCATAATCGTTTTTCTTGGTGTCACTTAGAGTTAACTTCAAATCTTTGTTGCTGTTGTTTAAGTCTGATGCAGATTCCTCATTATGTGTTTCATGGAGAAAAGGTGAGGCCTTTTAAATTCAGATGCTGTCCTTTATGCCATGTAAAGATTAGAATGGAAGAAGTGTTTGCAGCATGACTTTCAGATGAGTACTTAATGGAAGCAAAGCGCTTGCCTAAGCGAGAAGAGTGATTTTTCCTTCAACATCCACACATTTCACCGTCTTCTGCAGGAAAAGAACATTAAAGTGGAATAGGAAAGTGCTTATTTTGAGTACTGTAAAGAGAACCAAGGAGCTTGTTTGCACATGGAGTTTAACCTTATGTTCCTTACTTCACTGTCACTCAGTTTTTACTGTGAAGCTGTTCTGAGAAGCTTCTGCTGAACTTAATAGTATGCAAATTGTAGTCTCAGTTGCATTGGTATAAATTTGGAGTTGTTCTATTGAAGCTTTTGGTAGACTAGCAATTGTAATACTTGGCTGCTGTGTTACTATATAGAAATGTATGAAGCCTAATAGTTGTTGACTTCTGTGAGCCAAAAAAATTCTGTGAGTGAGGAAACACACTGCCTGTTTTGTCCAGAAATGCCAATGAAAACAAGGACATTTTTGCATATACTGGAAGAGTAGGAGTGCATGTTAAAGCTGAATAAAAAAAAAAAGAAACAACAAAAAAAACAGAGCTGAGAACTATTAAACAAACTAGGAAGAAATGGCAAAATAAACAGTGTACAATAAAATATAGGTGAGAGTGCAGAACTGTATGATCCCATACTTAATCCTACTGAGATCTAGCACCTCATATATCAATCCCCTGCCACCATTTTTCTTTATGTATTATCAAAACTATATATCAGAAAATACTTGCTAAACAGACCCTTATCAAATTTGCAAGTGGCAGCTCTACGGAGTCTGTTTTGAAGGAAGCATTTCAGAACCTTCATGCAATTCACAGTTTTGTGTATTTCCAAATGGGAATGCTCTGGAGACTAGGAGCTGGCCTATATTTATGACTAGGGATGGCTGCTGGTTACAGTGGTACAGGGAATAAAGTATTATTTTAATTTTCATTTTATTTGTGTTTGTTTCTGGCTTCTAAAAAACAGTACCTCAGTGCTTTGTGTTTACAAAAAAAAAAAAAAACCAACCAAAACCAACAAAAATCCACCCCAAGAAGAGAAACCTAAGGAAAAGAATAATAAATTAGATATAGCCAACATCAGGTTGAAATTTTCCAGTTCCCTTTGTCTTGAACATTAACATGTTCTGTCATGAGATGCTTGTAAGGAAAGGTTAGAACAAGAATGGAATGGAATGAAACTTTGAATTTAGACCTGCTTTGAGTAGGAGGTTGGACTAAATCACCTCCAGCAGCCCCTTCCAATCTAAATACTTTGGTACTTCTACCAAGGGAAAGAGAAGGAAAGTGATGCTAAATTACTGCTCTCATGAGTGAGACCTCTCTCATGTTACTTCTCGGAAAATGTAGTTTGAAATAATGCCATTGTTTGAGATTTTTTACTTCTTAGTTTATGTTGTAATCTTGCATTTTGTGTATTGTGGTTTGTATTGTGGTTTCCTACAGGATTTATCTGAAGGCATTTCTGCCATAGGACTGTAAAATTATACAAGTTATGTAGAGCTATAGGGTGATAACAGTATTTTTAGGGGGAATATGCTTTATTAGTAATTGGGACTGAATATTTAGATAATTGCTAATTTACTCACTAAAATTTTGAAAATTTGCAACAGAAGATGACCTATTCAGTATGTGCTTGGGTTAAGCAGTTGTTCCTCTTTAAAAGAAGTTTTAGCACCCCCCTAGGAAGCAAAACTAATCTGGTCTGATTTAGACAGCCAGTCACGCAAAGGGCGCACAGGCGACAACACAGTCCAAAATGTACTTTCTGAAAAGAGCCCACGTACTGAAATCATTTGGGATCAGCTTTCGGATGTTTCGTAAGCAAAACCGAGGTTTAACTTCATGAAATAAATGCTTCACAATGAATAACGCTCCCAGCTGTAGCTCTAAATGCCATTTGCCCAACTGCTTAACTATTCATCCTTTTGACCAAGGTTTATGGTGGTGCGAAATGAAGCTTAACTTCGCAAATATGGAATGTATAGTAAAATTATCCCCTTTTGTGAAATTGAAGGAATAAGCTTCTGATGGGTGTTTATGTACTGTGCTAACAGATTATAGAAGATTAAAAGGAAATTTTAATGAAGTGAAAAGCAGCCCTTGCAGCTTCTAACCCTCATGATTAGAGGAGCAGAAGCTAGGGGATTTAGGAGGGTTTAGCAAGATGCGGTTGATGGGGTAGGGAGATTATGACCTGCGATTGGAACCAGTTGCTTGTCTAACTCATATTTCCTTAGATAATGCATTTAGGGCTCCAGTTCTTTCAAGAGCAATGAGGGTGAGAATAGCAGAAGAAATGTAGTCTTAAAATATCTTGAGGCCTATTTTTATTAAGAAAGTAACAAAACACAGAAGTCAAACACAGAGTCAAAACACGGTGTCACTCAACAAAACAGAAGAATACAGCATTTACATATATGTGAAGGGGACTTTGCAAGTCATAGGCTAATACAATTGTTTTCTGTACTTCTTGTAATGAAAATCACAGAAAAGAGGCTTAACACAATGCTTGGCATTATAACCTGAACTCTTCATCATGTTTTAAGTATGTTGTTAAAACAGAAAAGAAACTTGGTCTGTAATACAAGTGTAAGTTGTTGTATAAATTATTCAATAGGAAATATTTGTTTTAGACCAAAAATTATGTAGAATATGTATTAGAGAATACTGAAAACATTTGAAGAATCCAAAAAGGATATTGACAAGCAGCATTCATAATTACTAATGAAAGAAAGTCAAAAAATCTTAAAGTGTTACTGCCAAGATGCAGTGATAAAACTGCTGAAGGACCACAAAGGATAACTACAGAGCAGAATTATTTTGCTCTCCTGTGTTATATGGATTATGCCACTCATCATCCACCTAAAGTGAACTCAAGTTCTGGGCAAATGTCAGTTTTGCAAGCGGACTTGTTTTCTATCCTTACAAACTGCCTGAGGCAGCAATGCCCCAAAACAACTGGACTTCGTTTAGCATTAGTGGAGCTTCCCATTTTGATGCAGTGTCAAGTTGTCCTGGGCTAAGAGCTCTGTGGAGAAATTTTTGACATGGTAATTTTTTATTTTGTATTTTAAATCTCCATACTTTTCTGCAGACAGGATGGATGAAATTCTTTTTATGATATCATACACTCACAGTATCATACAATTTCAGAACAGGTACTTTCACTTTCTTTTTTGAATGATTGCAGGTGTTGTTTTATGAACTTTTGCCTTTCATAGTCTCTCTCAGTAAAATCTATTCTTCAAATTCTAAACAAGAAAAAGCATCTGTCAAACAGAGTTTAGAGAGCCCCTTAGGTTTTTACATTTAAAACAGTCATTGCAAGCATTCTTAAAAAGCAAAGCATTAGAATTGGAGCAGATGATTTGTTTTACTCTGGCACATGGAATGAGCAGTAGGAATCCATTTGAACATCTTTATAAGTTCTTCTAGACCCTCAAAGTAGTAAGCTACCTATGGCTTTAAGCATCTTTAGGTACCTAAGACATTAGGTGTATATCACTAGAATTCTTTATTCTCAGCTCAATTGATAATAGTATTATATCATTTGAGTATCAAGCAGTACAAAGCTATCTAAAGACTGATATTGCCCATGCAGACTACTTGGAACCAAAGCTAAAACCATAGTCTCAGTGATTCTCAGATGAGGCATTCCCTGGTCTGTGATGCATGTGAAGACAATCTCGGAGAGATGCAATAAAGCAGAAGTGGCCTTCAGAAAAGTGATCAAAAGATGAACTAGACTTGGCATAGCTTCACTTATGGCTAAGGAGTTGTCCTAGAATGCAGAAGGCCATTGTTGAAATTCCTGTTCGTCTGGTTTTGGAGAAGGGATTTAAATCCCTGTTTCACAGAACCTAGAGAGTTTCTATTTTGTGGAATACAGATTTTGTATTTTGACCAGTTAATACTTTTTAAAACTTTAGAAGAGGAACTTGAGTGATCTACTTTGGAAAAATGAAGCAGTGGTAAGAAGACTCACCTGGGATAGACATCCAAAGCACCAGTTTGTAGCAAGTATATCAGATATGGAAAGGAAGACAGTCTTGCCATGGTACAATAAAAGTGCTATTCTCTGAGCTGATAGATGTTTGTAATGATTTCCCTTCTTGTTTTTGGAAGGTGGGTACCTAATTTCAGGATTGAAGAGACTGATTAAAGCAGATGATGTTGGGGTAACAGCAGGACCTCCTTATGGCCAGATCATCTTTTTAAGTTACAACATCCCACACCTTTCCTCATTGTTTCACTCCTGGCTGGCTTAGGTGGCTCAAGTCATCTAGGGTCATATTCCTGTTTTTGCTGAACTTAAACTGAAGCTGTACATCTGAACACACCTTTTGAATTGGAAGCTTAGCAATCAGCTAGCAAAATCTCCACTGTTCCAACTTCTACAAAAACACTGAGAATCTTGTTTTTAGAACCCGAGACAACTATATTGTGTTTCCGGTGACCATCTGTAGTGTAAATGTCAAATAATGAATATTAAACTATTCCTTAAGATAGATCTACACACTGCTGAAAATACAGGTTTCAAATCTGCTTTTACAAGATTGAAAGAATGCAAGGAAATTGGTCTATAGCTTCATGCTGGAGGGAGTTATATAGCTCAAGTTATTTCTGTTGATTGACAGTCTGCTGAATTATTTACCTATTGACTTTCAAAAAGTGGTCTGCCTGTGGAGTAGGGAAATATGTAATTTTCACTCATCACAGGTGAACTTGGCAATCCAGCATAAGGAAGAAATAAATAAGTTTGAACTAATGGGAACTGGCTTTAGAACTATGATTTGACCAAATGATTACTATAGCCAATTTTCTGTGAACTTTAAGCTTCAAAGGAAAATTATATCTCCACATTTGCTTGAGGGAAATGTAGTTCAGACAACATTGCAGCCCTGAGGAAATTTCCAGAAACTTGTCTGATTTTATTCTGGCTGTATCAGTCGGTCCAAGGAAGATACTACATCTCTACAAACCTGCCTGTCTTACATTCTTACAACAGCCTGGGTGAAGCCCCTATATGTAAAATATGCTTTTTCAAATAATGGAGATCACATTAGTAATGATGATATTGTCTGCATTTCAGTCCTAGAAAAATCAACATGAATGAGCTTACACTGATTTTCATGAAGTCAGAGGGTTATTACTAATATTGGAGCTAACTAGTTCAACATTTGGGGGTCTGTATGTTATATTACATGTGTTTTACATATGTATATAGAGTGAAGTCTTTCCATCTCTGCCTACTGTTTTCACAGTGTTGTACTTAAGCATTAAAAGCTACTAATAAACCTTGATTCAGTGGAGTTCTCTATTTTCATATTCACAGAATCACAGAATGGTAGGGGTTGGAAGGAACCTTCGGAGATCATCTAGTCCAACCCCCCTGCCAGACCAGGGTCACCCAGAGCAGGTTGCACAGGAACACAGCCAGGCGGGTTTTGAATATCTCCAGAGAAGGAGACTCCACAACCCTTCCGGGCAGCCTGTTCCAGTGCTCTGCCACCCTCAAAGTAAAGAAGTTTTTCCTTATCTTCAAATGTAACTTCCTGTGTTCCAGCTTGTGGCCATTGCCCCTTGTCCTGTCACTGGGCACCACTGAAAAGAGTCTGGCCCCATCCTCTTGCCCCCTGCCCTTTAGATATTGATAAGCATTGCTGAGATCCCCTCAGTCTTCTCCAGGCTAAACAGACCCAGGTCTCTCAGCCTTTCCTCATAAGAGAGGTGCTCCAGTCCCTTGATCATCTTCGTAGCCCTCCACTGGACCCTCTCCTGTAGTTCCTTGGCTTCCTTGAACTGGGGAGCCCAGAACTGGACACAGTACTCCAGATGTGGCTTCACCAGGGCAGAGTAGAGGAGGGGATGACCTCCCTCAACCTGCTGGCCATGCTCGTTTTAATGCACCCCAGGAGACCATTGGCCTTCTTGGCTAATAGGATTTCATGGAATCATAGAATTTGGCACATGTTATTTTAGCTTATGAATACTGAAGGTAAGGAAAATAACATGCTGTTTAAGTCAACAGCAAAAATAATTTGTGGTCCTGTCTGCTCAAGGTAAAGACAAGGTTACCTTTGTCAACTTCTTTGCTATGGACAGCTACACTTATAGGATATAATGGTAGGAAGAGGCTTCTAGAATAAGTCAGCACAATATTCTGAACAAATTCTGCTGAAGATAATTGAACCTTATGAAGATTCACCTGTAGGGGTTTCATTTTGTCCCTCTTTCTGTTTTCTCTGTGAGACTAGCTTTGACTTTGTAAATTGGATAACAGTGGAATCTTGTTGAAAATGTTGCACTGGGTCCCTTATTTAGACACTTGAATGTTTTTTATTTTCTAAAACCTTCAACTGAACCAGATGTGTTCCCAGACTTTTCTGGGTTTTTTTGTGAACTTTTGTACAGTTCCTGAGATAGAGGTGAGCTGTTGGTATTTTCTTCCTTGCTGCTAACCTGTGAAGTGTGAAAGCAACTTTTTCTTAACAATGCACATCTCAGATCTTTATAGCCACCATTTTGCTAGTCAAAGCAGCAGTCCTTTGCCAGCCTGATGTCTTTTGCCCACCCCTGATGAAGACTAGTGAAATACGGACCAACTGGGAGAGCCCATAATGCTATATGAGGGATGAATGACCGCTTGAATGACTTTGATGATTGTTTCACTCACAACTGTATGGATTGTGTTCTGATATTCTGAAATAAGTTCAGGTCTTGCTGCTGCTGTCTCCTGCATACCTTGCATACAGTTCATTATCCTTCTGACTTGTTAATTTTCCTGTAGTTTCCCCCTCAGCATACCTTACTAGGACAAGAATTACAAAATACTTATTTTAGTCACCCATGAAGTATATCATGGTTTGAGGTTCAAACTGTGACTTCTACAATGAACAGCTTATAAGAAAATTTAAAAAAGAAATAAAAGGCTGATTTTTAAGGCAGTGAAGCCATTACATTTGGACACATTGCCATATAACTTGTGGAGATTTTTCACAGCGGATGAAAAATCAGTTGCAAAATCTGCAGCAGGACTGACATTTTTCATCTCTGCTCCTGTCTGCACAGTACTTTAGACAAGGAAGAAACTTAATCTGTTATGTAATCAGTAGTAAAAAGAAATGGGGAAATCCCCTCTAAATATGTTTTATTTAAAAAGATGTGAAGATACCACTGCAAATTAACTATGTCACAGTCGTTTCTCATTTATAATAAGAAGAACAAGTTTTTTTTTTTGGGGTAATGATCAGTTTGGGCCTGATATTCAAGTTCAGGGATGTATTAAGACATTGGTGGAGCCAGACGCCCTCAGACCACTGTTGCTTAATCGTAGAGCTTGGTGGACTTCTAGCAGCACTTTAAATAAAGAAAAAAGTAACTTGTGAGGCTGGAGTGTGCAGCATTTTGGGGAATGTGTGAGCTGCGGCCTGCAGGGTTTCTGAGTCCCCTGGTGCTCTTGCCTTCATGTGCAGTGGTGCTTTTTACTGTTGTTACTGAAGAAGAGAAGACATCTCTTTGGCCATTTGATATGTGTAGGGAATCTGTAGATGAAAGGGTGCATTTCTGCTTTTTTTTTTGAAAAATAGAGAGGATGATAATTTCAGCCTTTTGCATGAAATCCAGCTTCAAATTGAGAGAATCTTTCCTTTTACTCCTGACTCATTTTTCTTTATGATATGTGTTTTTTGCTGTCTGGGAGAAATGGATATAATAAAACTTCTTCTAAAGTGTCTAAAAACACTAGGATGCCAACTAACCTTTCATGACATTTACATTGTTGTGTTTTTGTAGATGTTACCATCCTGATTTAGGAAAGGAGCAAGAAGTAAAGCTGTTTGGATAGGTTGTCAACAAGTTAATTCATAAAATAAAACCTCTTAGATGGAACTGGGCCATTGAGAGAGATGGTTTTACATCTTGGAAAGCAAGGTTTTATTATTAGTTAGTGTATAGTGTCCAAAATAATCTACATCCAGATTCTGAGCTGTATAGAGTGCCTGGGATCATTTTGACTACTTGAAGTAATATCAACAAAAGAAAAAGAAAACAAAAGGAAAATTGAATGGTATTTTTTTTCTTAAAGTGAAGGAGAGGAGGGAATATGTCATAAACATTTATCCTGTCCTGCTTAGCCCTGTAGTTCATAAGGGAGGGAGGCAAAAGAAAGAAGCTGAAATTAGTAATTTGATTAGTAATTTGAATAAACTCTATTTCTTTTCTTTCATCTAACATTATGTCTATAGCAGTTGCAATTTATAGATAACTCCATGAAGCATAAAAAGAAGCTAAAGTAATTATTTGCTCAGCTCCAGTTATGCAATTGTTCATCATGATGGGTATTATGAGGACAGTGATATATTAGTTCCAGGAATTGTGTCCTACAGCAAAACTGCAGTCAGCCACGGTGAAAGCTGTTCGAAAATGCACAGGATTACCATCCAAAATTACTGCATCAGCCTCCCAGTGCTCAAATTAGAGAGGGAAGGTCAGTGCTCAGTCTTTGCCACCAGAGGTCTTCAAAGAACATATTATAGATATTTTTCCAGTGGCTGAAAATGAGAGGTACATCTTACAGTCACCGCTGACAGAAGTAGTTGGGAGTAATTTAGTGAAGTGCTTCAAGACATTATTTGTTTGAGACACAGAATCTGTGTGTGACAGAATTGCTGCTAGAAAATAGGAACAGCTCTGCTTGCTTTGCCTGTCTGTCTGGGTGGGTCATTTTCTATTCCCCAGCTTGATGAGGTAGAGATTTTGATATTGACGAGTTACAAGAGTTTCTGATTATTTCTTGAACATACGTAAACAGAAGGAAGATTTCAGCAAGCAAAATTTTGTATTCTCTCAGGGGCCAGCTGAGGGATGCTGTGGGCAGGAGTGAGTGGAGAGGACGGAGGTGCTGAGGGTGACCTGGCCCTGCAGGAAACCTCCCTTGCGGAGGAGTCTTTCCCAGGATGGACCCTCCTGCACTCACTGCTGCTCACAGCCCTCCCAGTGCAGAGCCTGCCTGAACCTCCACACTGGTCAAGCTTTTCCCAGCCTTGAGCTGGAGCCTCCTCTCTGGGTTAGGGTGCATAGGATGGTATTTTGGATCTCCCTCCCTGAATGCTATAGGACAAACGTATTTCTTGGGCTCCCTTTATACCTTTCTCCCAAGGAAGGAAAAAGATTTCTGGCAAAGTAATTAATTTTCAAAAACTAGATTTTTTTTTTTCAGTTTTATTTGCTTTGTATTAGGGTGTGGTGACCTTTTATACTATGATAATGCAAGGGAGAGACAATTCTGTTTCTGTTATGAAATACATTCCCAGCAAGACTGTAGGTGTTTTAAGCTCACCTGAGTAAAGTCAATACATCAACTGAAAGAAAGCATTAGAACATGTAAAGACTTACTGGTTATCATGTATTCATAAAATATAAGTCGTATTTTCATAAATGGAGACTAGATGGGTTTATTTATGTTTTTTTTCTTCATTGTTAAGGAATAAAAAGCCAAAAGGGAACAAATAAGGGAGTGGGAAGTTTCTGTTCTCCATTTACTGTCTTTGTAGCTGAAAATGGTCATTCTTCTGTCTGTGAATACTATGGGGCATGGCTGAGAGTTATTAGAGTGAGAAGGAAAAAAAAAGGGATGGAGCCTGATGTTGTGCTCAGTGATGTGGATATCCTGAAGAAGAGGAGAGCTGCAGTGTGAGACTCCAGGTCTGTTACAGATGAGTACAACTTCCTCCTTACCTCTCCTACCTCCCAATGCCTGCTTGATCCTGCTAAAGATAGAGAAATATCACATGTGGTGGTGGGTCCACCACAAGGAGGAACTTTTAGCAGCATGGAATGAAATGAAAAGAAATGCAAGACAGACAAAAACTTCCACTTTCACTGAAACCCGTGTTTGACTGGCTCCAGTCAGTGTTCGCTCTGCCAGGAACTTGTTAAGCAAGTCTGGACACAGGGCATGGCAGTCTCTATTCTTGCAAGGGCCTTCTGCTTTAATTTTATTAGGGAAACACTGTTCTAAGCCAACACTTCCCAAATATATGGTTTTGGCTTCTTATGAGAACTTGGTATCATCACAGGGTGACAATTTTGCTGGGTGGATTTGGGAATTTGGGAACTTTTATATACCACTTACATGGGTTGTTGCTATTATAATGAAAGCCTTAGAGGAAGCATCAGCCTCCAGCTATAGAACTGTCACATTCTGGACTTGGATGTAGTCTTTGATAACGAGAAAAGCCAAGCAAGCTGTCACAGTGTGGCTGAAATTTTTTGGGAAGAGTTTTCAGTGCAAGTCTGGGGAGAGTTCCTCACAGACCAGACAGTTCATAAAGATGCTAAGTCAGCGTATTTCGTCTCATCCATGATTGACTCCCTGGAGAGAGTAAAGCATTAGAAAACCAAAACATTTTCCATTTAGTACCGTATACTGAGAGACTTGATAAATGTACAAATATGTACAAATTGATTTTTGTTGTTTCAAAAAAAAAAACAAAACCAAAAACAACCAGCAAATGAACATATATTTTCAGAAGAGAATTGGTTATTATTCAGAAGCAAACCTGAGACTTCTGTACTGTTTAAAATTTCATGTTGCACTGGTGAAGTCCTTTCTTTTTGCAGAACACACTTTGAGTTATCTTGGTTAGACTATTTAATTATAAGAGATGTTGACAAGTGACTGCATACAGCTTCATATGTCTACTTGTTTAAGAACTGACATTTTGTTTTGAATAAGGAAGAACAAAAACAAGGTTATCAATAATATAAATTTCTTCCACAGAGTGAGGAAATCTTATTCCTAAAATGAGTTCAGGAGTTTTGCCCTCCTTCTGTTGGGAAATCATTTCAGAATATATTTCTTCTTCTTCTTCTTCAAGAAACTTGCTTTCATTTTAAGACTTAATTTATGCACAGATAGTTTATGCAGATTTATTCCATTGCAGGGTATAATCTTGTAAAATGCTGAGTGCTGCCTGTGAGCAGCCAGACAGGTCCAAATTCCTTAACTGAATTATGTCCAAAGAAGAACCAAATACAGAAATGGAAAAAGAATCTGGCAAAGAAAGGTATACCTTGGAAGTCAAAAAGGTTAGCTCATGAGGAGTTAAGCTAAGTTTGGCCTTACAAAGGAAATTAAAATAAATAACTTTTTTTTATTTTTATTTTTTTTCTCATACATACATGGAAAGAGAACAAGGAAAGAAAAGTGAGGCTATTGGGAACTAAGGACAGGCCAAGACTAAAGACACTCTGGACAGGAAAAAATACTCAAATACTTTTCTTTGCAAAAAGGAATCTGACCAAATATTAAGATGAAGATGGAGTAGTAAAGAACTTGAAGGAGAGCATGAATTTTATCAGTATGTGAGGGGAAGAGGGCTTCAACTGCCTGAGAAGGAGGGAACCTGATTAGCTCCATCCCACAAAAGTGAGCAATATTTGATTATTTCTGGCAGCATTACTGTGGTCTAGCACCCCAGCGCTAAAAAAAGGAGTATCTAAATAAAAATGAAGGATGGAGAAGTGGTTCAGGTGATTATAGACTTGTTATATTATTTCAATATTACTTTTAAGAAAAAAATTGAAGGGGATAGTGATTGAAGACAAATAGATCATAATTCACTGCATTTCTCTTTACCAAAAAGGTAGATCACATTGTACTAGCTTAGTGCTTTTCATGTTGAAATGATTCACTGAAAACAAGAAGCCTGCCTACTTTTCACTGAAGTGTTTGATATAGTAACAGCTATAATATTATTAATTAAGCTACAGGAGAAGGAAGTTAGTGTAGGAATTGTAAGGCTTAAACTTAGGTTAGCATTGGTAAAAATGAGCCTAATGTGCTGATAGGATCTCTGAAATGAATTTTTGGTCTGAAAGACTTTCTCAAAGGACTAATCTTTTGGTCAGTGTCATTTAATATTTTCATTAATGGTAAGTATTGAAGGGCAGAAAAATTCTAATAATTGTTTTGAGACAAAATTGGGAGGAACTATCAATATAAGAACCCATACATGAGAGAGGAAATACTTAATATATTTGAGTACTGGAGTTCCAGAAATAAAATAAATTTTATTAATATGGTTTGCAAGGTTGCACACTTAGGTGATGCCATAAAGTAGGGGATCATTAGCTAGAGAGAAAAAAACCCAATGTATTGTTCAATCTCATAATGACTGTAAGACAGCAGTTGGCTATTTGCTTTTGCAGCGAGAAAACAAACAAAAAAAGGAAAACTGAGCATAAAATATATAGCAAGGTATCTTTATATATTCATAAAGTGAAAGTAATTGAGATTATTAACAGCAATGTCCAAGCCACTAATAGTCTTTTGGAAGACTGTATTATTAATCACCTGTGTTTGGAAAGCATGGCCTCAAACTGGAGCAAGTGCAGAAAATGTCTCCTAAGATAATCAGGGGATCAGAGAAGAAATGGAAGGATTTTATTTAAACTGTAAAAACAAAGGCGAAGTGTTACAACACATTACAGAAACGACAGAAAAGTTCAAAAGCTTTTTCTGGAACAGGCAAAGCATTCTGGAACAGCGAATAATAATTACATGCTTGCCCTGAAGTAGTCAAGAATTAAAAAAAGGTTTCCAAATTTCTCACAGATGATACTGTTGTTTTGTCTGTGTTTCACTAGCCTTGCTTTTCTAACCAGTATATCATTACTTCAAGTGGTTTTCCAATAGAAACAGTGAAAGCAAGAAACATAGATGGCTTCCAGACAGGACTTGAGAACTGGGTTATCACAGAATGCTGTTGCTTTTAGTTGTCCCTATCAATTAAGCACAAGAATTTAGGTGGTATGTAAGCTGACTGGACATGATATTAAATGTACAAGTAAAAGATGTATCTTAAAACAGTTTGAATTTTAACAAGTGAAACTTGCTATATTGTGGTCCTGGGCTATAACGTGTCTTCTTCCTCAATTTATTAGACGTCTATACAATTTGCTTATGTGCATTTCACCCCAAAATTCATCCATGTTGTTGATGAGTAACTATTCATCATTTTCTAAGGTCAAAGTGTTGTGGTGCAGTCCTGTTAGGTATAAGGACAGCAGAAGTGAATTTTCCTGAGCTGCATGCATTGGCCAGAAAGACAAAAGCCAGGAAATGGAATTGGCAGCATCATAATTGAATGAGGGAACAGCCTGGATTTCTCAGTGACTAATAGTGGCATAACAGCTGCTAATTTGTTAAAGTTGTACCTGAAATGACCTTATTTATATAAGCAGGTTTTTAGGAATATTTTATGGAAGGGAAATCTGGAAATTAGAAATGTATAGCTAAATAATAGGTAAAACTCTGCACAGTCAGGGTATTATTATTTGAGAGATAATATGTGATATACTATGGTCCTGTAATGAAACGCCAAAGACTAATATATAGGGGAACACTTGAGCTGTAGAGATTTCTGAAAGATACCGAAATAAATCCAAATAGTTCAGTAATCCTTTTGTGTCCTTTGCACAGTAATCCTGTGCAAGTCAGCTCCTAGAATGGCTTTTCCAGGGCTTCCTATAATTATTATATTTATCTTTCTAATACTTGGCTTCATTGCTATGGCCAAAAAACCTCTCAGAAATATACGTGAAAATAAAAATTAAATGGACTCTTATTTAATTTTTATCCTGTTTAGTCAACCAACTTCTTTTGACACAGATAGTCCTGTCATTTTCCTATATTCTTCCACTTTTTCATTTTTGACAAATCTGTATTGTCTTCCTGCTGTTGATTTCCTCTTATTCCTCTGGCTGCTACTTAAGAATCCCCTTTACTGTGGTCTCTTCTTCCTTATTTGAACTCTTTAACATACGACCACGGGTCCTGCTTTCCCTCTCTTTTCCCTCCCTATTCTTAGTTTTTGAATTATGTAAAGCATTGTGAGAGCTTTTGCTAGCTTCTCTTTGCAGGCAACTCCCAAGCTTACCTCTTCACCCCATTCTGTCTCTTTCAATTTACTTTCATGTTTCAGCCTGTCTTTCTGAATGTCCTGTTCTCAGTTCAAACCCAATATTCTGAAAGTGAACTATATTTGGGGTTTTTTTAGAGTATCAGTGTCTCTCAGCTCTTCATCATAGCTTCTAGTTTCACTGTTTCTTTGGTGATTTGGACTGCAGCATGTGTCCTTTTCCAGCTGCATTTGTGCTGACTTGAAGAAATCACTGCTAGCTGTTCCCAGACTACCTCTTTGCTGAAAGTTTCTGTCCTCCCCACATCCAATGGCTGAGGACTTTTAGAATATATAATTCTGTGTCAGTCAGAATGCACCAGGGTATTTTAAACAGTGAATTTCAAGGTTTTTTTGACGGAACTATGTTGAGGAAAAATCACATGATCATTTCATGTGGTTACCAGACTGGTCCATAACCTCTTTCAGAGGTCAACGCTGAGCAAGAAGGAGTTGTCTGGGAGCAATAATTGAGGCTAGTACCAATGTTTATCCAAAACTGTAGCAATGGGATCTTCAGATCATAATAGCACCATACTGGAACAAGGGTTTTCTTGTACTTCTTTTCTACACTGTTATGGTCAGAAATGTATGACGGCTTCACTTTAATTTATTAATCTCTGTCATATAGACTAAATTAAAAAAAAAAAAAAAAAAGAAAAAGGAAAAAGAGAGGGAGAGAGACAAGAAAAAGAAAAAGACAGAGGCATCCCCAGCCTGGAATAAGGAAATGAAAGAGAAGATTCAAAGCTTCCAGCATGTTGACTGTTGCCAGCCTTGACCCTAACCTAGGCAGCAGCGAATCCTCCAGAAAGGGAGAGTCCTAAAGGTGCCACAAAGCTCTTTGTTTTACTGTCTAGGATCACACATGCTAGATTTGTAAGGTCTATCGATTCAGAAAGTTGAAAAGGAGTCAATCTTCTGTTTCAAACTGGTGAAAGAAGTTGTGGCACTGTTTTTGTGTGCTCAGAAGCTGAAGAGCTCACCCAGCGTGTGAGGAGCCTGTGCTCAATTCTCCTCTAAACAGATTGACCCCCATTTCTCACTTTGCCCTGATCAGCAGACAGTATGTATTTCATTCTTAACCTATCCCGTGGAGAGGAAAATACATTTTCTTTGCTTAGGATAATGACAAACTGATTGGGCACTTGGGCAAGGAGCGCACTTCATGCTCCTCCATCTAGTGGTTATGTTTTAACTTTCAGTTTAGAAGGCCCAGAAGGAATGTATCCCATCTTTTCTGTCTTCTTGACTGCTCTTGCCACTGGACTACAGAGACCATGTGAGATGAGGAAGATGGGATGGCGCAACACCAGCTGCAGGTAGCTGCTGTCTCTAAATGTTCTCTGAGAAAGCACCAGCTCCTGAAGCAGAGAGGGAGAGAGAGAGATGAGCTGCACACTGTTGTCAAGACTGATATGTGTCCGTGCATGTTCAGAAGAAGACATTTAGATATGCAGGGGACTCCACAAAGACAATGATCAGTTTTAAGCACCAGAAGGATTAGACAGAGTCTGAGCAAGGGGCAAACTCCACTGCTCTGGGCTTGGAGAACATGATATTGTACCACATCGACACAAAGGCCAGCCTACACAATATTCTGCCTTTGATGTTACATAGTAGTGGATGCCTGGGAAATAGTATAATGGTATGCAGTGGTACATGTTTTCATCATGCCAGAGATGGATGTCTTTATATCTCATAGTCTTCATTGTGTTTTTCCTCAATGAATTTGTCCAGTTGCTTTTTAGACACATTAAAACTCAGTATCCACAGCATCCTGTGGCAAAGACTTTCACCACTAGTTTCACACTGTGTAGAAACCACCTTCTTGAACTTGTATTGAACTTGTCATCTGCTGTTTCCAGCTGATGCCTACTTGAGCCTGAGAGAGGGTTCACCCCACTACCATGGCGTCTACCATGTTCTACATAAATGCCTGTGCCGGTAAGTGAGTGAGATACCTAAATCTTTTCTGTCAAGCTGGGCTGTTAAACTTGGGAGCAAGCAGTGCCTGGTATACTGACAGAACTTGTAGAAAGTTAAGTTAAAAGGCACTGTTAAAAAATAAGCTGTTTATTTCTCTTCCAATATTCCCTTGCTGCTTATGCTTTCGGTATCTTTTCATCATACGTCTGCACCTGTGTCTGTAACAGCTAATCCTTTCTAAGACAGAGAGACCAGAACTGCATGCATTTTTCCACATGGAAACACATAATCACTTTATATAAAGTATTATTTTTAACAGCAGAAATGCAACTGATTTTCAGATCTCATTTCATCTTACGTTTTTCCAGAGAGTGGACAGCTTTTATTGCTTGCAGGTCTGAAAGAGAAGAGATTCACAAAGATAGAGGTGGTGGTCCATTAACATTGCTTCACTAAAAGAAGTTCATTGCTAGAACCCTCAAGCCACTATATGTTTCCCTTCACTTGAACCTATCTGTTTTTCCACTCTTCTGCACAACTGGGTAGTATATTGCTTGGGCTTGATTTGGATGGCCAAAGGTAATCTGTACCATCTGTTACTCGTTTTGTTCTCTCGACCTTGGTATTTGAGCAGCTGGCTTTTCTTTTTTGTGTCATGTTGTCAATGATTTTTTTTGTTGTTGTTGAGGACTGTGTTAGGACTATCAAGAGTTCTTTGGTTACTATGGATCTTACATATTGCAAACAGAGCAAACAGATCTACTTATATTAAAACTAACCAGTAACGCATACAGGGAAATGAATAGGAATTCAAATATTTTAATTCCGAGGAAGTAGAGGGTCCTGTACATTTACTTTAGGACTGCAAATCTTCGCTTAATTGTTGACTGAGATATTTGTAAAAATTAATTACTAATAAGTAAGAATTCATTAATAGAGTTTTCACATTAACAAATAATCAAGTGACATCAAAAGGACGTAGTCTAATGCTTCAGATTTCTTTTGTCCAAATGGATTTGGTGGTGGTAGAATTTTTGCCTGTATTGTACTGGCCTAATAATACACAGGAAACTAAAGAGTGGAGCTCTTAAATAGTTTGGTATCAGCAGAATTAGAATTTGGTTCTTCACTAACAAAATCAAAATCTTTAGGGCTCTAGTCCTTGTCTTCAAAATCAATAAACCCCAGAACCAACAAAAAACCCCTCCAAAATAACCTGGTGAGAAACCAGACTGAGGACAAGTCCATGACATTAGCATTTCTTATTATTTGGTGTTCAGGAATTTTCTGCCACTGTCCCAGTCTTGGTTGTGATACCTGTTCTGATAAGCTTGACTTTGCCCTGGTGTTAGATGAGGAGTCGTGGTGCCCAGTGCAATGATCTGCATTACTGTAGGTGATAATTATAACAAAAATTATGTGTTGCAACCTTTAGCTTTGTGTGCTCAAGTTTTGTTCTGGTTCTAGCATTTTGTCTCTGACTGTAGATTGAAGTCTTTCCAGCAGAGGGTGATGGTGCCTTTGTGCTCAGGTAGCTGATTACAGTGACTTGGGAACAGGGCTAAATTTGAACTGACAAGGATACGAACACACATGCATTTCTGTTAAGCCCATTTCTGTATGCGGGTCTGAACAGTTCCCACATAAAATACTCTCCAAGATCATGCGAATTTTTTATTGATACAAATAATACCGTGAACACCAGAAATAAAGAAACCTGATTCCGTGTGGTGTCTCTTCATTGACTGATTACTTAACTGAATTATAGTACAATTCTGTGCTGCACTTATATTTACCCATTACTTTCCCGTTGAGAGTATTCTTCACTCAGCTACGTGAGTGTTGCTGGTTTTGACTGTAGCAGTAGACCTATAAAATCAAAAGTTATTCTTTTTGAATGTATATCCATCTGTCTGTTTTCATAAAGCTTACAGGGCCTTAACTAACCTTGAGACGTTATTGACTCTATCAAGTTCAGGTGAAACTGGCCAAGGGTTTTAAATCTTACGTGGGGAGGAGTGGAAGTGGAATAACATGCAGGACAGCTGTGTAAGTCAGTCTTGTTTCCATAGGAAACCAAGCTATTGACAGATGAATATACCTAGAAATTATGGGCGTTTTAGCATCATTAATGCCAGCACTCAGTACATTATTCAGTAAGTACTCTGAGAACTTCTGAATAAAACGTCTAGGCAGATATACTGCAAACTTCACTGAATCAGATTCTGCCATGGATTAGAAAAGAAAAATCACGAAAAATCTACCCATCCACACAACCAAAATCAACAAAAGAGTGAAAATGTGATTCACAAATGTGAAAAAATGTCTATCTACTTTTCAACATAGTGAGGATATTGATCTCATTCCCATTTATTGTAATTCATTAATTCTGGTGACTTCATCATTGAAGCCATGTCTATCAGTGAATGGCCTCAGATATATTGTACATAAATAATCGTGTTGCAGATCTATAATTGATCTAGACTTTTTTTTTGTGTTGCAGAGCCAGTAACTTTAATAAATATTAGCTGCTTAAATCTTCTATACCTGTATGTGCTAACAGAAAAAAGACATAATATACCTTTAAACAGAAAAAGGTGAATGTCATGCTAATCCTCTAAACAACTTATTTCTGTATGTCTTTTCAGACTTGAAAACTTATCCAAACTTTAATTTGTGCTAAATCTCTTTCACTTGAATTGAGTTGATTCCTTAATTTTCTGGTGATTTTGTTTGATTTCCATGTCTATGTTTTCGAGTAGGTGTACATCTGACAACCAATGTTTGAAGTACAAGTAGAAAAATTCTTTTATGTGCACTGTGTTTAGATGCAGAACTCTTTCAGGCTTCCTAGGTAAAGAACATTGAGTTCTGAAACAGTAACTCCTTGCAGAAAAGTACTTATTTTCTACTGTCTGAAAGGAAATTGAATACCAAATCCAGAATAGACTGCATTTGGGTAGAAATCTGTAATTGTGGTATGATGTTAATTTAGCTGCAGAATGAAATATTCATGGCTTTCTATAATGCCTAAACAACAACAGCAAAAATGACTGACATTTTTACACACAAACTTACACAAAAAGAAAGGAAAAGAGGCATGGCTAAATCTAACTTTTACAGCAGTGATCAGCTGGATGATTCTGTCCTTTAGCAAGTCACACTTGCAAACGAGTAGCTGGAAGGAATTATAGTAGCAGATGCTGCTGTTTCTTTGCACTCTTTTGGGCTACTAACAAGTGCATGGCAGATGTTGTAACCTTGATGCTTCTAATGGAATTATTTTGGATAAATTATTATTTTATACTGTTATATCTGTTTAAGCACATCCCCATCTTTCGGTAGGGGAATTTCTGGAGCTTTACAGGATCTTCTTGGAAATGCTGTCTTGCTTGCTCTTTTAGTTATAGAGCAAAGAAGTCTCATTAATTTATGGCCCAGGTCAGAAAGTAATTAACTCTGTGTTTACATTTAAGCTGTGTTGTTATCGGGCCAATATACATATATATGTATTTATTTGTTTAACAAAATCAGATAAACTCTCATTTTTGCAAAATGAAAATCAGTGTTTGCAGAGGCTGAATCTGTTATAAACCTGCTGAGATTCTGTGTCTGACTCCATTCCACCAGGGAACCAGAATTCCCTTTTGAATCCCACATTCCCAGGTGGGCCACACAGAAACCACACGCTGACTGGAATAGGCTCAGGGATGGCACTCCCCTAATGGATGTGAAAGTGCATTTTTCTCTAGGAATGAATACTTGATCTGAATATTTTGGCATGCTTTGAGAGAGAGTAGCGCTGGGCTTCTGAATTCCTCTGTTCTTTGTTTTTTTTTTCTTTTGGAAAAGGAAAGTATGTCAACCATGGTAAGCAGAACAAATTTTACTCCTGGTTATTCTGCCAGCTTTAGTTCCTTCAGCAGTTTCAGTTTTTATGTCTCACAGACGTGAAACTGCAAGTTGTTCCAAAAGGTCTCTTCCACTTCATAGGGACATTTTGGGGTTTAGTACCTACAATTTTTTGTTATTTTTAGAATTCTTTGAAAAATCAGCAATTATTTTTTTCTTGAATGACTGTATTCTGATTAATTTAGACCATAAATGATCCTGAAGAAATAAGCCAATTAAATAGTAATGATATTAGATGAAAATTAACCACTTTTCTGACAACCCATGTTTTAATGTGTATACTTGTTTTTATAGAAACTTTGCAGTCATGGGAAGGACAGGTTGCAAATCTTTTTGCACCAAAACAAAATCTTCTTTCATACATTTTAGGCACTGTTACTTTCACACAATAGAAGGCTAGATTATTATATTTTTGGAATTACAAAAAAAAACCCAAACCAATAAGGGTATACTGAAGTGAAGCAAAGGGCTACTCAACATTCAACAAACTCTAAAGTAATTACTTTTCTAGATTCATAGAAAAAAATCTTTGATTCACAAGCCTGCCATCAGGGCAATGTAGTGAAACAATTTCTATTAGTTTTTTTTTTGCCCAAGTTCATTTAATTGGTCTCCATTTTCATAGTGTCTGAAAATGTTGCCAAGCCCATGAGGTGAGAACGTTGGTAGTTTTGCATGTGGGTGTGGAGACACAGAGGTATGACGTTCTTGGTTATGTTGATCAAGAAATGTAAGTGTTCATCACAAAGGTAAGCATCCCTTTTGTTGCCGATGTCTGTGACTAAGGTCTTGAGCCAAGGTCGTAAAAAGGACTGACAGGACATAGCCCCCAGACTTACCCAGTGACAAGCTGTCCATGTCCTACCTCTTGCCTTGTACAACTGGCACGTCAAGTGCTCCACCCTGCTCTGCTGGTGTTGCTTGTGAACTTACTGAGTCCCCACTTGGCCCTGCAGCCACGCTGACTGCTCTCGACATCCTGCCCTTCCTGCCTGTCAGGACCCTAACTCATGCAGTTGTTTTTAAGAACAAACTGAATTCAACACCAGCTTTGCTATAGATATTGTTCTATTTAGGGAATAGAGCAAGTCACAAGCATAATGCTACATATCGTTGAATAAACAGCATAAAGCAAAGCCGAAACCCAAAGAAGGCCACCACCAGCTCTACTGGCCCACCTTTGAACAGTAACTTACAGATGTTATCAAGCATTTTCTTACTGCTTATCTATGGTCTAGTAAGTGTCTATGATGCACTTGGACTTTTATTTACTTTAGCTATGTGCACTGTGTGTACTAAAGCCTTTCAGTGAATCCTTTCATGGGTGACATATCCTGTTAGCTTAGTACTTGGCTATTTATCTGTTTTTCTACTCCCTCCTTTATTATATCTGCAAACCCCTAATAATTAGTCTCAGGCCCTCAGCCCCAAAGGGGTTGCTTTAAGCTGACTCTGTCAAGTGTTAAAGCCACTGGACCATTCTTCCTACCCTAAAAATACGTCGGTGTGCAGACAAGCACAACAATGTTGTTTTATTTAGCTTTCTGTGTAAAAGGAAATAAAGACCAAGGAATTCTGGGCTAATATTCTTGGTAATTTTTGTGCATGTGTGCTGTGCCAAGAAATACTTTACATTTTGTAAAATATGTGAAAATTATCAGAAGCCTGTTTAAAGTTTAAATGTGAAGACATGAATAAATAAAATGAATGACTGATCTGAAAAATAGTTTAGCAAGAAGAGCACATAATACGACTGGAGTCTGCTAAACTTCACAGAATAAACAAAACAATTGCAAGAAAATTATAATCTGGGAATAAAATATTCTAGGACTGATTCAAGTTTGTACAACTAATACAGAGGGGTTATATGGAGTGTACTCATACATCTGATTTTTTTCTTCTTTTGCAGTTCTGTAACTTCAAAACTGCTTTTTTGCGGGTTATGAGCAACTTCTGAGAATCTGTCCTCTAAACTCAGTCACTTCTGTTAAACAAACCTGTATAGGCATATCACTGTTTGACTTTGACAACTGTTGCTTTTCACTCAGAAATGTCTTTCTGCATCCTTTGTCTGCAACAGTTATCACAGCTGTCATCATTTGCAATTGAAGACATGTAAAGGTGTAGACTACCTGAGCTGACCTTACACTGCTCAGCTGCGGTGCATCAGCAGCACGGACAGGGCGGTGCGGAGCTTGGCAGGGCTGCAGAGTTCAGCTGGGAAGTGAGACAAACACTTATGCCATTAGTTTGCATTTAGCCGCAGCCTGCTGTCGAAAGCTCCATCGGTATTTGAACGAGGTAATTTAAAGCAAACAAAATGTGTCCATAGGGGGCTGCACTGTAACCTCTTTGATGCTGCAAGGTGACTGAAGTGACTTTTTATTTTTCAGGAGCAGTAGAAGTAATGAGTCAGCGGCAACAGCGCGCTCCAAGTGCCCCTTGGAAAGTGTGTTGTCTTATAAGATGCGTTTTTGGGAACAGGCCTTTTCCATTTGAATATGCTTTTTTCTAATTTGACTGAACTGTGAAATTGTATTATTTTATTTGAAAACTTGGCGGGGGGCGGGGGGGGGATGTTAACCATCCTGGGATCCTGTGTGACCATCTGCTGAAAGTTGCTGGTGTAAGCAGTTTTTATAGATGTAGGTTATTCACGCCTGTTTACTCAAACTATGTAACAGCCCATGTTCTTAATCTCTGATTCTGTTTGCACAGTCAGCTCCATATATTTTACATTGAAATGCAATAGATTGGGAAGGATCACAGGCCCAGCAAACACCCTTAGAGAATGCTGCCTGACTGAGCCAATTCTCTGCTGTCTGAGATTGATTCTGCTTTTGCTTTAGGAACCTCACTCCATCAGTCACTGCAGCTGGGTTACAGTGGTACGAAAGTAAGGACACTTGGTAAGCAAGGAGCTAGAAAGGGAAACTCCGAAAATGGAAATAGGGCAGTTCATTAAATTAAATATACCTTGGGAGAGACTCATTTTGAAGTTTGTGAAGAGGAGGAAAGAAGATTGGAATTACAATGGGAATGCTCTATTGGGGTCAAGATCCTTTATTTTCTCTCTGGTGCAGCAGAGGCTGCAGATCCCAGAGACTAACTTACAGACCACTGTTGCTATAGTTTAGGAATGGTGTGTTGAAGGCTATGGCTGTACAAAGAGAGGACATGCTAATGACTTCCAAAATATGTTTTAAAATTACAGGTAGCCTCTTAAACACATTAAAAACTTAAGTACAGTTCTTAAATTCTGGGAGTATTAAGGCAGCATATAAGGGCAAGTTTAGAGCTTGTAGGGCTGTAAGGACATATATATTATTTATCTAAGTCTCAAGTCCTGGAAAGCGGTGCCCTGTTGGGCTGGGGTCATGTGGAAATCAGGCAAGTTCTGTTCCTTTTCTCATGCTTTTCTTGAGTAGAGGCAAGAGCACTGTCTCTGAACAAAACTATCTCTTCTTCCCCATGGCAAACGGCTGCCGGGCAGAATGTGAAATTATAACCTTCTGCAGAAAGGGACAAAGAAGGATTTTTGTTACATTTTTTCCACTAACCACTTGATTTCAAATTCAGAAAAGTATGTCCTGTTCTGTTTGCTTTTACTTTCTCTTAGTACATTTCCAAACTTTGACATGTGTTTCCTATAGTGTCTGCCATGGCAACCAAGAAAGCTCAGGTCCCTGTACACGGAAACCTGAGTCTTGTTTATGTCTTTTTAACTCTTTAACACTTTGCTAGCACGGTTATTTTAACAGCATTCTTTTTTTACAACTCTGGGGCCATCACAGTTGTCATAAAATACCTGTTTATCAAGAAACATGGGACTGAAGGGGATTTTCTAGGTCATCGGGTTTGTTCCCTGCTATTGCATGCAGTCAGGTTCCCTTTCAGAAACCAACCAAACATTATCCCAGCATTTGCATAATTGACCTCATGATTGCCTTTCTCCTAAAAGGCGAATTCAGTTTAAGGTAAAATGTTCACTTCCTTTTTTGGGTAATAGCTGTAATACCTTTATTTTGCACTACTTGGCATCAGGGAAAGATCTGTTTTCTCTGGCGTTTGTGGTTGATGTACCTCTTGTTCGTTTTAATTTTCTCTGCTAGATTTTACTCAGCTTGACTGCTACCAGTCTTCACTTTCCCTTGAACCTGCTTGTCTCCAGGATGCTAATCAATCCCTATTCTCATTCCTTTTCTCCTCTCTGTTTACTTTTTGTGTTAATTAAGAAGTGAATATTGTTCTACCTGTAATCCTTTCCCTGCAAAACCTTCTCCCCCTTGTTTTTTTTAGTTAAAACTGGAAGTACTGATAAGACTTAATCATACTGTCATATGTTGCATCATTTACAAGATATGGAATGTAGCCTTTTAAGTACGTTATCATTATCTAAGAGCAGGCAGTGCCCTGTATACCTATAAGCATCTATGTTACTACTGTATTATTATTTTGTCAAAGTAGGCCATTTTATGACCATGCTTCTATGAACTCCACAGTAGAGATGCAATAGCCACTAAATGTGATTCAGACTCAAGAAACCAAGCCAGATTATGGTTGAAGTCTTCGTTTTGAAAATATCAAAATTCACAGTAGAAAATACATGGTAGTTCTGGCTCTGGGAATTATTTCTTAATAAAAAAATGGTGCCTGGCTATCCAAGAAAATAAGGCAGTGTAAGCTTCCCCTCTGCAGCGTCTGTTTTGAAACAAGGTGTGTTAAAGAAAGCATCTTTGCCAGGAGTGGTGCTCCTTGTTCCACAAAGGTAGGGAGGATCGCTTCCTGCATCCTTCTGAGTGCAAGAAGGGGCTTTGGTTCCACTCCCGAAATTTGCAGATGAGCTTATATGAAGCTGAAAGCAGTTGGTGTTATACAAAGATACAGTGTGTGAGGCAGAACATTTCACTGGGTATGCTACCAGCCTGTGGTTATTGATATGATTATGGTGTTGTAAAACCTGTATTTTTGATAGTTCTTTTTGGGTTGTTTTTTTTTTTTTTTTTTTGTTTTGTTTTGTTTGTTTTCTCAATATTGCTCTGAACTAGCAAGCATAGTGCTCTGGAGCAGGAGCTCTAAGATGACTGCAGTGAAAGTGCATTTCTTTCACAGAAAGAAACCACAAGAAATTTCTTCAAACCCATCACCTATATTTGAGCAGGGTTGTCAACATAAACACATGTGTTAGGAATGGTTTTGGTTTTCTTAATGGGTATCTCAAACCAGCCCAGGTTCAGAAAGACAATTCTAATTTAGCAAGAGTCCCTGCAGAACCTCTCCACACCCTGCAGGTTTCCACCAAAATCCTCAAAAGCAATTCAGGTTGCCAAGCAGAGCTGACTCCAAAGGAATATGATAAATTTACAGCTGTGTAGTACTTTCACTTCCCTCTTTACTTCTTTTTTGTGACATTTTAAGTTGAAATTGGACATATTTTTCCCATGTATCACTTGTAGACTCCAGAAATCTTAGCCTTCCTGTTTCAAACATGTTTGGCTTGAGAATGGGTATGAGAGACAAACCTTACTATTTTTATTCAGAAAAAAATGTCTGTTGACTTCAGTAGCGTTTCTCACACAACGGATTGCAATGATCAAAACCTGAGAGTTTAGCCAGTGTACAGTCATGTAATTCTGTTTTGTAAGTGCCACATGTATGTTTAATGTACCCCTTGGTACATTGCATAAGGGGACGCCATGACTATAAAAGGATAAAATGGCTCTCACTAAGAGATCCTGTTGCCTCAGTGAGGAACCCAGTGAGTTCCTGTAAATATCTGTAAATACACTTCTCTCCCAGCCTGAGATTTTTTGCTTTGAATTCCTACCAAATTTTACATACTTCAGTGTATATATAAATATGTTCCCTAGCCTTCTGCAGTCACTGCCAAAAGTTTAATGTATTTCAGAGGAATTTTCTTCATTAGCTTCTACTTTTTTTTTCTTTTTTTTTTTTTCAAAAATGGTCCTTATGCTGCAGTTAGTTTTGACAAATTTCTTTGTATTCAAGTGCAAGAATCTGTGAAACTTGTGTACTAAGGTGCAGTCATTTACAAAGGAAAGAACAGCAGTATCCTCAGCATGTCAGTACTGAAAATTATGTTTGGTTTCCTATTACTAGGCTATGAATCATGTGTAATCTTTCAGATTTTAATTCTCTCCAATAGGAGTGGGATGAGGGTAGGTGGGTGGTTTTGAAAAGAAGATATGTAAGTGCCTCATTTGATACAATTTAAGGTCTGTGGTTTGAAGCACTTTGGGAAGAAGTTATCTGAAATTATTATGAGCCCATACTTTGCTCTTATGTTCTATAACAATTTTGATACAAAAAGTGATTAGATTGTCTCAGCCGTTGTGAAATATTCTAAATGAAGCTACACCAGCTGCATTCTCCCAGGGCTGATTATTTTCTTTGTATAAAGGGCATGTTGCGCAGTTGCTTGGATATGACTTGTCATTCATATATGCCACATGCCCCTCACAAACAATTATGATGTCTTCTGTAGAACTGTAATACACCAGGGCCTAGGGAAATGAGAGATTTCATTTCTTGAAGTTCACAGTGAATATGTTGAGAGCTGTGAAGAGTGCCTTATTGCTCCAGGCAGGTAACTTAAATGTCAGATGATAGAAAGTTAGAGGAAATCAGACTATTTTCTATTATATCTCCTCCTGCTCTGGAAAAGCATTTGGGCAAAGAGAAGATAGAATGGGGATTATTTTAGACAAATCAAATTATTCTAAATTTACTCCAAGACCTGAATAACATTGTGCTCCATTCCAAACCAATTGTCCTCAAAATGAGAGTTTAAATAGCCTGTTGGCTGGTGTCAGTGTCTGTAATATACATAGGTCTACCTTGCTCTAATAAGGTGTATGTAGTGGTGGAGGAATCTTTGTGTTGCTGTTTTCTTCCTTTAGCAGCTGCCGATCACCATACATATCCTTATGTTCTCAAAAATAACCCTGAGAAAACATTGTGTGTAAATCCATTGCTTTTTCAAGTTGAGTTACTGTTTGCAAACTCTTTGCAACCTTTCATAAAAGAGATTTCTATTGATCTAATATAAATGTTAGATCAGCTACTTTGCTTCTACAAAAAGGTACTGCAATTCCACGCACTAATACTCATTCACAGCATTTTTCCATTTAAACACACACCATGAACTGACATTCATACCATCCCCCTAAGTTGCAACCATGCCCCTCTCACATCATTAGCCTGCATGTATACATTTCTCCCACGTTCCTAAATTTACTGTGGTAGCCCAGTGCCATGGTTTAACCCCAGGTGACAATTTAACAGCACACAGCTGCTTGCTCACTCCCCCTCAGCGGGATGGGGAAAGAGAATCAGGAGGGTAAAAGTGAGAAAACTCTTGTACTACGATATAAACAGTTTAATAATTTAAATGAAATGAAAAATATGATGATAATAATGATAAAAATAATAATAAAAATTGTAATGAAAAGAAAAATAATAAGAAGAGAGAAGTAAAATCCAAGAAAGGCAAGTGATGCAAATAGAAAAAATTGCTCATCGTCAACCACCGATGCCCAGACGGTCCCCGAGCAGTGTCCCCCCAGCCAGCTTCCTGCCTATTTTTATTGCTGAGCATGGTGTTATACGGTGCGGAATATCCCTTTAGTGACTTGGGGGCAGCTGTCCCAGCTGTGTTCGCTGGCGGGGCGGTGTGAGGAGCAGAAAAGGCCTTGACTCTGTCAGAACTGCTCAGCAATAACGAAAACATCCCTGTATTATCAACACTGTTTACAGCACAAATCCAAAACATAGCCCCCTACCAGCTACTATGAAGAAAATTAACTCTATCCCAGCCAAAACCAGCATAGCCAGTGATCCCCAGGTATTTCTATTTGTAGTTTTCATGGGAAAGTATTAGAATTACCTGAGATTCAGTAGATTTGCCTACTGTTATCAGCCTTGCTGCTGGCCAGTTTTATGTCTGTTGCCCAGCTAACTCTGTCACAAATTCCTCATATTCCCCTCACTCCCCATTCCAATTGAGGCAATGTTGCCTACAAATCATTTTAAGGGTGCTTTGAGTGAGGCAATGCCATCTACAGCTCATTTGTAAGGGTGCTCAGAATCACTGGCTCAAAGTGGTAAAAGATGAAATGATTGTTATTATTTTCTCCTTCAGTGACTTCAGAGATTCCATTAATGTCAAAATTTAGAGAAATGTAGATTTCGAGGCATACACGAAGGTCATGCAGATAAGTAGTTGAATGTGCAAAGGTAAATGGAGAAGAATTATATCTGTGAGCATATACTGGAAGAATATAAGTAGGTTGACTCAGTAAGATAGAAGGCTAGTTGGCTTCTGTGATTGAATGATGTAAAGAAGTTTGAGTAGATAAATTTTGGCACACACTAAAAGTTTTGTGCAGTGATATTGGCAGTTTAGAGATGTTGCTACGAACAAAAGTACTATACCCATCAGCAACATGGGAAGAAGGCATGGATGCTTGTAGATTCTCTATTAACTCTGAGATTAGAACATACCATGACCTATCTCTGCTAATTTATTTGAAGAAAGAACATTTATGAGTTGAAGTTAGGGGGGCTCTTTAGTAAGACGAAAAGACTGTGTTACTGTATTAAAATCTACATTCTAGTCTTAACGTCTAGGCATAGTATTTAATTGAGAAGATAAATCTATTGCTTAAGTATTTCAGTATCTAAAATGATTGGGAAGCCATTGGTACTGACAATGTTTGGATGAGAAGAATACTTAATTTACTGGGAGTTGTACATTATGAGGGGGCTGAATATGTGCTTCCAGTCAACTTCAAAAAGAAGCTGTTCTTAGAATGACAGCTATATAACACTAGTATGCCTATTTAGTCATATCTTCAAATAATCTTGACCTAAATAAATTCCACAGCCATTTTATCACTCAGTCACAGGCAGTATTTTAAAGGAAATTGATTACTTCTGACAGTGAGAGTTATAACTTACAAGCAAATTGTAGCTTATAAGCAAGCTGCCAAACCTATTTCAAAACAATTTTAGTCAGTGACATCATATCTTTTCTTTGTTTTATTTTTCAGATCAAAGGCAAGAAAAGAACATTTAGAAGCTGAGATGAATATGCAGCATCACACTAACTCTGAGTAGCTGAAAGCACTGGAACTTCCAATGATGACTTTATGCTGTGTAAAACATGTTTAGTTTAGTAACTCATTTAGCTACTTTTGTAATACATCCTTGCATTCTTCTTTAAAGGTTATAGCTATGCTCTGGATAATGTTTGTGGGGATAAGCAGTATCTTTTAGCACATGCAAATTATGAAGTTGGGGGGAAAAAAAAGTTATCTTTCAGTTGTATAATCCTTTCTTCTGGTCCGAAACAGAAGTGACATGTTAACACTATGATATTTAATTTGATGTTATGCAAGTAATTTCAGAGGAAAGTGGGTTTGATGCTAATGGAATAAATACTCCTTGGGTTTGTATGCAAGGAGGGTTCAGTTTGTCTTTTGCTATAAATATTAATAGCTATAGAGAATCAGCAGCCATCAGTTCTTCTTGGAAGTTGTAGCAGTGTTATTTTGAATAATGCCATATATTAATTTATGTTTGGCCAGGGCTGATGTTACCCCATTCATTCATCAATACAGGGGAAGACAGATGGTCTGACTCAGCTTACAGCCAAAGGAACAGAGCATTAAACAAAATTATTATTTTTTATGAAGTTTATCCATAGTTTATTATCATCTCCTAGTCTGTGAAGATGGCTCTTAGGTAGGACACTTGGGTAAAAAGTAATTTGTTGGTTTAAAAAGATGCCTTTAATTTTCTTCCGAGAAGTTCAGGGTAGGATTCTCATGTTGCAGGTTGTTCTATCAGTCATGGAAGGTGTTTTCCAGTAGACATCCTGAGTGGCTGGAAATATTTTAATATTAGTCTCTTGGCTTTGATCCAACCAAGATGATATAAAAGCAGTTAGAAGAGAGATGCAAAGAGAGAATGAAATCATTTGGCTTCATTTCAGGCTATTAAATATTTGGCTTCATGCCAAATAGCTTCTTAATTTCACATGGGCTAATATACTTCATCTCCACTAAAAAAGTGAAAGGGAGAAAGGGAAAATGAGGGTAAGATTATATCTTTTTGTTTCCTTTTTCAACATAATTATTTTTAGCCAAGCTGGGGTTAAAAATAACAAAAGTGGTTCTTTTTCCCCTTTTATAATAAAAGGACGCTGGTTGGCAAGTTACCAGAGAAGTTTTGGGTACTCAGGTTCCCCAGCTAACATGGCCTGACAAGCAATGAACTCTGTGATGTTCAGAGCCAAATGTTAGCCTCCATGGTTTGTATCTCTGCCTCCTACTTTTTGGTGAGCGGAACAGAAAGCACGAGCTGCACAGTGCATATCACACTGTATCAGTCTTAAAAAGATCAGTTTTGCTTCGGGGCACTCATGAAAATCCTTCCATTGTGTTTGTGAGGGAACGTGGGGTTGAATCGCGAATCTACAACCTTTGAGATGTAAGTTTGGGGCTTGACTAAATTCAGATTCTTTAAGCACAACCTGTTCATAACTGTGAAGTTTCACTTTGCACCCAGACCATGTAGAACTGTGAGTTGTGCATGATTAGGATGCAGCAATAGGAACTATGATTCATTTGCTCCAATTTTATGAGTCTTTGAAGATTATAGATGTGAGGCTTTTGTTTGCTATGATGTGCTTTATATAGTTTCCGGGTCTGTTGCAAACTGTCCATGTGACTAAAGCATCCATAAAAAAGCATAGCTTGAGATCAGTAACTTTTCTTAAAGGCAAAGACTTGAGTTAGCTCTAGCTACATTTAAGCATGCGATGTCATACCTAGGGAAGGTAGTCAGATCTATGAAGAAGATCCTGTTCAAGGGGACAAATTCTCCCTGGAAGCACTTGTCTCTTTCCATTGACTGGGACTAAGTGCCTTAAGTGCAATTGGGTAGCTGGGGTGCTGCACACAGTTGCAAATTATTTTCAATCAGCTCATCAGGAGGAAGTGTCAGTTGTCAATAACCATTAAAGGCAGACAATTGCTGCCGAATCATTGCTGTCTTATGCAGGATCTTGCACTATGGGTCAGGGAAGTACTTGTGCACATGCTGTGACGTGCCTTTGGCATAGGAAGACTCTAGTTTGTTTATCATAATTTGTGAATCTTTGCTGTAGGTTTTCCTATTACCTTATGTTATTACTGACCTCTGAACACTAAATAGAAACCAGTGTTATTTCTGTTTGCATGGTAGCTAAATTTTTCTAAGAATAAAAGAAAGTGTCCTGAGGTAAATAAGGGAAACCTTTTGGAAGATATCAGTGATTAAGAGAAAAACTATGCAAAAATAATATTAATTGGAGAGGCTTTAAATTAATGTTTGAATGGGAAGCACAGCAAAAAATGGGACAGTACCCAGTGTTTTCTTCCCCAAATAATTATGTAGACACAAGCAATTTTTCTATTTTCAGTTCCAAAATTATATGATCTCAGAGGTTTTGACAACTCTACCACAGGTTAGTAAATGTCTCTTGCTGCTGAAAACGTATTCAGCACAAGGAACAACCACGGAAGAGTTCATTGCAGACATTAATTCCAGAAAGAGACTGTGAAGTTGATGTTATTAAATATTTTCATGACTGACGGAAGTATACTTTGAAAACCTTATCAGCTTTAACCATTTGATTTTGACTTTATCTGCAAAACCAGATTTGGGCAGTGAAACAGAGCAATTGTTTGAGAATTGTCAATTTGCAAACTTGTTAAATGTGAGAATATTTTTTTCAGGGCTGGCTGCAGCTGCAGTGAGAAATTGCACAATTGTGTGCCAGTTGTTATGGGGTGCTGATGGGAGGCTGAATTCTTGCAGTTTCCCAGGTTCCATTCAGAGCAATATGGAATGTTTCCTTACCTTTCACTTATGACACTGCCTCTACCAGATGGTGTATTTTCAGTTAGAAACTGAAGATCTGATTTAAGGTCCACTGCCATTACGGGAGAGACTTCTATTAACTTGGTGTGGGGAACCTTACTTCATGTCATTGAGGACCATCATACGCTGAGATAAGTCAAAGAATTCATTCTGTATAGCTCAAACGGAGGAGGAGGGTCATATCCTAGGGATGAAATGCTATTTGGTCAGCCAGCACAAAGCACGTGCATGATAACATTATGTAGTGAAGCACAGAGCTACCGTGGTTATGAACGCAGTATAAGAACTCCTATAGAAAAATGTAAGGATCGGCAGATGTGCTGTGCTTACGATTTGCATAGGAATTGCAACTTAATAGAACTAGGAAAAAAATATGCGTTTAGTGGATAGTTATTAGGTGGATTCTATTTGGGACAGTTTTTCATTTTTATACTGCCTATTACTGCATTTATTTATAGCTGTATTTTAGCATACTGCTAAACCCCTGTATAATGTATATCTACTATTAGTGGGGAGGTTTTTTTAGGAAAAAGCTAGTTACATATTTTCAGTGCTTCTGAACACTCTGTTCATTGTAGAGTCAGAGGACACAGATGTGCACATGGTTTAGTGATGGACTTGGCAGTGCTAAGTTAATGGTTGGACTTGATGATCTTAAAGGCCTTTTCCAACCTAAATGATTCTGTGATTCTGTGACACACAATGTGTCCATTCTGCTGTGATGAAGTTCATGTTTTCTGTCTCTCTATTTTTTCTTTCTTTTTTTTTTTTCGTTCCATGTAGTTACCTCAAGGGTAGTAAAGACAGTAGTAGACAGTTGGCAACCACCAAAGAAATAATGGGTTTAGTGGCTGTAGGGCTGTTCAGAATAACACTTCAAGGCTAAGAATAGCACAGACAATTTAAATGACAGTGCAGTGTTGAATTTTTCTGCTACTTCTACAGTGTGAAGCCTTTTTTTCCCTGTCTTAGGAAGATCGCATTATTGTTGTGAATATATAGGGCGCTGGAAAGCAGTTATATATGGACTCAAGAAGATGTTATTTGGGGACAAGGAAGAATAAAGGCCCCAGGAATCTGAAAGACAACGTACCTCTGTCATTATTTCAGGTCACTGAAAATTACACCTGAAAAGGATAATCTCAGAGACGTATTTCTAGGATCACATATGGAGAAATAGGACAAGAGACTGTTTAACAGATCAACACAAAATTTTTTGGCCAGGGTAGCTGGTGCCAAATACTCAGTTTACTCAGCAACAAATTTCTTTTTATCTAGCTTAATCTCTTTGCTAAAAAACTGTCATAGTAAATCCATATTCAAGAAGAAAAAAAAATAATGAAATGTTCCTTTTTGGATTAAAGCATGCAAGCTGATTAAAAATAGCATCTTTCCACAGACTCTGGAGTCCAGAGAACAGGTAACCAGAGGAGAGCACTACCTGCCAATTGCTAGCTTTTTTTCCAATGTCATAAATTTCCCTAGGACCTTGTAGGTACTGTTGTTTCAGTAAGATGGGAATTCAGCTAACTAACATGCCAGTACATTTCAACACTAGTTCTATTCCTGTAGGCAAAGCAGCAGTGTTTAAAAAAAAAAAAAAGGTACATTTGGGCACAAACAGATTCTTTGATTTAAGAATTAATATGTCATTGGCTCCATGAAAGGCATTTTAAGAAAAGTCATTTCTCATCCAAAATGGCATTGATGTTGCCTCTGGAAATGTTTTGCAATGGGCTTGTAGTTAGAGTAATTCCTAGGTTTGTGCCAATATATTGTAAAAGACGACAGCCTCAGAAATCTGCCTTTGAAATTTGGCATAATAGGCTTATGGGGTTTTAATATGTTTTATGCTCAAAATTCCTATAGAGTTATTCAAAATACTGTAGAAATCAAAATAATGTAGAACAGTTTGTGATGGTATAACAAAAATTATACTCTCATTTATACTTTGACATGTACATAGATAGTTAAAGGATGTGATGCTGTGTAAACCAGCCTAATATGGAATAAATAAATATTCAGCAAATTTAACAAATAATGTTCTATAGACTCTGTAGGTGTTCTGCTGTTTTATTTACTCAATATCATGTGTGCAAGACTTTTCCTTGAAACCAGTAACCAGATCTGTCCCAAATGTGCCTGAAATCAAAGTGTAAGGTCTCTTCCACTGTAAACAAGAAATCTTAGCTTTTTTCCATACAGTCTTCCCCCAAAGGGGAAAATTGGTGTGCAGAAAAAAGCCAAAACTTTACTTAAATTTAAAGTGAAGAGCTCAGTAGCTTCACGAACATCCCCACTTCCAGCAGCTGATATATTAGCAAAAAAGAATTTCAGTGGGATATTCTGTCATTAGTTTTTTTGTCCTGGTGAACAAAAAAGTAAATTGTATAGTGGCTCACTGTGTGGTTTGATAACACCTGAATGTGTGAGGTCATGTTCTGCCGCCTTTATAGTCAACAACTGACCTTGCAGGTGTTTATTTGCTCTCTGAAGGTGATTTAGGACCTGCACTGCAACACAAACACTGCTGGTTTTAAAACACCAAATTAAATTATTATTTTATTATGTATGTGTAAATAATCACTCACTACATAATCTGTCCAAGAAAGCAGTACTTCAGGCATCTCAGGTATTTCAAGTAAAGATAGCTGTTATGTGAAAGTTCCTACATCTGTAGTTTAAAAAGCCAGTTTTTGAAGCAGTTTTAGGAGAGTCATAGTTGTATGGAAGATTCAGAGATAAGTTTTATGATTTGCAAGATTCAAATGCTTGGGAAATCTTGAACTCCAAAGGAGATTTTCATCTCCCTATGGCACGCATAGATAGAACTGTGATTCTCACTGAATATTTGTTGTGCTGCTTTCATTTTATCCGGAAGGGTGTGGATGGGAAGCAAAAGAATGTTCCAAAATTAAAAGATCAGGAGACCTTAAGCTGACCTCTTAAATCCAGATAATAACAAAGCAACACTGAGGGCCTACCCTCATGGACTCAGAAAATGCAGCGCCAAATAATCTTGTACAGTATATTGAAGCCAAAATATTGAACCTTATTTTAGCTCTGCTCTGACAGATGCACTGAAGCCTTAGGCTCAGGAGCTGCACGTGCTTTTCGGCTCATGAACAGAGTTCAGCTCAAGCTTGGAAAAAAAAAAAAAAAAGAAATCCTGCATGTCCGCAAGCGGAGCTCCCCTTGCTGCGGGGTGCCGGAGGCTGCGGGCACGGGGAGTGCAGGCTCTTGTACAGAGGGGGTGGGAGATGCACCGGTCTTCTCCCTTGGGGGTTTCCCTTTCCTCGTTTGGGAAAGGATGGCAGGAATTAGATGCAATGGAGTAGTGATGGAGTAGAAGCGGCAGTCCAAGAAAAGACCTGTGCTTTGCTGGTGAAGGCTGACAAAAGAACCACGCACCTCTTCTGGCATTTGTTGTCTACAGCAAGCCTGGGTAAAGTCCCGTCACTTGAAGTGACTGGGTCTACATCAGCTGTGAATCTTGATGCAAGATTATGCTCAGTGAAGTAGAAAATAGGAGCCTATGTTGGACCTAGGGCTAAAGATCTGTGGGGATTTAATTCCACTTCCCTTCAGCCAGAGACCTAGGCCTGGGACTGGGTATCATGGTACAGAGCTGAGAGGTTTAAGGCTACCCTCTGCAGCACTGTAAAAGCTAGAAATTCCTCTTTGGGACTGAGATATTCTGATGGGTGGCTGTGGCCGTTTTCTGAATTGTGGGCTATGTTCTGAGGAACAGCTCTGATTACCTAAATCCACTCTCATCTCTCTCAGATAGAGTGATGAGCGAGATGCTGCTGGACCAGGTTTATCTGCAGAAGACTCCATCTGAGTGCCGTCTCTTCGCTGTTTTCCTTTGAGGATAGCTGACTTGTTGATAAATCCTTACAGGAAAGTGTTAACTGCAAAAGTCTGTTTATACTGACATAAATGTGTCTGTTTAGGGTTGTAATGAGGGAAATATTCCTACTTAAAAAATTCCTTACATTAGGAAGTTTGTATTCTGACAAGGTGCTGCCTGTATGAGGATAAAAGTACAATGGAAACGCTTGGCTACTCCTCTATAATTTATGCAGCATGCAGACTGCTTTTATTGTAAAATATTACTTTTCTTCCTATAATAAAATGGCTTAAAAAAAGTCAAGTCAGCAAATAAAACAGAAGTGCTGCAAATGAACTGTTTAGTCTTTTGCATTGTCAGTCCAAGTAGAATTTTCTGCTGTACACTTTGTAATTGGGTTGCTGTTTATTTAGTTCCAGGTTTTTTTTCTGTTGGGAGTGAAGAAGAATAATGTTTTGATCTTAGTTTGAAATAGAGAAAAGAACATAAATACTCTGAAACTTCTAAGTAATGAAGTAGGGATTAGTAAGTAAAAAAAAGCATACATGTTTAGTGATCAGATGTCAGAAATTAGTTTAGGGTTTCATGTTGCAATTAACAATTGTCACAATGACAGATGACAAATATAGCATGGAGGGCTCCAGTACATCTTCTGTGCAATTAAATCAAAATGCTGCAGTTACTTCAGGATACTTTGGTACTAGAAATTTATCAAGAAGCTTGTTGGGACAGAGCAAGAGAAAGGTCTGCATTCCTTTCAGAGAGAAGATGGATGCTAATGTCTGGTGGGATTTTTATCCAGAGATGCTTGCAGTCATCAGCCTTGTCAGGATTTTTTTTTTTTTATCTGACTAGCAGGAGCTGTGACTAACTGTGTACAGTTACTAACAACATTGTGATGGCAGAACTAGGTGCTGTCAGTATTATCTCTTACAATACAGATATTTCTTAAGCTGTGGGTGCAGTGGGTGGTGTGTGATCTGTGAAGGATGAGAAGAACTGAAAGGGATGTAGATTTTTTTTTTCAACTAAGGCAGAGAGACAACTCCTCCCAGACCTTCCACGCTGTCTCTGAGACTGTTTTCCTCGGCTTTTTGGCACAGCCTTGTCCAGGCAGCAGAACCATTTGCACCATGAAGAACTGAAAGGGTTTGGCACTATCATAGTGGTTTTTGGATGCAAAAATCACTGCCACTTTGTCTGGATACAGCACAGAGCCTGTCAAAGGTGGACCCAGATAAGGTGAACCGATGAGAAGCTGAGAGCTCAGCTGTTCCCATCCCCATCTGAAATTCCAGGAATGTTATATCAGGATTACAAGCTTCAGATTCTGATGCACCTTGCTTGAGAGGGCAGCAGCTATAAGGAACATTGCAGAATTTGATAAGTATATGAAAGAATACATTGAGTACAGATGGTGTACAGCTTTATCTTTTCATGTTCTTGTGAAAGGATAACTTGCAATGCTGGGAGATTTCAGGCCTAGGGCATTACATAAAATAGTTGACAACGGATGTTAATACTTGTCTTTTCTGCTCTGGTCAGTTGTCCTTAAAGTAACTCCTGCAGATTCCATCTGGTCATCCTTATGTGACATTGAAAAAGTCAGCACTATAAACTTCATCTGACTGTTAATTTACTGTGGTGTTTTTTTTTTTTTTTTCCTGTCTAGGCAGATGGAATAGTAAGAAAGTTTCCTGTGCTGCCAAAAAACAAGAGAGATGATGATACCAAGTTCAGGTGCTTTCCTCTTCTCCATTTATTCTGCATTGCAATGATGTTATGGAGGGAAGGGTAAATGTGCATTTTCTCTGCTGAAGTTTCCCTGCATGTAGAAGAACGAGGGCAAATATAAAAAAAGGTGGGGGTTTTTTGTCAAGTGGGATGTATTAACAGGACTTTCGTATGTAAGATGTGAAGGTATTTGTTCTGGTCATCTTGTTGCTTGTGAGCCTTCAGATGAACAAATACATTAGAGATAGATCTCAGCATGCTTGTTCCTTCCTTGTAGGAAGGTGGGTCTAATAATCAGTTTGACATTACCTTCAGTTCTGCCCTTTCTATGATGTTTAGCTCGCATTTGATGTCTCTACCTAGGCTGTTTAACTGGGAGGGCATTTTATTTATGGGAGGGTAATCCTTTATTGCTTATGATTTTTTGAGGTGGCAAGGCAACTATCTGCCATAATGTATATTGCTGCATATCTCAGAAAACAGCCATTATGTTATCACAAGCTCAAGTGCTGACCATTAGTTGCAAAGATGAAAGCCATGGACTGAAGAACCCTGTGCAGGACACACAAGGAGTTAAACACACATGCTAGTAGATGCATGCTGGCCACACATGGAAATACTGGTAGTCTTTTAAAAGTTTGGATTTTGTATAAAGCCTCTACTTTGCTATCATAAACCTAAGGCAAAAATAATTTAAGATTTTTGTGAAAGAACAATCTTTTTAGCATTTTATGGAGAATTAGGTACTTCCAAATTTAGGTATGTCCATGTATATCAACTCTCAGCTCTGTTCCGTGTCTCTTTATGGGACTGCTATAGAAGGAAAACCAACATAACCAGCTCCCTAGCTATGCCAGTCGTATCCCAAAAAAGAATGGAGTAGTGGTGGCAAAGATAAGTCTTCAGAAACTACACGTGTTCAGGAAATCATAGTAGCTGCCACTGCTTCCTGACAACCAGTATAGTCAGTTGCAGCTTAGAGGAGCCATGACTTAATATCAAACAAGTCTCCACAAAGTGCGTTTCTGAAAAGCTAGGTTTAATGTAACCCAAAATATTCGCGATTTGACTTGACTAATGAGAGCCATTGTTTTTTTTTCTTTATGGCCTCCATAGTAATTATGTTATGCTATATTCAATCTAACATTACATTTTCAGCCAAACTCTGTAACTAAAAAAATGCCCTCATTGCCTGGTTGATGACATAACCACCCCCTTTTTTTTAAGGAGAGGGTTTCTCAATATTTTTACAGTCCACGTGGACCAGTACCATATAATCTCCTAAAGGTACTAGCTAACCTTTGGTTTGATTTTTAGTAATCATGCCTACCACAACTATATTGGAATGGAAATTTCAGACCTTTTCTTGGCATTACATTCTCTCTTTATATTGGAACATTTGTATGTTACGTGACTTTGTCTTCTTTGAATCCTGTCCTTAGTAAACGTGGAGACCAACACATCTGCATTATTGCAATGTCTTCTTTCAAACATCTCATCTCTTATCACTGAAAACAATTATTCTAGTATTTTCTTATATGTTTTGTTTTCTTGACAACATCAGAACTGTCTCTATGTCTTTCGTGAAATATGTGGCCTAGAGCTGGACAATAAACTGCCTTATCACTGTTGGAAGGGTTGCTTTATCCATTCTGCATATAACACTCCTGTTTATAAACTTCAGTATTCTTTTCTTTTTTTTTTTTTTTTTTGCAAGAGGATGACAGCACTGATTCACATTTAGCTTTGATCTATTAGAATGTTTTTTTTTTCCCCCAGAACTGCTGTTTCTTCATTCAGTTTCAGTCTTCTGTTGGTGATGGCTGCTTCTGCTGAAATATCATCTCTGTCATTTGACCCAACCAAATTGCATCCTTTAACTTTTCCTGCCTATTTCTACAGTTTGTCAGGTTCTTTTAAAATTCTTACAATTGTAGTCTCCAAAGCATTTGTAATCTTTCCCTGCTTGTTGTCATCTAAGAGTTTAACAAAGATATTCTCTGATTTATCATCAGTGTCTTTGATGAAAATATTTAAGGTCCAAGAAAGCCCACAACAGAACATAAAATTTCACATCAAATTATTTATAGCTCATCTTTAATGACACTTTCTACTATGTTTACCGAAAGATTGCATTAGTTTCATTCATACTGTTCTCACACAGTTATCAGGTCATGCAGTGTCAAATTCCTGACTAAAGCCACAAGGTCTATTTCCCCACTATAGAAAATAATATTAAAGTGGGTTGGCACGACTTGCTTAGCTCTTAATGCCATTTTGTAAGTACCTAGAAATAATATAAATATGTTGTTGCATGATCTTTTCCAGTATTTTTTCCTGGGAACTCAGCTACAGATCACTGAATCTAAAATTCCTATTTTCTTGCTAAAATACAAGAATTATTTTTCTGTCCTTCCCCTTTCCCCCCAACACCCCCACCCCGATTCTGCTAGATTTGATAGTGTAATGCAGGTGTCATCTTCTGAAATTTCTGAGCCTTCCTTACGCAAGCTTTCAGAAGAGATGCCTGAAACCATCCTGCCTGGCCTTGAAATGTAGTGATCTGGGATATACATTCTTGACATCATCCCTGTTCACTCCAGACTGAAACATGGTTTGGCTCCAGATAAGATTAAGTATACCTAGACTGTCTCCAGTGGTTGTTCTTCTTATAAAGTTTACAAAACAGTCAGTGAAGATCCTTCTGTATTCCTAATTGACCAGTCCCAGTACTTAACTTAAATTCCAGATGGATATTTTTCCTAATGTGCTATCCAGATCTCTATTATTTGAAATTAAGTGTTTTCTCCTTGCCTGATCTTTGGTTGGTGTGTGGGAGAACTGAACTCTTTATTTCACTTTCCTTCATATTTGAACTCTATTGTTGTGCTCCTTCTTAGTCGTTTCTAAACTGGTGAAACCTGAGTCCCTCTTTACACATCCTGTATCTTAAGCCTCTGAATTGTTGCTGATCTTTCTTTACATCCTCTTCAGCTGTTCTAATAGATGGTGCTCAAAACTGAATGAAGTATTCCAGCTGAAATTTCCAGTGCTGTTTGTAAATAATATGAAAGGCAACAAAAAATCTGTATTATGCACCATACTCTTTTTATTACATTGTAGACCAACAGTTCTTTGGAACTGGACTGTAGGCTTGCATACGTGTTAAAAATTCATTCAGAAGTTTTCCCTCAGCCCTGTTTTATTTGTTGATGTTAGGAGTTCATTTCAGTGACAAAGTGTAATTCCACAAAAAGTCTGCGACTCCAAGGAAGGCAAAAACTCCTCATCAAACTTGTTCAGTTCAAAAGAATGAAAACAGAAAAAGTAAGCAATAAGAAAAATAAAACCCTAATTATAAGCTCTGCAAAGACAACTTGGCTAAATTGAATTTCTTTTTCCCCTGTGTACTAACACAAGGTCCAGCTGGCTCATGGCTCTTCAGAATTTAATTTGCTGCACCTAACGTGAAGGGAAATTCTCTCTGTGGGTGATTTGGCTTCCCCAACGCTGCAAGCAGAAACTTAGTCCCCTACAGGAATTAAACACAAGTGCTTTCTAGTTTGTATTCTGGATTACAAGCTGTCCCTCCTCTCTGGATGACAAGTTTCACCATGGTTTCAAAGATAGCAGACAGAGCAACGCTTCCCCATGTTGGATAAAAAAGATGAGTGCGTAAGGTGGAGGCAAACACAAAGTGGTGTTGGATACACAGGCTGCAGAGATTAGGTGCTCATTCCAAGGATGTTCCTACAGCCAACATTAGTGTGCTTTTATAGGCAATGACCTGCTTCGTCCATGCCTAAAGCTAGCCCTGTTTCAAACGAAGTTGGTGGGAGTTTTGCTCAGTGCTTCCACATGAGCTCTGTGCTGAAGCTTAGTCATTTGTGTGATGCTCCAAACCTATCCATCCTGGTCTGAGCTGTGACCCTGTCTTGCTAGCTCCTCTGAAAGAATTGCAGTTTGCAGGACTCCAGTTACAGGCAAAAAAAGATGTAAGCTTATAGGTAATTTTTTAATCAATAGCTGGAAGTCTCCTAGCCCATGATTTGTGATCCTTTTTGTCATCTCGCTGTCTTTGTGGGAAGACAAGCGATTTGACAGTCCATGATAAGGTGTCTGGTACATAAGATCCCAGAAGGTAATTAGCAGGACTGTTTCTGGTTTAACACGTGAAGCTGGCACTGACACAAGGGCAATGCTAAAGTTCAGATAACAGCCTCAGCAGCCCTGGCCAGCTGTGCCAGGTATGAAGTGTGGGGTCCCCAAAGTGAGAGAACTTAATTTCTAACTCCAGCAGCACTAACAAATAAGAAACACAAGACACAGACTTGTAGGGGGAATTTAGTCCCTTTGACCCCTGGGCCGCACTAAGCACAGACTTTCTGTAAGGGAGATGCTATCCTTGGGGACCACGTTTCACAGATATGTTTGGAGTATGTGGCAAGGGAGTGGGGGAGGTCATGGTGCTGCTGCACCATGATACCCATCCTACCCAGGTTTCAACAAGAGGTTCTCAACAATTTCAAGCTGCAAATAATGTGGTTAGTTTATAGAGAGGTTATGCAGAAAGTGGCAACCTGTACCACAGGCATCCTGGTCATGTTGAAGGGTGGTCTGCCAGCAGCGGTCCCTACTTAGCAAACATCTGTGAACACAAGAGTCTGTAGTCACTTCTGTCCCTGCTGTGTTGTACAGAGCTGTTTTCCTCTAATGTGGTGACCTTTCTCCCACCACCACCACTGATGCACGTGGCAGGCTTTGGATCTTTTGCCTTGTGACAGGATTTGGTTTGCCTCTGCAGCTCTGATGACTGATGTCTGAAATCCATCTGGGGGCAGTATCAGACGCTTATGATGTTTTGAGCATAGCAGAAGAACTCAGTATCCTCCTCCAAAAATTCAAACCTGCTCTTTGCCCTCAGAGACAACTGCCAGAGGTCTTGTAAAATGGATGGTGGGACAATTAATATTAAGTTGTTGGTTGTGCTCATTGTAACCCACAAGTGATAGAATATTCCTGATGACTATAGTTTCACTGGATGTAGGAATAAACACAATTTTGTGAATAGGTACTTTTTCCTTTTATGACTGGTTGGTATTGTTACACATATGTGAAATATAAGTAAACTAATCAGTAATAATTTCTTTTTTAACTGATAGTGCAATAGCAGAACAGAACGGTGGTCTACTTAGCCTAGTATCCTTCCTCTTGAAGTGGTCAGTAGCAGATGGTTAGGGAAAACCGTAAGAAACCAGACAAGTTGGAAATTATTATTCTTCCTGTGATTATCTTGGGCTCTGGCTACCAGTATTTAAAAAAATTCCTCGAGGTTGCATCTGTTCTGTTGTGTTTATGTACTCATTAACTCCTGAAGTCAATTAACATATTTCTCTGACAAGAATTGACTGCACTGTTATCATCAGTGACATCTCATGGTAATAAATTTATTATTATGATTAATTAATTAATTATGTGTTACTTGAAAATTCTTTCAAAATCTCCTTTTGTCTTAAACACACTACCCCATTATTTCAAAGTGGGAAACTGCTTTTCACTGTTAATTGTCAGTGACATTTGTGGTTTGACAGCTAAGACCGTAACAACTCAGTCATCTCTTTTGCTCTGAAGAGCCCCTGCCTACTTCGTCTTTGTGTGGAAGTTACTCATAAGCTGTCCTGTACACATCACTCGTTACCCACTCAAAGTCTTGTTTTACTGCGGTGAAAAAAATATAAAGTGCAGTTTTGGCCTCAGGGAAAGTCGTGAGTATGATCTAACTAGAGATAAAATCACTGTGAACACTGAGAAACTGGCATTTTAAGAAGCTCGCTGGGTTGAAAGCCTGCTAGGCTTATAGTGCTGACCTTGGCAAGTTTACCTTGCTGTCAGGATACCTATTGTTCCAAGGTAAAAGCAATGAATAATTTGTACTGGTTAAGGGGAAAGGTGAGAATACATGCACCCTCATTAGCCAGCATCAGAAGCCTTCAGACACAAGTGCAAGAAGGATCTGAGCTGAATTTTGAAGATTTCATGTCCTCAGAGGTGATTGGTCCTTAAGTGTATTAATGAGATAAACTTTGTCCGCTCGTCATGCAAATTTGACTAATAGGAGCAATATGGGAGGATGTGGGTAGGAGACCTGTCATTGTCACGCTGAATGAGTCTGAAATCTCATGCTTCTAATTAGTTTGTTAGAATAATTATCTAAGCAAGCTTCAAAAAGTGAGTGTATACTATTTTTTAACACAAACAGTAGAAGCATTATAACCCAGGAGGTTAATGACCCAGCTTTTGGTTGTGTTGAAGTAACTCTATTATAAAGAGGGGATGGCCAGTTTTCCTGACTGACCTTTAGAGCCATGAACAGCAAGAGTCTTTGCCTGGCTGGGAGCCTCACCACCTTTCCCATGGAAGAAGAGAGCCAAGGAGGTGGAGAACTCCAGGAATAGCAGGACATGATAACAGCTCTATCACTGCATTACATGTAAGTGAGTCACATAACAATATCGGCCTGTGCAGTTTTGCTACTTTACTTTATGCCATAGCTGGAGATTTGGACAACCTGACAGCTCCTTCTCTGCTACAGCTTCAGTGGGACGCTTGGCTCAAGTGACACAGGTTGACCGTGTCAGCTACTTGTAGATAAGCCTTTGTTCAGAGACCTGAGTGCACCTACATCACAGAGGTGAAATCGATTAGTACTGCAAAAGGAATAATCTGAGGAACCTTTATGTAGCAGAACAATGGTCAGGGCACTGGTGCAGCCTAATTTCAATACCACTTTCATTCAACAGTGGTCAAACACCTGGTTTTGAAAAACATACATCTGCATTTTTGAAACGGCAGATGAGAATGTGGTTATTTTGATTCTTCCTGTCTGAAGGCACAACTAACTGAAGAATAACTCATGTCTGTTAAATATCAGACGTTTTTCTTAAAGAATAAATTTCTTTAATGCTGCATAGATCTCATGCCCTCACAAACCTATGAAATAATTGTTGTAATTGTGCTTCTGCATGCGTAGCTGCAAGTGTATTTACATTTTCTGAGTAGATTGATGCATCTTCCATGCAATAGGAAAAAGCATTTTCTAAGTGATAGGACACTATTTAGCGAACATATTATTTTCAGGTAGAATTTACATCCGGAGCTCAGCAGCTGGAAACTGCACATCATAATAATGTCTCTCTTCTGATGATGCATAATAACATCATTCTTTTTTGTGGTACCTTGGCATTGTTCTAATTTTAGTCAAATTTTTTTCCACTGTTTATGGGAGTCTAAAGTTCGGTTAGCTACTGAATTTCATTACCATGTTTTGCAAATTGCTCTTGTTGGTTAGTTGAATTATAAATTGTTCAGGACATATAACTACTTACTATTATGAAAAGGTCCATTTCTGACATCTAATTCCAGTTTATCAGCCAGACCAGTGAACTGATGGCCCTGGTCAGCGCGGTAGGATGATAAAACCCAGCTTTGAAGTATATAATCCTCTTATTAGTTATATAAGGCAGGCTAGCAGGAAATTTCCCAAATGAGGTCTTAAACTATGTTGTTCTCCAGTCATCCATAACCATCCTAGCATCTCAGTAATGACATTTCAAGCCTACCTTTGGATGGAAAGGAATTACTGTAATTTTTGGCATCTTTTATTAATCAGAAATAATCTCATCCTTTCTGCTCCCTCTCACTTTTCAGTCAGTTATATATTTTTTTATTTGCTGCCAATTCTATCGATAAACACTTTTTAATAATCCTTTTCAGACATATTTGGGTGTTAAAGAGTTGGTTTCTTTTATATTCCTGAACAATGTTTTCAGTGGGAAGAGGGGCTGAGAAAGCATTAGGAATACACCCACCAGCAGCTTTGTTCCTTCCTTAATTTTTTGAACTTACTTCAAAGCCAGTAGGTCTATGGCAGTGTACTGAGCGTGCTCTTAGTTTACAGAAAATTGTTGGATTTAGAGGTTAGAGAGCTCCGTTCTCTCATTTAATGTTCTAAACCTGTGACATATTTTAATTCACGGAAGGGTCATGCTGATTTAGCTGATAATGGTTTCTATTAATTCCACATACTGTACCAATTAAAATCTGGGCATGCAAATTAAAGTCTTTATTCTGGATGAATGGGGGATAGGGGAGGTTATAAACCCCAAATGCTTCTCTGAAGCGTGGCTCTATTTGAACAGAAAGAGCTTCTAAACATTATACTCCGCGTGCCTGTATGTATTATGTCTCAAGCAATCCTTATCAAATGTGCCCAGGTTACAATAAACAAGGTTTTTATTTCCTTAGCTGCCAACCTTGACAAGCTGATGCAGTCTGTCAGAGCCAGACTGGGATCTTTCCATCACACGTTATATGACCAGTAAGAAAGATTCTGCCAGCCAAAATCTGTCCTCAGCTGCACTCCTGCAATCCTGTTACCTCCCTAGCGTGTCCTCAGTGATACCAGAGCAGATCCCTTCTGTGCAAGGCAGCTCTTTGGCTCTGGGGGAGACGAGGGAAGGGTGTTAGAGGCAGCAAAGAGATCCGAGGAGGCGACTGGTACATTTTCCCCTTGCAAAGCTTGTCGTTTGTCTGTTTGTTTTAGCAAAGCATGCGTTTTTATTGAGAAAAGTAAAAACATGGGCCCTTGTTACTGTACATCGTAACTAATTAACATTTAGTGAGCAATTTTGAAGAAGACAAAACAGAAGGGCCAGAATACAAGTTCATCCCTTGGTTCTCTCTTTGAGCAATGTTCCTTGGATTTCCATTGTGTTAATAAATGAAAAATTAACTTTAGAAAAAAAGAAATAAAAATTAGTATTTTAAGGTCAGATTTGCAATATCAAGTGTTCTAGTTACTTTCTGGAATGATAGACAGATTTTCCAATTAGTTTCTTCTGTCTAAATGAATAACTTACAGTGACAGCTTTTTGATAGCTTTTTGATAGTAACAGCAAAAATAACACTTTTTGAAAAGTGCTGGTTACTTAGCACATTCAATACATTCATTTCCTCCCTTTATAGCCACGTATAAATGGATATATTTCTTATTTTTAGGCGCGCATAGAATATTTTGAGGAAAAACATTGACAGAAGTATCAGATTATCAACACCACCCTTGCACTGTTTGTGACTTGTGCTGGATAGTTATTGTTAAGTAGGACTTCTGGAGCTTTGTCTGCAGTCTGCTCCATATGACGTAGTCCATGTCCTAACAAGCTTTTTAAAGGGCAGATTAGGTGGCAAAAGACATAGGAACCAGTACTCCTTCTGATACTGCTAAAACTTTAACACCACATGAGCAATTTTCCATGACTGTCAGTAGTTCAAATGTACAAGAACATAAACTGTGATGAGCATGCATAGCAAGGCAAAACAACTGAGCAATTTCGTTTGAAAAACATTTGCAAATAATCTTTTTTAGCAGTTGGAATAACTGTGATTATGAACATAAAGTATGTGATTGACAGAGTCAAGAGAATTGCTTTGAGTTTCACAGAATGGTGGTGCTTAATAGAATAAATGAAATGCATTTTAAATCATGTAAATAAGCAGGTTTATTGTTCTGGCTTTAAGAATGAGAAATTTAGTTTCTCAAAGTGATCTAGATTAGGATTTGTATTTTACCAATGGTGCAGGTTATATGTAGCATCTAACCCTTTCTGGCAAAATTACATTACGGAATTTGTCACTCCTAAATCAAATCGCTGTCTTTAGTACATTTCAGTTTATGACCTGATTAAAATATTGCAGTGGCATCAAACTTTTAAAAGCTGCAGGGTTATGTCATAATTTGCAGGGATTGGGGGGAGTAGGCTGGCGGGGGAAGCAGAGAAAAAGAAAAAAGAATTGTTGGAATGATCTTCAGCAAAGGAATAGTATTGGAAATACCTTGCACATGTAGCTATCAGTGTTTAAGGAAAAATATGGATATCTTTAAGAAAATATTGTAATTGCATTTATTTTGAGAGATGCCTTTAGATATATTACATTGTGAAATAGCTAAACATGTACATTTAACTTAGAAGACAGGCATAGATCTTGGTGATGGGCAGGTTAACAGAATTTACTTTTTTCAGTGGATGTTGCTTCTATAAAATTTGTTCGGTAGAACTGCAGTCGGAGGAGAAGAATGAATTTTTCTTGAAGGAAATTAACTGTTCTTTTAAATCATGGAAGTTAAAGGGAAGGTTGCTTTAAAGAAAATCTAATTCAAGATTCTCTGGAGTCGTGAAATATCTGAAAATCCAGCAGACGTACAGAGCCTTCTACTGTTCATAGAAAAACTGTCATACAAATACTAGCCATCACTTGCATTGAACTAGTGACATTTGTAAATCATGTCTTTAGATGTATGTCAAAAATTACATAGTTTTTATCACTATATCTATGCTAATAAGTGTCACATGGCTGAAGTTAGCCGTTGTCAGATCTCTGCATTTACAATATATTGAAAGTATTGTTATCTGATGATAATTTTAATTATTTTTGCTTTACTGTATATAATACTTGTTGGCCACTGTCTGACAACTTCCAAAAACACCTCCACCGTCTCAAAGTCCTGTTTTTACAAATATTTTTGAACTTTGCATTGATTACAGCTACAGAGAACAAAGCCTTTGAGCACTAGAAATCTGACAGTTTGGCAAAATTTTAAGAAAATACTTGGTTTTGAAAGACGGTTTTGTATTAAAAACAAAATATCCAGTGGAATTTATATACAAAATAAAATAATGAGGACCTTATGACTCTGTAACTTGAATTTTATTCAATAATTCTTTTGACATACATTTGACACTCTCAGACTTGAATCAAGATTCAAAATTTTGAATATAAAAAATTAATTCAGCTGCAGGAAATAGTGATAGGATGAGGGGTAACAGTTTTAAATGGAAAGAGGGTAGATTTGGATTAGATATTAGGAAGAAATTCTTTACTGTGAGGGTGGTGAGACACTGGAACAGGTTGCCCAGAGAAGCTGTGGATGCCCCATCCCTGGCAGTGTTCAAGGCCAGGCCGGATGGGGCTTTGAGCAGCCTGGACTAGTGGGAGGTGTCCCTGCCCAGGGCAGGGGGGTTGGAAATAGATGATCCTGGGTCCCGTCTGACCTAAACAATTCTATGAGTCTATGATTCTATGAAATGATGATTAGTACAAGAACACTAGGTAGGTAAAGTAATAACATTAGGTTGTAACAAAAGCAGGACCATTTTACTGGGACAAAAGGGGGCTGGTAAGTTCCTCAAATTTTGTTCCAGTCTTGACGGAATCTAGTACCTTCATTGTTGTACAGGTTAGCATATGCTAATAAAATTTGGTGGTGGTACGTTGTTGGCAGGCATTGCCAGTTCATGGGAGGATTTGAATAGCATGGACTCTTGAGAAGAAATTAAGACGTATTGGGCATTTAAGTAGTAATCAAAATTTTTTGCTGATAAGAGAGGTTTGAAAATGGTTGAGGAAAGAACATCAAAGTTAGTATTGATCCTATTATTGTCATCAGGATAAAGACACCTGTGAGTCCTGAAAAAAAATCTGCCAAGGTGTTTCAAGGAGAGATCAGAAGATATTTGGGTGTATTTTTCTACAAGGCACTGGTGAGATCTCACACATGATCCAACATGCAGTTCTGGTCACCAAGGTATAAGGAAGATGAATTTAAAATGCTGTATATGTAGAGAAGAATGTCCAGGGCAATTAGAAGGAGAAACACATAGCCAAAAGAGGAGGCAAACTGAAAGAGGCTAGGACTGTTATCAACAAACCTAGCAGGAGGGTAAACAATGGGGAAGGAAAGGACTTTGAAAGAAAATGCTGAAACAACAAATAGACAAAAATTGGTTATGGATAAACTTGGAAATGCAAAGATTTGTAATTGCTAAGGACTGGAATGTCTTCTAGTGGATTGACAGACTGAACTTGAACTCTTTGTGAATGGAGAAGATCTAAGGGAACCAGAAGTCCTTTCAGTCAACATCCTTACTGTGTTGTGTGCCCTTATATATTCAACCTGAACAGTCCTACTACTGAATGGAAACATCAGACAAGGTTAAGACTTGCTGTCTACACTTCTGTGCAGTGATTCCTATTCATCTTGTAATATCTTTTCAGAACTTAAGGGTTACTTCTAGTTTCTTGATATCATTCCAGTGGTTGCACTTGAATAACCTTGTGACAATCTTGGATTCTGAAGGCCTCAGTGAGAATGGAGAAATCAATAGGAACGTTTTGTTGTTCATAGGTTTTAAAGTTTTTTTTTCTCTCATTTGTTCATGTTCTACTTCCACCTTTTAATGTCTGTCTAGAGGGAACTGAGTTAAGTGGCTTTGAATTCAGTAGTATGCTTAATAGTATGTTCATATAAGAGCATTCAAGCCTAAAATTTATGTATAAAATAATAATCAAGCATACTTAAAGTTTAATTGTGTTTTAGTTCCAGAAAAGCAGTACATGTCTGCTCCTCTATTTAAGAGTTAGTCTGGATCTTCGTGATTGAGAATAACTGAAGTTATTTCCTTCAAGTTTATTTGGCACAGATTCATTTAAAACAAATGACCTGTCTTTCACCTTGCCTTTTGCCTGGAGTCTGTGTCCATTGCATGTGCTACCTCGCATTTTCAAATAGTTCAACTAAATGAAGAAACATGGCGTGGACTCAGCCAGCAGAAAATACTTTGGAAAACAAAACAACACACACCTCCCACCTGAAAAAAATCCAAAGAAGCCACTCCTTTATCTGTTTTTTTATTTCCACAGTCACATCTACATGCTGCTTTATAGTATTTAAGATACTAAAGGCATCTGTCCACCTTAAAACCCAGGGCTTAGAACAGCAACAGCTGCATTTGCAGCATATCATCCTTGCCTCTCCGTATAATCTGTGATTCAGAAGAATAAACAGATTTTTCTTTGGAAAAGTCAGGACTTATGGAAATCATAAAGATTCATGATATTACTGTTGGTGACAGTTCTTCCTCCTGGCAGAAATTGTGTGAAAGAGAGAAGGAATTTCGTACTGATGATAGTCAACAGTACTCAACATTTTTCTGGAAAGAAGTTTTAGAAGATTTCTCCTTTCTCTTGTTTTATGTGGGCTATTAATAAAGGTAAAAATCCATTGCTGTCATGGTCTTTATATATACTTCCATAAAACATAGCCTTATAACACCTGAAGCAAGAGCGCTGATCATTTTACGTGATGAGATTCCTTCCAGTTCTGGAATATAGATGCTGAAGAGGGAAGGGGAATTACAAAAGGGCATAAGGATATGCTAATTCTTTTTTATTTTTTCTCCTTGTTTAGAAGCTTAGCAGGATAACTCTGATTAAACACTTGGAAGAAGAAAAATAGATGTGTCTGGATGCAAAATAACCATATGTTTGCCATGCATCACTCTAAAGTGCTTTTAAGTTGGGAACTCTTTTTTCCTCACATGCATATGCACACTGCAGGCTGAAAGTTAGGTGGTCAGAGGCCTTACTAGAGCTGACTTACACTGAAAACAACAACAAAAACTGTCAACAAACTTCAAAAGGACACATGCACTTTGGAAGAAGAATTAGAAGAATTGAAATACATTATTTGTGCTTGTAACTACTAGATAGATATGCTCTCTAACAGTGAACGAGTAGTAATATCCAGTATTTCCCAAAGTAGGAGTACATTAATCTTTTTTTTTTCCTGTCTCAGAATTAAGTGCTCAATGCTGCACTTGTGTGCAGGGGATGCTTACAATTTGGTTTACCCACAGTCTCATCCTGCTTGGTAGAATTGTGAGGTGCAGGCTGGTTCTCCGACAGTCCTCTCTGGCACCCTGTGATTTCTCCTCCTGTCCGTGGTGTGAGAGCAGGAGGCTGCACTGGGCTGCAGGAGGAGCTGGGGGACCCAAGGTTTACCTGTCTCACCTGGCATTTGAAGCTGGTGCCTTTATCTCTCCACCATCTGTCACAAATACCTCTCCCCTGCCTTGGTTTTCCCGGCTGCTGATTCAGGGGAGGATCAGAAAGGAGTTTTGTCGCCTAGATTCCACGCAGCTTCCATTGACCTCCTAAGGTGAGCCCTCCAGAAGTGAGCAGAAGCAGAGCTAAATCCAGTAACTTATATAAAAGTATACCTTGGACTTAGGCTTTCTTCTTTATTCAAAGGGGAAAAAAAAATAATTATGTAAGCAGAATGAAGCTTTTCTGCTGTGTTTGCAGGCTGCTTCTTCAGGGGTCCCAGCAAACCGACCCCTGGTGTGAAATGCATCCTGGCAGTCCTCTGGAGCATGCCAGGGCACACGAGCCTGTCGTGCCTCCTCTCCTCCTAACAGCAGTTGTTGCATTACAGCCATGGCTGCTGCCTTCCACGTTATCTAAAGTTGCTCCATATCAACATTTGTAAATGCTAAGTGAAATATCTTTCTTTTTTTTTTCCTCCACTGATTTCTCCAATCTAATTCTACCAGCAGTGATGTGTGATTATCTTTCAGCTGGCTCAAAACCCAGACAAAATTGAAACGGGCATTATTTTAAGACCTTTAGTGCTGGTAGGCAGCTATTTCCTTTATTCCCTACACATTTGTACTGAACTCCTAGTATATTTTCCAAATTCTTTCTTCTTTTGTTCCTTTCTCCAACTGCCATCCTACAACATAAATGACTTTTCTCTAATAGCCACCTTCCTCTGATGCTGTAATGACATGACACACAGTCCCTCAGACTAAAAGTGGTAAAGAACTAAGCCCTCAGTTGAATTAGGCTCTTGAATTGGAGTTAATAAAAAAAAAAAAAGTCTAAGGAAGGAAGAAAAAAAAGCAGGGTGCTTAGTAGAGGAGGAAACATCTCTTAGAAGCAGCTGTAGAAACTGGAATTTAAAATCAGGTATAATATACATGGAAGAATGTCACAATCAGTCAAGTAACTGATTTAAAATTAAAAAAAAAGTAAACAACTGAAAAATCCCCACCTTTTTCTTTACTTGTTTCCTTTTCTGTTGAGAAGGACTTTTTTCAAATACTGATTGTTGCTTCTTATTATTTTAGTGTGCTCAGAATTTTATTAAAGTAGATTTGAGAAAATATCTTTGAGAAAATGTCATTGCCCTGATTGTTAGGTCTGTTTCAGATACATTTATCACAGTGGTGTAACAAGAGGACAGGGCTGCTTTCCCTCTCCTTTCACGTCTCCGCATTCTTGGTCTTGTGAACGGCCTCCCACTGCCACTTGAACCTGGTGCAGTTTTATTTGGCTGCCTGACTCCCTGCGTTGGACGTTTCTGCACTGCAATAAGACTCTCTCTTACAAGTGAAATAAAATCAGCACCTGGAGCTCAAGTTCTGTATTACGACTCCCCTAAACTGAAATTACTATTGTTAACTGCTACTGTTGGCATTACATTATTGGATATTGACTTAAGCCATGTGTCTTAATGTCTATATTTTGTCCATTATCCAGATGCAATCTATTGCAAATGCTACTGACTCGCATGTAAACAACAACACTGTTGAGGCCTTATTCAATTAAAATAATTTACTAATGCTGTGCAGGAGGGGAAGAGGAGGAAAGAAAAGTGGGAATTAATCTGTGTGTTGATGTGGTACTAGGAAGATTTTAAATGGCAGTTACCAGATTCAGGCCTTGCAATTCACAGCTGCTGCGTTATCTGAATGTAGTAGACAAGAATAATAAATTGCAGGTACGTACTCCTGCGTTTTTTGAAAATAAAACTCTTCTGGATCCTTCTTATATCATTTAGGGCACATGATTTCTGACTGCAACTATACAGTCTCAGTGCTTTAGCAGAAATTGCTTGTGCTTGTGACAACCCCCTGTTGCTCTCATTATTATCAGAGAAATTCTACCCTCTGCCAAAGCTGATACTCTTTAACGACCTGTCACAGATTAACATTAAGAGTTGAAATCACGCTTGTTGATTTAGATTGTTCTGGGTTCTTTACGTTGTGTAAGTGCATATGCATTATCCTTTAATGAGTCAGGTTATTTAAATTTCAGATCAGATTGGGGATGTAGCGAGTGTGATGGTTCTATATTCCTCTACCATCTGTCACTGAGGAACTCCTTAAAGCCGCAGCCTCGGTTAGAAGAACAGCTTGGTCCTATAATCTCTCTGTCGCTGTTTCTAAGCAAAAACTACAGACAGGCTTCTCATCTACTGAGAACAATTTTTTGAATGAAACTTTCATAGTGATTTCATAGACACTAATGCTACGTGGAATATTCAAACACTACTTTGTAATGTGTTGGCATTACAAACATGATGTGTACCTCAGGGGTTCAGATCAGGGATGTTTGCTGCAGGAGCTCACGTCACAAGGTAGTAATTCAGTGTAAATCCCTGGTGCTGAAGCAAGGCAGGTGACTCGCCCTCAGTTGCACTCCCACAGGGAAGGGAGGCATTCTCTGATCTTATGGGTTTTCTTCCTTTTGGTGCCCTTCAGTCAGATCCGACAACCCCAGCTGAAGCAGAGGACTTCTTTGACCATTTCAGAAGTGAAACGGGACTGACTGAAACAGAGACTCTGCAAAGATGGTCTGAGATACATCAGCCTTAGGGGGTCCTTGCAGGATTTGGGTGACAGCATGGAAAGAGCTAGGGATTGTTTTCTGAGAGGTTTTCCCTGTGGTGCTTTTGTTCTGAATAAATGATTCTTCATCAAAGCTGGTTGGTTTTGATTCATGCTGTCCTTGGTCTCTGGAGACAATTTGCAGGAGCTCAGTCCTCTTGGTCAGGTGGATCGTAGTGGGCTGCACGCATCAGTCAGAGGAAAGAGCAGTGGCAGGTTGGAGGCCTGCAACCAAAGAGGAATGTCCTTAGGGAGCCCCTGATGGCACCAGAAGCCGTAAGCCTGGGTGCAGACAGCAAACGAGTCTCTGACAGAAAGTAGAAGGAACCGATCTGCAATTAGTTCTCCTCCACCCCCGAGAGTCCAGCAAGACCTTTTTTTTCACCCCCTCACACACCGCCCCTGAAAATATCTACGATATTTCCCCTCTCCTGCATGCCCATGTAATCTGGTTAAGCAGTGCTGCTTTTGCTCAGCAAGGGGCCCAGTGGCATAGCTGATAAGGCACGGGGCTCAGGACACACAGTCTCATATCTCCTGCAACGATCGCTAACATTTTCCGCTCTCCCATTTTCTGCCATATAGTTTGTAAACTCTCCAGGAAAATCTTGTATGAGGGACCTGGATGTTTGTTCGGGCCTTCGCAAAAAAATAAAAATAAAAAATAAATGTAGTGATACTTCCGTAGTTTTACTGAATTTATCCAGCTCTTATTTGGCTTGAAATACCTGAGAAAGGAAGGAGGAAAGCTCCATTCTATTGCCCTTTTTAATAAATAAAATATAATAATAATAATAAATAAATTATCTTAATAAATTGATCTATAAAAGCTATTGGATTGTTTTTAGTCTGTCTCTCAGTAAAGGCTCTGCCGCTGATTTAGTGATGCTGGCTGATGGGTAAATAATCTCTTATCAGTTTATTACAGAGTTTAAATGGGTTTTGGTATGATCTTTAAATAGCTTTGAGATGCCACCCATGTACTGATACCTATAGGCTAATGTATATATGAAAAAGTCACATGTAGAAATTGAACATATAATGTTTGCTAACAAGGAGACCTTTCCTACTGCTTTGGAGTACTAACGTGAAGTGCTTCCCTGATACATGAAATCAGAAACGTGAGCAAAGTCATAATCTGCCTCTTACACACAAATTTATTACATGGACAAAACAGAGGCTGCTTTCTATTCTCCAGCCTCGCTCATGTCTCAATAGCATCAGAATAATTTTTGCCTTTATATTTCTAATTTGCTCCATGCTGCTGTGACTCGTCGAAATTCTGTCCTTGTCATATGAGTGTTGCTAACATTTTCCTTTGAAACTTGTCCTGAATTGTTAAAAGAAAGCACTTTCAAATGTTCCCGAGTCTTTGACTTCTTTCATTCTTTGGAGTATTTTCTTCTCTTCAAAATGAACTTGCTAAGTAACATTGACTTCCCATCAAAAAGATGTTTTCTGCTGGACAAGTAGGACTTCAAAACTGTAATTCAATATAAGTCTCTAACCACACTGATCACAGTTGTGATTTCAGTGCCAGTATTGGAAAATAATAACATTTTAAATGACTTTTTTTCGCTTCTCTGTTCAATTTCAAAATACAGTCTCTAGCACATGGATTTTTTCCATCGGTACACTTCAACTTCTTGAAATTACTAGATGAAAAATATGTGCTAGATTATAGGCTTGCACAGCAAATGTGACTTAAAGCACGTACATCAGGATTTCTTTGAAGTGTCAGACCATGTATAAACACTGACAGAAATAAATCACTGAAAAAGGAGATTATTAGAATACTCTAAACACAAGACTTTCCTATTTCAAAGTACTACTTACCAGTGAGATAAAAATAAAAATGCCATTATAGTTAACATAATACTGTCATTACCTAAACTCCTGTTAGCTCTCAGTTTTCTGAGTGTAGAATGTATTGTGCACAATTGTATATAGCCATTTCTAAAATCTTTGTTCTCTTGCAGTGCTCCAACATGACACGCAACCCCTGCTGTGTTTTGGACAGGACGTTGAACAGCCTGGCTTAATGGAGAGGAAAGGGTGTCATTGCTGTGTGCAGTCAAAGAAGGACCATATGAATTCCGGGGAAAGATGATTATAGAATTGTAAAGGATATGGCAAATATACAACAGCATATGAAGGAAACTCTAGGAATAGCTTAAAACGTTAGAGAGGGAAGGCAAAATATGTGTATTTGAGAAGAGAAGAGAGATTATTGAAAACCTGCCTGCAGGTTTGGGTGAATATTGCCTGCCAGTTCCCCTGGGCACTATAAAAGTGCAGATTTTAAATGTGTCACATAAGTGTCATTGCTCCCAATTCTACCTGCTGTGGCAGACATCTGCACTTTGGGAATCTGCCTTCCTAATACAAAAGGCAGCCAACAGCACTATAAAGAGTCAGCTCACCTACCCTGCTGCAGTCCAAATGCATTTAGGTCAATGTTACACAGGGGTTGTTTTTATAGTTTAAAGAAAATTAAAGAAACAATATGGATGCTCACACAAATGACTGTAGAGGTATATATCCAGATTGTCCAGGTCTGCTCTGGATCCCTTGCCAAAGCAAAAACCTGGCAGCCTCCACAGAGCAGCACGGCGACTCTCCGTGGCATAAAGCAGAGCCTTCCTCCCTGCCTGCAGCACTAACTGTTGTCTCTGCCCAGAGGCAGCAAAATTTCTGCAGCTAGGAATAATCTATCTACATCTCGAGAATGCAGACAGTGTGTCACATATATCTTCAAAACATTTCCCAAACTTCTTTTCAAATCTTCCAGCAGCTCTGGGGAAAGGTGCACTACCCCTTTTTAAAGGACAAGGAGGTGGATGTACTGGAAGAATTAATTCAGTCCTACTGGGAGAAATTATTTTGCAGCCGTGGCAGTTTCTTGTTTGTTCAGCCAGATCTGCCTTCAGCAACTACCTCATGTAGTGTTCTCATTCCTGTTTAATTCTCTTAACTTTGTTGAACCAATACAGCTGTAGGAAAAAGCTGTGGCCTCTGTTCCTCCTGTGTGCCATCAGTAGAACTCTTTATTAGGTCACTTCCACCGAAAGGCAGAGATGGGAACTGCTCTACTGTCCTCAAGGGACCATTTTGGGCGGCAGATTGTCACGTGCAGACCCACAATGCTCAACAAGAGCAAAGCCCAGCTTGACTTTCAGATTCCAGCTTGAGTTTGCAGGATTAATTGCTAGGAGTAAAGACAAAAGTCCAATCTTCTTTTATTCACAAACTGAAGAAAACATTGAGGGATGCGTGCAGAAGACCACAGTGGTAAACTATTTCCCTTGTTCAGAGGAAGTTCATGATAACCAGGTACATGTTTGTTTCTCCCTTGAGTATTACGATAGAGAGTGCCAGATAACAGACAAAGTATTACAGGAGAGCTGACATGGAAACAGTTTGTCTATACTCAGACAGTGAGCGGGTCAAAACCAGCTGCAACTAGCTACCTCCTGACAGCCAGCTTCCTCGGTGAATCTCACTTAGTTTCTAACAACTGGACGCCTGTAAAGCACAGTTCAGTGGCTCTGATCACCGCACAGATACCCATCTTGCTGTATGGATATGGCCGTAGCAGAACTAATAGTCCTAAACTCTTGATAAAATTATTAGGGAGAAGTAAGTACATTCAGGGCACAGTTCTCATCCTAAAGCACGTGTCTAAATCATGGCCTAAAAATTCTTGTGTATACATTGAATGCAAAAGGACCTCTGGATGAGCAGTTCTGCTGTAGATATTGATCAAGTAGATGTCAAAAGCTGTGGGATGCAAAAATGGGTCCATTTCACTTAGCAAAAATCAGACTGGTATGTTTGACTTCTCTGGAAATTTTTAACCTTGCATTCTGAAAATGAACTTTTTTTTTCTTTTTTTTTTTTTTTCATTTCCTGTCACATGGAGTAAGAGTAAAGAGACTGGAATGAAAACATAATGTTTTGATTTTGGTGAAGGAATAGTTTTTCTCAGACTTTGTTGACTAACTTTTGTTCCAGACAGGTTTAGATTAAAACAGTCTCAAAATTGTGTCATTTTCTGTGAAACAGGAATTCTTCGGTTTGAACAGTTCTATAGCTCTACTCAGTTCTCTGAGTAAGAAATTTGTCCTTAAGTAATCACACATGTAGGCTTGCTAGGAGGTTTCCTCTTTTGGAAATTTAACCTAGTCAGGCTTTTTGTTATTTATCCAATATCTTTGAGTATAAATTCCAGTTTGACGACAGCTTCACATGGTCAGATGAACTGTACGGCGTGTTTAGCGAGGCTAACTTATCTAGCTTGCATGCATCTTCATGAGCAGGCATCTTCAACAGAGCTATGGTGACCCTCTTCTGTTCGTTTGGTGAAAATGAAAGTGAACAAGAGGCAATAAGTGCACAGATAAGGAAGCGAAGGGAAAAGAGGGCAATAGGCAAGGCAGGCGGAAAGCAAGATATTTTCATAAAGGTGCAGATTTCATCATCCTGTTCAAATAGGTTTTGAGTTAGAGATTGTGTATGTAAGCTAAACCAGTTTGTTCTTGCGGAACTCTTTAAACAGAGGTACAACTTATGGCTACGCTCACACTGTACATTGTCACTGTGGTAGTATATGGCGTTAAAACCCTAACCCAGCCTGACACTTGGGCACAAACCCTGCTGCTCCCCACAGCAGTCCTCTGCCTGCCTGGCAGCACAGCCGCCTCCACTGATCTGTGCACAGGAGCCCCGAGGCTCCTCTCCATCACGTGTCCTGCTTTGCAGTTGTTTTCCTCCGTTTTCTTGCTTTTACTTGTCATGGTGTATTCCTCCTCTTCTCTTTTTCCATCTTCAGCTAACATTATGTTCTCAGTCCTGGTATCTATTTATTTTGCCACACTGCAAGTTTTTACATGTCTAAATAAAAACAAGCAAATAAGATCTAGAAAGAATTTTTAATTAGGTGTTAACTGCTGCTAGAAAATGAATGGTAAGGTGACCATGAGGTAAGGTGACCATAAGAATTCGCACTTGATTTAGGGGCATTTCCCTTCCCTTCTCTTCTCACGTGCCCTCTGTGGCTGGGCACTGTTTGCTGAGGTTTCTCAGCCATCTGCTCCTTCTTTACGCAGCTGAGGAGCAGTGGCTGTTGTGCACCTTTTGTAAATCTACCGCCATTTCACGACACTTCTCTGGGGGCAGTGATGGAGCTGGCTTTGAGGATGCTCTTGTATTTGCCCACATCCTTTCCCTCTTTTCCTTCCCACCTCCTTTCTTCCCTGTTTGCCTTTTCCTCAGTTGGGTGTTACACACATTTGATGGGACTGCATAGCACACAGCATCAGTGAAATGAGGGAGTTAGAAAAAAAAAAAAATCCTCATTTGTATCAGCAAAATGTAGAGAGGACAACAAACAAGGGTGCAAGGGAAAAAGCAGGGGACAGGAAACAAACTGTCCTGACCATCACAGGGGGTTGTCTTACAAGTACATTCTGTATTACCTAAGCTGACCCTACGTGCTTGGACCTGGATCACAGATTCACTGTGAATATTACCCTCTGCAATAGAGTTGTATGTGGATGTGATTCCCAGCTCAGCTTTGCCAACAATCAGCTTGCCTTCCTCTGAGGGTGAATGGAGGCTCCTCTAGTGAAAATGTGTGGTCCTGCTGGAGGTGGGTGGGGAAAGGTTAAGCCTGTGCTTCCCTCTTATGCACCAGCTGCTCCTGGAGACGGAGCGCTTGTTTATACCTCAGCTATTCACAAAGCCTTTCTCAGCTTCTCCTCAGATAAAGCCTATTCATGCTGTCCTCAAGAAAAGATGTCAGCTTAGTCGTGCTGTGGTTTTCAAATAAATCTAAGTGATTTGGGCGCCCAGTTTATCTGAAATTAAAAGTACATGTCCAAATTTAGATGGCTTTGAAAACTCCCAGCTGGAGTCTGCCTAGTGGTAGAAAAGGAACAGACTGATAAAACAACCTTGGCCACAACACTGAAAAATGACTCAGTGCTATAATTCAGTTTACAGCCTCCATTACATTTAACAGTATTTATTCATTACTTGTCCTAAAATCTTATTTTTTTTCTTCCTTCCACTTTCTTATCAGGGACAGATTTGTTTCAGATTTAGTGAAAGGAACATTTCTTTCAAGGACATTCTGGAGGAGTTGTTTGTACAAGGCTGATCAAAAATTGCAAAACTGAATAAAAAAAAGGTAAAATTAGGTACTGAACTATGGAAAATAATAATGGCAAATTTTTCATAATAAGAAATAAAACAGGAAATAAGACATGCAACCATTTACTCAAAAAATCGTTTCTTTAATGCATGGGGTGCTTTTCAACACTGGGGACTAATTTATTCTGAACTACAATAGCAGTCTTTGCCTTGAGTGAAAAAGGTGATACTAGACATGTTTTAGGTAGGTAATTCATATGACTGTCTGATATGTCCCCAGTGGACAATGCTGCGCGGTATGGAGAGAGATGAGCTAGTCCCAAATGCACAGGTCTTGCTATCAGAAGTGGGGTAGCTGGGGAGCTATGCAGCTGCATTTGTTCTAGTTCTCACTTTTCAATCATCTGCAATGCAGACGTGCTTTATGAATCATGGAACAAAATGTCCTACCTCCTTGCTTCCAGCTTACATTATCAGAGAAAAACTTTACAAATATTCTGTGAACTGTGCTCATGCCATTTGCTAACAAATTTCTGGCGCTTTACTCCAGCGAACAACTTTCTGTTGGAAAACCAAACTCTAAAAGATGAGTTTTTCAAAAATAAAGCAATGCCAAACTGTATGTTAGATAAATATTGCATTATACTCTGCATGCCAATGAAAGCCATTAAGAATGCAAATGTACTGACATAGTCTAGGTCTTCCCATCCTCCAGTCCAATTTTTGGGGTTTTTTGAGGCTGACTTTTAAATTTTAAAAACATCTGAGTAACTACTTCACAAAAACATTAGACTGCATATCATTCTTCAACTTAAAATTTTCTTGTAGGCTGCACATTTTTGTTAGACTCAATTGTGTAGGAGGTGGTAAATTTCATAAGGGTGCATTTGATTGAATTAGTTGCCTTGATGTATGTACTTGTGTCTGCTCTGAATGTCAGGCCAGAGTGTCAGCTGGCCTAAACCAGTAGTCTTCTATTCCATCCAAAGAGAGTACATGAATTTGCATTCTCTGAGGAAAAGGAGCTCTGTCTGCATTAGCAGTATCTATATAGAAATCCAAAACCCAAATTCAAATGGTTGGTGAAAACTCAAAGTATGAAAAGAAATCATGGTTTATAGTCCACAGTCTGAGTATCTTCACGTGATCATGTAGTTGGTGAATTCATGCTTCTTGTAATCTACTCCAGGCTAAAAAAAGAAAGCTGTTTTATGGCACCTATAAACCCAACTGTCAGCCCTTTAAGATTTGTTTTCCTCATTTATTTTGCTTTTTTATGATTTCCTGAGGCCTCATGAAAACTTGTTTTGCTGTACCCACGGTTTTGTTTTGCATTTTCCATAGACGAGTTAAATAATTCACATACAAATTTAAGCAGCAGAATGAAACTTTTGAAACGTAATTGTATCTTCTCTTGTTACAAGAAGAAAAATTGCAAGAATTTCCCTGGGTACCTAGTGAAATACATTATTTTTAAAATTTAGCTCTCTTTGAACCTACCTTACGACAGGTGTTTGGGTATGCATTGCCGTGGTATCTGCCAGAACTTCACCTGCAGTGTGCTTACCCGTAATATGGAAGTACATGAAAGCAGCATCGAACTTACTGTGTATTAGATCATGGAACATGCTCAGGTTGACCCTACAGCATGCATAAAATGAATCAAACAAGTCAGGGATATGTCGGGTTTACTCCACCTGGTCTGCAATAGCAAACTGAAGAACGTCACCTATTGCACGGGCTCAGGCCAGCAGCCCCGCAGCCTGTGCCCACCCCGCTCCGCCTGGGCGCTCCGGGGAGCTGCCTCCACTTTAGGTTTTGCAATGAAGAAGAACCTGTCCAGCGCTGCTTTGAGCTTGTCTCCAAGATCCTTCATCTAAAGACTAAACAAGAGACATTTCTTAAATTTATTTCCCCTTTGCTGCAACAGTAGCCTAGTCTGTTCTGCTCCAGGTACATGAGAAGCTCAGTTGAGGCAGTCTCTGATTAGTAAATTTTAGAGCCATTATGTGGGTGAATTTTTATGAAATTCCTGTGTCAAACAGAAATCCTTTGATAGGACCATTTAGAGAATATGCTGTCATACACTTACACATCTATATTGCCTTCCTTCATTAGCCGAACTATTAACATTCTCTCTCTCAATAAAAGAAAAAAGTTGTAGTCTAGAAATGGTATGAAGCAAATTCATACGGACCTTTAAAAATAATCTCTGTAATAAATGAATGTCCTTTCACTGCCTTTGCAGTTATTCATGTCCCAGCCAGAAAGTTAATACTCCGAAGTGTTACTTCTGTCACAGGACTTGTCGAAAAAAATCAAGGGATTTCTTTTGACTTCACACCTTCTCACCTTGAACTAACGCTACCTACACTTTGCTGTCAGTGTCAGTATATTAGCAGCCAACTACAGGTTCTGAAAAAGCATTTCTTGATGATCATCTACAAAAATTATTATTGTGCATCCTCATCATTCAGACTTCTGCATCATTAAAGACCAACAAGTTCAACAAGGCTGAAATGGTGTTCTGCAAAGCTGCAGAGCTGAGGGTGATTTACAAAACTATTAGCAGTATGAAGCAAGATAGATATTTTCCTGCAGTCAGTAAGCAAATTACTCTTCCTTTCATGTCTGCTGCATTTGATGTTTACAATATTTACATTTACACTATTTACAGTAATATTTAGTATGTGCTTCTGATTCAGATGAAGGTCATGAAGATGTAAATTTTATGCAGTTGTGCGTTGCTAATGCATTTTGGCTATGGCAAGGTCTTGGTTTTCTTAAGTGTACTTGAGGCTGAGTTTGTAGGGTCTGCAGCCAGCAGTGGTGGTGGTCACTTGTTTTTAACACTCACACGCGTGCAGAATGGAATTTTCTCACTCTTCTTTTTATATATGCAAATAAGCATGGGAAGACATAAGAATACCTATTTATTCCTTGTTTGATCAGATTGTTTGTCCTAATAATTTAGACCTGAAGGTTATTTTTCAGTAAACACTCAATTAGGTGTCCTGGAAGCAGAGCAAGGACTTTCTCATTTGAACTAAGCAGTATTATATTCTGTGTGAGAGCTCCCTGCGTTTCTACACATGCTGTCACAAATAGTGTTTTTTCAATATGTTTCCCAGAAGATGGATCACTGAGAGTGTTCAGCGACGTCAGCCTGGTTGTCACTGCACAATGACACATGGTATTCTCCAGGGTCCGCTCTGGCTACTGCTGGCGTGTGAAGCTCCAGTTGGCATGGCAGAGGCTTCCCTAATTGCTTACAGGTGCTCTGCGAAGCCATCCTCACTACTGCCTGTCAAAATTGAGTTATTCACAGCTGACACATTCTTCCTGGGCCTATGGCTGAATTTTTCTGTTTTGTTGGTGGTGGTGTTGTTGTTGTTGTTTGTTTTGGTTTTTTTTATGCTTTGGTTTTCATTTGGGTGGGGTTTTTTTTGGTTTTTTTGCGCTTTTTTGGTGGTTGTTTTTACCTTGCTTGTAGCCCATACTTGTATGCATTTTTTTCCTAGATAAAGGAAAAATTTCTAAAAGAAGAAAAAAGGTTACTTTGAGTTGGAGCCTGATCTGTTTATGAATGCTACTTCTGTCACATGCAAGAACAGGAAGCAGAGCAATTCTCCTCTAAGCATATATCCTACAGCATGCCGCTGTACCCTATTTCTCTGTTTATCTGGATTATGACAAACTAAATTTCATACAAATGTTGAAATGTTCCCAGGGGGCACAAATGATTACACCAGTTGCTATGCAGAACCTCTAAACTTCTGTTTCACTAACTGAGTAAACAATATTTTAGTAGAACTGTTTTGCTTGTGTATTTCTGTTACAGTCAATAAGTAAGTTCTTGTTTTGGAATGACTGAATGATAAAGTGGCAGTGGAAATTCTGTGTAGATAAATGTGAAGTGATATATTAAGGAAAATATTTTCATTTTACATTAACAATAACAGGAACGGAGTGAATATTAATATTCAGGAATAATATTTTGGGATTACAAGACTTCTGTAGGAACATGAACTCATTACCCAATAAGATTTAACTCCCTTGCACTCCCCAAATATATAATAAATGAGAAGGAAAAAACATAAACCAGAAAATGTAATTTTACTAGTGTATAAATCCACGGTATATCTGAATCTTGAACAAAGTGTGCAATTCTAATCTTGCTAATTAAGAAAAGTGTCATAGAATAGGAAAAAACTTAGAGAAGAGCAGTAAGGATGAACAAGTTATGGAGAGGCGCACATATATGGCAAGTAGACAAGGGCATTTTTGGAATGGTGAAAAACAGGGGGCTATAGGCTCATAAGTGACCAGGAGAAGGTGGTTAGGGAATAACTGGAAACTGATTATTGGCCTGAGGATACCTATGGTTTGAGCTAATACAATTGTTCTTTTCAAAGAACAGAAGGCCTTAGTGATGGTACCTAAAAGACATTGAGTTTGCTTAGAATTTTCTGTTGAAATACACCAATGAACCTGCGCTATGTTCAAACTGACACTGTTTGGAAATTTGGGTAAAATTTTATTTTAGTGAAGCCTCTTGAAACTGCTGCAGAATTCTTCACAGACAGCAAATTCTTTTCTTGGAGCATCAATAGAAAAAATTGTTTTAGTTGCTTTACCTTCTTTGTGGGTAATGTATTGACCTCTCATTTAGTAAAATTTTGCTGTATGCTTTGATAGTGCTTGGATTTCTCCCTTGAGCCCCTCCAAACTGTGACATGAGGAGCTTCAGCTATGAAGCTGTAACTGAACGTTGACCTAGATGTTGAACAGTCTTTTCCCCACATTGTTCTGGGTGATAATTAATCAGCATGATCTGATGCCTCCAATTCTGTCTTTAATATGCCAAGTACTGAGGAGGAGGCGAAAGGGTAAGAGCTGGATGATAGGGAGAAACTGTTCTTCATTTACCTGCTATAATGAAGAAAAATTATGCAAGCGATGTCTAATCCCAAACATGAGCACTCAAAGGGTAATCTGTCCATCTAAGTTGTAAGGACAGGCATTTTTAAATTCTAGTTAAAGCTTTAAATCACATTTACCCAGGCAGGTCTCAAAGACAGTTGCCTTTAAAAGCTCACTGCTGTGTAAATGTGCATAAAAAGTGTCTAATAGCTTGCTAGAGAAGATGCCAGTTATGAAGTGGGTTCTATTTCAAAATCATTCTTCAAAAGACTTTTTGAGTTTTAATAAGATTTCACAGAAATAACCAAATGAACTCCCTATATGATGTTCTGACTTTACTGCCTATTGCTAAATCAGCCTGGAAGGACAGGAGTGAGTGATTGGGATTCACCACTGTACTTATCCTAGTACTCCACTGGTTGCAATTGATTGTAACCAGAGTAGGACATCACAAGCTCAAACACGGTTTAATAGTGAATAAACAGGACCTAATTTTTGTGAAGACCCAGCTGACCACCAGGACCACCTTACACATTAACATATTTTCTCACCCATCTTATCTGTGACATCTTACCCATGGGGGTGCAGAGTTCTCTTCTTTCCTCCTTTCTGCTCTTTTGTTGTTGTTTAATCAGCTACATTCCCCCAAGATATCCTTTCCCCATGCCACAAATATGCAGTTTCTCAGGGCTAAATTAGCCACAGGAGAAGGACTCTTGCCCACAGTAGAAATAATAAATTAATAAAAATGAGATAATTAAATTTTAGATGAGTGTAACATAGTTCAGGGAATTTGCAGAATTTTTTCATGATGTTTACTATTTGCATGAAACATTTGCATTTAATTTCGCATTTATTTAATTTTCTGTCCCATAAAAAGAGAGCAGTGAAGAAGAATTGAGGACGATTTTCACATTTTTATTCAGCTTTTTAAAAAATATTATTATTTTTGTGTGTGTGTGTGTCACTGAATTAAATAATTCCGTGGAATACAAAAGAGAAGGTAATAGTCAGCATGAGGAATAATCTTTCTACAAACCAATTGCACTCAGCTCATTTAGATGAAGATAAAAAAGCACTATTTCTGAATTAAGGAAAGGGAAATAATCTTACCTTTGAAAATCAAACTAAATCATGTTACCTCAATTTTCATCTACAACCTTTGATATATCAAATATTTCTGAAAAGTAATAAAGCTCCACAAAAGTGACTTAGTTCTGGAATGTGACGATCCTCCCTGTATATATTTGGATATAAATATAGAGGAGAAAGCTACAACAACGGGGAAACACTGATATTAAAGTACGACCACTCCTAGGAGTAATAAAGTGTGCAAGCAGGGTGAGAACCTTGTGCACAGGCACTTCTGCCTTGGGGTGCAGCGAAGACCAGACGACTGCTGAGCACCTTTCCAGACGTGATCGTTCTGCACCTGTAAGTGCAGGTCCCAGCCTAGCAGGGTGATGACCCGGCCCTTGCACCCCGCACTTGTGCAGCCATAGTGTGCAGCCTCTCCCTGGGTGTGTTGTATTTTTGAGTGGAAACATAGCCCACATTTGGGTGGGTTTGAGTCCCTTCCTGATAGGCTTGTGTTTTTGTTCTCCCTTGATGCAGTTCTGTACTCAGGAGGCATCACCTCCTTCTATACCTTAGTGTAATTCTTTTGCCAGCCACTTGCCAGAACCCAGTGTGCTCTAAGGATGGCAATATGCCCTAAAAATGCTGGCTAGCAATTGATTCAGTCTCCATGGCCCCAGAATTTCCCGGTTCGGATATTGGCAGCAAGGCAAAACTGATCTTTAGGAAGTAGATTTTCTCCTGTATGCAACAGGACTAAAAATAAAAAACCTTTCTTTCTGTAGATTTCATATGAAGCAGGCATGCAATTTTTTTTTTCCAGCTTTTAATTACAACCGTGGTATATTAAGTAAAAGGGTTGAATGAAGACATTGATATTAAACATTTTTGTTCAAATACTAATTTTCATATAAAACTCACAGCCATTTACCTCTATTTATTATAAAAAAAAAGTTCCAGAATGAAACGGCAAGGAATATTTTATTACACTTTTGTGAAAGAGACTGACTGTTTTTTTTGTATAATGCTTCCTCATTCCAACGTTGACTGTTACAGATAGGTGGATAAGTAAACAGTTCTCTGAAATGCGTGAGTGTTAGAAGTGACTGCCATTTCAAAGACATTCTCTCTATATATTGCTAGCCATGAATTCCAAAAATAAGCTTTAATCTCTATCTCTGATTTTCCTATAGACTGCTAAGCAGCCAACATGTTGTCAAAGCTTCAAAAACTGATTCTCTGCATGCCAGTAAAGAAGAAAGTAAACCTCTGAATATTGAGCTGACACTTTCATCAAATACTTGTTTATGGTAATGTTCAGATAAACAATCTTTTCTAAAAAGTCATCATCTTTCATCTTCAGACTACTATGGAGCTCATTATATAAAAATTCTATTGAACTGCATTTCTGATAAATAAATTCTAGTGCATTTTTTAATATGAACTCTCAGTTACCTTGCTGCTAGTGCCGTCAGCTTGTCTAGTACTGGAAGAAAAATATATCCATCTATCAGATCAAGTGATATTCTCCTTTATAACAAAAGGATTGGGTTGCTGTTGTTGTTTTATTAACCAGGCAGCGTGTCAGGAGCTTCACGGGCCTTTTATTTTGGGGAAAGGAAGAACGGGCATTTTGGGAACTTCATTTAGTTGTTTCTGCAATCCTTCTTCAGTAAGCTGCTGCTAGCACTTCACTCTCGTGTGTTTTTAACACTGTTTATACAGTTACAGATGATAAAGTAGAAGGAAGACCATGGGAAATAACAGAAAATTTGATTTAACAAGCTTTGACTGATATATGATATCAATTGAGATCTAGACATGAAAAAAGGCATTTAATTTTTGGAGCCAATGTTTGTGACTCTTGTTAGATGTCTAACAACCTGAACAAGATTTAGGGAATAACAGAAGAAAATAATTTTTAAATTTTTAAAAATCTGTTCTCTTCTCCTGTGTCTGACTTTTCATCTTTCTCTGTTTCTGATATTGGTATATTTTGATTATTTTTAATGGCATGTAATTCAATGACACACTTAAAATAGGTTATATAGTTATTTGTTGTTAGGTCATGAATTTGCGTGTTAAATATCCAATTTATTCATTAATACTTATCTCATCCTCAGCTGCAGCATTTATTGGTCAGCATCTCGCTCTTCAATTTGAACTGTGACACACAGGCTTTTGCTAAATATATATATTAAGTTTCTGAGTGTTCCGAGTGTAGTATCGACAAAGCCATTGGGATGGCAAGAAATCCATTGCGGCATGACAACAGCAATGCCAAAAATGAATGAGAGGAACATATACGATGAGAAAAAACCTCAGCATTTCTCAGACTGTGCCTTATTTTTTGCTAGTTATATTAATACATAAAAGGAGAGTAGGACTAGAGCACTGCAGAAAATTGCAACAGTGCTATGTGGGCCATCTGCTAAATTTTGTTGCACAACAATAAAAAGTACAGCCTTTTTAACGTGCAGATTTTGGTTCACTCTCTCTGTCTTCTAAATTTATATGTGCATTTTAGAGATGGAGGAAATACTTAAGTGTTTCTTATAGAGCTCTGGACTTGAGCCTTGAAGGCGCTTTATCCCTCATACTGAAAATACACAGACGGAGTGAAACACCTGATAAGCAGCTGTCAGTGCGCCTGTCCTCTTATAAACTTGTTCAGCTCATCCACCCATTAATGCTGTGCAAATCTCGGCCTCTCATTTATTGTAAACCCTTAATTTCTCATTACAGGTAAAACTGCTGGTTTTCTGGTCTTCCAACTCACCGTAAGCTTAATATATTTACATTGTATGAATAAAGTCCTGAATGACACACACTTCTTACATCAGCTGGCCTGCAACCACCAAATAATAATCATGTGCTTAGAACAAGAGGATTATCATCTAGATAGAAAAATCAAATTCCCAGAAGTAAAGAAATGCCAGATTTACTATCGTCCATCCAAACCTGTCTCTCTTTACTGGCCATCTGTTTCAGTCGTTGTGTAAAAGCAAGCTGAGTCCAGCTTGCACAGTGAAGCTCATATTTGTGTAGTTTTTCCAAGGAAAAAAAATTAATCACACATTTTAATGCTAAGAACCATTAAGAATAACTGTGTTGTAGTTCTAGAATTTGCTGTGACTCCTCAGACCTTAATAAGTGCCCACTTAGTACTTGAACTATGGGATAGACGTCATAGCCACGTAGACTTATTCTGGTCTCCCTGCTCCCACAGCAGTTTCTACAGCTATTGTAAGTGCAAAGTCTCAGCCATTTTAAGTGGCTGTTTTGAGTGGCCTTACCTTGGCAAAATTGTCCAAGAAGCACAAGTGGCAGAAGTAAAACACCATTTCTCTCTCCTCTTAAATCATCCTGCAAAATTTGAGAGAAATTCCATAGAATAAATTTAAAATTTTATACCTCCTGACTTTTAAGGGCTGGCAAAGGCATTGGCGTTTAGTAGAATTCTCAAAGTAAAGTTTCAAGTTTCCTGCAGAATGCTCTGTAGTGGAAAGCATCAGGTAATCAAACCATGCTACCAAATCTACCTTACAGTAGAAGGAAATGACTAATACTTATAGCTGAATTAAGAAAATGGTATGCAAATTTAGAGGATTCAATTGAAATTCTGCAAACTGAGGGCTGACAGTGTTCACCTTTGAACCAGGTAATATTTTTAAGTTCTTTGAAGTTCAAAAATAGTTCTTTGTATGTTTATGGTCTTATTCCTAGCATTATATTTTTATGGTGGTACAGAGGACTAAAGGACAAACTTGAACCTGAGCCCTTGCCTTTGATCCACCTTTCGGCGTCTGCATCCACCCACGTAAAATCTAAGAAATGTCACTGTCCTTTGTTCAACTGCATGTGTGGACCTTGTTATGAGCCAGGACTCCATTGTGCTAAGTGGTATACAAACACACAGCACCAAAAAGTGGCAGCTCCATAGAGACTTTCTGCTTTTACTGTATGTCGTATTTGTCTCTGCAATAACCGAGTGCCTTCCAGTAGTGCGCTGAGCAATGTGACTACCATCTGGCATGTGTTTGTTCGCTCACTCTCTCCCTGGGGGGAGAAGTGTGTGCAGTGGAGTGTTATGTTTCTGAATTTTTATACATAGATACTGACACGTGCTGCTGTATGTGCTTACGCTAGAAATGACAAGGTCAAAAAATATGCCTTGTACTTGGAGTGAAAAATGGTGATGTTTAGGATGTTCCTTAGTTAGTTTTATGTGTGCAGGGTGTTTAGAAAGATCTCCCTGTTGCATAAGAAGATGTTGCATTTTGAATTTAACGCAGCATTTTCCCATCTTGCATAGCCTCTAGTCACCCTCTGTCTTTAGGAAGGAGTTGCCAGGGGCTTACGTCCCTTTCTCCAGATGGTGTTGGGAGCTGAAGGGAAGAAAAGGGAAAAGGAAAAGTTAAATTTAAAAGTGTTCAAGCTCACAGAAATTAAATCCGTTCTTTCTGAGACTAGGAAAAGTCATGACACAACAAATTCTCCACTCATTCACATCCTGACTAATCCCATCTAAGACAAGATGCTGTTGCATGTGTAAATACATGCAGCATTTCGTCATTACAAATACATTAGTGCTTGCAATCTTGGAATCAAATATAAATGCGCATCTTTGGTATTTGCTGAAACAAAACAAAACAGAAAAATTGTTCGTCATCATTGTTCACAAATGGACCCAGAAGGGAGATAATAATTATTGAAAAATGAGTTGTTCAAAGTACAATTTTTTTAAATGTCCCAGAGTCCTACATATAAAGGCAATCTGTTACACTAGTGCATTAGCCTAGCTGAAATGCCAGGGAAGAGTATTTCTGACAAGATAGGCATCTATGTTTCTTTAGTTATTTCATAACCCAGACAGGTGTCATGTGGAATATGTGCATTTATGCTTGAAAAGGGAAAGAAACCCACTGCTTAAAGATTTTTTTCCAAAGGGAATTTCCAGAAGACTTCTGAAGAACTCAACATGAGTTCACTTGTAATTGTCCAGGAGCCTCTGGATGTGTTGTAAGCAAGTGATCTCTTCGTTGTGTGTGTTCTAAGTGGATGGGATGTCTGTCAGTTCCCTAACTCTTCTCCTTTGCAGTTATTTTTTATTGCTGCATAGCCTTTATGTGGAAGCTGCATATTTAGCCATGCTCTTTCAAAAGTCTCTTACTACGACATTTTTGTCCCCTGTAGATTGATTGTTTATGAATTTAGCAGCAGAAATTGGTGATTAACCCATTATTAACAATTTGGGAGTGGACCAATTCTGTTAAAAAATAGTATGATACAAGGGGCAGAGCAGGTCACTGGGAGACAAGACTGAAATTCCATCCTGAATTCTGCCAGTAATTTCCTATGTGGTTTTAAGACGTTACTTAGTTTCTCCGTAGCCGAGTTTTCCCATCTGTTCACAAAACACATAACCTTGTCTAACAGAGATATCTAAGAGAGAATTTAATTTTTGAATTAAACACTTTGGCATTTTGGTTTCTGTAAATGAAGGTTTTCTCTTAAATCTTTGTTAGGCTTTTACAGAGCAAATTAATTCGGAATAATTGTTATGATGCTTTTGTTGCTCATGATATAAACTAGTAGCTCCCCATTTCACAGGTCATAAAAAGTGCCTTCATTCAATTTAAACTTGTGATTTTCAAAATATCACATAGAAACTCTTCTTTGTGAAGAGTGATGCTGCAGATTTTCATCTGGTCTTGTAGTTAATGGTGGGATAAACTACAAAAAACATTAAGAACTTTCCCTAGGTCACAGAACATATGGTTTCCTGTAAACTTTATTATGAATTACACAAAATGATCCTTAATCCCAATTTCCCAATTTAATCCCATAAAATTATCTTCAGGTTTTTTATTAAACATGGAAACACCTTTGCAAGTGGACGGCTTCTTACTTCTGTTATAGAAATATAGTTATTTTAAATTATGCATGGAAGACTATTTTTCATATCACTGTTTATAAGTGTTGTTATCTTCTTGCTGTCCTCTAATTTAGGTGGTTATGCCAGAGCAGCTGAGCATCCTTCGAAATTTTTTTGTTCTATTTGCCTACTAGGGATTTTTTGCAAATATATTTTTTGTCGTATTTTTTGCCTTATGCTCTTATGATACTTGTCACATGGATTCTGCTCCTTATTCTCTGATTTGCCTAAATGGATTAGGAAATGGCAATCTAGGGCTTAACTAGACTACTGTCCCTTTCACATGGTAAACCACAGACTTGCCTTTATATACACTGGTAGAATCAGTGCTTTGCCTCTTTCAGTGTTTGAAGCTGTGTTCAGCTCCAGAAGCAGTGTTCCTCTCCTATTAAGGGCAAAATACAGGGAACAATGTCCTCTATGTGCTGTACAGTTTTGCAACAAGGAGCTACATACTTTTAAATTGACCTTTTGAATCTGTAGGCCCCAGGTACAAGCCTGTATGCCAATTGCGAAAGTCTGCAAAGTAGGGCTCTGCACTCAGGCCCCATCATCTGTTCTTTCTTTACAGGTCCTGGTCCATCATCTCCTGTTTAAGTGTATTGCATGGATATTGGAGGCTTTAATTTCCTCAGCTGTTGGCTACCAGCCATATTCTTTTATGCCAAAAGACCATATTAGGGACATAGTTTGTTTTTTTCTTGGGTATACAAAGATCCAGCACAAGAGGGCATTTACTTAGCACATGCTGTAGCCTCACAGGTGCTTCTATAAGATGTGCAACTTGAAAGCTTAAATAAGGCCTATCTAGAAACTGGGCTTCTCACTTCCTAGGGAAGCACTCTCTTTATTACATGCATTTAATGAGCAATGGGCATGACTTTTGTTGAAATGGACACAATCAACTATGTTGTAACACAAGTGCGTATCAATATCTGTATTCATATGACTCTTGGAGCACACCTAGAAAAGCAGGCCTTCAGTAGGCTGAAGACATAGCGAAAGTTAGGGTGAGTGTTATTGCATTTGGAAGTAGACATCTAAAATAGCCTGGGAAGTTATGGCTTAGAATTGCCCATTTCTCTTCAGTGGCTCTGAAGAGAGTCAAATGAAATAGTTCAGGTGACTTCCTTGTGGGCGAGGAGCATGTCATCTTCTGTTTATGGCTTTGGAAAGGCAATAAGTGTGAGAAATACTCTTGCACCTGTTTTGTCCACTCAGCTTGGGAAGGTTTCATAGCCGTGACACTTTCGCGTTAGGAAAGCTTGGCAGAACCTCTGGTACCCAAGCAATTAGATGTGGGTAGGGAATTGATTTCTACTGCTGAAATCTATAGGTTCATCAAGAGATGTACTTAAACCCTGTTACAAAACAAAATAGGTAATCCAGTGACAATCAAATTAGGTCTAGTCTTAAATTGGTGTGTAAAAGGACCAGTGTGGAGGAGGATGGTGGCTTAAAGACACATGTTTCAACTGTAGGAAATAGTGAAGACTATAAGGCAATTTCGTCCTAAGTGGGGTCATCTAAAGTTTATGGAAAGTGGCAGAAGGTGCTGGAGAGAGATGACAAAATGCTGAACTTCCTACCCTGGTTCAGTATTTCATGATCTGCACCAGCAATGCTGAGACTCCCATTTCTCACCACATTCCAGAGCCTTCCAGGAAGAGAGTTCCTCAGCCATTGCTCATAATTTTGAAAAGAAATGAATTATCTTTTTAAAGTTTTACATAATTCCATATATTTATAATTTTTATATACACCTCTAAAAAGCTACAGAGAAATTTTCAGCTGGTTCTTTACATGTATCATATCTGGGCATTGCTAATTCACAACAGAGACGGGACATCTTTATTCAAATGAAAGTGTTATCAAAATCATGGAAGGATGCTGCCAGCTATGCCATTTCCAGCATAAAACACAGTTTTCTTTTTAAATGAATGAAAACCTTTCCTAATATGATTACACTTGTGGGAACATTTGTCAGACAGAACGCAAGCCAATTAGGGATTTCTTTATGATGATCCACTAAATTCATTCTAAATCAGCTATGAATATTACCACATAGTTCCATTTAAATTGTAATCTGCTACTGTCAGTCTAGGTCTTTCACAAATGAATTTTATCAGAATAAAGAGCTGACAGCACTTTTTTAAACAGAACTACAGGACTGAGGGTTATAGTCCATAATTTCCAGTGTCCTCCCATACCCTTAGTATCTGCTGGATGGAAACTGTTGCTTAATTCATTTGGCACTTTCATCCACTTTTGGTCTTGAAGGTTGTAAATGTGTCTTGAGATTTTTTAAGCCAGGCAAGATAAAACTGAATATCTAGCCTAGGAAAGCTTGACAAAAGTGTATGTGAGCTTTATTTAAAAAAAAAAAAAGTTACCAATTCATTAAAAATACCCGAGTGTCTTATATGTGAAGGAAGAATGTGACTAGGTAAGTAACTAATGTAAGAGCTCTGTTGTGTTCAACACTTACAGTAATGGCTAGATAAACTACGGCTCTTTTCCACTTTTTGAGGAATGCCTGGTAACTCAGGAGGGAAATGATCAGCCACTGATGGCCTTTAAAGGAACTCCAAAGTGCTATTAAGCCTTATACGTTCTACAGAATGCAGTCATTCCTAATAGTGACTGTCCTCAGCTTTTACAACTGAATTGAGTGTGTTAACTGTATTTTTTCTTTTCTGTCTTTCTAATGAAGACCAGCATGCTGTAAGGTAGCTGTGCTTGCATTCCCCTGAGAGGCTTGGTGCTGCGAGTGTTAATAGGGGAAGACTACTAAATATTGGTAGTATCAGGTCTGTCAGTAATTTTAGTTGTGTTCTTTTTCTTTTGGAAAAGGCATGTGCTGCAGTCTGCAGTTTACAGAAGAACTCCCCTGTACAACTCCCTTAGCAGGAACTGGTGAGCCTCTTCCATTTCTTCACAGATGCATCTTCTGCTTTGTCCAGAAGTATGCATTTTTTCCACCATGCTCTCAGCTTTTCTGATTGGAAACCACTTTCCATTTCTTTTTTTTTTGAAGCCAAGGCAATGTAAAGCAAGAAAAGAGAGAGTGCTGATGCTAGAGACATGGAGTAGGGCCAAGCGTTAAGGCAAGAGAGTCAGCAGAAACTACTGTTACTCCTCCTTCTGCTACTTCTAGCCCTTTTCCCCTAAATCCCTCATTTCTCAGCTAAACAATACATGGGCATGAGCCAAAGACACCAGGTGGGAGGTGAGCTGGCCTGTCTCCAGAAGATGAGATGGCTAAGTTTGTAGGCAGAATTGATTTTTAACATTTGCCAAATTTGATTGAATTGTTGCCAGCACAGGTCTGATGAAGGGAGAAAAAGAGAAGAGAAAGCCTGTACAGTAACTAGTCATTCATCAGAGAATTGTGTTTTCTCCCATATTGTTTATGAGTTTTAGTCATTGGATTAAAATAACTAGACATAACTTTTCAGGCTGTTTGAGCCCTTGTATCTTCTGTATCTTCTCCTCTGTGCTCACTCTACCTCATAAATGTTGCATTTGTTGCTGTTTGGTAACCCAAACTAAATAGGAGTCTTGAAGCCTATACTTAAGGACTCATTTTAAGAGATGTGGATTGTTTAGGCTGAGGATGGAACTTTAAAAAGAACATCATATAAATGGTACACGCTATCGCACTTGTTTAGGAGTCCAGAGTGACACCATTATTTTTTTTTTTAAAGACTAGACTGAAGTGTTATGCAGGAGTGAATGGGGCATGACAGAAGCTTGCTTGAAAGGTAAGGTAAGACCTGTTGGATCCCACTAATAGGTCTGGTAGGATGTCTGAAGAAGGTCAGCAGACCGTTATGAAGGCAGGCTTGACAGCATGTGTTCTTTCACACAAACGGCCCGCAGTCACATGGAGGTGATTCTGTACCCTCATGCTAGAAGCCTGTATGCCCATCTTCCTCATCTCTTCCCTGTATTGGGAGTCCATCTCCTTGCGGATGGTATCAAAGCACAGAAGCTGAAATATCATACTTCCTATCAGAACAGACTGGATACAAGAAGCAAGTGATTGTGCAGGTAGCAGTCAGGGGCAGGGAAGGCAGGTAGGGAGCAGGTACTTGTGAATTCTCAAAAGAGGCAAGAAAGACCTGGAATAACATCTCTACAATTACACTTTTGTTTTCATAGTGATTTGAAACTCTCTTTTTAGTGTTGCCAACCACTCCAACTAATTAAGGAGTTAGTTCTTACTGTTCTTTTTCATAGGATTGCTTAGGCTAATTTTCAGCTACCTATAAACAATAAATAATTTACAATTCTGCAGAGGCATGTCTTTTACTGCTTGAGTAGTCACTTGACAACTTGTTAAGTGGGAGTTGAGTAATTGGGAGCTGAGAAAATCCTATGGTGGCAGCAGAAAATTATACGATTTAAAAGAAGCTTATGAAAAGCATGAAAAGCCAAGAAAAAAAAGCAATAAGTTTAATATCCTTCAAGCACAGTTGCAAGGAAAAATTCTTCTCACTGTGTTGGTCCAGGGGGCTCAGAGTAGAGTTCTGGCAGTGCAAGTGAGAAGTGAACAGTTCAAATATAGCCTATTGATTCAGATTATCAAAAATGAAGAGAAAAAACCCCACATAAATAAGAGAATAATTTAAGCTAGAGAAATAGTCTCTGGTTTACATTTTCCTGCACTTAAGTGTGACTCAGTCTTCAGACCTCTGAAATTGGTGATTTATTTCTACTGAGTCTTAGAAGAGAGTCTCCGTTACTAAAACACTAAAGGGAACTACTTTAAAGTGCGCATAAATGTACATATAAATGCATATAAAGGAGTAAATTGAAACTTCAATTTCTAGAGAGTCATTCTGTACTCGTGGAGTAAGAGCTACCAGTTGGCAGAACGTGTAGTATAGTATTTCTGTAAAGCCGCATGTAATCCTACTTTAGGTGTGGTCTTGATTGCAAGTAGTATATTATTAATTTACTGGACAGTCGAAGCTCATTTTTCATAAAGAAAGTATTGGGAAAGTAACCAAAATGCTTTCCTCATAGGCTCAGCCAAGTCACTCTACACTGAATAAATATTCACTTTCTTCTGCAGATAAGAGTCAATTAGATTCCCAGAGCTGTTTCTTGTTGGACCAATTATTGCCAGAGTCTGCCATCAAAGTCTTAGTACCTGGAATGGTTTCACAGATAACTGCTCTTTTTATGTGCTAATTCATGTTTGACTAGCACAGCATTTGCAGCTGACTATATTTTTGTGTCAGTAGCTGAATCCACTGAACTATCCACCAGTTTGTTCTCCAATTGGTTACTGCATAACTATCAGAATATACTTACACAATTCTGGACAATAATTATAAAGTATGAATTGGGACAATAATTATAAAGTATGAATTGATCCCTCTTTTTACAGTTTTAATAGAGCCAAATACACTAGCTGCAAAATTAAACACATGTATATCTATGATAGGGAGATCTGTGTGTTCTATGTCAGGCATCTGCAATTTACAACCAATTTGTTGAATGCAATCATCAATATTTAATCAGAACCTTCAGCAGTCTGTCTTCAAGTTTCACAAATCATGATCCAGTTTCAGAAAATGCAATTAGAGGCCCTCTGACACTTTAGAAAGTAGGAAATACTGTACACAACCTAGGCTGTCAAATGTGAAAAAAAAGAAAGTCTGATTAGTTAGTTGTGCTGCTGGAATGCTGACTTGAATAATACATGCAGCTGCTTTTTCCCCTTTCCAAGGAAATGGGAGAACTATCTAATTTGATTGGATCTCTTTTTTACGTCTCAAGTGTCTGTCTGCTTGATCAACATTCCACAGTCTATTTCCAGTAAAAGGCAGTGTTTGGCTGCCTGGGGAACCTGTCCCAGAAACAGGGGAGCCCCAAATTACCTCCCAGCTTGGTCTTGGCTTCTCCTTCCTGTCTTGCTTGCTCTCCTCCCTGTGACAATTCTCCCATGCTGCTTAGGGTCGCCATGCCTCTGACTGTAGACATGGGGTGTAGGTGTCTTTCACTCCTCACATTCATAAAACCATTTGGAATCATTCCCTGCAGACTGGTTTTTTTTTTGCTGGGTAGCTCAAGCAGTGCTGGTTCCTACACCCTGTTGTTCCCCTGTGCAGGAATGGGAGAGCTCTGCGTCTCCATTGCTGCTGAAAACCTTCCTGCTGAGAGGAACCCTTGCAGGGCAGCAATTGACATTCCTCAGCTGTTGTGCTGGGTCTGCACTGAAGGCTGAGCTGTGTTGGTTTCATCAAGAACTGCGTCACACTCATAAGCACTCAGCAATGTTTTCCGCTACGTGGGACATGTCAGGGATTTGTGCTTTGATTGGATTAGTGTCTTGTTGGTGGTTACAGCGTATGGGCAGCCCTAATTCTTTCAAAAGCATCTTTGAAAAAAACATTGTTAGGAATTGAACCAAATGAGACACAGATCTTAAAATGCTGGGTGAAAGAAAGGTCAGAGTAGTCTGAAACCTGAATGATTAGTATTTAACATCCAGCCGCAATCTCTATTGTTGTGCAACTTGTCAGTAAGGAAGTCTGGTTTGAGACTTCTACACATTACAAAGGATATATTTACTCATATGCAGCAGATGGAAATGGGTACTTACTGTCGGCGATTTTTTTTGGTTTGGTTTGGTTTGTTTTTAAGGGGTTTTACAAAACTTGGGGGAAATGAGGGAAGAGTTGCCATCCAGAGGGACCTGGACAACCTCAAGAAGTGGGCCTGCGTGAACCTTGTGAGTGAGCCTGTGTGAGCCTTCAACAAGGCCAAGTGCAAGGTCCTGCACCTGGGCCTGGGCAACCCCTAGTATCAATACAGGCTGGGGGATGAAGGGATTGAGACCAGCCCTGCTGAGAAGGAGCTGGGGTACTGGTGGATGAAAAGCTGGATGTGAGCCAACAATGTGCTCTTGCAGACCAGAAAGCCAACGGTATCCTGGGCTGCACCAAAAGAAGCGTGGCCAGCAGGTTGAGAGAGGTGGCTCCGCTTTGGTGAGACCTCACCTGGAGTATTGTGTCCAGCTCTGGAGTCCTCAGTACAAGAAAGACATGGACCTGTTGGAGTGGGTCTAGAGGAGGGCCACGAAGATGAACGAACAGAGGGATAGAACAGTCTCTCCTATGAGGACAGGCTGAGAGAGCTGGCGTTATTCAGCCTGGAGAAAAGAAGGTTCTGGAAAGACCTATTTGCAGCCTTCCAGTACTTAAATGGGGCTTATAAGATGGGGACAAACTTTTTAGCGACGCCTGTTGTAATAGGACTAAGGGTAATGGTTTTAAACTTAAAGAGGGTTTAAACTAAATTTTAAACTAAATTCAGGACTATAAATAAGGAAGAAACTTTTTACAATGAGTGTGGTGAAACACTGGAACAGGTTGCCCAGAGAGGTGGTAGATGCCCCATCCCTGGAAACATTCAAGACCAGGCTGGATGAGGCTCTGGGCAACCTGATCTAGTTGGAGATGTCCCTGCTCATTGCAGGGTGATTGGACTAGATGACCTTTAAGGGTCTCTTCTACCCCAAAACACTCTGTGATTCTATGATTCTTTTGGTGTGCCCCTGTGCAAGCCTGAGGAGTTGTGCATGCCTGTTTTGCACTGGCTGCACCCATACCAGATGGAGGAAGGTGAGAGTGCGTGTTAGCAGTGGAGCATGAAACAGGGACATGTCCAGGGCAACAAGAATGAATGTGAGAGCTGAGATGCTGAAGGAGAGATATGAGGAAATGAAAGAACAAGCAGACCAGGGAAAGGGACCAGGAGGAGAGGGACAAACAGAGGTAACCAGGCCAGATAGTCAGAAGAGAACTGGAGGGTGATTTCCAATGTAAGTTTTTTAAACAAATGCCAAAGTCAAGGTACCGTGCCAATATGTGGAAAGCTGATCTCATCGGTCAGTCACTTTGAGCAGTGGGTTATGTCCTCTTGTCTCCCTCCTTCTCCCCATGGATCTCCCGTCCATCTCTGCTATGTGCTACTGCCACTTGTGACTGCTCTGGTGCTCATTGGTCCTCTCTGTAGCTGTTCACAAATATGGCAGAAAAATAATCTAGAAAAATGCAGGGTAGTCTTCTGCTGAGATGCGTTCTGCTGCTTCTGCTGCAGAAGTGTTCAGTTAGTGCCTTAACTGGCTCAAGGGAGAAAATAATCCGGAATGGGTATGAGGAGTGAGAAAGTGAAGAAGCAGGAAGGGGTGGCATGGGATGGGAGCAATGCTTCTCTCCTTTTGGTGACAGTGATCCATGTGGTAGACTTAGCCACTTGTAGAGATCCAGCCTGAATCTAATTCATGCTCCAAAATAATTTGTGGGAAGGCTGGGTTCCACATTTTCTATTAAAGATCAAACACGAAAGCAATCTGAAAACACATCAGTAGAAATCACAGACCTCGGCACTGCTCTAGTATTTGTAAATGGAGTCTGTTGTACGGAAAGAGTGCCTTCCTGTGAGACAGTGCTGATAGCAGTTCAGCAGAATTCAAAAAGGCAAGGCATTGATGCTGTGAAAGGAGTACCTGTCTAATTTTCTCTTCATTTTCCTCCCTGCAATTCCTGCCATCATTAAACTCAGTGAGTGCTTTTGTGCTTGTTCAGATTAAACCTTTAAATCACTTGCAGTGTGCTTTCCCCTAGCAATTATAAGTATATGTGTCTGCACAAGAGCTTTGCCGAATATAACTATTCTGTTTTGCTGATCTTGGAGCAAACAATTTTTCCCTGTGTGTGATTTACACGTTTGGATTACTTGAGTTTCTCCTTAGGATTTGGGTTCAAAGCTTTCCTGGTTTCAATCATAGACAATAAATTGGCTCCTGCTCATTCAAACCCCAAGGCAAATTTCTGAAATATGTTTCAATTCTCCATGAATCTTCACTAAGTGTGCTGAATTTTAAGCCTGTTGCTTGTCTGCAATTAGGAGAGTTATCAGTGAAGCATAAATCAAGTCACCGCAAATTATCTAATTGAAGTCTATTTGTCAATGTTACACCAGCATAAGGGAACAAAAATTTATTTTTTTTTTTTTTTTATATCTGCATATCTGTGATGTACCCATCAGATACCTTCAGAGTGTGACAACTCTTCTGTTTGGGAGTAGGACTGTCTGGGACATTATTTTCTGAGCAATTCATAGATGAATTCACTGAAGAGCTGTCCCAGAAAGACTGTTTCCTCTGTGGTTGTAGATTGGCAATATGATGCATCCTTCCTGGAACTGGATCCAGGTGAGTCAGTAAAAGGTTACGTTTATGATGGCACTGGGCAGGACAGAAGGGCTGGAGAAATGAGGAGAGTCCCTCACGTGTGGAATCAGGAAGACAAGAACTTCTAAAACACTTGAAGGCACACAAATTGCTTTAACATGTGCCATTTGTCCTGTTTCTGTTCTTACCCTTGCACACACACTTCTGTCACCTGTGAATCTCAGCTTATTCCCACCTTTTCTCTCTTCTTCCTATAGATAAAAAACCCACAACAATCCCTCAATCACTGTTGCCAGCTCAAGGGGGAAAAGATGGGGTATAGACAGGTGGATTGTACATGTCTGTAGAAATGGCCTCATTAGAGGTGATATTGAAGCATGGTTTTAATTGATCAATGCTGGTAATTAATTAACTGTCACTATATTTCTGCTTGTTATTCAATATTATTTCCTCTTCTATTTCTGTTCATGTAGTTCAGGTTTGAGCTACTTTTTATTCACTGTTCTGTTGTGGTGGATTAAAGCAAGAATACCGATCACCATCCCTATAGAACATCACCTTAAATTGGTTGAACAGACCATGTAAAAATAATAACTGAATAACTAGTGAATTCAGCTGAGAAAAGAGCAGAAAATTACTATCAGATCATGCAGGATCACTACCTTTTGTGTTTAAATCTGCTTTCCACAATGACAGAAAATTCCCTCTGAAACTAAGGAAGCTGCCTTTTCCTTGTCTAGGACAATGAAATTGATTTTCTGCATCTGTTATGGTGACTTTTTGCTCAGTGTGCTGGAGTATGTCTCACCGTATCATCAGTTGACAAGTCCACAAGTCCATTTATTGGATTCTGGGCCAGGTTCTGCTCTGAACAGAACTAGTCAAAATTTGAAGTAACACCAGTGAAATTAAACAGTTTGTGAGGTTTAAACAGAAGTACAAATGTTTTCAAGAGCTGCATCTTGTACAACCAATTCATCATAAAGTTGGAAGCCCTGTACCATTGATATGCTAGGAAAAAAGCAGCTATCGGAGACATTGTGAGATTTATCCTCCTGATAGCAAAGCTTTGGGATATACCTTTGCATAGGTGAGGTTATTTGTGTACAGAACAACATTTTCTGGCTTATAAGTCTCTACATTTATGTCAAAGAGAAGCAGGTTAAAACAAATGTGAAAACCTAGGATAAATTAGTCTCATGCAATTCTTTCAGCTGAGTCACTTTCCCAAATGCAGTATTAAGGGACAAACCCAAATGTTTGCTCAGCGTCCTATGAGCAGTGTTTACCAGTAGAATTGGGTAATTTTGCATTACAGAAACAAAAGAGGAGCCTGGATCTGGTGTCTGTATAGAAGGGAGATACAGTGCTACTTTGTCCTGATTTTGTAAGGCATAAAAGTCTTTCGAGGTAAAGACTAAGACATAGATTCAAGCCCATTCTGACACTAGAGGAATTCCTGCAGCTTTCCAGTACTTTAAGCTTCTACTGCTTTCCCAGTAAGCTACTCTAGAATTAATTAGCAAGTGCAACAGAGGTTCTAAAAACCTGTAAAAAGTCTACCAGTTTTTTGTTAAGTTTTGGAATTTCTGGAGTGATATTCAGAGAAAACAAGTGGGATATCTTTTTAAATACAGTATGCCATGGCATGGGGTTTTCTACAGTGACATGAGTGTTATACTTCACCCTTTACCTTAGTCCCGTATATTGGCTCATAGCATAGGAACCAGACCTTCCCTCACTTATCACTGCAGGAGATGAGGGCACATGAACTAAATGCCTCTTCATTTAACTGTTTTTTTTCTCCTTGTCTGTACTTGAAGCTAGAAGGAAGCTAGCAAAGAATAAGGGTTCCCAGTGGCACAATTTTTTCACTGACACACTCTTGGTAAATTGCTTCATCTTAGGGTGGAGTTGTCATGTCACACTCCTTACTCCTCTTATGCTGCTGTTACATTCCTTTGAGTAAGGAACTCACACTGCACTATGAGAATACGGTGCTGTTTTTCTTCATGTAAACCGGACATGTAACTCATGGCAGCAACCCACCTCCAGCTACAGGTCATCCACCTGTCATTGCCGGCAGACTCGTGGGGAGGAGGTTTTGCTTCAAATTAGACAGAATAGAGAGTCAAATCTGAGTCTTGAACATCATGGAAATGATTGCCTGAGGATTCTGCTCTTCATCCCAACATTTGTAAAAGTTAATTACAGTTGTTTTAAATTTTAAAGTCTGTTATTCTAAGAACACTAAAGGGGGTAGCTGTCATTTTCTATATGCATCTCTGACAGTCTTTCAAAAGGTTTGTTTTTATGAACTGCAGTATATTTGCTGTAGCAGAATTCATTACTGCATTGAAAAATAATCAAACATTTCTAACAAATTACCAAAGGAAAAAAATGCTAAACCCCTGAAATGTGTATTTTTCACCTGTTGCCCAAAGGCAGCAAACATAGTTTAAAACTAAAGATAAGGGTGGCTAAATAGCTTAGATATGATCAACCTCTATCTGACCTACTTTCTCCAGAGCGATTTTTACTGTAAACTAATCTTTACAATGTCAGTTCCAAAACATTATCAGTGTCATTAATGCATCCTTCCCATCAGCAGCGTGGTCAAAGATTTGCCGATGATGCCACTTCTCAGGACTCCTACTGACTCACTGTCTGACGTGTTCTGATAACTGAACACACCATACCCGAAAACCCTCCCTGTAAGGAAATTCTGTCTAGCTCCAGCACTGGACCTTGGTACATGATGTGTGGTGAACATATAATTGTATTTTTAGTTAGGCCAGAGGTTATAGTAGACTAGGCAAAGGTATGTCAAACTTTGAATTTTTTCTTCATTGCTGAATTTAAGTTTGGTGAATTCACGGGGTTGGAAACCACAGCCTCTTTGAGTCTAGCTCTTCTCTATCACACTCTGTATTTAAAACATGTGTCCTATCATTAAAAAATCTGCCTTCAAAACAGGATTTCTTCATTTACCACTTACTTTGAATCTATTAGCTTCTAACATTTATCCTCAGTTTTCTCACAGAATCATAGAATAGTTGTGGTTGGAAGAGACCTTTAAGATCATCAAGTCAAACCATTAACCTCGCACTGCCAAGTTACTACTAGTCCACACCTACCCATCTTTTAAATACCCCCAGGGATGGTGACTCAACCACTTCCCAGGCAGCCTGTTCCAATGCTTGACAACCCTTCCAGTGAATAAGTCTTTCCTAATACCTGTCTTAAACCTTCCCTGGCGCAACTTGATACCATTTCCTCTGGCCCTATAGCTTGCTACTTGAGAAAAGAGACCAACCCCCACCTTTCTACAACCTCCTTTCAGGTAGTTGTAGAGAGTGATAAGGTCTCCCCTCAGCCTCCTTTCCTCCAGTTCCTTCAGCCGGTCCTCATAAGTCGTGTGCTCTAGACCCCTCACCAGCTTCGTTGCCCGTATCTGAACACACTCCAGCACCTCAATGTCTTAATTGTAGGGAGGGGCCCAAAGCCAAACACAGTATTTGAGGTATGGTCTCATCAGGGCTGAATACAGGGTAATGATCACTTCCCTAGTCCTTCTGGCCACACTGTTTCTGATACACACCGGGACGCTACTGGTCTCCTTGCCCACCTGGGCACTCTACTGGCTCATATTTAGCAGGCTGCTGACCAACATCCCCAGATCCTTTCCTGCCAGGCAGCTCTCCAGCCACTCTTCCCCAGGCCTGTAGTGTTGCATGGCGTTGTTGTAACCCAAGTGCAGGACCCGACACTTGGCCTTGTTGAACCTCATACATTTGGCCCCAGCCCATTGATACAGCCTGTCCAGATACCTCTGCAGAGACTTCCAACGCTCAGATAGATCAACACTCCTGCCCAACTTGGTCTCACCTGCAAACTTACTGAGGGAGCACTCAATCCCCTCATTCAGATCACTGATAAAGATATTAAGCAGAACTGGCCCCAATACCGAGCCCTGGGGAACACAACTTGTGACCGGCCAACTGGATTTGACTCCATTGACCGGCACACTTTGGGCTTGGACATCCAGCCAGTTTTTTACCCACTGAAGCGTGAGCCCATCCAAGTCATGAGCAGACAGTTTCTCCAGGAGAACGCTATGGGAAATGGTGTCAAAGACTTTACTAAAGTCCAGGTAAACAACATTCACAGGCTTTCCCTCACCCACTAACCCGGTCACTTTGTCATAGAAGGAGATCAAGTTAGTCACACAGCACCTGCCTTTCATAAACCCACACTGACAGTGCCTCGTCACCTGGTTGTCCTGTATGTGCCACATGATGTCACTCAAGATGATCTGCTCCATAACCTTCCCTGGCACCGAGGTCAGACTGACAGGCCTGTATTTACCTGGATCATCCTTCTGGCCCTTCTTGTAGATGGTTGTCACATTTGCTAACCTGCAGTCAGCTGGGACCTCCTTGGTTAGCCAGGACTGCTGATAAATAATGGAAAGTGGCTTGTCGAGCACTTCCACAGCTCCCTCAGTACCTTGGGTGGATCCCATCTGGCCCCATAGACTTGTGTGCATCCAAATGGCGTAGCAGCTTGTTAACCATTTCCCCTTGGATTCATTCTGCTCCCCGTCCCTGTCATCTAGCTTAGGGGGCTGGGTACTCAGAGAACAGGTCTTGCTATTAAAGACTGAGGCAAAGAAAGCATTAAGTACCTCAGCCTTTTCATCATCCTTAGTCACTGTGTTTCCCCCTGCACCCAATAAAGGATGAAGATTCTCCTTAGCCCTCCTTTTGTTGTTAATGTATTTATAGAAACTTTTTTTATCGTCTTTTGCAGCAGTAGCCAGATTAAGTTCTAGCTGGACTTTGGCCCTTCTAATTTTCTCCCTCCATACCCTCACGCAATCTTTGTAGTCTTCCTGAGTGGGATGCCGCTTCTATAGGCCATAAACTTTCCTTTTCTTCCTGAGTTCCAGCTAGAGCTCTCTGTTTGGCCAGACTGGTCTTCTTCCCTGACGGCTTGTCTTACAGCACACTGCAATGGCCTGCTTCTGCACCTTAAAGATTTCCTTCTTGAAGAATGTCCAGACTTCCTGGACTCCTTTGCCCTTCAGGACTGCCTCCCAAGGGACTCTGTCAACCAGGCTCCTAAACAGGCCAAAGTCTGCCCTCCAGAACTCCAAGGTGATAGTTCTACTAACCTCCCTCCTTACTTCTCTAACAATCAAAAACTCATTAATTTCTTGATCACTGTGACCAAGACGTCACCCATAAGTCCTTTTCTATGTGCAAACAACAGGTCTAGCAGGGCAGCTTCCGTAGCTGGCTTGCTCACCAGCTGTGTCAGGAAGTTATCGTCCACGCACTCCAGGAGACTCATAGACTGTTTCCTCTCCTCTGTATTGTATTTCCAGCAGACATCTGGTAAGTTGAAGTCCCCCATGAGAAGAAGTGGTAGTGATTGTGAGACTTCTCTCAGCTGTTTGTAGAATATTTCATCTGCCTCTTGAGGCTAGTTGGGCAGTCTATAACAGATTCCCAACTGCCAGCTGCCTTGCTCGCCTTTCCTCTGATTCTTGTCCATAACCACTTGACCCTATCGTCACCATCATTATATTTAAGACAATCAAAACACTGCCTAACATACAGGGCCACTCCACTGCCTCTCCTTCCTGGCCTATCTCTTCTGAAGAGTTCATAGCCATCCAGTGCAGCACTTCAGTTGTGTGAGTCTTCCCACTATGTTTCTGGGATGGCAACTATATCATAATTTTCCTGCTGCACAATGGCTTCCAGCTCCTCCTGTTTGTTGCCCATACTGCCTACGTTGGTGTAGATCACAGAATCACAGAAAGGTAAGGGTTGGAAGGGACCTCTGGAGATCATCTAGTCCAACACCCAAAGCAGGGTCACCTAGAGCAAGTTGCACAGGAACGCGTCCAGGCAGGTTTTGAATGTGTCCAGAGACGGAGACTCCACCACCTCTCTGGGCAGCCTGTTCCAGTGCTCTGCCACCCTCAAAGTAAATAAATTCATCCTCATGCTTAGATGGAACTTCCTGTGTTCAAGTATGTGCCTGTTACCTCTTGTCTTGTCACTGGGAACTATTGAAAAAAGACTGGCCTCATCCTCCTGACACTCACGCTTTAAGTACTTATAAGCATTGATACAGTCCCTCCTCAGTCTTCTCTTTTCCAGACTAAAAATACTGAAGTCCCTCAGCCTTTCCTCATAAGAGAGATGTTCTAGTCCCCTGGTCATCTTCATAGCCCTTTGCTATACCCTCTTCCAGCAGCTCCCTGTCCATCTTGAGCCCAGAACTGGACACAGTACTCCAGATGCGGCCTCACCAGGACAGAGTAGAGGGGAAGGATAACATCCTTCGAACTGCGTGACACGGTTTTCTTGATGCACCCCAGTCTACTGATCCCATCACCTTTCTGGGGGGAGAAGCCCTAATTCCTGCCTGACCATTCCCAGTCTCTTCAGTGATTTCTAGCCCATCAATATCCCTTGCATCTCTGATATTGCATAGCACTCCATCCCTTACCTCCACTGGATGGCAAAGCAAAGGACCTTGCTAGCATGCCATCCCACAAATATTGATGTACCTCATGATCAGTATCAGCCCACCTCTCTTTAGTCAGTCTGCTAATCTGAAAGGCTTGTCTTTTTCCTCTGCATTATATTCCACTTTGTTTTTTTCCAGCCAGTTTACAAGCAAGTATCTGTAAACCAATGAGTTTGAGCAACTGAACTGAACCAAGGGGCCGTGTTAGCCTTCATCTATAATAGTATGGCACACATACTCTCACCTATGTTGCTAAATTAATCTCAGAAAGACTGTTTCTGCAATAAGGCTTTAGCTAGTAGCAAGAGTAGCAGCATGTGACTTGAAAGATATTGCATATCTCACACTATAAAATACTTTAGATAAAGTATCTTAGCTGGTGGCACTTTGATGTGGAAATTTGTACTGTTACATCCTCATAGACTACTGCACTCACTTCTGGGATTATTATTTTTGAATGAAAACTGTTAGAGAGAACCTAATGAGGTTAGGCTTTACAGCTCAATTTCCTAGCAAACGAAAGATTATTTTTGGACTTCTGTCTACTTTATTGATAATATAACCCTTGAGGTTTCCAGATAACACTGAAACTGTTTAATTCAGCACAAATTCTGGGATTTACCTAGGCTTTAAAGGCTAAGAATAACTAATAAAACCTTCAATCTTCGTTAAGGAGAAAGAAATAAAAAATATGACAAAGAACTTAACTGCAGCCCTAGTCATTGTGACCAACGAGATAAAGCACAAAGCGCAGATCTTTAACCGGTTTAGTGTGAAGTCATTGGAACTGTATTTCAGACTAACTAAAAACTGTTCCAGAATATTCCTAGTTGGTTTTAAACATAAAAAGCTTCTGGGCTAGGAATAAAGGCTTCTGTTGTCAAGGTTGAGGGGGACTGGGAGAGAATATCAAAGTACCGGCTGAGATTATTTTAACACCTTTTCTTGTAATTGGAAAGTACAAATTCATCAAAATCTAGTCTGCTTGGGAGAAAAGGCTGGTTTCAGTTTGTTTCATCTTTCCAAAATGTTTTCAAAGTTTCCAAAGTGTTCCAGTGTTTCCAAAAAGTTTCAAAATTGGTGATACTTCCTTTTTTAATATTTTCAAGACAAAAATAGTTTGAAATAATGGTGCTATTTCATAACATAAACTGTAATAGATAACATGTAAAAATTCAAAACTAGGTCAAAACCCTGTGAAAATCGAAACTGATCACTGGGCATGGCTTTCTGTTGCTGTTGTTGAAATTCCCCAATTCAAACAGAGAAAATGTGCAAAATCTCAATTTATCCTCTTGAGGAAAAAACTGATCTCTGAAGTCTATGATATATATATATATATACAGGTATATGTAAATTCTTTGAATGAAGAAACTATTTTTATATATCCGTATATATTAATATATACATACATATATGTATATATATATACACACATATATGTAAATTCTTTGAATGAAGAAACTATTAAATACGTTATTCTTTATCTTAGATATATCTTAGATATCGATATATATCTATATATATTTTATCTTAGAAATATCTTCTTTATTCTTTATCTTAGAATAACACTGAGGATATACATCAGTTAGTCCATTATCTTCTAGTAACAAACCATATTGATCAGGAAAACAAGCCAAGATTAGAGGAAAATAGATGAATTATTAACAGTAAAGTAGCAATAAGATTATCCTTAGATTTTTTAAATTATACTGATTTTCAAGACCTGTTAAGAAAGTCTCTTTTGCTAAAACATTTGATTTTTCTTCAACGCATCACTGTATTTTGTATGATTTACTGTTCTCATCCCTTGTATGCAGAGTGGTAAGAATTTTTGGTTCTGTTTTGTTTTTTTCCTGAGGCATCAAGATGCTATTAAACACAACAAAAGTAGGAAGCATCTAATTTACATGAAGAGAATCAGGAATTCAGATATTGTCTCTGTATTTGCTAGGCTATATTCTTTCTTTGCTCTCTCTATTTAGTGTTGAACCAGAAACAGAAGAATACCCTGTTGCCTGAGCAAAATGCTGGGAACATAATGAGGTCTCTTGAACAGGCCCATGTTAATACTTTTCTTTATTTTCCTCATAATTTTCATTAACAACTAACTAGTTCTAAAGCAAAATATGTAGTATGTACACCTCGAGTATAATTTAGTACATAATAACCCATACTTATTTGCTAGCACTGTATAATCTAAACTGGATAAAATTATGTCTCAGAACTTTGTTTGAATCAAGAAAGTAAAAACAGTAATTAGGCTGTGCACAAAAAGGTAACATAAAAAGCTGTTGCCACTGAGTTTGGATTAGTGTGGTGGTACATTACTGAAGCAGTTCTGGCTCTTGATAGGTACCCATACTTAGTTATATATGTACTGGAGTACACAACACACAAACACGGAATACATATTTCTTATTAAAGAAAGCAGATTGAAAGAGCCTGGCAAAATTAAAAAACAATATCTGTTAAAAATGGGATGGAATATGATACAGAGTATAATTTGCATATTAGTATAGAATCATACTTACCATTCTGAGAATCAGAAGGCAACTGGACATGGCAATAATGTTTATGGTATGTGTATCTTTGGATTTGGGATAATAATAATAATCCTAAAAAGAAGATCAAATACAGAGGGAATACTACTAAGCAGTTAATTTCACAAACAGTGGAAACAGCTTGAAAGCCTGAAAGTATCAGAAGACACTACTGAATTTACATCTGGGATGTTAATCTTTACATATCTATCTAAATACGTGTGTGTGTACATGTTTGTATATACATTTGGGGGTTGGACTAGATGATCTCCAGAGGTCCCTTCCAACCCTATGGTTCTATGATTCTATGATTATGTAGACGTGCACACACACAGAGTTCAAAAGCTGATGCAACTACTGAACATTGGTGTCATTTTCTGTTGAGATGTTTTTTCACTACATATGCATTTGAATACAAGTTTTGCTGGAAAAACAGTAATGAAAAAGAGAAAACTGTGGCACTCTAAAGAAACTAAAGGCCAGACATGATTTTGCAATATTCATCAAAGTTTAAAATATTTCCAAATGGACAGTCCAAAACTTCTGATATCTGGAGGCACCAAATGGACTTAAATGATAGCTAAAATCTGGAAAAGATGACATGAATTGCCCTGCAGGCTGCCTCTTTGCCAAGTTAATGCATTTTACCAATTTGATGTCATTTTTAATATTGATTTATAGGAGATTCTTTTACACTTAAGGTCCTAATTTTCAGAGCCTCTCAGCAATCACCATATTCCAACTATTGAGTTATTTCAGTTTTTATCACTCCTCAAGTGAGAATGAAGCATACCATATACTGTTATTTATTTTGGCTTCTCTTCCCATTGCTGTTGAGCATATACTTACTGTGTTTCACTTCTTCAGCCATTTATATGCCAGCATTTACACACATTGTGTTATTTTATAAAGTATGAAATATGCTTTTGCACACATTCAACGCTCTGCCTTGTAGCAAATTCACAAAGTATTCATGCATGGGGATATTTAGGAGATGGCCTAAATTTGGGGTTTTGCTGTCTCCAATGATGGAAACTTCACAGCTTCTCTGGGCAACTCTTTCCCATGTTTCACCCCCCGTCACTGTAAAAAATTTCTGTTTAAATATAATTTCCTGTAATTCTGTTCATCTTCGTTGCCTCTTGTCCTGTCACTGGGCATCACTGAGAAGAGTCTGGCTCCATCATTGCTAAAATGAACTCAGGCTAGGCTGTTGAAAGCTTGCCCAGCAGCTTCTGTTGGCCATCAGCATCCACCTTCATTAAACAAGAGATCACTAAAAAGTCATATATTAACTACATCTGCAAGCATCTTACACAGGTGTGGCATTTCACTGGCTAGACAAGTTGGATGTGAGCCTCTAGACAGATGTTTTGTTCAGTAATACAGCAACATCTGTCCAAATATATATTGGGATATCATCACTGTGACAGCTGAGCTCCATAAAGCAAGACTGCCTCGATTGTCTACACAGTGTCATAAACTGGACTTCCCACCTAGACACCCCTACTGCTCCCCAGCTAAAAAGCTGAGCTGCGAATTAATACTTGTTTTCCTGCTGCCTCAGTAAGGAAGGTCAGACCTTCATTCCCTCTGTGAATCCCTTCTCCAACTTCTTGATTCTCTTGCTAGTGTTATTTGGGTACCTATTGTGGCAATACCAACAGGGAGTGAGAGATGGGACCCATTGGGACTTTCCCAGCCTGTAGAAGCATAAAATAATTGAGCCGTTTCTACATTACTTATGCAATTCTTGTACCTTTCCTACATTGCTCAGAAATGAATGCAGAGGAAAGACTGAAAGAATAACTCAAGTTTATATGATAGCAGCCCAGCAATCCAGTAGATCTGTGCCTGACATCTGTTCAGTCTTCTCTGTAATTTTGCTTACTGTTTCTTGCAACAATTAAAGGATTGTGTGAAGTCACCAACTATGACACGTGAACCTGAAATTGCCTTATGAAGGTCAGCTAAAATAGATGAAGTTCAGTGACAAACAGATGCTGATGAAAGTCTGGGGAAGGTGCTAGACATTTTAACATCAGGCACTCAGACTGATTGTGCATGGCTGAAAGGACTCACTGACAAGTCAGAATTTGCAGCACAAATCTCATGTGTGCACACAAGTGTAGACAATGTTATTAAGAAAACTTAAAACCAGCACAAACTACATATTTTACGTGATTTTTTTCTAAAAGAGACAAATTCCTTTGTCTGAAGCTCATTTTTCTGTCTGCTGAATTACTTTTAGTCCACCTTGGGTTTTAGAGGCTGTTTGAAAGGGGGAGGCTACTTTTAGACTGTGGTGAGTTAGCCATACCCTAGATTCTAGCAATGGTTATCTAGTTAGAAAAATTGATTCATGTAACAGTGTGACAGTTCAGAACACTTGTAAATATGAATACTTGCAGCCTTACCTTTACGAGCATTGCACTGCACAAAGAATAATCTTGTGGGCTATCGGTGGCCTATACACTCTCTTTCTCCTAGACTGTAATGTCAGCATTGATAAAAGCATCTCGAATTATGTCTACAATTTTTCTTTTGAACCAGATCCTTTTCTATAAGATGCTTGCTGCCATGTCAACAGTCATGCTGTTAAAATGTTTGTTTCAAAATAAAGTCAAGCTCAGCCTTTTAAAAGGACCACTTTATTTAGCAAAATGCCTTTTTTTTTTTTTTTGTCTTTTGCAAAGCTTTCCTTCACTTACTCTGTGAATCCCACTCCATTTTCTAAGCTTTTATATATATTTAAAAAGTTACTCTCATCTCATGGACATCTACTGTCAATGGCCATGGTTCACCTCACATCAAACAAGCATCAGATGTCCCTACAGAAGGTCCTGTCCTGTCACTTCAGGGGAAGTAGTGCAGATGTACAGGAAAAAGATGCACCAAATGGTCATGGCCGTAAGCAATATGGAAGAAGCCTCAGTGGGCCACATCTGAAGCTGTTTTAATCAGCCACAGCAGCTGTAAGGGAGATATGTCATTTTACACTGGCTAGGGATGTGGTTGGGGTTTTCCTTTAAAACAGGTTTTTTATCCATCTATAATACCTATAGCTGTGTATTATTATATATAATAAATATATATAAAGTGACTAGGATTCTTAGAGAATTACCTTTTTGATTAATTTTGGTTTTTTTTTTCCTCTCCTCAAATGACTTGTTAGTTTATGGACAGACATGTAACATTTGATTTATCTTTCTTTCTCCTCAGTATCTCCACAGCATGCAATGCAGTGCCAGGCACAGATATTTGACCTAGCTGTGAGCAAGGTTTCGTGGGTGCTGGCAGCAGCATGACCATATTCAGCATGATCTGAGCCTCCCCTGAGTGGCAAATTAGCCCTCTGGGATTGCTCCGCTAAGTCCCCAGTATGGCTTTCCAGACTGAGGCTAGTTACTGTACAGCTCTGTCGTACTCTTGACCTGCGTTCAGATCAGGAACTGCAAAATTATGAGAAGCATCTGCTTATTCTTTGTATGTGTTGGGAACCACAGGAGAAACATATCACTGTAGCTTTAGATTAGTGGAAAATAATAAAAAAAAAAAGAAAATATCTTTTGAAAAACTAGAAACATCTGCTGCAGTTTCTTTTTTTCTTTTTTTTTTTTTTTTTTGGTGTCACAGCAGTAGTGACCTTATTGCTGGTGAAATTTCAGACTGGTATTAACTTAATATAACAACAATTCATTGTGAACATCTGGCCTCTTTTCTTTTTGTCTGTCACAGCCCATTCTGACCCAAGAGCATTACCCTGGTGGGTGGTAAACAAGTACAAGGTAAAATAAAGCATACCATCTGCCTCCTTTTGTGTTTGCCCATCATAAGTTTTCATGCTATTTATTCACTAATCAGGGTCAAGAGCTTGAGTGTGGTCAAAAATATACAGCAAGATAGATTTGACTTATGGCACAGCTTCCATGAACATAGTCCTATAAACAGTGGAATAGCCCTGACACATTGAGCGACATGGTCTAGAAGAAAATACTGTATCACGGCTTTCAGTCTGGTTGGGAACCTACTTGGAGAGCTATTTTGAATAACTCGATGCCATTATGAAAACTGAGGGGGCATCCAGTGCCCAGTAAGGGTTGCTCTGACCCTGCTGCTACTCAGTGGTTTTGTCAATGGCCAGACGCTAATAGAGGGTGTGTTAGCTGAAAGGTTTTGAAATTACATGATGTGAAGAAATTGGAGAAATACTCTGAAAAAGATAAATTAGCATCTGACATGGAGAAACATTGAGTCCTGGCCTTGGCAAGGATAAATATCTATGCAGTTGTTGGACATAGTACTGGCACTGTAGTTGCCTATGGGTTCAGAGGGCTCTGGATCATAAACTGAACATGATGCAGCACTGACGTCTTACAAGGAAAAGATCACCCTGGAAAAAAAAATGAAGAATAATTTGAGATAAACAATATAACCTTCTTCTATGCAAAAAGAGAAAAGCATTAATCTAGAGTCAGTTACATCACTCTGAGGGAGACTTGGACCACCTGAAAACATTTCAGTAGGACACAACTCCTAGGCATCCAAAAAATATTTCCTACAGAACTTAAAAGATTCAAGATTGTCTAGACTAAAGAAGAAATGGTGGAGGAGGTGTATGTGAAAGGAGTCTCAACCTTGTAAGAAAAATAGAATTTTGTTGCAGCAATGAAGATTCACACCAGGTGTTAGGAAGAACAGCCTCTGTATACACTCTGGGGAGAGTAACGAGGCTTTATCTGTGCAAGTCATCACTGCGATGGTGGACAAGTAAACATTGAGGGATATATTGGTATGGTTGGTCTCACCTTTCCTGTAGGAATGAACAAAATTACATCTTCTAGGTATCCTTCTAGCTCAACATTGCTGGATCTGACAGCAAACAAGCTTTTGCATGTAATTCAAAAATGGTTCCTTTACTAAGCAAACGTAGTTAAAGTTAGAGTAAATATAATGGCAATGAGAGATATATTAACGTTTTGGTTCCTTTGCTTTCATCCTGTTAAGTACTGTTAAGGTATTAGATTACTAAAAAATAATTCTACAATTATGAAACTATACTACGTCAGATTGTCAATGTCTTACAATCCTGGCACTTGGCCACCAGCTTACTATATTTATGTTCATTGTGACCTGTAAGACAATTATTCTTCCTAGAAAAATAAGGCTGAGAAGATCATGGTTTAAACTAACATACAGCAGAGTCAGGATAGTGTTGGTAGTAAATTTTAAGGTGCTTGAAATTTATAGAAGAGAAACAGTGACCCTTTTATGATTTGGAATAAAAGGCAATATAAGCCTTTAATGCATACATTGCTTCAGTGAACATTTTCCAAGAAGAGAATAATAATCATAATAAGGTAATACAAATTTGTAATCTAGTTATCAATGAAACATGTATTTATATATAAAGATGAATTGGCCACACTCAGTCATTTAGTATTGATCAAAAAAATACAAAGTTATTTTATTCTCCCTGAGAATTTTGAAAACTTCTAGATCCCAGGACCATGGCAATTTGTTTAGATGTCTCCCCTTTCTGCTATGAGGGCAGTGATTCTGCTGAAACGCACCCTGACGCTTACATGAATAATTCCCTTGCAGGAATGGGGCTATGAGTTTTGTGACTGGAAGAGATTCTATCTATTCAATTATGCAGTTGAAATACCTCCTCAATAGCTTGGGAAGGCACACCAGCCCTAGAACAGCTAACTTTATTAAATCAGTCTTTATGTATCTGTGTGGGTGGTTCAAATAATGCTCTGGTGTACAATGTGGAATGTAAATGGCAACAATAAGCTAGAGAATTTCTAGGCTATTTAAATTCCTCAAAATAGATGTTTAACTTAGAAGGGTCTTCAAGTTATGGAATAATTCTGATGCATGTTCAAAATTATAACAGAGTTTGGGATTTTTTGAAATTATTACTTTTTTTTTTTGTTTGCCTGCAGCTACATTTATTGTTTGAAGTGAGGTCTTTCAGTAAATATATCAAATTTTATTTTTCCTTAAACTGACTTGATTTTTAATAGAACTAAAAATTGCGTTTCTTTGCAAGTCTGCAGCACAAGTCAGAGTCAGAAGATGCAGCTAGGAATACTGAGGTAGTTAAATAAAGTGCTTTTAATACTCCTTTTCACCCCTTAGTTATTATGGTCCTGTTTAGTTTTTCTCTAAAAAGATAAATGATTCAATTTAGTTTGGCTTAATATTACAGCATGCTATATGTTTAAAGGAGTCTTAGAAAAGCACATCTGATAAACTCACTGGTTTGATCAGAGGTTTTGGTAAATAATATAGCTCAAATAAATTGTTTTAGTGCAATGATAGCATTTCTAGAGACATAATTTTACCTATTAATTTTCCCTGTGAAAAAGATTTATTGAAGAACTATTTCATTTTTCATATTATCTTTTAAAAATATTTAATTCATGAAAAGCCAAACAAAATGTTAATTCATAGTGTTAGATCAAGGCTAACTTGCATATGGATTTTTTTTTTTTTTTTTTTTGGCGTAGAGAAACTGATGTAATGCTAAATGTAGTCACAACTGCATAGACAAAGATGTCAGATTGTAAAACAATTTATGATTTTGATAAATGTATTATCACGTGAATTTATCATATAATTTCCAGTAGCTTCGTATTCTTTAAAGAGAACGCTTGTTACAGACAATACATCTTATAAAGTCCAGGATGTTCAGAAGTGTCTATATCCAACACAAGGCATAAGCTTGCTACTACATTTCCATGGAGGAAGGGCCATTTTTGAAACACTTCTAAAATGTGTTGATCAAGAATTGGTGTGATGTCACCCTGACATTTCATTCCATTTCAGAGTGAAAAATAAAAATATTGAAGCTGTTGTAGAAACTCTTTATATGCAATTGTTAAAATGAAAGACTTTGGATTATAAAACTGTATTTGTTGAATCTGTTTCATTTAATTATAATGTGATTTCAAAAATTTTGCTATGTCCCCTCTCCTCTTCTCAGCCTTTCTTCTAGATATACAGCTCTGGTTCCTGGGGGCACGAGGGGTGGATGGAGCTTTAGGAACAGGAGATGCTAAAGTGAGTCCTGTCATTTTTAGTGACTTTCAAACTTCTGAAAAAGGAGAGACAAATCCCTTAAGTACAGCAATTCTGAGTACATAGAACATTTGCAAGCATTTTGGTGGTGGCAGTGAAAAATAAAACAGCACCTCATATCTATCAATTTATATTTTGAGTTCTGCCTCTGAAAGCAAAAGAGATGGAGTTTTAATTTGGCTGTTATATAACTTCAAGTCTCCAGCCGTATTACACTAAGACTGCTGGAACCAACGTTTCATAACAATGCTACCAGTTTAAAATACAAGATTAAAATTCATTTTAATCAACAAAATTTAAGCAGAAGTAGAGTCATGGATCTTTTACTTCATTCCTGCTTCTATGATTTTGCTGTCAAGTACGAAAGGGCTATCTAACCAGATAACCTTTTGAGTTCTGACGAGTGCCTCAGTTTTTCAGGACACTACAGTACAGAAATTGTTCATTTCACTGAAAAACTTAAAAGACAAAACTCTACCTTGGCCTAGAGAAATCAGTTTTGAAGCTGTGATTTGCATCTGCGTGTTCATTTTAATATAGGTTTATAAGAGAAATTCACGTTCAACTGCAGAATATATGCAAAGACTTTTTTATGTACTTAATCTCTGGGTTTCCTACAAGTTTTATATGTAGTTCCAGTGAAGCAACCGGTTATCTCAAACACATCTGGAAAAACTCTGTATGTAAGTTCCATGTTTTGTGTATATTTTAGGTTTCTTCAGGAGAGCCCTACGGTGAATCTTGTCTAGAAACTTAGGATAAAGGTCATCTCACCAGACTGTAGTTGGCTAAAAATCAGGTGTCTGATCAACTTTCACAGCATTAAGGTGCCCTTGTAGTCAACGGAGACAAGCAGTTTCAGCAGCATTTCATTCCCTTGTTAAATAGATATGCAAAACTGTTGGAATTAAAACCTACTGTGGATTTTGGATGGTAGGAGTCAAGTGAGATGCATCCCACTCCTTTTGTTCTTCATTATTTATATTGTACATTTGGTACATTTCTATTATGAATAAGTTAGTTCTTGTGTTCATATGTCTTTACTATACATAGCATCAACATTGCTCTGTTATATTGGATAATCTAATTCCTGTTATTAAAATAAAACTCAGACTATACTAATGAATTCAGTGGGATAATACCTGTAGGAGCTTTTAGGCCTTTCACCACTAGGGGTGGTTGGGAGCTCTCCATGCCTGGTAAGAAGTGTCGAACCTCCAGGAATAGGACTCATAAAAGTATCTCTGTGAATTATATCTCAGTGGTTTAATTATTATTTCATTTCACTAGTTCTACTCATTTGAGAGAGAATTAGTTGTGTAAAAAAGCCTGGCACAGATTAAGTCCATTTAATGGTAATCTCTTTGGTGTTATAAAAAATACTGCTCTGGAACTCCACTTCTTTCATAATAGATTTGATGGTAATACAAATATTTTACTGCTATATTTGTGCTGACAGCAATAGACTCATTCTTGTATGAGTTCTGAAAATGCTCTGTTTTTACTAAACTCCTTGCTTGATGCTTTGCAATGGGCGTTTGGGAATGGACGTTCCTTGCCTCAGTTACTCTGGATACAATAATGTCTTATATTAGAGTTGTAGAGTGTATTTTTGTGTGCTATAACAGAGACTTGTAGAGTGTATCTTTTTCTTTAGGACAGAGATTTCTTTCATGTGGTATAGTGTATTGAATGATATTTGTGTTTGGCTGTAAACATTTTGTGGATATAATTCCCACTGCAGTGACTTTGTTTTAATGATTCTGTGAAGTGTAACCTGATTTACTGTACTATATCAGACCTTTGGCACTTGCTAATGCTCTAAAGTGACCTTATCAGATTAACAAATAAATTTACAGGAAACTGACTAGGATTACATGTACTCTGTGTACAAAACCCCCATAATATGCCTGGATTTTTCTCATTAATGGTCCTAAATAGGTATTCCATGAAAATTTGTATTACATATCTAATAAAGATCAGTATAAGCATCTTTTATACTAGCTGTCATATAAGCTATGTAGAGTTGGGAAGAACTCTACTTAAATAAAGGAACTGAAATCTAATTTTTTTGGCATCAGTGGTAGTGTACCCGGTAACAATTCCCCTTCCCCCACGCCGCACCCCTCCCCCCCCCCCCCCCCCCCCCCCCCCCGCCCCTAATTGTGATGGAACTGTGATGCAAAGCTTATTTGAATTAGTTGTGTTCACAGGGACTTTTTAGATGATTGACTGAGCATGAAAACCATGGAACTGTTAAAGCTCGAAGGCAAACGTTGATGCAATGCAACATGAGAGAAAAAGCCCAACAGAATTCACAGTGATTGAGTGAACTGCATGGGGGGAATTCAGACAAAACTCTGGCATCAGGTAAAGGGATATTTGATTTTTTGGTGTTTTATAGGTAAAATGAAATAGTACCGTTATGTACAAATGAAAGATCTTGGGGCATGTTTGCAGATAGTATCAGCCTCAGAACCACCTTTGCCTTCCAGCTTGGCTGGTTGAGTTGTGCAAACCTCATCTATCTGTAATTTTCAGAGTTGCTTCTTTTCACTTTTCATCAGTTCTACACTGCTGTTGTTAACTAAGCACATGTCAGAGGAAGCTGAAATACAACAACATACAAATGGAAAAATTAAAACTGAGCAAGGGTTTTCAGTGAATAAAAATTTACAGGAATATTCAAAAACCCTAAATTCCTGTTGCTTCCATCAGGTGTCTCTTTTTGGAGACAGAGGCTTGATTTTCTAGAGGTAAGGTTCACACAAAGGACTGAAGTAAAGACTGAATAATAAGCAGTTAATAGTACAGAAGGTGGCTTGAAAAATCTCTTTGGCTTGCCAATCTACAGAGACAGTAACAATTTATGGAGAACTAATACCACAGGAGAAGATGGGAATGCAAATAAATTTATTCCTCTTCCTTTCTGTGATTATTATATCATTATCATGGTATCATTACAAGGTATCATTACAAGGAAAAGGCAATTTACCTGCAAAACACTGATGTTTAATTTTGTCATATCCAATTTCATATGCGTACAGAGAAATAAACAGTGCACTAGATTACTGTATGGCTGGATAACAACGTTTTGCTATCAGACTTCTGAAGATTTCTCAGAAACTGTGTCCTCATATGATATAGAACAGTGTCTGGTCTCCTATAATAAAACATGAATGACCAAAAGAAATATCACTTGCCAGGGTATGCAGGGTGAAACTTAAACCATCAGAGAAAATCTGCCAGATGAAGTGGTAAGGTAGTTGGTCAAATGATGAATTCTGAGGGAAAAATGCTTTTTTGCAGACAAATTGTTTTGTGGTAGACAGAAGGAATTTTTAAAAAGTCTACTTTATTCCAGTTACAGAATTAATTTCCTCAAAAGGCTATTTACCTTCTATCAAAAAAAAAAAAAATTTTGTTAAGCTTCGTATTTCAGTGGATAAAATCTATTCCAGTGCACTACTGTCAACCAAATGTTGTTATCATTTTACCAGCAGAAGGAAACATAGAGAAAGTCACTTTCCTAATAAAATTGAGACTTACCTTTATTTTGGGATACATTTTTAGCAGTGACCCTGAAATTCAGTAAAGTTTTCTCAGCTGACACACAAACCTGTTGACATTTATATAAAAATGCAGGCTGTCTCAATAGAAAAGACAGTGTGATCGTGCTACAAACTGTGAGAAAGAAGAAAGATTGAAAAGACCTCTTGCCATGTTTTGTGGGTGACGTGTCGAAGGAGACTGCAGTACTCCAGGATTTTTCAGGCTTAGTAATTGTCTTGAAAGTACATGTATAATTTTCTGCTACTGATCTAACATGGCTTTTAGGAAAAAAATATTGTGTAGAGGAACGGTCAAAGGATTATTTCAGACTAGTTTGCAACTGAAAATGAGTTTTCAGCTAAAATAAATGAGTTTTCAGCCAAAATAAAATTTCAAGAGGAATCTTCTTCTTTAACTATTTTAATGTTTTTCTTTCACTTCATCAAGAAACTCAGAGATGATTTGCCAGAAGAAAGAAGCCAGTACAAGTGGTCAGATTTTAAAAGATATTTAGGTTCTCCATGCCCTTTGATATTAGTAAGAACTAGAAATTTAAAATGTCATTAAAATACCTTATCTGTGGTACTTCAAAATGGATACCTATAACCAAAATAAAATGGTGAATACTCCTGGGACTGATTTTCTGACAGAAACCAGTTAGTAATCAGGAATTACATGCTGAGTGACAGATATAGCAGAAAAGCAGGAATCCTGGCTTGAAAGATTTTCTTGCAATGAGTAGGTTATGATGCCTCTTGGATCTATCTTTCCATGGCTCTTGAAAAATCTGATAAATTCAGGAGGCATATTTGAGTTGAAAGCTTTATCTTGTACTTACCCTGTTCACATTCCCCCATCCTGGGATACTGGGAAGGGGGAGGACAGGTGATGGTACCTAATGATGTGTAAACTTATCAGAATTATGTTTAAAAACCTGGCAGAAAGTTGTTTTTAAGCTAAGATTAACTCCTGCGTGGTACCTCAGGTCTGCAATTCTGCCTTCAGACACATCCATCATCAAGTTCTGCTCTGTTTCAAAAGAGGACAAATAATTATTTTCCTGGAAAATGGCATGGCTGTGAATAAGAATTGTACATCAAGATTCAGCTTTTGAATTACGCAATCCTGTCACAAAGCTTCTCCCTTCTGCAGTTTGGTACAAGGTGTGTGTTTCCATCATAAGTGACACAAAAGGTTCCTTCAAATGTTTAGTTACAGTGATACTTTTCTGATTTTTCTTTTGTCTTCTTTAGGAACAGGGACTAAAGATGAAATGGAAATGTGTAAATTCTGATTTCTCCAAGCACAGTAGGAGAGAGTTGTCTGAGCATTGTACAAGGTCTCCATCTAAATACCAGTTTATCCTGAAAATCCTGCCTGTCAAGCAAGTTCTTTCTTTCCCTCCTTCTTTAGTTTTCTTAGGATCATGCTATAAGGACATTAATAGCTGTACGTTGGCTTCTGCTTTCTGTTGTTTTTTTTTTTTTAGTCAAAACCATATTCTGTCCATTTTTTTGTTCACCAGACTTACATGAAATCCAAAGGATCCCAACACTTGTATGGAGGTGGTGATTTCCATGCTTGAGTGGTGGTTTTTCTACTACTTAATGTGAAGTTCATGAAGGTAGTTCTATTATTTCTTCATTTTCACTGACTGGAGTCTATTCTGACAAATATTTTTTCCATTAGTTCCACTGACAGGTCCTTTTAAGTTGCTAGAACTCAGGATAACAGGAGTTCAGATGAAACTCTCAGGTTTTGCCTGTGCATGTTAAATTTATCTTCACAATTTAACCGGAGAGGAAGAGAACTGTTCTGCATTGAAACAGCCTGTCTTTTCTGCTTCTCCCACTTTCTGACAAATTCCAATACCTTTACAGCAGAGAGTAAGATAAGACCAAACTCAAGTAACCATTTCTTCTACAGACTGCTATACATCATAAATAACTTCTAAGACTTAAATCTTGTAATGAATTTATATTTGGCTTAAATAATAAAAAAAAATGTCTTTAACATTTAAAAGTACCTATTTATCTCTCCTCTGTTTATGTTCATAGATTAGGAATATGTTCTGCAGACAATAAAAGAAGAAAAAAACCTATCTGAAACTTGACTTTCTTTATATAGCTCCGTTCACCTCATATATCCCAAAGCATTTCACATATTATATGCATATCAGCAACAAATGTTAACAGTTATAATAAAATATTTGAGCAACCTGTACTATAAAGAGGCCCTGAGTAGTTTCCACGATTCCAGTAGCCCTGTAACAGCTCTATTCCCGCTGGAGAGTGTGGCAAGCCAATGAGGCAGACCATGGTATATGCAAATCCACTTCTTTCTCTCTGTTTCCTTGATCTATCCAGGACTACAACATACGCGCTGAAATACTAGGGGTGCTCACCTGTTGTAGCTGTACAAAACTAAGCGCATCATACTTTAGGAGAGAGCCTCTCTTCGTTTTTCTGTTGCAAATCTCAGAGGCTGTAGTTTGGATCCACATCTAACTCTATGGTTCTCGGCAAAACCGTTCTGCTGGTATTTTTGGTGAATCTCCACTTCGATATATTGCCCTGTCTTGATACCAAGTAGTTGTTGCTACTTGGTTTCAGCAGGCATTTATGCTGCTGAATAACTGTCATAGGGAAAAGTTGCGGGTTCTTGAAGAATCAGGCCATGGCTCCATGAGCTCCTCTTTAAGCTTCCCACAAGCAGGCATGCTTCCCTGTGCTGCCTTTGTGGCACGAGGCAGAGCTGATCCTGCCTAGGGCTGCTGGCAAATATAGCACTGCAAACATTCATACGTACAACAAACAGAATACGGAGGCAAAATGAGGACAAAACGATTGTGCAAGCAGCTTTAATTGAGGCGAAAGCAATTCTCCGAGTTTAAATCATTTGTCTATCATTTAAGTGCCACAATTCAATATTGCCAACAATAGTTTGCAGTAATAGAAGTTAGACAGTGCCAGGCTTATAAGCAAATATGGGTCTGATAAGAAGACTATCCATCATAAAGGGGGACATTTGTGAAATGTGAATTATTCACTCTTATCTACTTACTATTTATTATCTTTTTATGTCTTCATCTATTCTACTTCATCTCCTTACAAAGCATAATTGGAAATGACATTTCTATGCCTGTATTTATGAGGAAAAATATGCAAAATTAATTCCATTAGAAGTAAACAATAGTTTTGTTCTTAGGATTTCAGTTCTTAAAGACCATCAGTAGAGATAAAATTTAAAAAGGCTGCAGAAATTGGAGCTTGCTTTTACATTGTTTCATTCTTCCAGGTTGTGAGTGACTGCATGTTGAAGGACAAAGTAGGAGAGAGAGGTAACTTTTATATAGTCTAGATATATAAAAAAGGCTGAACTAAAATTTCTGTTGCAGCAGGCTTTTATAAAATTGCTCTTATTGTCTAAGCATCAACAGCTCAGATTTTATAGGTTCTCAGTAGAGCTTGTTGGCAACTATTTAACCCTTTTGAAATTTTTTTCATTGTAAAAAGAGACTGATCAAAACAAAAATATTTTCTAGGAAGTCACCCGTTATAAATTTCTTGTATAAGCCTTTTTTTATATTGGTGAATGTTTTGAAAATGTCAGAATGTTCTTGCTGCCTTCTTAAAAATGAAACTAAAGTCCAATAAGGTTTTTTACATAGGTATTTCTACAAGTGGCAGGACAGAAATATTGAAAAAATGATATAGCAAAAAAACCTCATTTATTTTGATTGATCAGATATTATTTCTGGATATATAGTTTACATTATGGTTTATGTTATGATTGTATTATATTATGGTTTATGGGTTTGAGCTTTTGTCTTTATAGGAATTATTTATGTGAAAACCTGAATCTTTTTTACAACTGAAACATTTTTTCTACTCAATTGAAGTTACTGTGTTAAATATCAGAATTAAGAGGAATCTAATATTGGCAGATAATTTGCGAGTATACCTGAGCTCTATCTTTTCTTGCAAAATAGAAGTGTCCTGTATTGGAATTTTTCTAGGGGCAACATATAAGAAATTGCTTTAACATTCAAGTAGTGTATTTGTTTTGAAAGGTAACATAAACTTTTGATAACTTGATGAACTTCAGGATCATGGAACAGAATCATGAGATAATTCATGCTGGGAGGAAGCAGTGAAAGTTGGCTGGTCCAGCCTCCTCACTGAAGCAGAGCCAGCTGTGAGGTTGTGTTTTGACCACATCCAAGGATGGATACTCAGCAGCCTCTCGGGACAGTGAGCTTCCCTTGCTGCAACCTGTGTCTGTAACCTCTCATCCTGACTGTGCACCTCTGAGAAGTGTCTTAGGTAGCCGAAAGCAGCTGCCAGATTCTTCCCTTGGCTTTCCCTTCTTCAGGCCCTTTTTCAGGTTTTCACCCCAATTTTTCAAAGCAGCAGATTCATGAATGAGTGTGGCACAGGACCAGCTTTGATTTGTGAACCTCACTGTGGTCTTGGTTTGAATCTAGGCCAGTACTGTCCAAAAACTGTTACCTCCATGACCTGGTGAGAGTAACATATTAAGATTATGTCAGTACCTGCACACTAATGTGGCATGGAGATAACATGGGCTGGCAGCAGAGAGTCTAAAGCCACTCAGCACTAGGAGAAAGAAAAAAGTGAGAAAGATGGGAAAGATTTTTCTCCAGTCGAGACTAATGTGAGAACAATTTGGCAAAAGATTTTTTCTTATACGGGTAGTGATTTAATCAATGATTTAACATAAACAATTGATATGATAGACTGCAGCGGTACAATTTTTATTTAAGCTGGAAATATTCAAGGCAGCTTAATACATTATTGATACTACTGTAGAAAACCTAAAGATACAGCAGTCTGGTGGGAGGAAAACTAAAAGATTTATATACAATATGCTTAGAATCAAACTATATCCATACCAACATCCAGCCTGAAGTGATTTTTTTGTACCTGAATTGTAATCTTCTGAGTAATGGGATTAATAATGAAATGGCCTAGCAGTACAATGATGCTATATTTTACATTCTTACATCTTGTCTAGTTGTCTCTACATGAATGAAAAGAAACACGTAGAAATTATCCTGACAGTGGGCTACATGACCACAAATAAAATGAGAAAAAAAATTATGGTAAAAAAATAAAAAGCAAAAAATTCTAAAAATTTTAATTAGAGGAAAATCAAACATTCTCTAAAAATACAATTTTAAAAGAAAGCAGTGTACTATTACAGATTCGGAAAACTACAAGCTATTTCTTTCTCTAATGAGTTATACTGTGAGAGTCAGCTTTTCACACTAACTGCTAAAGTTCTTTTCTCCTCCCAAATTGTCAAGTCAAATAAGTGTGTAACATCTGAAGTCTATGAAGTCTAATATTCTAAAGTATCCAAATGCAGATTTTTTAGAAATAACAAAACTGAAAGGTGTCAAAGCAGCTATGGTTATATATCTAATAGCACAAGGACTTTATGCAGTACCAAGAACATATATACCGCTGACAGCTACAATATGATTTGAGAACATGTAAACACAGATACACCTCTGTGGAGTTGATTTGACAATGAAAAGTAACTGTATATTGCCTTGGTCCAAACTAAAAGTTCCCTGAAAACTCTCTTTAAACAAAGAGGAGCTTATTGAAATGATGGAAAACCTCACCAACAGGGAGGTTTCTTTATAAGAAAATGCAAGTCAGTCTTCTAGGCTTCTGTACCCAATGTTATGTACATCCACATTTGTTGGGCCTACCTCAGGACCAGAAACTACAAGCAATCTGTGCAAACTATCACAGCAGGATTTTAAAACGATTCTTCATAGTTGTAAGCACTCCATTTGATAAGGAGGGGTGAAAAGTTGGGAAGTTTAGCTGAATTGCCCTGGAACGGACTTTCCTCAGTTTGCTCTGTTTGATGAATGAGGTGTTCCACAGGCATAAACCAGTGTGGGCTGGTGGTTTTAAGGTACTAGTTCACATAAACTAGGGGTCTGTGATTATGGAGATCGCCCAACTGCTGTTCAATTCAATACACAGTTTAACAGAAGACACCAGATTAATACACTAGGGTGTTTGGCAGTATGCAGGAAGGCTACGGTGTCGATTTGCCAGCTATTCAAAACACATATGAAATTTCACTTGTATTTAAACAGGAAGGTGTCAGTTTTCACAGAAGTGGGAAAGAACTCCTGAAAATAATACAGATAAAAGTCTGCATAAATCTTTGAAATGTATCCAGTTTTAACAAAGAAAGGCCCAACAAACCTGACTAAAATTCAATTTTGAAATTCTGAGTAAATAATAGTAGGCTTTAGCACTTGTTTCCTTTTTTTAGGGTAACGTAAGCTAAAAGAGAATCACACATTGGGCAACAATTACGTTGCTCTCAAGTGTGTGAACAGACAGATTCATCTGAGACAATCACATTTAACAAATGTGCTGTTTCCTGGGAGAATGATGGATCCTTGCCAATTTTAATGACATTGTTCAACGAGCTAGTGATAAAAGTGATTATATTCCTTCAACAAAAACAATTGTATACCCCAAATCTGTACAATCATCACAGTGAATAAAAAAGATGATGTTTCTTTTTTTCAGATTTTTGGTAAGTCCTCACATGTTCATATTGCTCCATACTATGACAAAACATTTTTTTAAAATTTTCACTTTTGTTTTTGAAATGATACAAAGTAGAAAGAGAAGCAATTAAGGAGAATACAACCACAGCTAAGTAACAAAACATATTTCAACAGCAAACAAAAATAATGTCATACCTTTAGAATATGAAAACAAAAGCTCCAGATATAGGGATGGGAGTTTAGTCCAAAAGCTGACTAAAACCTTTTCCAATTTTAGTAAGTCAACATGTAGAGCCACAAGAAAAGTCTATGTTAGTGCAAAGTGGTTTAGCTCCTAGCTCTTAGAGTCCCAGTAGTTATTTGATGACCTGACTGAGATGCCTAGATTCCCTAGGCATTTAGGGGTTAATGTTCATTAAGAGTTTCATGTTAACACTAAATTCTGAGTATGGTCATGGGCTACCTAAGCAATATAAAATTGTAAGGACACAGATTGATTGTAAGTAAATCTTTCCCAAGATATAGGCATACTTTGCAGAAGTGAAGACAGTTGTAGAACTGTAAGATTATTCAGGTTGGAACGGACCTCTGGAGACCATCTGCTTCTCCCTCCTCTTCAAAGCAGGGCCAATTTTGAAGATGTATCCAACTTCAAGATTGGATGAGGTTTCTTAGGGCCTTTTCCAGCTGAATTTTGAATTTTTCCAAGAATGGAGATTCCACAGTCTCTTTGGGCCTGTGTTGCCCATCTTCTTTTTGGAATTTAAAAATATATTTATTCCTCTATGAAATACAAAAGGAGAAAGAAGCACCATTACTAAAGAAATCACTGTATCACATGGCAGGTTCAGGATCAGTTCTGTCCTCTATTGAAAGGAAGTCTTACAAGAGTACCACCATCTACAGAATATTATACAATCCTGGAGGGAAGGGAGGCAGGGGTGGTGGGAGAAGACAAACTCTAGAAGCTGCTTAGTTTCCAACATGTCCATTGCAGTTGGTTTATTTTGTGTGGAACAAATAAATGCCATAGAAACAGAGAGTCTGGAGATAGAAAAAAAAGCCTTTCTCTTTCCCATAGTAGGTAAGATATGCCTTTGTGCAGAAAAAGAAATTTAAGTATTCTTAATTGTTGTATGTTTGTGTAAGGATAGCTGTAACTAAGGTTGCTTATACCATATATTCTTCTTAATGGACACTTATTTCAAGCAAAGTTGGATCAGCTCTGGAAGGAAGGGCTAAAAGTGCAACTGTAAGTGATAGGAGAAGGAGGTTTCATTTTGAACTGGCAAAGGGGGAACTTGACTCTGCAACCTTTACTGCTGAACTTGGGTAAAAGCTACTTTGCAGCGGGGAAGGTAATATCTCTTTATTTGGCTGAGGTCAGCCAGTTGAGCTTTAAGACTAGCACACAGGTTTGGCAGGAAATAAAAGTGAGCATATGGCTAGTTTGTGCCTTCCTAAAGGATGTAAAAGTGAGCTAGGTCCTAACTGCTGAACAGTCATAAAATTGAAATGACTTAAACTAAGATTCATTTTGCAGCTACCCTGAAAAAAAGATGGGGGCCCCTATGAAAAGGTGGGTGTTCACCACTGAGGCAGTAGCTGAGCTTTGAGGATGTGAAAACTCCTAGCTTGTTCAATAGGTGTAAAAGGTGCTCTCAATCAAACAAAAAATAAGTGAGATTTCTCTTTTCAACACTGAATAAAAGACTAAAGACACTCCTACAGTATCTCAGTGTGGAAATGTCAAGGCAATATTAGCTACAGATATGCAGCTACGTTTGTGTTTGATTTAGTGTATACTTGCCATCATCAAACTGCAAAAAGGATACTCATGAGTTTCAAATGTTTCAGGAACAGCAACAAAAATTATCTAAGCGGTTAAAACCAGTTTTTCAGTAACACAGTAGAGAAATGTAGTCTAGCCATCAAAGGAAGACTAATCAGGTGATTTTGTTATTCCAATGCCGAAAAGAACTTTCTGGTAGTAGACGGGTCTGTATTTTATCAGAATAAAAAGGCTTAATGGACACTGAAGTTAGATTAATTCATAATAGAAATTAGGTGCAATTTTTTTTAACAATGAAGATAATGAATAATTAAAATAACTTATTACTCACGTGGAAGTTACAGATTTCACAAAGAAATTACAGCAGAATGTCCTTTGCCAATTCTGTGAAGAAGAAGAGGCTATATACATTGATTTAGCCTCTTTTGTTTTCAAATAAACTGTTCTATTAATCTAACTGATCTGTTTGCATCAGTCTTCACCAAAAAAAAGGGAGAAACATGTATCTCTAATCCATATTTTTTGGTTTAACCAAATAGTAGCATTGAAGAATGAAGATGTCAAAATAAGAGAAGGTGAGGTGAATTAAGAAACAAAAAACTAACAATTTACTGACTGGACAGTGCAAATGGCTTTCCAAATTACCTCTATGATTGAAAATCACTTTTCCCTATGTTAACGTCCTGTGTTATTAGCGGCCCACTTAATCTTTCTCTCTCACAGTCCTTTTATCTTACTTGAGTTTAAGTGATTTGTAACCTGTAACTATTTCTTTATTTTATTTTCTAATAATGTCATTTGCTATTAATTATATAATCTTAGACCAAAAGCTAATCACTCAAACATTGAGTCAAATGGGTACCCAGCTGGTCACTGACAGTAATACCAGGAATAAAACTCTGGTTTAGTCATTCTCAAATTAGGTTCCCTCTAAAGTTCAAAGGTGTAGGCATAAATCAAAGGACTCTTTATTGTGTTCTGTGCATTCAGACAAAAAACCCCAAGAAAGACAATTAGTTATCAAACTTCTATTTAACACAAGTGCTAAGTTTAACTCCATGAACTAAACAGCATTTTAAAATGCATTAAAAATATAAAGGAATAGATATAATCCATCAAGGGCATCTAATATCATAGCAGCTACTGATTCAAAGCTGTAATCAGAATATTCACCTACAGGAAATCACTAACTCCTCACGTCTACTTATCACTCTAGCATTATAATGTATCCTCAAACACTTTTATCTTTAATAGAATAGTAATCTTCAAAGAACCAAGGTACAGTTTATAAAAATTAGGCCTATATAATTTCTATAATAGTTTCGTAAGGTTTTAAATTTACATAATTCTGAGCAGGAAATGCAGCAGCAATACTTGATCTGAGATACTTAAAAGGTGATAGGCACACTTCATATGATTCCAGTGCTTTAGAACGCTGTAACTAAAGTGATTACAGATAGTTTCAAGTATGTCAAAAATTAAGACTAAGATGCTCTGCCAGGCAATGTTACAAGTTTTATAGTATGATTAGAAAGTCCATGAAGTGATTTCAGTTAGTATTTGGTGATTTTTCTACTCTTTCAATCACTAATATTTGCTGCTGTCCAATAACTTGCTCTCCAAGATATATTTTTCTACTTTCCCTGCTTTCATGGAAGCATCTCGTAGTATTGTATTTGCAGACACTTCTCATTTCCTTCAATTAGAGGCATTTTTGTCATTTTTCTGCTGATAATTATAGAATCACAGAATGGTTTGGGTTGGAAGGGACCTTAAAGACCATCTAGTTCCAACCCCCCTGCCATGGGCAGGGACACCTCCCACTAGACCAGGTTGCACAAAGCCTGGCCTTGAACACTTCCAGGGGTGGGGCATCCACAACCTCTCTGGGAAACCTGGATGTACCGACATAGAAGCTTTTACTTTTACAGAGTTTCTTGAACATTACTATAACATACATACTGAATCATGAAACTAGAATTACAAAAAGAGTTAATTACCCTAAAGTAATAAATTCCAAATGACTTATACTCAACTGCATTGCTCTTTATCTCGTCATCTGTGAGTCTTAAGAAGCAGGAGAAATGTGTTTCCCTATTGTAGCTGATCATTTACAGTCCATACTGTATGCAACATAAAAAAAAAGCAGCTCCAAATATTGCACTACAGCTGGAACAGTATTTATTACTAAAATATTACTAAAATCAATATATTCCGTAAAGTGCTTCACATAGAGGTGGCCACAGAGTACCTTGGTAATGTACACTGTACATTTATCATTCTTACAGTTCTTTTGAAGATTTTAATAACTGTGTGACTGACTCTGTAAAGGAGAGTGTGTAAATGGTATGGTGAAAATACATTACCCTCACAATGTGAAAGATCTGGTATCACAATCCAGGCAGAGCGTCTGTAAGTATTTCCTATCTTTTACCTATCATTATCAACTTACCTTTAATGTTGGGTAAGATGAAACTTCAGTGACAAGTGTGACCCTTGACTGTTAATCTCTGCCTTCATCTTTAGGGGAGAAAATAATGGCTTTTATTTTTCGGAAATACAAGTTTTTATCTCTAGAGCTTTGGGTGATACACTGGAGTTGCACCCAACCCAAAAGACCATGTTAAAAAATTAAATGTTTCAGCAATTGCTTTAGCATTGAGAAAGTGTAAAAGAACTTTTTTTTTTTTTTAACTTCATAAGGCATATTTAAGAAGAAGAGACCACTATGACTGTATTAGTTTACTTGAGAGCACACTATATTTTACTGTCTGGCCCATATACAGAGTAGATTTAAAAAAATTGATTGTCATCTCAATGTGGGTTAATTTAGATCTTTCTTACAATCCATTCTAGAGGGGCTGGATTGAGGCTAAAATCACTCTAGCTATGATTTCTTATTAAACCATGCTGAGCTGAGTGTATTCTTTCTAGAATGGATGAACCAGTTTTTGCCTTGCTTTGCTCGTAAACCACATATATAGGAGCTACTTGACAATTATTAGGGGGAAGAAAGGGCTCAATAAAAATACTTATGTATGCTGCTTGTGACAGAAGATGGTACAGAAGATGCTAACAGCGGATCTCACAGTTCCCTTTAAAAGTAGGATAGAGTAGCAGTGAGAAACGCAGTCCTTCTTTCTGGGCAACTCCAGTAACACCACCACCAGCAGCTAGAACGGCTCCAGCCATTTGTCCAACCCCAGTTGACACAAAAAAAACCCTTACAGATTGCAACAGTCTGGCAGCCTGTGCCAGAAATCTGTGCCTGCTCACACCACTAACAAATGATCCAGCGACCTCTATTAGGTCATTGGAGCAGTTTATAGAATAGAAATGAGAACAGTTTCCTGGCCAAAAACGGAGCAGCAAGGATACCTAGAGGGAAATGGGTCTTTGCTATCTGACACTTGTTCCCTTTAGTGTCTTTATTCTCTCTAGTGAAGTTATGCTTGAACAAAAGAGGAGACTGAATTTTGCACTTCAGGGAATGGGTTAAGAAAAGCAATCACCTGTGTATACAGGTGCATTTCTGCTACAAGGAACACAGGTCTCGCAGTGACTAGGACTAAAGAGAGAATTGCAACCAGAAAATCAACAACCCATGAAGAGTACCAAGCCTGTTACAGAGAATACTGCACAATAAGAGAGACCACGCATTAGGAAGGTGAAGTAGAGGTGTAATTATTAGAAGAGAAAATAAATAACATGTAATGAATTAGATTATAAACGAGCTGAAGAGGTAATGAAGTTTGCATTTTACAATGAAATGAAATTAAAATGCTCCTTCTATAAGAATTTGAACAATGACTGTACAAGCAAGGCATCAGGGAGTCCTAATCCTATTAAATCTAATCACCACAGTGTCTGTTTCTGCATACACAATGAGTTTGCACGCAGGGGAATAAATTAAAACACATTGTAGTGTTTCATACTTATCTCCAGACAACAAATTCTGCCCTTCTGAAATGCGTACACAGTCACAACTTCTGATACGTTCATATCATTAAGCAACTTAGGTGTTACTCAAGACATACAGGGTGTGATAATCTTCTTGATCTCCTTTTCATGCTTTCTGTGAATTTCAACAAGTCACTTCAAGTTTCTGTTCCATGATTACCTACTTATTCTTTGTTAGTAACATCTTCCTTCTCGCAGCTAAAAGAAAAAGAAGAATACATTTTTTAGCCAGCTAAAAGTGAAAAGAAAAAATTTAACACAATATTAGAATCATCTCCAATATCATCACAGGAGTCGCATTCATGTCATAATATACATGGTGATTGCACTACAGACAATTTTTTCCTAACTCCTTTTCTTTCTCATCTCTATTTTCAGTTCCAAATTACTTTCCCATTCTGGCAATGGAAATAGAAAAGGAAAGGCATCATCTGACTCAAACGGACTACGGTGACAGACAGATGAAAAAACATCCCCTATGATTATTGAAGCACGTGTGACATAAGAGAAAAGAAAGAGCATAGAGAGAGGAGAGCTAGAGGAGGATGGAGAGTTTGATGAAGCTGCAGCTTTTTGAAATCTGTAATTTTTCAGGGTGAACACTTGTGGGACAATGACCAAGTCTCTAATCTTGGGCACATGAACAGATGAAAAGTTGAAAAGTGGTTTTAATCCCTTTCTCTCATCCCTGAGCCATCGATCTGGTTGATTTTATCTTCTGCAGTACAAATGTGCTGGTTCACAGAGACAATGTTCTTAGTGTAGCTATACTTAGTGTGACCTTAATCCTGCATGCACGCAGGGACCAGCTCCATTGAACTTGATGTAAGTATATTTCAGGGGTGCTTCACGATGCCCACCATGAACATCAGGAAAGAATTTTCTTAAGCAGTCACGTATATTACCTGCTTTACTATTTTTTTGTTTTGTCCCTACTCTGAAGCATACTCTGTCACCTGAAAATGGTGTACAGAGTGAATATACTGGTTTCGTATGACAAATCCTATATCCCTTCAAGGGTGACATTTCATTTATCTTTTTCTTGGAGCATTTCGCCTTTGGTACTGGTGGTGACTGAATTGTATAAGAGTGGGACTAGAGAAGACATCACGGGAATAATTCCACATCAGTTTTCCCCTCAGGAAGTGTAAAATGTAATACTTGCACAGAAGGAGAAGGACCATTTAGCAGAAAGATGCCACTACCAAAATAACTAATATGAATAAAAATCTACCTGATGTGACGATCACAAGTACATCTTCTTTTAAGTCAGTTTCCCCAGACAGTATACCACTGACACTTTACGTTGCTGGGATTAGTCCCATCTTTGGCTTAATGGATGTGGATCACTATAAGAACATGGGACTTTTGTAAAGGTCAAATGACCTTATAGTGATGAGGCTCAGTTGTGAAGGAAAAGTAAGTTGATAGTGCTTATGAGCAGGGTATATCTGGATCACTCTGTGAACGCCACGATGTACTTACCAAAGAGAGATAACACTAGACACATCTGATAACTTACTTTGATAAAATAAGATCATGTTAGAGAAAGGAAATGAAGTAGATGTAATCTATCTGAATTTCAGAAAAGCATTTGATGTGACAAACATTATTTAAAAGGGAGAAGATAAGGATTAGTGCATGAATTGTATGGAAGATAAGGGATGGGCTAAAGCAGAGAGAGTAACTTATTGTGCTGAAAGTGAGAGTTTACTAGTGAAACATGAGAATGGTTCATGCGATTGAGCTTGTCTAACATTTACATTTTTGAACTGCTTGAAAAGTAGAAATATACAAATGAAAGTGATAGAGTTTTACAGACATTTAGGAGGATTCCTCTTCTAAGAAAAAAACAAAAAGGAAGAAAAAAAAAATGAATATCATCATAATAATTTTAAAAATACCTTAAAGATTTTGCAGATTTTCATAATAAAATAGGATTTGGTTTTAAAGTACAAAGCAAAAGAGTTTAGGAATTGATAGAATTTCTGCTATAAACTTAATGTTTCCACTGGCAAATGGCAAGGGGAATTGCTCTGTGGGGTAGTTAACAGCAAAGGAGGTGTTTTTCACCAAACTGTAGCCATCTACAGAACAGTGGGGAAAGACCAGCACCTCAGAGGATGATTCATGCAACCTTAAAATAGATGTCCAAGATATATGGGAAATATGATACAATTCCTGCAGAGAGGAATCAGTGGCTCAGGACATGCCACATTCTGTGTTGTGGCTGCCATCAAGGTCTGTCCAGGGGAGGCATGGAGGAAAATGGGCATTCTGGAAAGTATGAGCTATCAGCAAAGACCAAGCGGGTTAGGACTGTTAAGAGTAAGGACAACAAAGATCAGGGGTGGAAGGTACTTCAGAGTTTTTCTGTAAGCAGATGTTGAAATGAGGAATAGAACAATCTTGAGAAGGTTGGAAATTCCTATGAAAAAAAATCAGCCACTATCTGTCAGAAATGATGCATTGATTCTAAAACTGCTATTCTTGTGACTCTCGAGGCCACTTCTCTGTGATTATTGGCATTGATGTCTAAAACCTTTCTGAGACAAAAGCAGGAATATTGACTCTGATTGACTCTCAAGTTTTTAAAAGTCACTGTGAAACAACAGTATCACCATACAATGGTTGAGGAAGATGAGAAACAGGTTTCATAACTGAGCATCCATTCAAAAGGATATTGTGTTTCAGAAGGACCACACTGAGAGGTGCTGGAAAGAAAAGCAGACATGAGACTTAATCTAGGTTGAAATGCCAAAAAGTCTTCTACCACATAGCAGGATGAGACTATATAACAGACATTTCAGAATATTTGCAAACCTTTGTAAATCTTTTTTTCTTTAGAGTAAAGTCATGGTTTGGGATGGGTTGGCCAAGGACAAGATGGCAGATGCTCTCCCCTACCTCTCACTCTGAGGAAAAAGAAAGATAAAGAGAGTTAAGAGCTTAGAAAAAAAATAAACTACTCGAATGAAAAATTAATAATAAAATTTAAAAAAGGATATCATAAAATAGATATCATGTATACAAATATACACAGAACTGTATCAAGCTCCCAGGGAGATGTCACTGGTAGGCACTGTGAAGGTTCCAGACTGGACTCAGTGTCAAATGGGTCCACACTGCCTGGGATCAAAAGAGCTGGCAGGATCCTCATCAGACATCAGTCATTGAAGAAACAGTCCATTGAAGAAGAGCCACTGGAGAAAAATCCTTGGAGAGGGGCCAACCTGATCCCTGTGGTCCTTCAACTTTTATACTGAGCAGATTTAGAAGCTGTGCAATGTACAGGTCAGTAGTATCAGAGTGCGTGTCAGCATTTTGGATGTGCTCAGGGGCAAGTTAATTCAATTTGCTGACAGCAGCAGGCATGACAGGGAAGATGTGGGTACCTGTGCAGAGCTCCTGCACAAGCTCCGTGCGAGGCCGGAGCTGTGCTCCGAGCTGCGGAGACGGTGACTGATGGGGGGTCAGTGCAGATCAGAGCAGAACAGCGCGTTCCCGTCCCAGGTGGTGTAATGAGGCAGATACAAAAATAAGGTTTAAAAGCTTGATTCAGTTCAGCTTTTCTGTTAAGGGACATAAATCATGAGAATTTGACTTGCATATATGAGTCTGATTTTATTAAAGGTGTTAATGGTACCACTAATCATCTTGCCAACAGCTCTACACAATTCCCATTCAGGACAGCACTCTGCTCTTTTAACAGCAGGATTATTCTGTTGGGTTGTTTACTGTTGATTCCTTTCTCCATCCATACTCTTAAACATGTAGCTGATGTCAATGTAAACTTATTAGAAATGTTGCATACATGTAAGACACCAATTCCTAGCTAGTGTAATCCTGAATATTTTTAGTCACTTCTGCTAGTCTGAAGAATAAATTCATCTGAAAAGCTGGCTGAGCAGTTTGAATTTGCTGGGGCTAAATCTGTGTACCTCTGGTTTTAGTACTTCATCACAGAAATCTTTCTGGTCTCAAACTTCTTGAAAGAGTCTGTCACTTACTGGTAGATCATATTTTTAAAAAAAAGAACCCAGCACCTCTCACAGGAGATGTTCCTTTTCATTTTCATTTATTTGACTCAAGAGATGAATCTTCAGCTCCCTGATTTTTCAGTTTCCTCTGCATTTTTTATAAATCCATAGTGATGGCACTTGCAGACTTCACTTAACAAATATATTCAAGTAGCAATTGCATTTCACTTCATATTTCCATTTGTTTCCATTTCACTTCATATTTCCATTTGTTTCCATTTCCATCTCACTTCAATCTTTTTCTTTAGACCACTTACATTTAATGTGATTGTAATAATAAAACAGCTTTGCTTTGGGAGTGTAAATTATATATGAAATCCATGTAAGCTCAATCTCTTAAAAACACACATTTTGATAGAAGGAAATTGAAAGTTGAATGCTAATGCTTGTGATTTACAGTGAATTCTGGCTCCGTGTGAAGTGCAATTGAAAAGGTCATTTTCCTTTCCCTTATTTTTGTTAAAAATGTAATTTAATATAAATGGTCATTTTTCTGCATATTGGCAGGTGATACCTTTTGCCTCAATTGCATGCTATAGGGAATTTAAAAGATTGCTAAATAAACAACTTTAACCCCTCCATTTTCATTCTTTTCTTATTATTCTTATTCTTATAAGAATATGTTTAAAAAATAAGAAATACGTTTTGTTTTTAAAAAATTAATCTGAAGTATTTTTGCTATCTTGAAGCCTCTTTTTATGGCAATCACAACTGGTATCACTTATCATGAGAATAACACTTTTTATGTACATTTTATATAACTTCATTTTTTTAATATTCTGTAGATCCGTTATATAACAGACCAACATGCTACTCCAGCAAGTTATATTTCAGGATAAAACACAAAGAGTTTTAAAAACCTCCTGGAAAAACTGGCAGTGGTTTTAATCAACTACAATGTGAAGTTCTGTGCTTTTGCTGAATAGTTATTTTTGAAAGATGCGGATTAAGCATCATTAAAGGATCTTCTCATTTATAGTGCTACATATCTCAGCGAATGCATCTGTTCTCCAGGCCCTTGGTGCACACTCACAGCCAGAAAAAAAAACTGATTTGAAAGCAGAGATGGAAGGCAACTGGGATCAGAGAAAGAAATAATAAGGGAATCTGGGAGAAAGAGAAGGTAGTGCTCAATGGGCTTGTTACCTCCTGAACCTCCATTGTCTGCCCAGGAGGATCAGTGATGAGACTTTTTCTTTAGATAAGAAAGATCTGAAGGTGGCTTTTTTATCCCAAACTGAGCTGAGGGAGCCGTCTTCAGTGGTTTTGTAAAGTATTCAGATGGGGTTTGTTGTGCTTGGTGTTTCTTTTAGTCTAGCCATCTCTTTTAAATAAGATTTATTTTTGTAGATGAAAGTTCTCAGTCACTAAGGAGAAATATGGCAGGTAAAGACAGCACCTGCACTCCAAAGCACTGCTCATGCACTTGACACTTAGGTGTATTGTAAAATTCAGAGTATAAATATTTGCAAAATTTAAAAACACAAGGAAAAGACATGTTTGGAAAAGGCAGCAAATGTCAGTATATGTGCGTGAGAGCTAACATACACTGAAGGTGCATTTAAATATTAAACCAAATCAGGACTTTGAAAATTCCATTTTTCTTTTTAAATTTTGGAAAACTGAAAAGAATGTTGAACATGCCTGGAACTGACTACTACTCTGTGTACATTATCACCTCCCAAGACCGACCTTCATCCTTCCCTGTGACACATCTGCCATCTCTCCCCGCTTTGCCTTCCCTGTCTTTCCATAATTTGACCACCTGAAACCACTGCTCAGGGCAGACAAATGGCAGAGATGAACAGAATAATCTGACGTTCAGCCCAGACCAGGCGGGCTCAGCTGGAGTTCCTCACCCCACAATCTGCTGTGAAGTCTCCATCCCTTGACTTTCAGATCCCTTTTTACGAAAGGGCCCTTTTTGATCTCCAAAGAAGATTGCACTTCCGCTTTTCACATCCTTTTACAACACGAGGCAGAGGTTATCCGTAACCCCATCTGAAAGTTTCTTTCCTCTGAATAAAACGTGTCCCTGGTAACATCCTGGTGAGGAGATGAGTCCATTTTCCTAACAAATAGTCAGTATCAACAATGGGCCATACGTCTTAGCATGTTTGATGGTGTTGTATAACTTGCACTTTCCATACAGTTATCTTACAGGAGGGCACTATGCGGTAGGTGGAGATATTGCATCTGTGAATAAATAAGATTAAATATGTTTATAAATACAATATAATGGGTGACTAGAATGAGGTGACAGATCACCAAAAACGAATCATCGTAATACAAGATGGTCATTTTCTATGTTCTTAACTTCAGAACACAAACACTTTCCACGAATTTATTTTTCATTTTAAGCCGCAATATTAATGACAAAGTAGTTCTGCTTTTTTCTGTCATGTCCCTCTCCATCCTCCAATTTCGGTCCAGTTCTGCTACATTAAAGATTCTTAGGCAAAACTAGCAGGTGTTTTTACTTGAGTTATTACTTTAGAAGAAATATTAGTACAGTATCTTAAAACGTGGCTTGGCTCTGTTCTTCCTGAGCATTTAATAGATCACGTGTGACCATTATCTTGTGGTATTCCTAACAAGCTGTCTGCAGTCTGCACAGCTGAGGCAGCTGTTTCTAACTTCTTTCTCTTTCAGAACATATTTTGGTATGGCCAGCAGGAGGAAAATGATAAAACTTGGCTCAGGCCTGCATTACAGCTCACCATGAGTGAGGTGTCTGCTGATACTTTATTGCATAAAGTGTTCTCATAAGACCTTATGCAGGCTGATTTGATTTGGCTAATATCACTTTGTTAGGCTAATGCAAGGTGTTTTACATCTGCTGCTATCACTTTGTTGATAACACAAGCTTGCTGAAATGAGACTTGGTCTGATCTAGAGATCCTGGATTTCTGCACTGTGGGAGAATGGGTAACCAAATTAAGACACTACCTGAAAAAATTATCTTGCTACTCTGCAAAGCTTTGCAATGCTGTGGAAAGACTCTGGAAAATTTCATTTCTCCATAGATGTGAGATTCCATATGAAAAGGGAAAGGAAAGACACTGCAGAACAGCAATGAAGATTGTAGAGATCCTAAATATACTGTGAAATACTGTACTGAAATACTACTACTACTACTACTACTACTCTGTAGTACTTTTGCTACCTTGAAGCAAATGTACTAGACTTGTACTATACTACTCCTACTCCTACTACTCACCCTGACTATCTTTTGGCACTAAAGGAGGGAGTCTGCTCTTATTAAGCTCCCCAGGAAGAAGAAAACGTGTTCAGAGAGTGTTTCAGAGTGCTTATACTAACATCTTGCCCATATACCTGTGACTCAGGACTGGTCTCCTGAGTTCTCTAATATTACTCAGCATGGATACTATCCCTTTAAATAGCCCTTTTGGTGTTGACTTTTCAGTGGAGGAAAGTACTGCATGCCCACAAGCAGTAGCACATTCCTTTGTGGACTGCAGCAGACGTTACATCTAGTAATTATTTTTCTGCAGCTTGTGTAAAGTATTCATAACCTGTGCCCTTTCATTATTAATGGTTAAACCAAGCCACCGGTGTAGAAATAGCTGTGATTGCTGAGGCAGCTTTACAGAAGGTTCTTGATTTAAATCAAATTTCATGTGCTTGAAAATGTCTTTCCTGACTTTTTAACACAATCATCTGCACTAATATGATAGAAGTCCCATTATTGTATAACACTGAAGTCTGAGGTTTTTTTGGAGGAGATATTACAGAAAATGTAGGTAAGTATGGAAGCCAAAAATCTGCTGAGCTACACAGTTTACCATGTCAAGTCTCTACTGCATTCCTCTATGGCTAATTCATTCATCAGTGCCTCCCTAGTCCATAATGAATCATTTAATTTGCCATGATAAAAGGCTGTTTAAGAGCTGCTATTTATAGCAGTAGAGTATTTAACTCAGCTTCTTTTTCAAACTGAGCACTTATGGCTATTTCAGATCTATCTAGCCATTGGTCTCGTTTGAATGTCTTAATTTTTTAGTTTTACTGTGCTTTAAGTTAATGTTTGTTGCTACCCTTATAAATGTAGCTAATGGCATAAGTACCTGATGAAAGAGTTAGTATTCATTCACAATAGCCAGTTCACCCAAATAAATTCAGGTGTGAATATAAAGGAGATTACCTACATAGTACTTGGTTCACAGTTGTATATATAGTTTCCACTAACACCATCAAGAAATTATTTTGTCATTTATTACTGCAAATGAGCATGTAGCTGGGGGGGGAAAAGAGGTATTTTTCTGTGCAAAAAATGGTTCACAATATGTTATCAGATACTCAGTCCTAAGAAAACCATACGGAATGCACAGCCCCAAGTTACCATCCGTTAGGTCTGTAATGGTGTTTTACTTACCATGACAATTAAATTCCTAAGGTTTGATTGCTGAATAACTCAGCAGAAAAAATATCTTGACAAATGTGGGTTACTATTAGACAACGTGTTACTAACATTTATGCTGGGAAAACTGGAATTAGTTGTACATACCATTATTTTTGTATTTATTATGTACAGAATTTGTGATGATCCATGAAGGTGAAAATAATTAAGTTCTTGCTGAGTCACTAGCGTATTTATAACAGATTCTGAGTTCAACAGGCGGCAGGAATGCTGTAATGACCTATAGATTGTCAACACTGAAATACATGAGAAAGCCAGTTACAATTTACAAAAGATGCAGGAAAAAAAGATAAACTGACATTACGTCATCTGCGTAACATTCTCTTCCATATATGACATGGCTTCAGTTTATTTCCAGAATAAATCAAGTGGAACCAATCTGAGGCCCCTCTCATGAAGAAATGACCAGACAGAAATTTAGTGATGCTGAACCAACCTATACAATTCTCCTGAGTGTCTGTGCATGAACAGACTTAAAGGACCGACCTATTGCCAAGTGTTGGTTGTGTAACTGTCCCTACTAAATATGAACTAGCTTTGATACTAGCTGTGATATCCTGCTGGGACTCATTATCGAATACTGTTTCAGTTTTGCTCTGTGTGGCCTTCTCTCCCTCTAATAAGTATTTCACAAATGGCATCCTGTTCTGGTTAGGTAAGCAAGGTGTGATCCTGCTCTGTAGTAGGATATTATTTTCCCAGCTCATAAACCGCAGCATGATCTTTTTTATAGCTTTGTTGGCATTGTACAAAGACCAAAAGTTAGAGTAAAGCTGGCTGTAGGTATCAAGGTATTTGATTTGTTTGTAGCAAAGACTTTAGCCATACAGAAAATAGAGCAAATATAATCCCATGCTCTACAAGGTTCTGCAGAGATAGTAACACTTTTTGCGATATATATAGAGAGAGATATGTATGTCTGTATAGCACTAAGGTTTATGTTTTGACTATGATTGTCAGTTGATCCTGTAGCACTACAGCACGGTAATTACAGTGGTAGCACTGCTGGTAACAGACACGAACTTTGTATTGAGTCAGCACTGAGGCTTGTGATGCTTGCTTCACCTGAACTTGTCTTGACCTGCCTGAAGCTTTGTTTATACTTGATTTAGCTGTAAAAACAATTTTTTCAATGGCTATGACTAATTTATTTTACTTTTCTTCACATGTTGTAGCCATGTTTTTATATAGATAGTATAAAACATATTCTGCATAGAATAAGAGATTTATAAGCCTGGTATAAAGATACACTGTAGAGAAACCTAGGCATGGTATGGTAGCTGAGGCCTTGAGAAGAGGGGGCAGAGGACACAACATGGGGCATAAGGTGGCACTGGAGACCTCTTGGCTATCACATCTCACCAATGGTCAGTTATTCAGTTATTCTGCCCTGGAACCCGGCAGAGTACAGTTGGGAGAAAGAGAACAAAGAAACTACATTAAAATCACCATATATAATAAATGGGAAGTAACATTAGACCAATGAAGAAAAAGCAAGTTGTAAAAAACACGTTAGCAAAGATAATTACATCAGGTAGATCATAGACTGAGGAAGACAAGACTGTCAATAACAGCAGCACACACCTCCTGGCAAAGGACATAGGATTGTGATGACAAGTTGTCCACTCCGTCACCACCACCAAATGGACACTATCAACATTAGGACTCTAAGAGGCAGTGAAAGGGCACACATAACACAGAAGAAAGGCATAGACACTGGGAAGTATTTATGTGCATTTTGTATATTAATTTTAATTGTATCATCTTGACACTTATTTTCTGTAACAGTTTTCTTCATTTTTATTTATTTTTCCATTAAAGAAAACAGATCTTCACTAATAATATCCTCTCAATTAAAAGTGTTAAGATTTCATTTATACTAGCAATAAATTTATAGCTTTACCTATTAGGTGTGTTTTCTGCTTGTCCTTCACAATCCCACGATACCATTTCTAAAGCAGGCTAGAATAATTGATACGTGATTTGATGTGACATTGCATACTGAGCTGTCAAAATATAAGCAGGTTAACTTGGATGTTCTTGGGTAGTCAGATGGAAAATTAGGATGTATCCTGAGCATATCGAGTTCTCATTGGACACCAGCATCACAGATCTGATCTTCACAAAGCAGGAGTTCGTTCTTGGTTCAGTCTTGAGTTAAAACCTCAGTGTGTGTTAGCAGATTTGATTTTCATGTTGAATGAATCTTGAGTAAAATACTAAGCAAGTGTTCGAGAGACAAGAAAGCCATGATCGCTTTGTAAAGTCATAGTCTGCTATTTTAGTCAAGATATTTACCATATGGGATAATAGGCTTCCTAATTTGGGAATTTACGATCTAAAGTCAGAAAAGTGAATTCTGGAAAAGAAGACTGTAACACAAAGATCCGTGAATATCTGCAATGGAAATTTGCGTGCCTTCCAAGTGATGACATGATAAATTTAATATGTTGGGTTGAGGGGGGAGACAGGAATTCCTTGATGCTGGGAACCTAAATCTGATGCACAGCTGGGCGGCTTGGACAGCCTGGATGCACCACCATAGTTGTTAAGATATAAAATGTTATTAGGAATTCAAAGTGGAATGACCATAATGGACACGTGGGTATGATAATAACCTGGATGAGGGCTCTGTTGTTCAGAGCAGAGAGCTCTTGATCAGGAAAGGTCACGAGTAGACAGAGGCACGGACCTGGAATTGATCAGACCAGTTCAGTACAGACACAAGGTGTTTTAACATGCTCAATTCAAGGAACAACCTTGAATTGGTGGATTAATTTCTAAGATTATTCAGAGAATAGCATGCACTATTTTTTTACAATGCTATTTTCTTGGTTTTGTTTTTGGTTGGTTGGTTTTTTTGTTGGTTTGGGTTTTTTTATAGTTTTCTTTATCGTAGATGTTCAGTCACAGTATTTCCTCTGTGGTTAATTGCTCAATATAAGCTTCTAGATAATTTTCCAGTACTTTGGGAATTTACTGAGAAAAGTGAATTTCTGAGTGAAGCTCTCATTCAGTAAGAATGTAGTATTTATTTTTCACTTACATTTGTTGATTAAAAATGTATTATTACTATGTTCCTTCAACTGGTTATCCACTTAGTTCCTTTAACTGCATGATTCAATTCCTTTTATTTTAAACTAGTTTCCATTTCACTTTTTTTTTTGCGTATAGTAATGTGCACTTTATTCAGTATTATCAAAACTGTTGAAATATTTAACACTGAACTCACTCTCCTAATCTATTAGTAACTCTACTAGAGAGAGAAAGTGAGTCATAAGTGAGTCTACTCTTTTTATTCATGTATTAAATAAGAACTTGTGGAAACTTCAAATTCACGTCCATCAAGCTAAATAGCAGCACCTGAAGTGTGTGGTTATGAACAACCAGGAGTCAGATGACTAAGAAGAGCAGATCTACCCAAATTTCATAGGATATCCATGAAAGTCAAACTTATTCTCTATTTTAAAGACATTTAAGAAGGATTCTTGCAACAAAAAAACAAGGTTAAGCAGCAGTAGCATTATGTGCCCATCTCCTGATGGATTTTTGGTTCTGAGGAGGGACAGATTTATTAAGGTATTTAAGTACCTAAGAAGTAATTAGGTAATGAGATTTTCCACAGGTGCCTCAGTAACAAAGATTGGACTGACAAAAAGGACTATCACAAATCAGTGCTACATTAGGAATCAAAGTCTGCACCACCTGTATTCCCTATTTTTCAGCTATTAAGTAGCTCTTAAGAGCTTAAATCTTTCAGCTCTTTCATCAGTGAAACACTTTGTGTGGCTAAATAACTACTCAAAAGTAATTAAATATCAATTGGACCAAGGAGAGGGGACTAGGGATATATTCTCAAATTAACACAGTTCTCTGAGAGTTGGCAGAAACATCACTACCTCTCTGCTGGAATAAATGTCTAGCTAATTTAGGTAACCCTTATGTGTAGGTAACCATTAGTTTGTATGGATTGAAGTGTGACAGGCACTACCAGGGCACCTTGTAGCTAAGGTGGTTGGAACCAACATTAGTGTAGGTCAACACACAGTTAGGGTATACATACTGACACTTTTCAGTTATGTATTTTAGTTAACTTTTTATTTTAGCAAACAAAAAGTTGAATTTCTATCAGTGTGATCAAAAGCAATCAGAGACAATTAATTACCTACAGTATCTGTACCAGAATTTATACAAAAAAGCTTAGCTGAGACCTATCATCTTGATGTAACCCAAAGCACTTCATAGTTGTCAATATACAAGCACCATGCTGTTAGTTTCTTATTTATTTTTGAGCCTGGAAAACCACAATTGAAACACAACATAAAATACAGGTTTGTGCATGTTTAGATCATTTGGCTTCAAATTAACTTAGCAGAATTTGTTCCATCATTATCATTGTCAGGGCCTTTTTTTTTTTTTTTTTTTTTTTGCCATTTTGCAAATTGTCTGAAATGCCTTTTTGCATTAAAGTGCTTTTAAATATTCAAGCCAGCTGTAGGGGACTGAGGTGAGATCTATATCCTGAACACTCCACAGTGAACTGAATGAAGGCTCAGCAGCCATTCACCTGGGTAGAGCAAGTGTGGCCAGGCTACTAAGTTCAGAAAATGATATCATCCTATTTCCAGTATCTTAATCCATTTACTCCCTTAGCTTCCATTACAGGTCCTGTCATACAGAGAGTGGAGATCAAGCCTACTGTCAATTTTGTTCGATCACATTGAGATACTCTCAGTAAAATCCAGTATAATTTAATAATGTCTTCCTTAATTACATTTCTTTATACATATCCAAAATTTCATACTTGCAAAGTAACAAAAATGTCAAACTTTGGACAATGTCATGCTAAATGGCATGGATTCTAAGTCTGAGTAGGTGGCAAGGAAACTTTTGCTTGCAGCCATTTCTGCTTATTAAGAGTCACTTTGTGTAGGGAGTGAGTAGATTTCTCTTCTGAAGGAAGGAAAAGCACATATATGTTTTTCAGCTTTTTGGTAGCTTGGGAGAGATGCTGATGACACATTAGATTTTTCATTTTAGTAATTTTGTTGAAATTGAGAAGTCAGGTTTGAAAAGGTGGTAGACCTAGTGCTTGACATGCTTTAACAGTGAATAAAGCAGAGTGATTTTACTTTGACACAGGACATTTCATTTTGTGAGTTAAGTAGCAGAGAAAAGAAATCTCATGATGCTCCCATTTGCTAGGTCTGTACTTTTTGAGTGATTAGAAAAAGAAAAACAACTGAAAAACCACTTTGAGGCAATTCCAACTTTAACTTGTGTATATTCAAGGTCATGCAAATGAAATAATATGAAAGGACTAGAATATGGTACTCACCACAGCCAAAAATCTGATTTTGACTTCCAGAAAAGCTAGTGGGTCTCATTTCTTGAGAAAAAATGTAAGTTATTGGAACATATTAAAAGTACTTATAGTATATATAACTCTGTAATAAATGGTAGTGACAACATTTTGGAGAATTTGGACATACTGTTTTTTCACACTTTATTATTAATATTTATCAATCTATGCAATTCAAAACCAAAACAATGTGTTTTCAGAAGTATCATTATGAAACCCAAGAGTAATTCATTGTCCTACTCTGAGGCCCAAATCATGAAAATCATGAGAATGGGTTTGCCATAATGTAAGAGGAATGGAGGCAAAGGAACAATGCTGATTCTTTCTCAAGTTTTATGGAAGATTTTTGACAATGTGCTCCTAGAAAAATAGCTGTTAGTGACATAACCTCCCTTCATGGAAAAGGAACCAGATAGGTTCCTTTTTGTTAAAAATCAAGATTCTTGTTTTTGTCACATATGATAATATCTAACACTGAAATGAGTTATTAAACAGGTTATTAGTTTTTAAAATATTTCATCAGCTGGCTTACATCCAAATACTGAGCATTTTTTTGTAACTTTTAAAAGCACACTGAACACCATCTAAGAAGATAAACATATCTTAAAATCACCAAGAAGCTTATTTTGTGTAATCTTAGCCAAATCAGCCACAAAGTTGTGTGCATGCCTCTCAGCTGAATTATTTGTAAGATGTTTACTCAGCAGGTAGAAAATTACCAGACCTCATGGGCAGAAGGCAAGTTTTGCAAAAGTGGCATTTTAAATGTGAATCTGAAAATACTTTTAGGTGTTTTAAGTGGGGCATCTGAAAACTGATGCACACCTGTAATTGTAAAATTCATAGTAGAAATTAATATGGCAATAATTTTCAGTGAAAAGCAGAAAAATGTAGTCTGAAAGTAACCACTACTCTAACTCCTACTCAAAGAGGAGATAATTCCAAAATTAGAGAAGGTTGCTTGGGGTCTTGTTTAGCTTAGTTTTGAAAATCTCACAGGAAGGAGATCCCAGAATTGGAAAAAAAAAAAAAAAAAAAAAAAAATTGCAGTGCTTAACCAAACCCACTGTGAAAGTTTTTCTTTCCTTGCAGCTGAGTTCTCTTTGCTGAAGCTTGTGACCTCTGCCTGCTGCTTGCCTTTTTGCTCTGTACCCCTGAGATGAATCTGCCTCTGTCTTCTCTATAATTTCCCACTAGGTCGTGGAAGGTTGCAATGAGGTTCCCCATCCAGCTCCCTGTACATCTCCTTGTGAGTCACCTGATGAAGTAATTTTTGTAAATGCAACCCATATGCAGATAGCCTCTGTCACCACAAAGGCACACTGCTGACTCATGGCAGAACAGGGACTGGAGATGATATCCTAGCACTCAGAAAGGATCACAGGATTCCAGAGGACTTGAATTTTAAGAATTGAACTGAAAAAATGATAACAATGACATGGTTTACCATCTTCCAGAATTTAGCTGGAAAAGAATAGAGTAAAGCAGAAGATAGAATTTGCCTATCTAGGGTTCTGGACTTCTCACCTGGTGACAGTGAGTATCTGCATTATTTCTCTTGGAATTAAGACTCAAGGATGTAAAAGGTGCTCCTTACACCATCAAGTCCAATCCTCTTTCATGGTAGGCAGTTGCAATGTATAATCCCAGGACTAGATTTATTAGAGTTCCCTGTAAAAACTATCTAGGGTTTGTGTTTCCAGTGCTTGCACTAGAAAGTGGTTCCACTACACTGATGGTTAGAAAACCTGTTCTAATTCTCAGACTGGATATATTCAGCTCAAGTTTATAACCATTTGTAATTGTGCCAGTATTGCCTTTTAGCTTTAATAGTTCTTTATCCTGCCCAGTAATAACAGTGCTGATGTATTTATAGTTACATCCCTTCTTAGGCTTTCGTTTCCTGGATTCAAAAAGTGAAAATTGCAGAGCAGAGCAGACCACCTTTTCTAAAATATTGTGGAATCATATTAACCCCTTTCATAACTGCATCACCTTAGTGTTTAATAATTCCCCTAGTGTCTTTCACCACCTGTACTGCTTCCAATTACCTCACTCATTAAACATGTGACCTTATCCCTTGTTCCTTTGAATTACTGAGAGTTGTAACCTCTGGATCACTGACACTGTAGCTTTATTTCACGCTCCTTTTCTCTGCCTCTTAGAAACTTCAAGTTACTGAAGCTTTTTTTTTTCTGTCTTTTTTTCTGTGAGGTGTCAGCAATAACTAGATTAAATAGATATATGTGACAGAAGAACAATAGAACAAAAGCGAGAGGATAGAAACGTATTTCTATTGTTCCCACAATGGAGATGATAGCTGGGAATCTTACTGTCAGAGTTGTCATGAATTATTTGAGCAAAATTCTCAGGAACACATCTTGTATGAGAAGTTAACTGTGGTAGAGGAGCAATTTCTTCCCCATGAAGTTATTGATACAAATTTGAAGAGCAGTTTTTAATGTTTTAAAGTCTGTGAACCATCTTGGTACCAAAACCTGAAAGGGTGGATATGCAAGTGACAGTCAAAGCATCACTCAGCATAAATTTCACAGTATGGTGTACAGTCTATCGAAAAGTTGCCTAGCGATGTTAAACATGGGTTACAGGAAACTAATGGTGTGTCTACGGCATAGTTTGATGAAGAAATGCAACCTTTAAAAGCTGTGAAGATAAGAGAAAATCAGCAAAGGACTGAGTTAATGTTCTTTACAAATTATTCATTACTAATCTTTCAAAAATATAATTTTTAAAACTGACCTGTATAAAAAACTATGAAAAAGAGTAATTTCTAGGAAAACAAAAAAGAGTTTGCCTTAAGATACAGAAAGCATCATTCTCATACTATTTACTGTTTTACTTTGCAATGCTGAACAGATATATTTTTTTCCATTCTGCATAACATTAAAGAAAAATATACACATGATCAGGGCAAAAACAGTAGCAAGTTTACCAGCACTGCTGCATAACTGAATCTTATGAATACATTTTAAAGTTACTTGTCTGTCTCTTAATTTCAATATATAATCTCTTTCTACTGGTATCAGAAATAAGCATTTTAAACAAGTTTCATTTGAAATGGTAGCAAAGTTATGTCTTAATATTAATAGATGTCTGATGAAGTACCAGTATTAAGTGTAAAGCAGAAGTTTTTTAAAATGTGCCTTGTAGTTTTTAAAAATGTAGTTTTTAAAAATGTAGTTTTTATGGGTGTTTTGTGTTTTTATGAAGTTTGGGGTTTCACAGTTTTAAAGATAGATTAGATTTGTTTCTGCTAAGGATTATCAGGTAATTTGAGGACACATGTTAATTAAGCTCATTCTACAATGTCTAGTCATGCTCGTTAGCCAGAGAAAAAAGGCTTTCTTTTTTACATGCAAATCCCATGTCCTCTGAAACCCATTTCTAAATGAACATTTTTCATTCAGACAAAAAGGTTAAGGCTAAATTAAATAATAGCAAGGATGAGGTGTATCCTTACCTGACAAAGTCATGCAGCCAATTAAAAATAGAAATAGATCCAAATAATGACATATTGGATCTAGGTATAAGTCTGCATCATGTTTTCCTGCATGTTTATCACATGTTATCCATCTGGATGCCTTTGCAGAAAAACAATGCTGATCAGTTATGAAGAACAGAGGCAACAGTTCAGTTAAAAAGGAGACTAATTTTTTTAACCAACTGAAGCACTGGACATTTAATCGTATATTTACACTTTTGAAATCCTGCACAGAATTTTACTAACAAACCTTCTCATCCTTCCATAAGAACAGTGGCTGGTGCTACATCTTTACAGAAGAAAGTCTCCTACCTCCTATCTCTCAGGCTGATGAAAGGCTAGATGCAAAAGTAACTAGCCTTTAGGATTATGTTTTTTGATGTGAAAAAAACCACATGCAATTAATATATGATAAATGATACATGGAGAATTATTATTCTGAAGCTCACACTATGCACCCCTTTAAAATAAATTGAAGGTTCCCTGAACTGTATTTTAAGTTTTTCAGCAATTAAAACTCAATACTAGTTGAAGATACTCATCACTTCTCTGCTTTTGTGATCAAGTCTTGCACCTTCTGCACCAGACAAATTGTGACACGAACATCAGTAGAGGCAGGACTAGGACTTTGCCTCTTCTGCAAAATACAACAAAAAAACCACCCAACATCATAGTCTTCTATCACAAGTCAGCTTGTTTTTCTCCAAATCTAGGCGCCAAATACAAAACGCTGGTAAGTTTTAGATTTCAGAAGTAACAACAGATGTCTTTTCCCCCACCCCACCATGTTTTCACTTTAAATTTCCTTCCTGCTATTGAATCACACCTGCTTGTAGCAAGAAAACACACTGACTGCTCAGCAGCTTACTGATGAAAACCAATGAACAGTGGATTTTCTATGGTTTCTGATACACAGGAAATGTAACCTACTAAAACTACCAGATGTACAAGCAGTGAGTTTCAATCAAGCTGATAAGATTTATAGCGTCCTTTCTCTAGATACTTGATTTAATCTCTACTGATAGCTGATACATACGTAATAGGTTCGTCTGACGCTAATTCTTGCCCTAAAGTAGTGAAAAGGTAAGCTCTGAACCTAACCCCATAACTGTCTAGGCGGTTTCTTTGCATTTTCATTGTATCACCTTAACTATGGTATCACATTATTTTCTTTCTGAATGATAATGTAACACAACCTTTCCTTACACCAAAATGCATAGTTTGAAGACCAAAAATAACATACAGAATTTTTAGCACTGTAAAAATAAAACTGTTAGTTTTGAAACATATTGTTTTTATTTCTCTTTTTTTTTTTTTTTTAGGAACGTGATTTATGACCTTTCTGCTATATATTTTAATATCCTACAGAATCTCAACACGTGTCTTCCAGCCGAATGCACTAACATCAGGCTGCACAGACAGCACGGTTTCTTTTGCTCTCCCTCTCTGTGTTCCTGTGAATTTTGAATTATCCTTTTTTCAAGATAGCACAATTTTAAGAGAATAAATGTCCTGCCCCGGGCAGCCAGTCACTTAGTTGTAGGGCACGCTTCTACCAGATCAGAGCTGTGGGCTTAGCCTACCTCTGGTTGATACAGGTCTTTTTCTCTCCAGGTAATTTCTCTGTTCATATGGTTGTAGTGTTAAATGGCAGGCAGCCTCCTTTATTAGGATTTTAAAAGAAAGCAGATTTGCTCTGTGCTTCAAAAGAATGGTTGAAGATTACAACTTTAGCACACAGTTGTAGGCTGGGAGTCCCAAACAGATAAAGGGACTTCCCAATAATTCTGGATCAGGCATCCAAGCTCCACTGAGACACACGATTTCAAAACACACCCTTTCCTCCATGTTTGTTGTTTGTCAGCACAGGGTCCTTTCCTGCTCAGTATTTCCTTTCTGAAGGAGCTTTCACAGGCCCTGAGATGAGAAAACAGCCCAAGGAGGAAGTAATGCAGAAACTGAAATGGAGATTTCATTTTTGAAATCTGCCTTTAAGTTACAGCAGTAATCTGTTACTTGTAGAATTGCTGTTGCATTAACGGGTAAAGGACTTTGGCAGAAAATAAACCCCCTTGCGTTCCAGCTTGTCCTCAGATATCAGAGGGGCTGGGGGTGGCTGGGCTTAGATTCTGGTGATGCCCATTTCAGCACTATAGGTCCCGTCGCGTTCAATGTATTGAACTATCATGGTTACAGATGCACAGCAGTGCAACGTAATTTTGGCCTAGTCACGTTCAATGAACTAGCATGGCCAGATCTCAGGAGCTGGGTCACGTTCAATGAGAACTCTCACGGCTATGTTGATGAATAGTGCAGTTTATTGAAGCAACAGAACTGCAGATCGGATCTCACCCAATAGGCGTCCTGATGGAGGGGAAAAAAGGCTCAGCCCGTCAACTGGTCCCAGAGTGGTTCATGATGGTGTCGTCCTGACTTGTCTATGATGATATCTTCCCTAACATCTCCGTTCCTAAGCCATCTTTATAGTCTTTTTTTTGCTCTTCAGGTGGACCTTGCATAACTGTAGTCGTGCATACCTTTGTTATGATTGGTGTAGAATTTCCTCACTTCACCTGTAAAGGTATAGACTAGCAAAAATTCGGAGTGCAGACTCTGTGAGGGGTAGTCGCACCTTGGAGGCAGGTAGCCTTTGGGATGGAGGTGTATTTTGGTATTATAATGACATTATAATGAGCAAAGTTCTACTTAAGGGCACAATTTTTACAGAAAATAAGAAACAGTTGGACCAGGGTAAAAACTATGCAGGTTATCAGTGTTCCTAGTACCACGAGTTCCCATGCCCTGTGCTGATGCACAGAGTTTGGCTATGGTATCTTCACACCACCCCACTCTCCAAGCCAATTTTTTTTCACGTTAGAATCTGCTGACTCTAAGATTGCAGGTTATGCGACCTAGGGAACTATGGTGGAATATGTTCCTTGCATATCAGCCGCACTACACCCTGGAAGTTTCTTCAGCACTGTGCCTCTTTTAAAAATGTGAATATAACTGTATTTTCTAAGTCACCTCCAGCAATTATCCCGCAATTGCTTGGAGTAACAGTGCATATGCCAAATACTCTGTATGATAAGCATAGTAGCAGAGCACTAATGGTGATGGAGGTGGAAAACTTTTTATTTGTGTTTATTATGATGAGTACCTTAGATGCAAACTTAATTAGAAAACAGATTACTCAGTTTGTACTCTCAGACCAGTTTTGTGTTGTTTTACATTATGTTATCCATGAAATTTTCACCGTTCCTAAGCAGTTGTAAGTAGTATTTCTCCTTCCAGTTCCAGCTTGGGGGTTGACCCTGAAAAATCTAAGTTAATTTAGATTTTAACAGATATTTATAATAAATTTCATTTTAATAAAATTCTTTCACATTGTCTTAATTTTTGTTAGTTTCTGAAACATCATTGTTGTTTTCTTCCTAAACTTCAGTCACAGTGAGGACTTCAGTACTAAATTTCCCATATGATCAACCAATTACAATCTTGTACCCTTTATAGAATATATAGCAGGAGTCCTTGGGAGAAAATACCTAGAAATGAATTTTTAGGATATTTCAGGCTCAAATGGCAACTAATATACTGATAGTTTAAGAAGTATGGAAGTATTTTTTTAAAAAACCTCTTTTATAAAGGAAGAATATTATTCACTGTCCATCAGTGTGTGCCTGGAGAAAAGGCATTGCAATCCATCACAGATTGCCGAGAACAGACAGTATATTTTAGACAGTAAAACAGCCGCACTTCTGTCTAGAGAGGGACAGATAAGAAAGGCTTTTCACGGAAGTAATTTATACAGATTGTGTTCATCTTAGCTGAGTGTTAAGGTTTGATCAAAATTAGTCCTGCAGTTGCTGCTGGACATGATACTCTACTCTGTGAGTGCTCTATGTCCTGCTGGTGGGTGATAGCCCATAAAATACAACTGGTGAGTGGGCATAAGGGAGGCAGTCCAGGGGCTCCTGAATCAACAGTGGGAGACTGCGGCTCAGGCTAGCATGCTTCCTTTTCTTCCTTAGGCATATATACTTTCAATAGCTAAACCTGAGAAATTTCAGGGTAAGAGATGTAGGCACAAGGAAGACAGGGATTAGTCTTACCATATGGAAACTGACAAAGCAATGATCATCTGTTTTGTAGGTCGTCACCACTTACTACTGACTTGTGCTAGGCCAGTTAAAATATGCTGCTTGAGGAAGGTGACCATAAACCAAATCATTTTATATTTGTGGCTCACAGCTATCTAAGTGGGCTGCAACTCAAAGAAATTATATTAATTGGTGTTCTGGAAAAAATGATGTTCTGGAGCCCTTCAGTCCCAGTCTAGTCTGCAAACACCACATGCAGAGAAAAAGAAATGAATTCCACTCCAAAGAACACCAGTCTAACTGTTTTCTATTTCATGCTACTATTATCTATATTTAAAAAAAAAAAAAAAAACAAAAAAAAAACAAAAACAAAAACAGAAAAAACCAATCAACACCATAGTATGTGAAACGCATGCATAGAATAACAAAGGAAATGGAAGTTCCTAGAATAGAGAAAAGCCTGTCACCCAAATGTCTTGCCTAATTATCCAAAAACCACGGACAAATGAGAATAGGCAATTGTTATTTCATTCTTTTGGAAAATAAATAATGCTGATCTCTTAGTGAATGGTTTGTTCTGTGACACCTAGGTAAAGAAAGGAAGTTCCCATTCCAGTGGTTACGGCAAAAATTACAGTACCTAAGATTATAACTAACAACTAGGTGTTTGCTTCTTCTGTGATGGCTTCAAGGAGCTGCAGAACCAGTGTTGATGCTAGCACCATCTTTATTAAGTGTGCAGTAAAAGAGTCTAGCACGCTTCATGATGGTGGGTTGAAGACAATATTGCTTGATAACCTTTTTTCTCAGACCTGTCTACATGTTGTTCATCACATCACTGTCAACTTTAATGTCAGGATATTTCCTAATTAACTAAAATATTCAGCAAATGATACTGAATTAAAATATACTGAACATGTGCATATAAATATTTCTCTTAATGGAGGACATAATAGTAATGAAAACATGAAAGTAAGGGAAAGAGCGTTGGAAGAATTTCTAATATATGCATGTAGCTTTTCTTGGCAAGCTTTGAGGAAATATTTTTACAAAAAGGATTGTAATGATTTTGCAATAGCTATATGCATAACCTCTTTGGGGACTTTGATCCTGGATTGCTCCGCACCAACATAAATATTATTATGGACACAAACTGTCAGAATGAAGGTCCCTACAAGAAAAGTTAGATAGAGATGCATATGTTTTTCTGCATTTCTCAACTTTCTTGACACTTTCTTGGAATTTCTATGAGCAGCAAAGGTACAGTAGCTGTTCAGCATCATATGGGAGTATACAGCAACTGATCAAAAAAGATCAGAGGATCTAAGAGTAAATACACTTTGTAGTAGCTTTATTCCTGTTTTCTTTTTCTAGAACTAAAGAGCAGCTCTTCCAATTAATGTGATTTTGTTGTTTCTTTTTTTGTTGTTGTTACAGATTTTTAATTTTTCTGTAAACAAAGAGATACTCACAAATTATATGAAGTGCAATAAACAGCAAGGTTGATCTGAGGTTAGAAAGCATTGTAAATATTACAGGTTTGTGAGTAAAAGAATGACCATTATGTAGGTCCTCTTGCCAGTGAATAAAACTGATTCCATTATATTGTCCTTTTTCCTGCACTGTGTGAGTGTGACCTTGAGTCTGCAAAATGGGACACCCACTCTTTCCTCTTTTTGCAAATGAGTAAAATGAAGACTTCCATGCCTTTCAAGAAGTATTCCAAGATCGGAACTTCCAGACTGAGGGAAAAAAGGTGTAAAATAAAATAATTTAAACAACTATAAAAAAAAAGGCTGCCTCTGGATATAGACAGAAAATAGATGAGTAGAGTTATGGATTTTGAAGCCAAAAGGACCATTAGAACCATTAGCCTAGCTTTCTGTAAGTCACAGGTAATTAATATTTAACACACTTCTGTATTTAGTCCAGTAGCTTGTATATTCATATAAAATATCAGTTATTTTCAGTTGAAAAAGTATCCTTTTACTCACTGGTTGTTCTAATGATTGTTCATCTGCTCTCTTTAAAGTATGTATCTTATTTTCTCTTTGAATTTGCTTGGATCAAGATTTAGCTTACTGACACCTGCAGCTACGTGAGACTGAAGATGCTGTTTTATCCTGTTGAAGGTAACTACATTTTCTAACATGGAATGTCTAAGGCAGAATTTAAACTACTTTTAGTGTTATATTTTTTTCCTAAATTATGAAAAAGCATAGACTGCTGATCTCTGACAAATTCCATTTGAAATATTCCACTTTTATTATTGTTTTTTATTGAAAATTCCTTTCTAAGATCTGTAAATTAGCTGTTTTTTCATTAAATGTGCAGAACTTTTAGTTGTGATATTATCTTGTCACATACGAAGTCTTAAGTACATTGTATCTACAATTACCTTTATTAACCCAATTTCCTGTCTCTTTAGAGAATTATGTTTCTTTGTCAAAAAAAATAATATTAGTTGACATTAATTACACTCTTCATCTTTAATTCTTTATTAGATGAATCCCCTACCAACTTTGTCATTTATGTTGCCTATGATAAATTTCACTTAACTGGCCCACAGGATCATCCTTTTGCCCTGTGGTACAACAAATATTGTTCAAATCTTCTGGCATTTGCACTACTTAAAAAAAAAATAATATAAGCAATTCAGTGCTGTCTTCAATATTATTAGAATGTCTAACCTCAAGTTATCTGGATTTAGTAATTTTAAAAGCTTAATCCCTATTTATGCAGTTTAGCATACTCCCTAATTACAGAAGGCCTGGAAGGTACTTCTTCAGGGAACAGCTTCAGCTTGATTAGCATTTTCAGGGAAAAGTATCTAGAATTGTCTACTCATTTTTTAACCGCCAAGTACAAACGATGACTTGACAAATCAATGAGAGCCTCTTAGAACAACACTGGAATTGCCTGCTCAATATTCTTGGCAACACGCACAGAGTATAATCCTAGTTGTTTGGAGCATGAAAAGACTTGATCTTTGTAAGCTCACCCTTTAGGACTCTGAATGCTGCGAGTGGTGACATTTATAACTCTGTGTAGCTGGCTATTGATTATTCCTGTATTTATGAGTTCACACAGGAACAGATGTTAGTTGACATTTTTTGTTTAATCTTACAGACATTCTGAAATTGCCTTTGGAGATTTGGGTGAATATGGAGAGACATATTATTATCAGAAACTGAAGCCACAGCAAAACAAACCAAGAACATTTTTTACTCTCAGAGAATCATAGAAGAATCTGGGGCAATACTCTGATCAATCTGAGCTCATCATTACAGGAGCCTGTATGAATTTTGTTCTATTGAGCACAGCCAAGGGCTTACCTAATTCAGGATCTATTTTCAGGTCTAGTTCACATCAGCCAGCGCATGAAAAAAACAACTGCAAAAAAATAAGCTCTATTTTTCACATACATATATTGCTATCTCTACACATACACACTGAGAAACAAAAATTTTTCAGTATTCTTCTAGAAAAAAATTTATACCTAGAATGTAAACTCTTATACAACCCTCAGAGTGCTTCCCATAGCCTTCCATCAGCATGAAATCTCACACAAACCACATACTTTCAGACCGTATCTGAGGGGTTTTTAAAATAATTTTTCTAAATACTGCGTTTTATATGCCACTAATTATATCTAGGCTCTTGTAGTTCCTGAATGATCCATGGTCTATTGGGAAGAACATGCATATGCACATCTGCTCGCACACACAAGTATTTGTTTATGGCTGTTAGCAAGGTTGTTGACATCCTTTAATCAAGAGATATAAATGCCTTATGCTGACTTGTGAGTTTTACACGTTGTCTAAGGTACAATCATGGCTTGAGTGGGGTTTAAGATAAGGGCTTTGATCATTTAGTTGCAGAACTGAGCTCCATTACCCTTTGGTTCTAGACTGTGTATATTTACTGATTGCAATGTCTAAACATGAAATTGCAGGAGTCTGTGCGTGTTTAACCTGTGGCTAAAGGTGTTGGGAGAAGAGGCATACAGTTTCTGAGACCAGGTTCTGAAGAGCTAAGTTTCTTCCTTAACATCAAGTTTCTTCCTTAACAACAAGGCAAAGAAAAGTTTAGGCCTCAAGAAGTACAATCTCATGTCTTGTACTGAGTTTCTGGGCGGCCACTCATGCAAGCTTTCTCATTTAAAATCTACAGCATCACTAGGCACCCTGGTACTCCAAAAGTCATCCCTATTTACTACCTGACTGCACAGTTTCAGGGCGACATGACCTTCATGTCGGCTTGATGACTGTATTGAGGTTTTTGGAAATGATTTCATCACTGTTCCTGAGCACAGAAAATGCACTTACATACACATTCTCAGCATCTTACACTTCTTGATGTTTGCATCATTCATTTGCATGTGATTTGTAGCTGCTTGAAGTTGTGAGACAGTGACAAGCAAGGCTGTGTAGAGGAACATGGGCTTCCACCACAGATCACTTAAGAGAATAAAAATAGAGGGGAAGAGCACACATGTCACATCTCCCACAATTTACTGACCAAGATCTAGATTCACTGGACTGCCTGACAGGCACATTCCATCTTGACATTAAAACAATCCCCAGGCATATCCAGTTTAGCAGACCTACAGCCTCTGAACCTGACCAATTATAGCAGAGACCTTCAACATAAGGAAGTTCTGTGTAGAAACCATATTATACTCTGGAGGGGGCATAACTTGGCTTGAAAGCCTTCTCCAACCACTTGGCCAGGATGGACAATTCTCTTTTTACCCACTGGTAAAGAGTTAAGAAGCTGCAGTATGGAAGGAGTCATCCCCCAAAGTCCATATTATGAATAACAGCCTGAAAAGTAAAAGGAGTCACAAAATACACAGGGCTGAGTCTCTTGACTATATCGTGTAGATGACAAGGTCATGTATTATCTCAAGGAAAAGAACATTTGGACATCTCCAAATACAAGTCCATATGCCCAAGTGCAAGGTCCTGCACCTGGGTCACAGTGATCCCAAACAGAAATACAGGATGAGGGTTAATGGCTTTAAACTAAAAGAGGGAAGGTTTAGATTAGATATTAGGAAGAAATTCTTTACTGTGAGGGTGGTGAGACGCTGGAACAGGTTGCCCAGAGAATTTGTGGATGCCCCATCCTTGGAAGAATTCAACACCAGGCTGGATGGAGCTTTGAGCAACCTGATCTAACCCCATGGCAGGGGGGTTAGAACAAGATGATCTTTAAGGTCCCTTCCAACCCAAACCATTCTATGATTCTATGATCTTAAGAGAAATAAAGCAACCCAAACCAAACAGTTAGGAGCTCAAATTCAAATGTTTTGAGTGAAGCATACGTCAGTTTCAGAAGCATACACTCTCTGATACAGAAAAAGGAGGTACATTAATTTGGCTTCATCCACTAAAACTTGCTGGTCCAAAACTGCTATCTTTATTTTGAAAGTCCAGTCCTGAATTTTGTGACTGCTGTATGTGCATAGTTTAAAGACAATGCTAGGATTATGGCTGGAGTTATCTTAATGTCCAAGAGAGGTGAGCTTGCAAAGCAAAACTCTCAGGTGCTCTGGATTTTTGAATCAGTTGAGGAAGGAAAATGTTCCGTCTTGCTGCTTGTATGGTTACCTGTGCTCCCAACAACTTCCTGATTCTATGTTTCTATGGTATTCCTAGGTTTTTTTTTTTTTTTTTTTTTTTAATTTATAAAAGAAAATATTCACATTCTGTCCATAAGGTCTCTTGAAATGAATATTCAGGCTGCCCCCCCATTTTCAGTATATGCCACTGTGTAAGTTCTCACATGAGCACGGTTTTCTGGTACAATGAAACTAATATCTGTATGTATTATCTATGAAAAAATAAAAGCAGAAGAAAATTTAGAAAATATTAATACTGAATATCAGTAGCTGCACTCTTAAGGAGCTTGTGGGTAAAGAAAACAAACATTTCTACCTCAGCGTATCTCTGCCTTTTTACTAAACAGAACAAATGGACTGAAAGACAATATTTTGGAGGTGTGATCCCTCTGCTTGTAATGTTAAAGACTTCATTCTGTGTCACTCTGGATTTGGTCAAGTCATAGCTGTATTGCTTAAGGGAAACTTGCTTTTTCTCATTCCACATTGTAAGATTTGTACATTCCTTAAGTTGGAAGGAAAGCTGTTCAAGGTAAAACCCATTTTCACTTGTGCCTTGAAGGAGAAAAGAAGTACATAAACTCCAGTGACTCTCTATCTGGTTGCCTTGCTCTATTTTTCCTTTGGTTAGTTGATGGGCAATTAATTCCTCAAGACCACAGATTTTTTAGAGCTAAGTGTCAAGCAACTTCAAGCAGAATTTTTACTTAAGTATTTAAACTGTTATTAAACTTGACAAGTTTGCCAGAATAAGGCCATCACCAACAGGAGAAAACCCACTAAGAGTTAACATTATTTATATCCATTATTTTTGCATGAAAGGCAAATTTTGGTTAGTATGCTGTACCTGGGAATACAGCCAACGAGCTAAGGGCTTTTTTTTCAGATCTGAACGTGGTTTGACTTCACTCACCAGGCAACACAGCAAAGGGTTTCTTGTTAATAAGAAAGTGAGACCCAAGGCCCATATCTGTTCTGACCTGTGGAGGGTTTCCAGAGTTTCTTCTTCCTCTGAGTTCTCCAGGGAAATAGCTTGTTTATAATGGTAAGAATCATTTATTGTGCTAGGTGCAAAGCTCATTTTCAGTGCAGAAGTGGAGATTCTTATGTTAAATAAAGCCTGTTCCTGGGCAAGGAACCTCAGTAAATGTTGGCATCAAGTCAGTTTTCTGGAAATAATGTTTTGGCTCCTGGCACTAGGCTGATTTTAAACTAAGTAAGATGGACAGACAAAGCTTCATCACATTTAATGCCCTTGTCTTAAATCTGGCTGGGTTATCCAAGAGATTTAAAGGCCCTGATGTGAAATTTGGACTGGAAAAATGTTAATGTCATGTGGCTAAACAGAAGCATTTTTACTTGAATTGTGTTTACTTGCATGGATGAGCAAGGAGCTTCTGGAAAAACTCAAATGGAAGAAGAAAGTTTACAGAATGTGGAAAAAGGAACTGGCCACTTGGGAGAAGTATAGGAACATTGTCAGAGTATACAGGGACGCAGGAAGGCTAAGGCCCACTTGGAATTAAACCTGGCAAGGGAGGTCAAAGACAATAAGGCGGCCTTCTTCAAATACATCAGTAGCAAAAGGAAGACTAGGGAAAATGTGGGCCCACTGCTGAATGAGGTGGGTGCCCTGGCAACAGAGGATGCGGAGAAGGCAGAGTCACTGAATGCCTTCTTTGCTTCAGTATTTACTGCTAATGCTGGCCCCCAGGAATGCCAGTCCCTGGCGGCAAGAGAAAAAGTCTGGAGAAAGGAAGACTTTCCCTTGGTTGAGGAGGATCAGGTTAGAGATCATTTAGGCAAACTTGACACCCACAAACCCATGGACCCCAAAGAGATGCACCCATGAGCACTGAAGGAGCTGGCAGATGTTATTGCAAAGCCACTTTCCATCATCTTTGAAAGGTCATGGAGAACAGGAGCGGTGCCTGAAGACGGGAGAAAAGCCAATGTGATGTCAGTCTTCAAAAAGGGCAACAAGGAGGACCCAGGAGACTACAGGCCAGTTTGTCTCACATTCATTTCTGGAAAGGTGATGGAACAACTAATTCTGGATGTCATCTCAAAGCATGTGGAGGAAAAGAAGGTTATCAGAGTGGTCAGCATGAATTCACCAAGGGGAAATCATGCTTGACCAATCTGATAGCCTTCTATTACGGAATGATCAGCTGAGTGGATGAGGGAAGAGCAGTGTACATTGTCTACCTCGATTTCAGCAAGGTTTTAGACACTCTCCCATAATATCCTCATAGGTAAGCTTAGAACATGTTGGTTAAATGAGTGGACAGTGGGGTGTATTGAGAACTGGCTGAATGGCAGAGCTCAGAGGGTTGTGATCAGAGACACAGAGTCTGGTTGTAGGCCTGTAAGTAGTGGTGTTCCCCAAGGTTCAGTACTGGGTCCAGTTTTGTTCAACATATTCATCAGCAACCTGGATGAGGGAAAGAGTGTACCCTCAACAAGTTTGTGGGTGACACAAAACTGGCAGGAGTGGCTGACACACCAGAAGGCTGTGCCACCATTCAGTGAGACATGGACAATCTAGAGAGTTGGGTGGAGAGGAACCTTATGAAATTTAACAAGGGCAAGTGTCGGGTGTTGCACCTGGGGAGGAATAACCCCATACACCCCAGTACAGGTTAGGGGTTGACCTGCTAGAAAGTGGCTCTGCAGAGAGGGACCTGGGAGTCTTGGTGGACAACAAGTTGACCATGAGCCAATAATGTGTCCTTGTGGCCAAGAAGGCCAATGGTATCCTGGGGTGCATTAAAAAGGGCATGGTCAGCAGACCGAGGGTTATCCTCCCCCTCTCCTTTGCCCTGATGATGCCACATCTGGAGTACTGTGTCCAGTTCTGGGCTTCCCAGTTCAAGAAAGACAGGGAACTACTGGAGGGAATACAGCGGAGGGCTATGAAGATGATCAAGGGACTGGAGCATCTCTCTGATGAGGAAAGGCTGAGAGACCTGGGTCTGTTTAGCCTGGAGAAGAGAAGACTGAGAGGGGATCTCATCAATGCTTATAAATATCTAAAGGGCAGGGGCAAGAGGATGAAGCCAGACTCTTTTCAGTGGTGCCCAGCAACAGGACAAAGAGCAATGGGCACAAACTGGAACACAGGAAATTCCACCTCAACATGTGGAAAAACTTCTTTACTTTGTGGGTGGCAGAGCACTGAAACAGGCTGCCAGAGAGGTGGTGGAGTCTCCATCTCTGGAGACATTCAAAACCTGCCTGGCTGTGTTCCTGTGCAACCTGCTCTAGGTGACCCTGCTTTGGTAGGGAGGTTGGACTAGATGATCTCCAGAGGTGCCTTACAACACTTACCATTCTATGACCATGTAAATTAGAAAAAGAAAAGGAAGAAAAGGGGACACTAGCTGAGACTTTCATTTTAGTTAGATGGAGAAAGCCCATCTATCCACCTATATTTCAGGAAATGCTTACAGACCACTTCAAAGAAGGAAGCACAATAAAGGAATCTTCCTGAGAGCTTGATACAAAGCTTTCAGAGATGTGGGATGGTTCACAAGGATCATCTGTGAAGTGTGTAGTCATATTCTTCATCACAATCTTATGAAAGTATCCTTAGGAATAACAAGTCAAATTCAGGTCTTGCTTGTGCTTCATGGAGTTTCATCATCTCCTATCTGAGATGGAGACTGATCTGAGAACCAGTGATATTTGTGTGCTCCCCCACCACCTCAAAGATAAATATCTAACACCCTTTGGTCTCAGACTTTATTCTCTCTTACATAGACTACTGGTTTCAACGGAGCTGAAGTTTTCCTTTTATTTCTGCACAATAGCTTATATGCCAACATAGTAGACTGTTAAGATAATATTTTCCTTCATCTTGTGGCTCAAACCAACCATGAAATTAATTGCTATCCAATCACTCTGTTTCTAGGTATTTGGTACAGCTTATTACAAAAGAAATTCCTTAAATATTAATACTGATTTAATTAATCACACTTAAAGTAACAAATCTATATCTCTACCTTCAGTCCTATGAAAGACAAAACTATTGTGCAAAAGAGTGTTAGATTTCTGTAGGATAGTGAAAACTGGTCTGAGTCAGAACTGTGCAGTTTTTAAATGCAATACTAAGTCATTGAAAAATATGATATTAGACCCATAGTAGAATCTGAGGGGGTGTGTGGGTGTGTTTTGTCTTTCTTTTTTAATTTCTTCTGGTTTTTATTTGTCAAATAATAAGATTAACATTAATTGCTGTAAAGAGGCTGGCATTAATTAATATAGCTGTGCTGAAGACATTGGACTTTGGCTGATGTGCATCAGGTAAGGATGTGACTTAAGGCTCAGAAACTTTCCACTCATGTTGAAATCAAGGATCCTTTATTCCTGTCATATGCTTTTGTGCAATTCATCATGCTACATCCAGCAGGATATTTCCTTTCAATAGCTGTCAGCGCTTTCTAAAAGCTTGCCAGTTATTCTCTTAGAAGTTGCAGGGGAGAGGAAACAAAAAAGCAGATTTATAGGCTGCAGCTTATTTTTGTCCCCAAAGTTCATATATTTACCCTACACTTAACAAGTGCCCACCAGAGCACTTTCAGTTTGCTAACATATGTTGGAAAAGTCAGAATTATGGATAAAAGATCCCATTTTATATTTCACAGAACAATCATGTAATGCATCCCATTTATCTTCTAGGAAGGCTGACTGAACATGGCAAATTTGGTGTTAGAAAAGGGGTAACTTTGAAGATTTAGGTTCCTATTTCTTTGGGACACAATATACTCTTGAGTGTTTATGCTCATGTGCCCTGTCTGTACTATAGAGTAGCCCCAGGCAGGGAGAAATTCTGCCTGAGTAGGGATGGGGAACAGAACAACCTAAAATGGACTTTACCTGCTACCTAGTCTGAAAAAAACTGTGCTTGTTCAACTGTGTGGTGGCTACTAATTAGTACATTTGCCATAGTGTACTAAAACAGCTTGGCTTCTGGACTTGAAAGCACCACACTTTGTAGAAACTTCATCTAATAAAAGATAAAGATCTCAATGCTTCATTGTGCATCTGTCTGATAAGATGAATATTTAGCTGATACAATTTGACCAATGAAGCTCATGGAAAGCCATTTTTGCAGGCACGTGATAAAGACATTAGGCATTCTTGCTTCATTACTCACAAATAAGTTAGCAGCCACATTAAAATTCAGATAGTTTTCTTGAGATAGAAAATTCCAGAAAGGCATTTATAATATGAAATTCTTTATGAGATATTCATGAAGTATTTTTATGAGATTTTTTAAATGTTCTTGCTCCATCTTCTCATCTGCCTCGTGTTTAATTAGGATCAAAATGCTAAAAGTTGCTGTAAGTGGCTCTGACCCAGGCCCCTGAAGTTTGCCAATCGCTCTGGAGTCCTACATCATAGGTCCACACAGTGTCTTTGTGCAGGTAGGACAATGTATAGTTGTATAGTCAAATATTGTCATTTTTAAGGGTGCCACAGCTATCTTCTGCTGTGCAACCCTGTTGCAGGAGCTCCTCCCCACTGTTGGTACAGGGACGTGGTGGTTAGCTCGGTGGGAAGCTTGTGAGCTGCTCGTCACGTAAGCAAACAACCCCCAGCCACATACCCCAGACACCTGATCCCTAGAGACCATCTCAGCAAATGAGCCCACCTCAGAGACCTTTTGAACAATAAAAGCTGTATGTGTCCATGACCAATAGATGACCACAGCTCAGATTTGATGTGGGCTATAAAATGGGGCTCCCGCTGGAGACCCCCTTGGAGTGATTCTCCTCGGAGCGGTGAGTCTGTCATAGGAAGTCCTCCCTTTGGATTGTGACGCCACCCGAAGTACCTTCCCTGGGACTGAGTGTCCTCATGTTATAGGTGGGTGGTTTGAGCGTTTTGAGTCACCATTTTAAGCTTAGATTTAGTACACACTGTGTAATATTAGTTCCCAACCGACATCCCGAGCCTGTGAAAAAGTTATGTCTGCCCAAGTGTTTGTAGTATAACATCCCTGTTCAGTTTGGCCCTTTGATCTTCTCATGGCACCACTAAACCTGATTCATGGAAGATATTTTGTTGGTGTTACACTTCTGTTGGTGTTACACACCTGTTGGTGTTACACACCTCTCCTGGCATCCGTGGTGGGCACAGCTATTCATCGTCCATGGTCAAAAGGCCATACTCTCACTCGAGTTTGCCAGGACTCACCTGCAGGATCACAAGCAATGTGCTGCTTCAATTCTAAAAGAGTAAATTAATACAATTAAATCAAATTCTAAGCAAAATTGTTCTAATTCTCAAGTTAAGTTGCACCTTACTACATCTGTTTCTGACATAAAAACATTTTAAAGGCTAGAAAGCTTGTCTATTGTTGCAACTCTACCACTGATTCGACAGCAGGTTTTAGCCCTCACAACATAACTTCAATACATCAGTATTTAATTTAAATATAAATAGTCAAATGAAAACTAGCAATCAGGTGATTTCATAGTGATGAAAAAGATAATGAGAATTAACACTTTGCTACTACGAGAAGAGCAATGCGGTGACATATATCAGGTATCTGGGGATATGGCTAGGCATTTACATTAATTTTGCCTTAATCTTCTGTTTTAATTTAGACAACCTGAGCTATGAACGTGACTTTGGAAACTAAATGCTTCTGCCACCTAACCTTTCATGTCGAATTCCTGTGCTAATTATGGTTACATTCTATATTTCTATCAGTAAGCACTGGAAAATGAAGTGCAAGCACAGATTAGAAGTGCCTCTGGTCAAAACACCAAGATAATTTCTCAAACAACTCCCTGGTAGTAGTACAGTTTTTAGTTGGTGCACCTTCCTTCTGCTTCTCTGACCTCTCTTCCATCTCTGTGCGGTGCTTCCATGAGCATTCGTGCGGTTATGGGGTGAACTGGACTAAGGAGCTGATCCAGATGCAAAGTAACCACTTTTAGCTTGAACAGTACTGTTATTAAATACTGAACCACACTCAATAGTTCTTCCATGTAAGTCACAAGTTACAAGGATGTGATCAAAACATGTTATGTTATAGATGAAGTCCAGCAGGAGAGGAACACATGCACATCCTTTGCCTGCCCAAATATCCACCATTTTGTCCTGTTTAACTGCATCTGAAAGCCCAATGAAAGTTCATGCTGACAAAGCTCACACAACAGGAGTAACATTCTGACTCAGAGAGGCAGATATTCCCTTTACTTTTTCCTCTGGATTTGATTTTTGATAACTTAAGCTTCTGAATGAAGGGGGAGTCCCAACTCTTACCAGGGGCCTGGCTCATTTCCAGTTGAGCATATTACATGGGGTAGGAAATTTAAGGGCTAAGCCTCAATAACAGTTCAGTGTTAATGGTTTGGACTTTAGTGTCTTAATGAAAAGATTTGGCTTGAAAAACAGCTCTGGAAACAATAAGCAGTATTTTTTCCTTCTGAGAATATCGCATCGTATTTACTGGGGCCCAGCACTTAAATTCTCAGGCATTTGGAGCATCTGTCTTTAATTGGCTGTTTGAAGACTTAATCCAAGGACATAAGGACTTGTGGTTCCAGGGGCATAATGACTTAAGTGCTTGTGGTGACAAAGAGCACAACCTGCCTTTCATTAAAGTCTTTGTAATGAGGATGGGCAAGTTGGAGAACTTAAGCAGAGAGTTTCTAGTTCACAAGTCACTCACTCTGTGAGGCTGTCCTTGTGGGTCCTTGTTAGGTGGGCTCACAAAGAGCGCAACACAAAAGTGGGTGTCCTCAACCACCCTGCAAGCCTTTGGGGCGTCAATCAGTCACATTCCCACTGCATCAGGAACAGCTGTTTTCTCACAGCATGTCTCCTATATCTAAATATAACACTTGGGAAAGTTCTGTCAATACCCATCTGCCCTGGTTTGTGGCAGAACAGAACCAACTTTCTGTTCAGTAATTTTACTTCTTAGCTAGGCCTCTTCTCTCTGAAATTAACAGCATCTTGTACAGAAAACTGTTCTCAGAGTGATAAGACCAATGTTTATAGTTAATGCCAAGGAATGGTATGCAGAGAGGTTCTTTCTTATTGCTATAGCAACCAAGGTCAGCTAATTTCGCTATTTGCCCCATTGGTCAGAAGCAGAAAAGCGTAGAGGGGTCCCACCTGCAGGGAAGAGCGGACAGGACAGGTGACCCAAAACTGACCAACAGGGTATTCCATCCCTTTTGCATCACGCTCAGTATAAAAGCTGAGGCATCAAAGGGTCAGCCTCTTCCTTCAGCGTCCAACATCCGAGGAGGACCCTGTCTGTTCATCTGCCTTTGATCCCGATCCATGCGTTCCTGAGTCGAGATCGGGAATCCAGTTCCCACCCATCGCTGAGTCCAGTCTGGGACTTCCACAGTGCCTGCTGGTGACATCATCCTAGGAGCTTGATACAGTTTTGTATATATTATATCTATTTCATTATTTCATTTTTATTTTATTATTAGTATTTCATTAAAGTGGTTTAGTTCCTTCTAAGCTTGTAAATCTCTTTATTTCTCCTCCTCCACTCCTTGGAGCGAGAAGTTGGGGAAAGCATCTGTCCCGTTATTGGCCAATTTGTCCAAAACCACAACACCATCCCAAAGCAGGGTTTCTGGAGGATGGAAGGCACTCCTACCTTACTATGTCTCTTTAAACAAGGGGCCCTGAACTTGTCTCATGTCATTATTTGGAGCAGAACTAGAGAAGTGGGAAAAGCTAGTGAAGATACCTTGTCTAAGATGCTGCACCCTCAGCAAGCTCATGTTGGTTGGAAGCTAGAAAGAGGGCACCAGGGGCCAGCTGCCCCTAGCCTCATAAAACTTCACTGATTTCTTGTAGGCAAAATTTAGCATTATTATTATTTTTCTGACATCAATGTCATGAAAGCTTCAAATATTACCACACGTAATTAGTAGCAAACTTAGACACTAAGATTACCATTCAGCTTCCTGAAGTGTTACCCAAGGGAATAAGAAAAGTAGACAATACCAACAGAGTAAAACCAGATTATGAAAACGACCTACAAAAAGGACCACTTCTTTTCAGGACAACTCAACTACTTTTGTAGGATGAGGTTATTATGCATACCTAAAGCACAAAAAAGATTTTTTTTTTTTCTAAAGGATGCATCTTTTTTTTTTTTCCCTAATCTGCTACTGGCATCTCTACAGTGTATATTTATTTCATTTATATATAACGCTAAGTTTTCAAATATTTTTTAAGCTTATTGTGAAAATGTTCTTTTAAATTGCTTTATTCATCCAACATCTCAGTTTAAAACATCCAAAAGGCTTCAAAATAACCATTTTTCATTTTTATGGAACTTTCCCATGCAATTATCTGTTTCGACAATAAATGAGGTCTTTCCTCCTTGGCATATTTGTGTCTCAGCCAGGTCTTACTGCTCCTGTTCTGCAAAGTAAGGACGTTTGGAATGAAGAATAAAAATCCCTTTCCCCATCCTCCCCACAAAGAAAGAGCCAAATAATGATGGGACACGGCTCATCTGCTACATCCAAAAGAGAAATTACATGACTAGAGAACTGAAAAATTAGGAAGAGCACAACAGAGAGTAGTCAGATTTTCAAATAAAGCAAGTAACCTAACATTAGTGTTCCTTATATACCACCATAGTATCCATGCAGCCCTGGTCAACCAGAAATTCCCTTTTAGGGATCCACCAAATCCCAGGAGGTCACTGTCCAATTACACAGCTCTCTCCCATGCCTTTTCCCTCACAGGCTCCTGCCAGCCAGGAGCTGCTGTGCTTTAGATCCACCCAGATGGCTCCTATGGGACTAGAGCCAAGTTAATCATTAATTCAGAGGAGCCCTAGGTTGCTGTAATTTCCACTAAGGCAAATGTAGAGGGTTAGGATCAGGGAACTTGGAGCTGCCTTACAGTCACTTATTTAGCTGTGCCCAGTACACAAGTTCAGGCAAGTGCTGAAGTACGTAGGGTAATTTTCTGAGCAGAAATCGAACACCTCCCTTTTCACTCTAAGTTCTATTTATTATAGTTTGCTCTCTAGTATCAATGTCACACTTTCTAAGCTCGCTGTTCCATCTGTCTTAGGATAGCAAACTACCAACCAGAGGGGAAGGGGAAAGCAAATCTCTTAAAAGACAGAGATCAGATTCTAAGACCTTCTCCCTCATGATGCAGTCATAAGCAACCACTGGGCATGTGTGCAATACAAATAAGAAAAAAACGCTTCCAAAGGAGAACAGATTTTGTTTGTAAACTGTAATAGGCCTACATATTATGATGACCAAGAAACTCTCGTTATCCTAACCAGCTGAAATAAGTCATGGAATAATGTTAAAATAGAATTGAGGTGCAATTAGTCAATTACCTTTAAACATAATTGGCTTAATTGAAAAAATAAACAGCTACACCATCTGTAGTCACTCTCAGATCGTAGGAAGTTAGCATGATGCTTTCATTGGCAGGGAACATTTAAAATTAACTTACCCATCCTTACTGTGTTTCTTAAAAATATTCTATATATATACACCATGTTTCTATAGTATAGAAAAATGCTATATATTTGTGTCAATGCTTACTAATTATTAACTTTGATGTATTTTGACTTACATACTGCATATATAGGATACATGCAAGAGTGCAACATATAAACAATATGATCAGAAAATGGATAATACATTAAACTTGAGGTTTCTTTAGGATTCATGTGGTTTCTGTATTGCTGAAACATTTATCAGTGTGGGTTTTCTTAGCTCCCATGCACTGGAAGGTTGGCCTACGTGACTGGGAACAAAAAGTATAGAAACGCACTCTCAGACCACAGCAGCACAATGTGGAGATTAAGATAAATGTTGAAAGCTTTCCCTTTTCAAATATCTTTTCTTTTTTAATTACCATTATACTTTTTATAAAGCTAAAAGGGAATCAGAATTACTGGAAACAGTTATTTGAATGAACTTCAGCTATGAATGAACGGCACAAAGACTTTTTCTTTCCTCCTGTGTAGATTACAAAATGAGGGTGAAACTACAGCATTTAAACCAAGTTAAAATGATGCTGCTAATTTTAATCTTGGTAGATGAGATAATGATCCCAGTATAAGAAGACTGCAGCATGGTTCTAAACCCAGATTGGGCATAGGAACGTGTACCTGTGGTCCCCAGAGGCTGTGTCATGCTGAAATCACACAATCTCTGCAGTATAAAAGCTAAATCCAGCTCATTCTTGCCCCAGTTGTACCCCGATTTTGATGTGTAGACATACCCTGAATACAGATAGGTGCTCTGTAGGAATGAGTGGAAAGCATTGCCACACTAGTTTCCCCAAGGACCTGGGTACCTTGCTGAACAGTCAAGTGGAAGAGCAGCTGAGGGGGTACATGATGCCAGGACTATGGGAATAAGCCAGGGAGCCTGAGCTACCACCACCCGTGTTATAAGAGTGTAAGAGAACTGAGACCAGGCCATGGGAACGGGGAAACACAGAGTGCCCCAAGTGAGGCTCCCTTAGGTCACATAAGAATGAAGTTGTGCTTGTTTTGATAGCAATCTTGAAAAAAAAGAGAGTCATTTGTCTTCATAACTATGTTTGTATAAAGGCTTCTTTTACACTGTGACTTACACTTGCACAGACTCCAGAAAAGATAGGCATGGTAGAAATAACCAAATATTTTCAAGCCTTCCACTGGGTTTATGGGGCCGCTGTATACCTTAACAGTCATAGGAACAAGAAATAGTAAACACCTCAAGCATTTCAAATAAGATAACCTTACCACTGCATGAAAAAACATGTAAACTCGTCTAGTGACTTTGCCATCTGAAAAAAGTCAGCTGATTGTCAAGAGAGTGATGACTCAGATGTCTCACTAATACTGCTAGATGACCTGGCAAGGTTTACTGAAATTCCAATTACCAGAAGTCATTCAAGCACTCTCTAGTAATAATTATATGCTCTGCTACCTAGTAGATGGTACTGAGCAGCAGGAAATTGGAGGAAACAGATAACCCTACATTAGATTTTAATTACCTAAACTTTGGTAAACAATCCAAGGAAAAAATGACTATTTCCAGATGAATACCCCTGAACTTCATGAATAAAGATAAATATTAAGCATTTTCATTGATACAAAGTAAATGAAAGCACAGCTGAAAAATAATCAACTATTTGATGTCTTAATAACCCTGTGAGTTCAGATATTTCTCATCACCACGGTTTGAGCAGGTATAGGATTTTGCTTCCTCCTCGGTCATTATGGCCTCATTCCAATATTTTAATGTTTAAATGAGTCTTTATCTTTCTGTCCAAGACACCCAGCTAGTTAATGTTTGAATAGTAATTCTAATAAATATGTTGAACAAAGTAGATGATGATCATCCTCATTTAAAATCATTCGATAAATGCTTTATCACCATTATGTAATAACGTAGCTTTAGAGTGTGTTTTGGCAAAGCTTGCGCTTCCAATCCATTGTTACTGTGGTCTCAAAGCAAGAGTCCCATTAAGAAAATTACTTAAATGTTTTATCTGGCAGTTAATATATGCAATCTAAGACTGGTCATCATTGACTCATTACAGTAAAAAATATGATAGCATAAATCTGATGAAAGAGTGAGATTTATGGGGCCAGTACATGCAGATGGATAAAAGAGCACAGGATGAGTCTAAATTCATTAGTTGCTCGGTATCTGTGGGAAGAAGGAAGATCCTGAGTGGGAAGTGCTGGAACTAGGCAGCAACTAGCACCAACAGACTTTTGGAGAGTCACAGAGCTTTTCAGAATGGTATATCAGCTTTTTAGCAGTGATCTCATGGCTGCACAGTCATGGGGATAGTAGACAAAAGGTAGATAACCTCACCAGGGAAGGTGGCCAGCCTAAGGTTGAGTGTCCTGGCACATCTTGTGCATCCCTGTACCTCGTTCACACTGACTAATGAGAACAGTCTCTGACCTGTTGACCTTAGCAAGACTATTAAGCAAAATGGATAACCGGAGGCCAGAGCTTGAACCCTTGCCTCAGCTCTGTTCAGTTTGCAGACTACTGCATCTTGCCTAATTAGCTCACAAGTGCAGCTGTGTTGACACAAGTTGGGTTTCAGCATACTCATCAGGAATTCACATCGTCAGCTCTGGATGGAGCCTGAGTTTTCACAGTGTTACCTAAAGAGGCTATATGAAAGATATAAGATATATCTGATAGAAAAATATAAGAATATCTTTAAGATGTTAAAAAAAATGGGGACTTGTATTCTGTGCTGTTCATGACTTCTGCCAAATAGCTGATACCGGAACTTCTCAAATATGCCATTTCTTTCATCATATTTTCCCAGTTTAGCAGAACTAAACCACAACTAGCTAAGTATAGAATTTTAAAATTGGCTACCTAACTTCTCAAGTCCAAGAACTGGGAGTACTTATTAAGTGCCTGTGCTGTCCCATGGTGCAGTGAGGCTTTTGAAGGCAGTCAGCGCATCAGCTTCCCAGGAGCAGTTGGGCCACCAACTCTGGTGATGGCTCTCCCTGAAGCTCAGCTATTTGAAGCTGGTCGAGCTGCTTCTGGCTTCAACCTTGGCAGGTTAAATAGACAACTCATGCCTCTCTGTTCCTCTGCTCTTGTTGCACTGAGAGGAGGTGTTGCCCTTTTTTCCATCTGTTTCTATGTGGAAAGGAAGCCTTTTGCTTTCTTTATCACAGGGGGGCTCTGCCATTCTTCCCCATTACAGACATAGGTACAGTGGAAGGAAGCTGTTTCAGCTCCAGGCAATAAATTAGAAGATTTTTTGGGCTTTTTTATATCAGCACATCCTCGGTGGACCTCCTATTAGGTAGCAGTGGTGCTAGAAAGTCTTATTATCAATTTTTGACAGAAAAGAGAAAGTTGGGAGACAGGGACACGTGCTGATACAATGGCAGGGGCTGCGTTATTGTTTTCCACCAGGCTCTCAGATTACTTGGCATAGCTGGGACTTGCAATATATATTTACACCCAGCCTTATTATAAGCAGCTTAAACTCATGCATGTAGTTGGTTGTTAAACATCAAAATTAAAGGCTTACATTATGAAACTAGGTATAATAGCAACAATAAGCTGTTGAGTACTACCTGGTCAATAAAAATCAGGGAAATTATATAAATTTTGAACAAATACTTTATTTAATTCCAGCTGATCCAGTGTTGTGCATGAACTGTGCATGAACTGATCACTGATTTTCTAGTAGGGTTAGGTTTTGTGAGGATTTCTCAATATCCCAGCATATTTGAGACCTTCATAAGCTATCTTCACCATCTTTCATATTTTTCTGCCCCCAAATAATCTTGGTGTGAGTTTATCAAACATCTCTTTGCTATACTTTAGAAAGCACCACCCAGATGCAAACACAAAGCAAAATCCCAGCTAGGCCTGGCAGCTGTTTCTCAGAGAGACAGCAAAGGCTATGATTACACTGTCCAAATACTCTTAATAATTTTTTGCTGTGTCTAATTCTCAATAGCAATTTGGGAAATCACAATCTGCTTTCCCTTCAGTATTGGAAAGGCAGGTTTTGGGTTTTACCTTGTTAAACTGATTGGCGTGCTGTGATGGGACTCTGTGCAGGCAGAGCTGCCTGCTTCATTCTCCCTAAGGGAATACACCCAAACCTCCCAAGACTTTTGAATCATTAAAATAGAGATTTTTTTCAGAACTCACTCTACAATAACTAACTCCTTAAACAGAAAAGATCAGGTTAAAGAGATGAAAATTAATGGATTTATTGCAGGGGTAGCTTCCTTCCTTCAGAGCAACTGATAGTTCAGAAAAAAAACAGTACAGCTCCCTGTGAATCCCTTGAGATTTCTGCTTTCCAACTCGTCTGGCATTTGGCTGTGCAACTGCTCAGTGTCTTGCTGGGATCTCTCCCAACCTTTGACTGAAGGGCTGAGCCATGGCTCAGGGGACCTCTTGCTCTCTGCCTGCCCTACCCAGCAGGCAGAGAAAACACTGAGAGCAAATGTGATCTCTTCCCCACCACACATACAAACCATTGGCTTTGTCTCACTTTGTATTTGTCAGCGGTTCCAGAAAGTGCATCAAGATCAAACAAATCTTTCCCAGGTTTGTGCCCAATCTGCAAATCATATAATTGCATCTGAAACCAAACAAGCACTAAAACCCTTGGAGGGTTTCCTTTCTTGGTTAAGCCTCTCTTAGCTGTGGGGCTGAGTGTTTCTTATTTAGCAAATATTGACCTCCTATATGCAAAGATATGAAAATTTTTTATGCCAGTGCCCGAGGAACAAAGCCTAGTTTTACATTTGAATATATTGTGACTGTTTTAGCAAGTACTGTGGTAGATAAACCACTGTACAGTAGTGCTTCTGGGCATCATTTTATCTTGCGTTTTGTGTTAGAGCATGAACAACTTCTTGTACTGGTTTTGTCAATTCTGAGTTTGAACAGTACACAACTTTCTCCCCCAGGTCTCTGTTCTTTCTCATTTTATATTCTCTCTCATGTCCAAACCGCAGAACCACTATCTGTCCCTATAAACATCAGACCAGATGAAACAAATTCCCTTGCTTGCCAGATTTAATTACTTTGTCAAAGGCAAATTCTTGATCTTTCTGAATGTTCTGTCTCAACTCCTGGAATAATACGTTCCCTTGGTTGGAAACTCTCCTCAATTTTTACATTCTTCTACACTCTCTCAATAGGCATACATCTAAAATGCTTGTTTGGGTTTGGGGTTTTTTTTTGCCCAGAATAAAAAGGAAATGCAACACTTGATTCATAAAGTTTTGTCAAAGTTCCATATCCACATAAATGCTCAAAGGCCTATAAATTATGCCAATTTATAAGGGGAGTTTTAGACTGATGATTGGAATCAAAGCTATCAGATTGCTGGGATATAGGAAAATTGGCTTGGGAAAACTTTATTTTAACATCTTAGTCAGCTATTATGTAACAGTCCCTGTGTTCCCTAAAGATGAATCAAGTTATAAAGAGACTTTTTGGCAGACAGAAGTTATGGTCAAGTTTTAACTCCCTTAATTTATGATTGTCCCTTGGTTAAAGATTTCTGGGTACAAGGTCCAGAATTCATTACAGAAGTTATAAATGCTGACCTTGATCTGCCCTTGCCTCTGGTGGTTCTCACATCTGCCTTCCTGCCCAGGGGCATGGATGCTAATGTTGAAATTGTATTAAATTATGCTTCCACAAAAGTCTGGCTAATTGGCCAGGTTTTTCTAAGATCAATAGCAAGCACACTGGGCTGAACTCTGAGTGCTTGGCCTATAAATGATAAAAAAATCAAAAGAATAGACAAATTATTAAGATGTGATCCCAGAATACCAGGACATTTTTAGCAATTGCTAGTTTTTCCAGTCCAAAACTTGAAGCTACAAGCTTCATGTCTCTCCTACTCTGTCCTGTGCCACCATATTGGTGTATCTGAGATTATCTCCTATTTTGCTCAAAGGTAGTTTTATTTGTTTGTCTGGCTTTTCCTGATGTCTTTTTCAACTCACAGAGGCCTCAAAATGAATCAAGGCAAACTGGAGAGAAAATGTATCAATTTAGAATGTCTGCCTGTACTTTCTCTCCTTTGTTTCACACTGCACACTTTCGTGCTGCTTTCTTTCTATCTGAAAAACGTGATTCTGCAAATAAAAAAAATTAATAATTTTGCGTTGTGTTTATTTTTTGCTTTGTGCTTACAATGTAAATGTCAGCTCTGGTGTGGTCTTTCAGCCCTCCACCTCAGACATCCTTATGGCAAGAAAGACAGTAACATTCCACCCAGAAAAATCAAACCTGTAATTGTATCTTTGTTTGATGGGAACATCTAGAATACGATTCATCTCAACTAGCATGAAATGTCTAAAGATGCCTAAACCTATGCAATTGGTTTACGCTCCCTCCCTCCTCAACAGAGGAAAACATTCACTTCCAAGCAGTGATTCATCCTATCTATTTTAGGCACTTACTTTAGCGAGACTCTGCAGTTGCTTATTTTTCTTGGTTAAGAGAGATTTCTTAGTTCATAACAAGGCCATCAGGAGTTACATTTTTAATTGGCATGAAGTAGGCTACATAAAGTAAGATAAACTTGTATGAAATTCTGGCAAATTATTAAATGTATTTCTTTGGATAAGACTGGAATGAATGATTACTTGATCTGGTAAGAACAGGACACACAAAAATCTTCCAGTGTTGAGACTGTCTTCTGGTTTCTAATTCCACACTTGATACTTGATGTGTTCCTTTATATGAAATCTGAAACATTTCCTACACTTCATCATAATTGTGTCATAGGAAATGATAATTCCTATGACAAGCAAACGAGCCTTTAAAAATTCTTTCGTGATTTGAATTTATCTTTCTCTTTACACTAGAAGTGTTTTGAATTGCAAAGCAGACACTGAAAATACTTATTGATTCACCTTTAAGGAGAACCTGGGATGTCCTTTAAGGAGAAGCATCTTTCTCACCTTCTGTTCTGCAATATGAGAAGCCACATAAACAAGAATATAAGTGAAACTCCCTGGATAGAAAAAATAAAAACAACCTAATATATCACATCTGTTTTATTAGTTATTAGCATTAGGGGGGCACAGGACTGCCTATTCAGCTGCTCCTGAGGGCTGCCTGCCCAGCAGAGCGCAGAAGCTGGTGGAAAGGGGTTTGGTTCTGGGAAGAACTGACCCCACCTTGATCCTGCCTGAGCTGCAGGAACAGGTATGCCTGCAAGCTCATGAGAGGAGGGGGAAAAAAAACCACAAAACAAACCACAATGCATTCCAAATCCCACCTTTTCCTCGTGACTCAGACAGAACTGTGCAGTTTCAGGCCATCAAGGAAGCCAGGGAAAGGTACTGGGTTAGCATCAAGGGAAAAGGAACAGACAGCAGGCAGAGAAGATTTGTTTTGAAACTTTTGATATAAAGCTTTTCAGCAGGAAGACTCAGCTTTCTCCATTTAAAAAGTGACCTTTTTCTAGTATAAATGTACTAGAAAAGTCTGCCAAGAGGCTGAAAGCAATTGGTGGTTTCAATGTTCTCAGTTAAAGGGAAAATTGTAGGCAAATAAATTAGAGACTCACCACAAAGAGCAAAGCTTTCCCTAAAATCCTCAGCTATAGTCACATTAACTCAATTTATTTGCGGTAAGAAGATGCCTGATCCTTATATAATAACTACTTTATCAATGGCAGCTGAAGATATTTTCAAGATATCAGTTGGACTGATCAGAGCATTTGTGTCTTATCCGGGAAGAAACCCACTGAATGTTCCTGAATATTGTCACGATAAGAATAAAAAACGCAATAGCCTGTTATTAATTTAAAAGATCCTTCATAATGTCACAGTGAAATACTTAATGCACATTTTCCAGTCCTGAAATACTTACCAAGGAGTCTTCTTCCTTGTTCTATATGTTATTTTATAAAAACTTGTGGAAAAGATAGTGAAGTCTCCTTAAATTACGTGTTACTTTGATCTGAGATAACCCTAAAGCTGGTGTGCGTGTAGCAACTCAAGTTTGCATGCATAAAAATAAACTCTCTTTGATGCATTCAAGACAGCAGTAATTTTTACTTCAGGTTATTTGCATGGACTTTCTGCTTTGGTATTAAGCCCGTGCTGAACTAGATTTTAGTTTGCTTTAGTTGCTTTATTCTTCTAATTTTATTTCCTCTTTTGTAATGTAGAAGAGATCTGGGAAGGTAAGGTAGAAGGAAAGGAAATGTCATCCTTTTTTGCAGTGTTTTGCAAACGAATAGTATGTAGAAACTGTGTCTGCCCATATTACATGAGGGTTGGAAGACACCTTGGAAAAGGTTGCCTGTGCCAAAAAAAATCCCAGGTGAAGTTTTTAGTTGAAAACTGCTGGAACAAAATATCCTGACACTCCAAATTACCGACATAGAAAAACAAACAAATGAACAATGGCATTTTAGTTTGATTTAGGAAGAGGAGTTCATACTGAAGAATAAAGTCACTGACTTTCCTACTTATTCTCTGTGGCCAATTATAAAATCAAAGAAAAAAGAGGAAAAATGAACTAAGAAGGTCACCTATTTTACCTCCAGGTTACATCAACTGTACCTAACCAGTCCTGACAGATGTTTCTCTAACTTGTCCTTAAAATCCTTCAGTGATAGAAATTCTACAGCCTCCTAAAGCAGTCTCATATGTATCAATTTATGATTATAGAACCTAAATAGAAAAAAAAAAATTATCAGAGATTAAATTTAAGGATCTAAAGGAAAACATGTATATAGTTCTGAAACTGCCTGGCTATCATCCAGGCTGGCTCGAGAGAATTACAAGAAGAAAGATCTATAACTGCAGTGCACTCAAGGTCAAGGCCAGGACCTAGTGAGGTATATCCATTTATTTGAAAGGATGAGGAATCAAGCACTGAATGCAAAGGCAATACAGACTTATAAATTACTGGCAAAGGTACAGCATTAAATCCACGCAGCACCTGGTAAGCACACATGCACACGCAGCTTCACTAAGTACAAGTATCCTAGTTCTCATCTATTGAGTGGGACAATACCTTACATTTGACAAAAAAGGAAGAGGCTGAACATAGCCCAGTAATGTGGAATGGCTGATTAAAAACTCCCACCACAGCTTACTTTGTAGTAATATTTTCATGCATCTATACCTACAGAATTGATAAGATAGTGCAACACGCTATAGTCTTGATTGTGCTTAAGATTTGGAGCAAAATACAGAAGAGGACTTGTTTTTTTCTTTTTCTAATCAGGGTTTCCCCAGGGTCAGCCCACTGGCAGCCACAGGGGACTCTTACACTGAGAGTCTGATGAAAAAACCAAACATTGAGCTTTTATAAAAATTAAAAAACAGCCAAAGGATTAAGCAATATCGAAATTTCTCTGAAGATAGTAGGTTGGCTATTGTATAACTGGACTGGAAATTCAACACATTACTGATATTTTTCAATTCCTCCAGCTCTCTCAGTATGAGCACAAAACTATTGGATCTGCACGTTGACTTGCATTGGGGATTAGGTCTTTTGCGTCATGAATGTGTGCTCTCTATTTTACACATTTATACATCTGTTGTGAACCATACTAAATTCATCACAATCTGCACCCTCTACGAAATGTTGGCTAAGGGAAAATGTTGGCTCAAGGGCAACCAGAATAGCAATATTTGGTCCTTCAGATATGTTAGCAGTAAATATTGATGTGGGCATCAGATATTAACCCAAAACTGTCTATTTACACTGATTACACACAACATCCTGCCTGCAAAGGGACCATAACTCTGCAAAACGAGAGTAAAAAAGTTTACACATCATGACCTACAAGACAAGATGGAAGATGCTGGAGTAGTTTGGGAAAAGAAGTGATCAAAAAAATGTGAAAACAAAACTAAGGGAATAAATATTGTACATTTCTTGGGAATAGGACAATAGTTTTAAATCACACCAAGGGAAGTTTAAGCTGGAAATACAAAAGAGCAGGGAGAGCTAGGTATTACAGTGTTGGGAAGCAATTGCTTGTCAGAGAGAGGCTGGTGATATGCTATCTCCAGATTTTTTTTAAGACCTTGTTAAAATAAATTTCTGTGAGGACTGCTTTAGGAATAGCTGATCTTGACTTGGAGTAGAAGACCAGACACCTACAGCTCTGTCCTGCACTGTTTTCGCAGACCTGTGGCTCTTAGAAAAGGGAAGGAATTGTGCTGTGGGAAAGTACGGCTTTGCTAAATGATCCAAAAGGCCTTCCAGCTACCACTCAGACAGAAATCTTTACCTCCCTGCCTTCCACCCAGAGACATGTTTCTAATCCTTTGCTTTGCATTTTCTTGGCTGCCTTTTAATAATTCTTTTTCTGTGGTGATTTGCGAAGATTTGTGGTGATTTGCCACTTTTCTCTCCAGGCAACCAGACACAGAGCTGTGGGAAAATCAATCCCTTACTCTTGGTATTTATATGGGGTTTTTTGTTATTATTATTTATTTATTTGTTTGTTTGTTTGTTTTATCAGATATCTTAGGCTTAGAAGGAAGGCTTGGGCACTGCCCATGTTTGCACAGTCTAGTTTTTGATGCCTGTACACTCATAATTTCTTCAGTGGCTAGGTATAGGGCAATTTATTTCCTTATTTAGCGTGTGGAATGACTATCACATCTTTCAAGAAGGTGATGAAATTGCTGACCTAACTCATAACAACACTCACGCACATTGGAAGCTACTGCTCCAAAAAATGAAGTGGAGGCAGGACAGAAAAGGAGAGAAAAGATACATAAAACTTACTGAAACCAAAATATGAGAACACAGAGCCACATGATGGCAGCATGTTGCCCAGACTTTTCTGACTACTACTGTGCACTATAAACTGGAGAAAATGCTAGAAGCTAGACAGGAGTGATCTTTTTCTTTAAATAAGCGCAATTAAAATGTTTCTCTCGTATATTTTTCATCTCTAGTTCCCTTGGAAAGCATGAGCACTCGGTAGAAAACAGATGCCACATTCACTCAGGTATATTTTGGAGATAGAAATGGTTAATTAAATAAATAAATTAATAAGATGTGGTGAAATAAGATGCATTTAGAGCTCAGCTCCTCAGTTTAGCTCAAGGACCCGTTGTGGCTAAATATCTCCAAATAAATCAAAAAATGAAATCATTAAAATGACAAAAGCTCAGTACAAATGGTGTGGACCATTTGCAAGAATATTTCTGCTGTAGGTGTGAAAAATAGAAGTGAAAGTTTAATTTGAAAAATAATTAAAAAAACTGATTGTGTTCACACTCAGTATGTACTTTTGACCCTGCTAGATATGTAAAAGCTAGAAGCAATAATGATTGAATTGTAATAAGATTCAGAGATTCAGCATGTGGTTCCAGCTCACTGAAACTCCATTTAGTATTCAAAGAGCTTAAAAGACTTCCAGAATACATAACACCAATGTTGCAATGACCTCTGCTCAAACAAAATGTAATAAATTTGGTTTTTCTTCCTACAGTAACTACAAAATATATTTGGAAGGATGCCAGTAGCATAACCTTAAACCAGATATTGCTACACAGAACAGATTTTTAAAAGTCCAAAATGTTTGTTTGTTCTAGTATAATTGACACAATTTATAATTTGTTGGTAAAGGCAAATGAAATGGAAGCAGAGTTTTCTTCACTACTTTAACTGTCTAGAGCTATATGGGCTTTTCCATTACCAATCTTTGTTGCAGATCCATTTACTGCTTTGCCTCAATGCAGGACCATGGTGCAACTGCAAGAAAAGATGAAATCAGGAACCAGGCACTACAGGCACGGCAGAGACTATTCAACAAGAGAGGAATCTCTCTGAATGTAGCATATTATAAAAGCTGCATAGGTTGTGTCAAACATAGTATAAAATCCTTCTGAAAAATGTATTTTGTGAAATGCGTGACATACTTAAAAAGATAATCTGTTTCTCGGTCTAGACATAACCTGGGGATGAGCCGTTCTATGTGCTTTGTGTTGGTAGTCCATGTCAGAGTCACATAGTTCAGCCAATTCAAACTGTCCACTTCAGAGCTTGTGCCCCTTCACAAAGACAAGGTATTAGCTGAACTTCTCTGCTCTTGCTTTTGTAAAATTTTTAGTGGGGACTGTTTTAATCCATCTAGCACAGCTCAGGGATGTATCTTTCACAAGCAGGTAGGCCAGTAAGTCTCAGTCTGGGTGGAGCAGGCCACTGTTGAAATACCAAGCAGATGGAATACTCCAAGCACGTTGAAGCACACCTAACTAATCCTTCATGAGAATTTGCAGAACTGCTCGTTGATTCTGGGTAGAGAAGTTGTTTACTTTTGTAAACCTCTTAATCATACCATCTCTTATTTTAATCCAGGAATTTTTTGAATGATGGCTGTCTTTGCTTGTATATGATAATATGTTATTAGCTGCCTATTGAAAATATTTCTGGAAACTGTGCAAGGGTCAGGCGTGCAGATTCTCCACTCAGAGGGAAGAATAGTCCCACTGTAGCTACCAGAGAATAAGGGGAGGCACAAACGTACAATTATTCTTTTAGTCCGCTGAAATGACTGCAGGATCAACAAATTTGCTGCTGCTAATGCTGCTGTAGTTCCAATGGGTAGACTGAGCACTCTCCATGAAAAGGGACTGTACAGCTGGTCATCTCTGCCTCTGTGTTCAACGGGGATTTACTTCAAAGCAGAATGTGGCAACAGCCAGGGGACTCATATTCCCTGCCTGGGACTTCAGTGAAGCGAAAACACACCCATTCTGCCTCCTTCTTAGTTTGGACGTTCACAGAGGAGGAGGGCACTGTGTACCATGACCTTCTAAAATTGAAGGTAATCACTAAACTGTATGCTTTTCTCAGTCTATGAATGTATTTGTGTTACCATGTGTTTAAGCAGCATGAATTTTTTCTTACATCTGTGCATTTAATTTCAATTAATTAGAAATAGTGCTAATGCTAGCTGGATTATGCATGGATTAAATACCTAGTACAGCCTCTAGTAAGAAGGCTTGATGGTTTTCAATGCCATGTTGCACCAACTAATAACTGAGCATTCCCTCTAGGGTGTATGTGTGACCCGCACGGGGTCACACGTACAAGGCCAAAGCACACAGTAGGATTTAAGAGGAATGACCTAGATTTAGAAATTGGAAAGAAAAAGAGTTCCCTTAGTTTGATTAATTTTTTTTCTAATAAGTACAATCTTCAGTTTAGAGAAAAAAACCCCAACTCATTCCCAGAAACTCTAGTGAAAGGTTAATGAATGTAATTAAAAAAACATAATCAACTAATGAATAAGTGCCCAGTGAGCACGTTTCCCTACCTGTGTAACAATTTTAGGAGAATTTTGCTGTTTAATGATCTTAGCCTCTTTCTATTTCTAGTTTTGCAAGTACTGCTGTTTGAGAGTCTTACAGCATTTGATACTTTACACTGGTGTGTGCTGTCCCAGATGTGTCGTTCTACGTGCTAAAATATATGTGCAGTGTTGCGGTTTTTTTCTGCTGACTCTTAGTGTGATATCAAAGGCAGGTGCATGCAGAAGTTGGATAAAAAAAATTGTTAACTACCCTATAACTTTTTTTATCTCTAATATATTTTTTGTAAGAATTTCAAGACATTTTCAATACTTCTCAGGCTGCAGAGATGAAAAGTGCAAAGGCTCAAAATTGGAGTTGTTTTAACAAAATTCCATGCAGTGACTTGTTCAAACAAATTGAACTATTTTGTTAATCTTATGGATGAATAAGATGCTCAGGGAAAGGCTATTTGAGTGGCTGATTTGAGGGTTGGATTGTATTGTGAAAGCTGCCACAAGCTCTCCGGAGCTTTTTTATTAATGCCCGTCACTGTAGAAGATGAGGGAGGATACATGCCTTGTAAATTCTTATAGAAAGATAGAAGTAATAATTAAGCCAGACCTAGTCCTCAATACTGTTGCTATTTTAGCTCATCTTCATTCTTGAGCCAGATCATCTGATATGTAAAAAATGTGGCTGTAGCCCCGATCTCTTTAAGCACTTGCACTGAAATTTTTCATGTTTCTGAGTGCTTCCTGGGTAAGGACATCTAGTTATTAACTTACTACATTTGTGTCCTATTTTAAGCAGAAAAAAACCTGAGTGTGACTAAATCAGATGTCACAGGAATGTCTTCAGTGAAGCTGAAGATCAGCTGAGCTGTTCATGTCTTTCACCATAGACAGTTTTTAAGACTATTTAAAATGTATTTAGCAACACCAAACCAAAAAAGCAAAGAACTGATCTTTGATGTGGGCTCTCAGGCATCATTCTCCTATAAACTCCCTGGCCATTAAAAAATCTCATCTTTGTAAAAATGAGAACAAATTGAAAGGATCTTCACTGGTTATAGCAGTCCTTGGAGTAACTTTCCTTTCCCCACCTCTCCTCACCCACACACACATGCTTGGCTCAGGTTCATCCTAATTCTCTTATATGATAAATTCCTAAAGCTTCTCAAAGCCTTTGGAAGGGAGAGATGTAACAAAAACAACAGAGGGGAGAGGAGGTTATTAGGACTTAGAATAACAGTCTCAGCAAATGGTTTCCACCACTGCTGAACAGTTGTAAACACGTTCCCAGGGAGGGGTTTGTTGGGCTGCTCGTCTCTCCTCATGGCATGTCTGGAGGTAAAGATTAGCCTTGCAGTAAGCAGCAGCCTAATAGAGCAAACAGGAAGAAACAGACACAAATCTAGTAAACAGAGTAGGCAAACGGAGAAAAAGTCACGATCCCATTAGCCTACCCCTATGTTGATATACCTGGTGAGCAAGCTTTGTGTGCACACATCGGTCGTGCCTCCGTGTAAAATCCCTCCCCGCATCAATGCGCTCAGGAGCTGCCGGGTATTGTTGTGTTTTCTCCAAGACTCGTGCGTGCCTGGAGACAGCAGGTCCCGGGCACTGGCACACCGCACACGCTGTGCTGTGGGTGGACATCGGCTTCGGTCTGCATCGCCCTGCACTGCAGGGTGCCCGTGCTCCGCAGTGACAGCACACTGAACAGCACAGAATATACAGATCCGACTGCAACAAGCGGTTTGTCCAGTTCTGTGCTATCAGATCAGGGGATGTGCACAAATGGTAGAACTTGCCTTGCCTGAATAGGTACAGAGGTAAATTGCGCTCAAGGAAGTGAAGATGCAACTGGAAGCCAAAAATATCCACATCAAAACTTGAATCTTTGGAAATAGAGAACTTGTAACTATTTAGGAATATTGGGATACATATAGGAAATGAAATACAGTATAATTGAAGTATAAAAATATGTTTTTTCAATGCTTATAAGTTTTGAATTCTGTCAACTGAACTCAGCGCTAGGTAAACAGACATAGATACATTATTTATATCACTAAAACCATTTAATCATGAAAACCAAGTTCTATTTTCAGTCTGTACTAAGACAAGAGATTTCTGTTTATGGTGTATATTCCTAAACAGGACTAGACATTTCAACAGGCAGAACATTGCTGCAGAAGAAATAAGACCTTTCTGTTCTGTTGACTACTTTGCACAGGATTTGTTCACTTTGTTGACAGACGAGGGCTTTGTTCATGAACAAAAGGAAAACTACTTTGCACACTGAAGAAAACCTATCTTATGCCATTTCTGTCTCAGAGTGATAGATTGCAGTAGCCTAAATACGCTATAAATATTCTATATAGAAAGATTACACAAAAAATGCAGAACTTGTGAAACATATAGTTCAAGTTTAGTAAGGAACGCTTCTGAGAAAAAGAAAAAAAGATTAATGGCAAAGACTCACAAAAGCTTGAGTGGAGGCATAGTTTCCCCATTTCCTGGTCTTTCCTCATTTCTCTTAGAAGAATGAGTTAACTACATGTAATTCTGCACATTATCTTTACCATAATTCTTCATTAATCCAAGTAAGGAAAGAACTTTTCAGATCATTCTGAGACGTTTCACTTTTTATGCTGAAATTATGTGTTAACTTCATGAGACCCTACTTAAGGTGTAATTTTATCTTGGACGTCTTATTGGCTAAGACAGAGGTGCAATTTTTACTGAGATAACCAACACAGGATAATTAACATCCTAGTGAATATATTTAAATAATTTTTTTCAAAAATAAATGGTAGTATTTTCTTCACTTGTAACTTTTCTGAAAATTACTAATCCCTTTGTTTTTTTAGAACTGTATATGAATGGTCATGTGTTCAGCAATGGAATTTAAACGTTAAGAATCTTTTTCTTCTTGAAAAGACGTCCAAATTGTATTCTTACTTTTCATCTGTCTCTAGTCTGAACTGTAACTTGGTTTTATAAATGTAGTTGAAGATACTGTTAGAAATTGATGTTATAAAACAGTGTGAAAATGTATGTGATGGTACTCTATGAATCCAGCTAGACAATATCCACTGCTCGCTCCATATCTACAAAGTCAGTCATTTTACTCTAGGTTATCAGGTTGGTCAAGCATGACTTCCCCTTCATGAATCCATATTAATTACTCCTGATAACTTTATTGTCCTTCATGTGCCTGGCAATGGTTTCCGGGATTAGCTGCTCCATCACCTCCCCAGCTATCAAGATGAGACTGAGAGGCTTGTGGTTCCTCCTTCTTTCCCTTTTCGAGGGTAGGAGTGACATTTGCTTTTCTTCATTTCACTATTCCAGTTGTGTTGTCGTTAACTGTGAACAGTTTGATCATGTGACTAGAGTGTTCCTGTATAAGAAAATGATGATTACCTTTTTTAATATTCTCTCACAACTCCCTCAATTAGAAGTATTTGGACTCTGTCTTGCTTCAGGTAGATATAATTCTCACTTAATTCAAATTTTTATCAACAAATGAGCTATATTGCTAAGATTACATCCCAGGAGAGGAAATACATAGGTGTATCTCCTTGACTTTTCATGTGATCATCACTTCTTCAGTCAACTTAAAAACTGTGTTAGGACCTACAGGGGTCTGTTAAGTTCATTTGGACTTAGAACAGACACCGACTGTTAGAAAGTTCAAGCTATGTAAGCTACCCTTGATCACACCAGATCTGCTGGTGGTGAATCAGGAAAAATTCTGGAAAAAGAATCAAAGAAAGGTCAGAGAAATTCAAAGGAAACTTCATAATAAAAAAAAAAAAGTCACTTTGTTGATTACTTTTGTTTTCTAGTACATGGTTGCCATCTAAATATGTTTTGTTTTTCCTCTGCTATAATGATGGAAGATTTTGTAAGTAAGATGAGGAAACAGACATTTCAAGAGAATCTTGCAAAGCTTTATACATACATATTAGAAAGTGTACATGCCCATTTTCCATGGATGTGTCGTGAATAGAAGAGATTTTTATAAAACATCAGGAAAAACTGCATAAAACGAGGCATAAATACTATCAGTAAGCATGTGTCATTTTTTTCAAATGACTTGTACATATATATATATATGACAGTATGTGCTTTCTCTTACTGAACAAATTGTACTATCAAGATGGTGGAGAAAACCTGAAGAAAAATAGCTTCAGATTTTTTAGAGTGAAAATTTGTTATTTGTTTATGCAGGAAGGGTAAAACGAAAAACAGAGCTGAAGAAAACAGATGTGAATTAGAACATGTTTTTAAGAATCAATGCCATTAAGCATTGTATAAGTGCTAAGTTTTCCTCAAAACTTAGAAAATGTCCCTGAAAGATAGATACTGCTTGCATGCATAAGGGAGCAAGAAAAACAGCATGTCAGATCACTATTTCATCTTCAACAGAGCTTGTCCCTAAAGAATTTAGGGTCTCATTACTGACACCTAGCCCAGCCTGTGGCCTGCGGTCCCCAGAAACTCTGGGAAGTGGCGGCTGATAAACTGAGGACTGCAAACTCATGAGATAGCCATTCACTTGCTAGTTGCACTGTGCAAATGACCACCACTGGCTAACGCACAGATTTCCCACGCACCCGGTCAGTACAGCTGACATTCGGCCACCGCACTCTGGGTCCAGGGTGCCATGGTGGCCTGCGTCCTTCTGCTGCCCAGTCCACTGCTGTCTATGCCAGATCACACGAAGGTCATTCATTCGGAGCTTCTGGGTGCTGGATGGTCTTATGTATCATTGCAGTTGTGTCCTCACACCCCCAGAGCTGCCTCCAGCGAGCAGGACCGCCCTCGCTCCAACCGCAGCTGCTTCATGTCGTTGTTACAAAGCCCAAGAGAATAAGCCTAACTGAACAGTAGTTTACGTTGGGACACATTATCAGTGAAGTGTGTCTCACTGCTTGGGAATTGGTGCTTCACACTGATGAAGGCATTACGCAGCACACTCTTAGATGCTCATCCGGAGCAAGTCTCCAAATCTGATTCTGTAACAGGCATTGCTTATGTTTCAGGTAGAAATCCTGCTGAGTGAAACGCTCTGCAGGAAGCACTGCTCTGTAGGTATGCTTTTACTGTAACAAACAGCAATGTTCCGTACAATAAAGAATCATTTCACCGATTCAGCTTATGGCTTTCAATGGCTTATTAGCTGCCAGAAGATTGAAACACGTGCTTTAGATAGGTCGGACTATGGTGAAAATAACTCAACAAACCAGTCAAGGAAAGAAATGAAAGTCATGCTCTTTCTTTCCTTCTGCAGTTTGCCTTATTTTGAGAACTAGTTAAATGAGTGTAATTGAAAGGAACAGTTTCACCCAGCAGCATTCAGCAAAATAACAACTAAAGAGAGACAAGCTAGTTTCTGTACATGAATTTGAAATATATACATCTTAAAGAAGATGTAGGCTTTTATAGTTTCAGGGGTATCAAATGTAAATAATGTGACAATACAGAGCAATCTGCCTTTAACACTGGATATTTAGAGCTATTAAACCCTGGAAAATTTTCCATGCAAAGCCTGTTCATGCACACAAAACCTGACCAAAAAGAAAAAAAAAAAAAGTTTGTGATGTAAAAATCCAGCAAATTATAAACAAGCAGGAAATTATCAGGGACTAGTAGAAAATACAAAAAAAACCAACCCAAACCAGTGAGGATATAGATTTTCTGTCATAGAAATCTGTAAATTGCCCTGAATCAAAAGCAACCAACAATGGTTGGCTCAGCTATGTGATAATAAAAAATGGAGTGCAGGACCTCTTCAAACATATTATGTTACACTGACAAGGAGGGCAACATCTTTGAATGCCTGATGAAGTAATAATTTACCTTTAATGCACGTAATTGAAGCATTCAAATCAGAAAAAAATGCCTGTTTTTTGACAACTGTCACTTTGGATCAAGTGTTTGCAGCATCGGAACATTAAAATGCATTTTTGCCACAGAAAATGAGACATGCAAAATGGGAAACTAAAAATCAAGCAGTATTGAAGAGCCTGGCATCCACTGAGATATCGCTGCACATGTAGATGGACAATGGATCATCAGAGACCATACAAAGAAGTACAGGGATAAAATATAATGAACTGGTAATGATTTATGCAGAAGAAAAAGAATGTCTTTAAATTCATTCTGACTTCTGAGCTGTGACTGAAGAAGATGTGTTTGGATGCAGTGCCCAGGTCCTACAGACAGAAGTTGGTGGTATTCCCAGGTAATTCCCTGCTACTAAAGCATGAGCCCATCAGCTATTAAAGAGGTGCCTACTGTTTTCAGACTCTTCTCTTTCACCTCCATGCTTCCTCCATGAAAGAATGAATTCCTGGTAATGGGAAAGCCCGTACCTAATATGAACTGCAACGGAAAAGCTGGGCTGTGCATCTAACTCACACTAAAGCCCTGAGAGGTCTGCAATGTGGTCACACACCTGGGATGTGGGAAGGCTCTGCACTTGCTTTGAGCAGAAATTTTAATCCAGACTGTGCACGTCCTTGGAAAATGTCTTATCCAGCAGGCTGTGAGATAAACACACTGGACCAGTTTCAATTGGAAGTGTTAAGAAAATCTCGGCATGCAATACCCTGGTGACAGAGGCACTCAGGACATCTCTGTCACATTGCTGCCCAGTTAAAGAGTGGGTATTTGAGCTGTAGTCCTTTATATCCCAGATGATTTTTTATTCATTTATCTGGCAAAATTCCCTATCTTTCAGCCAGAAATAAAGGCCTGGCTTTGTTTAGGCACCAGATGAGGGTTCTCAGCTCCAAATCCTGGATGGAGGAAAATGCTTCTCTTTGGCCTAGAAAGAAGCATGTGGCTCAGCATCGCTTCCTCCAGGGAGAGCTTTGGTTCTCTTTGCTCTCTTTTCTCCTTGAAATTTTGTTTCTGGGTCAGGCCTCCCCCTGCTTAGTCATAAACCTATTTGTAGGCGCCTAACTCGTCACACATATTGTTCCAGGGAGTGTCGTCAAGGTGAATACTGTGAAGGACAGCCTAAAAATTTCGTAGTCTACAGTGAGTCTACAGTGCTTGCTTCTTTCTTAGCTCATCAGCAGCATTTTTCAAGAGACACTGACAAAATATGTCATCTAAAGTGATTTACATTGTTAATGAAATGAATGACAATATCACACTTTCTCAGCCTATCCAAGGCATGGTTTCCAATTGTATTTAAGGGTAATGGATATTAAAAAATGCACATGAAATATTTCTAATAGGGACACAGAATGTGAATTTGACAAATTCACCTCCAGTAAACAGTCTTTTATTACTTAGACTTTTATTTATTTGGGTTTTCAAATATGACTTCTAGACTGATAGGGGAAGGTAATTCCAAAACCACCAGAATCTCTTAAGTAGGCAACAATTTGGGGATCAGAAGAAACTACAAAGTTGTAGCTGCATAACAATCACACATGATAGAAACCAAACATTTGTTTCAAGACCTGTAAAAAACTGACATACAGAATATTAATGGCTGAGTAAGGAACAAAGGCAATGAAAGCTTCAACAATTCTTCATGCAAAACTAATAGGCAACCTTGAATGGACATTAGAAATTAATAAAGCAAATTTTTACTTGTACCTGTAGTCTTGCATTTGTACGTGACAAAGCTGCCCAATCTGTTTTCCTTGTTCAAGCTGAGTGAAATGTGGAAAAAAAAGGCAGCAAACAAAAAGCCAGAATGCTGGGAATCAGCTTTATTATTCTCACTCTGACACTCAGAACTCTAAGCTGTTATTACTGCCCCAAAAAGAAACATTGAAAAATAATTTCAAACTTCTTGCAAGCTATTTTTTCCCACACTCTTCTTTGTCTGGTTGAAACCGTATTAGTTTTAAAGGGGTGAGACTCACACAATCTGCATATGTGCCTGCACAGAGATGACTATATATTACTGCACAGGCACAAAGGCTTTATTTACAGTTGGATGGCACCGAAATTAGATGCCAGGTGCCCAAACATTCATGTCATCAGAATGGCAGCTGGAGTAAAGGAACTGCTGGTGCTGTTTAATTGTTTACCACAAGAGGCATTTAATAAAAAGAAATTAAGATCCCGTGCTCTTGGCAGTGTATAAAGGTAGTACAAGATTCTCTGAGATTTACATTTACCAATATTTTGTTAACCATATTTAACCTAGAAATTTCTGAAATGGATGTAATTTAGTTTTAGGAGCCCTCTGCCAAGCCACAGTCACTTGGTGTCTCCGGATGTTATCGGTGGAAACATATGATGGCCTGTGGAAGCAATGTTTGGGTTTGTCTCCCTGAGGTGCTAGTCTATCTTTCAAGGAATGGGGGGTACCTTGTGAACTCTCTGCTTGTCAATATAGTTCTATAACTTATTTTCTACATGGTGCCTTTAAAATCCATCAAGAAAAATCTGTTACACTTTCCATAAAAGCCTCATAAGCATCTGAACTCTGCAGCAGCCTATGCTATATTACGGCACTTACCCCGACGACAACCGGCTGCTTTTCAAATGGCCAGAGCGATCTCTGCAGAAACAGCGTCTCTCAGGTCTTTCTCCACCCTTGGCAGCTGCCCAAACTGAGGCAGCTCTCCCAGTGCTCCCCTTCAGCTCCTCAGAGAGGGATGAGCAGGAAAGCATTTGTAAGTCTCAACAGATCACAGGGAGAATGTAACCATACAGAGTTCTAACCCAGAACTAAAAGAGTTTCACAGATTGTAACTAAAAAGTGATGCTCTGAGTCAGAAAATGGCTGTTACTAGGACATTTTGGAATTAAAAGTTGATGAACAATTTCAATCTCTTGTAAGTGAGGTACAAGCAGAGATGTACTTTCTTCCATGGTTGCAATACTAGAGCGGCATCTGAAAATGAAGATAGGTTTGATATGTCTGCTCATGATGAAGTAGTCATTGAAGTATTGGCCCCCTTAAAAGGATGTCATCTCAACTCCAGAGTCAGGAGTGGAAGCCTGAAGTACCTTTTTCACACCAAGATCGCAGAATAGCTGAGGTTGGATGGCACCTCTGGAGAAAACCTAGTCCAGTCCCCTTGCTCAAAGTCAGGTTTTGTCAGTCCAGTCAGGTTTTGAAGGATCATCCTTCTCCAAGGATGGGAAGTCCACACCCCTCTCTGGGCAGCCTGATCCATTGCTTGACCACCATCACAGCAAAAAAAATTCCTTCATATGTTCAAGTGTAATTTCAATTTGTGCTTATTGCTTCTTGTCCTGTCACTGGGCACCACTGGGAAGGCTGTGACTTAATCTTTATTTCCTCCCCTGATCAGGCATTTACACATTGATAAGATTTCCCCTGAACTTTCCCTTCTCCAGGATAAACAATCTCAGCCCTCAGTCTCTCCTGGTACCCCTGATGGTCCCATCCCTCAGTCATCTTAGTGGTTCTTTGCTGGACTCTATCTAGTATGTCCACATATTTCTTGTTCTGGGAACCTAGCATTGGGCCCAACACTCCAGATGTGTCCCACCAGTGCCGAGTAGAGGGGATGGATCACGTCGCTGGACCTGCTGGCAACAGTCATAATGCAGCCCAGGATGTTATTGTCTGCCTTTGCACAAAGGCCTGTTGCTGAGTCATGGGTATCTCGTTGTACCAGGATCCCCAAATCCTTCTCTGCAAAGCTGCTTTCTAACCAGTCAGACACCAGCATTTACTGATGCAAGGGATTATTCTTCCCTAGGTGCAGGATTTTACATTTCCTCTTGTTGAAGTCCATGAGTGTCCTTTTGGCCCATATGTCCAGCCTGCTAAGATCTCCTTGAATAGTGCCACAAACAACTTGTGTATCAGCCACTCTTTCCAACTTTGTATCATCTGGGTCATTAATGAAGATGTCAAACAACATTGGTCCCAGTGTTGGAAGGAGGCTGTGTCTCATGTTCAAGGAAGTGCAAAGTATTAAATGAATAAAGCAAAGTGGTAAAAATCTGGCCTTTGATCAAGTCCTCTACTATATATATCTTCTTTATACACATCCATCAATGCAGCTGTTTGGTGGGCACTAACAGAGTCTTTTAACCCAAGTTTTGATTTCTGTGGTCTGGTGTTCTGTGACTGGCTTACTCCTACAAACCTTTGTACTTCTAGGTAGTATCCTAAACACGTATTAGACAGTCTAGAACTACTTAACTTTCAAGACCAAAGAACAGGAGTATTCATCCCAGTATGACCAAATGTAATCTGCCCAAGGATAAAAGACTGACGTGGCAAAAGAGGCCACCCAACCCTTTTTCACCTCAAAGGTCGTATCTACACCGACAAGTAATTTGTTATGATAGGCACAGGTCAATAGACTGAAACAGCTGGTGCTGAGGCCCAGAATTGAGTTTGCAAAGGCAACTGAACCTTTCTGCAACCAGAACCAATATGGGGGATGATCAGGGGATTTGCTTGAAAAAAACAACTGCTCTGAATCAAAACAGTAACGTTGACACAGCCCAAACCAGAGAGAGCAGAGACAGAAATGGTTGTATCCTTCCAGATAATGCACTAAAAAAAAATGTCTGAACCCTGTGAGGGAACAAACCTCTTTGTCCTTAACATCTTTACTTCATTTATCTCTAGAAGTAAGAAAGTAGTTGCTGAGAGGGACCAGAGGAATAACGTGCTAGAAAAATAGGTAAAGACTGGCTACATGTATACATATGTGTACATATATGTGTGTATATGTGTGAATGCATAATTTTGGTCTTTTCCCAAAGCTCATGAAATGCAGACCATGTAAATTCTTTTTTCTTCCGTGTTGCTGTTGTGGTTTGTGCTGGGCAGCTCCCTTCATAGAAAATGAGAGAAAATGAGAGAGACAGAGACTTATGAGTTTGAAAAGAAACGAAACTACTTTAATGAAATGTTAATAATAAAAAGAAAAGGTAATAATATCCTCCCCCCTCCACCCCCCCAAAAAAAAAGAAATAATGAGATATATACAATATATATAAAACCAGCATCAGGCTTCCAGGATGACGTCACCAGCAGGCACTGGGAAAGTCCCAGACTGGACTCAGTGACAGACAGGAACTTGATTCTGGATCTGGAGTTAGGAATGCATGGATTGGGATCAAAGGCCGAGGAACAGACAGAGTCCTCCTCAGACGCCGGCCATTGAAGAAAGAGGCTGACCCTTTGAACTCTCAGCTTTTATGCTGAGCATGGGACAGATGGGATGGAATACCCTGTTGGTCAGTTTTGGGTCACCTGTCCTGTCCGCTCCTCCCTGCAGGTGCTACCCCTCTATGCTTTGCTGCTTCCCACCCTCCAACGTGGTACACAACAAAGTTAGCTGACCTTGGTTGTTAGACCAATAAGTATAAGCAGGAGTGTCTCTGTATACCATCCCTTGGTATTAACTCTAAACACCAGGCCTTATCGCTCTGGGAGCAGACACTGTCTGAAAAATATGACGTTAATTCCAGAGAGTGCGGTCAGTTAGAAGAGACTTAACTGAAAAGTAAAATTACTGAAAAGCAAGCTGGTCAGTTTTACCCCAAACCAGGACAGTTGTAAAGAAACACATCTCGCTTTTTTTAGACTCAGTTTAGCATTCACTGAATTAATGGAAAGGTAGCCTTGTCAGTTCAGTCAACACTTGATGAGACCCATAATTAGACTACAGCACAGCATTTGGAGGCCTGGCATACCTTGCATGAATAACTTAGAACACAACTATCAATAAATATTTAATATTGCCTTGTAAGTTATTGATTTTTTCTTAGAAAAGTTCAAGGAAATAATGTCAAAATAATAAATCATGGTTTACAAACTTTCAGTGTTTCATAATATGTACAATGTGTATATAACAACTCTGTAAACTATGTTTCTATTAAAATATCCTATTATTTATCCAGTGGTAATAACGATCCAATTTACCTCATTGAAATGTAATTACAAATCAGATTAATGTATTGGATACCTTTAAAAGCCATTTTTGCTTTTCACAAATATTGCTTCCTTAGACTATTAAAATGATTTGAATTTAAAATGTGATAGATATTTGCATTGTTATCAGCTGCAGATTTGCCACAGTAAGCAATTAAGGAGTTTCTCTGTCATCCATCAATAACGTTGAATTTTCTCTCACTGTAGCAGTTCACATTTAATCAAATTAGTGCAGAAGTAGCAACTGGTTTAATAGTGAGCCCAAAATAGCAGAAACACATAACCAACCTTTTATCTGACCATGGCCAGTAAGTATATAATGAATCAGGTAGTATTAGCACTCTCAAGTTCTGCAAAACAACCCACCTGTGATAATGCTCAGGATGCACCGCCTTGGGGACAGGCTGCTGTCCCAAATGAAGCAGTCAGGCAGCAAGGTGAAAGCCGAAATGGCTTTTGTCCCTCCATCTACTCTTGTGCGGGTCGCAGTGCAGCCAGGGAATGAGGGGGCACGGGGGTCTCTGTCAGGCTTTGCCTTTGTTGCATTCAGAGAAGAGTGACAGTGGCAAACTCAGGCTTTTAAAAATCATGCATTAGAGCTACACAAAAGTGAGACTCTGCCTGTAACACACCCAGGGTTCCTTTTGTTTTTGTGTTTAGCTCACATTGCTCACACCCTGAACATATTTTCAGCTTGATTATAGAGAAGTAAGATTTAGTTTGTGTTTTTGGGTTTTTTTTTTTTGTTTTGGTTTTTTTTTTTTTTTTAGTGAAACTGACATACTAATATGTTCATTAATCTAGTTTTGGGGCTGTTAAAAAAAGTATGAAATATCAGAAGACTCACAGTAAACTATCGAGGACTGGTAACATTGTATCATAATAAGACAGCTATACCAAACACCACTGGGCATTGTTGTTTGTGTAAAAATTTTATAAGAACTTCCATGAACTATGTTCTTTGCATCCTTTTAGATTGTTTGAATTAAAAAGGGATCCACTGAGGTATAAAAATAAGGCCTATTCAGTCGGCACTAATTCTCTGGGAAGATTCAAGGTAGGAAAATGTTTTGACTGAGTGTAAAAGTTTGTTGTTTGTTGGTGGGGTTTTCTTTAAGAAATTACATAATTTTCTGAGCAGGTCCTTATTCTCTTGTTGAAACAATACTTTTTGCCCTGCTCTTCACTAAGAAGTCTTGCAGAGTGTGACCTAAAATGGGAACTGTAAAACCAAGAAGCAGAAGGGAAGCGATATATGCTAATAATTTTGGCACACCAGTCTAAGCCCATGAGCAATTCTTTTGTCTGGGTGGTCAGTAGGTAGCCTAACACCACGGCAGAGGCGCACGCAACTGAGAAGTGACATGGCAGAGCACTGGTGTGAAGTGACACAAGCAGCTGAAAGGCAAAGAGACGTTTTCCCTATGCTTTGTTCATGTGCTTTCCATTCATGTTGCTAGATCTCAAACATGGTTGGTATATTCTCTGGTTAACAAGGAATCCCTGTAAAAGGGACCTTACTCTTCAAGCAACCAAGTTAATTTCATACAAAATAAAATACTACCTCCTAATTCTCTTTTCTTCTACGCCTTTTGCCTCTTGAGGTGATTTTGACTGGAGTCCAGTATCTAAATCCTGAGGGGCACCTGGACCCGAGGAGTCTGTTGTACTGTTTCAAGAAGGCCCATGTATTCTGTGAGAGACATTAAAAGGTGTTTCTTCCACTTAGCATTACTCCATGAAATACAAGGCACAAGTTGTACCCAACTGACATCAGACTGAATTTTCTAATGTAAACTGTCTAGTTAAATGAACCTCGGTTTGATTAGGGGTGTACAACCACATCCATGAAGATAATTCTTGTTGCGTTTAAGCAAATGTGCTCTCACAAGCACTTGAAATTTATTACTTTATTGTTGTTCATAATGTACACACATGCAGTGAGTTATTCTTCCTTGCCGTGAGTTGTTTTGGAACCTGGTGACTTCAAATTCAAATGGCTCACAAAGCTTTTTCTTTGCTTCTCAAATGAATTAATTCTTTGTCCAACTTCATTCTTATTTTGCATCTCTGGGGCTTCATAGATCACTGTTGCAATAGGCAGAACAATATTCAGGATTTATACCACTTGGATTTACTTTGTTTTGAACAACAGCCTGAGTTCAGGGGAGGTATATGATAAGGGTTAGAAAGACTTACAGTAAAAGCCACATGCACTCTCTGAGGCAGAATGAACTTGGAGCTCTCTTAAAAGCAAAGATACGGTTTGACTCCTAAATAGCAATAATTTCTAGTCCTGTTACTCTGTTCCTCATCTGTAAATTGAGGATAATAATATTTCCTTGTCTTCCAGATTATTCCAAACACTGGCTAGAAATTGTTAATATTTTTTGTTACGTTGACTAGCTAGGAAAATATTAAATGTTGCCTGTAAGACAACGAGGACATCCACAAAATACAAACTGTCTAGAATGAACTGTGGGATGAATGTTCGACGGAGTCGGTTTTTTAATCGTCAGATATGTGATGCTGTACCATGTTCTTTCAACAGGACAAGTTAAGGATAAAATCCCCTAACTACTAAAGAGATCCTGCAGAAAATAGATCTGGTGTGTAAGGAAGATCCTTTTCAACTCCTCCTCGGTATGCAAAAAAAAAGGCAAGTATCTCATCAGGACTCTTCCCCTCAAATTTCTAGGGCTGTGTAATGCACCTTATACTTTTCTGTGCATTTTTTAAAAACTGTGTTTCAAGGCAGCTGACTCTTATATCCCTTAAAAGAACCCTAATTAATTTTAAGCTAACTGGCTAATAAAATATTTTCTCAATGTAAAGAAACGTCTTATAGAAACCACAGTGCACAGTGCATACTTTTGGCACTGTTGTAAACACCCTAAAGCAGCAGTTACATGTGTTGTAAAAAAAAGACTGACTCTAATATGAATAAAAGAAAATTTGTGCCACTTCCTGGAGTTTTCTTGGGTGAGGCAAACTGGAAATTATGTCAGAAGTTATGTGTTTTAGTCATACAGAATTCTTAATCAACTTTATTCTTCTGTTACTATTTTACAGAGATAAAATTACTAAGAATTGAAAAAAAAAATCAAGCATCTCATGTCAACTCAGCTCTTTTCAGTTTTAGAAACCCCAGATCTAAATGCTGTCTGTCATTTCACTAAAGCCAGTGCTCATACTTGCTCCTATAACAAGACTTTAATGATGCTACAAAAAACTTTGAAGATATGATCCATCTGCAATTTACAGAGAGGGCAATTAAGAGAAAGGACAGCAATCTTTTCTGAGCTAATCACACCCAACTTCTCAGTTTCCATTACACTAACAGGTCTTCGCTGACGCCGCCTTTTCAACACTGAACTATTCTGCCACCGATATGAACTGTGCTTGATATGTAATTAATTCATTGCTTGACTTCTATTTCACCTAGAATGAAGACAACCACTACCACAAACACTGTAAGTTTAATTTATATCATTATTTCCCTTTCTTTACAAAGCTGTATATGATTTTTACAGCAAAGATTTCCAGGCCAGAGGAAAATAAAGCTTGACTCTTCTTTTGAAACAGACTGTGCTCATCTTCAGATCACAGATTAGCTCAGGAAATATTTTCTGCTGGAAAGTTTGTTCAAATGGGAATTCAAATGGAGTCACTAAAGTTGCATATAACATTTGTTTCTTGAGCTTGCACTACAGGATTCTGCTGACACAGCTGCAACAAGGATACATGTAGTCCCTACACTGCAGGATCCCTCCTAAACAGAAAATTGATCCGCAAAACTCTACTGTTAGCAGAGTTGCTTATTTCATTCGTAGGATGAACGCTCTGCCGACTGTATAGACTGAAACTGTATCTTTCCCACCTAGAGCACTTTTCTGGGAAACCACATTTACCTTTCAGTGGAGACATAGACAGCATCCACTCATATTTTTGTTGGGAAAAAAGTGCCATTAGTCATATATTTCCTATTGCTTCTTCCATTTTTAGAAACTGATGCCGATCACATAGCAGTTTTGGTTCCTACATCAGTATAATCCATCAGACTTTCTTTCCTCACATTGCATATGATAGAAACTGAAGAAGCAAAAGTTGCAAGGCACCTCCCACATCACAGGAAAAACTATTCCCTGCACATCATCAGTTAATGCAATTGGCTTTTCTTCTTGAACTTGGGTATAGAGTCTGATTGTCAGCACATGGGCCAGCAGAGCTATTAAGATGTTTCTGTTTCAGCATCAGTGCTCTGGCAGTGTATTTAAGGCTAAGTAGAATCAGTAAACCTGATGGCAATGAACAAGATTGCCAGATTGACTTTACACTTTAATTAATTACAAGGGCTTGCAAATTATCTTTACAGATGTTAAGTCTAGCCTTAAATAAGGAAATAATTCATTAACTGTTAAGAAAAAAAGAACTTAATAATCAAAAGCACCAGCTTACAACAAAATAAAGCAATTAAAAGCAATAAAAGGGGACATTATTAACAACTTACACAGCGGAGAAGAATTTAAGGCAAGGATGACAGGCCAAGGGAGCATGGAAAAAGAAATCTTAAATAAGAGAGTGGCAGTGGCAGTCACATATGTTAGTATTTTAATTTTCAAATTTTCTTAAGTTTTTTATTGCTCAGAATAAAGGAACCTGACCACTGTAGATTCTATGAAATGAAGAATTCATAGCTGGGGCCAGAGAATGTAACGCAGCACTTTGCAATTTTTTATGTCCTATGATAAAAAAAGATTCAATGCAGTCCAAGATGTAACTAACTAGGCAAAACCATCATTCTTGGAAAAGTAGTTCCACTCTAAAAATATGACTGTAAAAACTCATCTGTTTAAGGCTCTGAATCTTACTTGTCTCAATGGCTGTAAATCGCATTTGTTCAAAGCACAAGTTGTTTTTTTCTCTTCCGAAAACATGGCCAGAAGGCTTACCTTGGGACAAGAAACTTCTGTTGTGTTCCTTTTGGCTTATGCATCATCCTCAGAAAGATGATTCATTTAAATCCATATTTCTGAGTACGATATGTGAGCCAAAAGGAAAGCAGCAGAAGTTTCTTGTAATACCGACTACTTGCAGAAATCTTTAGATATGGCACAATGACTCAGAGGTGACTTTGAATGACAGTGGAGCACCTCACCTGGCTAACTAGATTTGCTGAATGCTAGTGTTAAAATGGTCATATAGTTACCATGGTTATCTGCTCGGTAACTAACTGAGACACAGCCTTGAATTTTGCAGCATGTACATGAAAAGGACTGAAGCCTCCTTTGACAAAGAGAGTCTACCACCACCCTTGAGATACATAATAAGCTTGCAGCAGTATGCAGTATGCCACTGCTTCATGTTAATATCTAATCTCCTAGTTAAATAAAATACTACCAAGAGCACTCAGCTACTGCATCGGGCAGCATTTCCTCTCTGGGGTTCTACTTAGCCAGCTCAGGTGTTGTTAACTACCCCACAGTTCTGGCTGCAAGGTCTGAGGACTGGAAGGAAATATTTCAAAATGCCATGAGTCTGTCCTCCGAAATGTGAAAACAATCTCAGTAGCTACGACTACTTTGGCCTGTAGTAACCTCTAGGATGCCACTCAGCCAGCAAAGCCAGAGAGGCCTGTCTACTGCTCAGATTTCAACAAGAAAGCACCTTTTATCATCAAAAATGAAACAAAGCTGATAACCAGCTTTTTGAGGCCTAATTGAAGTCACTACCTGAATGAAGAGCAATGGCAGTAACACAATCCAGGCATATCAGGAGGAAACACACAACCCGCTGAAGACTTGTCTCCTCATACAACAGCATTTACAGGCATTAGTTCTCCTTCCTACCTTTAATTTTTCAGTATTAATGGGCCATATACCATCATTGCACACACACAAAATCAATTTGATTTGTAGCTGAACAAAATAGTTAATTCCCTTCAATACAGAGTGAACACCCAGAGCCATATTCAGCTTGTGTGCAAGCAGTGGCAGTGCATTCAAAATAAATATACCCTGCTTTCTGTATTACAGATGAGGTTGATGGGCTATAATCCACACAGAAGCATAAGAAAGATGCTTATATCAGCTTTAATTTTGCCTGTTGCACTGCTGCCACAAATGAAGACTGAGTTTTGGCTGTAAACCACAAGTTTGCTGACAGTTTTTGTTCTGGTTTATAGCAGGAGACAGAAGGGAGTGCAGCCCAGCCCGCTGGCACCGTAGTGTTAAGTGTGAGAGATAGTAAAGATACTGTCAGCTGAGTGAACACAAGAGGCTTGAGTGCATGCAGAAATAACACTGCCTGAGGAAAGAATTGGCAGTTTTACTTAAGCATTTTCCAGCAGGAAAGACAATGTTTTACCTGAGGCATTTTATTGCCTTTTCCTTTTCTCCACTCCTTTTCATCCTTCTCTTTATCCTTCTCTTTTGACTAGAGGACCGATTTCATGAAACTCCACTTCTCTTAAAGCCCCTTGTACAAGGGCTGCTCTACAATCTCCATGCCAGGAAAAGGCATAACCACAAAGAAAAGGTGGTTGTCAGTTGTGACATAGGCCATTGGAGCCAAGCTTGTTCAAACTAAGTGGGTGGTGGTGCGGGCGCAGGAGCAGTGGGCACAGATGGTGACATTGTAATCACACAATCACAGAATAATTTAGGTTGGAAGTGATCTCTGGGATCTATCCAGTACAATACCCTGCTTAAAACAGGTCTAGTTAGATCAGGTTGCTCAGGGCCAGACCCAACTTGAACACCTTCAAGGACAGAGATCCTACAGCCTCACTCGGCTCCTGTTCCAGTGTTCTTCTACCCTATTAGCAAAAACCATTTTTCTTTTATATCTAATATCACCTTCCTACGTTCCAACTTACGTTCATCACTTCTCAACCTATTGCTGTGGACCAGCAAGAAGAGTCTGGATCTACCTCGTCTGTATCTTCCCATCAGGTGTTCATAGGTAGCAATAAGGTGTCCCCAGGCATCCTCAACTTCACCTTGAGGCTAAAAACCCCAGCTCACTCAGCCTCTCCTTGTACCTCGCTTGCACTGGGGAGCCCAAAGCTGGACACAATACTCCTGATTCAGTCCCACAAGCACTGAATTGAGGGGAGTAACCGCTTCCCTCATCCCGCTGGCTGCTGCCTTGCTAATGCAACCTGGCATGCCCACTGCTGCCTCTGCTGCCAGAGCACAACCTTGGCTTATGTCCACCTTGTAGTCCACAGGATCCTCAGCTCCCACAGCTCTTCTGCAAAGCCGTTCACTACACAGCCATCCCCCAGCCTGTAATGTTGAATAAGGTTATTCCATGCCAGATGCAAGACTTTGCACTTGCTTTTGTTGACATTTCTGAGATCAACATCAGACCATTTCTCCAGCCTGTTGAGGGTCCATTGAACACCCTTGTTCTCCACTGTACTAACTGCTCCCACACACACAGCCCCACCCCTGTCAATTGGGGATGTTGTCAAACTTGCTGAGAGTGTGCTTTGTCCCACCATCAGTGTTAATTAAGACATTAAACAGTATTAGCCTGAATAGTGAGCAGCCTTAAAAGGCAGGTAATCACTGTAAATGGCCTGTGTTCATCCTGGAGAGTGAAAATTCATGCTGGACTTGGGAAGACTAGAAAAAAGGCTAGTGGGTGAACTACTGAATGAATAATCCTGTGCAGAACAGATGCACCAAAGCTGAAGGGCTGCTACTGCAGTGAAACTGTGGGAGCAGACCTGAAGAATTTGTGTTCATAGTGCTCAGTAGACTGTGAGATTTCTTTACTCTGATCCTTAAAGAAATCCCTGACTTCAGCTCTATTGGGTTAGGGTTTTTTTGTTGCATTCAAACACTATTCTTAATGTTGACAGGAAACATAAGAAATAAAGGTAATAATCAAAACTTATTCCTACCGATGGAACTTTATTCTTAGTCCATGGTACAATCTTAATATATGATATAAATGAGGGTTCTAGATACTACTTGCTGATAAAATCTAAAATAAAACATTAGATTATTATATTTAAAATGTTCATAACTGGTTATCAGTTTAAGATTAGGAAATCTTGGCTAAAGTTTTGGCTAAAACATTTCCCTGCACCCAAAATTTGAAAGCAATAGTTTTGATTTTCAGAATTCTTCTGCTGGCTGAAAAACTGTCCCATCAGCCACTGAGAATGGTATTGCATCCACTTAGCAATGGCTGGAGATCACAGATGGTTGTAACCAAATTAACATCCAATGTGTATTCTTTGGTTTCAAGGTGTAGAAGATTGGGCTGCACTGCTGTCTGCATAAAAACCCATGCAGGAGATTTAGGTATACGTAGATAACTGAATATGTTTTATTTTTGTTATATTCTTTATAATTTACTTTAATTTCTTTCTTCATACATTACTGAATAGCTTTCCATCATTTTGCTGTAAGGGCATACCTTCAAAGTGCTACCACCAATACACTTTTAACAAATTTGCATGACGTTTATTGAGATAAAATGTTCCATCACACAGTGCAATTTGTATGAGTGTTCTTAACGTTAACGGTTAAATGAGATACAACTCTTTTCCTCCCAATACTCTTTTGCTGTAGGGTAGTAAGCATAGTCATTGGGTAGTATATTTATTTATCCTAGACTTGCTCACCTTCCCTCAACTGTTGTGTTAAAACAAAACTTAATGTACAAACAGATAGAATTTAATTATATTCTGGATATTTTCTTCTAGATGGATTTCAAAATAACGTATGCCTCTGTTTACCCCTAATGTTTGCAGGACAGACTATGAAGCAAACAAGTAACCTTTTCTGATTATAGTCTCTGGCTGCTAATGAGAGGTTTATCATGGTTTTGTGGGGTACTGTCATGATTTGTTGCCTTTCACCACCAGTACAGTGATGTTCTGGCTTTGCTCCCAGAAGCCAAGAAATGACTTACAGGATGTGCAAAAAAAAGAAATGGGAGATAAGCCACAGCAAATTGGCCACAGCAAATAAGTAAGATAGCGGAATGTGTGGGAGGGTAAGATTTGGTCTAAGTTAGAACAAGCCTTTGGAAGAAGCATCTTTGGAAATCTTGTATGCTGGTTATGCTGTATCACAGTCTCCACCAAGTCCTGACCATACATTTTATGTGGTTTCCATCTAAATTATTTGCACTGACTCATAGTAAGCTTGCTTCAGCCTATTATGAAGTTTAATTAGCAATGTTGACAAATCTTGTGCATATTTTCCAATGTTCATAAAACTAATTATTTGACACAGAGTGCAATGCTATTATAACACGACAAAAAAGTTCCTACAGCATTTTTCAATACACAAGTGCTAAAAAGATGCATGGGATCAGTGACAAAAAGTGCCCAGAGTACCCACCAGCTTTGTAATTTTCCAGATGCTCTCTTTTACACTCTTCCAGCAGACCAAGCTCAGATACCAACAGAAGTGACCCGCACAGTGGGTCTATCTGCTTTCAGTTCTCAAAATAAATGAAATAAATTACCTAAAAGAAGTTGTGTATTTCTGATGGAAGCAAGAGAGATTGATTTCTCCTACTCCTTCTGCTTTATCACTACCCTCATGACAGAGATGCTTGGCAGCCTTAAATAGGACATGACATGTTGTCATCTTTCCTTCCCTATCCCTTTCATGTCCTTTAGGGAATCTCAACACAAATGCCTTATTTCAAGGAAATAAAATTTTTCTGACTCTGGCACTTCTCTTTGCCTTTCTTCTACTCATTGTTATTGTAACTTTTGCTCTTTTCACTGTTCTTTGGCGATGACATCATTATGTCCCACTACTATTGAGAAGCTCCACCAAACATCTGAGAAAAAAAGAAAAAAAAAATCCCAGAGAACAATCATTCCACTTGACACAATGTATTTTATCACCTATCATAGCTGAAATTATGAAAAAGCTGTTCTAGAAGACAGAATAATTTCATATGTTCCAGATATGCAGTATCTCTGTCTTGCACAGGGCTGTTAGGGACAGGATAAGAGAGCAAAAAGTGACCCAGAAGAGTGCAGCAATAAACAATACATGACCTCATTGACAAACATGGAGTTGAAATAGCCAGCATAACTGGGACCATGACATATGGTGCTCTGTGCTCAGCGCTATCTTCTGTAATAACACTGCCTACACTATGGAAGTTCACCCCAGTTATGTCAGGTTTTGCCAGCTATTAACAATGCCAGCTCTCTTTTTCTTACCAACCTGTGATGTAAATGGCAAAAGACCAGTTAAGAACATGTCTCCTCTTTCACAGAACACTTGACCATCATAGACCCAAGCAAGAAAATACAAGCTATAAAGTATTCATCTTCTCAAACTCCAAATCTGAGAGATCTCTTATGTGAGACATTTTCATTCAGATTAATTCAGCTCTTATAGAAACCAGAAACACGACTGTGATGCTTACTTACAGAGGATCAAAACCTAAGGGATTCATAAAGTCACAGATCCTTTTTTTTTTTTTTTTTTTTAATTTGGATTTGTTATTCTGGGGGATTTAAATGTATACAAATAAAACAGGAGGTTAAAAGCCTTAAGACACTGTTTCTCACTTTCTGGCTCAGAGGTTATCTTTGATCTAACCCCCACAGTAGATGACATGGTGTTTGGGGGCACATACCATCTTCAGTCATGTATACAGTTGTGAACAGATGAATTTTTTCCCACTGTCTGAAAGCTTGCTTTCTAATGTTATGTGCCAGTTGATGTAAGATTATCATATCCTCTATAAAGGAAGTTTATTTCTCGATGCACATTAGTTCAGTCAAGATTTTGACCAGAAGTTCTGAATTGTGTCCACACCTTTTTGGCTTGCAAAGCAGACATGAACAAAAGCAAATGCCTTGAGCTGTCCCATCTAGAATCTGATTTGTCTGGTGGATCTGATGAACAATTTCTTGCTACTGAAGAAAGGAGACCTCCAAAACATTCTCTTGGATTTTTCTATGGCATTCACCATTTCTGCCCAGGGCACCATTATCTGCAGTATAATACCAAAGGTCCATGATTACTTGAGCCCTTCCGGAAGGAATGCATTAGCATAATACCAGTTGGTAAAATTACTCAATGTACTTCCTTATCAGTTTGGGGTTTTTTTTTAATATTTTTTAATATTTTTTTTTTTAATATCAACATACAGGTATGAACTAAACTGAAATACAGTTGAGATACAGCACTGCCTCCAAATATTGGTACACATTTCTGTTGCCAAGATGACTTAGCACAGGATGAAGATGAATCATAGGCAGAATGGGTATTGATTGGCAAATTAAAAAAAAAAAAAAAATCAAAGTTTGCAGTGACAATATAATCTACTTTGTCATAGAGGATTCAGATGTTAATTGGTCAGTCCAGGTCATACTTAGGAATACTTACGGTTCTTTGTATTGTTGCCCATCATCTTTCCTTACCTAGAACATTGCCTGTAGCAGTGGACAATGACCTGGCATCAGTTATTGCTCACACTGCGTCTTGGCTAGACTAGAGGCACCAATACAATTGGATGTAAATTCTCCAATGCTTTGAAAAAACTAATTAATACATAATGCTGCAGGCATCTCAACAACGCAAACTACACCTCTGGTTACCAACACAGCAAACCCATTTTTTATGTTGACTTTGCAGAGAAGTAAAAAATCCAATTCAAAAGGAGTCTGGTCTAGAACCCCAAAATGCCCAACTGTCCACAATGAAGACTGAGATCTGCAGTTATTGCCCTCTGATACAGAGGAAGATTTCTTACTTCAAAACCATATCTCTCAATTTTAAACCCCTGCACTGCAACAACAAAACAGGACAGAGACTGCACACATATTGCTCCCTGAAGAAAAGGTGTAAGTAAATCCATGAGCAATGGTCACACTCAGTGTACCCCCCAGAGAACGTCTCAGATTTTGTGGTGTCAAGGGCAATACGGACCTCCAAAGAGTAGAATAATCATTAAATAGAAAACAGATAAGATACTTTGCTAACACTATAGGAATGACTGCCTGTGTCTATGCAAACTTTTCAGTAACTGTTGAGTCCAGAAGTAGATGACATTGGAGATGTATTTTCAGATTGGACCCTGGGTTTATTGAGACTGACGATTCAGTGTCAGACCCCCTGTAGGTGTCTGCTGACTTTTCAGAGAAATAGCTCAAGTACCTGCTTCCCTTTCATGCACAGGCTAATTTGGACTGGCTGTAGACTTGGCATTTGGCGGCTTCTCTTCTCTTTTGGTCTATGGTTCTACTTGATCCAAATTCGCCAATGACCTTTCAGCAAGAACTACCTCAGCACTGCACACTGTCTTCAAAGCAGAGCGTAGGGGGAACCATACTGCAAATCTGACATGTAAAACTGGAGAATGGTAAAACATATAGTATCTTCTGCAAGCAGGTGAAATCACATAACTGGAACAGTTTCACAGATGGCACAAAGTTTAATTTCAGTTAAAATGTGTGCTTGTGTCTGTCAATTCATAGGCCAAGGATCACCTGAGACATGGTGTACATCTTAAATCACCTAATAGAGTTGGTAAATGTGGTTTTCATTCTCCTAACTTTCTCTTTTTAAACTGGGTGCACATATATGAGGGTAACTTTTTTAATCAGGTGGTGCAGGAGCCAACAAGGAGAGGAGTACTACTGGACCTAGTACTGACAAACACAGAGGGACTGGTGGAGGACATTAGGGTTGGGGGCAGCCTTGGCTGTAGTGATCACGAGAAGATAGAGTTCAGGATCATGGGTAGTAAGCAGAAAACAACAAGTAGGATTGCAACCTTGGACTTTAGGAGGGCTAACTTTGATGTCTTCAAGAAACTGCTTGGAGAGATCCCGTGGGTTAGGGCTCTGGAAGGCAGGGGAGCTCAAGAAAGCTGGTTGGTATTAAAATACCACTTTCTCCAAGCTCAGGATGGGTGTATCCCTAAGAGCAAGAAATCGGGCAAGGGATGCCGGAGAAGTGCATGGTTGAGCAGGGAGCTTCTGAAAAAGCTCAAGTGGAAGGAAGTTTACAGCACGTGGAAGAAGGGACTGACCACTTGGGAAGATTACAAGAATGCCATCAGAATATGCAAGATGAAACGAGGAAAGCCAAGGCCTCCTTGGAATTGAACCTGGCAAGGGATGTCAAGGTCAACAGGAAGGGTTTCTTCAAGTATATTGGAGGCAAAAGGAAAACTAGAGAAAATGTGGGCCTCCTGTTGAATGAGACAGGAGCCATGCAGAGAAGGCGGAGTTACTTAATGCCTTCTTTGCTTCGGTCTTTACTGCTCGGGACAGCCCTCAGGAGTCCCAGACTTTGCAGGTAACAGGGAAAGTCTGGACGAGGGAAGACTTCCCCTTGGTTGAGGAGGATCAAGTGAGAGATCAATTAAGTAAACTGGATAGCCACAATTCCACGGGTTCCGATGGGATGCACCCGAGAGTGCTGAGGGAGCTGCCGGAAGTCATTGCTGGGCTGCGCTGCATCATCTTTGAAAGGTCCTGGAGAACAGGAGAGGTGCCTGAGGACTGGAGGAAAGCCAATGTCAGCCCAGTCTTCAAAAAGGAGGACCCACGGAACTACAGGCTGGTCAACCTCACCTCCATCCCTGGAAAAATGATGGAACAGCTTGTTCTGGGCGTCATCTCAAAGCACGTGGAGGAAAAGGAAGTTATCGGAAGTAGTCAACACGGATTCACCAAGGGGAAATCATGTCTGACTAACCTGATAGCCTTCTATGATGGCATGACTGGATGGATAGATGAAGGGAGGGCAGTGGATGTTGTCTAGCTTGACTTCAGCAAGGCTTTTGACACTGTCTCCCACAGCATCCTCATAAGGAAGATTAGGAATTGTGGGTTAGATGAATGGACAGCAGACTGGATTGAAAACTGGTTGAAAGATAGAGCTCAGACAGAGTCTAGTTGGAGGTCAGTGACAATTGGTGTTCCCCAGGGGTCAGTACTGGGTCCAGTGTTGTTCAATGTATTCATCAATGACTTGGATGAAGGGATAGAGTGTACGCTCAGCAAGTTTGCTGATGATACAAAACTGGGAGGGGAGGCTGACACCAGAAGGCTGTGCCACCATTCAGTGTGACCTGGACAGGCTGGAGTGTTGGGCAGACAGAAACCTTATGAAATTCAGTAAGGGCAAGTGTAGAGTGCTGCACCTGGGGAGGAATAACCCCATGCACCAGTACAGGTTGGGTGCTGACCTGCTGGAGAGCAGCTCTATGGAAAGAGACGAGGGATTCCTGGTGGACAACAGGATGACCATGAGTCAGCAATGTGCCCTTGTGGCTAAGAAGGCCAATGGCATCCTGGGGTGCACCAAGAAGAGTGTGGCAAGCAGGTCGAGCAAGGTCATCCCCTCTACTCTGCCCTGGTGAGGCCACATCTGGAGTACTGTGTCTGGTTCTGGGCTCATCAGTTCAAGAAGGACAGGGAACTGCTGGAAAGGGTACAGCAAAGGGCTACGAAGGTAATTAGGGGACTGGAACACCTCTCTTACAAAGAAAGGCTGAGGGACTTCGGTATTTTCAGTCTGGAAAAAAGACAACTGAGGGGGGATCTTATCAACAATTATAAATACTTACAGGGTAGTTGTCAGGAGGATGGGGCCAGGCTCTTTTCAGTGGTGCCCAGTGACAGGACAAGAGATAATGGGCACAAACTTGAATATAGGAAGTTCCATCTAAACATGAGAAGGAATTTCTTTACTTTGAGGGTGCCAGAGTACTGCAGCAGACACCTCCCCTGCCCAGAGAGGTGGTGGAGTCTCCGTCTCTGGAGACATTCAAAACCCTCCTGGACGCGTTCCTGTGCAACCTGCTCTAGGTGACCCTGCTCTGGCAGGGGTGCTGGACTAGATGATCTCCAGAGATCCCTGCCAACCCTACCATTCAATGATTCTGTGATTCTGTGTAAAGTAGGAAAGAACTCACATGGCTATAAATACTGAACTCAGTGTGAGAACTCATGAGTCAATTTTGAAAACAGCAATATTAAGCTTAACTCTTAATGACATGCATCAAGACATGAAAGTTTGCTATTTAAAACAAAATTTACTTTGGTTCCAGTTCTGCTGCCGCTTTTTAAATTAAAATTAAGGTAAGGTAGGAAGTAAGCTGAGGTATATATAGATATTAGAAATGGACAGATTTTAAAAGTATTGGTGGCATGTAGTGATAGGACAAGAGGTAATGGCTTCAAACTGGAAGAGGGTATATTTAGATTAGATATCAGAAAGAAATTTTTCACTATGAGGGTGGTGAGACACTGGAACATGTTGCCCAGAGAGGCTGTGGATGCCTCATCCCTGGAGGTGTCCAAGGCCAGGCTGGATGGGGCTTTCAGCAAACTGGTCTAGTGGAAGGTGTCCCTGCCCATGGCAGGGGGGGTTAGAACTAGATGACCTTTATGGTCCCTTCCAACCTAAACTGTACTATGATACTATGATGATTCTATGATTCAGAGGTACGTCACTTGGGATTGGCACACACAGCAAGATAAAGTGGAAGTATATAAAATACAGTTACCTTACAACAACTCCCCCAGGTTATTTAAAATTTTATATGTAAGTAAACTTCAGTTTCAAGTACTTGTATTCAAGAAATATTACAGCATAATGGTAATGGATTAAATGAGAATTTTGTGGGGAAGATGTTTTTAGCACCATGAATTCCTCAAACCTACAGAGGAAATACAGCTTAGGAATTGCTTGAGTAAATCAGGTAGTATCCTTGATTTTCTAAGCCCTCTTTTTCCAACATTGCACTCAGGAAGTTTTTTCCCCCCCTCCCCCTCCCCATACTTAGTGCATATCAATTCTGGGCTCAGAATAAAGAAAAGAGAAAAGGAAACAGTTCTTCTTTCATGGTAAAGCAAAACTGGCTCAGTTATGAAGATACTGGAACAAAAAAATATTCACGGTTTTATTTTTTAGATATTTTCTTCAATTTATTAATAATCTTTTATATATATTTTTTATGGCTTTGAGCAAAGACAAAAGAAAAAATCTAACTCATCCCTGAACATACAATTGTTGTAACAATCAGACCTATAGTCTTCCCAGCAGCAGTAAGATCCAACCTTTTTCTTTAAAACATTTCATCCTGTACAGACATGAGATTCCATACTTACGGCCTTACTTATGTACAGAGAAAATAGGTCAGTTCTGAAACTAGCAATGAACCTTTATATTACAGGAATGTGAGTCATTTGTTTCTTAATCTAAGTATATATACATTCATACATACATATATATATATACGTATATAATTTTATACCCTGTACCATTATTTTTTTTTAATTAACATACAAATCCTAGATATTGTCCACTCTATTACAAAGTCATTAAAAATTATTTATGGTTTCACTGAAAGACCATGTGAATTAATATTTCTTCATATTGCTTAAAATAAAATAAAAATATATATAAAAATATTTCGCTACTAACCCCATAACTCCTGTTAAATGTAAACGTTAAAGAGTTTGAAAGATCAGTATATGATCTTAATTAACTGACGGAATTTGTTAGCATTAAAATAATATAAGGGGTGTTGTACGGATAAATAAATGGTCTTGCAGCGTATCCATAATGCTCCAAACACTTTTAAACAATCCTTTTAAACAATCCTTTAAACAATCCACTTTTAAAAACCCACATACTACTCTGGGCCACTTAATTAATGGCAGCAGCATGTTAATGGGTTAATTACATCGCTTTTTACTGGTGAGTGGGAATCAGCAAGAACTGGAAGATTTTTTAAAATTTTCGTTTGATGTACCACTTTAGTAGAAGGCGTAACAGGCAGCATGAGTTCAAGCTCTGTTAGCTTTAGAATATTTACTTGGCTCTCAAGTACATCTGGATTCACTGCATTACATAGTTTGTGATGTTATTTAATTTTTCCATGCATCGTTAAACTCAGCATTAATGGGAAAAGAATTCCTTTGCATTTGCTTCCTTAACATGAGTCAGCTGGGTTTTAAGGAACAGAATATATGCTTGTATCATATCCATAATGCTGATTTTTCAATGAGTTAAATTATGACACATTTAGTTTCAATCTCTATTTAATGTGACATATCAGGCACAAACGATTACGAAAGATTTTTTTTTTTTTGTGGATAAGATAACATGAAGGTTTGAGCAAACAAAACAAAACGTTCACAAAACGTGTATGCTTTAACCCTGCTTTCTGTCACCATTTCCTTTCCGTTTTGAAGACATAAAAAATAATAAACCTCGTACCTATGGGCTATGTTTGACACTACATGCCTTAGGATATACTAACCATTTAATTACGATATACACAGAGCAAATCGTGCATTTCCAGACAGACTTGATGCTATATTATATTTTTTTTGTAAATTAACACCACAGTCAACTACAAAACTACAGTGAAGACACAGAAAGCACCTGAAAGCCTAAATCAAGCCGTGGTTTACAAATAATTGTTTAAATGAAAAATCTCACTTCTAGACTTAAACCAGAGATTCAAAGTCAGCATTATAGGAATTTTAAGGTAGACACAATTAATGAACGGTTATTATTTTCTAAGATACCATAAAGCCTTTTCCTACAATGGCTGACCGAACCTATTTTTAACATGGTTTTTTGTTGTTGTTTTTTTTTGTTTGTTTTGTTTTGTTTTTTGGTTTTTTTTTTTTTTTTGGGTGTGGTTGTTTTTGCCTTTTTTTTTTTTTTTTTTTTTCCCAAAGCATGCATGGAATATTCTCAGATGCTACTGAGGGCAAGGAGAAGAAAAGCGATGGTATTGGTGAAGTGCAAGCGGTTTGCAGGATCAAGCGTACAATTTTGCATAAAACATTGCATGTAAAAGTAACATTGCAGGTTTTAAGCCATTGCATTACAATTTAACAGTTGTGTTGCACTTAGCTTTAACAAATTTTAAAACTGTAAATTTTGAAGTGAAGAGCGGAACCTAAATTCCTAAACAAAGACCTTGCAATGGTACACCACACAGCAGCTAGAGTTTGGGTCTAAAAAGTTATTTACAATGGCAATATTCATAGTCTTTGTAAAAGTCTTTAGCAATGTCAAGATTGAAGTCCACCCAGTTTTCTGAAACAACAGAAGGGCTGACATGTCGTGAGGTTACAACCTATCCAGAGGAGTGCTAGTGCCAGCCTTTTGACTGCAGGTGTTTGCAATTTATTTCTTTTCCAATCTAATTCCCAACGGAAAGTGCTAACATGAAATGCAATGGGAAATAACAACTGAATTCTTCATGATAAATTAACGTGTATGCAATATATGAAATAACAGAGGTTTCAGAATATCACTCAGTCAGTGCTATGTGTTAGATTGTATTTCTTTTTCTTCTTTCATATACTTGTTTGAAGTTTGTTACTGTGTTGACAATTTCCCCATGAAAGTAGCAAATCTCAGAGAGAAATCTGTTAGACTGATTTTAAAGTTGACACATTAAAAATAAGTAATATTACAGCTGAATTTAGACTCTTTAATGGTTGCAAGAAAGGAAGACATGAATTCAAACAAGTTTTTTTAATTCCTTTTTTTTTTTTTTTGAGATACATATTATCTATATAATCTTTACATTCGTTACGTAGGGCAAAGCTGTCTAAAGTATTTTTTTTCTCATAGTAGACTGCTGGGGCACATTAGGAAACAGGCTAAAACAGTTCTGGGGACGGTGCTTGGTTCGTCACAAGTCTGTCGCTCACAGTCACCGGGGATCACAAGTTTGATGCGAACCGCGGTTTGTCTCCCTCGGGCTCTGTGCTTAAGACTGCGGAAGAATCCCTTTGCAGGGGGGCTGGGGGCGGCGCGGCCCCCCGGTTCGGGGGGATGGCTCCCGAGGACATCTGTCGGAAGAGTGAGACCCTCTGGGGGACGGTGGCCCGGCCGGCCGGTGGCACGCCGGGGCCGGGGGCTGGCTGCGGGAGGGAGGCGAGGGACTCCCCCACGGTGGGGTGAGGCCTGGCGATCAGGGTGGAGATCTCGTGGGGCAGGGAAGGCTGCGAGGCGGAGAGGGGCCGCACCTCCCGGGTCAGGTTGGTGTTGTGGAGGGCCTGGGTGCTCTTGTGGACCTCGTTCTTCTGCCCGGCCCCGGGGGGCTGCTGGGGCGCCTGCGGCGGCTGCTGCTGCTGCTGCTGCTGCTGCTGCTGCATGAGGGAGAGCTGCGAGGCGGTGGGCGAGGCGTACTGGAAAGTTCGGCCGGCCAGAGGGCTCTGTACGGGTGGGCTGCAGACGGCGGTGGTGTAGGAGCAGGGCGAGAGGATGACGGCCTGCTGGGGCGTCTGGGTGCTGGGCGAGGGGGAGTGCAGGTTTCCGTGGGACAGGCTGCTGGCGGTGTAGATGGGAGGGGACTGCGTCCTGACGCGCGACGACGAGCTGGAGGTGCTGGAGTTCAGGGCGGGCATCTGCTGCAGGCTCACCGGGGCGATGGTCTGCACCATCTCCCTGTCATGCTTCACGATCTGCTTCAAGATCTCGTTCTCCTGGTTGTTGAAAACCCCAGTGTTGAGGTCCTTCTGGAACTTCTGCAGGAGGATTGAGTTCTTCTTCCCTTCACAGAGAGGCAGAAGAGTTAGCGAGCCTGAGGTGCGGGGGCAGACCCCTGCTCTGACTTTGCATCTCGGCCCCCATCGCCGAGGGCTATATATCGTAAAAGCCTCAGCACACACCGGGCTGTGCCACACCGACGCAGGCTGGCAGGCAGCTCTCGAGGGACAGCTGGCCTCCAGGAACACCCTGTCCCCCCCATCTCTGCGCCAGCACGGCCGGCTTTCATAACACCACTGCCCTCAAAGACACCTGGACGTTCAGTGCCTCTTCACTCGCCGTGTATTGCTATTACTACAATTATTCTGCAAATGTAACCATGGCAATTTACTGCGCAACAGGGTGGAAAAAGCCATCGGGCTCTGCTTGTATAATGTCTTTCTCATCACAAAACTGTCCGAATTTCCACCAAACTGTTACATAAATTATAAATACACCTGCCATTTAGCACATTCCCTGGAACTAATTATTAGACATTAGTAACTAGTGACCACTAGCTTGCAAGAAATCATCTTTTTACATGTATGTGAACTAATATGAACTCACGGATAATGTGACACCTGCTTGCACAAAAAGGACTGCTGTACACTGTGTCCTCGTGTCTGCTTGATGGCTCTTGGTGTCTGCAAGATGTGGACGCTATTCTGTGTCATCAGATGCGCAGGAACACAATTGCACTCAATTGTTCCTTTTTTTGATAAAACGGATCACATTTTATCTTTTGTCCTGTGTAAATTCTGTATTGTAAACACAGCACTTCTGACAGGATTGATACTCCAAGAGCAGACTGAACTTTACTACTAATATTATTTAAGCATATATTAGAGTTGGACTACATTTACAGAGAGTCTTGAGAGAAAAATTGCAAGTCTTGATAAGATAAATGAATGCACTGAGTGCTCACAATCTGCAAAATACTAAAACAGGTCTATTAAGTATTAGAAACCTTTATACTTGTAACTTCTTTACTCTTGCTTATTCAAGAAAACATGCTTTCTTCCAAATCACATCTTCAGCTTCGAATAGACAGCACAACGACAATGCCCTGCCATTCTTTCTGTATTCACTTTGAAGAAACTGCCAACATAACTGTATTGAGAAAGAGTGATGTGGGGAAATCCTTACACTTGAGTTTTCTTGTGAAGTTGAGGAGACACCACCAAACAGGATAAATGATTTTTTATGCACAGCTGCATTTTAAAACCAGTGTCATCAATAATGACCAGAGTGCAATTCTCCCAACCAAAGACCATCTTTTTTATCTAGTATGGCCTATTAGAGTGGTCCATATTGTCTGGATGCACAATGGCAGACTTTGCACACCCTGTTTTGATGATCTGCCATATCCTTCTGCCTTTCACTTGGATACCGTTGGCCTGCTTTTCTGATTGCAAGCAGATCTGAGTAATGCCAGTGTGCAGCCATCAATGCTAGCAGTGCTCCTGTTGTGAGGAAAATGAGAGCCCTGCTGCAAAGGATTAATTCACTTCAACAAACATGGGTTTTGTGAGAACTGAGAGGCTTCAGCTCTTCCCAGCATTATAGATGTCATCTGTAAACAACTTATGTAGGAAAATGTCATGTACTGCTCATGAAACAGCATAAATTCTATCAGGTGCTGAGCGCAGCAAAAGAAATATACAGGATTAATAAATAATGCTAATGATAATTGAAGTATACAAAATAATCCTCAGAGGAGTATGAAAGCTTTCTAAAACTCAAAGTTTTTTATTATTTAAAAGTGAGATTGCAGAATTTCTTGTCTGGACACATGTCTTATTCATAGATCAACAGAACATTTACTGCAATGTAACAGAAAAAAAAAACTTTTAAGAAGGGTTTAATCTGGGCATTTTATCCTGCAACTCAAGGAAAATAGAAGATAGAAAGGTTTTAAGAATTCCTAACATGGAAAAAAAAATTAGAATACCTATCCTGTCAAGTCTATCAATTGCCACCGTTTCAAAGGCCCTTCTCATCATGGGGTACTCTTCCAGAACCTCATTGAAGTTGTCCACTGAGAGGGAATACAGGCGACAATACGTGTCTGCTCGTACACTGGCAGTTCGACGGCCCTTGGTCAAAAGGCAAATCTCTGGGGAGAGAAAAATTCAATACACAGAGAAAACAAACAAGTTACTGAACCATGTCAAACTTAAAAGCTAGGAAGCGACTCAGTACTAATGAGTAATAATTCAGTACTAAGCAACAATTTTTCTATTGCTCTTTATGCCAGGTTGCAGGGACAATTCTGAAGATATTTGATTCTAGTTTTGCTACTCTCAAAAAATAACTAATGTCCTTTAAGAGCCCTGCTTACAGGTTTTGTCTGGACACTAATTTTATCAAGGCTTTTTAAAAAAATTCTTCAAGTTGTAAGAAATGATCCATCAGCTATCAAACACAGCTTGCTCACTCAGTTAACCCAAGTGATTCTATTGATTTGTTTTAAATATCCAGCTAGAGGACACAGGCCCAATTCCTTTAATCATTCACCAGATTTACTAAACTAATTTAATACATGATATAATGATATTTGAATATAAGAGCTGTTCTAAGAAAAAATGCTTCAAGCATGAAAATGCCTTCTGTTTCCTTGGTTTTTATGTCCTAGGTATTTTGGGAGAGGACACTTATGATTTTAGACTTTTTCTTTCTTATTGGGCTAAAACACAGAACCTTTTTAACTTCTGCTTACTCCATTTGATTAGTCTATTAGCCTTTCTCTGAAAGTGCCTCCAACAGGAATTCATCGTTCTGGAAGAGAGGAGACCAAAGCTTTATGCAGAGTCCCAGGAAACAGCCCCAAACTTGCAACTGCTGATTTCCGAACCCACAGGAAGAGAGTTACTGGGTAAAGGCCAAAGTCAACGCTCAAGGCTTGTAACAGCAAAACATATGGGGTAGAATATTTATTGATTGATTTATTTATATTAAAAGACAAAAAATTAAAAAGTCAATTGCAAAAACAAGTGTTTGAGTTGATCCCTTTGCAAGCTGGAGAATAACACACTTAGAAATATCAACAATTCTTGAGCTCAGGCAGGGTGAGATATAGTTTTCCTACCCAGTTCTAGCAGCCAAGAGCAGTGAGTTCATATTTGTTCATATTTAAATACTAGCTAGGAAACTTTCTCCTACCCTGCTCGTGTGTCTACCAAAAATAATCAGTCTCAATCTCAATAAAACTATAATTCTCAAGCGTGGAAAACTAAATACTTCTCATTCACAAAAATAAAGAATTCTGCAGGCTTTACTTCAGATCTACAAAGTGCTAGCATGGTTCGTTTTTTTTTTTTTTTTAATGTCTTTAAAAAATGCATTTTTTATTAATCTAGAACATAGAGAACCTTGATGGCTTTTCGTCTCATACTTCTTGTTGAAGAATTCTCACATGCCACCTAACCCGGAAGGCTCAGGGGCAAAGATGCTTAAATAAAAGTGGATAAATCAAAGTAAATCAACGTGGGACCAGTACTAGCACAGAATGTACTTAAACACCAACAGCTATGGGGAGAATTTATAGACACTAATGGGTACTGCAAGAGTCTTGACCTGATGTCCCTCACAAAACTTGATGCCCATGGAATAATGACAGTTTACCATAAAGAGCCAGACGGGTCAAACAGAAGCCAGTCCTTTCCTCTTCTATCCCCCAGCTCACCCTGACCCCTTCTCCTTTGATTGAACCCACTGCATTTTAGTTACAAGAGTGAGAAGGACATTTTGCCCAAAGGGAGCAGTTAAATGCAGTGAATGCCTGCTCCATTTGTGAAGATATTCTTTAGATCTCACACAGAATAAAGTTTTACAATACATGGTTGAATTTAGAGATAACTAGCTGGAAAATCTGTGTGACTAATGATCTCTTGACTTTCAGCTTTCTGCACTTAAAGTTTCTGCAAACAATGCTAGAGACGTGAGGAGGTGTCTTCCGCTACACTCAACAAATAAAAGTACTTGAGTTTAAAAAACATCATATGCCCAAAACAAAACAGATGTTGGCTATGGATCCCAACCATTCTGATGAGTGTAAAAAAAATGGAGAAAGTATTGTTTTCATCATTATTAATCTAGAACACAGTATTTTAGGTTACTTCAACAAGAAGGAAAGAAAGAAACTGTAAGAGACAATGTTGGATTTCATCACAGAACAATGGCACCATGGAATTAATGGATATTGCCACAATAAATATAATTATTTCCCCCCCTTCTTTAATCTTCTATTATTCTTGTCAAGTAAGGGGAATGGAAAGAATCACTGAAAACTATACATTGTATTCTGCAAACCCTGTCAGCCCACAACTTCTGGTTGAAGAACATCTTTTTGGAAGGTTCCTAGTAACCTTAATAGAGTCTTCTAGTTAGATAAGATAATAAAGGATGGGTCAGAAAAGATATGACAAATGTCCCAGTGCCTAGAAACTGATCAGGGAGTGCCACTGTGGAGCCTGCCTGCTCAGGAAACAGGGAAAGCTCACGTTCTCAGCTGCAGTTGAATGGTCTCATTCAAAAGAGGAACTACAGCTTTCTGACAGAAAAAGTATCATGTGATGAATACCAACATAATGCATTTCCAGCAGTTTCTTGACTGATTAGACTTCTATTATAGTCACTGATACATCATCTACGGTGCTTTATTATACTTATCAATAGCATTATTTGTACTCTGGCCACAAGACTAATGTGCTTGTTAATTGTATGTGTTCTCCATTTAATTTCATTTCATCTGTTAGCTATTTGTTTGGAACAAACTCTCAAGCATAATAAGACATAATATATGAAATGTCATTTACTTGGACCAGAGCGGAAGAACACAGAATGTCAAAATGTCTTCCCATCAAACTTTTGTGTGCTTTTAAATAAATCAAAGTAATTTTTTATTCTTTTTAACAAATAGACTTTTTAAACAATAGATTTCATGATGAGAACAAAGTAATGAAAGCATCCATGGTATATTTAAAGTGAGTCTTAGTGGCATCAAGTACACCAGGTGACCTCAACAATTATGCTCTCCTTGATGTTCAATTGATTTAAACAGACTATGAAATACGAACAATAGCACAGTAGTGTGCAGTCAAACACAAAGGGCACAGACTATTTTCAAACAACTTGGACAAAAAAGGTTCTCTATTAGCACAAAAAGAAAGCGGTGGCAGCATATTACTCACTAATATTCCCATCTGCGGTTGGCATGGTGCAGTGCATTCACGCTGACACTTTCAAAGTGTCAAATACTTCTATCTTTCCTTTCCAAACAAAAGAATGTCTTCAATTCCAATTAATAATTATATATTAGGCTACAATGAACCTGTAATTCAACCCTTAATGCAAGTTTTACTTTCATTATTTAGTGCCTTTGGACAACTGTTCCCTAGAACATTCTGAAACAACTGTCAATCACTGTACTAATGAAAAATGACTATATGGAAGCATTAAACGATGCTAAAAACATTCATTTGTTCTTATAGTCCACAGTTAATCGAAATTTGATTCGTCTGTGAAAATCACAATTTATGTTCTGCTAAAACAAGATCTTTCCCACAGAACAATGCAGCTCTCAAAAGAACATGGAAAAGGGCTCAAATACAATGTACTTCCTGCTGTCAAGACATTGACTAAAAAGCACAATGACAAAAGTGTAAAGCTAAGCCTGTTCTGAAAGCTGTAATTATAATAATCAAAACTGATCACCAATATATCAGCTGCACACATACATAGGACATGGCTGAGTGGTGGGCTTGGCAGTGCTAGGTTAACAGTTGGACTTGATGATCTTATAGGTCTTTTCCAACCTAAATGATTCTATGGTTCTGTGATTCTATGGCAGTACTTCAGCAAAAGCATCAAGTTCAGTTTTTGGAACACTATGAATTTCTAAAGAAGCTTTCCCATATCTGTATCTCATAAAACAGGGAACACGTAGATCATATCGTATTATTGCAGTAGTGTGTCAAAACACTCTGGAGCGGAAATTCTACATACCTGAAAGACATCACTAAGGAAGACTGATTTTGGGAAAACATGAATGAGTTAAGGTGAACGACACAACCCACAGGATGACCTTTAAAATAAGGATTAGTAGGCCTTTTGTAAGTGCCATAGTTTCAGTTCCAACTGAGATCAGGTTCATCGTTCTTGTGGACTGTATTGATATGCCACTGTAGGTGATCATTTTCACCCTTCCCTGTTGCTATGTGATTCCTACACATTTTTTTCTTCAAGAAAATAATTGCTGGGGATGTGGGAGCAGTTCACCTCTAGCGCCATTTGTGATGTTGCATTGCTTGCTTAGTCTTTGCTGGATGGGTACATGGGCTGGCTATCCTAGCAGTAATTTCCTGTTTTCACTTTATATAGACCTAGGAAAAAACCCTTTTTTACTCTGGGAAGCAGCACAGTTTATCTGACTGTGTGTGGCACCTATCCATTAACTGTCAGTTAATTTTCCATATAAATTATACTCCAGATGTAATTACTCAACTTCCTATGTCACATTAACATTTGACTAGATACTGAAAACCTTCAAAAATCAAAATAACAATATAAAGGTGCCTTGGCGACAAAATGTGTTCACCAATAGGTAAACTGTGCTGATAAATGAAACAGTCATAAGTCCAGCAGTTAGCTGGTTCATTAAACGAAACCAAACCAGTCCCATCTCCATAGAACATATTTCTTAGCTTAGGATGGTATCTGTAGAAAATTTATACAAGGAATTATTATCAGCTTTGTTTTGCAAGGACACAAAGACCAGAATTAAAGGAAAAGTTCGCTTTGCTAGGTGCAGGAATTAATTTTTTTAATGAATAAATAAGTTAACTAGTATTTTAGACATATAGTGCACTCCATATTAAAATCAAATGAAAATAATTAGCAGTTTCTATGCATTTCTGAACTACAGGAGTTTATTAAGTGCTCTGTCCCCTTCCAAAGCTGTTACAGGTTTCCAATCATCTGTCACATTTAACATTACAGGATATAATGAAGTGTCCCTCCAGCTGAGGACAGCTGACTGTTGCTTCAGTCCCTCAGCAGGAAGCTTGTTTCATCTTGTAGCAGGCATATACATTGCTGTGCAAACGGGCAAGCAGCTATTCAAACCATCTGGTTACTTTCAGCAGCAGAAGAAAGATGGAAAATAGAATTCAAAGACTTGGGTCAGTCAATCTACCACATTTGGGAATGTTTTATGATTAGTGGATTAGAATATTTTTTGTTTTATAGAGAGCAATGAGTTACTAAACTATTACAGGCAAAACTTAGAAGTACAAAAACTCTTTCCACTCACCCATCTTGTAAGTATCCGGAACAAGTTTCCCAGAACCAGCAGGTTTAGGATATTCTTCTTTTCTAACATTACTCTTAATAACAGCAACTCTTTGGCATGGTGCAAAGATCAATAGTTCTTGATTTCCTTCAAGCTACTGAAGTTGTGTACTGACCAGAAACTAGCTAATGGGCACTTTCTTGGTGTGCCAGCCACAGGAAGGGACCTTCGGCTCAGGGCAATCTGCTCCCAGCTTTACAACAAGTAATGTGAGTGATGATTTTTTTTTTTTTTCAGGAAAGGACTATATAAACTTGAAGCAATTAAAAAAACCAAAACCACCACAAAACAAAACAGTAAGCTTCAAGACATCCCACTCTTTCTGAAATGGAGTGATTTCCCAGTTCCATGTTGACTTAACCATCTCTGGTACGGGAAACAGGGAGAAGCTGTTTCATATGATAAAAATGTGATTGTTTTAACACATACTTCTGCATTTCTATCTCCTTTTTTTATCATACTCTGGAAAACATATGTCTATCTCTAATTTTTTTTCTAATTTTTAATATATTATTTTTATCTTTCAATATATTACCACAAAATAGAAAACTGGATATGCTGCCTTTTGTTATAGATACTAAAATGACTAGCACTAGGTCTTATGATTAGTCAGAGTGTAGCTTGCACTAATTAAATGAGTTTCAGTAATCTATTTTCTAAAAAAAAAAAATTAAACGCTATGCCATATAGCTATGCAGATTTTATTTTACAGTTGTTTTGCAAAACAGTATTTACATTCATATTAGTCATAAGTATGGAGGAAACAAAAGGAAGTGATATCCCCCAAATCCAGACCTATGGAGTGGATGGAAATGAAAAGGCTCAGGAAACGTTTAGGTCTGAATTCAGTCCTACATTTAAGATACCTTAAAATACAGTCACTGCTCAGCAGGAACGTTCCTGCAGCAAAGGAGAGAGTTTAAGGAGGAAGGAAAAGGGAGACAATTACTGCCTTTTACAGCCAGGTTTGTAATCTGGACTGTCCAGAAGAAAGCTACACAAAACCCACACCTCTTCCCACCTTATTTACACTAAATATGGAATTGCAGACGAGCAACGGCAGACACTGCCTGCATGACCTCTTCATTTAAAAAATGCTAACAATTGTCTGTAAAGTTGCTTTCAGATATCTGGGTTCAGCAACTGGAGAGAGGGTTCATGAAAGAGGCCTAGATACGCTGCCGAGTAGTTACTATTTTGAAGAGGGACTGAAAATGGCCAATTACAATTAGGGCTCCAAAACAAATTCCTGAATGCCACAGTTTCAATCTCCTGTCACTTTCTGAAATATTTACCTAGACCTAATTTAAATGTATCTATTTGTGATAGCTTTTGCATACTATTAAAAAAACAAAACAGAACAAAACCCAAAAAATCCAACAGGTTAGTTTATTTCCTGTTTTTATTGTCTGTTCGTAGTAATTTGAAATCTATGGCTCTGAAGACCCGGACACATGAACTCTTAGCATGTTCATTGTTTTTATTTATTTTATTTTATTTCATTTTATTTATTTTATTTTATTTTGTTTTATTTTGTTTTGTTTATTTCATTTAAATTTTTTTCTAATTTAACAGAACAAATAAAAGAAACAGAAAATGTGCCCTAAACAGCAAGGCTGAAATTGTGAATTTTTTAAACAATAAAAGATGAGAAAAACGGGAATTACACCCCTGTTAATACAGCAATTAAAAATGAAAAACTGTATTTCATTCAGTAAGGTAGAGACTCATGCTTACTGACTTGTGTAATTGTCCCCTCATTGCAAGTTAGGAACACGATTCTTGTTTGCAAATATCTGTCCCTGCTTGCCAGCGCCCTTAACAGCTGAGACAATTTCTCCTTTAAGAAGATGTCCCGTATGTATCATGTCATATATATGAAGACATGAAGCAAATGCAATGCGGACTGAAAAGAATATTCGCTTCTATGTTTGAGGATGACATGGTGCTATGGTGTAATAGCCAATAGTAATAATAGGAGTTTTAGTCTTCTGGAGGCAGGAAATGGTCAATAGGAAAAAGAAGTAGATGATAAGGGATACCAGCACCCCTCACAAACAGTATTTTACCAGTCCCTTTCATGCAGGATGTTATCCTTGGGATGTAATCCCCACATTTGGAAAAAGAAGAGTTTGTCTCCAAAGCTACTGTGAGACAAGGAGAAAACCTCAAAACAGATGAGCTAGAAGCAGCTGGAGACAGGTAGCCACGATGGGCATTTTATCTCCATTTTCCCAATCTAAAATACAGGTGAAAGGTGATTCTTTTGCTATATTTCTTTCCATTACTGTCTTCCCTAAAGGTCTGCCTCCCAAGCCTTCATTTTCTTAACCTTTGTATATATATATGTGAAATATTTGGTACAGTAAGTGGTCTAATTAGAGAGGTTCTATTTTTATTTTTTTTCTAACAGTATTTCTAATTGTCAGAGCGGTACATTTATTTCCTTGGAGATAGCACAAATTTCCTGGGGGAAAAATTATTCTTCTGAAAAGAATTGCCTAACTTTCATTGACCCAAACTTTGACAAGATTTATAGAGGAATATGGGCAATGAAGCTAGTGAGGGATCTGGAGCATAAGTCTTATGAGGAGCGTGGGGTTGTTTAGCCTGGAGAAAAGGAGGCTGAGGGGAGACCTTATCGCTTTCTACAACTACCTGAAAGGGGGTTGTAGCGAGGTGGGGGTGGGTCTCTTCTCCCAAGTAACGGGTGATAGGACAAAAGGAAAGGCCTCAAGTTGCACCAGGGAGGAGGTTTTGACTGGATATTAGGAAAAATTTTTACACTGAAAGGGTCATTAAGCGTTGGAACAGGCTGCCCAGGGAAGTGGTTGAGGCACCATTCCTGTATTTAAAAGATGGTTAGACATAGTGCTTAGAGATATGGTTTAGAGATGGCTTTTGTCAGAGTTAGGTTGATGGTTGGACTAGATGATCTGAAAGGTCCCTTCCAACCTAGGCAATTCTATGATTCTATGAATACTTATTTTAAAAAATGTCTGTCAGCAAGCCTGAAAGTATATGTTTTTCTTTACTTTGTCCCAAATTTGTCTTTTCTGCTACCTATCTATGAGAATCCCATTTCTTGAGATAACTGCTGTTCTTATCAGTCCATTTCCTTAAATAAGGCTTAATAAACTGCTTTGTAACAGGTATAAGAAAAGCTATTAAGTATAATTCAGTGTAATTTATCTTACTATATCAATCATATAATCATAGAATACTTTGGGTTAAAAGGGACAACCTTTTGCAACCTCCCTGCAATGAGCAGGGACATCTTCAAATAGATCAGGTTGCTCAGAGCCCCGTCCAACCTGAACTTGAACGTTTCCAGGGATGGGGCATCTGCCACCTCTCTGGGCAACCTGCTCCAGTGTTTTACCACCCCCAGCATAAAAAAATTTCTTCCTTATATCTAGTCTTAATCTACCCTCTTCTAGTTTAAAACCATTACCCCTTGTCCTGTCACAACAGGCCTTGCTAAAAAGTTTGTACCCATCTTTCTTATGAGCTGCAAATAGGTCTCCCTGGAGCCTTCTCTTCTCCAGGCTGAACAACCCCAACTCTCTCAGCCTGTCCTCAAAGGAGAGGTGTTCCATCCCTCTGATTGTTTTCGTGGGCCTCCTATGGACCTGCTCCAACAGGTCCATGTCTTTCCCGTGCTGAGGACCACAGAGCTGGATGCAGTACTCCAGATGGGGTCTTACCAGAGTGGAGTAGAGGGGCAGAATCACATCCCTCAACCTGCTGCTCACACATCTTTTGATGCAGCCCAGGGTACGGTTGCCTTTCCGGGCTGTGAGCACACATTGCCCTCATGTCCAGCTTTTCATCCACCAAGTTGTTCTTCTCACGGCTGCTCCCAATTCCTTCATCCCCCAGCCTGTGTTGATACCGGGGGTTGTCCTGACCCAGATGTAGGAACCTGCACTTGGCCTTGTTGAACCTCATGGGTTTCACACGGGCCCACTTCTTGAGCTTGTCCAGGTCCCTCTGGGTGGCATCCCATCTCTCAGGCATGTCAGACACACCACTAAGCTTGGTGTTGCCTGCACACTTGCTGAGGGGGCACTCGATCCCATTGTCTATGTCATTGATGAAGATATTAAACAATATCTTCTATTCCCTGTTGAAAAAAACCACTTAGTTCCTTATGTATTCAGTGTTATGCTCTTGTCATCTTGAGTTTGGCAAACAATAACAGTTACAAATTAAAGTATTCAACTTGAATTTAAGTGGACTGTAAAAATATTGCACTTCATTTTTTTCCCATTAAATTATTAAACAAATGATAAGAGACTGTCAGTTCTGAATTAAATATTTAGATTAAATATTTAATCTAAAGTAAAATATTTAGTTTAAATTCTACTGTGTAAAATTGAAGGTACTTGCAAAATCATCTTCTGGTTTATCTGTGTTGGCCACCTCAGATTTCCAAGCTATGCTGATGTGATATTTTACTCTTCTATGTATAAAGTCTAAATTAAAAATTTATACCGTTTATGAATTTCCAGAATTAAAATTATAATTTGGTTTGAAGATTATGTTATTTAGACAGTAAGAATTATTACTAGCATTATTAATATTAATACTGTTAAATTTATCTTTACATTTGCTAATTAATAAAACTCCTAAATCCAAAACCACTTCTACCTTTTAGCATCACAGAGTAAGTTATTTTCATACTATCTTCTTAAAAAGTCTCTTAGACTTTTAAAAATAATATTCTGGATAGTTGTCAGTTTAGCAAGTTCTGACTACATAGTATTTTCTATGTAAAATGTGGTGTCAAAAGAACAATGCAATGCAGAACAAGGAATTATGCTGTATCATGAGGAAATGTATCCTCAAAATGGCAGACTAGTTGGTGCCAAAATGACATTTCATTTTTAGGACCTTTTGCAGACAACACTTTTAGAAAAATGTTCTATACTGTTCATCTGAAAAGTGTTTTATGAATGACTTGGTATGGAGATCTGGAGATCCTGCTCCCTTAAAGCATTTGATTTTGTATTTGCCATTAAGAATGTGAATAATCACACCTCCGGGAGGCTACATATAGTTAATTATTTGGAGTATGAGTATGGAGAGACTTAATTCACCACTACTTTGAATAAGGAGTAGCCATATACAGTATTTTTGCAAAATGTAAAACTGTGTATGATATCATATTGTCCAGGTCTAAAGCAGTGAGCAGTTAGACACTTTAACAGCATTTTCCCTATTTATAATCAGTATTATGCTGCAAATCTTTAAAAGTAGTCTATCAAAAGGAAGTACCTAGAGTGTACCCAGAAAAAAATAAGTGGCAAAATATAATCTAAAGTGACTCAACATTTCCCATGGTATTATTTTCCACTGCACTGATCTAAAATATACTGACAGCTGCTGTTCCAAAATGGGGAAAAGCTCCATAAATAATAGGTAGGTCAAAGAAGTTCTGGCTAATTGGCCTTCTACAAGCTGAAGCAAATGCAAGATACAATTTATTAGAATTTCAAGTGTGGAAGGATAACTGTTAAAACAGTATTAAATAATTCAAGTGAAATAAAACATTTGAAAATCTAAAGTATTCCATGAGCTACACATTACAAAAAATAAACCCAAAAAAGAAAAGATGCCATAATATATCTCTGGGACATATTCTGGGAAGATGGGGATGAGAATTTGATTTATATATAATTTTGCTAGATGAATGATGATATTCAGCACAATTAGTAATATCTGCCTTTGAATAAGTAAAATAAAACATGTATTTGTCTCGTTACTATGCAAGAGGTAAACCATTACATTTTCATATTCATATTCACACACAGCAACTCCCATATGTATAACTTAAAATGAGTTTTAAATAATCACATGAACTTCTATATATTCAACATACCTGTAAGCTCATAGAAAAAAAAATATTTTAAGCAATATGAGTTTTAGGTAGTCCACAAATTGATTTATTGAATGACTCCAAGTGGCACAATGCCATTGGGATTCTCAATGGGAGAAAAAACAATGGGGAAGGGGAACTGCAATGGAGACATCACAAATTGGGAACCATGAATTATTGCACACTTACCTACCGGAGCTAGGAAGCTCCCTCAAACTGCAAACACAGCGAAACCTCCGTGGGACCCCCAGGACTAATTCATAAAATATACCTACACTTCCTACTCACTCAGTTTGGATTTCCCTAGCAATATCGGCATTCCTTCAGCTCTAACACAGTATCTGTTAAAAAAGGCAAAAAGGGGTTATAGTTTCCTGGAACTTATGTCTGGGCTGCTGAATGAAGGCAAGCCTGTGTAAACACAGGTGGGAAAACAGATGGAGAAAGGAAAAGATAACAGAGAGACAAGTCTTATCTTGTGTCCTTAGAGGCTGAGAGGAGTTTTGCCAGTGACTACAGCAAGAGCAGGATGAGACCACAGTGAACGACCAGTCCTCTGTCCACCAGCAAGAAAGCTAATGAAGTAACAGCAGAGTTCTGAACATGTTCCCAGAAATCCTCACTTTGGTAAGTTGTGCTGAGCCGTACTGGTTGGGTAGTGCTGGATTTATTCCTGTCTTTTTCTCTTTGTAGGCACACCAACCCCACTCTTACACACCAGGTAAGCACAAAGGCAGTTCAGCACATGCTTAGCTGGATCACGACTGCACGCCCGGAGTACTTCCTCTGACTCCACAGGGCTGGCAGCTGTAGGGGAACAGGACATCACAAAACCATTCCCACTCATCAATGTGCTCTGCAGTAGCTTTGGGACAGCTTTAACCTTTATGTTTGCAGGGGTAACAATCTGAGGTGAGTTATAAAATGGCAAAAAGGTGCTTTGCTCCTTTGTTCCCCAAGCAATAGCTTGCAGTCTGTAGCAGAGTGCATGTGAACACCACCTGACTGGGGCTGGGGTTAGGGCTATGCAGAGAAGTGGTCGGTCACAAGGCATTGGGGAGCAAAAGGCCTTTCCAGAAGTGTAGGAGAAATTGCAGAACCAGATCTTATTGAAATAACTAAAGACCCACATGTGAAGCCAACAGAGTAAGACGAAGGAAATCGTTGGAAAGCAGTTCTGTTACTAAAGCAAACTTCTCTTTAGTTTCTTACACTCCTGCATGTCTGTTGTTGTAATTAATCATGAGACATTTTGAATCACCAACATATAGAATGGAGTGATTCTGATACCATTTACCCCGGCAAAAATCAGAATTGCCTTATAACAGTGGTATTACACCAGTTTATACCAATAAGTATTGGTTAATGTAAATTAGATTAGTATTGGGCTCATTAGATACATTATTATTTCTGCTCTGTAAAGCCTCGGTAAATGATGAACTATGCTTCCTCATAAGCAAAAGACTCATATTCTTGTGATTCATCTGTGAAGACTTCAAAATCTTTGCATTTTAGCAGTTTTATGTGTCTAGTGAAGAATTAATATGCAATCTGTTCAGTAATTTCTCCTATCACAAGAAGCCTTTGAGTAATTTCTAATACAATCACCTGGTACTCAGAGGAAAAGGTTCAGCAGGACTGAAATCTGGCAATTTCCTCCCTGCCATTTATTACTGGGATTAAAACATAAAAGAGTTTGAACTATTAAGTTATTAAAGAGAAATACAAATTTGCACTGACACAGGCAAAAAAAATGGGAAGCTCTCATTCTCCACTGCTGTGTACTTAACAAAGACTTTGCATTTTCAGTATTGTCAGATGCAGATACTCAAAGCCATGGACAAGATGACAAAAAATTAAGTAATTTAGCCATCACAACATTCTCAAAATACAATTGCTTACATTTTTCACCTGCCTCCTGATTCTTGTTCTCCATCCCAGGAAGGATGAATTAAAGTGTGCTCATCTCAAGCTTCCAATTCAACTTAGCTGCAAATACATGTGCAGTCAGGTTTTCCTACGTGCTGTTCAAAAGCTATAGGTGAAGCACGTTTGCACTCCTTTCCATTTTCTGAAAGTTGCTTTAGTGTTGTTCGGATGAGCTCTTGCACTTTGCACTTCCTTCACTTTTCCATCAATCTGATGGCCATGACATTCTCCTGCACTCACAGTTCCTCTGTCTCCTATTTTTTTGCACCACCCACAACCTGCCTCCTGCCCTCACAGTCCTCTCTCTGTTGACCTGCATCTCACTGCTCACACTCTTCTGACCTCCCCTATGGTTTTGTCCCATACCCTCGCCATCCCTCTCTCCTTACCTTCTTCATTCATATTTTACTGTCCCTACAGAAGCAGCTAGAAGCAGAAGGCCATAATTTCCATTAAGGGCAACCTTGTTTCACCTCCTATGAAAACTGTGTCAGCCTCAGGGGGAAAAGTTTCTCTTTTATTTGTAAAGAGAAAAGGCTCATTTACTCATTTGCTGAAAGTAGCAGCAATCCCATTCCTAATAACAGGGAACTGGGAAACATGTTAGAAAACAGAGCGAAAAAGTGAAGGAAGACATAAAAAAAATCCAAAGATGTTTAGGAAAAATGAGTATTGCTGTATTTCCTCAAAAATAACAAGATATGGTCCTAGAGAATCCCATTAAAGCAGCTGTAGAGTATTTAAATCTTGGAATTCTCCACTGGTAACTGTGGCTTACATCATTTCACTGATGTAGAGATTACTATATAACTGTGCAGTATTGTGAAAATCAGCTTCATGTATTCTTCATTGCCTCATTCCTGTCCCTTTTATAAAAACTCACACAAGCACACCATGTGAGGACAGGGATTCTAAGGTAAGACAATAAAAAGTTACTATTTTCTCTAAATGACAGTAAAAAGCAAGTAAAATGGATTGTCCTGAATCTTTACGAAAAAATCCTTCCAGTGGTCCATGTCTGTTCAAGACGTAATTTATGGCACTCTCTTTAAAACATTTCCTCTGTGATCATTATTGAAAGGTTTGAAAGAAAATAGTAAACCTCAAATCACACTTTTTTTCTGAACATATTTATCATCTAATAATTGGGGGATATTGTTTTTTTGCTATGTTGACTGAAGATCTGAGGGAGTGGAGGCTGGTCAGTATTTCTCACGCACTCCCTTACACATATTGTGTATTCCATCGAAGGGGGAATGGGGTTGAGGGTAGAGGGGACATGGCCTAGGGAAAAGGATAGTACCAGAAATTGCTTTCAAATTCCTACTAGCACTTGGAGTAGATTTGTGGGATGATAATACCCTTCAATCAGCAGTGTGAAAAAAACTTATGGCATGAAAATTAGCATCCCACACGCTGCTGGGCTAAGTAATGCTCCTGCACACAAAGTTCAAGAGGATTAGATTTATGAACACACATGAAGTTAAGGGATAGGATGCTCTTCCCACAGGAACACCAATGAACAAACCACAAGATCTATGTGGTTATTGTCTTGTACTTACTCCTTCCCTCCAGAAAGGAGAAACCAGTAAGCACAGATGAGGAAAGAGGCAGATGGTAATCAAACCCAGATCTATGGAGAGCTTTCTAGAGTCACCTTTCTGCACGTCCCCCAAAAATCAACAGAGAACGTAAAGCAAAAGTGAAGTGTAGTCTGATTAATCTATTCCACTGACCGTTATCCAGGCCTATTCTTTTTGAGAAGAATTTCCAAGCAATTATAAGGTTTATCTAGTTTTATGTGAGACTTGTAACACCCAGATCCATAGGGAAGGTGTTTTTTTAATTAAGAACAAAGATCAGGCAAGAGAATTTAAATGTTCAACAGCATTTCAGTCTTCAAACCTCTAGATATTTCCTCTCTTTATTACTGCAAGTTTTGGTTTTCCAGGCTTTCACTCTCCCAGCAGTTTCCATTCAAGCCTCTCCCAAACACTGGTGATACCCCTTTGGTTCTTCTTAAATATTGATTTTCACACTAGCCTCCAGTTCTCCAGCAGTTCCAGGTTGTCATAAGTTTTCTACAAATACAATGCTGTCAACACCCAAACATTTTACGTATTCTAAGTTTGATAAACATTTTCCAGTTCCAAGGCAGGATATTGGCGAAAACCTTCATGAGTTCTGGAGGCGACCCTGCCTCTCCAGGGACTTCATCTGAATCTCCCCAGCACCAGGACCCCCAGGAAACTCAGCTCCAGGACATACCTGACATCCAACAGTTCACATCTCTGAGCTGGGACTGGGAACTTCCCATTCATAAGACATTTAAAAATTGAAAAAGGATCTGTTTAGGTATAGCACACCCCTCCCACCTATGTGTCCTTCCCTTGCTTGTGTTGATGTTGATGTATTGTGTTAGACCTGGGAGCTGTACAGTTGAACTTGAAGTTACAAGTTGCAGCTTCTTGAACGGTATCTCAGTCTCAGATTTTGCATGTCTCCATTGCAGAAAAAAAGCGGTTATTAGTTTTAGGATTTGAACACAGGCTTACTCTTCCAGCTTGTCATTTTATCAATGACAAGAACACTTGTGTCTGCTTTGGTCAGGAAGCTGTACTCAGATTCTGACACACATTTCAGGGAAAAAAATGTCTTCTCCAAAGAGATGAGAACATTAGATTATTTTTTTTCTCCTTTGACAAACCAAAGTTTTTCAATTCACAGTTCTGAATCACACTACTTTGGATCTTACGGCACTACCTTTCTCAGGTTCCGTCTGCCTGTGCACTCTCCTCTCCTCTCCTCTCCTCTCCTCTCCTCTCCTCTCCTCTCCTCTCCTCTCCTCTCCTCTCCTCTCCTCTCCTCTCCTCTCCTCTCCTCTCCTCTCTTTTTCTCTCTTCTTTTTTTCTCTCCTTCTCCTTGCCTCTCCTTGCTCTCGCCTCATCCAGCAATAGTTATTATCTCCCATTTGCCCCAGCAGCTGCCAGGCTTTGGATGCATTTGCCCCCATGTTTGCACCCCTTGTCTCATCGCAGATGCAGTCTGGATGAGGAAAACTGCTTTGGTATGCAGTGTAATATGTTCTTGTGGAGTCTGGATATTGCAAGTAGCTTATTTTTTGTCTGCATTTCTGCTAAGAAGGGTAGCGGGTGAACAGGATGAACTAAGTAGTCGTTGCACTGCGACAACAGGCGGACAGTTATGTAAAATACTTTCATGCACAATCCCCTCTGATCCTCTGCTGGTTCAGAGGAGTATTATGGTCAGATTCAGCACGCAGGCTCTTGCAAACTCATTTTCATAAACTGGGGCACTGCTAAGCATAGAGAAGACCAAGACCAAGGTTGTTCTGTTTCTTCCTCCTCAGCATTTACCTTTTCTTTCTCCTTAATCTCCTGTCTTCAGCATCTACCGTCTAAGCCCATGGGATAAGCACAAGACCTCTTTACCGAAGTGCTTCTACAAATACTGGTACAAATCACCTTGCAGAGGCTGCTGCGGGGTGACAAGGCCTGCTGGCCAGATGAGTAGGAGTTGTTTTAAAATGGGATTAGTTAAGTAACCCTATAGCCCAATTCAAACACTGAGCCCAATTCACTTTTCTAAGCTTCCCATTTCTGTACACCAGGTAAATGCCACTGATTAGGCTTTCAATTGAACATTTTCTGAAAGGCTTTTGCCTGAGTTCTGTGATGATCCATGGGATTCAACAGAAAAGTAATACAATGACCAGCTAACTGTAACCATCATGGGCAGCAGTGGTACACACAAATGTTCAATCATCTTCTGGAAACCATCCTTGCTGCTACTCACAGAAGCAGACACCTATTCTATTGCCCAAGGACAATTTGCATTCAGAAGGAACAACATTTTCATACTGGTCAATTATCATATATAAAAAAAGAGATTGCTTTCATCAAAATATTAATATTCAGATTCTAATTTGGATTAAAATTCATGTCTGGTTTTTATTAATATACATCTGTTTGAGAGCTATCTAGTCAGATAGGGAGTCCAGTTTCTCATAGTATATACTGGAAAGATAAACATTGCTGTGTGCTAAAATTCAGCGAAAAAGCACTAGTAACAGCTTGAAATATTCACGAATACCAAAATATCCCATATTAATGGTCTTTTATTCAATGCCTGATTTTGCAATTCTTATGTAATTTTAACCTTTTAAAAGTACTTTACATTTATGATTCAAAAATTGTATCCCTTTTCAAAGGAGATGAATCCTGTTTATTTTACCTTTAAATAGGTATAAAATTACTATGAAAATTATTATTTTTTTATTTAAATACTGTCTGCTAAATAACAGTGCTCTTAATTCAAAATAACTTCAACATTCAGGAAGGTCATTCTGTATCTTTAATAACTATCCTCACAACAGTAAGCAGACTCTGAATGTCTTGTTCAGAAATATTTTGTGCACACTTCACTGCAGAATTGTCTAGGCAAAAGACACTCTGATGTCTCTTGTGTCTGATATCTGAACATGTTTTGTTCTAGTGCATTCACTTCAATGTTATAATCCATTTTTTCCTACTCACCTCCGAAGTAAGAGCCATCTGTCAGCTTCAGCTCCTTATTGGATTTGGTGATAACACCAGCAACACCATGCTGAATGAAATACATCTTTTTACCCACAGCCCCTTCTCGGATAATATAATCTCCAGGTTGGAACACCTCAAATCTCAGTTTGCTTAGCATAGCAGTCACAAAATTCGGGTCTGCGTTAGCAAAAAGAGGCATTGTAGCAACCAGCTTCCGACAGTTGAAGTTGACAATCTCCTAAATGGGAAGGAAACATAATTATAATAACAGTCAGAAAATATATGCAATATGATGAGCATTGAAAAAAAGACTTTCTGCTTCCTTCACAAAGAAGTTATTTATGCTCATATTGAACTTTTCTGTGTTTCTTTCTGTGCCAATTTTTTTAAATTTTTTCATTATATTTTCATCTGCTTCTAGTGAAGTGACTGAAACTGCAGTGCAGTCTGATTTGTATGTCTAAGGTGAAAGGTTGTCTTCTTCAGGCGATTTTTCACATGTAATTTATCATTCCTGTTGGATTTTAAGGGGAAAAATATGACAGAAAGATAAAAATTAAATCGGAATTACACTGCCTGACAACAAGATTAGCTGTTGCAATAACTGTATTAACCGATAAAGTTATGCAAGTCCTGTGTTTTCAAATAGTACAGCAGTAACATCTTTCTGATCAGAACAACTCCGGCGGTAAAATGAATGTACATTATAGTTAGCTGCAGGGCTAGTTGAAATCAACAAGAAAATTTCCTTCCCAGAATTTAATTCATTTTATAAACACAGAGGCATACATTCCTGTCCTCCGGAGAAATGCATATGTAGTAGACCCTTATATGCTTATAAGCAGAAAGTACTGCTATTTTCCTAAGACTGCTACAGGCCTTAAGGGTGTCTCCCACCAAGAGTATTTACATTTACAGAGCCAACTATAAGCACATCTACATGTAAGTATTAGTACCAAAAAGCTATAAATGTCCTACTTGCTTTAAATTAAAAAAAAATGAACAATTTCTGAAAGAGTTTCAAGTTCATTCTTGCGGACCTTACTTTGTATTAGGAAAACTGGCGTGGTCAGTTGTCATACAGATTTAACAGCGTACTGAAGAGCCGAGACTAATCAGTATTACACATGAAGAGGGGCTCAGGCAGGCAACATCTACTGAGTTAGCAACACAAACATGACAGGAAGAGCATATACGATCATCTGTGTATATAAATGAGCACAGAGCAAACAGAAGGAAAAATACAGCCAGCAGTCACCTAACTGCTTCGTAAAACTAAATATAATTATATTGCCAGTGGAGTATCCCTAACATTTCCTACACTAAGTCAAGGCTTTGTGATTGATGTAAAGGAGACATCCCACCTACCAGTGCTCTCCCTGCCTTGATTGAGGCCCACTGCACTCTTTCTGGAAGTTGCTTTTCCAGCCTCCCATGCCTCTGCTGTCTCATACATCTCGTATATCCCATGCAGCCGGCTCTCTGAGCAGTAAGCTCAGATATACTTGTTCACAGTTCAAACAAATTCCTTTCTTCTCCTCCCACTCCCACTGTGTGATATCCTGCTTGCAGACATGATGGGGAAGTTCAGCTAATTCCACAGTATAAGCAATAAAACCATAACCGGTTCTTCCGATCAGCCCCTTGGCATCTGGGAAGAAGGTGGGAATCTCACTTTGAAGGGAATCCATTGGCAGCTGAGGCAATTAAGAAGCATGGGCATGATCAAGAAGTAAAGCAACAGCCACCTTTGCCCAAGAAATTATACCCTTTCAAAATAAATCCAGTGGAACTTGGAAAAATAATGTGAAACAAAACATCTCACCAGGCGTCTGCAAAGCAGAAAGCCGTTATCTCCAGCAGTGTCTTATTTTCCATTAAATAAAGAAAGAACAGAGCAAAATTACTTCCTAGTGCTACTCCTGGGATAGACTTACGATATCTTCTGACATTCCCACAAGAAAGTGTTGTTATCTGCTGTCAAGGGGTAAACAGAAGGGTCGCTAAGTGGAAATAAACACTGATTCTTAACAAAGGGCAGTTCAGCGATTGTCTTTAACCCCGGTCTCAATAGCATCACATCTACATACTTAGATAAACACTATATAAGGCTTTTTCTCCCTCCTCTTTTTTGCTCTGTAATGAGCCAAGGGGATACAAAAAATAAATACTTTCATATAATCATAATTTAATGCAGATTTAATTCCAGAATTATTGGGTTAAAAATAGAGTGAATGAAGAGTAAGTTGCTACATCTTTGAAGTCAATCACTAAACTCCAATTGAATTCAGTGGGGATATGATTCCACCAAGAACATCTTATCTGAGAATTATTTATAAGTGATGGAAACAGAACAACATTCCTCTTACATCACTTTTTGCTGTACTGCCTCACTCTTCCTCACCCTCTCTGATTGCCTTAACTTCCCTTTCTTCTGAGGGTTTTGGAATGCCTGAAACACTGCATCATGTATGGACTCCACTGCTAAGCAAAAATTAAGACATGAAAGATTAAGACAGGAGGAGACAGATCTGAGACCAAGAGCAGACTTCTTCATGGTTGTATGAAACTCGAAATGTAGAGGAATACATGTCAGGAATGGAAAACAGAAAAGATGTGAGGAAAAGAGCACTGGGAGACTCCTATTTATTGAAAGGAAGAGCAGTCTGGCTATCACTCCCACCAGCAGGCAGGCATGGATGCTACTGGTGTGACACTATAGGACAATACTATCTACATACATGACATCAGAATCAGAGCTTAAAAAACCCCCACAAAACTAGTCTTGCTTGTAAAAAAAAATTTGATGCAAGATGTGTGCTGTTTGCCTGAATCCAAAAAGTACTTCAAGCAACAGCACTGCAAGGTGTGAAGTACCAGATAGGTGTCATGGGCATTCAGGATCAGTGAATCCTGATGAGTTGATAAGTCAAGAGGAGTAATCCCAGGCTACCCCTTCAGGTATATTCTGTATGAGGGAATAAATATAATATATTCCAGATGACTCTCTTTCTAAAGGATGAGGATGAGCCGTTTTTCCTTCTCATGTAAATACTCCCATTTCCCAGTCAAGCTTCAGCCAATACCTCCATCCCAAGCAAAAGTTAATCTCTGCTCCTACTGCTCGCAGTATGGTGGCATCATGCGAGGAGTCCCAGGCTACATCCTCAGCTCCGTGTGAGACTGCCTTACTGCAGTCTCGGCTGACGCTGGAAAGCTGGCAATAACTATTACTTGTCTTGCCTTGCCCAGGGACTTTTCAGTAGACTTGCTGCTTGTTTTCTGTTTCTGAAAGTGAATAGCTTGTCTTGCATGCCCAGGAGGCAGAGAAAGGAAATTACTAAAGAAAGCAAAAGTTGACAGGAAATTATAGAGAAGCTGGTGGGGAAGCACAGAAAAGGCTGGCAGAGTGGAAAGTTCAACTCCAGTCATGATCAGTAAGAAAGAGTAAAATAGACCTAGGTGGAGTAGTGTTAAGAAAGAAAGAATGGGAGGAAAATAAAAAGAAGGAACAAAAAGATCTAGAAGAAAGGGAAAAAAGAAGGGAGGAAAGTTGACATTAAAAAGAGATTAAGAAACTGAAATTCCTGAAAAAGTGAGAGCACAGGAGCAGAAAACATGACGAAAAGGTATCTGGAGTAAAAGCTGAGTAGTAGGGCAGATGAAGGAAACAAAAGGGAAATTGGAAAAAAAAGACAAGTGATCAGTAATGTACCTTAACAGCATAATAAGAGAGCATGATATAGACAGAGGGGAGAATTCAGACCTGCATGACTCCTCTGCATAGAGCCAATACAGCCCAAATAGAAAGGAATTAATCTCATCTTGGGAATCCCAACAAAACACACCCTTGTTCCAGGATTTTCACCCTTGGAACCTCGTGTCCTCTTATGGCTCCATCCTCTGCCCACCTTTCTCTAGCAATATGTAAACTATACCTGGATATACCCATGTATACACACTCATTACCTGCTCAGCCTGAATTGCCTAATGAAGGTACCAGCATAGCTACAAAACCACCCTGCTGTGGTAATTTCAGCCATTATGTCCCAGTAATGCATTCATTTTGTTGATTAGTTTTCTGTGAAAGTTTACGCTAAGGCACAAACTTTCCTTATTTAAGACGTTAGAGGGTGGAAAATTACTGAGGGAGAAAGAAATGTGTCATTTTTAAGTGCTTTGTTTTTCTTTAAAGTGTTCTTTTATTTAAATATGAGATCATTCAGAGCAAGTAAAATACATTTCCCCGAGTCCTAATCACAGACAGTGCTGCAATTTCGGATTCTTGTGTATTACTTTAAATATCATCTTGGGGAGAAAGAAACAGCAAAGATTATGAACGTGTTTTATGTAACTCAGAAAGTAATAGGAGAAATAGTTTTGTGTTTTAAAAGAAAGGTAACAAAAGAACAAAATGCCAAATTAAAAGTTAACATTTGGTGCAGAGAAAAATCTTTCACTCATATTTTCTTTAAGTTAATTCTTTGGAGCCAGACTGGAACCAGATTATGCCCAATATGAAATCGTAATTAAATGACATAACGATGATTTTTTTTCTGCCCTGTACATGAAGAAAATACCAAGTGAAGCCTGAGGAAAGGATTAGGGTACACATCATATGCATATCACACAGCCGAAGTGGTTAAAGGGCAAGAGTGATTCAGACCTACATGGCGCAAGTGTTGATCTAGTTCAAGTATCGGTCTCTGTTACACAAGAACTAAGTTCGAGGTGCAATGGTCTGCTTTATGTAAGAGATTGGTTAGGCAATTACACTGGCTCCTGCTCCTTTATAGTGTACTGGTTTTATTACCCATGTTGGCCTTCCTGGCTATTTTTTCAAACTGATGTTAAAGCATCAGATATTATCATTTTGTGTGGGTTCAGTATTTCAGGATGACTGCTCTGATGCATCTCAAGATGTCACATTTACAGAGGCAGCCGCAAGGCTGTCCTCGCTGTGACCAGGGCATGGCGGTGGCCAACATCTCTGATGGCATGTGTAAGGGTTTTTAGGACCTTTGCTCCAGGAGAAGGTTTTTAGATAGAGGTAGGCTTTTTAGTTAGACTGATCGGGAAAAGCTGTTGCTAGAAGAAAAAAAGCAAAGCTCTTGAAGTATCTGTATGCCTGAAAGGTTCTTTGCTTTTTCACACTAATCCAGTTCAGCTAATGAAAGGTACTACTTCCATTTACAAACTATGTCCTACTCATGCCTAGGCCACCAAAGTCTGTTAATGACTACATTGAAAAATAGCTTAGTTTCATTAGGTCACTCCTACATACTATTGTAAAAATCTAGTGCATAACTTTAACAACACACATTTTTTTCTAAGTGTCATTTCCTTTACACTCTGCTTTCAAAGGATGAGAAACTAAATCAGTCAATTTCCTGGCCATTGAAAGGAAGAAATCACTTTATTGAGAAAGCTATTTTTTCTCTTAGAAATAACTCACGAGCAAATGATTAAGAGACAACTATAGGAAAAATCATGATATTTAAGGATTTGGGGCTGTATGAGCAGGTTAAATATATATAACCTGGGTTTTAAGGATGTATGTATTCATGATGTCCTGCATTTTTTTAACCCATTGGTCAATTATAGTCAACTTTGGCAGAAAGGAGGCATCTTACTGATATTAAGTTCTCACAGGTTTTATGACAGCAGGCAATCAGGAGGACTAGGATTAGTACCCCACTGAGGGAATGACTACATCATTAGCTCACAACTTCTTTAATGCCAGAAAATCTACATGTGGCAACCAGACGCAATATTCTTCATTTCTGGTGCACCTGAAATTGTTCAAATTGCTTTGACACATTCTGCTTAATTATCTATACAGAGTGTACGACTTAAAAATAAATTTTGCTCAGAGGCTTTAATGTAAGTAATAATGTACATTTTTCTCTTTGAATGGGATTTCAATGATTTTCAATTTTTCAATTATATTGACAAATTTTAACCCATAGAGGTGGCTTAAATTGTAGTTACAAATAGGGTAACTTGGATACCACCATTTGTGTCTAGAGCTGCACTGACAAAAACCATTCTTTTTTCTTCAGGACTTTGATATTTTGCCATTCCATAGCTGGATATTGTGTGTGTGTTTGTGTTTTAGAAAACCTCACTGTCTATCTGCTTTGGCGACATATTTTAAAGCTCAAGAATGCTCTGATCTGAGCTAAACTACATGTTTGACCTCGAAACAAAGTACAAAACCTGAATAAATTCTGATTGCTAAGGCAAAGGCAGTCCACGTGATCTCAGCTGCCTTGAAAACCAGTGGACAGCCTGTGTATTTACATTTGCAAAGCCCTCAGGTCCCCAAGACCTCCAGCACACCTGCATACAGGTTGCCCAGATGCAGAAAATTTTCCAGCCAGCTGTGACATAAGACATAAGGCAAAAGGAAGAGAGGAATAAATACCCTTTCCAGCCAAACAAAGAATGAAATTCCCTGCTTAGATTCTACCAGAACTGAGTTGAAGCAGGTCTTTTTTTTCTATCTAGCTCTGTTCAACTCAGTTTAAGACAAGTCAGCCTAAAAGAGAGCATATGGTAGCTGGTATTGCTGTCTCCTAAGAGAAAGCCATCTTTTTTATGCATTTGCAAGCAGAAGGGATATAGATTTGACCAATTATATTTTCTTGGCTTTGTTGATTAAATGATATGCCTTCTGCATAGTTTTCTATTATTCCCTACTTGATTAGCATTTTCTATTCAACTCCTCATATGCATTTTTTATGCTTCAGAATTATTATTACATTAAATTCAAATGCAGACAGGATAATCCTTTGGAGGATATATGGTTCAAGGAAACCTCCAATAAAGTCAGTCTGATGAAGGATATCCATCTTTTCCCCAGCTTGTTAATTGATTTAATGGAGCTTAAGGGAGAGCAGTTCTGCGCATCTCATGCTTCTCTTCTCTGGATCTTCCATTATATTTAGAAAATTAAAAAAGCAAAAGAAAGACGGAAAGAAATAAAAAAGACACTATCTGTTCACCCTTTCATTCACCCAACTGTCCATCCATTCCTTGACTGGGCTATTTTTAAAGGGAATTTAGCTTTCATCTTCTTCAATGTTCTGAAATGTTCTGTGCTTCTGAAGTTTGGTTTCCAGCTGGGGAAAGGATAAGAAGCATCAAAATGAGAATAGTGATACATACAATGTTTTAAGGCAGTCTGTAATTGTGAGATAGCCGGTCTAATTTCAAAAGCCTGAGAAGTCCTGATAATCCAGATAAGTGCTTAAAGTTTGGGTCAGTTGACCAATCTGCATTTCTTTCAGGTTTTTCCTTCTGAATTGTACCGCTGAACAAATTTCCTGAAGTACGAAACCACCCAGAGTTCATTACAGAAAATAATATGGAACTAGTGCTGTGTGACACAGTAGTTGCTGTAGAGACTGTTCCCTTTTATTAACTGAATAAGTAATCTGCAATTTACAAATGTATTTCACAATCACTATTTCAGTTTTCTGCCCCTGAGTAATGAAATATCTTCATTCCCATTTGTGTGTATGTACATTTGTGTTTTATACTCATTAATACCATAGTATTTATTAAATAATATCTTGGGTAGGGGGCATTTAAGACTGAAGTCTTCATTTAGTGAGGCATTTTAAATATTGAAGTTGTCCCATTATGCCAATGAGACTACAGATTCAAATACATGTATTGTTGAATTGTAGCAGAAAAGTGAATCCTAAGAGATGTGAAGTTTACAAAATCATACTGCTATCCATATCAGAAGCTTGTGTTAGTACATGGAAGACTGGCATGAATTAGTCATCATATTTGCTGTACAAACGAATGAAGCACACCTCATGTTTTTCTGATTAAGAAACAGGAGAAAGATGGTTTTGCTAATAATTACAAAACTTTGTCTACTCTGCTTGCTCACAGATGAATACCCTCAGTAGCATTGCTTTTCCACTGTCTTTGGAGCTTGCAGTCACCTCCTTTATATGGTAATCTGATGATTCTAGAAACCATATTTATTCTTGTGCATTTGTAGTGAAACTCCAGTGATACCACTTGCTAACACCAATCAATCTATGGTTGACCTTGTATGTGATCTGTGCATCAGCTACTATTTTTTTCTACTATATCCTTCCAAACAAAACAGCTCAAATGCTAGTTGTATCTTTTCTGAACGAAGAGTACTTCTTATATTCACCAAAGTCAGTGAGACTGGCAACCTGGTTGCCAGAAAAAAAAAAAAAAGCTTTGTTTTAGAATAGATCTGTAAAGAGTGCTGCTGTCCTGAGGACAGTGCTTAACTCACCTGATTGCGAGGAAGAGTAGTTGTGCATGACAGAAAGTAAAAGAGGAAAAGGCAGTTGAGCTTCACAAAAGCAGTAAGTTACACTTACATTTGTGTGAGTTATTAGATAAAATATATTGGTTTGGGTGCTTTGGCGTGTAAAATATGTCAGTCAGAATGCAGAACAGCGTGTGATGCCTGAACAATACAGTTTGTCTCACTGAAGAAAGGGAAGACCATGAAGAGAGTAACTTGTGGATGAAAGCAGGAAGGAAAAAATCTGTGTTTCGAGCCAGCAGGGGGCTGACTGGGGACAAAAAAAAAGGTACTGAAGCAAAGAACTAGGTGGCAGGAAAAAATCAACATGCCTTAGGAGAAAGAGAAAGCAATGGGTTGGACATAAATTTTTGTGTTGACTTCTTTCTGATTTGCACTTGTTTGAGCAAGAGCAGAAATTGAAGCTAGCAATGCTTCCATGGAGAGTTTATTGTGAGCTCTGTAACAAGCAAGAAATCCCTTCTGCCATTCCATCCCTCCCTCTCTGTCCTCTCCTCCTTCCTCCTTCTCCAGTCCCCTGTGTACTGGAACTCAAATGGCCAAAACAACTGAGTCAGCAAGGAGGTAGTTCTCAAGAGAATGTGCTTTATCTACACCCTATGTGTATGGTTTAGCTGTCACAGTAACAACAACCACCAGGAAAACAGTTATTTAAAAATCAGTGGTGATTTGTTTACTGAGTTATTTTAAAGCTCTCCAAGAGCTCTGGATCAGAAATACTGTTATCTTGTTAATTGCCAGGTTAACACTTACTTCTTATTTTGAACTAAAACCCCATTGGTTCAAAGCCTCTCTATATAAAATTATTAAGTGGCTTAAATTAAATCTTACTGATTATACTGGATAAATCCCAGTCAGCTGAGCTTGAAATATCCACATTGAAATGATGTTTAGAGTTTTTAAGTACATTTCTGTTTGCATCTAATTGGATTTGTAACTATTCAATGAAGGCCTATTCTATAGTACGATATGGGAAAAACAGCAAACTCCTAACTTTATCTAACACACAAAATCTAAACATTGCTAAATTGTATATAATCTGCATCTTAAAGTGGTAAAAAAGTGCATTTGTAAACAATGAGAAGATTTATTCAGATTTCTCAGACAAAAGACAGAAGCCTGAATGCCTGTGTGTATATGTGCTAGAATATTTACAATGTCAGCTATAGATGTACACATCTATATATAACAGAAGGATATAAAAAGAAAGATAAGGAGGATGCACAATCCCTTTCTAATTCTGAATCAGCCTTCGTCACTGCTTTGCTATGTGAACTGGGACAAGCTAATTATGAGACCATTTGAATTTGCCTTCTAAAGGAAACTAGCGAAAAAGGTGCTGGAGTGGCATCAGGCACAGTGGGATCAGTGATGTTACGTTGTGAGTAGCAACACGGGTGTAATGAGCTCAGGAATTACATTCAGGCCACTGCACCAGAACCAGAAAGCAGAAGCAGAAAAATACTGAAAGCATGGATTCTAGAGCCCAGTTTTACAGTGAAACATGAGGATGATGCTCAGTTGTAAGAAAGGGTGAGACCCGGAGAGCTGGCTCGAGAAGAGATATCATCAGATGGTAAAAATGCAGATGAAGACTCTGCAAATAACTTAGTAGAGTGACAGCCAGACAGCCCTGAAGATAGAATTTGCTTGAGAGTGCCACTTTGGCTAATATTGGTAGCTGCAGGGGACAGAGACGCATAAATGACACGGGAGGTGTAAAGCGTGGAGGAAATTCTGAGGAGTGCAAGTAGGCATGGTGACAGCAAGAACAGACTCGATAGCAGATCATGTGGAAGAAAGAGAAGGCAAACTGGCAGGAGTAGACTAGTCAATGTGGATTAGTAATAACAGCTAGAGTAAAAGTAATGCATAGCACGCTTTAAACACCCAGTAGGCAGACACACTTAATAATGGCATGGTATCAGCATAACAAGGAAGAGTCACATTACAACTAAGAGCCAAATCATGGTCAAGACTTGACAGATCAAGGATGCATAGGACATTCTCAGCATTTGTAAATCCTGAAAATTTTTGTTCTAGGGAGCATGGAGGGGAACATCTCTGTAAATAATAAGCAAGAAACCAGGGGAGATACCTGCAGCCTTCTGTCATCTACATTTAGTAACTATGCTGTGCTTGCTCTCTGCATGCAATCACTAAGGCCTTAAATATTTGTGTTTGTGCTTTCTCTCCGGGACTAGACATGCACTAACAGCAAAGAGCCTGATGACAGCGGGACACTCGGGAACTGCCGTTAGCATCTGTGTGTGAGACCCGGCAGCCACAGGATGCAGGTGCACAGGCAGTGACATGTTCTTTACATCATTTAAATATTCTTTTTCAAAATAATTTCAGTTCATCTGCTTGCCCAAAGTTTTACATTTATTTAACCATTAATAGCATTTAAGTATAATTACATTACTCCATGAATTAAATATAGGCTGACGATTATTTCCATAAGAAATATGTTCCTATAATTTATTCAGAAAGACTTTCAAATGATCTTAAGACTATATCTTAATCTCTAATTTTACGAATAAATTTATCTATATTGATTTTATATCATAGGGGAGCCCTTAAAACCCTTGTCGTTACAGTTCATTTTAAGGTAATATATTAAAAACATAGACTGGCTGCAGAGGAAATAGATGTTGAGATATACTGTAACATTGAGAAATATAAAGACCATATTGGAGTACGTAATGCAATGTATGTACTTACTACCATGAAAAGTTATCTGCAGAGTAATATATAGAATTCTTCTCACACATACATCTTGGACACATGAGTTTGCATGTATGAGCCTGAAAGTCTGTGTATGTGTGTATATATATACATTTATATGGTCTCCCACCCATACATTTGTATGTGTACATGGACATATCTATATGTGTACAAATGTACATATTTGTACATTTAATGTAAAAAACGCAAAGTTTAACTAATTAATGCATCCCATTAGAACTGTATTTCAAATTAGTTTTAGTTAAATATTTAGAGGTTAATATAACTCATGTAAGAGTGTGTGCTTGTATAACAGAAGTTATAATCTACAAGCAAAAAGGTGAGAGGAAAGAAGATTCTGCTCCCAGTCACAATTATGTTCTTTGGAAATGAAATGTCCTGATGTTCTATATTCTGCAAGGACACATGATCTGTATCTATTTTCAGCGAACATCTTCTCACATGGTGGCCTAAAAATAGGCCAGCCATGAACTTTAAATAAGGGCTCAGGAAGGGTATTAACCTCTTTCTCAGATTCTAAGTTTGTCCCATCGCTGTAAGTATCAATATTATGAAGAACGTATCTGGTGTTAGAGAATGACAAAGCAAGCTACACACACTTCCATTTCTGCATCTCTACAGATGTCATTGCCTCTTAATTCCTTTCAAGGTCTGTTATATATTAAGCTGTCCACACATAATATTGACAGCATTTCTCTTCTCTCAGTAGTGAACCTCTTTTGTGCCAGACGCTAAGAAGCATGAACTATTTCATTTCCAGCCCCTACTGATGGGAGAATTTCTACTCTTGGTGAAATGCCGATGATTACGAAAACTCGTCTTTTCATAAATACGCAAGTGTTTATACAATGTGAGGCAATGAGTGGTACAATGAGCAGCTATATTTTTGTGTCAGGGACTGTGGACCTCTGTACTAGCCACTATATTTCCCAAATAATCTGTTACAACTCCTATAGCATAATGCTCTCATCAGGTATATTTTCGAAGCGATTCTCAGTAGTTCTGCTTTTTTCTCCTTTTTTAATAGACCCGTCTTTGCTTCCTGATTTTCAATTCAGTACAAGAAAAAGCTCCTCACTATGAAATAAACTTATTTTTAATACATCTAAGTGACATGCTTGAGATCACAGAAATAAATAATAGTTTTCAGTCAGAGTTAACTAATGACTGCAATCCAGGCTAAAATGAAAACTGTTAGGTACAAAGAATGTGGCTTTTCTTTAAAATATATATAAGTATTTATTTTATCTACAAAATAGTTTAGCCTTCTAGCAAGGTACCATCCACTGTTTCAAATGTACTATAGTGATCAAAGAGCACAAGCATGCAATGATCAGCTCATAAATAAAACTTGCAACTGTATGTGCTTTAGAGCACCTTATTAGTACTCCCTCAACCAACCATAGAGTTTTTGCTTTTCACAAATGAGGGAAAAGAAAAATGGATTTACTCAGAAGAAAATTAACAAACGTAGACTCCACAGAACAAGCTGGGAGGCTAAAATCCTTTTAGGGGAAGTCCTTGCCAGTCAGTGCTCGACTTCTGCAGAGGCTGGCTTGGGATCCAGTGCTACCACTGGGCAGGATGGTATTGTGAAGGTATCATGAAAGAGGTGGAGACAACAGATAAAACCCATTGCCTTGAACTCAGCCCAGGAGTTACCAGGAAGTCTCTACCTGTACACACAGTGGCAGACTCCACATTTTGCACCAGCTTTTAACTCCACTCATCTCTAACAATCTTCTATCACAGGAGTTTCGTCCCAAGGGGACGAATACTCTTGTTAATCACTAGAAATATCAGACACCACATTCCTTCAGTGTGAAACACTTGTCTTTAAATTAGAGTGCAATTCAACATCGTGTGCATCCGTATCTATGCTAAATTTCATTATCTGTCCCTTTATAAGTAATTTCAAAATTTTCTTTGCAATTCCCATTTCCATTTAATCTCTTATATAAATACTCTTCATCAAAAGAGACTACACTTTCAAAAGATGGTTTTGCAACTGAGGAGGAGACCCCTGATTTTTCAGGTACTAAGACTTCAGAAAAGCAATCTGTATTTCACCTTCAGCTTGCCTGCAAGACAGTCTGGGGGAAAGGATTCTAAGTATTTTCTCATCGTGTTTGCTAGATAACAGCAACAGTCCAAAACTACAGAATAGAACAGATTAGAACTACAGATTGGAAAACTACAGAGCTTTGTGCAGGTTTTCAAAATAATGTACAATTTTTTTGTTCAAGTGACACTAGGAAAAAAGCAAAACCATGATCTAGCGTTGCTATGATGTGCAGAGTTTAACTTAACTTGGATATCTCTCACAGCTTTAAGGAGATTTACCTTCTTAAATCACCACTGTACCAACTGGATATTAAGTCCATAAATAAGCACTCAGAACACATTTTGTGCTCTGTTGTTTTTTGTTCTCCTTGTCTTTGCCTTTGAGATAACATACTTTTAAAAGGCAACTCCAAATTTATGCATGGGAAATGCTGTGTACCCTTCTGTATGCTGTTACTACCATAATCATAATGTGCATAAAGATAGGCACACGTATTTTCTTCTGCATCAGACAGTTCACGGCATATTTATCTCCTCTTGCTGGTGGTGAGTCACAACTCTAAGCTTTATTTGTGGCGACTTTCATGGACGCTGGCATGTTTAAAAGGTGCCCACTCAAGACAGAAACTTTTGTATTCCATGACCCCCACAGCACTTTCACTGATTCCAAACAAATATGCTTCAGAAGACTTTAGCCTGCTTCTGCATCCAGAATTTAAATTCCACAGTGAAAACTGAAGGAAAAGATGTTCCCTTTCCACCTCCGAGGATGAGATTTACAGGAAAGGGATGTGAGCACGTCCCTGCCGTGCGTCCCTGTCTTGTCTGCATCACATTTTCTACTGGGATCGGGGCTGCATCCTGCCCTCTGCTTTCCCCCTTCTCCTTCCCACACTCCCCTTATGCAAGTGCCATGACTTTTTGCTGCAGAAGCTCATAAGGGGAAAATGGAGAACCCTGGCAGGTACCAGTTTGCTTTCCTATATCCAGATCCTGCATCCCCTAATCTTGAATTAAAACAGGTCTAGTTTCCAACCCTTATTTTTCATTTATCTTCCAATATTCTCTAAAGGGTTCAAAGGATCATCTGTCAACCTCCACTGTTTTAACATAATGGACTCATAGTCACAATTCAGGGATTAGGGCAAAAGGTCACTGGGTTTTCGCTAAATAAACCAAAACTTTCCAAATCCTACTAGAGAGGACGCAGGCTAAGCCAAAGCAAGCACAATGTTGAAAGAATGTGTTTACATAAGGAGAACTAACTCAGAAGTCATCTGAAGTACTTTGTTATTATTTTTAACCTCCTAAAAATCAGCAATGCCATCTATAATTGCAATAGCATATTCAGACCTAATAGGAATGAACATGCTGTGGTAAGCACTGTCTAATAAGCAGTAACCTTTCCGGGCTTTCAGCAGAAAATGCACAAAGTAAAAAAAAAAAAAAGTGCTTGACTTTTTCCATCCGCTGCCCCCAGCACTAGCTGGGTCTCGGCTCACTGAACAATTCTTCAGTGCATTAAAAATTGGGACAGGACAGACACTTTGAAGCATGATCTCGGACCGAGTAAGGCATGGGTGCAAAGTTCTCCTCTGCGGGACAGCAGTCCTGTTGCATTAGCTGCTGTTTTCTCAATGTGCTGGACCTGGTGCCCACAAAAACCTTTCTGATTCTGCTCTTCAGATGCCTGCACAGCACTTCAGACAGGAGCAGGCATAGCCTGGATTTACTCTTCTGTAATGGGATTTGACATCTCTCACAGCATCTAGTTTGCATCTAAATAGTCTGGTATTTTTCTCAAAAAATGTACCTTTCTATGGAAGACAACCACTGCACTAAGATTTGGGGATCTGATTTAGATTAGTATATTTAAAGAGCTCATGAAAGAACTGTCATGTCTGAAATACTTATTAAACAATTAAGACATGGAATCTTGTAGGTCCAGTAACAAGACTGTTCAAAATCGTAACTGCTAAGAACTGCTGTTGTACTGTTAGCTGCTTTATTGGAAGCAGATAGATCTTGGACTTGCCGAAGCATGTCTCAGCTCAGGATGGATTTGCTAACAAAGCATGTCAAACGCAGAAGGGAGTGTGATCAAAGTTTCTTGACTGTGTGCAACAGCAATGAAAGTGGCTGACAATTCAGAAGTTTTGTCTCAACTGCAGCATGCACACTGACACGTGCACATGTGGAGGAGCAAGCACACTCCCCACAGCTCAGAAAAATCAAAATTCATTGTCTTAGGTCCCTGGGAAACATATTTGAGTGTGCACAGTTTGTTACCATGTCACACCCGCTGGTGCAAAGCATCTTAAAACACAATAATCCAATCACCTGCTGATTGTCTGCTCATTTCCAATATTAAAATGTCCCATTTGTTAGTACTTTTAATTTTAAAAACTTAATTATACCTTTCTAAGAGGTTTTCAGGGCTTTGCTTAAGCTTTGTATAATTAGACTGTTATTTATGCATATCTTACACAGATCTTTGAAAAATACCAATACTTTTTTTTCCTAAGCGTTTGTCGAATAAGTAATGCTGTGGTATATCAGCATTTATTCTGTGAGACTGACATGCTGCATAATTCTTTCATGAGTTCAGTACTCCAGAGTATGAACTAAAGCTATGTTTTAACTGTTTCTATGAGAAAAAACCTCTAATGCACTAGATAAAGATGCATTCAGTCTCTTCATATAGCTATATAAAGAGATACTTAAATGAGTTCCCGTATGACTACCTCTAGAATTCTGATGCATTTTCCCTAGTTGCCCTCTTTAAACTTCATACCAAGGTTCACTGCATATAAAAATGCATAAAAGTATAGCGGATTATAATGAAAGAATTACCTCTCCATCTTTTACGAGCTAAATTTATGGACATTGGACGTTGTTATGGAAGCAAAATATTTGGAATCTCCAATAATTTAATATTGACTCTGATACTTTATTGTTTTTTAATAAACTCATTTGATTTTCTACCATTACTTTAATGTTGGATGGCCTGTATCCAGAAATCATAATGACTACACTATTAAAAAGGATTGAAGCATACTAAGGTCTAATCAACACCACAATTTAGCCTCACACCATTAACTCTGGAGATGTTTCATCCTTTGTGCGTAGGATTATAGTATAGTCTAAATGAGAATATAATGTTTTGTGATTTTTAAAGATAAATATTAAATAGAAGGAAAGATATTACAAAAGGAAGTAAGTTTTAATGGGGAAAAGTAGCAGGATAACGACTGGGGAAAAAAATAGTGAAGTTACCAAACTATTAGCAATTATAAATCCACTAATGGAAAGTTTTCATTATTTTGTTGAGAGAGTACCTCCCTTACAAGAACTGTCACAAAATGCTACCCTCGATGCAACACTAAGCACCATGCAGGATATTTTTCAGAATCTTACATCTGACTCATTAGGCTATAATAGGTAACATAATATACTTACATTCACTATCCCTATGGGAATAACAAAGGCCAAGAACTTCACACAGTTCAGCTCAATTTCAGAAACAGCACCGTGAAAAGATGAAGAAGCTTGTTAAAACGAAACTAAAAGCAGCTGCTTATAGGCTGGTTGGAAATTACTGATGGAGAGAATTGTTAAGTGATACTCCTAGACAAATACATAAAATAATGTATCCATTACTTATTAGGAGTTAGCTCTTACAGATACAATTAAAAAAAAAAGTAAACTCCGTGGTTAGCAGTGATTAAAAAATCAAATTAATGTTAGGAATTATTAGGAAACGAATTATCCTTATTATTGTAACATCAGTATGCTGGCTGCAGGTCTGGGGCTCTCATCTCTAAAGGGCTACAGTACAGCCAGGAAAAAAATTTGAGAATGACAGGAAGGATGATCGTGGGGGTGAGCTGGCTTCCATGCAAGAAGGAATTAAGTAGAATAGGTCTCTTTACCTTCAAAAAAAAGTACAGTTTATGGATGTTATCATAGAAGTCTATAAAATCATAATCCTAAGGGGGTGGGTAGGTAGGAATTGACTGCATTATCACTTTTTCTACAAGAATTAATGTCCACCAAAACCAAAAAAACAGTAGGACCCAGGTTCAATCCCCAAATGAGGAGGTGGTTTCTCATGCAGCGGAGTGCAGATCTGTGCTCCTTGCCAAAGGATGTTGTGGTTAAAGAGAGAGAACGTGGATTCAAGAGGAGTGTAGATAAGTAATTGGAAGAGATATGCATTAAGGATTACCCAGTAGACAAATCACATCAGTTTCAGAGAATCACTTGAACTTAAAATACTGGGAGCCTAGGAGAGTCTTTAAGGGAAACATGACACTTGCCCTGTTCTCGTTCTCTGATGGGCATCCACCTACAGCCATGGCTGAGAGGCTGGTGGCTTAGACAAACACCAGAGCTGAACCACTTTGACATTTCTTATACTCTGTTCTTAGATTATACTGCTTATGCAAATGTATCTTTACATTTTTGTAATTCAGGTGTCCTTTTAGAATATATGTCTCTTAGCCGTGGGGCTTTTTTTGTGTTTTTTCTCTTATTGTCTGCACCACCTCCATTTCATGTCATGACAGTTATAAAGACCACTTTTGGGACTGGGGCATTTTGATGCCAAATGATGTTCAGACACGCAGGTGGCAAGATCTCCAAGCTAAAAAATGAGAACTTTAGAAAACTTCACAAGTATCTCTGTCTGCTGAAGAACCAGAGCCGGTATTTATAGAAGAGAAACATGCTAATTGCTACCAATTGCTAATTACTACCTCAAGTAATGAGGGAGGGAGACAGTTAATTGTAAATGCTATTAAAGGCCGAATTTATTTCATATGTCAACTACTGTTTGAAGCTGTAGCGTTTTTTCTAAGCTAGTCAGCTAGGTTTTCTTCACAGTGAGCGAGAGGGGGTGGGGTCGGGGGGATGGTATGTGCAGAGAGAGCCTAATGATTAGCTCAGACTTGTTGCAGAACTTGTTTGGAGCTACAGATAAATTTGACCAACCCTGCGTGGCCTGGAAGAAGGGATTTAAAATCTTGCATCTCTACTGAAATTGTAACTGTCAGGAGTCTCCTGACTACCTGATTCTCAAGAATGCTGGACGCTTATTATTAGATAAGTCTAACTGTGAAAAAAGGGATATGTTTCTCAGTAAGAGTGAAATTTCTGAGTGTAATGAAAAGAAATCTTTAATTCTTTCCTTTCATCAGAGAGCACCTTTCCTTACGAGCAGGTAGTAGCACACCATATATGGCAATGCGCAATTAATTCAGTTTGAGTGTGTAGAGCTGAGGATATCCAATTAACTACGTTACCATGGGACTAATATAGCCAAATTGTGCAGCTAACTTAACTGGGGAGAAGATACAGTTTTTAAGTCCCATTTTCTAATAAGTGTCTACCTTAGTTCCCCGTCATCAAAGGGAATCTATTAATACAAGCTTATCCTTGAATGATACAAGTCAGCTACCTGTTGGTTTCATCAGCTATGAAGTACCTAAATAGAGACTTGTAAAATTTAAAAATGTTCAGGATTCTTTTTTCCTTTTTTTATGAAGCCCTAGTTAATTCACAATAAACATGACTCTGTTTTGTTACCCAACAGAGGTAGCCACTCGGACACATGCCTCAAACCTTTTCTTAGCTTTTCATTGTTTTAATCATACAAACTACCATGAATGTTCCCTATGTAATTTTCATAAGCTCAGTAAGATGAACATCTTTTACCAAAAAAGTCTTACCTCTACTGTAAGCATATACGTCTTTGTTAGTAGTATTTATCATCTAAGAATTAATTTTCCACCAGATTTTTACTGCTAATTCAATGTCCCTTAGCTGCTTTTAGTGGTTGAATGTTCATATTTATATCATGCATAATTATTTGTCTGCTAAAAAAAAGTGAGACAAAATTTTAAGACACGGACCAAAAAAAGTTCATCACTCCTAAAGAGAGCCTAGCTGTGGAAAATTTCAGCCCATACTGTAAACTTGAATGGCTGAGAACAAGGAGAACTGAAGACACTACAACTTTTTTGTAACATTTGATAATATTCATTCTGTAACTACACAGTAGTTTGTATGGTTTCTTTTGTTGTCCTTACTGTAAACAGAAAACAATGGTTTCAGTTGAATGTCTTCATCAGAAGCTACTTTCATCAAGCCAAGTATGCCTTGTGGAGACTCTGAGTGTTTAGTTCTTACCCTATGCTAAACTCAAAGTATAATGAAATGCAAGGGTCAATAAAAATTTAAGAAATGCAGTAAATACTTATTTTTGAATGATGCAGCTGGAGTATCTCTGCTACCACCTGGCCGTTATAGCCCTGTGCAGTTATTGGCACATAAGATGGTATATCCCATCCAATATACAAACAACTGTGTTCTCCCTTTAAAAGGCTCCAATTTGTTATCCATTAGTAACAGCAAAAAGCCACTACGTTCACTACCAAACTGCTACTGAAGTGGTGCTAAAACAGAATTTGAAACTGCTGAACTAAGCAAACACCCAAGTGGTGGTTTTAGGGCGCAGTGCATGAGCTGCCACCAGAATTTGGAGATTTGTTGGGAAACCTGTCCTGGCATTGCAACTGCCCAGTTCTTACTTTTTCTTTTTCTTTTGGATCTTTTTCTGGAACAACTACTATGTTGTCATCAAGGCAGTGTGCTATGTGATTGTAGCTGAGTAAATAATTCTTTCTTATCTAATACAGAGAACAAAGATGACATGCTAAGTACAGCATGATGATAGCAAAACCAGAAGCCACTCCTTCCGTGAAATTCTATTCTTACTCCATGTTTTCAGTGGCTCATTAATTTTTGAAATTTTCCATGCTTGATCTCTCCCCAGAAGTGCTTTTTTGTTTTTTATGCTTGATCAAACTTTCCGTGCTGCTCTTAAGCAATAGGAAAAAAAGGAAGGGAAAGGAACAGAACTAGGGGAGGGAGGGAGGACAGGAGGGAAAGACAAGTAATTACAGTGCCGTAACTGCAAATTGTTGCAATGGAAGTGTATTTGACTTCATTTATGGACAAATGCTTTCCTTAAAAGCGGAAATAGATGAAACTGTTTCTGACGTCAGTGACTGATGCATCTGCACATGCTTCTGTTTTTTTAACAAAACAAAAGCACTGTTTTGACTGTCACCGTACTCTAGGGATAATTCCTGTCCTACATGCTAGATTTTTATAGTACATTCTGCTCTTGACATTTCAAAAGCTACTGAGGGGAGCCACAGGGTGAACTGGCAGAGGCAGTGCAGAAGCCAGAGCCCTCCACCTGCCCTCCAAAACACTTACAAATTCACAATATTACAAAAGGACTCAGGTTACATCTATGTTAGGGAATTAAATGGGCCCAGACACTGGAATTCAGTCATCTGTACTGTTAAATTGTTAGAACAATCATGCTTTGGCCTGATTTTGACTTGACCCATCTAGCAATGACCCAGCAATTTTGGGCACCATTCACCATTCCCAGTTGGCAGTTTGTAAAGAGGGAGGCCACTATCAGACTTTCATAACACAGACGTGGCGAAACTGTGCCAGCTGCCCTCAGAGCCCGTGGATGGGCGGTTTCTTATAACTATTTTAAATACAGAACTTGATTGGGTTTGGATCAGAGGACATGTTTTCCCTTCACAACAAAGAGCAGGATTCAATGGTACAGACAATCCGTCACAGACCTATGTTCTTCTTATGACACAAAACTTGTTAAAAAACCCCCAATCTTCACAGATCTTTCCAGAAGTACAGATGCCATCCTGTGCTCTCTTGGGTGTTACTTATATATATATATATACACATGCAGACATATATTCATCACCACTCCTCCCATGACAGAAGATACTAAAAGGCATTACTTGGTATCACTGAAAATTACACAGGTTTCATCATGTATCAGACTGCTCCTTCTTTTTTTATTCTCCCCTTTTCTTGTTTCTTTTATCTTTTCCCTGTTTATGCTTTCTTCTCTCTGAAATTTTCAGCTTCATTCTTCTCCTCTGTTTTTTCTTCCTTCTTTCAGTAGAGGACATCAGCCAACTGACAACACAAACATCCTTGAGTAGGTCAGGCACGAGCATCACCCAACAGAAGACAGTCAGATTTATATTACCATGTAGCAGCTACCTCTGTTACAGCAAGACGAACGCTGCCTTCCTCCCACACAAGTAGGTTGCCAAAGAAAATTTCAGCTGCTTCCACATACAACATAACATAGCATAGCATAATAAAACCCCCGAAACTGGCATACAGACTACAGTTTTAACAAAAAGATTTTTTAATGGCTTGTATATCATATTCCAGCTTCCTCATCTGAAGTGAAGACCATCTTAACGAAGGATGCTACCTCACATAATGAAACAAAGCAGCTCTCCCTTCACTTTCAGTGGTTTCACCTTCACAGATGTGTGGCTAGCAAGTAGGGAGAGCAGAAAAAACGTTTCACCATTCTAGTCCAGCCTCTCTCTATTTTAAAGAATGGCAGAGAAGTGTGAGTTTCTCTCAATAATTAAGGACGGGATTTTACTCTTTGACTACCTTGTGTGGCAATTACTCTGACAGACTGGTTCAGAACAGTGTAAATCTGCTTATTTCTTTTTGTCGATCTAATATAAAATTAATTCTCCTGGCCATTCATTCCCTAGGTCAAATGAGATTAAATATTAACAGAATAGAATCAGAAAGAGCATTTCAACACAGAAACAGCACAGACATCGAAGTTTTCATTACCATGAAGAACTACTCAAATACTCTAATCTTACCTCCCTGAGGGGATCATTGAGCTCATTCAAAATGTTTTCTTCGTCAAAGATCTTGCCTTGGTAGCGGTGCTCATAGTAATCATGGATCTTCTGGCGCATTTCAGCAGGTAGCTTGTGGAATGACATGTACTGTTCCACTTGTTTGTACTGTCAGGAAAAGAAAAGGAAAAATAAGAAAAAAGCCCCCACTTTTTTACTATGTGAAGGCACCTACAAAATGAAAATTCATTCTTGTATCCACTTAAGCTTTACATATTTTACAAAGATAAAATTTTATCCATGTGTCAGAGAACGCTCACTCAAATATTAGTTAATTTAGTATTACTCACATGACAGCGCAACTGCAAATTACAGAAACCGCCTTTAGTGGTGATGCCAATATCCACATTAATACGTAAGTTTTAGAAGCCAAACCCTCACACTTGTTATGTGTTCCCTAAGTTCCCAAGTACACAGAAGCTGTGAACGTACTCCAACACCATTTTTAGCTCATTCCATGCAGCAGACAGGGAAACTGTACACAGTCTTTATCTATATCTCTAGTGCTGCACTCGGAGAGAGTTTAAGGTGTGAAATTTCAGAACTGTCTCTGCTGGATTAATATACAACGTATTAATGTTGTGTATCCTTATAAAGTGGCTGAAGAACAAAGTTAAAATCTGTAGAGAAAATGAAGTAGGAAGCATTCCTCGGGAGGAATGAAGAGAAGGGAGATATGAACTGGAAAAATAGGCACGGCATCAGAAAATAGAAAGTGGGGGAAGAGAGAGATGCCAGGACCCAAGAGACTCAGAGGACCTCACTCCTTTTAGCTTGTGCATTTGGTTTCCTTGTTTCTACCAGTGCTCTGTCCTGTCTTCTGCTTTGCTTGCTTCCCTTCTTCAGAAGCCTCTTTGGATAGTGTAATTTTCAGAAAAGAAAGTCCCAAACTAACACACACAGAGTTCTACTGTACTAAACTGCGTGATACATCTGGGACCCACAAAATGGGGAGGTTGCTTAAACCACAAATAGACAAGTACTGCCTGAGCAAGACTTTGGTCCCTCAGATCCCCCATCCTTGTCTCAGTTGAAGAGGACAAGGCACTGAGACACAGAAGGATAAAACCCGTCCCAGGCTTATAGGTGAGTTAAAAATTGGCAGAAACTTAGTTTACTTCTGTAAAGAGTCTTAATTTAATTTTTTTCTTTATTTTTTCATGCTTAATTAGGCAATTTTAACACTTTTCAATGAAAAAGCCAATGAAGTCTTAATTAGGATCAGCATCTCTGTAAAGCAATTAAATGAATTTATAATGTACACGCACACCTTATGAACTGCAGCACATACTCTTTAACTTGGGTAATGGAAGGCTGCTCCGTCCCCTGGAACCAGAATTAGTTTTTGCTTTGCAAAGTGGCCAAAGATTAGATGAAGGCACGTGTACAACATACATTCCACAAATAAGAGCAAAGTACTTTTGCATGGAACTATTTAACAAAGTATGATGAAAATGTAAGCCTGATTTAACCTCCGTACAGCTAGAATTCTTCACCCCCGTCCTTTAGAAGTGAGATTTAAATTTGCATGCTCATCATTGGCTTCTCTTCTGATATGGAGAAATTTATCCATACATTGGGGGTTTGAATCAGAGCCCTGGGTCACCAGGAGACAGGCATGCTCTAGCATAAACAAAGTATTGCTTCTAAAGTTACCCAGCTAATCAGTTGCAGCTAACCCAGGCATGGATTTAGAGAGAGGAGACATGAGATCGCCCAGTGCTCTGTATATATCACCAAGGTGGTCACAGAGTCCCAGCTGCTGTGCAGTGCTCCAGCTTCTCTGCAGCAAAGCCAAGGAGAAGATGCTGCATTGCGCAATGTCCCCTTCGTGTCTGTGTCCAGCCCTCCATTGCTGTGGCCTCACGTAAGGATATGGAACACGTGCCACCTGTCGTAGCACACATGGACAGGGAGAGGACTTCACTATGCTCCCTGGCACAGGGGTCGCACCCCTCTACACAACCTTATTTGCATACAAATGTGCTTGAGCAACGCTAATACCTTGCTAATAAAAAACATAAATTTATTGAGATGTATGATGCAAGAGAGATGCAAAGGACTTTTATTCCAGAATGACCTTGAAGGAGAGAACATCCATGCTAAAAGCAATTTGCTTTGCCAGCAATTTACACTGCTCCCTTTCATTAGTGCTGTTGTTTGAGTAAGTGCTTTCTCCCACACAAGCGAGTTCTTTTCTCTACCAGGGTTTATGCTTACACATGAGAATTTTAGGGAAACAGAAAAAATAAAGCTGGTAGGAATGTATCACTGGTGTGTCTCAAAATGTTTCCAAATTATTAACACATAGAATAATAGGGACAGCTGCATATTAGCAACATTTTCTTTAAAAAATCTACAACAAGGAAGTTAGTCTCAGAATTCCCAGAAATATTTAACCATCTGAAACACTACCAAGCTCTCTTTCCATGTCAAAATATCTGATCCTGTGAGTGTACAGTACATTATCACTGCCCCCCTCTAATCAACCTTTTCCTAATCTTTCTCAGTGTGATTTTGACTCATATTCTGTATCATTCACGCTACTATTACTCTCTTCTTGACGTTCTGTCATAGCATTCATGTTAAGCGTTACCTCAAAACTTTTAACTTAGTCTTTTCTTCAGCAATTAATATCTTTCACTAACTCAGTCCAAGTAATGATTGCTATTTTATTTCTCAGAAAAGCAAGATCATTTTTTCAGCCTGCTATATGTTATTGGCAATACTGAGGCCTTCCCAAATTAGCTGCCACTGTGGTGCGTCACATGCTAGTTGCAATAAAGTGTGCTAAAATGAAGATACCTAGAGAACGAAATTAATATTGTTCATTTTGTGTAACAAAACACAAATTTGTCCAAGTTGATTCTGAAGAGTATTTTCTCTGTGGGTACCAGAGATATCAATAAAGGTTAGAAATTGAGACATTTTTCAGTTCTAAATAATTATACTGATTTTTGATGTTGGGTTTTTTTAACTCATGAAAAAATGCAAATAACTAAAAAGAGCTGAACTATTATTTGGGGGGAAAGTGCATGTCAAAAAGGTTTAAAAATTCTCATTAGCCTGTGAATCCCCTGAATAAATATGTAAATTTAGTACCTTCTTCCCCTGACTTATTCTAAGTGTGATTTTACATATGGAATTGATAAAATTGTCAGTTAAGTTAAATTTTGTCAAAATCTTGTATTTTAGTCAGATTTAAAACAGCTGTAATTGATCCCAAGTCATCCATCAGACCTGACAATTGAACCCGGATCTTCATCTGTGAGTGGAATCATTTGTCTCTAATGACTCTTCTTATCACACTGTATGCTGTATCTTGTTCCTTCTAGATTGAAAATTTTGCTTTTCTTGGGCCTTTTTGTTTGATTTTTCTTTGCTTTGCTTTGTTTTCTTTTTTGTTTTGGTTTATTCAGAAAATCACAGAATCACAGAATGGTTTGGGTTGGAAGGGACCTTAAAGATCATCTTGTTCCAACCCCGCTGCCCTGGGCAGGGACACCTCCCCCTAGACCAGGCTGCTCAAAGTCTCATCCAGCCTGGCCTTGAACACTTCCAGGGACGGGGCATCCACAGCTTCCCTGGGCAACCTGTTCCAGTGTCTCACCACCCTCACAGTAAAGAATTTCTTCCCAATATCCAATCTAAATCTACCCTCTTTCAGTTTGAGGCCATTACCCCATGTCCTATCACTACGCTCCCTGATCAAGAGTCTCTCCCCATGCTTCCTGTAGGTCCCCTTTAGGTACTGGAAGGCTGCAAGAAAAGAGAGGTCCTAATTCCACATTCACAAAAGAACCTCTGGTGCTTTTACATCTGTGTGAAATAACTTTCAGACCCACAGCAGGTGCTCTTCTTATGCCACGTGAGAAGCACCAGACTACATTCAAAATATAAATGACTGTGTTAAAAGCTCACTTTTTAAATTTTAAGTTGCCTTTCCATTCTGCTCCTGCCTGACACCAAGGAGCACTTAATCTTCTAGGGGGGACTATTTAGTAAGGGACTCCACGTGTGCACATCTAAAGGGATGTCAGAGGCCTCTAAAGGCAATAGCAAACTAATGCCAACTACAGGGTTCTGAGGAGAGAAAGAAGAGTCACCCAGGCTACTCAGCAGAGCCTGTGCTGGATGAAGACATGGCAAGACAAACCAAAGCAAAGATAAACTTTTTAAAATGAGAACATTCTTGTTTTGTCTAATGTTACTACAGCCAAGTATGGGTTTATTTCCATAAAACCCTTAACATGGTCGAGTTAACCTTAGCATGTTTTCTGGTCATGAAATGCTTTCAGACTGCTTTAAAAAACTTCTTAATTCATAATGATGTAAGTGAATAAAAAGATTGTCACCTTTCTTTCTTTCTTTCCCTGCATCAGTTGGCTTATACTCTGAAAGACAGAGGTAGCAAGCCTTATAATCCTACTCGATGCAATTTTAAATGATTTTATTATCCATACAAACACCTATTTTTGCATCCCACTGTGCTTCCGTACCATCGACAGTGGTTTTGGCCTGTAGAAAGAACTAATTCTTTTTGCACTTTAATTTTCCTCTCAAATTCATTACTTGTTATCTTATATTTTCATAAAAGTACACAGCATTTTTGAATGCTGATGATGTTTTTCATACCCTTTACAACTACGGATTCCTTGACTTTTCAATATCTCACTGAATGGAAGAAATACAGTGCTGCTGACCATTCCACACCTATCTCCTTTTTAAGATGAATATTGAATTTTTTTTGTCCTAAAATGAGTATGTATATTAATGTGAATTATATATTGCAGTACCATAATTTCAGTAATTTATATCCCAGTGTTTTATTTTCATCACTGAAATGAAAATGCCCATAAATGCAACACAAATAAAAAAAATAAAAATGCTGAAATAGGCAAAAGCTAAGTGGATTTCAATATTAAGTAATATTTCACTTTTCACATTTTTCACATTTAAGTAATATTTTTACTGCAAAGTATCTTACAGTAACAACTGTTTCTTGTTGTTTCAGACATAATCTTATTCATGGGCTCCTTGTATGTAGCAAAATTCTGCTACTGTGATCCTCCAGCAAAAGGTCAGAAGTAAGATATCAATCATGTGAGGTCCCAAGTAGAGTTGGTTAGGGAACTACAATTGTCCTTAAAAAAATATGTATAGAAAAAGGCAAAGGAGACGAGTGAGGCCTTTTTCATAATGATTTGCAACTGAAGCAGGGAAAATATTTTAAAATTAAGACAGTATCCCAATATAGGCAATATCCCAATGAAACCAGTAAAATAGAAATCTGAATGTTGATCTCTCACAAGATATTTTAGTACATAAGTTCAGCCTACAAGGTCCTTTCCTCATAATATTTCATAACTAGCAAGTTTCCCTTTTTAACTGAAAGAATTCTGAGTCCTGATAATCTTTACAGCTCAGCATTCAGTCCTTGATACAATAAACATATGAAATACATAAATAGTATCAGTTAAAAAACATCATACTAATGATATTTGCGTATAGTACCTAGACCTGGTCACACTCAAACCACATGACTACCTTTCTGGAACAAATGCCAGTGTCAGATTTTTCTGAAACGTCAAGACTCAACTGTGATAACTGACTAGTTTTTCAACTAGGTCCCTGTATCTTCACTTGAAAATACATCTTGAACAATAGGCCTATTGTACTTCATATTATGATATTGTCCTTGGCAGTAGAGCCTCACTTGTAGGAAATTCCCCCCGAAGAACTATAAGCACTTGTGAAAATGTTTATGTTCAGGTTCTCTTCCCTTTTACCACAAATGTAATCCTGACCCTTAAAGTGTATTAATAAAATATTTTAACTGTATTTTTAATATATTGTATAAGATGTTAGTATAAAATGAATCACATATATACCAACTAGAAAAAATAGAGGAAATATAGCACTTTATTGGAGGTTTATATCCAGTCAAAGCCACAGCCTTACGAATACAAACTTTTCAATGAGATGTGAAAAAAAAATAAGTCCAATATACTGATTACAGGTGTAAAAAGAAAGCAGAGATCATTTGTAAAACCCTTCCGCTGAATTAAGCCAGTTTTGATCCACAATTTAGATGCAATAAATTCATCAGTATTCTTGAAAATGCTTGCCTGCCATGTGTAAAGGAAGAATCTAATCTGAACTGTAATATGCAGATTTAACTCACTGAAAAGGAGCAGAAAGGTGAGAGGAGGCAATCTCAGCAAGATGATGCCCTTCTAAATAATGAACATCAAGCAAAGAACCATCACAGTTCTGCATGGTTTCTAAACTGCATTAGGAAAAATAGGTCCCCTGAGTTACTGAATTTATTCCCCTGCAATTGCAAAACCTCACATCATATATAAACAAATCAACCCATCTCAAAAACAGTTAGACTTTCTCTCTCCATCAGTCCTTTAAGAATATTGTTTCAAGAAGCTCACTGGTCTTATATATAGTTCTGAACCTTCTTTTAAATTTCAATCTAAATGTATGCATATGCAGTTTAAATCAGCTAATGTTTAGTACAAAATTATCTAGCAGCTCCAAAAGCTCCTGTCCCTTGGTATTTCTCTCTGGAGCGTCTATAGATGGGAATCACATCTCTTCCCAGCCTCATCTGAATAGTCTATTCTATTTTTTGTTCAGAAGACAGCATACTGGCCCTCTTTTTTTTCATCCATTCTAGTTTGAGTTCATCTTTCTCCAATTTCAATTACTAGAACAGTACATAGTATTTTAGAGGAAGTCTCACCAATTCATAGTTCATACTGTTCTTTCTTTCCTATCTAATGGAAAACCAAGATGCATTGAAATGTTGTTTGCAATCATTCTATGGGCAGTTTCATCGCTCAGATTCCTCATTTTCTCCTTGCCACTTGCAATTTCTGTGCTACTCATCTTCCAGTTTATAGCAGCAGCTTGTACTAGTACCTGAGTCCTTGGATTTTGAATTTCCGAGCTTCATCCTATCCCTATTACTTAACCTCTCAAAGCTCAACTCATTCTTTCTATAAAGCATCTTGATCTTTCTATAATACTAGCGTCTGAAGCTTTATACCATCCTAAGCTTCATACCATCACTGAACTCATCAGCACTCTCCTGAAGGTATTATGTAAGCCTAGTGACAATATCATGCCTTTAGGCATTTTTCTACTGGGCTTGCTTCAGCCTGATGCCTGGAAAACTTGCAATGGGCCCACAACCAAACTGAGGGGAAGGACTGGCAGTAATGCATGTGAAAGCAAAGAAAATTGGTCTTACACCACCTTTGCTTGTGAGAGCAGGACGAGATCTACATACCCTAATCACTTTTGTGTAGGTGACACATTACAGTCTACAGAGCAGGTGTCACCTAGAAGAGATCCCAGAAACTTCTTACACGTCCTAATACTTAAATGATTTTCACCTTTGTAAATTTTCATCATGTTCAAAAAATCAAGTGAATCAAAAGGCAGCAAACTTGATTATCACCAGAATTGGACTTTGAACAGAAACTTTTAGAATTATAAAATTAAGACTACTCTCTTTCTGTGGTAAACAGTCTTGAAAAATGTGAACTGACAACAAAGAATGGAAAGTTATTAGTGCGATACCTTTATTCAGCTTTCTAAAAGTCAAGTGTCTAATTCAAACCAGTTATCCTGACTCTCTCTCTCATAACCAGAGAAAGATAGCAAGGGGCAATTAATCTCATTCTAAAATTCATGTCTTGCATAGATGGAATAAATTCACCTTTGTCTTCCTTATCTCTATTTCCATTGACCCTAGGGTAGGTCCAAATGACTAGCACTGACCAATTAGCTAAACACGAATGGCAACCATGTATTTTAAAATAATAATTTATTTAAAGATTCTAATATATGAAACTTCCTATTGTGATACACATACATATAGCATCTGATCCATAGCAAAATACTAAAGGATTACTTTCAAGTTCAATCATTCGCCCTTGCAACTGTGCATCTAAAATTTTAATAAATGAAACAAGCTGAAGGAACCAAGGAGCTTTGCCTCTCCTCTTGTCCTTCTTTTTGCTGGGCACAAGATTTTATTTTCTACCTACAGATTTATTTATTTTTTTTCAGTGAAGAAAAGGGTGAAAAGCTTTCTGAGGTAGTTCGAGGGGAGGGGGTGAAGGAGAGGGAATTGTTTCAAAGCATCTAACCACTTAATGTTGTCTCAGTTTGATGTTAATTTTCTTATACACGCAGTGTTAGGCCCCTCACTTCTCTTTAGGAGGTACCAGACAGACAACCTTTCAGGAAAAAAGGGAAGGTTCAACAGGGATCCCGAGATACAGACCAGGAGGGATGGCATTTGCAATGGTTGTTTAAGCAAATGCAGTTTAAAATTGAAGCTATCCAAAATGAAAAGTAAAATGATATTTTAAGCTAAAACTAAATTATGTGTTTTTTCTTTTTTTTTTCTTCTTTTTTTAAAAAAAATGGAAAATGGATATAATCTTCTTGTAGCATGGAAAGGCTAATGGTTTTGGTGGAAAATTTTACTTTGTGGAAAGTGTGTTTGGTATTAAAAATATCCACCTCCCCCTCAAGCAGCACTAATACATAGCTCTGGAGATAACAAAAGCTGTATAGACACGGACAGAACTGAACGATGCAAAGAATCGCAACTGGGAAGAGGCTTTGCCATATTAAGTACATGAGAGGTTTTATTGCCTCTTTCTCAAAATTATTCAAATGCATAAGTGGACTTGGAAAGCAAAAAGTCATGGAATTAGAAAATTATTAATATTCAGGAAACTTCAACTCCCAGTTAAAAATGAAACATATCAAACTAACATTCCGCTTTACATGTCAGGGAAATACCTACTATGCTTAAATTTGGTATTCAACTGAATGCTGAGTTATCACTTAAATTACATTGATGAAGGAATTTAAAAAATCCAAATTGAAGTTTCATCTGACTAAAAATTCACAGGCAATTAATTTTTAAGCAATATATCTATATTTCATTTGTTGAGATTTCATTCTGCAGCAAAAGGATAACTGCAAGTGCAATGAATGAGTACTGAAAGAATATAAAGGGGGGCAGTTTTTCTCCTTATGAAAAATGTGTAACATCACTTTTTAAAAACAATCTTTCAGCAAAATATACTTTTTAAGATTAAAGAGATATGATTTGAAAAATTCTGTGCAAAAACTACACAATGAAAATACATAACTTCTATTTAAATTCACTATTTTGAATGAGAACATTGTGTATTTTAAAGCAGATACTTTGCTAAAACACTTTATAAGCTGTTTCAGTTAAGTTCCATATACTCTAATATGCAATGCTTTTAAAACAGTATGAACAAATTACATGTCAACACCACCACCCCCCCTCCAAAAAAAGAGTATAGTTTCATACGGCCCATTTCCCCCTTTTTATGATACCTATCTCCCTCTCCTAGGAAATAATAAATTAATTTGCTTTCTTCACTCATTTGAGTCATTTGAGAAATTAGATAATAGATTGTTTACCAGCTTCTAAAATGATCTCTTAACCCAGCATGCAACAGTTCCAAGTCACTAGCTGAGCTGTGAGGTTGTGTGCCTAAATAACACATGATATTGCTTCTGTTTGCTGAATGAGTAATCTAATCTGTATAAATAAAAATAATGTCTGAAAAAATCCCTGAGGCTTGATTCTCCCAGGAAGGATTTTAATAACATGAGACAATCATAGACAGCAGACTACACTTTTTTTCCTTTTGCAAGAACTTCCAGTCTAACTTTGTTAGTGGGTTCTATGTTAAAATAATAATAAAAGACATAAAATTACAGATGAATGGGAAAGGAATGAAAAGAATTGTATAGCTTGTATTTATTAATGGCTATTTAACAGATTTTTGATTCAATTTTCTCGTCACATTTATTCCAAGAACCTGGGTATTCTCTTCTTTAACTCCTTAACGTGTCACCAGCTGCAAGCACTGCTCCTGACACACAGTGGTGTAAATGAGGTAAAACCAGTATTCCTGCTCACAAAAGATGGGGAAACCCTATTTTTGGCCCAGCCATTGTTGGACTGTGGGAGCCTGTGGAGGGCATGTAGACACTGCAGAATATTGTTACACGCATCTTTTCTGCCTCAGACTGCGAACACTGCTATTTAATGAACCTGTCAGATGGGTGATGAGCGGCCTCCAAAGTTATTATCTCCTCTCTGCAGTCGTTGTCAGTCATACAATCCATTCACAAACTGTTTGTGTGCCTTGATTCACGGTTGCAGAACCAAATAACAACATACTGGGAGTGCTGCGCTGTATTAGCTCTGCTGATGGCTCTAGCTGGGAGCATCAGCTACCGGCAGCTACAATAGAGTGGAGAACAGGATCACCGATCAGCTCTTTTATACAGTAATGGAATCCCACCTCGCTAATGAGTATTCCTCATTACCGCAAGGCCCTCACATTATGCAAAGACAGCACAGGTCTAAGCTTTTACCTACTGCCCTTGGTTGAGGACGTGAATGGTTTTCAGATTCTGGTTCTGGAGGACAGAAAGGAGAGAATGGTCAAAAACATCTTCCCAAGCTATAAAGAATTCTTGATAAATATTCCTAAACTGTTTAAGCTCACCTTCTATTCAGTCTCACCCAACATTTAAAAGCATTATCTTCAGTAGCTGCTACTATGTATTTGCTATTATCAATGCTCATTCTCTTCCATATGACAACAGTTTTTTCATCTGTATAGGAATGGACTCATTGCTTCTGTCTTAATATTAAAAATAATCTCTTTAGGCTCCTGCTTCATGCTCATTAGAGGACTGCAGCCAATTTCCATGCACTTGGCCAAAGGGGACTCTCATCTTCCAATGGAAGTTCAACCAGGAATCAAGAAACATTGCCATGCCCCTTGCGAGGGTTACAGTACATCTGGTGTTTTTACAGTTTCAAAATCCTTTCAAAATCCTTTTCATCCTAACTTTGGCTGGGATTATTAAGAAAATAAAGAAAGGGGGTTTTATGTTGAAATATCTCCATGTTTGAAATGGGGACAAGAGTCAAATCCTTGCCCCTCTCCTGCACGTGTTCCCCCAGCCACATTGGAAAAAGGATCGACTCCATTTCAAAAACACCTCTCACTTACGCGTAGTCCTCTGGCGTACAACGGCAGGTTATTTCATGAGCCACCTGAACTTTTGATCCGACTGTTGAGGCACCAAAGGACAATCCCTAACTGAATATTTGGTCATGCTTGGAAGTTAGTGCTAACCTTAACATTTACTTAGAGCATGATTGTCTGCGATGATAACCATACATAGCAAAAACAAGTAAGCACAGATGGTTCTCAAATGACCAAAGATTTGATTGTGCTCAGAAAAGACACCAAGCAGTGAGCCTGGCAGTCAACCATTTCGTTATCTTATTTCTGCAGCAGCAAAGTAATAAGCTCTCCTGTCCATCCCACAGCCATATAGCTGAATTCACTGTGAATTCACTATTCAGCTGAATAGCTGAATTCACTATGAATCCAGCGATATTTCTACAATCTGATTTCTCCACTGCTACTCTGCTGAAAATGTCATACAGATATTTTCAAAGAAAGAAAAAAACAGTTTATAATCAACCATAGATCAAAATAAAAAGTGAGTTTCCTGATGAATGGTGTGATGGGTTCACTTTAATAGTTCTTTATCATGAGACGGAACTGAAGTGATTTGTTTAGCCTAAAAGCTATCATCTGTTTACTATCTATTTTTCACTAATTACCCCCCAAAGAGTACTGTTGCTTGCAAGAATGCTTTAAGCTCTCATTTTACTTACACGCAGTAATTAAACATTTCAATTGCCACAAAATACACAATCTCTTATTATTGTTCTTTTCAATTAGTGTAATTGAGAAATTAATTAAGTTATAGATAATTTTCTGAATAGGATTTGTTTTCTTAGCCTGTTCTTTATCTTGCGCAAATTTGCTTTTTACTGTGTTAAAAAGGGGAGGGAAGGAGCATGACAACCAGGCTCAGTTCCTTCACAGAGGCAATGACAGAACTCTGATTTAATGAAACAACTATCAAAGCCCCAAGGCATGAAAATAAAAGCATCTCTTCTCCATGCTACTATAGGTGAAACTGTATCGAGGCTAAGGCAGGATGATTTTCTTTTTTAATGAGAAAAATACTGTACAGATGACAGTTTATTTAAAAATATCAGATATGCTGTAATGGTCTCCTTAAAGTTGCCAGTTTCGAAGTGAAATTTAATACCTATCCAGTCATCTTGTACAATTTTCCTTATCTTTTGAATGTTTTGGATTCCTTTTTTTTTTTTTTTTTTTTATTTTCAATTTTCTTGTGCCAGTAGAAAAGAATATACATTAAAAGAAGTGCCTGGAGTGGAGGCAGGAGGAGTTATTCCCCACATGCACTGGAGTGGAGGCAGGAGGAGTTATTCCCCACATGCACTCTGTGGGAAGCGGGGGGTGAGGGAGATCAGCTCCCCTCTGCTTGGTCACTCCTTCAGTTCAGTTCTGGCAACCAGCGGCCGTTTGTGCAGCTCAAGGAGCTGTGATGGGGACGTCTGTCCCGAGGCACTGGATGCACACTGCAGCTACCTTTGATGCTGACTCTGAACACGGGGTGGCAAGCGTCAGTCGCCTATTTTCATTTGAATGACATTTTTTTAGAGATGCGTGTTGGGTCTGCCTAGCAGAAACAGTGGTTTCTGTTAGTGGGGTGGCGCGGGCTTCACCTCACCCCGTTGATCCTGCAATACAGAAACATCGCATAATGCTAAATTCGGCATGTGCTACAATGCCTTTAGATAAAATGGCATGCTTAGCTGTTGGCATCTGGCTGACAGGAGACCCACCTATTTCAAGAAGCAATTTGAAGTAGTAATTTAGAAAAGGAATACAGAGAAAAGGTATAATTAGATTGAAATTGTGTAACTTTATTGTTTAATAGCTGTAATGAAAAGAAGGGAAAAAAAAAAAAAAGTTTTATTAGTACCATAACTGTTACATCTGCTAGGTATTGTGCCAAAAGTTATGCTACCAAGCAGCACCAGCACAAGCAAGACAGAAACACTGGCACGATACTGCTGCTGATCCTGGAAATTCTGGCTCTGATAAGACCTAATTATCGCATGCCAGTTCTTTTTGTATTAATTAGTGGAAAATGCCAATTCATCAAAATGAGCTTGCTTTTTAAATGGATCCATTTCAAAGACACTTGCATGGTAATAAGTTTATCATGCATGGGAAGGTCCGAAGAGATTATTCAGTAAACAAAGACAGTCTAGTTGCTCAGTTATACGACATACTGCTTTTTTGACTTCTGATCAGAGACCTGAAACTGGCCTTCCCTCATTTCACAGCAGTGTCCTAATGATGAAGAAATGGTTCTTCTAGGCTGGGCATCTCTCTGTCTTTTCTGCTTCACGTAATAAGCACATATCAAGGTAGAGAGAGATAGAAATTTCTCTTGTTCTTCACAGGGACAGAAACAGCAATGTAGATGATCACATTTCACCTTGCTTTTCCAAAAAAGTATAATCACACAGAATCAAGGTGGTGGGAAACACTGACAAAGGCTCATCCCATGCATATGCTACTCGTGGGAAGGAAGGGTTTGCAGAGGGCCGTTGGCTGCAGTTAATCCACCTCCTCCCAGGCGTTTCAGATGTAAACATCTGAGCCAGTCTCAGACAGCTGCAGTACTAAGATTGTTTTAAGAACTGAAGGAGCTCAGAGGTGACCAGAAAACCTCTGTTCTGAGAAGGTAACCTCATTAATACTATTATTACTTTATGATCTATTGTTTAACACATACAGTCTGAAACCTTCTTGCATATTTTGAGAGCACAGCTTGTTACTGTGTGAAGCAAAGAGCCCTTCCCCTTACAAAGGAGACCTGCAGATTCTAATTTATTTTTCTAAAATTGTTTGTCAGACCATTCAAGTCTCCAGCTTCACCGGAATAACCAAGGCTAACACACAATATCACAAAATATTCACAGTTCTGAGCCTTCTGCACCAACAATTGCAACAGTCTGACAAACTGCTCCTCCTCTTCATGATGCCAGCAGTTATGTTTCATTCACTCTTAGAAAATATCTGTAATCTTCTCATCTTCTTTTTGTCCTTACCTTGTCTTTATCTAGTCTTGAAATATAAACACTTCAGAGACATCCTTGGGGAAACTAATTTATGGCACCTGGAGGCTTCACTGATAAATGACAGCCATGGCAGTAAAGAAATACCCCAAGGAACCTTTTGTACTCCCTTGAAAAGCATCATTTTAGACCTGATGGTTCCAGAGAAACACCTGTGAGCAACAGGGTGTATCCTCTTGTGTTGAAGAATTATGGAACTTATTCAACAGGTACAGAAAAAACTTAATAAGACTTTTTAAAATTATGAAGTTTTAATAAGACTTAAAGACAATTCTTTGATTAGAACAAAAATGAGAAACAAGAGAGCTAAAGAGCCTATCAGGGACAGAAAAGCCAATGGAACACATTTTAAGGCAATTTATAGCTTTCTTCAAACAGACTAACAATCCTTGTGATATTTCTGGTTGTAAAAAAATGGTTCAATGCATCAACGATTCAATCATCCAAATGCATCAGATCTTACATGAAGAGGAAGTCTTATTTTTTATTCTCCAAAAAGACAGACAAAAAGTTCTTAGTAATAGTGGATTACTTCCCACATCTCTATGGAGATTTAACTCTCAAACAAATGATGATACTGTATTCTGTGCTGATCATTTCTGCAGAAACACTCAGGGAAAGTGTTTTATTCAATATAGCTGGGTTCATCCAAAGGTAAAGTCACAAAGCTGCAACTGCTGAAGAGAAATAATGTAACTTCTGCCAAATAATATCCTTATTTTCTTTTTTTCCTTCTTCCATAACAAGAAGGAAAAAAAGAGAGAGCTTCAGAGAAGTGGGTAAAACATCTATAAGATGCTATGAAAAACCGTGAAAGTATTGAAAGGCTAGCAGAAGGTTCTTAAAAAATGCAAACAATTCAAAATTAAAGAGACCTAAGGAATACTTATATTTTCTTTGACTTAAAAGAAATCAGACTTATAAAATACATATCTCTTTCCCCTGTCTTAAGTATTTTTATGAGCACTCTGCTCAGCATATGAAATTTTAGCAAAATTTCCCTCAGTTTTAGAGTAGAATAAAAGAACCTTTGTTTCCATGGCAAGAGAAGCAATTTGCACTACAGTACCACTGGCTGTGACTATGCTAGTCTCCGACGGCTATTGTTTCACACGTGTAATCGATAATCTGAGCCCTGAACTAGTACTCAAAGCACCATTACCAGCACTGACAATGGTATCCCATCAAAAGGCTGCAGTGCAGGACCCCAGGGTGAAGCCAACCTGGCACCTACGCAGCCCTGCCGAGGAGGCAACACAAGGGCTCCCGGTGGGCAACACAAAGTGTTTGGTTTTGTTCAGAAGAATTTTGTTTTGCTTTGTTTCGCTTTGTTTCATTTTGAAAGGGGCTTGTTTTTTTAAGCATGAAACAGATAAATTAAAGTTCACCAGGCCCTATTGCAGTCTTCAAGAGACATGTGGTCTAGACCGCAAAACTTTGTGCGATGGCCATGGCATTGTGCAGAAACCTTCCCAAGATCACAGTTGTGTATCCCCTAAAGAGAAAGCAACACCCGGGCTATGTGAAAAACACAGGTACCAAGCTGCTAAGGCAAGGAAAGGCTTTTCATTTGTATTTTGTTTCTCAACCGAATGTGAAAACAGAGACAGAAGAATCTGGAGTGTCTTCATAACAAATCAATACATTTTAAAGCTGCATAGACAGCAAAATACCATTTTGAATAGTCACAATCAAATATAGCACATGGGCTCTGCGACGCTAATTCCTAAGACCTACAGGAACAGAATATTGCTTCAGCTAAAACTTCAGTGTTACATAAGAACCTAATTATAAATAATAACTACCTGGGGTAAGCTGATCATTTTAAGGGATAAAGCAGCAGCCATGTCAAGTATAGTCTGCCATTTCCTTCTGCTTTTCACATCTGATGCCAACAATTTCTCAAATTGATGTCCAGCACAGAAGCCCTCTCTGCCACCCAGAGAAGTGGGTAGTATGCTAGAAGTTGTACATAATGTAAATTGTAAAGTTTAAAGTCTGTTTTGAGCAATTTTGTGTCTTTAGCCCTGGTGTGACATAGAAACCCAGGGCACCCCACTGAGGAATCGCCCTCAGCTGCTGCAGATAGAGACAGCTCATTTTCTCAGCCTGCCACAGGATTGTTCCCTACGCTCTTCTTAACTGTACTGCAAATTTAAATGTCACATGCAATGGGGCATACACCTAATATTAATGGATATGCCACAGTACAAGGCTTTCATTATTCTCTTTTTCCCCTTTTTCCTGCTTTGTCACATTATTCCATGTAATTACGCCGCTGCACCCTCCCTCGGGAAGCTCTCACTTCATTGACGTAAGTGGGACAGCATCCTTCAGAAATGAAAGCTTTCTTTCCCTGCCATGGAAAGACTGGTGGAAGGTTTAGATGATCTTTAAACCGTACTGTCTGGTTTCTGTGGAGGGTTTTGAGGCAAAAGAGGACAAATATTCTCTGCCAGATGCAGAGACTGCCTTGGACACAGACATAGGGATTGGGGGAAGACCGCCTGACTGAGAAACTATGAAAGAAAATAAAGCTCAGGTAAAACGAAGGAAGAGTTAAGGTTTATGTCTGTCTCAAATAATTTCTGGTTTTGGCACTGTTTGGCAAGGTTACACCGTTCTTTGCTATCTCCCCCAAATCATGAACTCTTACAGATCAAGAGCCAGTTTCTTAAATATCTTGCAAACAGAACTTCAAACCACAATCTTTCAGTAATAATGAATTATAATTTCATTTACTAAGTTACACATGCTAGTGGTTTTATTGTGCCATTGCTTTTCAGTCAGAGTTACTCACTGATTTTTATAGTTTTTCTTTAAAATCAATGGCCCAATATATTCCATTAGAGTTTTTAATCTTTTTCCCTTTTTATAGTAGTTCATTTACTTCCTTTCAGAATTTTCTTCTAATAAAACTGTTTGAACAGTAAATACTGTTGTCTGCCTTACGGGTGTACCTGATGGAGCAGGGATTATCTGCTGCTATCCTGTCTCTGCCCAGGCAACCCAAAACCTTGCAGAGAGCTGACCAGGTGATGTGAGATGGTGTCAAGGTAATTATTACCCTTGATGGTTCTCACTTTGGGTGTCTTCTGTTATTTTATCTGTACTGTCCACTTATAGAAGCTGTTGATGCTCAAAGTAAGTGGGGTAAATGCAGGTGGAAATAAAAGGCTCATCTCTGTCTCTTTGCCCAAAAATCAGAGGGCACGCCAAAACATTTCCAAATTTCTTCCAGATAAGGCCATGTCATATACTGCCCAACGGGAGGCTCTTCTCAGCAGATGAACTCAAGGGCCATCAACAAATCCCTCATTATACGCTCCTATGTCTATCACAGTTCTTCTCCCCAAAAAAGCCAACAGCCTCTGCCCCCGCTCCAGTCCCAGTTCTTTCCTCTCTTCATCCCTCCCCGCCTCCCACTTCACATATCCTTGGGCTCCTGCTACTTCCAGCTGCTTCTTTCCTTGCAGGCATACTATAGGAAAAACTCATGAATATATACAGGCAGCCAGCACTGCCCATAATACAAGGCAGCTGTGGAACAGTATTTTTTCTAGAAGGGCATCATACAGATGTGAAAATGACATTTTCCTGACCCCAAACTGTACAATGTGAGCCCATAGTATTGTGCATTTTTATGAAAAGATCTGCTTTCATTATGATTACAGTAAATATTTAGTGTTTAGAAAAATGTGCTCTAAAGGTTTTGTTGATTTTTTTTTTTTGGGGTGCAGAAATCTGCTGGAAAAGTTAAGTCTAGTGCATTTTATGAAAACACGTGGAGATAAAAGCATTTTTTACTTCTATATTCATTACTGAGTCTCTGTTCTAATAGAGGTTTCTTGAATTAGTGTTAGTAGCCACTAGGACAAAACTGTTAATTTAGCATACAATACATACAATAGAATACTAAGGACTGTTTGTAACATTATTTTGCAGACAAAAGATTTCAGTCCTACTGCTATCCTCTGCACTCCAAAGCCTTTACAAATCTATATCACATGTCTTAGTTAGTTATATAAATTATTCTGTTTTCAAGGCAGACATGCTTTAATTACTTAAACCTCAAGAAGCAGGGAGAGGTCAGGAAAGAATTACGATTTAAAAGTCAAGATAAAAATAATCAATCTTTTATTCTTCCCTTCCTCCCTAACAAGGCAAAGGAAGAAAAAGAATCTGCACAGCATGGATCATTTTCTCACTCATAATATTATATTAGATAACATTGAGTGCTATTTCCTTCTACACATACAGGACACAAGCAAAATCATTCTAGTATAACTGGGATAATTGCTACCAGTTTCACCTATCTGGTGTGAATCACAGAGTTTTCTCTTGCTAAAAGGTAATTTGTACTACATTTGAACAGAGATTTTGAAAAACAAAAGTTCCTTGTTGTTTGTTTCCTTAAAAAAAAAAATCTATTTAATGTGTAACCCCATGATAATTACTGTGAAAAGAAAGCAGATTGTGTGTAAAATCTGGATCTGGTATAACTTCATGCCTTCACAGATAATTTTATATAGTCATCACTAACATGGCTGAAATTGTAATGAGCTTGCTCTGCAATTTCATATGGAAAACAGCAGAACGCTTTATAGGAAAATGAGCCACAACACAGCAATAAATCAAAGTAAGTCCCATCTGTCATTTCAGAAGCAGTGGAAGTCTGTTGCAGTTTGGCACAGGTATGATGCAGCCGGGTGGAGAGCACTTGGCTTGCACAGTACCTGCTGTACTGGGAGGAACCAATCACTTATTTAGAGATGCAAGGCAAAAGTAGCCAGCCCAATTACGCCAGCAAGATTGACCGTAACGAGAAGCTGGAACACAATAATGAAGGAGCAGGACAAAATAGGAGAGCAGTCTTGGGAGAACGTTCTGACCGATTTATATTACTCTCCTAAAGTCTTACCCTCGAACTGAGCGTACTATTCAGTTCCACTTGAAAAGAAAAAAAAAGTGCTTATTTTGTTATCGCTGTATTTTTAAAGGTGAGTAACTTCTTTTTTTTTGATGATGAGGATAGGGCGAATAGTTTTTGTCCTTACCTGTTCCAATAGTATCTATTGCTCTTTCCCATTTCAAAACTTGGGAAGATCAAGTTCAAATTAAGTATCACAACTATGTGCAGCAAAAATTCAGGTAATTTTAATAAACACAAATTGATAAAGGTGAGCTTACAGAAAGTAAGCAGTGCAAGTAGAGGCCCTGTCCTGACACAACAAAAATGTTCATGTTCAATGAATAAGTCTCTATGCCACCCACACTGGCTCTGGTGGCTGTATTTACATATTCATTTATATGTCAGAGGGTTGAGTCCATGACGGTCTTAATTATGCATCAAAATATTTAAAAGAATGCATAAAAATAAAAGAATTAACATATCTACAAGTTCTTTTATGTGCATGTTCTTTTAAATGAGAGCCTGCACCCTGTGAAAGAATATCTGAAAAGTTTTTTCTGAGCTGCAGACATGCATTTTTTCCCTTTCAGAATGTTTTGTAATTCAGTAATACCAAATATCTTTTAATAACTTGCTTTATTCTAAGAAATCTCAGCCCTTTCTACAAGGTTCAATAAGGCTCACAGAGGACAGGAATACTGCATTTATCCATTTAGCATTCTGTCACCTGATGTTTGCAAAAACAGCATAAGATGACAAAATGATTCAGAAATAATCCAGAAGTCAAGACTTACAGACCCATTTCTAACTAGAAGACACCCTGGACTTGCAAATAAAATCACAAAACGAAGGATAATAACTGCTAGAAAAAGATATTCACAGATGCTGTCTCAGGCAATGACTCTCATCTATGCCTAAATATTTAGGGAATAATGAATTTTCTACTTCACAATGCTACAATGACTATAATGCTTTTGGCACAGTCAATACTCAGTCCCAAAGGTCCAAGACTGTACAAAATATTTAGCCACTTTTGTACATGTAACATACTTCAAAACTTGTTTACTATTTAAAATACTGTGCTGTGGCAAAGCTAAATAGGATATTAATCTGCGCAAGCTGATGAGATTTTTATAAGAACTTACAAAACTACAGGCTGATAGTCAGTGACAAGATTTTTGCTTTATTTCCCTTTTTTTTTTCCTTGTGAATAGATTTAACTCTAGGATAAAGTATACCATCCCTCATGCTCCAAAATAAGCAATTCCTTTGGAGTGGCACGTATACTGTAGCACAACTGCATGGAAAAGATAAGATTTATCTGACAAGTGGCTCATCTTCTCCATCAATCTGATCATGACATGACCTATCGCTAGAATTATGCTGTATAAGTGAAAATGGACTATTGCTAAGTAAAGAGAAGGAGCTGAGACCAGCCACAGAACATTTTTGTGTTACACTATTTTCAGGCTTTCTAAAAACCACTAGCAGCATCAGAAAACCAAGAGGTCCATTTAAAAAAAAAATGTGAACACCATGAAAAGATACTAAACTTAGAAATCAGTATTTCATGAGAAATTTTGCTGTTCAGATCAGATCAGATTCAGGAATTACATGCTAAAACTCCAGTATTGAAAGTTCAGCTGCGTATCTAAAATACAAGTTCTGCAATTTGTATTTTGAACATCTGTCCAGTTTAAGCAAAAAAAGCCAGACCAACTAGATTTTCAAAGATTTTTATAAATAGTATATATAATATCTAGGCAATAGAAACGCTTTATCTGTTTCACTCTATCTCAACTGACTCTGGACTCCAGCAAGGGCAAACTGACAAAAAATTATATTTAAATTTACACATATACGGATATTTATATTTAGCTTAATAAAAAACATACCAAAAGCTGGTACAAGCCTAGTGAAAGAGTGATGTGGTCCTAAGTTTGCCGTAGCTCTTCCTTTCCTATGTATTTGCACCATGACCAGATGATTTCCTAGGCTCCTGTGGAAATACACAAGTCCCTGATTCTTACAGATGAGATACTTACAGATACCTAAGATTTTCCACAAAAGTTTTCTAGGCACCAAAGCAGTACTAATGAGCATGCCGAGAACTTGGTATCTGCCTTGTTCTACCTTCAGTTTAACCACAAAGTGCTTGAAACTTAGGAAAACATGGAAAAGCTGCCTCCTGTTCCTCTTATGAAAATGCAGAGGCATCATTAGCTGAATGAGTGGCTACCAAGTCTTGAGGTGTTGCCGTCTATGTCTATGACCAGCTGGAGCGCACGGAGCTCTGCCTGGGAATGGATGAGGAGCCGACTGAGAGCTTATGGGTCAGGATTTAAGGGAAGGCAGGGAGAGATGATGTTACAGCGAGGGTCTGCTTCTGGCCACCTGACAAGGAACACCAAGTGGATGAAGCCCTCTACAGACAGATAGGAGCAGCCTCATATTCACAAGCCCTGGTCCTCATGGCAGACTTCAACCACCCCTGTATCTATTGGAGGGACAACACAGCAGAGCATAAGCAATTCAGGAGGTTTCTGGAATGTGTCAATGATAACTTCCTCCTCTGAGTGATAAAGCAGCCAATAAGGAGAGAATGCTGGACCTGGTTCTCACCAAAGAGAAGGGGCTGATGGGAAATGTGAAGCTCAAGGGCAGCCTTGCCTGCAGTGAACATGAAATGGTGGAGTTCAGGATCCTCAGGGCAGCAAGGAGGGTGCACAGCATACTCACCACCCTGGATTTCATGAGAGCAGACTTTGGCCTCCTCAGGGATCTGCCTGGCAGAGTGCCATGGGATAAAGGCCTGGAGGGGCCCAAGACAGCTGGATCACCTCCTCAGGCTCAGGAGGGATGCATCTCAACAAAGAATAAGTCAGGCAAAAATGCCAGCAGGCCTGCATGGATGAACAAGGAGCTCCTGGACAAATTCAGTCACAAAAAGGAAGCCTACAGACAGTGGAAGCAACGACGGGTAGCTTGGCAGGAATACAGAGAAATTGCCTGAGCAGCCAGGGATTAGGTTAGGAAAGCTAAAGCCCTGATAGAATTAAGCCTGGCCAGGGATGTCAAGGACAACAAGAAAAGCTTCTACAGGCAGGTCAGTAATAAAAAGAAGACTAGGGAAAATGTGGGCTCTCCAAAAGGAAACAGGAGACCTGGTTACCTGGGATATGGAGAAGGCTGAGGTACACAATGACTTTTTTGCCTCAGGGTTCACCAGCAAGTGCTCTAGCCACACCGCCCAAGTCACAGAAGGCAAAGGCAGGGACTGGGAGAATGAAGAACTGCCCGCTGCAGGAGAAGATCAGGTTCGAGACCATCTGAGGAACCTGAAGGTGCACAAATCTGTGGGACCTGATGAGACACACCCGCGGGTCCTGAGGGAACTGGCAGATGAAGTTGCTAAGGCACTACCCATCATATCTGAGAAGTCATGGCAGTCTGATGAAGTTCCCACTGACCAGTAAAGGGGAAAAATAACCCTCATTTTTAAAAAGGGAAAAAGCAAGACACAGGGAACTATAGGCCAGTCCGTCTCACCTTTGTGCCCGGCAAGATCATGGAGTAGGTCCTCCCAGAAACTCTGCTGCGGCTCATGGAAAATAAGGTGGTGACAGTCAACATGGCTTCACTGAAGGCAAATCATGTCTGACAAACTTCCTGGCCTTCTATGACGGGGTTACAGCATTGTTGAATAAGGGAAGAGCAACTGATATCACCTACCTGGACTTGTGCAAAGCATTTGACATTGTCTTACACAACATCCCAGACTCTAAATTGGAGAGACATGAATTTGACAGATGGACCACTCAGTGGATAAGGAATTGGCTGGATGGTTGCACTCAAAGAGTTGCGGTCAATTGCTCTATGTCCAAGTGGAGACCAGAGATGAATGGAGTTCCTCAGGGACCGGAAAGGGAAATGGAATCACACTTTGGGCACTGCTGTCCCAATGATGCCCCTGAGAACTTGCTGCCTCTTGCAAGTGCCTGTCGAGTGTCTCTCCATGGGTTACATGGACAATTTAGATACTCAGACTGGAGCTGTGAGGGGCAGACTCAGAAAGTTGGTGCAAGGCCTCATGCTGCAAAATCTAAAGCTACCCTCCTGCCATAACTCTGTTATTCATTTGTAAACATTTCTTTGGATGCCTCAGAAATGAAAAATGAGTAATCTGTGCTCCAAATCCCAATGTCTTCTATATAAAAATACACAATGCGAGTAAGTTGCTTTTAAATTATCTTCATATACAATTACTGCTTTTTCTTTGTAGAAAAGTACATTTAGGTCCTTTTCTCCATTTGAACTAGGCTGATTTAGCTGAAGATGTGCTAAAAGACCATAAATTAAGAGATAAGATAAAAGGAGAGTATGGGGTTAGAAGGAGATGTCCTTCAGGACATTTTAAATTGATGCCAAGCCCAGAACTCTTTCACAGCTTTCATAATGATTTAACGTATCTTCCCATGACTGGGACAGCATCCACTATATGAAGATACTTGTAATTTTTTTTCCATGTCCAATAATACGTATATGGTTGAATTTAATATATTTTATGCCTCTTCACTACTTGCAATTGGTGAAATTGCTTTGATTGTTTTTTTCTATTTTTGAAACCTTGTGTGTTTCTTTCGTTTCTTACCAATAGAGAAAAATCAAAACTATGCAAAATGATAGCATAATGAAAATGGATCTAACAGCTGTCATTTTATCAAAACAATTTAAAAATCTTTATCTTTTGAGACAATCTGTATGCTACTTCAAATCTTGCCTCTCTTGGCTTGTTGTAACTTCGTTCCCAGATATTTTATGCCTACAACAGACTGGAACAGAGGAAATATTAACCTGTCTTCAATCAAGATTATTCAATGACATCCATGGCATTAGGTGAACATCTTCCTTTTAAAAACTGCCAACATCTAACGGAAGAAATATTTAACTAATGATCTTCACCTCCTTGTCAAGTGATTGTTCATTTGGCTGCTTTGTTTCACACTAGTTTGTTACAAAGTTTTGCATATGCATTTCTGGTTCTTTCAAATAAATGTTGCCTTTGCAAAGGCACACATCTTTGAGAAGTGGTGACTTCCTAGATATCAGAAAATGTCAAAGGTGTAATCACTTAAAATATTACTTCTGCAGTCCTCTTTGACTTGTACCAGAGATGGGAAGGAGAGTGCTTAGATGCCACTGATTCATTGATTTATTCGGTTCTTTTACACCTCCTTTTTATAAGGTAGAATGGCCTGTCAGACTTTCAGGGAATATGGATTGAGTATACCTGGCTTTGGACGTGTCAGGTATTGGCCATTCACTCATTAATACCAAGATCTGATGTATGTATTCAGTCTGAGAGGTATTTCTTCTCTGAGAACAGTTCCACTCACTTCAGCAGAAAAACATCTGAACTTCTTTAAAGTCACCAGAATGTACCAATGTGTCCTTTTTTGTAGCATTTCTTTGTATGTGATTTTATTCTCCACCTTCTACATTTGACAGCTTATAATCACTCTTAATTTCCTCTGATAAATGATGTCTTTGGCCCATAACAGTAAACGTGTGGAGCAGTATTTGCTTTCTTACCATACTTTGATTTCTCTCAGCATGCAATGCTTGGCACAGGTCAAATTCCTAGCTGGTGCTCTTGGTGTTTGACATATTTGGCTTAATGAAAGCTTTCTCTTTTCTTCCTGTGTTCCAAAATTTCTTCCATTTTGAATTATGCCTGTTCTAGTTTTGGGCTTTGGGAGGATCTGAATGAGGAAGATGCAGTGATTTCAGCAAATATGTCACTGTGTGAGCTTTCTTGCTTGCAAACTTCTGTTTTAAACAGCTGTGAGATTAACGCATCAGTCACTAATTCTTCTGTTACTGGACTTACAGCTCATCCCTTACCTTTCCCTGTCTCTGACATATTGACCCTGTGGTCTTGTTGCAACTCAGGCTTAATAAAACTGAATGTAAACTCTTTTTCTCCCACACACTCTCATTTCCTCTCTCTTTGACTACTTGTAAAGAAAACACCCCAATCCTTCCTACTCAGATCTTTTTTGGGCTTTTCCCTTTTTCTTGCCCAGCAAACTCAGGCTATTCCTCTTCATCTTCAGCAGATGCCAGGGTCACCCTCTTCTCTACATACTCTCTGCCAGGTTTCTCCCCCAGGCTTGTGTTCCATCACACCGGGATTTCTGCCCAGTTTGCCTTTCTGGACTTTCTCGTGGACATATGCCAAATACTATTGCTCAGGCTGTGTTTCTTATTTGCTGATGTGAACTCTCTGATTTCACTATTTTGCTCAGCTGACCTCTTTCCTGGCATGACCTCTCCAGCTTCCCATTTATTATAACTGATTTTGGCTTCTTTTAAGCACCTCAGTAACTCTGCACATCCTTATTGTCCCTTGCTGAGGTTCCTTCTGATCCTTTCTTCCTTGTGCTGCCATACCTAGCATCATCTACTGGTTTCATAGCTTCACCCACACTTGCCTCTGACTTTTATTACAAAATTAACAGCGTTAATTAGTACTCATACCAGAAAGTTCACACTCTGAACCCATTTATGTCTTTTTAATTCCAACCATACCTAAAAGGAATCAAACAACCTTTTTCTTCCTGTTTCATAAATAACTCTCCTCCACTAACCTCTCTTCTTTTCTACCCTTTGGCCACCGTTCCTTTTGTCCTTGGAGAGGACCTAACAGGTCATGGATTAGCGTGTAAGCAATACCATTATTAAGCAAACAAAGACCTCTGCTGAGCACTTCTCTGAGCTAGTTCCAAACAAAACTAATTGATTTGGTCCAGTCCTCATTTAAAGGCCATTCTTTTGACATGTTCAAGGTTATCCCTGAACTGCAATCCAAAGGAATGACAGAAAATTGTAGAGACATGCCCAAGCTACTGAGCTCAAGGCCCTTGTTCAAGCTACCTAGATCAAGTACCTACAGAGTGTAGCACAAGGGTACAAAGCCCAGTCTGAACCAGGGGATGGAATTTTCACAGAAAAGTTTAAAGCAAGTTTCACATCTAAGATTTCATTCAATGCATGTGACACGCAGAAATGTCTGCTCCCTAAGGAAAGCGGGTTCATGCAGGAATATGTTGAGCTCATGGAACATTCTGAATTCGTTTGTGTGCAATGAGATCTGCTGCAGGAATCAGATGCTACCAGATAATTTCATGTAAACTAATTCAGCCTTTTCCACAGCTAAAACATCCCATTAATCTATTTCAAAACTTAAGGAGTTAAGTTAAAATGAGTTACCTTTTCTTGATATTGTCGCCGTGAGGAATCCAGAGACTGAATGAGGGCAGTGGCATGACCAACAAACATGGCATAGCAAGTTGCCCCCACGATCATACTCAACATGGTTATCCAGAGGTCGGACATGCTGACGGGGGCACGGGCTCCATAACCAATGCAGAGCATATGGCTCATGGCTTTGAAGAGTGCGTATGAGTACTGCTTTCCCCAGGAATCGTTCTGCAAGAAAAGAGACAAGTGACTGAGCCAGCAAGAAGCTGAAGGAAAAATAGATTTGTACCTGTATAGTGGGATCATAGATTGCTGGCTCTGAAAAAGCAGTCTGATAATGCATCCTCTGTGCATGACAAGAGATATTCTTTCTAAGTTAATTGTTAGATAACGCGTCCGAGATTCTGCCAGATAATACTCAGCACAGTGAGATGAAATAAAATTAACTATTTTTAATACTCGATTGTATTCTAAAATGTGGGGTTTAACCTAATTATAAAGAGACTAAAGGTCAATTTTATTTTACAGCCCATGGCAGACGGATTAGAAAGAGCTGAGCACGCAGACTTATCAAGTGCAAGAAGGTAGCATTTTGTTTTAATATGCATGAACATACTCCTGTGGCCCTGTGAAAAATAGTGAAGGTATTGTTGGCTTTTGCCATAATAACAAGGCTATAAATATTTGACTAATAAGGATAACTAACCTTTAGTAAATTAGGAAACATGAGAAACCTCAAAGATAACAACTAACAGCAGCTATGAAGAAGAACATCCGAGAGAAACAAAGGAGAACTTCTCCAAAAGACCCCACAAATGATTAACAGAAGGAAACAGATGCATAGGAGAAGGGAGTTGATGATAATCGATCCTACCAGAAGGAAACAGAGGCATGGGAAAAGGGAGCTGATCCTACCAGAAGGAAACAGATGCATGGGAAAAGGGAACTGAAGATCATTGATCCTCAAAAACAATTGCCAGAAGGAAACACACAAATAGAAGAGAAAAGGGACTAATGATAATCAATCATCAAAAACAATTACTCTGCCTAAAATAGTGAATACGTATGCAATATTGAATGTATATAAGATGTGGTTGAAGTATTAGCTGGTGTGCCTCTGACTTGAGTCATGCACCCAGCGCTGTGCTTTTGCTTTATCGACTTTGTCCCTATAATAAAATAAGTGCCATTTCTGTTTAAGGGATCTGGCTGTTTATTACAATTTGGGGGCTCGTCCGGGATAATTCACTTGGTCCCAGTGGGCTCCGAGACCCCGAGCAGGAGGTGCACCCCACCGATTTTGGTGGTCTGCTCGGAGGATTTCCCGGTGCCTGTTGAGACTCCAAGCTGATAATCCCATGAGAGGAGGGACTCATAAAGCAAAAGGGGTAAGTCTCCCCAGGAAAAACCGCGGTAGCCCATAATTCTTGTGCACGAAGACCCAGGCAAGAAAACAGGACTGTAAGTACTGCTTGGTTGGGCGGGTTTGGGGCTTGATTGTTGTGTGTGTGGAACTCGGACTGGACAGTCTGGGGAGCGAATGTGGAGTCTTTCTAACCGCGGTTCCAATCTCCCGCGAGGGAATTGGCCGGTGAAGAGACGAAGCGTCAGAGACTGAGTGAAAGACAGCCCCGGGAAAATTGGGTGCTTGACTGCTGTAGTAAGCGGAAGACAGCCCCGGGAAAATTGGGTGCTTGACTGCTGGAGTAAGCGGAAGATAGCCCCGGGAAAATTGGGTGCTTGACTGCTGTAGTAAGCGGAAGACAGCCCCAGGGAAATGGGACAAAAGATAAGTAAAAAGAGTCCCAGGGAAAAGGGGAGCGGGAAAGTGCCGGCAGATATACCCCAAGACAGTCCCTTGGGGATAAAATTGGCTAATTGGAATATTGATCCGGATACTAAAAATAAGGATAAAGTTAAAATGATTCAGTATTGTATGATAGAATGGACAAAGGAACCTATACGACCAGACCATTTGTATTGGCCTAGATATGGGTCCTTTGAAGGGTGGATATGCCAGGCTTTAAACCTTTATGTAAACTCTAAAGAATCATTCAGCCCAGAGGAGAGTGAATATGCCTCCTGCTGGAAAGGGGAGATTTGGCCAAAAGGAGTTAGTACCTTTAAAATATCTGAGATCTCAAGGGAAGAAAAGGAGAAGCGGTGGGATCCTCTGGAAGTTTTGCCCCCTCCCTACCGCCTCCCTCCAACAGCCCCCCCTTCTCCTGGAAAAGAGCTGACACCTAGTGCTAGGGGAAGGTTGGACAGGTCTCAGAGGTTACAGAGGAAAACTTCTGTTAAAGTAAAGGAATCGGAAGACCAAGACACGGTGCAAGAAACACCAGGAGTTAGTTTATTCCCCTTAAGGGAAGTACCCCTGGGGGGAGCACAGGGGGGGATAGGATTTGTAAACGTTCCTTTGACTTCCACTGAAGTCAGGAACTTTAAAAAGGAATTAAAAGGGTTACTGGAAGATCCAATAGGCCTATCAGAACAATTAGACCAATTCCTAGGCCCTAATATTTATACCTGGGAGGAAATGCAGTCGATAATAAGTATAATATTTTCTCCCGAAGAACGGCAAATGATTAGAACAGCTGGGATGAGAATTTGGGAAAGGGAAAATCAGCAAGGCCCACCTGGGGATCAGAAGATGCCAATAGTACACCCAAATTGGAATCAAAATGATGTAGAGGGTCGTAGGAACATGAGTGATTATCGAAATTTAATTATTAAAGGTATAAAAGAAGCCGCCCCTAGAGGGCAGAATGTAACCAAAGCGTTTGATGGGCAGCAGGGAAGGGAGGAAACCCCGACCGAGTGGCTTGAAAGGCTGCGACGTAACATGAGACAGTACTCAGGAATAGATCCAGAGAGTCCCGCGGGGCAAACATTGCTGAGAGTTCAATTTGTTACACACGCCTGGCCAGACATTCGAAGAAAATTAGAGAAACTAGAGGACTGGCAGGATCAGGGCCTGAACGAATTATTGAGGGAAGCTCAGAAAGTATATGTACGAAGAGATGAGGAGAAGGCTAAAGCAAAAGCTAAAATCATGGTAGCCACCATGAGGGAAGGAAAAAGGGTGGGACGTAATCCTGAAAGGCGGGAGGAGACTTTTAGATGGAATCAGATCCCTCCCAGAAGGGGACCATAGGGAACTAAGAAAAAAAAAAAAGGAATGAAGGAAGTGGATGTTTCTATTGTGGGAAACTTGGGCATTTTAAGAAGGAATGTCCTCAAAGGGATAAAGATCAGAAAATATTTAGAGAAATTGAGGATTAGGGGTGTCAGGGGTTCTACCTCCTGGGGGATAGCTATCACCTTGAGCCCTTGATAAACCTAAGAGTGGGCCCCCAGGAGGAAGTATTAGAATTTCTAGTGGATACAGGAGCTGGGCGAACTTGTGTTTGTGACGTGCCTGGGGGATGCATTATAAGTGAGGAAGTGGTTGGTGTGGTGAGAGCAAAGGGGGAAAGTTTTAAAGCCCCGGTAATCAAGCAGGTGGTTTTTGAAGGTAATGACAAAATAGGTGTAGGGAATATCTTGTTAATGCCTGGAGCTGGGTGCAATTTGTTAGGAAGAGACTTGCAGGTCCAGCTGGGGGTTGGAGTAATCCCCGAGGAGGGGAAAATGATTGTAAAAATATTAAGTCAGGAGGACGAATCCAAAATTAATCAGCAAGTTTGGGCTGCGGCCGGTAACAGAGGAGGTCTGAATATCCAACCAATCAAAGTCTCTATAGAAAGGGAAAATCACCCCATACGAGTCAGGCAGTACCCCATTTCAATGGAGGGGAAAAAAAGGCCTCCAGCCAGTAATTGAAGGACTCATCTCTGATGGGACCCTCGAACCCTGTATGTCTCCTCATAACACTCCTATCCTACCTGTAAAGAAACCTGTCGGGACATATAGGTTGGTGCAAGACATGGGGGAAGTGAATAAGAGAACTTTGACTCGGTACCCTGTTGTACCAAACCCTTATGCCCTTCTGAGCAAAGTTCCCCCGGAACATAGCTGGTTTAGCGTAGTGGATTTAAAAGATGTGTTTTGGGCATGTCCCCTGGCTAAGGAAAGTCGAGATATCTTTGGCTTTTGAATGGGAGGGTCCCTTTCAGGTGCTGTTGACTACAGAAGCTGCAGTACGGACGAAGGAAAAAGGGTGGACTCACGCCAGCAGAATAAAAGGACCAGTAGAAGAACCTAGAGATTGGACTCTGACTTCAACTCCCAGGGACACCAGACTCACCTTAAAACGCCAACCAACGCGGTGATGTATGGGAGAGGAACTGAATAATAACTTAGAAATCCCAGAAACTTGGGGGGTGAAACCAGAACTTTATCGTTGGTTTCGGGTACGGCCGGGACAAACCTTAAGGAAAATTAGATATCCTCCTTGGGGGAGAGTACTCCCGCTACAGACAGGAGGGTCAGGGTTGTATAAAACTGAAAAATCTCTGTTTGCACTTGCATGTGATTTATATAAAGAAGACAGTCGGCTATATCCTAACCTTGAGGAAGAACTACAGCCCCCTCCAGTACCCCGTAGTATACCTTGTCTGATACATCCCTATGCTAGACATCATAGTTGGGTAAAGTGCGAATGCTTAGGTTGTAAGCAAAATTGGTATTACCATTCATCCCGAAGACATCCCTTCTGTTTAAATTGCTGGAAGCAAAATTCGAGTTTGGCTCAAACTCAGATACAATATACCAATATCGTAACATTAATTTGTGGGTGGGAATTGTTAGTGCCGGTTCTGTGGGAAATTCCTGAAGAATGGTGGGAAACAGTGGTCTCCAAGTGTAAAAAACGATTTGCTTGGAAAAAGAGATAAGAACCCTAACTACTACAGGAGCCAGGGATACCAAATCAAAAGAGGATGGAGGGCAAGACCAGGTTGGCCACTGTACTCGCTGCCAAGAAGAATTATTTCTCAGCTGTTGGAAGCACCCCAATAGGCATGAGAGGCAGGAGTATAAGCCATACTGGACCTCCACTCCTCGTATTGTTATTAACGGTATCCTTAGTATCCAGTGACGAATGCATGAAGTGTTACCAGCAGGTCTCCTGGAATAGGAAGATGGTTTCCACTATGACAGTGCATTCGCATATCAACAGCCACTGTTATAACCGCCATGAGTTAACAGTGTGCAAATATGACCAACACGAATATTGGGTTGGGAAGAATTTAGGAATAGGTGGAACAAGACTAGGAGTACATTGTCCTAGAGGGGAACAATGGCTCTGCTTTACCAAAGCCGGGCATTGGGACATATCAGACGGAGGTGGGGTACAAGATATGGTAAAAGCTGAAATAGTGAAAAATAAAATAGAGCAAATTAAAAAAATAGCTCCAAGATTTGATGGAGAATTGTATGCAAGAATCAGAAAGCAACTGGAGGAAGAAATAGGACTCCCAACATTAGGAAAAAATTTGTTTGTAGATTTGAGGGAAAGAATAAGCAGGGAATTAAATGTAACAAATTGCTGGATTTGCGGAGGGCCTTTAATGACGGAAGAGTGGCCTTGGAAAGGGAGCAGTTTAGGGCCAGTGGAACTCCTTAAATGGAATCGTACCAGTAGCACACGAGAAGACCGACCTGAGGGATGGATTTTGAGTTCTAACACAATAGGGGAAGAATGCCTACGGAGAGAGGGTAAAAATTATTTAAAGAGTGTGGGACATTCTCCTTGTAAAAGACTTAAAATCAGCAATGGGACTTCCACCTGGTGGTACCCAGGAAAGCCAAAATGGGTATGGGCCCTAAATAATAATACAGGAAATTGTGAGTATGACAGTATGACCAGACTTTTTAAATGTAAAAAAACAGTCCTAAACCCTTATCAAAACATTCCAGAAATATCCAAGTTTTGGGAAAATATAGCAGAGATGCAGACAGAGTTTTGGAAAGCCCCTGAAGGGTTATTCTGGATATGCGGAAAAAGAGCTTATTCAGAACTACCTTCTAAGTGGAAGGGTAGCTGTACCCTTGGTATTATCCAGCCGGGATTTTTCTTATTGCCTGGACCGAAAGGAGATGACTTAGGAGTACCAGTATATGAGTCCTTAAAAAGAACTAAAAGGGATGTTATAGGAGGATCTCAAAGGTGGGGTGAAGAGGATTGGCCTCCTGAACGGATAATCCAAGTATACGGACCAGCCGCTTGGGCTCAAGATGGCAGCTGGGGTTACCGGACTCCCATTTATATGTTAAACCGCATTATCCGACTACAGGCAGTTGTAGAAATAATATCTAATAGAACAACTCAAGCAATAAATCTAATAACGAAACAGCAAAAACAAATGAGGGCTGCTATCTACCAAAACCGATTAGCCTTAGACTACTTACTGGCGGAAGAAGGGGGTGTTTGTGGAAAATGGAACACTTCAGATTGTTGTTTAAAGATAGATGATAATGGAGATGCAATATTGGAAATAACAGAAGAAATCCGGAAAATTGCGCATGTACCGGTTCAAAAATGGGAATCTATGTTAAATGATAATTGGTGGAATAATGTTTTTGGGGGAACCTGGTGGAAGAAACTAGGCTACATTCTCTTATGTTCAGTCGCTGGTTTATTATTTCTTCCTTGCTTAATCCCTTGTTTTATACGCTTAATTACAACAGTAGTCCAAAACATGCAAGTAGTTTCCATACCCAAGAAACCAAAATTGGCAGCCTCAGGCTCAACTAAAAAGATAATGGTATTAAGGAAAATAAGAAATACTCCACAACAATTGGAAGAAGCAGAATTGATCTATGAACAAAACAAATGGATTAAGCAAAATGAAAGTTATGGCTCAAGCCAAATGTAGTATAAAAGACAAAAAGGGGGAATTGTGAAAAATAGTGAAGGTATTGTTGGCTTTTGCCATAATAACAAGGCTATAAATATTTGACTAATAAGGATAACTAACCTTTAGTAAATTAGGAAACATGAGAAACCTCAAAGATAACAACTAACAGCAGCTATGAAGAAGAACATCCGAGAGAAACAAAGGAGAACTTCTCCAAAAGACCCCACAAATGATTAACAGAAGGAAACAGATGCATAGGAGAAGGGAGTTGATGATAATCGATCCTACCAGAAGGAAACAGAGGCATGGGAAAAGGGAGCTGATCCTACCAGAAGGAAACAGATGCATGGGAAAAGGGAACTGAAGATCATTGATCCTCAAAAACAATTGCCAGAAGGAAACACACAAATAGAAGAGAAAAGGGACTAATGATAATCAATCATCAAAAACAATTACTCTGCCTAAAATAGTGAATACGTATGCAATATTGAATGTATATAAGATGTGGTTGAAGTATTAGCTGGTGTGCCTCTGACTTGAGTCATGCACCCAGCGCTGTGCTTTTGCTTTATCGACTTTGTCCCTATAATAAAATAAGTGCCATTTCTGTTTAAGGGATCTGGCTGTTTATTACAGGCCCTATTTCTTTCTTTTCAGAGTTATCCATTTTAAAACACAACCACATTTCATCTTATCAGCTGTTTCACTTCTCAAGGACGGGAAAAAAAAAAGTTATTTGTTGTAATGTCTGCTTATCCTGTATTTTCTTGTAATACTGCATTTATACCAGAAGCATCTCAATTCAAAAGAAGTTTGTTTATTCTGCAATCATAGCAAACCCATGTTCATAGCCACAGTCTGTGAAATACAGCTCAAAAGAAAAGGTGAATACCTGGGTCCTGCATTTCTGATACGTAGCTACCACTTCCCATTCTCTCTGGGAGATTAGAAGGACCTGACAGCTCACTGACAAGCTTTTAAAACTGCTAAAGTGTTGTCAGCATCCTCCCTTTAGCTTTACATAGAGACAAAGGGGCTGTTCCCAGTGCAAAGCAGGCCCTTTAACACATTCCTAAAAGCCCTGGGACTCCGTGTCAGATTTTTCTATTTTCCTTGCCAAAGGAACGAAACAAGAACAGGAAAACAAATTGTGCTCGGAGGCACACAGCGTACATGAGAAAACACAGTATTTACAAAAAAGAACTGAGAATAATTTCAGAAATGAAGAAGAGAAGAAGGAAGAACCGTGATGATATGAGTAAGATTAGGCAGTATAGCATCTAATATACAGGACCAAAAATAATAATGCTGTTAACATCACCAAATCTCCAAATCAGCAATAGCATATATATATATATATATATATATATATATATATATAAAATTTACATTTGAAATATCAGTATTTGTGTCACCCACCCATACAAGCTTTGCTCAAATGCTCTTGTTTCTCAAAGCACTTCAGGCTTGCTCTCTTGCCATTTAAATGCCAAGTTTAGTAACTACTCTTGTGCTTTTCATCTATTAAAAGCTTTTTCTAGACCCCCTATTCGCTGAAATACCTGGTAACAGGAAATAAGCTTACAGTTACTGGATTGCAGATGACAAAGCTACTATTTATTCACTAATAATTTACGAATTAATTGTTCCTCTGGATTTACACTTGTTTCACTTTCTAAGTTAAAGCTTTTCAGATTTGTGAGCTGTTTCTGTCTTCACAAATGAAAATTTTGTGCTGTAAATACTGCTAAGGAAGAGGTTTCTAGTGTCTGTACTTAAAAAAGAGAATTATCTTAGACTGCTGGGAATCAGGTGGGTTTCACTGAGTAATGAGGAAATAAGTTTCCTTTTGTTTTGGGGCTTTAAAAAATGCTCAAAAAATGAAAGAATTGAAGAAGCTTCCCTGAAAAATCTCCAGTTCAGGATTCAAATACGCAACTGGAGCACAGAAACTCCTCACCGTTTGGGTCAGTGAATGTATTTTAATGCAAGTTCCCTGTCTCTCAGGAAAGCAACTTCGAGCAATCAAGGCATGGTCTGTTTTGAAGGGCTTTCCTTCCAGCTAGTATCAATCTCTTTTAGGTGTAAATAATTAATAAGGGAATTGTTAGAGATCCATACTAAACTATTCTGCTGTTGCAGCTTTATATACTATATTGGGGAAAAAAATAAACTGCTTGCTGGAAAAAATATCTGTTTTTTAAGGCTACAAGTAGCATTATTAAAGCCACAGTATTCAAGAGGTTGTAAGATCAAAACCTCAGTTCTTGCAGGGCTCCATGCAGTGGATCTTGCTCCTAAACTGCATTTTTTAGCCTAGCTATTATAAATATTAAATAAGAATAAAAGCTGGTCTTGATCTTGTCTTTGAATATTTTCTATCACATCCTTGGTGTGATAAATCTCAATTAAGATTCTTTCAATAAGATGATATTTTTACAGCAAAGTCTTTGGGTATCCAAACACTGATTGATTTTATTTCTTGACTGAGATTCTTTCCAAGTCTGTGAATTACAACTTTAAGTGAAACACCATTCTCTTTAAGAAAGAATAAAAAATGGAAGTAAGGAGAAGCAAGAATAAATAGAATACAAGGAGGGCTTTCTACTAAGTAACAGGGTGAGTGAAAAATAAATTAAATACTTCTTGAGAAGTAGTACCATGAGGGCATAAGTGTGCTGGAATGACATTGGTCTTTTTAGTTTCTATGGGAATTTTTTAAGATCATGCTGAACAAATACAAAAAGTAGAAGGTACAAATTTCAGTACCATTACTTGTGTTGCTCAATGATTTATCCCATATATAAACCACGTAAAAAGAACATTGGCTCTAATGTCAAATCCTTTAAAACATGTACCCTACTAGCAACGTTACCATATGAAATAATAATGATTATTTAATTATTTTTCTACTTGTGTTGTATAACGTAAGGGTTTGGCAGGACCAACTTTAACTTTGTTTCAATGTGACAGGTTGGAATTTTCCACAACCTCATTCCAACGTTCTGCTCTTCCCAATACAAAAGTGAGAAGCAGCTATTCCTCTGCTACCAGCCTACAGAGATTTATTTTTTTTTTAATAAAAAGCATTTTTGCATTTGCATCATAAGCAGATTTTTACATAACACATTCACAGATAATATCCCTGAGTTAATAAAAGCCTATTCTATGGAATAAAGAATCCTGTATTTACATAGCCAGCTTTTCTTTAATATAATTTTTAAATATTACTATTTCTATAAATACATGTTAAATGTTTCCCTAAATGGTTGTATTCTGTCTTTAATGTATAGATTTAAAAAAAATAAAAACCTCTATGAGCTGAAAAAATCTCCTACCAATCAGTAAAAAAGGGCATTTAATTTCTTAGTTGACAATGGGTTAATCACTGTTCCCAGATTAGCAGTAATCGGTTTATAATGTTTTAAATGAAATGACATTAATTTGGAAAAACTATTAAAGACTGTAATTGTGAGAAATACCAAAGCTGTTTAACCAAGGATTGATTACATAATCTAGCTTGATGACATTAGGAAATCCTCACATTTGTGAAAGCAATGATCACTGATCATTCGCAATTAGTTCCATAAATATATACATTAACTTAGCAGTTATCCTGAAGAATATATTAATCACAGGGCACTTCTGATTTTTAAAAGTCTGTTTCCAAGCCTCTTCCTTCACTGCAGGAAGATGTCTCATAATTTTACACAAACCTGCTACAAATACCTATTTGTAATATTAACTTTTCAGCTTATATGAAATAAATCACAGAAAGGTCACAGGGCACCTTCTGAGGGGCAACAATAAAAGGCAAATTATTTTTCTCAGTGGATCAAGAAAGGGTTTCTATTTTACTGGAATCTATGGAGGTTTTCACCAGGAGATTTTGTTGTCATCAGACAAATCAATTCCACTCCCATATTGTAGTCATTCCCTCAGGCACAGTTTATCTTCCCGCAGCCATAGCCTTGCACTGAGATATAAATTGATTTAGAAATCTCATAACAAGCAGACTATTGCACAGACAGTAGGGTTTCCACATGTTTGACTCTGTTCCTTTTTCCTTGCACGTCACGGTCACTGCATGTGTCACAGAAATGCTCCTCTCAGTTTGAAGGGCGCAATTTACAATCATGGGGCAAAGATTGACCCAGGAATTAAGTGAAATGGTTTCTACAAGGATCTTGAACTCACACTCCTCATTCTCCCTTTCAAACCTGTAGTAGGAGTGAGGAAGTAGCCTGTCCCTACCCCGAAAAGCTTGCCTTGCAATCAATCACACGCATCCATTCATGCCCACCATTGTCTTTTGGTTCTTCCGAAAGTAAGTGATATCTGAAGGAGAAAAGATGGATACAAATCTTGAAAGGCTAGAGATGGTTTGTGTCTACCCTAGTAAATTAAAAAATATCAGAATGCATTTCTGAGCTCTAGAACTTGGTTTATATGGGTACATTGTTAGAAACGCCCCTGGTGTGGCACTGGCCACACAGCACTCTCCCAGGCAATAGCAGGTCTGTTTGGAGCTGGTGTGGGTGAGGAACCATTCCTTCTAGGTAGCTGGCATGAGCTTGTCTTGTGCTGAAACCCAAATGAGATTAATGCTATGGACACAGTAGTATTAATACTATGGACGAGTAGCTCCTACCCCAGTCTTACCCCAGTGCCCAATAAAAGTAGGCAATTTTAATTTATGAGCATGGAGGCAGCTAAACGCTTAAGTCTAGTTTAGTAAGCCCTCTGGTTTTAGCATTGTCACAGAAAGTTATTGCACAAAATGAATGTAGAGTTCACACTGGGGCTTCAAAGGTCAAAGAAAGCACAAAGCATCCTTGCTTGCATGGCAGCGCATACTGTAATACACTAGTGGCCCCAAGGAAACATCTGCCTAAAATCTGGAGGACATAAGCCACTGCTGGTCAAAGCTACTGTAAAAATTGCAGTCTTTTCTAATGGGAATTCAATTCAACTGTATTTGTGGCTTCTATAGCCATAATATGAGTTATTTGTTTATATTTATTTGCAAGCCATTATTTCCAACACTTTCTTAAAGACTTCTTAAATTTAAGAATTACTTAACATATAATTTAACTAATAAAAAAGGCATGCTAAGGAAAGGCTATACCTGCATGTTAATGACATTTCTAATACGTATGCCAGAAAAACTTGAAAAAAAGACACGTGTTTCTTACCAAATCCTGCATCATCTAAGTTAATAGCCAAATTCTCCCAACTTAAATTTCCATAAAAGTTTTATTGTCCTCAAAAGTTTCTCATGCTTTGGATTTGGCATCTGCATGTCTTCAAATTCTGTCTCTGCTTTCATATTTCAGAATACAAATTTGCCATGGGTTAGCCCCAGCCAGCAACAAGGACCACGCAGCTGCTTGCTCACTCCCTTTTCCCCTCCGCAGGGCAGGGAGAAGAGGGAAAACAGGAGGGGAAAGGGAAAAAAAAAAAACAAACCTGTGGGCTGAGATAAAGACAGTTCAACAGAACAATAACAGAAAAGGAAAATAACAATAATGATAATAAATTGTCCTCCCTGGAGGTATTTAAAAGATGTGTAGATGCGGTGCTGAAGGATATGGAACAGTGGTAACTTGGCAGTGCCAGGTTAACTGTTGGACTTGATGATCTTAAAGGTGTCTTACAACCAAAATGACTCTATGATTCTATGATTCTGCAAAAGAATATACAAGACACAAGTCACTCTCACCATCCAGTGAATTAGTTGCCCAGCCTGACCCAAGCAATGATTGCAGTTTCCCCCCTGGCCTCAGCCAACCCCTATTTATATACTGAGCATGATGTCTGTGCTACGGAATATTCCACTGGCCATTCCGTTGTTCTGTCTATGCTCCTTCCCAGCTTCTATGGGAAGCTGAAAAAAGTTCTTGAATAGTATAAACATTGCCTAGCAACTAATAAAACAATATGCATTATTGACATTCCTTTCATACTAAATCTGAAACATAGCAATCACTACAAAGAAAAATAACTCTATCCCAGCTGAAACCAGGACAAATATATATCTGTTAGTAGTAATTTCCCTGTGTCAGCTAGTTGTATGTGCGTAACACTGACATGAGACTAGAACTGGGCCTCTAGATGAAATGAATCATTCCAACAGTAATCCTTATATACATTTTGATATATAGATTACATAGTTGTCTATCAGTCAGTTGCATATAGTACTTTAGAATGGCATATTAGTTAAAATCTCAGACAAGAAACTACAACAAAATACCATCTCAGCATTTCAACTTTCAGAGAAGTTGTTTGAATACCACAATGAATAATAAAGGAGGCCAATGGGAACGTTGTGCAATATTTACTGTTTTAAAACTCATGCAATGGTGAATGTACTATCATGCAAAACCTCTACTTCTTATCCTAGCTATTATTATAGCTATACTAAGAATCTCTTATAGCTATGCTAAGAATCATATAGCTATACTAAGAATCTCCTACTGTCTTTTAAAACTAGTAAACAAAGGCAAGGTGGGATCAGACTTGGAAGACTAAAAATTCTGCTGCTGTTCTAAAAATCTTAAGAAGCACAAGGAAGAAGAGCATATTTTAGGAAGTGTGTAAGTACATATGATTTAAGGAAAAAAACCTGAATCGGTAAGCTCAGTGGAATAAGCAGATGTCTTCAGAAACTTCTCAACATTTCTCTCCACTGATACGTGCACAGATAACAGATGGTGCAAATGACTCAGCATATACTTTCAAGACCAATAACGGCAGAAAAATTTTAGAAAGTGTTTGGCATTGCATTCAACAGGAAAAGAGGTTTGACTAGTGGAGCAATGACTAAAAATTATATATTTACTTTGCTCAGAGTCATTACACGATTTTGCTGTCATTATAGCTTATTCATGTTTTGGTGCTATGTCTTTGAAACTAGCCATCAAACAAAAACACTGTAGCACAGCAGATCTTTGTTTTTCTTTTGATTATTTTTCCTGATGCAGAAAAAATTGAATATTTATCTGCTAATACATTCCCCCATTAAAAGAAAGCAGCAAGAATATCTACCTGTGATCAACTTTTCGGGGTAAGGATGAATAATTTTCATTGTAGAATCAGTGCGGCAATTCATAAACAGTAACAAAAGCACAGATATTTGGCTTAAACACAGAGTTACAAAATAATAAATTAAAACTTATGGGAAAAATATTTTTTCTATTCTTCTGCCTATGAATCATCCCACTCTGACTCATCCTTTTATCTGGTCATTGTGCTCTCTTAACTGAGCCCAGAAGACTGAAGAAAGTTTGTAATGCATGAATCCCATTTAAAATAACATTCCATACCAAACGACTATTTTAATAAGAATTTTTAAGGAATTACAGCTTACAAAGCTGTTAAAAAGCTTTTATAAAGTTTAGAGTAAAATTTAAAATACAGATTATGTCTATTTTTCTCATGTGAAAATCTAATGGTGCTAGGGAATATTCTCCCACTGTGGAATTGATTGTCTGTACTTGTAATTCTTCAGAAAGTGGTGGGTTTGGCTTGGGCCAATTAATACTCTCCAAAAGGTTCACTTGAGACAACCTTGCCTTGGTAGCTGAGAAATCCATTTGTATTGGGCCAGGCTGTGGAGCCAATTGACTTCCAGGAGAGAAAACAGACCTGGGCATGTTTAATCTACCAGTATTAAAACAGCCCCCATGTTAATCAGTCAGTGACAAACTAAGAGACAAATACTGGTGAAGGAATTTTCCAAAATGTACCTGATGCTTCGTCTCCTGTCCATCTCCTGGAAAAGCGAGATCAGAATGCAGTGAACCATACAGGTGTTTTCAAAGGATTTGCGTTTCAGTTCCTTAAAGAACTCTGGCAGGATGTGAACTGCTTCTACAAGGGGGACATTGTGGGGCTCCAGACTTTGCCTACCAGTTGTGACTGGTTTTTATACATCTGTTTTCAAACTTATTAGGTGGCATCACCCTTAGTAACAATTACTACCACTGAAGAGCATTCCTTCTCCCCTTCTTTGAAATCAATTTAATTATCACAAAATATATACAAAAAAATAAAGTTTTTACAAATGCATAATATCACTGAAACTGCAGATGCTACCATGCCATTCTGTGCTGAACTTTTTTCTGCAAGAGGCTTTTATTGAAATTTATCAAATAATCTAAAAATCTGATTAAGACATTTGGCTTTTGTTCTCCTCTCTCATAGCACAATGGAAGCTAAATGAAGTTCAGATCACACTGTTTTTTGATCCTGAAATGAACTTTAGTGCCTTTGTTTACAAGGGACTGACTGGAACAGATACACATTGTCCGCCAAAGGGAAAATATGTTGTAATCACAGTAAGTACACAGAGAGAATTGTGGGGTCACAATAAGTGATTACAAGAAGTAAGTACATCTACAGGTTTTTAGTAAATATAATTTCACTGGGCAAACAGTGCATCCCAGAGAGAAGCACTTTCTTACAAGAAAAGGGGAAAAAAGAGTAAGAACAATGGCACGCCTAATAAGAAAGTACATAAATCCTGCAAGGAAGCATTTTCGATGAGAAACTGAAGTTTATGACATAGCACTGTTCAGAAGAGGTAAAAAATCAGAGCACAGTAAAGACACTATATCTTTTTTTCTGCTCTTTTCAGTTGGTAAAAGGAGCTGGATATGATGCAAAACAGTTTACTTAAAAAGCCTCAAGCACTGAATCAAACCATTTATGAAATGCTTTTATAATGCAACCACCGAGAAAAGCTTTCAATTTTCAACAGTAGCTATCTGATAGTCAAGAACAGGCAGCCGATAATGTGAGCTTAATATAGTACAGTTCTGGGAGACGGCTGAAGGAGTGAAGTGACATAAACCTGACACAGTGTACTGCTTTACTGAAAACTGTTAGGAAGACTCTCCACTGTCATAGACAATATTTGCAAGCAATTTAGACAAGAGAACTCGGAAGAAGGAACTGCATCTCTCTATTCTGTGGTCAACTTAGACTAGACAGCAAACTATGTGAAGCATCAGATTCCAAATGAGAAAGGAAAATCACACGTTTTTGGCAGTGGACATTTAGCTTTCTGAGTGCTATCACCACCCTCTTCGAATCAAAGTGATCTTGAAGCTACATAAAACCAAGGAATCACAGAATTATGGAATGGTAGGGATTGGCAGGGACCTCTGGAGATCATCTAGTCCTACCCCCTGCCAGAGCAGGGTCACCCAGAGCAGGTTGCACAGGAACACGTCCAGGCAGGTTTTGAATGTCTCCAGAGAAGGAGACTCCACCACCTCTCTGGGCAACCTGTTCCAGTGCTCTGCCACCCTCAAAGTAAAGACGTTTTCCTCCTGTTGAGATGGAATTTCCTGTGTTCCAGTTTGTGCCCACTGCCCCTTGTCCTGTCACTGGGCACCACTGAACAGAGCCTGGCCCCATCCTCTTGCCCCCTGTCCTTTAGATATTGATAAGGATTGATGAGATCCCCTCTCAGTCTTCTCTTCTCCAGGCTAAACAGACCCAGGAGACCCTTTCCTCATAAGTGAGGTGCTCCGGTCCCTTGATCATCTTCACAGCCCTCCGCTGCATTCCCTCCAGTAGTTCCCTGTCCTTCTTGAACTGGGGACCCCAGAACTGGACACACTACTCCAACATTGGGAGTAAACAACCGATTTAGTAAGTGGCACAAAAAGCTATCATTAGGCAACTTAAAAAGCTATCATAGGCAAACCTGATATATAAATTGAAAGGTACGTAGACAGACATGCATAAAATCATAGTATCACAACGCTTTCTCACTAAGAACATCTCAATACATAGAAAGCCTGATTTTCCAAGAAATACTTTCATCCTTGTTCAAATATATTCCAGCAAAATATTTTTCCTTTGTAAGTATTTGCATGAATGTGTCCTTGAGAGAAAAAAAAAAATTGCAGATTACAGTAGATTAAAACAGTCTAATATAATCCCCCTCATAAAGGCAAATGTGTCTACATAGGGTCTCAATATGTTTTAATCTGCTTAAAAATGAATCAAGGTGAACCAATGCCACTTTCACACAGAGACTATGCATAAAGGTTAGGACTAGGATTCAGGAGTTCCAGTGCTTTAAAACACAGGTTCTTTCCCTGGTAAGGTGATGCTTGGTACCATGCAGGCAAATTCAAATAATTTTCTCCTTAGTCTAAAAATACAATTTTTATCATATTTTAGTTTCTCTTTAAGTAACACGTTTTTTAAGGCAGAGGTTCAGTGCTGATTTTAAGTATTCTTCTTCACTTAGCTGGTACTGAAGGCAACACTTTTCTTGTCAGTTTTTCAATTTATTTCCTAACCTGATGCCTTTGAGACTTCGTTACTTTACAGTTCTTCAGGAAATTAACTTACTAAATATCTGAGCCCTCAAGAGGCTGGTCTTCTTTTTTGGTAAATCACAGTCCTTCATCAAATACTATGTCCTACAAAAAGCTTGTGCATTATTTTATTAGGCAGTGACAGCAGGAAGCAAAGAAGTTTTGCAGCTGAAATCCCATTTTGGCTCTACCAAAAGAACAAACCTAGGTGTCAAAGCAAGTAGGCTGGATCCAGGTCAGAGGCTTTTCTTTTTCTGAGAACTCATCTGAGTTTTGTTGATGACCTGTTCTTAAATTCAGGCAGCGTGAAACTGCAGGTGCTTACCAGAGTTTGCAAGACTTTCAAGGTAATGAAATAATATAAAGAAAAAAATTATTTAGCAGCCTAAATGCCACCCACAAGATGATATCTAGTCATTAAAAAAAAAAAAAAAAAAAATTGACTCATAAAAAATTCATTTCCCTCCTCTACCAGAGGGAGTTTAACCTAAATTGTAGAAGAATGTCCTAACTTTTGGTGTACCAACTTCATACCCTCAGGGGAAGGAAGGGCAACATGCTCCTCTTCTTCAGTGCCCTTGAGGGAGTTTACAGTGACCCTGTAGTGCTCACCTAAGATGTGAAGAGTACCCAGGTCCCAGTTCCAGCTCTAAAGACAGGGACGCCCCTGTACAACCAGCAGCCCATGCCCACTCAGTCACTCTGGCGCCTCTCAGTTAAGTCATCCCAGCGTGGGGCACAGCGCCAAGGACAGCCAGCAAGGCCAGCTCAAACCCATGGCAGTATGGCAGAGTCACAACGCTCCTATTAGGCTTCTGGCCTAATAGCAAAAGCCACACAGACTCAAAAAGTAATTGGACAAACTACTGGAAGAAACACACAGTGATGGTACATGGGTACCAGCTCTGGATCCAGAAGTCCCTCAGCCTCAAATTTCTGGAAGCTTGTAGGATGTGCTAAAGGAAACATCACTCCATGCTTGCTGTGGTTTGATCTTCCCTGGGCAACTGCTCCTTGCCACCCTTGGGCCAGACAGACTGCTGGCCAGACTTCATATGCCCACTCCATTGGTCCCGTGGTCCTACCTGAATGAACTCTCAACAGCTGAATCATTAACTTGGATGCAGCCAGGCACTCATTTTGTCTTTATTTTATTGTTTTCTTTCTCTGCCCACCTTCCTACCTCTCCCCCAAAACCTCTTGTACTCCTCACCCAAAAGTGAGGTGCACTAAAGCCATTGACGCATAATTCTAATTTCATGATCAGTCTGTTCATGGTAGACTATTTCATTGCATTGTTTTTTACCTGATTAGTGATCATGTGGGATATAACCTCTCTTACTATCACTTGTAGTTTTCAAACAGAGTATGTGTTGCTGATGAGAGAAACAGCAGTTCAAAGATACTAATTCGTTGTTCTAAACTATCTACCTCCACTATGAGTTTATTATCTACAGAAGAAGGAAAAGACATATGTTGAATAACTCAAATCTAGAAAGAGCTATGGCCAAGTAATAAATAGGTTTCATTGTTCTATGCTTTGTTTCCCCAGATCAGTGAATACAGAAAAGGACTAAGTCATAAATTACCTACTTTTCATGCTGAATGCTTTCATTACAAAATTATCCTGCACAGCAACTATAACATCCACCTGTTAAGTAGTTTAAAGGAATTCAGCTTCCTCAGCCTAAAAAATGAGGATGAAAATACATTGACTTAAATGGGTAAGGCTGAGGCAGATGGCCCAGCCCAGAGGCCACACCATAGGAAGAGGCCAGTCATAGGAGGTCCAGGACTGATGTTTGAGGGGGAGAGGAAGAGGAAGAACACCATGATCGTGTGCAATGGAGGATGAACAGAAATAATAACTTCCATTGCATTTTATATTGTTAACACATGGGTATCTACAATGACTTGTCCTGGGTTTTGTTTGCAAGAATGGGCAATGAGGGAGGAAGGCATAATAAAATTTCATATCAATCGACTTCAGGTACTTCACCTTGATGGCTATGTGAGCTGGCGAGTCTCCCTAGGCTCCCTACACAGTCAGCTAAAATCAGACACCTGCAGATGGTGATTCAGAGTAGAAGTTTAATGCAGGTGCTTTTTATCACGTCCACAGGAGAGTTTCTCTCTCCATCAGCTGCAGCAGGATCCTATTCAGCTACAGCTGCCTCCATTAGCTTCCTGAGCTTCCCTGCTGAGCATATCCATCTATTTTCATGGATGGATATCCCTCCTGATTTCTTCCTTGCTCCAGTCCAGTGGAGAAAATAAAATTCCTAAGGACAGTCTCTTCTCTCAAGCTACGGTTTTGTTTTATGATCCATGGTTTTGCTCTTGCAATAGAATTTGGCATTTGGATCAGGACAGGGGTTTGCACTTGCGAAGGCTGAGAAAAGTCAGTAGGGCTCTGTAAGAGGTGCTGGAGATTTGACTAGGTGAATTCAGTTCCAGCACAGTGCTTTAATGTAAGCATACTACAGTGAGATGGTATCATAAACCACAGCTCGAAGCATGAAAGAAACAAAAAAAAGATACCTAATGAGAACAGAGGAATGCTTAGAATGCAAACTTCATAATTATTAATTTACATGGATAAAGTTATACAGCAGACAGCACACAATGAGAGTAAGAGTTCTTGGATTCAGGGCACCTATCTGAATATCCATATCTCGAAGGCATGGCATTTACTTTGCTTGAAAAAGGTTGAGAAGGATGTTCATTTGGAAACAACTTAAAAGACTCAGATTCTAATGAAAATAGATTGTATTTACTCAAAAATTGTGTTACCTAACTTGCAAATGGTTGGAAACCTTCCTCAACTAGAAGATTCATATTTACTGGGCATCCGCTAAATGACAAGATTGATCTTAAAAATCTGACAATCCACTGAAAATCTATTATATGTTAAGTATAATCAGAAGAACAGTCTTTTTTTACTACTAGTTGGTCCATTGAAACAAAGTAATCAAACCATCCACTTACAAGAAATTCATTTAAGTTTGCCTTGAAACCAGTATCATGTCAGTATTTGATTATGTTAATAAATCTAGCCACCCACAGCATTATGTATGGCAGAACGTATGAATAGTGATAAACAACAAACATTTATTTTTATTGCAACTGTATTTTGCATCCTCTAAGCATACAGGTACAGGCAAGTTTTAGCTGACTTACAAACAAAAACAGTTTCATAATTCTCACCAAAACATTACCAAATTAAAGTTCTCATTTCATTGAAATTAGGTTCGAAACGGTCTTGAATTGAATCTAACTTCAGATCACATGGATTTTTTTTCCTTCTGAAGTTTACATTAAAAAATCTCACAATTCCTGATATTCCTGATATGTATCTTAGATACAACTACAAAAGTTATGCAAAATCTAAACACAGTCAAATGTTGCTAAAACAACATTGATAGAATAATATTTGAGGGAGTTTTCTATTTATTTTGAATAGCTTTTTCCAGGTGGTCAGAAATAACGTTTATGGTGCATGATTATAACCTTTGGTGGAAGTAAAATATAAATTTAACTCAGCTTTGTGTGAAGAGAAGATGCAAGAGCTCACCCTGGAGAGGTACACTCAAAGGCAACGGGCAGGCATGCCACATTTCCAGCAGGTGAGGGCAAGTTTGGCTCTGGAATTTTTGGACCTATGCAGTTGTCTCTCTATAAGCTCTCATAAACCATAACATTCACCTAAAGGCTGCCTGTCCCTTACCCTCATCTCTGTATATTAAATGCAGATACAATAGAGAATATATAGAACATGGCTTTACTTTCTGGTTGTTCGCAACACTGATTGTCATGACTTTACTCTTGCAGCAAGACCTTCCTGCCGCTACATGGTCTTTTGTGCCGAAAAGGGAGTAGTATAAAACTTACTCTAAAAGAAATGTGTTTATTTCTGAGTTGTATGAATATGCAAGGACGAGCTTCCCTTAGGGTTTTGCAGTTAGTATCTTTCCAAAGCAGCTCTTTATGGAAAGGGTAACATATAAATGGTGACAGGAAATGCATCGTGGGAAATGCCACATGCCCCCAGAAATAACGGTATAACTGCACTGCTCCTACCTGAACATATTTTGCAGATCAATCAAATATATTAACTCTAAACCAGCTTGGTTGAATTGCGAAGGCAAAACACATACGCACTAAAAGTAATGTGGGGAGGAGAAAGAAGGAATGAGGCAGTTTAAATGGAAATATAACATCTGAAGCAGAAGTCTATTTTTTTGAAAAAAAGCATGAGCCAGTGCAATCATCCATCTCAATATGATTGGAGGAAACATAAAGTTGGCATGTGTACAACTAAATAAAAGATGAAGGATCTCTAGGGTTTAACAAAGCTAGTTGGTTTTACTCTTTTGCTTTTAAAATCTTTCAGACTTGATAGAAAAAAGTGCTCACTGCTTGCTCATACAGGTAATATGCAGATAGCTGTGCACAGACTATCTAGAAGATATTTACACAGATGATCTAGAAGATATTCTTCAAAATTTACTCATGAATAATAATGTTAAATAACATGCTGCACATTTCAGATAATGTAAAATTTGTAGAATATTATTGTGTTTCTCCTATAGAAGATCCTTTCCATCATTTCTACTAAATTACATTATTTTCTGAAAGTCTTATACCTCTATTTGAATTACTTCAGGTTGAATCTGCTCAAATGAGTGTATGTGCAGAAAGCAGGAACAGCAGGAAAAAGGAGCGAAAGGAGCAATGTTAAAGAAAATTACCCTATTCTTTTAAAACAAGCAAAATACGTGCAGCCTAAATCTGAATAAACTGTGTACATTCCCATCTTATATGTATAAAAAGTGTGAGCAAAACCAGTTCAAACATTAAGGAAAAAACAGTGGATTAAAACAAATGAAAGAAAACAATAATGCCATATATATCCTGATTTTCTCATGTTTTGGTAACCAGAAGTGGATGCAAATCAAGACTTCCAGTTCCACAGGGGATTCTCCTTGTTTACCTTCTAGCTTCATTCTGAATTAAAGTGAAAATACGAAATACTCAAATTTCCACAGAAGGAGAAACTGAGAAATAACCAGATTTAAAAACATTGTTATGATACCTTCTTGCCTCCCTCTGGGATTTTGGGAATCCGGTTTACACATCCTATAGACTACTGATGTAGGTCCGGTGGGCACAGGCCAACAGAAAAAAAAATTATCTCAAGTGTCTGATGTATTAAAGTGCCTTGGTTCACAATTACATGACCCAGAACAAAATATCTTGCTTTGATTTTTTTCTAATGTGAAATGCAAGCATTCTAAATGCACAATTTCAGGTGGAAAATTTTCATGCCTAATTGCATCTCAATAGAGATTTCTTTCCACATGTATTTTAGATATTAGGATGAGTCAGGTGCTGAATAGCCATATGTAGAAAGTTTAAATTTGATATTGCAAACCCACTCAGTTAAAAGCAGCAAAATCAGTGCTCTTGAGAAAACCTGACTGTGATATGTCTGATAGTGACCACTTGGCAATAATAGGCAGCTTGTGCAAAGGCAATTATCTTTATACCGTCTTAAAGCATACAGACCAAGAATAAGTGCATATTATTACAGGTTTGCAATGACAAAGAGAAAGATTTGCTGAAGAGCAGCTGTATATGTATGGTATTCATCTGAACGTACCTACATCTGGAATTATTCTGGGAAACCTGCTCTGGCATAAACATTCCAAGGGTTCAGTTCTTGTATGTTCCAATCAGACGGGTGATTGTCCACGGGTGGACAAAAGGCCACCCATGGAGAGCTACTTCAGAATAATGTTCCACACAAATATCCCAGTTCAACCTGGAATACCACCACATGCAGATAAACACTTACTGTTAAATTTATAGAAATAGAGCACAGCAGAGCAAAGTAGACTGAACCAGCTCCCCCAGAACAAAGGGAACACTCTCTTCTACAATAGGGAAGTTGCATTTTGCCATGAGATGCTTACAGCTCCTCCTGAATATTCATTCTAAGGCAAATGAGGGATACAAGGTTCTAAAATATCACAGGTCCAGCTTGTCTTTCTGCTTTAGTTCACATTTTTTATTAAAGAAATTGCTCAAGGCATGCATTATGATGTCTATGTTTTTTCTCTAGAATGTCTATCAAACACAACATTAGACTTAACCATATTATGTGCAGTTTCTTGTATTCTTTCAAGTTTAAGGCTTACATAAGATATTTTGCACTTTACAGTTACCACAAATCCCTTCACAATATACTGCAGTATAAGCATTAATGAGTTGGGCTGATTCTTGAGGGGGAAACATGGAAATTAAATTTTGGTGATAAAAAGGCAAGTCCCTCCTTGCATTCACGTCTTGATAATTTCGTACTAGCTCTTATGATAACAAAGAAAAAGTGTGGAAGTAAGTTAGTATCTATTAGGTACATTAGTTTGCTTTAGCAGGCTTCCTCTAATTGTTTCGTTATTCTTATCCCATAAAAGGAAGGCCAGCTTTCTATCTGAAAGAAACAGAAGCACACAAGGCAGCTGACTAATTCATTACAGAAGTCATCCTCTTCAGCATCAACTGTCACATCAGTAACGCAGTACTAAAATCAATATTCACAAACATAGGTGTCCTAATTTCGATCCTTTATCTGTAGCACTGAGCACCATTATCTACTGAAATAACTATCGCCATCAGCATTAAATAATTATATCAATACTACAACACTGAGTTTGAAATATTTTAGTGGGAGTAAAGTAAGGTAGCAGGGCTTATGTCAGTGTTTGAGTCCATAATGCTAAACGATTTCCAAAATTGGTGGAGTTGTGGGATTACAACTGGTCCTTCTTTGAAGGACTGTATTCACTTTTGTCTTAGATGTAAACAAAATATTCATGGATAACATGAATACTTTTACTAATGTTAAACTTTTAGGAAGTTTTAAACCTTCCCACAAATGATTTTGCACCTTTATTTTTCAACTTTGAAGGTTCTACATCTCAGTTAGCTCATGGTATTAACACAATGAGCTCAAAATGATAACCCTAGAATACATCAATGTAGAGTCATGAACGCATTTTTTATTGTTTTAGGTTAAGGAGACTTGACATTCACAGAATCTAAAACTTTTTCTGCTATATTTCGTACTTCTTGAAAGGAGAAGAAAAACACTGCTCTGCACCAGTGTTTCATGGCTTGAAAGAGAAAAATAATACAATCTCAACCAGAAGACATAAAAGAAACAGTAAGAAAATAGTATGGAACAAATTAATACATTTTTGAGGACAAGAAACAGCAGCTATGATGTAAATAGCTTTTAAAGCATACTGTATAGATGCTGGGTTTGATTACAGGAACTTCCTTATTTGGAATCAATTTCCTATTGGTAGAAATCAATACACAGAAAAAAATATAATAATGAAGTATTTTCAATAAATACGACACACAGGAAATATAATAATTTTGTATGTCAAAATCTAAATAATCAAATATCTACTGTCAAAAACACACAGTTCAAAAGTAAAGCAGACATCAGCAAAATTATATAGAATATTACACCCACCAAAGGCAAGAACATAGAAAGGAAAAGTTATTATTACTTTCCTTTCCAGCTCTGCAATAGCGGATGACCTGCTAACGTGTCATAGAACAGAAAAAGCGTAAGCCAAAACCTATGTGGTCTTCCTAAAGCCTCAGCAATTGTTGCAAAAATGAGAACTTGACTTGTTTTCCTCTTCATTGATCACTACACACTGAGTTAAATCAACAGTGTCCTCAGTTACCCCATTTCTCTGGTCCTTGCACACTTGGCATAAAACTTTGACATTGCAATTAACACGTGTCCTCAGTCTGCATTAAACATACCTTGTCATTTAGCACTGCATGTCTACAAATTTTTCCTCTACAGTTTCTTATAGTGTCAATCACATGAACTAATATATTCTCCTGAGCTAATATATTTTTAGGCCTTGATCCCAACCCACTGAAGCAGGTCATTACTTCATCATGGTGATGCAGGAGGATATGGACTAACCTCAGTGACTAGGTCAGCACTGTGTGCGAGAGCAATAACTGATTTCTGAACAGCTGCACGTACTAGAAGGGATATTATTATTCGCTGTAGATATTCCCAAAATTTGGGTACCTTAGTCCTAAGAATGTCAGTTACATATTGTTGTTATTGGTATTACCATTTTTCCAAATTGCATTGTAAATAGAGCACTTATCTGAGTTGGGCAATTCCCTTTATTTTGACCACAGTACATCTCTGATAGATAACTGCAATCTTTTATATGTTCCTAGAAGCACTTGCTATAACTAAATAGACATACATGAATATAAATATATGAGTACAAAATATGTTAGAGTAGTAGTACACCTCATGAGATCCTCAGTACCTCTAGTAATCAGATGATTCCCATATGTTCCATATTTTCTAATTATCCAATATAAGATTGTGGGATTTGATTTACATAAGCATTTACTGCTCAGCACTGCAAATGAAGGCAGGGGAGTGTAATGCTTTAAACGTGGCTCTACAATATCTTGCCATATAATAGAAAGGTACTCAACAAGATTCCTGAAGCTCTAAGTGATGATTATCACATAATGATCATATGCCAAAAAATGTCATGAGAAAATTAGCTGCCCTACTGGCCAACTATAAGGAAGAAGGTGCTAAACTGATGCATTATTAAAAGGGAGAACACCCAATGCTGAATAATACATTAAATAACTATAATGCATTCCTTGAGCTCCACTGAGTAAAGCAGAGATCTTACTGAAAATAACCACGTGACTGTGTAATTGAAAATGGTGTTCATTACTAAGAAATGTTGAGAATTAAAATTAAAGTTCAGTGTGCTATTACTAAATAGTTTTTGTGCATATTATATATATGTTAGCATAGTTCTTAGAAGATTATAAATCCTTATCATCTTCTGTATTTCTGAACGTCCCTATCAGTTTGTCTCTGGAGATACTCAAAACCTACCTGGACGCGTTCCTGTGCAACCTGCTCTAGGTGACCCTGCTCTGGCAGGGGGGGTGGACTAGATATCTCCAGAGGTCCCTTCCAACCCTACCATTCTGTGATTCTGTAATTCCCTATTCATTTAAATCACTGATTTTATGAGAGGGACCTTCAGACTCTACAGTGGGAATTCCCAAATTCTTTTCCCAGCAATGATGATACTGTCAGAGATGAAGATCTGAAGTCTAACGTCTGATTTCCTTTGCCCCTGAGGAAATGATGTGACACAGAGGGGAGTTAATATAACGCAAAATCCCACTTCACCAAATCCAAAACCTAGAAACCCCCAAGAGCTGCAAACAATCCAGCTGCAAGGACACTAAGGAAAAGCCAAAACAAAGAAATCAGAGTATGTGAAGGGTTCTTCCTGAGCAAACATCGTCTGACTGCCATGAGAAATGCCAGCAAAGCAAGCCTTTTCCAAGAGCTTTACAATCCCTTTTGGCTTTTAAAAAACTCACTCTTCAAGTTACATTCTATACTTCTCTGCTAGATTTTTATCTCACTAAGGGAGCATTATATGTGAAAAATCTGAAAATGTCAGGCACATACCTTGCTTAAAGGACCTTATTTTCCTAACCACACAAACAATTATTGCAAATATAGACATGAAAATACAGGTCAGGGATCTTCAGATACTTTTACTTCAAGGACTAATGTGCCTTTGAGTCTTTACCATAGGTGATACCAAAAGCCAGAGCAAACATCCAACAGAACAAAAACTAATGATCTACTGCAAGGGATGCTTCATTGCAGGCAGTCATGCTTAGATGGCCAGATGGCATCAGTGGCAAAAATGTCATCTCTCATCTCTACCTGCCTAGAAACACCGTCCCATATAAGACCTGGCTACAACTGTTCATCAGCTGGGACTTACACACTGTGTTTTTGTAATTCACTGCAGCTGAAACCGAATGCAAAATACAGAATCTCGGTTTGCACAGCGTGACTCTAGGGGAGGATCACTGTGCTTTTCTCTTCTTGTGCCTTCCCTGGTTTCAGCCGCAAGTTCTACTCCTAATTTTCTGCAAAGCTATTGGCTCAAACTCTGAGGTATGATAACGATGTTTGAGGTAATGACTCTGAGGTATGAGTCATTATGGAAGTACATTAGTCTGAAGCAATGCAGATCAGAAAGCTGAGGATAAATCAAACAAGGAGATGTGGATAATAGGCTTTCTGAGCCAAGGAGAAATTAGGCAGCATCATTAGGAAAGTCTGTGAAACTTCTTCAGAAACGACCTTTTTTCAGGAATGAAACTCACAATCTTAGTGTTTAAAAAAGCTAGGAATTGCATCAAAGAGCCATATACCCTCGCAGATGTAATTGACTGTTATTTTGTCTGTAATGGATTGGTTGGAAAATGACTTGAAGTGCGCAGAAAAAAAAAACAGCTGCTGCTTACTTTTAAATTATATTTACTGGTTTGCTTATTTCTAAGGAGAAGTGCATTGATATTCTGGAAGAGCACAAGATCCTGCCTTGTCAATACTAACTCAGCATTAATAAAGTCAGTGTAATCAAATGGCAGTAAAGATACAGAAGTGGTCAAGTGGGATCACATTTAGAAAAATTAAAGGAAGATGCCAGCTCTGGCTTTCATTTCATAGCAACATGAATGCCAATGTTAGAAATTGGCCAAGAAGGTCAATCTGAGAGTACATATACAAAATGGGTTCATTATTATAATTATTATTGAAGATAATATCCCAGTGTGATCTCAACATTTTTGTTGAACTACTGAGGTTGTAGGTTGGTGCAGTAATAAACAGTGGTGATCTTAAACTCTTCTACAGAGAAGCCTTTCCATTTCATTTCATAGTCTGCTTCATGATGCACTATGACATTTTTATCATCCTTTCAAAGACAAAAATCCAACTGATTTGTTTTGCTTTAATTGCATTCAGTTGCGTTGTTCAGAGAAGCAGTAAGCAAAATAGAGCTTGGTTTCATTATCCTATTCCTTTGTGATATTAAATTTAACCTATGTTATTTTTCTTAACGGTATTTATGAAGTAAAACCATGAGAATGCCTGTGGAATTTGAATAATTTCACATATCAGCTCATACAGAAGAAACGGCTTTCAGGAGAGGCTTTTAGAAGAAGTTCTTGCACTCTGTAGCCTGAAGCAACTAATGTGCAAGACAGAAGGGAACTACGGGCTGGAAGAGTACGCTGGGCTGTGTCAATTGAGGAGACAGCATGTCATCCTCATGGCATCCTTACTTCCTTTAGCATCAGGTTATCTGCAAATGCTTGCAACTGACTTGCATATTGGAAAACTAACTTTTTCTGGCTGAGCACACATTGGCTTGAATAAGTGTTCAAGCCTACGATCACCATGAATAAGTGTTAAAATTTTACTTCAAAGCAAATTGGTGCATTAGCCTGAGGTTAGCCCTTGCACCAACGTCATTTTGAGGAATGTAATTTGGAGCCAAAATCTGAAACCCAGGAAATGCTCATGCAAACCATCCCCTACTCAAAAAAAAGACTGAAATTCAAGGAGGGGCAATTTTCCCTTTCCTAGAGCAGTTGTATTTAAGAACTAATTGACTCAGAAATTTGAACAAAACTCCAACTGTATGCAGATGCAAGGAATTATCTTTACCTACAAATCTACTAAAATCTCAGACTAAAACCTGAGTAGAAGGGAATATTTTGACAGGAAAGGGGCATTAGCTGAGGCTAGGGAAAGACCTCCTCTTCTTGACAGTATTGGCCTTTTGCGATGGTCATCACTACCAGTTCACAGACAAAGAACTTAAGGGCAGAAGAAATAATATTCTTATCTGACTTTGTGTCTCAACAGCATTGAGTCCAAACACCAGTATTAGATGCAGTCATTTCAGTAACAAAAATTTTTAAATTCAGAGTAGATTAAATTGTTATATGCTACCGTATACCACGGGAGTAAGGTACCCCGCTTCCCAAAGCTCTTACAATATCGGGAACATGAAGCCCCTCCAAATTCCAAAGTCAGCAGTTGGTTAGACTCTGATTACACCAACAAAGCATAGAACCATCATCACCATCATCATCCTTCTATTCTCTCTATCATTTCACAGGACTGATATTCCATGATTGGTTCTCTGACTGTATTTGGGGCTAAAGAAGTCACTTCCAGGGCCTGGAAAGCAATCAGGAAATGTTTCATAACATCACAATGGGGACAGAAGAAAGGTCTAGTTGTTTCCCCCAACAGATATGCTCCTGATTCCCGGCTGGCAGTCCACAGCTCTTTCTCTTGCCATAGGACATAACCTTGCTCAATTTTCAGATCTCCTCACAATGTTCATTTAATAGCAACTTTTATTGGATTCAGTTGCCAAACTGGGGGAAAAAAAAAAAAGGAAAAAAGAAAAAGGTGCAACTTTCAAAAAGGATCTTTCCATGAAAAGTAACTGGCCAGTAAGGAGAAAGTATTGTCTCCATAAAAGAACTGAGTGTGGGCAGGCAGAAAGAAGGGTCTCCCCTGAGCATGTGCAGCGTGCACAGCCTTCTTAGGTTAAATGTAGTTCTTTTTATGGAAGAGAGAGAATTTCATAATTCAGTGTTCTTTAAAAGTTAAATACTTCTATTAAGTGTAATCTGAGGCTTCCTTTCACTTGCTAGCATGGTTTTCATCCATATCTTTAACATTCTGGTAGAAAATGTACCCTTTGTAAATGTGAATGGAAGATGTTACAAAGCAGAACCAAGAATGCAGCAGAATGCAAAGACGTGCCAGTCAGCATCCTGGTGACCTACTTTTATTGTAGCAATCCCATTTTTGAAGATATGTCACTATGGTTTTTTTAGGAAAGCTGCACAATGAGGTGTCAGCAAACACGCTGCTTATCATTAAGGATGTTGCTTGATGACTGCAAATACTTGTCTGTTTGACTGACAACCTTGGTCAACGAGCTCCCACAGTAATGTGCAGTATCACATTCCTAAAGGAACAAATACTGTTATGTTTCTGCAATAGAAATACGTGTGACTGAGCAAGATGCCCATCTACAGTAAAGGTGCTGGTTTATGGATTCTAAAATTGTAAAAACTGGAAAGACAAACGTTTCCAGATGGCCAATGAAAGAGTTTCTTGGGGTTTTTCCTTTTTGGTATAGGCACATTTCAACAACTGTTTCAGTGTATTTCCTATGAAAATGTTCCATGTATTACCTCATTATCTGACTTGATAAAAACAACTTAATTTTTCACAGCCATTGATCTTTAAGGCACATGTCAAGCAAGCAGAACATCATTACCCTTCCTTATAAATAAGGCACAGCCACATTTTGTCCTTGAACAGTCTGTTCACACAGAAAAGTATCATAGAAGTAAATCTATTTCTCTTATTTTACTTAGAATGAAAACTTACGTTGTTATGTTGGGAACAACTTGGTAAAGGGATCATGAGATGCCCAAGAAGTTATTTACAAAAAAACTGAGGACAACATTAGATGAAACAAACACTGCTAATATACCTTCAGGAGCATTCTGGAACTACAGCCTAAATTGAAAGCAGTGGTGAACTGAGTGTTTCCGAATTTCTTTTGGTGGCTTTTTTGAGGGAATGAGGGTTAATGAATTGAAATGACCTTAAAACTGAAAGTATTTTCTGGCTCATTTACTAACAATGAGTCAATATCATTTTACTGGTGATGAGGGCTACAAAAAATCCCCACTCTGGTTCATTAGCAAGCCAGCCAACAAAACCCTAAAGTAACCTGAATAAATTGCAGGGCAGTGTAATACTAGGCATCTATTTATACACTTAAGTCTAACTGTTTAGAAAAAAAATGTTTAGAAAGCACAATGAAAAATGAACAATACTTACAACCATACCGTTTAGGGACACCCAGCAATCTGGTGGGAAATCCTGGAGCAATGGTACTAAAAACTGAAGACAACCATCCCAGTGGCACAGCAGCAACATCATTCCAATCAGATTAAAGATTCTCACCACAGCACTGGCCAGATCATACGTCATGTGGAAAATCTGTGGGCAAAAAATTACAGGTGATGTAAAAGTGATGCAAGTCAGAAGTGCAAACCATTTAATTCTCATCAGGTAGGTCAAAGGCAAAAAAGTATCATCCTGAACTTCTAAAAAAGCTGAGATTTCCCAGCAAAGAGGATTAATTTGGGCACAGTAATTTGGCCAGAGCGCTATGCTGACATACCTGACTCTTAGCTGTACACCATATACGCTTATATGCCTGCACGCCATATAAGCTTGTTGTAAAAGGCGTATTTGGGGTGAGAAGTCACAAGCAAAAGTGTTTTTTTAAAGTCTTCAACTCCTTTCAATTGAAGCAAGTCTCACAAGTTAAAAAAAAAAACTTGGTAGTGATACCATTACTTGTCTGTGAACTTGGTGTCTAAATAGTCACAAAGTTGTGGGAGATACAAATTCAATGACCCATTTAAAAAAGATTCATCTTCACATTCCTTACCATCTTAAAAGGACCAAAATCAGAGTGAAGAAACAATATAAGTACTTTCACATATTTTTGGACTTCTATTTCTATACTATTAATCCAACTTGCACATACCAGTTCACCAAGCAAAATTATATTTAGGAGATACTGTAAATGGAAATAAACAGAAAAGTGTCATCATTGCACGTGTCTTCTTAAGAAATGTATTTACGTTACAGCTATTTCAATAGATACAGATTCAGTAGCATGATATGAACTGAGAGAGTAGATGTGTGAACTGAAATAATTTTATTTTGAAGAACTAGAAAAAAACAGCAAGGATTACTACTGTTTTGGAACACTAACACTCATTTAGGTTACACTTTACCCACATGGTTATTATACTACAACCGCAAAGTGCAGATGAATTCCTGATTACATGAAAGTCGCAGTTTTGTCAGAGAAAGCAAGATTTCCCCTAGAATATTTGTTTGAAAAAGTGCAGAACACCAGACAGAAATAATACATATTTTACACAGAGATCACAACTTCCTCAGGAATTTCCTGTTGCTCTAGGAAAGCAAGTTATCACACCACGGATGGACAAAAAATCAAAAGTTCCCACCCACTGTTTTCATGCTGCCTCAAGTTTCCCGTTAGGCTTAAGAGACCAGATTTTTAGAATAATTCACTGTATCGGATACTGAGTGTTTTCTAAAAAATGGGTCACAAATATGACAATAAGAGCCAAAATAAGCACAAACATCTTAATTTCTATACGTAGGAAGATACTTTTTCTGAAAACATGGACTTAGGTGTATATGAAACACGGGGGAAGATCTGGTTCTCCAGAACTCTCCAGAGTCCTACAAACAGCACTTGCATATACCCAAGGTTCCTGAATCCTTATTCTGCCTCTGCAACTATGGGCTTAGGCACCATGACAGATTGTGCATGTATCCTGTGATCATAGCTGCATAAAAATAATCCTATGGCTTTTTCACTTGGATGGACCCCATTTTGGGGCATCACTCCAGATTACAGAGATGGTCTGCATAGGTCGTATCTTGATATGGAATTTCCAAGATTTTAGGGCATTTTGTGATGGTACATTTTCATTTCAAGTTTTAAAATTATATAACTGGGTAATGAGCACTTAAAAGAAAAAAAAAATTGGCTGGATAGATTTGCAAAGGTATTTATTTCAGCATTTTTATGATCTTGCGTAGCTCTTATGCATGTATCGCTCCCTGCCTACCCCATGAGACTGTGTGACAGCTCAGTAAGGCTTCCCAAATGAGCCAGTAGAACCAGGACACAGGTCTTGCAAAGGGAGACTAAAATTCAAACCAAAGAGCTGGAGCAGTGAGTTCAACACAAAGGGCCTTGCTGAACCAAAGAGGTCTGCCGTTTGGTTTGGGCTCTGCAAGGGCTTGTCACAGTGGTATTATGGTATGGCTGTGTAACTATTACTATCGTATTTCTTCAAAGCCTCTTTATAAGTAATGTGCCTCTGCAGAAATGGCCTTGTAGTACAAGAACAATAACATGTTGAAAATTTTATGTGAAATCAAATACAGCACAAGAAATGACTGCAACAGTCTGTATACAACACTGCAACCTTCCATCATTTCTGAAACGTTTCACTTAGCATTCAGGGTCAGTATAATTAAAAATGCACAAACATATTCTGGATATTATCTGGATTGCTTAACATGGAAACATCATATCAGCATTTCAACCATACCATACATTCATGGCTCATCTTTTGCTTATATAGTCGACTATTTGTGTAGCCTATTCTAACAACTGTGATAACTCTGTATTAAAGAAAATAACTTCATAAGATAAATCTTAGGAAAATATTCTAAAAACCTTTTAAACATCTCTGCCTGTTCTCTCTCCAGTAAATAAAAGCTGAGGCTTTTTTCTCCTAAAAGGAACTTATCTTCAGGAAATGTTTGCTTGGTTGGAAAAAAACCACTTTTCAATACCCAAAGCATACATTGCAAGTCAATAATAATATTTGTTCACGGTACTGTATTGACATACTTACATATAAAGGGGGATGTGTTGTCTTTTTAAAACTAATACCCAAATGACTCTGTGGACTGAAGTCATATATTGCATGTAGCCAGCAGAACCAGAGAGGTGATTCTACCCATCTACTCTGCTCTCACGAGACTCCACCTGGAGTACCGCATCCAGCTCTGGAGCCCTCAGCACAAGAAGGACATGGACCTGTTGGAGTGGGTCCAGAGAAGGGCCACAAAGATGACCAGAGGGCTGGAGCACCTCTTCTACAAGGACAGGCTGAGAGAGTTGGGGTTGTTCAGCCTGGAGAAGAGAAGGCTCCGGGGAGACCTTATAGTGACCTTCCAGTACCTGAAGGGGCCTACAGGAAAGCTGGGGAGGGGCTGTTTGCAAGGGCATGTAGTGATAGGATCAGGGGCAATGGTTTTAAACTAGAGCAGGGTAGGTTTAGATTAGACATTAGGGAGAAGTTCTTTACAATGAGGGTCGTGAGACACTGGAACAGGTTGCCCAGAGAGGTGGTGGAGGCCCCATCCCTGGAGACATTCAAGGCCAGGCTTGATGAGGTTCTGAGCAACCTGGTCTAGTTGAAGATGTCCCTGCTCACTGCAGGGGGGTTGGACCAGATGGCCTTTAAAGGTCCCTTCCAACCCAACACATTCTATGATTCTATGTTTAATATTTTATATTCTTCCATTCAGGAATTGATTGTGATACATTGAAACAAGAGCAGTCATATTTTTATAGCATTTTCTTTTTGCAATCACAAAGTACAGTTCCTGTGTTAATGAACTAAACCTTATTAAAACTCCTAGGAGATGGGTGAGGAGCAGTTAGTTTGTCAAGAGAGGAACTGGAGGACAGAAAGCTAATGCCACTCATGTCAGCAGATGCTGGCTTGCCCGTCAGCTGGTCCTTCAGTGGGATAGGAAGAAATATAGGAAGACCACAAATTGATTTACCTTGATATTGCAGTACGGATGTGTGGTCATATCTCTCTGAATGGTTGTCTTATCAATATAATATTCCTAACAAAAATAATTCAGACACTTGCATGCAACTAAAGTTAGGCTTCAAAACCCATTACTCAGGTAGTTAATACAAATAGCTTGGTTATCATTAAACGCTTGCCATCCACAAATGCCATGCAAATAAGCAGGATTTGGGGCTGTAAAACACATTTGAAAATCTGGCCACTTCATTTTTACTCCTAATTTCAATTTAACCAGCAGAAGGTACAAATTTTGGACAACACATTTCAAAAAAAAATTACTAGAGTGACAGGAAACTACTGCAACTGAGAAAAAATTAAAATTCCCCTGAGAACTCTTTCCACATTTTTATTTCACATAATAGGAAAGATTTAATAGATATCTGTCCTTTTTACTTACTACTCAGTTTCATTTCAACTACACATGATATTTTTTAGTACTATCATGGTTTGTTTGCGGGAGGATCAGCTATAATACTGTCATTTTTCATATTTTCCATATACTTCAAAATAATGTTAAATCATAAATTTAGTTTATGAACCCAGTTCTAAGAACTCATACTTTCTTCCTATATTGTTTTCATAACCTTTTCTCAATACCCCGGAAACCTTAAAGTTTTGCCTAAAGAGCTTACAATGCCTCTGACAATGGCTGAAATGTAACCACAGATTAACAGTTTCTAACGTTTTGACAAAATATTGCTCACAGAGAATAAGAAATTGCTGAGGATGTCAGAGTTCACGTTTTATCTCAGTTTTTACTCACTTTATTAATTACTCTTTTTATTCCAACATGTGGAGCAGGAAGCAGATTATTGCTTCCTCACATTTATAATGGAGCATATACTTTAAATTGGCGCTGCTAACTCCGATTTCTGAGCCTGAGACAGAAAAAGTGTTCCAGTCTTATCAACTCACTTGCTTAATAGTATTTGAGGGCTGTCATATTAAGTTAATAGTGCACATATAGTTTAAATAAGCAAACACAAAATCTGCTGAAATGCTGTCATGGAATGCAGAGGCTACCTCTTCTGTCTTCTGATAATTGGCAGGTAATATTTGTTCATTTGTGATTTTTAGTTCAGTTCGACTTTTAGGTTCTGTTTATATAAAAAATTGATTTATATAAAATATCAGAAGCTAATTTTGATTATTTTTTTTTGTTTGTTTTTTTTTTGTTTTTGTTAAAGTAAGTGTTAGGACTTCCTAGAAAATTTATTCGGTTCTCACATCACTGAGTTCATCCAGACACCTCTTCTCTTCCACCCCTCAGAAGTACTAAAGTTGCTCAGTATCACAAAGCTAGCTTGGGTTTAATCTTCAAATTAGGATTTGCATCACGCCTTGGGCAATATGAAATGACACTCATACTAAGTGAGCTGTGTGGGGTCTGGAATATTAAATAGCCACAGTGGGGAGACAGGAAGAGCTGCACACGTGCATGGAAAGCATGCTGAAAGCTGTACCGAGGGCAGCACTGGAACTCCAGGCTAGACTAGAGGTCAAAATTACAGTTATAAAAATGATGAGCGGTTTTTGGTTCAATCTCTGGGTTAGTCCAGAATCATTAGGGTTACCCCTCAGAGCACCAACTAGACAGAGATTATAAACCGTAGGATCCAAATTTTCCTACCTGAGCTAAATGTTCACTTTTAAGAGAGTGGTTGTGACAAAGCTCCCCGGGAAATAAAATAATATAAAAGGGGGAGGAGAACAGAATGCCTCTTTTTGAACATCCGTCTCCCAATCTACTTTAAACAATGAACGGCAATCATGGCTTTTTGTTTAGCCATTTTATATTCTACAAATCGATTTCGAAAGACATTCTTTGTAAATATCACTTGGGATACTATGGGTCTGATCCAACTCCATCCAAAGACAATTTCTTTGGGAGTTGTGCGTTACTACACACTACACTGGAAATACATCTGCAGAAGTAGGTGTAAACATTCATTAATTGAAATGCCTGGCTATGCCCTCAGGGTAACATTTTACACTCAGCTGGCTCCTGATGTGTGTGCTTAATTTTATGATAAATAATTCATCATTGATAATTCAGTAGTGGGGACAGGTATATAGCACTATTTAATCTAGTTGTATTTGTGACTTTATAGCTAATGACAAACGCAAAGATCTGCTTCTGTTTTAGTTAGCCCTGAAAGGAAAACACCAGTGATTTAAAACACAGAACAAACTATTTTTAACCAAACATATCCAGATAAAAGAGCTGAGAATGGCCTATTTTATGTGACCTTTAAAAATTGTTATTTTCTAGATGGAGTCAATCTGACATTAGGTTTTATAATAGAAGTTCCATTTACTTCAAATCAAGGCATGTACAAATGGAAGCTAGCCTCTGTGGAGCAAAAAGAACAGCATAACAACATATAAATGTGACAGTGCATTATGTCCAGGTTAAACCTGAAAGCATTAATAAAACTACTTTGCTGAAGGAAGATTTAGGCAAGCCTTGGAAAGGTCACATATAACCAGGTAGCACAATTTATTTACTATATATAAATTCTGCAATATCTATTTTGTACTGTAAATTGGCAAATGCCATACTAATATATTACCTCTCATACAGAGGGCATGACTTCACTGACAAAATGTGTGTTTTTATTATCCTGTTGTCATTAATGTGTGTGACCTGTCTTGACATCTAAATAGAGAGGAGCAATCACTTTAGTTCTACAATGAAGAAAACAAGCCAAGAATGACAAGCCTCAGGATCGTGAAATAAAAAACACAGTGCTAATTTTCCCTGTGTTTCTATAGAGGTGGAGGTCTCATTTATCACTTATATTGATGACAGAAAGTACCTTATTAGACCAAGCTTTTATCCTCATTAACTGAAGCAAAGTAGAAACAAACAAACAAAAGCAGTTCACAGCTGTCAGAAAGACACAAACATGCAATACTAACCGCCTGCCTCTCTGACAGAATTTAGCTGAAGCTCTTCGCCTTAAGTCATAGTACCAAACTGAGAGTGACCGTATGGCAAAAAATACTTGAACTATAGATCAGAACAGAGATTGCGAGTTTTGTCAGCTTGAAGTATATCTCCGTTTCCATTTCAGCATTATTTCAAGCATCAGCATTGCCTGACCTTCAGCTCAAGTTTCTGGATGGGCCAAGTATCTCAAGTGTCAGCATCACTGAACTCAAGCTGGAGACCTCTGTGAGTGTCACTGAGCTGGAAGGAACATTTCATTTATTATCTTTTATAAGTATTTATATCTTACAAAGAAGGCAGCCTGAAGATACAGCCAGTCTCTAAATGGCTCGAAATATAATTTATGATTTTTTCTTACTAGCTGAGTGAGAGGAACTGTTTCTCATATTACTGTGCAGATGTACTCTGGTGGCAAGAAATAAGTTATTCAGCATCACTCATCTGCCCACAGAAAGGCCAAGGCAGGGACTCCCACACCACTGAAAAGGGCAGCAGAGCGAGCAACGTGAATCCTAAAAAATATCACTGCCTACAATATTTCAAATATAAGGGCATAAAATCAGATACCAGACTGCATTTTTAGGCACTGATATCAGCTTCTGAAGTCTATGTTCCCCAGTTTTAATATACTTACACAAGCAGTTTTCATCCTTAATGAATGTGAACAAAACCAATAAATACCAGGCATATATTTATAAAGAAATCTACCATAAAATGCGTCAAAAATCCTGAGAAAATTTAGGGAGAACCTTAGGAAGTACCAGAGTCTTCACAAAAAGTGCCATGTTTGATAAAATTGTTTTGCAACGTTACTGATCACCGAACTCTCATAAACCCTGAACCCTTTTGATTTTCATTTTTAAAGCATAACTTGGGAGATAATCACACACTTCAGCACACTGAGTCTTTTCCTCGAGATATGTATTTAAAAGAGAGGAACAGGACAGTGCCCTGGCTGCACCTGCCATCGAAAACGGTGGGACACAATCCGGACTCCCAGGCTCCCCAATCCAACATGGAAATCCAATAGAAATGAAAAAACGCGAAGTGGATACACTGCAGGAAGTATTTATAAATACATAGAAAGTAACAGCATATCCCAAAACAACGTATTTTTACAATCAACATTGTACAAACAGGACACATGTAACCAACCTCTTGCAATCTCAGCATTTTCCTAAACTTCATTTGGTTTTGGTTTTTTTTTTATTTAAGGTAGTCATGTTTTTAACGTCCAAACTGTGAATATGAACTGAAATCAGACACTTGCTGATAGTAAGAGAAGCACCAGAAGATTTGATGTGTACAGAAACTTGAAAGTTTGCATGTGTACAAAACCTGTATCTGAAACTGCTGTTTCTGTAAAACAATTCTCTTGGTGATTTTCTTTTCACTGGATCTGTATGTCACGACAGGCTGCAAATACTTCACAGAGATCCTCTTGTCTCAACCAGAACCAGGCTTGGGAAGCAAATTAAAGTGTGAGAATAAAAGGAGAAGAAAGTTTTCTCTTACATCATCCCAAACCCTCCAGAGGATCAGTTTCAGATATAACGGGATGGTTCATTAACATTATTAAATCGCCAGTTCTCTTTACATGATGCCTTCCCCCAAAGTGACACTGCCGCATATCTGAGCTTCAAAGTAATTGTCCTAATTATAATGCAGCAACATAATGATCTAATAGCAAACAACTGAAATAATGAGGAATATTTCTCCTGGGGAATTTAAGTTGGTGTCTTACTGAGGCTGTTGAGGTTAATCTTCCAAACATAGAAATAATGGGCAAGCAATTGAAAATGAAAGTCGTTATGTTAAATTTCCTGTGGAATAAAAGTTCTGAGACCAAATTGATTCACAATGCTTACTTTTAATAGCATGTGATACCTTCATCTTAAAAAGCCCCAAAATGTTTTTTATGAGGCATAATTGTTACATTTTGATGTATTTCAGTTGTATTTGATATATTTGAGTTGTTAAGATTAAATATAAGCTGTGAATAAAATATGTAAAATTCCATACTGTATTAGAATCTAAATTTTGCTTTTTATAGTAATCTAAAAGAAGACTTCAAAGGACAATCCTTATTAAAAAAAAAAAGCAAGACTGTCAGTACAAGTCAGGGCAGATGATTAGTGCACAACATTGTGTGAAAGTCAGAACTCTTCATCACCTGCATGCTTAAAGTCTAAAACACAAAAAATCCATTTACTCTTTTGAAAATCCTAGTAATAGCAAAATCATTCATATATCTTAATCACAAACACACATAAAAATCAAAGAAATAACATCTAAAAGTACATATATGAATAAATTATTGTGCTAATGACATATCAATGATTTGAAGTCTTAGTGAATGTTTCACAATATTGACACATGATTTTTAAAATTATATGGCTAATTGAACTGCATTACAGAAAAGTTTTTCAGGGAAGTGCAAATGAATTCTACAGGTAAAATCTTACTGTCACGCAAAATCACATAAAAGACCTCTTTTGGGATTTTAAAAGTTAAATACCCAGAAAGAACCGATGCCTGGGCAAGTAGAAAGAACACAACAGAATTGTAGCCTTCATAATTTGTATCAAAAATTGCCAGTAGAAATTAAGAATTCAGTTGCCTGATAAATTTTCATGTAGTCACAAAAATATTACCAGTTTAAAGAAACTACTTTGGAGATTTGCATACAATACCTTCTCTTGTAAAGTATTATGTTTACTTGGTTTAGTACATAACACTACCTTGAGCAGAAACTGCAGATGCTAAATTATTCTGTTTTTTTAACTGTGTTCAACATTTGGTAAAAACATGACTATCATTGTTATGAATAGTGAGCGTATCCTTGCATACCCACAAACATAATTTACACACAGTTCTGAATACTCAAAAGTCTCTACAGATCTCTAAGGATAGACTATAAAATAGCGAGAGACTGAAAATTGAAAGACAAAAAAGGCATACAAATAATATCAGAAAAGAGAAACGACGGTAAGAAGAAAGAAATGTTCTTTCACGATCCTATTTGGATTCTTTGACTTTTGCTTATTTCCAAAATATTATTTAAAACAACACTTGCTTTTGATGGGTAAAATTTTTCAGGATTCATACATGATCGAGTTAGACTTTGTGTTTTAATGCTATGAGGTATAATGATGAACAGCTGATGAGGGGACATTGTGCCTAGACTGATTTTTTCCCATTATTTTTTTAGCAAATAAATTAATATTAAATAGTTAATTAATTAATTCTATTTTAACATGGCTATTTTACTATGTTAAGGTATTTTGAGAAAAAAAACTGTCCAGGCACAGCAAGCCTAATGTGTACCTGTTACAGTGGTTACTATTATTCGGTCTCTCCAAGAAGCGGTTACATTTAATAATTTATTTTTTTTAGCTAGTACCTTGTTAAACACAATGCCTAGCTATAGTTCACCATATGAATAATGGAACAAGACAGACGACTTTATAAACAACACAACATGTCAGCCTATGAATTTGAAACATACACTAAAATGCAAAACAACTGAAGTAATTATTTACTAAAACTCACCAACAGAAAATCATAAACTACACAAAGATGTGGTAAGTCTGGTCAGGTCAGAAAGCTCCACTGAAAAATAGAGGTACCGTGTAATTTCTTTTTACTCTAAGTTAACATTTCTACATCCCCATCCTCTATTTTTTGACTTTCTTTTCTATCATTCTTGCACTTTTTCTAGCAGGCTAGTAAGAGAAGTTTAGGATGTGCACTGAGCCCCTGGACACCCCAACACGACACCCTTCCTCTCGCCACGCACTCTCCCACATTTTAATGTTGTCAGCACTTTCCATGCTGCTCGACAGCTGAGCACAGAGGTGCTCCTCCATGCTCCTTCTCCATGCTGCCCACCGAACCAGCCTTGCCCAGTGTCTCTGCTGGGCCACAGCACACCATCTCTCCTGGGAAGGTTGCCCTCAGCTCAGCAATCACAAAATTAGGCTTATTCCTGCTGAGGGTGTAATGTGATGGCCCAGCCTTTCCAGATACAGATCTGTACTTGTCTTGCTGCCCTTACTTTCGTGGCTGTCTTAGCAGTGGCTTTCTACTGTTTCCTAGTTGATCTGATGAACGTGTCTGGTGGCCAGGTGGCCACCAACAGTCTGTCGTCAGAGGTTTAATCTGAACATTTTATCATTGCATTCAGATTTTATAAGATTACTGAGTCTTGTGTGACGAGTTGTTGCACACTATACAAATAAACACCTTTTGCACCATTACTGCTCTTTCTGTGTATGCTCTCAATTGGCCATTCGTATTGTGGTAGACAATATACCTTCTTATTTGCCCCAAGAAAATTTCTGTCCTCTCCTGTATTTTGATTTAGTGTATCAACACTTCTGCTAGCTAGATCCTATTACCAGATCTCTTTCAGATCAGTATTTCAGTCTATTCTTCACTTGATAACAGGAACAATCTGTGCACTCTTGCAACATTCCTTCCAGTCTCCGACGGATTTACTGCCAGGGGTTTGTCTGTGGAACTGTCTGCAGCCTTTTCCTGTGGATGCAGGTGTATGTCATAAAGATCAGCTGCATGTTGCTCCTGAGAGCGAATCCACCCTGTGTTCTGCAAAGGGCCTTACAGGTTTAGCAGCCAGCAGTGCGTTTCCTGGGGCAATACCCTACTCTCAGACCACGTTGCTGAAGGCTCAACGATTTAGGTTGCTTTCTTACATATTAATACTTAAAAAAGCAAAAGTGACAGAATTTTGTCTGTTCTCAAGAGCACTTCATGCAGCCGTTCGCACTCTGACTCCCGTCTCCAGACCGTACCTGTTAGAAGCACACCAGTAATTAAAGCACTCTCACAGCAGGGTAGTCAGTGCGGGCTGGTGCTAGTGTTACCTCTTCCTTGACATCACAGACTACCTAAGGTTCCATGCTGTGTTGCAATACTGCTCAACACTGAGCAACAATCACATTTATCAAGAGTGCAAAGCAAAAACACCGCTCATTTCACATTTTCTTATGTACAGACCACATACACTTGTTGGCTTCTGAGTGGGTTTAGTACACACTAGCCCCCAAACAGCCTTTTCCAGACTCCTGTTTCTGCTTTCTCACTCTGCCGGCACCAAAGCTGACACCACAGTCCAGCTGGAATCAAACTGGCTATTTAGCAACAGCATAACTCACGTATGACAGCCAAATGATTGGCAGCCAATGAACAGGACACATAATGAAGGAAAACCGGAGGCTAAGAACTTTGAAGGAGAAATGCTCTTCTTTGAATTATCCTATGTACCCCTGCTTCTTTTAATTCTTCCTTCAAGAGAAGGAAAACTTTTCAACATTTCTTTTGGGATATTTAATATGTTTATCTTCCATTCCCTTCACATTGCTCTTAAAATATGGAGATTTTTCTTGTTGCTGCTTGAGTCTATTCCTCTACAAACAGGTTGCAATCTACTGCTTTTCTTCTCTGTCAGTCTGTTTCTGTCTAGCCTTTATCTGGTATAGGTCTAACCTCTCAGTGTTTTCCTTTTCTGCTTTCACAGAACAGAACCATCGAATAGTTTGGGCTGGAAGGGACATTTAAAGGTCACCTATTTCAAACTCCTTCAATAAGCAAGGGCATCTTCAACTAGATCAGGTTGCTCAGAACCCCGTCCATCCTGACCTTGAATGCTTCCAGGGATGGGGCATCTACCACCTCTCTGGGCAGCTTGTTCCAGTGTTTCACCACTGTAAAAGATTTCTTCCTTAGATCTAGTCTGAATCTGCCCTCTTTTAGATTAAAACCATTACCCCTTGTCCTATCACAACAGGCCCTGCTAAAAAGTCTGTTCCCATCCCTCTCATAAGCCCCCTTTAGGTATTAGAGGGCCACAATAAGATCTCCCCAGAGTCTTCTCTTCTCCAGGCTGAACAACCCCAACTCTCTCAGCTGTTCCTCATAGGAGAGGTGTTTCATCCCTCTTATCATTTTTCTGGCCCTCTTCTGGACCTGCTCCAAATGTTTTTCCTGTGCTGAGGGCTCCAGAGCTGGATGCAGTACTCCAGGTGGGGTGTCACCACAGGGGAGTAGGAGGGCAGAATCACCTCCCTCGACCGGCTGGCTATGCTTCTTTTGATGCAGCCCAGGATATGGCTGCAAGCGCACATTGCCATCTCATGTCCAGCTTTTCATCCACCTGTACCCCTACGTCCATCTCAGCAGGGCTGCTCTCAATCCCTTCATCCCCCAGCCTGTACTGATACTGGGGGTTGCCCCAACCCATATGTAGGACCCTGCACTTAGCCTTGTTGTCATGAGGTTCACAGAAGCCCACTTTTCAAGCTTGGATGGGTCCCTCTCAATGGCATCCCATCCCTCAAGCATGTCAACTGCACCACTCAGTGTCATCTGAAAACTTGCTGAGCGTGCACTTGATCCCATTGTCTATGTCATCGATTTCAGTGTATTTAGTGAAGATATTTAACAGTGCCAGTCCCAATACAGACCCCTGAGGGATACCAGTCATCACCGATCTCCATCTGCACATTGACCTGTTGACCGCTACCCTCTGGATGCGACCATCCAGCTGATTCCTTATCCACCGGACAGTCCACCAATCAAATCCACATCTCTCCAATTCAGAGAGAAGGATGTTGTGGGGGACCATGTCAAAGGCCTCACAGAAGTTCAGACAGATGACATAGGTCTTCCCTTGTCCACTGATGTAGGCACTCCATCATAGAAGGCCATGACATTGGTCAGGAAGGACTTGCCCTTGGTGAAGCCATGTTGGCTGTCTCGAATCCCCTCCTTGTCCCCCATGTGTCTTAGCATAGCTTCTAGGATGATCTGTTCCATGATCTTCCCAGGCACAGAGTTGAGGCTGACAGGTCAGTAATCCCCAGGGTCCTCCTTTCTACCCCTTTTAAAAATGGATGCAATGTTTCCTTTTTTCCAGTCACTGGGGACTTCACCTGACTGCCATGACTTTTCAACTGTCATGGAGAGTGGCTTGGCAACTACATCAACCAATGCCCTCAGGACCCTGGGATGCATCTCATCCGGTCCCATAGACTTCTGTGTGTTCAGGTTCCTCAGGTGGTCATGAAACTAATCTTCTCTTACAGTGGGAGGGACTTTGCTCCCCCAGTCCATCCACTTGAGAGGTGTGTCCATCCACTTGAAAGGTGAGTCCATCCACTCGATGCAGTCCATCCACTCGAGAGGTGTGGGAAGAGAGATTGCCAGTGAAGACTGAGGCAAAAAAATTGTTGAGTACCTCAGCCTTCTCCTTGTCCATTGTTAGTTTGCCACCAGTCTTGCTCATCAGGGGCCATACACTGTCTTTGACCTTCCTTTTCTGGCTGACGTATCTGTAGCAGCCCTTCTTATTATTCTTTGCATCCCTTGTCAAGTTCAGCTCCAGCTGTGCCTTTGCCTTCCTGACCCTATCCCTCCACAACCAGGCAGCGTTCCTATACTCTTCCCAGGACACCTGACCCTGCTTTCACTGCCTGGGCATTTCCTCCTTGCCCTTTAGTTTGACCAGCAGGTCTTGACTCAGACATACCAGTCCCTTGCCTTCCTTTCCCAGTTTCTTACGTGTGAGGACTGAGAGGTCTTATGCTTTACGGAAAGCGTCCTTAAAGATCTGCCAGCTCTGTTCTGCTCCCTTGTCCCTGAGGGCACTTTCCCAGGGGATCCTATTGACTAACTCCTTGAAGTTTGCTTTCCCAAAATTCCTGAATTTACTCTTCACCTGACTTATATCCCTCAGGACTGCCAACTCAACCAGACCACTGCATCCCAGGCTGCCTCCAATCTTGATGTCATCAATTAGTTCAGTTGTGCTGATGACCAACAGTTCCAGTATTGCATCCCATCTGGTGGGGCTGTCTATTACCTTACTTAAGAAGTTATCCTCAATGCATTCCAGGAGTCTCCTGGACTGCGCACAGCTTGCCGTGCTACTTTTCCAGCAGATGTCAGGGTGGCTGAAGTCCCCCAGCAAGACAAGAGCCAGTGAGCATGATGTCTCCTGTAGCTAGAGTAAGAAGGCTTCGTCAATAGGCTCCCCTTTATCGGGCAGCCTGTAGTAAATACCAACCACAAGGTTCCCTTTTTTGCCTCAGTGTCTAGTTCTCACCCATAAGCTTTCAACCTCCTCATGGCTGTTTTTCAGAAACAGCTCTTCACACTCTACACATTTATTGATGTAGAGGACAATGCCTCCACCCCTTCTTCCCTGCATGTCCCTTCTGAACAGCCTGTAGCCATCTAAAGCCACATGCCAGTCATGGGATTCGTCCCACCAAGTTTCAGCGATCGCAACTAGGTTGTAGCTTTCTAGCAGCATGGTGGCTTTCAACTCCTCCTGTTTGTTGCTCATGCTGCGTGCATTGGCGTAGAGGCACTTCAGCTGGGCTGTTGGTTCTTAGAGGAACACCCCTTAATTCCTTTGAGGTATTTCACTGGTGTTTCCCTATTGGCTTAGATTACCTCAGGAGCCCCTGGCTCATCTCTGTAAGACTTCAAGTGTGCTCCAGTGTACCCAGCACGTCTCAGAGCAACAGGCTGAGGGCCCTCACTAGGACCCCCTCTCTCTAACCTTGGTGTGTCATCCCACAGCTTGTCAGGGGCAAACCTGACATTATCTCCCTCCCCCTTCAAGTCTAGTTTAAAGTTCTGTCAATGAGTCCTGCTAGCTTGTGAGAAAAGACCCTCTTCCCCCTTTGAGAAAGGTGAATCCTATTAGACGCCAGAAAGCCTGGTGCCATATAGGCAATCCCATTATCGAAAAACCCAAAATTGTGTCAGTGACACCAGCCACGGAGCCATGTATTAATAGACTGGGCCCATCTGTTTCTTCCACTGTCACTGCCCGCAACTGGAAGTAGAAAGGAAAAAATAACCTGTGCTCCACATCCCCTTACCAGCTGTCCCAAGGCCCTGAAGTCTCTTTTGATCCCCCTTGGATGACACACTGTGGCTTCATCACCACCCACTTGGCAGAGCAGTAATGGATGGTAGTCTGAGGGCCGTACCAGGCTAGGAAGTTTCCTAGTGATGTCCTTAACCCGGGCCCCAGGGAGGCAGCAGAATTCCCTAAGAGGACGGTTTGGCTGTCATATTGGACCCTCTGTCCCCTCAGAAGGGAGTAGTCTGCAATTATAACCATCTTTTTTTTCCGTGTGGAGGTGGTCTTGATACAGGGGTTTGGGTTTTCTGACTGTGACAAGACTTCTGGTGTGTATGGACTATCAACCACATCATCCATTCACTGGACTTCCACATCCAGAGCCTTGTACCTGTTGTACCTGGGAAGGCGAGATGGGCAAGGAGGGGATTTGCCTGGTGTCCCAAGTGTGGACTTGCCTCCATTCACTCCTTTCGTTTAAGCTACTGCCTTCTACCTGGTGGGGGAAGGATACAGGAACCCCTTGATCTTTCTTTTTGTGGTGAAATAGCTCACATTTAAAACAAAAGAAAGACTGCTAAAGCAGATCATGTAATTTTTTTTAAAGAGTATCCTTACATTCTCTTTGTGGATTATAAGTAATTCCATACTGGTGTTGAGATTTTGACTCACATGTATTTTTAAAGGTGGGGTCTTCTGTTACTATACATCTGGCGGAAAAGGATTTACTTTCAGTAAGTAGACCAGTATTTCCCTCTGGTTCCTGTGCTTTCTCTTATTCTTGTTCCCCAGAGCATCCCTGCAGTACATTTTCAGTGCATCCATTCTGAATGTTCTGATTTTAATCTGATCTGTCCCTGTGCCATGTTCTCTTTTGTTTTTCATTTTTTTTGTACTCTCCCACAGAGAACATGAACGTTGCATCCAAAAAATGTCCAGAAAAGGTTCTCCAATTTAGAGCAAGTAACGCTGTCCATCCTTTTTCAGAGTGATTGTAAACAATGGCTGCCATTAGGTGGTTAGTATTTCAACTACCACAATATTGCCAACTCCAAGCCAATATAGTTGTGATTTAGGTGACCCCATAAAAATATGCTTTGGGTTGTTCATATTTGTGTGCCTACCAAACTTCCCTCAGAAATTGGTGGGAGGCTAAAAATAGCTATAAACAAAAAGAAAACAGCAATAAATCTGAGATGCTTACAAAATGATACAACTCCGGGAACTGGGATGTAGAGATAAAAGAAATACTGTAAGGCCTGCAATAAAGTTGGAAGAGTTTGCAAGTTTGCAATGGTATTTCAATCATCCTACTTATACTAACCTAGTCCTAAATTACAGAAATTCTTTGTTTCCAGAAGGCTAAATCCTTGAAATATTTATTTTATGTGCTCTCAGTGCTGCAGCTTGCATCTTCGGGACAGTGCGGTGATGGAGACTGAATAGCAAGAACAGTATTTACGCAATTGCAGAGTGACAGTGAAATGGAGAGTTATTTTTATCATTGAGTTTGGCAGCACCAGCTAAGCACTAGGTGCTTTGAGTGTTTCAAAGGTCTAGTTTGCACATGGTTGAGCTAATAGCCCAGGAAGAGAACGATAAAAAATGCAGATGTGACGGGAGGCAGGAGGGCAACTGTAACCAGCGCATGCAAAAATTAACCCAGCATGTGTGGAAATGGGCTCACTAAGATTGCAGACTGTGCAGGTAGTGCCACCAGGAGCACTCAGTGATGGCGTCTCACACGTGGTCAACAAGGATGGAAAAAACAGCAGCGCTGAAGTGCATCCGTGAGCAGCAAAGGTGGTGAGTGCCGGGAGAAGCACCAGCTCGCCACCATCTGGGCTGCGGGCTGCCCCTTCCCCATCTACCTCTTCTGACATCATCTGGTAGAACATCTGGTAATAATGCCAGAACATTCAGGTTTTGTCATTTTTTTCCAGTTGACTAGGTTTTGCCTACATGCCATCACCACGCACAGAAGTTGAGCCCTTTACAGAGTGCGGGTGCCCTGAATCCATTTGTGTGGATTTACCAGCCCCTCTTACTCTTAATGAGGCGGTGAAAATAAAATATGTGAGCTCACAAGAAACCCCATCCCACAAGCCAGATACTGTTTTTTATCTCCAAATGCTTTTCCAGAAGCTAACTGTTGTGTGCCTGTTGGGGGGGGGGGTGTATGTAGCATCATGTGAGGGAGGGAAAAGGGCAAGAGAGAAGGAAGGAGAAGCCATGGTTTTAGAGCTGTGAAAACTATTTGCCTACTCAGTCCTTGCCCTGCAGAGATAGGCCATAAGCAATGAAAACAGGCTGCAGGGAGTTTTCTGAAAGACTGCTGAATGTGGAGTAGCACTTACTCAATTCTCTACCAGGCAGAATTCCCTGAAGTACAATTTTGAAATTACTCTGGACAATTTATCGCCTGCCCAAATGACCCTGTCACTTTGATAGTCCACCTGCCTGGAACTTGCTCTAATATTCCCAGCCCCAGAAGCAGCAATAAACAACTGCCATTTTTTTTATAAATCAACCTGCCAAATACAGTTTTTTCTTCCCTGTCTGACACCCAGAACAAATAACAGTCATTCCTGGGTCACCCACATGTTTTCTAGACATTAAAATGTCATAATTTTCACTGCTAAATAGAAGAAGAAAAAAAAAAAAAAAAACCCGCAACCCACAATCACAATCATTCTGGGAAATCCTTTACGGTTTGAGCAGCTATCATCTGACTTCTATTTCTGGAATTAACGCATTAAAAATAAATAAAGAGGTTGTCTTACTTTTTTAACATGCCTCATGTTAAATATTCAGACTGTGCTCTGCACAAGACCTCCACGGATTCCGCTCACTCACGTGTCTGTATACAATACTAACTGCAGAACAGCTTATTGTTGAGAAGGGGGAGACACGGACACTGCGGCTTGTCCCGGCTCCCTACTGTCTGTCTGGATGAAGGGCAGCTGCACAGCAGACAGAGGACTCCTCTGGGGTTGCTACACCCTTTCTTGTGCACCCAGCACAAGGTGGTTGCATATTTCCCACATGTAATGTTCATCCCCTTCACTCCCCTGAGATGATGGAGTGAGAGCGCTCAGTGCCTTTGCAGTTATCATGAGGAGAAACAGGGGAAAATGTTATTTATACTAAAAAAGCCTAAAAAATTATTATTTTTTTTTCCAAGAACATAGGAGTGCATTGCATCATGGTAACAATAAAGCGAATGTTAGCTCTGAAAGTCAAAACAAAACAACGAAGTACACCATTATTTTTAAAAGATGAAAAAGGTTTTGTGATCGCAGACTAAATCCTCTTTAAATCACAGCCAGGTGTCTCCAATGTCTTCCTTTCGAACTTTTTCGTTTTCCTCTCAATTGATTTGTCTTCCCTTTGCACTTCAGTGATTATTGATTCTTCCCTTCTGAAGGAGCACAATTATAAAATTATCTGCTCTTTCAGTATTTCCCAGTCAGCTAAAAGCAGAATGTTATTCCATTAGTTTTAGATCTTTTCATTCAAGTACAACTGTTGAAATGAGAAAACAGCACACAATTTGTTTTGTGATGCTGGATATAATGTACTAACATATATGTGATATCATCTGTATATATGTGTGTATGTATACATGCATACGCAAATACATACAGGTGGCATATGACAATGATGTATGCAGAAGGCACACTAGGCTTTTGATACGTGCCTGAAGCTCTTCAGCAATCAAAACCCCATGCCAACCAACGCCACGCTCAACATACAATTCTTTTCCACTTGCCCTGTTTATTCTTCACTTTCAAAAAGCTCTTAAGGATGTACAGAGCTCCTCTGGAGGGTATATATACCTTAAGGTATCCTAGGGAAACCCTTTTCTGCCAGAAGTCAGTGAGAGTTCGGTATTGCCATCAGCGGATCCAGCATTTCACTTGATTTTCCTCGTGTTCTTGTGGCTGAATGAAATGGCAGTTAGTATGTCCCAACCATTAGAGGAGAAAGGATTTGGGAGGCACAAATCCAACAGATGGACACGAGGGAGAGACAACTGTGCAGTAAAGATAGCAGGAACATAAGTGCTGTGGTTCATACAGATTTTAATTCAAGTATTATTCCCTGTTTTATCAAATGTCACACATTTTGTTTTTATGCCTGAAATAGCATTAACATTTCCTCAGGTATATTCTACATCAAAATAAATGCAAGTTCAAGTTTTATTTGTGTGTCTGGCACTAAGAATGCGCATGTCTCTGTTATCCACGAACAGTAATATTATACCAGTCTGTATTACATGTTCTTGTATTTATTTTATCTGTAGCAGTAAAATTGGACATGCTGGTGAACATGCTCTTTTCTGAAAAGCAAGCTACAAACAAATTAGTAGATTTTGCATCTTTTGCAGTTTACATAGGATTCACATGGAGACTGGATCTTATCTAGCCAACTGAAGACTACTATCATGTGGGTATCTACTACTCTTGTATCTTCACCTGATAACCTAAGAGAAAATACACCGACACTGTTTGATGTGTGCTGTGGAATTAAACACTATTTAGCTATTACTATTAAGAACTGTGAGGAAGGGGACATCACTGTCTGTTAAATTTGTGTACAGAAATACAGAGTTAAACTACAGCCCAAATCACCAAGCACTGAAAACCAGCATAGAGAACACGCACAACCCTATTACGAAGTTTCCTTGCTATTCCTATTATTATCACCACTTATTCTCCAACAACTTTTAAAAAGGTACAAAAACTGCCCTGCTAAGCAACTTGCAACATTACCTAGACCTGGCTAATTAAGGATTCAGAAAAAATACCATGCAGCTTAATGCATAAAATGAACACCCAGGATGTCTGAACATTTTGTTCTTCTCCAACACATAGCCTATTTCATTTTAATCCACTAGGCTTTTCCACTAGGCTTTTGGGTGCCTTTTTTAATTTTTTTTCCCCAATCACTTCAGCTTTCAGACTTATTTTTCCATTACTGCATTTGGTGTGACAAAGATCCCACATACACTATTTTGAAACACTGCATGAGTTGTAGAAGTGCCTTGTGGCTAATATTAACCGTTTTAGGGCACAGTTAAAGGATTTTTGTGTTTTTCAGCTTTGGTTACTTCAGTTCTTCTACACCAGATGTCACAGAAACGATTATCCCCAAGTCAACAGCACTGAAGCCACCTTCCACAGGGTTACTTCAGCAATGGCCCAGGGGTCACCACGACTAATGACTGCGAAGAAATGCTATCACAGATATTCCTCTTTGGTATCACTAGCAGCTCAGCTGTATGCTTTACCTTTTGAAACTTATTAGTATAGTTGATATTTGTGATCACACTGAGAAGCCTACATGTAAATATATATATAGACCTATACCTGTATATGTCATTTACTAATTGGAGCACAGTGATAATGGTGATTCGTATGGAGGACACTTCCGTATAAAAAGCCAAGAGAAAGAAGCAGAGAAGACTTCCCTCATCTGTTTCTCCTCTTGTACCGCACATGCAGACCAACCCTAAGCTTCCTGCCTTTCTCACTAAATGAGCCAGCTGGGCACCCTCAATGGAAAAATCCTCCAGTGTTGCCACAGCAGGAAACCTGCGTGATGGAAACTGCCCTCTGGAAGCGTCTGTCTGTTCCCCTGAATTTAAAAGACACCTGGGAAGACTCACTTTCCAGTCTTAGCACCTAAGTACCCTTACAGAGTTTCTTCTAGGTTATTTTACTGCAGTAGTTGGGTTTATTGCTCTTTGCTTTCCAAGGGCCAGCAAGACCTTTGTTCCCCGCAGTAAGAAACTTGAAAGAGGGTTGCACCAATCTGCAAGGGCATTTCTCCATGGTTGTGGAGGTTGGAGAGGGTAGGAAATAACAGATGTAGCTCCTCTGCTCCCTTGCCAGGCTCTTTTGACACCTAGACCCTAAGCCACGGGGATGTGAGTAATGAGCCAGCCTGGGTGCTCACGCCGCCGTGCCCCGGTGCTGCGCTGCCCCATGTTTGCACTGCGTGAAAACCCAACACAGGCTCCTGGGCGTCATCAATCTCCACACAAACCCACCGGGGAGTCTTGCCCAGATTTTCTATTTTAGGGTAGTTCCTCACTAAAAGCAGTCAACAGATGAAAAAGAAGAACATAGTCATTAACATACTGCAACTCTAACTGGTCACCAGAAAGGATTAATCCACACACGATGTACTAATTTCCATTAAAAAAGCCTAAATATGGATATAAAGAAATACAGAAGCAAATAAAAGCAAAATTGGGATAATTTATTTTACATTAGCAGTTTAATGGTTTGCCAATTCCCTATTGCTTTTAATATAGTATGAGTAACCTTGTCTTACCGAACTCCTGTTACCTATCTTTAAAAAGTCTACATTTCTTCAAATCTTGCTGAATGTGTTAACTCAATATCTTGAGACACATGGTCATCACCTGATGTAGAAAACTCACTATTTCCTTATAAAGTTTTTAATTCAGAATATCTGAATTTTATTGTAAGAGCCTGTATCCTTACCAAACAGGTCAACCAGTCAGACCCAGTCCACTCCTGTTTGTCCCTTCTCTCACTATTGGCATGCCTTTACCAGGGAAGTTTTAAAACATGTTAAAAATCTAAATAGAAAATGCAAACATATTTTAGTGAAACGTTTATACTTTTTCAAAGAAAAATCTGTATTCAAGTCCTTGCACATATTTTTCACAGCAAAGTTCTAAATAAACTCTAGTATAATATCAGGCAATCCTCACACAAGAACAGTTTTATTCCATGAGCTATAAAAAAATATGTGGAATCTATTATACAATTGACATTTTAGAGATCATCATGTGTATTAAGTTGTTATGATTTTACTTTTATTTGCATATAAAGTATTTGATTACTTTTGAACAAAAAAAGCATGTAGTGCCACCTAGGGGTATTCGTAAGCTTATGAATTTGAATTTTTGACAGCTCAAATATTCTGAATTAGGTTTATTTTTCATAAATGGCTAGGAATAAAAATATGTATTAAAGGAGGTTTATGCAATTTAGTTTTGCCAGCCTGACGGTAGGGCATATGCTAATTCCAGAAACACCATGTTAAATTCTAAAGTAACTGGCTCTCACAGAAAATTACAAAATAAATAATCTGTGTATTAGAAGGAAATAAACAATCCGGGAAAAAAACGCCCTTCTCCTGCCTCAAAACTCCCACATTACCAAAACAGTAGAAAACTAAGAATCACATTAATTGACTGCGTTGGATGTGTGAAACTTCATTTCACATGCTTGAGTTTGCATCTCATTTCCTCCAGTCCAACAAAAGATGGGCCAGGTGGGAGGATTCCTCAGCAGCGGCACGAAGCCGACGGGGAAGTCAGCCACAGCTTCTACTTACTCACTTCAGTTTTTACTTCTTGGGTTGTTTTGTTTTCTTTTGTTGTTTTTTTTTTCCCCTTTGCTTGTTAGTTTTTGTCAATGAGGGATATTTTGGAGGTTTTCTGGAAAGACTATGGATAGAAAAGTGGATTAATCTGTTACAGAACACTCTCAGAGTTAATTGATCAAAAGTGCAGTTACCAAAAGGAGCCTTGAATGTACCATGCTGATTACAGATAAGGATTGCTTCATTTTTGAGGCACATTTTGTATAGAAAATGCTGCAGCAAATATAACATAGGCAGAGGACTAATCCCTGCTATTGTTTTTCATGGCAAACTGGGAATGACCGAACTGGCCACACGCACGAAAATCAGGCTGCCTTAGCAATGGGAATGCCTCAACACCTTCTGTAAAGATGGCATGGACCCACCCCACAACAGTACCCCAGCACTTCACCAAGCCAGAATTTTATACATTAAGTTGTTCTACAACATAATATGCATTTGCAGGTGACGCTGCATGAACTTTTACTGCCTAACCCAGCAAAGCATTTAGCAAGTACCTTATTTTAAGCACATGAGCAGTTGTCTCGATTCAGTGGGAAAAAAACCCAACCAACCAAACAGGGGTCTGTCCATCATTTTAGCTTTGTATAGGAAGGTTGGCACCACTGGGAACTGTGCACTTACTGGTGTCTCTCGACCCTGCCTCTTTTGTCAGACACCAAACAGAGCAGTGCCACTCTCAGTCCAGCCTGCCACCGCCTCTATGAAAAACCGTGATATCACTTTCACAAACACCAAAGGAGCAAGAAAGGCTGGTTTTAATATTCTGAATTAATTTATCATTGACTTTAAGCCTACCTGATTTTTCAGTCGTATTGGACAGCAGTGTCATAGTAATCATTCAGTTTTACTGGATATAACCTAAACCCCTTCCCCACCTAAATGCAGAAGGGGCAGAGTCTATTCAGTGCAAACTACAAGAAAACCAGACAAGTCATTTAACGAACTATCTATGTTCCACATGGTAGGCTTTTTTTCACAGCTTCCTCCTCTCTATCGAGCACGCCCACTCATCTCCACGGTCAAGTAATTCAAAGATGTTACCAGAACGTCTGTGAGGTTTGAAGACTCTGTGAAATTGTATGGAGTATTTAGAAAGCACTGTTCAGAAACACTGTATTATAATGGACTTTTCCAAATAAACTGTTCAACATTTCCCTTAGAAATCTGCAGGAACTAGAAACATAAGCACAAGAGAGAGGATTTAAGTCTTATTTTAAAGTACTAATGTCAATGCAAATGTGCACTATGGAATCTTCATATTCTATTATTAAGCATTCAGATGATACAACAACATTAACGCAATACAATTCTATTAATCACGATAGTGCTAAAAATAATAATAAAAAAAGGCTAGTAAACTGATACTGCATTTTTCACAGACTATATGGGAGATCAATCCTGCAAAATGCTGGGTAGAATCCCTGGTCCCAATCCAGGAAAGCACTTAGCAAGTGCCTTATTTTAAGCATATTAGCAGTTGTCTTGACTCAATGGGAAAAAAAACAAAAACAACCAAACAGTGGTCTGTCCATCATTTTAACTTTATCTAGTTAGGCTGGCATCACTGGAAAGTTATCTTGCCATCTGTCAAAATGTAGATCCATTCTGGTTTTAGCTCACTCTGTCACATTCTAGTGGAGGACTCTTTGCTTTATATCATCTACCAGAACCGAGAGCCTCCTCAATTACATTATTTCTCTTCTCTGAAGTTGTTACTTCTCCACCTAGATCCTGCGATTCCTATTACACCCTTGTGCGAGGGTCGTCACATACAATTCACCAAACTAATAACGTTTCCATAGCTGCATTTCATTCCAATCTAATTTGATTTTCTACTGGAATGGTTTAATCATCTATTTGGAAATAACCCCTCTCTGCTGTATTCTCTTAGGCTACTTTTCCACTGCATGGAAAGAGGACAGTTATGGACAATTAAAATTACTCTAAGTGATAAAGGGAAAACTACATTTGAAATTGATAACTAAGAGTCTGTTGAGCTGACCTCTCTGACTTACAGAAAGGCTGAAAAATACAAAACAAATTATTATCTCTCCTGATGCACTGCTTACTTTCTTGTTTTTACAAAAAAAAAAAAAGTCTTTAGAGGTTGTTGTTTTTTTCCTGTATGAATTACTGCCTTCATATACCCAAAGTAAAATTTTTATAAGTCAGGGACAATCTAGGCCAGTCTATCTGCACCACATTCCCAACCTGTTATATTTTTCAGTCTGCCCAGAAAGTTATACAATGGTCCCAGTTAAATTCCATGTTCTGTGGTAGATCTGCTTCGTACCCTGTTTGCTCCTTCTTCTGCTCTGTACAGGCAACTGAGTAATGGTTTCTGAAGCGGTGCTTTTAGCCACCTGCCTTTCCCTTTTGACTATTTGAGACATTTTACGTATTTATGTGTTTAGTTCTTCAGCGCCTGTATTCTGAGCACTGATCACATGTGAAATTCAAACTGGAATTTCTCCTTCCGCATAAAAATAAAAAAACTAAACCCTTGTTATAAGCTCTGTGGACTTTCTTATATATGAAGCTCTAGCACCAAGTTTCAGCCAAATATTGCTTTTCACCTCGTACAGAGATCCAGCCTGTGCCTGGCCAGTCACAATGCAGTATTTAAGGACTTTGTACACTCTTGGCAAGCTACACGGAGTGCCCCCCCTTTCACACAGTCCCAGGCACCAGAAGCCAGTTCCCCGCTTCCCACCACCAGTTCACCCAGCCACAGATGGAGAGGGGACGGGACTGCACACCAGCATTTCACCTCCACGCTCCTGTGCAGGGGCCCCCGGCACATCCCTAATACACGGTGAACTGCAATTCTCAGTTTCATTTCCAAACCTAGGGCAAATGCTTTGGCAGCAATTATACTTCAAACAAAGTGCCTAACCCGGCTTTTACACTTGAATTTGGACTCGTAGGTCACCTGAGAGTTTTAATGGGGCGGTCTCATACACACTTACATGAACACGCGGAAATGAACCTATCCAATGCAGACTCTGGAAGGTTTTCACGTGAAAATACAAAACAGCTAAACTCACACATTAACCCCTGATATTAGACGGTGGAAGATGGTACTGAATGCTCCTCCTGTCCAGGTCTAAGAAAATTAACAAAGTACAAATCTCAGAATAAATGGGAAAGGAAAAATAACTGACTACTTTTGGTTCTTAGCTCATTACCGCTACAGTTAAATTAGCCTGTCAATGCTTATGAAACGTTCCTCACAGATTCATGCTGCCTGTGTCCAAAAATTATTCAGAAATCTAATCCATACATTTCTTTCTTGTCCCTCGCCTGGACAACTGCAATGCTTTCTCAGCAGGTCTACCAGTAAAGCCGATTAGTAGACTCCAAGCAATAGAAAATCCAGCTGAAAGACACATAGCTAAAAAGAAAAGGATATTTCTCAACTGTAACCCCAGCACAAATCTGTCAAACAGACTTCTAGTTTGCACGTGGAAACATATCATTTTGCACAGAACACAATAAGATTCTAAATTACCTTACTAAGTTGCTCATCACATACTTCATTCACTCCTCACTTTCCCTTTGATAATATGGAAAACAAGATAGCAGTCCATTTCACTGAAACAGGATGTTATTATAATCTGTATTATCACAGAACCCCACTGTGATACATTAATCAGAATAAACTCCTGATCCGGAAGGTTTACCCTTTGCAGGACAAGTAATATCTTTAGAGCGGAGAACAGAGACAAATACAGGACTTTTCTTATCATGCAAGGAAATAGGCAGCAGCAAGAGAATCTCTTAAATTTTCCCCAGCTAAGTCACGCAGGCAGCAGTGCTGTTCACTAGGCTCCTGCAAACGAGCAAACCAAGAGGAGGAGAGTAGAAGAGCAAATTGGGGGAGGCAGCAGAGACCTACATGAAATGTCAGGTAACCTGTGTAGGCTTACCGTATATGCTCCAGCTACAGGGTGCCGCTGTACCAACACGCACCCTGAAACACAGCAGAGCTTACAACGGAGGCTGTATGTGCACGCCTCTGTCTTCCCACACAATGTCCTACTGCTGCGAGACACTAGAAAACACTTTTTGTGCAGGGATATGCGCAAAATGACCTTCAGACCTATTTCTTCCCTTTCGTAATGGTGATGCTATAAAATGGCCTAATGGCTTTTAAGCAAATTCATATGCATCTGATGCAGCAGAGCAAACTGATTTGGGATGGGGTTGGGCTAAGAAATTCCTATACATCTGCTGGTACTTTTTAGACTCTTACGTTTTCTACATCAGAAGTCGTAGTTACAGGGTAAATTCATTTCTAGGATAGGAGAATATGCATTCCAATCTACAGAAATTAAGACTGCCAGGAAAACGGAATTTAGATTTTTCAAAAATCATAAAATAGACTAAATTTTGCTAACGCTCATATGGCATTCAAGATCATATACACCATTACTCTCATTTGAACAACCACTGGTATTTTACTTCCTGCCTTCCTCTAAATCCCCTCCAAAAGCCGAAAATGACACTTTTTATGATGTCTCATTATTCTGAACTCACAATCAGCTCACGTTAAGGTACCAAAATGGTTACATTGCTATCATCTTTCTGTGCATGAGAGATAATTTTGCACTGAAATCTGACTATAATTTATTCATGCTTGACATCAAGGTATTAACTAATGGAGTCCAATTTCTCACAAACAACCGTAAGAATAATGTTGCAATCATTCATTTCAAGTAATATTTACTAAAATCCAGTTTTTAATATATTTACATGATTATTAATTTATTACTCCAAGGATTTTTTTTTTCCTGTGGCTATTTGGTATTTTTCAGCTTAGTTACACAACCTCCTGCTTCCTCTTTTCAATCATCCGAGAAAAGGATAAGAAGATTCCTCTTGATACCGCATTTGTTACCATCCTTGGGAAAGTTGCAGAAGACACCATGACAATAAGGACACACGCAGGCACATTTCATTTGAATTTGTGTATTTGTAGAAAACTTAACTGTGACGGTAAAGCAAGAGAAAGGAAGCAGCATCCTCACAGTTTAGTAACCACCAGGGTAGGTGAAGAGCGTAGAGAGATCTGTTTCACTCTTGCAATTTCCCAGTGTCTTCTCTTCCCATGAGGCCAACAGAGAAAGTAGGTAATGATTCTCCCACTGCTGTTTGGAATTCCAAATAATTTTTTGGGAAGCAGTAGCAGGTTTATGAAAGAATAAATCTTCCCACTACTTCGAACCAGCTACTCATTTCTTTAAACTACATGCCTAATTTTTGTAAGTGGCTTCAGAGGCACGTGTGCTTGTGCGCGTATGGAGGTCTAAGTGCCAGCAACTGGAGTGGGAGCACAGGTGTGCCCATGGTGCCAGCAACAGAAGAGCCAGTGTGTGCGCATAGCATATGGGTGTTTATGTCAGTGTGTAATTGCCAGCAAACACCAAGCGGGAACAGCTGGTGAGCAGGATAAGAGGCTGGGAGACAAGCATCTATGGGGCCATTCATCTGGGCTGGATACTGGAGAGACTGGAGGGAGGGTCTGCAAGTTGGCTCCTGGAGGTGCCAGGCGTCCAAGCCATCTACTGGGGAGACTATGGGGTCTGGGTTTTGGCTAGTGGTAAGGTCATATGTCTTGAGCAGCTACTGGGCAAACACGTGTGCATTTATCTGTGTGTCTGTGTGCGAGGTAACCGGGAGATGGGAGATCCAGGGTCAGCTACGGGGCAGACTGAGTTTCTAAGCCCAGTTCTTGCAGCGAACTATTGTGCACGTGCACGTGCACGCGTGTCTGTGTGTGTGTGTCCATGTCTGTCTGTCTGTGTGTAGAGATGCAGGCTCCAGGGTTTGCATGTCCAGATGTCAGAAACTGGGGAGACCTAGGACCCAGGCTCAGCCGCCAGCCACACTGAGTGTCTGAGCCAAGCTGCTGGGGGGATCCACATTGTATATGTGTGTATTTATACACATGTATGTTTTGCAAGAGATGGGAATGAGCTGTTTGTGTTTGTGTGAGTATTATATTTTCTGCCTGGGTTGATGGCAGCTATATGGATATGGTGGCTGGCTATATGGATATGGATATGTGTGTGTATTGCGTGCATTGTAAGCTACTGGTAATACATGTTCAGTGTCGCCACTGGCTGGACCTTTGGACCAGGTACATGGAGCTGCAACCGCCTTGACTTTTCTAGGCTACCAGATTGGGCAACTTCTAACAATCATCACTGACACAAATACAGATCCTCAAAACAGCATTATGCACTACTCCAGTTGAATTAAAAGATCTTAATATATCTGTTGCTGGAGCTGTGCTACACTATATATCATATAGATACAACAAATAGAAGGCTTGCAGACTAGCTCACACAGCTGGGAAAGCGCACAAGGTTTTGGACATGTGGTCCTGTCATTACATATTTTTGTAATTCTTAGAAGAACAATATTATCTGTGCAGAGAAGCTGTTTCTCCAGGTAATACATACCATAAATGTGTAAAGCTGTCGATGTGACATGGAAACTAATTGCATTCGGAGGCCAGTATTACAGCTGAAGACAATGGCAGCAACAGAGAGGCTTAGGGAGGCTAAGCACAGAGAACACATTTTCTGCGAGAAAGCCAAAGGAACCAAGTATCTGTGTGGTCTGGAAGGATTTTATGGAATGACAGTAAATCCCCATTAACAATCTCTAAATCTAAAAATGGTTACATGTCCTAAAATTAATCTACACTGACAATGTCTCTCAACTGTGCAGATACTTCCCTTTCTCTCAGTTAACCCCACAAAAAGGATTTGGGAAGCCAGTATTTTAACTTTGTTTTTACATGACTAACATCTCAAGGCGTGTCACAGCAGATAAGTGAGATTACAAGTGCGAAAGTGCCAATGTCTCTATCCCAACTCCATTTATTGTTACTCCAGTGGATCTTCTGCTTCACCTTAGCGAATAAAAGATAATTCCATGCAGACAAGTAAAATCGCCAGCTAAAGGACCTTATTATGGGAGTTCTTGAATCAGCTGCATTTCTAAGATCCACCTGGCCTCCCCAGGGGCACTCGCTCCATTTCCCAGGCTGCTCGCTGTCACCTTCCCAGGGGCAGCCTCCCCCAGTCTGCTCCCCCCGCAGCTGGGCTTAGGCAGCAGCATCCCGCCGCCCGCCCAGATCTGCTTAGCAGGTCTGTACCCAGATCAGTCCCTCTCATCACAGAAACAACAAGGTCACTTACTGCTTCGGACAAGCTCAGAACAAGAAGATTTGGGGTGGAGGAGGGGGAAATCTGTGTCAGAACAGAAAAGAGTTCACATACCTGCCGGGTTTACTGGGTAATAACCCATCATCTTCCACAAACAGCCCTCGGGTACTGGGAACACCAGAGTCTTCAGAGCTGTTGAGGTCTTTGAATACAGTGCAGGTAGGTTATGTGAAATTTATTACCAAATTGTTTCATTATTCATAATTTACATTAATTATCCTTCTTGGCTTTACTTTCATCAGAAAGTATTCCATATTTTACCCATTAAAACATGTAACCCACTAAAAATACCTAAAATAGTGTCTGAATATTCCCAGGCTCCAAAGTATATTGAAGGACAACAAATCATGCCTTTACTTGTTTTAAACTAGAGAATTTCCATTTACTTCATTGAACTTCAAAAAATTATACCAGTCAAAAAAAGCAATGCAATGGTTAAAATGCATTTACGTTACTGAACATGACACAACCACTGACGAAAGTAAAACATTTGTCACCTTAAACTAAGGTGAACCTCATTGTTGTCTTCTACACCCTACTTCAGAGGGCTGCTGAAATTGAGAAAAGGTTTTGCTTCAAATCTGAGTGGACTTCAGAGACTTTAATTAAATGATCCAACATCCCTGTTACAAGTAAGCCCATACTAACCTGAGCTACAGGTAGGCTCAGCTTTAAATAGATAGTACTGATTCTGCCCAGAAAAGATTTCTGATTCAGTTGCAAAATTTGCCTTCTGCCACAAAAGGGAAAAAAAATAAAAATTATTTCCACCTTTGAAAGGAACATTCTCCATCCTTGCCCAAAACTTCATCCAGAGTAACGTTTTTTCTCAAAACATCACCTTCAAGAATTGTGGGATAACATAATAACCAAATTTCACTTTAGCTTGGTTTCTTAAGGAAAAAAAATAAAGGAGCATTTTTTTCTGTGAATCTCTTAGTGCCCCCTTGTCACTGCGCTTCCAAATAAAATCCAACAGAAGGGAACAAAAGGGCAGGTTTTAATACATCCCTTTCCTACAACTTTCAGGAAAATAGCTAGCTGGAAAGCAAAGAGAGTTCACCTTTCCTTTCCCATCTCTTCTCCTCATCCAAGAGGAAGGCCACAAAGTCAGCTCAAACGTTATTAGATGCTCAGGAATCCATAAAGAAGAAGTGCTCACCCCAAAAGAGGTTCAGAGAGTGCACCTTATTAAACGTAGGATGTCCACATGGAACAAAGACAGAGTAAAACAGGTTAATACCACTGTTTCCCAAGCTACAACCTGAAAAATGCAAGTCACTCACTCTCCCGATTGCCCTGAAAAGCTCACGAGTGCAGAACTTGGGGGCTTATAAACCTGACGTGAACACCAAATGGTTTGTTTTTGTAATCTTACGATCACGACATGAAAAATAATTGCTTCTAATGCTTCAGCTTGTATTCAGTTTCTTGAGTCAGTTATATGCGGTTTCCTACAGTTGTGTAACCACAAGTAAAATCTGTCCTGAAGGCTCTGAATGCTTTCCTCAGGAGGACGCTAATGGCATGGATGAAATGAGTTCCTCAGGATGCTGGGAGCTTTACAAAAGCCTCTAACCATATTATCTAGCAGAGCTTTTATTGTAACAACAGACCATAATTCTTTCCTGTTTTGCAGAATATGGAGTGAAAAATGTAAAAGTGCCATACGTTCTGTAAAAATTGGTGGAAAATTGAACTATTTTTTAAGGGAAGTTGTCTTCATGATATTGTGGAAAGCAGGAGAGCCAGCGAGTGAATGTTTGTACACAGATGCATTTCAGCATCTATTTTCCTGTTGGAAATGAGAAGGGAAAAATAAATCTGTATGGAGGGATTTTCTGGAATTGGGGTTTTTTTTTGTGTGTGTCTGTATTTTCCATCTGAATTTTATTTTGTTACAGATATAACTACCAGACAGAGATGCACAGGAGTCGCCATTCGCTTTGCTTTTCCTTCTCAATACAAAGCAGAGAAAACACAGGAGAGGAAATTTTACCCCAGTGGAAACTTGCTTTTAGTGGTTTTAAAATATATTTTTATAGTCACAGGGTACTAACTACACCACAATATTCCTGGGTGCTCTGGCAAGTCTTCTTTTCATTACAATTGTTTCTTCATTACCCTTCTTACCCTTTCTTGCAGCAGGGACCCAGATATCAAAAGGAGGAAGACGGTGTATGATCTTAAAGCCAGGCTTTTCAAAATTGGGTGCCATATTTAGGCACCTATATATAAATGGCCTGGTTTTCGAAAGAACTGGGTACTCATCAGTTCCCATTGATTTCAATAGGACCTAGAATTGATCACACCTCTGCAAATCAGGCCATTTCTATTTAGGCGCGGGCATGTGAATATACCAGAACCACTTTGAGCATCTGTGTTTAAAAGCAATAGCCAAAAGTTCTACCACAGAGTTTTCAGGTAAAGATTGTAATCTGTAAATGATGACAAGTGGCTTCACACAAGAGGTGAAACAGAGGCACCTGAGCTGTGACATTTTCTATTGCCCAAATGGAGTTGGTGAGAATTTTGCTACCGAGAACAACTTCTCTTCAGAGCTCTTCAAAACATGGAACTTTTCTATTTGTAAATAAAGCGGATCTGAATAATCTCATATATTCGTTTTCCTTCGTAACTAAAATAACCCAGTTCTCGGTTTCCATTTCGCTAGCTGCCTGCTGTGACACTAAAAATTATGTTAGTTATGTAACAACATGCTCTTTGTAGCTGCAGAATAAGAGAATAGTGCCGGGGACTGGGACAGCCAAGTCCCCATGATGTTTCAGCTTTAGCTGTTTAATGACAGCAGGTTGCAAATGCACATTGCTGAGCTGGAAGGAATTTGCTCCTTTATTCGACAGAACTAGGGAGTTGCAAGAAAAAAAAAAAAAGAGGCTATAAATTGCATGAACAAGAGGCATGAAATTCATTTTTAAACGTCATGATTGTTGGGAATTAAGAGACCACACATAAATGAATTTTATGTGCTATTTCAGAGACAGAGAAGCAGTTAAGAGCAACCTTATCGTTCACAGAAAATGTCAGATTTTCTTTAAATACCGTAAAAATTACACACTGTAAAGCAAAATGCTCTCCTTAAAGCTTCCACTTGGCTTTCAAGGTGCTCTTTTACAGACCGTAATAAATGCACAGGGACAAAGATCTCCCCAATAGCATTGAGTCAAGCCAGTGAATTCACACAACGCTGAGCTGTGTTATGCAAACACAGAAGCTTACATCTGGAAGCAATACAGGTCAGTACGATGCTGCACCCAACCTCATACATCCCTCTAAGACTTATCTCTAAGGTTAGGTGATAAAAGCTGCACAACCTCAAAGGAGCACGGAGAGACAAGGGTGCGTGGCAGGGAGAGAAGTCCAAATGATGCCTTGCCAGGCTGCCTCCTGGTCTGTCCCAGGAGAGCCTCAGCTCCCATGTCCAGGCATGAAACCCGTCAAACCGAGTCAACACTACCACAGCTTTTGACTGGGAGGGGTGGGAGAGTGTGTGGCTGTGGGACAGACGATGGGATGCACGGGAAAAGCCAGCTCGGACACCTCTGTATCACTGTCCTCAGCAAATCTCATTCTGACATGACTGTGCAAGGCAATAGCCTTGCAACCAGGGTAGGTGAGACGGGTATGAAAATAGCCGCCAGCGATGAGCTCACAGCAAGAACTTTCATGTGTACGTTTGTAAATACAAGCTCTCTCAGCACTGAAATTACCAGCCACTCCCTTTAGCTCCTAAAGGATCGCTCCTAAACCACAGAACGGGGGCACCACAGCACTCTGCATGTGCCTTTGCTCCTCAGGGACTTGGATGAGTATGCTTCATCACTCCTCTCTCCCCACTTCAGGGATGTGCTTGTACCAAAACTGTTTCTTTCTCCCTGACCGTAAGACATGAATATCATGGTGCCTTCTCTTTTTTTGTGTTGAAGCAAGTGTTTTGTAACATTTGTTTTCCTTATCACAAGCTCACTGAATCTTCATGCCTTTGCAATAAACAAGCCTTGTAAACTGAGAAGAAGGAGAGGGTTCAGGAGTGAGGCTGTTTTGTTTCAAGCTGGCAGCTAGCATGGACACTGCTGCTCTTTTATGGAGGTGTTTTGGGATGAATGTCACTTAGGTGACAGTGATAGAGAAGCAGCAGCAGAAAAAAGTTGTCTTGTGACCCTGTAACTCTGCTTTGGAGGTTTACATGAAGAACTCTGAAGACACATTAAAGAAGTGGTTAAAAACCAGATGCAACTGCATTGTGAATGAACGGGGGAGAAAACCACGCATCTGTGATGGCAAATCAATCTGCTCCTATTCACTGAATTCATGCTGTAATGGGCAGTTCCAAAAAGGGCAAGGGAGCTTCTGCAACCTGAGACCCTACTGCTCCTTATAATGCTGTGATTTCTTATTCTGCCTAGATTAGAGTGTGCCAAGGATATTTTACCTCCACTATAGGGAAAGAAGTTTCACTGAGACGCAGAACATGCTGTACATAAGCACAAAAAGCTAAAGTGTAAAAAATTTAAACAACCGGAGTGTTGGGGAAGCTGTAGCCTGGTTCCACTTTGAGGCTAGACTGAAATATAAACTGCTGAGACAGCTTGCTGACTTGCACCGAAGCAGAACTAAGTGTCCATGAACATACAGAAATCTTGCCAGAAGAGTACAAAACATATATATCCTTGCATTGTGCCAGAAAAAAAGTGCATTTCTGTAGTTCCAGACAAAACAGTGAATCTATTCAGATTAACAGTTGTTGGGAAGGGATTTTGGGTTTTTTTGCTTTTTGTGCATAACGTATATGTCATGTAAATTCTGTTCATCTTTTTTTCCCTACTGTTAGTTACAAATATTCCCTTGTTAGACCTAATTGACAGCACTTTCACATACTCCTAGAAGAGGGCTGTGGCATCATGTTTCTATTCTCAGGCTCCCTTGCACTTTCGACTAGCACAAATTGCTGCCTTTGTGATTGTTCTACTTATAAATAATTTCTGTGTTATTGTATATATACACAAAGAAACTCACGATCAGATTATTCTAAACTCCCAAGTCTAAGGAGGCAAAAGATAGTAATAAAATGAGAGACTGAAATGTGGTTCGTGAATAATGGGATAAGACAAAAATTACAGATGATGCAACTATCTACAAATGAGGCTGATATCAAGAAAATACCCATCTAGCATATCAAACTTCTGATTTCTTTAGACCTTCTTATCAGTTCCCAGCTGTCTGATTTGACATTTTTATTTAATGCCTTCCCGTTTTCCTTTCATTTACATACTTATCATTAATATACATGTATCACTGATTTCATATCTCCTTTTCACTTGGGTATTTTATGCCCAGGGTCAGAAAAAAATATATCAGAAAGAAATACTATAGATGCTTTTACCCCTGAACATAATGGGTTTTATTTTTGTACAAAATCACGGAAAGAAATACATAATTGTAAAGGCACGCTATTAACCAAAGATTTCCCAATAGTTAAGGAGTCTTCCCATCCTTACCTGTCATGGGCTCTACACAGTACGTGGAGGGCTTTTTACAGTACTTACACGTTCCTGCTGTTTTTTGCAAGACAACTGGTAGGCACCACCATAAAATTAATTGGGCAAATGATTGGGTTAAAAAAAATTATAAAACGTCTATTTTTGTTTTGAATTTACATCTTCTCCCTAATCTGCTTTCCAGAGTGACCTGACAAACACCCACACTGGTGCAACTGAAGGGGTGAATTCAGGTAAAAGAGGTCAAGACAGGCACCTCAAACTAGTTTTTCTAACAAAGCATATTCTCTGTACTACACCATCAGCTACAGCTTTTGAGAGAGTCCTTCCATAATGCAGAGGTATAGCTTGTGCTTTTTGTCTCTCTTTCTGTTACATTCCTTTCTGCTGGATTAAATTGACTAATCCGTTTTCTTTCAAAATGAAGTTTTATAAGCAAAAGCTTTGTATTTTCATTTAAGTTGCTGATAAATATATGAAGGAGAACAGGATAATGAACAGATTCTTCTAATAACCTGCTAATTTTCTGAGTTATATTGGTTTTCTTTTTCTTAATTTTCAGTGTGTATTCAATATGTTTAGCCATATTAGCCTTGGTTTTCTTTAGCCCTTCTTATCAGTTCACAGCTACCTGACTTGAGGTTTTTATTCAATGCCTTCCCATTTTCCTTTCATTTACATAGTTATTAGAAATACGCAAGTATCACTGATTTCATAACTCCCTTTGACCTGAATGGTTTCTGACCAATTCAGGCCTAAATGAATGTGGATCCATGGCTTTCTGGGCATTCAGGAGGACGTCCTTGAACAGTTTTTTTGGTTTTTGTTACGACTCAGCCTAACTTCAATGCATAGTCCTGCTCAGTATAGTGACAGAGTGTTTTGGAAGACTAGTCTCATACAGGCCTAAATTCTGATCATCTCATTTGCATATGGAAAATAGAGTTAAATGGTAATGACTGCAATCTGCACGGTGACTGTTTTTCAGCTTCCGTAATTCAATGTCCAGAACAATGCCCAACACTGGGTTTGACCTGTTTTTTCGCCCAGGACTTTCTGGGCTGAGACAGTTACTCTGATTTCTGAGAAACTCTGAGACAGTTTTCTTGGGTTATGTATTAATCAGAGAATCGCTGAGGTGGGATGGCACCTCTGGAGATCACCTCGTTTAACCCCTTGCTCAAAGCAGGGTCACTATAGCAGGTTGCTCAGGATTGTGTCCAGACAGGTTTTTAATATCTTCAAGGATGAAGACGCCATTGCCTCTCTGTGCAACCTGATCTATTGATTATAGATCAACATCACTGAGTAATTAATACATTAATTAATATATGATTAATATATTCTGTTTACTCTGGGGTAACTTGCTGAATTGGGGATTATTCGGTTACTGCCTCAGGAACCTCTGCAGCACCCACCCGTGTATGGAGCCTTCCTTTTTTATTGCTAAGACTGAGATAAAAGACATTTTTTTTCTGATAGCTTTTAATTTGGTATTTTGATGAGAATAGTATAAAGCAGCTCATCAGGAACAAAAATCCAACTAAAAAAATTTTAGCAGTTTGGATCCTTAGAGGATGTAGAATTTCAGTACAGCCAACATCAACCCATGTGAGGTGGATCACAGAACCATAGAATGGTTTGGGTTGGAAGGGACCTTAAAGATCATCTAGTTTCAGCCCCCCTGCCATGGGCAGGGACACTTCCCACTAGACCAGGCTGCTCAAAGCCTCATCCAGCCTGGCCTTGAACACTTGCAGGGATGGGGAATCCAGTGGATTAGATCAATCCAGGTCAAAATGTGGCTGAGAACACAAAGGCAAGACGCTGCTCCTCTGAGTTGATGAACTACCATCACAACCAGAGGTCTGAAAAATAACTCAACCCTACCTCCTCATTTCAACAGGTGATAGTCCTTGGTAATAAACTGGAATTGCAATTGACTTTGTAAGACTAAAGGTCTAGACTTCGGTGTTGAACTTACTGAGTCAGGGTGTTCAAGTTTAATGCTTTGTACCCCCAACCATCCAGAACAGGTAGTAATGAAATATGTCTTTCCTACAAGATTCGAAAAATCAGTTTATTTTACAATAGAACAAGCAACTGAAACCTCCTTCCTTAAAAGTGTAACTAGGCCTCCTAACTCTTCTTTGTTAAAAGAGTATTAAGACTGATTTGTTCTCTCAGAACAAGGAAACATTAAGTCTTGTTGTTAAAGGACATTCCTCCTGCCATAATATATTTTATTGAAAATTATATTTTCTTTTGGTACCATTCAGTAACTCAAAGACTATTAGGAAAGTTGGCCACAACAGATTTAGCTGTGACAAAAGTCTCTTCATGCTTACTCTGAAAAGCTTGCTAGCAGCTGTTTGTCTTTTAGATTTCAAATGGAAAACAAATCATAAAGCAGCCAATATTTAATGTGGAGACTTGCTAAATTTGTCTTTTCCCCATGCTTTTTCCCAAATTTTACACTATTCAAGGGATGGCATATAAAACCATAAAGCAGGTGATATTGCTAGAAGGGAGATTGCAAGGAAGAAAAAGTGATTACCAAATCAAATGAGAATACATTCATTATGAGTTTAATTCCCCTTTCTTTGACATTTCTTCCTCAATTTAATTAGCCTCTCCTGAGGCCCACAGTCTTAGTGGTCTCCCCATGCAAAAAGAAAACTTGCTTGCCAAGGAAAATATGTCCGAAACTCTCCCAACTCTGCGTCAGTGAGACTGGATTCTATAAATAACCTCTGCGAAATCTATCACGTTTTCAGCCTGCAAAGTCAAATTATTAAACCTGACATCTCCATTATATCCAGCTGTGGCACAGTTCCCTTCTTCTATTTGAGATCTGCTACTTTACCTTGCAGACAACAGAAATGCTGCAGCTGTGGACGGCTAGTGTTTTCTATGAGAGACTTAAAGGAACACTATCAACTTAGATTTAAATGATGTAACAGATTGTATAAGAGTATCCTGGACTTTATGAACCCCAGATTTTCAGCACAATAGGCTTTGTTTTAACAAGGGGATAGAATCACTTTTTTTATTCAAAGTTTAAATTCAATTATATTATTAATGCTAACGTGCTACTTTAGCAACTTACTGCTCTTCAGTAGATTGTGATCTTTGCAAAACGAAAGAAGGCTAGTGAAGTTTATCGAGCTCTATGGGCCTGATTCTGTCTACCTTCCCCCGAGGAATCTTTGCATTGCAAGAAATCACAATGTCATAGTGAGTCTAATGGTTCCTGTCCTTTCAAACCTCATATCCTAACAGCCTACCCTGGAAGTGTCTCATTTTTAGTGTGTCAATTTCTACAGAGATTAGAAAAACCTTGAAAAATACTAGTCTCAGAGGCTCAAAATCTAAATGCAATCATTTTTTCTTAAGGAAAATATCGTGATCTCTGAGGGACGTAACTCCTGAATTTTGAACTCCCGACATTATTTCTGTATGTTGAGACATGCAGTTGTATTGGCTTCCATGAGATACTTTTAGGGGGTATAGAAGGATTTGTAAAAGCCCCCAATGACAAGTATCTAAGACAGAAAGAGTGAAATACATACCAGTTACTACTGCCCTGAATGTTCTCAGTTTTAGGCAAGATAACCAGCTGTAAAATTTTGTTGCTGCTTCTAAAACAAGGCTGCTGCTTTGCTAACATTAATGTATCCATCTGTCCTGTCTGCTTTAGGACCTGTTTATCTTCAGTAATTTTTTCAATGCCTTTTTACTTCTGATCACCAGTTTATAAATGTATCTTTGTTACCAATTTTTTTTGCCCTACATTCTTCTGTGCTGCACACTTTCAAATATGGTGTTGCTTTCTTTATTTCTCACTTTCCCTCCATGAAGAGTGTATAACAGTACTAAGCAGAAGCAACAAATAAGGACTTCCTCTCAAATGGAATTTTATTTTCTCTTTATGTCTACCTTAAAGAAGTGAAAGAGGAATTTCAATTTTCTATTTCGTGTCTGCAACTATTTTATCTGACCACCTGTACACCTGTACTACACCACACCTGTAATGAAAGAGTCTGCATCAGTAAGTTATCTTTCCACTTTACTTCTCCGTATGGCTATGTCCTGAGCATCAGAAAGCTTCCGAGTATTCTGTACCAACCACTCCACTGAACACTGTTTGTCAGTTTTGTAAGCAGGCAAAAAAATCAGCTAACTCGCCCTTACTCCAGTCTTTCCGAAGTGCACAACATACTTGCAGTTACAATTACACAGCCCTCAATATATTACTCTTCCATGGATGCTAAAGCTGTGAGCATTATAGCAGTTTACCAAGAAGATGGCGTATCACTTCAGGCATCTTACCTAGCAGTCCGTTATCTCATGACCCAGTTACCTATTCTTCTCTGGGATCTGCTTTTAAACTGTTCACAGAACTTTTCTTTTTGCTTGAACCCTCACTTATCAAGCTCATTCATCTTTCTGCAGGAGAAGTCAGAGCAATGAACCAGGTCTTGCGCTTCACACCAGAGCTACGCAACGAGAGACCACTCAGAGCATTACCATAAAGAAGGGTCTCCAAACCACAATCCCTGCTGGATTATTTGGATTCATGATAGATTTAAGAACAGGGATGCTGCCCACAACATTTCCCTTCTCCAGCCTCAAGACAAAAGACATTTAGTGGTAGGGGAGGAAATCTGTATTCCCATCAAGTACTCTCTCTACCCCACAAGCACCATAATCATTCAGGAAAGGAACATCGGTTCAAAGTGGGTGTTTTGCTATTATGCTGCCCAGCCAGAGGCAGAAGAAGAACCCATGCATCTTGCCACATGCCTCTGTTAATAACTCCAATGGGCAATCTTTGCATTTCAAGACCAGAATTCAACGCTAACAATTCTCCATAGCATTGTTCTTATTGATTTGCATTTTAACAGTCTACAACTGTCAGCAGAAAGAACAAAGCACAGATACAGAAATCTATCTATTTCCTTGGCATCATCATTAAAGTAGTTGTGCTGGTCCCAAATATTTGTAAATAAACATATTTATCTTATACACAAGCTATATAAAGTATAGTTCAATTAATTTACCATTTCAAAGTCCTAACTGATTTTAGGAAGAATTTCTTTTTCATCAGTATATACAGACAAATTCCTCAGTGTTTCCATATACTGACAAATACAAGCACTTTGAGAATACATTCAGCCAAATTGTTCCCAATCTGTACAGAAAGAACAGTGGTTTCAAATATATAACCCCGAATTGAAAGGAACAGTGACTTGCTTTCTAGACTGACCTTGACTTACTGTCTGTCTTTCTGTGAACAAAGCGGAGGAAAAAAGATGTTTACATAATAGTGCTGTCATTACACACACAGAAGTAACTGTTTGTCCTGTTCTACAGCATAAAAAAAGAAACTTCAGGCTTCTTAAGTAGTCAGATCCTCTTGCAGTGAACAGATGCTTTGGACTGAAATTAAAGTTTAAAACTTTCATCTTCCTTTAATCTTCCATGATTTTATTCTCTGTGTTGCTCACTCTCCAGGAGACTTGGGCTGACCTAGAATCCCAAGTCTATAAAAGCTTTACTGTAACGTATAGATCAGCACACAGCTTAGCCAGACATAAAACTACACTTCTGGCCCCTGTGTCAGCAAAAAGGTTTGGGTTTTTTTCAGTTTTACCAACTGTGTCTCTTCTGTTCTTCACGGTTGTACAGATACTGGGTTAAAAAGATAATCTTCACTTCCTTTTAGCTCTTATCTTTTCTTCTTTGTGCTTTATCCCTTCCTACAGAAGTTAGCTACCATATCTTACATCGGCAGGGAGGAGCATGGTCAGGCCATATATCCTTTAGGTCAGAAAATCTACCTAACAGCCAGCTGTCTGATTTTTTTTTTTTTTTTTGAGTAGTGTTTTCAGCAATGTTCAAGATCCTGCTCAGTGTACAGAAACATTTTAGTCTCTACCCACTATTTCTAGTTTCTAATTTGCAGACTGCGAAGTCAGATGGTCCTAGACAGTCTTTCTCACTATTTGTCAACCAGTGGCATATTTCTTGGACTGGGGTGGCTACGTGCTACTGTTACAAAAGTCATCAACAGCATTACAAAACACTGAAAAATTTGTCTCCAATACACAAGTTCATGATCTCAGAAACGCAAGTTGTTAACATAGCCCAGACACCTGAGACATGATCTTCTGTTGCCCTGACCACCCTCTTCTTCTTTTTAATAACCATTTTTATGTTCCATTTTGGCACAGATTTCTTTCATCATCACTTTTCAACTTCTGCCAGCGACAGTCTCATTTGGCTAACTACTCTGTCCTATACCAGTACTAGGTTTGTTTCAAAGTTGTCCAGATTAATTTATGGAGTGGTTAAGAGGCCTTTGCATGTTTTAAACTTCTAAGAAGTGGCTACACTGACAGCTCCTTTTATTATGTTTTTGGAGATTAAAATAGTGTGGTTCAACCTGGAGTAAAGAAGTGGTCAGAAAATTCCTGGTCTTGAAGTATTTGTATTTGAAAACCCCAAAAAAGTTTAGACCCCTGAGAAATTTGTTTCTTTGAGGCAGGATGAAGACAAGATAGAAGAAATCATAATTCAGTACTTAGGGATCTATACATTAAACAGTATGCAAGTTTAAAACTTAAAAAGAAAAAAAGTGCCAAAAAACAACCACACAAAAAAAACCCAAAACAAAACAACTTCTTGGCTAAAAGGTATTTATCGTGATCTCCCACCATTCTAATAGATTTTGAATCTGTATTAGAATGCATTCCAACAATAATTGAAATGATGTCTAATTCTGTTGTGGAACAGTTTGTATCATCAAAATATTGAGTCATTTTATTCTCATCAAAATACTCAAGTAATGAAAATGGCACACCAGTAATTCTTGACTCCTACAAAACCTCTTTAAGGTTCATTAATTCCATATCCATTATGTTTTTGGAAAGTCTTCTCAATTACCTTTCTGTAAATCACCAAACCAATATCTTATTGCCACATAACTACTGCATTCAGAACAAATTCTAGGTTATGACAACCTTAAATCTTGAGAAACTTGAATGCTAACTTAAAACTTAATTTAAATTTGCCAGCTGGGTCAAAAAAATCCATCTTAACTCCTGCTGTTCTAAAACTTCATATTTTTAGGGAGTCTAAAATAAGAATTTGAACTTGACTGACAAGGATTATTCCATTTTCTTTCTTCAGGGCATGCATGATTTCTAATTCTTGCATAATGTATCTTTGGATAAGCAAAACAGGAAAGAATGAGAATGACAAGAAACTCCATGACACCACACCACCGCTTTTCCAATACAGAGCAGGAGAAAGTGCCGTTTTCACTTCCCTCTTCTGATGTGAACTGCAAGATGCCTCCTTCACTTTTCTACTTTCTAGAGAAGACAGACAGTGACTACAGATGATTAATTCATGAATAAAATGGGCAGATACGGGGAGTGGTGTTTCTCAGTTGGAAAACATTTTAGCTACCTGAGCATCTTTTGTACGTTGATTTCTTATCTTTGAGCTTCTGAGAAATTTAGACTATAAACTTTCCTTAATCTTGGTTGAGCAAGTTTTTAATCTGTAAATTTATGTTGTCAAATGGTGCTTGATTCACTTGCATTTTCAGTCTTGAATTGTATTCTGACCTCACTGACATCATTAGCAAAGTCACTAGCAACATCTGTGGAGCTGTGATTTTATTCTTCATGTTTAGTTGTTAGTGCTAAATTACTAAATTTGTTTGCACATTAAGTTCCATTAAAACCACTAGGAAACATACGTTTCATTTGTGGAAGAGTTTAGGACAATTTCACATCTTCAGCACTAAGCTGCAGCTCTTAATTTCTCTATTATGAATAAAAAGGTTGGACCTGAAAGAAGCCAATTGCATACTCAAACTGTACATGTCTCAGCCTGACAGGATCAGGGCCTTAAATCCGGCAGTCCTAACTATACAACATAATCCCCTGTCAAAATTTCTTTGTATTAACTAATTTTGACAGCTATCACAAAATAAATCCAAACAAATACTTGGCATTAGGAAGGAGTGTGAATATTATGTTTGTAAAAACTCATTAACAGAATTGCTAGACTACAGTGTTTGACATCAAACTAGTATTTTATTCAAGCACCAACTGTTCAAGATGCTTCAGTAAATATTGGTTAAAATGAAAATGCATATATCAGTTGAGAAATGTTTTTCAATTAATGCTTAGTTACAAAAATTCATTACACAGTTGCATGTTTAGCAACTGGTTTTATGTTGACATTGTGTAAAGGAATGTAAACAGTAATTAACACTAGGTCATTTTATAGCTTCAGGGGCTTGAGGGGGGACTGAACGCTGGCCCAGGAGAGAAGAGGTTGCATTGTGGCTTCCTCAAATTCCAGCAGGACCAGAATTTCACTATAGGAATATAAATTTAAAACTTAGGTGAGAGATATAACAAGGGCATTCAAGTGAGGAGGCAAAAATTGGCATTCTTAGGTTTAAACCGTAACTATCTCACATAAAAAAAAAAAAAACAAAAAATATGCCAAGTGATTCACAGTGCTTGAACTTTATGTAGTTAATGATATTCTGTCAACACAGAGTAAGAAATATTCAAGAATTCATTAACCCCACTATGAAGCCTTTATAAAATAGACATTTTTAAACAGAATGAGTTTCAAATAAACACCTGTTACTAGAAAATATTATTTCTTATTTATGTGCATGCATATGCATATATCCATAACCACTGGACAAAAGAGCCTAAATCTAAAACAATCACTGCAGTTTACACAAAGACTAATAAATATTTTAAATTAGAAAAAAATGTAGCAATTTCTAATCAAATTGTAGTGATAAATTTATTAATTATAGTGTCATAAATAACAGTCTGTAACACTCAGTGACAATACAAAAATGAATTAGAATGGTTTGATCTTTTTTACTTCTCAGAAAACCAGTACGTGCATGGTATGCTGCACAGAGGATAAGGAAAATTAATGTACGTTCTCAACATCGTGGAAAATACTAAGGGTACAAAAGTCGGCCTGCTTTTAAAATAGGGTACATGGGACATACTATTAAATCTGTGGCAAGGAATGCAAGAGAAGAAATAAAGGATGATCTGGTATTGAATAAACATGGGAGAGGTAGTAGGTCTACTTAAAGCTCCTATTAGGCTGTCTTGGAAAAGAAAGACAATGAAGAAAGAGGTATGGATTTGTGGGGACTAGAGGATTTTTAAAACTAACTTTATAAATACTTTTGGTTTTTATCCTATGTAAAAGAAACTGTTATGGCCCTCAGTAATTTTTCTGTCAACGTGCTTCCCCCCTGCCCGGGCACTGATCAAAGAGCAGTCCAGCTTGTCCCTTGGGGTCATTACTGAAAACACAGGGGAAGGAAACAGCATATCAAAAGGCAGCTTACTATTTGGTAGTGGAGTTCCCAGTGCAGATGGAATTACCGTATCAAGTAAGATATAATGCATAGTATACAAACTTTCTTCTTTTAGAGATGATTCTATCACAAAAATAGCTTATATAGTAGCAGACTGTCTGTCCTAGTTGTGGAGTCTCATTTTCCACATATCTTTGAGGGTCAGCCTAAATGCAAGCTGGGCATGTGCTGCATTTTTTTCCATCAGGATTCTCATTCAAAGCTAAATTTCATTAAAGCTTAAATTGGTTTATCTTCCAATTCAGGCTACCTTATATTTCCTTTTATCTCAAGTAATTTTTCTAGAAATTCTGAAATACTATCACTGCTGCAAAAGTGTTCTTTTCCACTGGCACTCTTGAATGATCTTTGATTTATGCTAGTCTGTTTGCTAAAATATCCTCAGTTATGTCTTCCAGATTTGCACCTTTGGCATTGAAAGAGTCTTGAATTATGAAGCAGTCACATGGAACCCTCCTGTCATACTAAAAGAAGAAAAAAAAACCCACCAAAAAACTTATTTTTGTTTTAAGAATATTGAAGAACTGTAGAATTTCCTCAAAGAGCTGAAAGATGCATCATTTCACCTGCAAACTGCTCTCCTCATTCTTCCGGTAGAACTATGTTTTACTACAATCATGTGTAATACTCTGTAGAATGTATGCATACAATACCATAACTATGCAAATATTTTAATCTTTGTGATTTTTGAACCAACTTTCTGTTACAACGGAGAGACCAGTGGGGACTGCGGTTTCTGTCCAGGGCTCACCT